>CM053787.1:47359107-50289107 GCA_028749045.1 Cupressus sempervirens
AGATTCTAAGTTGGTCAAAAATTCAACCAACATGAGTTTGTTTGGTTAAAAATTTGACCAAAATAGATTATAAAGAAAAAGAAAGAGAAAAGTACATGGGAGGTTTGATTTTCATTATGAGCTAATCACTCATGAACATGAGAGGAGGGATTGATCTCATTTCTTTGGTAATTCATCGACCCCATGCCATTTTGAATGTAGGTTATAAATTGCAGGATTTCAAATGCAAGTGAATGACACTCTGAATGATTGTGCCTAGAAAGATCATGAAATCTTTTGGTGATTGGGATTTGAGATTGTGCGACTATATGTATGAAGTTTTAAGCCAGGAGTAGGGATGGGTTGGGTAACATCAGGATAGTGAGAGCCAAGTTTTCAATGCATGACTTCTCTACCACAAGATGCACCAACAGCACCCTATATAACTTTAGGGAACCCTCGCTACTTTGCTTTAGTAGTGTAGTACCCCTTGGCTGATGGTGTTGTTGTTTTAGAAGGAGGCATTCAAAGAAATTTATCTTGCAATTTATGAGAAGCTCAAAGTTTAGAAAGATTTCATCTATGTTTAATGGTAGAAGGATTTCAAGCAATATAATTTTCTTGTGCTCTTTAAATATGCCTATATATTTGTGGGATTATGATTTATGTTCAATAATAAATGAGATTGATCTCTTCTTTCTGTAGATTGTTTCTTGTGGAATAGTAGTCAAGAAATAGATGTTAGCATGAATGTTGATGATACTACATTGGGGATTATTCTAAGCATTGGAGAGTATTGACATGTTGCATTCATGATTGTGTTTTTCATTAATGTCAACATAACATGGTTTTTGTAAAGACTAGCTGAGTAGCAAACATAGCTCTTGATGGTACAAACAATGGTTTGATAGTTTGGTGATGTGCAGTTATTGACATGCTTGGCACTATGTCTTGATGATGTTGTCAAGTGCGCAGAGTCTGAGTCAAAGATGTACAAAAGTTATACCTAATTTACAGAGAGAAGTTTAGAGATAGAGTATTGGGAAAGCATGTCTTGATGTTTTTTGGTCATCTTACATCTAACATGTAATGAAGAGATGCATAGTCAGGCAATGAAAAAGGATAGTTAGCTGATGACATCAGTGAGTGCGCAAGCCCTAGTATCACATGTATGAAGTTTTGTATAGTCTGTGAGCTGATTGTGCTATTGCAATCATAATAAATTAATTATCTTATTATAATTAATTAGGGAAGCCTCAAGGCTAACTCAAGGAATTATTATGGAAATATGGTATAAAGGAAAGATATTTTCCTTGATTGTAAGATGTATCAAAGATGTATTAAAGTGTTTTGATTTTTGTATGAAGAGCGAAGTGTAAAAAGGAGCAGAGTACTTATTGAATGTGTGAAAGCAATCCAAGGGATCATTAGATGTGAGATTTGTGATCTGGTTGTAAGATCAGAAGGACTAAAGATCCGATTGACAAGATGGAGAAAGAGGAAGGAACAATGCAGTAGAATTCTATTATTCTACAAGGAATAATACAAAGATCATCTGGACATTGGATTCATTGGTTTTGCCCTTCAAGCTATTTGGGTAGTGAGTCCAACTATTCCACAAATCGTAATAGGGATTCAAAGTCTCCTAACATGGACTTGTATGTACTGAATGTATTCATAGACTCCTAATAGGGTCCATCCTCTAACAAGGAATATTTATATTAGTACATCATCTTGTGGGTACCATCCTTACTGGGGTTTTCCCTCTGATCAAGTGTTTCCCTAGTTAACATGTCTGGTGTTATTGTGCATGAGTATTTTGTTGTGGTTTTGAATAGTTTATATTACTCATATGGTTAAGTTTGTTTAAGGTTGATAATTGTGACAATAGTTGGATAACTGATTCCAACCCCCCTTAGTTATATCAGTGGACTATATAGTCTAACAATTGGTATTAGAGAAATAGGTCCTTGAAGGATAAGCTTAAAAAGTTTAGGAGATTGATAGAGAATCTTTCCATAAAGGATAGTCCTAGATTTGATGGGACCAACTATGATAGTTGGAAAGAGAAGATGGAAACTCATCTATTGTGCATGAGTTTGGGATATTGGATCTTGACAAAGAGTAAGAAGAAAAACTAGAAGGTTGCAATGAAGAAGAAAAAGATCTATTCATGTGTAACATGAGAGAAAGAAAAGCTTTACTAATAGCTCTTCCAAAGAATGTGTACAGTCAGGTAAAGTCACTTGAAACATCTTATGAAATTTGGAAAGGATTAGAATCTAATTTTGAAGGTGATGAACATGCAAAAAAAATGAGATTACAAAATTGGATATGTGAATTTCAAAATGCTAAAATGATGGAAGATGAATCTATAAGAAGTTACGTTGGTTGAATATCAGAAATTGTTGCAAGAATTTGTTGGAATTATTTAGAATAACTAAGAGGGGGGTGAATTAGTTTTACAAGGTCCAGGTTTACAAATAAAACTTTTCACGGCTTAGTAAACCCATATCCATAAAACATATTCATCATGCATGCATCCATTAGATCATACAATCACTTAAACTTGTAGGTTTCTATCTAATCAAATTTGCAAAAATGTAATCATGAAACATATTAGATTCAATAACACATTTGACACAATGATTTTACATGGAAAACCAATTTGGAAAAAACCACCAATAACATGCTACTCATTCTCACTCTTCTGAAGTGATGCCCTGTGAAAGGCCAACCTTGTTAAAGGTTGCAATGCACACTATTAAATGTGACCTGGTTATAGGATTTCAATCACCCTATTAGGAGCGAGCCTTATTAGAGGACTTTAGATCATTCACTTGGAATGTCACCCAGTTAAAGGATTACAAATGACTATTAGGTCAACCTTAATCAAAAGGATTTACCCTAGATTGGTACAATAATTAGAAAGTAACAATAAGGCTTGATCTGACAATAACTTACAATTCTCTTACAGATTACAGATCTCTATTTTAGTCCCCCATTCTGCTTGGATTTTACACACTTTAGCTCTAATAGCTTGTTCACCCTTTAAGCATTCATACCCTTAAGCCTTCTTATTTTGCTTGCCAATAGCAGTCTCTTATATCTAGTCTCTAATGAAGCAATTCCTTACAGCTCTTGTCTAACTTAGGTTCTTTCTCATGACAACCTTTTCTTCTGATCAACCATCTCTATAAATACAAAATTAAGATCTTTTTTCATTCATCCTCTATTGTTCTATTTACAGTTAGGTAGGATTAGGTAGGATTTAATGAATCTACTCATCTTTTCATTTTAGTCCCTTCTAGAAACTTCTCCTTCAATCCTCTTTGATTTTGCCTCAAAATAGTTTACCATGAATTATATTTTCCCTCAGAAAAGAACATGCACAATAGTTTTAAATAAAGTTTGAATTAATCCTATAGTTTAAACTTTAGGAATAGTCAAATATTTGCCAAATGCAGTTTTGAAGCCTAGAAGGAGCCTGATTTTCAAAAGCAAGATTCAAGGGGCAATTTTTTCCTGAAATATGGACTCCAATATATCATTTGAATTGATAAGAGATGAGCTATCCATTTTTGGAGCTAGTTTTTACATAGGTATTAAGGGATAGCTATTACAAGGGGTTTTGTATTTTCATTAGGATGCTTAGTTGTAGGCAATGATTTCATCATTGCAGTTACAAATTTTGGGTATGACACACCTGATATGTTTGGTTGGCATAGTATATTTAAAATTTGATGCATAATGATGTATTTTTCGTCTAGTACTTCACAATTTGCATGCTTTTTGATGGAACTTTTTTGATATTTTTGTCTTTTGCAAAGCAGTTATTGTTCCATCAAATATCTGAGATATTTTATGCTTTAGAGGAAAAATGAGTGAGGATTTGATTTGCCAGTTGTTGGGAGAGATTAGAGATATGTTTCTAACTTCTTGAGGATGTTTTCCAAGTGGACACATGGTGGTTGTAGAGCAGATCCAAGAATTCATTCCTTGTCTATATCTTTCTCTTTCTCATCCATTGTAAGGGTTCCAATTTTTATTGTGAGACCAGGTTGTTGGTTGATTTTGCTTCCTATCTATTGAATAGAGTTGTAGCTTTGAAGGCCATACATCCATTCTTATGCAGGTTACTAGTTTCATTTCATGTCTTGTTTCTCTAAAATAATGAAAATTGATGATAGATCATATGACATATCTTGAGTTTCATTTAGTGTTACTAGTTAATGTATTTAGTCTTTTCAAGGATAATACAAAAGGGGATTTACAATGAATTATCTATGTTCTCTTATTCTGTCTCCTAATTCTTCATATGTTGTTAACTTTGTGATTGAATGAATAAGGTTCATTTAATTTAAGACAACTTGGATGAGTTGTGTGTCAAATCTGTTGTTTCTTTTAATTCAAGGAGTTGAGTAAATGCTTCAATGATTAGATAGAGTTTCTGGGTTTATGGAGGGGATGCTAGTAAGAATGGAGTTTGGGGATTTCAGTTGATAAACTTAATTATAAGGAAATTGAGTTAGGTCATCCTACTAGTAATGACTCTATGTTGTGATGGATAAGGCACTAATCACTAAATCAGATGCAAGCTGAGATGAAGGTCATTTGCATAAATAATTTTAATCAAATCAATTTAGTTTTTCATGTTTTGTAGTGGGTTGAAAGGAATTAACCCTCGCGTAGCTTATGGGTTCATAGGTTATGATTTGCAGCTATTTCATTCCTATGTTATTGCATAAGTATTAGAAGATAAAAAGATTTCATTTTCTATTAATAGGTTTAGATTTTATATTTATTTGCACTGGTACCATATATTAGAACCTCAAGGTACACCCACCTAGGTTTTGTAGAGCGTGAAGTAGAAGAAGGAGTTATGCCTTATAGTTGGCCCAAGATTTGTAGTCAAGTGCATCCATCATAGGAATTTGCAAGTCTTAGATGTATTAGTCTGGTTTCTTGGTTATTTTTAAATCTGTTAAATTAGAAGCCAACAAGATGGTGACTCCACTAGGGACTATATTGAATCCAAATGGTAGATAAACCTTGAGAATTTGAAAAAAGTAGATTCAATACAGTAGGAGAAGTGCATGGAAAACATTGCAGTAGTAAGTTCTCTAATGTGTTTCCAGTTGCTTACTGAAATATCGTGCACCCTAGTGATACTCTATTTAGGAAAGCAATATCTTTGAAGGGTGAAATTGTATTGTTACTAGGTTTATCTTCAATTAGTTCAGCCGATTTTTGGTTTTTAAAATACTATTGTAAATTTAGAGCTAGAATTTTTCAAAAGTGTTTTCTCTCTTCGAAGTTTTTGATGATTTGCAAGTCCCATAAGTTGAAATTTTAGTTCAGATTTGTCATTTTATAAATCATGTTGTAAATCTTTCTCATGATTCTGTGTGGTGACTCTCTAAAAGATCTCTATACTAGTTTAGATTGGTTCTATATAAATGTTTTCAAGAGCTTTCAACTAAATTTTGCAGATTTAAAAGTTTTGTAAGAAGGTGTAAGCAATAAGAGAGAATGTACACGTTCTTGACTAATAAGTTTTGGTGTGTTGTATGTGATTTGCTGTCATAAGAAATTTAAATGTTAAAAATGAATCACAACAATGATTTCATTTTTTTCTCCTTAAGGAGATGGTGACTCTACAAGGATTCGATCAATGGTGTGAAGAATTGAAGTTTGCACCCATGCCAAATTAGTAGATTAAGTTTGTAGGCATCAGCACTCAAGGTATTTTTCCACTTTCATGAGATCTCCTTTCCATGAAAGTAAGTTTCACAAGATATTCTCTATCAAGTGGTATTTTCAGCACTAAACAAGAGAATGGTTTGGTACATCTCAACATACTTTGTGAAGAATAGATTCAGTAGTGTTTTTATATTTTGAAGTATGTTTAGAGTTTCAATTGGTAGAAAAGTTTTTAGATTTGTTGTAAGTAATAAATTTTGAAAGTAATTGTGGTGAATGAGTTTTAACTTTGTAAGAAATGGAAAATTCCTTTTCACCTGGTATGCAGTTCGTGAATAAAGATTATAGATCTATTTCTACCAAAGATACATGCCATTGATTTTTGATGCCATTCATGGTTTCCAAAACCTTATTTCATATGATCTTAGAAAGTATTTGCCTAAGTTCACTAGTAACCATGAAAATTTAGCTAGTCATCATATTCAGATGTTCATTGATTTGATTGGTGATTTCGAGATTGGTCATGAAGATGTGCATTTGAAGTTGTTTGTTCTAACTTTAGAAGGTGATGCTAGAGATTGGTTTTCCTTTCTGTCGGCATGTTCTATTTCATCTTGGGATGAATTACATTTAGCCTTCATGAAGAAATTTAGGTAAAGAGTAAGTATCTCTGATTATTTTGAGAAGTTCTTGAAGATCCAAATTAGGAATGATGAATTAGTTCCTAAATTCAATATCAGATTTGCAAAAGTTGTAAATGAGATTCCTGAAAAATGGTAACCCAGATGATCTTATGTGTTTAGTGGTTTATCTTGATGCATTTGATAAAAAGATGAGTTATCTATTTAGAGATAAAGAACCTAATACTTTGCATCAAGGATTCATGATAGCAATGGAGATTGAAAATAACATAAAGTATGGATTAACTAGGAGTCATTTCTCTAGAAGTATTTTCTGGCAAGATGAGGTTCAAAGGATAAATCAATGTCATATAGAGTGTTCAATTTTAGATCAGCAAGTAGGTAATACTATTTTTGTAAACAATTTTTTTGAAAATTCAAAATCACAAACATGTAAAGTTGAAGATGAAGTCTCTTATTTTCAAAGGAGAGATGATTCTATTCTTGATGAATAGAGTGCACATGCTTATAGTATTTTAGTAGTGGATGATAAGGTGGATTCACTTTATTAGTTAGCTATGAAAGAAATGATTTTAGTTATTCCTTCTCTTATTGACAGATTGCATTATGTTGAGAATGTTATAAACTTTGAAGGTGAAAGATGTTTATCTTAGTATGAGGATGAAGAAGCTAAAAGTTATGTTTCAAGTGATGAAGTTAAAGTTGTTGATCTGACATATTATGATGAAGCATCATGTGAAGACAATGATAAGAGGTGTTACTCAAGTCAAGAAGAGAACAATGATGGCACATGCTCTTCTTCATATGAATTTGATGCAAATTGGGAAGAAGAAAGCAATGACGGAAGTGCGTACTCTTATGCTAGTAAAAGTATGAGTTCTATTTCTAAATTTGAAAATGAAGTTCCATTTCAAAATTATACAAATCAACTTAAGGTTGAAAGTTGTGAAGAAGAGTTGTCTACACAAAATGAGGATAAGGAGATCACTTATAAGGACAAACTACTTAATTGTGTAGATAGATGTCCTAATGTTGTACCTAGTAGTAATCAACAAAATGCAAATGATTCTAAGATTAATGCATCAACACCTATTGATAAGCTAAATGATGATTAGTTTGCAAGACATTTGAATCATCTTAATGAAGACAATGCAAGCAACATGGATCTATATTCTACATGCTTTGTTGATGGAGTGTATTGTGTTTCTTCATGTGATGATTCTAGTTTCTCTTCTTCAAATGCTGAAAGTATTCATGAAAATGATGTTAGAAATGGTTTCAAAGTTTTTGCAAATCCTTTCGTATGGTGAAGAATTTGATGTTGACTAGCACATCACTTGTCACAATATCTACAAAGGGGCTTTGCATGGAGTTCTCAACCCACTTTTTAAAGAGCACATGGGATGTTCAGATGTAGTTGAGGATGAGTTTAATGATGATACATTGTCTGACTACTATAAAAGATCAGATTGTTCTTCTCCTGAATTTGACGCTGAAAATGATGAGGTTGCATCTTATGAGATTGATAATAAGGTGTTTGACAAAGTTGTTATTGAAAATCAACTTGCACCTTGTAGTGAGTTTTATGGTGAATACTCTAATGTGATGACTAATCCATTTGCTGATTATAAAGTGTCATTGGAGGATTATGGATTAGTTTCAGATTTTGACATTGATGACATTTGTGAGTATAAGTCTGATTGCTCATTTGAATACCATCCAATTTTGCATAAGCCCTTCATATTTAAGATTGATAGCATGCATGATTCATTTAATGAAGAGCAGTTTTAGTTTGAGTTTGATATTTTTGAGCATGCTGATCAGAACTTTCATAATGAGCAAGTTGTAGAGAGTGATCATAGTTTTTATATGCATCATGAAAGTGAAGGTGTAGATTTCATTTTTCCAAATGACTTGATTCATAATTCTAATTTGATTGGTGAAACTGATAGAAGAAATATTTCTATCTTACCTCATGAAATTTTAGATGAAAATCATATTTATGATAGAGGTAAGAGTTTCTGTTGAAGTTTTAGGAATAAGTTGTTTTTGCTTTCAATAAAGTTGTTCGAGAGAAGTTTTTTGCTGTCAAGTTTGTGGTCTACTTCTTCTAGAGATTTGAATCCTTGCCATGCCTGCAAGGGACATGCATCCTTAGATAGAGCTACTATTGGGACTCAAAATTGAAGCCTTGATTTTGAGTACCATTGAAAAAATCAAGCCCTACAAGCACTTTTTGATGCATGTGTACCCGCCTATCTATTCAAGGACTAAGAGGTGTTTAATTTTTCTAAAGCCTTCTATTCAATACGTCTATGTGTTCCATGATGATAAATTTCCATTTCAAGTCATTCTGTGAAGTCTCATTTTGAGCAATGTCCAAATCTGCATTTTTGTCTAACTGTGAAACAATGATAGAAGGCCTTGTTTGCATTTGAACATCTCACACCCAGTAATATTTCACGACTTACTACTTTGGGAGTGTTTAGTGTCCATACCAAAGAACCTATATTTTAGATTTCAAGTCATTTCAATATGTTTTGACTAGGTTTTGAATCCCTCAAAGTTGGTTATTTATTGTTGTCATGCTGATGCAAATTGTTCAAAAAAATTGTGAGGCCCTGTTTGCCTTGTTATAACTTTGACCTAGTTGACCAAAATGAGAAATTTCCTTTTGCATTTCATTTTAGAGGTCACAGAATTTCTATCTTTCAATTTTGAGCTTATGACAAATTCATTTGACCAATTTTCAAATGTAATTCCAAAATCAATTTGTAACTTTTTATTGGTGTCAAAAAAGGTAGATTTGTTAGTACCCCTATTCATGATGTCATATCTTTGAATCTATGATAGGTGAGATCAAATGTATTGTACCATTGTGTTCTACTCTAAAAATACTTTAAGTGTGCCAATTTTCAAGTCTTGATGAATCCATCGACACATTTTCCCAAGTCCATTCTATATGTAAAAACCACCATTCTGCTAGTGTTTCTAGTCTGCAAATTTTGAGCAGCCCATTTTGACTATTCGCCATTCTCGCTTTGTTATTTTTCATAAGCCCTAATCATAGTTTTATGTTTTCCTCATGACAATGAACTAATGCCCCAATTTTTTTTCCCCTAAGTATCCATTTACCCAATTTTTGAAGCCAAAATAGAATGCAATTTATTGTTTTCTAACATGTTTGCTTGTAGGCAGTTCTGAGAGGGTAACTTTGACAATCAATAAAATTTGACTGAGAATACCTTTATGGCACAAGATTTGATAGGGTGCAAGTATGTAGAACAAAGAATCAATATGTTTGATTTCAGAATCCAGTCAGTTGTTTTTGTTAGTTTTTAAAGCTGGTCAAAGGACCTTCTGATGCAAAGTTTGACAAGTTTGCAGAAAGATGAAAACAAGTTTTAATGAATGTTTTAGTGGTCGAATGGTTTTTAATGAATGTTAGATGTTCAATGGATCAGTTTAAAGAATTAGGTGTTTGAAAATAATTTTTTTTAGGTGAGCCCACTTTAGGGCTCAACTACTTTCACCTGATTGATGAGGCACTACATTTTTAAAAGATAATTTTAAAAAGGAGAAATTCAAAATGGTTTAAGCCATTATAAATTTTGCAATATACATGTAGCATTGTAAGTCCATTTAAAGTAAGGGACTTCTCACAAATTGGGATACAAAAGAAGAATACAAGTAAATGTGCATCAATGAATCATAGTTATGGAAGCTGATAGGAGAGAGGAATGGCATCAAATTTATATGCACAAGGCCATGAAATGAAAAGTATTATAATCCCTATCCATTACACAATGTGGAAGCTCAATAGCCACACAAATGGCAAGGCTAAAAGAATACTAGGATGTCTACATTTAAGTATGATGTGCTTGGGACATTGTGCACTACAATAGTTTATAGTGATGATGGATCACGACTTTTCTCATGTGGATCAAGCAAAGAAGAGATAAAATCTATTGCCTTGCATTTAAATAATTCAAAAATGGCCAAAAGAGATGATGATATGTACATAGGCGAATGCTGATGTAGGGTCACTTGTGAAGTCTTCAGCCTTTTCTTATCTCTCTAACATCAAATTCTTTACTAAGAATACATTTTTGAAGGATAGATTGAGAAGCTCCAAAGCACATGGTGATTCAAGCCCCCAATAATGTCACCCATTTGTTAAAAATGAAGAAATATCTTGGGTTCTAGCCTACAAATGAAAAAAAACAAAATGCAGAGGAATCAACGAAAATATTATACAATTCTCTTAAGCAACTACTTTTCTGTCAAACACTATGCTTTTCTCTAACTTGTATTGTTTGTCAATCACGACTTTAAATTTATTGGTTGAATGTGACATGATCCATCTTATATAACTTCATATTATCTCACAACTGTCTATTTCATTTCTCAGTGTTGTTCATCTCATTTTGCAATTAATTTTTGCAACATGTCAATTCTCTCATGATGCCTTTGCCTACATAGCCCAAATTCTGTGGAATACCAAGTTTTATGTTGAAAAAGTTTGAATCGGAAGAGCTTAGAAAGACAACAACTTGTGAAGAATGCAAAATGATGGAGATGATTGGCAAGGATAAAAGTGGACCAGCTCTCTACCCACTAGATGCTCTTCAATCTCTGCCCCTTTTGCAATGTCTCATACATAGTAGAACTAGAGCATCATGGAAGCCATGGAAGGAGAAAGCTTCATCCACGTCATTGATCTCAATGACTGCAAGAAAATCCAATGGGCATGGTTGATGCACTCTCTAGCATCCTACAATGGGGGTTTCCCCAATTTGAGAATCACGACCATTAGTGAACACAAATAGGCATCAGATCACACAACCAGAGCACTTGCAGAGAAATCATATAAGCTCAACATTCCATTCCAATTCTACCCATTTCACTCAACCCTAGAAAATCTATTGATCCAAATTAGTGATTCATCATACCAATCAAGGAGGAAAGGGTAGTATGAGAAATGGGCAACTATAGAAGGAGCACCATTAAGAAAGAAAAAACATGCAAAAGAGGGAAATAAAATTTGTTTATCCCACATTCACTAGGTTTGGGGATGCTTTTTTATTTAAATACAAGAGCATAGTATAACTAAGTGTGTTAAAGACACAAAGGTTTTTGAAGCCTCAATCATGCACATGGGTCCCAATTGATTGGAGGAAGGAAGATAAATTTTGACCAAACACATGCCCTAAAGATTGCTAACATGGATTTCTCGGCTAATTCTATGATGACAAGTGGTAGCACATAATGATAGACAATGAATCGAACAGTGACATGGCAGTCAAATTTCAACTATGCACCAGATTGTGCCATGTGGTAGATCTGACGGTGGTTGCTATGTTGCTAAGGAAAAGATGCAAGGAAGATAACCATGTGACATGGTGACCAATTGAGGTGGACCGATGACATGGCGACTAGCTAAACTAGTAGTGACATGGATTGATAATGTGGTGATCTAAGGTGGCAAAAGATGACATGTGCCATGTGGTTGCTATGTCGTGATGACATGGCATGATGCTAACTCATCATGCGACATGGTGACTAGTGACATGGTAGACATGTGGTGGCCACATGGTAGACGTGTCAATTAACTGTGCAAAAATCTAGCCAATCACACATCAACACATGGTAGGGTCGGTCAACTAGGTTTTACCCTAGAGGGAAAATGGTGGGAAATTTTCAAAAGTGAAAATTGTAATATTTTATTATATTTTCCCTTAGAAAAGCATACGCATAGCAGTTTTAAATAAAGTTTGAATTAATCCTATAGTTTAAACTTTAGGAATAGTCAAACATTTGCCAAATGCAGTTTTGAAGCCTAGAAGGAGCCTAATTTTCAAAAGAAAGATTTAGGGGGTAATTTTTTCCCAAAATATGGACTCCAATATATCATTGGAATCAACAAGAGATGAGCTATCCATTTTTGGAGCTAGTTTTTACACAACTATTAAGGGATAGTTGTTACAAGGGGTTTTGTATTTTTAGTAGGATGCTCAGTTGTAGGAAATGATTTCATTAGTGCAATTATAGAATTTAGTTATGACATAATTTATATGTTTGGTTGGCTCAGTATGTTCAGAATTTGATACATAATGATCTATTTTTCCTCTAGTACTTCACAATTTGTATGCTTTTTGATGGAACTTTTTAGATATTTTTGTCTTTTGCAAGAAGCTATTATTCCATCAAATATCTAAGATATTTTATGCTTTGGAGGTAAAATGAGTGAGGATTTGATTTTCTAGTTGTTGGGAGAGATTAGAGAGATGTTTTTAACTTCTTGGGGAAGTTTTCCAAGTGGACACATGGCAGTTGCAGGGTAGATCTGAGAGTTCATTCCTTGTCTATATCTTTCTCTTTCTCATCCATTGTACTTAGGGTTCCAGTTGTTACTATGAAACCAGGTTGTTGGTTGGTTTTACTTCTTGTCTATTGAGCAAAGCTCTAGCTATGAAGGCCACACATCCATTCTTGTGTAGGTTACTAGTTTCATTTCATGTCTTCTTTCTTTGAGATGATGAAAATTGATGATAGATCATGTGACATATCTTAAGTTTCATTTAGTGCTACCAGTTAATGTATTCAGTCTTTCCAAGGATAATGAAAAAGGGAATTTACAATGAATTATCTGTGTTCTCTTTTCTATTTCCTAATTCTTCATATGCTGTTAACATTGTGATTGAATGAATCATGTTCATTTAATTTAAGACAACTTGGATGAGTTGTGTTTCAGATCTATTGTTGCTTTTAGTTCAAAGAGTTGAGTAAATGGTTCAATGATTTGATAGGGTTTCTGGGTGAATGGAGGGGATGATAATAAGAATGGAGTTTGGGGATTTCAGTTGATAAATTTAATTGTAAGGCAATCGAGTTAGGTCATCCTACTAGTAATGACTCTATGTTGCAATGGATAATTAGATGCAAGTTGAGATGAAGGTCATTTCCATAGATCATTTTAATCAAACCAATTTAGTTTTTCATGTTTTATAGTAGACTGAAAGGAATTAACCCTCACTTAGCTTATGGGTTCATAG
This sequence comes from Cupressus sempervirens, assembly GCA_028749045.1. Classification (NCBI taxonomy): domain Eukaryota; kingdom Viridiplantae; phylum Streptophyta; class Pinopsida; order Cupressales; family Cupressaceae; genus Cupressus; species Cupressus sempervirens. The sequence continues at coordinate 47,372,486 of CM053787.1, forward strand.
GTTATGATTTGTATCTATTTCATTCCTATGTTGCATAAGTATTAGAAGATAAAAGGGTTTCATTTTCTATTAATAGGTTCATATTTTATGTTTATTGGCACTAGTACCATATATTAGAACCTCAAGGTACACCCTCCTAGGTTTTGCAGAGCCTGATGTAGAAGGAGTTATGACTTATAGTTGGCCCAAGATTTGCAATCAAGTGTGTCCATCATAGGAACTTGCTAGCCTTAGATGTATTAGTCTATTTTCTTGGTTATTGTTAAATATGTTGAATCAGGAGCCAACACTATCAACAGGTTTCAACTTCTTTATTGTTTACAAAATTTTGTTCTGATCAACAAGAAATCAACTCATCCTTATGAATCCCTCTTGATCAAGTATCTGTCTATCCTTATATCTCCCTGAATACTATCTCCCTCTTGCTATGTAGATGTATCTCTTTTAACCATCAGGTACACTATCTCTCTTTCTGTATAAATCTTCCTCTTTGACAATAATGCCAAAGACTTGTAGATATGAAAATTTTAGTTTCTCCCTCTACCACCTAGCTTGTGACTGATTTGCAACTCTAACTCTTTAATTACTTTAGGCAACTCCTAAAGTGAGATCCACTACATCAATGTATAAAATATGTCAATCATCTTAGTTGATGTAGAGAACTTCTCATGCTTCTTAGATATCCTTGGATAGGGGTATCGCCCCTATTTTATGTCTTAGATACTCATGAGCATCCTTAGGTAATGCTTTTGTGAATATATTAGCTTTTTTCTCTTTTGTATTCACATATTTCATCTTCACCTCTTTATCTTGAACTAACTTTCTCAAGTAATGATACTTGATTACAATGTGCTTTGTCTTTGTATGAATCATGGGGTTCTTTGATATATTTATAGCACTTGTATTATCACAATAAAGTATCATAGGTTCAATGATTTGCTCCTTCATACCTTTGAGTAGCTATTTGATCCATACAATGTTTGTTCAATTTACTGCAATAACAACATATTTAGCTTGGATAGTAGATTGAGATATGTAGTTTTGTTTCTTGCTAGTCCATATAACTAGCCTTTTTCCTAAGAAAAATGCTCCTCCACTAGTGTTTTTTTTATCCTCAATATTTCTAGCCCAATCAACATTAGTATAGGCTCTCAATTTAAACTTCTCATTTTTCTTGTAGTATAGACCACAATCTTCTATACCTTTTAGATATCTTAGTATTCTCTTAATAACCTTCAAATGATTCTCCCTAGTATTAGCAAATAATTTTGCAACTATCCCAACAAATAATGCAATATTAGGTCTGCTATGTACGACATATTGCAACTTGCCAATAATAGACCTATACAATGTTTGATTCACCTCGACTGAATCATAATTCTTTGAAAATTTGTGTCATGTCATCATAGGTGTGCTTACTGGCTTAGAATCTTCCAATCCAAAAGTTTTTAGTGTCTTCTTTACATATTTTGACCGAGTGATGTATATACCATATTTTATCTGATGTAATTGCAAACCCACAAAGAAATTGATCTCTCCAAACATAGACATCTCAAATTCTTTCTTCATTTCATTTGCAAAGGCTTTACATCAAGTATTACAACCTCCAAATATGATATCATCAACAAAAAATTCAGATAGTAAAATACCTTCGCCTTTCTCTATCTTCAAGTGCAAATTGCTATTATCATTAGTCTTCTCAAATCCAATGTTCACAAGATAATTGTGAAGCCTTTCATACCATGCTCTTGGGTCTTGCTTTAAACCATATAAAACATTGTGTAGTCTACATGCCATGGCTTTTTCATTAGCATCAACAAATCCTTTTGGTTGTTCTATATAAACCTCTTCTTCTAATATGCCATTCAGAAATGTAGATTTCACATCCATTTGATAAACTTTGAAACTTTTTTATGTAGAGTAAGCAAGTAGAGTTCTTCCTCCTTCCAACCTTGCAACATGATCACATATTTCTCCATAGCCTATCCATTCTTCTTGTCCATACCCCTTGCAAAATTAATTTTCCTTTTTCCTTGTGACTTCACCATTTTCATCAAGCCTATTTTTGTATACCCAATTGTTGCCAATCACATTTTTATCTTCTAGTCTAGGAACTAAAGTCCATGTCTTATTATTTTCAATCTAGTCAATCTCTTCTTTCATGGCATTACTCCAATCCACATCTTCCAAGACATCTTTCACTATTTTAGATTCATGCATGATAAGAAAACATGTATCATTTCTCAACTTATTTCTTGTCAATAGTCTAGCATTTTTATCTCCAATAATTTGTGCAATAGGGTGATGTCTCTTGACATACTTTGACAATCTTGGTTCTATTCTATTTTCTTCATTTGGTCTATCAACTTCTGAATCACTATGTACTTCTCTATCAAGTAATTCAACATATCTTTCATGTACAATAATCTCAAAATTAGAATGTAACTCAACTTCATTTTGTAACTTGACACCTAATTATAGCTCGATTCTTGAAAGGAACTTGACACTCATAGTGTGTGACTCAAAAGTCACTGAAACTTGCTATTGATTTGCAACTTGATTTACATCATCTTCATCAGCACACATACCTTCATAAAATTATACAAATGATTTGTATTCCTCTAGTTCCTTCATAGGTTTAGCCTCATGTGGTTTTGTATATTCATCAAATTTCACATTTGCACTTTGCACAAATTTGTTGGTGTTAGTATTTAAACACTTATAAGCTTTAATTCTTATGGATTAGCCAAGGAATATACCTTCTTCACATTTTGCATCTAGCTTACCATTTCTAAAATCTTTGAGAATATACCACTTGCTTCCAAATACCTTTAAATATTTTACATTGGGTGAGTATCCATACCATAGTTCCAAAGGTGTTGATTGAGTACCTTTCTTGACTTGTACATGGTTCAAGGTCTAGACAATTATACTTATAGCCTCTTTTCAATATTTCAAAGCAACATTTTTCTCCAACACGAGTGTCCTAGCATAGTCCATTACAGATATGTTCCTCCTTTCAGAAATTCCATTTTGTAGAGGGGTTCTAGGAGCAGATGTTTGTTATTTGATTCCTCTATCATTACAAAACATCTCAAACTCATTTGATGTAAACTCTCATCCTCTATTAGATCTCAAACATTTCAAAATTTTACATTTTTCCTTCTTAACTCTTGCTAAGTACCACTTAAACATTTGGAAAGCATCAGATTTTTGTTTTAGAAACATAATTATCATCATCCTAGAATAATCATCAACAAATAGCATAATGTACTTATCACCTTTGTAGATTTTCACATCAATTGGTCCACAAAAGTTAGTATGAACAATCTCCAAAATTCTTTTATAGGTATGAATCTTACTCTTAAAACTAGACTTTGTCATTTTACCTAGCTGACATTGTTTACAAATTATATTGTCAAGTTTCTTCAACATAGGAAAACCTCTAACTCCTCTCATGTTACTAATGCTAACCAGGTTAACTAAAATTAACATGACATAAGCTCTTGTGCCATAACCATACATCATCAAATTCTACAACTAGAAAAGTAGCATCATTCATATCAAGATAGAATAGATTACCTCTAGTCTGATCACCTTTCCCAATTAGTGTTCCATTAGTATCATATATCTTAGCAATCTTGATCTTAAACTCAACCTTACAACCTGAACTATTCAATTGTGACACACTAAAAAAATTATAGTTAAGTCCTTCAATATAATAAGCATTGTCATATAAAATCTTTTCTATGAGTTTGATAGAACCTTTTCCTCTTATCAGACAGGGTGATTCATTACCAAACCTTACACTATTTCCATCATAATAATTCAAGGTAATGAACTTACTTTTATCTCCAGTGATGTGATGTGAACACCCACTATCAATAATCCATCTATCATTCTTGTTCACGCAAGACATTAGTGCAGTTGCCTCATCCTCATCATAACCATCCTTCACTGCAATATATACCACTTCATCATCATGATTGCTAGATCCATCTTTGGTTTCCTCTTTTGTAATGTAGCAAGACTTCTTCCCTTTGTCTTTGTAATCTTTGTTGTCTTTATCTCTTCTAGTCTTGCATTTGTCTCCACCTTTATAGTTCTTCTTCTCTGAACATCTAGCAACAATATGACCAATCTCATTGCAATTAAAACACATGATAGGTAACTTACCCTTGAATTTTCCTTTACCTTTGTGAAATTTCCTTGCTAGAAGTGCTTTAAGTTTTTCTACATCCTCCTCATCTATATTAGTATCATTGAAAACATATTTTACCTTTTTTTTCTTTTTCTTCTCATTGGGTTCCTTCAATGATAACTTAGCTTTGAAAGCAAATTCAACATTGTCAGATTTGAAGTTATCAAAATTAAATAGCTTAAAAGTAGTGAGCCTACCTACCAGGTTTTTAAGAGTTAGATTAGAACCTGGTATACATCCCAGTTCTTGTATTGCAAAAACTCTAATAATATAGATGGGCAACAATGTTCTCAAAACTTTATTTTATAGAGTCTCATTATCTATCTTACCAATAAATCCTTTTATAGAATTAAAAAAATCTTTTATCCTAGAATAATATTGAGCAACATTCTCACCTTCTTGCATTCTCACATCATTGAACTTACCTCTAAGACTTTCAAATTTGGTTCTCAATACATTTGCATCACCTCCATACATGGTGTGAAGAGAATCCCACATCTACTTTGCACTATCACAACCCTTGATCTCATCGAACTCGGCATAGCTTAGGATAGAGGCAATCTCAAACATTGCTTAGTTGTGTTCTTTCTTCTTGTTTAGATCTTCAATAGTTAGGGCTCCAATAGGATCAACATGCTCAATAGCGATGGTAGATTATGCATGGTCTCTAAGACCTCGTACGTGTTGTTTTGTTAGACTTTACCATGCAGGAAAGTTATCTTTATTAAGGTTGGGTACCTCCCTTTTTGACATCTCAATCTTTTGCTTCTAGTACCTCTAAACAAGTCCTCTTAAGTAGATGACTCTAATAGCGATTGTTGGAATTCTTTAGAATAATTAAGAGGGGGGTGAATAAGCTATCCAAGGTATAGATGTACAAATAAAAAATTTCATAGCTTAGTAAACCCATATCCATAAAACATACTCATCATGCATGCATCTATTAGATCATACAATCACTTAAACTTGTAGGTTACTATCAAATCAACTTTGCATAAATGTAAGCATGAAACATAATAGATTCAATAACACATTTGACACAATGATTTTATGTGGAAACTCAATTTGAAAAAAACCACTAGTAACATGCTACTCATTCTCACTCTTCTAAAGTGATGCCCTATGAAAGGCTAACCTTATTAAAGGTTACAATGCACACTATTAAATGTAACCTGGTTAGAGGATTTCAATCACCCTATTAGGAGTGAGCCTTGTTAGAGGACTTTAGATCATTCACTTGGAATGTCACCCGATCAAAGGATATACAAATGACTATTAGGTCAACCTCAATCCAAAGGATTTACCCTAGAAAGGTACAATGATTAGAAAGTAGCAGTAAGGCTTGATCTTATTAAAAATTACAACTCTCCTATAGATTATAGATCTATGTTTTAGTCCTCCATTCCAGTTTTCTTTCACACGCTCTAACTTTGATAGCTTGTTCACCCTTCAAGCATTCATACCCTTAAGCCTTCTTTCTTTGCTTGTCAATAATAGTCTCTTCTATTCAGTCTCTAATGAAGCAATTCCTTAGACCTCTTGTATAACTTAGGTTCTCACTCATGGCAACCTTTGCTTTTGACCAACCATATCTATAAATTAAAAATTAAGATTTTTTCTATTCATCCTCTATCATTCATTTTAGGGTTAGGTAGGATTAAGTAGGATTCAATGAATCTACCCATCTTTTTATTTTAGTCCCTTCTAGAAACTTCTTCAATCCTCTTTGAATTTTCCTCAAAAAAGTTTACCATGAATTTTGTACCACCAATTCATCATAGTTATCTTCCACATGCTTCAAAAAATTCAAGAAAATAATATAGTTAGCTCAGAGTCATCAAAACCATGATTTAACATGAGACAATGTAAGGCAGGAGAATCCCCAAAGGAGATGTCCTAGTCCCTAGTAATAACCCACAGAACATAAATACAACACAAGATAAAAAAAATGCAAGATATGATACCAAATCAACTCTTTATTTATAAAATAATTGTTTACATGCAATATGCCTAGCTGTAATGCCTTCTAGGTTAGGTCCAAATACAACAACAAATCCAATAATTGTTCTACAAGATCCCATAAGATCCAACTCACAACACTAATATTAACTATTCTAGATCTGCACTTTGGTAGAAACCTCCACAAAAGATCTCAACTTGTGCTAGCAAGCCTACCAAGCAATCTCCTTATTTTCCAAGCCACAACTACTAGCTCTTCAAAGTTTACTCCTCCACTTCATCTCCTGCTCCAAGCTAGATGATCATATCTAAAGACTCCACAAGAATCCTTATAGCCAAATAATTCACAAGTCAACCTAGAAATTACAAATTGAATAAAACCCCTTGTATTAAATTCATATTGAAGACACAAGTCATCTCACAACAAACATTAAATACAAAATGTTAACCCTTACATTAACCTAAAGTTAACATGCGATAACTACACAAAAATACTTAGGACAAGCCCCAAGTTTACAACACATATTAAATGCACATAGAAGAGATAACCAAGACCACTCATAGGTCCACACAAACTCTTAGATTGATCCACATCACAATCACATTCCAAATGCAGTAAGAACTCTAGTCAACACCAACACACTATTCAGTGTCAACATACTCCCAAGCATAGTCAAGTAACCAACACATGCCAAGGAACCAATACATGTCAAGAAACCAACACATACCAATCAACCAATACATGCCAAGCACAATAATGAGTGCTATAAAAAAATATCTGTCAAGCTCTTTAGTGACTAAGCCCCTCCAATGATTGAGTACCTTGGCTAACACTACTTTTAACAATGATTGAGCACCACTCCTTTGGTGACAGAATCCACAACTAAAAAGCCAAATACCCCCTACATGCAGGATCTCAAGAAATCCTAGGATACTCTTGCATCAAACATCCATTGTTTGAAAATATTCTTTAATAGAAGCTAGAAGAACATCTTCTAGGATTCAACACATGAATCCCAAACTATTTCTTCACATACATATCCTCCAATTCTTCAGATACATGTTCCCTTTTTTTTCTTCTTCTTCTTCTTTACATCCATCATAGGTGTTCCATAGGTATGCTTTCCATGTTGATCTACAACCTTCTCAAAATATGCCAACTCAACTTAGCTACCAATACTCAGGTTCCTCCTACCAAGCTCTTCATTCTGCAAAGGAATTAGGAAAAACTTCCTGCCACTTTTCTCAAAGGTAAAGACATTCTTGAAACAATCATGCACAACCCTACAATCATACTACTAGGGTCTACCAAGCAACACATGACAACTATTCATATCCACAATATCACACAATGCTTGATCCTTATACTGCCCAATCTAGAAATCAATAAGGCATTGCTCCCTCACTTCCAAAGCATGCTCACCTTGCAACTAGCTAATCCTATAAGGATAAGGATGTCTCACTCTCTTCAAACCAAGTTTTTGAACCATCTCCTCAGCAAAAAGGTTATCAGTACTACCACCATCCACAATCACCTTGCAGACTTTTTTGCTAGACTTACAATAAATCCTAAACAAACTAGTCCTCTAAGAGGAATCCAATGTTCTATGATCCATGAGTACTCACTAAGCTAGCAAATTATCTCCTTGCTCAAGATGACTATCCTGGACTTCAACCTTATTCACAACAATAGCCATCCTACCAATCAGACAATTAAAAGATCTATTCACCTCTTTTCCACATTTGAAACAATTAACTCTGAACACACCTCTACCTATCCTCCTTTTTTGATCAACAGGTTTTAGTTCACCTTCTGCACTCAATTTAGCTTGTACCAAGCTATCCTACTTCTTTGATAATTCTCCATGCCTAGATCAAATAGTCAACTTGTAGAACTCCATGCTATAATCCTTCATAGTCATAGCCTTCTATTTTAGATTCTACAACCTCTTAAACAACTAACGTTCATAATTAGTAGGAATAAAATTAACCTTTATTTTAGTCACCATCAATCTCCATCTAGAGATCTTCATTTCACCTTCCTCCTCTCTGTCTCTTTGCAGTCCCTTCCACCAAAGAGTAGCATGTCCCTTTAACTTAGTTTTTGTGAACCTCACTTTGAGTGGATCCTCAATATCCTCAAGCTCAAAGTAGTCTTCCAATTCACCAATCCAATCAATCAAGTCTTTAGGATTCAAAGTACTTGAGAAATTAGAAACCTCCATCTTATACTTTAGCTTTAACTGAGATCTAGGTCAAGCAAACTAACTAGCCCTAATTCCAATAGGTCTCCCCACATAATTAGTTTTATCCAAAACACTCATTCTAGCAACTTCAAAGTCTTTGGAAACTTCCTCATAACTACCTTTAGTACCCACATGCCTAGGTGTGCCACCTAAAACACTCATGATTTTGGTAATCATGTCACTCTTCATCAATGCAATCTTAGATTTGAACTCCACTTTCATTCTTTGAGATCTGTTCTTCCATAGCATTACTAAGATCATAAATCGCCTTAGGGTCCAATCTTCTTGGAAGCATGTTCAAAGATTTTCACAATCCCTAAGCAATAGATCCACAAATCTAGAAGATCAATCAGCTCCAAAAAATCAACCTTCTCCAAACTAGAATCTTGGTGCAAACTACATCAGCTTCGGTGATCTGTCTACACACTCAAGAATAACCTTCGCTCTAATACCACTTGATGTAGTGCAAGGTAGGACAATCCCCAAAGGAGATTTTCTAGCCCCCAACAATAACTAAATAGAGGAAACACAACACAAGATAACAACAATGTAAGATTTGATACCAAACCAAAACCCTTTATTTGTAAAATAATTGTTTAACAGAAAATACAATAATAGTTTTGCAAGATCCCACAAGATCCAACTCACAAAACTAATCCCAACTAGTCCAAATTTTCACTCTAGTAGAAACCTCCAAGGAATATCTCAAGTTGTGCTTGCAAGCCCACTAAGAAATCTCTTTGTTTTCCAAGACACAACTATTAGCTCTTCAAAGTTCTCTCCTCTACTTCATCTCCTTCTCCAAGCTAAATGATCATATCCAAAGACTCCACAAGACTCCTTACTTATACCCAAATAATCCAAAAGTCAAACTAGAAATTAAAAATTAAATAAAACCCCTTGCATTAAATGCATATTTAAGCCACAAGTTGGCTTACAAAAAACATTAAATACAAAATATTAACCCTTGCATTAACTCAAAGTTAACACATGATAACCACACAAAAATAATTAGGACAAGCCCCAATTTTACAACACATTAAATGCATCAAAAAAACTCATAGGTCCACACAAACTCTTATATCAATCCATATTACAATTACATTCCAAATGCAACAAGAATTCTAGTTAGCACTAACATACTATTGAGTGTCAGCAAAATCCCTGGCATTTTCGAGTAACTAACACATGCCAAGAAACCAACATGTGCCAAGAAGCCAATGCATGTTGAGCATCCAATACATGTTGAAGATAATAGTGAGTGCCAAGAAATAGTATCTTCAAAGCTCTTCAGTGACTGAACCCCTTCAATGATTGAGTAGCTTGGCTAACACTACTTTTAACAAGGACCAAGAACCACTCCTTTGGTGATTGAGTCCACAACTCCAAATCCAAATATTCCCAACATGTAGGATCACAAGAAAGCCTAAGACACTCATACATCATAACATGAATATTGGCACTTGACTTCCATATTGTTCTTCCACTCATCATCCACTAGATAAATCGACAAACACTCAAGTTTACTGGTGCTTGGTATCAACTAAACTTTACTCGGCTTACATTGTATCACTCGACATACACTGAAATTTGACTTTTCTTGGTTCTAACTGATTTTTTTCTTGGCTTGCACTAACTTTTCTTAGCACCAACTATATACTTAGTCAAGCTTGGTAGACTTAATTTTTTTTTACTTGTTCTTCTAGACTTTGTCAGGGTATCTAACCTTTTCAGCCTTAAGTAGATAATCAATGTACTATATTATCACTATCTTAACTGATCTTTGTACTACTTTTTCATTCCATAACTCAACCTTTTCTCTAGGTACTTTTGTTATCTCATTGGATCAAATTATCCTTGTAATTCAAATAAATAATGGTACTCAAATAAATTAAGAAGTTATATTACATGTATGTAGCAAGTTTGTCATTAGTAACAAAACAATGATTCAAACACATTCTCATACTTGTATTAATCTATTTTCAATAGAATTTGGTCTCATGGTAGAACTAAGGAAGATGATGAAGATCTTGAAAATTTTGACACCATTATTCAAACCAATAGCTTAGATGATTCAGCTAGTAATGCCTTGCACTAAGGATGCCACAAAGAAAACATTGCTTAGAAGATTAAAATCAATAGAAGTAGATCTAAGACAATTTGGAGATCTAAAAAGAGTCAAAACAACTTTTAGTACCCTAAACATTTGACCTAATCTGACAAGGAGTACAAGTACATATGGGGATTTTGCTAGTAGTAGAAAATCTAATGAAGAGAAGAAGATTTAGAAAGGAATATCCCTTCTTGTGAGAAGAGAAAAACATGGTAAGAAAAAATTTAAATGTTGGCCTTGTAATGAATTTGGTCATTATGCATCTAAATGTCCTAAAATAGAGAAAAATTAGAAGGGAAAGTTTAGGCCTAGAAGAGATGGAGATAGAAATTATTTGTATGCAAATGAAGATGAAGAATGATGAAAAAGTTCAAAGTGAAAGTGATGATGAATTAGGATTCGTGGCTATCAAGGAAGATGATCTTGATAGAGAAGTTAGAGAAGAAAGAGCTCTAATTTCCCAAGTAGAAAAGAAATCTAATTAGATAATTGATAGTGGTTGTTCACAACACATGACTGGTGATATGAATAAGTTTGTTAAGTTCAAGAGTCATGATGGAGGTATTGTTAGAGTTGGTAACAATGTAGCTTGTCATATAATAGGAATTGGATCCATTACTCTTGATGGTAAAACTAACATAGATGATGTTTATTTTGTTGATTTATTGAAGCATAAATTGTTGAGTGTTGGACAATTGCTGGACAAGGGTTATCTATTGCAGTTCACTGAGAAGACCTACATTATCAAAGATAGAGATGGAAAGATGATTGGAACTAGCACTACATCTAGAGGTAGTGTATTTCAGATGAATCCTATGGAAATAACATGTTTCGTAGCTAAAGTGAATAATAGTAGGTTGTGGCATAGATGATTCTATCACATAATCATTGATAATATTGGGAATGTTAGTAGCACTTTAGTAGTTAGAGACTTGCCTAAGATTATGAAGCCCACTAATGTTGTGTGTGAAGAATGTGACACAAAGAGGGACATAATTTTTAGATTATGGTGACTGATCAGGAAAGTATTGTACATACTTCATAATTAGTGGGGTACATACTTCATAATTACTGTAATCAAAATTTTTTTGGGCCATGGCCAACGTTGTAGCCAAAATATTATGGCCGACATATGGCTGACATGTTGTAACCCTAAAATGGATAAAATACTTGTATAAAAGGGTTTAGGGTTAGGTATTTTCATTATTTTGTGATGCAAAATTGGTTCTTGCGGCGGTATTGAGCTGTAAGGGATTACAGATTGTAATCAGGTTGTAATCATTGGATTGTAATAAGATCGGACTTGCTATTTGGTGGACATAGCCCAAGGATTGGGTGAACCACATTAAATCTTGGTGCCTTGTGTTCATTTCTGTGTGATCTATTATTTTTCTATTATTGGTTATATTTTCATGTAGTTTTTTATTTTTGTCCATGGTTTATCCTAACAAGTGGTATTAGAGCCTAGTTGTTTTTTAGTTATCCTCTGCAAGAAAGTTTCATGGTTGAGTGGGAGTCTCATAGTTGAGTGAGAGAAATGGCAGATGAGGGTAAGTTGAGGGTTGATAGGTTTAATGGGCAGAACTTCCAGTTATGGAAGATGCAAATGGAAGACTATCTATATCAGAAGGATTTATGGAAGCCATTGGAAGGCAAAGCCAAGAATCAGAGAACTATGTTAGATGCTGAATGGGATCTTTTGGATAGAAAGGCACTCAAAAGCATTCGGTTATACTTGGCACCATCGGTGGCATTTAATATTACAAAAGAAGTGACGACAGAAGATTTGATGAAAACTCTAGCGACACTATATGAAAAGCCCCCTGCTTCAAACAAGGTATTTCTCATGAAGCGTTTATTTAATATAAAAATGGCAGAAGGTGGATCTGTTGCAGGTTATTTAAATGAGTTTAATACTATTACTAGTCAGTTATCTTCTATGGGTATCAATTCTGATGAAGAAATTAGGGCTCTCTTGATTTTGTGTTCTTTGCCTGAAAGCTGGAATGGCTTGGTAATGGCTGTGAGTAATTTTGTTCCTCGATCTAGTACCCTAAAATATGATGATGTGATTGGTGTTGTTTTGAGTGAGCAAACTCATAGGAAATCCTCAAGTGGATCTACATCAGGAAGTGCTTTGAATGCACAAAGCAGGGGCAAAATGACTGAGAGAGGAAGTAACTCTAGAAATTGTGGAAAATCAAGAGGAAAGTCAAAGGGGAACAGGTCTCAATCGAGAGGACCAAATGATTGTTGGTACTGTGGGAAACCAGGGCACAAAAAGAAAGATTGCTGGAATCAAAAGAAAAATGAAGGAGATAAATCAGATGGAGACAAGGAGGCAAATGTGGTAAGTAACAAATCCGAAGAGGATGCTTTGCTTCTATCTTTAGAAAGTGTTGATGATTCATGGGTTTTAGATTCTGGTGCTTCATTTCATGCTACACCTCATAGAGGTTATTTCATTGATTATGTCCAAGGGGATTTTGGGCTTGTTTATTTGGGGGATAATGAACCCTATCAGATTGTTGGAAAGGGAAAAATTAAGATTAAGTTGCAGAATGGGAATAATTGGCTACTATATGAGGTAAGACATGTTCCAAGGCTAAGTAGGAATTTAATTTCAGCCGAGCAACTCGGTGATGAGGGTTGTGTAGTTACTTTTAATGATAAAAATTGGAAGGTTTCAAAAGGTTTTCTTGTAGTAGCAAAAAGTGTGAAAGTAGGCACCTTATATCTTTATACAGGTCATATTGTTGCTTTTACTTTGATTGTTTCAGAGAAAAATGAATGTTCAGGAATAATTGCTGTAGTTGAGCAGGGAGAACAAGTAGCTACTGTAGATTCTTATATAGCACTGTGGCACAGCAAACTTATGCACATGAGTGAGAAAGGTATGAAAGTACTTCATTCAAAGAAAGTTTTTACCAGGTCTAAAATGTGTTAATATGGATTTCTGTGAAAGTTGTGTTTATGGAAAACAAAAGAGAGTGATATTGTATTAATTTCTGGGGAAGATTGTGTGAGAGTTTTTTCATCAACGTTTCGGATCATACTGTATGATCCATCATCAGGATGCCACTGAGTCACATTTTTTTTGCTCTTAGTGACTCAATGGCATCCTGATGATGGATCATACAGTATGATCCGAAACGTTGATGAAAAAACTCTCACACAATCTTCCCCAGAAATTAATACAATATTCATGGATTGTGGAAATCTGTTTTCTTTAAAAGAGAGTGAGTTTTGTAAAGACTAGGAAGGAAAAAAAAAAGGAGAAATTAGAGCTTGTGCATATAGATGTATGGGGACCAACTCAGGTATCTTCCCTTGGTGGCTCTCATTATTATGTTACAATTATTGATGACACAAATAGAAAAGTATGGGTTTATTTCCTTAGATAGAAATATGATGTATTTCAAACTTTTAAGAAATGGAAATGCTTGGTTGAAAATGAGACTGGTAAGAAATTAAAATGTCTTAGATCTGATAATGGTGGTGAGTATTGCAGTCATGAATTTGAAAATTATTACTCCACTAATGGTATCCATAGACAATAAACTATTCCAAGGACTCCATAGGAAATTGGAGTGGCTGAACGCATGAACAGGACTATAATGGAGTGTGCAAGGAGCATGAGGTTGCATGCTGGGTTGCCCTTACACATGTGGGTGGAGGTTATCAATACTGCTTTATATTTGATTGATAGAGGTCCCTCTACTCCTTTGGGTTGTGGTATTCTAGAGGAGGCATGGACTGGTAAGAAGGTGAGTTATTCTTTTCTCAAGACCTTTGGTTGTGAAGCTTTTGCTCATATAGACTCTGAAAATAGAACCAAGCTAGAAGCTAAATCAAAGAAATGTATCTTTGTTGGATATGGCATTAATGAATTTGGTTATAGGATTTGGAATTTTTGAAAATCATAAAATTGTTAGAAGTTGGGATGTCATATTCAATGAGAAAGTGTTGTACAAAGATCTCTTGCAACAACATGAGAAGAAAGAAGATGATTATGTAGTGCTAGATGATACTCCAAAAGTTGATGTTCCAGCCATTCCTCATGATGTGCAACAACTGCAACAACAAATAACACACACCCCAATGAATGTTAGATGGTCAACGAGGCAAATTAGACCTCCACAAAGATTTTCTCCCTCTTTGTATTCTATTTTACTTACTGATGCTGGTGAACCTGAAAGTTATGATGAAGCTATGCAGGTGGATACTAACATTCAGTGGAAGTATGCAATGAAAGATGAAATGGACTCTTTGCTGAAGAATAAGACATGAGTTCTATGCAAGTTGCCTGCAGGTAAAAAGGCTTTATAGAATAAGTGGGTTTACAGGTTGAAAGAAGAGGAAGGAGGTAAGAAACGATTTAAGGCTAGCTTAGTTGTAAGAGGATATGCACAGAAAAAGGGAATTGATTTTGATGAGATATTTTCTCCTATTGTTAAAATGACTTCTATCCGTACTGTTTTAAGTCTTGTGGATACTGAAGATTTTCATTTAGAGTAGTTGGATGTTAAAACAACCTTTCTTCATGGTGATTTGGATGAAGAAATATATATGGCTCAGCCACAGGGTTTTGAGGTCAAAGGTAAGGAGAACTTAGTGTGCAAATTGAAGAAAAGTTTATATGGCTTGAAGCAAGCACCTCGGCAATGGTATTTGAAATTTGACAATTTTATGCATGAGCATGGATATAATAGGTGTCATTTAGATTACTATGTTTATTTTAAGAGGTTGGATGATGATAGCTACATTATTTTATGTTTATATGTTGATGATATGCTTGTAGCTGGGTCTAACATGGATCATATTAAGGGGCTGAAACGCCAATTAGCACATGCATTTTCTATGAAGGATTTGGGGGCAAAAAAAAAAATCCTTGGTATGAAGATTTGCTGAGATAGGAAGAATAGAACATTAACGCTATCTCAGGCTGATTATGTTGAGAAGGTGTTGCAATGTTTCTTTATGGAGAATGCTAAAGCTGTCAGCACACCTTTACCTGGTCATTTGAAATTGACTAAGGAGACGTGTCCTAAGAAACAAGAAGAGGAGGATAAGATGTCCAAGGTAACCTATGCTTCAGCTATAGGAAGCTTAATGTATGCTATGGTATGTACTAGGATAGATATTGCACATGTAGTGGGAGTCGTGAGTAGGTATATGAGTCATCCAGGATTTGAGCATTGGAATGTTGTCAAGTGGATTCTCAGATATTTGAGAGGAAAATCCAATAAGTGTTAACATTTTGGGGGCTCTACTACTGATTTACAGGGCTATGTTGACTCACATTTGGCAGGGGATATTGATACCAGGTGGAGTACTACAGGTTATGTCTTTACTGTTGGTGGGGCAGCCATGAGCTGGGTTTCTAGGTTACAGAAGATTAATGCTCTATCCACTATAGAGGCAGAGTATGTTGTTGCTACAGAGGTAGTCAAGGAGATGATATGGCTTTAGTTCTTCTTGGAAGAATTGGGACATCCTCAGAAGAATAATTATTTGTTCACAGATAGTTAGAGTGCCATTCATCTTGCAAAGAATTCAACTTTGCATTCTAAGACCAAACACATACAGTTGCAGTACCATTTCATTCGATTAGTTTTGGAGGATGGATAGTTAAAGCTAGAGAAGATACATACAAATGACAATCCAACATATATGTTGACAAGGGTTGTAAAAAGGGAGAAGCTGAACTCCTCTTCAGCTTCGGTTGGTCTTTTAGACTGAACATGAATAAAAGAACATAGAGTCCATGGTGGTTTGATCCAGTGGGAGCCCCATGTGGTAGTGGTCTTGCTACAAGATCAGTCTCTAAGTGGGAGATTGTTTTTTAGTGTGGACCCTGATCAGTCCCCAAGTGGGAGATTGTTAGATTATGGTGACTGATTAGGAAAGTACTGTACATACTTCATAATTAGTGGGGTACATACTTCATAATTATTGTAATCAAAAATTTTTTGGGCCATGGCCGACGTTGTAGCTAACATATTATGGCCAACATATTGCTGACATGTTGTAACCCTAAAATGAATAAAATACTTGTATAAAAGGGTTTAGGGTTAGGTATTTTCATTATGTTGTGATGTGAAATTGGTTCTTGCAGCGGTATTGAGCTATAAGGGATTACAAATTGTAATCAGGTTGTAATCACTAGATTGAAATAAGATCGGACTTGCTGTTTGGTGGACGTAGCCCAGGGATTGGGTGAACCACATTAAATCTTGGTGCCTTGTGTTCATTTATGTGTGATCTATTATTTTTCTATTATTGGTTATATTTGCATGTAGTTTTTTATTTCTGTCCGTGGTTTATCCTAACAATAATAACTAGGGCCAAAGGCACACCTAGCTATCCAAACCAACCTGCAAGAGTTAACACAACATAAATCTAACACACTAGATCAACAACCAAAGGAGACCAAAGGAGGAAGACCAAACACTTTCATTGATTCTTCAAATATTCAACATACATGCCTAGGTATAAGGCCTTCTAGGTTACAGCCAAATAAATTACAACTTTCAGATTCACAAACCAACTTTAGTTTCACACTCCAAATGTATAACTCTTATTCCCTCCTCTTCTAGTTCTACCTATCTCTCTAAAACTCAATCCTAGACTTCCTTAAATACTTGCTAGAATGACTTATAGAAGATTCTAGAACATAGAAAGGCCACAAGTCTGCCTAATACAAATACCAACTAATAAACCCTTACATTAAATGCATAATCAAGCCACAAGTTGAATCACATTAGATATTAACTACCTATATTGGAATTAAATATGAGCAAGGTTGGCCCAAATTGGAACTAGATACAGACTACTCAACAAATGAAAGCTTTTCAAAACTGGCACTTGGCATCCACATAGGCTCGACATCCAAAGAATTTCTTGGTAGAAACTACAACTTGACATCCTCCAATTCTTGACAAGCACAAAGAATTCATGATGACGGGCCACACCACCCGTACCAACTCACAACCAAAAATGCAATAATATGGAGACAAGAGAGATGAAAAAAATGATTCATAAAACTTCCATTAATACTTGAAATTCATTAGAATATTCACCAAATGGAAAAACTCCAAATTCTTACAATATAAGAGAGATTTCTCGCTAAGAGCTTCTACAAGAAATTACATCCGAAGAGCTTCTACTTGAAGAGCTTGTCTTGAAGAGCTTCTATTTCTCCAACTTCTATTAGAAGAGCTTCCATTTCTTCGACTTGATTACAAACGATTATAAGCCTTGCTTAAATAGGCACTTCTAACCCAAGACATTACAAACACAAGCAATGTGGGATAAAAGGTAAATACAACTACCTTTAAATAAATATTAAATTCCCACCCAAATACAACTAAGCACCCAACAAATATTAAATGCATGATTTAAGGAACTTGCCACCTACACACCTCGATTAATGGAATGACAACTATTTTTATTATTTTCTATTTATGCCACCCATGCACCTTGAAAATAGAGATTCCTCTTTTCTCCACTTTTCCTATTTTCTATTTTTAATTATTTTCCTTCCATTTTCGTCACTTTCTCTCTCCTCCACAATTTTTTTTTTTTCCCCCCCTTTTTTTTCTCTTTTTTTTCTTTTTCTTTTTAATAATTTAATTTTTCCATGCAAGATGCTCCTGCATCAGACTCCCCTGGTAGATAGAAAAGTGTGTCCCACACTTTGATGTCAAAAGAAAGATATAGAACCATCTTCATCTTCACCACAAGCTTCTACCTCAATAGGGACAAGAAAACCAACATACAAATCTTACACATTTTTTTTTTTTTTTGCTGATGCATGATGCTCCTATATCCGACTCCCATGGTAGGAAAAATTTTGTGAATATGGATTCACAAAATGAAGTAGCCACTGTTGACAGATTTTTTTCCTCTTCCTCCAACACATAGTTGGAACAAGTGCCCGGTGCCGATATATTTCCTTCTTTCTTCTTTTCCAACACCTAGTCGGAACAACTATTTGCTGCTGAAAATACTCCTTCACAATGAACTCTATCCAAGTATAACTCTCATCCTCATCCAACCTTGTTGAATTAATCACACCTGTAATAAACCCAGCAACACCATACCAATCTTCCTTTGCATACCACACATGACTAAAAAAATCCCCATGGAAACCATCATCAATATCTTTTAAACTCATATCAAAGACAACATCACATGATTCATAAAAATTTACCTCTTTGACATATTCATCTGCGCTTGCCTCTTTCATGTCGTCAACAATGCATGTAACTACTCCACTTGCTTGATCTCCAACGAAGGCACTATATGTTTCCTCCATTGCTACAATCTTCAAATCATCTTGATCTATTTTAGGTTCATAAATCTTGTCATCTTCATGCTCTTCCTCTTCTCTTTCATCTTCTTCAACTTTAGGTTCGCAAATGATTTCCTTTCCATCCTCTTGCTCTTCTTTTGTACCACATGTCTCATACTCCACTAGATCTTCTTTCTTTTCTGCATCCAAATAATTATCAACATATCTTTTTTGGTAATGTGCTCTTCTCGTCTGCAACTCAGCTTCTAATTCATTCACTTGCTTTTGCAAATCCAAAAATATTTCTTCTTGCATTCTCCTTCTAAATCTCTCAAGTCTAGGAATCCTCAGAATCCATCCAATCACAAAAGTCATCTTCTTCTTTCTCTTCTCCATAATCAAGTCTTCAGAAGACAAATCTCGTCCAAAATAAGAACCTCGTGCAAACCGCCTCATAGTTGGCACTATGTCTACACAATCAAGAACTTCTTGACAAAATTCTCCCAACTCAAGGTCCTGGTGCAAACTGCCTCACGTTCGGCGATCTGTCCGCACGCTCAGGAACTCCTGCTCTGATACCACTGATGACGGGCCATACCACCCGTACCAACTCACAACCAAAAATAAAATAATATGGAGACAAGAGAGATGAAAAAAATGATTCATAAAACTTCCATTAATACTTGAAATTCATTAGAATATTCACCAAATGGAAAAACTCCAAATTCTTACAATATAAGAGAGATTGCTCGCTAAGAACTTCTACAAGAAATTACATCCAAAGAGCTTCTACTTGAAGAGCTTGTCTTGAAGAGCTTCTATTTCTCCAACTTCCATTAGAAGAGCTTCCATTTCTTCGACTTGATTACAAACGATTATAAGCCTTGCTTAAATAGGAACTTCTAACCCAAGACATTACAAACACAAGCAATGTGGGATAAAAGGTAAATACAACTACCTTTAAATAAATATTAAATTCCCACCCAAATACAACTAAGCACCCAACAAATATTAAATGCATGATTTAAGGAACTTGCCACCTACACACCTCGATTAATGGAATGACAACTATTTTTATTATTTTCTATTTATGCCACCCATGCACCTTGAAAATAGAGATTCCTCTTTTCTCCACTTTTCCTATTTTCTATTTTAAATTATTTTCCTTCCATTTTCGTCACTTTCTCTCTCCTCCACAAATTTTTTTTTTTCTCCCCTTTTTTTTTCTCTTTTTTTTTTTTTTTTTTTCTAATAATTTAATTTTTCCATGCAAGATGCTCCTGCATCAGATCATGCATCAATTCGGTAACCAAAGGACCACTCGTCAACCAAAGGAATAACTCAACA
This sequence comes from Cupressus sempervirens, assembly GCA_028749045.1. Classification (NCBI taxonomy): domain Eukaryota; kingdom Viridiplantae; phylum Streptophyta; class Pinopsida; order Cupressales; family Cupressaceae; genus Cupressus; species Cupressus sempervirens. The sequence goes on from CM053787.1 coordinate 47,392,648, forward strand.
GTAACTAAGAACTTGACAACAACTAAAAATTGGCACTCAACAATAATTGGAGCTCAGCAGCAACTGGCATAATGAACAAAATTTTAGGATTACAAGGCAACCTAGGATGCTTTTGCATCAAAAAAATAGGGTTGGAAGAAATGATTCACCTAAATCATTGTGATGTCACAACCTGAGTTAAATCCAACTCAGATTGAGAGATCCATGATGCATCTTCAATAATTCTATTCTTCCACTTAAATAGATACTCATAGTAGTCTTTTCCTCTTGTACTCTTACCAACTCTCTAATCCAACATCTATTCAACTTCTTCAATATACTTCTTAGGATAATCTTTTGATAGAACAACTTTATCAACTAACTCATGATACTTATACAAATCAACAACATTGAATATAGGAGATATATCCATGTCATCAAGTAACTCAACTTCATAATCATTACCACTTTTAAACTTCTTCAAGTCCAAACTTCTTCATCTTCAGCTTACTATATGTTCCATCTAGAAATCTTCCTTTCTTCAAATAAACCATCACCTCATCACAAACTTCAAAAATATGATATCTTCTAGACTTATCAGCATTCTCCTTGTACTTTTGATTACTTTGTTCCAACTTTAGCTTCACTTCCTTATGTAAAGACTTCATAAAATCAGAAAATTCTTCCCTTAAAAAACTTCTCTTTTCTTCACCATCAACATCCCTTAAATTTGATACTCCTCTAGGCTGCAATTTAGTAACAATCTCAAAAGGTGTCTTCCCTGTACTAATATTCACAAAATTATTATATGCAAACTTAGCTTGTGCTAACACTCTTTCCCAATTACTTATCTCCAACTAAACATCTCAACAGATTACCCAAGCTTCTATTCACAACCTCTATTTTTTCATTTATCTATGGATGGAATGTAGAACTAAACTTCAACTCAGTACCCATCTTCTTCTATAAAGTCTTCCAAAAATAATCAACTAACTTACTATCTCTGTCAGAAATAATGCTTCTTGGTATTCCATGCAATCTCATAATCTCTTTAAAAAAAATTGTAGAAACATGCTCAACATCTGATGTCTTCTTACATGTAGAACTAAAATTCAACTTAGTACCCATCTTCTTCCATAAAGTCGTTCAAAAATAACCAACTAACTTACTATCTCTCTTAGAAATAATACTTCTTGGTAATCCATGCAATCTCATAATCTCTTTAAAGAAAAGTTCAGAAACATGCTCAACATCTAATGTCTTCTTACATGGTATGAAATGGGCTATCTTAGAAAATCTATCCACCACAAAAAATATAGAATCATATCCCTTAATTATTTTAGGCAATCCAAGAACAAAATCCATAATGATGTCACTCCAAGGTTTCTCATGCACAGTAATAGGTTTATACAAACTAGTATTCTGATTTCCTCCTTTTGCAACTTAACAAACTCCACAACTCTTCACAAATTTTTGAACATCCTTATACATTTGTGGCCAATAATAGTTCTCTTTCAACAAACTCAATGTCTTATCAATTCCAAAATGTCCAGCCAATCCAATGCTATGCTTTTCCTTGATCAAATTCAACCTCATAGAACTTCTAGGAATACACAAATGACTACCTTTGAAAAAAATATTTTCTTGAATAAAAATATTCATCATACTTACTTATGTGATCTATTAAATTTGGTGCTCTACACTCTCTCCATGCCTCAGAAAAATTAGGGTCAGTATCATACAACTCTTTCATTTCATCAAAACCAAGAACTTCAACCTTCATTTCAATCAATAAAGAACGTCTGCTACTCAATGCACCAGCAACTCTAATAGTGACTCCACTCTTATGCTTAATGAAAAATGTGAAACTCTACAAGTACTCAACCAATTTCATGTTTTTGATTCAATTTATGTTGACTTTCCAAGTACTGAAAAGCTTTATGATTATTATATAACACAAACTCCTTAGGAATCAAATAATGTCTCCACTTCTTCAAAACTTGAACAATAGCATAAAACTCTTGATCATACATAGAATACTTCCTTTTAGCATCATTCAACTTTTCACTAAAGAAAGCAATAGGTTTACCTTCTTGACTCAGTACAACTCCTATTGTACTACCACTAGCATCACATTCAACTTCAAATACCTTATTGAAATCAAGCAAAGCCAATATAGGTAACTCAATAACCTTTTGTTTCAAAGTCTCAAAACTCTTATCAGCTCCATGAGTCCACTTGAATTCCTCGTTATCTCCTCTCATTGTCTCAGTTATAGCCTTACAAATAGAACTAAAATTCCTTATAAAATTTCTATAGAAATTAGCTAAACCATAAAATGATCACACCTCAACCACATTCTTAGGTGTAGGCGATTCCAAAATTTATTTTACCTTCTCAAGATTCATTACCAAACCATTAGCTAAAATCCCAAATCCCAAATACACAATCTCCTCTTGCATGAAAGAACACTTCTCCAAATTAACCATCAACTTTTCCTCTTTAAATCTCTATAATGCTTGTCTGGTATGCTCAAGATGTTCTTCCTTAGTATTACTAAATATCAAAATTTTATCCAAATAAACAATCACAATTTTACCCAAAATTCTTTTCAGAGCTTCATTCACCAACCTCATGAAAGTACTAGGTGCAATAGTCAAACCAAAAGGCATAACCAACCATTCATACAAACTATCTTTTGTTTTGAAAGTGGTTTTCCATTCATCACCTTCTCTCATTCTAATATGATGATAGCCACTCTTTAAATTAATCTTGGTAAAATAAATTTATCCACTCAAACAATCTATTATGTCATCCATCCTTGATAATGGAAACCTATATTTAACTGTGATCTTGTTAATAGCTTTGGAATCAGTACACATTCTCCATTCTCTATTCTTCTTAGGTACTAATACAATAGGTACATCATAGACTCAAACTTTGTCTGATCAACCCTTTCTCCAAAAAATCATGTACTTGTCTATTAAGTTCTTCATTCTCTATAGGTGTCAATCTATGTGGTTCTTTATTTGACAAACTAGCTCGAGGAATCAGAATAGACTTATACTTATTGGGGGTAAACCATTAGGTATATGCTCTAAAAAAATCTCTTTATACTCATTCAGTAACTCTATAATTTCTTCTGGTACTCAGCTACCTCTATCTGCTATCACTTGGTCATTACTAGCTTCTACTGCTCAGTCATTACTACCAACACTTGGTCCTCTAGGAACGATAGCAAAATATACTTGATTCTTCTTTACTTCCTTTTCAAATTTATTTCCATTAACCATGCAAAATTTTATTGTACTAACCCCATCTAGACTTTCAATCAAAGGCAGCAATATTTGTTTCTTCCTACCTTGATCTGATTTTAGGATCTAAGCAATTATATATTGAGTGAAAATTGCATCAAGGTATACAAATACTTAATGTCTAATGTATAACTGAAAAGACATAAAATATTAAAAATGACATGATGAATATAAAGAGAGAATTATATCACTAGAGATAGAGATTGGAAAGAGAAGAGAACCAATTTGATTTTGGAGTTCATCTAGACTATGTGAACTACGTCTCTGGGTCTAGCTCAACTGAGTGATCGATGTATTATTGATGCTCCCAAAGTTGATTTACAACATAATGTAGTCCATCCACAAAGTCATTATACAAATCCTGACTTGAACCATCTTGCATACAAGCTCTCAAGGTGCAAGACTGGTTACTGAAGAGCAAGGAAGACTTTGACTGAAAAAGGCTTTACCATAGAAACAAAACATCATCACATCACACTCTCCTTATTCCTCCTACAAGAATTCTTCTTGACTAAAGAAACACTCACATTCCTCTCTGAATGGCTCATGGAAATGTCCCCCAGAATGTCTTGAAATGGCCTAGGAATGCTCCTCAAGGCTTTATATAAGCCTCTTTTATACATAAATTTTAACCAAAATAGGCCATTAAACCAGTTCTACCTTTGAATTACCTCTTTTGCCATTTTAAGATTTTTGGTATTTAGTAGATTAGAGTTTAAAATTACTAAAAAAATAACTACAAACCTTATTTTATAAGGTCTTCGATAGTTGGTTATAACTTAAAATGATTCTCTACCATATGTATTTCAAAGCGCTAAAATAGTGTAATGGCATATTCCATTTTGGACAAGACACTAGTCAGGGGTTCAAACCCTGCCAATGGTCCCCTTTAGTCGGCACAGTGATAGGTAAACCTTAAATAGAATATTGCTAGGAGAGGTTGTGAAGACCACCAATGGTGCAATGGCCACTAGCTAGAGACTTAGAGCCTGGAGGTCACGGGTTCAACCTCGAGCAAATTTTTGGAGAAACAAACCTTTTGCCATGTAGGTACCACGTGGCACTTTCCTTGATGTTGACACGTGTCACCTTCCCTAATGCTGACACATGTCACAATCAAATTTTGTTGTTGCCACGTCACTTGCTAACTATGTATTTCCATGTGTCATTATTTTATTGGTCGGTTGATGTCACCCATATGGACATGCCATGTCATTGGTCAACCTTTTCCCTAGTGAACTTTGACTAAGCATAACTTTTGTGTTTGCGCTCCGATTTTGATAAAATGAACATCATTGAAAAGCTCTCGATGAGACCTTGAATTTGATACCAAATTTGACCGATTTTAGAGGGTTCAAAATTTCACCCTTTTTTTATGATTTCTAGTCTAAGGTTTGACCAAACTTTGACTAGCCATAACTCAAGCATACAAACTTCATTTTCATCCATTCAAGTTGTGTTGGATTTAGAATTCTGAGAACTTCAACATGGAATTGATTATTGGAGTTTTGGAGATACTTCAATTTTTGGTGAAAATATCCTCTAGATCAAATCTCCCCATTGAAAAGGCTTTTGGTCCTCCAAAAGCATATATAGTAGAACCTTTACCTCCCTTGTCATAGATATCAGTTCTGTTGCCACCTTTGAAGCTTCAGTGCAATGCTTACATTTGACAATTGAATTAGACTTTGGTCTTGGTTGAATTCACCTATGCCTTGATACTGTCTGTTCTACCTTCTCAGGGTCTTTTATTTTGACAATCAATGTCACATTTTTCCTCAAGGGGACTCATACTTGACTCACACTAGGACTTCTAAAGAAAGGGATGCAGTTCAAATGAAACTTGAAAAACCATAAAGAAAGAAGAAAAACTAAGCATGATAAACTTGTCACTTAGTGCTTCTTACGATGGTAGTTCATGTCTGCATTCTAGCCTAGTCACTTTTGATGCTCCTTCTTTCTTGCAAACTACATGAGTGATGGTAATAAAGCCTGAACTTGAAACATTCCTTCACCTTTGTACTTTAGAATGGTTGACTAAAGGCATCACCAAAAAGCTCCAAATTGTTGTGTATGCATCAAGGTCATGAAAAAGACCTATAGGAACATCAATCACCAACTAATTTTGTTTTTCTAACTGAGTCATAAAGCAAATAACTTTAAGGCATTAGCTAGCCATCCTCTACAACTTTGAATCACACTAGTTGTAATAGGTGCTTCTTCTTAAGAGCCTCGCACCAACCAAATTCTACAATAAGAAGTTCAAAGTATTCTCCTTTCTAGATTATAAGAGATATGGATTTTAATAGCCATACAAACATCTCAACCCTAGGATTATACAACTTAATTACATACAAATTTATTTAGAGTCATATACTCATAAACACACTAGCTTCCTATCAACGATTACCCTACTAAAAAGGTAATACCCACAAAGCTAATATCGTTAGTTAGCTAAAAATTGTTCCCAACTCCTATGGAGTTGTTCAAAGGAACCTCCTTCCTTGGGTTTCTCACTATTTTGTTGCACTTCCACTAGGACTACCTTAGGAGTGGTGGAAACTATTGGCATTGCTTATGCCTTGGTCTCTTGCATGGTGGTGTCAGGGACCATCTTGACTCCTGCCTTGTCTGCTTTGGGTTGACTAGATTCTACAATGAACTTAGGAGAGTGTCAGAGTTTTGGATGTAGCTTCCAACACTCCTCTATCCAATGACCACTTATTTGTCAATGATTTCAGAAGTTTTGGATCCTTTCATGTGTCTTGACCTTCTTCTTTAGAGAAGACTTAGCTTCAATGCCCTCAACATTGTCCAAAGAATTTTCCTTCAACAAGGGCTCATAATTATTTTTAGTTCCTCCATATCCCAATCCTTGCTTTCAAGGCCTTTGCTTTTCCTCAATGAGATGGGTAATGCCTTGCTTATGGATACCAAGGCCTTTTCCACTATATCCCATTTTGGACATTAGTTTCTTACCCATTCCCTTGGTATGGTTCTCAAAGCTCCCAATAGAGTGGTGTTCAAGTTCCTACTTCTGTTCAGATGTAGAAGACACCTCTATCCAACCACTATGGTTGGTAGGGGCTTAGAACTGTCTTAGGTACTCCATTTGTTCACAAAAAGCACAAAGGCTTGTATTCTCCTTCGAGCCATAATTAGCCCATTTTCCATGGACACAAGGGAACCCTTTCTTTGGAAAAGACTTCATAGTTGACGATACATCCATACTCCTAGGTGGGCTGAGTGGAGAGTACGAAGAAGTTCCTTCTAATCGTGAGCTCAATGCAAACATTCCAACACTTTCTAAATGAAGAGGACTTCTTCCAATATGCTCCCTCTGGAACATCTCATGCAAGCTTTGCTTCTCCCTATTAGCCTCTTCTAGAAGTCTTTAGAGATTTGTATTTTCTAATCGAAGCTGGTGATTAGCTTCTTCCAATTTATGGACTCTCTCATCTTCTTCTTAATAGTCTTGGATGAGTTGTTCCACTTTCTCTATGATAGAGTGGATGCTTGCTACCATAGATGGAGTCAATTCTATCTTAGATGATTCCCTCTTTTCTAATGTTATTCTAGAAAGTACACCTACAATCACTTCTTGCAAAACTTTCCAAACTAGCTCTAATACCACTTGATCTAATTTTAGGATCTAGGTATTATATACTAAGTGAAAATTGCATCAAGGTATACATATACTTAATGTATAATGTATAACTAAAAAGACATCAAATATTAAAAATGACATGATCAATATAAAGAGAGAATTCTATCACCAGAGATAAAGACTAGAAAGAGAAGAGAACCAATTTGATTTTGGAGTTCATCTAGACTGTGTGGACTATGTCTCTGGGTCTAGCTCAATTGAGTGAATGATGTATTATTGATGCTCCCAAAGTTGATTTACAACATACTATAGTCCATCCACAAAGTCATTATACAAATCTTGACTCAAACCATCTTGCATACAAGCTCTCAAGGTGCAAGACTGGTTATTGAAGAGCAAGGAAGATTCTGTCTGAAAAAGGCTTTACCACATAAAAAGAACATCATTACATCAAATTCTCCTTATTCCTCCTAAAAGAATTCTTCTTGACTAGAGAAACACTCACATTCCTCTTGGAATGGCTCTTGGAAATGTTCCCCAGAATGTCTTGGAATGGCCTAGGAATGCTCCTCAAGGCTTTACATAAGCCTCTTTTATACATAAATTTTAACCAAAATAGGCCAAAACCATAATTTGTTAAAATAGGCCATTAAACCAATTCTACCTTCGAATTACCTCTTTTTCCATTTTAAGATTTTTGGTATTTAGCAGATTAGAGGTTAAAATTACTAACAAATTAACTACAAACATTATTTTATAATGTCTTTGGTAGTTGGTTATAACTTAAAATGATTCTCTGCCATATGTATTTCAAAGCACTAAAATAGTGCAACGACATATTCTATTTTAGACAGGCCACTGGTTGGGGGTTCAAACCCTACCAGCGGTCCCCTTTAGTTGGCACAGTGATAGGTAAAATTTAAATAGAATATTGCTGGGAGAGGTTGTGAAGACTGCCAGTGGCACAACGATCACCGGTTGGAGACATAGAGCCTGGAGGTCTTGGGTTTGACCTCGAGAAAATTTTTGTGAAACAAACCTTCCACCATGTAGGTGCCACATGACACTTTCCTTGATGTTGACATGGATCACATTCCCTAAAGCCAACATGTGTCACAACCATATTTTGTCGCTACCATGTCACTTGCTAACTATGTATTGCCATGTGTCTTTATTTTATTGATCAACTGACATCACCTGTATGGACATGCCACATCACTGGTCAACCTTTTCCCTGGCAAACTTTGTCTGAGCATAACTTTTTTGTCTAAGCTTCAATTTTGATGAAATGAACATTGTTGAAAAGCTCTCGACGAGACCTTCAATTTGATACCAAATTTGACTAATTTTGGAGTGTTAAAAATTTCACCCTTTTTTTTGGCCTCTGGTCCAAGGTTGACCAAACTTTGATTGGCCATAACTCAAGCATATGGACTTCATTTTCATCTATTTGAGTTGCATTGGATTCAGAATTCTAAAAACTTCAACATGGCACTGATTATTGGAGTTTTGGGGATACTTCAATTTTTGGTGAAATAATCCTCTAGACGATACCTACTCAAAGAGTATATTGATTCAATCTTCCATATGTACAACATATCTATCATATTTCCATGGTCTACCCAACAAAATATGAAAAAAATCCATAGGCAGAATATCACACAAAACTTCATCAAAGTGATGCCCTATCTTGAACTTCACTATACACTATTCACTTACCAATATCTTATGCTCATGTTTGATCCGTGAAACATGAAAGGGTTTAGGATTCTCTAGTCTCTACAATTGCAACTTTGTAACCAACTCTTTTGATTCCAACTTTGTAGAACTTCCATTGTCAGTGAACACTTTACAACATTTTCTAGCCATCTTACATCTGGTTTTGAAAAAACTTCTTCTAAGGAGAGGTTCCTCATCACTTCCCTTATTACATAAGGTTCCTCTCACCATCAAATTTTCACCAGCCTTATGTCCACTTGGTGAACCCTTGTCATCTCATTGAATCACAACATTTATGTTACCTTGCCTACTTTCAAAAGATCTACATTCAAAATATCTATCCCTTCTTTACCATATCTAAAATAATTACTATGAAAACTAGCCCTAGAATAAGAATTACCTCTTCCTTGGCAAGAATCACCAACTTTCCACTCGGTCTTGCCTTTGTCATCATTCTTCCATTTAGATTTTCCCTTATCTTGCACAAAATTGTTAGATCTACCACCTTCTCCACAAGATCTACCTCTACCTCTCTGGAATCTACCACCTCCACCTCTTTGTCTTTGTTCATGCTTCTTTGTCAAGATCTCCTCAAATTTCAAGGTATATTGGTATGCTTCTTCCACACTTTTCAATTTCACAAAACTTATTTCATCTTGAATTCTAGATCTTAACCCATTTATGTACCTTACAATTTTCTCAACATCATCATCCACATTTCTAGATCTGATGTCCAACCTATAAAATTCTTGAGTGTACTCTTTCACACTCATGTCTCTTTGCCTAAAATTTTTCATCTTTCTCAACAAGCTAATTTGGTAATTAGCAGGAAAGAATTTGTTCTTTACCTTGTTCACCATCTTCACTCAAGTTTTGATCTTTTCCTTTCCTCTCCTTTGTCTATTAGTTTGTAAATACTCCCACCATAGTAAAGCATGACCTTTCAACCTTGTGACTTCAATCTTCACCTTCCTATTATTAGGAGTGTTTTCATACTCAAAGAACTTCTATATTTCATAGATCCAATCTAACACAACATTGGTATCCAATTTCCCATCATAAGGAAGAACTTCTATAATTAGCTTTGTATTCACCCTAGACAATACTCTCAGCAACCTTGCCTCATCTTGATATTCCTTAGGCTCTAGATTAGGGTTTGGTGCTACTGCTTCATCATCACTTACCTCATTGAGATATGCTCCACTCTCCTGGGATATCTCTATAGCATCTAATCTAGCTGCAATTTGTCTCAATGTATCTAATATTGCATTATTAGAATTTCCTCTACCTCAAACCATCTTTATAAATCAAGTTCCTACAAGATTGTAGCTTTGCAAGTTATAGGTCAAATCCACATATCTACTACCCCACAATCAAATTCACTTAGGATTCTACATGATCCAATAACCACAAGGATGAACCTCAAGCTCTAATACCACCCAACACAAGGAGGGATAGAATAACTAGGTCCAAAGGCACACCTAGCTATCCAAACCAACCTACAAGAGTTAACACAATGGAAATATAACACACTGAATTAGCAACCAAAGGAGAAATAGCAAATACTTTCGTTGATTCTTCAAATATTCAATATACATGCCTAGTTGTAAGGCCTTCTAGGTTATGGCCAAATAAATTACAACTTTGAGATTCACAAACCAACTTCAATTTTTCAATCTAGACACATAACTCTTATTCCCTCCTCTTCCAATTCTACACATCTCTCAAAAACTAAATCCTAGACTTCCTTAAATACTTTCCAAAATAGCTTACAAAAGACTCTAGAGCATAGAAAGACCACAAGTTGGCTTGATGCAAATACAAACTAATAAACCCTTACATTAAATGCATAATCAAGCCACAATTTGGCTCACATTAGATATTAACTAACAATATTGGAATTAAATATGAGCAAAGTCAGCCAAAACTGGAACTAGATAGACTACTCAACAAATGAAAGCTCCTCAAAACTAGAACTTGGCATCCACACAAGCTTGGCGTTGAAATAATCTCTTAGTAGCAACTATGAACTCAATAGCCTCCAATGCTTAGCAACCATAGAGAACTCAGCAACCAAGGACCACTTGACAGCCAAAGGAATCACTCGGCAGTAACTAAGAACTCAGAAAAAATTAAAAACTGGTGCTCGACAATAACTAGAGCTCGACAACAACTGATAGAATGAACAAATGTGCAGGATTACAAGGCAACCCAAGATACTCCTACATTAGAATGTATTTTGTCTAAGTAGAAGAAAGTATCATTTCCTAGCAAGAAGTTTGCTACCATAGAGAAGCTAGAGAACACTTACACAAATTTGAGTGGTCCTTCTAGAACAAGAGGATTCTATGGTGAAAGGTATTTTATTATTTTTGTTGATGATTTCACTAGAATGATATGGGTAGCATTTCTTAAAGAGAAATCTAAAGCTTTTGAGAAGTTTAAGATATTTAAGAATAGAGTTGAGTATGAATCTTGTGTTAAGATAAAGTATTTGAGATCTTATAGAGGAGGAGAATTCACCTCTAGAGAGTTTAACATATTTTGTGAAGAGAATGGAATCAAAAGGAAACTATCTACACCTAGAACTCCTAAGAAAAATGGGATTTCTAAAAGAAGGAATAAGTGAATAGTAGAAGTAGAAAGAGTGATGTTGTTTGAGAATGATGCTTCCAAGACATTTTGGGGAGAAGCAATCAATACAACAATATATACTCTAAACAAAGTACAAATTAGAAAAGGTATGAACAAGACACCTTATGAACTATGGTTTGGTCATTCACCATTAGTTAAGTATTTTAGAATATTTGGGAGAAAATTTTATATTAAGAGAGATGATGACATTGGTAAGTTTGATCCAAGAAGTGATGAGGGTATGTTTCTTGGTTATTCATTGAAAAGAAAGGCTTAGAGATGTTTCAACTATAGAACTGAGACAATAGCTAAATGCATAAATGTACGGATAGATGAAAAGTTTGGAACTAAAGAAAAGATGATAGATTATAATTCCAGTGAAGAAGAAGATAATTCTCGAATTATTAGACAAAATTCTGAAATTTTCTTTGAGACTAACAATGATTTGTAGGATGATGTGGTAACTGTTGAGCAAAGAGGAGAGAAGAGATCTAAATTGAGAGAAGAGATAAGAGTTGAGGGTAAGTGCACAAAGTTGTGGTGCCAAAAGGGGGGTATAAGTGAACACCTTTTTCCTGAAATCAGCAAATTCTGGACTTCAACAAGAATTTGAAGATAGTTATGCTCAAAATTTTAAGCTATGACAAAAACAAAAGTCGTAGTCCTTTGAATCTAGTTTCTAAACTACTAATTTTTTTTCAAAATGGTTTAATTTTAGGTCCTCAAAAAAGGGGGCCACAGAAAGTGGTACTGTTTATTCCAAAAAAACATAACATAGTACAAAGTGTGGCCCCCCTAAAATTTTAACTTTTTTTTTGAAATTCTTTAATCGCTCCAGTCAAAAGTTACCTAACACTATGTAGTTTATCCCAGATTTTTTAGGTAATTTAATAATGTGTATTTTTTTTTAATGAATTTTTAAATTAAACCCATCCCAAAAACGTGAAATATCTATGTGCTCCCCCTAGAAATGATTGAAAACTAATCTAAAATCAAAACTTCTTTTTTTCAAAGTGTGTAGAATGGAGTCTAGTTTCTAAAAAGCTAAGTTGTTACAAAATTCGATGAATGAGCTAAAATCTACAGCCCAATTAGTACATGGTGGTTTTTGACAAAAAATGAACATACATTTAAAAGAAATTATAGATGAAAGACTTAAAATAGTTCAAATTAAATAAATTATATGGTTAGATAGCTAACACAGAGACCTATAATGTTATGTAACCTTATCTTATCGATACCCAACCACGAAGAATCTTGAGGGGGAGCACACAAGAAAAATCAATCATTTTTTGTATGTTTGCTGGAAAACACGTCTCAAACCTATTTATAAACTCCAAACCTTTGGGTTGGATCTCCAAGGCAAAACCAAGCCTTAGGCTTGGTTTTAATGCAAAGCTTTGAATAGCGTGTGCGCCCTATAGCGCGTGCGCCCTATTAAAATGCTATTGAATTCGAGGTAGTGCGCACGCGCTATAGTGCACATGCACTATTGAGACCTAAATTGCAAACCAAAACCAAGAGAGAGCTAGGGGGGTGGGGCGAGGGAATGGCTATTTGTGCGTGTGAGAGAGATAGAGAGAAAGTAGGGGATGGGAGAGGGGAGAGAGGAAGTGAGAAAGAGTAGGGGTGGCAGAGAGAGTATAGGATAGGAGATAGAGGAAATGTGAGAGAGTAGGGGTGGCAAACAAAGTACAAGATGCAAGAGAGAGGAAGTGAGAGAGAGAGAGTAGAGGTGGCAAAGAGAGAGTATGGGATGGGGGAGAGAGATTGAAAGTAGGGGATGGGAGAGAGAGGAAGTGTGAGAGAGAGTACAAGTTGGGAGAGAGAGATCGAGAGTAGGGGATGGGGGAGAGAGAGAGAGTAGGTGGTGGGAGATGAAGTGGGAGAGGAAGAGCGAGAGAGAGGAGGATGGGAGTGCATGTGTGTGAAAGAGAGAGAGTAGGGAATGGGAGAGGGGGAAGATAGAGTAGCTTGAGAGAGAGTAGGGGATGGAAGAGAGAGTAGGCGATGGGAGAGGGAGTGGGAGAGGGAGAGAGAGAGGGGGGATGGAAATGTGTGTAAGAGAGAAAGAGAGAGTGTGAAAATGTGAGAGAGGGTAGGGGGTAGTAGATAGAGAGTAGAGAGAGAGAGAGAGAGAGAGAGAGAGAGAGAGAGAGTGAGTGAGAGTGAGAGTAGGCAGTGGGAGAGGGAGAGCAAGTGAGAGAAAAAGTAGAGGATGGGAGAGGAGAGAGGGGGGATGGGTGTGTGTGAAAGAGAGAGAGTAGGGAATGAGAGAGGGGAGAGAGAGATAGAGAGAGTAGGGGATGGGATAGAAAGAGAGTAGGCAATGGCAGAGGGAGTGGGAGAGGGAGAGAGAGGGTGGATGGAAGAGAAAGAGATTAGGAAATGGTAGAGGGAGTGGGAGAGGGAGAGAGGGGGGGGATGGAAGTGTGTGTAAGAGAGAAAGTAGGGGATGAGAGAGAGTGTGAGAGAGAGTAGGGGTGGCAAAGAGAGAGAGTGAGAGTAGGGGATGGGAGAGAGAGGGAGAGAGAGAGAGAGAGAGAGAGATAGTAGGTGATGGGAGAGGGAGTGGGAGGGAGAGAGAGAGGGGGAATGGAAGTGTGTAAGAGAGATAGAGTTGGGGATGGGAGAGAGTAGGCAATGGGAGAGGGAGTGAGAGAGAGAGAGGGGGGGAACGGGAATTTGTATAAGAGAGATAGAGTAGGGGATGGGAGAGAGTGTGAGAGTTTGAGAGAGAGTAGGGGGTGGTAGAGAGAGCTTGTATAGGATGGGGGTGAGAGAGAGAGAGAGTAGGGGATGGAAGAGAGAGAGTGAGAGTAGGGGATGGGAGAGAGAAAGTAAAGAGGGAAAGAGAGTACTTGAGAGAGAGAGATAGTAGGTGGTGCAAGAGGGAGTGGGAGAGGGAGAGAGAGGGGGGATGGGAGTGTGTGTGACAAATCTAGAGAGTAGGGGATGGGAGAGGAGAGAGAGAGGGGGGGATGGGAGTGCGTGTCTATGAAAGAGAGAGAGTAGGGGATGGGAGAGGGGAGAGAGAGAGTAGGGGATGGGGGAGAGGGAGAGAGAGAGAGGGGGAATGGGAATGTATGTAAGAGAGACAGAGTAGGGGATGGGAGAGAGTGCGAGAGTGTGAGAGAGAGTAGGTGGTGGCAGAGAGAGCTCGTATGGGATGGGAGAGAGAGAGTGAGATTAGGGGATGGGAGTGTGAGGGAGAGTAGGGGATGGGAGAGAGAGAAAGAGTAGAGAGGGAGAGAGAGAACTTGAGAGAGAGAGATCTAGTAGGCGGTAGGAGAGGGAGAGGGAGAGAGATAGGGGGGATGGGAGTGTGCGTGACAGATGTAGAGAGTAGGGGATGGGAGAGAAGAGAGTGGGGGGATAAGAGTGTGTGTGTCTGTGAAAGAGAGAGAGTAGGGGATGGGAGAGAGTGTGAGAGTGTGAGAGAGAGTAGGGGGTGGCAGAGGGAGAGTATGAGATGGGAGAGATAGAGTGAAAGGATGGGAGAGAGTGAGAGAGAGAGTAGGGGGCGGAAGAGAGAGAGAGTACGGGATGGGAGAGTGAGAGTGAAAGGATGGGAGAGAGTGTGAGAGAGAGTAGGGGATGGGAGAGAGTGTGAGAGAGAGTTGGGAATGGGAGAGAGAGAGAGTAAGAGTAGGGGATGGGAGAGAGAGAGTAGAGAGGGAGAGAGAACTTGAGAGAGAGAAATAGTAGGTGACTTGGGAGAGGGAGTGGGAGAGGAGGAGAGAGAGGGATGGGAGTGCGTGTGACAAATCTAGAGAGTAGGGGATGGGAGAGAAGAGAGAGGGGGGATGGGAGTGTGAGTGTGTGTGTGTGTCTGTGAAAGAGAGAGAGTAGGGGATAGGAGAGAGTGTGAGAGTATGAGAGAGAGTAGGGGGTGGCAAAGAGAGAGTACGAGATGGAGAGACAGAGTGAAAGGATGGGAAAGAGTGTGAGAGAGAGTAGGAGGTGACAGAGAGAGAGTACGAGATGAGAGAGACAGAGTGAAAGGATGAGAGAGAGTGTCAGAGAGAGTAGGGGATGGGAGAGAGTGTGAGAGAGAGTTAGGGATTGGAGAGAGAGAGAGAGTAAGAGTAGGGGATGGGAGAGAGAGAGAGAGTAGAGAGAGAGGGAGAACTTGAGAGAGAGAGAGATAGTAGGTGGTGGGATAGGGAGTGGGAGAGGAGGAGAGAGAGGGATGGGAGTGCGTGTGAGCGATCTAGAGAGTAAGGGATGGGAGAGGGTAGAGAGAGAGGGGGATGAGAGTGTGTATCTGCAAAAGAGAGAGTTTAGGGGATGGGAGAGGGGAGAGAGAGAGTATCGGATGGGAGTGTGTGTAAGAGAGAGTAGGGGATGGGAGAGAGTGTGAGAGAGAGTAGGAGGTGGCAGAGAGAGAGAGAGAGAGTAAGAAGTGGGAGAGGGAGGATGGGAGTGTGTGTGAGAGATCTAAAGAGTAAAGGATGGAAGAGGGGAGAGAGAGAGAGTGTAGGGAATGGGAGAGGGGAGACAGAGTAGGAAGAGAGAGAGAGTAGGGAGAGAGAGAGAGAGTGGGGAGGGTGGAGAGTGATGTGTTCTCATATAGTTCGTACGCGCTATAGCGTGTACGCACTATGTGAAATCACCTAAAAATGGTCAAAAAGCAACTTTGGGGCCCGTTTCATTCATTCTCTGCTTTTGTTCTGTTCTGCACTCTATTATCTCGAAAAAAATCATGGGTTTCAACACAACAAACATTCTTTCAAAGTGGAAAACACTATTTCAAGCTAACAAACACTATTTCAAGGTGGCAAACACTTTTGGAACCTAACAAACACCAAATTCAATCATTGGATACATGATTTGAAGACTTTTTGAATATTCCTTGTATAGAAAAGGTTAGTGCAATCTATTTTAAATATTGTTTGATGATATATAGATACAAATTTGATTATAATTTGACATGTTGTTTAATATATAGTGAATTCATTGAAATTTGTATGTTTCAATGAAATGTTATTTCAAAATGGTTAGAAATTTGACAAGTCGTTTTATATATATATATTATGTATTCATTCAAATAATTATAATTTTTATATGTATTTGAATAATTTGTAATTTACACATTTTAAGTAATTCAAATGTTTGAATAATTTGACATGTAGAAATCATCATCATGCCAAGGAAGAAACCAAAAAATCAAACAAATGAAGATAGGGAGAGAGATTTGGCAATTAAAAGAGATAAAATGAAATTACGACGTGAGCAAAGAAAATTGCAAAGCAATAATGAAGAATTGACTTTCGAAGAGGATCAAGAACCACCAATACCAAGAAACAAAGAGGAAGAATTGGAAAGACAAAGAGAATGAATGAGTCTCTTACGCTCAAGAAGACAATTGAATTGTGAAGCTACACCATCTTCTAATGTTGGAGTCGTATCGTCCACTACACCATCTTCCAATGTTGAAGTCATATCGTCCTCTCATGTTGAAGAGACACCGATTTGTAGATCCAACGATATACACACTCCATCATGTCATGTTGAAGGCACAACATCAACACATCAAGTAGGTGATGTTCCATCTTTTGCATCTTATTGCTAAGGCACATCATCTTCAGTTCAAGGTACGCAATACACTCAACCGTATGTTGATGTTCAAAATGTTGAGAGAATTGAAAAGATTATAACACCTTCTAGAATTTGTTTTAGAAGACCAAAATATTTGATTGATATTGATAGTAACATTTTAAAATCAATGCTGGACAAGATTAGCAAGCGTACTTGTCTAAGAAAAGTTAATCATATGTGGAGATTATTTTTTGATGAATTAAATATTATAGGTCAATGCCAATTATTTATTGAAATGATGAGGAATTTAAAATTTAGGCCTATCATGAAGATTCTTGGGCTAAGAACGATGGATGATTCAAATGAAAAAAACATTTGTAAAGAATCTAATGAATTCTTATGACAAAGTGGGTTCTAAATCACACACCAAAGATAGTAATATCGCAAGACAAGTACTTACATCGACAATAGTAAGTAGCCAAATGAAGAAAGCTTGACTCATGAGAAAGACAAGCAAAACATTAAAAATTGGTAGAGGTACTCTAAGGAGAGCCATGCTAAGGCGTGAGAGATTGGAAGATCCAACAAAAAATGAGTTATGGACATTTAGCGGTAGACTACCGCAAAAGGATAAAGAAATTAGTGAAGCCTTGAAATCATTGATCGAAGATTCAAAGAGATGTTGTAAGAAGGAGGATTGGTAGCCAAAATCGCGAGCCACATGCAAAACATTTTTTGGACACAACTCAGACACAATTTTTTGCAAAATTTATTGGTATGTATCCTCAAATTCGAATAAGTCAAAGATTTTTTGAGATGGGTAAACTTTTTTATGTGAAGATAAATCACACACGCACAACTTGTTGTTGTAGGATACATATTGAATTTTCTAACCATTTTGATGTTTTTAGGCATATATGCATAATTTGCATTCTCAGTTTGTTTTGCAGGATTGTGACATAAATGAGCCACCAAGATCTTCAAGGAAATTCATATCCAACATTTTATGTGAAATAAGGGACGGCCAACAATTTTACAAGACATCATGCTTGGATGGTGCGTGCTTATTTTGTAGTTCTTTGCAACTTTTATCAACTTGTCAACATATGGATAGTACACATGCAATTGGAAATGAAATAGTAGATTATGGAAAATTTAAGACAGTGACATATGCTCTAAAAGATGGGAAACATGGTAAAAGATGTGATTTAGTCATTGAAAAGATTCCAGTGTATGAGTTCATGAAGATTTTTTGTGAAAACATTATTTACGAGTATGCAAGGCATACCCATAGAGCTCGATGGCTGGATTTGCAATTCAAGTTGTGCAAGGATACGTTTCCACTGGATACCATTGTTTCAGTTGTAGATTTCACAGAGAACTACACACTACAACCACAAAATGAGGTGCAAGCAAGGTATTATACTTCTCTACAGGTTTTCATATTTGTTCACATAACATTCATGCATTCACCTACAACTACAGACGATGACAGGAAGATTTTGAGGGAGTACCATTTTTACATCAGCAATGATCAATCACATTCTATGGAGTTCGTACATGGTTGTTTTCAACTATTTTATGGAGATTTGGCTAACAGGGGCATCACATATCATCAGTACATTATTTGGTCAGACAATTGTGCATCTCAATTCAAGAATGCACGGATGTTCTATTGGTTGAGCAGGATGCACAAGTTGTGTAGAATTCAATACATGTGGAATTTCACAGAGGCTGGTCATGGAAAGGGAGAGCACGATGGTGCAGGCGCATGCATCAAAAGAGGCTTAGCTCGTGAAGAACTAAAGTACAAAGATGGAGCAATATTGACAGATGCAAAATCCATCGTCCAGTGGTGTAACGCTACAATGGGTCCAGGTAAGGAAGGCGAGTCTACGGTTCATATATTTTTTTGGTTGATAGATAATACTAACATTGCACCATATCAGGATTGTTGCACACTAACAGGATCCAGTGAGTTGCACTCTTTTAGAAGCTCTGATGCAGGTTCATGGAGTATCCACACACAAAAAATGGCATGCTATTGTCCATCATGTGTAGAGGAAAATTGGGATGACTGTGAGTCGACTGAATGGGTGGACAAATGGGATATACGGGTTTTGGACCCAATTGACACCTATCGTCCCCCACAAGCACTGAAAATGGTACAGATGGAATCATCTATTGACTTTGACTGCTTGTCTAATCTAGTGCAACCTAGTAATATATATATTTATAGATCTTTGTAATTTCAATATGTAACTTTATAACTTTTACGCAAGTATTTTCTGAACTAATGACCGCATTTTGTACATTTGTCACTGCAGGCCATGTTTTTTTTGTTATTGCACCTAAAGACAATGAAGAAGGGACATATTATTATTTGTGTCATTGTGTTCAATCCAAACAAAAATTGGATCACTCGGTTATAGATGGTGAAGGTTTAGAGTACCATGTCGGTGCGGTGGTTGTAACCGGCACATGGCTTAGACAATATTCTATGAAGAACCCTAACTTGTGGTTATTCAAGGATTGGCAAATAGAGAGGAAGATTCTTCATTATTCAAATCTTATTGTCGCATCAAATGTCCACTTGATAAAATATGGTGGAAAACCACATAATAAGAATCTTTGGAGAGTTCGCGAGTCAGACCATGAGGCAATACTTGAGACATTAAAATGTCGAGCAGATCCAGTTGGCTCATTATATTGAATACAGAGAGAGGGAGAGAGAGAAAGAGTGATCAACTGGATCCAAATACATTGTTGCAACCTCTTCCCCAAGACTGTCCACATGACTAAGGTGGACCGTATTGTTATGATGCGTAAGTGATGAGATTTAGTTTAAATCATAGATTTTATGTTTTGATGTCTCCAATTTTTTTAAAGCTAGAACAATATTTTTCATATTTTCTTATTGTGACAATATTTTTCTTTCATTGCATGTTCTCTTGGATGACAGGAGGGAGAGAAGAAAAATAAGTAGATTTCCAAACGACCAGCCACCCTTCTTCATGTAATTTATTCATTTAAGGTAAAAGTCCCATTTCCTTTGTTTGGCTTTGGTATTTGGTTATTTAAAGTCATTATTCTAGTTGGACCTTCGTATGTTTGAATTTGGGATTGTTTAGTGTCTATTTGTTATGATTATACTGAATTATTAATTCTACGATGTTTCTATTATTTAATTATTTAAAATAAATTAAAACTTTTTGTATAAAATTATTATTTTTTATTTCTATCTATTTGTTATAATTATTTCTATTATTTAAAATAAATTAATTCTATAATATCTCTATGATGAACTATTTATATTTCTAAACTTTACATATTTTATGCCATGACCAACAATCAAACTATTATAACAATACAAATACATTTAAATAGTTATATAAGAATGGTTTAGTTCACATAAAAAATAAGTCTATCTTAGATATTCTAAATACATCACAAAACTTTATCGCTTCAAAAAAATTGGAATTTCTCCCATCTACTTGAGTTCCCATCAATTGTCCATAAAACTGGGAAAGGGAATAGGTGCTATGCTCCCAATCCCAACATCCTCCTGTCCACTACTAGGAGTTGTGTGTAATGTAGGATTTAGCTCCATCAACTTAGTCATTTTTTTCACTAGTTGATTGGGACTCTCACCATTTGTTGCCAACTATGGTGACAATGCTTGGGGTTACACTTATTAAGTAAGAATATTTCCTAATCTAGGGATTAGAGCATTGAACATATCAGAATGTGATTTATGCTATGGGAGAAGAGGTATGTTGGGTATACTAATTGATTCTAGGGCTAGTGCAATTACATCTCCTTCCACTAGTGTTGTAAATATAATTTCTATAGTTGTTGAAGGTGCACCTCCAATATTTGGTCTATATCTCTTTCAAACATTTAGATTATCCTCTCTTTCTTTCCTCTTCTATTCCTTTAGTGCAACCTTCTCCGCAACTCATTTTCCCCTCTCTATAGCATATAAGATCTCATTTCTTGCAATCTTTTCCTCTCTCCCATCTTTCCTATCCCTGATCTTCTCCTTCATGTAAAGTGCATTAGCCTCAAATAACTTCTTAGTCTCTCTTGTTCCTTAGAATTTTGTATCCTTTTCTTTGGTAGCTATAGGAATCTACTGGGTAAACCACTATGTTGTTTTCTGTCTAGTGGCATGTAACGTATAAAATCATCATCTCCATCATAGTCATTTTGGGCTTGGGTATCAAAAAATTGTTAACTATTTATTTCATCATGGTTGCCACCATTTGCAAAGCATTAGATGACGTCCTTGGGGTCAACATGTGGTGGGGATGGAATTAAAAGGGAAACATTTTCATCCCCACAAGTATTTGGTTACCCAAGGTTTGTGACAACCTCCTACAACCAATCTGGTTGTGAATCTTGCATTAGCAACCTTAATCTAATATCAATGTTTGTTGTATGCTCAAGGTTTTATCTCCTATAATAGTCCACTGGCTGGTTCAGGTTTTCTGGTTGGGTATTTTTAGGTGCAATTGTACCTAGTCCCTTCATATTTTGTCCATAACTCCTCAACAAAGTGTTAATTGGTTCATCTAATAAGGCATTGATTTTTAGGAAGGATTCAATAGTGATTTCCTCCCCCTCGCTTTACAAATCATCAATATTTGCATCATCTACAGTAGTTGTTTCTTGCAACTCATCTCTTACACTTTCTCAATTTTGCCTCTTCTAGGCTTGTTCCAACTAGCCCTTGCTAGTCCTAAACTATTGGGTGATTAAAATACCCTTTTCCTCACTCTAAAATATACTCCAAAACCAACTACACTTGTTTTGTAAAATATCACTCAAAACTGGCTATTTCAGTCTGCCAACTAGGCCTAGTTTGAGGCCATTTACAAAGAAACTCACAATCCCTTAACTTTTGGAACTCCCATGACCCAAAAAAGTCTTAAGACATGACTCAAATGAAAGGATTCTTTTTTTTTTTTTGGTCTCATGATCAACTTTACAATGGTTTTTACAAAACCCTCCTTTCTAGCCCCTTTACCCTAGGGCTTTCTAGAACTCTTACTTTGCAACGTCTCTAGAACCCCAAAATGGTTCAACCACCTTCACTTTGGTTATATTAGATGACTTCAAACATAAAATGCAACTCTTGTTTGGAGAAAACACTAAATCCACCTTGGGAGCAATCACATACCCCTTTTTATGCACTCAAATTTTAGGGAAAACTATGCAAATACTTCTTAAATGGTTTCAACACTTGACTTTTCAGATGGAAATGGTTATTATAGACTCAAACCAACAATAAAAATCCCAAACTTGAGGTTTCTCAACACTCAACAATCAACTTTCAAAACTATTACCAGCACTTACTACTAGGACAATTTCTAGTTTTAATGGTCAAACTCCCAAACCATACAAAGGACCCCCCACTATTTTTTCATTTTTAAACACTCTTTTTCGAGACCTACAATAACCTCTCTCACTTTTTGGAGATCACACTCCATTTTCTTTTTATGACGCCATCTCGAGTGATGCTGAAACTTGCAATGTCGGCTAGTACAAAGTTGCAAACTGCCAAATCTCTCTCACCTTTCCTCGTGGGATCGAACTGTATACTCTGTTAGCTTCGCATGGTCAGGTAAACCCTATCCCCAACCTTGTCCTATCCCCTTCAGTGCTCGAACGTTCTCAGGCACGCCAATCCAGAATGTCCCCAAGGGTCACTAAATGCCATAGGGCTGCGATCTTTGATGGGGCATATCTCAGAGCTCGTGTGAGGTATGGATACAATTCTAGTTCCTACAGGACCATGTTGCGAAGACCTACAATAACCTCTCTCACTTTTTGGAGATCACACTCCATTTTTGTTTTACAACGCCATCTCGGGTGATGCTAAAACTTGTAGTGTGGGCCAGTACAAAGTTGCCAACTGCCAAATCTCTCTCACATTTCATCATGGGATCGAACTATCTACTCTATTAGCTCTGAGTGGCCAGGTAAAGCCTGTCCCCAACCTCGTCCTATCCCCTTCAGTGCTCAAAAGTTCTCAGGTATGCCAATCCGAAATGTCCCCAAGGGTCACTAAATGCCATAGGGCTGCAATCTTTGATGGGGCATATCTCGGAGCTCGTGCGAGGTATGGATGGGATTCTAGTTCCTCCAGGACCATGTTGCAGAGACCTACAATAACCTCTCTTTCTTTTTGAAGATCACATTTTGTTTTCATTTTACAATGCCATCTCGAGTGATGCTGAAACTTGTAGTGTTGGCTAGTACAAAGTTGCCAACTGCCAAATCTCTCTCATCTTTTGTCGTGGGATCAAACTGTCTCCTCCATTAGCTCCGAGTGGCCGGGTAAACCTTATCCCCAACCTCTTCCTTTCCCCTTTAGTGCTCGAACGTTCTCAGGCACGCTGAACCAGAATGTCCCTAAAGGTCACTAAATGCCACAGGGTTGTGATCTTTGATGGGGCATATCTCGAAGCTCGTGTGAGGTATGGATGTAATTCTAGTTCCTACAGGACCCTGTTGTGGAGACCTATGATAACCTCTCTCACTTTTTGGAGATCACATTCTGTTTTCATTTTACAACGCCATCTCAGGTGATGCTGAAACTTGTAGTGTTGGCCAGTACAAAGTTGCCAACTACCAAATCTCTCTTATCTTTCGTCATGGGATCAAACTGTCTTGTCCATTAGCTCCGGGTGGCCGGGTAAACCTTATCCCCAACCTCTTCCTATCCCCTTCAGTGCTCGAACGTTCTCAGGCACGCTGAACCAGAATGTCCCTAAGGGTCACTAAATGCCACAGGGCTATGATCTTTGATGGGGCATATCTCGAAGCTCGTCTGAGGTATGGATGCAATTCTAGTTCCTATAGGACCATGTTGCAGAGACCTACAATAACCTCTCTCACTTTTTGGAGATCACACTCCATTTTTGTTTTACAACGCCATCTCGGGTGATGCTGAAACTTGTAGTGTGGGCCAGTACAAAGTTGCCAACTGCCAAATCTCTCTCACCTTTCGTCGTGGGATCGAACTGTCTACTCCATTAGCTCTGAGTGGCTGAGTAAACCCTATCCCCAACCTCATCCTATCTCCTTTAGTGCTCGAACATTCTCAAGCACGCCAATCCGGAATGTCCCCAAGGGTCACTACATGCCATAGGGTTGCGATCTTTGATGGGGCATATCTCGAAGCTCGTGCAAGGTATGGATGCGATTCTAGTTCCTACAAGACCGTGTTGTGGAGACCTACAATAACCTCTCTCTCTTTTTGGAGATCACATTCTGTTTTCATTTTACAACACCATCTTGGGTGATGCTAAAACTTGTAGTGTTGGCCAGTACAAAGTTGCCAACTGCCAAATCTCTCTCATCTTTCATTGTGGGATCAAACTGTCTACTCCATTAGCTCCGAGTGGCTGGGTAGAACCTATCCCCAACCTTGTCTTGTCCCCTTCAATGCTTGAATGTTCTCAGGCATGCCGAACCAGAATGTCCCTAAGGGTCACTAAATGCCACAGGGCTACGATCTTTGACGGGGCATATCTCGGAGCTCATGGAAGATATGGATGATATTCTAATTCCTACAGGACTGTGTTGCAGAGACCTACAATAACCTTTCTCACTTTGTGGAAATCACATTCCGTTTTCATTCTAAAATGCCATCTCGGGTGATGCTGAAACTTGTAGTGTTGGCTAGTACAAAGTTTCCAACTGCCAAATCTCTCTCATCTTTCGTCGTGGGATCAAACTGTCTGCTCCATTAGCTCTAGGTGGTCGAGTAAACCTTATCCCCAACCTCTTCCTATCCCCTTCAGTGCTCAAACGTTCTCAGGCACGCTGAACCAGAATGTCCCTAAGGGTCACTAAATGCCACAGGGCTGTGATCTTTGATAGGGCATATCTTGGAGCTCGTGCAAGGTATGGATGCAATTCTAGTTCCTACAGGACTGTGTTGCAGAGACCTACAATAATCTCTCTCACTTTTTGGATATCACACTTTATTTTTGTTTTACAATGCCATCTCGGGTGATGCTGAAACTTGCAATGTGGGCCAGTACAAAGTTGCCAACTGCCAAATCTCTCTCACCTTTCATCGTGGGATCGAACTATCTGCTCTATTAGCTCTGAGTGGCTAGGTAAACCCTATCCCCAACCTCATCCTATCCCCTTTAGTGCCCGAACGTTCTTAGGCACGCCAATCCGAAATGTCCCCAAGGGTCACTAAATGCCATAGGGCTGCGATCTTTGACGGGGCATATCTCGGAGCTCGTGTGAGGTATGGATGCAATTCTAGTTCCTACAGGACCATGTTGTGGAGACCTACAATAACCTCTCTCTCTTTTTGGAGATCACATTCTATTTTCATTTTACAACACCATCTCGAGTGATGCTAAAACTTGTAGTGTTGGCCAGTACAAAGTTGCCAACTGCCAAATCTCTCTCATCTTTCGTCGTGGGATCAAACTGTCTGCTCCATTAGCTCCGAGTGGCTAGGTAAACCCTATCCCCAACCTTCTCTTGTCCCCTTCAATGCTTGAACGTTCTCAGGCACGCCGAACCAGAATGTCCCTAAGGGTCACTAAATGCCATAGGGTTGTGATCTTTGACGGGGTATATCTCGGAGCTCGTACGAGGTATGGATGGGATTCTAGTTCCTATAGGACCATGTTGTGGATACCTACAATAACCTCTCTCACTTTTTGGAGATCACATTCTGTTTTCATTTTACAATGTCATCTCGGGTGATGCTGAAACTTGTAGTGTTGGCCAGTACAAAGTTGCCAACTGCCAAATCTCTCTCATCTTTCATCATGAGATCAAACTGTCTACTCCATTAGCTCCAGGTGGCCGGGTAAACCCTATCCCCAACCTCTTCCTATCCCCTTCAGTGCTCAAACGTTCTCAGGCACACTGAACCAGAATGTCCCTAAGGGTCACTAAATGCCACAGGGCTGCGATCTTTGACGGGGCATATCTATGGGCTGTCAATACTTTGACTATACTTTAAGTCAACGATTATCAATATGTGAAAGAATGGAACTCATTGTATTTTGAAGTACTGAGAAGATGGCCTTGCCCTTCCCCAGGAGTTTCAAAAATGGGAGACATTAGGTAAGAGAGTGAAAATGTTACTATCACTTCAATGCACATGATGCAATTGGAAATGCAAATTTTGATGGTAATCATTTTTTGATAAGGGAGAGACTAGGGATGATCATTGTTACTATCTCTTTAGTAGTGGAATTTTGTTTTCTCTTGAATTTGGTGGTGGGGGATCAGTGGTAAGACTCCTTGGATATTCCTTCTTATGATGTTAGTGACAAGTGTTTCTCTTTGAAAACACTTGTACAATCTTTTTTAAATTATTAGATAAAAACAAAGAATTGTAAGTATTAAACATGATTAGCCTTTAGTTCCTAGAAGATCTTTATTTCCCCATCAATGCATTTAGAAAGTTAAGTTTGAAGAAGATCATAAATAGAAAAAATTAGAGAAGTGATTTAAACATTTATATTGATTGGAAACATGTGAGTCTTGAGTTTCCTCTACCTTTTAAAGAATGTTCCTTAGCTAGCAGACCTAATTCCACATTCCATAAGACTATCATTGCGCTAAAGATTTAGGAAACCAACTGCTCTAAGATAAAGCTTCCCAGTCAATAATAATCTAGCCTATTGAGGTACATAATACTTCTCAATTAAACTTGTGTTAATTCAGTAATTAACTACAATTTCAGTATCTGTGTACAGGGGGTGACTGAGAAAACTATTTGAGGTCCAATTTGAAAATATATTTGTAAGGATCTCGACCAAGGTTCACAATTTCGATGATTAATACATTCATTCAAGCTAGAACCTCACTACAAAAAAATAATATATAAAAAAGGTAGTGAATAACGTCATGTCTAGACCCAAATCAACCAATGAAAGTCAAATTAGCATAATGTGGAACAACAATATATGCATTGAGTGGGTTGTCATAAAAAAGCTTCATGATAAAATTCATGTCTAGAATTAAAAGACCTTAAAGAACATTTATGCTTGTAACACAAATGGCCATTCAAAACTGAATATGATTACAATATGTGAAATAGCATTACAAGAACTTGTAATGCTCTTGTGAACATCGTGTTAATTCTTGTAAGAATCCCTAAGATGCTTGTTATACTCAAAATTTTGTTGAAATTCAATTAATTTTTATCCTGTCGATTAATTGGCTTAGGGTGATATATGCTTCTTGGATGGAATAATGAGTTCGTGATTAACTCTGTATTAAGATTCATAGCATCTTCTAGTTATTTGCAAAGGAAATTTATAAATTACTTGCTAATGTCATATGGCTTGCTTGAGAAAGATGTTTGTGTTCTTATTGATGGGTACTAATGACTATCCAAATTTAGTTCTTTAATATCCTATTTGACAAGCTTTCCATAGACATTTCTTTGCCATACTAAGTATTTTTGAAAACATATTTGAGTGGGACTATAGTAGATACTACCAGAAACAGCTTCTTTGCAATTTTTGAGAAATACTAATAAAGCAAAAAAGAACATCTACTAGTTGGTAGACATAATGGAAACTCTCTAGCAATTGAATTTAATTTCATACATGCACATATCTAATTTAATGTCATACACGAACATATCTAATTTAACGTCATACATGAACAAACATATAATATAAAATAATAACCAATAATGTCATATACATTAACAAACACATAATATATTATGATAACCAATAATGTCGTATATGAACAAACATATCATATATTAACCAATAATGTCATAAATCAAATATAGAATGTCATATGTACATCAAATGTGTATCGAATATGTCTCTCAGATGCCTATATATATACATGGGGAAGGAAAAAAGTCTCTATATATATGTATCAAATATCTCAACTACATCTTTTCCTTCCCACGAGGGGAAGGAAACAAGTCTCTCGACGTCCTCTGCCGTCGTGTGGAGGGAGACAGTGGAGATGACAGGGCCTTCTTGACACGCTCACTTGACCTCTTGTTGAGGCTCTTCTCCAGGTCCAACTAATACAAAGAAAGTAGATATGAATCAATATTTGTTATACGTTGAAATCAAATATATGTACTCACAAAATCAATTATTTTCTTACCGCCAACAAATAGTCATTCTGTAAGTCCACCTCAAATGCTCGTGGACGATCAGGCGTGACAAGACCCTACAAAAATTCAATAAATATAATCACTTATAAATAACATTAGAAATTTTGAGATTAACTATTATAAACAACAACTAAAATGAAAAAAATTCTTTCATACCTCCGTTAGTGGCTATGAGCTAGCCACAGCTGCGGCCACTCCACTATCAACAGACTGTCGCAGATGAGGAGGTGTGTCTGACATCATGAGCTGCACGTCATACAATACACGTTATATCTAACATGAAACATGGAATAAATATAATCAAATGAATTAAATTAACATGAAACAACTGTACCTGTGTGAAGCTCGTATGATGTCTCTACTCTGCGTCTTTGGTAAAGGTTGAGGGTCCTGTGGAGAACTGATGCACATGCATATTTTTTTTGGTCAATCCTTAATATGATTACATAATAAAAATATGTATTAATTAAAATGATTAAATTGATACATACCTCAGGACTCGTCGAAGGGACAAAAAATGGGCCTGGAGGATCACTGCTAGGCCCAGAAACACTTTGACCCTAAATTTTAAACAATGTCAATAAATCCTAATTAATTAATCATTCACTATACATATGAAATGTGATCAAATTAGTAATTTACCTATGTGTCAATGCCAAATGTCTCATTCAGTAACTGATCGGTGACAAGCCCATCATCTGCACCATCTCCGACATGAGTGCCAAATGTGCATAGGGATCCGCATGAAGTGCACATGTGACCACAACGTATAGAAGGCTCCCCCTCAACTAATGGGCTCGTGGAATGGATGAGGGTCTGTGTCAAAGCATTAATGGTCCCTAGAGTGCTGGCCTCTACATGTTCCTTCACAACTGAAGGAATAATCACATGCTCACGCTGTGGATGGACCACGGGTGCCCTAACTACATTAGGGTCATGACGTGCTCCGGGCCTCTCAAATGATGACCCCCCACCTCTACCCTGGGAGTCTAACATATCAAAATAATTGGGGATCTCCCCAAGGAAAAACTCACAATATAATTTCTTCAAAAAATACATGGGGACCTCGTGATTGTTGCAAGTAGGGGCATCAAAAACCATCCACCATCTATCCTAAAAATTATTTATAATAGCATCATGTATGCACAAATGGATGGGGAATCATTTAGTACCCTCTCTAACAGTATTTTTCTCACCGGATTTTCTAAATAATGCACATATACTACCTTTTGGTATTTCCTTTTTTTTAACATCTTCATATGATAATTTATTTGCATAAAATCTTTTTTGTTCATCCCTCTTAGCCTGCCAGATATCTAACTGACCACTAACTGAGGCTATCTGAGTGTTAATGGATTTGAGGGATGATGCTAATTGAGCCCTCATTGGATTGATTTGTCTGGATTCTTTCAACCGAGCAATGATTCCTTCTAATTCAGTTTTGCCTCTCTCTATTTCATTTCTTAGATTTTCTTGTGGGCTTGGTGGAGGTTTTGCAATTGGTTCGGGTTGTGGAATTTGTTCTTCTTCTTGAGGAGGGTTTTTGTTTTGGGGTTCTTGAGGGTTTTGATGTTCTTGTGGATTTTCTGGTTGATTATGAACATTTCCTGATAAAAAATCAATTGAAATTCAAATAAATAAACAAATCTAAATGAAATTTGTAAAAACCCTACAAAAGAATATAAAAAACTTACAAAACAATATGAAAAATATATCAAACAATGCAAAGTTAGGTTTATATCACTTACGACATCGTCGTGGGTGCGCTTGTGGTCTTGGATTTCATCGACAAGGAGACATTTTGGCAAATGGTAGTGCAAATGTTGAGTCTTCAACTCACGTACGCACTGCTCGTTGTAGGAGTAGAAGAAAATGGCAATGAAAATGATGGGTTGTGGGTTTGCAGCCCATCATACATAATTTTTATTTTTTAAAAAGCGTGTACGTGCTATAGCATGCACGGGCTATGGCTTGGGTTGCCCAAGCCATAGCACGTGCATGCTATAGTGCGTGCACGCTATAGTGCATATGCGCTATTTAAAATAGAAAAAAAAAATTTTGTTGTCACCTTTTTGGCACCACAACTCAGTGCATATGCCCTTGAGATGTCAACTCCTATATGGCTTGGGTTGCCCAAGCCATAGCGCGTGCATGCTATAGTGCGTGCACACTATAGCGCGTATGCGTTATTTAAAATAGAAAAAAAAAAAATCGTTGTCACCTTTTTGGCACCACAACTCGGTGCATATGCTTTTGAGTTGTCAACTCCTAAACCCTCTAGGAATCTTACAAAGAATTACCCTTCTAATTAGATAATTGGAAGTAAAGATAAAGGTGTGATAACAAGGAACATATTAAATGAGGAGATATGTTTGATATCTCAAGTTGAACCTTAGAGTGTAGATGAAGGATGTAAAGATGATCATTGGATTCAAGAAATGAAGGAAGAATTATATTAGATTGTAAAGAAT
Source organism: Cupressus sempervirens (assembly GCA_028749045.1). Classification (NCBI taxonomy): domain Eukaryota; kingdom Viridiplantae; phylum Streptophyta; class Pinopsida; order Cupressales; family Cupressaceae; genus Cupressus; species Cupressus sempervirens. The sequence goes on from CM053787.1 coordinate 47,423,053, forward strand.
GATACATGGGAATTAGTTACTACACTTGAAGACAAGAATGTGATAGGAACCAAATGGGTATTTAGAAATAAGATGAATGAGCAAGGCAAAGTTGTGAGGAGCAAGGCTAGACTTATATACAAGGGATATTCACAACAAGAAGGCATAGACTGTGAGGAAACATATGCACCTATAGCCAGAGTGGAAGTAGTAATGATGTTCTTGGCTTATGTAGTAAATAAGAAGTTCAAGGTTTATTAGATGGATGTTAAATAGACCTTTCTAAATGGAGAACTTGAAGAAGATGTATATATTGAGCAGCCTAAAGGTTTTCCTTTATTAGAAGATAAAGACATGGTATGCAATTTAAAGAAAGCTTTATATGGTCTAAAGTAAGCACCTAGAACTTGGTATGCAAGGTTGGACAATTATTTGGCACAGCTTGGATTTGCTAAAGATATAATAGACACTAACTTGCATTTGAAAGAAGTTGAAAATGGTTTGCTGGTTATTGTAATATTTGTTGATGACATCATTTTTAGAGGTAATGATGAAAGAAGTGATAAGTTTGATGAAGAAATAAAGAATGAATTTGAAATGACCATGATAGGAGAAATGAAATTTTTTCTAAGATTATAGATTGTACAACATAGTGATGGTATTTTCATTTCACAAGCTATGTACTTGAAAGGTATGTTGAAAAGGTTTGGTTTGGAAAGTTGTAAACTTATTGGTACACCTATGATAACTGGTCACAAGTTATCTAGTAAAGATGAGATACTTGCAATAGAGTAGAAGAAGTACAAATCCATGATTGGAGGTTTCTAGCATCTGACTCACAGTGGACCATATATAGAAAATGTAGTTGGGATTGTAGCTAGATTTAGAGCTGATCCTAAGGGGTATCATTTTGTAGCAATGAAGAGAATATTTAGATATTTGAAAGGGAAATTTGATTATGGAATATGGTATGACAGTTCACTCTATGTGCATATACTGATGTAGATTGGGTAGACAATATGGAAGATAGAAAGAGCACTAGTGGTGGAGAATTATTCATTAGAGGAAGGTTGGTTTCTTGGCTAAGCAAGAAGCAAGACCGTATTTCATGGAGTACTACTGAGGTAGGGTATGTTGTAGCAACAAATAATTTTAATCAAGTTATGTAGATGAATCATATGCTAAGAGATATCATAATTGAGTTTGAAGAGCATGTTATCATTTATTGTGATAACCTAAGTATAGTGAGTATGTCTAAGAATCCTGTATTTCATTCTAAGACTAAGCATATATCTATTAAGTATCATGTGCTGAGAAAAAAAGCAACAAAAAAGTAGATCAGATTAGATTATGTGAGTACTAAAGATTAGGTTGCAAATATCTTTACGAAGCCTTTTCCTAAAGATATTTTTGAGTACTTGAGAGGTATGCTTGGGATTATGTCCCTGCCTACTTCTGAGTAGATGATGTAGAGAGTGCATCAATTTAGTGGTACAAAGCACTATTATTAGCCTAGATTGAATACTAATGCTTCTCATATGGAGGAGTATTTGTGATGATGTGAGTCACTAAGGACTCTTGGTATTTGGTATTGAATAGTGTCTTTGGACACTCAAGCTGGTTGATGACTTGGTGCAACATATTAGAAATTGGTATTTAACAATTGGTCTATTGTAACATTGAGATTGAGGTTTTTGAAATTGATGACAATGGGGCAGAATATGCAGGAAATTTTTTTTTTCCTAAGGTATGGGGGACAACATATCCTAAGGCATGGAGGAGAAATATCCCTTTAGAGAGATTTAGAAAGATTCATGAAGTAAGCAAGAATATGCACCTGATGCATTGTGAATTATTTAGTGTGAAGTAAGCAATTGATGTCTAAGAAGGAGTATGCACCTATGTGCATATATTTGAGATTCTTTTTAGCATGTGGATAATTGATGCTGGTCAATAGTAGCAATAGAACAATGTTTGGTATTCTTGGAACTTAGATAAAGAGGGGTATTTTATGATGCTGGTTAGTAGCAGCAATAGAACATTGTTTGGTATTCTTGGAATACTTCAAAGATACACCTGTGTACAAAGAAGCTATTGAGTCTCTAGGATTGTTTGAAGAGGCACCCAAAGGACCTGAAACTTTGTAAGAGGTATGAAACTCAAAATTGAAAGAATAGAATGTGATTTTACTACTTGCATTTGTGATTATAGATTGCTAGAGCGTGGGCATTGAGTTTATTTTGAGTTAACTTATCAATGATAATAGTTTGGAAAAAATGAAGCCAATTGAGTGTCATGAAAAAGGATGAGAACTTCATTCATGTGTGGATTATACTATAATCATCTACCATAGATTCAATCAACATGGTCAATATCATAATCATATATGAAAGATTCTTTAAAGAAATTAGTTAATGAAATGAAAAATAAAATTCTATTTACTAAAAACAAATAATTAACAACATTTGAATAAATAAGAAAATATTATTTAACTAAATAAATAACTATGTAAAATAATAAATTAATGATATAAATATGATTAAATAATAACTCATTCCTTCATAGATAAATGCATAAAATAATGTTAACATGAAAAAAATCAAACTTTGTTGACTGGAAGAATAGCACTAGCATTTGCTAAAATAACCGCTAAATAGATAAGATGATTGTGAAGCAATCTCAATTGTTTAAATAAATATATTAGAGATATCCATGTTGGTAATCTCTCTCATAGTAGAATCCAAGATGTCTAACAAAACTCAAATAATATTTGATTATGTCAATAGATATCTTTTATAACTAATTACATGAGCACACTACATCCTAGGCCAATACAAAAATTACAATGATTTTTTAGCTAATGAGAAAATGACACTTGGTATAATGTGATTACTATTGCTTGAAGTAGAATTTTCTAATTGGAAAAGACAAATTGGTACCACCTCAGCATCCTTATCTTATAGCTCCATTTGAGAAGATGTGTTTTGAATGCTGGTTTGTACAATGTGGCTATTAAAACTAAAAATATTTCTTTGTCAATTATTAAAAAGTAACTCTCAACATTTATAACTTTGATTAGCTCTTATGAAACTATTAACTTGTTGAGGATGAATGTTTTGGAAATGATTCAAAGGCTCATGAATGAAGAAGAAATGGAACTGGTAAAGAATGTTTTCAATCATTGTTTTGTCATTGATGTCAAACTTGCTACTTGCAGAAATGACAATTGCTTTAGTGATCCAAATACTATAAGTTGGTTGATTAACAAGGAGGTGGTAATCAATAAGATGTAACTAGAGTACCTAGAGAAAGGTTGAAGTTATGATGTTGTAATAAAGTATAAGGATCAGCTAAGCCATTGGTGAAATAGTGTATTAATGAAATACTCTTAGACACAGAGGATGGACACACTAAGACACATGATGTAAGGATTAACCAAGTTCTAGTTAGTGCTAAGTAAAGATCAAGTGCCGAGCGAACTTCAGGTGCTGAGCAAGAAACAGGTGTCGAGTGAAGATACAGGTGCCGAGCAAGATACAAGTGCCGAGTAACACAAAAGAAGCTGAGCATTAGTAAATCAATAATGTTGAGTTGCTACATTATTTTGAAAATTGAAGATTCGCTAGATCTGAGCCGACATGGTAGTTATCTAAAATTCTGTGAATCAGATAGAAGATAAGAATGATGAGCTGGTGGCATAGAACACTATGTAATTTTTTTTTGATAAATACAATTGGATTCTAGACAAAATTTCTAGATAAAAGCAAGATATGGGATAGATACATTGTATCCTACTTAATCTATTCAAACCCTAAAGTTAGAGAGGAAAATTGAGCAGGAAAGGTATCCCAAATTTCTATTTAAGAAGTCATAAGGTCATGAAGCAAAAAGATGGTCAAGCATGAAAGCATAAAGTGCTGAAAAAGGTGCTAAGGTGGAAGAGAGCACAGATACTTTACTTTGATAGGTGACCATAGATATGATTGCATTGGTATGATGAATAAGAAGACTCAAGGTGATGAAGCTCGAGATGACAAGCTAACAGATCTGAAGTGATTAAAGCCAAGCAAAGGATTGAACTGAAGTGTGATTTGTAATCTGTAAGATATGTTGTAAGTTGTATCAGATCAAAAGCCATATTGTTACTCTCTAGAAATTGTAACAGTTAAAATAAATCCTATGGACTTAGGTTGGTTTAATAATCATGTTATAAATCCTTTAACAGGGTGACATTCCAAGTGAATGTTCCAAAGTCCTTTAGCCAGGCCCATTCTTAACAGTATGGTGAAATCCTCTAACAAGGTCACATTTAACAATGTGTTGTAGCCTTTAACAGGGAAGACCATTAGAAGTGGTTGAAATCAATTGCATAGTTATTTTGTGGGTATCATCCCCACTCCTGTTTTACCTTCTTATTCTTGGAGGGTTTCTAGGTTATCAAATCCTTAGTGTTATGGTGTGATGCATGTTTACTTTTCAAGATTGTTTAAAGTTCAATTGCATGCATGATAGTTTCAATTCTGTGCCATTAAGGATTTGTAGAAAAATTTGCATTAGACATCATTGGACCTTGAATAACTGATTCACCCCCCCCACCCCCTCTCAGTTAATCTAAAGAATTATAACAATTGGTATTAGAGCCTAGCTGTTGACTTAGTTTAAAGAGACTAGAAGTAGAAAAGATCAAAATGCCTAAGAGAGAAGTTCCCAATCTCAACAAAGATAAATGTGTTGCATGGAAAAGCTTGATGAAGCTACATCTTGGATCCATAGGAGATTATGCCCAAAATTCAATTATTACTAAACATGTTGATCCAACTGGTACTCTTACTGCAGAAGATTTGAAAAACAAACAGGAACACAATCAAACAATGCTAGAAATTGCTTCTGCACTCAGCTATGCTGAATTTGATGATATTAAAGGATGTGACACTGCATTCAAGATGTGGAAAGTCCTATTAGATATTTATGGAGGAGATCAAAATGTCCAAAGAGAAAAAAGAGAAAGTCTCAGAGGAAAGTTTGATGATATGAAAATGGAAGAAAGTGAGAATGCTGCTCAGTATGCCTCTAGAATAAAGGAAGTGGTAAGTGCAATGAGATGTTTGAGTGGTCAATTAGATGATGATACTATTAATAGTAAGTTTTTAGGAACCTTGCTCCCTGTCTATGCTATTAGAGTATCAGCTATACAAGAGCTAAGATGTGTGCCAAGAAACAATCTAAGTTTTGAAGGTATAGTGGGTAGACTCACCGCATTTGAGTTATCTAACTTTGACAACTACAGACCTAAGAATGTTGAATCTACTTTCAAGGCCAAGCTATCATTGAAAGATGCTAAATAGGAGAAATCAAAGAAGGGAAGAAAGATGAAATATGTATCCAGTGATAGTAGCATTGATGAGGAAGATGTGGAACAATTGGAAGCTTTACTAGCTAGAAGATTTCATAGAGGCAAAGGAAAATTCAAAGGTAAGATGCCTATCATTTGTTTTAATTGCAATGAAGTAGGACATATATGCTGCAAGGTGTACACAGAAAAAGGAATACAAGGAAGGCAACAAATACAAGTATAGAAGAGAAGATGATAAGAAAGATTACAAAGACAAAGGCAAGAAGTGCTATATTGCTGAAGAGGATTATGATGATAATGATGATGAAGTTGTTTATGTGGCCATGAAGGACCAGTCTGATGAAGAAGAGCCTACAACACTAGTAACATATATGAGCAAGAATGACAAATGGATCATAGATAGTGGATGCTCACATCACATGACAAAAGATAGAAGTAAGTTTGTTAACTTTACTCAGTATGATGGAAATATTGTTAGATTTGGCAATGATGCTCCATGTCAAATCAAAGGAAAAGGTTCCATTAAGCTTACAGAGAAAATTTCATGTGATAATGCATACTATGTTGAAGGACTAAACTAAAATTTTCTAAGTGTCTCACAGTTAGGCAATGTGGGGTACAAAATAGAATTTGGAAATAAAATTGCAAAAATCTATGATACTGATGGTAAATTGATAGGAAAAGGAGATCAAAAAAAAAAAATCCATTTTATCTAGATGTGGAAAATGCTTCTTGTCTTGTTACAAAATTTGATGATGTGTGGTTATGGCATAGAAGGCTATGTCATGTCAACTTTGATAATCTAGTCAATATCATTAAAATGAAGAAAGTTAGAGGTTTACCTAAACTAAAAAATCCTGACAATATCATGTGCAAACAATGTCAGCTAGGAAAGATGACTAAGTCAAGTTTCAAGAGTAAAAAATATATATCTAAAGAAGTACTTGAGTTAGTTCATACGGATTTATGTGGTCCAATAGAAGTACAAAGCTATAAAGGAGATAAATATATAATGTTGTTTGTTGATGACTATTCCAGGATGATGATGTTGGATACAATTGATAATTGCATGATTGTCTTTGATGTTACACAAATTTCATATCAGTCATCAGATAGTGTTAACCGAGCTCACTCGGTCATCGAAGAAAAGTAGCAGACAGTGTTAACCGAGCTCACTCGGTCATCGAAGAAAAGTAGCAGACAATGTTAACCGAGCTCACTCGATCATCGAAGAAAAGTAGCAGACAATGTTAACCGAGCTCACTCGGTCATCGAAGAAAAGTAGCAGACAGTGTTAACCGAGCTCACTCGGTCATCGAAGAAAAGTAGCAGACAGTGTTAACCAAGCTCACTCGGTCATCGAAGAAAAGTAGCATACAGTGCTAACCGAGCTCACTCGGTCATCGAAGAAAAGTAGCAGACAGTGTTAACCGAGCTCACTCGGTCATCAAAGGAAAGTTGGAGAATTCGGTGTTTTACCGAGTTCACTCGGCGACTGAAGGATTTCACAAAATTCTCTGTATTAACCAAGCTCAGTCGGTTACCACAGGAATTATTTTCTGTGCAGTATTTACCGAGTTAAGTCGGCCAGCGAAGGATTTCTCGAAGGTTAAGTAATTAAAGTTAATTACTTTATGTAATGTATGAAGCCGACTTATAGCACAATTATTTATAATTGTAACTTGTATTTGAGCTGACTTGATAATCTGAAAGGTATATATGAAGGATCAAGTTGCGAATTCAAGTATGGAAGTATGAATGTGAAAAAGCTAGTAGATATGATTGAATATCTAATATGCGAATTATAAGGAAGGTCAGAGCAAATTTTTGAAGGATCAGAGATGCAGAGTTGCATTTGATCAGAGAGGATCTAGAGGAACAGAACAGAGATCTGTATCAGCAAAGATAAGTTGTATTTATTTCAGATCACTCATTATTACTTTCTAACAATTGTAACAGTGTTTTCAAATCTCTTAACAGAGTGGGTTTAATAGCCTTTTGTAAAATCCTCTAACAAGGTGGCAATTCAGTTGAATTGATCTAAAGACCTCTAGCAAGGCCACTCCTAGAAGGGTGATTAAATCCTCTAACAAGGTCACACCTAACAGTGTGTTTTGTAACCTTTAACAAGGTTGGCTCCTAACAGGGCTCACTTCAGAAGAGTGAAAAACAGTAACTAGTTACATTGGTGGTTTTTCCCATATTGGGTTTCCACGTTAAATCTGGTGTCTCTTGTCTCTTGTTTCTTGTGTTTTTAGTTTGATTATATGAGTATCAGCAATGAGTATTTCCTTTGACATCTTAAGGGACTTGTGGGAAAAGTTTTTGTAGTAACTGATTCACCCCTCCCCTCTCAGTTACTCCATTCTCATTTCCGACAATTGGTATCAGAGCTTATTGGTGCTTGCAGGAAAAGATTTCAAGGATCTAAGCCAAAGATCAAGATGTCTTACAAGAGAGAAATTCCAAGACTCAACAAAAATAACTTCTCTACATGGCAAGGATTGATGAAACTTCATTTGGCTACTATTGGTGATACAGGACTGAAATATCTTGATGAAAAATACAAAGAACCTTCCGGCACATTATCTGTCAATGATATTGCTGAAAAGAAGACTCATAACAATATGATGATAGACATTGCATCTGCACTAAGCTATGAAGAATTTGATGATATCAAGGATTTACAAACCGCTTTTGACATGTGGAACAAGCTGAAAGAAATCTATGGAGGAGATGACAATGTGAAAAGAGCAAAAGTAGAAAGTCTAAGAGGACAATTTGACCAAATGAGAATGAGAGAAGATGAAAACATTGCAAAATATGTTGATAGAATCAAAGCATGTGTTAGTGCAATCAGGGCATCTGGAGATGATATCAAAGAAGAAACGGTTATAAGCAAAGTTCTCAGAACCTTGCTTCCCATCTATGCAATCAGAGTTTCTGCAATTCAAGAAAGAAGGTGTGAAGCAAATCATAATATCAATTTGGAGGCTATAGTTGGAAGACTAACCGCATTTGAACTAGACAATTTTGACAACTATGTTCCAGCTTCCAAAAACACTGAATCAGCATTTGAGGCCAAACGTTCACTCAAAGATAGAGGCAAAAAGAAATCAGAGTCAGAAAGTGATGATGAATTAGACCATAGTTCAGACAGTGATCTTGAAGTAATTGAAGCTCTACTGGCAAAGAAATACTCCAGAGGCAGAGGAAAATATAAAGGTAAAGTTCCTCTAATCTGTTTTTCATGTGAAGAAATTGGTCATATTGCAGCTAGGTGCCCAAACAAGCAGAACAATGATGAAAAGAAGGGTCATAAATGGAATAGAAAGAAAGATTACAAATCATTCAAGAACAAAGGTAAGAAATCATGTTTCATGGCTAAAAATTCTAAGGATTTTGATAATAGTGAAGATGAAATTGTTTATATTGTTGTGAAAGATGATTCTGATAGTGATGAGGAAGATAAAATGGCTCTTATCTCTCATATAAGTATGAATGATACATGGATTATAGACAGTGGTTGCTCTCATCATATGACTGGTGATATAACTAAGTTTGATCAGTTTGAAGATTATGATAGTGGCAGTGTAAGGTTTGGTAATAATGAACCTCATTTCATAAAAGGAAGAGGAAGAATCTCTCTAACCAAAGAACTTATATGCAACAATGCCTATTGGGTTGAAGGTCTTAAACATAACTTGCTAAGTGTGGCACAGTTACTCAATACTGGATTTAAGGTGGAATTCATGCATGGAAAGGCAAGACTGTTGAATGAGCAAGGAAAGCTAATAGGATCTGGCACACAAACTAAAGGTAACTTGTTCTACCTAGAACTTGGTGAATGCTCATGTTTTATTGCTCAAATTGAAGAAAGTTGGTTATGGCATAAGAGGTTGTGTCATGTCAATTTTGATAATCTGGTGAAGATAAGAAAATTCAAAAAGGTAAGAGGCATTCCTAATATAAAGAAACCTGAGGTCGGTTTATGCAAGAATTGTCAGATTGGAAAAATGGGAAAGACTAGTTTTAAAAGTAAAAGCTATCAGTTTGAAGATATATTAGAAATTGTGCATACTAATTTATGTGGACCCATTGGAATTGAAAGTTATACTGGAGAAAAGTTTTTCATTCTTTTTGTTGATGATTACTCAAGAATGATGACTGTTATGTACCTAAGGAATAAATCAGAAGCTTTTGAGAAATTCAAATGGTTCTTGGCAAGAGTAGAAAAAGAAACAGGGAAAAGATTGAAATGCTTAAGGTCAGACAGAGGTGGTGAATTTATTTCACATGAGTTCAATAACTTCTGCATTGAAAGAGGAATTAAAAGACAAGTTTCAGCACCAAGAACTCCAGAACAAAATGGGATAGCTGAAAGAAGAAATAGATCCATTATGGATTGTGCAAGGACCCTAATGATTGAAAAGAACATTGCTATCAAATACTGGAAGGAAGCTATCAGCACTGCAGTTCATACCTTGAACCGAGTACAACTGAAAAAGGACTCATTCAAAACTCCCTATGAATTATGGTATGGCTACAAACCCAATGTAAGTTATCTGAAAGTATTTGGAAGCAAATGTTATATTCTGAAAGAATCTAGAAAAGGTAAATTTGATGTAAAAGGAGATGAAGGAATATTTCTAGGTTACTCTTGTAAAAGCAAAGCATATAGATGTTTAAATCTATCTACTCACAAGGTCATAGAAAGTGCACATGTGAAAATTGATGAGTTTGCAGAGAAATCAGAAGAAGAAAGCAAGAAGGTTCCTGAAGACTACAGAAGATTTATTTACATTGAACCTGATACTATACCAAGTGCTCTAGTTAATCAGGAATCCTCAACTCCCGAGTCATCAATGACCGAGTTGCTGGAAGTTCAAACCGAGACACAGGAAGTTTTTACCGAGCTAAAAGAATCCGAGTCACTTTCAGACTCTACCAAGCAAGTATCTACCGAGTCTGAATCTACCAAGCCAGAACAGCAAGAATCTGAAGTACAAAGGGACAACAATGAAACTCATTCAAGAAGTAAAGAACCTGTGTTAGCTAAATATGTCAGAAGGCATCATGCTCCAGATCAGATCATTGGAGACAAATCTGAAGGAACTCTGACAAGAAGTAAGTTAAAAGGCACTTGTTTACTTGCTGATTTTGAACCCAAAAATATCAAAGATGCATTGGCAAATGATAGTTGGATTGAGGCTATGAATGAAGAAATAGAACAGATAGAGAAAAACAAAACATGGACTCTTGTATCTAGACCCAAAGATAAGAATGTGATTGGAACAAAATGGGTATTCAGAAATAAACTAAATGAAGATGGCAAGGTATCAAGAAACAAAGCTAGACTAGTATGCAAAGGATATGCTCAAGAAGAAGGTATAGACTATGGAGAAACCTTTGCTCCTGTTGCAAGATTGGAAGGTATAAGAACCTTACTTGCATATGCTGCTCACAAAGGATTCAAAGTTTATCAGATGGATGTCAAGTCAGCATTTCTCAATGGAATACTGGATGAAGAAGTTTACATTGAACAACCTGAAGGTTTTGTTGATCCAGATAAGAAGAACATGGTCTGCAAATTACACAAGGCGCTGTATGGTCTAAAACAAGCTCCTAGAGCATGGTATGAAAGATTGCATAACTATCTTATTCAGATTGGTTTTCAAAGGACTAATGATAACAGTAGCTTGTATATAAAAGAAGGTCCAGATAATAAGATTGTTTTGGCAGAAATATTTGTAGATGACACTGTTTTCATAGGCAATGATGATCTATGCAAAGAATTTTCAGAACAAATGAACAAGGAGTTTGAGATGTCTATGTTTGGTGAGATTAAATTCTTTGTAGGTCTTCAAATCCAACAAAGTAAGAATGGCATCTTCATCACACAGTCAAAATACATCAAGGAGATATTAAAAAAATTTGGTATGGAGGATTGTAAACCAGTTGGAACCCCTATGTGTACTGGATTGAAACTTACCAAGGAAGATGAATCCAAAGAAGTGGATCAAACACTGTATAGATCTATGATTGGAAAGTTGCAGTATGTAGTACATACTAGGCCAGGTATTGCCCTTGCAGTCGGTATTGTAGCAAGATTTTCAGCAAAACCAAGAGAAACTCATATAATGGCAATCAAAAGAATAATGAGATATTTGAAAGGAACTGAAGATTATGGGCTATGGTATAAATTTGGAGGTAATTTGGATTTGAAAATATTTACTGATGTTGATTGGGCAGGAAACCTTGATGACAGGAAAAGCACAAGTGGAGGATCATTCTTTCTTGGAAAGAGATTGGTTTCTTGGACAAGCAAAAAGCAGAATTGTACATCCCAATCTACAGCAGAGGCAGAGTATGTTGCTGCAGTAGTAAATTGTTCAAATATTGTTTGGTTTAAGCAGTTATTGCAAGGAATGAGGATGGAAATCAAAGAACCAGTTGTTATGTTTTGTGACAATACTAGTGCAATCAATATATCAAAGAATCCAGTGATGCATTCTAAGACCAAGCATATTGCAATCAAATATCATTTTGTCAGAGAATTGGTACAAGACAAGGAGATCAGATTGGAATATGTCAATTCAAACGAACAAATTGCTGACATATTCACAAAGCCACTACCTAAGGATGCATTCTTGTATCTCAGAGGTAAGTTAGGGGTTACACCCCTATCCGAAATTCACTAAAAACAAGTTTTAGTGATGCATCAACGTATACCAAAATGAAAATCTATCTGTTGATGCAGTCAAATCTGGAAGCTTTGCATATGAATCATTACTAAAGGTACATTACAATTCATTTAAGTTCTATTGTCTTTGGCATTTGTTGTCAAAGAGGGAGAGATTTACTTTACTGTCATATCTTTCTGAAATTTGTGTGAAAAAGAAAGTTCTTATGTAATTCCTTCACAGAGGGAGATTACTGAAAGAGGGAGAGTCTATCATCTTAGAGGGAGAATTGTTTTGATGACACATTGTGCTGATAAGGACTTGTTTTCAAATTTCATTCTGCTATGACATGTTGTGTTGCCATCAATGCCAAAGAGGGAGATTGTTGGATACAATTGATAATTGCATGATTGTCTTTGATGTTACACAAATGTCATATCAGTCATCAGACAGTGTTAACCGAGCTCACTCGATCATCGAAGAAAAGTAGCAGATAGTGTTAACCGAGCTCACTCGGTCATCGAAGAAAAGTAGCAGACAATGTTAACCGAGCTCACTCGGTCATCGAAGAAAAGTAGCAGACAATGTTAACCAAGCTCACTCGGTCATTGAAGAAAAGTAGCAGACAGTGTTAACCGAGCTCACTCGGTCATCGAAGAAAAGTAGCAGACAGTGTTAACCGAGCTCACTCGGTCATCGAAGAAAAGTAGCAGACAATGCTAACCGAGCTCACTCGGTCATCGAAGAAAAGTAGCAGACAGTGTTAATCGAGCTCACTCAGTCATCAAAGGAAAGTTGGAGAATTCGGTGTTTTACCGAGTTCACTCAGCGACTAAAGGATTTCACAAAATTCTCTGTATTAACCGAGCTCAGTCAGTTACCACAGGAATTATTTTCTGTGCAGTATTTACCGAGTTAAGTTGGCCAGCAAAGGATTTCTCGAAGGTTAAGTAATTAAAGTTAATTACTTTATGTAATGTATGAAGCCGACTTATAGCACAATTATTTATAATTGTAACTTGTATTTGAGCCGACTTGATAATCTGAAAGGTATATATGAAGGATCAAGTTGCGAATTCAAGTATGGAAGTATGAATGTGAAAAAGCTAGCAGATATGATTGAATATCTAATATGCGAATTATAAGGAAGGTCAGAGAAAATTTTTGAAGGATCAGAGATGCAGAGTTGCATTTGATCAGAGAGGATCTAGAGGAATAGAACAGAGATCTGTATCAGCAAAGATAAGTTGTATTTATTTCAGATCACTCATTGTTACTTTCTAACAATTGTAACAGTGTTTTCAAATCTGTTAACAGAGTGGGTTTAACAGCCTTTTGTAAAATCCTCTAACAAGGTGGCAATTCAGTTGAATTGATCTAAAGACCTCTAGCAAGGCCACTCCTAGCAGGGTGATTAAATCCTCTAACAAGGTCGCACCTAACAGTGTGTTTTGTAACCTTTAACAAGGTTGGCTCCTAACAGGGCTCACTTCAGAAGAGTGAAAAATAGTAACTAGTTACATTGGTGGTTTTTCCCATATTGGGTTTCCACGTTAAATCTGGTGTCTCTTGTCTCTTGTTTCTTGTGTTTTCAGTTTGATTATATGAGTATCAGCAATGAGTATTTCCTTTGACATCTTAAGGGACTTGTGGGAAAAGTTTTTGTAGTAACTGATTCACCCCTCCCCTCTCAGTTACTCCATTCTCATTTCCAACAGATGACTGTTATGTTCTTAAAGCAAAAATCTGATGCTTTTCAAATGTTTAAGTGCTATGTGGCTAGAGTTGAAAAAGAAATAGGAAAGAGTTTGAAGTGCCTGAGATCAGACAGAGGTGGTGAATTCACATCAAATGAATTTGAGACATTTTGCAATGGCAAAGGAATCAAGAGATAAACATCAGCTCCTAGAACTCCCCCACAAAATGGAATTGTTGAGAGAAGAAATAGATCTATGGTTGACTATGATAGAACATTAATGATTGAAAAGACTATTGCTCTAAAATATTGGAGAGAAGCTGTAAGTGTGGCTGTTCATACACTGAACCGAGTACAAGTCAAGAAAGGTACTAGTGCAACACCTTTTGAATTATGGTATGGTCACTCACCCAATGTAAAGCATTTCAAAGTATTTGGTTGCAAATGCTTTATGCTTAGAGATGCTAGAAATGGAAAATTTGATGCAAAAAGTGATGAAGGCATATTCCCTAGTTACTCCACTAGAAGTAAAGCATATAAGTGTTTAAATACCAACACTGACAAAATTGTGGAAAGTGCAAATGTAAACTTTGATGAGCATACAGATGTCCAAGTTGAAAAACCAAAAAGAATGGATGAATATAGAACTTTTGTGTATTCTTATGAAGGAATGCCTATTGACGAGGATGCTATCAATCAAATTGGGATTCAACAGCAAGTTTCAGTTTCAGCTGAGTCACAACCAGTGAATGTCGAGCTGCATTTAGAAGCCGAGTTGCAGAATGAAGGAAATGCACATTCTGACTCTGAAGCTAGTACACATGAAAGAGATGTAGAACTACCTAACAATGAAGTGCATAGTGACCCTGAATCTGAAAGATCAAACATGGAAACAAGGAAAAAACCAAGATTATCCAAATATGTAAAGAAACATCACCCTGTTGAACAGATAATTGGTGACAAAGATGCAAGACCAATGACAAGGAATAGACTAAGAAATGAATCATGTTTGTTAAGCAAATTTGAACCTAAAATAGTGTATGATGCATTACAAGATGGTGACTGGTATAAAGCTATGGAAGAAGAGATTGATCAAATAAAGAAGAACAAAACTTGGAGTTTGGTTCTGATACTAGTTGACAAGAATATGATTGGCACGAAGTGGGTATTCAAAAACAAGCTAGATGAGAATGGTGAGATTACTAGAAATAAAGCTAGACTAGTATGTAAGGGTTATGCTCAAGAAGAAGGATTAGACTATGGGGAAAAATTTTCCCTTGTTGCGAAAATGGAAGGAGTAAGAACTTTACTTGCATATGCTACATATAAAGGTTTTAAAGTCTATCAGATGAATGTAAAGTCTACTTTTCTGAATGGTATATTGGAAGAGGAAGTCTATATTGAACAACTAGAAGGATTTGTTGATGAGAACAATAGGGATATGGTTTGTAAACTACATAAACCACTCTATGGTCTAAAACAAGCACCTAGAGCATGGTATGAGAGACTTCACAAGTATCTAGTGCAAATAGGATTTGAAAGAATTGATGATAATAGCAACATGTACATCAAATCAAAAAAAGGTAAGGATATTATTGTATCTAAAATCTTTGTGGATGACATAGTGTTTGGAGGAAAGGAAGTACTTTGCAAAATTTTTGTTGACAAAATGGAACATGAGTTTGAGATTTCTATGTTTGGAGAGATCAAATTTTTTTTTGGTTTGCAGGTTTATCAACTAAAACATGGTATATTTGTGACACAATCAAAGTACATCAAAGAGATACTAAAAATGTTTGGATTGGAAGACTCCAAACTGGTCAGCACACCAATGGTAACAAGACATAAGCTATCCAAAAATGATGTATTAGCAGACCAGACATAGCATTAGCAGTTGGAATAGTGGCTAGATTCTCTACTAATCCTGAAGAAAATCATCTCATAGTAGTAAAAAGAATAATGAGGTATCTCAAAGGAACTGATGATTTTGGCCTATATTATAAAAAGAATGAAAAGTTTGAGCTCAACGCATACACACATGCAGATTGGTGAGGCAACAATGATGATAGGAAAAGCAAAAGTAGAGGAGCATTATTTTTAGGTAAAAGACTAGTTACTTGGACTAGCAAGAAACAAACATGCACATCTTAGTCCACTGTAGAATCAGAATATGTGACAGCAGTAGTCAATTGCACAAACATTGTGTTGCTCACACATCTATTGAAAGGAATGAAAGAAGAGGTAACCAAACCTATGATACTATATTATGATAATACAAGTACTATAAACATATCAAAGAATTCAATAATACATGCAAAAATCAATCATATTGCAATCAAGTATCAATATGTCAGAGAATTGGTAGAAGACAAAAAAGTGAAGATGGAGTACATTCACACAAAGGAACAAATTGCATATATCTTCACCAAACCATTGCCCAAGGATGCTTTTGAATATCTTAGAGGCAAGTTGGGGGTAATGCCCCTAACTCAAGTAGTTTAAAGAAACAAAGAAGCTACCCTGCATCAACATGAACAAATCATTCAAATATCAGAAGAATGATGTAGAGGATGACAAGAGGAGCAAAAAATTCAAATCAGTCACAAGCATGGTGACAGAGGGAGAAAACATGAGATGCAAAGTTTATATTTCACATGTTAAAGATGTTACATCTTTGGCATTTATGTCAAAGAGGGAGATATATGCAGAAAAATGATCAATACAAAGTAAGAGGGAGATATATATGAAAGAGGGAGATTGATGAGAAACTGAAAGGTAAAAATAAGGAGATATATGAGATCAGTAGTAACAGATGCAGTAGTCAAGAAGGAAGCATAAAGTAGCAGAAAATGTATATAACTTTGGTGGTAATTAAGTTGCTCAATTGATTAGTTTGGTTTGCCATCAATGCCAAAGAGGGAGATTGTTGGAAATGATTGAAAGGCTCATGAATGAAGAAGTAATGGAATTGGTAAAGAATTTTTTCAATCACTATTTTTCATTGATGTCAAACTTGCTACTTGGAGGAATGAAAATTGCTTTAGTGATCCAAATACTATAAGTTGGTTGATTGAAAAGGAGGTGGCAATCAATAAGATGTAACTAGAGTACCTAGAGAAAGGTTGAAGTTATGATGTTGTAATGAAGTATAAGGATCAGCTAAGCCATCGATGAAATAGTGTATTGATGACATACTCTTAGATATAGAGGATGGACACACTAAGACACATGATGTAAGGATTAACTAAGTTCTAGTTAGTGCTGAGTAAAGATCAAGTGTCGAGTGATGTTCAGGTGTTGAGCAAGAAATAGGTGCTGAGTGAAGATACAAGTGCTAAGCAAGATACAAGTGCTGAGTAACACAGAAGAAGCTGAGCATTAGTAAATAAATAATGTCGAGTTGCTGCATTATTTTGAAAATTGAAGATTCACCAGATCTAAGCCGACATGGTAGTTATCTAGAATTCTATGAATCAGATAGAAGATAAGAATGATGAGCTGGTGGCATAGAACACTATGTAAAATGTTTTTGACAAATACAATTGGATTCTAGATGAAGTTTCTAGATAAGAGCAAGATATGGGATAGATGCATTGTATCCTACCTAATCTATTGAAACCCTAAAGTTGGAGAGGGAAAATCTAGCAGGAAAGGTATCCCAAATTTCTATTTAAGAAGTCATAAGGTCAAGAAGCAAAAAGATGATCAAGCATGAAAGCATAAAGTGTTGAAGAAGGTGCTAAGGTGGAAGAGAGCACAGATACTCTACTTCGATAGGTGACCATAGATATGATTGCATTGGTATGATGAGTAAGAAGACTCAAGGTGACAAAGCTTGAGATGACAAGCTAGCAGATCTGAAGTGATTAAAACCAAGCAAAGAATTGAATTGAAGTGTGATCTATAATCTACAAGATATGTTGTAAGTTGTATCAAATCAAAAGCTATTATTATTACTCTCTAGCAAGAGTAACAGTTAAAATAAATCCTATGGACTTAGGTTGGTTTAATAGCCATGTTGTAAATCCTTTAATAGGGTGACATTCCAAGTGAATGTTCCAAAGTGCTTTAACTAGGCCCATTCCTAACAGTATGGTGAAATCCTCTAACAAGGTCACATTTAACAATGTGTTGTAGTCTTTAACAGGATAGGCCTTTAACAGGGAAAACCATCAGAAGTGGTTGAAATCAATTGCACAGTTATTTTGTGGGTATCATCCCCACTATAGTTTTACCTTCTTATTCTTGGAGGGTTTTTGGGTTATCAAATCCTTAGTGTTATGGTGTGATGCATGTTTACTTTTCATGATTTTTTAATGTTCAATTGCATGCATGATAGTTTCAATTATGTGTCATTAAGGATTTGTAGAAAAAGTTGCATTAGACATCATTGGACCTTGAATAACTGATTCACCCCCCTCCCCCCCCTCTTAGTTATTCTAAAGAATTATAACAGAATGTGCTGGCCCATGTTCTCAAATGCCCCATCTTGCAAGTCTTCTCTATCTGTTGAGATCTTTTTCATGCCTTAACTTTAATTTTCATCTTGAACTTGTAACTTGATCTAATTTGAACTTTATTGTAATTAAAGATGTCTTCATGTGATTGTACCTGGCTTGATCTTGAACTTGAACTACAATTTGATGATGTATCTTCCTCTCATTTGGGTGTCTTGAAACTTTAAGCACTCCTCATGTAGCTTGATCTCATTTGAAGTCTCGAAATTGAGCTTGTAGTATCATCTCCATCTTCCACCTCCTAGACCCTACATCTTTGACCTTGGAAATAAGAAGGGAAAAGAATCAAGTTTAATGAATAATAAAATTTGGATGTTTTCATAAGACTACATTGCATTAGTATCAAAAGAGACCTTGGATCATGGATTGATTCAAGTTTCAAAGAAGCAACCATTCCTCCTACAAATATTGAAATGAACTACATATCGAGCCATTATAGATTAATCATAAATTGCCTCCAAGTGGAGGTTGGTTTCCTTCATTTCTTGCAAGTCTTGAGATGTTAAAATTTGGGAATAAGCAAGTCTTTTTGTTTAAACAAGTTACAAATTTAACTCTATTTATCCTTTCCATCAAACATTGAAATGAATTTTTTATATTTTATCAGATTTCACTTTTCCTAATATTTTGACCTCCCTCCAATTGTCATCCATAGATTAGATTGCAACATGTTGTAAATTTATTATGAATATATTGTACTAGAGAGTACATTGCTACTAGTCTTGGGATACCTCATTCTTTTTTAGTTTTCTATTTTATGGGTTGAGGGTTGAGTTGATCAAAATAGTCCCAAAAAAACTTTAAAAATAAGTCTAAAGTCTGTCAAATTTTGTTGCTAATGTCAAAATTTCATAATCCAAAATTCCAAAAATTCCAAAAAATATTTTTCATACATACCCTTAGAGTACATTTTTTCATACTTATATTTCAAAAAATCCAAAAAAATAAAGTGCATTTTGCATACATTCCTCATACTTAGGTGCATTGGCATACATCCTTAGACATCATGCAAATTTTCACAAGATCACAAACTTTCACAATGCAACAAGGTCCATACCAGACCATGTACATTTCAAACAAAAAGAACCCATAAACATTCTTTGACAATTAACAAAGAGCAATGTAAGCATACAACTTTTCATTGATTATAATATGGGTGAATTTGAGTGAGGTGACCAAATTTTTATTTCAAAACCCTATATGTAGATATAAACATTATGTACAACATGTCCAATATTTTTTTAGATATACACATTAATTAGATCAAATTTTTCTTTCAAAATCATATGTGCAAAAATAAACATTAAGTAAAACATGTCCAATATTTTTGTTAATTACACCAATTTTTTCTTTCAAAACTATATGTGAAGATATAAAAATTACGTACAACATATCCAATATTTTTGTAGATATAAACATTAATTAAACCAAATTTTTCTTTCAAAACCAGATGTGCAAATATAAACATTAAGTAAAACATGACCAATATTTTTGTAGCTATACACATTAATTACACCAAATTTTTCTTTCAAAACCATATGTGCAAATATAAACATTAAGTAGAACATGTCCAATAATTTTGCAGTTATATTTTTCTGTGAAGGAAACCACACTTGAAAATATGAACTAAGAACAAAATAATGAGACAATTGCTAGATTGTGGTCTTAGCTCTGAAGAAAATTTGATAAATGTAATTGTCCTTTCAAAAAGTGTAAGGGCTTAAAGAATAGAAGAATTTCAATCACAACAGCCTAAAGTCATTGTAGGCAACATGGTCACGTTGAAGGGGGCTACAATTTTTATTGATTGGTGAATGTGGATTTCCAACATGGAGGTGTGAATATCCAAGCTGAGGATAACACTCCCACTGAAGAAGATGATAATGTGCTAGAGGACATAATTCAAGAAGATGGTATTGGCACAACTGATGAAGATGCTCACAATAATGGCACTAGCACATCTGCTAATGATGATGAAGATGGTTTTGATATACCTATACTTGAGAAGGCATACAAGCCCCTATACTAAGGCTCTTAAAAAACTCTTTTCTCTTCTATAGTGTTGTTGGTGAGCTTGAAGGTTATGAATAGTTTATCCAATATAGCAATGTCATTTATGCCATTTTTGTCATCTTCAATGTTAGCATACCATCACTATTCATTATATTAAAATTTCATATTTGTTATTGTAGGTTAATAGGTGAGTTTCTATTACCACCATCAAATATTCTACCTTACTTGTATTGAGAATTATCTACCATTATGAATAAAACTAGAATGAAGTATCAGACAATACATGCATGTCCCAATCATCACATTTTATATCATAAACAATATGAATTTGTAACAAAATGCCTTTAGTGTCATATTAGTAGATATCAACAAGATCAAATAACAAAAAAGATGCCTAACAAGGTTCTTTGGTACATTCCCACTATTCCACATCTTGAATGATTATTCAGATGCACTAGATTAGCATAATTTATGGATTACCATGCACATAATAGAAGTCAAGATGACATTATGTGAATTCCTATAGATAGTTCTTTTAGAATATATAACCTATTGATATAACTAAGAGAGGGGGGGTGGGGGAGGGGGGGGGGGGGGGGGGGGGGTGGGGTGGGGTGGTGGTTGTGAATCAATTATCCAACTAATATTATAGATAAAACTTTAAATAACCTTAACCATATGAGTAATGTAAATTGAAACCACAACAAGATAGTCATACACAATCACACAAGATATGTTAACTAGGGAAACCCTTGATGAGATTGAAAACCCTGATGGGGATGGTACCCACAAGATGATGTACTAACAAAAATATTCCTTTTTAGAAGATATACCCTACTAGGAGTTTGTTACAACATTCACTACATATGAGTCCCTATTAGGAGACTTTGAATCCTTGTTAGGAGATTCCAACCCTATTAGGAGTTATTCCAATCCTATTAAGAGTTGTAGAAGATAGATGGACCCATTGCCCAAATAGCTTCGAGGGCAAGACCAACGATCCCACTATTTAAATAATCTCTATATTATTCCTTACAGAACAATAGAACTAAAATATATTTCCTTCCTTTATCTCTATCTTATCAACCAAAATTCTACTCCTTTAGATCTTGTAACGTGATCATGAGCTACACATCCAATAATCCCTTTGATCACTTACATGCATTCAATCAACATTCTGCTTCTTTTCACATTTTGCAAATACAATACAAAATTGATTCTTGATCCTCTTTACAAGTAAGGAAAATATCTTTCTTTTATACCACATCTTCATAATAATTCCTTGAGTTGGCCTTAAGTCTTTTCTAATTAATTTAAAATAAGATATATAATTAATTACAATTTCAATATCTTTGTTGGCTCACAATCTATACAAAACTTTACATGAGAGCCTCTAGGTCTTGGACGCTTGCTGACACCACCACTTGACTATCCTCTATCACTGGTTGATTGTGCATCTTCTTACTACATCTTAGATGTAATCTAGAAAACAAATGTCAAGAACAACTTTCCCAATACTCTATTTCTATATTTCTCTCTATAAATCAGGTATGACTTCCATACATCTTCAAATTAGACTTCATCCTCATAACTATGTCATCAAGAAAATCTCAAGAACATATCCATAATTATGCATTACTTAACCCTTACTCAATTACTATGCAACATATGATCTATGATTGCTATTCTTCCAGTCACTAGTACAAAAATTTCTATGTTGACATCAATAACAAACACAATCATCGATGAATCATATCAATACTCTCCAATGCTTAGGATACTCCCCCACTATAGTATCATCAACATTCATGCTAGCAATCTCCCCCTTTGGCATTGATGGAAACATAGATTAAACACTATCTAAGTTCCAAGAATACCAAATAAACTTCTACTGTTGCTTGTTATTCTCTTTATTTATTTTTCTGAAATCCTCTTCATTAATCAAATCTAAAATCTTCTAGAATACTACTCTGTTCGTCTTCTTCTTTAAACATTAATTTTTCACTTCACACTAAATAATTCACAATACAACTAGTGCATATTCCTTCATCTTACATGAATCTTTGTAAATCTCCCTACCTCATTTCTTAGGAGTTTTTCTCATGCACATTGTCCTCTATGCTTTAGGAGATGTTTTTCATGCCTATCTCTCCCTCATTGGCATCAATGTCAAAGGTGTCAATCACAACACAAAATGTTACATATCAATTGCAAATCAACTACTTAAAACATAAACTAGCTCGAGTTTCCAAAGACACTATTCAATACCAAATACCAAATACCAAGATTCCTCCATGACTCCATATATACTAGATACTCCCTCATTTAGGAAGCATCAACATTCACTCCAGTCAATTAGTAGTGCTCTATAACACTAGACTTCAATGTATTCTTTGCACCACCTAATCAGAAGTAACCAGGGGCATAACCCCAAGCATACCTTTTAAGGACTCAAAAGTATCTTTAGGAAAAGGATTTGTAAAGATATCTGCAATTTGATCCTTAGTACTTACATACTCTAATCTGATCTCCTTCTCATATACTTTCTCTCTCACCTCATGATACTTAATTGATATATGTTTAGTCTTAGAATGCAATATATGATTATTAGACATAGTCAATGTACTTATGTTATCACAATGAATGATAACAAGCTCTTCAATCTCAATTATGATATCCTTAAACATTTGCTTCATCCACATAATTTGATTACAGTTATTTGTTGCTACAACATACTCTACCTCAACTGTACTTTTTGAAATAAAATCTTTCTTCTTTCTTAACCAAGAAACCAATCTTCCTCTAAGAAAGAATGCTCCACTACTAGTTCTCTTTTTGTTATCCATACTACTTGCCCAATTAGCATTAGTATATGCACAAAGTATGAACCCATTTGATCTATCATACCAAATTATATAATCAAATGTCCCTTTCATACATCTAAATATTCTTTTTACTGCTACAACATGATATTCTTTAGGATAAGCTTGAAATCTTGCTACTATCCCAATTGCATTTTCTATATCTGGTTTAGTGTAAATCAGATACTATTGTTTGTGTAAATAAGTATTTACTTATTACACTTACTTAAGTTTACTTAGGTTTATGCATTATTTAATTATTTTGCATTATTTTATTATTTTAATTTGTGAGACACTTAGGAGTTTGCACACCTTTTGAGTTGTCATGTAGACAACACAGGAGTACGCAACTCTATTTTAGCACATGGTGTCTATGACACTATTTTGCATGTCACACCCTTGTAGGCTTATCCTCTCATCACCACACTTACTTCTGTTCTTAATGGAGGATAACCCATATCTGGTGGACATGTGTTTGGTTGTATGACTCATCATGGTGCTGTTTACGAGGCATTCTAGATGTATCTCAGAGGCCTTTATATTTAGACACTCCTAGTGTACTCTCATGAACTAGTTATTGAATATATTATTATTCTGATCATACTCTGTCTACATTGGTCTATTGTGTGCTTGTGTTTGAGTTCTTAGCTCCTTGGTGAATTTTTCCTTTAGGAAAATTCTTACAACTATAAACTTCCAATCATTGTTCTATACTTCTTTTGTTCTATTGTAGGTTTCTCATCTTTGCTAGATAACTTATGACAAGTTATCATGGGTGTAGCAAAAGGTTTACAACTTTCCCAACCAAACCTTTTCAACAGACCTTAGGTACTTAGTTTGAGAGATGAATATACCATCATTATTTTGTATAGTCTACAATCTTAGGAAAAAATTCATTTCTCCTACCATGCTCATTTCAAATTCATTCTTCATATCTTCAGAAAATTTGTCACTAGCTTCATCATTGCCTCCAAAAATGATGTCATCAATAAATATTACAATGATCAATAAACCATCTTCAATTTCTTTTAGATACAAGTTACTATCTGCTATACCTTTAGCAAATCCAAGCTTTTCCAAGTAACTGTCTAATGTTGCATACTAGGTTCTTTGTTCTTTCTTCAATCTCTATACCATGTATTTGTAATTTGATAAAGGAAAACCTTTAGGCTGCTCAATATAGACCTCTTCTACTAGTTCAATAAAGACCTCTTCTTAGACTTAACATCCATTTGAGAAACCTTGAATTTCATGTTCACCATGTAAGCTAGGAACATCCTTACTACTTCCATTCTTACTATAGGTGCAATTTTTTCCTCATATTCAATATCTTTTTGTTGTGAATAACATTTACAAACAATTGTGGCCTTGTTTCTCACAACTTCCTTGTGTTCATTCATCTTATTCTTGAAAACCCATTTTGTTCCTATAACATTCTTATCCTTTGGTCTAGGAACTAATTCCTACATGTCATTATTTATTATCTAATCCAATACTTCCTTTATTTCTTTGATCCAATGATTATCCTTGACTGCTTCATCTACACACTTTGGTTCAACTTGAGATATCAAGCATATTTCCTCATTTACTTTGTTCCTTGTAATTACTCCTTTGTCTTTACTTCCAATTATCTTCTTAGGAGGGTGATTCCTTGTTAGATTTTTGGTAGGGGTAGGAGTTGAAATCTCAACTCCTATTTCTTCACAAGATTCAGGTCTATGCTCTTCTCTTTGTTCAACAATTTGCACATAATTCTACAAGTCATTGTTCATCTTAAGGAAAATCTCAACATTCACCTAATAATTCTAGAATTATCCACTTCTTCATCTAAATTATAATCTATCATCTTTTCTTTGGCTCCAAACTTCTCATCAATCCTTACATTTGCACACTCAACTATTTTCTTAGTTCTATAGTTAAAGCATCTGCAAGCCTTACTTTTCAAATAGTAACCAAGAAGCACAACTTCATTGCTTCTTGGATAAAACTTACCAATGTCATCATCTCTTTTAATGTAAAATTTTCTACCAAATATTCTAAAGTATTTCACTAAAAGTGAATGTCCAAACCACAGTTCATAAGGTGTCTTGCCCATACCTTTTCTAATCTATACTCTGTTTAGAGTATACATTGTTGTATTCACTGATTCTCTTGAGAATTTTTTAGAATTATCATTCTCAAATAGAATTACTCTATTTTTCTTTGCTAAATACTTATTTATTCTCTTAGCAATCCCATTTTACTCAAGTGATCTAGGTGTAGATAGCTATCTTTTGATTCCATTTTCTTCACATAGTATGTTAAATTCTCTAGAGGTAAATCCTCCTGCCTTATTCGATCTCAAACATTTAATCTTAACACAAGATTCATTCTCAACTCTATTCTTAAATATCTTGAACTTCTCAAAGAATTTTTATTTTTATTTAAGAAATGCTACCCACATCATTCTAGTGAAATCATCAACAAAAATCATAAAATACCTTTCACTATAGAATCTTTTTGTTCTTGTAGGACCACTTAGATCTATGTGAACAATCTCTAATTTTTTGTAGTAGAGAACTTCTTGCTAGGAAAAGATACTTTCCTCTACTTAGCCAAAATACATTCCTTGCACACAATGTTAGTAGGTTTAATAATCTTAGGTAGGTCTCTCAATACAAATGTACTACTGTCCTTCATAATATTATCAATATTTATATGACACAATATTATATGCCACAACCAACTATTATCAACTTTTTCTATCAAAAATGTCATCTTAGTAGGATTCAACTAAAATACATTACCTCTAGATCTAGTGCCAGTTCCAATCATCTTACTATCTCTGTCTTTAATAGTGTAGGTCTTCTCAGTAAACTATAATTGATAACCTTTGTCCACCAACTATCCAATACTCAACAACTTATGTTTCAATCCATCAACAAAATAGACATCATCCATATTAGTTACACCATCAAGAGTAATGGATCCAATTCTTATTATATGATAGGTTGTATTGTTACCAACTCTAACGATTCCTCCATCATGATTATTGAACTTAACAAACTTATTCATAACACCAGTCATGTGATGTGAACAACCACTATCAATTATCCAATTAGATTTATTTTCTACTTGGGTGACTAGAGCTCTTTCTTCTCGAATTTCTCTATTAAGATCTTCCTTGATAGCCACAAATCCTAATCCATCATCACTTTCACTTTGACCATTTTCATTAGATTCTTCATCTTCATTTGCATATAAAAATTTTCTATCTATATCTATTTTAGGATTAAACTTTCCTTTATATTTTTTCTCTCTTTTAGGATATTTAGATGTGTAATGACCAAATTCATTGCAAGTCCATCATTTAAAGATTTTCTTACAATCTTTTCCTCATCTCACAAGAAGGGCTATTCCTTCCTAAATCTTCTTGTCCTTGTCAGCTCTACTACTACCAGCAAATTCTCCATGAGTGCTTGTACTCGTTAAATAGGGTAAAATGTTTAGGGCACTAAAAGTTGTTTCTACTCGTGCAAGTTCACTAGAGTATTTCAAATCTGCTTCTACTAATTCCAATCTACCAAGAAAAGTTTCCTTGGTGAAATCCTTAGTGCATGGCATGTATCATCTATGCTATAGGATTGAATGGTGGTGTCAAAAATTTTAAAATTTTCCTTATGACTTAATCATCATCCTTGGTTCCACCATGTGATCAAATTCCTATAACCATTTCTGATAATTTGCAAATATAACTTCTTATAGATTCATCTTCTATCATCTTAGCATCTTGATATGCACATATCTTACTCTATAACCTCATTCTCTTAGCATGATCATCACCCTAAAATGTTTATTCTAATGGTTTCCAAATTTCATGAGATGATTCAAGTGACTTTACCTAACCATATTCATTCTCTAGAAGGGTTGATAATATAGTTTCTCTTTCCTCTTCACTGCAATCTTCTAGCTTAGCTTCTTCAACAATTGTCTTCTTATTTTTGTCAAGATCTAATATCCCAGACCCATGCACAATAGATGAGCATTCATTTTCTCCTTTCAAGTGTCATAGTTGGCCCCATTAGATCTAATACTATCCTTTTTGAAAAGATTATCCATTGATCTACCAAAGTTGTTAAGCTTACCTTTCAAGGAGCTGAGGCTCTAATACCAATTGTTAGAATATATAGTCCACTAATATAACTGGGAGGGTGTGTGAATTAGTTATCTAACTAATATCACAAATAGAAACTTTAAAAAAATTAACCATATGAGTAATGTAAACTAAAACCACTATAAGATACTCAGACACAATAACACAAGATATGTTAACTAGGGAAACACTTGATCAGAGGGAAAACCCTAGTGGGGATGATACCCACAAGATGATGTACTAATATAAATATTCTTTGTTAGAGGATAGACCCTATTAGGAGTTTATTACAACATTTAGTACATATGAGTCCCTATTAGGAGTTGTGCCAACCTATTAGGAGTTGTGGAAGACAAGTAGACCCATTGCCTAAAAAAATTTGATGGCAAGACCAATGAACCCACTGTCCAAATGATCTCTTTATTATTCCTTGTAGAATAATAGAACTAAAATGTACTTCCTTCCTTTGTCTTTGTTCTATCAACTAGACTTCTAATCCTTCATATTTTGTAACCAGATCACGAACTAGTGCATCTAATATTTCCTTGGATCTCTTACACACATTCAATCAACACTCTTATTCTTTTCAAACTTCACAAATACAATACATAATTGATTCTCAATCCTCCTTAGAATTAAGGAAAAACTCTTTCCTTTATACCATATCTTCATAATAATTCATTGAGTAGGCCTTAAAGCTTTCCCAATTAATTAAAATAATATATATAAATAATTGCAATGACAATAGCTCTATCGGATCATAATCTATAAAAAACTTTACTCATATAAGTATAGGTCTTGCACACTTACTAATATCACCACTTTCCTATCCTCTATCATTGGCTAACTATGCATCTTCTTACTACATCATAGATGTAATCTAGCAAACAAATATTAGGAATGACTTTCCCAATACTCTATTTCTGAATTGCTCTCTATGAATTAGGTATAACTTTTGTACATCTTCAAATCAGACTTCATCCTCTTAACCATGTCACCAAGACACTTTGAGGAACATGTTCATAACTACACATTAATTAACCCTTACTTAGTTACTGTGCAACATAAGATCTATGACTACTATTTTTCAAGTCACTAACAAAAACATTGTTATGTTGACATCAATGACAAACACATTCATGAATACAACATATCAATACTCTCCAATGCTTAGGATACTCCCCTAATGTAGTATCATTAGAATTTATGCTAACAGGTTCTGCATTTAAAGATATAGAAAAAAATGGCCACATTTTAAAGAAGAATCTCATAATCTCAAGCTTACATTGACAATGGACGATGTCACTCCATTTGGAGATTTGAGATCTTTTTACTCAGTGTGGCATACTTTTGTTATTAAAAATTGCATTCCTCCTTGAATGTCTATAAAGAGGGAGCACATAATGTTGTCAATGGTTTTACTATATTTTTTTCATTTAATAGTTACCTAAATTCATTTATAAACAATGCATCAAAATAATCATAATAATTATGTAATATTTTTTTTTCATTCAATTACTAGGTAACTACCAAGTTAAAAATATGAATGTGTATATTGATACCCTCATTGATGAGTTGTTAAAGTTACACAATGGGGTCACTATGGATGACATCTCTAGACCAATAGGACAAAGACAATTTCAATTCCATGCAATGCTTCTATGGACAATACATGATACCCCTAGGCTAACTCATTTTTGCAATATATTATATTGTTAAGGTCAC
Organism: Cupressus sempervirens; assembly: GCA_028749045.1. Taxonomy (NCBI): domain Eukaryota; kingdom Viridiplantae; phylum Streptophyta; class Pinopsida; order Cupressales; family Cupressaceae; genus Cupressus; species Cupressus sempervirens. The sequence goes on from CM053787.1 coordinate 47,452,012, forward strand.
ACATTTTTTGTCTATCATAGTACTTACACATTATTGTTGTATGTTTAAGTTGCACATGATAATTGTACATAATCTTTTAGGTATTTGGACAAGGGGAAAGTTTGCATGTCTAGTTTGTGGTCTGAAGATGAAATTTTGTCATTTAAGAAGTTTAGAAAAGTAGGCATTTGATGAGTTTAGGAACTTTCTCCACAATAATAATAATTATCAAATTACTTAAAAAACATCTTTTTAATGGGAAAGAAGAGACAAAATCAAGGTCATGAAGAATGATACCTCATCTATAGAAGTTGGAATACAATCAAATAAATCACTAAGGTAATGTCTAGTTTGTAGTCCAAAACTTGAAATTTTTATTTTGATATTGTATTTCATTTAGTAATGATATAATTGATGTTTGTGAAGGTCATCAAAGCATCAATGACCAACTTTCTAGAGGAATAAAAAGCTATCCTACTCAATCTAGTAGGTTATCATACTACAAGGATCTTCCAATTGTGCATTTGTTTGGTGCTATGCATATTGGAAAGAATATAATAGAGACACTATGAAAAATATTGGATGGAAAGTGTAATAGAGAAAATATTGCAAAAAATTTTAATGACATTCATGAATTGACTCATGCACTAAAAAATTTCATTGAATCAAATAGCAATGGATATTGCATAAATATGTGTGCCCTTCCTTAATTATTAGTGGAACAACAAAGTGATGCATTAAAAGAAGTCATAAAAAAATTAATTTCCACAAGATTTTTTGCAAATATAAGTAGTCTTATATCAAAGAAAGGTGATTTTCGACTAGAGATAAAAACACATGATTGGCATACCTTTGTCAAGGTAAGTCATGCTCTCTATTTACAATTTTTTTGTGAAATTGCATGTACTACCTATTGTATTATTTCATAATATATTGAAAAGATAATTTTTTAATGATTGTAGTACATCCTACCTCTATCCATCACACACTAGTTTGACAATAGTATTAAAAAAGTTATATGTGATCTTGGAAAATACATGAGGTTACAAGTATTATTTTTAAAAAGATTTGTACATATTATATTTATTACTTGCTTTACTTTTTATGTAATTTATTGTATATTTTTATCTAAAATCTTGTTTATATGTTCTTGCATGTTGAATCTCTTTTAAGTGGTTATCATCTAAAGAAGTTGATAAAAAAATAGGAAGAGAAAAATTCCATAGCTTATGTGTAAAATGCAAAAGTGTCTACCTTCAACTTTTTTCAATGCTCAAGAACAATACCTCATACATCAAGTTAAAGAGATTGAATTGTGTGGACTTGTACAAATTAAGTCCATGTAGATGGTTGAGAGGCACTTGAAATTTATGAAGGGATTAGTTTGACAAAGAGCGAATCCTAAGAGTTCTATGATAGATGGATATATGGTATACTAGACCATGGTGTACATTAGTGAATATCTTCTCAAGTTTGCATCAAAGTTCCATGTAGATCTCATTCAGGATCCCAACTCTATTAACAAATTCAAAGGGGAGTGCTTGATGGGGAAAGGTAGATTGAGAAAAGTGAGAGGTAATTATAAGATGTTATTGTAGTTAATTAATTCTTATCTATCATCAATATAAGTTATTTCTAACTGGTCTAGTTGTTTTATTTATAGTTGGTCATGAGTGAGATAAACTACATTTGTATATTATAAAAAATCTTGACTAGATGATGGTATGGATTCAATAGTATCAAGAAAAAGATTTCTCATTAATGGGATGGTGTTGCATCATTGGTTAAAGAAGCTCATCGTAATGGAGATCACAATGTAATGCCAATGGTACTTGATCTAGCATATAGCTTAAGAGATAGAAAGGAACATAAAAGATTAATAATCATGAATCATAAGTTTAATATCAACTCACAAATTGTTGCAAATAATCCTGATATGTTTGAATGATTACAAATCAAATACCACAAAGCTATGTAATACCATGGCTATAGATTTTGTATAAAAAAGTTAGACAAAATGAAGAAAACTTGTGATTATGGGATAAGTGCAGTCTACAAGGTCACCAATATTTTATCTAGAAATGACATACATCTTCAACAATCTAAGAATCAATACTATATAATTTTGAATGATATATTTTGAATGCAACTTTAGTTCATTTAAATTAGTTATATTTATCATCAAATGGTATAGGCTACTGCTAAATTGAAATGATCCTGATAGTACTATTATTGAACATGACAGTGGATTTACAATGATTAATACAAGGTTATTTGAGCCAGTTGGAGATAAACCCTATGTTCTTCCAAGCCAATGTGAGAAAGTATTTTACTTTGGTGTTCCACATAAACTAGGTTGGTCATCTATCATTAGACATGATCTAAGAGGAAGGCCAATAAAGTATAATGTAATGGAAGAAGAAGATACTAAAAAATTAGAAGATGAAGTAAATGATGATCACAAATGACTATTATAGAGTGATGATGATGATGATTCTAGTGATGTTAACGATGATGGTGATGATGATCATGATCATGATCATCTTTGTGAAGATGATGATGATCAAGGTGATGTTGGCCATGATGATGATGGTAATGATAATGGTGATGAAAATAATGATGATGATGATAAAGATGGTGGTGGTGATGATGATGATCAAAGTGACAAGTATGATGATGGTGGTGATGATGATGATATGGATGAAGATGATGATCAATGACATAATCAATGAAATGTATGTTGATGTATGATCAACATCAAGTATGATGGGGTCACAATTTATTTATAGAATTTTTTTTGACTTATAGGTTTTTATAATTAAGTTATTATGTGTTGAACTCTACTATCATGGAGTATATATAATGATATTTCACAGCTACAACACATAAAGTAGAGGCAAGGAATTAAAAAGTATACAATGACTTCGATGAATGCATCATGCCATTTTTGTCTTCCATGTTTTGTAGCACATATACCATGTAATTTTTGGCTAATTTAAGATAAATTATTTACTTATGTAAGCTATTTAATGCCTTTGACTAGGATCTTTCACAATCACATGGATCGATAGGTATAAGTCAATAGACCCTATTGATACAATTTTTTATTTGCATATCTTCTCTATACCATCAACATCAACTTTAGTCCTAGTATGTCTCTCATTTTATGGATTGCAGGTATCACTAAATAGGTATTTGTCTTATCCATCTTCCTCGATTAAGGAAAATGCAGGAATACTGACTCCAATATAAAATCTACTATTTTATTAATAATAATTTTTGGTAAGTCTATTACTTTCATTTTTCTATTGATTGCTAAGAATTTCTAATCTTTTTCACAGGGTAACATGGATACACCACAAGGCACAGGTTGGGATGTACTAGCTCACACACATTCTTTAGCGAAGCTAAACCTTAATTAGTTTAATTGTATAAATTATATAGAAACAAATTTCATATTATTATGTTCTTTTCTTCATGGATTTGGAGTTATTTTGATGGAATTTTACTCATATTGATGTCACAACTTGATATTTATTGACAAGGAAAAGAAAAAATAATAGTATAGCAAATACTATCTGAAACATAGACATCATTTGTAGATAACATCATGTGTAGCACCAACCTCATATTCATAGCTCATAAAATCATAACCAAATATAGTGATGTAATTCTTAATCTTGTCTTTGAGAGAAACGTAACAAAGGAGGCATAGGCACGTAAAGAAGAATTGATACTCAGAGTCAATTCTTTGAAGATAAGCAATAATTAATCTTAAGAAATAATAAAAATTCAATAGATGTTTATATTTTATAGTATCTTATGGATCATGGTATAAAATATTATATGTTCTTCTTATAGGATTTTGTGACACCTGTGAGACCACATGGTCAATATGGTGAGCGTTGTAGTGCACAACCTTCATATAAGTGACACTTTCTCTTTACAACATTATAACACTTAACTTTGATCTTTATCCATTAAAAATGAACAAAAAAGATATTGCAAATGTCTTCTCTAAAAATGTGGCCTTCTCCTTTGGATATCCTTGAAAATCATAGTTTGACTTATGCTCCAAAGTCCATAAAGTAACTCCTATGAGAAGAAAGAATGTAATAGTTGTACACCACATTTCTGCATCAAATTTTTGCACTACTACAGTTATACAAAGATAACCCTAGTATTCATTTGCAAATTAATTCTAGTGCACCAAAAAATGCAATGTGAGAATTACATCTTTCTAACCATAGAAACTAATCACAATAGCAACTGCCATCATTCCATACATATACTCTGTATATGCAACCACAATAAGAAGCTATCCATTTCTCTCATAGAAACCAATAATTCCATACTAATATGATGAGAGAGTTGGATCTATTTCTCCAAATGAAAGAATCAATACTTGAATTTCACTAGCTACATGTGAAACAATATGAGCAATAACAAAAGATTGTGGCCCTACTAGTGCATCATGTTTATTTTCATCAACATTATAACACTTAACTTTGTTTTTAGGATGGATTTAGCTAGTATCCCTTTTGATCTTTATCCATTAAAAATGTCTTTTCTAACAATTTATTCTTTAGCTCATGATAAAGTGTAGAAACCTCCTTCGATCATCGCTCTGATATTGCCGACTATATTACTGACAACAAGGAGCTTGCATACATCTTCAACTATGCCAAGTAAAATTGGTAAAACCCTATTTTTCCATGTTTTGTAATGTGCTAATAATGGATTTTTTTTTTTGGGTGGATTTTATACTCATGGACCTATTTTGTGTACTAGTAGATACACCATCAGTTGATAGAACAACATAGACAAGTACTATTAAAGATGACCCACTTCTTGGAGTAGCCTATGTGACTAGTACTAGTTCACTTGTAGGGACATTGTTACTGGACAAGAAAACTATGTTTCTGTTAAAATTACCAAAGCTTCCTGGTGCTTTAAAATTCTTATTATTTATAGTGTAACTATAGTTTACTTATACATAACACATCTTGGACTAATAATCCCATGATGTTTTCTATGATCATCTTTTTGAAATGACATTGAAGTTGTTTGGACCCACCATACGTAAAAGGTATGTAGTCTCATATCATTGCTACAATATTTTTATTTTCTTTCATTTATTGTTATATATTAAATTTATTGATATAACAATTTTATTTTTAAAAAAGATGGAATGAACAGGGTCCTGAAACAAAATCAGCTCATTACATCTTTTGAGGACCTTTTTGGAAGAAAAATGTTTTTGACAGTGCCCTACTTCTCAAAAGAGCATCCAAATATATAAAGAATGTAAGGGACTAATATAGAAGGGGTCTAAAGGATAATCCAAAGTACGAGCATCCTCCTATGATTCCAATGATGGAGTGAAATGGAATAATATAAGATGCAAAAGAGAAAATGCTATGTGGTAAAGGAAATGAACCGAAAAAGGGTAAAGGAAGGTATGCCATAATAGTATTAAGTAGAATGTAATCATGCACTAATGAGTGATCTTTGTAAATATATAATCTAACATGTTTCAAACTTTTCATGGACTACAAGACACATCAAAAGCTACAAAAGTGAGACTAAAAAAGGTTGGCCAACACAAACTTGGCTCTAGTGGCTATATGAATCTTCACTCTTGACTTGTAAGTAGTAGCAATAAAATTTCATATAATTTTTTTATATTTAATGTTACAAATAATTTTATTTAATCAAATCATACATGTATAACTGATGAGATTAAGCAAAAAATACTAGGCACAAAATTCAATGTAGAGCCCATAGATGAAGATAAAAAAAATTTCCTAATGGAATGCTATAAAATCATGGCTGCACACCTACACCAAGAATCTGAAAGCCATACCCAAGAATCTGGTGCACCAAATGAGACATAAGTAAATTGGGCAAATGAAAAGTAAATAAAATTGAATAGTTGAGAAAATTCTTTTTTGGTGTTAGTTTCCAACATAATTTGATTGCATAAAAATGCACATAACATTTCACCATAGCCTTCAAATCCTATCACAAAACCTATGCATGATGAAGGCCATGAAGTGTATCATAGTAATGGAGGTATTAATTTTCTAATAGAAATTAGTTACATAATTATGAATACAATTTAACATCTTCAATTACAATTTGAACTGTAACCTTTTTTTGAATATTTTAGAGTATGTTGAGCATCATGGTGAAGGAGTGGAGCATGTTCGAAGTGTTCACCATGTTGAGGTGGCAACATATCAAATTGTTATTATACATGATGTGACATTGTTAGGTAAGAAAAATGCATGTTATATTCTACTAGTTAATTAAATACTTGTAATGGAAAAAATGAAATAGAGTATACCAATTTAACCCATTTACTTGTTATTGCAACCAAATCCCCCTTTAGTGCAGCAACCTTGTGGTCCTTAAAATAGGAGGCATTATAATTTGACATTACATGTGCCACAAGAGGAGGAAAATGACGAAGATACTGATGCTCCTATTAGTCTTTTCCTTAAGAAAGCTAAGAAAAACAAAAAGAAGAAATGATTTTAAAAAAAATTCTCTTTGATAAACCTTGTTTGATAAAGTTTGTTAGATAATGAAAGAACATTATTTTAAGTAATTATCTATGAATGTTGCATATTAATATTCATTTTTCTGTAATGTTAATGAATACTATCATGTGTTAATGAAGTCTTCATTAGTATTGCATATTAATAAATTTTATATCATATTAATGAATGTTATGTGATTGTGTTGATTGAATATTATAGTTCATAAATGGATGAATGAATGAATGAAGTATGTAATTAGATGGTAATGGGGAATTTAGATTGATGTTAAGGGGAGGGAGTGAGGCCAGATGAGTTTCCACCTTCACATGGTTGGCCTTGTTAAGTAGAGAATATTAAAGTATTATCAAAACCGAGTGAAACTCAAACTAACATACCTTCATTAATTAATCAATTTCTTTCATTGTAGGTCTAGAATGATGGGATGATACTCTATGGTATAGGTATGAATCTCTAGAGGAGGATTGGGTACTCAATCTTCCAACTTAAACAACTTTATGACTTACCTCATTTTGGATCTTCTAGTTGGATTTGGATGGGAGCACCACGACCCCATCCCTCTCAATTGTTCCATTTCAGCCTTCTCAAACTCCCTATTTAACTTTATATCTGCAACATTCAAAACTTTTCCTTGACCATGGAGATCCCATACCCACTCCACAATCCTCATATGATGCTCTTTCAAGCTCACATCTACTTCTCTTTTTCTTGTACCAATTTCCAAGGCCATAACCAAAAAACTACAAACATCTAATTCAGGGCTTTTTCTTCTTGTCATCACACACTCAGGAGCTAGGTAGCCAAGGGTTTCAACTACAATTATAATATGAGACAAATTATTGTGCTCCAACATTTAGGCTAAGCCAAAGTCTCAAAACTTTAGATTGTAGTTGCAATCAAGCATAACATTACTGGATTTTCTAGCCTCTTTGATTCAAAAAAATTTCAACAAATCTATAGAAATAATGAACTCTTTTTTATTTGAGCTATTATTAATTAATAGCTTCTATTTAGTTTCTTGCTAATGATGAATAAATTTAAGTAGTATATCTATTTGAATTTGGTTATCATAAATGTTAAATCATGTAGCTTTGGTTTTTGAGTGCCATGTGCCTAAAGTTGGATGTGATGGCCTGATTTTTTGCTCACTTAGTTTGTGTAGAATTCTTGAAAAAATCAAGTTGAATTGTTGAAGAATAGCCTAGGGTTTGTACAATTTTGTTAGCCTTGGACAAAACCCTAGGCAAGTTCTTTTGTAATTTTGTTTTCAAAAGGAGGTGTATGTAGTTTCCATGCATACATTCCTTATGAATGTTTCAAATATGCTAAGTTGTGACTATGTGAGGCAAAGGAAAGTGCATATAAAAATTGTTATGTTCATCATCGTGGGGTTTAGTTGAATGTTAGTTTTCTAAGCTACAAAGCTTCAAGGTAAGAGGAATGTTAAGCTCAACCAGTTAAGCACACCATCATATGGTTAAGATGGATACCCGGTCTCAGAGTTGTAAAGGAGTGATAAAATGAAATTTGAAGCTGTGCAAGGCTACTAGCATAAAGTATTCTGAGGGCTCAACAATGGTGAGGTTGCTAAGTGTTAAGAGTTAAGGGCTTGTCACAAGGTCACAATGGTCATGAAGGTGTGTTAAATCTTGTTGCGAAGTTGCAATTGAACAAGAAGCTAAGGATTTGCAACATCACAAGTCTTATTATAATAGAGAAAGTTTTCAGTGTGAAATGCCAAAATGGTCTTATTCATAGTGGTTGCACTTATAAGTTTTAAAGCATAAAATGGTTTTTTCAATAGTAGAAGCTGAGCTTGATGTATGAATTTAATAAAAGCATAGTTTTAGTCTATTTTATGAAGATTGATAGGTTTTCAAGTGTGCCACCTTTAAATGCCAATTAAAGCTACACTTTTATCACATAAGTTGATAAAACCTAGAAAGGAGTAGGTTGTCATTATCATTTTCTCAATTTGTTTAAATTTCTAAGCAATTTCAAGTGTAGATTTGATTTTTGAGTGGTTTTTGTCAAATATAGCATACATAATAAGGAAAAATATTTGTGGAAGCGGCCCAAAAAGAAGGATAATTGATTGCACAAACAGTAACTGAAGTACCAAATACTCCCTTGAGGGTTCCAAGCACATTTGTAGAAGAATGGATGCACATCTTGCCTAGTTCCACAAATGCTCAGAATGAAAATGACATCACTTTCAAGGATCCATATTGTATGTGCAGAGACACAATTGTCCTTGACAAAAATGGGTATGAGTTGTTTTAGTTTTTCTATATGAACAAAGTGAAAGAAGTTCCAATTTGTAACCGTTGGGTAAGAAATTTGGGAAAATTGATAATTCCAGAGGTATTTGTGAAAGTGGATTTGGTAAAAGAATTAATTGAGTGTTATAATCCTATAAACAAGTCATTTTATAGGAAAGATAGAAGTGTTTTTCTAGAATTGGATAAAGATACATTCATAGGAGCATTTGATTTGTGTGGACCTATGTCATTGCTTATTGATATTGAAGATTTGAATGAGAATTTTAAGAAATATAAGAGTTTCTATGAGGGTAAAAACATGACCCAACACATTCCCAAGGTGAAGAAGGATGTAGGAGAAATTCCAAAGAGGAGAGATATTGATGAAGTCATGCGCTTGGATTTCTTTTAGAGGTATTTTCAAAATACTGCATTTGGTATTGACAAAGTCCTAGGTACAAATGGGACCATGAATGCTTTAGGGGCATATTATGTCATGGCTTTAAATACTCATGACCCAAATCACTACATAGGTTATGATTTTGTAGAATACATCATTGAGAGTATTCACAAAAAAATTTCTACTACCCAACAAGGAGAACTAAAGGATTTTAAGTTCCCTCATTACTCCCTCCTGATGCACCTTATTTTGTCAAAGAATGTTGATATATTTGATCAAAGCTTTTTTGAGTCAACACAAGAATGGGGAGAGAAGTGGCCAGTGAAAAGATGGACATGGGTATGGCAATTGTATTATCCATATTAAAATGTTATCTCTTTCTATAATGACTTTGTTTATCCAATTTAAAAAATGATAGGTTGTATAATTGAAAGAGTTCCTAGAAATGTTAGGAAGATTGTTAGACCTAAATGGCACTTTGATGTTGGGAAACAATTGACTCATGATTGGGGTAGTGTATTCTTGTTTGAAGATTATACTATTATAAGAATTTTTGGGTGTCCTTAGCCACCTCACATTTTTCCCAAGTATGTTCTTGAGAGGTTAGGATTGCTAGAAACTTTTTGGTAGCTAATTTCTTTGAATAGGGAGTATTTGGGAAAAGGCATCAAGAAGGGGACATTTTTGTGTAGATGTACTAAAGTGGGGGATTTTGAGATTGGCAAGAATGCTATTGAACAAACCAATTCCTTTCTGCAAAATTATAAGATGTCAACTAGGCTAGCTAGAACCCATGGCCCTTATAACATAGTAAGGCATGCTTTGAAAAGCATGAGAGTATTCAATCTGCTCCCTACAAAGCCTATGTGGGAAGAGGACATTATTGTTGATGTGTTGAGTGAAGATGTTTGTAGGGAGAGAATGAAAAAAATTAGAGACATTTTCATATATGAGTGAGAAATGGGAAAGGCAGACCCATCTTTTAAAGGGTTTTATCCTGATGAGGAATATTGGGTCATACTAGATAAGTGTTTTGACAATTTTGATGAGTTGGTAGCTCAAGTCCCTGAGGTAATCAAGAAGAATATTGATCCAAACTATGGTGATGATGAATATAAAGTAGAGGTATTTGATGAAGAGGATCAATTTGAAATGACTAGCCTGAACAAGACGTTCAAGATATTCTACAGAGTTCTGCATGGGTAGAACAAAGACATAAGAATAAAAAGATGGTAGAAATACTAGACAAGGCTCAAGAAAAGGCTCTTCAAAATTTTCCAAGGGGAAATAAGTATTTTGATGATATTGGAAGAAGATTCCTAATGTCTCAGGTGTTTAAGAGTGAAAAAAAGAGCAAAGAAATTACAATTAGAGACACAAATGATTGATGATAGAATCATTGAGGCTAAGGAGTTTATGGATGATGAAAATTTTATTAATTCAAATGAATTCAAAAGCTTCCTTTATAAAATAAAGAGAAATGAATTAAAATTGCATATGAAGCCTAGAGATTCAGTTGAAAAGGTTGCTAGGTTGATAGAGAAGTTGTAGGAATATGACCCTGCTAGTGAAACCCTCACTACTGAAGAGGCTAGAGATTTAGTCAAGAGAAGTGGGATGATTATCTTCCAAAGATGGGATTTGAGTTCTTCATTTTTACTTGATCAAATAAGAAGACAAGAGAGATCAATTTATTTTGAAGATGAAAAGTAATATACAAAGATAATGGGATCAGGGTTTAATGTGGATGCACAAACAATGGCTATATGGAGTTTAGCTCCAAAGGATGATAAGCCCATTTTCATGGAAATAAAGGAGTCCCCTAGGGGAAATTTAATATTTTGGCATGTGTAATCTGCATCTAGTAACCAAATTTTGGGAATGCATACTTTGGTAGCATTAATGGGTAAGCATAAAATGGACACTCTTCAAGCTCAACTTGAAAAAACCTATGAGAAATTTATTGGAACAAGAAGGAGTTATGAAGGGGAAAGGAAGAAGAATTATGTCTTATAGAAAAATGTCATCAAACTAGAAATGGAGGTGGCTTCACTGAATAAAAATGTTAGTACGATTATAGAGTTTCATGACAAAGAAGTGCAGATAGAGGGCCAAATATTTGAGACATGGGAAACATTAGGCCAGACTATGGACATTCATGAAGAAAAGTTAGAAGCAATTAAGGATGTGGAGATTAGAGCTTTGAAGAGTTTATTAGTCCATAAAATCAATGCATTTAAGATAGTGTCACAAAATGTGCATGGCCATTATATTGCCTTAGAAGGAGTAGAATACAAATGTGTAGAGGCAATTGCTCTATTATCTCCATTATTTAGTACATGGAGCCCTTACATTCATTTTTTTGATAGCATAATCACTATACTTCCTCAAAAGGACCTACCAAAGGCAACCATTGTTAGTACAAGAAAAAAAAATCATAAGGTAAAAGGTTAAAATGGTTTCTTTGGGGGGAAATGTTGGAAATATAAGAGGAGTAACTAAGAGGGGAGGGGTGAATTAGTTACTACTAAAATAAATCCCATATCCCTTAGACATCAGTACAAAAGAGAAAACTAAAAATTGAATACTGTTGATGCTTGGTAAACACACAAAAATGTTATAACTTGGTCAGTACTTGGTAAATGCTTAACATCTAAACTTAAGATGTTATCAATGATTTGATGGTGGATGAAAAAAAAATATGCATCCATCATTGGGAACTATTCTACATCCAAGATTTGTAGGTTCTTTAGGAACTATTGTACATCCATCCTTGCTAGATCTGACATTGTTCTTTTCAGTGGCCTTGGAAGGGGCAATAGTCAACATCAGCACAGAGATAGTTGAGCAAGTTTTAGAGGCATCATTGATCATTGATATTCCTTCTACACATAGGGGAAGAATCTCATATGTACCTATGTTATCATTTCTTCCAAAGGGGAGGAACATTATTTAGTAGTCCTGGATCAGCTTCTACATTGGAGAAACTATCATTGATTATCATTCATCATTTTTGGGGGGGAACTACCTTGTCTCCTTCTTCTTCTCTCTTGTGGGAAGAACCTTTTCCTTCTTTGGGATTGTGTTCTTCTCATACTTCTCTATTGTATATACTTGATGTATGTCATAATGGGGGGTCTTGATTACTACATCCATCCATGCATCTTTTTTTTTCATCTCACTTTTTGGGGGTCTTGATTACTCCATCCATCCATGGATCTTCTTGATTTGATGGTGGTGTTGTCATTTCTATATCCTCTTATGTGTTATTTTTCCACTTCTTCTTCTTGCCCTTTCCTTTATTTGAAGTTTAAGAACTATCATTATTGGCCACCAATTCCTTAGAGTTGGTCAAATTGAGAGTCCCCATTGATTATAACTTCTTTTCTTCTTTATCCAACACTACAACATAATGATCAAAAGTGATTTTTTGATAGGCAGCCCCTAATGTAGCCTTTGTGGTGTTGTAAGAAGAAACAAATGTGGATCACTCAGATGGCAGGTGATTATGAATGAGATAGATTAAACTATCATCTTTAATAGGACTCCCACAATCATCAAGTTTTGTTCTTAATTCATTCACCTTTATGATGAAATCCTATATAGAATCAAATGTCTTAGGATCTAGGGAGACAAACTCATCTTCAATTTTGTAAATATCCTCCTTAGACACTTTACCATATAGGTTTTTGAGGGTATCCCAAGCTTCATTGGATATATTAGACTTCTAGATTTGATAAATGGTCTTGTCTTCAACCCCCAAAAAAATATTACCTAGGGCTTTCCTATCTAAATATTCCCAAGCAGAGATTTCACTTCTAGATACTTGATCACCTATTGGTTTAGGAAGGGTACCATCTACATATTGAGAAACTTCATTATGCATTAAGTGACACCACATTTTAATAGAACATGTAGCATAGTTATGTGGCATTAATTTTGGAAACTTGAAGATGCAAGGAATGAAAGAAAATATTAGGAAAAAAGGAACACAACACCACAAAACAACCCCCCTTTCACACAATCAAGAACCCACCCCAGAAAAGATACTTTTGGCACTTTATATGTAGTGCAATTTCAATAGCCACTTGCCAATTTAGGCCTTAGTGGACTTCTAATTTTTCCTTTTTAGAACCTCCTTATAGAGTTCAAAACTGGAACATTATAATGTATCTTAGATATACAAAAATTTTGAAGTTATATCAAAGCATTGCAATGCAAAAAAGGACCTAATTTTGAAAGTGAGATTTCTATCCACACAACCCTATAATTTGATTGTAGATTTTGAAAGTAGAGAAAAAATAATGCACTTTCAAAAAAAAATTGAACCTATTTTTGAGTCTAGATGAGCCTATACGGAGCAATTGAGATTGCAAAATGTAGGATTGGATAGGTATAGTCACCAAAAGATATAATTTTTGATATATCCATGCACCAAAACTAGAAAAGAATTACACCACTAAAAACTTTAGGAAATTATACTTTAAAAAAAAAAATGCACCTGATTTGGAGCTTGGATGCTTGAGATATGGCCTCCCAAAGTCAGACTGTCAAATCAAAAATGAATCTAGAGAGGGGTTGGATCAGCAAAAGACAAGGCTAAATTTGATGATCAAATGGTTGTCATAGAAGTTCAAAATTGCCTATGAATGATGGTCATATGACCATCAAATTAAGACAAGCAAACAAAGATGTTAGCAAAATTCAGCCCTCCTTGGATGATGTCAGTAGTATATACAATGATCTTAGCATATGAGGTGGCAGTACAGAATTGTATAGCTTGTCTGACATGTCAAGGCTATGTGTAAGTTTGGATCCAACATGGAAGTTATTTGTTGCTAACGTGATCGCTAGATTGGCACTTATGTGGATTCTCAATGTGGTGCTTACAATATCCACATGGAGGCTGAGTTGGACTACCTATGTGGTAGACTGAAGTACAACATCGTGTGGAAAAGGATGACTATGCCACGTGTCCAACATGGAAGGAGTGGCTATTTATGCATAGTGGAAAGCATGAGGTTACTATGAAATAGTGTCGCTGCTGGTTTGAGGAAGGATGGCATCTAATTGGAAAACCTGACAAGGCAACTATTTTTAGTCCCACATGCATTGTTAAAGCATAAGCATAGTTTTTTAAAGAGTAGGCACGGTGGGGAGCAAACAAAAGCATGGCCACTAGAGGATAGATTGAGATGTTGTGAGTTGGAATAAATTGAAGCCACTGGAGCAGTAATGTGATCCACTGGTGTGGGCAATGGCCATGGATTTGGTTAGCTGAGGAGTGGTAAGCTAGACTATGATGTCAAATATTGTGAGTTGTAAAGTAAACCATCAATTATTGAAGAATATTCTACAAATATTCTCTATATGGACTAGGATTACACTACTCAATTCCTGCAAAAAAAATATCTCTAAAGGCCCTGCTAGCCTAAAATATTTTGAAAATAGAAATTTGAAAATAATATCAAAGAAATATAAAATTTAGATATGAAAATAAAATAAATTTCAGATCTAATTGATTATACTTGCAGGCCCAAGAAAGTGAAGTTTCGGAAAAAGGGGGTTAATATTTGGAAATCGTTGGACTAATAAATGAAAATTATTATTAAAATATGTTTCATTAACCTCTCTTGGACGTGAGTTACAGTTATGCCCTCTTTTAAGGGGTTTGGAGGCATTTTGGCCAGATTCCAGAACTTGATTTTTGCTCATTCTTTGTTATTCTTCAGAGGCTGCCAAACCTGTGGAGAAGGAGACCCAAGAACGGGAGTTTGCAGGTTTCCAGGGACACCCAAGAATGGGAATTTGTAGGTTTCCAAGAAAGCTAAGGATGAGAGTTTGAAGCCATTCCATGTGCATGCTCATACAGAGTTAGCCTTTGTGCTGAACAGTGCAGATTTGTGGGTTTTCGGGTGTGATTTTTGTATGAGTTTGGTGTTTTCAGTTGAGTATTTCATATCAGTTTGGGTTGCTGCTATATTTCAGAATTTAAGGTGTTAAAATAGAGCTAAATATATGTATTGGGATGTGATTAAACTTCTGAGATATATTATTATTATTTTTGTGGTGTTTTCGGGCATTTTTGTGTTAATTTTGGGAGCCCGATGAGCATAGTTTTTGTCCTACATTTGAGAACTATTGTGTAAAGGCTATATGGATCTAGAAATGTCATTTTTTAGGCTTTTATGCTGCTGAAATTTCTGTAAAAATATCCACTTTCAGATATATTCATAATTTGTGAAGTTGTGAAGCTTTTGGCACAATTTCTGGCATACCCGATTTGGGGTTTCTTGAGAAATTTGGTGGATCTTTGGGATATTAGTTGTTTGATTTTAAAGATCTGATTTGAGGATTGAAATATCATGTAAAATCAGAAAAGGGACATTTGAGTGGTATCAGAGCCATGATCTTGCCAGCCTAAGGGTTTGTAGAAGTTGCATGTCAGTTTTGACAACTACCTAGATCTTGCATTTCAGTTTTTAGAACTACCCAAATCTTGCATGTCATAATTTATGGTTGCATGTTGCTTCTAATCAGTTGCATGTAAAAATTTATGGTTGCATGCTACTTCTAATCATTTTTATGTTAGTTCTTGGTGAATTTGGTGGTTGTAGAAGTGTGCATGTCAGTTTTGACAACTATCCAGATCTTGCATGTCAGTTTAGACAACTACCTAGATCTTGCATTTTTGAAAACTACCCAGATCTTGCATGTCATAATTGATGATTGCATGTTGCTTCTAATCAGCTGCATAAAAAAATTTATGGTTGCATGCTACTTCTAATCATTTGCATGTTAGTTCTTGGTGAATTTGGTGATTGCATGTTGCTTCTAATTAGTTGTATGTCAAAATCTATGGTTGCATGCTACTTCTAATCATTCGCATGTTAGTTCTTGGTGTTTGAAGAAGTTATATCCTATTGGGGTTACACTCTACTTTATCTAGAATGGACAGGTATAGTACAGAGTCTCAGAGGACATGATCTTGGACAATTGATATCCAGAGTCAAAACAGTAAAAAGGATAGTTATTTAGACATTCGAGATAAACTTATGAAAATAAGCCATGACATGTCTGAATAGTTGGTTGAGCACCACCGTATAATGAATATCATGTTGTCTAACCCAGCTAAGGTGGATAAGTTGACTGGATTTCTATTTGGCAGATTTTCTCACAGGACAGATGACACAATTCCCAAGAACTTGCATGAGGAGTTTGAGAAACTAGCTGATAGCCAGGTAGAGGTCTCAGATTCTACTCTACCATAGGAGGTGGTGGGAAAGGATATTACACAGATTGATAGTAATAGTCAACTTGATACTCAAATTGAGACAATTGTTTACAGGTCGTCAAAGGGTGATGCCACAAGTATTCAGGATGGTATAGTTACAACAGGCAGTGACTATAGTGTAGTGGGTTCAGATGATGATTATGAGGATGTTGTTGTGCAAGATGGTGAGATACCTAGTAGAGATGAGAAGACATTGAGCATTCATGAATTTGTTGAGAAAGAGTACCAGGCACAATTAGATGGTTCATCACATGAGGTTGAGGCTGGTAGTACTTCACATGATTTGTCCAGCCAACTGAAGAGGAACAAAGATAATATTGTGACTTCATTATCTCATCATGACAGGTATGTGGAGTTAGTTGGTATTGGTCATATTACTCAGGTGAGGAGTTTTCTTGGGTTACCAATTGATTCTAGTTTACGAATATCCACTCGAGATTGTTATATTGGAGTTTGGGATTCAGTTGACTGGAGATCTTTAACACTTTTTGGTAGCAGTGATTGTTTGGGTGCTATCATGGATTTGATTAGCAAATTGCACGGTGTTGTCTTTTCTTGTGCCAGGAGCTTATCTGATGTTGGTATTAGTTTTTATACACCGGTGTTGGGCTTTGTTCATATATCCAGTCGACCATACTTGTTGGAATGTGTTGATGATATTTCATATTTGGTAGTGTGTACAGATGAGTCCCAGGATCATATTGGCATTGATGACATCCAGGAGGATGCAGTGGGCAGTTTTGAAGACTTAGTTTCCTTAGGTACAGAGGAGTTGGACAGCAGTGCTAATGTTTTTGATACTCCATATGTTGATATGAGCTTTAGATTTGATTTACAGGATATGGATGGTAAAATTCTAGAGACTAGTAACTTTGAGGATACTCCTTTCGATAGTGCATCAGAGGAGGTTTGTAGGAGATAGTCAAGCCAGTGCCATCATGTGTTTAATCAGTTGAGAGTTAGTGACCGAGACATTGCTGTCACTTGCCAGCATTTCGATGCTGCTCGTCAGTTGTTAACAGTTTATGAATGGGGTTCTCCTACTAGTGATGAGTAGGAAGGCAATTATCTTTTCTTGATAGAGATCCACTCTTTATGGGAGGCTATTCGAATTTTGAGACAGAATTATATGCAGTTGGTAGCCGATAGAGATTATCTTATGGAGTGGGGCAGTACAACATATGATGCATTGTTGGCCAACGAAGATGAGGTGAGTGAGCTTACTGAGTAGCTTGAGATGACTTCTGAGATTCTCGAGAGTACACAGTTGGCTTTCAAGGAGTCACAGTTTCATTTGGCTAAGGTGACCATGGAGTTAGAGCGGCTACAGTCTTTACCTGATTCTATATAGTCACAAGCTGTGGTGTTTGGTGATTCGAGGATATCCATGGCCGAGATTGTTAGAGACAGTTGAGATGGGGATGCATCCATCCTTGATACTAACATTGGCATATCAGGTTCATTCCCACTAGAGTCAGGTTCAGTTGAGTTGGGTGTTGTAGCAGATTGTTTTATGCCTGACATGGTGGTGGCCTCTAGTACTGATGGCACAGAGACTAGAGATGTATCAAAGATCGTGTGTGATGTTGGTGAGTCGACAGTTGGCATGGTTCCTGCTAGTAATACTACTCCCTTGGTGATATCTTTGGAGGTAGTAGTCAGTTCCAACATGGTTAATGATCAATTGCAGTTAGTTTCATCTGGATTATAGTCTGAGCCACTGACTAAGATTGGTGCATTCTATCGGCATTACATTGTGAGGTACGCTCATCAATTTATCTTTGATGACCATGTTGATGAGATTATGATACAGAGATGTACTTTGGTTCCTAGTGCTTATCATCAGTTATGGAATAGTTTGATGCCTCAGGATGAGAGTTGTGATGGGCACGACATGGCGATAGGTCCTAAAGTTGATAGCTTGATAATACATGACTTAGAGCAGGAGTTTTGGAGTGATGCTTCAGCAGGTGTTGTTATTGATTCTACTCCTTTGGCTATGACATCTCCTGACTTAGCTAGTGATCAGTCACAGTGGGTTATATCACTTGTTCATGCTGAGTTGTTGACTAAGGTTGGTTTTTTTAAGCAACATTATATTGCAGGGTATGTACATCAGTTAGCAATTGATCCTTGTGTTGAGGAGTTGATGGTAGGAAAATTTGGTTTGGGTTCCATTTCTTGTTATTTCTCTTGTGATGGCTTTTCACCATCAGGGGTGCATGGGAGTTATGGTTATGAGATAGTGGCTGATGATCTATAGAGTTGTGTTGACTGCAAGAGTTGTACAGTGTGTGGATTCTCCATACTTGGTATAGCTTCATTTGAGAGCATTCACCATTATTGCAGAGTTGGATTGTACATTTCGTATAGGCCAATGTAATGCATTGATGGTATTTATTGTGTTGGTAGTCCACTTTACTTGGGTTTTTATTTTCTAAGAGTTTGTGTCTCGTGGGTTTTTGACTATGGAAGTTGTGATTTTGGAGTTTGGTTGAGCTATAATTGTCAGTTTGATTATGGATTCCTCTTGGTCATATTGCAGGAGCCTGTGTTAACTGGTAGTAGTATAGTTCATGACTACATTTGGGATCCAGGTGGATTGATTAGTTTATTGTTCAGCCATTTCTTGAGGACAAGAAATGTTTGGGAGGGGAGGACTTGTTATGTCCCCTTTTCAAATAATTAAAAAATAATAATCTTTGCTAAGGCAGGCAGGCCCAAGAAAGTGAAGTTTTGGGAAAAGGGGGTTAATCTTTGGAAATTGTTGGACTAATAAATGAAAATTATTATTAAAATATGTTTAATTAACCTCTCTTGGACATGAGTTACAGTTATGCCCTCTTTTAAGGGGTTTGGAGGCATTTTGGCCGGATTCCAGAACTTGATTTTTGCTCATTATTTGTTATTCTTCAGAGGCTGCCAAACCTGTGGAGAAGGAGACCCAAGAATGGGAGTTTGTAGGTTTCCAGGGAGATCCAAGAATTGGAGTTTGTAGGTTTCCAAGAAGGCTAAGGATAGGAGTTTGAATCCATTCCATGTACATGCTCATACAGAGTTTGCCTTTGTGCTGAACAGTGCAGATTTGTGGGTTTTCGGGCGTGATTTTTGTATGAGTTTGGTATTTTCAGTTGAGTATTTCATATCAGTTTGGGTTGCTGCTATATTTCAGACTTTAAGGTGTTAAAATAGAGCTGAATATATTTATTGGGATGTGATTAAACTTCTGAGATAGATTATTAGTGTTTTTGTGGTGTTTTCGGGCATTTTTGTGTTAATTTCGGGAGCCCGATGAGCATAGTTTTTGTCCTACATTTGAGAACTATTGTGTAAAGGCTATACGGATCTGGAAATTTCATTTTTTAGGCTGTTATGCTGCTGAAATTTCTGTAAAAAATATCCACTCTCATATTTATTAATAATAGGTGAAGCTGTGAAGCTTTTGGCACAATTTTTGGCATACCCGATTTGGGGTTTCTTGAGAAATTTGGTGGATCTTTGTGATATTAGTTGTTTGATCTTGAAAATCTGATTAGAGGTTGGAAATATCATATAAAATTAGAAAAGGGACATTTCAGCCCTTTGGTTCTAGTTTGCAAAAAAAATTTGCCTCAAAATTGACATCGGCCCACAATAGGAGAATTTATAGTCAATTTTCACTGAGTTCACATTCTAAACGTAATGGTGAAGTTCATTTTGGCTCTAGATGCTTTCAATATTTGTAGATTCTTTGGATCTGGGTTAAGGTACTGAAGTAAGAATGGTCTCAAACAACTATGTGAAGAGAATCTTCCTCAGCTCTGATACCATGTTATAATTTTCCTTAGGAAAAAATTCACCTAAGACCAAGGAACTCAAGCAAAAGTAGAACAGTAGACCAAAAGATTATAATTAGAATGATGATATGATATTCATTTAATGTGTGAAAGTACACTAGGAGTGCTTGTATATAAAGGCCTCTAGAATGCTTCTAGAATGCCTAGGAATCAGCAACATGATTTGTCATACAACCAGGCACATGTAAACCAGGTGTGGCTTATCCTCCATTAAACACAAGAGTAAGTGTGATGATGAGAGGATAAGCTTACAAAGGTGTAGCACAAAAAATTATGTTGTAGACACCATGTACTAAAATAGGAGTGTGAATAACTGTGTTATCTACATGACAACTCAGTTAATTATGCCAACTCCAATGTTGTAGACACCATCTGTTGAATTAGAGTTTCTTACTCCAGTGTTATCAACATGACAACTCATAAGAATATGCAAACTTCTAAGTGTCCCACCTAAGAAATAATAAAATAATGCATTGGCATAAGTAAACTTAAGTAAAGTGAAAATAGTGAGTAATTATTTACACCAACACTTTAGATTAGTTGCAAACACATAAAAGAAAATAGCATGAACACATTCAACACTAGGATTTAATGTGGAAACTCAGTTTGAGAAAAACCACCAATTGTAACTAGTTACTATTTTTACTGTTATGAAGTGAGCCCTATTAGGAGCCAACCCTATTAAAGGTTACAAAACACACTGTTAGGTGTAACTCTATTAGAGGATTTAATCACCCTATTAGGAGTGGCCTTGTTAGAGGTTTTTAGACAATTTAATAGAACTACTATGTTGTTAGAGGATTTGCAAATAGTTGTTAGGCCAACCTTATTAGGATATTTAGATCACTGCTACAATGGTTAGAGAGTAACAATGAGATGACCTAATTTGAATGCAACTGAATTGCTGATTATAGATCTCTGTTATAGCTTGTACTTGATCCTTCCTGATTGATTATAGCTTTTCTACTCCATAAGGATATTCTGCTTATCCTTCAAATTTTCTTCTTCTTCTCATCCTTACATCTTCAATAACATCTTCATACTTTCATTTCCACCTACTTACACTTTGAAATCACAACTTGCCCTTATACTTATATCCTTCATATTATCAAGTTGGCTCAAATACAACTTATAATAATTACTATTCATCACCTTAGTCGGCTAAAATTAATAGATAAATCAATTAAGCTTAATATGCCAAAATAAGAAAATCCTTTGCTATCCAACCTAGCTTGATTGAAACTAACTCAAAAATGATTTCCTTTGTTAACCAACAGAAGCTTGGTTAACACTACAAACTCATGAAAATCCTTTGGCAACCAAGTAAGCACTAGTTCCATCCAATTTTCCTTAATTAATTGAGTGAACCTAGTTAACACTTACCTTCTACATACTTTTCCTTTGATGCCTAAGTGAACTTGGTAGACACTGCCTTCTGAACTAGGCAATCACAAGAACACTCGGTATACATAGAAAACTGTGTTCACTACCTGAGTGAGCTAGCCATATACTAACTGAGAATGATATGGCATTTGTGTAACATCAAAGACAATACACAATAATCATTTTTATTCAACAATCTCCCTCTTTGGCATTGATGGCAACATAGCATGTCATAGCATAATGAAAATTTGGATTTAGATTTGAGAACTTCCTCTGTTAGTATAAACTCTTCCTTTCACTAGATTCTTTCTTTTTTTGCAACACTTTCTACCAAGTTCATTTACAGAACTTTCTCTCTCTTACAACAAACTTCTCCTTCTTTCAAAAACATCTCCCTCTTTGGTTCCTTACTTTATTCTAGTTCAAAAAATTTCTTAGAGATATGATAGTAAACTTCTCCCTTTTTGACAAGACATGCCAAAGAAAACAATTCTATTAATAGCAATCTAACTTAAGTACTGATTCATTTGCAATATTCCCTTGCCAATTTTGCACCAATTGATTGATCTTCAACAAATTCTAGTTAATGCTTCACTAAACTTCATTTAGTGAGCTTCGGATAGGGGAATGACCCCTAACTTACCTCTTAGATATAAAAATGCATCATTAGGTAATGGCTTGGTGAATATGTCTGCAATTTGTTCCTTTATATTGAGATATTCCAATCTGACTTCTTTTCCTTGTACTAACTCTCTTAAGAAGTGATATTTTATTTCAATGTGTTTTTTTTTAGTATGCATCACTAGATTCTTTGATATA
Organism: Cupressus sempervirens; assembly: GCA_028749045.1. Lineage (NCBI taxonomy): Eukaryota > Viridiplantae > Streptophyta > Pinopsida > Cupressales > Cupressaceae > Cupressus > Cupressus sempervirens. The sequence goes on from CM053787.1 coordinate 47,474,547, forward strand.
TTGATTGCACTGGTGTTATCACACTATATTACTATTGGATCCTTGACCTCTATCTTCATTCCTTCAAACAACTATTTGACCCAAACAATGTTAGAATAATTAACTGCTGCTGCCACATATTCAACCTCTGTTGTCGATTGAGATGTACAACTTTGCTTCTTACTTGTCCAAGAAACTATTCTTTTACTAAGAAAGAATGCTTCACCACTAGTGCTTTTTTTGTCATCAATGTTTCCTACCAAATCAGCTATACTTTCAAGTCCAAATTGCCTCCAAGTTTATACCATAAGCCATAGTCTTCAATACCTTTCAGATATCTTATGATTCTCTTGATTGCCATCATGTTATTTTCCTTAGGATTTGTTGAGAATCATGCCACTATTCCAATTGTTAGAGAAATATAAGGGCCTGTGTATACTACATACTACAATTTTCTAATCATTGATCTATATGTGGTTTGATCTACTTCTTTGGAATCATCAATTTTTGGAGAGCTTATGTCCAATAGACATAGGGGTTCCAATTGGTGTTGAATCTTCCATTCCAAACTTCTTCAGTATCTCCTTGATATACTTAGATTGAGTGATGTAGATACCATTTTTGTTTTGCTATATCTATAATCCAACAAAAAATTTTATCTCACCAAACATGGACATCTCACATTTTTTACTCATTTCTTCTAAAAATGCTTTGCACAAGTCATCATTTCTTGTAAATAGAGTACCATAAATAAATATTTCTACAAATACAATCTTCTTTTCTAGTCCTTCCTTAATATACATACTACTGTTATCATGTGTCCTTTGAAAGCCAATCTGTACCAAGTAGTTATGAAGTCTTTCATAGTTGCTCGAGACCATATAATGCTTTGTGTAACTCGCAAACAATGTCTCTTTTGCTAGGATCTACAAAACCTTCTAGTTTTTTAATGTACACTTCTTCATCAAGAATTCCATTCAAGAATGCATATTTGACATCTATTTGATACACAAATCCTCTATGTGCTACATATACTAGTAAGTTTCTAACACGTATAGTCTTGCTACAGGAGCAAAAGTCTGACTATAATCAATACCTTCTTCTTGAGAATAAGCTTTGCACACCAATCTTGCTTTGTTTCTTGAAACTTTTCCATCTTCATTCATCTTATTTCTGAATACCCACTTTGTACCAATTACATTTTTATCTTTGGGTCTAGGAACAAGATTAAGTTTTGTTCTTTTCTATTTGCTCTAACTCTTCATTCACTGGTTCAATCCAAGTAAACATGTACCATTTAATTTTCCTCTTCTCATTATTCTATCATATTTGTCTCCAATGATCTGATTAGGTGCATGATGCATTCTGACATATCTTGCTAACATAGGTTCTTTGGTATTTGAATGAGTTCCATCATCTTCATCATGGATTTTAGTTTCAATCTTAGGTCCTTCTGTCTATGACTCGGGTCTATTAGGCTTGGTTTGAACTAGCTCAGTAGTCTCTGATTGTGACTCGGGTCCTTCAGACTATAACTCAGGTTACACTAACTATAACTCAATAACTGTTTGAGATTTTGAGGACTTAGGAGATGACTTCCTTTCCTTCAAATATATTTGGTAGGGTATTAGGTTCATGGTAAAAAAATCTTTTGTAATCTTCTAGCTCCTTGTTGCTTTCTTCTTCACTCTTTTCTACAAACTCATCAATACTAACATGTGCACCTTCCATAATTTTATGAGTAGACAAGTTCAAAAATTTGTATTCTTTACTTCTGTAGGAGTATCCTAGAAATATGCCTTCATCAACTTTTACATCAAATTTCCCTTTTCTAGATTCTTTCAAGATATAATATTTGTTGCCAAATACTTTCAAGTAACTTACATTTGGTTTATAGCCATACCATAGCTGATAACAAGTTTTTTTTGAGTATTTCTTCAACTATACATTGTTCAAGGTATGAAATTCAATGCTGATAGCTTCCTTCTAGTTTTTGAGAGCAATATTCTTTTCAATCATTAGGGTTCTCACACAATCCATGATAAATCTATTTCTTCTTTCAGCTATACCATTCTGTTGTGGTGTACTAGGGGCTAATACTTTTCTTTTGATTCCTCTTTCAATGCAAAAATTATAGAATTCATTGGAGATAAATTCACCACCTCTATCTGATTTTAGGCATTTCAACCTTTTTCTAGTTTCCTTTCTACTCTTGCCAGATACCACTTGAATTTTTGAAAGGCTTCTAATTTTTCTTTTAGATACATTACAATCATCATTCTAGAACAATCATCAACAAAAAGAATGAAAAAAAATTCTCCACTATAACTCTCTATTACAATAGGTCTACATAAGTCTATATAAAAAAATTCCAAGACCTCTTTTGATTGATAGTTTTTGCTCTTAAAACTAGTTTTTCCCATTTTACCAATTTGGCTATTTATGCAAAGTCCCATATTAGGTTTCTTCAATTTAGGAATACCTCTTACCCTGTTATGTTTTCTTGTCTTAACCAGATTATCAAAGTTTACATTACATATCCCTTTGTGCCATAACCAAATTTCTTCTACTTGAGTAAGAAAACATGAATAATCATTGAGATCAAGATAAAATAGATTACCTTTTGTTTGCTTGCCAGATCCAACTAGATTTTTGCTTCCATTCAGTAGTTTAGCATGTCCATTCATGAATTCTACCTTGAATCCAATGTTATTCAACTATGCCACACTCAATAGATTATGTTTTATTCCTTCAACCCCATAAGAATTTTCACATACAAGTTCTTTAGTCAATGAAATACATCCTTTTCCTTTTATGTTACAAGGTTCATTGTTTCCAAATCTTACATTACCTCTATCATAATATTCCATATGCTCAAACTTTGTTTTATTTGTAGTCATATGATGTGAATAAACGCTATCAATAATCCATATATCATTTTTGCTAACATGAGAGATAAGTGCCATCTTATCTCCTTCATCATCAGATTCATCTTTCACAACAATATACACCATTTCATCTTCATTGTTATGAAAATATTTAGCTATAAAACAAGATTTTTGACCTTTTTCCTTGTAGTTCTTATAGTTCTTGGAATCCTTCTTGCCTTTTTGCTTATTGCTCTTCTTTTCATCTTTGATTTCATTATTTGGATGCCTAGCAGCAATGTGACCAACTTCTCTATAGGAAAAGTAGATCAGAGGAACTTTACCTTTATACTTTTCTCTACCTTTGGGATACTTTCTTGCAATTAGGGCTTCAACAACTTCAAGTTCACTATCTAAAATTTCTTCTGATGTTCCTTCTTCTTCACTTCTTGATTGACTAGATTTTGATTTCTTAACTTTTTCTTTGAGTGAGAGTTTAGCTTTAAAACTAGATTCAATAACCTTTGAATTAGGAACATAGTTATCAAAGTTATCTAATTCAAAAATTGTCAATCTTCTGACTAGAGCATCCAAAGATATTTTATTATTTGGATCACATCTCATATCTTGAATAGAAGACACTCTAATTGCATAAATATGAAGAAGAGTTCTAAGTACCTTGCTAACAACTATTTTCTCTTCCATGTCTCATCCAGATGCTTTGATTGCACTTACACTTGCTTTGATCCTTTTCACATATTTTGCAATGCTCTCATCTTCTCTAATTTTCATCTAATCAAAATGACCTCTAAGACTTTTAGCCTTAGCTCTTCTTACATTGTCATCTTCGCCATATATATATATATATATATATCTTTCAGTTTGGTCCACATCTCATAAGTTGTCTTGCAATCTTTATTTCATCAAATTTAGCATAACTAAGAGTAGATGCAATATCAATCATCATGAAGTTAGGATTCTTTTTTTTAGCAATATCTTCAATAGATAATGTTCTAGTAGGAGTTTTGTATTCATTATCAAGATATTTGCATCTAGAGTCACTGATGGTAGAAAAATGTAACCTCATAAGTCTTTTCCATACTACAAAATTGTCTCTGTTTAGCTTGGGAATCTCTCTTTTGTAAGACATCTTGATCTTTGGCTTAGGTCATTGAAACCTTCTTTGCAAGCACCAAAAGCTCTGATACCAATTGTTGGAAATATAAGAGGAGTAACTAAGAGGGGAGGGGTGAATTAGTTACTACTAAAATAAATCCCAAATCCCTTAGATATCAGTACAAAAATGCAAACTGAAAACTGAATACTATTGATGCTTGGTAAACACACAAAAATGTTGTAACTCAATAAGTACTGGGTAAATGCTGAACATATAAAATTTAGATGTTATCAATGATTACCATTACTTTAGATTATTTACAAACACATAAAATAAAATAGCATGAACACATTTGACACTAGGATTTAAGATGGAAACTCAATTTAGGAAAAACCATCAATTGCAACTAGTTACTATTTTCACTTTTCTAAAGTGAGCCTTAATAAGAGCCAACCCTATTAAAGGTTACAAAATAAACTATTAGGTTTGACCCTATTAGAAAATTTAATCATCCGATTAGGAGTGTCCTTGTTAGACTTCTTTAGAAAATTCAATATAATTACCACCTTGTTAGAGGATTTGCAAATTGTTATTAAGCCAACTCTATTAGGAGATTTAGATCACTGCTACAATGGTTAGAGAGTAACAATGAGATGACCTAATTTAGATGCAACTAAATTGCTGATTATAGATCTCTATTCTGGCTTGTACTTGATCCTTGTTAGGAGCCAACCTTGTTAAAGGTTACAAAATACACGGTTAGGTGTGACCCTATTAGACGATTTAATCACCCTATTAGGAGTGGCCTTGTTGGAGGTCTTTAGACAATTCAATAGAATCGCCACCTTTTTAGAGGATTTGTAAATTTTTGTTAAGCCAACTCTATTAGGAGATTTAGATCACTACTACAATGGTTAGAGAGTAACAATGAGATGACCTAATTTGGATGCAACTAAATTGCTGATCATAGATCTCTATGCTGGTTTGTACTTAATCCTTCCTTATCAAATATAGTTTTTCTACTCCACAAGGATATTCTACCTATCCTTCAAATTTGCTTCCTCTTATCATCATTAAATCATCAATAACATCTTCATACTTTCATTTCCACTTACTTACACTTTGAAATCACAACTTGACCTTATACTTACATCCTTCATATTGTCAAGTCAGTTCAAATACAACTTATAATAATTACTATTCATCGCCTTAGTTGGCTAGAATTAATAAATAAATCAATTAAGCTTAATATGCCAAAATAAGAAAATCCTTCGTTAGATGACCCAACGTAGTAGAAACCAACTTAGAAATGATTTCCTTTGTTAACCAATAGAAACTCAGTTAACACTGTAAACTTGCAAAAATCCTTTGGCAACTGAGTGAGCTCAGTTAGCATTAGTTCCATCCAACTTTCCTTCATTAACTAATTGAGCTTGGTTAACACTCACCTTCTACACAATTTTTCTTTAACACCCGACTGAACTTGGCAGACACTACCTTCTGAACTAGGCAATGAAAGGAATGCTCGATAGACATAGAAAATTGTCTTCATTGCCTACGCGAGTTTGACATATATTGATTGATAATGATATGGAATTTGTGTAACATCAAAGAAAATACTAATTAATCAATTGTATCTAATAGGAAGATGCAACAAGTACAAATTAAAATGAAAGTAATTGCTAATGGGACACCAAATTTTGTGCCTATAACCTTGGATAGTGAAGGAAAAATAAAGGACTAGGTAGAATGGTCATCATCATTTGATAATAACCTTGATCATCCTAGGTTTTTGTCTTTTTATAACAATGAAGTAAGTACCACTACTATATATGATACGATAGACATACATTTTAAATTAGAAGTAGAGATGTCTAAAGTAGCTTTTGAGGTTAGAGCTATAATTGATTCCAAATGGATTAAATGCCTAGAGGAGCTAGATATTATCAAAGATATCACATGGCCTAACATTGAAACATACATCACTATTTGGGAGTTGATTGTAGAAATGAAGGCACTTTCAGCCAGTGATAGTGATTAAATATAGCAAAGAAGCAGTTTAAAGAAGGAAAAGGTAAAGAAAAGGACATGGATGGTGACAAGAACTAAAGGACAAATTTTTTTTGCTGAAAAGATATTTGCTGAAAAATAAAACTTGCCAGTTTGTAACTACATCTTCATTCTGGGACCAAGTACAAAGAATGTTTGGCATATAACAAAATAGGAATATCTTTGTACCTATTTTTTGATCTTAGGATTTTGATAAGTGTCCTCCCATCTGAAGCTTGTTTCAATCCTTTCTATAAAAAGGATTCCTAAGATGTGGAGTAGAGGTTTGATTTTCTGGTAATTTTGAGAATTATGTTATTGTTATCAGTCTTTTGAGTCCATTGTAAGTTTCATGGTATATTTTCTTGTAATTTAGAGAATACAAGAAAATGTTGAGAGATCTTTTTTCTTATTTTGAAGGTTTTTACAGTCTTACCAGCATTCTTGCAATTTTCAAAATGAAAATTAATGCAAAAGAGTAGGTTATGCTATATTTTTGTCTTTGAATTTTGTCTCCATTATTGTGTAATGATTATCTTGGGATTGCATAAACAAGTTTTATGCAATTCAATGCAACTAGGATAGGTTGTATATCAATTTGTTGTTTCTTTTAATTCAAGGAATTAAGTAAATGCTCCAATGAATTTATAATGTTTCTGGTTATACAATATGGATATTCATAAGGATGGGTTTGGGGATAATTACTTATAAAATTAATTGTAATTCAATTAATTAGTTCAAAATGTTTTTTTGGGTAGACTCTGAATCCCAATAAATAGGGCACTGATCATCTATTCAATTATAGTTTGAAGAAAGTCATGGAGCTACATTGGGCATAAATATTAAATAAAAATCAATTTTACTTTAATACAAAGAAGACTATCATAGCTGGTCAATACCTGTTTGCATTTAGTCTCTAAGTCTTAGTTAGCTGCTATTACTTAGACTTATTTGTAGATCTAAGAAGAATTATGACCAATCTACTGTAGGGGATGAATATTGTAATAGAATGTCATAAAATGAATGAAATGTGAAAGTAGCATCAAGTTTTGAATCTCTTTATCCCTCAGGTGCATCGGCCTTGGTTTTGCAAAGCCAAAAGAGTAGAAAATCTTTTATGATTTTTTTGAAGTTGGGCCAGATCTGAATATTATATACCTGATTATGGGAAATAGCTAATCCTTAGGTTATTTCAATCTTTACCATCTAGGTATTTAGTATTTCTTTTCTTAGTAGTGTAAAAATACCAACAAGATGTAGCATCTTCAAGTGATTCCAATTCAGTTTGTGGAAACCTAAACTATTCTACATCTAGATATATATTCCATTTCATAAGGTTGAATTGCCAATATTTCCTCAGAGGTGATACCTCTTTTCTAGTCTTTCATGATTAATCATAGCTAGAAGGTGTTTGAAATAATCAAGACTAGCTAGGTTACTAAGAGGGGAGGGGTGAATTAGTAACCTCAAAAACTTTAAATCAATTCAATACTTGATCCATACATCATTCATTCATCTAATCTACTATATGCATGAGAAAGATAAACATTTACAACACATGAACATAGAACTTTGGTGACCCAGAAACATTCCAAATAGAAAGTAAAACTGGGGTGGGGATGATACCCAGAAAACTTTTCTACTATAGTATGAAGTTAGCTTATTAGGGCTTACATTGATCACTTTTGATGATCTTCCCTATTAAGAGCAATTTGGACTGCAAGATCCACCTTGTTAGAGGATTTACAAACATACAATGAAGTATGCACTCTGTTAGGAGATTTATGCAAATACGGTTAAGTCTACCTTGTTAAAGGATTTACAAAATTGATTCACCTATTAGGATGAAATAGTGGATCTACTTACAACTTGATTGCTGATTAGATCCTTGAAGTACATATCACCTCTTGTGACAGATGAATCTTTACTACTCCTTGTAGACCTTGCTGAATACTTTGCTCTGCTGCTGATTCACTTTTATTCTTCTTAAAACACTACATGTCCATTCCTCAAAAACATCTTCATATCTATTGCAAATGACATAATACATTACATATATACCATTCCAATAATTACAATTGCAAGGTTTGCCAAAACACAAGTGAACAAAATATTACTGAGTCGGCCAAACAGTAGAAAACTCGGGTTCTTCAAGCTGGCTTGGTAACCTTCTGATACTCGGCATCCACTGCATTACTTGGCATCGTCATGCACTCAATAGAAGTAGAAGCTTGGTCCATACTAATCACACAATGTAGCTTGGAACTCGGTAACCATTGGAGATTCGATAAATATAGTATCACTCGGTAAAAACTAAATCCTTCGTTTACCTTGCTTTCACTCGGTAAATGCTATACTTCCATCACACAAACTGATGACTCGGTAGACATTGTGGAGCTTGGTGAACACTATAGGCTCAGTAGATACTACTAGACTGCACACTCACTCGGTAGCTTCATGAATGCTCAGTATGAACTGCTGCACTGCACACTCACTTCTTAGCTTCAGGAATGCTCGGTATGAACTACTTAAGTGATGAACCTACAAGATAACCACTGAATGCTCGGTATACACTATAGACTGAGTGATGAGCTCAATAATAATTCAGAATCGAATAAGTATTGTCACTAATGACAAAAACAATATAATGCCAACAAAAGGTTGCATGTGCATTCATTTTTCTAGTTTATTCCATAACCAAAGTAGAAAACCCATATTTTAATGGTTGTGATTTTCCCTTCTTTTGATTTTTTGATTTTCATTTTCATTTCATCATGCAGATTTTGAAAATAGTTAATGTTGTGGCTGCCAAGGTTGAAGGAAATGCCAATTCACCAATATTTGTATTGGAAGACAAGGTGAAGATTTTTTTTTTTTAAATTTTTTTTACCTTGTTTTAGAAGAATTTCCATAGTTGTTGCATACTAGTCTTCTAATTCTATCATGAAAAAGTATGGCTCAAATGAGAAGGGTAATGCAAAATTTCCCAAGCTTGAGGTGAGAATTGTTGGTAGGGGTTGCAAGAGAAGTGGGAGTGCTAATGAGAACCAAAATGCAAGGTAAAAGCTCAAACCTATGTCACCCTTTCATAAAGGAAAATGCTAACAAAAGTATAGCTCTTCAACTTTAATAACATAAAATTGGTAAACCAATGAAATGTGTCGAAATGGATGAAGTTTAGGATTATAATTTTTTGAAATTATTTGGAATAAGAATTGATATATTTATCTAATTTTTATAGATAATTTTTTAGTTGCTAAAAAGCATTGAAAATTAGGGGTCTAGTTCCCACCACAAAACTATATGGAAACAAACTTATTTCTCTTTGATCTCAAACTATGTTATATATATAGCTCAAACAATAAAAAATGAAAATTGGCTTTAGATCTATACTTTCTCTTATATAATGATTCAAATTTCAACTCAGCTTAAATCGATAGTTTTCATCTCCCACCGCATTTTTAAAAAATAAATCTATTCTAACTAGGAGAAAACTTATACATTCTTGAAGAGGAGTCTCTCCTCTAGAACATCATGTAATTTTAATTTTTTTTATATGATTTAATATTTTTTTCTTTCTCAAAATTGATATCTTTTCGAGTGTTAAAATATGTGCTTGTTGAATTTTTTAATTATAATATATTATATCTAATCAAAACACTAAAAAATCTATATGAGAATATTCTTGACCCTGAGCTTTATAAAATGGTTTTTATATGCTTGTAAAAAAATCATAAAAAATAGTAAGAGTTATTTGAAATGCAACTTTTCTGAGATAATTTTATTTCTTTAGTAATTGGATACAAACTAGTATAAAACATGCATGTAATAAACATTTTCAATTGGAAAAGTGCGAGACCATATATAACTTAGCTAGAATGAATTTGTCTGGACCATATGTTTGAAAAAAACTGAATTTTAGATAGAAATACATAAATTCAGTCATTTTGATAAGTCAGCCTAAAAGGTGGCACAAGGTTGTACTTTTACCCTACAAAAGATTACAAGCTAGTAGTTAACTTGACACACCATTAATAAAATTCACTTGTCTAATAGCAAGTTTTCTTATCTCCATAGAATTTACAAGATCATCTTCCTATGTTGTGGAGGTTTTCTAAGGGCATTCATATAACATATTGGTCTTTTTATTTCTCAATGACCACAAAGAAGCCATCTGGGGCCAATTGTTATAACACCAATTTTTTTGATTATAAATTAAAACTAATTTACATACACATCTTGAAGATAGTTAACACACTTGAAGCCAATTAGTTATTTCTCATAAGAACATACCTCAATCAATAGAGGAAGCCATTCAATTAACTTCTATGGATTTTTTTATACTTTCTATTAATTATTCAGAATCCATTTAGTGCTTGAGAGGATTACAAATGATTGTCAAAAGTGGAGCACCCATAGTACCCATATTTTTTGGAGTTAAGCCTTCATAATTCAAATGAGAGACCAAAATGGGATATTTTCTCAAGCCTTCCAAATGCGTCAACACATTAGAAATTTTGAGCCACAAACACTAGAGAAATGGAGGAAGGATGTCTACCATGTTTCATATACAAAAGGACTTAGTTTTATACAGTAACACTTTTTTTTTTTCTTTTCTGGTTTTATTTGTCATTTGATGATTTATTACTATTTTCATGGCTTTCTATAGTTATTGTTTCTCGAAGTATAGATATGGAAGTATACAGTTATATTTTTCATTTAGTTGTATAACTCTTTTAATATTATTTTTGCCATTCATTTTTGTCAAAAATTATTTAGTATAGTAAATGTTTTTAGATATAATTTATGAACTAAATACTATAAATTACAAGAAATGTAGCAGAACATATTGATAAGTTGCAATTTCAAGAAAATTTAGCAATTGAAGACTTGAAAGGATGAAGTTATCCCAAATAGAATGTTGAAGATGACTGGAATAACTACAGAAGCACTAGATTCACATAGTTATTAAAGATCTTAAACTGTTCATAAAGGTCATAATTATCTAATACTCTTATACTAATAATTATGTATTTAATACTTTAATTTCAAATATGCAACTTGCAATATGCTTTATTACATTCTCTATACAAGATAAATTGATATAAATGTTTAATTAGATTATAGTGAGCATACAACTAGAACTTCTCTAATATTTTTCTTTAATTTACTTGTAATAAATCACTCTATTTTTTATAGTATTATTACTCTCATAAACGTGCAAATAGTTCTAGCCAAAATCCAGAGTAGACAATAGAATTGACTTCCCTCTATATAAGTATAAGAATAATATCTTGACAATAATTCCATATTATATGATATACTATTCTAAATCTAGCCCTTATAATTATAGGCATCAAATTGGTTACATAGTGAAAGGGTATGTCCCTTTCTCATTAAAAATTAACTGTATGCATGTAAAACAAGTTTATAGAATAATGACTTATGCTACCAATTATGATGATGATGATTCAATAAATCTTTACATTACCTAATGTGTGCTACAAGCTAGAGTTTTTATTGTACGAAAAGATCAACCTGTTAATGCCAAATACAACCACTAGACATATAGAACACATGAGGTAGTTAAACCATGTCATGAATCTTGAAGGGGAAGATTGGAAGTTAGTCTAATGATCCCCCCTTAGCATTACCCAATGAGATTTGAACCTATACCAAGATTTGATACCACTTGTTACAAGATAGAGTTGTCATTGCACCAAATGATTGACCTGTCAATGCCCGATACAACTAGTAGACTTATATAACATTGGAGGTAGTTAAGCCATGTCACAAATCCTAAAGGGGAACATTGGTGATTAGTCCAACAATGTGTTCTATATATTTGACATCTCTTAGTAAATTTGCATCACTAATTACTTCTCTTGCCTTGATCTCAATTTCAAGCATCTGCTCCATCTTCATGCTGGCATTTGAAATCTCTTGGTTGTCAATCTATTCAGCTTCTAGGGCCCATTCTTGCATCACATAACACATATCCATCTATCCCCCTTGGTCAATGGTGTCCCCATTTTCATCATGCCAAGGTTTAACTCTGTGTTTTGTAACCATTTCCACCACTATCCTGAAAGAAAAACTTAAATTCCTATGAATATACACTATGATTCTCAATCAAACTTTTTGCTTCCTAAATATCTTCATCTTCTTCGAGGGTATTATTTTGCTTGACCAAGCTATTGTATATCTTATTATGTCTCAAAGCTAGGGGTTTATAAGTATTGAAAATATCCCAAACTTGACCTATTTTTTCAAGAAAATTCTTAAAATGATTTCTGATCAAAGTGTCAAAATCTTCTCTTCTAACCATCAAAACATTTTTCAATTTTGCATTCTCTTCTTGCAATTTCTTTAATTCAATTCTTAGAGCATCAATAGATAATTATATCATAGGTTGTACTTGAGGCTTCCCTAACTTTAACATATTTTCATATATTGTCTTCCAACTATCCCTCTCAAATGTCACTTTCCTCACACTTGCTTGATTAAAATGCTATGTTCACTTGCATACCTACAACCTTGTTAGGGTGTGTCACCCCTACTTTCAGTGTCATCAAATGACCAAAAGTCTTATCAACATCAATCATTTATGTCCTTTTTTGAGGGGGGTATATGATGGGGACACAACACAAGAACAAAATGGACACAACAGAAAAGGGAAAATTATATTAACTAAGAAAATAAGCTAGTACAAACAGTACAGGAAAATAAACTTCGAAATATGCCCTAAGGGCTTACAATAACCTAAATCTGGAGATAATTTCTCCTTTCAGTACCTCCTCTCAAACTCCACTCCGAACTGCCTTTTACAATGCAATAAATCTCCTTAAATAGACCCCGGAGGGTTAAGGACTAGGAGTACATTCTAGAAAGTGCTAGTAGGCATCCACCGACCAAATAGAAGGTTCCAAAAGCTGTGTTAGAAGTTGGTACAAATCCAGAAGAATCCAGAAATAGTAACCAAACTTCTAGGAGGCATAAATTTTGAACCGTAGCTCCGATTGACAAGCCATTTACATTTTCGAAAAGCTCTCAAAGCGCTCTATAGCCCTATGGACCAGCTACGCTCGTCCCCCATTTTTTGGCCCTTTTTGAGGTCATTTAATGCCCCTAACCTGACTTTGAAGCATTCTTAGGAGGTCTCCAAAACTCAAAAAACTGCAATAACTCTCAAACCGTGGGGCCTTTTGACCTGATTCTTTTTCTAGAATGCTCTAAATCACAATTACATTCATCTAGCCAATTCACACCTTCTAGGTCACCAAAATGATGGCCAAATTACATGCTCCTATTTTTTTGAGATTTTCTAGCACACTGATAGTTGAACTGTGAGAGTTGGAACCTTTAGTTGACCCAAATGGGTGTCCAAAAATGAAAACACATGAAACAGAAACTAAGTCTAAGTAAATTTTTTTGGGTGACACAAGATTGCCCTTATACCTCTAGATGCTCCTGCATCAGTATAAGGCCCACAACAACATTGAATTTTTCATCTTCCACAAATCTATAACCAATTATGACATCTTTGAATCCATGTAAATTAAGTTTTATATCCAATTTACCAGATTTAATCAAACTATCAAAAATGTATGATGCACTCAAATCCCAACTAGGAAACATCACCCTTACTTCATTCACTAGTTTCCTTACTCTTTTTGGAATCATATGCTCAACTTCCATTTTGATATCTTCCTTCAAATTTGTCATTAGTTCTTGTTCATTCTTAAGAGAGATATTTTGTATATTCTACCTGAATAATTTGCCTCTATGTTTATACAAAACAACCATAAACTCCTTAGATTTGATTTTGAGAAGTATAGATGATTATGTCAGCATATGAGGTGGTAGTATAGAACTGTAGAGCTTGTTTGAAGTATCAACGCTATGTACAGTTTTGGATCAGATGTGGAAGTTATTTGTTGCTCACATGATCACTAACTTGGCACTTATGTGGACTATCAATGTAGCACTTACGGTATCCACATGGAGGCTGAGTTGGACCACCTGAGTGGAAGATTGAAGTACAAAATCGTGTGACTGAGGATGATTGTTCCACATGTCTAACATGGAAGGAGCGGCTATTGCCATGTATTGAAAAGCACGAGGTTGCTATGAAATAGCGTCGGTGCTAGTTTGAGGAAGGATGGCGGCTAGCTAGAAAAATTGGCAAGGGGACAGTTTTTAGTCCCACATGCACTATTAAAGTGCAAGAACAGTTGTTTAAATGGTTGGTGCAATGCGGAGTAAATAAAAGCATGGCCACTAGAGGATAGATTGAGACATCGTGAGTTGGAATAAATTGAAGCCGTCAGAGGAGTTATGTGATCCGCCGATGTGGGCAATGGCCATGGATTTGGTTGGCTAAGGAGTGATAAGCTAGACTATGATGCCGAATATTGTGAGTTGTAAAGTAAACCATCAATGATTAAAGAATATTTTACAAATATTCTTTGTAGGGACTAGGGTTACATTGCCCAGTCCTATAGAAAAAAATTCTTTATAGGCCTTATTGGCCTTTTTTTTTTTTTTTTAAATATAAATTTGAAAATAATAATAGAGAAATATAAAATTTAGAAATGAAAATAAAATAAATTGCATATCTAATTGATCATACCTAAAATTGCAAATTGGGCCTTTTGGTGCCGATTTGCAAAAAAAAATTGCCTAAAAATTGACTTTGGTCCAATATAGGCAAATTTACATTTGATTTTCACTAAATTGACATTTTAGATGTAATGGCGAGGTTCATTTTAGCTCTAGATGCTTTCAATATCTTTGGATTCTTTAGATCTAGGTCAAGGTATGGAAGCAAGAATGGTCTCAAATGGCTATGTGAAGAGAATCTCCCTCAGCTCTGATACCATGTAATAATTTGCCTTAGGGAAAAATTCACCTAAGACCAAGGAACTCAAGCACAAGCACAACAGTAGACCAAAAGAGTTTAATTAGAATGATGATACGATATTCATTTAATGTGTAAAAATCAACTAGGAGTGCTTGTATATAAAGGCCTCTGGAATGCTTCTAGAATGCCTAGGAATTAGTAACATGATTTGTCATACAACTAGGCACATATCCACCAGGTGTAGGTTATCCTCCATTAAGCATAAGAGTAAGTGTGATGATGAGAGGATAAGCCTACAAAGGTGTAGAACAAAATTATGTTGTAGACACCATGTGCTAAAATAGGAATGTGAATAACTCTATTATCTACATGAAAACTTAGTTAATTATGCAAACTCTAGTGTTGTAGACACCATGTGCTAAATTAGAGTTTCTTACTCCAGTATTTTCAACATGACAACTCATAAGAGTACACAAAATCCTAAGTGTGTCACCTAAGAAATAATAAAATAATGCATTGATGTAAGTAAAATTAATTAAAGTGTAAATAGTGAATAATTATTTACACCAACACTTTAGATTAGTTGCAAAAACATAAAATAAAATAGCATGAACACATTTGACACCAGGATTTAATGTGGAAAGCCAATTTGAGAAAAGCCACCAATTGCAACTAGTTACTATTTTCACTCATTTGAAGTGAGCCTTGTTAGGAGCCAACCCTATTAAAGGTTACAAAACACACTGTTAGGTGTGACTCTATTAGAGGATTTAATCACCCTATTAGGAGTGGCCTTGTTAGAGGTCTTTAAACAATTTAATAAAATTGCCACCTTGTTAGAGGATTTTCAAATAGTTGTTAGGCCAACCTTGTTAGGAGATTTAGATCATTGCTATAATGGTTAGAACGTAACAATGAGATGACCTAATTTGAATGCAATTGAATTGTTGATTATAGATCAATGTTTTGGCTTGTACTTGATCCTTCCTAATCAAATATAACTTTTTTGCTCCACAAGGATATTCTGCTTATTCTTCAAATTTTCTTCCTCTTCTCATCATTAAATCTTTAATAACATCTTCATACTTTCATTGTTACTTACTTACACTTTGAAATCACAACTTGACCTTATACTTATATCCTTTGTATTGTCAAGTTGGCTCAAATACAACTTAGATTAATTACTATTCATCACCTTAGTCAGTTGGAATTAATAGATAAATCAATTAAGTTTAATATGCCAAAATAATAAAATCCTTTTTTATCTAACCTAGCTCGGTAGAAACTAACTCAAAAATAATTTCCTTTGTTAACCAATAGAATCTCGGTTAAAACTCCAAACTCATGAAAATCTTTTGGTAAACAAGTAAGCTCAGTGAACACTGGTTTCATCCAACTTTCCTTCATTAACTAAGTGAGCTTGGTTAACACTCACCTTCTACATAATTTTCCTTTGATGCCCAAGTGAACTTGGTAGACAATGCCTTCTAAACTAGTCAATCACAAGAAAGCTTGGTAGACACAGAAAACGATCTTCACTACCCGAGTGAAGTTAGCATATACTGACTAATAATGATATGGAATTATTGTAACATCAAAGACAATACAAAATCAATCAATTTTATTCAACAATCTCCCTCTTTGGCATTGATGGCAACACAACATGTCATAACATAATGAAATATTGGATTTAGACTTGAGAAATCCCTATATCAGTATAAACTCTTCCTTTCACTAGATTCTTTCTTTTTTTGCAACACTTTCTACCAAGTTCATTTATAGAACTTTCTCCCTAGTACAAAAAACTTCTCCTTCTTTGGAAAACTTCTCCCTCTTTGGTTCCATACTTTATTCTAGTGCAAAAAAATTCTTAGTGATATTACAGTAAACTTCTCCCTCTTTGACAACACATTTTAAAGAAAACAATTCTATTAATACCAATGTAACTTAAGTACTGATTCCTTTGCAATATTCCTTTGCTAATTCTACACCAACTGATTGATATTTAATAGATTTTGGTTATTGCTTCACTAAACTTCATTTAGTGAGCTTCAGATAGGGGAATGACCCCTAGCTTACCTCTTAGATACAAAAATGCATCATTAGGTAATGGCTTGGTGAATATGTCTGCAATTTGTTCCTTTGTATTGACATATTCCAATTTGACTTCCTTTTCTTGTACTAACTTTCTTAAGTAGTGATATTTTATTTCAATGTGCTTTGTTTTAGTATGCATCACTAGATGCTTTGATATATTGATTGCACTGGTGTTATCACACTATATGACTATTGGATCCTTGATCTCTATCTTCATTCCTTTAAACAATTGTTTGACCCAAACAACGTTAGAACAATTAATTGTTGTTGCCACATATTCATCCTTTGCTGTGGATTGAGATGTACAATTTTTCTTCTTGCTTGTCCAAGGCACTATTCTTTTGCAAGAAAGAATGCTCCAGCACTAGTGATTTTTCTATCATCAATTTTTCCTACCCAATCAGCTTTAGTAAATACTTTCAAGTCCAAATTGCCTCCAAGTTTATACCATAAGCCATAGTCTTCAATACCTTTTAGATATCTCATGATTATATTGATTGCCATCATGTGATTTTCCTTAGGATTTTTTGAGAATCTTGCCACTATTCCAACTGCTAGAGCAATGTAAGGCCTTGCGTGTACTACAGATTACAATTTTGTAATCATTGATCAGTATGTAGTCTAATTTACTTCTTTAGAATCATCAATTTTTTAAGAGCTTATGTCCAATAGACATAGTGGTTCCAACTATTCTTGAAGCTTCCATTCCAAACTTCTTCAATATCTCCCTTATATACTTAGATTGAGTGATGTAAATACCATTTTTGTTCTACTGTATCTGTAATCCAAAAAAGAATTTTATCTTTTCAAACTTGGACATCTCAAATTCTTTACTCATTTCTTTTGAAAATGCTTTGCACAAGTCATCATTTCCTATAAATAGAGTACCATCAATAAATATGTTTTCCAACACAATCATCTTGTCTAGTCCTTCCTTGATATATAGACTACTATTATCATTTGTGCTTTGAAATCCAATTTGTACCAGATAATTATGAAGTCTTTTGTACCAAGCTCTGGGAGCTTGCTTGAGACCATATAATGCTTTGCATAACTTGCAAACCATGTCTCTTTTGCTAGGATCTACAAAACCTTCTGGTTGTTCAATGTAGACTTCTTCATCAAGAATTCCATTCAAGAATGCATATTTGGCATCTATTTGATACACAAATCCTCTATGTGCTGCATATGCTAGTAAATTTCTAACACCTAATAGTCTTGATATAGCAGAAAAAGTCTCACCATAATCAATACCTTCTTCTTGAGAATAATCTTTGCACACCAATCTTGCTTTGTTTCTTGAAACTTTTCCATCTTCATTTAACTTATTTTCAAATATCCACTTTGTACCAATTACATTTTTATCCTTGGGTCTAGGAGCAAGAGTCTAAGTTTTGTTCTTTTGTATTTTCTCTATCTCTTCATTCATTTCTTCAATCCAATTTTCATTATACAAAGAATCTTTAACACTTTTAGGTTCAAATTCAGCAAGTAAACATGTACCTTTTAATTTTCTTCTTGCCATTGTTCTGTTAGATTTGTCTCCAATGATTTGATCAAGTGCATGATGCCTTCTGGCATATCTTGCTAACATAGGTTCTTTAGTCTTTGAATGAGTTCCATCATCTTCATCATGGATTTTAGTTTCAATCTTAGGTCCTTCTATCTATGACTCAAGTTCATCAGGCTTGTTTTGAACTAGCTCAGTAGTCTTTGATTGTGACTCGAGTCCTTTAGACTGTAACTCGGGTTGTGTTGTCTACAACTTGGTAACTATTGGAGATTTTGGGGACTCAGGAGATGAAGTTTCCTTTATTTTTAGATATATTTGGTAGGGTATCAGGTTCATAGTAAAAAAATCTTTTGTAATCTTCTAGCTCCTTGTTGCTTTCTTCATCACTCTTTTTGCAAACTCATCAATTCTGGCATGTGCACTTTCTATAATTTTATGAGTAGATAAGTTCAAAAATTTGTATGCTTTACTTCTATAGGAGTATCCTAGAAATATGCCTTCATCACCTTTTACATAAAATTTTCCTTTTCTAGATTCTTTCAAGATATAACATTTGCTGCCAAATACTTTCAAGTAACTTACATTAGGTTTATAGCCATACCATAGCTGATAGTGAGATTTTTTTGAGTCTTTCTTCAACTATACATTGTTCAAGGTATGAAATGTAGTGTTGATAGCTTCCTTCTAGTATTTGATGACAATATTCTTTTCAATCATTAGGGTTCTCAAACAATCCATGATAGATTTGTTTCTTCTTTCAGTTATACCATTCTGTTGTGTTGTACCAAGGGCTGATACTTGTCTTTTGATTCCTATTTCAATATAGGAATTATTGAATTCAATGGAGATGAATTCA
Organism: Cupressus sempervirens; assembly: GCA_028749045.1. Taxonomy (NCBI): domain Eukaryota; kingdom Viridiplantae; phylum Streptophyta; class Pinopsida; order Cupressales; family Cupressaceae; genus Cupressus; species Cupressus sempervirens. The sequence continues at coordinate 47,493,888 of CM053787.1, forward strand.
CCACCTCAATCTGATCTTAAGCATTTCCTCAACTTTTCATGGTATATTTTCCTATAATTCTTAGAATACAAACATGTGTTGAGAGATTTTGTTTTTTTATTTTGAAGGTTTTTACAATCTTACCAGCATTCTTGTAATTTTTAAAATGAAAAGTGATGTTAAAGAGTAGGTTATGCTATTTTTTTTCCTTGAATTCTATCTCCATTATATATTAATGGATATCTTGGGATTGCATAAACAAGTTTTATGCAATTTAATGCAACTAGGATAGGTTGTATATCAATTTGTTGTTTCTTTTAATTCAAAGAATTAAGTAAATGCTCCAATGAATTGATAGGGTTTTTGGTTATACAACAAGGATATTCATAAGGATGGGTTTGGGGATAATTAATTACAAAATTAATTGTAATGCAATTAATTAGCTCAAAATGTTTTTTTGGGTAGACTCTGAATCCCAATAAATAGGGCACTAATCATCTACTCAATTACAGTTTGAAGAAAGTCATGGAGCTACATTGGGCATAAATATTAAATAAAAATCAATTTTACTTTAATGTAAAAAAGAGTGTCATATTTGGTCAATACTTGTTTGCATTTATTCTCTAAGTCTTAGTTAGCTACTATTGTTGGATACACTTGTTTAATTGTGTGTTGTCTTTGATGTTATACAAATGTCATATCAGTTATCAATTAGAGTCTACCGAGCTCAGTTGGTTAGCAAGGAAAAAGATAGAGTCTACCAAACTCAGTTGGTTTACAAGAAGATTCACAATGTCTACCGAGCGTTCTCAGACTTTACCTTATGCCAACAGTTGTTACTGAGCTTTCAAGGTTAGCAAGGAAATTTAGTGTCTACCGAGCTTAGAGAATAGTTCTTACCAAGCTCTCATGGTCAATGAAGGAAATTCAGTTCTTCCCGAGTTCACTTGGCAACCAAAGGATTTTGCAAAATTTGCGGTGTTAATAAAGTTGAGATGGTCAACTCAGGAAATTGTTTGTGGAGTAGTGTTTACTGAATAGGGTCAGCCACTGAAGGATTTCATTATTTTGGGAAATAAAGTTTATTTGTTTAATGTAATATTTGTAGCTGACTAATGTATGGTTTATCGGTAAATATAACTTGTAATTGAGTCGACTTGACAATTTATAATATATTAATAGAAGGTCAAGTTGTGGATTCTAGTTGCAAGAAATGAGTATGCAATGAGCTGATTATGTGAAGATGCAGTGCAAGTGAATTTTGAAGAAGGATTAGATATCCTTGAGGAGAAGCAAAGTTGTATTTGATTAGTGAGGATCTATTGAAGCAAAGAAGAGATCTATATCAGCAAAGTTTAGTTGCATCTCATTCAGGTCACTTATTGTTACTTTCTCACCATTGTAACAATATTTCCTAAATCTCTTAACAGAGTTGGTTTAACAGCCATTTTTGTAAATCCTCTAACAAGGTGAACAATTTAATTGAATTGTTCTAAATACCTCTAGCAAGGCCACTCCTTGTAGGGTGATTAAATCTTCTAAACAAGGTCACACCTAACAGTGTGTTTTGTAACCTTTAATAGGGTTGGCTCCTAATAGGGCTCACTTCAGAAGAGTGAAAATAGGTAGCTAGTTACTTGGTGGTTTTTTCCCATATTTGGTTTCCATGTTAAATTTGGTGTCTCTTGTGTTCATGTTATTTACTTTTGCATGCATGTTAATAATTATGAATGCTTAAAGATCAGTAACAAGTTAATCTACCAAGTTACAACATTCTTGTGAGTGTTTACTGAGTGACAACAATAACTAGTTATTTAAGACATCTAAGGGATCTGGATTTGTTTTTGTGATAACTTATTCACCCCCCCTCTCAGTTACTCCATTTATAATTCCAACAGCTATTACCTAGAATTATTTGTAGATCTGAGAAGAATTATGACCAATCTACTACAGGGGATGAATATTGTAATAGAATGTCAGGGAATGAATGAAATGTGAAAGTAGTGTCAAGTTTTGAATCTCTTTATCCCTTAGGTGCATCTGCCTTGGTTTTGTAAAGCCAAAAGAGTAGAAAATCTTTTATGATTTTGTTGAAGTTGGGTCTAGATCTAACTATTATATACCTGATTATGGGAAATAGCTAATCCTTAGGTTATTTCAATCTTTACCATCTGGGTATTAAGTATTTTGTTTCTTAGTAGTGTAAAAACACCAATAGGATGTAGCATCTTCAAGTGATTCCAATTCAGTTTGTGGAAACTTGAACTATTCTACACCTATATATGTTCCATTTGATAAGGTTGAATTGCTAATATTTCCTCAAAGGTGATACCTCTTTTCTAGTCGTTCATGATTAATCATAGCTAAAAGGTTGCATGTGTATTCATTTTTCTAGTTTATTCCATAACCAAAGTAGAAACCCCATATTTTAATGGTTGTGTTTTTGCCTTCTTTTGATTTTTTTAATTTTCATTTTCATTTCATCATGCAGATTTTGAAAATAGTTAATGTTGTGGCTGCAAGGTTGAAGGAGATGCCAATTCACCAATATTTGTACTGGAAGATGAGGTGAAGATTTTTCATTTTTCATTTTATTTTTCTTGTTTTAGAAGAATTTCCATAGTTTTTGCATACTAGTCTTCTAATTCTATCATGAAAAAGTATGGCTCAAATGAGAAGGGTGATGCAAAAGTTCCCAAACTTGAGGTGAGAGTTGTTGGTAGGGGTTGCAAGAGAAGAGGGAGTGCTAATGAAAAGAATGATGTAGGGTAAAAGCACAAACTTGTGTCACCCTTTTGTAAAGGAAAAGGCTAACAAAAGTATAACTCTTCAGCTTTAATGACATAAAATTGGTAAATCAATGAAATGTGTAGAAATGATGGAGTTTAGGCTTATAATTTTTTAAAATTATATAGAAAAAGAATTGATATATTTTTCTAATTTTTATAAATAATTTTTTAGTTGCTAAAAAGAATTGAAAACTAGGGGTCTAGTTCCCACCACAAAACTATATGGAAATAAACTTATTTCACTTTGATCTCAAACTATGTTATATATATAGCTCGAACAATAAAAAATGAAAATTGGCTTTCGATCTATACTTTCTCTTTTATAATGATTCAAATTTCAACTCACCTTAAATTGATAGTTTTCATCTCCCACCACATTTAAAATAAATAAATCTATTCTAACTAGAAGAAAATTTATACATTCTTGAAGAGGAGTCTCTACTCTAGAACATCATGTAATTTTAAAATTTTTTTAATGTGATTTGGACCTAATGACCAAATCATTATAAAGAAAAAAAAGTAACACAAATTTGCCACTATGTGACTTTGACACAACCTTGTGAAGTCCACCATGATAGAAATATGTACCACATGAGGATACACTTGCAACACAATTATACTTAGTATCAAAAACCAAAGCAATACTTTCATACTAGTATAGGTTATCCCTATATAGATGCTTGGAATAGTTTTCACATGATTCTTAATTCTTATGCTATCCTCATCTTCCTATTCCTCAAGCCTAGATACCCCTATCCTTATCAGAAACTTCTTAGCATCATTGTGCCATCTTTTTTGGCCTTTCACCATTTGCTTGGTGTTTACCTTTTTCTTCTTAGCCTTGACTATCCTTGTGAATTTTTTTTCCCAATCTTCAAGGGACACAAAATGGTACCAGCTAGTATCATTCTTTCTTCATCAAGCTTTGCTTCCTCTTTGTCTTCATCAACAACTTCATGAAGACTTGCTATGAGATGTATTCTGTAACAATAACTAGCTAGCCTAGAACTAGAAATTGCACATTTTCATACATAGGTGAGATACTTTGGAGGAATTAATAACCTACACCAAATACATTTTGTTATTTTTCTTAATGCTTTTTTTTTGTAGCTTTTTTTGAGGGTATAATTATGAATTTGAAACTTTTGAAACAAGAATTTTATGTAGATGGATTACAAGGAGGGACTAAAAGTTTTGAGTTCCTATGACATAATAATTAGATATTGTATGACATAATAATTAGATATGTAGATCGCCATAACCTTCTATGACCTTAGACCATGGAGTTAAAACTAGTGTTGCACTGCATAACTCAAGATTCCAAGTAAGATGTTTATCAATATTAATTGTATCCTACTATTTGTTACATCTAATTTTTGCATCTTTTGTGAATCATTATTTTTCAATTCATTAGTTGATTTGACCTTTCACTGCTTCTTGATTATTTTATAATGGAAATAGTTTTCTAAAAAATGATATCCTATATTACTATGCTAAATAATGGGTGTACTCATTTTCTTTTACTATACAGGAAATTGGAGCCAACATGTCTGTCTTAACACCAAATTCCATCATGTCACCATATAACCATTGTTTGGTTTAGCTTTAGAAGTAGTCAAATCTTTGAGATAAAGGTTTGAGGTTCCAATACAAGTTAACTTACATCTTTATTACCAAATAAAGGGGATTGATTATAGCCATATAGTCTTTTAAAAACCCATTATCATGCTAGTTCTTAAATTGATAACTTCTAGATGAGTGGTTTTTACAAAGAAGTGTACTCATTTTGATGACGTGTTCCCCCAAACAACCAAAATATATTTTGTTCTAAAGAAAATACCATATTGTTTTGTATTTTGACATACAATACACATATATGAGTCATGTTATAAATAGTCTTTGAAATAGTCAAGGTAGATGCAATGAGTTATTACAATTGAAAGGCACAATACATTTTGGTATGAAATATTTAGGGAATGATGAATTGATGCTATAGGGAATTTGGGTTTTGACTGGGCAAGAGATGCAAGTGACAGGAAGAGGACTTTAGGATATTTCTTTAGAATATGAGTTGTCTGACAATGATATGGCATTTAGTGTATGTCTACTTTAACTTTTATAAGTTTTGTTTTAGAAAACCTAGTAAATACTAAATGCCTACTTATTTTCTGGACATCGACACAAGGTAATGATTGATTTTCATTTTTTCCATCTAAGCTTGAAATAATAGTAGTGCTTGATATGAAGTTTCAAATGTTCTTAGGTAAGTTGTGTATTGGTTGAACTATGAGAATGATGATGCAGGGGAGAAGGCAGAAGATGTTGATGATGAGATGGCAAACATTGAAACTCTTAAAAAAATTCTACTCAGACTAAAAAATAATAAAATAATTAAAATCAATAAAAAAGGTACTAAGTAAAAATTCATAGTTTATAGATGTGACGTGGTATATTTTAATCTTAAGCCCTTATTTGTGTGAGAACAACTAAAAGTGTAATGAGGGAAGTTACAAGTCCTATAGTTGGTACTATTTTAGCTTCTTTACCTTATTCATAAGCTTCCATCAAACATTAAGGTGTGGTTAGTGTTTTCACTTAATTATGATATATATGTTATATATAGTGAATGATTATGATATGTGATTGTCCATGGTTATTATACTATCATATTGTTATTAATGGTATAATATGAATGTATGCTTGTTTGTTAAGAGGGCCCTTGTAACCTATATGGAAGAAGTTAGAGGAGAAAGACCAAATGCAATTGCTAGAAAACTTTACTGAATCTATCTTGGAAGGAATTAACACCCATATAATTTGGACGATTTTGCAAGGTGACAATAATCATGTTTTATTAACTTGTGTAGTGATTCTTGCATGTTCCCCTATTCTTGTCTATTAATTAAGAGCTCAAACATGACTGAGACACCTATTAGCTAGTTGAGATCTTTTAGTTTCATAAAGGAATAAGTCACCCTCAATGTTAGGGAGGTGTGATATGTCTCCCTAGAAGAATTTAAGATGTAACTAAGCCCACTTTCTCAGACTGTGTATAAAGTCTAGTTTTGCCAAAAGTTGGTGGATCAACCAATGCACATGTGATATACTTAAAATTTTCCTTGATTTTTGAATTGCTAAATTATTACTACAACTATCTCCTATGTACTATTTTAGAGGAATAAAGTGAATGAATTGATGATGTGTTAAGGTTACTTATATTCTGAGGTTAGATCTCCTCAAGCAATGATTACTTGAGGCAATACAATTCTCTTGTAGTTAGATTCATTTAATTAAGCAATAGTTTTTTTAAATTGTTTTTTGTGGAATAATTGTTATGTTTAAAATGAATCGATTAGCAATTATACTACATGCTCAAAAAACAAAATCTTGGAAGCAATCAGTAATTAGATGAATGGATGGGTCAACTTAATCTTGGTTCCATTCATTAATTATTTAGTGGAGGCCTTGTGTCCCTAGGAGCTTCAATCATTTTATGAATACAATATTAAGCATGGTGGGTGTTGACATTACAGTCATGTTTGTTATTAGTGACATGCACTATTTCAGATTGTAAGTATCTACGGAGCATATTGTACAATTAATAGTGTTAACCAAGTATTTTAGTATCTACCGAGTTCTAAAATTACTACCGAGTTCAAGGGACAATATTTAGTTTGCGCTGAGTACTTACTACTATGGTGATGATTAGTAGTATAAACTGAGCATCTTAGTGTATGTCAAGTTTAATGTGATCAAATTTCCACAATCCATAATAGTTATGATACTTAGTTTCTAGATTATATTGTGTAAAGATTTTTGCGATCAATGTTTCGAATCACACTACGTGATCCATCATCAAGATGAGAGAGAAATAGATGCAAAATTAATGTAAGTTATGCAGTGCAGTTCTTATTGAGTTCATCATTGATGTGATGTGAGTCTAGTGTTAACCAAGCTACTTAGTGTTAACCAAGTGACTCAGTTTATATCAAACTTGTAGTGATAGCATTGACCAAGCCATGCAGTGTGAATCAAGTGATTCAGTTTATATGTCAAGTTTCATAGTATTCATCGAGTCACCAATGCAGATCAAGTTCAAGACTACTTGGAAGTGATTAATATGGACTAAGCTTCTATATCTACCAAATTCATGATGATGATGAGCATTAATAGTGTATGGTGAGTATCAGAACCTCATTGAGCTAGTCTTTAGAACCTGAGTTTCTTCATTTGGGCCGACTTTGTGTATTTTGTGTAAACTTGTATTGTGTTGACTTTGTAATTTGTAATTAGATTGGGATATATGTAATGTATTGCATCACATCCAAATCATGATATTGAAGTAATGCAATAAGTAGAGATGAGTAGATGAGTGAATTACAAAGGCTACAACAATATAAGGTGCAACAAAGATTTATCTATCACAACAAGGTGATTTCTACACTCAAAGTAATCTCATTCAACAAACAAAGTTATAGATCAAAGATCAGCTACTATTTCATTCTAATAGGTGGATCAATCGAATCCTTTCATTAGGTATACCTAACAGTCTTATATAAATCTCTTTGTCAAGTGCATACTTCATTGCATGTTTGTAAATCCTTTTGCAAGGTGGACATAGTAGTCCTTATTGCTCCTAAAAGGGCAAATCATCAGAATTGATCATTGTAAGCCTTAAAAGGCTAACTTTATATTGTAGTACTAATGATTGTGGGTATCATCCCCATCCCAGTTTTACTTTCAATTTGGAAGGTTTTTGCGTGACCAAATTGTGTGTCAAAAGTGTTGTGTATGCTTTAAAGTTTTTAGTTTCTTATACATGCAATTAGATCAAAATACACATGAAGGATTAATTACTAAATTAAGGATTAAATTTTATTGGTTACTAATTCACCCCTCCCCTCTCAGTAACTTATCCTATCATAATATTTCCAACAATTGGTGTTAGAGTTTTTTGGTTCTTAGAGAAAAGTTTAACATCTTTAGCGAAGATCAAGGGCTTTGGAGGTATTCAGACTTGACAAGGTTATTGATAATTAGAAGCTAGATTTGGAATTGGCTATTGGATAACTCAAGAAAGAAAAGGAGAAATTTTCTTAATCCCTGAAAGGAAGAAAAAATCTTGCAATCAGATGAATGACCAACTCTACATTAAAGAAAGAATTGAAGACATCCATTCAAGCAATTTAGATGAAGTTGATGAGGCAATCAAAGAACTATTTGAAAAAAATAGTACTTGTCAAGAAGAAGTAAGAAAGTTGAGAAGAGAGAAATAAATTCAGTTAGTAAGATTGTGTGAAGTCATGGAAGAGAAAAAAGAGGTAAAAGAAGAGATAGAAAGAAAGGACAATGAGATTTAGCACCTATCCCTTTAGCAAATAGACTTCATTGATCAGCTCACAAGTGTAAATGAAGAAATCATGAATCAAAGATTAGAGGATGAAAGATTGTAGAATGATCTAAACACTTAAAGGAAAACCAATGAGAGGATGATGAAATCTCAAGTAGAAATGAATTAGTTGAATGAGAAAATCCATTACAAACAAAAAGGAAAAGCAAGAATTAGATATACAAAAGAAGGTGAATCATCCAAGCAAGGAGCTCAAAAGAATCAAAGACCTACTTGTAGTCACTATGGTAAGATAGGACATACATCAAACAAATGTTTGAGCAATGGGAAAGCTAAATTCAATAGAAAGTGCTACAATTTCAATCAGCATGGTCATAGGGATAATGAATGCAAAGAGAAACCTAAATTTGAAGGCAAATGTCAGAAATGCAAGAAGCATGGGCACAAATCCTCAAAATGCAAAACTAAGATATTAAACCTAGGAAAATAGATTATGAAAGCTATAGTTGGTTGCAACTATAATACTTGGTGCAAATGTCATTGCTATGGAGAATTTTGACACATTGGAATGAATTGTGTGAAGCATCACACGAGGACAAGAGACACTACTAGAAGATGTTTCATTTGTATAGAACTTGGTCATCTTGCAAAGAATTGTATGAATACTAGAAGAATTTGAGATGAAAAGAAGGAAAAAGCTTATAACATTAGAAAGTAGATGAGACAACAATGGATTCCAAAATCTACTAAGAATGCAAGTTTGAGAAATGATGAACAAGTCACTCAAGAATTGGATAACTCAAGCATTTCCACTTGATTTCTCAAAGAAGAATTGGAAATAGGATTCTGAAGAAGGCATCTCATATTAGTTCTGGTTGGCAAAATGAAAGATCCATATCAATATATAGGATGTAAATGGATCATCGAGTATTCAAAATGATGCCAATATTTACCAAGTATGGTTAGGTTGTAGACCTTACCTAGTGAGGTTCGGTTGAAAGACCCTACTGAGCAAGTTCAGGAGTAACTAAGCTTTGTCTGGTTACTGAGTTAGGGATGGCTCTGCCTAGCATTCAATGCAAGCAAAGTGGATGATAGTCTGTCATTTGAGCAAATAATCATACCAGGGCATTTATGGAAAATTTTGATGAATAGGGGCAAAATCAAAGTCATTTCTCACCGGAATTTTTTGAGAGCTATCTATGCAAAATGATCTTCAGAGCATTCAAGCAATTTGAGTGAGTTATTGAAGATTTTTGTGTCAAACCCTACTATGTGAGGATGACATCCACAGTAGAAAATTGAAGAAATGATCTAACATGTTAGCTCAAGGCATGGATACTCACATGCCTACTCATGGTATAGGTGAGCTAGCATGCTACAACCCTAACATATATTCTCTCCCTCTCCATGGTCTAAATGTAGGGAATGAGACACCCTAATATATGGGAACCTCATCCATCAATAGCCACTTGTAGTGCCATCAATATAGGTCTATAAAATATCATCTCAAGGTGATGGTAGACCCACCAAAGACCTGAAGATAAATACCAAAACTAATCACTGACCAAGCTGCCATCGGTGATTACTTTGGATGTTTATCTTCCAACAATTTTTTTATTTTAAACAAAAAATATTGGTCAAAATTTTTGAGAAATCTGGTTGACATTTCCACCAAAGATTTTTTGACATTTTTATGAATGCATTGACTAGGATTCCATCATAGGTTTGCCATCTTGGTCAATCAAGGGACAACATTGGTAAAAGTTTCATCCAATCTTTGGTAGAAATTTTGGCCAATGCATCAACTAGGATGCCATCATGGATTTGGCATCCTAGTCAGTGCTATGGTTGACATTTCAACAAAACATGGTTGCAATTCCAACCAATAGTCTTATTAACAAGAGAGGTCAATTTCAACCAAATAAATCATCGCAATTTTGACACCTACAAGCTTTGGTTAAATTTTTATTGACAAAAATAGCTACAAACCAATTGGTCAAAAATTAAACCAATACAAGTAAAAAATTTGGCTAATTTTCATCAAAAAATGAGTCAAATTGTACTAGTATCTTTACTGATATAAATTTGTGCTACACGCAATTAGACATTGACAATAGACAACCTAATGATGATGTTAGTGAGTGCACAAGGTCTAAGGTTACACATGTGGAAATTTGTAAAGACTGCAAGCTCACATGATTTTTAATTACAATAAGATGCAATTTTTTTGTAATATCTTAATAAGGTCCTATAATAATTGATTGAGAAAGCCTCAAGGCCAACTCAAGGAATTATTTTGAGGATATGGTATAAAGAAAGGTTATTTTCCTTTTGTAAAATGTGAAAGGGATCAATGTAATTGAAGTGTGATATGTGAAGTATCTGTTAAATGCGAGTAAGCAATCCAAGGGATTATTGGATGTGAAGTTCATGATCTAGTATTGAGATTTGAAGAGGAGAATTTTAGTTAGAGGATAGAGAATCAACTATACATTTCTATTATTATGCAAGGAATAATATAGAGATTAGTTGGACAATGAGTTTGGTTGTCTTGCTCCTGAAGCTATTTGGAGAATGGATCCATCTACCTTCTATGTTTCTTAATAGGGTTGGTACAACTCCTAACAGGGTTGGAATCTCCTAGCAGGGATTCAAAGTCTCCTAACGTGGACTAATATGTACTAAATGTATTTCATTGACTCCTAACAAATTCCATCATCTAGCAAGTAGCTTTTATATTAGCAAATCATTTTGTGGGTACCATCCCCACCATGATTTTCTCTCCAATCAAGGGTTTACCTAGTTAACATATCTGGTGTTATTATAATTTATGAGTATCTTGTTATGGTTGCTAATTATATTTTCACATGTTCAAGGATTAAGAAGGTTGATAAATGTTTTAATAGTTGGATAACTGATTCACTCCCCCCCTTCTCAGTTATCTTGGTGGAATTTACTTTCTAACAATTGGTATCAGAGCATCAGGTCCTTGAAGAAAAAGTTTAATAGCCTTGGGAGATCAATGATGAGTCACTTCAAAAAAGAAAGTCGTAAATTTGATGGAGTTAACTATGATAGTTGGAAGGAAAAGATGAAGACTCATTTTCTATTTATCAGTCCAAGATATTGGCTAATGACAAAGAGTGAAAAGAAGAAAACTTGAGGAATGCAGTGAAGCTAAAAGAGATTTTTCTATGTGTAATATGCTTGCTAGAGAAGTATTATTACTAGCTCTTCCTAAGAATAAACTCAATTAGATAAAATCCTTAGAGATATCTCATGAAACTTGGATAGGTTTAGAATCTACTTTTGAAGGTGATAAACATGTTAAAAGAGTTAGACTACATAATTGGATATGTTTGTTTCAAGATGCTAAAATGATGGAAGATGAATCTATGAGAACATACATTGGTAGAATATTTGATATTGTTATCGAAATTAAGTCTTGTGAAGGATCTAAAGGTGAAGAAGAGATTATATGGAAGATCTTGAAGATATTAATAACACTATTCAAACATATAATGCAGATGATTGAGGAAGTGATACCTTGCATTGACAAGTTTATCATAGAGACTTTACTTAGAATATTGGAAGCAACAGAAGTGAGCTTGAAGTAATCTAGACATTTTTCCATAGTGGAAACAATCGTTAGTGCATTAAATCTTCATCCTTCTTTATCAAAAAGAGAAAGTACCAATGGAGACTATGCTAGTAGAATTAGATCCTATTGGAAATATTTAGGATAAGATAGGTTACTGAGAGGGGAGGGGTGAATCAGTAACCTATAAAACTTTCAAACAATTCAGCATTTTAACCATTCACCGTTCATTCATCTAATCTACTGCATAACTGAAAGAACAAATATTCATTGCACATGTACACAGAGATTTGGTGACCCAAAAACCTTCCAAATAGAAAGTAAAACTAGGGTGGGGATGATGCCCACAAAACTTCAATACTGCAGTAAAAAGTTGGCTTGTTAAGGCTTACAATGATCACTTCTGGTGATCTGCCCTGTTAGGAGCAAGTAGGACTGCTAGATCCACCTTGTTAGAGGATTTACAAACATATAGTAAAGTATGCACTCTGTTAGGAGATTTACAGAAAGACTGTTAAGTCTATCCTATTAAAGGATTTATAAACTGATTCACCTATTAGGATGAAGCATTAGATCTACTTAAAACTATTTGCTGATAAGATCCTTTTTGCATTGATCACCTGATGTGATAGATATAACTTTTTTGCTCCTATGTTGACCTTGTTGAATCCCTTTTATTTTGCTGCTGATTTGCAATTCCTTCTTTTCATGCGAACATCAATCTCTTCCTTTTTATATCTTTTTCACACCCCTCATATATATCATCATACTAAAAATGATATCATACATTACATATATACCATTTCATTATTTACAACTACAAGGTCGGACAAAACATAAGTGAACAAAACATTACTAAGTCAGCCAGATAGTAGAAAACTCGGGTTCTTTAAGCTGACTCGATGACCTTCTGATACTCGGCATCCACTACATTACTCGGCATCATCATGCACTCGGTAGAAGTAGAGGCTTGGTTCATACTAGCCACACAACACTGCTTGGAACTCAGTAACCATTGATGACTTGGTAGATATAGTGCCACTCGGTAGAAACTAACTTCTTCGTTTACCATGCTTTGCTCGATGAACACTAAGTTCTTCATTTACCTTGCTTTGCTCGATGAACATTGAGTTCTTCATTTTACCTTGCTTTTCTTGGTGAACACTGAGTTCTTCATTTACCTTTCTTTTCTTGGTGAACATTGAGTTCTTCATTTACCTTGCTTTGCTCGGTGAACACTGAGTTCTTCATTTTACCTTGCTTTGCTCGATGAACACTGAGTTCTTCATTTACCTTGCTTTGCTCGGTGAACACTAAGTTCTTCATTTACCTTGCTTTTCTCAGTGAACACTGTTGAACTTCTCATTCACTCGGTATCCTCTGAAATGCTCGGTGAGAACTGTTTACCTGCTAAACTTATAAGGTAACCACTGAATGCTCGGTATACACTGTAGACTAAGTGATGAGCTAGATAAGCATTCAGAATTGAATAAGTATTTGCACTAATGACAAATATACCATAATTCCAACAGATCCAGATGGTAAGAAATTTTTTTAATGTTGGACATGCAATGAATTTGGTCATTATGCTTCTAAGTTTCCTAAAAGAGAGAAAAATTATAAGAAATATTTAAAGGCTACAATATCTAGAGACTATTTTTACGCAAATGAAGATGGAAAGTTTAAGGAAAGATTTTAGAGTAAAAGTGATTATGAATTAGGATTTGTGGCTATAAAAGAAAAAATCTTGAAAAGGAAATTAGAGAAGAAAAATCCATAGTTTCACGAGTTGAAAAGAAATCTGATTTGATTATAGACAGTGGATGTTCACATCATATAACTAGAGATATGAATAAGTTTGTTAAGTTTAGAAACCATGAAAGAGGAATTGTTAGAGTTGGTAACAATACAACTTATCACATCATAGGGATAGGATCTATTACTCTTGATGGAAAGACTAGCATTAATGATGTTTATTTTGTTCATTCATTAAAGCATAACTTGTTGAGTGTTGGACAATTGGTTGATAAAGGTTATCAATTGCAATTCACAGAGAAGACTTGCATTATCAAAGCTAAGTATGGTACTTTGATTGGAATAGGTACAAGATCCAAAGGTAATGTGTTTCAATTGAACCCTACTGAAATGACTTGTTTGGTTCCAAAAGTGGATAAGAGTTGGCTATGGCATAGAAGGTTTTGTCATATAAATATTTATAAAATTGTGAAGGCTAGCAATACATTTACAGTCGAAGATTTACCTAGAATCATGAAATCTACTAATGTTGTTTGCAAAGAATGTATTATTGGTAAGCAAAAGAAGGTTTATTTTCCTAAAAATAAGTTTACAACCAAAGAAAAGTTGAAAATTCTTCATATAGATTTTATTGGTCCTACCTAAACAAGAGGAATCTATGGAGAAAGGTACATTATGATTTTTATTGATGATTTCACTAGAATGATGTGGGTAGCATTTCTTAAAGAAAAGTATGAGAAATTTGAAAAGTTCAAGTTGTTCAAGAATAGATCTGAGAGTAAATCTAGTGTAAAGATAAAAATTTTGAGATTATATAGAGGTGGATATTTTACTCCTAGAGAGTTTAACATATTTGGTGAAGAAAATGACATTAAAAGACAACTATCAACACCCAAGACCCCTAAGAAAACTGGAATTATGGTGCAAGAGCACCTAGGGTTAGGTAAAGCCCTAATATTAATTTTGGTTTGTAGATGGTCTAACCAACCATTAGGGTAATGAGGAATAGTTATAAAGTCCCAAGTCAAGTTTAGATGATTTGATTTGGTAGGTTTTGGATTGGGAGTCAAATCTAGTCAATTAAGTTCTAATAGGCAAGATTGCTCAAAAGTTTCTCTAGGTGGAAAAATATGGTCAAATGACATAAAAAGGGGAAAATATTGTGTAAGGGTGGTACTTAGATTTCCTAAGTTCATCCTATAAGGTTTGGTAACATATTGACCAAGTTTGAAATGTCTAGGAGCAAAATTGTAAAAGTTGTGAAAAAGTTGCATTGACAACTTTGCAAGTTGCACTGACAACTTTGCAAAATTTTTGAAAACTTTTAGGAAGTTTTGGAAAAGCCAATAAATTGGAAATTTATGGTTCAAATGAAAGAGTGGAGGGGAAATTCTATTTAATAGTTTTCCAATTCATTTCCAAAGGTTGGACAATTGGGTGTACAGACAGTACCTGTAGTAGAATAGTTTTGTGCATTGGTGCATGGTTATTGAAGTTTGAATAAAGATATTGGATTAAAAAATAAAATATTTTCAATGGAATAGAATCTTGTGTTCATGTTTTGAATCTATGTGCGGTTATTTTTATTTCAAATAAGAAATTTTAGGTGTTTATAAAATTATTTAGTTTCAGTGATTGTGTTATCCAGTTTTGTGGTGCAAGCATGAAAATGGCTATGGCTTGAGTGTCCTTGTTCAAAAAACCATGGCTCTTGGAGACCAAGAAATAGCCTCTTATATAGTGTAAATATTATTTTTGGAGTTTGTGGAAGGCCACTGTTGTTGTTACAAGTGAGTCATAGGCAAGCAAGTAAGCTTGGCAAGGTGCAAGGAAATGGTTGTAATGGAGTTTTGTCATGAACAAAAGATAGGCATGGGTCACCCTTAAGATGGCAATGTAGGAGAGGTACATATTAAGTGATAAAAAATTGTAGGATGAGGTTGGAGATGGAGTTTGATGCCTGTGGTGGAGAAAACATAAACATTTCCTTAGAAACCCTTAAAAGGAGGATTTTCTGAAGTTGTACAATATGATTAATCTTGAAGCCCAAGACTGATGCAGGACAATCCTAAGTGTAAGGGCAATCTTGCATCACCCAAAAATTTCAGCCTTTTATATTTTAATAAGGACTAGTAGACAAGGTAATTACTATTTAGGGGAACTTGCTATTTTTAGTAAGTTTTTCATATGAGCTTGGAATGTTTTCATTCTCTATAGGAAGGTTCATTTTAGAGATATAAGCATACCATAAAATCCCATTGCTCTAGCTTAAGTATCAGAGAAGTTATTGTAGATTTTTGATGGAAAAAATTTCAAAAAAATCTTCAAGCTCACTGTTGGAGGTCTTAGAGTGCCTGGATGAGCTCTGAAAACTTGATTGCAGGGCACTAGCACAGTTTCACACCTATAGATCAGGAGTTGGCATTTCCAAAAAGTGGTTATAATAGCCAATCGGAGCAATAGCCAAGTGGATGAAAAGTTTGGAGTGAAAGAGAGCATGATGGATTGTGTTTTTGATGAAGAAGAAGATAATCCTAAACCTATTAGCGAAATTATTAAATTTTTCTTTGAGACTAATAGTGATTTGAAAAATGATCTTCAAATTGTTCAAAAAATAGAAGAACATAGATTAGAACCAAGAGAAGTGAGAGTTGAAATAGAAAATTCTATACCAAACATGAATTTGACAAATAATAACCCTAAGAATCAAATTATTGGAAATAAAGACAAAGGGGTGATGGCAAGAAATAGAGTACATGAGGAATTATGTTTAATTTCTCTAGTTTAACCTAATAGCATAGATGAGGAATGCAAGGATAAACATTAGATACAACCAATGAAGGAAGAACTAGATCAAATTGTAAAGAATGAGACATGAGAATTGGTTCCTATACCTAAAGACAAGAATGTTGTAGGAACTAAATGGATTTTTAGAAATAAGATGAATGAACAAGGTGAAGTTGTGAGAAATAAAGAAATGTTGGTATGCAAGGATATTCACAACAAGAAGGTATAGATTATGAAGAGATATTTTTCCCTATTACCAGAATGGAAGCAATGAGAGTGTTCTGGCTTATGCAGCAAGTAAAAAGCTTAAATTGTATCAAATGGATGTAAAGCCAATATTTAGCTAGAATAAAAATAAAATAAAAACTGTCTTTAGACCTATATTTTCTCTTTTATACTAATTCAAATTTCAACTCACCTGAATTCGATAGTTTTAATCTCCCATCACATTTTTAAAAAAAAATCTATTCTAACCAGAAGAAAAATTATATGTTCAATAAGATGACTCTATTCTCTAGAACACCATAGAATTTATTAAAAATTTTGATATGATTTAATATTTTTAATTTGTCAAAATCAACATTTTTTATAGTGTTAAATATGTGCTTGTAGAGTTTTTTAATTACAATATACTATATCTAATTAAAATACTATAAAATCTATATGAGAATATTCTTACTTTGAGCTCTATAAAATGGTGCTTATATGTTATTGAAATATCATAAAAAATAGTAAGAGTTATTGAAATGTTAGTTTTATGAAATATTTTTATTTCCTTAGTAATTGGACACAATTTAGCATAAAACGTGCATTTAATAGACATTTCCAAATGGAAAAGTGTGAGACCATATATAACTTAGCTAGAATTAATTTATCTAATTTTTTTTAGTTTTATATAGAAATTCTCAAATTCGATCATTCTGATAAGTCAACCTGAAAAGTGACACAACTTTGTCTTAGAAATTGTGAACCTCTTGGTACACCTATCATGACTAGCCATAATTTATCTAGCAAACATGAGACACCTACAACTGAAGAGGAGAAGTATAGATCTTTGATTGGAGGTTTGTAATATCTGACTCACACTAGACTAGATATAGAAAATAAAGTTGGGATATTAGAAATATTTCAAGCTAATCCTAAGGAATCTCATCATACATCAGTAAAGAGGATATTCATATATCTAAAAGGTACACCTAATTTTGGACTATAGTATGATAGATCAATTGCTTTCACTTTATGTGCATATACTAATGCAAATTGGGCAGGTAGTATGGATGACAGAAAGAGCACTAGTGGTGGAGCATTTTTTCTTGGAGGAAGGTTGGTTTCTTAGCTAAGAAACATTATTGTATTTTATAGAGTACATCAAAAGTAGAGTATGCAACAACAATGAAAAATTGTAATCAGATTATGTGGATGAAGTAGATGCTGAAGGATATAAGGATAGGATTTTGAGATCTTGTTATCATACATTGTGATAAAAAAAATTACAGTGAGTATGTCTAAGAATATTGTGTTGCATTCTAAGACTAAGCATTTATCTATTAAATATCATGTTTTGAGAAAGAAAGTTATTTAAAGGAAGAGATTGGATTAGAGTATCTAAGTACAAAAGAGAAGATTGAAGATATCTTTATGAAGCCTTTTTCTAATGATACATTTGAGTATTTCTGATGTATGGTTTGGGTTATGCTTTTGCCTACTTTTGAAAAGATGATGCAAAGAGTGCATCAGCCTAGTGATGCATAGCACTATTGTTTATCTGGACTGCATGTTTATGCTTCCTATATGGGAGAGTATCAGAGATGAGTAAAGCCATCAAGGACTCTTGGTAGTTGGTTTAGAATAGTGTCTTTAGACACTTGGGCTTGTTGAAGACTTGGAGAAAATGATTTAAATAATTAATCCTTTGTCATTGATGTAAATGGGGGAGAAGTATACATGAAAAACATCTCCTATAAAGGAGGGAGAAGTGTCTCCTATGTATGGGGGAGAGATTGCATGAAAAACTCTTATGTATTTATGGGGGAAAAGTGTTATAATGGCTCAGCGTGATTAATGCCAATGGGAAGAATCATTGAATGGGGGATATGTTGTGCACAATTGATTTCCATCCATGTAAAATAACAAAGCATCTGACATAACAATATTGTAGTGGATTTAAAATTTGATTGATGAAGAAGATTTGAAAAGAAGAGAACATCATCATCAACAACAACAATAGTGGAGTTTTTATTTGGTATTCTTCGAACTTATATGTTTTTCATCTATGTTTTCATCAATGAAGGAACTTATACTATCTTGCATATTACTTTATACACTTCTTCCTTTATAAGTACTAATAATATAGATTAATTTATACATGTATAATGTATCTTATTTGATTAATCTAAAGATGTGCTTTCTAAATATTTAAATATGAAAAATAAACACTTCATTTTTTTTCTAGTTGGATAAACACAAATAAACACTTCAGTTCTTGTCTATATATCTTCCCACATAAACATTACACAAAATAATACATCTTCTACATAATTTTATATTGATATATAGCAATATAGATTAATTTCTACTTACAAAATACATCTTATTTGATAAATCTCAAAAATACATTTTTTCTACTATTTTTGCATGTTAGGAAAACAAAGTGATTTTATGGTCCATCATCTTGGTTATAATAATGCATTCCTTACCGACCTCTAAAATTTGAAATTGTGACCTTTTATTTGAAGAATTACAAATTCTCTACCACTTAGATCAACCTAAAAATTAAGCACCATAATTTTTACCAAACTTATTACGAAAATAAAATTTATCTGACAAGACTAGTTGTTTCAATTTATCATTAAAATTATAAATCACAATGCTATTACTTTTAATTTTTATTTAATTAATAAATAATATAAAATTGTCTAATCTAAATGATGTGAAATTGTCTAATCTTTGTCTGTTTGTTGCGGGAATAGAAATATAGGAATCAAAATTGTTATTTTGGAATAGAAAATAGGGATACATATTCCTATTTTCTGTTTGGTTCAACTAGAATTCGATGGAGAATTCATAGACCAAAAAATTTATGTTTTCTAAAATAAATAAAAATGGAATAGGAGTAGTATTCTAATTCCACCTATTTAGGGGGAACTGCAAATGCTCATTTTTGGGCCAAAATTAGAATACATATTCCTATTAGCAATTTCGATTTGGTTCGCCCAAACAGAAAATTCAAAATTTTAAGAATTTACATATGCCTATGCCGCTTGTATTCCCAGTACGAAATAGATGGTAAATGATCAAATCAAAGCACCAACTTCTTATATTTGTCCACTTATAACCAACATTAACTATGAAATAGCAAAACCAATAAAAAATTCACAGTCAAGACCTTAGTAAGACCCAATTGCCAAATCCACCATATAACAAGAGGCAAGCAACAACATAGGTACCATAGTCCCTCATTCATGGCATGACTAATCCTAATTGCACACGTCACAAAGATGACACTCTGGAGTCACTGAACACCCTTTAGGGGTGGGGGGGGGGGGTGTGATAATGCTTATCCAAAAGGAAGTAAAAAGAATTGTAGGTTGGAGAAGAGGTCACACGGGAAAGCCTACTTAAGAAAGTGCTAGGCACATGTCTCACGAGTAACTTAATGTGTTGGCCCTGACACCTATCTTTTGCCCCCCATGGGGGTCCTCATTACTCCATTTTCTCGTCATTTGCCCTTTTTGTCAAGATAAGGTTCATTTTTCTCTTGGCCACGTGGCGCGCATCGATTGGGAGGAGGAGGATATGGGAACGGCCTTTACAGGCATTGCGACAGCGGCTTTCAATCCCAATTTATTTTAACCGTGACGACATTGACTGCCCTCAAACAGAGACCTCGTTGACGGCCGGCAAATAACATCATCGTCACATGATGACAAAACTGCGGAAATTGACGTGCAGCTCTGAAATCAATGCTCAAATTCTCTTTCTTACACCTTCCCAAATCTGCTTCTCCTTTTTTAAATAATTACAGTCAGATTATATTAAAACTAATAATCAACATATCAAGTTTTTTAAAGTAAATAAATAAATTACATATTTATATTTTTAAATTGAAAAATTATGTGAAACAAGGGTTATGCGTTTAAGGTAGCATAATAGGAAAAAGTGTATGTGTTTTATTGATAATTTCTTAGCAAAAGAAAAAATATACTTTGACCTAGTGTTCAATTCTATAATGTGGATAACTTTTTTTAAATAGGATTGCTTCTTTATATTTTGTGTTTAATCTTATTGTAGACTTTGACGCTGTCATTGTTGAAATCATCTTGCTATGAGGGATAAAGAGACAAACTTCGTGATGTCATCAGGTCAACTATATTTTAGTTTAGACAAAAGGTGGTTGAAACAAGTTAGCAAACAAACAATTATCTATGGTTAGTAATTCAATTGATTTACATAGTAAGGCACAATAATAGGTACTAAAACTTCGACAAAGATTCAAACTCCAACCTTACCCAAGATAAAAACTCTTAATTGTTGACGTTGGAGGAAAAATTGCCATATGTTCATGTGCTCCAAAGTAGTGTATCATTGCAAACAAGTTGCCATCTCGCTTGTCTCTAGTTATGCAGTAAATGTGTGATTACAAAATAATTCAATAAATGAAATGAAATTCAAACGTAAATAATTTAAAGTAGATCTCTTGTTTGAATTGTTGCACCAGAGAGCTTACACTTATATGTCCTAAAACAACCCTAACATGTTTTCAAAAACAAAGTCAAGAACAAGAAAATAAGGATAAAATATCTATGAAACCATTAGATCGAATTAAATGTGAAAAAAATGTCCTAAAAATCAAGCAATGGTTATGCCATAAACTCTGCAAGCTCCAACAAATAAGAGTTTTGTCTGTGTGTATGGCAAAACCCTTCATGCCACCTTTCAAGAAAGATAGAATGAGGAGAAAAGTTATAGGACAACTTTTTTTGCATGTTCTTGAATTACACCCAATGGATTCTAATAAGGATTATATCCATTTCAAACTATCTGAATCAAATTGATGGTATCTATTAGAACTTGCTTTCCCTATATTTCAGTTCCATTAAAATTTTCCATTGTTGTAGTTGCAACTTCTTCCAGTTCAAAATATTAAAATCCATAGCCATTACTTTTTCCATCACCCATAATGATTGTACATGGTAATATGTCTTTGAATAAGGCTTCAACTGCATAATTAAAAGGTTTCCTTGCACACCAATGTGATGATGCATTAGGGAGAGGGGGGAAATTACTCCTTGGGGTTGGACTCATCTGTTTCACATTTTCATGTTTTTTCATGTCTGATCATTGATGATTTGATGTTTTGATTGTTGTTGATTTGATGATTTGATTGCGGTGTTGATTTGGTGTTGCAGTATTTTTTCTTGGATATCTTGGTTTCAGTAGACTTGATGTTTGAAATTTTTGGTTGGGGCAGGACGTTTTTGATGTTTCAAAATTTTTTGATGCTTCAATTTGAATGCCCCAGTTTGATACTGATATACTGCACCCTCAGAAATGAAATTGGAATAAAATATGGAAGTGCAAAAGTTAAGTAGGTTCCAATTTTATTTCTAAAATGTTGGATAGTTGATGAAAAAAGATGATTAGGTTGGTTTGATACAATACCCTATTCATGAGAATGAGCAAAAAGATTCCAATGGTGGGTAAGGGGGTAAAAAGTGATAGAAATGCCCCTTAAGAGGGTTAAATAGGTCAAAAGATCTTTTACCCTTGTCATTTTCACACTCTCCTTTTGGATTTGATGATTTGGAACTCTGAGTCAGAAGGATGGTGGTCCCTTTATGAGAGCACAGATTTGAGAGGGGTCATCAGCATGAGCATCCAACAGACTATGGTGCCTTGGTAAGTCATCAAGATTTGCCATTTTTGAGATTTTGCATTTGTACCTATGTTTTTTTGAAATTTTGGGCAAATTTTTGTGAAAAATGTGATGGTTTAGGTATTGTAGCACATTTGGCATTTCTTTTAGCTCATATGTATTAGTTTAGTGCATTCAAATAGTACTATAGTGTATACAAGCCACAAAATAGAGCCTTTAAAAACCCTAAGTTATGATTAAAACAGTGCAACCATTAGGGAAATAACACATATGCATATTTAAATTGCGCATTTGAGTCTTTAGGTGCATATGAATGGGTCTGTAGCACTTTTGCATTGTATTTTAGTGCTTTTGGGTATAATAGCGTGTATGCATTTTAAAATAACGTGTATGAGTAGTATAATAGCACTTAACCATTTTGAAGTGCATGCGATGAGTTAAATAGTGCTTTTGGTAGTTTAAGTAGCACATCTGCCTGTTTTACCACATGTAATTGATTTGGTAGCGCATATGTCTTAGGAAATAGCATAAATGGTTATTGAAATGCAAAAATTGAGTGTAGGGCCATAGTTGAGGATAAGATAATGCAAAAGGTGAGATTCTAAGTGTTTCAGCTAGGGATTGTCATAATGTGTAAACAATAATAATCAGGTATTCATGAAGTGATATTGTAGGATCAATCTGATGATAGATAGGTGATACCCCAACTCAAGATATAGAGTAGGGAAAACAAGCAAGTCTAACTCAGGATAGAGAGGGATGAGTAACAAGTTCAAGATAGAACTAGTAGCTAGGTAGCTAGCTATAAATAGGAGACTAATGTGTGATGATCACTTTGTCACGAAAAATGACATTTTTGCTTATCTGATGAAAATTAGGTACATGGGCGAAAGCTCATGGTATGAGGGTTGTATCTATGGTCGTTAGAGGCAGTGGGTTGATTGTCGAGTATAGTCCAATAAGTGATAGATAGATTTGGTTTCACATATTTATTATAGATGCCCCAGTTCTGAGTGAACCGAGGGGCTATTAATAGTTGTGGTCGAGTGATGGCACTCAAACCACAACACCTTTCATTTGCTGGTGGGGGAGATGATAGTGACTCCTGAGGATGTATATAGGATATTTTAGATCTCAATAATAGGGGATTTGTAGTGGAAGCAACCTGCAATTCACGTGGTCAATCAACTTCCTGGTGGACTTGATGACAGATCTAAGAAGGGATAAACCTGCACGGTGGAAGATGCGCTTGGTGTAGCTGTTCCGAAGGTGATGGGAGATTCGAACAAAAGAAGGAATAAGACTATTATAGGGTAGGGGATTTGGTTTATTATGATTAGACTACCAATGGCGCTACATTTTGAGATTTGTTTGGGGATGATAGCATTGGTGATGATAGTGTGTGATGGTTTTAGATGCTACAGTATGAGGCATTGCTGGCAATTTTGGTTGGCTTGGTAGGAGGATTTTTGTTGCTAGATTGATGGAGGCAGGGATGTCTAGTTGGATGGGGTTGATTGATATAGGATATGATTTATTAGCCACAAAGATTTGCACGAGGTAGTTGCATTTTGGCCCATTTATATCATGATTTACTTTAGGTTGTGCATTCTGACATGTCATCGTTATCAACAGGGGTGATTTTGTTACAACCATGGACATGGGAGCATTTTCCCATTACTCATCATGTGTGTGTGTGTGTGACAACAGCCTCAGGGTATGTCATTCATGTATACTTATTTTGGTGTGAACATCCAGCCCCATTTGGGCAAGATAGAGTATTGGCAGCAAATTGTGGATGATATTGATGAGGTAGTGTGGAGACCGTATCAATTTACAAAGCCATGGGTGGAGGATGATGATGAGATGGTATACTTCTTCGATCTGAGGTATTTTTTGGGTCAGATACTGATAGTGATAGAGCGGTCTTATTTTAGGCAAGTGGTAGGATAGTTCGGTCAGTGGCAGGGCATGCCATAGGGGACAACACATTATGCTCGGGTGTAGTCAGAGAGAGTAGTGTGGGGGCCAACCTTGGAGTACGAGGTTTTCCTAAAGGCCTTTTTGCAGATGATAGACATGCCACAACCATGGGCCTTGTGAGATGGGGTGGTAGATTCAGGGATGGAGGGGGATTATGCACAGTGGTTTTGAGAGCATCCCTTCCCTAGATACATAGATCTAATCAAGCCTATTTTAGGGATTAACGAGCCATCGAGTGGGGGAGAGGATGATGATGATGAGGGTGGCCTAGGGAGAGGCAAAGGGAGGTGGTGAGCTAGAGCTAGGGTGAGAGGTGTGGTCAGAGCATGGGGGAGGCGAGGTTGAGTAGCTATGGTACTACCATAGAGGGGAGTTGGACGAGGCCTAGTGTAGGGACTAGTGGGTGTAGGGAGGGTTTGGAGGTATCTAAGGCCATGGTGGGGAAAGGGTGAGAGGAGGATTGGTTGGTGGTGTGAGTGTTAGTTAGTGGGACAGAAGGAACAGAGTGGGCTAGAGTAGAGCAGGTGAGGGCTAGGTTGCCAGAGGATGTGTAGTTTGTCTAGTGCCAAAGGCCACAGGTGTAGGATTCAATCAAAGATCCACTGGGTGCACAACCACAGGGATAGTAGAAAGTATTACTAGAGGCACAACCATAGGTACAACAACCAATACCACTAGATGCACAGTCACTGCTAGAGAGGCCAGGGGGATCGATAGATTTGGAGGCTAGGATGAGTGCCATGGAGGCTTGAATGGGTGAGGTGTTGAGTACCCTACAGACATTTATAGTTTTGATGACACTAGGGAAACCATTTCCACCACTTCCATTGAGTACAGGTGAAGCATTGATGAGTTAGGCTATTGTGATTAGGTAGGTTGCACCTATGACAGATGCAACAGAGCAGGTGCCCCAAGAGGGGATGAGTGCCCCCAACGAGTGGGGACCATTAGATCAGGCACCTATGCATGGATGAGTGTACATTATGTGTTGTGACCATATCCCTCATTATGTATGATTATTCTTTTGATGTTCATTTGATATTTATGCTAATCTACTTTTGGATGTTCATATGGATAGATGTTTACGATTTATTGACATTCATGTTATGTGATTATTGGATGTTCATGATAGTGTAGTCTATCTTATATTCATGTGGATTTTGGCCTTTGGATGTATTGTCCGATTGTTGTTTTTTCTTTATGGTATATCCAAGCTTATAGATGCTCAGATGTGTGCACTTGTTATATCATGGACTCATGTATGTGTGTGATGGTTTTATTTGATGGATATGGTAGTAGTAGATGTGGATGTGTATATATATGTGAATGATTAATGTAGCACAACAAAATGGAGAATGATTTAAAATAAATGACATTGGCAATAATGATGTAATGAAAAGATGATGTGATAATATGAGTGTAATGACATGAAATGAAATGTGGTAGAATAATATTGGGTTTAATGAAATGAGATGTAATGGAACGTAATTTGGTGTAATGTAACATGATATAATTAGATGTAATGTGATGTAATAAAGTGATTTGTGATGTAATAAATGAAGTATGAAAAAAATGAATTGTAATGGAATGGATGCTATGGTAATGTAATGAAATGGGCAATGAAATGAAATGAAATGTCTAATAAACGAAATGATATGTGATGAAACGATATGTAAAGAAATGATAAGGGCTAATGTAATGAAATACAATCGAATTGGTGAGTGAATGAGAAATGTGATGAAATGGCAAGGAAATAAAAATAAAAATAAAAGTAATACGATGTAATGAGAGGAAATATGATAGGAGATATGATAAAATAGGATAGTATGGAATGGAATGAATGCAATGCAATGTAGTGTAATGAAATGAAATTTGTTATGATGTAATGCAATGTAATGAAATGATATGAAAATGAAATGAAATTTATTGTGATGGGATGCAATGTAATGTAATTATATGAAATGAAATTTCTTGTGATGGGATGCAATGTAATGTAATAATATGAAAATGAAATGAATGTGTAAATGAAAATAAAAATGTAAATGAATGAATATGTGGCAAAGTGTCATGGAATGGAACATGATGAAATGAGAACTAAAAAAAGTGAAAATGTGAAGATGGGATAAAATGTAACGTGACCAATGAAACATGAATGAAAGTGAAAAATGGAAGGAAATGAAATTGGCTGAGATGCAAAAGTGATGAGATGGGACGTCAAATTTTGAGATTCAAAAGCCATGAAATGAAATGCATGAAACAAAGGTAATGTGATGATGAACATGAAATGCAAGTCACAAATGTAGAAAAATAGGGGAAGCAAAATATAATAAAATGAAATGAATTGTGATATGGAAGGAAATGAAATGGAAGAGAATGGTATCGATATAGTGAATAATGATAAATGAAAAGGAAATGAACTGGGACGTGACGAGATGAGATTGTTTGAGATTATAAAGCCATGGGACATAGTAGATGATGGGTTGTGATGAGGAATGGAATTTGATACAAGGAAATAGTGACTAGAATGGTTTGAGATTCAAAAGCCACATGATGCAATAGGTGGGATGAAAATATAAGATGGTGATGTGAAATAATGAAGTGTGATGCATGGTGGTGATATTGTGAGGAGACAAAGTCCATGATAATTAAGTGCTAAAAGCTCATTTGGATATTGATGTCGTTGCTTATTATTGGATAGCCAGTCGTGATTTTGCTAGATGATGTCATGAAGGTCATCTAGTGTAATCCTGACTTATGTGCCAACCGTTTGTTTTCAAGGAACCCAAGATGAAAATGCAAAATAGATGAATGCAACTAACTGCCACTTTTTAAAGAGAAGCAAACTAATTGTCATCATAGAGTGTGTGATAAAAAGTGACTAAGTACAACCACCACTAGCTTAGCTATAGTGATATGAATACTATGTCATGCTGAGAAGTAATAGCAAAGACGAACAATGTACATGAAAATATGAGAACTATTGGAAAACAAAAATGATAGTCGGAAAAGAATAAAAATAGGCACACAACAGTCACATGTCAGATAAAAGACCTCACCTAAGATAGCACACAAAATTGGTTGAGGTACATATGGCTCTCCAAATGAGAGGAGGAACTTACAAGTGGACAAAAATAAAGCACAAAGCCAAAGGATCATTGGAGTTAAATAGTGAAAAGCTAATAAAAATATCATTACTTCATCCTGGTACCTCTAGTCAAGCACATCATCGAGGTACTAAAAGCACATGATAGCGTAGAAACCCATTATTTGCAGACCAAATGTGCTTCCAATTGTGCATAATAGTATCAAGTTTGTTCAATTCTTCCAGGGAGTAATTGTTGTACTAGGAAGATAAGAAAGCATGGGATGTGTTAGCAATTATTTAACAGCAGATTCTATGGGGTAGTATGCATCGGTGGGAATTAGGGTGGTTGAATGTCAGAGCCAAGGGTTAAGTGTACAGATTACCAGAGTGGTGGGGTGTAGAGAGTAGATACATGGAAGACTAGTAAAGAACAAGTCTTAAGTGAGTGATGGCTATAAGTAAGTAGATAACATGGGAATGGAACAAGGTGAGGTGAAGAGTAGAATGTAGCTATTGGATATATTGAGAATTTGCAGGAAGTGTGCAAGTGAAAGTATGCCAGGCTCATCAGATTAGTCACAACAAGAGGGTGATGCTAGCCAGGGAAGGTGGATGAGGCAAGGGCAAAGAGAAAAGTGCATTCGATGAACCTCTAAGGAAATGGTGAATTAGTCAAAACTACAAATGTTAATTTTGGAGCTAGGTGAAGCAAGTTAGGTGGGACTAGGGTCACCACAACCCAAAGAGGTGGGGATTAGGGCTAAAGAAATTCCCTTGTCAACTTTAATGATGTTGTTAGGGACTATAGAGCAATAGGCATTGCAGGTGATATTGGATGATGAGTTGATGATGCAAGTCGCGAATAGTCCACCTGGGATGACAAAGAGTATGTCATGAGCAGAGGAGGAGATGCGAGAGATAAAATCTCTTGAAATGTCCATGGGAGAAGCTCTAAAAGATGTGGGATGCACAATCAAGGGTGAGGTGTTAAGCGAGACACACTGGTTGATTAGCCTTGGGACACCAGGACAAGGGTCAATAGAAGGGGGAATGAGCGGTGTAAATGTGCAGGAGCCATGACTAGAGGCGGGAGGCAGAGATCAATTATCATGGGACATGGAGGAATTATGAAGGATGTTAGTTGTAGAGAGAGTCTGAGCAGAGAATGCAGAATAGGAGGTTGCATTTTTGCTAGGATTAATGGAGAAGGCATGGGAAGATGGAGCACAAGTGAGGAAAGATGGCTGCAAGCAATGGTGGAAGTAGAGTGAGCGTAGGTGCAATCACTAGAGATGGAGTTGCATGTGGAGCATGCATAGGTGGAGGGAAATGAT
Source organism: Cupressus sempervirens (assembly GCA_028749045.1). Lineage (NCBI taxonomy): Eukaryota > Viridiplantae > Streptophyta > Pinopsida > Cupressales > Cupressaceae > Cupressus > Cupressus sempervirens. The sequence goes on from CM053787.1 coordinate 47,522,426, forward strand.
GTAGGAATGTGATTAGAGAAGTCACAAGCTTAGTGATTGTAGGAATCTCTGAAGATGGAACAAGTGGGTTTAGAGAGCACTTAGAATGAACTGGTATTGCTATAGTCACAGTCCGAGTCATTTAGGGAGGTAATTGCAAAAGAAAACTCCTTGGCATTGAATTTGCAGAAGTAGTTAGCATTAAATGAGGGGAAGGTGAGGCAATTGTAGCAGTGTTTGGGCAAGGCAAAAGTAGACGTGGAGTGATGGCAAATGGTGACTGATCAAATGTAGTAGGAGCAGGATGTGGCCCAATAAGTGATCACTAGATTGGGAGTGAAAAAGTTGTGGTGGATAATGTGTTAGTGGAAATGTACTAGACAATGAAAGTAAACCATGAAGCCACCTATTGCATGGGACATTATTATCAGGCATTTCCAAATGAGGACAGGCGAGAGATGTAGTTCATAGATAGGGAATTTACACAACTACTGAATGCACAATTATGTAGTGGGAGGCTTCTAATTCACATGGATGTGGTGTGGGTACATAGGGGGTTGACACCAGGGGCTTCTTCTTCTAGAGCTGGTCTAGAAGAGACACCATTGATTGGACACCCTATTTTGCCACCTCCCCTAGGGAGGCTAGAATAATTAATCTACTAGACACTATTTAAATGTAATGTTGTCATTGATATTATAGGAGAATGAAAAGTTTGTGCTTGTTGTGGCAATCAAAGGGACAACAGATGTTGATTGTAATGCATTGTCATGTGTATTTTCAAAATATATTTGGATGTTTTGGCATTTTATGGAATATGTAAATGTTTTTGGATTTTTGATAGGTATTTGAATGTTTTTGTGTTTTCTAACAAATATTGGAACTATTTTAATCTCTATAAAAGTAGGAACAATATGATCTATAGACTAAGGATAATCGTTACTGGTAGGTGAGAATGTATGTGTGTCCTTGTAATGGAGGAGGAATACAGGTTTATGTAATATATGGGGAGCTGCGATGTGTAAGCCATAATCCTACATATATTAATAGCTATTATAGACAATTATAAGGTTAATGTTGGAATATTCCCCTAGGTATGTGTTGAGACAAAGGTTTGCAAGGCCTATAAAAAGGTGATTGGACCTAAAAAAGCATTGGTGGGGTCCAAAAAGGATACTTCAGCCTTGAAAAAGGTGCTTGAAGGGCCTAAAAAATGTATTTTGGGCCTAAAAAGGTGCTAGAGGTGTTTGAAAAGGACACTTGGGCCTTGAAAAAGGCACTTTGAGCCTAAAAAGGCATTGGATGGGTCTAAAAAAGACACTCAGGCCTTGAAAAAGGTGCTTGAAGGGCCTAAAAAAGGTGCTTTGGGTCTAAAAAGGTGTTGGAGGGGTCTAAAAAGGACACTTGGGCCTTGAAAAAGGCACTTTAAGGGCCTAAAAAAGGCATTTGGGCCTAAAAAGGTACTAGAGGGGCCTAAAAAAGAACTTGGGCCTAAAAAGGCGCTAGAGGGGGAGCCAAGCTCTCACACTTATGTTTACCTATTCCGTGCCCTCGGTTGAGTGAGGATAAAAGAGTCTGACAGATATTTGGGCTTTTGAGATAGCATTGTTATATTTATTGAGGGGGGGCTAGACTAATTATGGCCATTGCAACATAAATAAGACTAATGATCTATTGGAAATTGTTTCTTGTGACAAGAGGAAGGAAATAGGGGCACCTCTTGCACTATCCATGTTGTGCTAGATTTTTCAAAGTCTAGTGAAATGTTTTAGGATATTGTTACATTGCTTCTTAATATTAGCGAGGTGTGTTGGTTTCAAATATTTTATGTCCTATTGTATAACCTAATTGAGCTAAAGTGAGGTAGAAATTGATAGGAATTTTGGGGTGTTGTTAATTTTTTGAACATTCATGGCTATGTTCAGTAATTATGACACCCTTTTGAATGCCTTTGGCAAAATTCAAATTATTTTGGTGATTTTGGACAATTTTTTTTTTTTTGGTAAATTTTGGCAATTTTTAGAACTTTTTTGGTCATTTTTGGCAATTTTTGAATTTTTTGGTAATTTTTGGTAATTTTTGAATTTTTTTGGTAGTTTTTGGCAATTTTTGAATTTTTTTGGTAATTTTAGGCAATTTTTTTTTTTTTTTGGTAATTTTAGGCAATTTTTGAATATTTTTTTAGTAATTTTTGAAAATTTTTGATTTTTTTTGAATTTTTGGGAGTGGAAGGAGGATGTGAGTGAGATTTGTTGGAATATAGGGGTAACTAGGGCCATGCAAGGCACCTAAAGATGCAAGGAGACCAAAATGGGCCAAAAGGAAGAAACATGGGTGTGGATAGCTACGTTTGGGATGTTGGGGGGGGTGGGTGGGACAGGGGGGGTGGGGTAGGGGGGATGGGGTTGGGGTAATGAAAGGAGTTTGGGACATCAAATGGGTTGAGCAAGGGCTAAAATAAGCATTGGTGATCGTTGGTCAAGGTGGATAGTTGAGATGTGCATTGATTTTCCTGCAATTCATGTCTATGGTATCTCAATACATAATCATACTCCTTGTTTTGCTGAATTTTTTGTGCTCCCCTTTGTTGCTATCATATTGGCTGTCTTTGCTACTATGAACTACATCTGATGCCAAAGAACCACAGAGCTATGACCCGCAAGTGTTCCTTAATTGGGTATGTGTGAAATTAACTTGATTGTGTTGGATGAGCCTCAAACAAGCAAAATTTGTCCAGAGGCAGTTGCTTGAGGGTTGTCCTGACAATTTTTCAGCATTGAAGGACTTTTTTTGTTCAAGGAAGTCCAAAGGTGTTGTCTCTCACCCCTTTTCAACCCAAACGTGGCATTCTCACTTCTTTTGTAACAAAAATTTTATTTTATTTTATTTTTTTGGAGTTGCTTTGGATTTTTTGATTTTTTTTTTTGGTATTTTTGATGTGTTTCTCAAAGCTCTAGATATAAAAACATTTGAGATGAATACTATTGATGGGTTTTTCTAGGTCCATGCCATGACAATCTAAAAGTCTATAAGTACCAGTCCCAAGGGACTCTGTGATAATGTAAGGACCAATCTAATTGACCTCTCATTTTCCCTTCTTTTCCCTCGCCACTTGGTTCTTAGGGTTTTCTTAGAGCACTAGGTCACCAATCTAAAAAGCATGGAGTTTGACCTTTTTGTTGTAACATCTCAATATCCTATTCTAATACACTTTGACATATTCATGTGCTGCATAGTAATGTTCTTCTAGCTTTAGACGAGCCACTCTATAATCCTCATTTGACAAGATGTCCCAAAGAGTAACTCTCAAGGATGGGATCTTGACCTTTAAAGGAAGAATAGCTTCATAGTGGTAAACCAAGGAGAAGGGTGTCATGCCAGTAGGCATCCTAACACTCATCCTATAGGCCCAAAGGGAAGGATTCAACTGTAAATGCCAATCTCTACCAATGTCATTCATGGTTCTTTTGAGGATGTTGATAATGATTTTGTTGGTGGCTTTTGCTTGACCATTGCCTTGGAAATAGTAGATTGATGAGGAGTGGTGTATAATGTGAAACTTTTCACATAATTCATCAATTATTTGATTTTTAAAGTATAGGGCATTGTCTGTCAGAATGGCATGGGGTATGCCAAACTGACAAATGATATGGTTTAGAATGAAGGAAGAGATTTGTTTTCTTGTAGAGTCAGCAAGTGGCACCACTTTGACCCTCTTGCTAAAGTATTCTATGGTGGTGATAATCCATTTATGTCTACTAGAGGATGGTGGATGGATGGCTCCAATTAAATCAAAGCTCCACTGATAAAAAGGCCATGGTGTGGCTAAAGGGTTGAGCTCTTGGGTTGGGGCATGAACAAGGTTGCCATGGATTTGACATTTTTTGCAAGTTTTGACATAATCGATAGAATCCTTTCCATGGTTGGCAAAAAACAACCCATCCTAAGAATCTTCTTTGCTAGTGTGAACCCACTAGAGTGTGACCCACAAATCCCTACATGGACTTCCCGTAGAGTGACTCTAGACTCATCCTTTTTGAGACATCTAAAAAAAGTATTGTCAAGACCTTTCCTATAAAACGTATTAGCCACCAAAGTGTAACATGAGGTTTGTCGAATGAAATTTCATCTTTGGTTATGTGAGAGGTTAGATGGAATGGTATTATCATGGAGGTAAGTGATGATGGGGTTATACCAAAGGGAATCAGGAGTGTTTAAGTGGAAAATGATAAGGGAATCAAGATGAATAAATGTGGGTTGAACCACCTCTTCTACTAATAACTCATACCACTCATGTTGCTCTAGGAGCTAGAGTAAGGATGCCAAGGTGGCCATAGTATTTGCTGCTCTATTCTTCTCTCTGGGAATTTGTTCAAAAGTAATATGAACAAAACATGCCTTGAGTGTGTCAAACATATGTTTGTAAGGCAATAGCTTTTCATCTTTGGTCTGATAAGTTTTGATGGCTTGATTGATGATCAACTGGGAGTCTCCATAAACCTCTAGTGCTATTAGTTTCCATTTTAAAGCTAGCTTGAGACCTAAGACCAAAGCTTCATACTCTACCATGTTGTTGGTGCAGGGGAAAAACAATTTGTAATACTTAGGGATGGTAACACCTAGTGGCGTGATGAAAAAGATATCAACATATGATCCATGGTGTGTGTAGGAACCATCAAAATAGAATTTCCATGTTATTGACTCTGTCTGAAGAATGTACATATCTAGGAAATCTACTAGGATAGGATTTAAACTCTCTATAGGTGCACTGGCCAATTAATTGGCAATGGCCTATCCTTTGATTGCCTTCATATCAACATACTCAATGTCGAACTCACTTAGGATCATCACCCATTTAGCCTATCGACCTGTTAACATTGTTTTACTGAGAAGATATTTTAGGGGGTGAATTTTGGATATGAGCTTGAATTTGTGTGTCAAAAGGTAGTGACATAGCTTTTAAGAAGCAAAAACTATGGCTAGACAAGCCTTTTCAATAAAAAGAGTAATTGAGCTCATAGTTGACCAAGTTACGATTGATGTAATAGATAGATCATTATTTTCCTTAGTAATTTTCTTGTGCTAGGAGGACTCTGATTGATTTATCCATTCAATAAATGTACAATAGAAAAGGTATGATATTGGAGGTACCAACATGGGTGGATTCATCAAGTAGGTTTTGAGTAAGTCAAAAGCCTTCTGGCACTAATCATCCCACTTAAAATATATATCTTTGTGTAGCAAGTGTATGAAAGGTATACACTTTTCTACCAACTAGGAAAAGAACCGATGAACTTATTGAAGCCTACCTTGAAGACATCATAGTTGTCTTAGATCCTTTGGAAGTTGCATACTGATTATGGCTTGTACCTTTTTGGGGTCAACTTCTATCCCTTTGGCTAAGACAATGTATCCTAGAAGCTTACTTGATTTAATGCCAAAAGCACATTTCTTGGGGTTGAGCCTAACATTGAACACTTTTAGGCAGGTGAATATCTTGGCTAGTATGGGGAGATGTTCTTCTCAACTATAGGATTTGGTGAGGATGTCATCTACATAATCTTCCATAAAGATATGTATCATATTATGGAAGACAGTGGTCATAGCCCATTGATAGGTAGCCCCAACATTCTTTAGCCTAAAGGGCATCACATTCCAACGAAAAGTGCCCCACGCACAAGTAAAAGCCATTTTCTCTTGATCTTATGGTGCTATCCTAATCTAATTACACCTGAAGATCCATCCATGAGTGAGAACATAGAATGCCTTGCTATTAGATTGACAATGGTGTCAATTTTGGGGAGGGGGAAATAATCTTTGGGACATGCTTTGTTTAAATCCTATAAATCAATGCAAATGCATATGTTACCATTCTTCTTTCATATGGGAACAATGTTGGATATCCATGATGCATACACCAAGGGCTAGATGAAATTGGTGCTGATTAACTTTTCTAACTCTGCTTTGACTAATAGAGTTATATGGGGATGCATCTTTTTGAGATTTTGTTTTATTGGCTTGACCTATGGAGAAATTTTGAGATGGTGGAGGATTAAAGTCAGGTATAAGCTGGGCATGTCTGTGTAAGACCATGCAAAGTTTATCTGTCTTTCTTCAAAGAAGGAAATGAATGCCTTTTGTTCCTCTGTGCTTAGGGACTATGCTAAATAAATGATTCTTGGTTCTTGCTCTATGCCAATGTTGATTGGTTCTATTGGTTCAATCAAGATAGAAGACCTCTCCTTAGAGTGTTCATGTAAGGTATCAGTTACCTCATCCATGGGTGCCACAGTTGGGTTTTCACCTTGGGATGTGTCACTTCTATTTGTTTCTATTTTTTTCTCGAGATCAGCCACAACTTGGTAGTGATCATTGAGGTTGGGGAATGCTTGACCTATTCTAGTGTGGCTGAAGTAATTGATACCAAACTTGAGTATACACCTTTCTTTGTTCTTTTTTGATGAGATGGTTCAACTGTGTTAAGGTAGATGAAGACTTTACGATTAGTTTTGAAATGAGGAATGTGGTGAGGCTCAGTTGTATCCTAGTTAATGAGTTTAGGATGGACTAGGGGGAGTGATTCATAATAAAAAAAGGGTTCGACAAGTTTTAAAGACATGATTTCATTGGATGGCTCATATGCTGTATCTGTTAGATCTATGACATAAGCTTCTTCTAGAGTATTGGGAAAAGTAGAGCTTGCGAGAGGCTCATTGTAGTCATCTTCAACTTCTACTAGAAAGAAGTTAGGGAATAGGGTCTGAAATTGAAATCATTCAACATGTTCATCATCTTCTGAGCTACTCTATTGTACCATGATTCTTGGTGAAGTGGGTCTTAGACTAGAGATTGTTCCTTGTGTAGCCAAACAATTAGATGTGGGTATGTGAATAACTTCACATTCTTTATCATGAAGAGACTCCTCAAATAATGATTCAAATTCCCATTTAGTGGTGTCATCGTCATCTTCATTATTAGAGGTGTTTATGGATGGTTCTTTCATGTGATGTGAACCTGAGAGGGATAGATTCACACTTATGATGTGAGTTGTTTTTTGGCTATAACCCTCCTTTTGTTTAGGTACCCATACCAAGGTGAAAGAGGAGGAATCACTATGCTTAGGATGATCTTTAGAAGAGGTTTGTGTCTTGTTTTGTTCACCATACCCTACCCTTGTTTTTGGAACTGAATTGTGCCATTAGAGGTTCAATGATGCTTGTCCCTTTCCCTAAAGGACCATCTCTCATGTATCACATATTTTTCATTAGGTCAAAACCTTTTTTGTGTAGTTGGGGGGAGATGTCAATGTTTTGTTGACTGATTTCTTCCATTGAGTTTGGAGGTGTGCCACTTGCTTTGATAAAATGTGCACGATAAGGCTTGGTGAATGACAATTTTCCATGAGATCTCAGAGAAAGTGGGGGATCAAATAGGGAGATTGAGTACTTGCCCACCCTTTTGTGATGTAATTTACACTTTCTATCAAATTCTTTCATAAACCTATCTATTTCTTCATAGTGTGACTATTTAGGGTCTTTGGATGATGATGGTGAATGAACAAAAGGACTCAACAACCTAGTTTCTCTTTACCCTTAGTTGATGTTGATGAGTGGTTGTTGTTTTGGTCAAGAAAGCATGAAGTGTCTATAGATTTGGACTAGCTGATGTTATCCATTAGTGTGCCAATTTCTTCCCTATTGTGGGGGACAAGGGAATTACAATATTGGGCAAAGTGTTGATCTCTTGATATGGTCGCCTCTTGACCCATGCAAGGAAATTTAAGACATTGATGATAAGTGGAAGGAATGCCCTGCATGTCATGAATCCATAGTCTTCCCAATAGGATGTTATAAGCTAATTGTAGGTTTAAGACCTAAAAAATAGTCTCTTTCACAACTAGTCCTACTTTGATTGGCAAAATAACCATGCCTTTGGAGGATCTTTCCTTGTCGTCGTAAGCTTTGATGTTAATTTTCTTTCTTGGATCAATAACATCCTCTACATACCCTAGGGCTTTTACTCAATTGAGTGTGAAAATATTGAGGCCTACTCCATCATTGACCAATGCTCTTTTAACTCTGTTTTTGTGGATAAATACTTCAATATGAAAAAGAGAGTTTTGTGGTTGGATGAAAAACATGTCATCTTGGGTTGAAAAAGACACATAGTGAGGGGAAACTAGGTTGTTGACCATGTTCTAAAATCTACTCATATCTAGGTCATTCAGTACTAAGGCTTTGGTGAGTATTTCTTTATGCTTCGGGGAAATTTGTAATAGTTCAAAAATGGAGATAAGGGCCAGAGTCTTAAGTAATTGATTGACTAGGTTGTACTCGAGCAAGGAGGAGCTTGCAGATGCATGATCAAGATTTGTCACAGGTCCTAGTAGGATAACTTTAGAGGCTTGGCCTCAGGTGATATTGTTTGAGGATTTTTTTTTGTTTTTATCTTTAACTATGATGATATTTATGGTGTCATCAAAGCCAAAAATCATATTACTGGTATTCTCATAATGATGTGCATAATTAACCTTAGTGTGAGGGGGTGCATTCTGATTGGCTTTGGAAGATTCACCCTTTTCATCACCCATGAGTTCTTGAAGGCTGTATGGTCTTCATTATTTCTAAGGTTGTTTACTTTGATGACCCCATCATTGATTATTTTTTGGATTGCCCCCTTAAGGGAAAAATAATTGTTTGTTAAATGGCCCTTGTTTTGATGGTAGGCAAAAATGTGCTTGTCATTCCACCATTTTTCTTTGACTTGGGGTTCATAGGGTTTGGCCTCAATAAGTACAATGAGCTCATCATCCAAGAGGGTTTGCAAGGCACTCTTGTAAGACACCCCGATAAGAGTATACACCTTGGGTATATCGAAGGATTGATATCTATGGGGAGGGGGAGCTTGATTGTAAGCAACTTGTTGATTTGTCATCGAGGAGCTTTCTACATTGCATCAATAGAATGGGTGGGCATTGTCTTGTTGGGGTGCATTTGGGTTGGTGTTGTTGACAATTAGATATGACTGGTTTAGATGGGATTGTGTTTGAGGTTTGAAATGGCTGGCTTTGACCATCTCATCATTAACAGTATTCTTGTTGTTGTTTCACCACCATGACATTTGTTTATCAGTAGCCTGATCAAAGGAATTATGAGTTTGTGTGTAGTTTTTTGAAAAGCCCTTACCATCTTTTGATAGTTTAATGATGTCATTATTTAATAAGATCTCTTCTACCTTAGTGGCATTTTCTAAGGTAGTTTTGAAATCTTTGGGTCCTTAGAGTTGGAGCTAGTAATTCATCAATTTGGAGAGACTATTATTGAAGATGTCAGTCTTCTCTTTGTCAAGTATGTCTCTGTGATACTTAGTGAACTTGTGTCTACACTATTATAAGAGAGTTTTGAATGACTCGTCAGGAAGTTGTTTCATGTTACACAAGTCAATCATTGTACCTTCCCTTTCAATATTGTAGGAATATTGAGAGATGAACATGAAAGCCAATTGGTCAAAGGTTTTGATATTGGAGGGTAGCTCGGAGAACCACTCCATAGCTTTGCCACAAAGGCTTCTAGGGAACAATCACATTAGGTATGTTGTGTCATGGACAAATTCCATACTCAAGGTATAGAATTGTCTGAGGTGGTCTTGCAGATCTAATGTGCCAAAATATTTATCATATTTTGGTATTTGTAAATTTTTTGGGAAAGGCATGAAGGTAATATTCTTATCAAAGGGGAGAGGACACACCTTTTTGAGGCTAAATTCTATGTGTTGTTTTTTTCCTCTCTTCATTTTTTCCATTTCCATTTGGAGGTCTTGTAGTTTTTGTGTGACAACATCTAGGGGTGACTCTTCTTCATCTCATTTTAAGTTGATCACATCAAAATTAGATAGCAATTTTGTACCTTATTGTGCTAATGGTAGTATATAACATTCCTTATGTTTCTTGAGTATTTTGTCCATGATGTTAGCAAGTCTAGGATTTTCTTGAAAATCTTCAATTTTAGTTTCAATGCTTCTGTCTTCCCATGTGTTAGATGAACCCATTGTGGCTAAGGATTTTGAGTTTCAATTGAACACGGGTGACTTATGAATAGCTGCATTCTATGAGAAATCTACTGCTATAGTAGGTTTAAGGAGATTTAGAGGTTTTGTGCATTTGATGGTTCTGTTGGCTATTCTAGCACTCACTCGTATAGGTGATCATGTTGGTTTTGTCACTATACTAGTTTTATGAAGTAGCATGAAAATGTGAATTGGATTCCTTTAGTTCTTAGGCATTTTTTGAATGTGAGAGTTTTTTTCAACCATGATTTGTCTATGGTAACAAGCTAGATAGTGTAGACACCTAAAAAACCTTTAGAAAATAAAGTATTTTTATTTTCTAAAAAATTCCTGATGACATCATCATTTATTAATTAATTAATTATTTAATTAATTAATTTATTTTTATGCCATTAAATCCCTTTATCTTAATTAAAAATATTTAATTAAGAAATCCCTCCCAAAAATGTTTAAATCTTATTTAAACATTATTTCCTTATTTATTAATTATTTAATTAATAAATTGACCAAAAATCCCAAAATAAATAATTAATTTATTTTTTTCCCAAAACTTGGCCAATTTCCTTACGACCACTAACCTCTTCCAAAATCTTCTAATCCTTCTTTAATTTTGATTAAAGGCTAATCCCATCATTTCCTACCCCTAATCCCAACTCAAAATATTTAATCAAGATTAAATATTAATCCTCATGTTTATTAAAAATATTTTAATAAATATCTCCTCAACCCAAACCCTTGAAATAAATAAAATTTTATTTATTTCATAAAATTTTATCCTAAGAAGTTCTAGACTCTTCTAGAAAGTCTTCATCCTCATCCTAGGAAATTCTAGACTATTCTAGAAAGTCTTTATCCTCATCCAAAGTCTAGACTCTTCTAGAAGATGTCTTTAAACCTAATCCTAATCCCCTCCTAACCTTGTCACATTCCCTAAACATGGGTTAAGACTTACTAACCCAAGCCAAAGTTAACAAACATCTCCTCCTTCACCCACCCTCATTAAATGCCATCCACTTGCCTATCCCTAAGCTAATCCTAAACCATCCTAATCCATCCTCTAATCATTTGCACAAGCCTAAAAAAGCTTAAAACCTTCCTAATCAAGTCCAAGTCTAAATTTCTCTCATCACCCTCAAAATATCTCAACCATAAAACTTTATGAAGTCCACTAGGTCATAAATGACTCTTAAAAGCCCTTTTATTGCTCTTACAAGTCATTATGAGGGTATTTATGAAGATTTTATCCCTTGAGCCTCCTTTGTTGACTCATCCTTCCCCTTTCCTCCATCCTCTCACCATGTGACATGTGTCACTCCTTGATTGGCTATAAGGAAGCACAATCCATGTGCTCTCTTCTCATGCAATTTGAGCCCTCCATGAGCTTTTTCCCATCCTTGCATCTTAGCCCTCAATCCCTCAAGCCTCTTGCCTATAAATTGGATCCTTCCCCTTTGCAAAATAACACAATCCATGAAGTAAAGTTATAATGCTATTTTGAGAGCCAAATCCATACTAAAGCCATCTATCCACACCAAAAATCCACAATCATCCATTGAAGCCTTTGGAAGCATATTGAGCATACATCCTATCCATTTAGATAAAGCTACTCAACAAGAGAGCTTCTTATTGAGAGAGTCCATTAATGGATCATATTCTCAATTGAGAGTTCATCTTAGTCTATCTTGAAGTTTATGAATTTTGTTTAGTTTGTAGAAGCTTTACTTAAATTTGGTTTCTATTAGCATACTAACATTGCTCATATACAGATAGGACAATGTCTTTGCTAATGTTGATAGAATGAGCTTCACTTTCACAAAGTCAAGTAAGTAAATGACATATGTGTGTTTCTAAATATTTTTGGCTTGATGTACAAAGTGAAGCAATGATAATGGTTAGGTTGATAATGATGTTTGTATCCTTACTTATTTTGAAAAGATGTTTTTTGGTCTAATATGGAATTTCTTAGACTTTGTAAAATACAAACAAGGAAAAGGGTATCCAAATTTGTCATTTGTTCATAGTTACCATACATGCATATGGCCTTTGTTTTATATTTTTTCTCAGATGCATCACAAGACTGGTCAAATGCACTATTTTACTAACCATACATGCTTTTCACATGCTCAGATGTGCTATTTTGATTGCCATATGCACTACTCCGTGATTCATATGCATTACTTGGTGGGTAGATGCACTATTTAAAGGTTTAGATGTGTTGTTTCACACATATATGCATTGTAGCAAAGATTAAAAGTGTTATAGGAAGGTTCAAAAGCGCTATTTTATGTAGTATATGCACTACTTTAGGGTTGTTTACCAATGCTCTTGTTTTGGATTTGGTTTCTTGATACCAATTTGAAGTTTGTATTTCTAGAAGGATTGTGGTCTGCATTGGTGTTTGTAATTAAGTTTTAAAGCACTTCCAAGAACAATAGCAGTGAAACCAAAAAATAATGTAAAACCAAACGCATTTAGAAAATGGAAGAAAATGACTTCCTAACAAGGTTATCTAAAGCCGGTGACTAGTGGATCTTAGTGTTTAACCAACTATGTTTGGATTTACCTCTCTTGTGATAAAGAGCTTCCCATCAATGCTAAGGAGGTTTGGCACAATCCATTACAAGACTACTTGAGGAAGGCTATATTCTAAACATGGGTGGTTTGCATTTGATTGGGATTACAAGATTGGGAGGTAATCCCTCTCATGGGCCCTACTAAGGCAACTCGAGAGGTAGCCTTTCTATGGCTAGATAATCCTACCTAGTGAAAGCAAGAAATGGAAGTCACATACATGTTTGGGAATCTGATCACTTGAGAAGAGCGAGAGCATATCCCTACTGTTTTGGCTTCCTAAACACAATAGACACAAAGGTTTAATCACCAGCCCTTATACTACTGAAGACAGAGGAGCTCCTAGTTAAGCTATGTGTAGATTCTTTCCTTTTTCAATTGTAATTGATCTTTACAAAAGGTCAAGCATTCTGGTCAACTCAAAGGAGTTGAGAGCATAGGCCTACTTTTATTTTGGATCACCGAGATTGAATGCTTCTATTATGTTATGTTTGGAACTTTGAAATGCGACACTTTATATTGACAAGAGCTGAGGTCCACTTACCTAATTTGAAGCTAATAAAGGCTAGGTGCTTTTAGGAGGGCCCTTCATTCCTATCGCACACTATCTACAATTTGAGAGCTTTTCGTTAACTCATAATGAACCTATAAGCAAATGATATTCAGATCTAAAAGTTAAATTTAGGAAACAATAATTTTTACCAAATGTGCTACAAAAATACTCATATGCATTGCAAAATTCCTTGTATGCACTATTTAATCTAGCAAATGCGCTATAATAAAATCAAATGTGCTCTAAAACACTTTATATGCACTTCAAAAATGATCATATGCATTATATAACTCTTCAAAAGCACTACAAAAGATGTAAATGCATTATAGAATTATTTAAATGCACTTGAGAAAGATTAAATGCATTAGAATAGAGTCTAGAAGTGTCATAATATCTCTTGGATGCATTAAAATAGAGCTCAAAAGTGTCAGAAGGTTCAGATCTGACCTTTGTGTGCTCGAGGAAGGCTTTGGGATGTTGCTTTCACCAATATGAGGCCTCTAGAATGTTGTATAACCTATATAATCGATTAGATCTACATAAGGAAGTAGCAAGAAACACAAATCTATGCTAAAAATGAAAGATTAGACTAAAATATTTGAAAATAGAGAGGCTTTTAGTTCAAGCCCCACAATGGGCACCAATTTGTACACGATGTGAATGTGTATCCATGAAACTTTGATGTAGAATGTAGATAGATTGACAAAGTGTAGACACCTAAATTTGATTACACTATTTTAGTAATCCTATTTAGTTATCTAAAAATGCATTATTAATTAAATTTCTATTTAATTAATCCTTTGTCATCCCTAGTTGATTAATTTAATTAATCATCTATAATCCTAATTGATAAATCAAATAATCTATTATTTATCAATTAAATCCTATTCTTCTATCTAAAAACCCCTAACCTATCTCTAATCCTCCATTTAGCCTAATCCACCCCATCCACCCATACTAACCAAGCTTAGCCACTAACTCACCCACCCTCATTAATACCATCCACTTGCACATCTCTAACATTCCTAATCTAATCCTAAACCCAAGCCTAATCCACCCCCTAATGTTGTCACATTCCTTAAACAAGTTTAAGACTTTCCTAATCCAAACCAAAGTCTCCCCTCAAAAATCCCAACCACCAAGTCATGAGTGCTCTTACAAAACATAAAAGACTCTTACAAGCCCACTCATGACTCTTACAACCATCTTCCACACTCTTCCCTCTTCCACACTCATTCCTCTTACATCCCTCTTACATACTCAACCCCACTCATCATGCCTTTAACTAACCCTTTACCCTACCCTCTCACACTCATCCTCCTTGTGACAAGTGTCACCTTCCCATTGGTGCTAAACAAGCACAATCCATGTGCTCTCCTTTGAGTGCATCCTAGCCCTCCTTAAGCCTTCATCCATCCTTGCATCTAAGCCCTCCATCCCTCTACCCCTTAGCCTATAAATTGAATCCCATCCCAAGCCATTTCATCAACAATCTTTGAGCTAAAGTTACCATGCTATTTTGAGAACCAAAGCCATCAATCTTACCCTTATAATGCCAAATTGAGAGCTCACAAAGCTACCAATTTTCCATTACCCATCTCCATTGAAGCATATTTTGAGCATCTTGAGCATACATCCACAGCAAAAGGACACATCTACAGAATCAAGAAAGCATGGAGTGTTTTCTCTTGTGAGGTTTGCACTTCTTGTTTGCTTTCTTTGTCTAAGCATATATGTGAACTTAGTTTTTTGGTTTGTGAATGTTTACTTTATATGTTAATGTTCTTTGCACACTAAAATTCTTGTTCTACACAAAGAACTAGACTAAACCCAAGAAATCATTATCAAAATGTAAATTCTACAAACTTTGCATGTTTCCCTAACTACAACTGCCAAAATAGCTCTTAGACCAGCATCTTAGTGAGAGTTCTAGAATGAGAGTATGCTTAGAATGCAGATCTACAAGAATGCATGCAAGATCTTTGACTATAAGGTAGATTATATGAAGATAACAACTCTTTAAATGTTATGCCAATGGCCATACAATGATCTAACATGTAATAAATGATGTTAAATGACATAAAAACAATGCTAAAATGCTATGAATTTGCTAGAATGATAATGCTAAAATGATAACTCAAAATGTGCCTATAGTGTAGATGCCTACAACTTGGGTCCTTTGGCTATTGGATTTCCTTCCTATTTATAGGATTTTAGAAGGGGTTGGGGTTAGAATCAGGATTTTCACCTTTGACTAATGGGTGAAAGTGAAACTGCAAATATCTCATAAGAGACTAGGAGGAAGAGTCCAATTCACTTGGTTTTGAGGATAATTGAGGATTTTTCTAATTATTTTAAAATGAAAAAGGGAGATTTTTAATTTTGTGATGATAAATGATTTTATTGATTTAATAAATGTCTTATCTTATTTATTCTCAACACTTTATCTTTTTCTTCCTCCTTTTTTTTTGAATTTCATTTTATGAATTTGAATTGTTTTTCTCCTCTTTTAAAGTTCATTTAGGTCTTGTTGATTTGATGGATAATTAATGAGCTGATGTAATTTTTGATTTCAAAGTTTGTTGTGTTTGTTTTGATTTTCTCTTTAATTTTCATTGATTGATTAGAATTGCATGATTTAGGTCTTTGCCAATTTTTGGGTGTCTACAATAGCGAATGTCTACCTCAAAACCATCAGTCTCAATGGCTCTGTAATATCTTCTTCTTTTAAGTAGAAATAAAAAAATTTATCGTAGTCACAATGCATATGACCCACACTTGTATTTCAACCCAAATAAAACTAATAGCATATTAAGGTATATAAATCTTCATTTATAAAGAATATACGACGAGGATAAATTGACAAACATAAAATATATCATAGATTATGTTTACTTTAAGACCCAATATAAAGAAGAGTCATCACAATCTTTTACATACAATTATGCATCATTGAGAAGGCAAATGTCTCAAGTCTAATAGGGCTATTGAGGACTAATCTTTACTAGAGACTTGAAACCTTCAAAATTTCAAACTTCTCAAAGTTAATTATAAGAACACATCAATACATACCAAGTATTTTAAAAAGAAAATATTTTTACTTCAAACAATTTGTATATGTGAAAGGAGACCCTATTTAAGAAAAATAATTTCTAGATTTGTGACATCGTAATAAAGAAAAAAGGTTCATAAGAAAGAAAGAAAGGAGTGTATACAAAGAAAACCATGCACTCATCAAGAAATAATGAATTTGTCTAAAACTTAAGGAGCCTATGATTAGGCAAGTGCCTAAATGAAGCCATTTTTTTTAAAAAAAAAGATAAAAACCACAAGCATGTGCTTATGAGGAGAGATATACTTCTATATAAAAATGCAAATGTTGAAGAGGCTAATCCAAATTTTTACACCTTTCAATATTAAATTTATTTTTACATTATCATTTTTTAAAATAAAGGAAATAAATCATTCAAAAATTTTCCAAATTTTTAAGACTTGTGAGAAGTGGTAGAAGTGTATGGCTAGTAAAGAAATTCAAAATATCAGAATATATTTCAAGGTTTTGAGATAAATAGCCATAGTTGGAGTAAAATGTGTAGAATTATTAAACCCATTCAGAATCACTTACCTACCCATAAGTTTTTATTGTTAACCTACACTAGAAATAGCTTAAAAGTTTCAAAGAGGGGCATATTTTGTAGTTGGAAATGTTTGTGGCCTATGATATTTATAGTAGTTCTTAATTTTTGATAAAAGAGCCCTTTCTAGTTCTATGTTGATCTCTTTATAGAATTTTCTATGTAGATTTTAGAGTCAAGTAGAAGGGGTCTATACAATAAATTTTAAGATTAATTCAATAATCGAAATAAGTCCTACTCTTGTAGTTTCTTAAGCATTTTTAGAAATAGCACATTCAATACAAGACACTTCAATAGAGACAAGATCTATCCTATGTGAAGTATCATATTAGGATGAAAGCATATGGATGATGTAGGGCTTGAAAGGGTGACTGGCATCTAAAAGAGAAAGACAAAACATATAAAAGAGTAGGGAAAAGTAGAGAAGGAACATAATAATATAACATCCCCATGAAATGTGTTTCTTGTGCCATCATCAAAACATGACTCTTATTACCATTCTTTGTAGATGGATATTTTTCAATTCAATCAATTTTACAATAATTCCACACATGGTTTTCTTACTAAATCTCACAATGTAACAAGACAAAAAACCTTAAAAAATTAAGGAAACAATAGTCATCCTTGAATATTAAGGAATACAAAAAAAATTTATTTCATCAAACAACTTAAAATTTTGCAAAGGCTAGTATAATATTCTTAAATTAGATAGTGAGTGCATCCTTCAATTTATAATCATGTTGGGAAGCAATAAGGGCAAAAAATTGGAAGCATTGAGAATTATTGCAAGGATTCCATTTATACTTATGGATGGACCATTCATTGGGTTCCCAAAATAGTTTATACTTGTTAGGATTAACCTTAGATAGAAATATCAATTACATGCAAAGATAAACTATTTATCTTAGATTGGTTTTGACAATTGAGTCTCAACACACTTAAGTCATTTACTAAGTTCATGCCGAGTTGCAATGAGTGCCAAGTCACTCAAGTGCCGAGTAGATAGACCATGCTGAGTGATTCATGTGCCAAGTAAATAGTAGATGCTAAGTAGTTCAAGTACCAAGTCAGAATTAGAATTATAGTATGTGCTGAGCATCAGTAACTTCAAATGTCGAGTAACACAAATTGGACATACTTATTTGTGATTGCACAAACAACTATGTAAACTATTTTTTAGATGACCAAAGGATAGAATATGATCTTTTGAAGACAAGAAAGAATCTGCACGTAGATTCTCAGTGCAATTACATGTAGCCAATTAGAAAATAGTAAGGATTAAGTGGCAAAAAGGATGAATCTCAGCTATAGATTCATACCTAACCCTAAGTCTTCTAGTCTTCTTAAGGAGGATGAAACCCTAAACTTCATATGATTGTGTAAGGGATTTAAGGAGACGAATAGCAAGTTTTTCATGCAAAAATAGAGCATTCATGGAGACTTAGAAGTCAAAGAGAGTGAATTGTAGAATCATTTGGAGGAGAACAAGAACATAAGAATACAACAATTGTCACATTAGATTGGGAAGGATCAAGAAGAACACTATACGAATTTGATCCTTAATCAAACAACCATAGCCAATCACAAGATCTATGCTAAAACATCCTAACAAGTTATTTTAGTTAAATCTCCTAGGCAGAGTAGTCCTAACAGGCTATTGTAAATCCTTTAACAAGGTGGCATTTTAAGTGAATGTCCAAAAGTCCTCTAACAAGGCACACTTCTAATAGGGTGTTGAAATCCTCTAACAAGGTGGGACTTAATAGTCCTTGTAAGCTTTTAATAGGGCAAGCCTCTCACAGGGAAGATCATGATTCATGGTCAAATCATTGTAAATTTAATTGGCTACACTTTATTGTTGTAGTAGCGAAGAATTGTGTGTGTCATCCCCACCCTAGTTTTACCTTCTCTTTGGAGGGTTTTTGGGTAATCATATTTGGTGTCAAATGTGTGATTTCTTATATGTTTACATGATTTAGATGTATGTACTTTACATTTTATTTTAGTTTATCTATTGAATGCATGAGATGGATGAGTGGTGAAAATTTTTATGGGTTCATGTTTTAATTGTTAATTCACCCCCCCTCTCAGGAGTTTACCTTTCCCACTTGTAATTCCAACAATTAGTACCAGAGCCTAGTTCTCAAAAGGAGAAGCTTTGCACCTTTTAGGAAAGATCTTGAAACAAAAGTATACAAGTTGGGAAAGACCATTGAGAAATAGGATATTGAAATACATCTTATATTACATCAACTAAATAAAGCTAGAGATGCTTTGAAGAGTTCCTCGAAGAGAAGAAAATAGACTGCTATAGCAAAACATGACACATAATACAAAGAGATTGACACTACAAAGCTATTTGAAAATGGTAACTCTAGTGAATTTAATGCAACAATTGTAGAGCTAATGGAAAGTAATAGAGCACAAGCTGAAGAAATCAAAAATCTCAAGTTGGAGCAAGGATCACAAGCTATACTACTATGTGAAGTGATTGAATAAAAGAAGAAAGCTATAGAAGACAAGGCCATGATTGAAGAAGACAAAATAATTTTGGCAAATAGATTGGAAGAAAAGTCAACAGAGCTATCTAGGATCTCAAACATGCAATTGGATACCTTAAGTCAAATGATGAATTCTCATCATGAGTTGAATGTACTACATTAAAGTTGCAAAATGAACAATTGCAAAATGATCTAAAGGGAGAAAGATAAATTGCTAAAAGTTTCAACAAGCCAAATGAAGCCATCTAGTACTTTGAACAATTTTTGAAATCCCCTATATACAACAATGATGTAGTAGGATTAGGCTACACAAGCACTGAAGAAGGAGAAACATCCAAAGTTGCTAAAGAAAGGAACAATAGACGTAAGAACTTCAAACCTACTTGTCATAGTTGTGGTAAGAAAGGACATACTAATAATGTGTGTAAGAGAAAGAATACAAATCAAAATGCTAAGCCTAAGAACATGTCTCATTATAATAAGTGCAACAAACAAGGTCATTAGGCACATGAATGTAGAAAGAGAGCCATATATGCACCAAAATTTAAAGGATATTGCTACAACTATCAAAAGTATGGACATAGAGCATTTAAATGTAGATCCAAGTCCACATGGTCATTAAACAAGCCAACAAATGTAAGAATATAAGAAAACACTTATAATTGGGATAATAATACAAGATATAGCTATCACTATTGTCAAGAATATGGACATTTACTTGAAAATTGCATTAGGAATCACTTTAGTGATAATTAAAAGAGGTGGTTGAGTCAAAATACATGTTTTAGCTATTTGAAGACTCGTCACATCAATAAATATTATCCAACTAGGTCCAAGGCACCAAGTTGTGAATTTGATAAAGTAAAGGCAAGGCATATGTTGAACACATCAGGAATGAGATGAACAAGACATGGAATAAGAAAGATGGTGGCAGTACATCAAATAGAGAAGGGATCACTTCACTCAAAGGGTCAAGTGGTCACACCTCATCAAATTGAGAAAAAAAGAGGTATGTGGGACTGATACTTAAAGTATTATATCATACATCAGTTCTAAAAGAATAAGACAGGACTGAAATGATTACATTAGCATAAATAAAGATGCAAGAAGTTGTGGTAGATTCAAGGTTTAATCTTCATGTTTTCATGTTGTTGTCGACCATGGAAATAAGAAAAAGTAGGAGGTATAGATGATATGGAAATAAGGAAAGCTTATGATAAGCTATGTGAAAATGACATTTTGAAGGAATAATTTAAGATTGTTGAGAGAAAGGGTTTGACCCATGACCTAGACTTTCCCATGGTGTTCAAAATGGAATGGATCAAGATAGTGTTAAGCAGGATACACATTGGATGTATATGGTTGGAAGGAGGACCAATCAAGATTTCAAAAGAATTATTCATAGGGTGCCTAGTTTTCCAACCCTAGATTGACCAATTAACCTACAAAGTGATTCAAAAGAGGCAATTGAGAAGAACATAGGTGCAAAATGGAATAAGTGCAAAATGACAATATATACCATCATAGACCCACTACTTGACATTGCAATTAGGGTTATTTCTCATTAGTTTTATTAGTCAAGTAGGTTAAATAGTGTACCATACATTGTAGTTGATGTTGGCTATAAAATTCTCAAGAAAGATCATACTTATGATCTTGTAGAGCTTCAATTACAACAAATAATAGAAAATCTTGGAGCAATTAGGAAGACAAAAAGTGCACAATGTAAATTTGGATCAATACTTGTGTGCATATTTTTCTATGTACGGAATGAATTCTCATCTTTTGGTAAAATAGGTTGGAAGACCAATAGATTAGTGGTTGTAAAAATCAATAAATATATTAAGTATATGGGTGAGAGCTTTGAAATAGTTATGAAAAGCTATTTTGAAGACTTCAAGAAGTCTATGAAGTAGAGAATGAGAATACCCATCTCTTTAGTTGAACAATAGTACAATGACATATGTTTTCTTGTAGATATTGATCACACGTACATACAGGTTGTTGTATCTAGGGTAAGATGGCTAAGACCCTTAGGATATGAGATCAATGTTGATGAAACCTCAACTACCATCACTGCACTCCTAGTAGAGGAGATTGATAAAAGTGCCAATATATATGATAATTATGATGTTATGAAAGCCAAAGTTGAAATGGAGTTAAAGACAACCTCCACAATGAAGAAGAAAGAAAAATTGGTGAGAAAATTAAAGGCCAAATTTCGAGAAGGTGTAGGTGAAGATGAAGAAGAAGATGATGAAGAGGATGGAGAGGAAGAATAGGAAAAAGCACAAGAACCTCTTGCTTTGACCCAAGGCATGGGTGAGGAAATTGAAGAGGAAGGTGCTAAGGAAGAGCAAACCAAAGAAGAACCAATACAAACATAACCTAAGAAAAGAAAGGCCAAGACACAACTTGTGGCAGATACAAAGGCAAATAAGATTGCTAAGCCCAACCCAGCAAAGCCAACAAAACCAACAACCAGGGCAAGCAAAAGGGCCACTATACAAAAGGCCATAGAGAAAGCCAAAGAAAAGACAAAGGCTACTAAAAAAAAGAGCCTAGTGCAAAAGAAAAAATGAACAAAATACATTACACTGCCAAAAACTAATAATGAAAGGATAGAATCTAAAGATACAAGATAGTTTATAGTAGTAAGTCACACACCAAAATTTGATCTTGAAAATATCTGTAAGAGTGTTAAGAATAATGTAGATTTGAAAGGTTTGAAAAATATTGATTCTGGGAAACATGGCAAAGAAGAACAAAATTTGATTGAGGAATCAATATATGCAATGATGTCTAAGTTCAAGAACACTCCACTTGAATTAGATAATAGAATGCCTAAGGATTTGTATACTATTGTTGAAAATAAGTGGCATTATTGTTTAAACATGGAGAAACAAATCAGAGAATCCACACTAGCCCAGGTGATGCTAGAATTGACAAAAGGACAATTTTTCAAAGAAAATAAGAAATATGGTAGATAGTTTGCACCAAAACATAGGGCATTTAGCATCCTTCAGAACAATATTAAAGATGTTGTCAAGAAATCCACTCAAATGTGGAAATTGATCTATGGGTTGACAACTATTAAAGAAGGAGAAGAAGATCTGTTTGAAGGTAGAAACAATGGAGATGAAGATGAGGACAAGAAGGAAGAAACTGAAAAAGATAATATTGTTGTAGAGGAGACACAAAAAGAAAAAGATGACATGGCTACAACTGAAAAGTAGCAGGAAGAATAGAGTATGCAAGACACACAAATGCCTAGTATGAGCCCTCGACATGGCACAAGTATTTATACAAAAACTATAACTATTAAGGATATATTTGATGTCTTTATTGAGAACATCAATACTTAAATTTTAGAGGACCTAAAGAATATTCTCAGCCAATCCACATTACAAGCTAGATTGTGTGAAAATTTAGTATTGGTCAGCGTTGATGAACTTTAGAAGGTAGTAGCTAACATTACAAGGGATAATATGAATAGATAAGAACCACCTTCTACCATCCCTTCAGCTACTAGTGCTCAACCTTTAATACAAACATTAGTAGACACATCCATAAAGGTTGACACAACTATTAAATTTGATTTGGTTGAACAACAACATACTGCAATAGAAGAGAAAGAAACAAAAAATGATCAACTTGAAGCACAAACACAAGGTGCAAGTCAAATCATTTTAATTGATCGTAGAAAATTTAAATAAAGTAAGGACATACCAAAGGAGAAGGAACAAGAGGCCATTCAAGCATTGGTAACATTACCAACATCTAGCACTCCTACAAAAGTTCTTCAGAAGTTGAGCAGTGAAGTTATACCACTACAGATCTCAGCACCAGGCTCAAGTTCCTCTAAGTTTGCTAAGATAATTCACTATGGATATGTAACTCTAGATGAAGAAATAGTAATACCTAAGTATGATTGTGCAACCATAACATTAGAATAGATAGGCATAATGCAACAAGCCTTGGAAAAGAAGAAAAATTAGGAAATACTTAGAAAGAAGTATAGATAGAGGCAATCATTACAAGAAATCAAAGACATCTTCTTAGATGCATTCAGCTTGTCAACACCTAAAGAATCAAAGCCACTATTGGAACAATTATAAAAAATTGTGGAATAGGTGAACAATGAAGTCCAGGACACTAATGCCAAACTTTTGGAATGGTCTGAAAGGAAATTTCAAGGGAAAGTAAATGAAAATATATTTGATGACATAGCACTGATGCAAGTTTAATTGGCTACAAAAATTGAGAAAGTGAGGAAGGTAATTGAGAACATATTCTCATTGTACACCAAACTATGTGATCCCACACTCTTCACTCAAGAAACAAGCCATAGAATTTTGATTCTGGAGAGAAATTTAAAAGTCTTACATATGCAAGTACCTAAAAACCTAGCTTAGAGTGAGAAGCATTTTCACTCATTGCTTCAATCACAAAGTCAACTAGCTATGTTAACAACATAAGACTCTAATATAAGAGCCAAGTTGACTAATATCCAAGCCTCCCTTACCCCCCATATGGAGATACTCCATAAAGAACTAGGTTATGTAGAAACATTTTTGAAGAAAGATCAATATATTTCTATATTAGATGGATTAGTTCACCTTGCAGCAAAGATAGCAATCCAAATAAAGTCATTGGATGTTACATATGAAAATTGGGATGTTTCTTTGAAAATAATCATGGAAGTCCATAAATCTTTTTTGGACAAATACACCATAAGTGTATAAACCCTTTGACATAAGTGTCAAAAAGGGGGAGATAAATAAGAAAGGGGGAGATAAAATAAGAAAGAAGGGAAAATTTTTGAAAATAAGAAGAAAAGGGGAGAATAAGCAAAATAATGGAACGGGAAGCAAATAGAATAAACAAAGAAAGAACAAAAAAAAAGTATATCAGGTAGAGAGTATCAACACATTTGAAGTCAAAGAGTATCAGCAAGAGACAAATCCACTCATAAAGGAGAGTATATTTTGGATACAAACTAGACATATTAACTCCAGAGGAGTTAAAAAAAATTTGAGGTATATAGTCTATTATGAAATTTTGCAAATTTGAAGTTTTGTGTATAATTTGAGTTGTGAATGTATTATACTTGAGAAGATTAGATAATTATGTATAGTTAAGTGTTTTTGACACTCATGTCAAAGGGGGAGATTGTTGATCTCAGGTTGGTTTTGAAAATTGAGTGTCAACACACTTAATTCATTTACTAAGTTCATGCCGAATTGTAATGGGTACTGAGTCACTCAAGTGTCGAGTAGATAGACTATGCTAAGTGATTCAAGTGTCGAGTAAATAGTACATGCCAAGTAGTTCAGGTGTTGAGTTAGAATTAGAACTATGGTATGTGCTGAGCATCAGTAACTTCAAGTGCCAAGTAACACAAATTTGACATACTTGTTTGTGATTACACAAACAACTATGTAAACCATCTTTTAGCTGACCAAAGGATAGAATATGATATTCTAAAGATAAGGAAAAATTTGTATGCAAATTCCCTATGCAATTACATGTAGCCAATTAGAAAAAAAGAAGGATTAAGAGACAAAAAGGTTGAATCTCAGCCATAGATTCATACCTAACCCTAAGTCTTCTAGTCTTCTTAAGGAGGAGGAAACATTAAACTTCATATGAGTTTGTAAGGGATTGAAGGAGAAGAATAGAGAAGTTTTAATGTGAAAATAGAGCATTCATGGAGACTTAGAAGTTAGAGAGAGTGAATTGTAGAATTAGTTGGAGAACAAGAACATAAAGATACAACAATTATCACATCAGATTAGGAAGGATCAAGAAGAACACTATATGGATTTGATCTTTAATTAGGCAACCAGAGCCAATCACAAGATCTATGCTGAAACATCCTAACAAGTGATTTTAGTTAAATCTCCTAGGTGGAGTAGTCCTAATAGACTGTTGTAGATCCTTTAATAGGGTGACATTTCAAGTGAATGTCTAGAAGTCCTCTAACTGGACACACTTTTAATAGGGTATTGAAATCCTGTAGCAAGGTGGGACTTAACAGTCCTTGTAAGCTTTTAATAGGGTAGACCTTTCATAAGGTAGATCATGACTCATGGTCAAACCATTGTAACCTTAATTGGCTATACTTTATCCTACAATAGTGAAGAATTGTGGGTGTCATCCCCACCCTAGTTTTACCTTCTCTTTGAGGGTTTCTAGGTAATCATATCTGGTGTCAAATGTGTGATTGCTTATATGTTTACATGATTTAGATGTGCTTTACATGTTATTTCAGTTTATCTATTGAATGCATGAGATGGATGAGTAGTGAAAAGTTTTATGGGTTCATGTTTTAACTACTGATTCACCCCCCAAAAAGTTTACCTTTTCTACTTGTAATTCCAATATAAACAATATCAAAAAATAATAGATGACACAGAAGAGAACATAAGACATCAAGATTTAACATGGTTCACTCAATCCTTGGGCTATGTCCACCAAATAGTGAGTCCAATATTATTATGATCCAGTGATTACTACCTGATTATAATCTGTAATCCCTTACAACTCAATACCACTACAAGAAGAAATTTTCACATCACACACAATGAATATCCCTAACCCTACACTCTTCTATACAAGTTTTTTTGCCACTTTAGGGTTATAATTAATAATTATACGTTAGCCCAAAATCTCAATAAAATAGGGCCCAATTTTTTTTTTTGCCCAAAGAATTATGAAGTATGTATAGTACTTCCCTAATCAATCACCACAAATTAACAATATCGCACTTTGAGATTGATCCTATAGCTATTCAACTACTCCATGAGGCTACTACTAGATCAAACCACCCTAGATGTTGTTGTTCTTTTATTATATTTAGTAGAAGACCAATTGAAGCTAAAGAGGAGTTCATCTTCTCCCTTTTCACTATCTTTGTAAACATATCTACTAGATTTTCATCAATATATATCTTGTACAACTTTACTTATCCATCATCCAAAACTAACCGAATGAAATGGTACTGCAACTAAATGTGTTTTTTCTTTGAATGCAAAGCTAAATTATTTGTAAGATGAATGACCCTTTGACTATCTATAAAAAAATAATTATCTTTTTGAGGGTGTCTCAATTTTTCTAGGAAGAATTGAAGCAATATCATCTCCTTGATTGCCTCTACAGCAACAACATACTCTACCTTTGGGGTGGGTAAAGCATTAACCTTCTACAAATGAGAAACCTAGCTCACGATTGCCCCACCAATAGTAAATACATAACCTTTAGTACTCTTCATGGTATCAATATCCCCTACCAAATCTATATCAACATATCCCTTTAAATTAGTAGTAGAGCCCCCAAAGTATAAAAACTTACTGGATGTACCTCTCAAATACTTGACAATCCATTTTACTGCATTCCATTGCTCAATTCCTGGATGACTCATATACCTACTAATGACTCCCACTACATGTGCAATATATAGCCTCATATACCATAACATACATTAAGCTTCCTATAGCTAAAGCATAAGGTACCTTAGACATCTTATCCTCCTCTTCTTGTGTCTTAGGACACATCTCCTTAGTCAATTTCAAATGACCAGGCAAAGGTGTGTTGACAACTTTAGCATTATCCATAGAAAAATATTGCAACACCTTCATAATATAATTAGCTTGACATAATGCCAATTTTCTATTCATTCTATCTCTGTAAATCTTCATATCAAGGATTTGTTTTGTTGCCCCCAAATCCTTCATAGATAATGAATGTGCTAACTATTCTTTTAAACCCTTAATATGATCCATGTTAGTCCTAGCTACAAGCATATCATCAACATATAAACATAAAATAATGTAGCTATCATCATCCAACCTCTTAAAATAAATACAATGATCTGAATAACACCTACTATATCCATTATCATGCATAAAACTATCAAATTTTGAATACCATTGCTAAATTGCTTGCTTCAAGCCATACAAGCTTTTCTTCAATCTATACACTAAGTTTTCCTTACCTTTGAACTCAAATCCCCATGGTTGTGCCATATGTATCTCTTCATCCAAATCATCCTGAAGGAAGACTATTTTAACATCAAGCTACTCCAAATGAAAATCTTTAGTAGCCACAATACTTAAAATAGTATGAATAGAGGCTATTTTAACAATAGGAGAGAATATCTCATCAAAATTAATGCGCTTTTTCTATCCAAATCCCTTTACAACTAACCTAGATCTAAATCTTTTCTTACCTCCATCCTCTTCTTTCAACCTATAAACCCACTTATTTTGTAAAGACCTTTTACCTGCATACAAGTTGTGTAAATCTTAAGTCTTATTTTTTAGATGGAGTCCATTTAATTTTCCATTAAAAATTCCCACTGAATCTTAGTATCCACCTGCATAGCTTCATCATAACATTCAAGTTCACTAGCATCTATTAGTAAAATAGAGTACAAATAAGGAGAAAATATTTCTAGAGGTCTACTTAGCCTTGTTGACTGTCTAACATTCATTAGGGTGTGTGGTATTTGTTGTTGTGGTTGTTGCACATCATGAGGAATTGCTGGGACATCATCTTTTGGATTATCATCTAGCACTACATAATCATCTTCTTTATTCTCATGTTTTTGCAATAGATCTTTGTACAACACTTTTTCATTGAATATGACATCCCTACTTACAATTTTATGATTTTCAAAATCCCAAAGCTTATACTGAAATTCATCAATGCCATATCCAGCAAATACACATTTCTTTGACTTAGATTCCAACTTGGTTCTATTTTCAGAATCTATATGAGAAAATGCTTCACAATTGAAGGTTCTGAGAAAAGAATAACTCACCTTCTTACCAATCCATGCTTCCTCTAGAATACCACAACCCAAAAGAGTAGAGGGACCTCTATTAATCAAATATAAAATAGTATTAACAACCTCCATCTACATGTTTAGAGGCAACCCAATATGCAACATCATGATCCTTGTGTACTCCATTATATAGTCATGTTCATGCGTTCAGCCATTCCATTTTCCTATGGAGTGCTTGGAACAATTTTCTATCTATGAATACCATTAGTGGAGCAATAATATTCAAATTCATGACTACAATACTCACCACCACTATTAGATCTGAGACACTTTAATTTCTTATTAGTCTAATTTTGAACAAGGCATTTCCATTTCTTAATAGTATAAAATACATCAAATTTTTTTCTAATGAAATAAACCCATATTTTTATAGTTGCATCATCAATAAATGTAACATAATAATGAGAGCCACCAAGGGAAGATACCTTAGTTGTTCCCCATACATCTGTATGCACAAGCTCTAATTTCTTAATTTTATTTTCCTTCCCATTCTTCACAAAACTCACTCTATTTTATTTTCCATACACACAATTTTCACAAAAATCCATATTACCACATTTTAGACTTGGTAAAAATTTCTTTGAATGAAGTACTTTGATACCTTTCTCACTCATGTGCCCAAGTTTATTATGCCATAGCACTGTATCAAAATCTACAACAACTATTTGTTCTCCTTGCTCAACTGCAACAACTATTCCTAAACATTCATTTTTCTCTAAAACAAAGTAGAAGGAACAATATGACTGTACAAAGATATAAGGTTCCTACTTTCACACCTTTTGCTACTATAAGGGAACCTTTTTAAACCTTCCATTTTTTTATCATTGAAAGTAACTACACAACCCTCATCACCAAGTTGCCTTGCTGAAATTAAATTCCTATTTAGTCTTGGGACATCTGTTACCTCATGTAGTAGCCAATGATTTCCATTCTACAACTTATTCTTAAATTTTCCCTTTCCAACAATCTGGCAGGTTTCATTATCCCCCAAATAAACAAGCCCAAAATCCCCCTAGACATAGTTAACAAAATAATCTCTATGAGGTATAACGTGAAATGAAGCACTAGAATCTTAAACCCATGAATCATCAACACTTTCTGAAGATAGAAGCAAAGCATCCTCTTCGTATTTTTTATTTACCACATTTGCCTCCTTGTTCCCTTCTGGTTTATCTCCTTCATTGTTCTTTCAAGTCCAAGAATCTTTCTTCTTATGCCCTGATTTACCACAGTACTAGAAATCTCTCGATCCTCTAGATTGAGACCTCTTTCCCTTTGACTCTCCTCTTGATTTCCCATGATTTTTGAAATTATTTCCTCTCTCAGTCATTCTAACTTTTCTTTATGTATTCAAAGCACTTCCTAATGTAGATCCACTTGAGGTTTTCCTATGATTTTTCTCACTCAAAATAACACATATCATATCATCATATTTTAGGGCATTAGATCTAGAAACAAAATTACTCATCCATTACCAAGCCATTCCAACTTTTAGGCAAAGAACACAAAATCAAGAAAGCCGTAATTTCTTCATCAAAATTGATACCCATAGAAGATAATTGACTAGTAACACTATTAAGCTCATTTAAATGATCTACAATAGATCCACCTTTTTCCATCTTCATCTTAAATAAATGCTTCATGAAAAATACCTTATTTGAAGTGGAGGGCTTTTCATACAATTTTTCTATACTTGGCATGAACTCTTCCATCATCTTCACTTTTGTAATGTTAAATATCACTGATGGTGCCAGGCATAATTGAATGCTTCCAAGTGCCTTTCTATCTAAAATCTCCCAGTGCTCATTTTTCATAGTTCTTTGGTTCTTAGGTTTTCCTTCCAATGACTTTCATAAATTCTTTTGACAAAGATAGTCCTCCATTTATATCTTCTATAACTAAAAGTTCCACCCATTAAACTTGTCAACCCTCAACTTACCCTTGTTTTCCATTGCTCCCACTATATCATGAAACTCTCACTCAACTATGAGACCTTCCTATAGAAGATAACTGAAAAACAATTTCACTTTTATACCACTTGTTAGGATTAACCTTAGATAGAAATATCAATTAAATGCAAATATAAAAAATATTAGAAAATAATAGATGACATAAAAGAGAATACAAGACACCAAGATTTAATGTGGTTCACCCAATCCCTAGGCTATGTCCACCAAATAATGAGTCCAATATTATTATGATCTAGTGATTACAATCTAATTACAATTAGTAATCCCTTACATCTCAATACCACTACAAGAAACAATATTTACATCACACATAATGGAATTCCCTAATCCTAACCTATTTTATACAAGTATTTTTACCGCTTTAGGGTTATAATTAATAATTACATGTCAGCCTTGTTGGTCTTGCTTTCACTTCAAGTTTATCTAAATATATCTCTAAGTGAATGTTCCAAGTTCCTTTTGTGAAAATTAGGGTTTGGCATTTTTAATTTTGTTAACCCTAATTTTTGTTTCACTAGGTGTTGCCCTAAGAAGCCTATTGATTATGTTTACATAACCCAGCCTTTCAAATTAAAAATACATTGGAAAAAGCCTTTTTGAATGCCCCTTTTTATTTATTTATTCTTGCATACCTCTTAAAAATTTGTTTACATAGTCTAATTTTACCCTAAGTCCTTGAAATGATTTTAACGTAATCTTTCACTTTAATATTTTGTGGGATTACTTGAAAATTCAATTGAGTAATGATAACCCTTGATCTTCCTTGAGATCAAGGGTTGTTTCTTTTTTGCCATAATAAATTACATGTTATTTACCACTAGCAACATAACAACTAAGCACATGGGACCTAGTCTATGAAGAAACAAGGTTTTAAAGTGAATGGCCCACACTGTTAGATCCTCTCACGATCGATAGTGGCTGCTTTGTTGACATAAGAAGTTGCATGAACTTTATCCTTGGCAACATAGTGACTACCTGCCATGTGGGTATGTGATGGGACAAACCTTTAAAAATGGCACCATAAGTTTCCATGTCATTAACAACTCATCTGAATTTCAAGTTGTCAAAATGTTAGATTCCATGAAGACGTCACATTAAAGGAAGTAGAATGTTGATCCACACTATTAGATCTTCCCATGATTGATTGTGGTTGTTTTGTCACCATAGGAAGTTGCATGAACTTTATCCTTGGTGACATAGAGACCAAAAGGAAATACTGTAGGCCCACTATGTTTATAACACATTTTTCATATGAGCTCTACTGTCTGATGTAAAGATCATCAATGATGGCCACTATGTTGGCAACATAGCGAGAGCATGACACATGTCCAGAGGTACAAGTGGGTCTAATGTAAGTTTCTAGCAGTGAAATAAGATGCTTATGCAAAATATTTCAATTGGTTTGACTGCCAACTTGGAGGGTTGAAGCCAAATCAATAAAGGTTTTATTCCTCAATCATTGGATTTTTCAAAAATTGAAAGTCTATTTTCAAATTTGAAAGGTGATGCCACTTTGTTTCTTTATGATCCATCTATGAGAATTAAAGCTTCGTGTGCAAATTAAAACCAAGAATATATTGTAGAAAATTGAGATTTTCTTCATTACAAATGTATTTCTAATTTTCTGAGAGGTAGAACTTGTTGAAGAGCTATTTTCCCACCTAGTTAAACTATGAAGAACTTTCTATATTAGTGATTCAGTGTATAATTCAAAAGGAAGAAATAGGAGACCCAAATAAGTACCTCAGTCCAAATATAGTTCAAATAGTTTTCCTTTTTCTGTATTATTATCAAACATGCCTCCAAAGAAGGGTTTCTCAAGAAAAGTAGAGTATGCTAGTAGGAATTTTCATGACAATTTTCTAGAACAATTAAGTGAATCCACAAATGAATCATCCCAGATGAAAAAAGTAATTCTTGTAAACCTAAAGTAGTGCAAGGTAGGAGAATCCCCAAAGGAGATATCCTAGCCCCTATCTATATAACCACACAAAGAAAACACAACAGAAAGAAGCAATAACACAAGATCTGATACCATATCACAACTCTTTATTTATAAAATAACTGTTACATGCAATGTGCTGGGCTATAAGGCCTTCCCGATTATGACCAAATACAATAGCAATTACAATAACAGTTCTCCAAGATCCCTTAAGATCCAATCCATACACTAGCTAGTCCAGATCCACATTCTGGTAGAAACCTCCAAGATTTTAACTTGTGCTCACAAGCCCACCAAGAAATTTCCTTGTTTTCCAAGCCACAACTGCTAGCTCTTCTCAAACTTCATCAAAGATCCAAGTGTAAACTACCTCACATTCAACACTTTTTCCACATACTCAAGAAAACTTGCTCCTTGCTTCCTCCTTCTCTCCAAACTTCTACAAAGAAGAGATCACCTTGCAAGCCTTCACACCTTGAAGCTTTCACACCTTAAAGCTTGATTAGAAATGCTCACATGCCTTGCTTAAATAGGCACTTACCACCCAAGATGTTACCAACACAACCAATGTGGGATAAAAGGTAAATGCAACTAACCTTCAATAAATATTTAATTCCCACCCAAATACAACTAAGCACCCAAAAAATATTAAATGTATGATTTAATAAAATATCCACAACCTTCTAAAATTCCACCTACACACCTTGATAAATGGAATGACAACCATTTTAATTTATTTTTCTATTTACACCACCTTTGCACCTCAAAAAGAGAAATTCCTCTTTTCTTTTCTCCTTTTTCCCATTTTTAAATTTATTTTTATTTTTTCCTCTAATTTTCATCACTTTCTCTCTCCTCCATTTTTATTTTATTTTTTAAAATTTTCCTGTGCAAGATGCTCCTACATCAGACTCCCCAGGTAGATAAAAAAAAGTGTGCCCCACACTTTGACACCAAAAGAAAGATCTACAACCATCTTCATCTTCACCAATAGTTTCCACTTCAATAGGGACAAGAAAACCAACATGCAAATCTTTCACATCTACATCACTCTATCAAATACTAGAATCTCAACCATCCAATCAGCATGCTCACTCCCATGAAAAAATTGAACATAATGCTTCATCAAAAAACCCTTATCCACATCAACAACTAGTGAATCCACACCAGTAGCAACAAACTCCATACCAGCAAAAATATGTAACTCCTTAGCAACACATGCCAAACTCACAAAACTAGTGGTCTCATTTTCCTCAACAAGATGCTCTACAACATAAAAGTCATCACCAACAAAAACTAGATCATCTACAACCAAGTGCTCCACAATCTTCTTCTCAAACTCAACTAATTGATCATGAAAATCAACCTCCATCCCAACATCAAAAAGGTTAGTAATATCCTTAGCAATAGCCTCAAGTTTCTCTGTAGGTTCTGCATTAGGCTCCACAAACTGATCAACAAAACTACCCTCTTCCACCTCGACCTTGTCATGCCATCTTCTTTCATGAACAAGTCTCTTAACTAGCCAGACAACTCTCTTCCAGATCGGTAGACTCCAACTCCACAAAAATCCATGGAATTCCTTCTTCACCCCATCCTTAACTTGATTAGCAAAGCTAGCTTCAAACCAAGAAGACATCTTAGAAAACCTCCTCTCCACCACATCATAGAGATTTGCAATCATCCTAGGGTCCAATCCGCTAGAAGCCATCTTCCAAGATCTTCATAAACCCTTTGAAAAAAATCCTTCCCACACTCCTTGCCACAACCTTGAATTGTTTGGAAGTCAGATCACAACTTGTCACCTCGCATGAATAATCAGAAACCACATCACAAGTCTAGGACCATGGATCTACAATCCACAAGCTCTCTACAATCATGCCTCAACAAGATCAGTCTTCCATCTTCATATCCATTGATCCATTTGCAAGTCCTTTATAATTGCAAGTTAGAACCATGATCTGCCACCTCATAACCAAGAGATCTAGGGCTCCAAAAAGAAAATCCACCACCAAATCAAGATCAAATTAGATCTACTTCTCCAAGCCAAGTCTTGGTGCAAACTACTACAACTTTGATGATCTGTCTACATGCTCAGGAAAAATTCTGCTCTAATACCAGTTGACACCGTACAAGGCAAGAGAATCCCCAAAGGATATGTCCTAGCCCATAGCAAATAAGCACACAATGAAAACACAACAACAATGCAAGATCTGATATCAAACCACAACTCTTTATTCATAAAATAACTATTACATGTAATGTGCCAAGCTGTAAGGCCTTCTCGATTATGGCCAAATACAAAGCAAGTAATTATAGTAATACTCCTGCAAGATCCCTCAAGATTTAATCCAAACACTAGCTAGTCTAGATCCACACTCTGGTAGAAACCTCCAAGGAAAATCTAAACTTGTGCTTGCAAGCCACCAAGAAATCTCCTTGTTTCTAAATCATAGCCACTAGCTCTTCTCACAAACTCACAACTCCACCACAATCTTGTTGTAAATTGCCTCACATTCAGTGCTTTGTCCATAGACTCAAGAAAAATTTCTCCTCACTTCCTCCTTCTCTCTAAACTTCTACATAGAAGAGATCACCCTTCAAGCCTTCCCACCTTGAAGCTTTCACACCTTAAAGTTTGATTATAAATGCTCACATGCCTTTCTTAAATAGGAAGTTACCACCCAAGATGTTACCAACACAATCGATGTGGGATAAAAGGTAAATGCAACTAACCTTCAACAAATATTTAATTACCACCCAAATACAACTAAGCACCCAAAAAATATCAAATGCATGATTTAATAAAATATCCACAACCTTCTAGAATTCCACCTACACACCTTGATAAATGGAATGACAACCATTTTAATTTATTTTTCTATTTATGCCACCTTTGCACCTCAAAAATAGAAATTCCTCTTTTCTTTTCTCCTCTTTCCCTTTTTTAATTTATTTTTATTTTTCTCGTCTAATTTTCATCACTTTCCCTCTCCTCCATTTTTATTTTATTTTTTAAAATTTTCCCATGCAAGATGCTCTTGTAGAAATACCTAGGCTCCAAATTGTAGATGGTTTGTATGGTAAGGGAAATTAGACTAGGGATGCCATAACCTCTAAAAAAAGGCTCCAACTATTCAAGAAATGGTTCTCAGAAATGAAATTGTTTACTCCCCATGGAAATATTTGTAACTTTGATTTAGGAAAGCTAGTAGTCCCTATGGTTTTCATGGATTCAAACCTTCTCAAAGCTATAGGCCTAAATTATGACCCAATAGCTAGGATGGTGAGGAGAGTAGATGGGGAGTGTGATAAAAATTACTATAGAAGAGATTTAAGAGGCTTTTGGGTTGGAGCCAACCATAGATTACCATGAGATCACTGACTTTCATGAATTGGAAAATAAATACTTGTCTTAGAAGGATCAAGTTAGACAGGTTGCATTGAGAGGACACTTAGTTACAATTGGAAACTTGACCTTTGTTACAACATCAACTAAAGAGCATTTTACAAAGTAGTTTGGTTTTTCAATACTAGGGCTATTGATATTTACATGACTTTATATAGGGTTTTTGGTGAGGATGAACAAGATTTAATGCCAATAAAGTTCATGTATACGATGACATAGATCTCTTCTTTTAGTGTGGATATAATTTTTGATTTTGCATCCCTTTTAGTAGAGGAAATTCACATAGGTCTGATTGGAATTGCAAATAGAAAAATTGAAAGAACATTTGGCCACTATTAATTATTGATGCATATGTTCTTGTTTAAAGGGGTTACTTTGAAAAAGAAATGGTATTAAATAGAGAGTATGGAGTGCAGATATGACTTGGGATGTAGAAGAGGCTAGATTCATGAGATTTGACAGATACTTTGCATCTAGGTTGAGGAGTCTTATATTAAGGGACAATCCCATAATACCTAAGGTACCGTTGGATTTTATTAGGCCTATGGATAACCCTACTAGTTTGAAGGTATCCCACAACTGGGTAGATATCATACCATACCCTATGTCTATTATTTTTAGAGTGTATGGATTCAAAGGGACTCCCCATGTACTTCCCTACCAAGTACCTCTAAAGGTTGGAGTAGCTGAAATGCTATGATAGATAGGTGGACTAGAGGGAGCACAATTGATTGGTCAGTCTATAGGTTCAATTTTTCCATCTTGTATTATTGCCCATTAGTTCATTATCACTAAGGGTGGTTGGTTGTTTCTATACAAATTTTTAGATCAATACAAAATGGTTATCTCCAATGACTATTTCAATGATAGTGAGGGATTCTTTGATATTTTTAGACAAAGGGCTAAGACTAGTACCAAGGATCATCAACCCTACTTCCTTGATGAAATAATTAGAAATGAATTCTCTCTCCAAGAGCAAGAGATTGAGAAGGAGAAGTGGAGAGTTTACTCTAGGGTCTTAGAATTTATTAGCTATTTTGATAAGGGTTATAAGCCTTAGAAAGATGCCCAGATAGAGGCAGATAAAATAAATAAATTGATGATCACTTTTCCAGAGATCATGGAGGCTATAAATGAGAAGAAAATATTATTTATTAATTCTTATCCTAATAAGGCATGAGAGGTCATGAAAAGGTTATCTTTTACCCCTATAGTAGGATCAAGGCAATTGATTATTTAGGGGAGGACTGGCTATAATATCATTAAAAATAAAGAGCCTATAGTTGACAAGGGAAAATGAATAATTAGATCTACTAGTATTGTTATAGGGGAAAGGCTTGATGAGACCATGCCTAAGAGGAAAATATAGAAGAGAAATAGGTGCCTCAAATAAAGGAGTACTCACCTACTTAGTCCCCATTGCATATAGGAGATGAACAACTCACTAAGGAGAAAATGGAGCAGTTATGATTTGAAGGGGGAATTTTTATCAATGTTTCTAAATTGCAAGAAGGAAACCCTCAAGAACCTCCCATGGAAAGCCTTGAATTAATTGTTCTTAATTACATAGGAAGGGAGTTAGACCCTATGGTAGAGTAAGCTAGTCAAGAGTTTCTTTCTGATGATAGCTTTATCAAATCTAGAGATTTCTACTAGTTTACATGGAGGAAAAATATTCAACTATATGAGGAAAGTTGTGATAAGATGAAAGTAGAGCATCCTAAGATGGAAGAGGCAGCTCTATAGAACCAAATAAAAGATGAGATGATGCAAAATTTTAAGAGCTTGACCCTTGAAGGGGGAAGAAAAATGATAAAATCATCTGGGGTCTTGCTTTTGCCAAATTGGGACATTGCTAATGCAATGGTTTTTAATTCTGTTACCAAGAAAATAAATGTAGATGGAAAGATCAAAAAGGAGCTAAAAGGTGCCAAATTTAGTGAAGATCATGTTGCCTTATACATTTGGTTTATGAGAAAAGGATCCAAAGCTAGCTCCTCTCAGCCTGATGATACTAACTTGATTGGGAATCTAATTGTAAAAAGGGTGGAGGATACTCAAAATGAAGAAGCCATAGAGCTAAATGTTGGAACAACCTAGCCACAACCTTAAGAGAGAAAATGGATAGATTATAATTAAAAGAAAAATATGAAAAGGTTCTCGCAGCTTATAATAAAGAGGTGCAAAAGAGAATAAAACTTGAAAATAAGTTAATGGGGCACCAAGGACAGTCTAGTAGGCCAAGAATCACTTATCCTTGTCTACTAGTGGAGCCTTTTGAATCCAATCCTCTTATAAAAATTCTAGATGGACCATAGAGACCTCAGTATTATATTGCAAAGGATTTTGAAGAAAGAAAGAGCAAATTGTGGGCATTACATGTTGAATTATATATACAATATGAAGATAAGTTATGGAAAAAAATTGTGTATTTGGTTGATAAAATTGGTTGGCCAAAATTCTATGAACAATTGATAAAAATAATAAACATGCGGGATGATCTCAAAAGAAAGTGATGATGCTCTAAAGCCAATTGTCAATAAATGGAATAGAAGGAACAAAGATGTCACTCTACCATGTTTTTTAGTCATTAGTTTGTCCTCTAAGTATATAGAAAAGACTTATGACTTGACCAATGATCTTTCCAACTTTGATAATAAGAGAATTTCATTGCAAAGGAGAATCATAAATTATATTGAAAAATATAAGAGTAAAAACTTTAAACTCTTCCCACATGTCTTAGATAAAAAGGATAAGTTGAAGAATAAAGAGGAATGGGCCTAGGAATTGGACAACCTATTATGTCTTAAGATGAATAGGGTCATAAGTGAAAAGGGACATGTCTAGTGGGTGAATACAATAGAAGAAGTTGAAAAGTGCAAATATTTTATGATTCTTTAAGAGAAGAATTTATTGAAATAGATAAATTGGGAGAATATGAATTGAAGAAACAACATGATATATTGAGTTTTGATTGGCCATATGACATAGTTTTTGACAAGTGGATCGAAAATTTTGTTCATGCAAAGTAGTTGGAGCTTGATGAAACTAATGATGATGAAATGGAACAAGATAAATTGAAAATAATTAACACATTGGTAAAAGTAGAAGATGACAAATATTAACAACCAATTGTAGTTACAAGCACAGAGGCCTAAACAGATGACTTGGCAATAGGAAAATGAAATGTGATTGTCAATCTATCAGTACAAGATGACATGGATGGAGAACCCTAGGTTCAACTTAGCCTTCAAGTATCAAAATAAGGCCCATCACATGCAAGTCAAATGGCCAGGTGCTCTGAGGAATGATTATTATGCTAGAACCAATCACAAAATCCTTAGTGAAGAGTGCAACAAAAGTGGTCCCACAAAACAAAATTCATGATGTAAACCATTATGTTGCATCAATTTTTTTCTTTTATGATAGTAACTTTTGTAAATATCTCTCTATCTTAAGGACAACTATTAATACTCTCTTGGCCTGAAGCTTGTTGCATCTCACACTATATAAGTGAGATTCCAAGAAAGGGTCCAAACTGTTGTATAACTCTTAGTTTTTCTAGTTTTGTTCATTCTAGTCCTCGATGCAATTTTTATGATGTATTTTCTCTACAAATTTGAAGACACATTAGGTTTGAAAGATTAGATTGTTTGGTCTTGAGTTGTTTTGAGTACTATTCCAATGTTATATAATTTTCAAAGATAATTAACACAAGGATGAACTGTCACCATATATTTTCTCTCTAGATCTTGTCTCCATTGTTATTGACTGGTTATTTTGATATTACATGGGCAAAGCTTGTTCAATTTAATGCAACTAGGATAGTTTGTATGTCAATTCACTATTTCTTTTGTTTTAATGAATTGAGTAAATGCTTCAATAAATGTGACATGATTTCTAGGTAGTAAGAAGGATATGCATAAGAATGAGTTTTAGGGAAGATTGTTGATAATATTGATTGTAATGCAATCAATTAGGTCAAAATAGCTGGATAGACTATGAATCATAATGGATGAGGTATTGATCAATTATTTTAGTTAGCTTATGAAGATATCATGGATAAGCATCAAGAAAAATCTTTAAATCAACATTAATTTTACTTGAAATTTATGAAAAGTATCATAGATAGTCAATATTTGTTTGCATTTAATCTCTAAGTTTTAGTTAGCTGCTATTACCTAGACTTACTTGTAAATCTAAGAAGAATTGTGACCAATCTTTTGTAGGGGATGAACCTTGTAATAAAATTTCATTAAAGGAATGAAATGTAAAAATAGTATCGAGCTCTAGATCTTTTATCCCTCAAATGCACCTGCCTTGGTTTTGTAGAGCCAAAAGAGTAGAAAATCTTTTTTGATTTTGTTGAAGTTGGGTCTAGATCTGAAGACCATCTAGTTGATCATAGGAAGTAGCTAATCCTTAGGTTATCTTGATCTTCATTATCTTGGTATTAGGTATTTTATTACTTGGTAGTTAAAAAACACCAACACAAGAAATACTTACATCACACACAAAGAATATCCTTAACCCTAAACTCTTTTATACAAGTATTTTTACCACTTTATGTTTATAATTAATAATTACATGTCAGCCCAAAATCCTAATAAAATATGGTCCAATTTTTATTTTTTTTGGGCCCCAAAGAATTATGAAATATGTACAATACTTCCCTAATCAATCACCACAAATTAACAATAATATGGTTAATAATGATAAATGAGGAATAAAAGATATTTTTTACAAGATGGGGTTATCGTTACACCACAAGATTGACTTGTTAATTCTCAATATAACCTATAGAATTACAGAACAGAGGAGGAAGTTTAGCTACGTCATGAATCTTGATGGAGAATTTTTATGGTTGGTCCAATAGTCCCCTTGTTAATGTTACTTGAGGACATTTAAACATGTGACCAGGCTTTGATACCACTTGTTACAAGATAGGCTTATCATTTTGCCAAAAGATTGACTTGTCAATTCCTGATACAACCACTAGACTTATAGAATAGATGAGGAAATTAATCCATGTCATGAATCCCAAAGGGGAAAATTGGTAGTTAATCTAGTAATATCAACCTTGGAATAGTAGTACAAAGCTCATTGCCAAAACTCTGGCTTAAATATGACTATATTGATATTCTCAG
This sequence comes from Cupressus sempervirens, assembly GCA_028749045.1. Classification (NCBI taxonomy): domain Eukaryota; kingdom Viridiplantae; phylum Streptophyta; class Pinopsida; order Cupressales; family Cupressaceae; genus Cupressus; species Cupressus sempervirens. The sequence goes on from CM053787.1 coordinate 47,563,046, forward strand.
TCAAGTAGATAATTTGCATCATTTCCTTCCATTTCCTTAATCTCATTAACTAAATGGAAATATATGGTCTCTGTCACAATCTCAAAAGGAAAAATATGTATTTTGATATCACGTGAGAGAACAAAATAGAAAGCTTGATCTGAAAAAAATTAAAAAATGATCCTAATGGGATGTGTTCAAAATTGTATTTGATGATTTTATATTACCATATAATCTTCAATGGTATTACACTAGGGCCATCATTTGGTGATGGGCTTCCTCTAGGTATTTTAAGGCTCCCTAAATATAAATTGGCCTAAAAGACTTGCAAGAAAAAATAGGAGTGGTGAGAGGGACAAGTAGCAAAGCTCAACACATATGTGGTTGGAGAACCTTGCAAATGGAAAATATAACTCATTCAAGATCCTTTAGCATGATGCAAAATGATAATTTAGATGTTCAAAATTTCAATGGAAACCATCACAAAAGAAACTTCATATGAAAACATTTAAAACCCTCCTTCAAAATAAAAAATTCTATCACTGAAAACATAGCAACAAACAAAACAATGATCAATGAATTAATTCAACCCTTCTAGAAAAAATCTCTAAGATTTTGAGATTTAAGATGCTTACTTTTGAAATACATGCACCAAATATTGATTTTTTCTCAATGTAGAAATATTTAAGTAGCCCAGCCAAAATAGTAATGGATCAATTTCTCCACTAATAGACAAAATGACATGTTTAATAAAAAATTAAAACTAAAAATATTTGCTTAGTAGCATCTTCTATTGCAATTTCTTCAAGAGTTGTGGGTTTCAACTTTCAGGTTTAAAAACTATCATTGTGGAGACCACAACCATCATCTTTCAACTGAAATTTATCATCCAACTTTGAATATGTGTCTAATACGACAAGTGAATGGAGAGCTCAATTGTTTCCTAAAAATAGGATGAAAAAAACCAATCTCTACAGTGCCAGGTTCAATCTATTCAAAATAAATAAATAAGAATATGTATAAATATTGACCAAGGCATCTATCTCCTAGTGTTATTTCCTAGCAATAGGTGCATGCATATACATATCTTATAAAAAACCTTCTACAAAAAATATCCTAAATAATTTCTACACATCAAAACACCTTAGATATAATATTATAAGTTATGGTAATTCTTTCTAGAAGAAATAGATATGACTACTACGAAAAATTCCAATACCCAATGAGAAAATAATAAGTAGTTGTAGAAAAAATTACTTTAACAGAAATTTTGTTTTAAAAAGCATAAGTTTAGTAATTTTTGCATGATTTTCTAGAACAAATTAATGTTAGAATGATAATTCAAAACTTTAGTCTTGTGCCTTAATGGTTGGAACTAATAAGTCAAGAGATATCAAATTTTAAGATACTAAACATTCAACAATATTAATAGTTCATCAAATTTTGTATTGAGAATACAAGAACATAATAAACAAATAATAAGTAATATTACTAAAAATATCAGCTTCAAAAATTTATATCTACAATATACATGAAAGAAATAAAGATCCAATATTTTTTAGGGATATAAAGACTCCTACATTTTTTGGATGAGTTATATGGTATTCTAATACATATATGATCAAAATGATAAATACATATATTAGAAAATTATCAAAACTATTTTTAATAAAATAAATCAACCATAGTAAAAAATATTCAATATTTATTGAATTAAGAAAAAATAAATTTAATTAATTTGTTTGAATTGTTTTGAATTAAGGTGTTTTGAATTTTTTTTCCAACAAAGTAAAATTAACTAAATCCTAAAAATGTATTTCAAAATACAAATTTTAAAATATGTTATTTTGAATCATCACATTACATAACTATTTGGGACTTGCAATATGTGAGAGATTACCAAATTAACATTAACATTTTTCTTTTTGGCTATAGGATTATTTAGATTTTTTTTTAAAATTTAGGAGCTAATCATTTATTTCTAATTTCCATTAGAAAAATTGATTCCCTCCAATAAATTTAGAGGGAGATTTAAGTGAAAAAAAGAAAGAAAGAAAATGTTTCTTTTTGATGCATTTCTAATCAGTGTGAAATTCAACTTTCTTAAGCTTAGGGGCTTAATTCCTCAAGTTCTAATGCATTATAAAATTCATTGGAAAACTAAGTTTTAAATATTCCTATAAAATCTCAACAACCTTAGCTCTATTTTTGAGGAAACTCCAATCCATGGGACCCCAGTCTATCCTATTTCATAGCCAGGAGAAATAGCTCACTAATGATGATCTGCATTATATTGATCTTACCAGAATCTAATGACCTTGAGATTTCATCTCAGAATATATTTTACTTATCATACTCTACATTGTACATTCTATAATTTTTTTTTGCAATTAACAAATAAATCAAAATGAAACAAATCTAATTTCTAAATCTAAATTTTGATCTAATCTCATAGAAGAAATTCAACCTAACAATACATAGAGAGTCAATCAAATACATCTTTGACAATTATTTTAGATATTTTGGGTAGCCCAACTTTGGAAACCCATAACTCTCAAACTGTTCCTCTGATTAGCTATTATAACTACTTTTTGGAAATTCTATCACCTAATCTATAAGCTTGGAATGGTGCAAGCACCCTTCCATCGAGTTTTTGGACCTCATTTAGGTACTCTAATGCCTCCAATGGTGACCCAAGAGATTTTTCTATAGAAATTTTCATCGAAAATCTGCAATAACTTCTTCAATACTCAAGTTGGAGCAATGAGATTTTTATGGTATGCTTATAACTCTAAAATGAACCTTCATTTAGAAAATGTGAATATTCTGAGCTCATATGAAAAAATTACTGAAAATAGAAAGTTCCTAGAAATAGCAACCCTCCAATCTATTAGTCCTTATTAATATAGAAAAGACTGAAAAGAAAATATTTTTGGGTGATGCAAGATTTCTCTTACAGCTAAGATGCTCTTGCATCAGACACCCAAGGAAATTTGAGAAGTGATTCTATCACATCTCAAGTTTTCAGAGGAAAACCAAGATGGCTAATCTCCTCCCTTGCTATTCATGATGAATCCTCTACAGGGTTATCTTTCCATTTGAAAACTATGCTCCTTGTACATTTGCCAACACAACTATCTAGTATCTCCTCAATCTCCTTTGTAGTTGATCTAGCTACTGGAATACTCCATTGCACTTTTGCAACTTCATCTCCATCACCTCCTTCATATTACTCTGTTAAATATGAAATATTAAATACTAGTGAAATATTCAATTCAAGAGGCAAGTCTACTTCATAGGAATTTCCAAAATCGTGTCTTCTCACTATCTTGTATGATCCAAACTTCTTCATCTTCAACTTATTATATGTACCCACTAGAAAATGCTCCTTTCTGAAATAAACCATGACTTCATCTCCAATTTGAGATTCCTTATACCTCCATTTCACATTTGCCTTAGCTTTATACTATGTATTCATCTTTATAATGTGCTTCATCACCTCCTCATGGATGTTCTTCAAATCTTCAAAAAATTCTTCTACTTTAGTACTACTTATCTCTCCTTTATCCAACTACCACAATTTAGAAGCATTTTTGGGACTACTCCCATATACAATCTCAAATGGTGATTTACTAGTACTCTTGTTGATAGAATTATTATATAAAAATTCCACCTATAGTAAAAACATATCCCATCCTTTTGGCTTGTCTCCAACCAAACATCTTAGTAAATTTGCCAAACTCATATTCACCACTTCTGTTGTCTATCAATCTATAGATGATTTGATGAACTAAACTTCAACTCCATCTTTAATTTTTCCCACAATGTATGCTAGAAATTCCCAACAAATTTGGTATCTCAATCTGAAACTATACTCTTTGGCAAACCATGTAGTCTCACCACTTCTCGAAAAAATAACTCTGCTACATGAACATCACTATTCTTCTTGCAAGGAATAAAATGTGCCATCTTTGAAAATCTTTCAACCACCACAAAAATATAATCATGCTCACATTGCATTCTCAGTAATCCAATAACAAAATCTATGCTAACATCCTCTCATGACTTTTGTAATATAGGTAATGGCTGATACAACCCTATATTTTGCTTCACTCCTTTCGCCATCTAACATACTCTGCAATTTTGTATAGACTTCTTTACATATTCCTACAATTGTAGCTAGCAATAATTCTTAGCAACCAAAGCAATGGTATTATCTCTACCAAAATGTCCAACCAATCCTCTACTATGCTTTTCCTTAATGAGATTCTCTCTTATTGAACTTTGGGAATGCACAACTAGCTTCCTTTGAACAATATACCACCCTGGATCATGAAATACAACCACTTTGTCCTATCAAGTGTAATAGGTTCTGTACAAGCCTTCCACGCATCACCAAAATTAGGATCATCTGGATACAAAGTACTAAGTTCCTTGAACCCAACCACCTCTATTTACATTTGTGTTAGCAAAAGTTGTCTTCTACTAAGAGTATCTGCAACTTTGTTAGACTTTGCACTCCTATGTTTCAAAAAAATAAATGTATAACTCTACAAAAACTCAACCCACTTCAATGCCTTTGGTTTTATTTTTCTTGACTATTCAAATATTGCAAAGCTTGATGACTAGCATACAAAACAAACTCCTTAGGAAGAAGATAGTGTCTCTACTTCTTCAATGCTTTGACTATAGCATAAAATTCCTGATCATAAACAAAATATTTTCTTTTTGCATCATTCAACCTTATTTTCTAAAAAATTAGTTGGGAAAACCAACCAAAAGATAAGTGTTTACATTTTGTTCCACTCAAAATTTTAGTTTTTTGGAAGTTATTTTAGTTTTTTTCCTCTAACTCTAAGCCTAAACACCCTATTTATACTTGCCAAAATGGCTTACAATACATTCTAGAACATTACATAACATAATGGATGACCTAAAGATGGTCTCCACACATCCCAAGATAAGATCTTATCATAAACATCATGATTAAAATAAATCTTGCAAGTCAACTGCCATAAAAATGCAGAAAAATCATCCAAAATGCTAACTCTTGACATCAATAGGAACACTTGACACATGAAGGATCACTTAGAACATAAAGGATCACTTGGCACATTAAGAATAGCTTGGCACATACTATGGAACTTGGCATACACTATAGAGAAAGATGGGATAACACACTAACTTGAGTGTTAACATGAAATTACTGACACTCAACAATTGCTTCAACTTGACAATGATTGCAACTTGACAACAACTAGCATAATGAACAAAAATGAGAAGGATAACATGTCAACCCAGGATGCTTCCGCATCAAACAACTAGGGTAGAAATAAATGATTCTTCAAAATCATGCAAGTGTTACAACCTAAGCTGAATCCAACTTAGATTGAGAAATCCATGTAGCATCTTCAACTGGTCTTTTCTCCTAGTTCACCAAATATTCACAATACTCTTTTCCTCTTTTTCTTGTACTAACTCTCTGATCCAATATTTTTTCAACCTCTTCAATCTACTTCTTAGGATAATCATCAGGTACAACAACTTTATCATTTGACTCATGATACTTATATAGATAATCAACATTGAATAGAGGAGATATATCCATGTCGTTAGGTAACTCAACTTCATAAGCATTTCCACTATCAAACTTCTTCAAGAACTTACAAGGTTTAAACTTCTTCATCTTTAGCTTACTATATGTTCCAACCAAAAATCTCCCTTTCTTCAAATGAACCATCACCTCATCACCAACTTCAAAAACATGATATCTTCTAGACTTATTAGCATTTTTCTTGTACTTATGATTACTTTGTTCCAACTTCAACTTCACTTCCTTATGCAAAGACTCCATAAAAGAAGAAAATTCTTCTCTTGCAATGCTTCGTTTCTCTTCACTAGCAACATCCCTTAAATTTGATACTCCTCTTGGATTCATTCCCATAAAAATTTCAAAAGGTATCTTCCCAGTACTTCTATTTACTACATTAAATTTGTAGAATGAACAACTACAAAAGTTCTATTGCACCTATGACCAAGATTTGATACCACTTGTTAGAGTGGGGTTTCCATTGCACCAAAAGATCAATCTATCAATGCCTGATACAACCACTCATCTTATAGTACATAGGAGGTAGCTAAGCCCTTGTCACAAATCCTGAGGGGAGCACTAAACAAATTTCCAATAGTTCATTCTAGCTATGAGTCGACAATTAGTAAAATCATTATGGAAAGAGTTTAATTGTAATGTAACATGTATTTAAATATCTTAATGATGTCCTAAATTTTTTACCATGATTTTAGTCTCCTATATTTTTCAAACTTTTAGGAATGGAGTTGATTCAATGTGATGTCAATTTTGAGTCTAGATTGCCTATAGGATGATCTTTCTTCTTATCATTCCTTTGAGCTAACCTAATGCAAGAAATCATGTGAGCAATGCATCAGTCCAAGGCTAGGTGATTAGGGTATGGATGATTTTTTATGGGTTATCACAGTAAGAAGAAGGTTTGGATGTTCTACTAATTTATATTTTCTTATTCATAATGATGTTGAATGCAAAGATTTGTGATGAGAATTAGTTCTTCATGAAAGAATTCCTACAAATATTTGAGAAACCCTAATTATATGATCAAATGTTCCATTAAAGGAATTGATGCAGGTGCAATGAAGAAATCATGATCATATATAGAGAAAATATAGTATAAAAATATCAAAGAACAATCTTGAAGACAATATACAGATCATGAGAATGAACTATGATGGTCTGATTTTCCACAATGCAAAAAATTTTCTCAAAAAAATAGGTATGCAAAATCAGATAGATCTATATATCTTGCAAATTAGGGTTTGAACTTTTACAAATTTATTAACCCTAGGTAGGGCCCTATTAAAATAAAATTTGTGCCCTAAGTAGACCTGTTAGGTCATGTGCTTCTACTTTGAAAATTTTAGCAGGCGAATCATTTTTGAATATGGTATATTATTTTGGGAGACCATTTAAGTTCTTCCTTTTTTGTTTCATTTTTCTCAGATTCATTTCTACCATAAGATCTCCCTTCAGATCTATGACTATCATCATGTCACTATCATGAACTACAAGGTTTTTATCCTATGCAACATGGAAACCATTGTAAAATAGAGAGACGACGAGGTGAAGTTCTTAAAGATGGGTGCTAGGTTTTTAATTGCTTTTGAGGATTTTAGTGATGTGACTAGATGTCAAAGATATCAAATATTAGAAAAGAGTACTAGTTGGAGTATGACCTATTTTCCATCACTAGCTTCTATGAAGTCATGGTGATTGCTATGTTGTGACTAGAAAATATAGGAATCTTGCCAATAGCAACATGGTGACCTCCCAAAAATTGTAAACCATGATGGACAAAGGGTGGTTACAGTGCTGGAAATCTTGCTTGTGGTAATTAAGTCTTGCCAACATGGTGATTATTAGATGTGTCAGGTGAAATAAAAGAGGAACCAGAATAAGAACATGTTGTTTTCATTTTCACAATGGTGGATTTTCAAAAGATCATGATGGTCACTATGTCACCACTAGAATGTGAAGGAGTTTTGCCAGTGGCGACATGGTGACTTACTAGGAAAAACGAGCCATGGCAATGGTTTATATTGAAAAGTGAGTGCCAAAAAGTTCTCTCACCATGAGTAAGCTATGAAATCATTATGAAACATCTACAACAATTAATAGGGTACTAGTGATGAGAACGTGTATATTTTGTGTGCCAGATTCTTCAAGGAGTGTGGTAGTCTCTATGTTGTCACTGGAAAACCCATATTTATACTGGTAGTTAAATAACACCTTCCTAGAAAAGACAAGACACAATGAAACCTAATTTTAAGGAGTGCCACAAAAAGGGGTAAATATTATATGTACTTTTCCAGTGTGTCAAAAAAAAGTCATGTCACATATTACATGGAATTTCATTCAGAATAAGGGAACTACTAAATGGGAACTGTCAGATCAAAACACATCGATGGAAGGTGCTAAGTCACTATAAGAAGTTGTTCGATCTTTAGTGGTAGTGACATGGAAGCTAAAGTAAAATAAGAGGGTCCACCATAGTCACAAAAAAAAACTTGTGAAATACACATTGTGAGATCAAGAATGAATCGACAATGGTCATTGTATTGCATAAGGAAGTTACTCGTGGATTATGTATAGTGACATAGCAAGAAGGTAACACATGTTCACGAGCACCAATTGGTCTAGATCGAGTTGCCAGTAGTCAAAAGAAAGGATTATGCAAAGGGTTTTTATAGGATTGAATGCCAACCTGGCAAATGGAAGGTGAGTCATTCATAATTTTGTTCTTGGATAGTTAGATTTTTTTAGAATCAACAGTGTGTTTTGAAAATAGAAGATGATGCCACCCTATTCTCATCATAGTTCATTTATGAAGATTTAAAGGTCCTATGTGAACTAAAAATAGAGTATATTGTGAATATTTTTCCATTTATTTCATATGTGAACAAATTTTTAGACTTCTAAAGAGCTCAGAGATATTGAGAAATTGTGCTTTGTGTAATCAGAAAGTGAAAGAATTTCCAGTAATTTCAGTGTGTTATAGGATTGTAGTAATAAATTAGCGAAGAGCCAAGTAAGTTTCTTAGTTCACTTTATATCAAAGTACTCTAGTATTCTATGATTTTTATCCATCATGCCTCCAAAGAAAGTATTCTCGAGTCAGATAGATTATGCTAGAAGAAACATACATGATGACCTTCTTGAATTATTACCTGAGCCTACAAATGTGTTAGCCTAGATGAAAAAGCTGATTTTTGTAAATCCTAAGCTCAAGATAGAAAATGGTTTGTATGACAGAGATAATTGGCTTAGGGATGCTACTACTACCAAATCAAGGCTTTTCCTTTTTGAAAAGTGGTTTTCAGAAAGAATTTTTTTTTCTCCCCATGCAGACATTTGGAATTTTGATTGAGGGAAACTAGTGGTCCCTGCTATTTTTGTGGATGTTGATTTGCTCATGGCCATTGCCCAAAATTATGACTCTATGGCTAGAAGAGTAAGAAGATTTCATGGGGAGTGCTTGTTAAGTATTAATGCTAAGGAAATTTGAGAAGCCTTTGGCCTAGAACCACTTTCAGAATATCATATACACATTGACTTGCTAGGACTAGAAAAGGAATACGTATCTAAGAAGGATAAGATCAGGCATTGAGGGCACACATAGGTTCAATTGGGAACTTGTTATTAGTCACAACATTTACCAGGGAACCTTTTAAAAAGGAATTTTTCACTTCTTGGACTATAGAGATAATATGAATTTACGTAGGGTTTTTGGCAAGAATGAGTAGAATTTTATGCAAATAAATTTCATGTATATGATGGCTTAGATTTCTTCTTTTGGTGTGGATATTTTTTTAAATTTTGCATCCTATATAGTAGAAAAAAATCCATGTAGGGCTAGTTGGAATTGCCAAGAGCAAGGTAGAAAAGAGTTTTGGTTACTACTCATTATTGATGCACATGTTCTTATTTAAGGGTACAACATATTTTGGGAAGGAGATGGTTTTGAATAGAGAACATGAAGGAGAGGCTCTACCAGTTTAGTTATGGAGTGCAGATATGACTAAGGATGCAGAAAATGCTAGTTTTAATTGAATTTTTGTTAGACCAATAGATAATCCCTTTGATTTAAAAGTGTCACATAATTGGGCTGATATCATACCATACCTTGTTTCAATATTTTTTTAGGTTTATGGTTACCAAGGAATTTCTTTGAAAGTAGGAATAGCTAAAATATTGTGGCAGCTAGGTGGATTGGAGGAAGCATATTTGGTAAGAAGAGGCAGAGGCTCAATTTTCCCTACTTGTACTATAGCCCACCATTTCATAATCACAAAATGTGGATGGTTGTTTTTGTATAAATTCTTGGGTCAATACAAAATGGTTGTGTCTCATCCCCATTTTTGTGATTCTAAGGGATTTTTTAGTAGTCTTTTTAGATTAAGGACTAAAGATGGTTCCCACAAACATGGAACTTATTTCTATGAGGATATAATAAGGAATGAGTTTTCTTTACAAGAGAAAGAGATTAAGAAAGAGAAATGGAAGAGTTTTCTCCAAATTTTTGTAATTTATTCATTGTTTTGATAAAGATTACAAGCCTCTAGATGATGCAAAAATAGAGGTAGACATAATAAATAAACTCATGATTGCTTTTCCTAAAATCATGGAGGCATTAAATGAGAAGAAGCAATTTTTTATCAATTCTTTTCTTGATAGAGCTAGAGAGGTCATGAGGAGATTGGCATTCACTCATATAATTGGAACAGGGCAGTTGATTGTCTAGAAAAGACCTGGCTACCATGTGATTTAGAATAAGATGATAATTGTGAACAAAGGAAAACAAATAGTAGGGTCAACTAGTGTTGTCCTAGAAGAGAGGCTTGATGAACCTATTGGTTTTATTTTTCATAGTATAGAATAAGGTCTAAAATTTTGGTGAAAAATTAGTTAGGGCATTGTATTTTGCAGATTAGGGTTTCATTCCTTATAATTTTCACAAACTTTTAGGTTACCCTAGTCATGCCTTGATTTGTGTGTTGTTGAAGTCTATTAAATTCTCAAGGTTTGTCTCTTAACATAGCTTTTAAAATGCCCTAAGTGTGAAAAACCCTAGGTCTCCTTTCAAATTTTAGAAAAGATTTGTAAAGCGCTCAAAATTTGGCCCTTTATGGTCTTACAATGTAGGGTTTCACATAAGAAAAAAAAAACCTCTTTCTTCTTATTTTCGTGGTTGTGTTTTGTAGTGCAGCATAAGAATGTAAAGAAGTATTATTTTACAAGCATACACTTTTGTCTTTTGTAATAGCAGAATATTTCATTAAGAGTATCCCCAATCATACGTTTGGTTTTAAGTGAGGAATTGTAAAGGATTTTTCATGCTTTGAAATTGGGTTTACGGCTTTATGGTGAATAGTTGAAAGGGTGAGCAGAAGAAGTTTGAAGAAGTATTTCTGGTCATATGATATAAGTGTTGAGCATGTGATTGTAAAATGTCTTGAAGGATGAGTGTTGTGCTACTTTATGAGAATACAGGTAAGCTTTTGAGTGAAAGGGTGGAAAGGTATTGAGTTGAGGTCTACGCATCTATGTTCTAATGGATGGCATAAGAGTGTAATACCTTGGTAGGATGTAAAGGGATGGTTTGTAAGAATGCACAAAATGCTTTATGATTCTATGGGAAAAGTGATTTTGTAAGAGCGAAAGTGAGATGCAGTTGTGTTTATGTGCATATGTTCTTCGAGCTTGTGGACAATCATAAAGCTAGATTATAACAAGTAATCATTTAAAGTGGGACTTGTTGAGTTGTTAGATGGGTCTTGCATAAGCAAATCAAATGGTGACACGTCACAAACATTAGATGGGCTCGACCCGCATGGTAGACAACTTAGGTTCTCAAATTTTGCATGTGCTAAAAATCAATGGTGATGTTATTTTCTATTTGTTTATGCTTCAATCTAGGTCATTGATCAGTGAAAGTGAATTTTTATCATTTTGCCTTTACGTTTGCAAGGTAAGTGTATGAACAAAGAACTATTTTATTCTTTCTCCATGGTTATGAGTTAGGTTTAAACATGTGAGCATAAAAGGTAAAGTGAAGGAATGAATACAAGGCTTTACACTTATACAAGAAAGGAAAAACATAAGAGTGAAATGCCATCTATAGAAGCTTTGTAGTGTTACAAGGATAGGGTAACCCATGCGAACGTAAAGAAGGAATAAAGAAAAGATAAGAGTCATTATAGTGTTATGGGTAAAGCCTAGCTCGTATGACTAGAGGATGAGTTTTTAAAGAGTTACGGTGTCCCAGGTAATGAAGTAAGTAGAGAAATGTGAAGGAATTTTTCAAGGTTTCTACTATTACGTGTGTGTATGAGTGTAATAGGTAAAAAGAAGGTAGCAGCAAGGGTTTTATGCTCATACGAGGAATGTTTGACATGTCAGAGTGAAAATGTTAGTTGCAAAGACTTGAGATTCTATGGTGTAAAGGGTCGCATAAAGGCGTCAAGGAAATTTCAATGTAGTGTTTAAAAGGATCTAATGCTTCTATGCTTGGGTTGTTCTAAAGCATCATTGAAGTAGCAAAAAAGCTAGCCAGGGGTGTTTCCGAGGTTACAAAGCTTGGAGATCTTGACTTAGCTTTAGAATGAAAGACTAGAATTTGAAAAGAAAGCTGCTAAAGTGTCATACCAGTTCAAAAAAGGATAGAAAAACCATTTCCAAGTAAAATAAAACATTGAAAAGGACATCAGGATCGACTTTCATGATTGATATCCCTTGCTGTCAATTTACGAAGTTGGAATTAAATGCTCGTGCATGTAGAATTAATTAAAAAGTTGGTGGATTGAATCATTAACACATAAATATTTGATTGTATGTCCAAAATATTGGCACTCTAAAGAAATTGTGTTATTGCTCTGAAAATTTTATCTAAGCATCCATAGCCCTATGATTTTTTGTGTTGTTGTGCAAGGATTCAAAGTAATTTGGAGAAAAGATGGCTAACAAAGAAGTCGAAGAGGTTCTTGAAGAAGAGGTTGAGGTTGAAGACGAAGGAGATGATGAGGTAGAAGTCACAATAGAAGGAAAAAGAAAGAAAATTACTACTAAGACAGAAGAAATTGAGGGTTAGGAAGCCTAACAAGCATGCTAGAGATTGGTTGAAACTTCTTCCAGGATCATCAAATGCTATCTTAGCTAACAACCACATCTTCAGAGACCCTTAATTTCTGGTTAGGGATGCACAGTGCCTTAGAATTGATGGTTTCAACTTGTTTTTATATTTCTACTAGAATAGAATAGAAAAGGTGCCAGTATGTAACCCATGGAATAGAAACATGGCCAAATTGATATTTCCAGAAGCATTTGTTGATGTAGACCTATTGAAAGCATTGATAAATTCCTACAATCTAGTTACGAGGACTTTTCAAAGATAAAATGGGACTTTTTTGTGCACACTAGATAGAATTTTTTTTATAGAAGCTTTTGGATTGGAAGGGTAGATGGATGTGCCTATTGATCTTGAAGACCTACAAAGGAAATTTGGGAGTAATAAGACCTACTTTGTAAACAATTTCATGTTCCCCCATATCCCTTATAATGTGAAAAAGGTAGGGATGATTCCGAGGAAAGTGGGGGATTTTTTACCCTTAAGAAAATTCAAGAACTATTTCAAGAACATAGTATATTGGCTACATAAGGTTCTAGGGAGTGATGGTGGAAAGGATTGTGTTTATGGTTCCCTATTCTTGATGGCATGTGATAAATAGGACTCCTTCCACCATAAGGATTATGATTATGTATCTTTTATCATGGACATCATGGACAATCAGCTTATCAATGCAAAGAAGGGAGAAATGAATAATTTCACATTCCACCATTACTCACTACTAATGCATCTTATTCTGGATTCTCTATTTATAGTGGCTTCCTCTCCCTCTAGCTCATGTGGCATTTGTGACATAATGTAATAAAAATTATCTACCATTTTCCTTAGGTTACCAGGATATGGAACCTCTATGTAAAAACCCTTAAAGTTAGGGTTGGTCCTTTTCATAGCCAAGCTGAAGTGGATGGATATACAAGAGACTGCACAGGGCAATATGATTGTGTGAACATTGGAGAGCACTATTGGGAAAGAAATCTCTAGCTTGGTCAAGCACTTTGCTCTCATGAATGAGGTAAAGGTGGATGAAATTGAGGATAAGCTAGATGTAGTGTATAATGAATGTCTTGATATCAGAAAAATGTATGAAGAAGAGCTCAAAATGAGCCATGTACAAAAAAAAAGAATAGAAGAGTTGGAGGGGAAAATTCAAAGTTTGGAAGAAGAAATAATATCTCTCAAGGAACAACTCAAGGCAGAAATAGAGGCAGAGCATGCACCCAGGAAGGTGGAAGAAGAAAGACACACTATAGAGCTACAAGCCCAAATAGAAGAAATACCTATGGGGGTAACAGTGCCAATACCTATAGCAAATGTGGAAATAGGGGCTCCTAAATTTGACAATGTAATTGAGAAAAGTATCACAATGAATGTGTTAAAGCATAGGATAGGTGCTTTGAAAAGAATATCTCAAGATACTTATAATGCATTCATAAATCTACAATCTATAGAGCTGGTATGCAAGGATGCAATTGGATGGCTTGAGCCAATATTTCAGCAATGGAGACCATACATGCAGTTCTTTGACAGATTGATACCCTTGTTAGCCAAAAAGCTAGATCTCCCAGGTAAAGTTATTGCTGTGAAAGAGGGTGTGGACAAGGTAAAAGACCTATTGCAATTTTTCATAGGGAAACTGGCAGCCATACAAAATAAAATGAAAGTATTAACAAATGGTTTTCATTCCTTAATTCTTTTTTTTCTTGATTCTGATAGCAAAGTAAAGGATTTCAACAAATGGTCTAGTTCTTTTGACCATATTGTAGACTTGCCACAGGTGGCATCTATTTTCCAAGATGATATTGATGAGTGTATTTTCAATGAACTTATTGACACCCTATTCAAGATTGAAAATGAAATGAATATGTTTACTACAGAGGGAAGGGTGATTGCAGATGCCAGATGGTAGAAATCTATTGGTGAATTGGCAACAACCAAAACTTATGAATGGTCCACCAAAAGAGAGGTTATTGCCTATGTTGGTTTGACTTTTTGTTTGATAGAAGTCTTTTGTCCAATTGTAGAAAAGTCAAATTTTTCATTCTAGTGGATAATAGGGTTTCTAGATAATTCATCCGTTTGCTAGCCTTTGAAATTTTTTTGTTAAAACCCTATGTTTCTTTCTATTCATAAATTGTCAGGCGCAAAATATTTGAATTTTCAAATCGAGCAAATATTCTATTGTCTTTTTATCTTTTGTTCCCTCGAGATACCTTTCCTCTCAGATTCCCCAACCGTCCGATCTAAGTAAGATCCACCATTGTCGTTACCTCGCTATGCAAACATGGGCACTTTTTATGTATGGCGAGGTAGCGAGTGCTGAAAATTTTATAAAATGGGACCACAAAATGAAGATACGTTGGTCAGAGCTTTATTTTCTGGCCAATTTATTAGTCAAGTACACATTGCAAGTACCATCAAAATAGGAAAGGGGACCCAACAGAAGCAATCTGAAGTTAACACTAGAATGATGATTTTTCTGATGTTTCGCTACCTCGCTATCGAAAAAATTTGACATCTTACTATTAGCAAAGTAGCGAGGCACCGTAAAATTGAAGAGTCGGTAACATTGAAATTCATCAGTACCATGACTAATCTAGGTGGCACGATAAGTAATAACTGCCATTGTTAGAAGCAGTTAATAGCAGCAATAGTAATTTGATGGACCCTTGCATTTTACGGTGCCAAAATTTATTAAAGTTTTCGGAGCTCGCTACTTTGCTATCGAAAAAATTTGACATCTCGCCATTAGCGAAGTAGCGAGGCACTGCAAAATCAACAGTCGGTGGGACCTTTAGTAATGTGGGATGATGACTAGGACTAAATTAAGATCTTAAAGGGTGCCAACTATGTAGAATTCCATACTTCATCAATGCCCTATTGATCAATTGTGCGAGAGATCTTAAGCATCCGATTAAAATAGAATCAACAGTCCTCGCTATCTCACATTGAAAAGTTGCATGCCATTTAAGCTATGTGACACAGTGAGTATAAGTCAAAAAACTACGTGCAGTTTCCCTACCTTTGATTAGGTCTCTGATCAACGGCCGTTGTCTTCTCGCTATGAAGAGTTGCTAGGGAGATACGTATAGTGACATAGCGAATAAGGTCCCACCATCATCTTTCTGAGAAAGCCCAGTAACATATCATCTGCTGAATTAAGATCAGATCGATGGTTCTCATTGCTTCGCTATGGAAAGGTGCTCATTCTTTATGCATAATGAAGTAGCGACCTGCTGACATGTGTCCTTAGTTACCAGTGGGTCCGGACTAAGCACCATCAAGGAAAGAGTTATGTACGTGGTAAATTTTTATTGGATAAATTGACCAACATGTCAAGTGCAACGCCTAGTTGTTTTCTCACTATCATATGATCGTAAGATTTTTGAAGATTGATGGTGTAGTTTTAAATGCAGAATGTGGTGCCACTCTCTGTATTAATTAGACATGAAAGCATCGTGCATGAGAAAAGTAGAGTATAACATAGAAGATTTCATCAATTTCATCTTACATGAGCAAAGATTCTGAGCCATTCCTGAGTAGAAGCAATTACTAAAGGAAAGCGTGCTAAATTTTAGCAGAATTTGTGAAATTGTTTGTTCGTTGAAAGCTTGCAGAAATACAGAGGAAAAAAGAGATAGAATTCAAGTAAGTAGTACTACCATAATCTTTGTAGGCTTTTTAGTTCTGTAAAAAATAATCCAAGATGCCTCCGAAGAAGCGATTTTTAGGTCAAATAAACTATTTGGATAGAAATGTGCATGATGACTTGCTTGAGTTGCTCCTTGAGTCTACTATAGAGATAGTGCAAGTTAAAAGGTTAACCTCATTGAACCCTAGGCTAAGGATAGTTGATGGATTGTATGATAAGGGTAATTGGGTCCAGGATGCTAAAACTTCTCAAACTGGTTTGAGTTTGTTCAAAAAATGGTTTGCAGAAAGGAAATTATATGCCCCACATGCCAATATATGGAATTTTGATCTAGGAAAGCTAGTTGTTCCCAGTGTGTTTATGGATTATGACCTTCTTGAGGCCATGGTGAAGAGTTATGATCAAGCCACTAGGGTAGTGAGAAGAGTAGATGGTGAAATTTTAATTACCATCAGTCCAAAAGAGATTAGGGAATTTTTCAGTTTGGGACCTCTCACTAGGTATCATGTGCATATTGATTTGATAGAATTAGAAAAAGAATATATGTCAAAAAGGGATGTAGTTAGACAAGGTGCACTGAAGGCCCACATACGCAGAATTGGAAACCTACCAACAATAACATCATCTTCCAAAGAACTTTTCAAGAAATCCTACTTCAATGCCAGGGCAATAGAGATATATATGACCCTGTGCAGAGTCTTTGGAGAGGGTGAAGAAGATTTTATTCTTGTGAGCTTCATGTATATGATCACTCAAATCTCCTCTTTCGGTGTAGAAATAATTTTTGATTTTGCATCTTACCTAGCTAATGAGATTCATAGTGGATTGGTGGGGATTGTAAAGAGCAAGGTGGAGAAGGTTTGGGGTCAGTACTCCCTATTAATGCATATGTTTCTATTTAAAGGGGTTACATATTTCAGTAAAGAAATGGTACTAAATAGGGAACAAGAGGGGGAAGCACTACCAGTTCAATTATGGAGTGCAGACATGACTAGGGAAGCAAAAAATACTAGTTTTGTTAGATTCGATAGGCACTTTGCTTCCAAACTAAGGTGCCTCATATTGAGTGACAATCTCAGAATTCCTCAGGCACTAATGCACCTTGTTAGGCCTATGGACAGCCCCGTAGTCTAAAAGTTTCACATAATTGGGGAGATATCATCCCATATCCAGTCTCAAATATCATTAGAGTTTATGGATTCAAAGGGACACCCCATGCACTACCCTATCAGGTGCCTTTAAAGGTAGGAGTAGCTGAATTTTTATGGTAGTTGGGAGGAGTAGAGGAAACCTTTTTGCACAAAAGGGGAACATGATCAATTTTTCCTACTTGCACTATAGCTCACTAGTTTGTAATAACTAAGGAAGGGGGGATTTTCCTCTACAAATTTTTGGATCAGTATCTGACTCTCATTTTTGTGATGTAGAAGATTTCTTTAATTCTTCTCTTAGGCATAGGATCAAACTTCACCCAATTCAGCATGAATTTTATTTCCCTGAAGATTTAATAAGGAATGAATACTCTCTGTAGGAGCAAGAAATAAAGAAAGAAAAGTGGAGAGTCTATTCAAAAGTTTTGGAGTTTATTAATTGTTTTGATAAGGACTACAGTCCTCTTAGTAATGCTGCAACTAATGCAGATAGAATAAATAAGCTTATGAGTACATTCCCCAAAATAATGGAGGCAATGAATCAGAAGAAACAACATTTTATTGATTCTTTTCTAGATAAAGCCAAGGAAGTAATGAGGAAATTGGGTTTCACCGCTAACATAGGGGCAGGTCCACTGGTTGTGTGAAAGAGGACAAGATATACTGTCATTTGGGATCAGATGTCCCCTGTAAATAAAGGAAAGAAGATATTTGAATCTACTAGTACTATTTTTGAAGAAAGACCCCTTGAACCCTCTCCCAAAAGAAGAAAAATAATAAGGGAAGAGGAATCACATGGTGAAAGTTACTCACCCTCCCAAACTCCTATGAGAATTCAGGAGGAACAGCTCACCAATGAGCAAATTGAGCAAATGGGATCACAAGGAGGAGTTTTTGTTACCCAGGCTGAAATTGATGAAGGGAACCCCTAGGAGCCTCTTGTGCATAGTTTTGAACTAACTGTAGCAGATTTCAGGGGAAGGGAATTATACCCTATTTTGGAACAAGCCAATCAGCAATTTTTGTCTGATAACAGTTTTGTAAAATCTGGGGCTTTCCATCAGTTTGCATGGAGGGCAAACATGCACATTTTTGAGGAAAGATGTAGGAATATGAAAGTAGAGAATCCAAAAATGGATGAAGCATCTATTCAGAATCAAATAAAGGAATGAATGATACAAGAGTTCCAGAATATAACCCATGAAGAGGGTAGATAGATGGTGAAAGATGCAAATATTTTATTATTGCCAAATTGGGACATTGCTGATGCCTTAATTTTTAATTTTGTGTCAAATAATTTGGGATTATAGGATCCAGATAAAGAGGAATTCTTGGGAACAACATTTAGTAATGACCAAGCTGCTCTTGTTATGTGGTCATTAAGAAGAGGATCCAGGATTACTCCGTCATAGCTTGATGATTCAGGACTAACAGGGAGTATCATTGTGAGGAGAGTCACTGATACTTCACATGTACAGGCAGCCCACATGAACGTGGACTATTCTAAATTTGCCTTGGCCACTGTAGAAAAAGAAGAAAAGGAAATGACTGACCTACAGAGCAAGTATGAAACAGTGGTGGGTGCCTATAATAAAGAAGTAAAAAGGAGAATTGAGCTTGAGAACAAGTTATTGGGAAAAACCACTAGGCCAAAAATAACATACCCTCGCCCCCCAGTTGAAACTTTTAAATCCACCCCTCTCATAGAAATACCAGATACACCCCAAAGGCCACAATACTACACTGCTAAGGACTTTGAAGAAGAAAAAAGTAAATTGTGGGCCTTACATGTAGAATTGGAATCCAAATATGAAAATAAATTGAGAAAGGCTCTCACATATTTGGGGGACAAGATTGAATGGCCGCTAATTCATGATCAGTTAGCCAGGGTGATCAGTATCTGGGAGGATTTGAAATCGAATGATGAGGCTCTAATGCCTATTTTGAATAAATGGGTGACAAGGGAGAAAGAAATAACACTTTTGCGTTTCTCTATCATAGACAATTCTTTTGATCAAAGTGAAAAAACATTTGATATTGCTTTAATGACTTTAGTAATAAAAGGATTTGTTTACCAAAAGTAGTAGTAGGCTACTTTGAGAAATATAAGAGCCAAAAATTCAATTTGTTTCCTCATGCCCTAGAAAAAAAGAATAATTTGAAAGGCAAAGATGAATGGGCAATAGAACTTAATGATTTATTCTGTTTAAGAATGAATCAAGTCATTAATGAATCAGGGCATGTATGGTGGGCTGCCACAATAGAAGAAATGGTGAAAGCCCAAATATTCTTTGATTCTTTAAAGCAAGATTTTGTTACCATTAATAAGGATGTTGAATATGTGCTAAAAAGACAGAGGGATATTTTATAGTTCAATTGGCCAGATGATGTATTATTTGACAAATGGATGGCAGATATGGCTCTCGTTGAACAGTTTGATGAAGATGAAGATGATAGTGATGAAATGCAAGGTGAGGAGATCTGAATCATTGACCCTGTCACTACTCAAACCCAACTGAAAGAAGAAGACAAGGATAATCTGTTACCTTCAGTTACAGATCTGGGACCACAGGATGCCGATACAACTATAGAAAGGGAAAAGGTAGAAGTTATTTCCCCCATACAGGATAAAGATGGTGAAATCCCACAGGTGGAGGTTGACGTGCCATCATCAGAAAAAACTTCATCGTTGGTTAATCTGGTTGCTGCATACAAGGAAGGATCAGAATAGTAACCAACTTAGCAACAAAGGAGCATGTAACAAAAGGGCCCACAAAAGGAATGTCTGATGTAAAACTTTTGCTATTACTCACATTTTTGTCATCTTGTTACAAGTATATGTAAATGTCTTTTAAAGGACACCTATCATTTTTCTTTAGCCTGAAGCTTTTTGCATCTCACACTATTTAAGTGAAATCCCAAGGCTAAAGAATGGTCTGAATTCTATTTTTCTAAGTAATATGCTTAGTCTATTTTTGGTCCAAATTTTGAAAGCAAGTTTATAATGTATTTTCTCTATCAATTCTTTGAGAATACATGATTATAGAATGAGTTGTGTTTCTTTATGAAGATCATTCTGAGACTATTGTAAATGATATACCATTTTCAAAGAAGATGAATACAAATTGTGAACTGTCCCCATATTATTCTTCTCTGAATCTTGTCTCCTTCCAATTACTTGGTTGTCTTGATATTGTATAAGTAAAGGCTTGTGCAATTGAATGCAATCTAGTTAGGTTGTATATCTATTTATCACTGTTATTAATTCAATGGATTAAATAAAAGCTTTGAAGAATGTGATAAGGTTTCTTTAGTAGTGGAAAGGATTTTGAATGATGGATTCTGATAAGAATTGCTGATAGAATTTGTTGTAAGGCAATAAACTAGATCTGAGAACTTTCTATAGACTCTTGACCCCAATGGATTAAGCACTGATAAAATTTATTCAGCTGAAGGAGAAATATATCATAAATGGTTATCAAGATGCAGCATTAAATCAAATTTTACTTTTATTTCCTGTAGATCTTCAAAGGCTGGCCAATACTTTTCTGCATGGAATGTTTTAGCTTCAGTTAGCCACTATTGTCAAGAACATCTACAGTTCTATAGAAGAATTCCTTGCCATATCTATTTTATGGGATGTGTTTATCAAGTTAGTAAAGAATTATGTATATGTTTGAGGATTTTTGAAATGAGAATCAGAATGAAACTAAGAATAATCCTCATATAGTTGTTCCAGTTTTGAATCATCCTTGGGTATACCCACCTTGATTTTGCAGAGCCAAAAGAGTAGAAAACCATCTGTGGTTTTGTTGAAGTTGGGTCCAAATACTTTGCATACACAATTGTTAATAAGAATTGGCTAGTTTTCAGATCGTGTATGTACTGTCATTCTGGTATTAAGCATTTTGTCGCTTAGTAGTTTTAGTGCATTTTAAAACACCAACAGTATGGGAAGCAATTATGGAAATCAAGGCCCTACCAATAGGAAGCAGTTAGAGAAGAAGATAAAGTTGAAGATTTTATGCTCCAGATGTCATTTGTAACTGTCTTTCTTTGTTTCTTTTTGAAAAAAGGTGTCTAGATATTTTGGGAAAAGTTGTTATACTCATTGTTGTAAAAGGACACCTGTCAATCACAATTTCCCTTTGCTTTTTGCAACTCATGTTATATAAATGAGTTTTCAAGGCATTGTGAGGGTCCAAAATTTTTGTATGTTTTCAGTTATTCCAAGAAAGTACATTTGGTCCAATCATATGTAGTGTTTTTGAGTTTATTTTTAGTCATGTACTTTTCTGATGATAGATAGAAATGCAAAATTAGTGTGATTCTTTGGGTTCCTTACTAAGTTCCTATTGGTTATTGTATTAGTTAGCAAGAAGGATAATACAAAGGGATGTTTACACTAAATTTGTGTCACCATTTTTCTGTCTCCTTTTCATGAGTTTATCAGTTTTGAGATCATTTGGATAATGTTCATTTGATTAAATGCATTTTGGATGGCATGTATATTGGTTATATTGTTGCTTTTAATTCAATTAATTATGTAAATGCTTCAATAAATCAGTGGAATTCATGAGTTTATGAAGAGGATATCATGTAAGAATGGAAATAGGTGATTATAATTGATAGATTCAATTATAAGTTAATTGAACAAGGTCTCTTGCCAATTAGTGATTTCTTTGTGCCCAATGGATAAGGTACTAGTCTTATAAATTAGAGATGATTTAGAATAACTTTTGCTTCTACATGTTAAAACTATTATAAATTCAAGATCATTCATATACTTTTTGTTCAAGGTTGTAATGCTGGTCACCACTCTTTTACATTTAGTTTTATGAGTCATAGGTAGCTATTGTAGACACCTAAATTTGATTACACTTCTTTGGTAATCCTATTTAGTTATCTCTAAAGGCATCATTAATTAAATTAATTAATCCTTTGCCATCCCCTAGCTGATTAATTTAATTAATCATCTATAGTCCTAATTGATAAATCAAATAACCTATTATTTATCAATTAATCCTATTCTTCTATCTAATTCCAAAATCCTCATTTATTAAATAAATCTATTTGATAAATAAAGCCCTCAAATCTAATAACCCCTAACCTATTCCTAAACCCTTCATTTAGCCTAATCCACCCCATCCACCCATACTAACCAAGCTTAGCTACTAACTCACCCACCCTCATTAAATGCCATCCACTTGCAAATCTCTAACAAGCCTAATCTAATCCTAAACCATCTCTAATCCACCCCCTAAACTTGTCACATTCCTTAAGTAAGCTTAAGACTTTCCTAATCCAAGGAAAGTCAACAATCTCAACTCCCTCCAAAATATCCCAACTACTAAGCCATGAATGCTCTTACAAAAGCCATAAAGACTCTTACAAGCCCATTCATTTCTCTTACAAGACATTATGAAGGGTATTTATGAAGATATTATCCCTTGAGCCTCCTTTGTTGACTCATCCTTCTCCTTTCCTCCATCCTCTCACCCTGTGACATGTGTCACTCCTTGATTGGTGCTAAACAAGCACAATCCATGTGCTCCCCTTTGAGTGCATCCTAGCCCTCCTTAAGCTTTCATCTCGCCTTGCATCTTAACCCTCCATCCCTCAAGCCCTTAGCCATAAATTGAATCCCCTCCCAAGCCATTTCATCACAACCTTTAAGAAAAAGTTATAATGCTAGTTTGAGAACCAAAAGCCATCAACCATACCCTTATAATGCCAAATTGAGAGCTCACAAAGCTACCAATTTTCCATTTACTCATCCCCACCATTGAAGCATAGTTTGAGCATCTTGAGCATACATCCCAATCCTTAGACTCATCTACTAAGCAAAGAGCTAAATCCCATTGGGAGAGTCCATTCATTTGGCTCATATTTTGAATTGGGGTTTTCTCTTTAGTCTCTCATTTATGTTATGGTATTTTAGTTTGTAAATGCTTTTGATTTCTTAATTTAGTGTTTCTAACATACTAATATAGCATATATAGCTACTATTCCCAGAAACAATTGTAAAATCTAGGAGATTTAGGACTAGATCTTCTTATAGGGGATGCATACAGATTTGAAAGCATTAAAGAAATTGGTAAACTATGTATGTGCATGAGGATGGAAGATGAGAATCAGAATGAAAGTAAGATAGTTGTAATACATCAGTTTGCATTTGAATCATCCCCAAGTACACCCACCTTGGTTTAGCAGAGCCTAAAGAGTAGGAAACCATCCATGGTTTCATTGAAGTTGGGCCCAGATGATCTACATTTGTAATGGATTATAGGAAGTAGCTAGTCTTAAGATTATTTAAGCATTATCTTTCTGGTATCGAGCATTTTGTTGCTTGGTAGTTTCAAACACCAACAGAACCCTTAGCCAAGAGGCAAAGAATAATAAAAGAAAAAACTCCTCACATTGAGGAATATTCACCTACTCAGTCCCCATTGCAAATTGGAGATGAGCAACTTACTAGGGAGTAGATGGAGCAGTTAGGAACTCAAGGGGGAGTGTTCATTACTAAGGTAGAGCTAGATGAGGGAAATCCTCAAGAGCCTCCAATACCAATCCTTGAACTGACTATGGCAGATTATAGAGGAAGGGAATTGGACCCTTAATGGAGCATGCTTGTCATGAATTCATGTTGGATGATAATTTTGTTAAATCAAGAGCCTTCCATCAATTTTCCTAGAGAGAAAACATGGGAATGTTTGAGGAAAGATTCAATAAGTTGAGAGTAGAGCATTTAGAGATAGAAGAGGTAGATGCACATAATTAGATTAAAGAGGAAATGACACAAGAGTTCAAGAACTTGACCCCTAAAAAGGGGAAACAAATGGTAAGAGCATCTAGTGTTTTACTGCCATCTAATCAGCATATTGCAAATGCTTTGATTTTTAATTCTATTTTAGGTGGATTAAATCTATAAGATCAAGGAAATAAAGAAATAAAAGGTGCTAGATTTAACAAAGACTAGGTTACATTGGTCATTTGGTCAATAAGGAAAGGGTCTAGAGCTAGTTCCTCACAGCTTAGTAACACTGGATTAATAGGTAGCTTGATTGTAAAGAGAGTAGAAGAAACTACTAATGTAGAAGCTGCACATCTAGGTGTTGGAGTATTTGGCTTGACCTTGGCCATTGCTGAGAGAGATGAAAAGGAAAGGTTGGAACTACAAGATAAATATGAAAAAGGTTTTGGAGGCATGCAATATAGAACTTCAAAAAAGAATTGAACTTGAAAATAAAGTGATGGGATGGTCCACTAGGCCAAGGATCACATACCCTTGCCCACCAGTGGAGCCTTTTAAATCCCCTCCCCTCATTGAGATTCCTAATACACTACAAAGGCCATAGTATTATATTGTAGAGGATTTTGAAGAGGAAAAGAGTAAACTCTAGGCATTACATGTAGAGCTAAATGTACAATATGAAGATAAGCTAAGAAAATCCCTCATGTATTTGGTTGATAAGATTGAATGGCCTTTGTTTTATGATCAACTAGCAAAGAAAATAAACATATGGGAAAAAATAAAAGAAAATAATGAGACCTTGAAACCTATTGTCAACAAGTGGAGTAAGAGAAGAAAAGAGGTTACCTTCTTATGTTTTTCTGTTATTAATTTCTCACATGATCATATAGATATAACTTATGATGTTGGTAATGACCTCTTAGAGTTTGATGACAAAAGAGTTGAGTTACAGATGAGAATTGTCAGCTACTTCGACAAATACAAGAGTATTGAATTTTATTTATTCCCACATGCTTTGGATAAGAAGAATAGATTGAAAAGCAAGGAAGAATCGGTGAAAGAGTTAGATGACTTATTTTGTCTAAGGATGAATAGAGTCATAAATGAAAAGGAAAATGCATAGTGGCTAGCTACTACTGAAGAAATTGTGAAAGCCCAATTATTTTTTGATTCTTTAAAGCAAGATTTTATTAATATTGAAAAAATAGCTAAATATGTGAGTAAGAAGCAACATGATATTTTACAGTTCAATTGGCTAGATGACACACTTTTTAACAAGTGGATGGTAGATATTTCTCCTAGTGAGCAGTTAGAAGATGTTGAAACTAATGATGATAAGAAGATGGAACTGGATGAGATATAAATAATTGATACATCAGAAAAAGATCAAAAGGAAGAAGAGAATAAAGGTGAGGAACCAATTGCAATTGTAGGCACAGAATCCCAAACTGATGACATGGCCACAAAGGAAGTGAAAATAAATGTTACTTTATTAGTTCATGATGATATCGATGGGAATCCTTGAGTTGAAGTGATCTTGCTCAAATCAAAGCTAGAAACATAATAGTTAGTTCCATCAGCCACATCCTCTAAGTTCCCACAACAATAGTAAAGCCAATCATTGACTCTTTTCAAGCAAAGAAATCATGTCAATAGGTGAGACATAAAAGCGGTCCCACAAGGGAATGTTATGATGCAAAATTTTTCTATTAAACAAAAATTTTGTCTTGTATGATAGTAGCAATATGGAAATATATTTTATCTTGGGGACAACTATCATTTCTTTCTACCTAAAGCTTGTTGCATCTCACCATATAAGTGAGATCCCAAGGCTAGAAAAAAGGTTTGTGAATTTTTTAATTTTTCCTTGTTCAAAAGTATAGTCAATCCAATCTTATGTGCATTCTTTTGAGTTTATGTTCTAGCTTTGTAATTTTCTAATGTTTTGATATCAATGATAGAAATAGTAATATATTCTAAGTTTCTTTATGTTTCTAGTAGTTATTGTATCATTCTTTTAAAAGGACAATACAAATGGGCATTTACACTACATCTATCTTGTCAATCTCTATCTCCATTTTTATGAATTTACTTACTTTGAGATCAATTAAATAAGGTTTAATTGATTGGATGCAATCTAGATAGGTTGTATATTGATTTTATTATTTCTTTTAATTCAAGGAATTAAGGAAGTGCTTTAATGAATCAGTAGGGTCTGTGAGTTTGTAAGAAGGATATTTCATAAGAATGGGAATTAGTGATCATAGTTGATACAATTCATTTACAAGTTATTTGAATTAGATCCCCTACTAATAGTGGACTTTGTGCAACAAATGGATAAGGCACTAGTCATATAAACTAGAAACAAATTAGAATAAACTCTATTGCATGTATCCAATTTATATTAAATTTTTAATCAATTAAATATTGTATCAAGTGCACAAAGGTGATCATCATCTAATCTATGGGAATTTATGAGTTAGTGTTAGTTTCTATAGCTCATCTTTGTTCTACATTTATATTAGAGAAATTAGACCATATCTACCATTTCTAGGGATCTAGGGTAAGATTCAATTAGATATTTGAATCCCTATGGTATTCCCACCTTGGTCTTGTAGAGCCAAAAGTGTAGAAAGCATTTGTGTTTTGTGAAGTTGGACTAAAGATATAATTTATTATGATAAATATGAGCATTGGCTACCTATAGGTATAATAAATATTTTTGTCTATTGGTAAAAATAATCCCTATTAAATTAGGAGCCAAAAAAATTGGTGACTCTATTGGGAGTTGTACAACACATGTTTATGTGTGAGTTTTACTATAGTTTCCTTGGTTGTGCCAGTGTATGGTTTTGTCAAGTTCTTGGAAATTACCCATGGTCATATTGGTTTCTTCTAGTGACAAACCTTGAGAATTTAAAAGAAAAGAGTGAACCCAAAACACCAAAAGTGTTTATTGATGTGCATAATCCTTACAGAGTGTCTTGTCTATTAGTCTAAAGTTGTAATCCCAGGACTATTGTGATTGGTCTTCTCTCTACGTCTCAGTTTACTCATAGTATCCTGTAATATTTTCCTTAGGTCAACAAGTTATTGCATTATTTTTTCCCTAGGTGGGTGGTGACTCAAAGAAGGTTTTAACCAGTGTCAAGTTTGAAAATATTTTCAGATCATGAGAAGTGTGAAAAACATGTAGACAAATGTGAAGAAAAACCCAACAATTAAGTTGCAGACTAATCTTCCTCTTAAAGGAATGAAAAATTGGGCTATGAAGAGAGCATAGACACAAGAAGATAGCTATCCTCAAGAACAAGAAATGAGAGGAAAGAATATCCACTTTTCTACATATGAAAGAGAACCCTCTCACAAAAGCTCTAGATTTGACCCAAGATTATCTGAGGAGGATTATTTTAGTACTCCTGAAGTAGTGTATCAAGAGAAGGTTATGCAACCATATGCACCTAGTTTGGGTGCCAAGAGTAGTAAGGACCTTTTTCCAAAAAGTGGGAACCCCAGTATGAAAGACCATTCTCCTGAAAGAGTAAGACCAAGACACTTAGAGCCTAAAAGTTTTTATAATGAGGAAACTTCTAGTTTTGAGTTTACTATTCTTGATCCTAGTGAGAATGAAAACTTGAAGATGTATCTTGCAGAGCAAGAGGCCATAGATAGGAAATTTTGAAGGGAGAGGGAAGAAAAGATTCTAAAATATTTTGAAGAAAAGAAGGCACTACTTAGGAGAGTTGCTACCCTGAGAAAGAAAAATGAAATAGCAGCTAGTGCTTAGGAACCTAAAATTGTAGGTTAAGTCAAATAGCTTAGGGTGCAAGAGAAAAGAATGTTAGAAAACCAAGATGTGAACCCTGAAGGTCCTCTAGTACAATAGAATAAGAGTTATAAAACTCTATAAGTTGAGAACCACAAAACAAGAGATGTAGAACATGTTTTTGGTGTTATGTATAAGGGAAAATAGAAGGAAGTTGGTGTTAAGTTCAAAGTGTAGACACCTAAAATCCCTTAGAAAATAAAGTATTTTTATTTTCTGAAAAAGTCCTTGATGACATCATCATTTATTAATTAATTATTTATTTAATTAATTTATTTATTTTTATGCCATTAAATCCCTTTATCTTAATTAAAAATATTTAATTAAGAAATCCCTCCCAAAAATGTTTAAATCTTATTTAAACATTATTTCCTTATTTATTAATTATTTAATTAATAAATTGACCAAAAATCCCAAAATAAATATTTAATTTATTTTTTTCCTAGAACTTGGCCAATTTCCTTAAGATCACTAATCTCTTCCAAAATCTTCTAATCCTTATTTAATTTTGATTAAAGGCTAATCTCATCATTTTTTACCCTTAATCCCAACTCTAAATATTTAACTAAGGTTAAATATTAGTTCTCATATTTATTAAAAATGTTTTAATAAATATCTCCTCAAACCAAACCTATGAGATAAATAAACTTTATTTATCCTAACCCTAAGACTATCCCTAAACCCCCTTTTTAGCGTAATCCACCCCATCCACCCATACTAACCAAGCTTAGCTACTAACTCACCCACCCTCATTGAATGCCATCCACTTACATATCTCTAACATCCCTAATATAATTATAAATTACCTCTAATACCACCCCTAACCTTGTCACATTTCCTAATCAAGCTTAAGACTTTCCTAAGCCAAGCAAAGTCAACAATCTCAACTCCCTCCAAAATATCCCAACCACTAAGCCTTCAATGCTCTTACAAGGCCATAAAGACTCTTACAAGCTCATTCATTGCTCTTACAAGCCATTATGAAGGGTCTTTATGAAGATATTATCCCTTGAGCCTCCTTTTTTGACTCATCATTGCCCTTTCCTCCATCCTCTCACCCTGTGACATGTGTCACTCCCTGATTGGCTGTAAGGAAGCACAATCCATGTGCTCTCCTCTCATACAATCTGAGCCCTCCATGATCTTTTCCCCATCCTTGCATCTTTGATCTCAAACCCTCAAGCCCTTAGCCTATAAATTGGATCCCCTCCCAAGCCATATCATCACAATCCTTGAGCTAAATTTATAATGTTAGTTTGAGAAACAAAGCCTTTAACCATACCCTTATAATGCCAAATTGAGAGCTCACAAAGCTACCAATTTTCCATTTTCCATCTCCATTGAAGCATAGTTTGAGAACCTTGAGCACACATTCTAAATCCCATATCCACATAATAGACTCATCTCCAAATCAAGAGAATAATCTCATTGAGAGAGCCCCTTAATGGCTAACATTCTCATTTGAGTTTGTTTCCTCTTTGTCCGTCTTAAAGGTTATATTAGTGTTGTTAGTTAATGCTTTGTTCTCTTAATAGATTAGTGTTTCTTGCTAACATATTAGTATATACACAAAGAACTAGTAAAGATTGTTTAGATCCAAGATTCTATGTCACTTTCTGATCTTGAGTTGGAAAAGAGGAGGAAGGAGAAATATGCTTTGGCCAAGAGATTAGAAATTACAAAAAATGAGGCAGCCATGGCTGAGATTAATAATAAGATTAAATTCCTAGAAAATGCTAGGAAACAATCTACAACTATACCTAAAAATAATGCAAAGAATAGGTCAAATGATGTAAATCAAAACACTACTAAGTTGTTTGTTTCTTCCCTATCTTCTTCATCACAGAAAATGGATCTTAATAAAGCTATCATAGATGCCATTACTACTAATGCTTTAAATAACAATGAAAAAAATCTTGTTATTAACCCCAAGAGTGACTTGCAAATGAGACCTATCCAATTAGAGGGTTATAGGAAGATTTGTTTTGATGGAATTCATGGGTTTCCTAATCCCATTCTACAAGAAATGAGGAAAAGGTTGCCTATGTTTGTTGGGAATAATGCTATCACTTGTGAGGATCATTTGAGGAATTTTCTTGACATGATGAGTGACTATGAGGTTGAGCCTGAAGATGTCATCATGAATTTATTTGTTTAGTAAGTAACTAAAGATGCTAGAGAATGGTTCAAAAGGCTTCATGAGTTATCCATTATAGATTGGAAAGATATTGAATATTGTTTCAAGGAGAAATATGGTGATAAAAAAAGCACAAGTTATATCTTAGGTGAGTTCAACAACATTAAGAAGCTACATAATGAATCTATCACTGATTTCAACACTAGATTTAAGAAGAGGATGTACAAGCTAATGCAGGCCATACAAGTTGATGATGAGATATGTATGATTACTTAAATGATTTTGATGATAAGATGGCATATCAACTTAGGGATAAGGAACCTAGAAATTTAAGGGATGCTTTTAGAATTGCTATAAATATAGAAAATAACTTGAGGATCTCAGAAAGGCTAGAAAGAAAAATAGATGATCCTAGATTGATGGAAGTAAGGGAAATAAAAAGGAAGAACACAAGCTTGTAGGTGGAAGAAAGCAAGAGCCTAGTGAAATGAGTCAAGTCTTAAATGTTATAAAGGGTTTGCATCTACCTCAAGCTAAGACTAATAGAAATCCCACTAAAAATAAGGCCCTTATCAATCCAATTTCAATAGACAAAATAGGATGCAAAATTTCCCTTATAATACCACTTGATAAGATGGCCAGCCTAGTGTTTCTCTTGCAAAGAATATCAATAATAAGGTCACCCTAATCCTTTGTCTAGAAATTATATAAATATGGTAGATGATCTTGAGTTTTATGCTGAGCCAACATGGTGTGTTGCTTGTTAATTTCCCCATGCTCCTGAATATTGTGCAATGGCTTTGTCATGTTTTGGAAATCAAACTGAAATAGAAGAGCAATTGAAACATGAAGAAAATAGTGATGATGTGGGGTGCAACATGTTTGAGTCACATTATGACTATTCTAACTGTGAAGATTATGGTAGAGATGTTAATGAACAAAGATAGTTTTGGAATGATATGGAACAATAGGTATTCTCAAATGAAAGTGATGTTTAGGAAAATGTGTGTAATATGACAACCACTAGAGAAGAAGTGATATCAAGAAAACTCTCTAGGGAAGAGGTTGATTAGATTACTACTAGCATGGTAGCTCATGTGTAGACTAGAAACATGGCCCAGAAAGTTGATAGTGGCAAGGTGGGTAGTATGTTTATCAAGCGGGTTGATCCTAAGAAAAGGGAGATTATGAAGCCTAATGAGGATCTTGATCTAAAGGCTAAAGTTATTAGCAAAAAATGGGAACCAAAGAACATGGACTCTCTCGAGGTTCCTAGGAAGTTAGAGGGAAAGATACCAAAGGTGCCTATTGCAAATGACAAGAATCATCAAGGTGCTATAAGTATTCTTGATAAAAATAAGGAGAAACAAGGTATGGTCACTAATATCCCCTCTAATTCTTTTGTAGATATGCTTACTATTTTATCATGGATTACTATCAAGGTTCCTTTGTCTAAATTATTAAGAATCCATGAACACCAAAATAAAGCCATAGCATGGGTAGGAGATGTCAATGAAGAGGTAAAGTATGATT
Organism: Cupressus sempervirens; assembly: GCA_028749045.1. Classification (NCBI taxonomy): domain Eukaryota; kingdom Viridiplantae; phylum Streptophyta; class Pinopsida; order Cupressales; family Cupressaceae; genus Cupressus; species Cupressus sempervirens. The sequence goes on from CM053787.1 coordinate 47,594,788, forward strand.
GTGATAAGATTCATATTCCTAAAGATAACTATAAAGAAAAAGTAGAGGAAAAGGAAACTAAAGGGGTTATTTCTCAAATTTCCCAAATGTTTCTAGATAATTTTGTAAATTAGTGTTTGGGAAATGTTGAACCATTTTTCTAAGTATTTTGGTAAATGGTAAAACATTTAAAATTTGAATGATTGATTTTGATGCTTCAAATACTATTATGCCATTTGAAATAATGAAAGAGTTGTGCCTAAAGGTTGATACTACTCAGGGAAGATGTTGTGTTGTGGGTAAAAGGGAAGTGACTATCATAGGTACTATTTATGCTTTGCCATATAAGTTGAAGGCTTATCCTGGAAAAGAACTCACTATGAGCATGTTGGTTGTTGATATTCCACCTCAATATGGCATGTTATTATCTATAAAATCGAGTGTTGCCATGGGTAGGAGTTTACAATGTGACTTGTCATTTACCACTTTCCAAATTGATGGGAATCTAGTGAAGGTAGATAGAGAACCTAAAAGTGTATAGATGAGTGAAGAAGATATAGAGGATGATATGACAATTTTTGTAGATATGGATGTTAATACATTTCAAGTTGAGGTTTTGATTTTGGAAAAGGATAAGCATAAATCACATATGGAAGTAGAAGTTGATACAAAAATAGACAAAGGTGATTTGTGGACTCTCTTTCTTGACGGTGCCTGCTACAAAGATGGATTTGGTGCAAGTATTTTAATGATTTCTCCTACAGGGGTAACACACAAATTTTCTTTTACATTGAGTTTCCCTTGAACTAAAAATATAGTAGAATATGAGGAATTACTATTAGGACTCAGGTTAGCCTATAAACATGGGATAAAATGCTTGCATGTCATAGGAGATTCTAAGCTGGTTGTATCCCAAGTGAGAAATGCTTATGTGTCAAAAAATAAGAGACTGAAACAATATAAAAATATTGGGTGAGATATGATTGAATTTTTTGATGCATTTGTAATAGTTTGGAAAGATAGGACTAATAACAATATGTCAAACTTGCTGGTAAATATAGGAATAAAACTCGATGACATTACATTTCCTAGTATATTCAAGGTTGAGATCTAGAGTAGGCCTTTTGTTCCTGATAATATCCAGAATTGAAAATTATTTGAAGATGATAGAGATGTTTTAAGATTTTTAAATTGTGAGAATATATTATCAGGTTAGGAAGTTGATTGTGCAGCCTATGTGGAGAATATAGATGAAAGGGATATTATCTTTGGACAAGAGGTTGTGTAATTGAAAACTAAAAAAATCCCAAGGGGATTAGTTGTCTTAGAAACTATTTTGGATAATCAAGACAAGTCTAAAATGGATACTAAAGAATATAATGCTAAGGATTTGGTGCAGATAAATTTAGGAACTAAAGAGACACTAAAGAAGGTATATATTGGTAAAAAGTTGTCTCTTACAATAACACATGGTTTGATTGATCTACTGAGGAAATTTAGATATGTGTTTGCATAGTCATATGATGACCTTAAGGCTTATAGAGAGGATTTTTATCAGCTTGAAATCCCATTGAGGCCAAGTGCTAAGCCTTTTAGGTAGGAACAAAGAACTATTAATCCAACTCTTGCCGCCAAAATGCAAGAGGAGCAAATGAAGTTAAGGGATGTAGGGATCATAAAACCCATTAAGCATTCATCTTGGGTGTCTAACTTAGTACTTGCTAGGATGAAGAATGGAGATACAAGGTTGTGCATTGATTTTAGGAATCTCAACATATCATCATTAAAAGATAATTATGGTTTGTCAAACATGGAGGCCATGCTGCAAAAGGTCACTAGTTTTGAACTTATGTCCATGATGGATGGATTTTCAAGATACAATCAAGTGGTTGTTAAAGAATTACAATAGCTTAAGACTACTTTTACCACTCCATGGGGTACTTATGTGTATGTCTAAATGCCTTTTGGGCTTACTAATCCTAGGGCTACTTTTCAATGTGTAATGGATGTGGCTTTTGCAGATATTGTTGATAAATTCTTAGCTGTGTATTAGGATGAGTTAATTTCCTATTCTAAGGATGAGAATGATCACTGCACAAATTTAGAAAATGTATTTATTAGAGCTCTAAAGTATTTTATTTCTTTGAATCCTAGAAAATGTAACTTTGGTGTTACTGAGGGGAAGCTGCTAGGGCATCTGGTTGGAAAACATGGAGTAAAGATTGACCCTAAAAGGGTACAGAAGTAATAGATAAGATTTAGAAGCCTAAAAGTGTTAATGAAATTCAATCATTTTTTGGGAAAATTTATTTTCTTAGAAGGTTCATGACTAATTTTGCAGAAATTAGTAAGCCTTTATAAAAAATGTTAAATAAAGGATCTCAAAAAACATGGGATGGAGAACCTAACACTACATTCCAAAAGATTAAGAAAGCTATTAAGGATGCATCTTTTCTTAGGGTTCCAAATTATGATAAACCAATGCATATTTTTTCTTTTGGTTCATTTCACATTGTTGTTGTGGTGCTGCTACAAAAAAATGAATAAGGCTATGAACAACCTATTGCATTTTTTAGCAAATCATTATAGGAAACAAAATTAAAATATGATATCAATGAGAAATAGGCATATGCACTGTTGAAAGGAGTGAAGACCTTCAGGTGTTATTTAATAGGAGCTATTATTATTGCATTTGTCCCTATTGTTGTTGTTAAGGACATCTTTTCACAACAAGAGGTATTTGGTAGAAGATGTAGGTGGATTAATAGAATACATGAATTTAATATTGATATTCAAATCACCAAACTAGTTAGAGGACAAGGCTTGGCCAAATTAATGATAGAATCTAATTTAGAAGCAAATCAGATCAACCAATGTGATGATAATTGCAAGGAAAATCTCTATGACATGTATACTTCTAATTGGTACAGGGATGTAATTTATTATTTATGAAATATGAAGTCCCTACCTAGATTAATAAACAACCAAAAAGGATCCCTAAAACTACAAGCTATAAGGTATGTTATAGTGTAGGGGTAGTTATGGTGGAGGGATATTGAGGGGGTACTTATGAAGTCTGTAGATGAAATTGAGTCTGATTTTTTTTAAAGAAATATGCATGAGGGTGTGTGTGGAGGTTATTACATGGCTAATACCATAGTTCATAAGGTTCTCAAATCTAGTTTTTGGTGGCCAACACTCTTCAAAGATGCCCATGAATTTGTTAGAAAATGTGACGCTTGCCAGAGATTTAGTGGAAAGATAAAATTCTCAAGAAATTTACCATTAAGACCTATTGAAGTACAAACACCTTTTCAATAGTGGGGAATTGAGTTCATTGGTGAGATTCTCAACAAGTCCAGTGGTGGGCATTCCTAGATCCTGGTAGCTATTGATTACTTTACTAAGTGGGTTGAAGAAATTCCAACTAAAAATGCAACAAGTAAAGTAGTGAATAACTTCATTTTGAATAATGTTATAACCAAGTTTGGATGTCCAAAAAAGATTGTAACTGATAATGATATGTGCCTCAGATCTAAAGAGTATAAGGAATTTTGCAAGAAATGTGGCATTATAGAATACACATCCTCACCTTACCATCCTCAAGGGAATGTTCAAGTGGAATCAAGCAATAAGAGCATATTGAAAATTATAAAAAGGATTCTAAGAGAGAATAAGAAGGCCTAGGATTAAAAATTTCCATTAGCTTTGTGGGTTGATAGGGTTACTATGAAAAAGGCCAATGGATGTGCTCCTTTTGATTTAGTTTATGGCATATAGGCTAGACTTCCACAAAATAATTTGAAGGAGATGTATAAGTTTATTCAAATTTATGAAGATGATATTATTGATGAAATGCAACTTAGGATGGATGATATCTTGCAACTAGAAGAAACAAGAAGAGATTCCTCTATTTAGAATGCAAAGTTGCAGTCATAGATGAAACATTTATATGATGAGAAGGCCAATGAGAAAAAAAATTGAAATAGGTGAAATGGTGCTGATGTGGAATGCTAGGATAGAAGACAAAGGAAAACATGGTAAGTTTTTCCCTATTTGGTTTGGCCCATATAATATTTGTGATAAAAATGGTGAAGATTCATATTATATTAAAGATTTAATTGGAGGTATTCTTGACTTGTCAATTCATGGATAATTCTTGGAGAGATATTTTTCTTAACATATATTTGTTTCCATTAGTAGTAGTCTAGTGTTTTCCTATACATTTTGTAAATCCTCTTTGTCTCTTGTATAGCCATTGTGCATCTTTCTTTCTTGTGCGGTTGTTCTCTCACAAGTTGTCATTCTTTATCAAGTGTATGGTCTTCTCTACCAAAGATTCTAGATTCTTGCATACACATAGGTAGTTTATCATCCCTAGATAGAGCCACCGATGGTTTGATTTTCCATAATGCAAAAAAATTTCCAAAAAAATAGGTATGCAAAATTAGATAGATCTATATATATCTTGCAAATTAGGGTTTGGCCTTTTATAAATTTATTAACCCTAGGTAGAACCCTATTAAAATAAAATTTGTGCCCTAAGTAGACCTGTTAGGTCATGTGCTTCTACTTTAAAAATTTTAGTGGGTAAAGAATTTTTGAAAATGGTATATTCTTTTAGGAGACCATTTTAGTTCTTCCTTTTTGGTTTCATTTTTCCAAGATTCATTTCTACCATCAGATCTCTCTTCAGGTCTACGGCAGTTGTCATGTTGGTATTACAAATTGCAAGGTTTTTATCCTATGTGACATGGTGACCATCGTAAAATAGAAAGATGGTGAGGTGAAGTTTTGAAAGATGGGAATCGAGTTTTCACTTGCTTTTGAGGATTTTAGCAATGTGACTGGATGTCAAAGATATCACATATCAAAAAAGGTTACTAGTTGGAGTATGCTCCATTTTTTGTCACCAGTTTCTATGAAGCCATAGTGGTCACTATGTCATGACCAAAAAATGTAGGGATCCCATCGATAGCAACATGGAAACCTCCTACAAATTGCAAAGCATAGTGGATGAAGGGTGGTTACGGTGCCATAAATCTTTCTTGTGGCAATTAAGTCTTGCCAACGTGGTGATTGTCAAATGTGTCAGGCAAAATAAAAGAGGAACCAAAATAAGAACATGTTGTTTTCATTTTCACGATGGTGGATTTTTAAAAGATCATGATGGTCACTATGTCACAACTAGAAAACTCATGGATCATTCTAGTAGTGACATAACACCTTCTCAAAAAAGTGAAAAAGGTGAAATAAACAAAAAAGATGAGTGTTGTAAAGTGTCTCTATCATTAGTGAGGTTGTGTGATTATTATGCATTATTAGGAGCATTGAATATAGTGACAAGGACAAAAACGTGTGGTTTTTCTTAGCACTAGAATTTCTTAAATTTTGAGGTGGTCACTATCTCACCATTGAAATGTGAAGGAGTTTTGCTGGTAGAGACATGGAGAGCCAAAGATTTCTCTCACCATAAATAAACCATGTAATCATCATGACACATGTGTAGTAATTAATAGGGTACCAATGATGAGAATGTGTATATTTTGTGTGCTATATTCTTTTAAGGAGTGCAGTAGTCGCTATGTCATTACCGAAAAATGCATGTCTATATCAATAGCAACATAGCACCTTCTCAGAAATGACAAGACATGGTATAATCTAATTTTAAGGAGTGTCACAAAAAGAGGTAATTATTATATGTGCTCTTCCATTGTGTCAAAGCAATGTCACGTCACATGTTATGTGGAATCAAATTCAGAATAAAGAAATAGGTAAATGGAAACTGTCAGATCAAAACACATCGATGGTAGGTGCTAAGTCACTATAAGAAGTTGTTTAATCTTTAGTGGTGGTGACATGGTGACTAAAGTAAAACAAGAGGGCCTACTATAGTCCTGTTAAAGCACTTGTGAAATGCACATTCTCAGATCAGGAATGAATCAACAATGGTCAATATATCAGATAAGGAAGTTGCTCGTGGATTATTCATAGTGACATAGTGAGAAGGTACCACATGTTCACAAATGCTAGTGCATACAAATTGAGTTGCTAGCATTAGAAAGGAAGGCTTACATAGAGGGCTTTTATTGGATTGACTACCAACCTAGCAAATTAAAGCTTAGTCATTCATAATTTTTTTCCTAGATCATCATATTTTTTCAAAATTGACAACATGTTTTGAAAATAGAAGACAATGCCACCTTGTTCTCATTATAGTTTATTTATGAAGATTGAAAGCTCTTGTGTGAACTAGAAATAGAGTATATTGCAAAGATTTCACCATTTACTTCATACGTGAACAAATTTTTAGACTTCCAAAGAGCTTAGAGCTATTGAGAAATTGTGCTTTGTGTGATTAGAAAGAAAAAGAGTTTCTAGTAATTTTAGTGTGTTATAGGATTGCAGTAATAAATTAGTGAAGAGCCAAGTAAGTTTCTTAGTTCACTATATATCAAAGTACTCTAGTATTCTATGATTTTTATCCATCATGCATACAAAGAAAGTATTCTCAGATCAAATAGATTATGCTAGCAGAAACATACATGATGACCTTCTTGAATTATTACTTGAGTCTACAAATGGGTCAGCCTAGCTGAAAATGTTGATTTCTGCAAACCCTAGGCTCAAGATAGTACATTGTTTGTATGATAGAGGAAATTGGCTTAGGGATGCTACTACTACCAAATTAGGGCTTTTCCTTATCAAAAAGTGGTTTTTAGAAAGAAATCTGTTTTCCCCCCATGCAAACATTTGGAATTTTGATTTAGGGAAACTAGTGGTCCCTGGTATATTTGTGGATATTGATTTGCTCAATGTCATTGCCCAAAATTATGACTCTATGGCCAGAATAGTAAGAATATTGGATGGGGAGTTCTTGTTGATTATTAATGCTAAGGAAATTCGAGAAGTCTTTGGCCTAGAACCACTTTCAGATTATCATACAGCCATTGACTTGCCAGGATTAGAAAAGGAATACTTATCTAAGAAGGATAAGATCAGGCAGGGTGCAGTAAGGGCACACATAGGTTCAATTGGGAACTTTTCAGTAGTCATAACATCTAGTAGGGAACCTTTTAAAAAAGAAATCTTCACTTCCTGGGTTGTAGAGATATATATGACTTTATGTAGGGTTTTTGGCAAGGATGAGTAGAATTTTGTGCCAATAAATTTTATGTATATGATGGTATAGATTTCTTCTTTTGGTGTGGATATTATTTTTGATTTTTCATCTTATATAGTAGAAGAAATCCATGTAGGGCTAATTGGAATTTCCAAGAGTAAGGTAGAAAAGACTTTTGGTTACTACTCATTATTGATGCATATGTTCTTGTTTAAGGGTGCATCATATTTTGGGAAGGAGATAGTTTTGAATGGAGAACATAAAGGAGAGGCTCTACTAGTTTAGTTATGGAGTGCAGATATGACTAGGGATATAGAAAATGCTAGTTTTGTTAGGTTTGATTGATATTTTGCCTCTAAATTGAGAAGCTTATTATTAATGGACAATCCCAAAATCCCTAGGGTATTATTAAATTTTTTCAAACCAATGGATAATCCCTCTAATTTAAAAGTGTCACATAATTGGGCTGATATCATACCATACCATGTTTCAACAATTTTTTGAGTTTATGGTTTCCAAGGGGCTCCCCATGTACTACCCTACTAGGTGCCTTTAAAATTAGGAATAGCTAAAATATTTTGGAAGCTAGGAGGATTGGAAGAAGCATATTTGGTAAGAAGAGGTAGAGGCTCAATTTTCCCTACTTGTACTATAGCCCACCATTTCATAATCACAAAAGGTGGATGGTTGTTTTCCTTTAAATTCTTGGATCAATACAAAATGGTTGTGTCTCATCCCTATTTTTGTGATTCTAAGGGATTTTTAAATAGTCTTTTTAGATTAAGGGCTAAAGTTTTTTCCCATAAAAATGAACCTTATTTCCCTAAGGATATAATAAGGAATGAGTTTTCTTTACAAGTTTAGGAGAGGTCATGAGGAGATTGGCACTTACTCCTATAGTTGGAACAGGGTAGTTGATTGTCTAGAAAAAATCTAGCTACAATGTGATTGAGAATAAGGCATCCACTATGGACAAAGGAAAACAAATAGTAGGGTTAATTAGTGTTGTCCTAGAAGAGAGTCCTAATGAACCCTCACCAAAGAGGCAAAGAATAAAAAGAACATACTCCTTACATTAAGGAATATTCACCTACTTAGTCTCCATTGCAAATTAGTGATGAGTAGTTCACTAGGGAGTAGATGGAGTAGTTAGGATCCCAATGGGGAGTATTCATTACCTAGGTAGAGCTAGATGAGGGAAATATGCAAGAGTCTCTAATGCCAACCCTTGAATTGACTATGGAAGATTATAGAGGAAGGGAATTGGACCTTATAATGGAGTAGGATTGCCATGAATTCATGTTGGATGATGATTTTTTTAAATCAAGAGCCTTCCATCAATTTTCTTGGAGAGAAAACATTGCAATGTTTGAGGAAAGATGTAGTAAGTTGAGAGTAGATCATCAAGAGATAGAAGAGGTAGATGCACATAATTACATTAAAGAGGAAATGACACAAGAGTTTAAGAACCTAACCCTAGAAGAGGGGAGACAAATGGTAAGAGTATCTAGTGTTCTACTACTATCCAATTGGGATATTGCAAATGCTTTGATTTTTAATTCTATTTTAGGTAGATTAAATCTAATAAAAGGTGCTAGATTTAATGAAGACCAAGCCACATTGGTCATTTGGTCAATAAGGAAAGGGTCTAGAGATGGTTCCTCACAACCTAATAACACTAGATTAATATGTAGCTTGATTGTAAAGAGAGTAGAAGAAACTACTAATGTAGAAGCTCCACATCTGGGTGTTGGAGTATCTAGCTTGACCTTGGCCACTGTTGAGAGAGATGAAAAGGCAAGGTTGGAATTGCAAGATAAATATGAAAAGGTTTTGGAGGCATGTAACAAAGAAGTTCAAAAAAGAATTGACCTTGAAAATAAAGTGATGGGACAGTCCACTAGGCAAGGGATCACATATCCTCACCCACTAGTGGAGCCTTTTAGATCCACTCCCCTCATTGAAATTCCTAATACACCAAAAAGGTCACAATATTATACTACAGAGGATTTTTAAGAGGAAAAGAGTAAACTCTCGGCATTACATGTAGAGCTAAATGTACAATATTAAAATAAGCTAAGAAAAGCCCTCACATATTTGGTTGATAAGATTGAATGGACCTTGTTTTATGATAAAATAGAAAAGACAATAAACATATTGGAAGAAATAAAAGAAAATGATGAGACCTTGACACCTATTTTCAACAACTGGAGTAAGAGAAGAAAAGAGGTTACCTTGTTATGTTTTTTTGTTATTAATTTGTCACATGATCATATAGAAACAACTTATGATGTTGCTAATGACCTCTTACAGTTTGATGATAAAAGAGTTGAGTTAAAGAGGAGAATTGTTAGGTACTTGGACAAATACAAGAGTGTTGAATTTTATTTATTCCCACATGCTTTGGATAAGAAGAATAAATTGAAAAGTAAGGAAGAATGGGCCAAAGAGTTAGATGACTTATTTTGTCTAAAGATGAATAGATTCATAAATGAAAGGGTAAATGCATGTTGGGAATATACTACTAAAGAAATTATAAAAGCCCAATTATTCTATGATTCTTTAAAGAGAGATTTTATTAAAATTGACAAAATAGCTAAATATGTGACTAAAAATAAACATTATATTCTGCAGTTCAATTGGCTAGATGACACACTTTTTGACAAGTGGATGGAAAACCAAAGCTAGAAACATCACTATAAGTTTCATCAGCCACATCCTCTGAGGGTCCACAACAATAGTAAAGCCAATCATAAAATCTTTTCAAGAAAAGAAACCATGTTAATTGGTGGAACATAAAAGTGGTCCCACAAAGAAATGTTATGATGTAAAATCTCTTTTGTTGCAAATAATTTTTTCTTGTATGATAGTAGCAATATGGAAATATCCTTAATCTTTGGGAAAACTATCATTTCTTTGTAGGTAAAGCCTCTTGCATCTCACCATACAAGTGAGATCCCAAGGTCAGAAAAAGGGTCTATGAATTTTGTAATTTTGCCTTGTTTAAAAGTATAGTTAGTCCAATATTATGTGTAGTCTTCTGAGTTTATGTTAGCTTAAAGAATAAATTTGACAACTGAGTGTCAATACACTTAACCAAGATCAAGAGTAAGTGCCGAGTAAGATAAGGTGCCGAGTGATAATAAGTGTCGAGTAATAACAAGTGCCAAGTGATAACAAGTTTCGACTGCAACAGGTGCTGAGTAATAACAGGTGCCAAGTGATAACAAGTGCCGAGTGTAATAGGTGTCGAGTGATAACAAGTGCCGAGTGCAACAGGTGTCGAGTAATAACAAGTGCTGAGTGCAACAAGTGCCGAGTGCAACATGTGCTAAGTGATACAATTTTGTTCAAGTGTTGAGCTATCCAGGAAACAGCATGTGCCGAGTGTCAGAAATACGTCAAGAGCTGAGTAACTCAGTAGATCAGCATAAAAGTTTGGAATTGCACAAACTATGATGCAAACAGTTTTTGTAGCTGATAGAAGATAAATCTCGAAGAATTTAATGATAAGATCAAATCTTTTATTTTTCCTATGTAATTTGCATGCAGCCAATAAGAAAAATGCTAAAGGCATGCAACCAATCAGCAAAAGATAAGTATTGAGTGGGAAATTGAAAATCAATATGGATCATAGATCCAAAACAAACCCAAAGTCTTTGAAGTCTTTATAAGGAAGATGAAATTTCACTGTAAAAGAGAGAGATGAGATATATTGAAGGAAATACAAGGGTGCATAAGAAAATTAATTTTCAGAAGCAAGAGTTATTAGATCACAAAGGATCAAGATCAGGAGAAGGTGGAAAAGGAGCCTACATTCAGTAATCAAGGATTGTAATCTATTAGGTTTATTGTATCTAATACTCTCTAGCAATTGTATTAGAATAAAAATCCTATGGTGATAGGTTAGCTTTATAGATATTTTGTAAGAACCTTTTCATTAGGTGATTAAAATCCTTTAACCAGGTGACACTTCATGTTAAGTGTTTGAAAATCCTCTAACCAGGTCACTATTAATACAGTGTAAAGCCTTTAACAGGGCAAACCATCTGAAGTGGTTGAACAATATTGCTACAGTAAATTTTTGTGGGTATCATTCCCACCCCAATTTTACCTTCTTATTCCTGGAGGGTTTCTGGGTTACCAAATTCTGGTGTTATGTGTTATTGATGCATGAGTTTTGTTATATATTTATTTGATGTATTTACATGCATGCAACTTACTTTCAGTTAAAAAAAAATTATTGGCTAAAGTTTGGTACTTATGATTCACCCCCCACCCCCCCCCCCCTCTCATAAGTATTGTTTCCATATTTGAATATTCCAACAATTGGTATCAGAGCTCGCCAAGTTCTCACAAGGAAAAGCCTAACAACTTGGAAGGAAAGATCTAAAGATGGAAGCTTTCAAACTTGGAAAGATCATTGAAAATCATGTGATAGATGTGCAACTTACTCTGCATAGCTTGGAGGAATTCAGAAACAAATTGAGAAGCTCATTAAAAAAAGGAAGGATCTAGCCATAGCTGAAAATGATATGCACTACAAGGAGATTGATACCACCAACATATTTTCCAGTGGAGACACTAAAAAGTTTGATGCAGCAATACCAGAACTGATGGAGAAAAATAAAATTCAGGCAGATGAGATAAGAACTCTCAAGATGGAACATGAATCATAGGCTATAATGATATGTGAAATTATTGAAAAAAAGGAAAGAGTAGTTGATGATAATGTCATGATGGAAAATGACAAAAGGAATCTTGCAAACAGACTTGAAGAAAAATGTACTAAACTGAAAAGGATCTCAAACATGCAGATGGATACACTTGCCCAAATGATGAATCTTCATCATGAACTCAATGTAAAGGATATTGAGATCTCTACCTTGAAGATCCAAAATGAACAAATGCAGAATGAATTGAATAGAGAAAAAGAGGTAGCAGAGAATCTCAATAAATCAAGTGAAGCAATCAAGTATTTTGAACAGTTGCTGAAATCACCAAAATCTGCCCATGATACATCAAGACTTGGATATAATAGTAATGAAGTTGGAGAATCATCAAAGAGTGTTGAAAAAAGAAGTGATAAAGGTAAGAATTCAAAACCCACTTTTCATTTCTATAATAAGAAGGGACATACAGCTAATGTGTGCAGGAGTAGAAGATTCAATCAATCAAACATACCCAAAAGTTTCTGTCACAAGTGCAACATGCAAGGACATATGACACAAAATTACAAATACAATATCATAAGGACTCAAAGATTTGATGGACACTGTTATAATTGCAAAAAGTATGGACATAGGGCATTTGAATGCAGATCAAAACCTATGTGGATAGTAAATCAACCAGCAAAGACATCAAACCATGAATTTTGGGATTACAACACCAGGAACAGCTGTCGCTATTGTCAAGAATATGGGCATATCCCACAGAATTGCATAAGAACACATTTTAGAGGGAACTAAAAAAGATGGCTGAGTCAAACCACATGTTTTAGTTGCTTAAAAACTGGTCATGTCAGTAGGAATTTCCCAACAAGGTCAAAGGCATCAAGTTCTGAGTTCAGCAATGGAAAGGCAAAGATAGATGTCAGACATATCGGAAGTGAAATGAATAAGACAAGGAGGAAGAAAGATGAGTCTAGCACATCAAGTATAGAGATCACTTCACCTAATAGGTCAAGTGATCACACTTCATCAAATTAAGCAAAGAATGAGTGTGAAGGATTGATAAACCTAGTTACATCATAAATCAGTCCCAAGACATATAAGAACTACAAAAATGAAATTAGCATAAAAAAAGATGCTAAGTTAAAATTGAGAATTTTTGTGAAAATCTATCAAAGTTGCCTTCAGGAGCCGAGTTGCTAAAAATGACCGAGTCGATAGTTGATGTCGAGCTATGAAATATTAATAGGAGCCGAGTAAAGTAAAACACAATGGGAGTTGAGTCATGACGAAACCTTTCAAGTGCCGAGTAGACAGTTGGAAGCGTACTAAGCATTTATTACTCTATTTTGAAGGGTACATAAATCCTATTTTTGATCATTTTCCCACCATTCGAACAAGAAGCAAAGCCAAAAAAGAGTAGAGAAGATCAAGAACAGCTCAGAAGCCATTTGTGAAAGATTTCAACAATGATTCAAGACAAATTTCATTGATTTAAGGTATTTTACTCAAGTGTTGAGCTATGTAGGACTCATAAACTTGCTTAAATCAAAAACCCTAGTTTGGTAAACAATGGCATCTGGGTTAGGAACCACTTAGGGTTTAGAGAGTCATGAAGTTCAGTTGGTCAGCAATGAAGTAAAACAACCTAAATTTAAGCCCATTCCAAAAGTAGCATACAAGAATGATCCTGCAGGTGCATTATCAGTTATTCCAGATAAAGTTGTTATGGTAGAAGATTTTCGTAGATGCTATAATTGCAAAATTGGTGCCATAGGAGACTTAGAAATTCATAATGCATATGATAAACTGTGTGAAAATAAAGTACTAAAAAATGAGTTTTCAATAATAGAAAGAAAAGGATTGACCAAAACCCTAGCATTTTTGACTGCTTTCAAAACAGAATGGGTACGGATAGTTTTGAGCCGAATGCATGACGGAGCTTTTTGGTTAGAGTCAGGGCTAGTAAAATTCACCAAGAAAACTATTCATAGGGTTACTAGTATTCCAACCCTAGATCGGCCAAAGACCATGTGAAGTGACAAAAGGGAAGTAATAGAGAAAAATACAGGTGCCAAATGGAACAATAGAGGAATGACTATCGACACAGTCACAAATTCCCTACTAGATTTTGCTGTGAGAATCATTTCACACAAATTCTATCAATCATGCAGGTTGAACAATATACCTTGTATAGCAGTTGATGTTGCATACAAGATAATCAAAAGAGATCACAATTATGATTTGGCAGAGCTCATGTTTCAATAGATTAATGAAAATCTGGGAGCTATAAGGAAGAACAAGGGAGCTCAATGCAAATTTGGATCAGTTTTGATGTGTATGTTTTTCTATTTGATGAAAGAATTTCCTTCTATGGGTAAAGTAAAATGGAATCCAGATAAAACAATTGTTGAACAAATTAATGGATACATTGAATAGATGGGTGAAAATTTTGATGCCCAAATGACTGGTTATTTTGAGGACTTCAAAAAGTCCATGAAACAAAGAATGAGAATTCCAGTCTCATTGACTGAGAAATATGAAAAAGATATATTTTTTCTTGTAGATATAGATTATAATTATATACAAGTAGTTATACCTAGAATAAGATGGCTTAGGCCACTAGGTTATGAACTTGATGTTGATCAAGCCTCTGCAGCAATAACAGCTCTACTTTTAGAAGAAGCTAATAAAAAGGCAAAAAATTTTGGAACCTATGATGTTGTCAAATCAAAGGTGATAATAGATTTGAAGACTGCTTCAGTAGTAAAGAAGAAAGAGAAAATGGTGAGACAAATCAAAAGAAAATTTGGTGTAGAAGAAGAAGGAATAGCAGAAGAAGAAGGAGAAGACATTGAAGAAGAAGGAGATAAAATTCAAGGTCAGACTCAAGGGTCAGAAGAAGACAAAGAGGAAAGTGCTAAGGTAGAAGAAGCCAAGGAAGCACCAGTTAAGAGAAAGACCACAACTCCTTCTGCTCCTAAATCCAAGGGGAGGAAAGTAGCTACCCCTGCACCAAAGAGACCGACCACAAGGACTGCAGCACAAAAAGCCCAAGAGGAGGCAAAAGGAAAAAAGAAAGACTCAAAGAAGATTGCTGCTGAGTCAAAGAAAAGGAAATTTATTCCCCAACCTGAAACAGATGAGGAGAAAATAGAGTCAGAGGACAATAGTCAATTTCAAGAGGTAAGACACAAACCCCAGACTGCTGTTGATAAATTATGTTAAAAAATTAGAAATAATGATTTAAAAGGTCTAAAGAACCTAAATTTTTCTAAGCTCACCAAAGAAGAACAAAATAAATTAGAGGAATCTGTGTATGCTATGATGGCTGAGTATAAGCACACACCTCTAGAATTAGATGAATCTATGCCAAGAGAATTGTATAAAATTATAGAGGATAAATGGCATTTTTGTTTACAAATGGAAAAAGAAATAAGGGAGTCAACATTGGCAAGATTGTTGCCCGATTTGACTAAAGATCAAATAATAAATGCGGTAAGAAGGCATAATAATAGATTCACTCCCAAGTATAGAGCATTTAGCATATTGCAAAATAAAATTGAAGAGGTAGTTACCAAATCCACAAGATTGTGGAAAATAGTTTACAAGAAAATTGAAGATGTAAATAATGAAGAATATAAGGTAGAAGCAATTGCCAAGACAAAGGAAAAGAAAGCATTAGAAACCAAAGAAAAAGAAAAAGAACTAGTGGAGGAGGAGAGTAAAGAAGAAAAGGAAGAAGAGGCACATAATGAGGAGAAAGAGGAAAAGAAAGATATAGCTGAGCCACAAGATCAAAGTATGCAAGACATACATGTATCTCCTCCTAGTCCTCCTCATGCCACCATCACACCTGCAGATTTCATAAAAATAAAGGATGTTACAGACATTTCAAATCTAAACATCAATCCATTAACTGTAGAGGATTTGGAAATCCTTGACCAATCATCACTAGTAGCAAAATTAAGTTCAAATCCTGTATTGGTCAGTGTTGATGAATTACAGAATCCAGAAGTTAAGGTAAAAGTACAAGTGCCACCTTTGACCATACAAACTATTGGTATTCTATTTCTTCCACCACCACCTCCACCAAGTATAATCATTGATACACTTTGACTGACGAGTAAAACAGCAGGGGAAATAAAAGAAACATCTAAAAAACCAACAAGTTCAACCCCACCTAGCATTCATAAAAGGGACATTCTAGCTGAAGAAAAAGATGAAACAAAGAAAAAGGAGGAGACTGCAATACAAACACTAGTTGCATTACCAAAATTTGGTACTCCAACACAAACTCTTCAGTAGCCGAGCACAGATGGATTACAGCTAAAAATTAGGACACCAGAATCGAGCTCATCAAAGACAGTCAGGAGACTTCACTATGGAGTTCCTGAGTTTGATGAAGAAATAAAGATCCCATATTATGAATCTAGCACTCTTACTAAAGAAAAGATTAATGAAATTTAGAGTGCATTAGACAAAAGAAGGAGACAAGAAGCACTAAGAAAGGAATACAAGCACAAGCTTACATTGAATGAAATTAAAGAAATATTCACAGAAGCTTTTTGCTTACAATCTCAAGATGAGTCAAGACCAATTATGGAACAACTATCTGATATAGTTGACCAAGTGACTAATGAAGACTAGGAAACAAATGCCAGATTGCTTGAATGGTCAAAAAAGAAGTTCCAAGTTAAAGTAAATAGTAAAATATCTGGTGATATAGCACTGTCACAAGAAGAACTGGCAAAGAAAGTTATAATAGTTAAAATTGTACTAGGAAACATCTTTTCCCTGTACAACAAGTTGTGTGATTTTTCCACATTCACACAAGACACTAGCCAAAAAATACTGAGCTTGGAAAATAATCTAAAAATTTCTAGTATGCAACTCCCCACAGATCCAGCTCAGAGTGAGAAGCATTTTGTCCAATCACTTCACACACAAAGAGAGTTAGCTATTTTAGCAGTAGAGGAGGCAACCACAAAAGCCAAATTGATACAAATTCAGTCGTCAATTACTCCTCATTTGGAATTACTTCACAAGGAGCAGATAAATGCAGAGACAGTCCTTAGGAAAGACCCCAACCTTTCTTCATCTGATGGACTTGTACACCTAGCAGCAGAGATTCCCATCCAGCATAAGACATTAGATGTCACATTAGCAAATTGGGATGTAGCTCTGAAGGTACTCCTTGAAGTTAATAGCACATTTTTGGCCAAGTATGGCATTTCATTATAAAGACCCTTGACATAAGTGTCAAAAAGGGGGAGAATAAGCAATAAGAGAGTAATAAGAGTAAGGGGGAGTTAAGTACAGAAATGAAATGACAAGTATGATAAAAGGGGGAGATAGCAGATTTAGCATAGATAGAAAATTTTGGGAGAGAATTTTGAATGAAGGATAAATTACTGAGTCACATGGATCTTAATTAAGTGTTTTTGCCACTCATGTCAAAGGGGGAGATTATTAGCTTAAAGAATAAATTTGACAATTGAGTGTCAATACACTTAACCAAGATCAAGAGTAAGTGTCGAGTAAGATAAGGTGTCGAGTGATAATAAGTGCTGAGTAATAATATGTACCGAGTGATAACAAGTGCCGAGTGCAACAGGTGCCTAGTAATAACAGGTGCTGAGTGATAACAAGTGCTGAGTGTAACAGGTGCCGAGTGATAACAAGTGTCGAGTGCAACAGGTGCCAAGTAATAACAAGTGCCAAGTGCAACATGTGCCGAGTGATACAGCTTTGTTCAAGTGCCAAGCTATCCAGGAAACAGCATGTGCCGAGTATCAATAGATCAGCATAAAAGTTTGGAATTGCACAAACTATGATGCAAACAGTTTTTGCAGCCGACAGAAGGTAAATCTCGAAGAATTTAATGATAAGATCGAATCTTTTATTTTTCCTATGTAATTTGCATGCAACCAATAAGAAAAATGCTAAAGGCATGCAACCAATTAGAAAAAGATAAGTATTGAGCGAGAAATTGAAAATCAATATGGATCGTAGATCGAAAACAAACCCAAAGTCTTTGAAGTCTTTATAAGGAAGATGAAATTTCACTGTAAAAGAGAGAGATGAGATATATTGAAGGACATACAAGGGTGCATAAGCAAATTTATTTTTAGAAGCAAGAGTTATCAGATCACAAAGCATCAAGATCAAGAGAAGGCAGAAAAGGAGCCTGCATTCAGCAATCAAGGATTGTAATCTATCAGGTTTATTGTATCTAATACTCTCTAACAATTGTATTAGAATAAAAATCCTATGGTGATAGGTTAGATTTACAGCTATTTTGTTAGAACCTTTTCATTAGGTGATTAAAATCCTTTAACCAGGTGACACTTCATGTTAAGTGTTTGAAAATCCTCTAACTAGGTCACTATTAATACAGTGTAAAGCCTTTAATAGGGCAGGCCTTTAACAGGGGAAACCATCAGAAGTGGTTGAACAATATTGCTGTAGTAAATTTTTGTGGGTATCATCCCCACCCCAATTTTACCTTCTTATTCCTAGAGGCTTTCTGGGTTACCAAATTTTGGTGTTATGTGTTATTGATGCATGAGTTTTGTTATATATTTATTTGATGTATTTACATGCATGCAACTTACTTTCCATTAAAAAAAATTTATTAGCTAAAGTTTGGTACTTATGATTCAGCCCCCCCCTCTCATAAGTACTCTTTCCATATTTGAATATTCCAATATTTTATATTCTAGCATTGCAATTTTTTGATGTTTTGATATCAATGACAAAAATAGTAATACATTCTAAGTTTCTTTTAGTTTCTACCAGTTATTGTATCAGTCTTTTAGAAGGACAATAGAAAAATGTATTTACACTACACCTGTGTTGTCAATCTCTGTCTCCATTTTTATGAATTTTCTTACTTTGATATCAATTAAATAAAGTTTAATTACTTGAATTCAATCTGGATAGGTTGTATACTAATTCTATCATTGCTTTTAATTAAATAAATTAAGGAAGTGCTTTAGTGAATTAGTAGTGTCTGTGAGTTTGTAAGTAGGATATTTCATAAGAATGGGAATTGGTGATCATAGCTTATATAATTCATTTACAAGTAATCTATGCTAGAATTCTTTAGAATAATTGAGAGGGGGGGTGAATCAGTTATTCAAGGTCTAGATGTACAAATAAAAATTTTCACAATTTAGTGAACCCATATAACATTCTTAACCATGCATGCATTTATTGTGTGTTAACCAAAACTAATATGATACTGTAACACTAACATGTAGAAATATAAAGCATAAAAAATAACATATCAATAATCACACTTGACACAATGATTTAACATGGAAACCCAATTTGGAAAAAACCACCAGTAACATGCTACTCCTTTTTTGGTCTTCTAAAGTGATGCCTTGCTAAAGGCCAACCCTATTAAAGGTTACAACACACACTGTTAAATGTGACCTAGTTAAGAGATTTCAATCACCCTATTAAAAGTGAGCCTTTTTAGAGGACTTTAGGCCATTCACTTAGAATGCCACCCTATCAAAGGATTTTCCAATGACTATTAAGTCAACCTTTCTTTAAAGGATTTACCCTAATCTGATACAATTATTAGAAAGTAGCAGTAGAGATTTGATATGATAGAACTTACAACATTAGTTATAGATTACAAATCACTATTTAGTCCTCAACTATGCTTGGCTCTGACAACTTGTTCACCCTTCAAGCATTCATTCTCTTTAAGCTTTCTTGCTTAGCTTGCCATTGTAGACTTCTTCTCTTGGGTCACTTGATGCAGCAAACCCTCTTCCTTCTCCTTGTCAAAATTTTCACTACCAAAACTCTCTAACCTATTTTCTTCATGACCAGATATCCCTACATATAGAGATTTTATAACTCTTTTTCCCACTTATTATCCATCTTAAAAATTAAGGTTTTTGATGGATTAGGTAGGATACAATGTATCTACCCCATATCTTGTTTACTCTAGAAATTTCTCCTAGAATCCATTGGAATTTTCCTCCAAAATGGTTTACATAAGATTCTGTACCTCTAGCTCATCAATCTTATCTTCCTCCTAATTTGCAAATTCCAAGAAAATAAACTTGTTGGATTTTAATTGACAAATCTTCGATCTTTTTCATAATCCAGTAGCTTGGTATTATTAATTTACTGATGCTCAACATATACTGTGTTACTCGACATCAATTGTAAAATCACTCAGCATCAACTAGATTTTACTAGTTCTTGGTATCAACTAAAAATCACTTGGCTTCTACTATCTTTCTTGACACCTTCTAACTTACTCGACATCCACTAGAAATTGCTTTCACTTGGCTCTAGTTGACTTTTTGCTCAGCTTGCACTAACTTTTCTTGGCACCTTCTATCAATTTAGTCAAGCTTAGCAAATAAAATTTTTCCAACCTTATTCTTGTAAGCTTTCTAAGTATAGCCAATCATTTTGTAACCTCAAGTAGATCATCAATACATTATGTTATCATTGTCTTAACTAATTCTTGCACTTCAATACATAATCATAACTCAACCTTTCCTCTAGGTACTTTTGTTACATCTTGTTGATCAAATCCTCTTCATCAATTAACTAAGTGATAGTGCTTGAAACATATAAGCAATTGTCTTACTAGTATATAGCAGGTTTGACATGAGTGACAAAATAATGATTGAAAACACATGGTCTTCTTACAATAGTATTTCCATTCAAATGATCTTTTCAATCATATATCAACAATCTGAATTAGATATCGTATTGATAGTGGAATCTGTGCAACAAATGGATAAGGCACTAATCATATAAAAAGGAAACAAATTGGAATAAACTCTAGTGCATGCATCTAATTTATATTAAATTTTTAATCAATCAAATATTGTATCAAGTGCAAAAAGGTGGTCATCATCTAATTTGTGGGAATTTATGAGTTATTGTTAGCTAATATAGCTCATCTTTGTTCTACATTTATATTAGAGAAATTGGACCATATTTGTTGTTTCTAGGGATTTAGGATAAGAGTCAATTAAATATTTTAATCCCTAAGGTATTCCCAACTTAGTCTTGCAGAGGGAGAAGTGTGGGAAGCATTTGTGCTTTGTGAAGTGGGCCCAAAGATAAAGTTTATTATGATAAATATGAGCATTAGCTACCTCTAGGTATAATAAATTTTGTTGTCTATTGTTAATAATAAGCACTATTAAATCAAGAGCCAAAAAACTACAAGAAGGATCAATTTAATTCAAATACAGAAGAAGCAAATAAATTATTAGAAATGGTGAAAGAACCAAGTCAAAGGTGGCAAAGAACAAAATTGAAATTGAATTGATGAATCAAAACACATCTAATTTTTCACATCAACAATTTGAAAAGTCAATTAAAAGAAATAGCGTATGCTATCAGCCAGTTGAAAAGTCAAATGCTTACTTATCGGATCGGGTCCCATTAAAATATTAAACAAAAATAGAATGCTTTTAGTCATTAAATCTTACAAGATATATGATGCTCACTTTCCCACTTTTTGAAGATGCATGAGGTTTAGAAAATTTGGAAAAGTGATGATTTGACACGTGTCTTGAGGAGCCCATTACATTCCATGAAGTGTCATAGAGAAAAGAGATCCAACATCAGAGTTTCTAGGTAATAAATTGCCTAAATTTGTCTGCCATGGTGTAACAAGCTGAAAAAAGGGACCCGTGCTGCAAAAAAAAAGAGAGTTAACATCAATTTATTACCACCATTAGATCTTACAAAATCTATGACATTACTTTCCCACTTTTCAAAGATACTTGAGGTTTATACAATGCGAGGAAGTGACAATGAGACACATGGAATGGTGGACCCATGAAAGGAAATACAACAATAACATAAAGGTCATAAATTTTTTAACTTGATTGTTAATTTAATATCAATGGCTAGAATTTGAAAAGGCAGTGACCATTGGCATATAAAATACACATGTTTGGTGTGAAAAAATAGAAGATGAAGAATAAACAATTTTCTAGTGGATTTTTAGAGATTGGATGAAGTTGAATAGTCATCATGTGTATTCAGAAATACCATAGATTCAAAATCATCAATAGAAGAGTTACCACATGCTCATATCATGATATAGATTGAATAATTTCATATTTATTCTCATTTTTATAAGATCATTTCTCTGCTAGAATTAAGAAAGGATAACAAAAAACTATAAATAACCTCATTTGATAATGAAATGGTCAACACTTTTGTCTAACTTTTCCCCTTGCATTTCTAGATGTTGAGTGAGAATCAAAGAGTTAAATGGAATGAAGGATTTGTATGATGTTGGTAGCTGGGTAATGTAATGCTCTGATTCCATTTAGGACTAGCATACTTTCATTTATTTCATTGTCTCTTTCAGCCAAGCTAACCTTGCATTTTAAGAATAGTTTCTATGGGATAGTAGGACAATTATATATTTGAAGTTAGTGATTTCTTACTAGATTCCATTTTAGTGGAGAGTTATCAGTTAAGGTGGATTCCATTTCATCTTTCATATGCATCTCTACTTTATCTGTAGATTAATTTTAAGTAGAACTAATGTGCACTTAGAAGTAGGAGCAGATGTTATAAGAACTTCAAGGTAGGTTGTGATATCCATTCCATTGGGTGTTATAGTTTTCCCAAATCTATTTCTTCCTGGGGTGTTTATAGTTATGAGAATCTTGGTTTATCCTCTTCTTATCGTAGGTTAAGAGCATACTCCCTATCCCAATGATCTATTAAAAACAAGATTCATTTCACATATTGCATATAAGGGGGTTGTACCTTACAATTAAGAGGGAAGTCATTTAACACATACACTGACCCATTTTTTGGTAACATCCTTTCATTTCCTCACATTTTGGGCATCTAGAATCAAGGTAAAACCAAGTTAACAAGAGGGACAAACTATTAACCAATTTTTTTTTGGCACTTTACAAGGGATTGGAATCTAGGCCCAGTGTTTGGTTTCTCATTCTCAAAAATCTAAAGGTATCTTCCCTAGGATGAAGACTGGTGACTCTGTTTGAAGGACCTACTTTGTTTGGTCTAAGAAGTTCTAGTGTAACTCAATGGCCATGCCGAATTCAAAGACTAGGAGAAAGCCATGGCCTAAGCCCACTCTTTAGGAACTTAATGAGATTAGTGACAAGCTGCTGTAAGAGTTTGTACCTCTATATAAGGAAAGAATCTCCCATGTTGTCCAAAAGAATATTAGCATTGAAGATGATCATGTCTCTACATCCCTATGGAAATGTGTGTGCTCTAGGTTCTATAAGCTAGAAGAAATGTGAAGAGAAAAGATGAAATTGAAGCAAGAAAAGATAAAACTCATTCCTATTCTTGAAGAACTTCATGCCATAAATGACAAAGTGCTTCATGAGCTCTTTGACTAGTATAGAGAGAACATATCCTATGCAACCCAAGAGAATATCAGTATAGAAGAGGATCACATGTCAAAGATGTTTTAGAATCATATATGTACCCATTTTAGAAGGCTAAAAAATCTACAAGAAAGTGATAGAAAGAGGCTGAAATAAGTACATATGGTTGAATATGAATAAATCTTGGTAAGACCACCTAAATACATTCCTTATGGTTTTTAGATGGTTAAAGAGTAGTTGAATGCCCATAAAGTGAGCACCAAACAAAGGTCAAGACCTAAACCCACTCTTAAAGAACTCCATATGATTAAGGACAAAGTCTTTTAGAAGATCTTGTTAAATCTTCTAGATAGCCTCAATAGAGGAGACAATCCAAAAACAAGGAAAATATGGAACCATCCTTGCAACCATTTCCACTAGTTGAAGGATTAGCAAAAAGACAAGAGAAAGGAGCTAAAGATGAAGGTAGCATCTACACCTGATTATGAAAGTCCCATGGTAATGTCACCTGATTCTAGTTCTCATATTATTGCAGTCTTTGGTATATGAGAGGCTATTCTTGATGCTATAGATCAAGGTGACAATACTCCGTTAGAGTCTTCTAATGATCATCTACCTAAACCCACTCTTGAAGAACTCCATATGATTAAGGACAAAGTCTTTCAAAAGATCTGGTTAAATCTTCCAAATAGCCTCAATAGAGGAGACAATCCAAAAACAAGGAAAATATGGAACCATCCTTACAACCATTTCCACCAGTTGAAGGATCAGCAAAAAGACAAGAGAAAGGAGCTAAAGATGAAGGTAGCATCTACACCTGATTATGAAACTCCCATGGTAATGTCACCTAATTCAAGATCTCACATTATTACAGTCGGTAGATGAGAGGCTATTCGTAATGCTATAGATCAAGGTGATAACACTCCATTAGATTCTTCTAAAGAAGAATCTTCTGATGATCATCTACTTGCACTAAAACATTCCACTTGTGATCTACCAATAGTCACAAATCTAACTCTAGTTGAAGAAAGAAGCAATTAAGTTCAACCTAAAGAATGCTTGTGTCAGCATGAGGAAGAACTTCACGAAATCATTGGTAAGAATCTTGTTCATGAAAAAGATGTGATTGAAGAAAAGAGACCTAAGATCAACTATCAGTCTGAAGAATAATTAGTTTCATTGGTACACAACTTTTCTTGTTATAAGGAAAAGGAGATTGTTTGTGATTTCTTGTCACCTCTCCAAATGGATAAACCCTCTCAAGATGACCTAGCTATGAAACTAAAACTTGGTGAAGGATGATTGCCTTGTGAGTCTCTTTCTATGCAGTTAAATTGTGATGGCATTGATCATACACTAAAAGAGGAAGAGAATGATATTGATTTGGTTTTTCAAAGTAATGAGGTAACTTATCATCAACTAGTGGATTCTATAGTAAAGGTGACATCTTCCTATTCTTAGGCTCATGAAGAAAGTTCAAATCACTATTAAAATAAGTTCATTTTCTTGAAAGAAGTGTATGTCTTTCCTCCCCTCCTTGACACAACAAAAGACCATCATGAGAATGATATGAAACATGTAAAGGAAGATAATGAAGTATATGACTAGGCATGGTTGCTCAAACCTGAATGGATTTATAGCCAGCTAGCACATGTAATCAAAGAAATATGTGGAGTTGCTATTTCTACAGGGAGGGATCCTACTTTTGTCAATTAGTAAGTGTAGACATCTAAATCCTTTAGAAAATAAAGTATTTTTATTTTCTGAAAAAATTCCTGATGACATCATCATTTATTAATTAATTAATTATTTAATTAATTTATTTATTTTTATGCCATTAAATCCCTTTATCATAATTAAAAATATTTAATTAAGGAATCCCTCCCAAAAATGTTTAAATCTTATTTAAACATTTTTCTTTCTTTATTAATTATTTAATTAATAAATTGACCAAAAAACCCAAAATAAATAAAAAAATTATTTTTTGCCCAAAACTTGGCCAATTTCCTTAAGACCACTAACCTCTTCCAAAATCTTCTAATCTTCTTTAATTTTGATTAAAGGCTAATCCCATCATTTCCTACCACTAATCCCAACTCAAAATATTTAATTAAGATTAAATATTAATCCTCATGTTTATTTAAAAAGTTTTAATAAATATCTCCTCAACTCAAACCCTTGAAATAAATAAAACTTTATTTCTTTTCTAAAAATCTAATTTATTCTCATCCTAGGAAGTTCTAGACCATTCTAGAAAGTCTTTATCCTCATCCAAAGTCTAGACTCTTCTAGAAGATGTCTTTAAACCTAATCATAATCCCGTTCTAAGAACCTTGTCACATTCCCCAAACATGGGTTAAGACTTACTAACCCAAGCCAAAGTTAACAAATATCTCCTCCTTCACCCACCCTCATTAAATGTCATCCACTTTCCTATCCTTAAGCTAATCCTAAACCATCCTAATCCATCCTCTAATCATTTGCACAATCCTAAGCAAGCTTAAAACCTTCCTAATCAAGCCCAAGTCAAAATTCCTCTCATCTCCCTCAAAATATCCCAACCATAAAACTTTATGAAGCCCACTAGGCCATAAATGACTCTTCCAAGCCCTTTCATTGCTCTTACAAGCCATTATGAGGGTCTTTATGAAGATTTTATCCCTTGAGCTTCCTTTGTTGAGTCATCCTTCTGTTTTCCTCCATCCTCTCACCATGTGACATGTGTCACTCCCTGATTGGTTGTAAGGAAGCACAATCCATGTTCTCTCCTCTCATGAAATATGAGCCCTCCATGAGCTTTTCCCCATCCTTGCATCTTAGCCCTTAATCCCTCAAGTCTCTTGCCTATAAATTGGATGCTTCCCCTTTACAAAACAACACAATCCATGAAGTAAAGTCATAATGCCATTTTAAGAAGCCATTTTACATCAAAACCATACACTCACACCCAAATTCCAACTCCATTTGAAGCCCTTTTTGCAGCATAATCTTGAGCATACATCCTATCTATTTAGACAAAGCCACTCATCAAGAGAGCTTCTCATTGAGAGAGCCCATTAATGGCTCATATTCTCAATTGAGAGCTCATCTTAGTCTATCTTGAAGTTTATGAATTTAGTTTAGTTTGTAGAAGCTTTATTTAAATTTGGTTTCTATTAGCATACTAACATTGCTCATATACATTTTGGCATGCCCGGTGGGACCCCGCATGGGTCATCTTCACTAGCTTTTTTAGTCAAATTTTGTATGTCATTTGCTAATTTTGGCTAATTTTTCTTGTTTTTGTGATTGGTAGGATTGTATGAATTGATTTTGTAGGTCCACATGAGAGTGAAGAAGACAAAAGAACTCATAGTCTATCTCATAGTGTTTGCAGATTTTTCAAGCTTATAGGTGGACAAAGCACTTGGAATTCTTCTTCCTCTTCTTGTCTATATTCTTCTTATTCCATCTACTTCTTCTTCTTCTTCTTGTGGGAGATCTTGGCCATTTTTTTTTAAGGAAGTAAAATCATACACACTTCTTTTTAGTGCTTAAAATGAACCCCCAAATCATACTTAAATCCATTAAAACTAAAAATTTGCAAAAAAAAATAAAATCTTTTAACAAGTGAAACTAAACCGATCCAATCATTTGCATCCTTGCAACATCAAGGTTTTAGATGCATTCATGCAAAGTTAGGAACACTTAATTTTTAAGAATTTAAAAGGAACTTCAAGTTTCCATCTCAAAAGGTTCAAAATCAACACTAAGTGCACACTAAAATCTAAATCAAACTCAAAGTATCAATCAAGGATAAAATGAACCTCATTTGCAAATATTTTAAAGTTCTTTTAAAAATCTCATGAAAACTAAGAGTCCTAAAAGGTTTCCAAAATTTTCCTAAAAGCTTTGTTATTTGTTCCAAACAAATGTCTTCTTGCAAAATCTTGAATGTTTCTTAGGTTTTTCATGCATCAAAACAATCTAGGAATATCATTTTTGGGCTTAAAACATGCAAACTAGAACACAAAATCTTGAATGAAAACCAAAGTCCAAAGAGTCATTTTCACTTTTGAGTCCAAAACAATTTTGAATGATCTAAGGTTAAAACAAAGCACTTCAAAGTTCTTAAAACAACACACAAAATCTCAATCTTGAATGCTCAAAGGAAAAAACTTGAATGTTTAATCACTTGTCTTTGAATGCATGTTGCTAAAATCACTCTTGAGTGCCATGGATTAAAATCAAGTTTTTTTTTTTTATGAATGCATGATTAAAACAACAAATCCAATCTTGAATGCAAAAGGCCAATTAATCATTACAATATCTCACACTTCATCTTTTGGGGCATAAAAAGAATCTACATTTTAGAAAATTTCTAAGTTATAAAAACAAATAAAGAAGTGAATTTTTTGTTGGACTCACCAATCATTCTAACCATTGGTTGCAATATCAGCACCATATATGGGGATGGGTCTACCTAAGAAGGTGTTAAGTGCTCCACAAAAATCAAATTCCACTCACTTGAGTTTTTATTGGTTTTTCTAAGATAGAAAATTTTTTGAATGCACATTAGTCTCGTTAACACTTCATTTAGGCATAAAAATTGAACAAATCTTGACGTGGAGGGCCTCCGAGCATGCGCTTGAAACTGAGTTTTACACATCTTTATTTTGGGCTTAAAACAAACTCACACTCAATCTTGAATGCCTTAAAGAAAAATCAATCGATACTTGACGTGGACGGCCTCTGGGCATGTGAGTTTACTTTTGTTGACCCTAAATCTTCTTGGTGTATTCATTCTTCGATTGATTTTACTTTTGTTAACGCTTTAAGTTGGAATTGAACATTCGCATCCTAAACATGTGTGTTAGCAAGGTCTAGATTCAAAAAACTTAAGCGTCAGTTGGAAAAGAATTCTGTCTTTTAGCCCAAGATCATCCAAGTCTTATCTCCCCTTGTTGTCTTTCGAGGCCATCTTGGGTGCATAAGATTAGTATCCAAAATATTGTTTAAATTTTAGGAGGCCTACTTGGGGATTTCATCACTCCTTGGGATGACCTCAACACCAACATTCTAGTAGAGTATAAAGATCAGGAGGTGAATCCAAAGACACCTCTCTTAGGATCAAGATTTTTTCACTTGGGCTAAGCCTTAAGGAACTTTACACCCTTGAGAAGTGAAAGAGGAGAAGTGGGTTACCGGTCCTCTCAGCTGGGTGACATCTTTTTTTTTTCATCTATGGATTTGGGCCTCATGTACCTTGGGTATATCAAGGACTCCCTAGCTAAACCAATTGTTAGCCTTACAGACAACCATCTAGGGTGTTAATGTGTTTGAAGTGATTGATTAAAACTTTTGTAAAACATACACACTCCTTAGCACAAGTATCACATTCTGAGAATAAAAAACTTCTATCTGGTTGTTCCTATCTATTGCTTGATTTTTTACTGTTTGAATGAATGTTTGCCAAACTTGGTCAATACTAGCTTAGGGCATACTTACCGTAGTCACTGCCTATTCCAAAAGTTGAATGAGTTGAAGCAAAACAACCAAAATCTCTCTAAGCCAAGTAGATTCAAGAATTTATGTCAGAACAACCCAAACCCAAATAGAAGTTTCACAAAGCCAAACTCAAGCCCTCTCAGGCATACCAAGAAATTTCAGCCAAGAGAAAGGAAGTAACACCAAGCCTTCGAATTGCCAAACTCCACAAAGCAGAAGACAAAGCGGTCGATGAAACCTATTAGGACGCCTGGTTAGATTGCACTATCAGATAGTAGCTGATAGTAGCCATAGTGTTTGCTGCTTTATTCTATATTAGAGGCACTTGTGTAAACTGAAGCTTTGTAAAATCGTGGGTTAGCTGATCAACTAGCTCTTTGTAGGGTAATAGCTTTTCATCTTTGGTTTGATATTCATTTAGGGCTTGCTTGATGATGAGCTGAGAATCGCCAAAGATTTATAACTTAGTGATGTTCCATTCTATAGCTATCTTTAATCCTACTATGAGAGCCTCATATTCAGCTATATTGTTGGTGCTACGAAATTGTAGCTTGAAGGCTTTTGGAATGTAATCTCTTTGAGGTGTGACCAACAATATTCCTTCCCCTGATCAATGAGATGTGCATGAGCCATCAAAATAAAGTTTCCATGGGGGCTATTCTTCAATTAGATAGATATGCTCATCTGGAAATTTTTTGATCAAAGGATATGCATCTATTAGAGGTGCATCAGCTAGGTGATCTACTATAGCTTTCCCTTTGATTTCCTTTCTATCCACATACTGGATGTCAAATTCACTAAGGAGCATAACCCATTTGGTCAAAAGGCCTGTAAGTGCTATTTTGGAGAGCATATACTTGAGAGGGTCGATCTTGGAGACTAGTTGGATGGTATGACTTAGCATGTAGTGGAAAAGCTTTTGAGTTGAAAAAATAACTACCAAACAAGCTTTTTCCATAGGAGTATAATTGAGTTCATAACCAACTAGGGTTCTACTGATGTAGTAGATGGCTCTTTCTCTGCCGTAGTCATCGAGCTGTGCTAGAAGTACCCCTAGAGTAGTAGGCATTTCTGATATGTACAAGATCAAGGGATGACCAGGAACTGGTGGAACCAAGATAGGGGGATTGACAAGATACTGCTTGAGATGATCAAAGCTACATTGACATAAAGGATCCCACTTGAAGTTTTCATCCTTCTTCAGTAAGTGTGCAAATGGCGTACACTTATCTACAAGCTGGGAGATGAAGCACCAAACAGATTGAAGCTTTCCCTGAAGAGTGCAAAGCTATCACAGTGTCTGGGGAGGAGGCATGTCTAAGATATCTTTGACCTTCTTGGGGTCAATCTCTATACCTCGTTTAGAAACTATAAAACCTAGAAGCTTTCCAGATGTGACCCCAAAGACATATTTCTTGGGATTTAGCATGAGATGATATTTGGCTAACCTATCAAAGACTTTCTCTAGGTCAGCAAGATTATCCATGAAGGTATGGGATTTAACC
The DNA here is from genome assembly GCA_028749045.1 of Cupressus sempervirens. Taxonomy (NCBI): domain Eukaryota; kingdom Viridiplantae; phylum Streptophyta; class Pinopsida; order Cupressales; family Cupressaceae; genus Cupressus; species Cupressus sempervirens. Next base: position 47,624,933 of record CM053787.1, read on the forward strand.
AAGATATCATTGACATAATCCTCCAAAATGCTATGGATAAGATAATAGAAAATGGCTGTCATAGCTCTTTGATAGGTAGCCCCAGCATTATTTAGGCTAAAAGGCATCATATTGTAGCAAAAGGTCCCCCAAGGGGTAGTGAATGCTGTCTTATGTTGATCCTCTTCTGCAATCTTGATTTGATTATACCCAAAAAATCCATCCATGAGGGACACAATTTCATGTCCATCTATAAGATCTACAATCATATCTATGTTGGGAAAGGAAAAACATCTTTTGGACAAGCTTTGTTAAGATATCTGAAATCAATGTAGATTCTGATGTCACTGGAAGGCTTAGTGATGGGGACCATGTTGGAGATCCACTCTGAGTAATTTATAGGTCAAATAACCTTAGTAGCTAACATTCTTTCTAATTTAGCTTTGACCAGTAATGCCACCTTGGTGTGCATTTTTCTAAGATTTTGTCTAACGGGCTTGATCTTTGGATCGACTGCAAGATGATGAACTACAGGCTTTGGATCCAGTCCTGGCATACCCTTATATGACCATGCAAATCAGCCAATGTTCTCTCTTAAGACCTCAAAGAGGAGGTCAGCTTGGTCATGTTATAGGGAGTCAACAATGTGAACAAGTCTAGGGATCTCTGAAGAACTAATGTTGACTTCTCTAGTATCCTCAATTAGAATAGAAGACACCTCTGGTCGATTATCTTGAGGAGGCAATGCTAAATCCTCATGTTTTGCTTGTGACTCTTGATTTTCTTGCTAAGGTTTCTCTTCTTTTCCTTAGCTAGTCCCAGATTCACCTTAGTTCCAGTTTTAGGTGTATCGAAACTAGGTTGGGGATTTTCTCCAAAATACCCCTTGGGATCTAGCTTATAGATATAGGTAGAATCTAGCTTTGTTTTCTTGTGAGTTTCGACTCCCATGAATCTCATAAGCCCTTCCTCTAATGTGAACTCATCAATGTGTATGACGCTTGGTTGGTCCCAATCTATGAGTTGTGGATGGGCGAGTGGTAGGTCAATGAAATGGATGGATAGTTCTTGGAGAACAGAGTCTTCGAAGAAGATTTGGTTTGGGATATCGTCGTAGGCTCTCTTTTCAACTTCCTCAGGAATATCTTCAATCTCAACAAGGTCACAGTGAATGTTTGAAAAAGCATGACCGTTCTCATTGGTACCCCCAGTTGTGGGTATTCCAAAGCCAAGACCTAACTTCGATTCCCACTTGTGTGCATTGATGGGGCACTGCATGCCTCTTTCCTCTGGTCCTAGACCACCACCTTGATAGTTCCATTTGTTACTGATGAGCTTATGTTCTTGGGAATACTTTTGGCTAAAGTGATCAAGGTGTGCTTGATTTCTTGGAGGTGCATCCTTATGTAACCAATTGTTGATATCTGGAGTGAGCTCCTCATGAAGAGGGATTTTTGAGGATACAAAGGTTGTTGGGCCAAACCGTTTGTATCGAAGAGGTGGAATCTCCTTATCTTTGTGATATGTCGATCATCCATGGGCATGTGGATCAAGTGGGAGTGCTTTGACAACAAATGCATCTGATAGACTATACTCTCCACAACCTTTGTTATTGATCTTCATGGTAGATAGGGTGGAGGCAAGGATGGTTTCTGGGTCATTACAAGTGTGGGATGAGTTGGTGATGGCTGTGCCGATATCAATTCTAGGGAAATGGTTTGCATATGAAGCTTCAACTTCATTGTAGTAAGCAAAGGGTTCTGGATCGGCATGGATGGTTACCTCAGTGCCTTGATGTAGAAATTTGACGCACTAATGGTAAGTGGATGGAATGGATTTCATGGCATGAATCCATGGGTGACCAAGGAGGATGTTAAATGGTAGGTTTAGATCAATAACATGGTAGAGTTTTTCTTGGATGACTGGCCCAACCTTGATTGGCAGCAAAATAGTTCCTTCTATGGTTCTTTCCAAGTTGTCATAAGCTTTGATGGTGATAACCTAATTGATGATATCTGCCTCAGTATATCTAGCTTGTTTTATGAATTTTAGGGTGCAAATATTCAAGGCTGATCCATTATCTATCATTACTCTTTTTACGGTAAAATTGGATACCATAATGGCTATGCAGAGTGGAAGGGTGTGATCTAGCTCAACCATGGGTATGTCAGTGGGTTTGAATGATAGGGCACATGAGGAGGATAGGTGTCCAATGAGATTACAAAAATTATTAGTGTTGATATCTAAAGGGAGACATGATTCTAAGAGAGCACTTTCAAGGATGTTTTTGTACACAGGACTAGTGCAGAGAAGGTCTAAAATGGAGATTTGGTCTGGCATGTTCCCAAGGTGTTCCAAGATATTGTACTGGATTTTTGATGGTGCTGATGGTGCTGGTGAAACTGGTGGGCCTATGATGTTAAATCATGCTCTTTGAGTGGTGACTACACACTCATTATTTGGTCCTTGGATATTGATAACATTGACAGAAGGCTCTTTCTCAGATATACAACCTATGAGGCTACCATAATCTATATAGGATGAAGTGTGGTCATTGTTCTTCCCATGCTGTTGGTTTGCCTGGCAGTTGTTGGCATTTTTTTTGTTGGTTTGGATAGGTGCTTTTCTAGGATTTTGGTTGTTGTAAGGGGGAAAAGCATTTTGATAGATCTATAAGCCTGCATTGGGAGAGGTTAGGGCACCAATGATGATTTCTTTCCGATCAATGAGGTCCTGCACATAATCCTTTAGTTTCATGCATCTGAGGGTGGTGTGACCTTTTACCATATGAAATTTGTAGTACTCATTATCTTTGTACCATGCAGCTTTGGATTGGCCTAGGTCAATTTGCTGGGTAGGAGGAAATTTGATGAGGTTTTCCTTAGTCAATTTCTCAAAAATGACATCCAATGGCTCACCAAGGGGTGTATAATTTCTAGGTGCAGGTTGGAACTTGGGCTTTGGTCCTATAGCTACATTGATGGCATTAGCTTGATTGCTAGACCCTTGAAAGTTTGGTCTTGGATTATGGCTTTGATAACTTTGGTGATTCTGGTGTTGGTAGTTGATAGTTTGTTGATTGTTTGGTTGATAAGGTGGGTTGGACTAATTTTGGGAAGGAGCAACAATATTCACATGTCTAGTGTCAGTGACACCATTTTTTGTAATGTGCTTATTTTTGTTCCAATACCGAGTCTTGTCATTGGAATGTGATTGATTTTGGTTTGCTTCCTTGTAAATCTTGTGCACACCATCTTTAATGAGTCCTTGCTCAAGGATCATTGCTTTTTCTTTGATATCTTTGTAGGTCTGCAAATAGTTCATGGTCATGTGGTGAACCAAGCTGGGATGGGCATTATCAATAAACATTTTCACCAAATGGTATTCTGGCAAGGTGTAAGATATGTGGGTGGTAAGGGTTTGCCATCTTTGGAGATATTCAGGAAGGCTTTCTCCACCTTTTTGCTTAGTGTTGACAAGATCAACTACTGAGAGCTCTGTTTCAACAAGATGGGCATATTGGGCTACAAATGCCTCAGACAATTTAGCAAATGGAATTCTATAAAACCATTCAAGAGCTGGTCCGGCCAAGCTTTGGGGAAAGAGACGCAAGAGGAAGATGTCATCGTATGCCACTTCTTGGTAGTGCATGTAAAATTCTTTGATATGTGTGACAGTGTCTCCTTTTCCTCTGAATTTGTCAAACTTGGGTATCTCAAAGTGTTTGGGAAATGGTGTCATGGTAATGGCTTTGTCAAATGGGTAAGGACACACATTTTCAAACTTGAAGGTTTTTGGATCATTTCCCTCCAAGATGTTCTTCAAAGTTGTCTTCATGGCTTCCTATTCTAAATTAATGAGTGATGGCTGGGGTGCACACAATGTAAGAGTGCCTTGAGGTAGGTATGTGCTAGATGGGGCAATGGAACATGGATGGCTTTGAGGTATGGACTGGTAGGGATTGTACATGGCTTGGGCAATTGAATGGTGGATGATGGGTTGCTAAGGTGGAGGAGGCACATATTACTGCATGTGTTGTGAGGCTTGCTGCTGATATGGGATTTGGGATAGGGATTGAGGGACGTAGGTTGGCTATGGGATAAATGGATTTCTTTGTGGAGGTAAGGTATAAGATGATTGTGAAGCTTGGAGAAAGGATCGGGGAGCTTGTGGAACTTGACTTGGGATTTGAGGAGTTTGACCAATATATGTGGGTTATGCCCCCATTTGGGAGGGTATCATGGCAAAGGAGGCCAAGTAATTGGTGGTTGGTGGTGGTGGATTTCCTCCTAGAAGTGGCATAGAAAAATAGTTAGTAATAGGAGGTAATGGATTAGTTGGTGGTGGAGGTGGTGGGAATTGAAAGCTTGGGAATGGAACTAATGGGGTTTGATAGCTTGGTGGCTAGATTTGAAAGCTTGGTAGAGTGGTGGCAGGAGCTTGGGTCACTTGAGAGCTGGGCAGAACTTTGGTAGTAGCTTGTGGGGTTTGATAGCTTTATGGAGTGAGGGCAGTAGCTTGTGGATTTGTAGCTAATGGCACTGAGCTCCAACGACCTAGTGGAAATGATGGAATTGTGCTCTGAGCTAAGGTAAACAAGCTGGGGGTGATGAAAGGTTTATTTCTTGGCCCCATGGGTGGCATCTTGGTTGTATATTGTTGAGGTTGGCCAAAGATGCTAGCACTGATTTGGGAGATGGGTGGATTTGGAAGGTTGGGTTGGAGAGCAATAATAGCAATAGTGAAGGGAGTGAATGATGAGGTGTTTTGGGTGAAGGGGGTTTTTGATGGAGTGGTATGGACCAATGGTGGAGTGGTGGTAGCTAGATTGGCTTGTGGAATGGAGATTTCAACATGGGTGGAGGATGGTATGTTTGGGTCTGTTGGATCATATGGGGTGGGTTGAGGCTCTTCTTTTGGCACATATTGAGGATAATTTGAATCATAAGAGCCTATGGGTGGTGGGAGTTGTTCAAACAATGGGTGAGATGGATTTGATAAGGGAGGAGGCCTTCCAAAGTCAAAGGCTCCTATGTTGTCCCTTCAAAAGTTAGCCATGATTGTTTCTTTATTCTTGTCTATAATGGCATTCACCAATACTGCATTTCCTGGTTGGTTCATGAAAGCTTCAATGTCAATAGGTGATGGTATAGTGTTCTTTGGGCTGAAGGATGGTTGAGTTCTCAAGGGGAGCGATGCTATTTGATCCAAATGATAGGGTTCCATTTTTTGTTTCTTCCTCTTGGCTAAGCGAGTGACGGGTGGCATGAAAATGTTCCTAGGGATGAGATGCAACAATGTTGATGGATGCCAAGGGAGAAGGATTTTCTATGCAAATGATTTCCTGGGTTGAGGCAAAGCTATATGACAAACCTAAGGAGGATTGGTTTGGGGATTCTAACTTCAAAGATATGTCGCCAAATCATGAAAGGTCTACTTTCCTATGTGCAAGCTTGGTGGTGATTTTGTCAACTTAAGGATAGACTGATGATCCTTTTGGAAAAATATGAGATTGACCACTTGTGGATCCCAACCTTTACCTCAAGGTGATGAGGGATAACAAGTGATAAAGCTAGATTACCCTAGACAAAGCTCTGTCAAAGGGATAACCTTGGTGAGATTGGTGGATTTGCAAGATGGTACGAATGGCATACTTTGGCAAGATGACAACAATTTTGAAGGCTTGGATGTGAAGTTTAGGCTTTTGGGATGGTAGCTAGGTTTGAGGGGATTGGTTTGTTTCTAAGGCAAAGATCTAAATGAGATGGGTGAGCTAAAATTCTTAAGGGGATGAATAAGGGTGGCTAGCTTACCTACAAGGATGACTCTAAAGTGGAGCTTATGCAAGAAGATGTGGAGGAACAAGGGGGCCTAATCATAGAAATCATGCCTAGTTGGTAAGGCATAAGTAGGGTTAACTCTTGGATGCTTGGTAAATTTGATAGTGCGATCTAAATAGGCATCTTGTTAGGTTTTGTTGGCTGCTTTGTCTTCTACTTTGTGGAGTTTGGCAATTCGATGGCTTGGTGTTACTTCTTTTCTCTTGGCTGAAATTTTTTGGTATGCATGAGAGGGCTTGAGTTTGGCTTTGTGAAACTTCTGTTTGAGTTTGGGTTGTTCTGACATAAATTCTTGAATCTGCTTGGCTTAGAGAGATTTTGGTTGTTTTTCTTCAACTCATTCAACTTCTGGAATAGGCAGTGACTACGCTAAGTATGCCCTAAGCTAGGATTGACCAAGTTTGGCAAACATTCATTCAACAAGTAAAAAGTCAAGCAATAGATAGGAACAACCAGATAGAAGTTTTTGATTCTCAGAATGTGATACTTGCACCAAGGAGTGTGTATGTTTTACAAATGTTTTGATCAGTCACTTCAAACACATTAACACCCTAGATGGTTGTCTGCAAGGCTGACAATTGGTTTAGCTAGGGAGTCCTCGATATACCCAAGGTACATGAGGCCCAAATCCATAGATGAAGACAAAAAGATTTCACATAGTCAAGAGGAGCGTAACCCACTTCTCCTCTTTCACTTCTCAAGGGTATAAAGTTCCTTGAGGCTTAGCTCGAGTGACAAAATCTTGATCCCAAGAGAGGTGTCTTTGGATTCACCTCCCGATCTTTATACTTCACCAGAACACTGAGTTGAGGTCATCCCAAGGGGTGATGAAATCCCCAAGTAGGCCTCCTAAAATTTAAACAAGATTTTGGATCCTAATCTTATGCAGCTAAGATGGCCTCGAAAGATGACAAGGGGAGAGAAGACTTGGATGATCTTGGGCTAAAAGATAGAATTCTTTTCCAACTGATGCTTAAGTTTTTCAGATTTAGACCTTGCAAACACACATGTTTAGGATGCAAATGTTCAATTCCAACTTGAAGCATTAACAAAAGTAAAATTGATCGAAGAATGAATACACCAAGAAGATTTAGGGTCAACAAAAGTAAATTCACGCGCCCAGAGGCCCTCCACATCAAGTATCAATTGATTTTTCTTTAAGGCATTCAAGATTGAGTGTGAGTTTTTTTTAAGCCCAAAATAAACATGTGTAAAACTTAGTTTCAAGTGTGCACTTGGAGGCCCTCCACATCAAGATTTGTTCAATTTTTATGCCCAAATAAAGTGTTATCAAGACTAATGTGCATTCAAGAAATTTTCTATCTTAGAAAAACCAATAAAAACTCATGTTAGTGGAATTTGATTTTTGTGGAGCACTTAACACCTTCTTAGGTAGACCCATCCCCATATATGGCACTGATATTTCAACCAATGGTTAGAATGATGGGTGATTAAAGAGGGTGAGTTCAACAACAAATTCAGTCAAAGTGTCTTTATTTGTTTTTACAACTTAGAAAGTTTCTAAAATGTAGATTCTTTTTATGCCCCAAAAGATGAAGTGTGAGATATTGTAATGATTAATTGACCTTTTGCATTGAAGATTGGAGTTTTTGTTTTAATCATGTAATTCATAAAAAAAAAAAACTTGATTTTAATCCATGGTACTCAAGAGTGATTTTAGTAACATGCATTCAAAGACAGGTGATTAAATATTCAAGTTTTTTTCCTTTGAGCATTCAAGATTGAGATTTTGTGTGTTTTAAGAACTTCGAAGTGCTTTGTTTTAACCTTAGATCATTCAAGATTGTTTTGGACTCAAAAGTGAAAATGACTCTTTCGACTTTGGTTTTCATTCAAGATTTGGTGTTCTAGATTGCATGTTTTAAGCCCAAAAATGATATTCCTAGATTGTTTTGATGCATGAAAAACCTAAGAAACATTCAAGATTTTGCAAGAAGACATTTGTTTGGAACAAATAAGAAAGATTTTAGGACAATTTTGGCAACCATTTAGGACTCTTAGGTTTCATGATATTTTTAAAAGAACTTTAAAATATTTGCAAATGAGGTTCATTTTATCTTTGATTGATGCTTTGAGTTTGATTTAGATTTTAGTGTGCACTTAGTGTTGATTTTGAACCTTTTGAAATGGAAACTTTAAGTTCTTTTTAAATTCCCAAAAATGAAGTGTTCCTAACTTTGCATGAATTCATCTAAAACCTTGATGTTGCAAGGATGAAAATGATTGGATTGGTTTAGTTTCACTTGTTAAAAGATTTTTTTGTTGTTGCAAATTTTCAGTTTTTAATGGATTTAAGTATGATTTGGGGGTTCATTTTAAGCACTAAAAAGAAGCATGTATGATTTTGCTTCCTTAAAAAAAAATGGCCAAGATCTCCCACAAGAAGAAGAAGAAGAAGAAGTAGATGGAATAAGAAGAATATAGACAAGAGGAAGAAGAATTCCAAGTGCTTTGTCCACCTGTAAGCTTGAAAAATCTGCAAACACTATGAGATAGACTATGAGTTCCTTTGTCTTCTTCATGCTCATGTGGACCTACAAAACCAATTTATACAATCCTATCAATCACAAAAACAAGAAAAATTAGCCAAAATTAGCAAATGACATACAAAATTTGACTTAAAAAGCTAATGAAGATGACCCATGCGAGGTCCCACCAAGCATGCCAAAATGTATATGAGCAATGTTAGTATGCTAATAGAAACCAAATTTAAATAAAGCTTCTACAAACTAAAAAAAATTCATAAACTTCAAGATAGACTAAGATGAGCTCTCAATTGAGAATATGAGCCATTAATGGGCTCTCTTAATGAGAAGATCTCTTCTTGAGTGGCTTTGTCTAAATAGATAGGATGTATGCTCAAGCTTATGCTTCAAAAAGGGCTTCAAATGGAGTTGGAATTTGGGTTAGAGTGTATGGTTTTGATGTAAAATGGCTTTTTAAAATGGAATTATAACTTTACTTCATGGATTGTGTTGTTTTGCAAAGGGGAAGGATCCAATTTATAGGCAAGATGCTTGAGGGATTGAGGGCTAAGATGCAAGGATGGGGAAAAGCTCATGGAGGGCTCATATTGCATGAGAGGAGAGCACATGGATTGTGCTTCCTTATAGCCAATCAGGGAGTGACACATGTCACAGGGTGAGAGGATGGAGGAAAAGGGAAAGATGAGTCAACAAAGGAGGTTGAAGGGATAAAATCTTCATAAAGACCCTCATAACGGCTTGTAAGAGCAATGAAAGGGCTTGGAAGAGTCATTTATGGCCTAGTGGGCCTCATAAGGTTTTATGGTTGGGATATTTTGAGGGATATGAGAGGAATTTTGACTTGGGATTGATTAGGAAGGTTTTAAGCTTGCTTAGGATTGTGCAAATGATTAGAGTATGGATTAGGATGGTTTAGGATTAGCTTAGGGATAGGCAAGTGGATGGCATTTAATGAGGTTGGGTGAAGGAGGAGATATTTATTAACTTTGGCTTGGGTTAGTAAGTCTTAACCCATGTTTAGGGAATGTGACAAGGTTAGGAGGGGATTATGATTAGGTTTAAAGACATCTTCTAGAAGAGTCTAGACTTTGGATGAGGATAAAGTCTTTCTAGAATAGTCTAGAACTTCCTAGGATGAGGATAAATTAGATTTTTAGGAAAGAAATAAAGTTTTATTTATTTCAAGGGTTTGGGTTGAGGAGATATTTACTAAAACTTTTTTAATAAACATGAGGATTAATATTTAATCTTAATTAAATATTTTGAGTTGGGATTAGGGGTAGGAAATGATGGGATTAGCCTTTAATCAAAGTTAAAGAAGGATTAGAAGATTTTGGAAGAGGTTAGTGGTCTTAAGGAAATTGGCCAAATTTTGGGCAAAATTTTATTTATTTATTTATTTTGGGTTTTTTGGTCAATTTATTAATTAAATAATTAATAAATAGGAAATAATGTTTAAATAAGATTTAAACATTTTTGGGAGGGATTCCTTAATTAAATATTTTTAATTAAGATAAAGGGATTTAATGGCATAAAAATTAATTAATTAATTAAATAAATGATGATGTCATCAAATTTTTTTTTCAGAAAATAAAAATACTTTATTTTCTAAAGGATTTATTTTACATGTGTGTTTAGTGTAGTTGTCTTTCCTTTTCTTCTTGCTTTCGATGTGTTTTCTTTTCTTTTATGTTAACTGCACTATTTTCTCACCACCCAAATGCATAACATCTCCATGTGCTACTTTAGACTCTACAACATAATGGACTAGCAACTGATCTTTTCTATTTGGTATTTTTTGTAATAAAGAAAGTAGGTAGTTCATTGTTGTATTTTTTTTTTTTTGAGGTCCTTCCAAAACTAGATCCTACTAGTTTCCTACCTAGGCACTAACATGCCTAGTTACCCAGTTAGAGCCAATTGTTGCCATGATTTTAGTCTCCTATATTTTTCAAACTTTTACGAATAGGGTTGATTCAATGTGATGTCAATTCTAAGTTTAGATTTCCTATACGATGATCTTTCTTCCCCTCATTCCTTTAATCTAACCTAATGTGGGAAATCATGTGAGTAATGCATCAGTTCAAAGCTAGGTGATTAGGGTTTGGAGGGTTTTTTATGCATTATCCTAGTGAGGAGAATGTATGGATATTTTGCTAAATCATATTATTTTGTTCCTAATGATGTTGAAGGTAAAGATTCATGATGAGAAGTAGTTCTTCATGAAAGAATTCCTAAAAATATTTGAGAAACCCTTATTCTATGATCAAGCATTCCATTAAAGGTATTTATGTAGGTGGAATGAAGAAATCATGATCATATAAAGAGAAAATGCAATAGAAAAACATCAAAGACCAAGCTTGAAGACAATATATAGATCATGAGAATGAACTACAAGAATAATTAGTTGAATTTACATATAGGAGAAGTAGATAAATTTAAAAAATGGTGAAAGAACCAAGTCAAAGGTGGTGAAGACAAAAATTGATGATGAATCAAAACATGTCTAATCATCCACATCAAAAAGTTGAAAAGTCAATTGAATGAAAGGATGCATGTTATTGGCTAGTTGAAAAGTCAAATGCTTACTTGCTAGATTGGGTCCCATTAAAATATTAAATGAAAATAGAATACTTTCAATTGTTATATCTTATAAGGTCTATGAAATCACTTTCCCACTTTCCAAAGATGCGCCAAGTTTAGACAATGTGGGAAACTGATGATTCAAGATGTTTCCTAAGGGGCCCATTACATTCCATGAAGTTCCATGGATTAAAGGGGTCCAATTTCAGAGTTTCTAAGAAATAAATTACTGCCATCTATTTGCCATGTTGTACCTAGCTAGAAAGATGGACCTACGCCATGAAACAAAGAGACTTGACATCAATTTATTATTGTCATTTGATCTTATGAGATTTATAGAGTGCACTTTCCTACTTTTCAAAGATGCTTGAGGTTTACATAGTGTGGGAAAGTGACAATGAGACATGTGGAATGATGGACCCATGGAAGGAAATACAACAAAAATAGGAAGGTCATAATGTTTTAATCTCAATCTTTAATTTAAGATCAATGACCAAAATTTAAAAAGGTATTCACCATTTGAATATGAAATACACAATTTTGGAAAAAAATAATAAAAGATGAAGAATAAATGATTTTGTATTGGATTTTCTAAGATTGCATGAAGTTGAATAGTCATTGTGTGTATTCAAAAATTGCATAGATTTAGAATCATCAATGGAAGAGTTACCGCATGCTCAAATCATGATATAGATTGGATAATTTGATATTTTATTCTCATTTTTATATGACTATTGTTCTATCAGGATTCAGAAAGGATAACAACAAACTATAAATGTAACCTCATTTGATAATGAAATGGTAGACAATTTTGTCTAATTTTTCCCCTTATATTTCCAGATGTTGAATGAGAATCAAAGACTTAAATGGAATGAAGGATTTGTATGATGTCAACAATTGGGTAATGTGATGTTCTAATTCCATTTAGGACTAGCATGCTTTGGTTTCTTTCATTGTCTCTTTCAACATAGCTAACCTTGCATTTTTTAGAATAGTTTCTATGGCATAGTAGAATAGATGTATTTGAAGCTAGTGATTTCTTACTAGATTCTATTTTAGTGGATAGTTATCAGTTAAGGTAGGCTCCATTTCATCTTTCATATGCATCTCTACTTTATCTCTAGATTGCATTTAAGTAGAACTAATTTTCACTTAGACGTTGGAGTAGATGTTAGAAGAACTTCAAGGTAGCTTGTGATATCCATTCCATAAGGTGTTATAGGTTGCTCAAATCTATTTTTTCCTAGGATGTTTGTAGCTATGAGCATCCTAGTTTATCCTCTTTTTCTCTTAGGTTAAGAGCATACCCCATATCCGAATGATCTATTAAAAAAATAATTCATTGCATATATTATATATAAGGGAGTTGAACCTTACAATTTAGAGGATAGTGATATAACACATGCACTGACCCATTTGTTGGTAACATCCATTTATTTCCTCACATTTTGGGCCTCTAGAGTCAAGGTAAAGCCAAGTTAACAAGAGGGACAAACTGCTAACCAACAAAATTATCATTGTAAATTGAGAAATCCTCAAGGATGACTCAACCATTGATTTAGGACATGAAATAATGGAAAGATTGTTTCCTTTGTTGTAATCATCAGTGAGATCGTATGCATTGTAATTTTTGGTTATTCAAAATTGGATGCAAATTACTATTTTGGTAAAGAAGTTATTTTTTAGTTAGTTTAGAATTTGGATAGATTATCTTGAATTGTTTAGTGAAGATAGTCTAAGGCTATCTGAATATGGGCTCAATTGTCTTTCTTTCAACTCCTAATAGGGTTGACATAGATCCTAATTGAGTTGGAATCTTCTAAAAATGATTCAAAGTATCCTAACATGGACTAATATTTACTAATTTTATTCCATTAGATCCTAATAGAGTCCATCCTTTAAGAAGAACTTTTATATTCATACATCATCTTGTGGGAATTATTCCCATTAGGGTCATCCCTTAATCAAGGGTTTTCCTAGTTAACATATCTAGTGTTATTGTGCACGGTTATCTATATATGGTTGGTTTTGTTGAAAAAAATTACTCATTTATATATTTTCATTGATGTTAAAAAATTGTTACATTCTAATAGAGCACAACTAGTAGTAATTAAGCTCACTATTAGTAGTGCAAAATTTAAGAAGAAACCAAGTTCAATGATTTAATGTGAACTAAGTTAGGTCAGTCAATGTAGAACTTATATAAAGCAAGTTAGGTTGGTTAACAATGGAGTTCAATGTTAACTGAGTCAGGTTAGTTATGAAGGAACTCATTGTTAACTAGGTGACTTAGTTTCAATATCAACCAACTTCCAATAGAAAAGTTTTGATTAATATTTTGTTTATGCAAGATGACTTAATGAATGTTAATTATTTGTTTGTAAGGGTATTAAATCTAGCTTGACAATGGTCATTTTAATCTTTGATTAGAGAAGAGATTGTTGTTCAAGATATATTGTGAGCTTCAAAAGAACTATATTGGTAAAGAAGTTATTTTTTAGTTAGTTTATAATTTGGATAGATTATCTTGAATTTTTTAGTGAAGATAGTCTAAGGCTATCTAAATATGGGTTCAATTGTCCTTCTTTCAACTCCTAATAGGGTTGACATATATCCTAATTGAGTTGGAATCTTCTAACAATGATTCAAGGCATCCTAACATGGATTAATATTTACTAATTTTATTCCATTAGATCCTAATAGAGTCCATCCTTTTAGAAGAACTTTTATATTCGTACATCATCTTGTGGGAATTATTCCCATCAAGGTCCTCCCTTAATCAAGGGTTTTCCTAGTTAACATATCTAGTGTTATTGTGCATGGTTATCTATATATGGTTGTTTCTATTGAAAATAATAACTCAATTAAATATTTTCATTGATGTTACAAAATTGTTACATTCTAATAGAGCACAACTAGTAGTAATTAAGCTCACTATTAATAGTGCAAAATTTAAGAAGAAACCAAGTTCAATGATTTAATGTGAACTAAGTTAGGTCATTCAATAAAGAACTTCTATAAAGTAAGCTAGGTTGGTTACCAATGGAGTTCAATGTTAACTGAGTCATGTCAGTTATAAAGGAACTCATTGTTAACTAGGTAACTCAGTTTCAATATTAACCACCTTGCAATAGAAAATTTTTGATTAATATTTTGTTTATGCAAGATGACTTAATGAATGTTAATTATTTGTTTGTAAGGGTATTCAATCTAGCTTGACAATGGGTTTCATATATATGAGAGATCAAGTTGTGGATTGAAACAAGAAGATGTGGAAGAAGATAAGATGTTAAAAAAAAAGGATATCTGATTGAGGGAAAACCATTCAAGGAGTTGTAAAGAATATTTTGATCAAGGAGGATCCAAAGGATAATCTAGAATAGTGTTCTAAATCTAAAATTCAATTTCTTTAATAATTAGGTCAATTGTTGTTACCCTTTAACAATTGTAAGTAGTGAAGAAATCTCTTAACAGAGTTGACTTAACAATTATTTTGCCAATCCTCTAACAAGGTGGCATTTCTAGATTGAAGTATCTTAAGAACTCTAACAAGGCCACTCCTAATAGGATGATTTAAATCCTTTAACAAGGTAAAACATAAAAACTTTTTTTGTAAAATTTAAATAGGGTTCTCTCTTAATAGGGCTCACTTGAGAAGAGTATAAAGTTGTAACTGGTTGAATTGGTGGTTTCCCAACTTGGGTTTCCATGTTGAATCTTGGTGTCTCATGTGTTCATGTTTTTTTCTTACTACTTTATCTTTCTACAACTAAGTTGTAAAGGTTAATGCATATTAATATCTCAATATTGACTTGTTAATTGAGTTAAAGTGAATACCTAGTTCTAACTAAGCTATACAAGTATTTGAGTTAATAAGAAGTTTGTATTGATGTCTAAATGATTTGGAATTGTTTTAGTGGTAAATGATTGACCCCTCCCCTCTTAGTTACTCCTCTTATATTTCCAACAATTGGTATCAAAGCTATTGGTGCTTGAATAAAAGGTTTCAAGGACCTAAGCTAAAGATTAAGATGTCTTATAGAGGAGAGATGCCTAAGTTCAATAAAGAAAAATTTAAAGCACAATAGGAACTCATGAAGCTAAATCTTAGAACCATTGGAGATACAGGTCTCCAGTTCTTAGAGGATCAATATTTTGTATCTTCAAAGCCTTTAATTATGGATTAGATGGTGGACATGAAGAATCACAACACAAGGATGATTGATATTGTTTATGATCTTAATTATTCTAAATTTGATGAAGTCAAAGATTATCCTACTACCTATGATATGTAGAAAAAACTAGAAAAGATCTATGAAAGAGATGCTAATGTGAAAAGAGCCAAAGTAGAGAGTGTAAGTGGCCAATTTGATCAAATGGAGATGAAAACATTGAAAAATACAATGAATGAGGAATTAAAAGACTAGTATCTCCATGAGGTACACCACAATAGAATGACATTTCATAAAGAAGGATTAGATACATCATGTACAATGCAAGAACACTGATGATAGAGAAAATTTTTGCTTCCAAATACTAGAAGGAAGCAATTAGCACAATTTTTCATAACTAGAATCGAGTTCAACTGAAGAAATGTATAGATCAAACACCTTATGAATTATGGTATGGATATAGACCTAATTTATATTATTATATAGTATTTAAAATAAATTTTTATATCTTATATGAGGAAAGGAAGGAAAAATTTGATGCCAAAAGTTATGAAGGCATATTCCTAGGTTACTCCAACAAGAGAAAAGCATATAAGTGTTTGAATCTTTCTACTCATAGGGTCATAGAAAATGTACATGTAAAATTTGATGAGTTTGCAAAAAAGAGTTAAGAAAAAAGCAACAAGGAACTTGAAGACTACAAAAAAATTATTTACTTTGAGCCTAATACTTTACCAAAGGTCCAACAAAATGTGATTACCCAACATTAGATAGGGTCACCTTAGTAGTCAGCACCACCCAAGTCACCTAAGTCTATAGTGTAACCCGAGTTACAACCACAGAAAAATGAGCAACATCAAGTACAACTTGAGTTTGACCTAACAACACAAGAACTAAAGTCACAATCAAAGGGAACTAAGTCTCAAATAGTAGGAACATAGTAGAGTTTATAATTTCATAGAACTTGTTGGACTGGTTTTTCACTATGTATTTTTGTCATACTCTATAGTGAAAGAACCATTAGTCCCATGTGTTAAAATTGTGAGATGTGTCAAAACCCTAGGTGAAATTATTCAACTTTCATCAAATCCTTGGTTTTTGCCCTAATTTATTTTAAATTTCACAAAGTAGGGTTTTAATTTCTAGCATGGGAAAGCTCATTGCCCTAAGGCCTTATCTTCTACATTTTCTCATGTTTATTTTTAAGTTACTTTTCCAAAATTCTTTTATCCTTTGTTGTAAACCTTTGTTTTAAACTATGGTTTTACCTTTTTTATCTCCTTAATAGTTTCTCGAGGTATTTTAACCACTGCAAATTTTATGTTGGATAATTGTTGATCTTTTAAAGATCAACAAACAATGCTTGCCCACAATATGAAGTTCCTAAATTTTATGAAATGTGGGAATGTGCTTTCCTACCATGTAGCTTTGGTGATGATAGCCTTTTACTATGCCACAAAGAAGTGGAAGTGTCAAAATTTCCTTAGAGTTGTCAGATAATGTTGAAAAAGAGCAATGTAATTTGTTGGTTGACCTTGTTGATTAGATAGAAAAAAGGCATGATGTGTGTGTGTGCAATTGATCTGGATAAAATCAATGGAGGGTGTATCCCCCAAACATGAAAATGACCAAACTTTAACTAATGTAGGGTAGCACCTGCTTGCCATGTGGAAAAGTGGGGCTGGTTACTCAAAAGGTTGCCTAGTCATGCCAGGGTGGAAAAGCATAGTGATATGGAGCACAATGATTGGTGGGATGGTCCATAAGTTTTCTAAGATGGAAGGTGATTGTATTAGTGGGCCTATGATTTTAAAGCCAAAGTTATGAAGATAGAAGGATCTTTTATGATCGTTGATCTTTGGAAGATCGATGATCGGTGCTTCACTACTTAATGAAAGTGCTCAAACTTTATGAAATGTGGAAATGCACCCTGTTGATGCGTGGAAAATTTAAAAAAAGGGTTAATGCAGCCATTCTAATTTCAAATCAGTCCATCTAATTCTTCATGATCGATGGTGAGAATTTAAAATTCATGGTGTGACATAAAATTTAACCATTGAAACATTAAATCTTATCAATGCTATCTTGTGTGAAGCTTAATGTTGTAATAAAATTCCCAATTCTCTATTATTGGGTAAAAAAACTACAGAATTCCCATATCATGAAGGTTTCCAGAGCTAAAGGCAAGATTTTTCAAATGTTTCAACACATCACATAGTGATTTACAGAGAGAAAAAAGCAAGAAATAGTGGGTAAGTCATTTGAACTCTTGAAAATTGAGAAATTGTAATTGCACTAGGTTAAATTACAAAAATGCCTCCACATAAGGATTTTTTTGGAAAAGTAGATTACCTAAAGATGGAAATTCATGATGTTTTTCTAGAACAAATATCACTGTCAATGAATGAATTTTCTAGAGGAAGAGAGCTAATTCCAAAAAGCCCTATGTTACTAGTTGGTGAATGTTTCTATGACAAAGCAAATTGATTAAGGGATGCAAAAATATCTATGGGAGGATTAGATCTTTTTAGAAAATGGTTTGCAGAAAGGAAATGGTGAAAAAGTATGATCCAATTACTAGAGTGGTAAAGAACCATGTGGGTGATAACCTCTTTAGGGTTTCACCTAAATTGATTAGAGAAGCTTTTAAGTTGAACCCTAATTATGTTATTCATGAACATATAGATATGGAAGATCTCTAGAGTAGGTATGATGCACAAAGAATTTGTCTAAGGGGGGGACCATTATAGTAGTATTTTGTTAGAATTGGATCATTTCCCTTGGTCACACATAATACCCCTAAGCCCTTATTGGAATAATATTTTAACCCTAGGGCACAGGCCTTGTACTTTTCACTTTGCATGATTTTTTCTATGGGTGAACAAGATCACATTACAAGCTCTATTTTTCTTATTATTGCTCAAAATATTCAATATGGAATGAGTTCAATTCTTGATTTTTCTACTTACTTGGATGAAGAAATTCATAATGGCCTGATTGGAATAACAAAGGCTAAAGTTGACAAGCCCTTTTGCTAGTATTCTATGTTGATGTATATATATCTATACAAGGGAGTTACATTTTTCTCTAAGTAGATGAAATTGGAATTAGAAAGAGATGCAGAGAAACTCCATATTCAATTATGGAGTGTAGACATGACATGGGAGGTAACTAATTCTTGCTTTGTCAGATTTGATAGATACTTTGGCTCTAGGCTCAAAATGTTGTTAGTAGGGGACAACCCTAGAATACCATAACCTCTATTAGAGTTGATAAGGTCTAAGAACCATGCTAAAGGATTGTTGGTAAGCCATATCTGGGGTGATATTATTTTACATCTTTTGTCTACTATTTTTAGAATTTATGGCTTCTTGGGAAAACCATATGTGTTACGGTACCAAGTACCTTTGAAAGTGGGAATTGCTGAATTGTTATGGAAAATTAGATTAGTTGAGGGGAGGGATTCACTAGGAAAATCTAAAGGTACCTTCTTTCCAATTATTATGGTTATTCATAATTTTGTTTCTATTAAAAAGGGATGGAGGAACTTGGGGAAATTCTTATAGAAACATCGGATGGCTCAATCCCATGCTCACTTTGTAGATTTAGAAGGATTTTATGACCTTCTTAGAGAAAGGAAAAAAGCCAAAGCTTAGAAGAAAACTATATACTTTCATAAGGATATAATTAGAAATAGGTTCTCATTGCAAGAAAAATAACTTAGGAAAGAAAAATGGATAGTATATAGTAAAGTCCTAGACTTTATAGATGCTTGAGTCGAATTATGATCCCCTGTTAGATAGAAAGTATTGGGGAATGAAAATAGATATGCTAATGAAACATTTTTCTAGGACTATGCAAACACTAAATAAGAAGAAACAAATCATAACAAAAACATACCTAGATAAGGCTATCGAGGTAGAGAGAAGGCTATCCAATAGAATGATTATGAACTTGGGGTAGTATTCATAAACAAGCTAGGTATGTGGTAGACAAGAATATATAGTATGTTCCCCCATACAAGAGGCCAAGGTCTAAAAGTCCACTTGACATACATGCTCCCAAAAAGAAGAGATAAGAATAAGGATCATCCTCTCATGTTGAAGAATATTCACCTACCAAGACTCCACTCAAAATAGATGATGAAGCATCTTTGAGAGAATAATTGTGACAAATTGGAGGGGAAAAGGAAAGTGTGGTCATAATTGCTGACATTGAAGGAGGAGAACCTGAAGAGCCTCCAATGCCATCTTTTGATCTCACTATTGCAAATTATAGAGGTAAGGAAATAGACCCTATGATAGCAAAGGATGCTCGAAAATTTATTGATGATGAAAATTTTGTAAATACTAGAGCTTTTTCCTAGTTTTTATGGAGAAGAAATATTGGTAATTTTGAAAATAAGTGTAAATTAATAAAAGCAAAGCAACCTAATAAGTTGGACACTAAAATTGAAGAGGAATTTAAAACTAACTTCATGGAGGTATTTGCACAATTAAACCTTGAAGGGGGAGGAAGCTATTGAAAAACTTAGGAGTTCTACTCTTACCTAAATGGAACATAACCAGTGCTATGATTTTTAATTCTATTAGGAAGGCAAAGGATACTTAGTTTAAAACTAAGGAAGTGATCCTGCAGGCACATAGAGGAATGAAATACAACAATGATCACTAGGCATTGATGATATGGTCTATTAAAAATAGGGATAAAACTAGGCTACCAAAAATTTTAAGTGTTGAGCATATAGGTAGTCTTAAGATGTATAGAGTAAAGGAGGTAGATAGTGAAAACGTATCTAAAATGACTAGGGAAATGATGGACTTTGGGGTTGTAGTTTCTAAAAGGATAGACATAAATTCCTAGAGCTCAATACCAAGTTTAAAGAAATGTTAAAGGCATATGAGGAGAGAGGGAACAAGAAACATTAGTTGGAAACTTAGGTAGCCCAGATGAACAAGAGACTAGGAAAGAGAAAAGTGTGAGAGTCAATCTAGTCTTGAATTACTTACCCTTACCCCTAGTTGAACCATTCAAGTCAACTCCCTTGATAGAATTACCTAATACCCCACAAAGGCTAGAATTCTATAATGTTAAGGAATGTGAGTAAGAAAAGAATAAACTCTAGGCCTTACAAATTGATTTGAATGATTTGTATCAAGATAAAATAGAGAAAACAATCTTATATCTAGTATATAAGATTGATTGGCCAACGTTTCATGAACAATTGGTGAAAATAATGAAAATGTGGTAAGAAATAAAAAGTGGTGAAAATGCTTTAAAACCTATAATGAGTAAATGAAGTAGTAGGGATAAGGATGTCACCCTTTTGATGATTTTAGTTATTAGTTTATCTTGTCTAGATATTGGAAAAACTTTTGACATGGCAAATGATTTGTTTAATTTTGATGAAAAAAGAGTTATAGTACAGAAGAAGATAATAATTTGTTTTTCAAAATATCTTGTTGAGAATTTTATGATATTTTTCCATGCACTTAAAAAGATAGATTAACTGAAAGAAAAGGAGGAATGGGGAAAAAAATTAGATGATTTATTATGCCACAAAATAAATGGAGTCATAAGTTGAAAAGGACATTTACTATGGGCAATGACAACTGAAGAGGTTGTTAAAGTGCAATTGTTTTATAATTCCATTAGAGAAGATTTTTCTGAAATTAATAAGCTAGGAGATTTTTTTATTAAGAAGTAGCGAGAGGTCCTGAGTTTTGATTGGCCAAATGATATAGTTTTCAGTAAATGGATGGAAGATTTTGTGTATTCAAAGTAGTTAGTAACTGAAGAAACTGATGATGAGGAAATTGTCCAAGATGAGATGCAAACAATCGATACATCAGCTTAGGTAGAAGAAGACAAAGAAGAGAAACTAATTGCAGTAACAAGCATAGTGGTCAAAATTGATGACATGACCATAGAAAAATAGATGTGAGTTTTGTTTAAACTGTACATGATGATGTGGATGGAGACTCTCAAGTTAAACTAACTCTACAGACATCTGGATCAGGTTTACCATGTGTAACTTGATTGGTTACACCATCTAAGGAATGCCAACAACTTCAAAACCAATCATGAATGTCTTAGCATGAAAAGTGTAGTAGAAAGTGGCCCCCAAAAGAGAATATTTTGTAAAGTTTTTCTGTTACACTATTTTTTGTCTCTTATGGTAGTAGCTTTGTATATCTTTTTTTGTCTTAAGGACAACTGTCAGTTTCTTTATACCTGAAACTTGTTGCATCTCACACTATATAAGTAAGATTCCAAGGCTAGAGAAAGGGTCCAATTTATTGTATAACTTTTAATTCTATTAGTCTATTTCGGTCCAATCTTTCTTGATATCAACTCTTTGATGTATTTTCTCTACAAAGTTTTGAGAATACATTAATTGTCCATGATCATGGTGTCTCATTTTAAGTTTTTTTGGTTATTATCTAGTGTAATATAATTTTCAAAGAAGATTAATGCAAAGAAGAACTATCCCAATTATCTTTTCTCTCTAATTCTTGTGTCCATTTTTAGTGGTTGGTTAGTTTGAGATTGTATGAGAAAAGCTTGTTCAATTTAATGGAACTAGGATAAGTTGTATGTCAATTTTTTATTACTTTTGATTCAATGAATTGAGTAAATACTTCAATGAATGTGATAGGATCTCCAAGCATTAGGAATGATTTATGTAAGAATGATTTGCAGGGAGAATTGTTAATTATATTGATTGTAATGCTTCAATTAGGTCAAGAAATTGGATACACTCTAAATCCCCATGGATGAGGCATCGATAAGCTATTTTAGTTAGTACATGAAAATATCTTAGATAGATGCCAAGTAAGCATCTAAAAATCAATATCAAATTTCCTTTAAATGTATGAAGAATGCCATAGATGGTTAGTACATGTTTAAATTTAACCTTTTAGTCTTAGTGAGCTGCTATTGCCTAGAATTATTTGTAGATCTAAGAAGAATTTAAACCAATCTATTGTAAGGGATGAATATTTTTATAAAATATCATGCAATGAATGAGATGTGAATGTAGAATCACATTGTGAATATTTTTATCCCTCAGGT
Organism: Cupressus sempervirens; assembly: GCA_028749045.1. NCBI lineage: Eukaryota > Viridiplantae > Streptophyta > Pinopsida > Cupressales > Cupressaceae > Cupressus > Cupressus sempervirens. The sequence goes on from CM053787.1 coordinate 47,647,088, forward strand.
GGACCCACCTTGGTTTTGCAGAGACAAAAGAGTAGAAAATCTTCCATGATTTTGTTCAAGTTGGGTCTAGACCTGAAGAACATATAGTTGTTTATAGGAAGTAGTTGATCCTTAGGTAATTATGATCTTCACAATTTTGGTATTAAGTATTTTGTTTCTTAGTAGCATAAAAACATCAAAAAAACCTTTGAGTGTGGTGAACCAAGTGAAACAAGTCTAGAATCTAGAAGAAAGGAACCTATACTTGCTAGATATGTTAGAAGGCATCATGCACCTGGAAAAATAATTGGAGATTAGCAAAAAGACATAATGACAAGGAACAACCTAAAGGGTAAATGTTTTCTTAATGAATTTGAACATAGAATTGTAAAAGAAGCTTTGAACAATGAAAGTTTAATAGAGGCAATGAATGACGAGATGGAGAAAATTGAAAGGAATAATACCTAGACTCTTATTCCTAGACCTAAGGACAAAAATGTAATTGGTAGAAAGTGGGTATTTAGACCTAGGATAGTAGATAAAGGATATAGTCAAGAAGAAGGCATAGACTATGGAGAAACATTTGCTCTTATTGCTAGATTTGAAGGAGTCAAAACACTTCTTACATATGCTACTTTTAAAGGATTCAAAGTGTATCAAATGGATGTAAGATAAGATTTCTTGAATGGAATTATAGAGGAAGAAGTTTGCATTGGCCAACCTAAAGGTTTCATTTATCCAAATAAAAGAGACATGGTTTGTAAGTTACACAAAACTTTGTATGATCTAAAACAAGCTCCTAGAGCATGGTATGAGAGGCTATATGGATACTTGGTAAGATTGGTTTTCATAGAACTAATGATAAAACTAGTTTGTATATCAAAGGATCAAAAAATAAGATATTGTTAACAAAACTATTTGTGGATGATATATTATTCATATCTCATGATGACTTATGTAAATCATTCTCTGAAGAAATGAGGAAATAATTTGAAATGCCAATATTTGGAGAGATAAAACTCTTTTTTGGTTTACAAGTTCATCAAATAAAGGATGAAATTTACCTTACTAAGTCAAGATATGATGTAGTGATAATCTAAGGGTATCCCTATTGGAGGTAATCTAGGTCCCTATAAATAACCACACAATGGAAACACAACAATAATGCAAGATCTGATACCAAATCATAATAGTTTATTCATAAAATATAATTATTTACATGCAATTTTCTAGGTTCTAAAGCCTTCTAGGTTAGGGCCAAATACAAAAATAAATTAAAAAATAGTTCTACAAGATCCCTCAAGATCCAACTCCACACTAATCCCAGCTAGTCAAGATCCACACTCTAGAATAAAACTTCAAGGAAATATGAAATTGTGCTCATAATCCATCCAGGTAATTTATTGGTTTTACCAAGCATTAGCTATTATCCCTTCTCAAAGTTTACTCCTACACTTTATCCTCTTCTCCAAGATGGATGAATCTTATCACTAAAGACTCCACAAGAACCCCTACTTATACCCAAGTAAGCCACAAGTTGACCTAGTAGGTTACAAATTAAAAGAAAAACCTTACACTAAATTACCATGCAAGCTACAAGTCAGGTGCAACACAAATAAAATACCTATACACAAATAAAATACCAAAAGTTGGCTCACTAACAACTTGGGAACCATAGGAACCAAGACCTAACCAAGTGTCACATAAAACCATGTAGAGTGCTAACATTCCACTAGACATAACTAAGTTCCTACAATAACTGAGTACAAGTATGTGCTAAGTCCTTTATAAGCAACTAAGCCCTATCATCAATCAAGATGACTTAAGAAATACTACTTTCAAGCTCCCTATGCAAATTGAGATCTCGGTATCTATCAAGTGCCTCAAGAATCACTAAATATCTTCATTAACCGAATCACTTAGTTAACACATCAACCGAACCAACTCAATATTGACTTATTTCCCTTCATTATTTGATCGCGTCCTCCAACTCCAAGGTCAAACTAGACCAACATGTAGGATTTTTAGCCAACCAAGGATTCTCTTGTATCAGACACCCTAGGTTTGAAAAGATGATCTCAGTAGCTAGAAGAAAATATTTTAGGATTCAACACATAAATCCCAAATTGATTCTTCACATACATAGTTTCCAAGTCCTCAACCTATACACTATTTCCATTGAGCTTCTTCCACTTCACATCCATCCTTAGTTTTCTATAGGTCTTCTCTGCACACTGATGTCTAACCCTCTCAGAATCCTTTAACTCAATTCGACTACCAATAATCAAGTTCCTCCTACCAAGCTCTTCATTCTAAAAAAGAATTAGGGAATACTTCCCACCAACTTTCACAATTGAAAACACATTCTTGACACAATCATACACAACCCTACAATCATACTACTAAGGTCTACCAAGAAAGACATGAAAATTGTTTGTGTCTACAATATCACACGACACTTGATCCTAATACTCTTCAATCTAGAAATCAACAAGGCATTGCTCCCTTACTTCCAAATCATGCTGACCTTGGAACCAACCAATCCCATAAGGATAAGGATGTCTCATTCTCTTCAAACCAAGTTTTTGAACTATATCCTTAGCAACAAGGTTACCTATATTAACACCATCCACAATCACATTTTAGGCTTTACCATTAAACTTACAACAAGTCCATAAAAAATTATTCATTTGACAAGATTCCAATTTCCTTTGACCAATCAAAACTCATTGAGCTAGTAAACTTTCTTCTTTCTCAAGTTGACTATCATTCCCTTCAACCTCATTCACAACAACTACTCTTCTATCACCAAACTTAGGAAATTCATAAAATATATGCCCTACTTCTCCACATTTGTAGCAAGTACCTTTAAACTCACATCTAGCTATCCTTTTCTTTTCGTAAATAGGTTTTGTAGACACCTAAAAAATCCTTTAGAAAATAAAGTATTTTTATTTTCTAAAAAAGTTCCTGATGACATCATCATTTATTAATTAATTAATTTATTTATTTTTATGCCATTAAATCCCTTTTTCTTAATTAAAAATATTTAATTAAGAAATCCCTCTCAAAAATGTTTAAATCTTATTTAAACATCATTTCCCTATTTATTAATTATTTAATTAATAAATTGATCAAAAATCTCAAAATAAATAAATAATTTATTTTTTACCCAAAACTTGGCCAATTTCCTTAAGACCACTAACCTCTTCCAAAATCTTCTAATCCTTCTTTAATTTAAATTAAAGGCTAATCCCATCATTTTCTACCCCTAATCCCAACTCAAAATATTTATTTAAGATTAAATATTAATCCTCATGTTTATTAAAAATATTTTAATAAATATCTCCTCAACCCAAACTCTTGAAATAAATAAAACTTTATTTATTTCCTAAAAACCTTATTTATCCTCATCCTAGGAAGTTCTAGACTCTTCTAGAAAGTCTTCATCCTCATCCAAAGCCTAGACTCTTCTAGAAGATGTCAATCCTTATCTTTGACCCTAATCCTAATCCCCCCCTAACTTTGTCACATTTGCTAAACATGGGTTAAGACTTGCTAACCCAAGCCAAAGCCAACAAATATCTCCTCTTTCACCCACCCTCATTAAATGCCATCCACTTGACCATCTCTAACAAGCCTAATCCAAGTCTTAATCATTTGAACATTCCTAAGCCAAGCTTAAAAATTTCTTAATCCAACCCAAGTCAAAATATCTCAACTCTCTCAGAAATATCCCGACCATAAAACTTTATGAAGCTCACAAAGCCATAAATGACTCTTACAAGCCCATGAATTTCTCTTACAAGCCATTATGAGGGTCTTTATGAGCTTTGAGCCTACTTTGTTGACCCCTCAAGCTCTCTTGCTCTAACCAATGACCTTGTGACATGTGTCACTCCCTGATTGGCTATAAGGAAGCACAATCCATGTGCTCTCCTCTCATTCAATCTAAACTTTCCATAAGCTTTCTCCCATCCTTTTCCTATTTAAAGAATCCTCTCCCAAGCCATTTTAACACAATCACCCCTAGTAACAAAGTAATGCCATTTTGATCTAGAAAGTAAAGCCATAATGCCATTTTTGAGAAGCCATTTTTTACATCAAATCCATTCACCAAAATCTATCAAAAATCCTCCATTGAAGCCCATTTGAGCATTTGAGCATACATACATAATCAAGCCATCTTAGCTATTAGACACACCTCTACATCAAGTGATCATCCTCATTGAGACAACCTATCCATGGCTCATATTCTCATTTGAGGACTTCACTTTTTCTCTCATGAAGTCATCTTAAATTAGTATGCAAATTCTTTTGATTGTTTTAATTTAGTGTTTCTAACATACTAAAGTAGCATATACATTTTGGCACGCCCGCATGGGTCATCTTCATTAGCTTTTCTTAGTCAACTTTTGTATGTCATTTGCTAATTTTGGCTAATTTTTCTTATTTTTGTGATTGGTAGGATTGTATAAATTGGTTTTGCAGGTCCACATGAGCATGAAGAAGACAAAGGAACTCATAGTCTATCTCATAGTGTTTGCAGATTTTTCAAGCTTATAGGTGGATGGAGCACTTGGAATTCTTCTTCCTCTTCTTGTCGATATGCTTCTTCTATTCTGCTTCTTCTTCTTCTTCTTCTTGAGGAAGGCCTTTTTTTTAAGGAAGAAAAATCATAAACACCTTTTTTTTAAGTGCTTAAAATGAACTCCCAAATCATACTTAAATCCATTAAAAACTAAAAATTTGCACAAAAAAAAAAAATCTTTTAACAAGTGAAACTAAACCAATCCAATCATTTTCATCCTTGCAACATCAAGGTTTTAGATGCATTCATGCAAAGTTAGGAACACTTCATTTTTGAGAATTTAAAAAGGACTTCAAGTTTTTGTTTTAAAAGGTTCAAAATCAACACTAAGTGCACACTAAAATCTAAATCAAACTCAAAGCATCAATCAAGGATAAAATGAACCTCATTTGCAAATATTTTAAAATCTCATGAAAACTAAGAGTCCTAAATGGTTTCCAAAATTTTCCTAAAAGCTTTGTTATTTGTTCCAAACAAATGTCTTGTTGCAAAATCTTGAATGTTTCCTAAGTTTTTCATGCATCAAAACAATCTAGGAATATCATTTTTGGGCTTAAAACATGCAAACTAGAACACAAAATCTTGAATGAAAACCAAAGTCCAAAGAGTCATATTTTTTTAGTAAAAAACAATTTTGAATGATCTAAATTGGAAAGAAAAGAATCCCTATTCCTTCCTCTTTGAATTTTAGTTCAAACAAACTCAATCTTGAATGATCTAAGGTTAAAACAAAGCACTTCAAAGTTCTTAAAACAACACACAAAATCTCAATCTTGAATGCTCGAAGGAAAGAACTTGAATGTTTAAACACTTGTCTTTGAATGCTTGTTGCTAAAATCACTCTTGAGTGCCATGGATTAAAATCAAGTTTTTTTTTTTTCATTGGAATGCATAACAAATCCAATCTTGAATGCCATAGATCAAATAATCATCTTTTGGGGCATAAAAAGAATCCACATTTTAGAAACTTTCTAAGTTATAAAAAGAAATAAAGACACTTTGAGTGAATTTTTTGTTGGACTCACCCTCTTTAATCACCCAGGATTCTAACCATTGGTTGCAATATTAGCGCCATATATTGGGATGGGTCTACCTAAGAAGGTGTTAACTGCTCCACAAAAATCAAATTCCACTCACTTGATTTTTTATTGGTTTTTCTAAGATAGAAAATTTCTTGAATGCACATTAGTCTTGCTAACACTTCATTTGGGCATAAAAATTGAACAAATATTGATGTGGAGGGCCTCCGAGCACATGCTTGAAATCGAGCTTAACACACATCTTTGTTTTGGCCTTAAAATGAACAAACACCAACTCTTGAATGCCTTAAAGGAAATTAATCAATACTTGACATGGAGGGCCTCTGGGTGCGTGGGTTTACTTTCTTGTTGACCCTAACTCTCCTTTGTGTATTCATTCTTCGATCACTTCTCTTTTGTTGGTGCATTTCAAATTGGAATTAAACCTTTGCATCTTAATCATGCATGTTTTCAAAAAAGTCTAGATTAGAAAAATTAATCATCAGTTGGAAAAGAACTTTGTCTTTTAGCCCAAGATCATCCAAGTCTTCTCTCCCCTTGTCATCTTTCGAGGCCATCTTGGGTGCATAAGATTAGGATCCAAAATCTAGTTTAAGTTTTACGAGGCCTACTCGAGGATTTCATCACCCCTTGGGATGACCTCAACTCCAATGTTCTGGAAGAGTATAAAGATTGGGAGGTGAATCCAAAGACACCTCTCTTAGGATCAAAATTCTATCACTCAAGATAAGCCTCAAGGAGCTTTATACCCTTGAGAAGTGAAAGAGGAGAAGTGGGTTACCGCTCCTCTCGGCTATGTGACATTTTTTTGGTTTCATCTATAGATTTGGGCCTCATGTACCTTATGTATATTGAGGACTCTCTAGCTAAACCAAATTTCATCCTTGTAGAAAGCTTCCTAGGATATTGGTGTGTTTGATGTGCTTGCTCCAAACCTTTGTTTACCAACTTTGGTCAAAATCCCAAAAAATCAAAAATCTCGTAGCTCAATGCATACTTAGCGTAGTCACCACCTCATCAGAAAATCATCCAAGCTCCCTCACCACAACTGAATCTATCTAGTTCTTTGCTTTAGAACAATCCCAAATCCAAAGTCCATCCAAATCATCCCCCCAACCAGCTAGCAACCCAATCCAAAATCACCCAAGCCTTTAAGGAATTGTTGTTACTCTGCCAGAGTTTTCTATCCAATCAATCTATCCAAATTCCTTAATCTCCCCAAGGTTATCCCTTTGATAGAGCTTTGTCTAGGGTAATCTAGCCTTGTCACTTGTCATCCCTCATCACCTTAAGCTAAAGGTTGGGATCCACAAGTGGTCAATCTTGTGTCATGCCCATAGGATCATTTTTCTATCCTCAAGTTGACACCAAAAGCCACCAATCCTACACATAGGAAAGAAAAACTCACACTTTTTGACTGCATACCCTTGAAGTCTTCCATCCACAAGAAAGCCAAAATCTCCAGCAAAATCCTCCTTAGGTCTGTCATGCAACTTTGACTCTCCCTAGGAAATCTTTCATCAACCAATCCAAAATCTACGCTTAATCCAAATCCAACCATGATTTTTCATGTTCATCCATATGCAAGACCCCATCCCCATCCAACTCATCATCAAAACATGAAATCCAAACCCTATCATGATGAGTTTGGTCGCATTGTCCTTTCTCCTACTACATCCTATTCCAATGATGATGAAAATATTGTTGACTATGATGGGTATCTTGAGAGCCTTAGATGCCTTCTACCAACCATCCCCCAAAATCCAAGCATTTCTCCAAACTATCTAGTCATGCCATCTCATATCCCAGCTTCTCCTCCATCACCCAATCAAACAAGCTTCCAATCTTCCATCCCCACCACACCAGCTATTCTTGTCAATCCACCACCTCCACCTCTGACACACGAGTCTCCTAGGAATCTCCTAGAAGAAAAACAAGAAAAGCCACCTATAAAAATCGATAAGCCATGTCATCTAATCCAACCATGTGAAGTAGTCAATGATGAATCTTCCCCATCTATAATATCACCTCCATCTCCCATAGCTATCATCCTCATACCATCCATCAAATTGCTTAAAATCCTTCCACTTTTGGCAAGCATCAAAATCCCACCACCTATAAAATCCCTCAAAATTTTATCCACATCACCTCCAAGCATTTCCCAAATCTCCCATAATGACCCTTATGCATCCATATTCTACTCACCCATCTCCACTACCGAATCTCCCATCTATCCATCTACTGCCTTTGAAGAATCCATCCCTTCACCTCCTATTGCACCATCCACGCCAATCCAATCCTATCAAGATCCTGCCCAAAAGCATGTTGACATCCCTCAAAGCATAAATGAAGATATCATCGTACCATGTCTTCCATCCATAGTGCAGTCACCATCCCCTCCATCTCCATAACCTCAAGCCATACCTCCTCTACTATAGGATATCTTTTCATCCCATCAGATAAATCAAGATCCTATACTACCATCTCCTCCGCTCCATGCTTCCATCTTACCACCTATCCAAGCTATTCCACCATCTATAATCTACCCTCTTGGTTCACTTACATTCATCCATATAGGCCCCCTCTCAAAAGAAGAATTAAGAACAGTATCTCCCTATTGCAGTACATCTAATAAAGCATTTCGACAATTTTCTACAAGAAAAAAGTTTCCTTAGCTCGTTCAAATGCTCAATCGATGGCATTATCAAGGTCAAGGTTTAGGACCACAAGAGCAAGGAATCAGAAAGCCTATTATTGCACAAAAGAATCTAGGATTTCATGGTCTTGGATATGTATCAAAAGGCTCACCATCTAAAAGTGTTGGTACACGCCATCCCCAAACCAAGCCTATCTCCAGCCCACCATGCCAGCCTCCCATAACTCCTTCAAGAAATCTTGTGTCATCCCCCCTCCACCATCTTTGCAACCCAAAACAACCTACCATATCCCCCGTTCATCCACTAAATCCATTTTGGGTCCCCATATCCCAAAATCTACCATCCTCCATCCTCCCTATTGTAAAAATCCTAAAAATCCTTTACTAATGCAGATTTGACTAGAAGCATTGATGATAGGAGGAGCACTAGTGGAGGAAGATTCTTGATTGGAAAGAGGTTAGTATCATGGATAAACAAAACTAACAATTTCATCTCTTAGTCTATAAAAGAAGAAGAATACGTTGTTGCAATAGTTAATTGTTCCAACATAGCTTGGATCAAGTAATTGTTATTAGGAATGAAGGAAGAAATCAAGGACCTAGTGGTCATCTACTATAGTAACACAAGTGCAATCAATATATCTAAGAATCCAATGATGCACACCAAGACAAAACACATTTCAATCGAGTATCATTTTTTGAGAGAATTAGTTCAAGATAAAGAGGTTAGATTGGAATGTAAACAAAAAAGAGTAGGTTGTTGACATATTTACTAATCCATTACCTAAGAATGCATTTTTGTATCTCAGATGGAAGCTAGGGAGCATTCCCCCATCTATGCTCACTAAAGTACATATTAGTTATGCATCAACCTAACTATATTGAAGATCTATCAAGTTGATGCAATGAAGTTTGAGCTCATTCCATATGAATAAGTACATCAGGTACATTATAAACTCTTTGTATAAAGTCTTTGGCATTTGATGTCAAAGAGGAAGAGATTGAATATGTCATGTTTATATCAAAATAATTGAGGGGAGTTTGATTTATTTCAGGAATCAGAGGAAGAAATTTGTTTAACAACAAGAGGGAGAACTTGATCAAATGGAGTCTAAAGATAAGATGTTCGAGGGAAAATATTAGAGGGAGGTCTCATGGCTAAAGAATTAGAATGAAACTAAGGATATTATAAATCATTCTATTTTCTATAAGTTTTCTTTTCTTATAATATGTGTTGTTATCAATGCCAAATAGGGAGATTATTAAAAACAATTATTCAATTGCATATTTCATTGATGTTACACAAATGTTACATCTAACAAAGAATTGATAGTATTAACTCAGCTCAGTATCAGCCAAGCAGAAGTTAAGAAGAAACCAAGTTTAGTAATCCAATGTAAACTAAGTCAGGTTAGTCAATGAAGGATTCCTATGTAAACTGAGTCAAGCCAGTTACCAAAGGTGTTCAGTGTTAATTGAGTTAGGTCAGTTACCAAGGAATTATGTGTTAACTAAGTGACTCAATTTTAGTATCAACCAACCTACAATAGAATAGTTTTTTTTAATATTTGGTTTATGCAAGATGACTTAGTAGATGTTAATTTTTTTTTTTGTAAGCATTTTCAAGCTGACTTGACATTTGGTTTCATATATATGAAAGGTCAAGTTGTGGATTGAAACAAGAATATGTGGAAGAAGATAAGATGCAAATAGAAGGATAACTGATTAAGGGAAGGACATCCAAGGAGCTACAAAGAACATTATGATTAGGGAGGATCTAGAGGATAAGATAGAATACTGATTTGAATCTACAAATTTGTTCCTTCAATAAAAAATTCAATCATTATTACACTCAAACAATTGTAAGTAGTGAAGAAATCTCTTAATATAGACGACTTAATAGTCATTTTGTAGATTCTCTAACAAGGTTAAATTTCTAGATTGAAGTGTATTAAGACCTCTAACAAGGCCACTTCTAATAGGATCACACCTAACAATATGCTTTGTAACCTTTACTAGGGTTGGCTCCTAAAAGACCTCACTTTAGAAGAGTGAAAAGTTGTAACTAGTCACATTGGTGGTTAACCCAAATTGGGTTTCAATGTTAAATCTTTGTGTCTCATGTGTTCATGTTATTTTCTTACTACTTTATCTTTCTAAAACTAAGTTAGTAAAGGTTAATACACATTTATATCTCAAGATATCTTTTTTAACTAAGTTATAGTGAATATCTTGTTGTAACCAAGTTGTGCAATAATTTGAGTTAATAAGATGTTTGTATTGACATCTAAGGGATTTGAAATTGTTGTAGTGGTAACTAATTCAACCCTCCCCTCTTAGTTATTCCTCTTGTATTTCAAAAATTGGTGTCTATTGTTTACATTTTTTAGAATTAATAAATATATTGAGAGTTGTTTTAAGTAAATAAAAGATTTCCCACCCTCCACCCCCCTTGATCATTCTAACCAAGTTGGGCAATAATTTGAGTTAATAAAATGTTTGTATTGACATCTAAGGGATTTGAAATTGTTGTAGTGGTAACTAATTCAACCCTTCCCTCTTAGTTACTCCTCTTATATTTCCAACATTTGCATTTAGTGTTTATATTTTTTAGAATTAATAAAGATATTGAGAGTTGTTTTAAGTAAATAAAAGATTTCCCACCCTCCACCCCCCTTGATTATCTTTGGGGACTTTACTTTCAAACAAATAACTCTAATAGAGGCCCCTTACAATTCAGGTATAAAATTATATAGTTGTTACATCCTAATTTCAAAAAAAAATTGATTGGTACAAGTATCCCATTAAATTGAATTCAATAATTTTTGTCTCTCAAAATCTTAAGAAAATTAAAAACATGGTCAAAGAATGGAATGGTTTTTTGGGGGAATATATTGTTAGATAATTAAGAGTGGGGTGTGTTGGTTACATCCAATTATCCTACAGTCCCTTCAAACATTTTAGTACCAATAAAAATTCACAAACATCAAAAGAAATCACTCAGTGATCTCATTCAATTTCAAAATTAACCATTATAATTATTTTACACCTAATTGTTAACTTAATATTTATGTTATTAGTGAATATCATTGTGGTGTAGGAAAAAGGAAGAAAATCCTACACCAACAAATAAGAAGGAGGAATACTAAGATTCACCCCTTTTGGATTAGACTAGGTTGATACCTAATAGCTAATGAATAAAGAAGAATGGATGAGATGGGTTTACTTCCCTCTGTATTTTGGAAAGAATATATGGATGAAGTAATACTTAAGTTGGGAAGTATGGAAATGGAGAGGAAAAGATAGTACCTCAATATATAAAAACCTCTAAATCTACTATTAGATGGCATAGCAAGAGGTTGAAATCCAATATATAACTTGAAATTCATGTGACAGACAAACTATATAAATCTTCTAATGATATATCAGGGGAAAATTGATGCATGAAGGGAAAACTAGTGCATTAGAGGTGCAATGTGACCCCAATTGACTATGTTTGATGTTGATTATGAGTCCATAATTCAGAAGAAAGCAAAAAATGGTATCAAAATATGTGACTTTTCTATCTATCCAAGATTCAAAACTTATAAAATAAAGAGTGTTTTTTGTTATTCACTTGGGGGGGGGGGGGGGGGTGGAGGGTTTTACCTTAGTCAAACCCCAGTTTAGGAACTAACCTTGAATTTAAATGATTGGAATTAAATGCTAGCAAGCAGCAGTGATAGATCTAATATGAAGTAATGTAAATCTATAAATCTGCTCTTGTATTTGAAATATAATCAAGTATGTATATGAAATAACTTTAACTCAAGCTTAGATGCCCTAGAAGGAGATTCAATTGAAACCAAAACCTTCTTGAATGTGTGTACTTGAAATCCACCTTTGATGGATCATAAAAGAAGATGCAACAAAGGAACTTGAATATATGAAGGGAGATCTTGAATGTTTAAAATGCAATGGAAGATCTAGCATAAACTCCTTGAATGGATTGACTGCATGAATCATTGATCTCCAATTGAGGAAACCTTTAATTCCTTGAATTCTAGAAAAAACCTTGAGAAATTGAATTCTTGAACACAATATCTTGTGGATAAATGTCATGATATGATCATGGACGCTCAAATATGAAAAATGTAGCAATTGGAGAGGCTTAAATAGAGATCAAAATCAACTAAATCTCATATGACAATTGTCACAAGAGTTTGTACCCAATAGTTAAAATATGGGACCTAGACAAAAAAAGGGGTCAAAATAGTGCCCAATCACAGGCACACTATTCCCCTAATTTCCAAGTGCACAAACCTTAGGGACAATCTAGGGACCCCAAAATAGGTCTCAAAATCTAAATATCATGACCTAATTCCAAGGAAACCATATTTTCATTCCAAGATTGGATTTCAAGTGGAAGGGCAGATGGAAAGGAAGGACCTTTAAGAAAAAAGATTTGACCTCAATCTCATCATTGTTAATGCAAGAGTATCCTAGGATTTCTTGCAATCCTGCATGTTGGGGGTATTTGGCTTTAGAGATATGGACTTGGTCACAAAGGAGGGGTGCTCAATCATTTTTGAAAGTAGTATTGGCTAAGGTGATTGATTATCAAAGGGGCTCGATCACTAAAGATCTTGAGATAGATATTGTTACTCAACACCCACTATTGTGCTAGACATGTATTAGTTGTTCGACATGTGTTGGTTTCTCGACAATACTTGTGAGAGCTCGACGATGCTTGGGATTTTTTTCCCACTCAATAGTGTGTTGGTGTTGACTGGAGTTCTTGGTGTATTTAATTCATGTAGTGTGTGATCGTGAGGTGGATCGATTTGGGAGTTTGTGTGGCCTATTTGTGGCCTTGGTTATCTCTCCCATGTTCATTTAATCTTGTTTGTAAACTTGGGGCTTGTCCTAAGTATATTTGTGTAGTTATCACATGTTAAATTTGGGTTAACATGAGGGTTAACATTTTGTATATAATGTTTATTGTGAGCTGACTTGTGGCCTAAATATGCATTTAATGCAATGGGTTTTATTTAATTTGTAATTGCTAGGCTAACTTGTAGCTTAGTTGGGTATAACTAAGGGTTCTTATGGAGTCTTTAGTGATTATCATCTAGTTTGGAGAATAAGATGAAATGGAAGAGAAAACTTTTAAGGGGTATTAGTTGAAGCTTAGAAAATAGGGAGATTGCTTGGTGGGCTTGCAAGCACAAGTTAATATTTTCTTGGTGGTTTTCTTCTAGAGTGTAGATATGGACTTGCTGAGATTGATGTTGTGAGTTGGATCTTGTGGGATCTTGTAGAACTATTATTGTAATTGTTGTTTTATTTGGCCCTAACATAGAAGAACTTATAGTCAGGCATATTGCATGTAATCAGTTATATTTATGAATAAATTATTATGATTTGGTATCAAATCTTGCTTTTTTGTTATGTTTTGACTGTGTCATTATTTGTTATTGGCTATGACATCTCCTATGGGATTTTTCTACCTTGCACCATGTTAGGTGGTATCAGAGCATGGTTATTCCTAAGCATATAGATAGATCACTGAAGCTGACGTAGTTTACACAAAAATTGCATGTTGGAGAAGGTTGATCTTTTGGAGCTGATTGATCTTTTGGATTTGTGGATCTATCTCTTAGGATTTACAAAAATCTTGGAAGATGCCTCCAAGAAGATTGGAAGCTCAAGAAATTGATGATCTTAGTGATTCTTTGGAATAAAGAATCTTAGAGAAGGTTAAAGAAAATTTTAGATTTGAGATGGAGGAGGTTGATGCCAGTTTTAGATCTCAGTTAGCATTGATGTAGAGTGATATGATTGTTGAAATTGTGAGTACTTTAGGTTGTGTACCTAGGCATGTGGATATTGAGGTTGGTTCTGAGGAAGTTACTAGATCAAGTGGCAAGGAACAAACTAATTGTGTAGAGAGACCTATCAGAATTAGGGCTAGTCAGTTTGTTAGACCTAGATCTTAGTTGAAGTTGAAGCATAAGATGGAGGTTTCTAATTTCTTAGATACTTTGAATCCTGAAGACTTGATTGATTAGATTGGTGAATTGGAAGACTAATTTGAGCTTAAGGATATTGAGGATCCACTAAGAGTGAGGTTGGCACAAACTAAGTTGAAAGGACGTGCTACTCTTTAGTAGAAGGAACTACAAAGAGATAGAGAGGAGGAAGGTGAAATGAGGATCTTGAGATGGATATTGATGGTGACTAAACTGAAGACCAAGTTCATTCATGTTGATTATGAACTTGAGCTATTTAAAAGGTTGCAAAATCTAAAGTAGAAGGAAATGATTATCAAAGATTATACTAAGGAATGCTACAAGTTGACTATTTGGTCTAGGCATAGAGAATTATCAAAGGAGAAGGTAGCTTAGTACATTAATGGTTTGAGATTTAATATTGAGGATGAGGTTGATATGTTGAATATTTATTTAGTTGAGGATGCTTATCAGTATGCTTTAAGAACAAAAGAGAAGCTAAAGAGGAAACATCAAGGTAATCCTTGAGGAAAGGAGAAGTAGGATAGCTTGGCACAGGCTAAACTAAGTGTAGATGGTGAACCAAAACCTATTGATCAAAAAAGGAGGACAGGTGGAGGTGTCTTTAGATGTAATTGTTTGAAATATGGAAAAGAAGGGCATAGATCTTTTGAATGTCCAATTGATAGGGCAGCTACTGTTGTGAATGAAGTTGAAGTCCAAGATAGTCAACCTAAGCAAGGAGAGAATTTACTAACTGAGTGAGTACTAGTGAGTTAGAAAACACTGGATTCTTGTTAGAGGACTAATTTGATTAGGACTTGTTGTAAGTCTAGCTATGAAGTCTACAAGTTGATTGTGGATGGTGGTACTAATGATAACCTTGTTGCTAAGGAGATGGTTTAGAAACTTGGTTTGAAGAGAGTGAGACATTGTTTCCCTTATAGGATTGGCTGGTTGCAAGGTGAGCATGCTTTGGAAGTAAGGGATTAATGCCTTGTTGATTTCTAGATTAGGCATTATAAGGATAAAGTGTTGTGTGATATTGTGGACATGAATAGTTGGCATGTGTTACTTGGTAGACCTTGGCAGTATGATTGTAGGGATGTACATGATTATGTTAGGAATGTGTTTACTATTGAGAAGGGTGGTAGGAAGTTTTCACTAATTCCTTTGTAGAACAAAGAGCTCAGTAGGATGAACCTAATTATTTTTAGCGAGGTTGAGTTGGTAGATTCTAAGAAGGTTGAAGATTAGCATGGAAAGAAGACCTATGGCATACCTATGATGGATGTGAAGAAGTGGAAGAAGAACAAGGGAAAGAGTATACAAGCTAAAGACTTGGAGGACATGTATGTGAAGAACTAGCTTGGGATTTATGTGTTGAATCCTAGAAGATGTCCTTCCATCTACTAGAACATCTTTTTAGACCTAGGGTATCTGATGTAGGAGTATCCTATGCTTTCTTGTGATCTTGCATGTTGGGGGTATTTTTCTTTGGAGTTTTAGACTCTGTCACCAACGGAGGGGTGCTTGGTCACTATTGAAAGAAGTGTTGGCCAAGATGCTCAGTCATTAAAGGGGCTCGATTTCTAAAGAGCTTGACAGACACTATTTCTTAAAACTCACTATTTTTCTTGAAATGTATTAGTTGCTTGACATGTGTTGGTTTCTTGGCAATGCTTGTGGGAGCTCAACAAAGATTAGGAGTTTTTTGTCACTTGGCAGTGTGTTGGTGCAGACTAGAGTTCTTGGTGCATTTAATGCATGTAGCATGTGATCATGACATGGATCAATCTAAGAGTTTGCGTGGATCTATTTTTGGTCTTGGTTATCTCTCCTTTCTACATTTAATCTTGGTTGTAAACTTGGGGCTTGTCTTAAGTATTTTTGTGTAGTTATGGTGTGTTAACTTTAGGTTAACGTGAGGGTTAATATTTTGTACTTAATTTTTTTGTGAAATGACTTGCGGCTTAAATATGCATTTAATTCAAGGGGTTTTATTTAATTTGTAATTGCTAGGACAACATGTAGCTTAGTTGGATATAAGTAAGGGATCTTGTGAAGTCTTTAGTGATCACCATCTAGTTTGGAGAAGAAGATGAAGTAGAAGAGAAAACTTTGAAGGGCTAGTAGCTGAGGCTTGGAACACAAAGAAATTTCTTGGTGGGCTTGTGAGTATAAGTTAAGATTTCTTTTATGGTTTTCTTCTAGAGTGCATATCTAGACTACTTGGGATTGGTGTTGCGAGTTAGATCTTGTGAGATCTTACAAAACTATTATTGTAAATATTTTTGTATTTGGCCCTAAACTAGAGGGCCTTATAGCTAGGCATATTTCATGTAATTAGTTATATTTATCAATAAAGTATTGTGATTTGGTATAACCTATTTCTTTTTTTTTGCATTTTCATTGTATGGTTTTTTGTTGGGGGCTAGGACATCTCCTATGGGATTCTCCTACCTTGGACTATGTCAATAATGAAACTAGGAGCTTTAAAGGAGATATATTAGTTTTCTACCCCAATTTCACATAGAAGAAATATGGGGAAGGGAGAAAGAAGTGAAAGAGGGGGAGAACATGATGAACTAGCATTAAATAGGTGCTAAATCCTCATTAAATTGGAGTGCTTCCAATTGAAGATGGTACATTTAGCCCCCACTTTAGTGGAACTGTGGATCAACCTATGCTTATAGTAAAGTAGAGAGAAGAAGAGAATAACTTTGGTGAATCTCAATGAGATAGGACATCTCTTAGTAAAAAAGAACAAGCTCCCATGACTAAGGTGTTGGAAATATTATGATAGGCTAAGTTACTAAGAGGGAAGGGGTGGATCAGTAACTAATAAAACTTAATCCTTAATTAGCAATTAATCTTTCATGAGTATTTTGATCTAATTGTACATGCATAAGAAATTGGAAAACATTAAAGCATTCATAACACTTTGACACACAATTTGGTGACTAGAAACCTTCCAAGTAGAAAGTAAAACTAGGGTGGGGATGATACCCACAAGCTTTAGTACTACAGTGTAAAGTTGGCCTATTAAGGCTTACAATAATCACTTTTGATGATCTTCCCTGTTAGGAGCAATAAGTACTGCTAGGTCCACCTTGCAAAAGGATTTACTAACATACAACTAAGTATGCACTTGGTAAAGAGATTTACATAAGACTGTTAAGTCTACCTTGTGAAGGGATTTGACTAATCCATCTATTAGGATGAAATAGTAGATGATCTTAGATCTGTAACATGGTTTTTTGAATGAGATTCCTTTGAGTATAGTAATCACCTTGTTGTGATATATAAATCTTTGCTACTACTTATACTATTATAGCCTTTGTAACTTGCTCTTCTGCTCTCTTCTACTTATTACATTACTTCCATATCTTACTCATTGGATGTAATACAATATGTTACATATATACCAATCCAATTTACAATTTATAAAGTCAGCCACAATACAAGTTTACACAAAAACTATAAAATCAGGCCAACTATAGGAACTCAGGTTCTAAATACTAGTTTGGTGAGGTTCTAATACTCAGCATCCACTACAAATCTTGCAATCATCATGCACTCGGTAGACATAGAATCTTGGTCCATACTAATCACTTCCATGTAGTCTTAAATTCATTCTACATTGGTGACTTGGTGAATATTGTAAAACTTGACATATAAACTAAATCTCTCAATTCACACTACACAGCTTGGTCAATGTTATCACTATAAGATTAGTATAAACTAAGTCACTTCATTAACACTGAGTAGCTTAGTTAACACTAGACTCACATTATAGTAACTACAAACTCAATAAGCATTGTACAACTTAGTTTACACTAATAAACTTAACATACACTGAGATGATCAATTTATACTATTGATCAACACCTTGGTAGTAACTAGTCAGTGCAAATTTGAAATGTCCCTTTTATGATTTTTGTATGATATTTCCAACCTCTAATCAGATCTTTAAAATCAAACAGCTAATATCCCAAAGATCCACCAAATTCCTCAAGAAACCCCAAATCGGGTATGCTGAAAATAGTGCTAAAAGCTTCACAACTTCACAAATTATTAATAAATCTGAAAATGGAAATTTTTACAGAAATTTCAGCAGCATAACAGCTTACAAATTGACATTTCCAGATCTGTATAGCCTTTACACAACAGATCGAAAATGTAGGACCAAAACTATGCTCATCGGGCTCCCAAAATAGCACAAAATATGCCCGGAAACACCACAAAAAACACTAATAATCTATCTCAAAAGTTTAATCATGTCCAAATATATATTTTCAGCTCTATTTTAACATTTAAAAGTCTGATATACAGCAGCAACCCAAACTGATATGAAATACTCAACTGAAAACACCAAACTCATACAAAAACACACCCGAAAACTCACAAATCTGCACTGTTCAGCACAAAGGCAAACTCTGTATGAGCATGCACATGGAATGGATTCAAACTCCCATCCTTAGCCTTTCTAGAAACCTACAAACTCCTATTCTTGGGTCTCCCTGGAAACCTGCAAACTCCCATTCTTGGGTCTCCTTCTCCACAGGTTTGGCAGCCTCTGAAGAATAACAAAGAATGAGCGAAAATCAAGTTCTGGAATGAGCCCAAAATGCCTCCAAAACCCCTTAAAAGAGGGCATAACTATAACTCACATCCAAGAGAGGTTAATGAAACATATTTTAATAATAATTTTCATTTATTAGTCCAACGGTTTCCAAAGATTAACCCCCTTTTTCCGAAACTTCACTTTCTTGGGCCTGCCTGCCTTAGCAAAGATTATTATTTTTTAATTATTTGAAAAGGGGACATGAAAAGTCCTCCCCTCCCAAACATTTCTTGTCCTCAAGCAATGGCTGAACAATAAACCAATCAATCCACCTGGATCCCAAATGTAGTCATGAACTATACTACTACCAATTAACGCAGGCTCCTGCAATATCCTCTGCAATATGACCAAGATGAATCCATAATCAAACTGACAATTATAGCTCAACCAAACTCCAAAATCACCACTACCATAGTCAAAAACTCATGAGACACAAACTCTTAGAACATTAGAACCCAAGTAAAGTGGACAAATCAAACTGCCAACACCATAAATACCATCAACGCATCCCACTGGCCTATACGGAATGTACAATCCAACTCTGCAACAATGGTGAATGCTCTCAAATGAAACTATACCAAGTATGGAGAATCCACACACTGTACAACTCTTGTAGTCAACACAACTCTGTAGATCATCAGCCACTATCTCATAACCATAACTCCCATGTACTCCTGATGGTGAAAAGCCATCACAAGATAAACAACAAGAAATGGAACCCAAATCAAATTTTCCTGCCATCAACTCCTCAACACAAAGATCATTTGCTAACTGATGTACATGACCTACAATATAATGTTGATTAAAAAAACCAACGTCAGTCAATAGCTCACCATGAACAAGTGATACAACCCACTGTGACTGATCACAAGCTAAGTCAGGAGATGTCATCGCCAAAGGAGTAGAATCAATAATAACACCTGCTAAAGCATCACTCCAAAACTCCTGCTCTAAGTCATGTATTATCAAGCTATCAACTGCAGGACCTATCACCATATCGTGCCCATCACAACTCACATCCTGAAGCATCAAACTCACAGTGTAATGCTGATAGAATGCGCGAATCTCAGTCAGTGGCTCAGACTGTAATCTAGATGAAACTAACTGCAATTGATCATTAACCATATTGGAACTGACTACTAACTCTGAAGATATCACCAAGGGAGTAGTATTACTACTAGGAACCATGCCAACTATCGACTCACCAACATCACACATGCTCTTTGATACATCTCTAGTCTCTGTGCCATCAGTACTAGAGGCCACCACCATGTCAGGCATACAACAATCTGCTACAAAACCCAACTCAACTGAACCTGACTCTAGTGGGAATGAACCTGATATGCCAATGTTAGTATCAAGGATGGATGCATCCCCATCTCCACTATCTCTGACAATCTCGGCCATGGACATCCTCGGATCACCAAACACCACAACTTGTGACTGTATAAAATTAGGTAAAGATTGTAGCCACTCTAACTCCATGGTCACCTTAGCCAAATGAAACTGTGACTCCTTGAAAGCCAAATGTGTACTCTCAAGAGTCTCAAAAGTCACCTCAAGCTGCTCACTAAGCTCACTCACCTCATCTTCCTTGGCCAACAATGCATCATATGCTGTACTACCCCAATGCATAAGATAATCTCTGTTAGCTACCAACTGCATATAATTCTGTCTCAAAATTTGAATAGCCTCCCATAAAGAGTGGATCTCTATCAAGGAAAGATAACTGCCTTCCTGCTCATCACTAGTAGGAGAACCCCATCCATAAACTACTAACAACTGATAAGCAACATCAAAATGCTGGCAAGTGATAGCAATGTCTCGATCACTAACTCTTAATTGATTAGACACATGATGGCACTGGTTTGACTATCTCCTACAAACCTCCTCTGATGCACTATCTAAAGGAGTATCCCCAAAGTCACTAGTCTCTAGAGTATTACAATCCATACCCTGTGAATCAAATCTAAAGCTCATATCAACATACGGAGTATCAAAAACATTAGCACTGCTATCCAACTCCTTTGTACCCAAGGAAACTAAGTCTTCAAAACTGCCCACTACATCCTCTTGGATGTCATCAATGCCAATATGATCCTGGGACTCATCTGTACACACTGCCAAATATGAAATATCATCAACACATTCCAGCAAGTATGGTCGACTGGATATATGAACAAAGCCCAAAACCGGTGTATAAAAACTAATACCAACATCGGATAAGCTCCTGGCACAAGAAAAGACAACACCATGCAATCTACTAATCAGATCCATGGTAGCACCCAAACAATCACTGCTACCAAAAAGTGTTAAAGATTTACAATCAACTGAACCCCAAATGCCAATATAACAATCTCGAGTCCATATTTGTAAACTAGAATTAGCTGGTAACTCAAGCAAAATCCTCACTTGAGTAATATGACCAATACCAACTAACTCCACATACCTGTCATGATGAGATAATGTAGTGACAATACTGTCTTCACTCACCTTCAGCTGGCGGGATAAATCATGTGAAGTACTACTAGCCTCAACCTCATGTGATGAAGCATCTAACTGTGCCTGGTACTCTCTCTCAAAAAAGTCATGAATGCTCAATGTCTGCTCATCTACACCAGGTATCTCACCATCATGCACAACAACATCCTCATAATCATCATCCTTGAGGTCAAATCTATCTATCACTCTTTGACTAAAATCATCAAATGTAGTTACTTGATCATGACCTTGAGTAGTCATTCCATGATACCACCAATCATAGGCTGCATCTTCCAAGTGTAGACTTGCAATTTGAACAACATCACTCTCCTTCATGGGGTTAAGTGTGAAGAAGGTTTGTAATTTTTGTAGCCATGCTCTAGCTGAAATTTTATTTGTTCCATCAAAAGTAGGTGCTATAAACTTGCTTATTTTATTTTTGAGCTCTCTTCCACTTATGTCATGCTCCCTTCTGTACTCTTTCTTGGGCATCAAAGTGTTCATCATATCCACATATTCTCTAAAAGGAACCAAACTACGAAAGTCATCATCTAAGCCATTATAAGTAGCTCTTAATGTAATCAAGTTACCTGTAACCTCTTCCATAGGATTAATGGTTGGATTTGGTACTGGTGGCTCATCTGCAGGCAAGAAAATAATTTTGGTTGATTTAGATGGTGTGGATTTCAGATTTCTTGGTTCCTCTAAAGTGCTCCCTTTCTCATTAATAGATGCAACTCCTTGTAGTTTTTCTGTCAATATTCGCAAAGCCTCTCTAGTTTTTGCCAAACTATCCACTGTTTGCTTCTGAGTATTTTGGATGTCTTGGAAGATTTTCTTTGCCATATCATCTGGATCAGCCATACTTTTCCCTTCCTTGGATTTTGTACTTTTACTTTCAATTGGAGGTTTGATCAAAATTTATTTATTCTTTTCTCACTGCAAATATCTTTTTTCTCTTTCACTTAGTTGCATGCAACCATAAATTTTGACATGCAGCTGATTAGAAGCAACATGCAACCACCAAATTCACCAAGAACTAACATGCAAATGATTAGAAGTAGAATGCAACCATAAATTTTGACATGCAAGATTTGGGTAGTTATCAAAACTGACATTCAAGATCTGGGTAGTTGTCAAAACTAACATGTAAGATCTGGGTAGTTGTCAAAACTGACATGCAAGATTTGGGTAGTTGTCAAAACTGACATGCAAACTTCTACAACCACCAAATTCACCAAGAACTAACATGAAAATGATTAGAAGTAGCATGCAACCATAAATTTTGACATGTAGCTGATTAGAAGCAACATGCAACCATAAATTATGACATGCAGGATTTGGGTAGTTCTCAAAACTGAAATGCAAGATCTGGGTAGTTGTCAAAACTGACCTGCAACTTCTACAAACCCTCAGGCTGGCAAGATCATGGCTCTGATACCACTGAAATGTCCATTTTCTGATTTTTGTATGATATTTCCAACCTCTAATCAGATCTTTAAAATCAAACAGCTAATATCCCAAAGATCCACCAAATTCCACAAGAAACCCCAAATCGGGTATGCTGAAAATAGTGCTAAAAGCTTTACAACTTCAAAAATTATTAATAAATATGAAAATGGAAATTTTTACAGAACTTTCAGCAGCATAACAGCCTACAAATTGACATTTCCAGATCCGTATAGCCTTTACACAACAGCTCAAAAATGTAGGACCAAAACTATGCTCATCAGGCTCCCGAAATAGCACAAAATATGCCCGGAAACACCACAAAAAACACTAATAATCTATCTCAGAAGTTTAATCACATCCCAATATATATATTCAGCTCTATTTTAACATTTAAAAGTTTGATATACAGCAGCAACCCAAACTGATATGAAATACTCAACTGTAAACACCAAACTCATACAAAAACACACCCGAAAACTCACAAATCTGCACTGTTCAGCACAAAGGCAAACTCTGTATGAGCATGCACATGGAATGGCTTCAAACTCCCATCCTTATCCTTCCTGGAAACCTACAAACTCCCATTCTTGGGTCTCCCTGGAAACCTGCAAACTCCTATTCTTGGGTCTCCTTCTCCACAGGTTTGGCAGCCTCTGAAGAATAACAAAGAATGAGCGAAAATCAAGTTCTGGAATGAGCTCAAAATGCCTCCAAAACCCCTTAAAAGAGGGCATAACTGTAACTCATGTCCAAGAGAGGTTAATAAAATATATTTTAATAATAATTTTCATTTATTAGTCCAACGATTTCCAAAGATTAACCCCCTTTTTCCGAAACTTCACTTTCTTGGGCCTGCCTGCCTTAGCAAAGATTATTATTTTTTAATTATTTGAAAAGGGGACATGAAAAAATTGAATACTGTCACTTGGACTTGGTAGTAATTGCAGAACTTGGTAGATACTGAAATGCTTGGTTAACATTATTAATAGTATAATGTGCTCAGTAGATACTTACAATATGAATAAGTGTATGTTACTAATAACAAACATGACTAAAATTTCAACAATCTCCCTCTTTGGCATTAGTGACAAAAGCACTTATCAGTCAAAATTGATTTCAAAATGTTCAAGAACATCTTTTATCCATCACCTTATGTTTCTAACTCAGTAGAGTATACTAATTTTTTGATATTTTTCAAAATTTGTTTGTAAGAGATGTACCTTTGAGTATCTGTACATGAATAATATTATAATGCTCCCCCATACATAATATATAGTATACTATACATCTTTTCACATTTGATATATACATTTTCTCCTCTTTTCTATACATCTTCTCCCCTTTACACAATATACATTTTTTCTGAAATATACATCTTCTCCCCCTTTTTGACATCAATGCCAAAGATTTATGCTATATATATATTATACAATAACTCCAAAATTTGACAAGAAATCTGAATGTACCTTCAAACTTAATGCCAATGTCTTGTCCCAATTCTCTTGCAACACCTTGCATGTGTGCAATACAATTTGTAATTTTGTTGATAGTTCTATCATGTGGTCTACAATGGAGAATTTGTTTTCATGGATGAGCATTTTAGCATGTGTAATGTGTTTCTACAATGCATCCATGTTTGGGAGAATCATGCCCTATATATCTATCAATGTAGCTCTTATGCTTGTCTCTTCTCTCAAAAATTTTAGCAGCATGTCGGTCAAGAATCTAATCTTGGTATAATGTGTAGAGCTATAGCTTGGGTCAAGTTAAAACTGCTATGTACCAAGACACATTGTTGCAAGAGGTCTCTAGTGAGCCTAGAATAGTAGATAATTCTACCTGATGGATAGAAATTTGTTGAGAAATAAGTTCCAAAACTTTATTTTAAAACTCTCTGCAAAAATTTCTCTTGTCCACTCAAATCAACATTGAATTTTTAGACTGCATCTACTAATTGATTCAAAATTGGTTGAGAAGTATCAACCTCTCTATTTAATGCCTCTACAAGGATATTCTTTGCATCTTCTATTATTTGGAATTCCTTGTTCCTTTCTTTTCTAAGACTCTGCTACTTGGCTTTCTTCTAAAGAATTTCTCCAAAAAATGCATTTGATTAGGATTGAGATTTGAGATGTCTCAATTTGGAATTGCAATATCCTCATCAAGATCTATGTCTTCTTCCTTCTCTTTTTCCTTTACCCAATAATATTGTACTCAATTGAGACTTGGTATCAGTTGTCTTTGCACTTATTAACTACATTCCAAGAATGGAATTAATTGTAGAAATAGTAGGACTAGCTATAGATACTAAACTTATTGCCAAAATACCTATAGTAGAATTACTTAGATTTACCAAAACTGATGTAGAGGGAAGTGTTGGCTACTTGGTATATGAAGTGCTTGTCACTTTAGTTAATGAATTACTGAGCTGGATGGGTGCAAAGATTGATTGAGTATTTGTGGATTTAGTGTTAGTCACAACCAATTCTATTGAAGCTTTCTTTGGGCTTGATATTTTCAATTTTTTTCTTGGAGAATGAGGAAGTGAGGCTATGACTCCTACAACAATTTTATTTAGGTTAGTCTCCTTAGTATCTTGTACATCTGGAAAATCTTCCTT
Source organism: Cupressus sempervirens (assembly GCA_028749045.1). Taxonomy (NCBI): domain Eukaryota; kingdom Viridiplantae; phylum Streptophyta; class Pinopsida; order Cupressales; family Cupressaceae; genus Cupressus; species Cupressus sempervirens. Next base: position 47,672,524 of record CM053787.1, read on the forward strand.
AGTATCTTCCTACCCATGTTCCTCTTCATCATCATTTATATTGTCAAAATATGTAACTTCTTCATTATCAATTTCCTCATGTTTTTCTTGTTCATCATCACCTTCATCCTTGTCACTAACATTGACAACAAAATCACCCAGCTTGTCAAGAACATAAATCCTCTTCCATGTGTTTGTAGCATTCCTTACCACATGTTCAATGTCATTTAACAATATAGGACAAGTGTTGAATATCAAAGTAAGCTTTTCTTCATTTTTCTTCAAAGATTCCTTTAACTTCTTGTCATCCAAACTTGGCATGAGTTTCCTCAAGGTCTACTCATATATATCTATTGTAATTTTCATGGCATTCTCCCATCTTGGCTTGATATTATCTATTAGAATATTAGGAATCTTTTGATAAAGCTAGTCTAGAGAATACTTCCATTTACCCATTTTAGATATTAACAAGTCCTCTATTTGCTTCTTCTCCTCTATAGTCCTAGTCTCATACTTTAGTGCCTTGAAATTTTTTATGCTAGATCCTAATTCTAAATCTTTCATCCCTTCCTTAGACGTAGGTGGAGGCCTCTTGAATATTACATCTCCTCTTTCTTTATCCACTTTCTTCCTAGATGATCTTCTTGTAAACATAGTAGTAGATGTCTTGGTAGGCTTGGTAATAATTACCTTATCTTTCTTCTTCAATGGCTCTTCATCCTCTAATTTCTCTTCATCTTCTACTTTTTCATCCTCAATATCATCTCCTTTTCCTTTAACCAATAGAAGAGTGGAACTTTTTTAGTTTGTTAATTCTATTATTTCCTTTGTTGACTACTTGACGAGTTTGATTTCAAGTTTAACCCTAGCCTTTGCCTCATCATAAGTGCCAAAGTATACAACTTTAGGGTCAATAGGCTCATTAATAAATACCTCAATAATTGTTGGAATTACAAGTGGGAAGAGAGAAAACTTCTGAAGGGGGGGGGGGGGGGGGGGTGTGAATCAGGAGTTAAACTTGGACCCATAAAACTTTTACCATTCATACATCACATGCATTAATATATTGAAATAACATGTAAAGAATATGCATCAATCATGTAAACATGTAATCAAACTCACACATAACACTAGATATGATTACACAGAAACCCTCCAAGTGAGAAGATAAAACTAGGTGGGGATGACACCAACAAATCTTCACTACTATAGTAATAAAGCTTATCTAATGAAGGTTAGAATGGTTTGACTATGAATCATGGTCTACCCTATGAAAGGCCTACCCTATTAAAGGCTTACCAAGACTATTAAGTCCTATCTTGTTAGAGGATTTCAACACCCTGTTAGAAGTGTGCCTGGTTAGAGGACTTCAACTCACAATTAAGTAAGCACCTTGGGCTTGATATTTTTAGTGTTTTTCTTGGAGAATGAGGAAGTGAGGCTATGACTCCTGCAACAATTTTCTTTAGATTAGTCTCCTTAGTATCCTATACATTTGGTAATTCTTTCTCGGTAGCTTCCTACCCATGTTCCTCTTCATCATCATCTATATTGTCAAAATGTGTAACTTCTTCATTATCAATTTCCTCATGTTTTTCTTGTTCACACCACCTTCATCCTTGTTAGTAACATTGACAACAAAATCACTCAGCTTGTGAAGAACATAAATCCTCTTCCATGTGTTTTTAGCATTCCTTACCACATGTTTAACAATATAAGACAAGTGTTGAATCTCAAAGTAAGCTTTTCTTCATTTTTCTTTCGAGATTCCTTTACTTTCTTGTCATCCAAACTTGGCATGAGTTGCCTCAAGGTCTGTTCATATATATCTATTATGGTTTTCATTGCATTCCCCCATCTTGGCTTGATATTATCCATTAGAATATTAGGAATTTGTTGAGCAAGCTGATCTAGAGAATACCTACATTTACCCATTTTAGATATTAACAAGTCCTCTATTTTCTTCTACTCCTCTAGAGTCCCAGTCTCATAATTTAGTGCCTTGAATTTTTGTATGCCAAATCCTAATTCTAAATCTTTCATCCTTTCCTCAAAAGTAGGTGGAGGCTTCTTGAATATTACATCTTCTCTTTCTTTATCCACTTTCTTCCTAGATGATCTTCTTGTAAAAATAGTAGTAGATGTCTTGGCAAGCTTGGTAATAGTTACCTTAACTTTCTTCTTCAGTGGCTCTTCATTCTCTAATTTATCTTCATCTTCTACTTTTTCATCCTTAATATCATCTCCTTTGCCTTGATCCAATAGAAAAGTGAAACTTTTTTAGTTTGGCAATTCTATTCTTTCCTTTGTTGACTGCCTAAGGGAGTTTGATTTCAAGTTCAATCCTAGCCTTTGCCTTATCATAAGTGCCAAAGTATACAACTTTAGGTTCAACATGCTCATTAATCAATTCCTCAATAATTTTTGGAATTACAAGTGGGAATAGAGTAAACTTCTAGGGGGAAGGTGGGGGGTGGTGAATCAGGAGTTTAAATTTGGACCCATAAAAATTTAATTATTCATACATCACATGCATTAATATACTGAAATAACATGTAAAGAATATGCATCAATCATGTAAACATGTAATCAAACTCACACATAACAGTAGATATTATTACCTAGAAACCCTCCAAGTGAGAAGTTAAAACTGGGTGGGGATGACACCAACAAATCTTTGCTACTGTAGTAATAAAGTTTATTCAATGAAGGTTAGAATAGTTTGACCATGAATCATGGTCTTCCCTATGAAATTCCTACCCTATTAAAGGCTTAAAAAGACTGTTAAGTCTCACCTTGCTAGACGATTTCAACACCCTGTTAGAAGTGTGCTTGGTTAGAGGACTTCAACTCACAATTAAGTAAGTGCCCTATTAAAGGATTTCATACAGCCTATTAGGACTACTTTGTTAAGAGATTTAACTAAAATCACCTATTAAAATGTCTCAGCATAGATCCTATGGTTGGTACTAGCTTGCTTGATAATAGATCACCTCTACACAATCTTTGATTGATCCTTCATGATCTGATGTATCAATGTTGTATCCTTCTCTATTCTATATTCTTCTCTAACTAATTCTACAATTCATTCTTACTTCTAAGTCACCTTGAATGCACTACATACTATCTAGTTTTCTCTTCCAATTTGATCATTCACTCCTTGTACACATGTTTAAAAAAAAATTATGGTCTCATCCTCCTTAAGAAGACTCTAGTGGCTTAGGGTTAAGTATGAATCTATGGCTAAGATTCGTCAATTTTTCTATTTAAACCTTCCCATTTTATGATTGACTACATATAATTGCATAGGTAATCCAAATATAAATTCATCCTTATCTTGAAAATATCAAAATCTATCCTTAAGTCATCTTTAAAAGTGGTTTACAGAGTTGTTTGTGCCATTATAAACATATATGTCAAAATTATATCACTTGGCATATGAAGTCTCTAATGCTCAACATACATTGTATTTTTGCTTCTAACTTAGCACCTATATTGCTCAACATCAACTATTTACTCGACACTTGAATTCACTTGGCATGGTCTAATATTTACATGTTGTGCTTGGCATGTATTACTAGTTTGGCATGAACTAAGTAAATGGTTTAAGTATGTTGACACTCACTTGTCAAAACCAATCTAATATCAACAATCTCCCCCTTTGACATGAGTGTCAAAAACACTTAAATATACAATATTCTACTTAACTTCTTGAGCATAATATATCCATGAATCAACTTATATACAAAACTTCAAAATTTTAAAATTTTGCAATGACCTATATACCTCAAAATTGATAACTCCCCCTGAGTTAATGTGTATGTTTTGTATCCAAGATCTATGCTCCTCTCTGACTTCAATGCATTTTTTATGATACTCTTTCATCTGATCTAATACTCTATTATATTTAATATATCTATATCTATTTACTACTTTTGCTTTCCAAAAATGAATCTAAAAAATGTATATATCCCCAATGATATAATTCTGCTACTAGGCTCCCCCTTTGTTCATACTCTCCCATGGTATATTTTTTCTTTATTTTATCTCCCTTTCTATATTTCTTCCCCTTCCTTTATCTCTTCCCCTTTTTGACACTTATGTCAAGTGGGCTATATGCATATAGTGTGTTTGTCCAAAAAGGATTTATGGACTTCCATTATGATTTTAAAAGTTGCATCCCAATTGTCACATGCAACATCCAATGAATTGATCTAGATAGTAAGCTTAGAAGCAAGGTGCACTAGGCCATCTAATGTAGAAAGATTGGGGTCTTTCTTTAGTAGTCTCTGCATAACCTAGTTCCTTGTGTAGTATTTTCATGTGTGGGGTGAGTGATACCTGTATACATGTCAATTTAGCTCTTATGCTAGCCTCTTCTATTGTTAACAAAACTAATTGACTTTGTGTATGAAGCAATGTACGAAAATGATTCTCACTCTAAGAAAGGTTTTGAGGTAACCTTGTACTTGACATGTTGATATTTCTCTCCATGATGTCTGGTCTCTTGGGTGAAGAGTGTAGGGTCACAAAATTTGGTGTACAATGAGAATATATTCTCAAGTACCTTCTTCACATTCTCAAATTTTGTAGCGAATGCACCTTGAGTGAGTGTTATATCACTAGATCTCTTTTCATTTACCTTGCTTTGGAATTTCTTTTTAAATCATTGTAAGAGTTTAGCATTAATATCAATGTCTTCATTATTGACCTTTTCTACTACATCTGATAGTTGTTCTAGCAATGGATTGTTCTCTTCAGGATTTGGCAAATTAAATGCATCCAAAAAGATGTCTTTAATGCCTTGAAGTGCTTGCTTCTTCCTATGTTCTCTCCTAAGCATTTCTTGATGCTTTATCTTCTCTAAAGCTTGTTGCAAAATGCCTATTTAGTTTAATGTCATTTTATCATAATCAAACTTAGGTATAAAAATCTCTTCATCAAGAGTGATATCTCCATAGTGAATTACCTTTTTAACTTTTGAAGAGATAGAGCCTGGTACTGAGATTTTCAATGGTATAGCTTATGTGCTTAGCTTCTAAAGAGTTTGTGTAGGTGGAGTGCTAGATGTTGGTAGAGTTACCAATGCTTGGATGGCTTATTTCTTATTTACCTTAGGTGTTTTCTCACTCTCTTTAGATTTTCTCTTGTCTATTACAATGACATTACTAGCACCTTGTCCTTATGCTTTAGGTATAGATGAATCTATTTGTCCTGCTTCTTGCTATCTAGTAGTAGTGTCTTTCTCTTCTTCTACAGTCTTTTTCTGCTGAACTATGTCAATTTTAACATATGTATCAACCTTAGTATATGTATCTATTGTTGTTTGGGTCAAAAAATGTACTTAAGTAACTAAAGGGATGATAGAAGGTGGTTCTTGTGGATTCACCTTGTCCCTTGTGACATCAATTATTTCCTTTTGGATTTCATCTATACTAACCAAAACTAGATTTTCACATAGCTTGGCTTGCAATGTAGAATGGTCCAATATCTTCTTCAAGTCTTCTATAGTCAAGGGATTGATGTTCTGAGATAAAAGATCAGAGACATCCTTAACAATAATAGTCTTAGTAGACTTGATTATGCCATTTGGGGGACTAACACTAGACACTTGTATGTCTTGCACACTCTGTTAATCTTGCTACTATTAAGTTGTTGCCTTGTCATCAGTTTGCTTTTATGTTTCCTCCCCAACTATATCATCTTCCTTATCATCATTTAATTTGTTATCATCTTTGTCATGTTCATCTTTATCATCATCTTTACCCTCAAAAGGGTTAGCTTCTCCTTGTTTCATAGTGGTAAACCCATAGATAAGTTTCCATATTTGGGTTGATTTCTTAACCATCTAACCTTTGGTGTGGCAGCTTGCTCAAAGGTGTAATCAGCCTCAATGAAAAATCATATATCATTATAATGTTGCTCAACCAATGAAATAGGTATCCTCATTCTTTCTTTCATTGATTTCTTAAAACCTTCAAAATAACTTGTCATCAATGTCTCAAAGTTTTCTCCAATCTATTCAATAAATTTATTGATCTATACTACAATTGACCTATTTTTTTTCCAAATTATAGTACCAAAGGAAGGAAATTTATTCTATAGATAGAAGAATATACAAACTAGAATTGAACCAAATTTGCATTGAACACTCTTGGTCTTCCTAATAGCTCCAAGATTTTCCATCAGTTGTAGTTGAAGCTAAGCCAGATCATAAGAATGATCTTACTTCACAATCTTGTAGTCAACATCCATAGTAATATAGGTTACACTATTCAATATACTAGATTGATAGAACTTATGAGAAATTACCCTAACAACAAAGTTCGACAATGGATCAGCAATAGTATCTATTGTCATTCCTCTTTTATTCCATTTTGCTCCATTTTTTTTTTCTCTATTATTTCCTTGGAATCACTCTTTAGAGCCTTGGGCTGATCTAGGTTTGGGTAGGCCATAACTTTTTTAATTATTCTTTTGGTAATCTTAATCAATCCCCCCTCTAGCCTTAAACATCCATCATGTATTTGGCTCAACAAAATTTGATGCAAGGAGCTCCCCTTGATACCATAAACTCATAATAAAAACATTGAAATAATAGGAAATTCAAGAACAAAATATGGACTTCTTATTTGCACCACAAATGTGGATTTATAGAATTCATAAGTACAATATGCTAACCCATATGGATGCCTTCAGTACAATAATTTGTAAGACAAGCTGCAAACTATCACCCCAGAGCTATGCTAGACAATGTTCACACCTTTCTTAAATAGGTAGTTTTATGCCATCCAAGAAGGTTCTCGATGCTCAAACTTAATACTTAGGGTTGACAGACCCTAACAATACACATAGAGTTGGCCAAATACATTTTTGATAAATTATTTTAGAATTTTTGGTATCCCAACTTTCGAAGGCCATAACACATGAACTGTTGCTCCAATTGGCTATTATAACCACTTTTTGAAAATGCTAGCTCCTAATCTACAGGGTTGAAATGGTGTTAGCGCCCTTCCTTTGAGTTTTCAAACATCATCTAGACACTTTAAGGCCTCCAACAATGAGCCTAAAGATTTTTTAGTAAATTTTTCCATCAAAAATCTATAATAACTTCTCTAATACATATGCTTGAGCAATGATATTTTTATGTTAGGTTTACAACTCTAAAAAGAACCTTCTTGTAGAAAATGAGAACATTCAAAGCTCATAATAAAAATTTACTAAAAATAGCAAGTTCCCATAAATAGTAACCACCCTATCTACTAGTCCTTATTAAAATACAAATATTTTTGGGGTGATGCAAGATTGCTCTTATACCCAGGATGCTCCTACATTAGAAACCCAAGATAATTTGAGAAATGACCCCATCACATCTCAAGTGTTCAGAGGAAAACCAAGATGGTTTACCTCCTCCTTTGCTAGCCACAATGAATCCTCAACTAGTCTCCCTTTCCATTTGACTAGATATTCTTCATAAGTTCTATTTCTGGTACTTTTTTTAGCATGACTGTCTAGTATCTCCTCAATCTCCTTTGTAGCTGAACTAGCTGCTAGAATGCTCCATTATGCTTCTACAATTTCATCTCCATGACCTCCTTCATAATAATCTGTCAAATCTAAAATATTAAATACTGGTGAAATATTCAATTTTGTAGGCAACTCTACTTCATACACATTTCTAGAATCATGTATCTTCACTATCTTGCATAATGCAAACTTCTTCATCTTGTACTTATTATTTGTACCCACTGGAAAATACTCCTTTCTTAAATGAACCATGGCTTCATCTCCAATCTAAAATTCCTTATATCTCCTTTTCACATCTACCTTAGCCTTATACTATGTATTCATCTTTATGATGTGCTTCCTCACCTCCTCATGGATAATCTTCAAATGTTTAGCAAAATCTTCTACTTCAGCACTACTTATCTCTCCTTTATCCAACTGCCTCAGTACAGAAGAAATTCTATGAATACTCTCATATACAATCTTGAATGGTGATTTACTAGTACTCCTATTGACAAAATTATTACATGCAATTCCACTTGTGGTAAAATTATATCCCATCCTTTTGGTTTATCTCCAACCAAGCATCTTAGCAAGCTTCCCAAATTGTGATTCACATATTTTATCTCTCCATTAGTCTATGGATGATGTGATGAACTAAACTTCAAATTTGTCTTAAAGTTCTTCCATAATGTATGCTAGAAATACCCAACAAATTTGGCATTTCAATCTAAAACTATACTCTTTGGCAGACAATGTAATCAAACCACTTCTCTGAAAAATAACTCTACTACATGAACAACATCACTACTCTTCTTGCAAGGAATAAAATGTACCATCCTTGAAAACTTGTCAACCACCACAAAAATAGAATCATGCCCACACTATGTCCTTGGTAATCTAAGAACAAAATCCATGCTGATATCCTCCCATGACTTCTCTGGTATAGGTAATGGCTAATACAACCCCATATTCTACTTCACCTCTTTCACCATCTAACATACTTTGCAACTTTGTACAAACTTCATCACATCTTGCTACAACTATGGCTGGTAATAATTTTCAGCAACCAAAGCTATGTTATCTCTGCCAAAATTTCTAGCCAATCCTCCACTATGCTTCTCCTTGATGAGACTCTCTCTCATTGAAATTTTGGGAATGCACAACTGAATTCCTCTAAATAACATATTATCCTAGATCATGAAATCTAACCACTTTGTCCTGTTAAGTGTAACAAGTTCTATACAAGCCTTCCATGCTTCACCAAAATCTAGATCATTTGGATACAATGTACTAAGTTCCTTGAACCCAACCACCTCCATCTACATTTTTTTCAACAAAAGTTGTCTTCTACTAAGAGCATATGCAACTTTGTTAGACTTACCACTCCTATGTTTCAAAATAAATATATAACTCTACAAAAACTCAACCCACTTTAAATGCCTTTGTTTCAATTTTCTTGAATATTCAAATATTGCAAAGCTTGATGATTACTATACAAAACAAACTCCTTAGGAAGAAGATAGTGTCTCCACTTATTCAATGCTTGAACTACAACATAAAATTCATAATCATAAACATAATATTTTATTTTTGCATCATTTAACTTCTCACTAAAATAAGCAACAAGTCTACCTTCCTAGCTCAAAATAGCTCTTATTGCAGAACCACTAGCATCACAGTCTACTTGAAACACCTTGTTAAAATTAGGAAGTACTAAAAGAGGTTGTTCAAAAAAAATTTGTTTCAACAAATTAAAAATTTTATTTTCTCCTATAGTCTATTTAAACTCTTTCCTATCCCCTCTCATTGTTTCAGTCAAGGGTCCAAAAATATTGCTGAAATTTCTTATGAAATTTCTATAAAATTTGGCCAATCCATGAAAAGATCTTGCCTCTATTGCACTCCTTGGAGTAGGCTATTCAAGGATAGCCTTCACTTTCTCTAGATCCATTTTTATAGCTTCTCCTAAGACTACAAATCCCAGGTACACACCCTCTTTCTTTACAAAATTGCATTTCTTCAGGTTTATCAACAACTTTTCTTCCCTCAACTTATCAAACACCTTGCTACTATGAATCAAATGCTCCTCTAATGTCTTACTATAGATCAATATATCATCTAGGTAAATAATGAGATTTTTATGGTAGGCTTACAACTCTAAAATGAACCTTCCTATAGAAAAAGAGAACATTCCAAGCACGTATGAAAAACTTGTTAATAATAGAAAGTTCCCATAAATAGTAAACACCCTATCTACTAATCCTTATTAAAATAGAAAAGAATGAAATAAAAATATTTTTGGGGTGATGCAAGATTGCGCTTACACCTAGGATGTTCCTACATCACAATTCTAATCCATTATATTTTAAATGCACTAGGAAAATCTAGGGCACATGTTAAACCCTTCTTCTTAACAATTTTATACTCTTCCTTCAGAACACCATTTTCACAAAACTTATTATATGCTTCTCTTATTTCAAAGTCCCCAATACTACTAATTTTACAATTATAACATCTCCTTACATCTTGAGCCATTATTACATTTGACAAAATCATGGATAAAGCACTAGAAGAATCTTGTTTGTAGGCTATGTAAGGAATGGCCTTAAAAACAGGTTGTTTGACTTCATTACTAACAAGTTGAACATTCAAAACCTCTTTCCCTTTTGCATTTTTTAAGCTAGATGCCATTTGTCAAACTAGAGTTTATGCTAAGTAAAATTTCTTACCTTGGTTTATGATAAATACCTTGTGAAATCTGAAGAACTGGTGTGAGATCGCTATCAAATTCTCTTCAAATGCCTTGAACAAGTTTTTGAATCACCTTTCACTCTGCTCACTCTTGTTTGAATTTGAAATGCTGAATAATGAGTAGAAATTGATCATATACCCTTTAGAAGCCTTGCATTTAATTCTTAGTGCTTGTACAACTATAAGCTCAACATCAACTATTTTTGGAATCACTCGACATCCATTGATATTACCATCACTCAGCAGTTACTGTGAACTTGGCATCAACTAGCGTTGCACTTTCCATACATATAAAACATTTCATGCTTGGAAACAACATGAAAAACATAAAGTTTCAACTTGAGTTTTTTTAACAACATCTTGCATATTTATTCATGCTAATATGGTCTTTTCAGTATTGTCTCTTTTGGAACTAATGTATGATATTACACTTGACTATCAGTCCCATATACTTCTTGATTATTTAGTTTAATGAGGTGTGATCACTTGAATCATTGAGTGAAATGATCCCTTCTCCATTTGATGTGCTATAATCATTCTTCTTTTTCCATGTCTTTTTCATCTCATCTCTGATGTGCTCAACATATGTCTTTCCTTTACCTTTATCAAATTCACAACTTGGTGCCTTTAACCTAGTTGGACAATATTTTCTGATATGACTAGTCTTCAAACAACTTAAATATGTAGTTTCACTCAACCACCTTTTGTAGTTATCACTAAAGTGTGTCCTAATAAAATTCTCAAGAATATGTCCATATTCTTGACAATAGTGATAGCTATATCATTTATTGTAATCCTAATTATAAAGGTTTCCATGGCTTCTTACCTTTGCTAACTTGTTTGATGACCACATGGATTTGGATTTGCATTCAAAGGATTTATGTCCATACTCTTGATAGTTGTATCAATATCTTTCAAATCTTTGTGTGTTCATGGTCTTAGTTTTGCATTCATGTGCCTGGTGACCTTGTTTTTTGGACTTATGACAATGAATCATTCATACAACTTTCACCATTCATACATCACATGCATTAATATACTAAAAATATGTAAATCATATGCATCAATCATGTAAAAATGTAATCAAACTCACACATAACACTAAATATGATTAGCTAGAAACCCTCCAAGTGAGAAGGAAAAATTGGCGTGGGGATGACACCCAAAAATCTTCACTATTGCAGCAATAAAGTGTATCCAATGAAGGTTACAATGGTTTGACCGTGAATCATTATTTTCCCTATGATAGGCGTACCTTGTTAAAGGTTTATAAAGAGTAATAAGTCCCACCTTATTAGAGGATTTCAATAACCTATTAGAAGTGTGGCTGGTTAGTTGAATTCAACTCACAATTAAGTAAGCACCCTATTAAAGAATTTCATACAACCTGTTAGGACTACTCTATTAATAGATTTAGCTGAAATCACCTGTTAAAATGTCTCAGCATAGATCCTATGGTTGGTTTTTGCTTTCCTGATAACAAGTCACCTCTACACAATCCCTGATTGATCCTTCATGATCTGATGTATCAATGTTGTATCCTTCTTATCATCTATTCTTCTCTAACTGATTCTGCAATTCATTCTTACTTCTAAGTCACCTTGAATGCACTATAAATTATCTAGTTTCTCTTCCAATTTGATCATTCACCCCTTGTATACTCATTTAAAAAAAAAAAAAGATTAGGGCTTCATCCTCCTTAAGAAAACTCTGGTGTCTTAGAGTTAGGTATGAATCTACAGTTGAGATTCATCCATTTTGCTACTTAAACCTTCCCATTTTTTGATTGGTTGCATGTAATTGCATATAGATTCATCCTTATCTCCAAAAGATCAAAATATATCCTTAAGTCAGCTTTAAAAATGGTTTACATAGTTGTTTGTGCCATTACAAACAAATATGACCAAACATGTGTGAGTCGGCATATGAAGTCTTTGATGCTCGACATACATCATATTTCTTCTTTTGACTTAGCACCTGTACTACTCGGCATCCAACTTGAAATAGTGCCAACGTAAATAAAAATTTGGACTCGTCAACAAGAAAGTAAAGAAAATGCATGAAAATAAAATACTAAAAAATAAAAATGCAAAAAAAAAGTCAATTTACCTTAAGGCATTACAGAATGTATGACTTTATTTTAAGCACCAAATCCAAATGTGATCTAGCCTAGGCATACATGTCCATTTTAAGCACCAATGCCAAATGTGATCTAGCCTAGACATACATGTCCATTGTCCCTTAATGCATTCAAGATGGTGTGAAATTTTTTTAAGTACCAAAACCAAATGTTCTTTCTACCCTAAACATTCATGTTAATTTTATGCACCAAGTCCAAATGTTATCTACCCTAACATTCATGTCAATTTTAAGCACCAAGTCCAAATATTTGCTATGCTAACATTCATGTCAATTTTAAGCACCAAGTCCAAATATTGGCTAACCTAAACATTCATGCATTCAAATGAAAGTGCTTAATCCATACAAATTCATTAACCCTTAAGTTTAAGTGATAAAAATCACTACAAATCTCCTTTAGTGATATAAATCACTATTGGTTTTGCGTTTTAGGTTTTCAAGGTTAATTCTCTGCATAAAAACCATCAGTAAAAACCTACAAATCAATATGTTAGCAAAAATTATTATTTAAAATTGCATAATTCTATCACAAAATGGAGACACCAAAGTTCAAGCACAAATGGCAATCTACATGGATCACAAAATAACAAGACGCTAAAAATTATAGACACTAAAATACGCACATGACAGAAGGAACTAGGGCACAGTTTTTAATAGACTAAATGAATTGTTAGACGCAGACAACAATACAAAATGTAGAGATGCTAAAATTCAGAGAGAGAATACTAGGGTGCACACACAACGTAGACAACAATATAAAATGCAGACACACTAAAATTTAGACACAACATAGATGATAGAAAGGTTTTTGTAGATGATAGAACACCTCGTAGATGATAAAATAAACTTTGTAGATGATAGAAAGCTATTCCCAAATGATAGAACACCTCGTAGACAACAAAATAAACTTCGTAGATGACAAAATAAAATTTCAAGACAATAGAATAAAAACTTGGACGACAGAAAAAGCACAAATGATAAAATAGAAATGCAAGTATTTAGGTTTTTGAACTACAGCAGAGATGCTAAAGAGTGGAGATGCTTGTATGTGCAAACGCTAATCTGCAAAGATGAGAAACGTAGACAACGAGAAACATAGATGACACTCCAGCCCACGAAAATGGCACTACGAGATTTTCTATGACTAAATGAGGTTTGCTCATAGATTTTTGGAATAAAATCAAAGACATGATTAGTCACACTGGGCATGCCAAAATTTGTGCTAGAAAATGTGACCTATTGGGAGCATGAATTAACAAACAAACATTAGTTAAAAATCTCAAATATGCATCAAAAGACTCGAAAAAATGAAAGACCATTAACTAACTAATGCTTGCTTGAGTTTTGCAACTTTAAGTAGCCAACAAACCAAATCCTCCAACAACCTCTACAGCTCAACAAAGGCACCCATGAGAGGCCTTGTTGGTGTGTTAGGATGGGGGGTATGTTTGGTGTGCTCTCCCAAACACAACAATATAGTGAATCTCTTGAGTGGATGTGCAAATGTGTGTAATGATGAAATATGAACCTAAACTACAATGAAATGAAAAACACCTCAAGAAATGGCTATGGAGAAAGTCATTCTTGAAGGCATTCAATGATGATGATATGAAATGCAATAAAAAGAAGCTATACTAATTTACAAGTTAAAATAAGATGCAAATGAAATGGAGATGAGAAAATGCAAGCAAACTAGACTAATAATGCAAATGAGAAGCTAAACTAGCTACCAAATGGTTAGCATGCATCTAAAAAAATCACCATGAAAGCTACTATGAAAACTCAAACTAGCATACAAGCTCAACTCAAAACTCAAATCTCAAACCAACATGATAACAATGCAATAATGGGAGATGCAAATGCTTGAGGCAAGGCCTCTATTTATAGGCTTGAGAGAGGGCTTGGTGAGGTGGCATCCATGTAAATTCCACATAAGGTGACATGCAAGCCATACAAATGGTCAAGAATTTAAAGTTTGCTCATACATGTGTGAGGAAACTTGAGAAGAAGAGTGGGAGACAAGAGTGCAAAAGGGAGTGTGTAGGCATGCCATCTCACACATGCGTGAGCACACTCTTAGGCTAATGAGGGAGATTAAGAAGAAGATTAAGATGATTAATTGAGATTAGAGAAGAAGTAGGTTTAAGAGGATAAAAATGATGGGTATAGGCTAGGCTCTAGGTTAGGCTTAAGATTAAATTAAATAAAATTTAATTTAATCACGAGTTTAGAGGAATTAATAGGATGTGAGGATTAAATAAACAAAATTTATTTAAAAAGGGGATGATGGAAGATCATGTGTTAAATTAATTTAACACATTAAAGTTATGAATATTTAAATTAAATTTAAATACTTAGGAGAATGAACTCATTTAACTAAAATAATTTAATTAAATAAGTAGAAGAATGTGAGCATTATAATTAATTAATTAATAATTAATTACAATGTCATGGACAATATTAATAAATTAATATAGTTTTTAGGGACGATTTTAAGTATCTACATTTTGTCCATCTTTGATGTGATGTCAAAATGACATCATATCAAAGAAAAGAAAATATAGGTTTTCCTAGAGAAGGTGGATGTCCTATGGCAATGATAGAGGAGGGTGCCCCCTCATAAAAATTGCGCAAAAAATAAATTTTAAGAAATTTTCTTGAAAAGGTCTTAATAAAAAAGAAAAATGAGAAAAATGAGAATAAATGTCAACATTTGCATGACTTACAAGTAAACAAGGGTCAGACATGGCTCAAGGAAGATATTGGCTGAAATAGGGTCTACGAGGGGTCTATATAAGCCTTCGACGGGCCCAAAGAAGGTCATTGTCACACCACGAGTAGAGCATCTAGAGCAAACATGGACCCCATTGATCAATTGTAGCTTGGTGAGCACGTTCAGGAATACCAACGAGCAGCCAAGATGGGCCCACTAGTAAGTCATTTGATCCTCTTCATCTTTTGGTAGGCTAGGCTAGGCTAGGCACATTTAATATGCCATAAATGCACCAAAAATGAGGTCTATACAAAGATGACAAAATCCACCCTATCATTTGTGAAGACAAAAAAGCGATGATCTCAATGTCTGCAGAGATGACAGGATCCATCTTGTCATCTATGAAGATGCCAAAAGGGTAAAAAGATGATGCAGAGATGACCAGTTTCATCCTATCATCTTCATGGATGGATAAAATAGGTTAGGACAAGTGGAGATGACAGAGAACAAGTCATTGTCTCTGCAAATGATAAAATGTTGTCACCTATGCTGATCAGTGTCTACACATATCAATTTCTATGCTGATTAGCGGCTCCATCGATTGATACAAATCATAGGAGGCCATGGAAGATGCCCCATTCTAGGGACATCATAGGCTAGAAAGATTGACACTCTACATGTTTATGTTGTAGGAGGACACAGTGGTATTCAAGTCAAGAGAGCACTACCCTTTGACCATGGTGATCTAGGAGACACTCATAGACATGGATTGGGGATACGTGAAACTATGGGATTTAGAGTATGTTCACGAGTGGCCAGACCTGAGGACCCACTTAGCGTAGCTCTCGGTGCTCATAAAGCAATGGCACAAACTGATAGGGAGCTTCCATCTACTAACAGTGGAGGCTACAATCACACTCCTAGATGTGTGGCAGATTTTGCGAGTGTCAATCAGAGGTGCATACCCAGATTATGTACTAGAGGGTTCTGATCCATTCTTGAGGGAGTGTTTTAGCATATGGCAATAGTGATTACCCATCTAGTGATCATGGTTATCATGGAGAGGAGCTCTATAGTAGAGGCTATCGAGGCTGGCAGTGTACCTAGCCTCACTGATATGAAAGATGTTACTAGATCATGCAGGACATAGGTGGCTGATCGGTTGGGCATGGGTGTTGAGTAGCCTAGTATAGGAGAATGGAGAGGTCTACTACTAGGGACAGATGATCTTGGCTGAGTTATATCATGATTTGCACATGTGTACACATTGGACCCAGCACACTATAGGACTAGAACTGATGCTACTGATGGTTTGGTCATGGGAGCACATTGGGGTCACATGGCCTATCACTCAATGGGAGCCATTCATCTATAGATACCAGCCTCCCCTCTAGTATACATTGATAGAGTCTGTGGGGTTCTAGCACCAGTGTATAGATGAGATTATCATGTTCTAGTGGACTCCATATGATGGGGTAGAGCGGTGGGGGCAAACACAAGCAGTAGGTGGAAAGGATGACACAAAGGATCAAATGTACCTCCTATATACACAGACTGACTGCTTGATCATTAGGTGTTCCATGCATGGGATCATGCGATACATACCTTCTCAAGTGTGATGATAGTTTGGCAGGACATAGGACATAGTGCCAGATGGATTCTTATATCTTGTGGTGTCTTGAGAGTATAAACAGTTGTGGGGGCACATAACCACTCTTCAGATGGCCTATATATCATGGGTGTCGATGCCAGCAATACCATGGGTTCATAGACAAGATAGGGGAGATGCAGGTGTCACACTGACATATGAAAAGTGGTGGGCAGCCTACCAATGACTCAGACTCATAGTGCTAGGGGCACCTCCATTGACAGAGCAGGCACAGGGTGATGGAGATAGTGTAGGGGATGGGGGATAGGAAACTATGATGCCATCTCTAGCATAGGGTGCACAGTAGGGACCTTGTGGGCACAGAGCGAGTGTGAGGGGTCAAGGGCCAATACTAGTATAGGGACCAACATAGATAACGCCCTAGGCACAAGTACAGGCACCGTCGCAAGCACCACCGTAGGCACCACTATAGACACCACCATAGCCACAAGTACAAGTATAGGTTCCAGCAGGGCAAAAAAGATAGGGGCTAGTAGAGGACCTAGATATGGTTAGGGTTGAGTAGGATAGCCTCCATGTAGAGGTAGCCCAACTACAGGAGATAACACAAGTGCAACATGCATGAGCAAACAACTTAGAGCAAGCCATGGGTGTCATATAGGTAGAGCTGTAGGTGTAGAGGGCCAGGGGAGGTAGTGCACAGGAGGCCTTAGCGGCCTTATAGGCATGGGTGGATGCCAGGGAGTTTGCAAGGATGGGTATCCATATAGGGGTAGAGGAGTAGGCAGAGCTAGAGAGACTCCGAGGGGAGGTAGCCACATTATGGGCTGAGTGAGCCACCCATTAGGCATAGCTAGATGGATACCATAGGTAGAGGGACACAGCTAGATAGATGCTACAGCTTGGGGTAGCCATCACAATGATGTAGGAGGCCATCACAGCTAGTCGAGCAGAGGCATGGGCCATACAAGAGGCAGCCTATTATAGGTTTCTTTATGTTGAGGCCATGCCTACTTATTGGTGACAGCCAAATTTTGAGAGGGGAGCAAGCTCATGGATCTTGGGTGGCAGAGCCAAATTAGAGCAATCCATAGGATAGAAGAGACCTCCTTGAGGGGGGGATATTGGGGGGCTGGGCCCTCATAGCCAACAGCTTGATTTTGTATAGTGATCATTTTTTTGATAGATATGTGCAAATACAATGAGTTTTTGATGATGCATTTGTACTATATGATTCTACATGATTTGTATATGGATTGTATAGATGCTATTTGTTTTTGATATATATACATGACATGATTTTATGACTATATATACTAACATTTGTGATGCAGGATGTGATGCTATGTGATGTTTCCTATGGTATGCATATGATGCCTAACATGTGTGTGATGTAGATTTATGGGTGATTATGAAATGTATGCTTTACTTTACATGTATGGATGCACTATATATATGTGAGATGATGTATATGCCCCTAGATGTGATGACTAAAATGAATGTATGCAACTAATGGAATGAACTAATGCAATCTAATAAAATGAACTAAAAATGTCTAAGGAACAGTAAATGAGATGAATCAAATGAATACAAATGTAATGGAAAATGAATGAATGCAATAATTAGAAATTGATGCAACCTAATGGAAATGAACTAATGAATGAGTATTTGTCAAAACTATCACTCATAGAAACCTAGTAGCATAGCATAGGAGGGGGGAAATAATTAGGACCTTGTTTCAAGCACGACTCAAATGAAACCCTATGCTACATGCATCCTAACTACATGATATCAAAAAATTTTGTTGTGTTCATATGGAGAGCACACCTTAAGTTGATTTTGTAAATGAGTTTATGCATTATATTCTATAGAAGTATAAATGACATGACTCTTTTGCATGGACTAGACATACAAAACTATAGAGACTTTAGGATGATAGGTGTAGTTTGCATAGTCATGATGGATCAAATGTCATGTATGCCATGGAGAGGTTTGGGCACACCCAAAGTCTTTTTAGGGGGCTTTGGTGGAAAGTGTGCTAACTTGTTGCCCCCATTATGCAATGTATTAATATAACTTGAAACTAACACATATGGAATAAAGCCTCAAAAAATAGATTATACCACAAAAAATGTGTAATCGATGAGAGCCATTTAGGTATGACCAAAATATGGAATATCAAGGCACATCCTAAAAATGCTTTTATTAACACATAAAAATAAAATCAACCAATAAGAGACCTCATTACCAAGTAGTCATTTAGTCCACAGTTCCTGCCAAGAACCTTAGGTCTAGAAGTGAATGTCCCCATGTCACCTATAGGAAGGATTCATCCTATAATAATGTGTCAAGTTGGATGTCAATGATCATAAAATTGTGTGTTTCCAGCAAGGGCTATGAAGTAAACAAGTTTCTTGAATCATTAAGCCTAAAATGGTGATTTTGTGTAAGTCCAAGTGTGGTCACTTTTGTGAAAAATCTTAGCATAATGGGATAGACAATCACTCGACAAAAAAATGCCTCGTAGACTAGAGGTCTTTCAAAAGATGGAGGGGAAGTGAAGCCTCATAGACAAGAGGTCTTTTATTGGATGCATGACAAGCAACATGCTAGATACAACTTTGCGCAAATGGAAATGGAAGGGTGGAATGAAGTGAGGTAGAACGAGCCTTATAGACAATGAACCCACCATACTTTTTTTAGGAACTTTTTCTTCTTTTTAGGCTTTTTTCAGGAACCTTTTATGAATTTTTTTGGATTTTTTCTGATTTTCTATTTTTTTTGGATTTTTGTGGGACTATAAACACTGTACAAGAACTACAAAAACTCAAGCATGGAACCACTTGAGATGTTGTATATTTACAGGCTAAGGGAGTGGATCTCATTTTGGAGTAGCAATCTAATATGCCCCAAAACCATACTTGGTTGTAATGATAAACTGACCTAGCCAATTTGCCTCAAACTTTCCTTTCTTTTCATGGTTTTGGAGGTTCCTCATATTATTTTGCAAAACTAAGTCACCCACTTCAAACTCCTATGGCTTGAATTTCTTGTGATACTGAAGCTGAAGGAAATTTTGATACACACAGAGGTGGTTTAGGGCATTTACTCATCTCTCATCGAGGAGTGCCAGCTCTTGCAAGTGAGCAACTCAATATTCTTCTTTAGATATTAGATTCTTGAGAGAGATTCTGAGGGAAGGGAGCTCAATTTTGATGGGCAAAATGACTTTGGAACCATAAGCAAGGGAAAATGGGGTGGCTCCTGTGGGGGTATGGATGGAGGTATGATGGGCCCAAAGGGTAGGAGCAATTTGCATGTGCCAATCATAGCCAGCTGCATCAATAGTTTTCTTTAAGATTTTCAAAATGGTTTTATTGGTAGCTTCAGCTTGGCCATTGCCTTGGGGGTAGTATCTAGTGGAAAAATGCTGGGTGATTCTAAATTTCTTACATAGTGTGGCAACTTCCTAATTTTTGAAAGGGGTTCCATTATCAGTCATAATATCTTGAGGTATACTGAAATGGCAAATAATATAGTTCAAGATGAACTTCAAAACCTATTTTTTAGTGATGTAGGTTAATGGAATAGCCTCAACCCACTTTGTGAAGTACTCAGTGGTAGCAATAATATACTTGTGGCCATTTGAGAAATTTGGGTATACTTGACCAACAAGATCAAATCCCTAGTGGGAAAAGGGCCATGGAGTGACGGTGGGCTGAAGATCTTGGGTGGGAGCATGTATCAAATCACCATGTTGCTGACAAGGAACAAATCTCTTCACAAAATGATATGCATCTGCTTACATAGTGGGCCAATAGTAACCTATCCTAAGAAGCTTTTTTGCTAATGTAAGGTCACTAGAGTGGGCACCACAAATCCCTTGGTGAACCTCTTCTAACACCATTTTGGTTTCATCTAAACTGAGACATTGGAGGAGGGTTCCATCAAAAAATTTTCAAAAAAGTGTGTCACCTAGGATGGTATATTGAGCTATGTGATGGATGAAGGTTTTGCTCTGATTTGGGGTGAGGGTTATGGGAATGGTTTTGTGATGTAAATAGACAAAGATGCTAGCGTACCATGGAGACTCAGGACCAACAATCTCATACACCAACTCTGAATCAATTTGCTCATAAGCAGGAGTAAAATGATTCTCAACAAGAAACTCACATTTAGGACAATATTCTGGCATGGTAATCATGGAGGCAATAGTTGTCATAGCATTTGCTACTTTATTATTAGCCCTTGGTATCTGTTGAAACATAATCTCTATAAAGTGCTGCTTAAGATCCTCCACTATCTTGCAATAGGGCAACAATTTTTCATCCTTGGTGTGGTATTCATCTATGACTTGTTCAATGACCAATTCTAAGTCTCCAAGAACAAGAAGGTTTTTGATATTCCATCTGCTAACTTGACGTAGTCTTGTGACTAAACCTTCATACTCATCTATATTATTTGTGCAAGGGAATGAGATTTTAAATGACTTAGGAAGGAGATCTCCTTGTGGTGTCACAAAAAAAATTCCTACCCCCGATCCCTTTTTTGTAAAAGATCCATCAAAATATAGTTTCCATGATGTATTAGGGGTTACACTCATAATTTTTTCATCTAGAAAATCTACTATAATGGGATGGTCACCTTGAAGACGAGCTTTAGCAAGCTGATCTGCAATTACTTGTCCTTTAATGGCCTTACAATCCTTATAAACAATTTTGAATTCACTTAAAATCAAGACCCATTTTTCCACTCAACCAGTGAGGGCATCTTTTGATAGCAAATATTTGAGTGGATCTATCTTGGCAATCAGGTATGTAGTATGATTAAGCATATAATGGCTTAACTTCTACATGCAAAAGACTGTAGCCAAGCATGCTCACTCAATAGCAGTGTAGTTCAACTCATAGCTAACTAGTGTTCGACTGAGGTAATATATAGCTTGCTCATTCTCATTTTCATCTAATTGTGCCAAAAGTGCTCCTAGGGAAACTAAAGTAGCAGAAATGTATAAAATCAATGGTCATCCTGCAATTGGAGGGATTAGAACTAGAGGATTAGCCAAATATATCTTAATTTGTTCAAATATTTTTTGGCATAGACAATCCCATTGAAACTTGTTTCCCTTGCAAAGAAAATGTTGAAGAGGGTGAACCTTATCTACTAGTTGTGACACAAATCTCCTAATAGATTGTAACTTTCCTTGAAAATTGCAAAGTTGTTTCAATGTGGTAGGTGGAGGCATACCCATAATGGCTTTCACTTTTTTAGGATCTACCTCAATACCTCTTCTTGACACAATGTAGCCTAATAATTTTCCTAATTTGACCCCAAATACACATATCTTTGGATTAAGGCACACTTTATATTTCTTGAACCTTTCAAAAATGGTGGTGAGAACATCAATGCGGGATTCTCTTGTCTTGGATTTTCCTAGGATATCATCAACATAGTCTTCCATTATGACATGTAGAAGATCATGAAATATGGTGGTCATTGCGTGTTGATAAGTGGCACTGGCATTTTTCAAGCCAAAAGGCATGACTTGATAAAAAAAGGTTCCCCATGAGGTGGTAAATGCCATTTTATGTTGATCTTCTTCTGCAATTTTGATTTGATTGTAACCGGAAAAACCATCCATCAAAGACAACATCTCATGTCTAGTAGTCAAATCCACTATGATGTCTATGTTAGGAAGTGGAAAATCATCCTTGCGACATGCAAGATTTAAATCTCAAAAATTTGAACAAACACGGATGGCCCTAGATGCTTTCCCTACAGGAACAATGTTAGAGACCCACTCAGGATAATCAATAGGATAGATGAACTTTGCCTCTAACTTTCTTTGCAATTCTGCTTTGACTAAAAGTGCTACCTTAGGATGCATCTTGTGCAATTTTTTCTTCATTGGTTTAATCTTGGGGTCTACTGTCAAATGATGCATGACCAAATCAGTGTCTAAACTAGGCATGTCTTTGTATGTCCATTCAAAATTGATTTTTCCCTTTTTCAAGAATTTAATCATTACCTTTTGCTCTTCAAGATTCAAGGTAGCAGCAATGTAGGTGATTTGTGGATTATCCTTTGTACCCAAGTTGACTGGAATTGTATCTTCATTCAAAATAGATGACTATTCTAGTGGTAAAGATCCAAATGGAAAGTCAATCTCTCCCTCTTCTCACACCTCTAAGAGGTTTTCACTAGAGGATGTGTCCTTTATTTTATCTTTTTCTTCATCCAAAAGTTCCCCAAAGGAGTTTTCACTAGAGGATGTTTCTTTTACTTTTTTATTTTTATTTTCTTTTTCACATTTGGGACTAAGAGAGTTGACTTGGCTACCAAAGTAGGCCTCCTCATTGTATTGGATCTCATGTTTATAATCTTGGAGATTCTTAAGGCTAAAGAGTGCCATCATTTCTTCATTAGACTTATAGATATTGAGAGTTGGTGGTGTATCTTGAAGGTCCTAGTCTATCATGTTGGGGTTAATAAGAGGTAGGTCGATGGATGAAAGGTAATCTATTGTAATGGTGTGGACATAGTTATCTAGGTCATCCTTAATGTATTAGAAAGGCACTTCGAAGAATTCCTCCTCTTCAGTCTCAGAATCAAGTTCAACCGTACAATAGTTTTCAGCAAAGGATATCTTAGGTTTAATGGAGCCCAATCCACATCCTTTAGGATAGCTATTAGCTTCTAAGGGTTGTCTCATTCCATCTTCTTTAGGTCCAAGGCCGGTACCATGATATCCCATGTTTTTTATAATGGGAGGGGCCTTAACATACTTATCTTTGGGGAACTCCACAGGTTCATGTTTTCTGTCATAATATAGCCAATATAGAATATTAGATTCCATATACTCATCACTAAGTGATCCCCAATGTTTAAATGTTATCTTGTTAATATGCATAGTCTCTTTTTTGGTAGGAGGCGGCAATTGTGAAGGGTTTCCAAAGGAACGAGGGGAGAGTGGTAGTTGTCCAACACACAAGGCATTTTCAAACTTATACTCTCCCATTCCTAAATCAATAAAAATAACCTTCTTCCCTATAGTATTGACCTTAGTATCTCCCATATTCTCTTTTCCTTTGTGGCAATTAGCATCATCATTGACTAATTCTAGCATTGTTGTGGAATGTGATTCTGTTATGGTGAGAGGCTTATGTATAACTTTGGCAAACTTGTTGATTGGACAAAAATTTACTGTTGCACCTTCCAATCTTTTACAAAATGCAAAAGGAGTGGGATTCCCTAGGATTGTGACCTCTCTTCCTTGGTGGGGGAATTTCAACCATTGATGATAGGTAGATGGGATTGCCTTTAGTGTATGCATCTAGGGTCAACCAAGCAAAATTTTATAGGGTAAATGCAAGTCTAGGACATGGCATTTAGTATTTATGATGGCTGGTGCAACTCTTAGTGGTAACATGATAACTCCTTTTGATTCTCTTTCCCTTTCATCATAGGCTTTGATTGTTATTCTCTTATTGACATCTAGGAGATCTTTTGGAAGTCCTAAGAAATGAATCATCTTCATTGTACATAGATTCAAACTAGATCCATTATCTATAAGGACTCTTTTAATCTTATGTCTATGTATAAGGACTTTAATGTGGAGCGACAAATTGTGGTGGGGATCAGGACCTTGGAAATCTTTATCTGTGAAGACAAGGTGTTGTTTAGTGGAAAGGTTTCCAATTATGGTGGTGAATTGGGAAGTATTAATGTTTTCAAGAACATGAGACTCTAAAAGAGCCTTCTCCAAGATTTCTTGGTGGATGTGTGATGTGGTTAGGAGCTCAAGAATAGATATTTGTGCAGGAGTCTTACCTAACTGGGATAACACATCATAGCGAGAAGCGGGCCTTTGTGAAGTGGATGGCATAGCAAGTGCATGTGGTACTAAAGGATTAGTGTGATTAGGAGTGGAAGCTTGCAAAGTAAGTCTTCCTTGTCAAGTGGTGGTATCACAATTAGCTGCTTGTAAGACAAGGGAATTCACATGAGTGTCTACTTCTTTAGTGTGACCACACAAGGAGTCAAATCTTGATATGTGGTTAGTAGTATAATCATAAGGTAATGCATTTGATGTGGAAACTTGATTCACATTGTTGGTATTATTGTTATCATTGTTGTTATCGGGAAATGGTTTTTGGAATATCTTCAATTTAGCATTTTCAGAAGTTGGACCTCCTTCTACTTCAATTTCCCCATCATCAACAAGATTTTGGATAAAAATTTTGAGCTTGATACATTTTTTGGTGTCATGCCCTTTGATGTGGTGGTCTTTATAATATTCATTTTCCCTATACCACTTTGACTTCAGTTGATTTTCATCAAAAGGACATGTATTAGGAAAT
Organism: Cupressus sempervirens; assembly: GCA_028749045.1. NCBI lineage: Eukaryota > Viridiplantae > Streptophyta > Pinopsida > Cupressales > Cupressaceae > Cupressus > Cupressus sempervirens. Next base: position 47,697,584 of record CM053787.1, read on the forward strand.
ACCATCAAGTTGTGATCCACTAATTTTTGAAAGATGGCCTCCAAAGGTTCACAAAAGTTAGTGAACTTCCTATTTCTATCATAGTCATGATTGTAGTTGTTGTTGTTTGGAAAGAATTGTGTTTGATTATGAGATTGTTGATTGTCTCGAATGTCATGATTCAAATATTTATTTTTTCAATTACGGTGGTTGTTGTTACCTCCTTAAAGGTTTTTGACATCACTGACCCCATCATGTGTGACACCTTTGTTCTTGGACCAGAATTTGGGTTTATTATTGTTATTTTCCTCATTGTGTGAGGATGATGAATTATAATGTTTAATGGTAGCTTTTCCCAAAATTCCATTTTCAATATTCTTTCCCTTCTTGACTAAAGTGGCAAAGTCTTCAGGGCTAGCCATCTTCATGTGGAAGGACATTTCAGGTATCAAATTCTTGATGAATATATCCACAAGATGGGAATCCTCAATTTTATAGGGCGTACGATTAACAAGATGTCTCCACCTTTGTAGGAAGTTGGAAAAAGTTTCATTGTTTCGTTGCTTTGTGTTGCACAAATCACTCAATGAGGCATGATGTTCAATGTTGCAAGAATATTGTGCTATAAAATTGCTTGTCAAAACATTGAAGGAAGTAAAGGAGCCCTTAGGTAAATTCATTAACCATTCTAGTGCAAGGCCTCCAAGACTTCATGCAAAGAGTCTCTTAAGATAATCATCACTGTAAGCTACTTCTTGGCACAGAATGGAAAATTCCTTGAGGTGTGTGATGGGGCATGTCTCTCCCGTGTACTTGTCAAATTTAGGAATTTCAAAACTGGGTGGAAATGGTACCATATTAATGGATTTATCAAATGGAAAAGGAAAAATTTCCTCAAAAGAGACATCCTTCACCCCTTTGTTGTTCATGTTAAGGACCAAATTTCACAATTCTTGGAATTGTTGAGCCAAATCTTGATTAGGTTGCACTTGTGATTATTGGGAATTCAAAATTCCACCTCCTAAATCATAGTGACTCCCAAATATAGTGTGAGGGGGTGGAAGTATTCCACTTTGGCCAATCTATTGATATGCAATTGTGAGAATTGGCACGGATGTCTTTACCATATTGTTTGGCACTTGTAAATAAGAGAAGTGCATTAGTTGTGTTGTTGTTGCCATTGGCTGAGTAGGCACTTACCCAATACCTAAGCATCCCAAAATTGAAGTTGTCAAGGTAGATTTTGGAATAATAGCATGTGTGGCAACATTGGGCATGGCACTAATGATTTGTTGAATATGTTCTTCACTCAATTGGAATTTGGATTGTGTGGAAGTGCTAGACATAGGCATAGCACTAGTTGTCACCACGATTTCTTTCCCTTTTCTAGAATTTGGAGCTACATTTGAAGTGGGCAATATGGGAGCACCAAATTTTGTAATTTGTCTAAACAAAGTGCTCTCATCAAAGCTTGGGGGAACATTAACACCATCCTTGACCAAATTTAGGAATATCTTAGTTTTGTTTGCCCTAACAATTTTTCCCATTATTTCCACATTGTAGGGATTTGTAAGGAATGTCCTAACATCACTAGGTACATCATTGGGATCAATAGGATCTTCATCTTGGTATACTTCTTCCTCATTACCCCCCAAATTTGTGTTACAGAAGGGATCTTCTAGTTCTTGCGCGGATGCTGAATTAGGCATACCAAGGTTTGAACTAGAGGGAATTGTGCTCCCTAATGAAGTTGTGAGTGGAGGAAATAGATTATCCATCTTTGATTGTCTCAATGATTCCCACAAACGTGACATGGGATTAAATGTGAACCTTCCTAATCATGTGTGTACCATGCAATAGTGAGCAATCAATGGGTGGAAGATTATGGAAGAAAAAGAAAAATGAGGATGAGAGCTATTAACCTTATGTGATTAAAGGGTCAACCACTCAAGTGTGGACACAAGGCCTTGGTTTAGAAAAGTTTGATTAGAGGATAATAGTATCTTTCTCCCACAAAAGATAGTCAAGTGATCTTTAGGCAAGATATGACACCAAAGTGATAACTCACTATTTGGAGATGGACTTGTGATCCAAAATAAGTTAAGTGTAATTAGGATAAATGTTTGCTTATAGATAAAAGGTCTAGCATCACAATTTCAAAAGATGTTTTAAAGGGTCAAGCTCTTTAGAAGAAGATTTGAAAGTGGAAGACTAGTAGTTTGGAAAATGGAGGTAGATATAGAAAATGGAAGATATTATGGTCACTTATGCAGTTAACTCAATCGTCGTTCATTGGAAATAAAAACCTTAGGTTCACCCCTAGGAAGGTAGACCAATTTTGAAGTTTTCCATTGTATTCAATTCTATCATAATGGTATTTTCTAGCTTCTTCCTTTTGAATGTCTTTGATAGCATATCAGAATTGTTTGTCACCATGTGCTAGGTTCTTCCTTTCCTTGTAGACGGGTTGTTTGAACAATTTCACTTTCTTATGTTTGACTTGGTTGACTTTATCAGTCATGGCAAGAATGAAACAAGACCCAAATTTCAAGTACCCAAAAACTTTTCAAAAAGACCACTATCAATGTAAGATCTACTGAAAATAATCATGATTCAAGAAGACCTCACCTACCAATATTTTACTTAATGAAAGGGTACCTCACAATTTCACTCATCTTAGAACTTATTTGATGTTTGGCTATGGTTTTGAATGTTTTAACAAGCATGCTAAACACACCAACGATCTTAATAAGGTTGCCATTAGGATGAACAAGGCTTATCTAAGGGGTTTCCTTGATATACATAAGGTACGTGAGGCCCAAATCTGTAAATGAAAAAAAATAATACCACACAATTGGGGGGAGATGGTAACCCAAATCTCCTCCTTCACTTACTAAAGGTATAAAGTTCTTTGGGGTTTAGCCAAGAGTGACAATATTATGCTTCCAAGAGAGGTGTCTTTTGATTCACCTCCCACTATTTATACTCTACCAGAACACTGGAGTTGAGGTTGTCCCAAGGGGTGATGAAATCCCCGAGCAGGCTTCTTAAAAAAGAAAACTAAAACTACTTATTTCTTGTACACCCAAGATCACCCGAAGTTGCAAGGGTAGAGAATACATAAGTGGTCTTAGGGTTTAAAAGACACATGTTATTTCCTAATAAAGCTTTAAGTTTTCTATCTACTTGAAGACATTTGTGATTAAAACATGCAAGGTTCTTTCCAACTTCAAATAGTGCCAATGTAAATGAAAACGTAGATTCATCAATAAGAATGTGAAGCAAATGCGTGAAAATAAAATGCTAAAAAAAAAAATGTGAAAAATAAAGTCAATTTACCTTAAGACATTCAAGAGTGTATTACTTCATTTTAAGCATAAAATCCAAATGTGATCTAGCCTAGGCATACATGTTCATTTTAAGCACCAATTCCAAATGTGATCTAGCCTAGACATACATGTCCATTGTCCCTTAATGCATTCAAGATGGTGTGAATTCTTTTTAAGCACCAAAATCAAATATTGTTTCTACCCTAAAAATTCATGTAAATTTAATGCACCAAGTCTAAATGTTATCTACCCTAACATTCATGTCAATTTTAAGCACCAAGTCCAAATATTTGCTATGCTAACATTGTAAGGAAACTCAGGTGTGGAAACAACTTCCTACACTAATCTCATAAGGAAAGTATGATGAAAATCATATTAAAATCTTCTTCACTTACAAATTCAATATCATGTAAACAACACCTTATTCCTAACATTCTCCCACTTGTCAAAAACCTAGTAAGAGCAACAGGAACATAACAGGAACTAACCGCTATAGGCCAAAAGGCCCATAAACTCTGAAAACCATCTGAACTTCTCAGTGCCCACTGGTTTTGTTAATGCATTTGAAACATTCTTCACAGTACCTACCTTTTCCAAATTTACCTTTCCATCTTCCACCATATCTCTCACAAAGTGATACTACACATCAATGTGCTTCGTTCTGGCATGGAAAGTTGGATTCTTTGCAAGGAAAATAGCACTCTGACTGTCACACCAAATAGTAATCTATTTTGCATCAACACCAACATCAGAACACAATCTCTTAAGCCAAATGGCTTCCTTAAAAGCATGAGTAGCAGAAATGTACTCAACTTCTATAGTGGAAAAAGCAACCACAGGTTGTCGCTTGCTCATCCAACTAATGGCACCACCAAACATAGTGAACACATAAGCATTGGTGGATCTCCTGTGGTCAATATCACCTGCCCAATCTAAATCCAAAAACCCATGAATACAAATTGAATGCGAAGATCCATAAGAGTTATCATGATAAAATATGGAGTAATCTAATGTACCCCTCAAATATTTGAATACTCGCTTAACTACATCCCAATGTATCCGTCCAAGATTAGCCATAAATCGACTCAGGACTCCCACTGCTTGGGCAATGTCTGGTCTAGTACAGACCATAGCATACATAAGATTGCCAACTACACTAGCATAAGGTACTCTACTCATGTCCTCCACCTCACTAGGAGATTTTGGACAATCATCTACAGATAACGTTGTTCCCACATGAATAGGAACACATATTGGTCTACAATCTGCCATGTTGAACCTATCCAACACATACTTCACATACTTACTCTGACTCAACCAAAGTTTTCTGTTAGACCTGTCTCTACTGATTTCCATACCCAAGATGTACCTAGCTGCCCCAAGATCTTTCATTTCAAACTATGCTGACAATTGAGATTTAAAATGAAAAATCATACCCTTACCCTTCACAAACAGCAACATATCATCAATATATAATGCAACAATAAGAAGGCGATCATTTTCAACTCCAAAATAAACACAATGATCTGATTTTGATCTTACAAATCTAATTGACAACACAAAGGCCTCAAACTTAAGGTACCACATCCTAGGAGATTGCTTCAAACCATATAGAGATTTCTTTAATCTACAAACTAAGGATTCTTTAGCTTTAACAATGTAGTGCTCAGGTTGTGACATATAAATCTCTTGCTCCAAATCACCATGAAGGAAATCTGTCTTCACATCCATCTTTTCTATCTCTAAATCATATGATGCAACAAGAGATAAAAAAAAATCTAATGGATGTCAACTTTGCAAAAGGAGATACTATTTCACCATAATCTATTCCCTCTACCTGTGAATACCCCTTTGCAACCAATCTAGCTTTGTACCTTTCAACACTGCCACTTGCATAGAATTTCTTCTTGAACACCCATTTACAGCCAACAGATTTTCTCCCTTTAGGAAAAGGTACAAGGTCCCATTTTTTTTTTTCTCTAATGAAGCCATCTCATCATCCATAGCCTCAATCTAGGAACCTGCATCTTCCATGCCCAAAGCCTCTTTCAAAGATCTAGGCTCATTAGTGTTAGTAATCAAAGCAAAAGCACAAATGGAATCTAACATAGAATAACCAAAAATTTTTGGTTGCTTTCTTTCTCTCATGGATCTCCTCAAGGGCTGAGGTTGAGGTTGTTCTTCCTCTTCTTCTGAACTATCAGAGCTACTAGAGCTCTCCTCATCATAAGACCCAACTTGGTCTCTCTGTTTAGTCTTCTCAGCGGTAGGAGGAAACTAAACAACATCTTTTTCCTTTTCTTTTTCATCTAGTTGTAGCACAATAGGAGAAGATGTTAGCTCTCTAAAAATAATATTTCTACTATACAACACCTTACTAGTCACAGGATCCCAAAGCTTGTATCCTTTCACACTAGCACTGTACCCGATGAAAATACATTTAACAACTTTATTTTCCAACTTAGATCTTTTCTCCTTTGGAACATGTGCATAAGCTTCACAACCAAAAACATGAAGATGTCTAATTGAAGGCTTCTTACTAGACTACACCTCCATGGGTGTCTTACCAACAAGGGCTGATGTAGGAGATCTGTTAACTAGATAGCAAGCAGTGGCCACAGCTTCGGCCCAAAACCTTTGTTCTAAACTAGCTCCACTAAGCATACTCCTAGCCTTCTCCATCAGTTTCCTATTCATTCTCTCTGCAAATCCATTTTTCTGTGGGGTATATGAAGTTGTCTTATACCTCTTGATACCTTGTTCTTTACAGAACTATTCAAACTCTACTAAGAAAAACTCACCACCATTGTCAGTTCTCACACACTTAATCTTCTTACTAGTCTAATTCTCTACAAGGGCTTTAAATTCCTTGAATTGACTAAAGACTTGTGTCTTACTTTTAAGGAAATAAATCCATGTCCTTCTACTGTAATCATATATAAAAGATACAAAAAATATAGACTTGGAGATTGAAGGAACTTTTACAGGACCAAATACATCAGAATGAATAAGATCCAAAACATCAAAATATTTGTGAGAACTAGAGTAAAACTGAACACAATTTTTTTTACTGTAGACATAGTGTTCATAGAAGTCAAACTCGAGAATGCAATCATTTAACCCCTCAACAAGATTTTTATTTTTTAGGGTTCTGAGACCCTTCTCACCAATGTGGCCAAATCTCATATGCCACAACATTGTCTTTTCTGTAGGAAGCTTTTCTTCCAAAGTATTTGCACCCTTAGGTACACTTGTTGCACTACCATCAGAGCCACTAACCACAGTCTTCTTTACTACTCATTCAGATGGTGGGGATGAAGTGATAGCTACTCTCTTCTTTGAAACATAAGAACTATTACATAGAGAAATGTATGCATCAAGATGAAACAAAGTACCTCTCCTAGTACCCTTAGCAAGCACCATAGCTCCTCTCATCATCTTACATCCATCTTTATAAAAAACAACTTGCACACCTACATCATTCAACATACTTATAGATAATAGGTTTCGTGCCAAACCTAGAATGTGCATAACTCCATTGATTCCCTTTACTTGTCCATCAGGAAATTTGATAGTGACCCTTCCACATCCAACTATCTTTAGGTGAGAATCATCACCCAAGTACACCTTTCCACCATCAAACTCTTCATATCTTGAGAACTAGTTTCAATGAGAGGTCATGTGAAAAGATGCACCCAAGTCAACCAACTACACATCATCAGATGCATGGGCTGCCAAAGCTACGATGAATGCATCACCATCTTCTTGAGATTTTTCAAAACTAGAATATGAGGCTTTCTTCTTCTTCTTAGGCTCTTTACAGTCTTTACGAAAGTGCCCAGTCTTATCACAGTTCCAACATTTTTCCTTGGACTTATTGGAAGTCTTTGACTTCCCACGGGATTTGGATCTACCCTTATTGTCAGACTTATTATCATTTTTCTTCCCTCTTTCTGTGGATCTCCCACGAATAGCAAGGGCTTCTTTTTTCAAAACAAAAGCCTTTCTCCACATCTCCTCTGATAGTAGTGAAGACACCACATCATCCATTTTGAAGGTGACTAATGTGCTTCTGAGAGCCATCACAAGATGGTCCCATGAATATAGTAAAGAACACAAAAGTGTGTAGTAACAATCCTCCTCCTCTAACTTAACACCAGCTGATGTCAACTGTGCAGCCGATAGATTAAATGCATTTTAATGATCTATTAAGGACCCACCTTCCTCCATTCACAGAGAATACAAATTCTTCCTGAGGAACAACTTGTTCACCAGAGATTTGGCTTGATACACGGCCCCAAGTCTCTCCCACAAACTATATGCAGTTTTCTCATCTAGAACATTCAAACGGACTACATCGGTTAAACAGAGCCTTATGAGACCCTTAGCTTTACGGTCTTTGATATCCCAATCTACTTGAGCTATAGTTACTGGTCTTGTAGCACTTGTAGTCACTTCCCATAGGTCATGATCTTCCAACATGTCTTCCATCTTGAGTTTCCACAACTCAAAATTAGTGTCATTAAATTTCTCCACCTCCATTCTTCCATATGATGAACTCACCATCTCAATCTACAAATAAGATTCAAGATGCTCTACACAAGACTCCCACTCAACTTGAGATTAGCTCCAAAAACCCTACCCAACAACTAGGATCAAAAGTTGATCAAGCTCTGATACCACTTGTAAGGAAACTCAGGTGCGGAAACAACTTCCTACACTAATCTCATAAGGAAAGTATGATGCAAATCCTATTAAAATCTTCTTCATTTATAGATTCAATATCATGTAAACAACAATATTGCAGCAAACCATGCATACAGAAAATAGACAGAGAAAGGAACACATAACACAAGGATTTTTCGGTGGGGAAAAACCTTTCGGTAAAACAACCCCACCCCTTCAGAACCTGCATAATGTATTATCTTCAACACAAGATTACAATACACTTGCAATGCAAGTTCAACATTGACAACATAAGACTCCAGTAGCTACTCGCAGTACCAACAATACACTTTTTCATGTCGCATCTCTTCACAACCCTTAAAACACTTATAACATGCTCTTATGTGTCATAGGAAACCATCATAACCATTTTCGCCATGATCTCCTTACACACAATTCAAGATGTCAACACATCAATATTATTTGCAAGAAATACATTTTACAAAACAAATAATAAGAATAGGAATTATACAAGGTTGACACACCTTATTCCTAACAAACATTCATGTCAATTTTAAGCACCAAGTCTAAATATTGGCTAACCTAAACATTCATGCATTCAAATAAAAGTGCTTAATCCATTCAAGTTCATTATCCCTTAAGTTTAAGTGATAAAAATCACTACAAATCTTCTTTAGTGATATAAATGGCTATTGGTTTTCCTTTTTAGGTTTTCAAGATTAATTCTCTGTATTAAAACTGTCAATAAAAACTTGCAAATCAATATGTTAGCAAAAATTATTGTTTAAAATTGCACAATTCTATCAAAAAATGGAGACACCAAAGTTTAGGCACAAATGCCAATTTGCGTGGATGATGAAATAAGGAGATGCTAAAAACTGCAAATGCTAAAATATGCAGATGATAGAAGGAACTAGGGCATGATTTTTAATAGACTAAAGGAATTGTTAGACACAAATGATAATACAAAATGCAGAGATGCTAAAATTTAGAGACAAAAAACTAGGGCGTGCACACAATTCAGACAACAATATAAAATGTAGAGACACTAAAATTCAAACACAACATAGATGATAGAAAGGTGTTCGTAGATGATAGAACACCTTGCAGATGATAAAATAAACTTTGCAGATGACAAAAGGGTGTTCCCAGATGATAGAACACCTCACAAAGGATAAAACAAACTTTGTAGACTGTTGGCCTGACTTTTTGTGTGATAGAAGTCTTTTTTCCAATTATAGAAAAGTCTGATTTTTTCATTCTAAGTGAAACATAGGGTTTCTAGATAATCCATCCATTTGCTAGCCTTAAAAAAAAAAAAACTTGTGAAAACACTACGTTCTTTTTATTCGTAAATTGTCAGGCGCGAAATATTTGAATTTTCAAACAAGGCAAATATTCTGTTGTCTTTTATCTTCTGTGCCCCTGAGATACCTTTCCTCTCATATTCCCTTAGTCGTTCGATCTAAGTAGATCTACCATTGTCGTTACCTCGCTATGCAAACATGGGCACTTTTTATGTATGGCGAGGTAGCGAGTGCTAAATAGTTTATAACATGGGACCGCAAAATGAAGATACGGCGGTCAGAGCTTTGTTTTCTGGCTGATTTATTATTCAAGTACACATTGCAATTACCATCAAAATAGGAAAGGGGACCTAGCAAAAGCAGTCTGAAGTCAGAGCCAAAATGATGATTTTTTCGATGCTTCGCTACCTCGCTATCGAAAAAATTTGACATCTCACTGTTAGCGAAGTAGCGAGGCCTTGTGAAATTGAAGAGCCAGTGACATTGCAATTTGTCAGTACCATGACTAAACCAGGTGGCATGACAAGTAATAACTGCTATTTTCAAAAGTAGTTTAATAGCAAAAATAATGATCTGATGGACCCTTGCATTTCACGATGTCGAAATTCATCAAAGTTTCCAAAGCACGCTACCTTGCTATTGGAAAAATTTGACATCTCACCATTAGCGAAGTAGCAATGCCCCATGAAATCAAGAACCGGTGGGACCTTTGGTGACATGGGATGATGATTGAGAGTGAAGTAAATTCGTAAAAGGCACCAACTGTGTAGAATTTCATATTTCATCAATGCCCTTCTGATCAAATGTGCAAAGAGATCCTGAGCGTTAGATTGGAATGGAATCAACAGTCCTCGCTACCTCGCTTTGAAAAGTTGCATGTTTTTTAAGCTATGTGACGTAGTGAGTATGAATCAAAAGATTGCATGCAATTTCCTCACCTTTGATTAGACCTATGATCAACAATTTTCATCTTCTCACTATGAAGAGTTGCAAGGGAGATATGTATAGTGCCATAGCAAATAGGCCCCCATGCCTTCTTTTTGAGCAAGCCCAGTAACATATCATCTGCCGAATTCAGATCAAAATCAATGGTTGCCATTGCTTCGTTATGGCAAGATGCTCATTATTTATGCATAATGAAGTAGCGACATGCTGACACATGTCCTCAGTTGTCAAGTGGGTCTGAATATAAGTACCATCAAGGAAAGAGTTATGTACGTGGTAAGTTCTCATTGGGTGAATTGACTAACATGTCAAGTGCAACGCCTAGTTGTTCTCTCTGTATCACATGATCATAAGATTTTTAAAGATCAACGACATAGTTTTAAACACAGAATGTGGTGCCACTCTCTGTATTAATTAGACATGAAAGCATCACGCATGAAAAAATAGAGTATAACACAAAAGATTTCATCAGTTCATCTTACGCGAGCAAAGATTTTGAGCCATTCTTGTGCAGAAGCAATTAGTGAAGGAAAGTGTGCCGAAGTCTGGCAGAATTTGTAAAATTGTCTGGTCGGGGAAAGATTGTAGAAATACAGAGGAAAACAAAGACGAACTTCAAGTAAGTAGTGTAGACACCTAAAAACCTTTAGAAAATAAAGTATTTTTATTTTTTGAAAAATTCCTGATGACATCATCATTAATTAATTAATTAATTAATTAATTTATTTATTTTTATGCCATTAAATCCCTTTATCTTAATTAAAAATATTTAATTAAGGAATCCCTACCAAAAATGTTTAAATCTTATTTAAACATTATTTCCTTATTTATTAATTATTTAATTAATAAATTGACCAAAAAACCCAAAATAAATAAAAAATTTAATTAAGATTAAATATTAATCCTCATGTTTATTAAAAAAGTTTTAATAAATATCTCCTCAACCCAAACCCTTGAAATAAATAAAACTTTATTTATTTCCTAAAAATCTAATTTATCCTCATCCTAAGAAGTTCTAGACTCTTCTAGAAAGTCTTCATCCTCATCCTAGGAAGTTCTAGACTATTCTAGAAAGTCTTTATCCTTATCCAAAGTCTAGACTCTTCTAGAAGATGTCTTTAAACCTAATCCTAATCCCCTCCTAACCTTGTCACATTCCCTAAACATGTGTTAAAACTTACTAACCCAAGCCAAAGTTAACAAATATCTCCTCCTTCACCGACCCTCATTAAATGCCATGCACTTGCCTATCCCTAAGCTAATCCTAAACCATCCTAATCCATCCTCTAATCATTTGGACAATCCTAATCAAGCCTAAGTCGAAATTGCTCTCATCTCCCTCAAAATATCTCAACCATAAAACTTTATGAAGCCCACTAGGCCATAAATGACTCTTCCAAGCCCTTTTATTGCTCTTACAAGCCATTATGAGGATCTTTATGAAGATTTTATCCCTTGAGCCTCCTTTGTTGACTCATCCTTCCCCTTTCCTCCATCCTCTCACCCTGTGACATGTGTCACTCCCTGATTGGCTGTAAGGAAGCACAATCCATGTGCTCTCCTCTCATGCAATCTGAGCCCTCCATGAGCTTTTTCCCATCCTTGCATCTTAGCCCTCAATCTCTCAAGCCTTTTGCATATAAATTGGATCCTTCCCCTTTGCAAAACAACACAATCCATGAAGTAAAGTCATAATGCCATTTTGAGAAGCCATTTTACATCAAAACCATACACTCACACCCAAATTCCAACTCCATTTGAAACCCTTTTTGAAGCATAAACCTTGAGCATACATCCTATTTATTTAGACAAAGCTACTCAACAAGAGAGCTTCTCATTGAGAGAGCCCATTAATGGCTCATATTCTCAATTGAGAGCTCATCTTAGTCTATTTTGAAGTTTATGAATTTTGTTTAGTTTGTAGAAGCTTTATTTAAATTTGGTTTCTATTAGCATACTAACATTGCTCATATACATTTTGGCACACCCAGTGGGACCTTGCATGGGTCATCTTCATTAGCTTTTTTAGTCAAGTTTTGTATGTCATTTGCTAATTTTGGCTAATTTTACTTGTTTTTGTGATTGGTAGGATTGTATAAATTGGTTTTGTAGGTCTACATGAGCATGAAGAAGAAAAAGGAACTCATAGTCTATCTCATAGTGTTTCCAGATTTTTCAAGCTTATAGGTGGACAAAGCACTTGGAATTCTTCTTCCTCTCCTTGTCTATATTCTTCTTATTCCATCTACTTCTTCCTCTTCTTCTTCTTATGGGAGATCTTGGCCATTTTTTTTTTAAGAAGCAAAATCATACACACTTCTTTTTAGTGCTTAAAATGAACCCCCAAATCATACTTAAATCCATTAAAAAACTAAAAATTTGCAAAAAAAGAAAAAATCTTTTAACAAGTGAAACTAAACCAATCCAATCATTTGCATCCTTGCAACATCAAGATTTTAGATGCATTCATGCAAAGTTAGGAACACTTCATTTTTGGGAATTTAAAAAGAACTTCAAGTTTTCATTTCAAAAGGTTCAAAATCAACACTAAGGGCACACTAAAATCTAAATCAAACTCAAAGCATCAATCAAGGATAAAATGAACCTCATTTGCAAATATTTTAAAGTTCTTTTAAAAATCTTATGAAAACTAAGAGTCCTAAATGGTTGCCAAAAATTGTCCTAAAAGATTTGTTATTTGTTCCAAACAAATGTCTTGTTACAAAATCTTGAATGTTTCTTAGGTTTTTCATGCATCAAAACAATCTAGGAATATCATTTTTGGGCTTAAAATATACAAACTAGAACACAAAATCTTGAATGAAAACCAAAGTCCAAAGAGTCATTTTCACTTTTGAGTCCAAAACAATCTTGAATGATCTAAGGTTAAAACAAAGCACTTCAAAGTTCTTAAAACAACACACAAAATCTCAATCTTGAATGCTCAAAGGAAAAAAACTTGAACTTTAATCACTTGTCTTTGAATGCATGTTGCTAAAATCACTCTTGAGTGCCATGGATTAAAATCAAGTTTGTTTTTTTTATGAATGCATGATTAAAAAAAAAAATCCAATCTTGAATGCCATAGATCAAATAATCATCTTTTGGGGCATAAAAAAAATCCACATTTTTGAAATCTTCTAAGTTATAAAAATTAATAAAGATGCTTTGAGTAAGTTTGTAGTTGGACTTACCCTCTTTAATCACCCATCAATTTAACCATTGGTTGCAATCTCAACGCCATCTATGGGGATGGGTCTACCTAAGAGAGTGTTAAGTGCTCCACAAAGATCAAACTCCACTCACTTGGGTCTTTAGTGGTTTTTCTAAGTTAGAAAATTCCTTGAATGCGCATTAATCTCGCTCACACTTCATTTGGCCATAAAAATTGGACATATCTTCACGTGGAGGGCCTCCGGGCTTGCGTTTGGCAATCGAGTTTCACACATCTTTGTTTTGGGCTTAAAACAAACTCACACTCAATCTTGAATGCCTAACAATCAATGAACATTGCATGGTTTGGATGCATTTTCAATGATGCTCGCATTTCTTATGTTGACGATCTCTCAACTTTCATTATGCTGACGATGTTGTCAAATTGGAATGAACATTGTATGCCATAATCACAAGTATCTTCAATCATAGCTTAAAAATTCTAAATCATCAATTGGAATAAATGTGTGTCTTTTAAAGCCCAAGATCATGTATGTGGTCTTTTTTTACACTTTTTAGGAGGCCTTCTTGGGGATTTCATCACGCCTTAGGTTGACCTCAACTCTAGCGTTCTGACAGAGTATAAAAATTAGGAGGTGAATCCAAAGACACCTCTCTTGGAATCAAGATTTTGTCACTCAGGCTAAGCCTCAAGGAACTCTATACCCTTGAGAAGTGAAAGAGTAGAAGTGGGTTACCACTCCTCTCAGTTGTGTGACATCTTTTTGGTTTCATCTACGGATTTGGGCCTCACGTACCTTGCGTATATCAAGGACTTCCTAGCTATAACAAATTTCATCCTTGTAGAAAGCTTCCTAGGATGTTGGTGTGTTTGATGTGTTTGCTCCAAAATTTTGTTTTTTTATTTGTTCATAGCTTTTGAATGAATGTTTTCCAACTTTGGTCAAAATCCCAAAAAAGAAGAAATCTCCCAGCTCAAGGCATACTTAGCATAGTCACTGCCTCATCAGAAAATCATCCAAGCTCCCCCGCTGCAAGCAAATCTATCTAGTTTCTTGCTTTAGAACAATCCCAAATCCAAAGTCTCTCCAAATCATCCCCCCAGCTAGCTAGCAACCCAATCCAAAATCACACCCAAGCCTTTAGAGAGGAGTTGTCATTCTGCTAGAATTTGCTATCCAATCAATCTGATAAATCCACCAGCCTCACCAAGGTTATCCCTTTGATAGAGCTTTGTCTAGGGTAATCTAGCTTTGTCACTTGTTATCCCTCATCACCTTGAGCTAAAGGTTGGGATCCACAAGTGGTCAATCTCGTGTCATGCCCATAGGATCATAAGTCTATCCTTAAGTTGACACAATCTCCACCAATCCAGCGCATAGGAAAGAAAAACTCTCACTTTTTAATAGCATGCCCTTGAAGTCTTTAATCCACAAGAAAGTCAAAAATCTCCAACCAATCCTCCTTAGGTCTATCATATAGCTTTGACTCTCCCTAGGAAATCCTTCATCAACCACTCCAAATCCAATCATGAGCTTCCATGTTCATCCATATGCAAGACCCCATCCCCTTCCAACTCATCATCAAAACATGAAATCCCAAACCTATCATGATGTGTTTGGTCGTATTGTCCTTTCTCCTGCTACATCCTATTCCAATGATGATGAAAATCTTGTTGACTATGATGGGTATCTTGAGAGCCTTAGAGACCCTCCACCAACCATCCCCCAAAATCCAAGAGTTATTCCAAACTATCTAGTCATGCCATCTAATATCCTAGCTTCTCCTCCATCACCCTATCAACCAAGCTTCCAATCTTCCACCCCCATCACACTATCTATTCCTGTCAATCCACCTCCACCTTCAACACATGAGTCTCCAAGGAATCTCCTAGAGGAAATACAAGAAAAGTTGCCTCCAACAGTTGATAAGCCATGTCATCTAATCCAACCAATTGAAGTAGTCAGTGATGAAGCTTCCCCATCTATAATATCACCCCCATCTCCCATAGCTATCATCCCCATACCATCCATCAAGTTGCTTAAAATACTTCCACTTCCTGCAAGCATCAAATTCCCACCATCCATCAAATTGCTCCAAATCCCATCCACATCTCCTCCTCCAAGCATTATCCAAATCCCATATAATGAACCTCATGCATCCACTCCCATCCATTCTTGTCAAGATTTTGTCCAAAAGCATGTTGAAATATCCTCCAACAGAACAACAGATCTTCCCATCCCACTTATTCCCCTACATGATCCACTTTTACCATCCCCTCCATATCTAAATCCTACCATCTTACTTACTCCATCTCAAGATCCCTTTCCCTCCTCCCACCCAACTCAAGATTCTATCCTCCCATCTCCTCTGCTTCATGATCATACATCTCCCATAATACATGATGATAGATCCATTGAAAAAGAACTAATTATCATATCAGAAGCTCCAACTCCTTTAGCTAGTAATGGACTCACGTCTTGTGTTCCAAATAATGAACATCATATTGAAAAAAGAAATGAAAATGTATTTCTAGATGTTGGTATCCCCGCTATTCCTGCATGGTCCCAAGTCCTTCCATCTCCACCCCAAAGTTCCCATCCATCTTATTCCACATCTATTTTGGGCCCTTATCCTACTCCTTATATCCAACCCTCCATTTTGGGTCCATATATCCCTTATCTAAATCCCACACCCTTTCCATCCATTTTGGGTCCTTACATACCTAATATGAATCCTTTATCCCCTCCATCTATTTTGGGACCTACACCTTCCCCGTTTCCATCTATTTTGGGCCCATATCCTTCCTTCCCTCCATCCATTTTGGGCAATTATATCCATCCATATCCTATGTTCCAATCTATCCTTCCATCCCCTCAAATCCACCAGCTAGATCATCAAAGGCACTCACCCTTAAATCCCTTCCAACCTTTAAACCTTATCACTCCATCAATTATCCCTCCATCTCCTCCATGCTCTTGTTCCCATCCCATGGCTAATAGAAGCATATTGGATACCAAAATACAAAAGCATAAATCCAAAAATCCAAGTCTCAACATGTCCCTTCTAAAATACATGTTCAAAACAAGAAACATTTAATCCCAATCAAAGAAAAAGTCAAGAGGCCACAAAAGCCCAAGCTAAAAAAGTCAAAAATCATGTGGATACCCAAGATGCTCATAAAAGAAATGCATCTCAAAGAAAAATCACAATTGGCATCCATTCATGCTACTCAAAAAGCTTCATCCATCCATCCAAATCCAAATCCCCATATAAGCATCCTTCATCCCCCCAATCCACTTTTAGTCCATATGCTTCTTATCCTAAATTTCCCATCCTCCATCTTCCAACTCTACTTTTAGTCCTTATCTTTCTCTTCCTCCATTTTCTCCTCAACCTCGCTCAAAACCATCTTTCCCACTACTTTATCACCTCTCAAGGTGTGTGCCAATGATGATCTTTCCATTTTCCTCATCCATTTACCCACAAGCCTTATGTCTTCGCATCCATTATCTATCAAACTCCCACCCACCATGCCACTTGTTCAATCCAATTCTTTTTCATCCATCCTACCAACATCTATAAGCCAAAAATAGCTGAAAAAAGCCAAAATCATTCCAGCTAACTCCAAAGTCAAAAAGTCAAAAATAAAAATAAAAATAAAAATAAAGCGTCCACTGGTGAAAACTTGGCAATTCAAGTGCCTTGGACAAGTGCCATGATGAAAACTTGGCAAACAAGCGTCATGTGTAATCCCGCCATCCCTAGCTTAGCCTATCACCCTGATGCTTTTGGTCATCTCTTGACATCCAACTCCATCTTCCAATCTATCCACCTATCCTCCACCCTCTAGCTTCCATCTCGCACCATCCACTAATCTTCTGCAGCTTCAGCCAATCATCCCAACTATCACCCATCTCCCTAGCACCTTCCGCTTTTCCATCCTAGCTTGAATCCTATCACATCCATCGTAAGACCTCCTTCCACATGTCATCTTTTGACTGGGGGCACTGTATTCCTTGGAGATCTTGTATTGTCCATCCTCCCTTGTCATTAGTATCCTACTCTAGGCTATCCTCATGCAAATCCAATGTCATCCTCTCATTAGCCATTCACTCTAGCACCATCTATCCGTTCAGCTACCACCAACCTTAGCATTGTCCCCATCATCATCATTGGATGCATCCTACCAAATCCAGATCTTTTGCTATCAACTTATCCTTAGCTTTTGCATCTTGCACCAACTTGAGCCATCCCGCTATCTTATCATCCGGAGCTCTTGTATAGCTTGTAAATAATCTTGTATCCAACTCTTGTATCATAGCTTGTATATCCAATCTTGTCCAAAACAACTTGTACATTTGTACCATATCTTGGTCCATTAGCTTGTACATCCTCTTTAGCTTAGTACCATTGTATCTATCTAGCATTCATGTCAGTTCATCCTTGATCGGCATCTTGTACCCATCGCACATCTTGGTTAGCTATTCCAATGCATTCTTTAGCTAGATTTCCTGTCACTAAAGTGTTATCTTTCTTACTTCAGCTTGCCAGATGCATCACTCATCCAAATCCACTAGCTTAGGTGCTCTTTGATAGGTCCTTGTAGGATATAGCTTTCCTCATGTCTGATCTTGGTCCGTTAGTACCTCGTCCTACCCATCTCGTTGGCAAACCGTTCCCTTTTGGATTTTCGCTTTCTTTTGATTTGGACTCTTCCCTGTTGGGTCTTGAAATATCTCTTCCAAGTAATCTACTTGTTCCCTCCTCAAGGTTGCCATGATCTTCCATATCATGGTATACTGTGAATGGGGCAATCTGGGCATAAGGTCTTGATCAAGTCTTTTGTTTGTTTTTCTTTTCTGCTTGTGGGTTACCCAGTGTTAGTTCCACTCTGATTCTTTCGAGATTCATGTGTGCTACTGGGGCAATCCTTGCATGTTTGTTTTGAGTTAGTTCGTTAGCCCTCTGAACAATTGGTGAAAAGGCCTTGATGTTTTTGGTAACCTAGGCAATTAACCAACAGTCCTAGAGCAAATCTAGTGCTCAACTACATGGTGGTACTTCTCTTTGAAGTATCCCCCCGCTCAAAAAGCTTCAATAGTTTTCCTTCATCTTCATTATCCCCCATCCATATCTAGCATCTGTCTCTCCTACCACAACTTATGCATCAGTATCTCTTTGAATCACTCCTCACCTTTAGCTTTAGGGATCTACAATCCTAGTCTTAGGGATCCACCAATCCAAATCAATCCACCAAGCCTCATCTTTCGAGATCCACAATCCTAGTCCTAGGGATCTCTGAAACCCATCTTCCACCAATCTGACTCTTTGAAATCATGTTCGATCAGCTCTTTAGTCCCCTCATCCATCTCCCCATCCTGGATTCCTTTTATAGCACTCCACTCCTTCATCCTCTACAATCCCTAAGAACCTAAGCTTGCTTCTTCTTGTACCTCTGATTCTCCTTTTATCATTCTCCCATAGTGAGAGCTTGAGCTAACTAAACCTCTTCTCTTAAGCCAATCTGAGTCTTCTTGCTCATCTCATATTCTTGTACTTTTCAAGAAGTCATCGAGCCTCACTTTCTCTCCCTACCGCCTTCATGAGGGGGCATCTTGCAGTCCATTCTCTCCTCTTCTGCTCTAGCCTTGGGCATCTTATTTTCTTATCTTTAATGCCATGCCACTTGTGGCATCATATCAAAGAGGGGAAAAATGTAGACACCTAAAAACCTTTAGAAAATAAAGTATTTTTATTTTCTGAAAAATTCCTAATGACATCATCATTAATTAATTAATTTATTTATTTATTTTTATGCCATTAAATCTCTTTATCTTAATTAAAAATATTTAATTAAGGAATCCCTCCCAAAAATGTTTAAATCTTATTTAAACATTATTTCCTTATTTATTAATTATTTAATTAATAAATTGACCAAAAAACCCAAAATAAATAAAAAATTTATTTTTTGCCCAAAACTTAGCCAATTATTTTAAGACCACTAACCTCTTCCAAAATCTTCTAATCCTTCTTTAATTTTGATTAAAGGCTAATCCCATCATTTCCTACCCCTAATCCCAACTCAAAATATTTAATTAAGATTAAATATTAATCCTCATGTTTATTAAAAAAGTTTTAATAAATATCTCCTCAACCCAAACCCTTGAAATAAATAAAACTTTATTTATTTCCTAAAAATCTAATTTATCCTCATCCTAAGAAGTTCTAGACTCTTCTAGAAAGTCTTCATCCTCATCCTAAGAAGTTCTAGACTATTCTAGAAAGTCTTTATCCTCATCCAAAGTCTAGACTCTTCTAGAAGATGTCTTTAAACCTAATCCTAATCCCCTTCTAACCTTGTCACATTCCCTAAACATGGGTTAAAACTTACTAACCCAAGCCAAAGTTAACAAATATCTCCTCCTTCACCCACCCTCATTAAATGCCATGCACTTGCCTATCCCTAAGCTAATCCTAAACCATCCTAATCCATCCTCTAATCATTTGCACAATCCTAAGCAAGCTTAAAACCTTCCTAATCATGCCCAAGTCAAAATTTCTCTCATCTCCCTCCAAATATCTCAACGATAAAACTTTATGAAGTCCACTAGGCCATAAATGACTCTTCCAAGCCCTTTTATTGCTCTTACAAGCCATTATGAGGGTCTTTATGAAGATTTTATCCCTTGAGCCTCCTTTGTTGACTCATCCTTCCCCTTTCCTCCATCCTCTCACCCTGTGACATGTGTCACTCCCTGATTGGTTGTAAGGAAGCACAATCAATGTGCTCTCCTCTCATGCAATCTGAGCCCTCCATGAGCTTTTTCCCATCCTTGCATCTTAGCCCTCAATCCCTCAAGCCTTTTGCCTATAAATTGGATCCTTCCCCTTTGCAAAATAACACAATCCATGAAGTAAAGTCATAATGCCATTTTGAGAAGCCATTTTACATCAAAACCATACACTCACACCCAAATTCCAACTTCATTTGAAGCCCTTTTTGAAGCATAAAGCTTGAGCATACATCCTATCTATTTAGAAAAAGCTACTCAACAAGAGAGCTTCTCGATGAGAGAGCCCATTAATGGCTAATATTCTCAATTGAGAGCTCATCTTAGTCTATTTTGAAGTTTATGAATTTTGTTTAGTTTGTAGAAGCTTTATTTAAATTTGGTTTCTATTAGCATACTAACATTTCTCATATACAAGTAGTACTACCATAATCTTCGTAGGTTTTTCTAGTTCTAAAAAATAGTCCAAGATGCCTCCGAAGAAGGGATTTTCAGGTCAAATAAACTATTTGGATCGAAATCTGCATTATGACTTGCTTGAGTTGCTCCCTGAGTCTACTGTAGAGACAGTGCAAGTTAAAAGGTTAATCTCTTTGAACCCTAGGCTAAGGATAGTTGATGGATTGTATGATAAGGGTAATTGGGTCCAGGATGCTCAAACTTCTCAAACTAGTTTGAGTTTGTTCAAGAAATGGTTTGTAGAAATGAAATTATATGCCCCTCATGCCAATATATGGAATTTTGATCTGGGAAAGCTACTTGTTCCTAGTGTGTTTATGGATTATGACCTTCTTGAAGCCGTAGTGAAAAGTTATGATCAATTCACTAAGGTAGTGAGAAGAATGGATGGTGAGGTTTTAATTGCCACCAGTCTAGAAGAAATTAGGGAAGTTTTCAGTCTGAGACCTCTCACTAGGTATCACGTGTCCATTGATTTAATAGAGTTAGAAAAAGAATATATGTCCAAAAGGGATGTAGTTAGACAAGGTGCACTGAAGGCCCACATAGGCAGAATTGGAAACCTACAAGCAATAACATCATCTTCTAAAGAACCTTTCAAGAAATCATGCTTTAATGCCAGGGCAGTAGAGATATACAGGACCCTGTGTAGAGTCTTCGGAGAGGGTGAAGAAGATTTTATTCCTGTGAGCTTCATGTATATGATCACCCAAATCTCCTCTTTCAGTGTAGAAATAATTTTTGATTTTGCATCTTACCTAGCTAATGAGATTCACAGTGGATTGGTGGGGATTGCAAAGGGCAAGGTGGAAAAGGTTTGGGGTCAGTGCTCCCTATTGATGTATATGTTTCTATTTAAAGGGGTTACATATTTTGGTAAAGAAATGGTTTTAAATAGGGAACAAGAGGGGGAGGCACTGCCAGTTCAATTATGGAGTGCAAACATGACTGGGGAAGTAGAAAATGCTAGTTTTGTTAGATTTGATAGGCACTTTGCTTCTAAACTAAGATGCCTCATATTGAGTGACAATCCCAGAATTCCTAAGGCATTAATGCACCTTGTTAGGCCTATGGACAAACCCCATAGTCTAAAAGTTTCACATAATTGGGGAGATATCATCCCATATCCGGTCTCAATTGTCATTAGGATTTATGGATTCAAAGGGACACCCCATGTACTACCTTATTAGGTGCCTTTAAAGGTAGGAGTGGCTGAATTTTTATGGTAGTTGGGAGGAGTGGAGGAGACCTTTTTGCACAAAAGGGGAATAGGATCAATTTTTCCTACTTGTATTGTGGCTCACTAGTTTGTAATAACTAAAGAGGGGTGGATCTTCTTCTACAAATTTTTGGATCAGTATAAGATGGTAGTATCTCATTCTCATTTTTGTGACACAGAAGATTTCTTTAATTCTGCTCTTAGACATAGGATCAAGCTTCATCCAAGTTAGCATGAATTCTATTTCCCTTAAGATATAATAAGGAATGAATATTCTCTCCAGGAGCAAGAAACAAACAAAAATAAATGGAGAGTCTATTCAAAAGTTTTGAAATTTATTAATTGTTTTGACAAGGATTACAGTCCTCTTAGTAATGCTGCAACTAATGTAGATAGAATAAATAAGCTCATGAATATATTCCCCAAAATAATGGAGGTAATGAATGAGAAGAAACAACATTTTATTGATTCTTTTCCAGATAAATCTAGGGAAGTTATGAGAAAATTGGGTTTCACCCCTAACATAGGGGTAGGTCCACTAGTTGTGTGAAAGAGGACAGGATATACTATTATTTGGGATCAGATGCCCACTGTAAACAAAGGAAAGAAGATATTTGAATCTACTAGTACTATTTTTGAAGAAAGACCCCCTGAACCTTCTCCCAAAAGAAGAAAAATAATAAGGGAAGAGGAATCCCATGATGAAGGTTACTCACCTTCCCAAACTCCAATCAAAATTGAGGAGGAGCAGCTCACCAATGAGAAAATTGAACAAATGGGGTCACAAGGAGGAGTTTTTGTTACCCAAGTGGAAATTGATGAAGGGAACCCCCAAGAGCCTCCTGTGCCGAGTTTTGAATTAACTGTAGCAAATTTTAGGGGAAAGGAATTAGAACCTATTTTGGAACAAGCCAGTTAGCAATTTTTGTCTAATAATAGTTTTGTAAACTCTAGGGCTTTCCATCAGTTTGCATGGAGGGCAAACATGCACATTTTTGAGAAAAGATGTAGGAATATGAAAACAGAGCATCCAGAAATAGATGGAGCCTCTATTCAGAATCAAATAAAGGAACAAATGATACAAGAGTTCCAGAATATAACCCCTGAAGAGGGTAGACAGATGGTGAAAGATGCAAATATTTTATTATTGTCCAATTGGGATATTGTTGATGCCTTAATTTTTAATTCTGTGTCAAATAATTTAGGATTATAGGATCCAGATAAAGAAGAATTCTTGGGAATAGCATTCACTAATGACCAAGCTGCCCTTGTTATGTGGTAATTAAGAAGAGGATCCAGGACTACTCCATTATAGCCTGATGATTCAGAACTAATAGGGAGTATCATTGTGAGGAGGGTCACTGATACTTCACATGTACAGGCAGCCCACATGAATGTGGACTATTATAAATTTTCCTTGGCCATTGTAGAAAAAGAAGAAAAGGAAATGACTGACCTATAGAGTAAGTATGAAATAATGGTGGATGCCTACAATAAAGAAATAAAAAGGAGAATGGAGCTTGAAAACAAGATGTCTCAAATGGAAAAGGTACTCGGGAAAAGTAAGGTGGGAGAATCTAGCACACTTAGAATTGCATACCCTTCACAGCCATTGGTTGGAGCAACCCCTATTATTGAAATACCAGACACCCCTAAAAGGCCCCAATTCTATACTACAGAAGATTTTGAAGAAGAAAATACTAAATTACATGAGTTGCGGGTAGAATTAAAAAATCAGTATGAAGAAAAACTGATGCAGGGTGTGATATATTTGAGGGATAAAATACAATGGTCAACTTTTTTTGATCAGTTGACAAGAATTGCAACCCTCATGGATGAGTTGAATAGAGATAAGGATAAACTTACTCCTCTTGCACAGAAATGGAGGGAGAGGAATAATGATATTACAATCATATGTATATCTGCAGTCCAAATGCCTTATCATCAAGTTGAGAAAATCTTTGATTTATTAAATAAGCTAGAAAATTTTGATGATAAAAGAGATTCTTTACAGAAAAGATTAATACTCTATTTTTCCCAATATATTGCTAAAAATTCACTTTATATCCTTGTGCTTTAGAATCTATTGATACAATAAAGGAAAAGGAAAAATGGAGGAGGGAGTTGGACGAGTTATTTAATGAAAGAATAATAAAAATCATAAGTGAAACTAGCCACTGTTTCTAGGCAAATACAAATTAAGAGCTAGTAAAAATATAGTTATTTTATACTGCTATGAGAAAAGAATTTGATGATTTAGAAGAAAGTACAAATTCTTTAATAATGATACAAAGAGAAGCTCTAAGTTTTGATTGGCCAGATGATGATGCTTTTAATAAATGGAAAAAATTAGTTTATATAATAGATGTCAGGAGAAGATGAGAAGGAAGATGTAAAAGTAACAATTACCCTCGTAGTTAGTAATGAAGACATGGAAAATCCCCAGGTTAAAGTAAGTTTGCAGGTAACTGAAGATGATACATCACTTTCAGACCTCATGACTATGTACTCCGAGGATGAAGAATGATTATAAAATCAGATCATATTTTCTTGTCTCAATAACTGAAAAGCATAACAGAAAGGGACCCACCAAGGAATGTTTGATGTAATAAGCCTTTCTGTTATTTGTTTTTGTCTTTTTGACAGAAGTGTATGTGAGTGCCTTTTAAAGGACACCTGTCATTTGTCTTTAGCCTGAAGCTTGTTGCATCTCACACTATTTAAGTGAGATCCCAAGGCTAAAGAAGGGTCCAAATTCTATTGTTCTAAGTATTATGCTTAGTCTATTTTTTGCCCAAATTTTGAGAACAAGTTTAAGATGTATTTTCTTTGTCAATTCTCTGAGAATAAATGAATATAGAATGAGCTATGCTTCTTTTTGAAGGTCATTCTGAGTCTATTGTAAAGGATATACCATTTTCAAAGAAGATGAATACAAATTATGAACTGCCCCCATATTATTCTTTCTTAATCTTGTCTCCTTTCAATTACTTGTTTGTCTTGATATTGTATAAGTAAAGGCTTGTGCAATTGAATGCAACCTAGTTAGGTTGTATATCCATTTATCACTACTGTTAATTCAATGGATTAAATAAAAGCTTTGATGAATGTGATAAGGTTTCTTTAGTAGTGGAAAGGATTTTTGAATGATGAATTCTGATAAGAATTACTGATAGAATTTGTTGTAAGGCAACAAACTAGATCTAAGAACTTGTTGTGGACTCTGAACCCCAATGGATTAGGCACTGATCAAATTGATTCAGTTGAAGGAGAGATATATCATAAATGGTTATCAAAATGCAGCATTAAATCAAACTTAACTTTTATTTCCTGTAGATCTTCAAAGTTGGCCAACACTTGTCTGCATGAAATGTTTTAGCTTCAGTTAGCCACTACTATTAAGAACATCTGCAGATCTATAGAAGAATTATTGGCCATATCTTTTGTAAGGGATGTGTTTATCAAGTTAGTAAAGACTTATGTATATGTCTGAGGATTATGAAATGAGAATCAGAATGATCATCATATAGTTTTTCTAGTTTTGAACCATCCCTGGGTACACCCACCCTGGTTTTGCAGAGCCAAAAGAGTAGAAAACTTTCTATGGTTTTTTTGAAGTTGGGTCCAAATACTTTACATATGCAATTGTTAATAAGAATTGGCTAGTCTTTAGATTTTGAATGTATTATCATTATGGTATTAAGCATTTTATCGCTTAGTAGTTTTTGTACATTTAAAGAACCAACACAGACGATAGAATATAATTTGACGAAAAAAAAATAAAAACCTGGAAGACAAAAAAAAGCGTAGATGCTAAAAAAAAAATGCAAGTATGTAGGTTTTCAAACTGAGGCAAAGATGCTAAAGAGTGGAGACACTTGTATCTGTAGACGTTGATCTGCGGAGATGAGAAACATAGACGATGAGAAATGTAGATGACACTCCAGCCCACAAAAATGACACTACAAGATTTTCTATGACTAAATGAGGTTTTCTCATAGATTTTTGGAATGAAATTAGGGACATGATTAGTCCCACTAGGAATGCTAAAATGTGTGTTAGAAAATGTGACTTGTTGGGAGCACGAATCAACAAACAAACATTAGTTAAAAACTTCAAATATGCATCAAAAGACTCAACAAAATGAAAGACCATTAACTAACTAATACTTGCTTGAGTTTTGCAACTCTAAGAAACCAACAAATCAAATCCTCTAGCCACCTCTATAGCTCAGTAAAGGCACCCATGAGAGGCTTTATTGGTGTGTTAGGATGGGGGGTATGTTTGGTGTGCTCTCCCAAACACAAAAATGTAGTGAATCTCTTGAGTGGATGTACAAATGTGAGTAATGATGAAATATGAACCTAAGCTACAATGAAATGAAGAACACCTCAAGAAATGGCTATGGAGAAAGCCATTCTTGAAGGCATTCAATGATAATGATATGAAATGCAGTAAAGAGAAACTACACTAATATGCAAGTTAAAATAAGATGCAAATGAAATGTAGATGAGAAAATGAAAGCAAACTAGACTAATAATGAAAATGAGAAGCTAAACTAGCTACCAAAGGGTTAGTATTCATCTAAAAAAATCACCATGAAAACTATCATGAAAGCTACTACGAAAACTCAAAGTAGAATGCAAGCTCAACTAAAAAATCAAATCTCAAACCAACACAATAACAGTGCAATAATGGGAGATGAAAATGCTTGAGACAAGGCCTCTATTTATAGGCTTGAGGGAGGGATTGGTGAGGTGGCATCCATGTAAATGTCACATAAGGTGACATGCAAGCCATACAAATGGTCAAGAATTCAAATTTTGCTCACACATGTGTAAGAAAACTTGAGAAGAAGAGTGGGAGACAAGAATGCAAAAGGGAATGTGTAGGCATGTCATCTCACACATGTGTGAGCACACTCTTAGGCTAATGAGGGGGATTATGAAGGAGATTAAGATGATTAATTGGGATTAGCGAAGAAGTAGGCTTAAGAGGATGAAAATGATGGTTATAGGCTAGGCTCTAGGTTAGGCTTAAGATTAAATTGAATGAAATTTAATTTAATCATGGATTTAGAGAAATTAATAGGATGTGAGGATTAAATAAAGAAAATTTATTTAAAAAAGGGATGATGGAGGATCATGTGTTAAATTAATTTAACACATTAAGGCTAGGAGTATTTAAATTAAATTTAAATACTTAGGAGAATGAACTCATTTAATTAAAATAATTTAATTAGATAAGTAGAAGAATATGAGCATTATAATTAATTAATTAATAATTAATTACAATGTCATGGGAAATATTAATAAATTAATATAGTTTTTAGGGACAATTTTAAGCATCTACACTATCCTTGGCCTAATTGCCTGAATATATACTTTGTCACTATCAACCACGAAACAAACATCATTTTTGTAATCAACTAGTTTATTGGGAATCAAGAATTTTTTATTCATCTTTCCTTTGAATGCATCAAAGTAGTTGTCTATAGTACTTATATAGTTCTCTCCCCTTTTAGCTATATACTGTTTAATTTGTTAAA
The DNA here is from genome assembly GCA_028749045.1 of Cupressus sempervirens. NCBI lineage: Eukaryota > Viridiplantae > Streptophyta > Pinopsida > Cupressales > Cupressaceae > Cupressus > Cupressus sempervirens. The sequence goes on from CM053787.1 coordinate 47,725,024, forward strand.
GAATAGGTAGATCCTTCCTCCAAACTACTATATCTTTAGATGGGGAAAAAAATTTCACATACAAAAATAAACAAGTGAAAAGTGAACTGAACTCACACGGATTGTGCTTGGAAGTTATTAGACTCCCCATGTTCTTGTTGATCTGGTTCAACATTAACTCAGCAAGGTTAAGTGACATGTTATTCATGACCACTTTGTATGTTAAATCCACTACTTCACATGACATGTTGTTCAGTCTGCTCAAGCTGTAAATCTTGTCAGTGAAGATATGTATCCTAAACTTGAGTTCCATGTTAGTAACATAGCTAATCTTCATTCCCCTTCCATCTCACTCAACAAGGGTTTTCTTCTCCAGTTCAACCTGACTTAGGGTTTTGGTCATTTTCTCTTTTGTCAACATGGGAAGACTAATGATCCTATGGATCATCTTCTTGGTTATCAAAAAGGGTTGTTCCAACCATAGCTGACCATTGTGCACATGATTGAGAATATATCTTATCTATTTTATTTGAAAATACCATGGCATATGTGAAATGTGAGTTAAACCTTTAGTTTCAAGATGTCAATGTTCTAGTTTCAACACACCATTTACACATAATTCCTTCAACTATTAATCCATCTTGAATGTTCCAATATCTTGAACATCACATTTAAAATGAAAACATATATCATTGATTAATAATTGTTAGGATAAACCACAGACAAAAATAAAAACTACATGCAAATATAACCAATAACATAAAATAATAGATCACATAGAAATGAACACAAGGCACCAAGATTTAATGTGGTTCAACTACGTCCACCAAATAGAAAATTTGATCTTATTACAATCCAGTGATTACAACCTAATTACAGTATGTAATCCCTTATAGCTCAATACCATCACAAGAACCAATTTCGCATCACAACATCATGAAAAATACCCAACCCTAAACCCTTTTATACAAGTATTAAATCACTTTAGGGTTATAACATGTCAGCCATAATTAGCCATAACTTTAGTGGCAAATCTACAAATGGAAAATAATACCAAAACGATTGGCGAATAGTACCAAAAAATTAATTTTGGGGCGATACCCCAAACCCCACTAATTATAAAGTATATACAGTACTTTCCTGATCAGTCACCACAATCTAACAATCTCCCACTTGGGGACTAATTAGGCTCCACACTAAAAAACAATCTCCCACTTCGAGACTGATCCTGTAGCAATACCACTACCACATAGGGCTCCCATTGGATCAAACCACCCTGGACTCTGTTGTTATTTTATTCATGTCCAGTCTAAAAGACCAACCGAAGCTGAAGAGGAGTTCAGCTTCTCCCTTGTTACAACCTTTGTCAACATATTTACTAAATTGTCATTGGTATGTATCTTCTCTAGCTTTAACTATCCATCCTCCAAAATTGATTGAATGAAATGGTACTGCAACTGTATGTGTTTGGTCTTAGAATACAGAGCTGAATTCTTAGCAAGATGAATGGTACTCTGACTATCTGTGAACAAATAATTATCCTTCTGAGGATGTCCCAATCCTTCCAAGAAGAACTGAAGCCATATCATCTCCTTCGCTGCCTCTATAGTAGCAACATACTCTGCCTCTGTAGTGGATAGAGCATTAATCTTTTGTAACCTAGAAACCCAGCTCACAATTGCCCCACCAACAGTAAAGACATAACCTGTAGTACTCTGCCTAGTATCAATATCCCCTGCCAAATCTGAGTCAACATAGCCTTGTAAATTAGTAGTAGAGCCCCCAAAGTGTAAACACTTATTGGATGTTCCTCTCAAATATCAAAGAATCCACTTGACAACATTCCAATGCTCAAATCTTGGATGACTCATATACCTGCTAATGACTCCCACTGCATGTGCAATATCTGGCCTAGTGCATACCATAGCATACATCAAGCTTCCTACAGCTGAAGCATAGGGTACCTTGGACATCTTATCCTCCTCTTCCTATGTCTTGGGACACATATCCTTAGTCAATTTCAAATGACCAAGTAAAGGTGTGCTGATAGTTTTAGCATTCTCCATAGAGAAATGTTGCAACACCTTCTCAACATAATCAGCTTGAGATAGTGTCAATGTTATGTTCTTCCTATCTCTGCAAATCTTCATACCAAGCATTTGTTTTTCTACCCCCAAATCCTTCATAGCAAATGAATGTGCTAACTGGTGTTTCAGCCCCTTAATATGATCCATGTTAGACCCAACTACAAGCATATCATCAACATATAGACATAAAATAATGTAGCTATCATCATCTAACCTCTTAAACTAAACACAATAATCTGAATGACACCTGCTATAGCCATGCTCATACATAAACCTATCAAATTTTAGATACCATTGCCAAGGTTCTTGCTTCAAGCCATATAAACTTTTCTTCAATTTCCACACTAAGTTCTCCTTACCTTTGACCTCAAATCCCCGTGGCTGGGCCATATATATTTCTTCATCCAAATCACCATGAAGAAAGGTTGTTTTAACATCCAACTACTCTAAATGCAAATCTTCAGTAGCCACAAGACTTAAAATAGTATGGATAGAAGTCATTTTAACAACAAGACAAAATATCTCATCAAAATCAATTCCCCTTTTCTGTTCAAATCCTTTTACAACTAACTTGGCCTTAAATCTTTTCTTACCTACTTCCTCTTCTTTCAACCTATAAAACCACTTATTCTGTAAAGCCTTTTTACCTATAGGAAACTTGCATAGATCCCATGTCTTATTCTATAGCAAAGAGTCCATTTCATCTTTCATTGCAGACTCCCACTAAATCTTAGTATCGACCTGCACAACTTTATCAAAACTTTTAGGTTCACCAGCATCAGTAAGTAAAATAGAATACAAAGAGGGAGAAAATTTTTGTGGAGGTCTAATTTGCCTCGTTGACTATCTAACATTCACTGGTGTGTGTGGTATTTGTTGTTGCAATTATTGCACATCATGAGGAATGGCTGAAATATCAGCTTTTGGAGTATCATCCAGTACTACATAATCATCTTCTTTCTTCTCATGTTTCTGCAATAGATCTTTGTACAACACTTTCTCATTGAATATGACATACCCACTTCTAACAATTTTAAGATTTTCAAAATCCCAAAGCCTATAACCAAATTCATTAATTCCATATGCAACAAAGACACATTTCTTTTATTTAGCTTCTAGCTTGGTTCTATTTTAAGAGTCTATATGAGAAAAAGCATCACAACTGAAGGTCTTGAGAAAAGAATAACTCACCTTCTTACCAGTCCATGCTTCCTCTGGAATACCACAACCCAAAGGAGTAGAGGGACCTCTATTAATCAAATATACTACAGTATTGACAGTGTCCATCCACATGTGTAAGGGCAACCCAACATGAAACCTTATGCTCCTTGCACGCTCCATTATAGTCCTGTTCATGCGTTCAACCACTCCATTTTCTTGTGGAGTCCTTGGAATAGCTTTTTGTCTATGAATACCATTAGTGGAGCAATAATCTTCAAATTCATGACTGCAATATTCACCACAATTATCAGATCTGAGACATTTTAATTTCTTACCAGTCTCATTTTCAACCAAGCATTTCCATTTCTTAAAAGTTTGAAATACATCATATTTCTGTCTAAGGAAATAAACCCATACTTTTCTAGTTGCATCATCAATAAATTTAACATAATAATAAGAGCCACCAAGGGAAGATACCTGAGCTAGTCCCCATACATCTGTATGCACAAGCTCTAATTTCTCCTTTTTGTTTTCCTTCCTAGTCTTTACAAAACTCACTCTCTTTTATTTTCCATATACACAACTTTCACAAAAATCCATATTAACACATTTCAGACCTGGTAAAACTTTCTTTGAATGAAGTACTTTCATACCTTTCTCACTCATGTTCCCAAGTCTGTTGTGCCATAGTGTTGTATCAGAATTTACAACAGCTATTTGTTCTCTCTGCTCAACTGCAGCAATTATTCTTGAACATCCATTTTTCTCTGAAACAATCAAAGTAGTAGGAAGAATATGACTTTTACAAATATATAAGGTGCCTACTTTCCCACCTTTTGTTACTACAAGGGAACCTTTTGAAACCTTCAAATTTTTATCATTAAAAGTAACTACACAATCCTCATCACTGAGTTACTTGGTTGAAATTAAATTTCTACTCAGCCTTGGAACATGTCTTACCTCATGTAGTAGCCAATGATTCCCATTCTGCAACTTAATCTTAATTTTTCCCTTTCCAACAATCTGACAGGGTTCATTATCCCCCAAATAAACAAGCCCAAAATCCCCTTGGACATAATCAATGAAATAACCTCTATGAGGTGTAGCATGAAATGAAGCACTAGAATCTAAAACCCATGAATCATCAACACTCTCTAAAGATAGAAGCAAAGCATCCTCTTTGGATTTGTTACTTACCACATTTGCCTCCTTGTCTCCATCTGATTTATCTCCTTCATTTTTCTTTCGATTCCAAAAATCTTTGTTTTTGTGCCCTGGTTTCCCACAGTACCAGAAATCATTTGGTCCTATCGATTGAGACCTCCTCCCCTTTCACTTTCCTCTTGATTTCCCACGATTTCTAGAGTTACTTCCTCTTTCAGTCATTCTACCCCTGCTTTATGCATTCAAAGAACTTCCTGATGTAGATCCACCTGAGGATTTCCTACGAGTTTCCTCACTCAAAACAACACTAATCACATCATCATATTTTAGGGTACTAGATCCAGGAAAAAAATTACTCATCACCATTACCAAGCCATTCTAGCTTTCAGGAAAAGAACAAAAAATCAAGAGAGCCCTAATTTTTTCATCAAAATTGACACCCACAGAAGATAATTGACTAGTAATAGTATTAAACTCATTTAAATGATCTGCAATAGATCCACCTTCTACCATTTTCATATTAAATAAATGCTTCATGAGAAATACCTTGTTTGAAGTGAAGGGCTTTTCATACAGTGTCACTAGGGTTTTCATCAAATCTTCTATCGTCTTTGCTTTTGTAATATTAAATGCCACTGATGGTGCCAAGCATAATTGAATGCTTCCGAGTGCCTTTCTACCCAAAAGTTCCCATTCAGCCTCTGACATAGTTCCTTGATTCTTGGCTTTGCCTTCCAACGGCTTCCATAAATCCTTCTGATATAGATAGTCTTCCATTTACATCTTCCATAACTGGAAGTTCTGCCCATTAAACCTATCAACCCTCAGCTTACCCTCATCTGCCATCACTCCCACTCAACCATGAGACTCCCACTTAACCATGAGACTTTCCTATAGAGGATAACTAAAAGACAACCTCACTTTGATACCACTTGTAGGGCCCATTTACCATTGCACCAAAAACCATGACTATTAGTGAACATGGAACACTGCATAATTAACCACCTGTGGGCAGGGGAGTGCATCACATCACCTAAAAATCTCCCCCTCGATGGGCATACTAGGTGCTTATGTGGGTCAGGAAGGCACCGGGGAGATTTGAACCCATGACCAGGCCAAAACTAGGCTCTAATACCAATTGTTAGGATAAACCACAGACAAAAATAAAAACTACATGCAAATATAACCAATAAGAAAAATTAATAGATCACACAGAAATGAACACAAGGCAGCAAGATTTAATGTGGTTCACCCAATCTCTGGGCTACGTCCACCAAATAGCAAATTCAATCTTATTACAATCCAATGATTATAGCCTGATTACAATCCGTAATCCCTTACAACTTAATACCATCGCAAGAACCAATTTCACATCACATCATGAAAAATACCCAACCCTAAACCCTTTTATACAAGTATTAAACTATTTTAGGGTTATAACATGTCAGCCATAATTAGCCATAACTTTAGTGGTAAATCTACGAATGGCAAATAGTACCAAATTTTATTTTTTTGGGGTGATGCCCCGAACCCTACTAATTATGAAGTATGTATAGTACTTTCCTGATCAGTCACCACAATCTAACAATAATACCTTTGGTGGAATTTATGACTACACTTTGCTCCGATCTAGGGTTTCCACAATGGTAGGATAGCTTAAAATTTGGTTCCTTCCACTCCATGCCTCGAACTAACATATCTAAACATTTCCTTGATTTGCCACTAGTGGATGCCATCATTTCCTTGTAGGGTTTGAGAGAATGTGAAAGTCTTCAATAACAATTCACTCAAATCTCTTCAATGCTCTAAAGACCACCTTGCACAAATAGATCTAAAAAATTTCTAGTGAGAAATGACTTTGATTTCTCCCTTTTTCATTAAATTTTACCATAAATGCCTGGTACAATCATTCACTCAAATGAAAGATTGTCATCCACTTCACTTGCACTGAATGCTTGACATAGTCTCACACTGAACTTAGTTACTCCCAACCTCACTTGGTAAGGTCTACAACCCAACCATGCTCAGTAAAGTCTTCAACCCAACCATGCCTAATAAATATTTGCATCTTTTAATCCATAATCCCTTTGCATCTTGAATGTTGGTTTGGATCTTTCATTCTACTAAGTAGAACTAATGTGAAATATCTTTAGAATCCTAGTTCTTGTTCTCCTATGAGAGATCAAGTGGAAATGTTGGAGTCACCCAATTCATGAGTTACATTATCATCATTGCTCAAACTTGTATTCTCAAAGGATTTTGGAACCTATTATTGTCTCATCTACTTTTTGATGTTACTAGCTTTTTCCTTCCTTCATCTTCAATTCTTCTAGTATTCATGACTAAGTTCTAGAAAAATGAAACATCTTGTGGTAGTGTCTCTTGTCCTCATGTGATATTTTACACAATTTATTCCATTGTGTCCAAATTTTCCACAGTAATGATATCTGCACAAACTATTATAGTCCCAACCAAATATTGCTTTCACAATTTTTTCTATTGGGTTCAATATCTTAGTTTTGCATTCTAAGGATTTGTGCCCATGCTTCTTACATTTGTGATATTTGACTTCAAACTTAGGTTTCTCTTTGCATTCATTTTCCCAATGACCATGCTGATTAAAATTGTAGCACTTTCCATTAAATTTATGTTTCCCATTGCTCCAACATTTTTATGATGTATGACCTATCTTACCATAGTGACTGTAAGTAGGTATTTGATTCTTTTGGGCTCCTTGCTTGGTTGATTCACCTTCTTTTGTATATCTAATTCATGTTTTTCCTTTTGTCTATAATGTCTTTACTCATTCAATTGATTCATGTTTTCTCTAGATTTCATCATCTTATCATTGGTTTGCCTTTCAATGATTAGATTTTTCTGCAGTCTTTCATTATTTGATCTTAGATTTATGATTTCTTCATTTGCATTGGTGACCTAATCAATGAAGTCTATTTTCTAAATGGATAGGTGCTGAATTTCATTGTTCTTTTCTTCTATTTTTTTTTTCTCTTCCATGACTTCACACAACCTTATTGACTAAATTTGTTGTTCTCCTCTTAGTTTTCTTACTTCTTCTCGAAGATTACAATTCTTTTCAAATAGTTCTTTGATTGCTTCATAAACTTTATCTGAATTGCTTAAATAGATTGAAAGATTTTTTCTTCTTTTTAGGGATTAAGAGAGTTTCTCTTTTTCTTTCTTGAGTTTTCCAATAGCCAATTCAAAATCTAGCTTCTCATTTTCAATAGCCTTGTCAAGTTTGAATACCTCCATAGCCTTTGATCTTTGCTCAAGCTATTAAACTTCTTTCCTGAGAACCACAAAGCTCTAATACCAATTATTGGAAATATGATGATAGGCTAAGTTACTAAGAGGGGAGGGATGAATCATTAATTAATAAAAGTTAATCCTTCATGAGTATTTTGATCTAATTGTATGCATGAGAAACTAAAAAACATTAAAGCATTCCTAACACTCTGACACACAATTTGGTGACCCAGAAACCTTCCATGTAGAAAGTAAAAATGGGGTGGGGATGATACCCACAAGATTTAGTACTGTAGTATAAAGTTGGCCTATTAAGGCTTACAATGATCACTTTTGATGATCTACCCTATTAGGAGTAATAAGGACTACTAGATCCACCTTGCAAAAGGATTTACAAACATAAGATGAAGTATGTACTCAGTAAAGAGATTTACATAAGACTATTAAGTCTACTTTGTGAAAGGATTTGACTGATCCACTTGTTAAGATGAAATAGTAGATGATCTCAAATCTACAACTTCATTTGGTAAATGAGATTCTTTTGAGTATAGTATTCACCTTTCTATGATAGATAAATCTTTTTTACTCCTTATACTATTGTAGCCTTTGTAATTCACTCTTCTGCTCTCTTTTACTTCTTACATTACTTCCATATCTTACTCATTGGATGTGATATAATAAATTACCTATATACCAATCCAATTTACATATTATAAAGTCAGCCACAATATAAGTTTACACCAAAACCACAAAGTTGGCCCAGTTATAGGAACTTAGGTTTTGAAGACTAGCTCAATGATGTTCTGGTAGTCAACATATATTGTCAATGCTTGGCATCATCATGCACTTGATAGATGTAGAAGCTCAATCCATATTGAGCACTTCTAAGTAGTCTTAAACTTGGTCTACACTGATGACTTAATGAATATTGTGAAACTCGACATATAAACTGAATCATTCAATTCACACTACATAGCTCAATTAATGCTATCACTACAAGCTCAGTATAAACTAAGTCACTTGTTTAACATTGAGTATCACAGTTAACACTAGATGTACATCATAGTAATTGCAAACTTGGTAAGCATTGCACAACTCTATGTGTACTAATAAACTTGGCATACATTAAGATGCTTGGTTTATACTATTGATTAACATCTTGGTAGTAACTTCTTGGCATAAACTAAATACTATCCCTTGGACTTGGTAGCAACTATAGAACTCAGTAGATACGGTAATGCTTGGTTAACACTATTAACTATACAATGTGCTTGATAGATACTTACAATCTAAATAAGTGTATGTTACTAATAATAAACATGATTGAAATGTCAACATAAGGGCACAAACAAAGAATAAAGAACAACAATCAAAGAACATAACCAAGGGTTTAGTACTAAACAATAACAAATCAATTAGTGAGAAGAATCTTAGCCACAAAAACATCTCCCCACTAATATCATACTTGGAGAGCCATTACAAGAGAATAAGTGACATAAGAAATACAAGAGAAATATCTTTAAATCCACATAACTTTTGGATCTATCTCTACTAACTTGAAAGAAAAAGAGATAAAAGGAAAGAGAGTGATTAGCTCACCCTATAGAAGGCCCACCCCACTATGAATCATTGAGAGATATGCTCCAAGAGATAGCACTGAAATAGTCTAATGAGGTGGTAACCTACTAGTCAACCCACCAAAGTTTCATCAATAGATCAACATTCTTTGTATGACTATGGTATGGTTCTATGTAAAAAGATGTGTTATCTATGTATGACACTTATCATGTTGTGTTTGTATGAATTACATATATATGAGACTTTAGAAAATTGTTATGTGTGTTCAAAATATAAGATTTACTATATATGTATGTATATTTGGATGTGTTACATCCCATGAATGAAGTTTAGAAAGTTTTTCTTCGTTACCCATTATGAGATTTAGCATATGTGTTTGTGTGTGAAAAAGAGAGATGAAGTAAAAATGCATAGATTTGAGAATGAATTAGAAAACATACCTAACATTTCAGGCTAAGGTATTCCAAACCACATGCAATATCCATATTTTCTGGCATATGTAAAAAATACTATGTACAAGGAGGGTGTATATATGCCCCCCTAATTACCATTTCTATGTTAAAATAGACATGAGAAGGAAGAGAAAGAGGATAATCATTTACACAAGAAGGAGATATCCATTTAGCAACAACATAAACTAAATTCATAGTGAAGAACTTGGAGTCCTCAATTTAGAACATAGATAATTGTGAAAAAGATATATCACTTATGGAAAGAGGATCCTTATAAGAGAGACCTTTTAAGAACAAGACACCCACTTAAGAGGAGTTCTTGATTAATATGAAATCTCTGAGAAGAAGGGAAGTAGAATAAGAATAAACATATTCAATCCCCCCACCCATATATATATATATATATATATATATATATATATATATATATATATATATATATATATATATATATATATATATATATATATTGGTGAAATAGGGATATGTGGATGGCATATATCAATCTTCAAACAAGGAAAAATGTACATAATGGATAAAGCTTTGCTTGATAAATAAGAGTCAATGATATATATATATATATATATATATATATTGGTGAAATAGGGATATGTGGATGACATATATCAATCTTCAAACAAGGAAAAATGTACATAATGGATAAAGCTTTTCTTGATAAATAAGAGTCAATGAACTAGGAAATGCACCTCTTTGAAAGAGAGAATCCTTAGTCAAGACACAATTCTTTATTAAGAAAAGAACAATATCACATAACGAACAAGTTGTATGTAAGTTAAAGAAAGTAGATCTATAGACAAAGATAAAGAATATACAAAGACTCTTGTCCCCCAAGCATGATACAAGAAATTAAACCCATTGTAAATTATATAAAAAAGGCATGAAGTGATAAAGATGAGTCATAACAAAATAATTGATAACCATGCATAAAATAATAGCATGTAACATCTATCAAGTGTAATATAATTCTATACCATGTTTAGAATAGAAGAATCAATAGAAGATTTCAATATGAGAAGCATTAAGATCATAAATATGAAATGTTACAACAAAGAAGACATATCTATCGAAAGACAAAGCCATTATACAAGTAGAAAAGGATCTCATAGAGATAAGGTTTGAGAGTATAAAAGAGATAAGAAAATCATCATCTCGCATAAGAGATAAATATGAATGGATCTCAAGAAGAGAAAGGAACCTTTCCCCCTAATGAAGGACAAGGGAAAGAAAACTATTGGAAGATTCCAAGGACACATTATATAAGATAATAAATTTGGAATTCTTTAGAATAACTAAGAGAGTGGGGGGGTGAATCTATTATCCAAGGTCCAGATGTACAAATAAAACTTTTCAAAGCTTAGTAGACCCATGTCCATAAAATATTATCATGCATGCATCCATTAGATCATACAATACCTAAAATTCATAGGTTACTATCCTAGGTCAAAAAAACTTTGCTGAAATGTAAACAGGAAATAACATAAGAATATTTACATAATTTGACACAAGGATTTTACGTGGAAACCCAATTTGGGAAAAACCACTAGTAACATGCTAATAATTCTCATAGTTCTGAAGTGATACCTTGTGAAAGGCCAACCCTATTAAAGGCTACAATACACATTGTTAAATGCGATGTGGTTAAAGGATTACAATCACCCTATTAGGAGTGAGCCTTGTTATATGAATTTAGACAATTATATTAGAATATCATCCCAATAAAGGATTTAATCCAAAGGATTTACCCTAGATTGATACAATGATTAGAATGTAATATTAAGGCTTGATCTAATAAAAAATTATGACTCACTTGTACATTACAAATCTCTATTTTAGTCCTCAATTCCACTTGGCATTCACATACTTCAACTCTGATAATTTTTTCTCCCTTCAAACATTCATACTCTTAAGCCTTATTTCTTTGCATTCCAACTATAGTCACTTCTGTTTGACCACTGAATGAAGCAATACCCTAGACTTCTTGTCTTCCTTAAGTTGTAGCCCATGAAAACCTTTTCTTTTGACTAGCTATCTCTATAAATAGAGAATTTAGATCTTTTTTCACTTAACCACAATCATCCATTTTAGAATTAGGTAGGATATAATGAGTCTACCCACTATTCTATTTGGTTCCTCTTGAAACTTCTTCTACAATCTTCCTTGAATTTTCCTCAAAATGGTTTACCTTGAATTATGTACCACTAGATCATCATAGTTATCTTCCACATGGTTCACATAATTCAAGAAAACAAAATAGTCAACACAAATTCATAAAATCTTTGATTTAATACATTTACTGGCACTCAACATCAATATGCTATCATTTGACATCTATACTTTTCTGTCACTTGGCCAAAACTAGTTCACTCAGAAAATAGTAAAGTTTTTTGATGCTTGACACCAACTAAACCTTACTCGAAACATACTAACAATCACTCAGATTGCACTATTTTTTATCTTTACTGAGCACCTTTTGTTTTTAACTCAGCTTCTACCAATTTATTCTTGGCTTACATTGTCTACTTGACAAGGTTTAGTCTAAACACTTTTCTTACTGGTCTTCTTTCAATCTTAAGTAATCTCTTATTTTAGACTTTAAGTAGATAAAGAATAAACAATAGTACTAATTTCTTACTTGGTCTTAATTCTTCTTTTATATACCAAATAACTCAACCTTTCTCTAGGTGCTATTGTCATCTCCTCTTTTCAAATCCTCTTTGTCAATCAGCTAAATGATAGCTTTTAAACCGAAAAGAAATTATCTCACCAAAAAGAAGTAGGTTTGATATTATTGAAAAAATAATGATTGTTCCATTATAGGTTTTTCTCTTTAAAATAATCTTATATCGACAATCTCCCTCTTTGGCATTGATCACAAATCAATATCGACAATAATACTAAAAGGAAAAATTTGAAATTTCTCCCTCTATTAGTTTAGTAAATGGCATTCCTCTATGTAGGGTATTGTGAGCTTTGTCAAGTTCCTTTACTACTCCCTCTTTCTTATATCTCCCTCTTTAGAGTATCTCTCTATCTTTTTGATATTCAATTATCTATCTCTACTTATATCTCCCTTGTCTTATCTTCCTCTTATTCTTCGCTTAATATAATCATTTTCAGGTACACTATCTCCCTCTTGTAGTCATTTCTCCATCTTTAACAATAATACCAAAGACTTGTCATCTCTATATGTAGATATAATTAATTTAGGTTCTCCCTTTGTCAGCCTTCTTGCGACTATAAAACTTCAAGTTCAACTACTTCATTACTTTAGGATGCTCCTAAGGTAATATACACTGCATCAAGTTTTAAGATACAACATTTGGCTTAGCTAATGTGGGGAAATACTTATGCTTCTTAAGTTATCTTTGGATAAGGGTATCACCGCTATTTTACCTCTTAGATACTCATGAGAATCCTTAGGTAAATATTTGGTAAATATATCAACTATCTATTATTTTTTATTCACATATTTCATCCTTACTTATTTGTCTTGAACTAACTCTCTCAAGTAATGATACTTTATTGCAATGTTTAGTACCACAAGTTTAGTAATATCCTCCTTCATACTTGTTGGAGTCTGAAAATGTTACCCATTTCCAATTACCCTAATGAGAACAAAATGTATCTAGGGGCAGCTGACTCCCATTATTAACACATCCATTCAGACACCAGGCCAACTATAAGGCATGACCCTTCTTCTTCTTCAGGCTCTACAAAACCTAGGCGGGTGAACCTCTTTAGATCTGACCATGTGACCAGTGTAATAACCATATTCAAGATCTATAAAAGCAAATGAAACCCCTAATTCTTCTATGCTTAACCAGGAGATCACAAGCATAAAATAGCTAAGGACATGACTAATGAAATTGGAAAGCTAAGTGAGGGTTATACTTTGAATATCTTTCAACATAAAAGAGAAAATTGACTTAATTATTGAGGAAAGACAACATGTTCAATATGCAGCAAAACTTTAATGATCCTACAAACGATCAGTGCCTTATCCATTGGGCAACCCTACACTCCAGAATTATGCATCCTTGAACATCAATCAACATATAACATATGTTAAGACATTCATGTTCAGTCTATTCACCTATGAATTAGACAACAATATCCAATATAACCCATACTTTCTCACATTCTTTTTTAATTGAATCTGCAACCTTGTCTGAAATCACAAGCACTTATATGGATCCTTGAGTCAAAGGCAAGCAAACGTCAAACATACTACCGAGCAATTACAAATAGGTTCAAGATCTTTGTTCTTGAACATATAACATTACAAATTCAATAAGAAAGGACACAGAATTATATTGAAATTCAAAAGAACTTCTACACATTGTATTTATCTCCTTGAAATAAGTACATTAGGAATGCATAAAACAAGATACAAGATCACACTAGTGTATCAGAACTATCTATGAAATCCATATGCTATTCATACAAGACATGCTAGGTACGTGGTTTTCACAGCATGAGCACAGCTCCAAGACCTAAAAAACTTTGGAAAACCAACCAATAACCCCCCTCCCCCCTAGCCTTGGGATCTCACTTAAATACTGTGAGATGCAACAAGCCTCAGGAATAGAGAACTGACAATTTTCCCTTACAAAAGATATCTTAAGTTTGTAACGGCAGAAAGAAGAAAAAATGATTAACAAAACATTATGTAGATCAAATATTCTCCTGTAAGCTCCTTTTCTGTTACCACCTTTTGCTGATTCGGCTTTACCACTAATTTTTTGTATGCACAAATGCTAAGACCACCCTATTAATGAAAAAATTAACTTTGAAGAATATGCACCAACCTAGGCCCGTGGGTTTTGTCACGATGACTACTGAATGAGAGTCATGTTTACTTCCCACTCTTTACTGATCATGCCAGGCTTCAGAAATAATAGAATCATTGCTTAGCATGTAGTACAGAAGCTGGAAAACAATGTGGTTATAAAAAATAACAAAATAGGGATGCTCTGATCCCCAGCCATGTCTGTTTCCTTAACCAACTTCTTGCCAAAATCTGCCATCCACTGACACAAAAAGGGGAAACACGCACAAAGAATGAAGAAGACTATACCCAAAGGTATAAAATCTTCCTCACCCTCTTCCAAAACTATGCACAGGGTCCCAAATATTTTTTCTACCCTAGCATCAAACTAAAATACTTTGAAAATTTGTTTAAAAGATGATGTTTCTGCTGAAAAGGTTGTTAGCTTAAAAAGTCTATTCCTTTTTCTTCTTACCACCTTGGTGCCTTGACTACGACACCTGATTACTAGCTTTCCTCTATCAAAAAACCATACACAAGCATATGAAGCTAACCATTTTCCTTTTTTTAACCATCCTCTAAAAATAAATAAATCATTTGTCAAAGTATTAGTGTCCCAAAACCAACTGCTCCCAACGAACAATCCTTCCACTATCCATACCCTCAGACTTAGTGAAATCTTTAGAAACATCTTTTGAAAAAAAAAAAATAGGATTGAGAAATGCAGAGACTATGGTATACAATTTTACCTGAAGCCTTTCCTTTTATCTCTGTAACTTATGCATTTTATCCTTGAGCCAACTACCTTACACTCATGCCAAATCTACCTCAATCTCAGCTGTAACTTTTTTCGTTTAGAGATGACTCATGAATTTCTACTTGCACAAGTTGATATTGGGCAAATCTCACTTGTTACACCCTATTCTTTACTTTCACATGTGAAGGTTTTCACATCTCATTAATATGCATTATAATACCACCTTCAATAGTAAAATATGCACCATCGATCTTGAAAATCGTATTAGTTGATACTGTGAGCATGACGGCTTCAAAATCCACTAGGCAAGCTGGTCTAGAAAAACCCAATCAAAATTAGCCATGTGTGCAATTTATCTTTTAGTGGGCACTTTGCGTGAGAACCGCAAATTTTAATTGAATCAACGACCTAAGTCTACCTCACATGTCACTTATGTGCTTGCCCACATTTTGAAAGCTCCTCGCATTTTGAAAATGTGGGCCAGTGCCCTCCGTTGATCTAAAGAAGATCAACAGTTGATGAAGAAAATCCTGAACAACCATTGCGCTGTGTATTTATCACAAAACACGTGACATTTCAAAAATGGCATGATTTGGTTAATTGTGATACGGTCCACAATCCTTTCACCCGCATTATAAAATCATACGGAAATAAAACAATGTGGGCAAATGCTAGCCGCTGATGCTGGCTTAGATCGATGGTGATTCAAAATTTCAATAATAGGTGGCCCATCCCAATGATCTTGACCAATGAGAAAATACCTTTTATTGCACATGTTCTGACAAAACTGACTGTTGGCACTCAAAACTTCGATGCCCATGAGATCGTTACTTCTTCGCACTTTGGTCCCACTATACCACGTGTGACAAAGTGGCATGCCCATAATATTTTTCTACCTCTCATCTTGAAAATGTGGGTATGCCTCATTCATCAATCTCACATAGATCGACGATATTCATAACTTGTCCTCTTTGCTCATACAGAATCTCCTTGTGTCTTCATAAGGGACAGACGTCTCTTATGCGCTTTCTCGCATTTTGTAAGTTCCTCGCATTTTGAAAATGCAGGAATGCATGGTCCGTCAATCTGAACAAGATCTATGATCACCAAGACTTGCATGGTAAGTTTGAACAACAACCTTTTGGATTTAAAAAGGTGTAAACCCTGATTACCTTAAACTTAAAGAAGATTTAATCTAAACATTATTTCAAGTTTGCCTAAGGTTTAAAAGGCATGCCCTGAGCAAGAAAATGAGAAAGGGCTAAAGGATTTCAAAGGATGTGGTGGATTTGTACACTGTAATAGGTTCTTGACTGAGTTCTGCATATTAAATGGGGTAGAAAGCAGATTTAGGATCTTAAGGATCCTAAAAGGAAAACCGAGTGCACATTCAATTATGGGCATTCATAGGGCTTAACTTTGTCAAAATTTCAAATGGATGCTCAAAATGGGAATGCAATTTTGAGTGCCAACAATGGCTCTGTCTGGGGAAACATGTCCCTTGCAGACATGGTAAGGTTTTAGATCTTTGGGAGAAGTAGAACACATACCTGAAACAACAAAACTTCTCTCGAATAGCTTATTGAAAGCAAGGAAACAACTACTTCTACTTTTTACAAACGATGACCCCGGGCCACTGAACTTTGACAAAATTGTTTACCTCTATCATAAGCATGATTCTCATATGAACTTTCATGAGGTAGACTAAAATTTCTCCTATCAGTCTCACCAATCATATTATCATTATATAACAAATCACTTGGCAAAATAAAATCATCACTCTTACTTTCATAATGCATATAAAAACTTACTTCGTCCTCAACCATTTTCTCATTATGAAAGTTTTGATCAGCATGCTTAAACATATCAAGCTGAAACTAAAAACCCTCTTCATTTAATGGCTCATGCATGCTATCATTCTTGAATATGAAGGCTTCATATTCAACTTGGGGAAAAAGACCACTCATACCCTCAAAATGTGTATCCCTTCGCATAATCGGATAGGAATCAAATGAATAATCTGACTGATACTCATATATGTCATCCACATCAGAATCTAAAACTAATCCATAATCTTCAAATAGTTCTTCACAATCAGCAAATAGATTAGTCTTCACATCAGGGAGTTCATCATAAATCTCATTGCAAGGTGCATACTGATTTTCAAAAACAACTTCATCAAACACCTTGTCATTTACCTCCTCAAATGCTACATAATCATTAGTTTCACTATCAAACTCGGAAGAAGAACATTCTGATTTCTTACAGCAGTAAGACAAGGTATCATCATCAAACTCGTTCTCAAATAAATCTGAATTTTACATGTGTTCTTCAAAAAGAGAATTGATAATTCCATGCAAAGTGCCTTTGTAGACATTAGGACAAGTGATGTGCTCATCAACATCAAACTCCTCACCATATAACGGATTAGTGAAAACTTTAAAACCATTTCTAACATTACTATCATGGACACTTTCAGCATATGAAGAAGAAAGATCAGAATCATATGAAGACTCAACATCAACTCCATCAACGAAGCAAGTAGAATACAGATCAAAGTTACTTTCATTGTCTCCATATAGGTGATTCAAATGTCTTGCAAGAAAATCATCATTTATCTTACCAAAAGGTGATGATACATTAATCTCAGGATCAATCACGTACTGATCATCACTGCACTCATCCTCAAGACACTCTTCTATACAATTAGGTACTATGTCTTTATGGATAACCTCTTTGTCTTCATATTATGTAGACACATTTTCTTCATAACTTTTAATCTCAAACTGATTTACACAATTTTGAAATGGAAATTCACTTTCAGATTTAAGAAAAGAATTCATACCTTTACTGACATACGAGCACTCACTTTCATCATTACTTTCTTCTTCCCAATCAACATCTGATTCACATGAAGACGAACACACACTAGCACTATCCTCTTCTTGACTTGAGTAATGACTCTCATCATCAGCTTCATATGACACCTCTTGATAATATATTGGATCAGCAACTTCATGATCACTTGAAAGATGACTTTCATCTTTATCATACTCACATTGATATGATTATCTTTCAACTTCAGATTTAACAACATTCTCAACATGATGCAATCTCTTAATGAGATAATTCATTTCTAGCCTATCCTGTTGGTCAAGAGAATGTGTCTCAACCGCTGAAATATTATCAACATATGAGCTTAGTTCTTTTGACTGTGACTAAGATACATGTGATTTACATTCTTTATATTGTTTCATCTTGCCATGGCATGTTGGATCAGCAATTTCACCTCTATCACTTGATATATCACTTTTGGTTGTTTCCTCCTCATATTGAGATGAATATCCTTCAACTTCAAAGTTTACAACATTCTCAACCAAAGGCATATTATCAATAGGAGGAGAAACAACTGAATTTATTTCTCGCATGTACAATTCGTCAAGTGAACTATCTTTATGTTCTAATGTTGTAATACCACAAACATGTGCATTTAATTCAATAATAATGGAATCATTTCTTCTTTGCAATAGAGAGATTTCATGTTCACATGTTTTTATTTCTGAATCTTCAACAAAACTATTTATAACAGCAGGAATGCTTATTTTCTGATCTAAAATTAAAGATTCTATATGACATTGATTTGTTCTTTGCACCTCATCTTGCTGGCAAACATTTCTAGAGAAGTAAATCCAAGTTAGGCCAAGCTTTATGTTATTCTCAATCTCTATAGCTGTCATGAATGCTTGATGCAAAGTCTTGGGTTCTTTATCTCTCAACAGATAGTTCATCTTCCTATCAAATGCACTGAGATAAACCACTAAACACATTTCATCATCTGGCTTGTAACTTTAAGGAAATTCACTCAAAATCTTTGCAAATCTGATATTAAATTCAGGAACTAACTCACCATTCTTGATTTCAATTTTAAAAAACTTATCAAAATATTCAGAGATGCTTACTCTTTTCCCAAACTACATCATGAAGGCTGACATTAATTCATCACAGGATGAAATTGAACATGCTGGTAAAAATGAAAACTAGTCCCTAGCATCATCCTCTAAAGTCTGAACAAGCAATTTCATCTGAATGTCTTCATGAGCAATTTCAAAATCACCAACCAAGTCACTAAACAACTGAACATGATGATTGGCTGAATTTTCATGGTTTCCACCAAACTTAGGAAAATACTGTCTAAGGTTACAAGGTACAATATTCGGGAAACCATGGATACCATTAAAATTCAATGGGATATACCTCCTGGTAGAGATGGATCTAGGAATTTCACTAACAGGCTGCATACTAGATGAGATAAAACTCGACATTCTTCAACTCAAGACTCATTCATCATTAAATACTTTCAGAATTCATAATTTGCAGCAGATCTTCACAACCCTTTACCAAACGAATGCTTCAAATACACTTCACAACTTTAAAACAACAATTGAAACCAAATCCAGTAAAATGTATAAAACATAAAACTATTCTCCTCTTCTTAGTGCTCGAACTTCACTTGATGGAGAATACATATGTAGAACTAACTTTCATGGGAAAGAAAATTGCATGAAAGTATAAAATACCTCAAGTGTTGCTATATGAAACCACTAATCTGCTGATTAGCCTGGTGCTAACATGAATTCCTCACACCACTGATCATAACCTTACAGAGTCGCCATCTTATTGAAGAGAGAAATGAAATCACAGCTATGATTCATCTTTATCATTAAAATTATTGTGACAACAGATCAAACAACACTTCCAGACTTATTTGTCAGAAACTTATACTAGATCTCTCTTCTTGCTTGCTAATTCATCTAACTTTCAGATCTGCTTGATTCCCATGAAAACTCTTGAAAAAAATTTATACATCACTGATCTACAATGATTCAAAGATCCTTTAGATAGAGTCACCACTCACTGTTGTGAGAAAGATTTTTAAAATGATTCATAACACTACAGATCTGAATCAAAAATTCAACTTGAAAACTTTGCAAAACTTTTAACAACATTTAAAAGAGAGAAAACATCTTTCACCAATTCTGACTCTAAATTACAACAGTATTCTGAAAACAACAACCGGTTGACATGACTAAAGATGAATGCTCTTAGCAACACAATCTATATTCAACCTTTAAAAATACTGCTGCAAATGGATAAAAACTTACTTGGGTGCATTATTTGGAGTAAGAAAACTTGAAAAGGACATCAAAGAACTTACTACTGAAACCTTTTAATGCACTTCTCCTGCTGTATTGAATCTCTTCTTTTCTAATTATGCAGGTTTGTCTTAAATTTGATTCAATACAGTCCCCAATAGAGTCACCATTTTTTTGGAGTCTGAAAATGTTACCCATTTCCAATTACCCTGATCAGAACAAAACGTATCTAGGGGCAGCTAACTCCCATTATTAACACATCCATTCAGACACCAGGCCAACTATAAGGCATGACACTTCTTCTTCAGGCTCTGCAAAACCTAGGTAGGTGAACCTCTTTAGATCTGACCATGTGACCAATGTAATAACCATATTCAAGATCTATAAAAGCAGATGAAACCCCTAATTCTTCTATTCTTAACCAGGAGATCACAAGCATGAAATAGCTAAGGACATGACTAATGAAATTGGAAAGCTAAGTGAGGGTTATACTTTGAATATCTTTCAACATAAAAGAGAAAATTGACTTAATTATTGAGGAAAGATAGCATGTTCAATATGAAGAAAAACTTTAATGATCCTACAAATGATCAGTGCCTTATCCATTGGGAAACCCTACACTCCAGAATTATGCATCCTTGAACATCAATCAACATATAACATATGTTAAGACATTCATGTTCAGTCTATTCACCTTATGAATTAGACAACAATATCCAATATAACCCATACTTTCTCACATTCTTTCTTAATTGAATCTGCAACCTTGTCTGAAATCACAAGCACTTATATGACTCCTTGAGTCAAAGGCAAGCAAACATCAAACATACAACCGGGCAATTACAAATAGGTTCAAGATCTTTGTTCTTGAACATATAACATTACAAACTCAATAAGAAAGGACACAGAATTATATTGAAATTCAAAAGAACTTCTGCACATTGTATTTATCTCCTTGAAATAAGTACATTAGGAATGCATAAAACAAGATACAAGATCACACTAGTGTATCAGAACTATCTATGAAATCCATATGCTGTTCATACAAGACATGCTAGGTACTTAGTTTTCACAGCCTGAGAAGAGCTCCAAGAGCTAAAAAACTTTGGAAAACCAACCAATAACCCCCCTCCCCACCCATAGCCTTAGGATCTCACTTAAATACTATGAGATGCAACAAGCTTCAAGCATAGAGAACTGACAAGTGTCCCTTACAAAAGATATCTTAAGTTTGTAACGGTAGAAAGAAGAAAAAATGATTAACAGAACATTATGTAGATCAAATATTCTCTTGTAAGCTCCTTTTCTGTTACCACCTTTTGCTGATTCGGCTTTACCACTAATTTTTTGTATGCGCAAATGCTAAGACCGCCCTATTAATGACAAAATCAACTTTGAAGAATATGCACCAACCTAGGCCTGTGGGTTTTGTCATGATAACTACTGAATGAGAGTCATCTTTACTTCTCACTCTTTATTGATCATGCTAGGCATCAGAAATAATAGAATCATTGCTTAGCATGCAGTACAGAAGTTGGAAAACAATGTGGTTATAAAAAATAACAAAATAGGGATGAATTGATCCCCAGCCACGTCTATTTCCTTAACCAACTTCTTTCCAAAATCTGCCATCCACTGACTCAAAAAGGGGAAACACGCACAAAGAATGAAGAAGACTATACCCAAAGGTATAAAATCTTCCTCACCCTCTTCCAAAACTATGCACAGGGTTCCAAATATTTCTGCTACCCTGGCATCAAACTAAAATACTTTGAAAATTTGTTTAAAAGATGATGTTTTTGCTGAAAAGGTTGTTAGCTTACAAAGTCTATTCCTTTTTCTTCTTACCACCTTAGTGTCTTGACTACGACACCTGATTACTGGCTTTCCTCTATCAAAAAACCATACACAGGCATATGAAGCTAACCATTTTCCTTTTTTGAACCATCCTCTAAAAATAAATAAATCATTTGTCAAAGTATTAGTGTCCCAAAACCAACTGCTCCCAACGAACAATCCTTCCACCATCCATACCCTCAGACTTAGTGAAATCTTTAGAACCATCTTTTGAAAAACAAACAACGGGACTAAGAAATGCAGAGACTATGGTATACAATTTTACTTGAAGCATTTCCTTTTATCTCTGTAACTTATGCATTTTATCCTTGAGCCAACTACTTGACACTCGTTCCAAATCTACCTCAATCTCAGCAGTAACTTTTTTCGTTCAGAGATGACTCATGAATTTCTACTTGCACAAGTTGATATTGGGCAAATCTCACTTGTTACACCCTATTCTTTACTTTCACACATGAAGGTTTTCACATCTCATTAATATGCATGATAATACGACCTTCAATAGTAAAATATGGACCATCGATCTTGAAAATCGTATTAGTTGATACTGTGAGCATGACGACTTCGAAATCCACTAGGCAAGTTGGTCCAGAAAAACCCAATCAAAATTAGCCATGTGTGCAATTTATCTTTTTGTGGGCACTACGCATGAGAATCACAGATCTAAATTGAATCAACGACCTAAGTCCACCTCACATGTCACTTATGCACTTGCTCGCATTTTTAAAATGCGGGCCAGCGCCCTCTGTTGATCTAAAGAAGATCAACGGTTGATGAAGAAAATCCTAAGCAACCATTGCACTGTGTCTTTATCACAAAACACGTGACATTTCAAAAATGGCATGATTTGGTTAATTGCGATACAGTCCACAATCCTTTCACCCTCATTATAAAATCATACGGAAATAAAATAATGCGGGTGAACGCTAGCCATTGATGTTGGCTTAGATCAATAATGATTCAGAATTTCAATAATAGGCCGCCCATCACAATGATCCTGACCAATAAGAAAATACCTTTTATTGCACATGTTCTGACAAAACTGACTGTTGGCACTCAAAACTTCGGTGTCCATGAGATCGTTACTTCTTTGCACTTTGGTCCCACTGTGCCACGCGTCACAAAGTGGCATGCCCACAATATTTATCTGCCTCTCATCTTGAAAATGTGGGTATGCCTCATTCGTCGATCTCACATAGATCGACGATGTTCATAACTTGTCCTCTTTGCTCGTACGAAATCTCCTTTCATCTTCATAAGGGACAGACGTCACTTATGTGCTTGCCCGCATTTTGTAAGTTCCTCGCATTTTGAAAATGTGGGAATGCATGGTCCATTGATCTGAACAAGATCTACGATCACCGAGACTTGCATGGTAAGTTTGAACAACAACCTTTTGGATTTAAAAAGGTGTAAACCCTGATTACCTTATACTTAAAGCAGATTTAATCTAAACATTATTTCAAGTTTGCCTAAGGTTTAAAAGGCATGCCTCGAGCAAGAAAATGAGAAAGTGCTAAAGGATTTCGAAGGATGTGGTGGATTTGTATACTGTAATAGATTCTTTACTGAGTTTTTCATATTAAATGGGGTAGAAAGCTGATTTAGGATCTTAAGGATCCTAAAAGGATAGCCGAGTGCACATTCAATTATGGGCATTCATAGGGCTTAACTTTCTCAAAATTTCAAATGGATGCTCAAAATGGGAATGCAATTTTGAGTGCCAACAATACCTTTGAGTATTTGTTTAATCCATACCAAATTTTGTACAATTTACTGCAACAACCACATATTCAACTTCAATAGTAGCTTGAGATATGCAATTTTGTTTATTGGTGGTCTAGGTGACCAATATTTTTTATAAGAAAAAATCTCCACCGCTTGTTCTCTTTCTATCATCAATTCTTCTAACCCAATTAGTATTAGTGTAGGCTCTCAACTCAAAATTTTAATATTTCTTGTAATATAAACCTAATCTTCTATTCCTTTTAGATATCTCATAAATCTCTTAACAACCATAAAATGATTCTCCTTAGGATTTGTAGTGAATCTTGTAACAATTCCAATAGATAACGCAATGTCAAGTCTACTATGTACTAAATATTGCAATTTTCTAATCATAGACCTGTAAAATGTTTGATTCACATCAGCAAAAACATCATTCTTTGAAAAT
The DNA here is from genome assembly GCA_028749045.1 of Cupressus sempervirens. Taxonomy (NCBI): domain Eukaryota; kingdom Viridiplantae; phylum Streptophyta; class Pinopsida; order Cupressales; family Cupressaceae; genus Cupressus; species Cupressus sempervirens. The sequence continues at coordinate 47,749,441 of CM053787.1, forward strand.
TTATGTTCTATCACCATAGGTGTGCTAACTAGTTTTCAATCCTCTAATACAAAAATTTTCAATTCTTCCTTCACATACTTAGGCTTAGTGATGTATATACCATATTTCATCTAATGTTCTTGCAAACCAACAAAGAACTTGATCTCTCCAAACATAGACATCTCAAATTGTTTCTTCATTTCATTTGCAAATGCTTTACATAATGTATCTTGACCTCTGAATATGACATCATCCACAAAAATTTCAGCTAGAAAAATACCTTTACCTCCTTTTATATTCAAGTATAGATTGTTTTTATCATTAGTCTTCTCAAAACCAATCTTTACAAGATAATTGTGAAGCCTTTCATACCATGCTCTTGAGGTTTGCTTTAAACCATATAAGGCTTTTTGTAGTCTACATACCATGTTCTTATTGTTAGCATCAAAAAATCCTTCAAGCTATTCTATATAAACCTCTTCTTCTAATATGCCATTCAAAAATGTTGACTTTGCATCCATTTGATAAACTTTGAAACCTATATATGCAGAGTAAGAAAGTAAAGTTCTTAGTCCTTCCAATATTGCAATAGGGGCAAATGTTTCTGCATAGTCTATTCCTTCTTCTTGTTCATACCCCTTGTAAAATAATCCTCCCTTATTCCTTTTGACTTCATCATTTTCATCTAACTTTTTTCTATACATTCACTTGGTTCCAATCACATTCTTGTCCTCTGGTCTTAAAACTAGACTCCATGTCTTATTTTTCTCAATGTGATCAATCTCTTGTTTCATGGCTTTTCTCTAGTCCTCATTTTCTAAGGCATCATTCATAGTCTTAGGCTCATGTATACTCAATAAACATGTCACTTCTTAACATGTTTCTTCTCATTGGTCTAACATCTTTATCTCTAATAAATTATTTAGGAGGGTGATTTCTTTTGACATACTTTTACAATCTTGGTTCTACTCTTATTTCTTTAATAAGTCTATCAACTTCAAAATCACTATGTAATTCTCTATTAGGTAATTGAATATCTCTTTCATGTACACTTATCATAGAATCAGAATGTGCCTCAACTTCTATCTGCAACTCAATTCCTGAATGCATCTCAGCATTCATTGTATGTGACTCAATAGTCACTAAAACTTGATGTTGATTTACAACTTGTTTTACACCTTCTTCATCAATAGGCATACCTTCATAAATGTATACAAAAGATTTGTACTCTTTAGGTTCATTCATAGGTTCATCTTGATGTACCTTTGTATATTCATCAAACTTCACATTTTCACTTTAAATAACTTTGTCAGTGTTTGTATTTAAACACTTACAAGATTTACTTCTTGTCTAGTAACCAAGGAATATACCTTATTTACTTTTAACATATAATTTACCATTCCTAAAATCCTTAAAAATGTATCACTTGCTTCCAAATACCTCAAAATATTTTACATTGGGTGAGTATCTAGACCATAATTCAAAAGGTCTTAATTGAGTACCTTTCTTGACTTGCACGTGGTTCAAGGTATAGATAACTATACTTACAACCTCTCTCTAGTATTTCAAAGAAATATTCTTCTCTATCATGAGTTTCCTAGCATAGTCCAGTATAGATCTATTCCTCCTTTTAGCAATCCCATTTTGTGGAGGGGTCCTAGGTGCAAAAGTTTGTCTTTTAATTCCTCTATCATCACAAAAAATCTCAAACTCATTTGATGTAAATTCTCTACCTCTATTAGATCTAAGATATTTTAAGCTTTTTCCTATATCCTTTTCAACTGTAGATAAGTACCACTTAAATATTTGGAAAGCATTATATTTCTATTTCAAAAACATAACTATCATCATCCTAGAATAATTATCAACAAATAGGATAATGCACTTGTCATCTTTGTAGCTTTGCACATCAATTAGTCTACACAAATTAGTATGAATAATCTCCAAAATTTCTTAAGAGGTGTGATTCTTACCTATAAAACTAGATTTTGTCATTTTTCCTAATTAACATTATTTGCATATCATATTGTTACATTTCTTCAGTTTAGGCAAACCTATGACTCTTTTCATGTTACTGATATTGACTAAGTTATCAAATTTAAAATGACATAACCTTTTGTTCCATAACCACACATCATCAAATTCTACAACAAGACAAGTAGCATCATTCTTATCAAGATAAAATTAATTACCTCTAGTCTGACCACATTTCCTAGTTAGCTTTCCATTAGTTTCATATATCTTTGTTATCTTGTTCTCAAACTCAAATTTGTAACCTAAACTATTTTGTTGTGACAAACTTAACATATTATAGTTAAGTCCTTTAGCATAATAAGCATTATTAAACATGATCTTTTATGTGATTTTGATATATCCTTTTCCTTTTATCAGACATGCTACATCTATTGACATTCTAGTCATGTTTGTTATTAGTTACATACACTTATTCAAATTGTGAGTTCATACCAAGCATAATCATGTATAGTTAATAGTGTTAACCAAGCATTTTAGTTGCGACTGAGTCTTATAGTTTCTATCGAGTCCTATAGATAGATTTTAGTTTGAACTAAGAAAGTACTACATAGTTAAAGATCAATATTGTAAATTGAGCATTTAAGTGTATGTCAAGTTTACTAGTGTAAACCAAGTTGTGCAGTGCTTACCAAGCTCATAGTTGATGTGATGTGAGTCAAGTGTTGACTGAGTTTCTTAGTGTGAACCAAGAGACTTAGTTAATACCAAGCTCAAGGTAATAGTGTTTACCAACCTAAGTAGTGTGAATCAAGTGATTCAGTTTATATGTCAAGTTTCATAGTATTCACCGAGTCACCAGTGCAAACCAAGTTCAAGACTACTTGGAAGTGATCACTATGGACTGAGCTTCTATTTCTACCAAGTGCATGATGATGCCTAGCATTGATAGTGCATGCCAAGTATCAAAACCTCACTGAGTCAGTCTTTAGAGCTTGAGTTTCTACACCTTGGCTAACTTTTTAATATTTGTATAAAATTGTATTGTGGCCGACTTTGTAATTGTATAATTAGATTGATATATATGTAATGTATTGTACCACATCCAAAAATCATCATGGAGAAGTAATGCAATGATAAAAGGTAGAGTAGATGAGTGACTTATAGAGGCTACAACTATATAAGGAGAAGCAAAGATTCATCTATCATAGCAAGGTGATTCGTACACTTAGAGGAATCTCATTTAGCAAACCAAGTTGCAAATCAGAGATCATCTACTGTTTCATCCTAACAAGTGAATTAGTCAACTCCTTTAACAAGATAGACCTAACAGTCTTATGTAAATCTCTTTACTAAGTGCATACTTCATTATATGTTTGTAAATCCTTTTGCAAGGTGAACCTAGTAGTCCTTGTTGCTCCTAATAGGGAAGATCATGAAAAATGATCATTGTAAGCCTTAATATACCAACTTTATACTGCAATACTAAAGATTGTGGGTATCATCCCCACCCCAATTTTACTTTCTATTTGTAAGGTTTTTGGGTCTCCAAATCTTGTGTTAAAGTGTTGTGTATGCTTTCATGTTTTTCAGTTTCTCATGCATGCAATTAGATCAAAATTCATATAAATGATTAATTGCTAATTGGGATAAAAGTTTTAGAAGTTATTGATTCACCCCTCCCATCTTAATAATTTACCTTTTGATAATATTTCCAACAATTGGTATCAGAGCTTTTTGGTTCTCAATGAAAAGTTTAATAGCTTGAGCAAAGATCAAAGGCAATGTAGGTTTTTAGACTTGACAAGGCTATTGAAAATGAGAAGCTAGACTTGGGATTGGCCATTGGACAACTCAAGAAAGAAAAAGAGCAACTCTCTCAATCCCTAAAAAGAAGAAAAGATCTTGCAGTCTATATTGAAGAAAGAATTGAAGACATCTATCCAAGCAATTTAGATGAAGTTGATGAAGAAAACAAAAGAACTATTGGATAAGAATAATACTCTACAAGATGTAAGAAAACTAAGAAGAGAGAAAGAAATTGAGTTAGTGAGATTGTGTGAAGTCATGGAAGAGAAAAAAAAGATAAGAGAAGAGATAGAAGGAAAGAACAATGAAATTCAGCACCTATCCCTTCAGCAAGTAGACTTCATTGATCATTTCACCAATGCAAATGAAGAAATCATGAAAATCTAAGATTAGAGAATGAAAGATTGCAGAATAATCTAAACATTAAAAAGAAAACCAGTGAAAGAATGTTGAAATTCCAAATAGACATGAATCAGTTGAATGAACAAAGTCACTTCAAACAAAAGGGAAAAGCAGGAATTAGATATACAAAAGAATGATAACCATCTAAGAAAGGAGCTCAAAGGAACCAAAAACCTACTTGCAATCACTATGGTAAGATAGGTCATACTTCAAACAAATGTTGGAGCAATGGGAAAGTAAAATTCAATGGAAAATGCTACAATTTTAATGAGCATGGTCATAGAGAAAATGAATGCAAAGAGAAACCAAAATTTGAAGGTAAATGTCACAAATGTAAGAAGCATGGGCAAAAGTCATCAGAATGCAAAACCAAGATATTGCATCCGACAAAAAAAATTATGAATGTTATATTTGGTTGGGACTGTAACACATGCTATAGATGTCATTACTATGGAGAATTTAGACAGTGTGGAATGAATTGTATAAAACATCACATGAGAAAAATAGATACTACCAAAAGATGTTTCATCTATACAGAACTTGGTTATCTTGCAAAGAATTGTATGAATACTGGAAGAATAGAATATGAAAAGAAGGAAAAAGATGATAAGATTAGAAAAAAAATGAGATAACAATGGGTTCCAAAGTCTACCAAGAATGCAACTCCAAGAAATGATGATCAAGTCACTCAAGAATTGGGTGACTCCACCATTTCTACTTGATTTTTCAAAGGAGAACTAGAACTAGGATATAGAAGAAGACATCTAAATAAGTTCTAGTTGATAGAAAAAAATATTCATATCATTATTCATGATGCAAAGGGATCACTAAGTAAAAGGATACTAGTTACTACCGAGTTACCTTCCTTATCGATTGAGATCAGGTCATAGACTTAACTGCGCAAGGTCAAGAGTAACTAAATTTTGTATGGCTACTGAATGAAGACTCTACTGAATAATCAATACAAGAAAAGTGGATGATAGTTTGTCAAATTAATCTAACTTTCATACTAGGTATTTATGGAAAAATTTGAAAAAAGAATAGAAATCAAAGTCATTTTTACCATGAATTTTTGAGAGAAAATTGTGCAGAGTGATCTTCAAAAGCATTCAAGTGATTTGAGAAAATTGTTATCAAATCTTTTGAATTCTCTTAAACCTTATTGAGTAAAGATGAAGCAACTAGCAGTAAAGCAAAATGAGGGTCAGACATGTTGGTTCGAGGTGTAGAATGGAAGGCACTAGATTTCAAGCTAACTCCTATAGTTGTTGAAACCCTAGATCTGAATGGAGCTTCATCACAAACCCCTCCCAAGGTACTCTTGATCAATGGCATCTATTCTCATTTTAAATGTGTTATTCAGGATATTGGCACTCTAGAAATGGATGGATGTTTAAAGGATTTATGCGTTGATGGCATTTTGAAACCTAAGCATCAACATCTCAAGGAAAAAGGTTTAAGTCATATTGCTCAGATGCCCTATGATTTCCAAGTCAAATGGATTAGGTATATCCTTAGTTGTGTGCACAATGGATAGTTGTGATTAGAGAAACCAATTCTAATAATAGAAAGATGATCCATAGGATCACTAGTCTACCAATGTTGGCTAAAGCTAAAATGACAAAAACCCTAGGTTGGGTCAAATTGGAAAAGAAATTCCTAGCTGAGTGGGATGGCAGGGTAATGAAAATTAGTTGTGTCACTAACATGGAATTGAAGTTTAGCATTCATGTCATTGAACACAAGATCTACAGTTTGATTAGGTTGAATAGTGTGTCATGTGAAGTAGTTGACCTAGCATAAAAAAATAGTAAAGAATAACCTTTCTCTTGACCTTGCCGAGCTGTTTTTGAATCAATTCAAAATAACATGGAGAGCATTAGGACATCAAAGAACAATCCATGTAAGTTTGGCTCACTTTTGACATGCTTATTCTTTCATGTTTAGAAACTTTTTCCATCAAAAGGCACTATTGTGTGGAGGAAAGACATGCCAATATTGGATAAATGAATACTTTACTAAGATGGGAGAAAATTACACTAGTATTATGGATAATTATTTTGATGCATTCAAGGAGAAAATGAATAAAAAATTCTAGATCCCCAAGAAACTAGTTGAGGACTATAAGGATGATGTATGTTTTATGGTGGATAGTGGTAAGGTATACATTCAAGCAATTATGCCTAGAATTACATGGGTGAAACCTCTAAGATATGAGGTAAAAATTGACGAAACAAGAGATATTAATTAGAAATTGATAAATGAACTTTTTGACCCCAAGGTTGCATATTTTGGTACATGTGATGAGGCTAAGGCCCAAATACAACTAGAGATCAAACTCCCTTAGGTGGTTAGCAAAGGAAAGAAAAGGATTGCCAAGTTGAAAACAAACTCTACTCTCTTGTTAACTGAGGAAAAATGGGAAGATGAAGAAGTAGAGGATGAAGAATCAGAGAAAGATGAACCATTGAAGAAAAAGGGAAAGGTAATCATTACTAAGCCTGCCAAAACATCCACTGTAGTATTTACTAGGAGATCCTCCAGAAATAAAGAAGACAAATAAGGGGGAGACATAATTTTCAAGAGGTCTCCACCCACATTTGAAGAAAGGGTGAAGGAATTGGAATTAGGTTCTTGGATAACAAATTTCAAGGTGTTAAAATATGATACTAGAATAGCTGATGAGAAAAAGTAGATTGAAGATATTCTAATATCTAAAATGGGCAAATGGAAATACTCACCCAACTAGCTCACTTAGCGAATTCCAAATACATTAATGAATAAAATCAAGCGAAGACAAGAACATGCAATGTAAATCACAAAGGACATTCATGAGCAAACCATGAGCCAACTTATGCCAAATCTAAATGAGAAGGAAGTGAAATAATATTTAAAGAAAAATGAAGAAAATTTGACTTTAAGATTCAATACTTGTCTAATTTTGTTGAAAGAAATAAAGCATGTTGTGAAGAATGCAACAAATACATGGACAAATATCTATCTTCTTCACAAACTGAGTAATTTTCTAGTTAGCATAAGTGATAAAGAAGATTATGAAGAAGTAAAAAATTTTGATAATGAGGATGATGAAGAGGAACAAGACCAAGAGGCTATTGAGGAACGAACTCAAGATATTGAGAAAATTAAACCAGTAAAAATTGTTGTAGTAGTTATTGCCTCACTTCCTCACTCTCCAAGAAAAATAGTGACAACATCAAGCATAGAGATAGTCTCAATAGGATTAATTGTTTCTTGTACTACAAGAACAAACATTTAATCAATCTTTGAACTAGTACAACTAAACACTTCATTGACTAAAGTATCAAGTACTTCATCTACTAAGCTATAGACTCTTCCCTCTTCAATAGTTTTGGATACATCAATTTTGGCTTTAATAGGTACTTCTACTAGTATTTCTACAATGAGTGTAGTATCAATTTTTGTAGCAAGCCCTACTATTTCAACTATTTTTTCCATTCCAAGTTCATGAGAAATAATTGCAAGGAATGTTGAGACCAAGCCTCAACCATGAAATTTTTTTTTGGGAAGACGTAAAGAAAAGGAGGAGGATGTAGATCTTGGTGAGGAAATTGTGATTCCTAATTTGGATATTTCAAAACTCAATCCTGATCAAATGTAGACCTTTAAAGAATTACTCCAAAAAAAAGCCAAGTAGTAGAGGCTAAGAAAGGAAAGAGACAAAGAATTTAAAATCATTGAGGATGCCAAGAATATTTTGGTAGAGGCTATAGGTATAGAGGTTGATTCTTCTCAACTATTTTTGTATCAGTTGGAAGAGGTAGTCCACAAATACAATGAAGATCTGAATGGACAATATAAGTTATTATAGAGAGCAGAGAAAAAGTTTGAGAATAAGGTGTTAGAACTTATTTCTCAAAAGATTGTCAATTATCAAGTAGAGTTATCTACTAGTTTGAGTTCTCTAGAAAACTCATGCACTAATGTAACTTTATTTTTTGGTAAATTATGTGATATTTCAAGTTTTAAAAAGGAAATAAAATAAAAATTGTCTAATATTGATGAAAACCTTAAGGTGAGTGCTCAAAAATTGCAGCTTAACCCAAGTTTAAGCTCTACCCATTTTAATAGGATCAAATTTTTGATATATGTACAGGCAATATTTCTCAAAGAAGAGGCTAGAATCAGATCTACATTGGTAGATATTCAAAATATGACTCTCCCTAACATGGATGTACTACAAAAGAATTTTGCATATTAAAAAACCCTCATCCATGATAATAATTTCAGTATTGCAGACTATATGATTGAAATATTATCAAAAGTCTAGGTGGCATTGCATACATGCAGGGTCTTGTAAGAGAACTAGGACAAGACCTTAGCACTCATACTGAAGGTACATTCATACTTCTTGTCTCATTTTGGTATTACTATGTAAATACATATAGTATAAATCTTTGGCATTAATGTCAAAAAGGGGGGAGAAGATATAAGATGATATAAAGGGGAGAAACTATAAAAGTCATAAAGAGAAAGATGTAAAAGGATAGGGGAGAAAATGTATATTGTATGTATAGTATATTGTATATTATACTATGGAGGAAGCATTACCATGTATAGAAATGTATCCTTTACAAAACAAATTTTAAAAAATCTAAAAAATAGTATACTCTACTGAGTTGGAGATATAAGGTGATGAATAATTCAGTTTTGACTAATAAGTGTTTTTGTCACTAATGCCAAAGGGGGAGATTGTTGACACTCCAATCATGTTTGTTATTAGTGACATACACTTATTCAAATTGTGAGTTCATACCAAGCATATTGTATAGATAATAGTGTTAACCAAGCATTTTCATTGCTACCAAGTTCTACAATTGCTACCAAGTCCTATGGATATATTTTAATTAGAATCGAGTAGGTATTACAGAGTTAAAGATAAGAAGTGTAAATTGAGCATTTCAGTGTATACTTAGTTTACTAGTGTAAACTGAGTTGTGCAGTGTTTACCTAGTTTGCAGTAGATGTGATGTGAGTCAAGTGTTGACTGAGCTACTTGGTGTTAACTAAGAGACTCAGTTTATACCAAGCTCAAGGTGATAGTGTTTACCAAGCTAAGTATTGGGAATCAAGTGATTCAGTTTAAATGTTGAGTTTCATAGTATTTTCTAAGTCACTTGTGCAAACTGAGTTCAAGACTACTTGGAAGTGATCACTATGGACCAAGATTCTATGTCTACCAAGTGCATGATGATGGAAAGCATTGATAGTCGATGTCGAGTATCAGATACTCATCGAGTCAGTCTTTAGAGCTCGATTTTCTACACCTTGGATGACTTTGTAATATTTATGTAAACTTGTATTATGGTTGACTTTGTAATTGTGTAATTAGATTGATATATATATGTAATATATTGTATCACATCCAAAAAATTTCATGGAGAAGTAATGTAATGATAAAAGGAAGAGTAGAAGAGAGAATTACAAAGGATACAATAGTATAAGGAGCAAAAAAGGTTCATCTATCACAGAAAGGTTATTTGTACACTTAGAGGAATCTCATTCAGCAAAACAAGTTGCAAATAAGAGATCAACCACTATTTCATCCTAACAGGTGAATCAGTCAAATCCTTTAACAAGATAGACCTAACAGTGTTATGTAAATCTCTTTACCGAGTGCATACTTAATTGTATGTTTGTAAATCCTTTTACAAGGTGGACCTAGTAGTCCTTATTGCTCTTAATAGGGCAGATCATCAAAAGTGATCATTGTAAGCTTTAACAAGTTTGTGAGTATTGTCCTCACCCTAGTTTTACATTCTATTTGGAAGGTTTCTAGGTCACCAAATCTTGTGTTAAAGTCTTGTGTATGCTTTCATGTTTTTTAGTTTCTCATGCATGCAATTAGATCAAAATTCATATAAAGGATTAATTACTAATTGGGATAAAAAAATTAAAAGTTATTGATTCACTTACTTGATCTCCTTCCAATCTTAATTATTCTTTCATTTGAGACTTCAAGTAGATAAACAATACACTATAGTATCATTGTCTTACTTGGTCTTAATGCTTCTTTTACATATCAAATAACTCAACCTTTCTCTAAGTGCTATTGTTATCTCCTCTTTTCAAATCCTCTTCATCAATTAACAAAATGATAGCTTTTAGACCAATAAGCTATTTCCTCACCAACATGTAGCAAGTTTGACATCATTAAAAAAATAATGATTATTCAATTACAAGTTCTTCTCTTCAAAAAAATCTTATATCAACAATGAGGAATCTAACCCAATAGATGAGAACAAAGACTATGTAACATCATGCAATAATTTTAATACTTCACGCATATAAGGAATAATGCCTTGTTGAAGCCTTTTCTTTAACATATAAATGAAAATGAAAACAATCAACAATGTTATGATCATCATTGCAATGAAACGGACATGTGTAGATAAAATGAAAATTTTCAAGAGATACAAGGAATTTCTTTGGTTCAACAAAAACTAGTTGAAAATATACCTCTAAAGCTAAATCTCAATGAGCATTGAGATGGTCAAGTTTAGGAGTAGGTAAGTGAAGATGAAGGGGTAGCTTTCTAGAATATTCTTAAACTATATCAAAAGGAGAATATCCAAGACCATTCTTGTTAATTTTAGGAGACACATGATACCTTTCTTATAGGATTTTTAATACCTTTCTTATTGATACCAGAGCCCAATTCATTGTGACCTTTTTGAAAATCCATTTTATAACCTCTGGGATAGTTATTCATCAAATCTTCAATAAGATAATATTTTTCATTAGAATCATGTGTAGATGTAGTGTAAGGAACAACAATAAGATGGGGAATAAAAGGGGCCTTATTATTTCCCCTATTACGAGTAACAAGAGGAGAAGAAAGCTCCTCAAGAAAAGTAGAAACATCCTCATAATGAATTTGAGTTTGAGATTGGACATATATAGAAGAAATGCTAGGAGATGAAGAATGAGGAGGGTTAGAAGGGTTAAAAGGAGGAGGAGGAATATCATCAACCAAAGTTCTCACATAATCCAAAGAGGTAATAAGCCAACCACATAAAGAGAAGAGCACAATTTTGAAATAAGGTAAAGTTGTATGTGTCATTTGCATAATAGCATAAACAAGGAAAGCATGAAGAACCATGAAAATTATAAAGTATATAACACTCTCCTAAATATTGTAAGTGCTATAAAGAGATGAAAGAAAGAGAATGTTGAAAAGGATAATCATGGACCAAAGGAGCTTCATGATGTAAGAGAAATGTAACTCCAATGCACATAATCTAATTGTAGTGAAAGACACAAATTGGGTTCACCAATAAATGTGGTTTAGGAAAAGAAAATCCTACACCAAAAAATAAGAAGGGGGAACACCAAGATCCACCACCTTTGGATTAGATTAGGTTGATATCAAATAGCTAATGACAAAAGAATAAGGGATGATAAAGGCTTATTTCCATCTCACCCTCACCTTAAGAGGATTTTGAAAAGAATATATGGATGAAGTAATGCTTAAAATAGAAATAATGGAAATGGAGAGGAAAAGATAGTATCTTGAAGTATACAAACTTAGAAATAGGATGTTGGATGGTGTAGAAAGTGGTTGAAATCTATATGATAGAGAAAGCCAAGTAACTTTCTGATAATATGTTAGGGATGAAGTGGTGCATCAAGGGTGCAGTGCAACCTTGATTGACTATGTCCATTGATGATTCTATCTCATAGTTCCAAAGAAAGCTAAAAAGGGTATCTAAATTTGCAACTTGTTTGTCTATTTGAGAGCTAAAACCTACAAAACAAAGAGTTTTTTTTATTTATTGTTTGGGGTGTTTGCCTCAGTCACACCCTAATTTAACAATTAATCTTGAATTGAAATGATTGAAATTGAATGCTAGAAAGTAGTAGAGATAAATATAACATAAATTAATGAAAATATATGATTATTCTCTTGAATTTCAAATGTAATCAAGTATGTAGATGCAATAGATTTGACTAAAACTTAGAAATTTGAGGAGGAAAGTCAAGTGAAATCAAAACATTCTTGAATGTGTGTGCTCAAAATCTGCCTTTAATGGATCATAAAAGCACATGTAAAAAAGGACCTTGAATATATAAAGGGAGATCTTGAATGTTGAAAATATAATGGAAGATCTAGCATAAAATCCTCCAATGTCTTGAATGCATGAATCCTTGATCTTCAATGTTGATGTTAAAGATGATGATGAAGAAGATAAGGAGTCAAATGAAGAAGAGAATATTGAAGAAGCAAATCATTTTTACAATAAAGAAGATGAAGAGGATCAAGGATAAGAGGCTACCAAGGAAGCTAAGAAAGATGATGAGGAGACTGATCTAGCTAAGATAGTTGCAATAGGCATTGCCTCACTTCCCCACTCTCCAAGAAAACTAGTAAAAATATCAAGTGCAAAGAAAGCCCCAACAAGTTTGATTGTGACTAACAATGCCAATCCAAACATCCAATCACTCTTTTCTCCTACTTAGCTCAGCACGTCATTGATAGAAGTGACCTCCACTTCATCTATTGAGCTATAGGCTCTTCCTTCATCAACCGAGTTGAGTACTTCAATTTTGACTACTCTAGTATTGAGCACTTTAGTTTTGAGCACACCAATTTTGGACTCTTCAAATATTTCTATAAATATTCCTTCAACATGCACAGTATTAGTTTTTACAACCAGTCCTAGCATGTCTACTATTATTTCTACTTTAGGTGCAAAAGAAATAAGTGTAAGGGCAGTTGAGCCCAAGGGTCAACTAAGCACAAAATTTTTTAGTAAAGGAAAAGATCTGGAGGAAGAAATTGATTTAGATGAGGAAATTGTAATCCCAAATTGGGACATTTCCAAGCCTACTTCATATCAAATGTAGTTTTTTGGTGAACTCCTCTAGAAGAAGTCTAAGCAGCAAAAATTAAGAAAGGAAAGAGATAAGGAATTTAAAATAATTGAAGATGCAAAGAGCATTTTGGCAAAGGCCATAGGTATTGAGGTTGACTCTTCTCAGCCAATTTTGTATCAACTAGCAGAGCCAATACATAAATTTAATGAAGATACTAAGGGACAAGATAAGTTAGGGAAAAAGGAAGAGAAGAAGTTTGATCATAAAGTGCTAGAGCACATTGCTCAGTAGATAGCCATTTGTCAAGTAGAACTTTCTACAATTTTGGGCAATTTAGAAGCATCTTATACAAATGTGTCATCACTCTTTAGTAAGCTATGTGATGTTTCTAAGTTTGCTAAAGAAATAAAGGACAAATTGTCCAAAATAGATAAGATTTGAAAGCTAGTGCTCAGTAGTTGCAACTTGACCCTAGTTCAAGCTCTACACATTTTCAAAGGATAAGACTTTTGTCAGAAATGTAAGTAGAACTGCTTAGAGAAGAAGCAAGGATTAGATCCACATCAATAGATATACAAAATATGATTCTTCCCATCATTGATGAACTACAAAAACATATTGTACATTCAAAAACTCTCATCCATGATAATAACTTCTCCATTGTGGATCATATGATAAAATTGTCAGCAAAAGTCCAAATTGCACTTCACACATGCAAGATCCTACAAGACAATTGGGATAACACCTTGGAAATCATTCACAAGGTACAATTAGAATTATTATCTCATTTTGGTGTTACTATTTAAATAAATAGAATAAATCTTTGGCATTAATGTCAAAAAGGGGGAAAAATATACATGTATGGATAAAGACATATGTTATGGGGGAGATCATGCAATAAGTTGAAAAATCAATGGGGGAGTAAGAAATGTATAGAGAAGTATGTTGTATATAGAAAGAAGATGTATAGTATACTATATGAAAAATCCTTACCATGTACAGACATATCCCTTAGAAAATTAATTTTGAAAAATCTCAAAAATAGTATACTCTATCGAGCTAGTATTTCAAGGTGATGGATAAAAGGTACTTAGGAAACTTTTTGAATTCAATATTGGCTGATAAGTGTTTTTGTCACTAATGCTAAAGGGGGAGATTATTGACATATCAGTCAATTTTGTTATTAGTGACATGGTTATTTAGATTGTATATAGCTACCAATCTCATTGTATAGTTCATAGTGTTTGTCATGTATTTTAGTTGTCACCAAGTTCTACAATTGCTATCAGGTCCTTTAGACAAATCTTAGTGGTTACTGAGTAGTCACGGTTATAGTGAAGATTAGCAGTGTAAACCATGCATCTCAATGTATGCTAAGTTTACTAGTACAAGCCAAGCTATGCAGTATTCACCGAGCTCATAGTGTATGTCATGTGAGTCCAGTGTTAATCGAGCTTCTCAGTGTTAACCAAGTGACTTAGTTTATACTAAACTTGAGGTGATAGTGTTTATCGAGTCTTTCCTTGGTAAACAAGTGGTTTAGTTTGTATGATGAGTTTCATAGTATCTAACAAGTCACCAGTGTAGACCAAGTTCAAAACTACTTGGAAGTGATCAGTATGGATCGAGCTTCTACATCTATTAATCACATGATGATGTTGAGCATTGATAGTGGATGTCATATATCAGAACCTCACCGAGTCAGTCCTCAGAACTTGAGTGTCTTCATGTGGGCTGACTTTGTAATATTTATGATGACTTGTATTGTCACCAACTTTGTAATTTATATAATTGGATTGGTATATGTGTAATGTATTGTATCATATCAAAAGTAAGAAAGTAATAATGAAGATGTATGTATGTGTGGAATTAATTAGAGAAGATTAGTAAGAGTGAATTACAAAGGCTATAGTAGTATAAGGAGCAGCAAAGTCATATCTATCATAGCAAGGTGATGAGTACAAAAAGGAATCTCATTGAACAAACTAAGTTGTAGATCAAAGATCATCTATTGTTTCATCCTAATAGGTGGATCAGTCAAATCCTTTCACAAGGTAGACCTAACAGTATTTTGTAAATCTCTTTATCAAGTCCATACTTAATTGTATGCTACTAAATCCTTTCATAAGGAGTACCTAGTAGTCTGTATTTCTCCTAACAAAGTAGATCATCAAAAGTGATCAATGTAAGCTTTAACAAGCTAACTCTATGCTACAGTACTAAAGTTTTGGAAATCATCCCCATCCCAATCTTACTTTCTATTTGGAAGATTTCTAGGTCACCAAATCTTTGTGTCACATTGTTATGAATGCTTCCATGTTTTGAGTTTCTTATGCATGCAATTAGATTAGATTATATGTGATGGATTAAATGCTAATTGGATTATTGGACTAAGAGTTGAAATTTTTGAAGTTTTAGAAGTTACTGATTCACCCCTCCCCTCTTAGCAACTTAGCATAGTCTTGAATATTTCCAACATATAATCTTGCATATTTTTATGCATCATATCATGGAAGACGGTGGTCATTTCTCTTTGATAGGTAGCACCAGCATTTTTTAGCCCAAAAGGCATGACATTCTAGTAGAAAGTACCCCATGCGCATGTAAGGGTTGTCTTCTCTTGATTGGATGGAGCTATCTTAATTTGGTTATATCCAAAAAACCCATCCATGAGGTAATACATTTCATAACCCACAGTCATGTTGACTATAATATTGATGTTTTGTAGTGGAAAGTCATCCTTGGGGCATGCTTTGTTAAGGTCGTTGAAATTAGTACACACTCAAATAGATTTATCATGTTTTACAATGTTGGAAATCTACTCTGCATAGACAATAGCTTTTATAAATTTTGCACTCAAGAGTTTTTCCAACTCTACTTTGACCAACAAGGCTACATGTCTATGCATCTTTCTCAATTTTTTTTTAACTGGCTTGATATCAAGATTAATAGAAAAATGATGCATGATAAGATCTATGTCAAACCCTAGCATATCTGAGTATGTCCATGTGAAATTGATCTTCTTGTCTTGAAAGAATTTGGAAAAATGTTCTTTCTTCTCAATTGACAATGATTGAGCTACATGAATAATTTTAGGAGATTCCTTTGTCCCCAAGTTGATAAGTTATGTAGGGTCAATAAGAACTAAAGATCTATCCTAAAAATAGCTTAGCAGACTACCAAGTACCTCATCTATAGGTGCCTCAAAGATGTTTTTTCCATTAGATACATCTTTATTTTTACTTTTTTGAGGGCCAGATACTGCCATAATGTGGTTTTTTCCATCTGACTACTTATTTTTTCTTTTGATTTTATGACTAAGGTACTTGATATCTGATTCTACCATGTTAATCATGGGTTCACTGGTGGAAGAAGTGGTGAGTTCAATTGCATTTAGGTAACAAGTGATCTCATAGTCATTTTGAAAAGACTATATTTTAGGTCTTTGATTTTGAAGGGATCAATCGATGAGATCAGGGTGAATTAATGAGAGTAAGGTGGAAGCTTCAAGGTGGTTAACAAAAAATGAGTCATATTTGGTGACCTATGAAGTTGAGTGTATAGTAAATGTTGCAAAGGAGTCCAAATCAAGAATAGACCTAGAGGGACTAGTGTGAGCCACTAAAGCATGTTGTGAGCCAAACTCGTTGAACCCTATACTAGACTTGTCTACTACATTCGGTTGGGTAGCATAGGCATGAATAATATCCACTCCTAATTCACAAGATGTATCTGACAAGCTTTCCCACTCATACTTGTGAGAGTCTATACTCTTACCTCTAGCAATTAGATTAGCAATATTTTGTCTAATCCAACCTCTATTCATGTCATCATGGTCAAATTCATTTGGTTTTGTTTTTTGAGAATTGGAAGCTTCAACATTGTTATTGATTATTAGAGCTTTTTCACCCCAAAGGAGAGAAGTTATAGGCACAAAGTCCTCCTCTTGTGGAGTGGCAGCAACAATGGGAGGATTGTCATCCTCTGAGTACTTCTATTAAATATTGGTATATCATCCTCTAACCCAAAACCTAGGCCAGCAATATCTTAAGTATCACGACCTTGAGTATGACTTAATGGTTGAATGAGAGCTTCTCTACTACTAGTTAAGGACCTGTGGCCATGATAGCCCATGTTTGCAAGCATTTTATAGCCTTTACTATAACATATAGGAGAAACTAGGGACTATGACTTCATCCTCATCTTCTTCTTCCCTATAGATCCAATCTTTAATAGCGTGTTCTTCTTTCTCTACTTCTTGAGGAACTAAGGACTGCATGAAAGTGCCAAAAAGAGTCATGGTGAAAGTAGAATGCTTCTTTTTGATAGATGGTTTCCCATAAGACTAAGGGGAAATAGGTAGAGAAGAAATAGAGTCTAGAGTGTATTCAACTATACCAACACTCATCATTTCTAGTTTTTGTTTACACTTTGTAAAGGAAAGTGTCTGCTCATGAGAAGAGCAATTATATGGAACCAACATTTTAATAGTAGATAACATGTTGATAGACATTGAGTTGTCACTAGGCACAACTATTTCAGTACCATTAAAAGGGAACATGATGCATTGATGGTACATAGAAGGTACTAATTGCATGTTATGAATCTATGGCAGTCCCAACAATAAATTGTATGCAAGTGGTATGTCTAGGACTTGGAAAACAATATCCTTATCAACTAGACCAACTTTGACTAGAAGCACAATTAGACCCTTAGAAGGTCGTTCAACCTCATCATAGGATTTTATAGTGATATTGTCTCTTGGGTCAATAACAAATTCAAACATGCCCAATAGTTGGATTACATTGAATGAAATGATGTTTAACCCTACACCATTTCTTATCAAGACTTGATGAATGCAAGTGTAGAAGATTTGGACTTTGACATGAAGGGAAAGGTTGTGGGGATGACTAAAAGCTCGATCATCTTCTTCAAAAAATGTGAGATAGTGAGGTGAAGAGATATGGTTCACCATAGCTTGGAATCATTTTGCATCAATATCTGTGGGAATGTTGGTAGAGCATAAAGATTTTTTAAGGATATCCTTGTGCAAAGGGGATAATTCTAACAACTAAAAAATGGGAATCCAAGTTGGCATACATTGCAATTGGCTGACAAGGTCATAGTTGGAGATTTTTGAAGTAGTTGGTTGTTTAGATGATGAAGATTCTTAGGATCATGAGAAAATTTTAAGATAACCTTAGATTGGCCCCTAGTGATAGCATTAAGTGATGCACTCTATGAAGAGGAAGATCTAGCTACTCGGAGAACCACCTTAGATATAGTGTCATTATGGTGTTGAGGAACATTGTGCATTTTTAGGAAAAATTTGGGTCGTTCATCCTCAAGTTGGTTTTCATCTTTAGAACTTTCCATGCATAAATATTCAATAGGCTCAATCATTCCTTTAACATTGTCTATGTTAGCATAAGCATAGCTGATCTTGGCATCATGATTCTTTTTAGTAGCTTTGGAGGTTTCACTTTTTCATATTCTAGCAAGGGTTGTTTAAAGACTTCATGGTCAGCATTTTTGACAAGGCCATCTATGACAACTTTACCATCCTCAATGAGGTCTTGAATTATGTCTTTAAGCTTGAAATAGTTTTCAGTGTTGTGGTCCTTGCTTCAGTGATAATTGCAAATTTGATCATCTCTCCATCATGAAGGTTTGATAGGTGGATCATAGGGTCAGAAATTATCTGGTAAAGTAACTAGCTTTTTTGAAATTAAGGTTTTTAAGATGACTTCGTAAGGCTTAGCCATTAGTGTATAAATACATCATTTTTTGCTAAACTTAGAGCTCTTATCAAATGTTTGTGGTTTGGAACCTTCTTGTTGCTTTGCAGCATAGATGGTATTACAAAGGTTAAATGTAGGTTGCTTGAGCTTAGGAGTGTCGACTACTTTGTCATTAAAAACATACTTGTTTTTATTCCAAGGTTTGCCTTTGTATTTACCATTTCTATTATTATTTTTGTCTTTGTTTATGGAAATGTCACCCTTTTTGTGATATGCACTCTCAACCATGGTGTTGAAGGATGTGAATAACTATTTTCTTAGATCAAAATATAACTCAAGTATAAGTGTATTGAAAAACGTGTCAAGTTTTTTAGCCTCAGGAACCTATCAAGGGTACTGAGAGTATAAGGATCTCCATCATTGAAGGTGTATCATAAAAAGTTCTCCTAGTTTTTGTTTGTTGTTGCATAAGTCTAACACAGTTATAGGATGTTGAATGTTGTAGGAATATTGATGGATAAAATGTTGTGCAAGCTTGTTAAATGTTTTAAGAGGGGGACTCAATTTTGTGAACCATTCAATGGCTTGCCCTCTTAGGATTATAGGAAACAAACACATAAAAAATGTGGCTTCATGCATAAAGTCCATGCTAATAGTATAACCATCATATTTATCATACTTAGGAACCTCTATATCCTTAGGAAATGGTAGCATGTACAGACTCCTATCAAATGGAAGAGTGCATATTGATTAAACAAATGAAGTTTTAGGTGGCTCTTTTGAAGTTTGCAATTGTGCAAATTGTTTCCTCAGTTTTTCTATTTCTTCCCTTAAGATTTCAGCCTTAGTGGGGTCTCATTTATGGATTATGCATTCAACATCAAAACCTTGAGGGAGTCTCCATCCCCTTACTACCATGTTTCATTTTCCTCTAAAGCCCTAAGCATCATTTTTTGAACAAAACCATCTTTTTGGAATTTGGTAACATCTTCGCTAGTAACTTCTTCATCACTTTCATGATGGGATTGTATACATGGTGAAGGGCATGCACTTGCGACAACTCTAGGATTCCTTGGAGGCATGTTGCTACCATCATTGCCTCATCAAAAGGGTTTCGAGAATAGGTTCCCCTATTCCATTCATGACATGCATGGTTGTTAGTTTTAGCTTATTGATTTTATTTTTCCATAGTGTATATTGCTTCAAAGGTCTTTTTATTTTTTTGTGCTTGTTCTTCTAAGTGATGTTGGACCTCATTGGGGTACACTGTAGTGATCAAGTTATTTTCACCCTTGGGTGTTTCAAAGGGTGTACCAAATGGGTTCTTAAAGTTGTAAAGAGGATTATGTCAAATGTTAGTTGTTTGTGTTTGAGTGGATTCAGGGTCTTCCACACAAGGTTGTCTGTGAGGACATCTAGGTGGTGTCTCCAATTGCTTGAAAATAAAAAGGGTATGGTTACCATTACCAACTTGATGTCTAGTTATGATCGGCATGTAAATATTTGTCTTTCCTTAATAGGACAAGAAAAGTATATTAGATTTGAAACTCTTACAATAAAGATTAGTCACTTGTCAAACAATGCTAAAGAACTTACAACACTAATGACTTGAGCCAAGCGAGTGAGCAAGAAGCTCAATAGAAAATAGCTAAAATAGAATGGTAACTACATTTTGACAAGTGATTCATCAATGATGTTAGAATACTTACATCTAATAGACTAAAACCACCTATCAAACTTAGGATAGCTTCCTAACACATGGATGTGCAACCAGGACCAAGAAAGATGTAAGTGATGAGACCCTATATCATAAAACTAGAACATAGACACTATTTTGGTAGTAAATATTCTTAGGTGATACTTTCTTAGAAACTTAGATATATTAGGACAATGTAATATGTCATGAAACATAGTTTAGAATACCTATGTGATACTTTTTTCTTAGATGATAGTTTGCAAAAAGAGAGACAACAAATTCTTGTATAGTAGGACAATAGACCTAATATAGACATATGACACAATTTTTGAAAACTAATGTTGTGTTATATTTCTCCAGTGAATAGATAATAAAGTGCCATTTTTTATGTATAAGGACAAGTTTTGACTTCAAAAGTGTATGTTTTGGTTGGTCAATCAAGTGATTTTTAGATCAAACAGTGTAAGTTTCTAGTTTGTGTCAATTATCAATAAGGTTTGCAAATAGTAGGTGCTTTAACATGTCTCAAAAAATTGAACAAGGGTAAAAAAAACCTTCCCAACATCCATTTGGGATATCTAAACAACCTTCCTACCAATGTTACTGAGATTTTTGATTTGCAAGAATTTTGACACTAGTCAACACATTCAAAAACAATAGCTAAACAATATATTTTAAAGTCATGGTTCATTACTCAAAAAATTCTCCCAAACTTCATGCTCCTTTTCCTCACACCAAGTGGTTGCCCATAAGAGATATTGTCTTTTTCATGGAAGTGTCATAAGAAAAACCAAGGGAACACATATGGCGAGTTTAAAATCTTGGGATGATTCGGGTAGTCCACTAGGATCAATCATTTCAATAAGAAGTTGAGTAGCTAAAAAGGGTAGTTATTGTTGTCACAAAAGTTTGTACCCACGTCCAAAGTTTTTACCTAAGGACAACCTTATGAAACATGGAAAAAACCTCCAAGCTATGGGACTTGAACTATGAGGTTGAGTCTCCAGAGAAGGCTGGCTTCCTTTACTATCAGGGTGCACCTAACTACTCTTGGAGAGGAAAAGGGAGAAGAAATGCATGAAAAGAAAATCTACCTATTCTAACCTAAGGGGGTGATGCACCAAAAATAGAGTGTTCAACCAATCCCTACCCATACATGCACTATTTAGCCATCATGACACAAAAGGATATACACATTTAGACTTTTTTTAATCTAGCAACCACATGCAGATCAAAAAACCCAGATGAATGACACAAGGAAAGAGAAGATTCAATTATATACCATCCATAGGCCAAAGGAGATATAGTCATGCAAATTGTAGGTATCTACAAGGCACCATTGAGAGGCAAATAGTCCTTGTACTTTCACATTAATGGCTAAAGGAGATAAGGCAGAATGTCATATAGTTTAGAGGAAAAGGGAATTTACACATGAAATTGCAGAGCAATATCAGAGAAGTCAGAGAAGAGTAAACCTTTTTTTAAAATCTATAAAAGTTTCATTTATAGTTCAGGCATAATTGAGATGTCATCTAACTGATGTTACTCAACAACCACCACCATTAAGCCCTACAGAGAATAATCATGGAGAAAATCTGGTCTGGGTACAGATCTAGATGCAATGATATCTCATCATTGTTGGAACAGGACCTTGAGAAGACAAAAATAGTTCCATTAAACTATCTTGGCCAAGTAGCTAGATTGGATTAGAGGTGATAGAGTTTTTTCCCACTTTCACTTAGTTCAGCATTCATTCGAGGGTGGTTGGCATTGATCACAAGGATCAAATCGCGCAACAAAACTCAAAATTCCCCTGTTTCTAATCAGTAATCAGCATGATCAATAGGTCAACTGAACTCTGCAAGAAAAATAAGCCACGTGGACCAATAAATTTATTTCATTTCACCACCTCAAAAGTCTTCATAGGGTTGACCAACATCTTGTTTACTAACTGTGCCACCTCCTTAAACCCTGACCGCGATGTAACTGCCAACCAACTGTCAATGCTAATTGTTAATACCTTGATCAGACCCACAAGACATGTGGTAGCAAGACACTTGCTTGCAATATTTAAAGTCCTCATATCTTCATCTTGCGGGGAAGCCTTGATCATTGATCTCTGAAAGATCAACGACCCTAAAGATTCTCCATAAACTGTGCCTGCTCTTCAAAATTTTGGGGCTCACAAAACACCCAGCATCACTCTGGCATACAATTGGCAACACTTGGAACAAAGTTGACCCCATAAGGACATGTAGCAACAAGGTGCTTTCCCGCATCATTTAATTACCTTGCACCTTCTTATTTCAGGCATGCACCAATTGTTGATCTGATTTGAATCTATAGTGATCAGAACCCTTACAGAACTACATACTTGGTTAGCTGGATGGGCCAATGAAATGCCCTCGTTGTACTCTGACTCACCTAACAACTACCATCGAGGATGAGCCATCAATTACCTCTTTGAGAAGAGTGGGCCCATGATGTCACACCATGCCACGTGTCATCAGGGTGCATTCTCACATTGCTTAATATCCTTGTATCTTCATATTGTCGGCAAGCGCCAGTCACTGATCAAATCAAATCGAATGGTGGAAGGTACAACTATGGGATAGTTGTCACAAAGGGGCATGCCCACATCATTTCATTACCTTGCAACTCCATCTTGCTGGCATGTGCTAGCCATTGATCGTGGGAGATCTGACGGTGATTGTAACATGTGCCCACTGAACCTGTGCAACTATCCTCTATGACATCATTTGGATACGTGTTGTCAGGGTGCTTTCCTACATTGTTAGAAGGTCTTATGAAAGGTAAAATGTAGGAATGTAGGCACCAATCAAACTTCCAACTCAATTTGCCATGTGTCCACCTTGTCTGCCACAGCTTAAAGGAGATGAGTCCACCTGAACAACAAGGACCCACCAATCCATGTGTCACTAAGGGGCTTCCCCACAATATTTAAAGATTGTGCATTTGGAGAATGCAAGAGAGTGCCCACCATAGATCTAAGCATGATCTATGGCATAGAAAGTTGAAGGCAAGAAGAAGGTCCATCTAATCCTTATATTTAATTTTTTGCATTTTAATTTTCCCGAGCATTAAAATAGTATAAAAGATGGGAAATAACCGTTGGGCAGGGTAGCATTTGAATTTGAATTTTGGTGGGAGGCAAAGTGGGTAACACTTTTGGCAACTCAAAGGGGATGCAAGCCTACTATGCATGTGACCAGTGGCCTTCTACATCCATTGGGTTATAGGGTCACAAAAATTTTGGATCTATGCATTGTAAAAATCCTAACCCTACGTTTGTAGCAGCAAAACATTAGAAAACCCTAACTCTACAACCTTCAAAATTTTGAAAATTGGCTGCCTCATAGAGGGATATCTTGTGCTCATGCACTTCTTGGAAAATTGGAAAACAATAGAAAGGAAATTACTCTAATATGTACAAGAAGCTTCAAGGGTAAAAGCACAAACCTGTGTCACCTTTTATAAAGAAACATGATATCAGAATGTGACAGTTCAACATTAATGACAAAAAAAATGGTATTTGTGTTTAAAATATGAAGATGATGCAAACTAATGAAATATGTAGAATTGTATGAATTTTATGCCTATAATTTTTATAATTTTTTTGACTAAGAATTTATTCATTTTATTTTATTTTGAAGTCCCTCTTTTAACTATAAAAAAATAAGATGTAGTTCCCGTCAAACAAGTATGTGCAAATCATCTTTTTTTGTTCTAATTTGAAAATATTTTATAGATGACATGTATAGCTAGTGAACAAAAAATGAAATAATTATTTTTGATATATATTTTCTTTGTTATAAGTACTCAACTTCAACCTTGTCAGAATCCAACATTTTTATCCTCCCATCAAAACTTCCCTATCAAATTTATACCTTCTTGAAAAGAAATTACATATTCATGAAGAGGATTCTCTCCTCTAGTGATAAATATAATTTTTTTATTTTTTTGATATGATTTACTATTTTTTTTCATTTTTTGAGAGAGTATCTTTTGAAATGTTGAAATATTGACTTATAATATTTTGAGATTATAACATATTATAACTAATAAAAACACTCAAAAATTTATATAATGATGATATTGAATCTGAGATTTATAAAAGGGTATTTTTAGTTTTTGAAAAAATTTGAGTTTTGATAGAGAAATGAGATTTGACCAAAAAAAGTTTTTATATCACAAATGGTGACACAGATCTGTGCTTTTACCCTCAAACCTTGTCAAAAACATGGTTTGAGATAGATCCCATTGATTGGAATAGGTAGGATTTCACCACCAAGCCTGCTTAATTGAAAAGCATTGGCCTGCTTGCAACTGACAATCAAATAGGGACCACTCCATAGTGCATTAAATTTTGATTGCCTCTCTAGTTTTGCCCTATTTGTATCCCATTTCAAAACCAAATCACCTTCCTTGAAGGTTCTGACCTTAGTCCTTTTGTCAAAACTTCTTTTTACCTATTGTTGTTGTGTTTCTAGGGTCTGCATGACATGACTCCTTTTCTCCTGTAGCTCCATCAGCTCTACCATTCTTACTATCATGGCATCATCTTCAATTAGCTCCAGCTGATGAGCTAGCTCTAAGGATGGGAATTCTAATGAAATTGGAAGTCTTGCCTCTCTACCATATACCAGCATAAATGGTGAATTCCTTATTGACCTCTTGGGTGTTATCTTGTCAACCCATAGTGCAGTCTTCAAATTTTGATGCCAACACATTTAGTTATCCTCTACAATTCTTTTCATGATCCTAATCAATTTTTTGTTAAATGAATTGGCCAAACCATTGCCCTGAGGATAGTAGTTTGAGGATGTGCTTAAGTAGATATTATGATCAACTGCCCATGCACAAATCTGAGCTCCAACAAAAGATTTTGCATTATCTAAAATGATAGTTGAAGGGGCACCAAACCTAGTCATAATTCCATCAAGAAACTCAACAAATGAAGATTCTATGGCATCCTTCAATGCAACTGCCTCTGTCCATCTAGTGAAGTAATCTATAACACCTAAAATTCATTTTTGACCAAAACAAGAAGGAGGATTAATAGGGCCTATGAAATCCAATCCTGATTGAGCAAAAGGCTAATCTACCTGAATGGGATGAAGAGGAAGAGCTGCAAGCCTTTGCTTTCCAGAAAAGAAAGCACATTTTTCACATTTCTTCACATACTTATGACAATCATGGAATAGGGATGGCTAGTAGTAACTAGTCCTCCTGACCTTCATTGCAATTGTCCTTGCTAAGAAGTGACCACCATTAGGACCATCATGAAGCTCTTTGATCATTCTTTCAACTTGGTCTATGTCAATGCATCTTAATAGGGCTCCATTAAAATCTCTCCTAAAAAGGATAGCATCGGCTATGACATAAGGGATTGACTATAATCTATACTATCTCCTTTTAGTTCTATCTAACCCTTGAGGATATCCATTACCTAATAAGAAATTCTTCATATAATTCATCTAGCTCTTTGGGCCATCACTTCTTGCCTCTTGTTGCTCTATTAGTATCATGGAAACTTCCTCATCTGATTCTTGAGATGATATCATCTGTTTACACAACACTTTTCCTCTTACCAGCTTGGTGATCTAGATGTCAACATCATATTCCATTACTTTAGTAATCTAGCTAGCTCTTTTCTCACTAATATCTTGCTCAAAAGAAATTCCTTCACACTCACATGGTGTACTAATAGATGGATTTTATTATGAGATAGGAGATGTCTAAATTTCTTTAAAGCTCTGATGACTACAAGGGCTTGCTTCTCTACATAGATGTATTTGTCTTCATACTCTTTAAGCCCTTCAGTAAAGAAGGCTATGGGTTGTTCTTCATCTTTATCATTTTTTTGAGTCAATATAGCAGAAATACTTGACTCACCACCCAAGGTATAAAGGACGAAATCCTTTTCAAAATTTGGATTAATGAGAGTAGGGGCTGAGGCTGTAGCTACCTTGATCTCTTCAAAACTTTCCTTCCCTTCCTTGGTCCATGCAAAGATAATACTTTTCTTGAGCATAGTTGTAAGGGGTTTTACCATGGTAGCAAGATTAGGGATAAATCTTCTCACAAAATTTATCCTACCAAGGAAAATTTGCAGCCCTTTCTTATGTTTAGGAAGGGGAAGAGCAAGTTTCACTTTTGTTTTTTCTGGATCAATGGTTAAACCATCCTCAGATACAATGTGTCCTAATAATTTTCCTTGATTGGTGGGAAAGACACACTTGGTTCGGTTAAGGGATACCCCAAACTCTCTACACCTTAAGAATACCTATCTTAAATTATCAAAATGATCTTCTATATTCTTTTAATACACTATGATATCATCAAGGTAAACTAATACAAACTTTTCAATCATGCTTTTGAAGGCCATCTCCATTGCCTTCTGAAATGTAGCACTTGCATTGGTTAGCCCAAATGGCATTTTACAATAAGCATAGGTACCCCATTTGGTGGTAAACACAGTCTTGTACCTATTAGACTCTTTGACTAGTACTTGATTGTAGCCAGAAAATCCATCAAGAAATGAAAATCTTGGAAAAAATCTACTCCATGGAAGGGAGAGGATGGTTATCTTTGAAGGAAGCTTGGTTAAAGTCTCTAAAGTCCACACACAATCTAATTTCTCCATTCTTCTTCCTAACAAGGACAAGGTTTGCTACCCATGATGAGTGCTTGATAGGAAAAATTATATTGGCCTCAATGAATTTGGATAGTTCTTTTCTCATTAAGGGTTAAATCTTGGGATTCACTGGCCTTTGTTTTTGTCTTATTGGTTTGACATTATCAATTAAATCTATGGTATGCTGAAAAAACCTTGGGTCAAAACCCTTTAAATCATCATATGTCTAGGTAAATACATCATTAAACTCTTGACATAGATGAATAAAACTTTTCTGCTCAATCTTTGAACATACCTTCCCCATGTTTAAGGGTTTTCCATCAGCAATCATGACTGGAGTGTGATCATCTTGGTCAACAGCTAAGTTCATGACTCTACCTCTTCCTTGTTCATCAGGATTGAAAACACTCTCTAAAGTAATTGAGACCCTTAGACAATTTGTTGGAACTAAGGTTAATGATCTAATCACCATACTGATCCTAAAGTCTTGACTAGTTTCTATCTGAAAATTCTGCTTCATTCTACAAGAAGCTTACAATTTGTTCATCAGATTCAAACACTTGCCAATGGACATTATTGTCAAGGATGGTAGGCCTTACTACCATCCTGATTTTTTCCTTCTTCTTCTCCTCAAGGTTCCTTGGCACATCATGAGATGCACCTATTGCTGCAAGTCTTTCAACATGTCTGTTTTCTCTTCTAGGGATGCTTTGAATATTAAATGCATTGAAACCTTCAAGTAGATCTCATACCCTATGTTTATAAGACTTGAACAAATTATTCTTGGTGATATTCTGATTTCTTACTTGATTAACCACTAACTCACTATCTCCACATACATTAAAGACCTAAATTCCTCTTTTTTGAGCAAGTAGGAGAACCTAAATCAAGGATTCATACTCAGCCACATTATTAGTGCAACTAAATTGGAGCCTAAAGGAGAAGTAGTACCTTACTTGTGTAGGATAAATCAACATCACACCAGCCCCCAATCCATTCTTATTCCTTGAGCCATCAAAGTACATGTTCCATAGCCCACTCATTTCTTCTTTAGTTTCCACAAGATTAGGAACTAGAGCATCTTTCTCTAATATGCAATATGTACTAAGACATGTCTCAAGGGTTTCTGACATAGGATCAAATTGATATGCATTAGCCCATTCATCTAAGAGAAAATCAAGTATTTTTGCTAGGGAAGTTGTAGTCTCATTCACTATGTCATTCTCATCCATTTCTAGGATAGTGCAATTCATGTTGATGAGGTTAGGGGTGTAGGGTTTGGTATGATGGAGGGCTAGAGGCTTTACTCTAATAGAAGCTTTGGCCCCATATCTTGTTTTAAAAAACATAGCTGACCAATGAAAAGATATGTAACCACCTAATTGGGCATTGAAGTCTCTTGACAGACAAATGGAAAAATGTGGTTTGACCTCAGAAATGGATATATCTTGAGTTATAGTATAACCAAGGTAGGCATGTAGGGCCATTTCCACATTCCTAAGGATCGCTACAGTCTTGATAGTACTACCATCCAACTATAACACATCCCTAATAATGGGCTCATATTTCATTGCCAAAGCATCATCAACACACCTAAGCATCACTGAACTACTAGCCCCTAAATCAATCATGCAATTGTGGACTAGTTTATCCCCTATAATTAGAGAAACATAAAATGGAGGGGGTCTAAACTGTTTACTTGTTTCTTCCTCCCTTGATGGTTGTACTAGGCTTGTGGCACTTTCTATGCTAGGTGGTTGATCCTTTGGTTCCATACTTTCCAATTCTTGCTACAGCAACCTCTTTTGCATGGGTATAGTAGCATCATCCCACATGGAAATATTCACATTTTTTTTCTTCATTTGTTCTACCACACTAAATGGTGTAGTAGGTGCTTTGGTAGAAGCCTTAGGAGCTGCATTTGTAGGGCGTTGAGATGGAACAATTTGAGGATCATTTACATTCCTCCTACCATTATTTTTCCTTTGCTACTAAAAGGTATTTGATTGATCATATACTGCTTGTTCACAGGGTATTGCGGTTGAAGTTGATGCCTGTTTGGGAGGAGGAGGGGTAGCATCTTCAATAGCTCTTCTTTTGCTCCTAGTTTTGTGAGCAATGGAATCCTAGTTTACCTTACAATGTTCCTCCACTTGATGATTCATAAAGGAGCAAACACCTTGTCCTTGCATATATGAGACATCTTTAAATTGGTCCTCCTTGTATGATTGTCCTGCTGCAGGCTCTTGGATGATCAAATCCAAATAAGATTCAACCTTCTTACATATTCAACAAGCATAGGAGTAGTTACAAGAGGGACAAAAATCATGATCTTGGGCCATGTTGTTTTGAGGAACTATGGCCCTACTTTGGTTTACATTTGAGGTTGAAGCATGACTACTTTGCCTATTCTAATCAAAAGAATTGTTCCCATAATTTTGATTTGGAGGCCTACCACTGTTCATAGTTTGATGCTACAATTGATGGGCTTTACTACCTTGAGCTTGCTATCTCTTTAAAGTCACCACCTTATTGCTCATTTTTTGCATCACAGAAAAGCTATCCTCTAGCTTCTTCTCTTGACCTTGTAATCTTTTATCTATGTTTAGTATCATAGATTGCATCATCTTCTTGATTTCATCTATTCCATTTGAAGATGTGGAAGCTTGAGGGACTAGGACAAGGGATTGTGATGTCGAAGTTGTGGGAAGAGGAGCCATTGCTGGTTGGTAATTTGGAACATCAAGAAAGAAAGGCATGGGAGGCCTTGAGGCTAGCTTGCCTCCTTGTATCAGGATATTTTCTAACCTTATTGCTATGTCATAGGCATTAGGCAAGGTATCTCCTCCCATAGTTTGGATTGTAGTGGTAATGTCACTATTAAAAGCTCTATAGTTGAAATCAATCATCCATTCATGGGGGGCTCTTTTTATAGTAGTCAATTGTTCTAAAAGTGACAAATAGTCACTTTTGTCCTGAAAGTGCTTGCATAGTCCTGCTCCTAATCCATCCCAATCTGTTATAGAACCATGAGCCAAACCTCTATACCATTGTAGTGCTTCTCCTTTCAAGGATGAGTCTAGAAGCCTAACTACAACATCATCTTTTGTAATATCATGGATATTATAGACATTTGCAACCTCTTGAATGTGTTTTAAGGGAGAGATAGAAGTTTCACTAGTAAATTCTAGTACACTATTGAATGTAGCTATTGGCATGTCATGTCTTTGAGCCAATAAAAGAGGACTTCCACCATTAAAGGTAGCAAAAGTATGGGCTCTAGGTTGTGCCATATAGACAAGTGGTCTATTGATATGTGCTAATGGCAAGCTAGGTTGAGATCTAATAGCAGGAGGAGTAGAAATAGATCTTGTAGGTGTAGTTGTTGCTATTGCACTCCTAACTAGTGATAAAGATACTCTAGCCTTCCTTCTTCTAGGATTTGAAAATGAAAGCTTCTGGTATTGAAACTTACCTCTAGAAGATGCCCTTGTTTTGGATTTGGGCATGAATTACTACAACTTTGTTCTGGAACCAAATGTATTTGGAGCTCAGAGTTGCCAAGTACTTGAAGAATGAACCTCTTGAAGGCTTGAACATTGAAGCTAGTACTATCTCCTCAGTATTAATCTTGAAACCTTCCTTTGACACTAGTAGGCTTGAAATTTTCTAAATAGAGTCTCATCAAGTGTGCCAAAAACTATTGTCACAAAAGTTTGCACCCACCTCCAAAGTTTTTACCTAAGGACAACCTTGTGAAACATAGAAACAACCTCCAAGCTATGGGACTTAAACTATGAGGTTGAGTCTTCAAAGAAAGTCGACTTCCTTTACTAGTAGGGTGCACCTAACTACTCTTGGACAGCAAAAGGGAGAAGAAATGCATGAAAATAAAATCTACCTATTCTAACCTAAGGGGGTGATGCACCAAAAATAGAGTGTTCAACCAATCCTTACCCATACATGCACTATTGAACCATCATGACACCAAAGGATATACACATTTAGACTTGTTTTAATCTAGCAACCATATGCAGATCAGAAAACCCAGATGAATGACACAAGGAAAGAGAAGATTCACTTACATACCATCCATAGGCCAAAGGAGATACAATCATGCAGATTGCAGGTCTCTACAAAACACTAATGAGAGGAAAATAGTCCTTGCACTTTCACATTAATGGATGAAGGAGATAAGGCATAATTTCATACAATTCAAAGGAAAAGGGAATTTACACATGAAATTACAAAGCAATATCAGAGAAGTCAGAGAAGAGTCGACCTTTTTTTAAAATCTACAAAAGTTGCCTTTATAGTTCATGCATAACTAAAATGTCCTCTAACTAAAGTTACTCCACAACCACTGCCATTAAGCCCTATAGAGAATAATCATGGAGAAAATTTGGTCTAGGTATAGATCTAGATGCAATGATATCTCATCATTGTTGGAATAGGGCCCTGAGAAGATAGAAATGGTGCCATTAAACTATCCTTGCTGGGTAGCTGGATCAGATCAGAGGTGATAGAGTGTTTTCCCACATTCATTGAGTTTAGCATTCATTTGAGGGTGGTTGGCATTGATCACAAGGATTATATTGCACAACAAAACTCAAAATTCCCTTATTTCTAATCATGAATCAGCATGATCAGCAGGTCAACTAAACTCTGTAAGCAAAATAAACCAAATGGACCAATCAGTTTATTTCATTTCACCACCCCAAAATTCTTCACATAGTTGACCAACATCTTGTTTACAAACTGCACCACCTCCTCAAACCCTAACCGTGATGTAACTACCAACCGACTATCAATGCTAACTGTTAATACCTTGATCAGACCCAAGAGACACATGGGAGCAAGGTGCTTGCCTACAATATTTAAAGTCCTCATATCTTCATCTTGTGGGGAAGCCTTGATCGTTGATCTTTGAAAGATCAACGACCATGAAGATTCTCCATAAACTATGCCTGCTCTTTGAAATTTTGGGGCCCACGAAACACCTGGCATCACTCTAGCATACAATTGGCACCACCTAGAACAAAACTGACCCTACAAGGACATGCAGCAACAAGGCACTTGCCTGCATCATTTAATTACCTTACACCTCCTTATTTTGGGCATGCACCAGCCATTGATCTGATTTGAATCTATGGTCATCAGAACCCCTATAGAACTGAATACTTGGTTAGCTAGATGGGCCAATGAAATGCCCCTGTCATAGTCTAACTCACTTGACAACTGCTACTAAGGACAAGTCATCGATTACCTCTTTGAGAAGGGTGGGCCCATGATGTCACACCATGCCACGCATCATAAGGGTGCATTCTCACATTGTTTAATATCCTTGCATCTTCATATTGTGGGCAAGTGGCAGCCACTGATCAGATTGCATCAAACGATGGAAGGTACAATTGAGAACATGGGACACCATGGGACAATTGTCATAAAGGTGCATGCTCGCATCATTTAATTACCTTGCGACTCCATCTTACAAGCATGTGCCAGCTGTTGATCTCAAGAGATCTGACAGTGATTGTAACACTTGGCCACTAAACCTACTCAATTATCCTTTGTGATGTCATCCTGACACGTGTTGTTAGGGTGCTTTCCCACATTTTCAGAAGGTTTGATGAAAGGTAAAATGTGGGAATGTGGGCACTAATCAAATTGCCAACTGAATCTGCCACCTGTCCACCCTGTCTACGATAGGTTAAAGGAGGTGGGTCCACCTGAACAACAAGGACCCACTGATCCAGGTGTCACTAGGGGGCTTCCCCACAATGTTTAAAGATCATGAATTTGGAGAATGTGGGAGAGCACCCACCATAGATCTATGCAAGATCTACGATGTAGAAAGTTGTAGGCAAGAAGAAGGTCCGTCTGATCCTTATATTTAATTTTTTTCATTTTAAATTTCCCAAGCATTAAAATAGTATAAAAGATTTGAAATATTTTTTGGGTCGGGTAGCATTTGAATTTGAATTTTGGTGGGAGGCAAAGTGGGTAACAGTTGCTAACTTAGGGTGTTTAGAAAGGGCTTCCTTTCATAATATTCCTCTTGCACCCAACTAAGGGACAAGACAGACCTTATGGCCATAAGAGCACCTTAAGCATTCTTTCCTAGTGATCTCCCTATGGTCGAAATCCCATAGGCGATCATACTAAGCAAGGAAAAAACACTACATCTACCAAGTTTTTGTGTCCTCAATAGCCTTGAGTTTAGTGGTTTGGAAGAGCCAAGTAATTTTCTTGTCCTCACTTGGGTCATTCCTCTTAGGTTGTCTGAGAGTAGGCCCACTAAAGGATTCTAACTACCATAAAATTGATCCACTCTCAAAGGTCAAGATTTCTAATTCACCACAAGGGTGAAGAGCACACTCTCCTATCTTTATTGTTTTCCCAAAACATGCCAAGAACCTTCAATTATCCATTTTCTTTTAAAATCTAAAGGTAAGTCAAGATTTTTTATTCACCCCAAGGTTGAAGAGCATACTCTCCTATTACAAAGGAATCCCAATTGTAAGTTTAATGTGCCTACAAAAAATGAACAACTAGTAAGTACAACACATGGAATAAAAGAAAACAAGCAAGTTGGGTTCTTATGTATTGGGTAGCCCTGCAAACAAGTGTTAGTAGCTCTTGTGCATTTGAAGCTTTGACATGCATTCTTTTAGGAAATATTAAGTTTTCAACATAAAAACCTACAATCAAAACTATTAGCACCATGAGTTAGCTTCAAAAATGAAAATGAACCCAAGAATGGAATTCTATAAAAATAGCTAAAAACTTGTAAAACCAATAAGAAGCAAGCAAAAATTGAGAAACTAACCAAAATACTCCAAACAATAAGCAAATTAAGACCAAGCAATAGTTTATGCTGGAAGACCATCATACGATACTTCTCAACATGCATGGTTAACAAAATCTTCCTATGTGATAATTTTCACTAAGTTGAGCAACATAATCCATAATACTATTGTGATAGTTCTTAGCATGTTTTTAGGACACTATTTCCAAAAAGTATCACCTAATAGTTATGAGAACGTATGAAATTGGAAAAATATCACCTGAGAACTATGACTAAAACAGAAAAGAAAGTGTAGATAGTAAGCAAAAAATGCAATAAAAATGGTGAAGTAGAGGAAAAACCCTGATCTTCTACCCCACAGGGAGTGCCAAAAATGTACACTCAATTTGTGTCACACTCTAAACCCTGCTATCCAAATGATTCTATGAGTTTGAAATGCTTGGATGCTGGCTTAGAGCTCCCTATCCACAAAGTGCAAGAAGGTATGTTTCAAGTATGAAGGCTCTCAGTCGAGCCTTGGAGATATCTTCTTGCTAGTAGCCATGCAACAAGAGGTTCTTTGAGACAAGAGCAAGAATGCAAGTGTCTATAATGGATCCCTCAAAGATGCAATTCAAATATGAAGACTAAGCTAATATGAGAATGCAAAATGAAACTATTCTAAACAATGATGAGAGTATTACAATCCAACTATTATACTATGTAAGCTAGACTATAACAAATGAAACTAAGCTATTATGCAACTATGCTAACATGCCATAAGATCTTAAGCTAAATGTGAAGGAATGCAAGAATGAAGACAATAAATGAGAAGTTCTCCACAAAGCTCTAAGGAAACTTGCTAACAATATTGAAATGAGGATGGATCCTTTGAGGGGTAAATCTCTCTCATTTTTAAAGTCTTATGGAGAATAGAGATCAAGATGAAGATGGTGGATGATCAGTGGTAGAATTCGAAAAGAGGAGTGATCCATGTGCACACACAAGTCAACCAATAGAATATAAGTTGACTTCCCACATAAGAAAAAAGTCTCAAAAGCCATTTTATTTAATTGCAAAATAGAAAAGGGACTTTATTTGTGCACTTTAAGTGGTTTAGAAGAATGGGGTCTTTTATTTAATTAAAAGGGGACATGTTCTTTTAATCAAATAATGAACTTAGGAGAGCATATTCAAACTATAGGTTATAATCAAATTAATTGATTATTAGCAATTTGGTCTAGGTAAATGATTAATTAAATTAGCCAAAATGTTGAGAAGGGGGTGAATAGTCTAGATGACCATTTTTAGGTGATTACAGTAGCCTATACCTCTACTTCATTTCAGCTTGGAATGATTTCATCATTTTATCAATATCATTGTCTCTAATTGTTTCCAACTTAGATTTGTAAACCTAAGTGACAATTTCCATTGTGGTGCACTCACTTCTATTCCAATTTGAAATGCTAGGAAACTTCTTTATTGCATAGAAGAATGTATGTGTCAATAGGGATTCAAACTGAAAGACTATGCTCTTAGACTTCTTGATCTTTGTTATGTTATCCAACAACTAACTTTGGATAATATCACATAGGTTAACTTTCTCACCCTTTACTACCATCACATAAGCCATGTGAAGGAATCTAGCTGGGACTAAATCTACCCTAGATCCATGGTTGAATTTATAACCCAAAGTTTTGTTAAGTAGTCTTAATCCTTCATCTTCAATGGTGTTAATCTTCATGTTTCTACCATCAAATCTTGTGTTGAGATTTTTTTTGACCATTCTATTCACATTCTTTATGTTTGCATGATTGCATCCTTCATTTCTCAAACTAGTGACCTTGTGAACTAGTTCATTATCAATGCATATAAGTGAATCTCCTAACCATAGAAGGTCATCATGAACTTTGCTCAAAATAATTCTTGTCCACTTGTGGTTTTCAAATTCCATATAGAACATGTACTTAACTAGGGTAAGTGGTTCTAGGTTTTCATATTCTAGTTTCGATGATAAATTATTGTTGCACATTTTCTCCAATTCTTTATGGATCTTAGTATCTCCTATGCTTTCTATCTTATAGTGAATGTTACTTCTTATGTCCTCGACATGAAGAACATTTTTCAACCCTTGCAAAAATGCTCCAAGTAGAGAAACAACTGGATGTTTCTTGAAAGTATATCTAGATCTATCGCTAATATCAAACACTTCTTGTGTTGCCATAGTTGGTTCTACTGAAATATGCTCAAAAAATTTGGAGAAAGACCTCAATTTTACATTTAGGGCTTTCAGTGGTCACGTGTATCTGCAAACTTCTTCAATACTCTAAATAGCTTTCAAATCGCTCTTCAATATTGCACTTAAGATTTTGTACAAGAAAATGATGCTCATAAATCAATTTTCATATTTGAAATCTTTTAAAACCTATACTTCACACTGAATGTGTATCTACCACAAATTCAAAATACTATCTCTATGTAATAGAGAGGTCATTTTGTGCATAACCTCATACTATGATCATATCAAGCATTGCACACTTTATTGTAGACTTCTCTCAATGTCTAGTATATACTTCTAATTGTGAAAATTCTAGTATTATTCTCTAACATTAGCTTTCATTTAAATTATGTTTTTTCTCACTGAGAATGCTTAATTCAGGTAGGATGAGTCATAGATAATAAGTGACTTTACCATCTTATTAGGTGCATTAAGATGTACTTCTTCTAGAACTGTATGAGAACTTTTAGGTCCTTTTTCCTTAACAAATGTTTCCTTGAAATCTTCTATTTGCTCCTTCATTTCTTCCTTCAGACTGTCATCATTTCTTCTAATGTTCCTTCTATAATTTTGATTCCCATTCAAGTTCTTTTTATCCATTCTATAGAATCTCATTGTATGTCCAAAGTTATTACATAACTGACATATAGGTACATTCCTTCTTTGTTCACTATGCTAGTTATTAGGTGCTCTGTAATTCCTTGCAATGTGTCCAAGATTATTACATCTGTAACAAACAATTTGTCTTCTTTCTCCACTTTCATTGTTCTGAGATCTTCTTTTGTTTCTTGTAGTGTCAGTATTCCTAAACATTCTACTATTTGTATTATCATTATCAAATTTAGGTTTCTTACAATTTATTGCATTATGTCCATATCCATGAAAATTATGACAATAAAAATTTGAAATAGGTTTTAAAGTCTTACCCTTGCAATCATCTTCAATACATTCAAGTTCATCACATGTAAAGAATCTAACACGAGATTCCATTTCTTTTTCTCTATTTTTTTTCATTTTGATCTGATTCTTTAGATTTATTAGAATGAATAACATTGTTCTTAGATGTATTATTAGATTTACTCATGCTTAGATCTTTCTTGGCTTCAAGAGGATCAAGTTCTTTTCTCTCAATAGGTTTCTTGGTAGATTGTCCAAGAAAGAATCCAAGCCCAGTCTTATCATAACTAGGTCTTTGTATAGACATTTTTTCTTCAATCTTTTCACTATTGGTATACAATTTTTCAAGTTGTTTTTAAATTTGTACTAATTCAATTTTCACAATAGTGTTGTATTTTTCTAATTCTACATGTTCCAATTTGATAGATTCTAACTTAGATGTTACTTTTCTTAACTGGGATCTTAGATTTTCATTTTTAGCTTTTATTTCAGAATCATTCTCACCTCCATTTTTTTTAAGACTTAGCTTGAGTTCTACTATTTTTAACTCATGTTTCAAAATATCATTTTCTTTCTTTAGATCTTCAATATCATCATCACTAGTTTACTCACTAGGTCATTTTTTCTTGAGATCATCTATCTTGTCTTTTAGTTTACAAATATAAGCTTTTGCATTTTCATATCTATCTTTTAGGCCATCTCTTTCATTAGTAAGGAAATCAACTTTCCCAAGAGCTTCTTTAGGATTTTTTTTCAACTGTTCCATACCCATAGGGATCTTATTCAAGTTGTTAAGCCTCTTCTAAATAACTATGCTCTGATACCAATTGTTAGAAATAGATAATACTAAGAGGGGGGTGAATTAGTATTTTCAATATTTTTGCCCACAACTAGATATTATTAATCACTTTGTCACATGCATAAGAAAGTAAACCAGTAATGTTGAACATTATAAATAACCATACACAAAGAGAGCTCATAACACCATTTTTTTTAACTAGGGAAACCCTGGCCAAGTGGAAACCCCAGTGGGGATGGAATCCAGAAGATGATTCACTATATAAAGAATCTTGTTAAGGATATTAACCCTATTAGGAGTCTATGAAGAATTTATAGTTTCTCAAGTCCTTGTTAGGAGACTAGGATTTGTTAGAAGTTGTTTCAACCCTATTAGGAGTTGGTAGATCATATACAAATGTGTGCAAGAAGAGCCCACTACACTAACATGCAATTATACAATTAAATTCTTCAAAAGAATAGATATACATACAATACTGGATCACTTGCTATGATTTTCAATTCTTATTATTAGGTATATCAGATTTTTCTTCATAGAAGCCTTCAATAACCTATAGATAATATTCCCTCTAGTTCACTCAATTTCATAAACAAGGGGTAACTACACATATATTGGATATCACAGATGTATGCAAAGGACATGCTGCAAAAAATATATTAGATAGTGGAAACTTGATAATGAAGACATTTCATAATGAAATGAGATAGAGATTTAAAATTGCACCTACAATTATATATAGATTTAATGAAGACATTTGTATTATGGTTGATATAGATTATACTTATATTCAAGTAGTAGAACCTCAGGAAACATTTCTTGATCCCTTGGGTTATGATTTGAATGATGATGTAGCAGTTGGTTATAGTGATTTATTGTTGAAATTGGAGAAGGACAGAGCATAATATAGATTTGGAACATATGATGAGATTACCCAATCAGCTCATGAGGCATCCTTAGAGAAGGCATCACACAAGAAGATAGAGTCAATTATGCAAAAATCTTTATTGGAGGTCGATATGACTGAGAGTGAGTTAGAGGTAGTCAAGAAAACCGTAAAACAAGGCATATTGAAATTATAACCTTTGTCAATATCTATTATAGAGATATATTTGGAATAGAGCATTCTATATGCAGCAATGTCAAATGTACAACCTAGAGAACCTAAGAGAAAATTTGAGAGATTAATGGAAGCAGTTACCACAAAGTCAAAAATGATCAAACAACAAGCCACTGGACTAGGAAAGAGGCAAAAGACATTGTTGACAATTGTCAAATCTAGAGATGAAGAAGAAGAAGACCAAGAAGTCAAACAAATAGAGAAAATAACAAAGCAATCAGCAAGAAAAGATTCGCGACCCTAGAAGTCAAAGATATAAGAGATTAACTCAGCTATTTCTATTGAGGGTAACTTTGTTTAGATGAATTTTTTAAATAATTTTTATATCAATTTTGACTGTGAGATACATTATAGAAAATAATCTAAAATTGAAGGATATTGAGGGAATAGTAAATAGAAAGTCTCTAATAGACTTAATGAGAAGAAGGCACCAACAAGAGAATAATATTTAGAACTATGGAAGTCTATGCTAAGAACTATTTACAAGATTGATGTTGAATAAGAGATTAAGAGATTATTGAATAATCTTGCACCTTATTTGAGAAATAAAGTAAGACCATTTTTTTTTATGGTGGGTGCGAAAGATAAATTAAGAAGTAAAACTATAGTATCAATAAGTTAGATGTTGATAGAATCTAAGATAGCATCTCCACTAGCACGCAGAACCTCGGAAGTGTCAGTGAGTAGTGACACTATACAAATAGATTAGACTAATGTTACCATTAACATTGATGATACTAATCCATTTGAAGGTTTCTAATAGAATGAACCTAATACCGAGGATATTGAAGACAAACTTAGACAATGTGAAGAGGAAAAGAGGTTACTTGAAGAAATAAACTAGAAGAGGCAAACAAGACATTGCTTGAGAATGAGGAGAAAAGAAAGGAAGAGGAAGAAAAGAAAAGAATAGCAGAAGAATAAATAAGAAAGAAAAAAGGAAATAAAAAAGAAGAAGAGAGAAGAGTAAAAGATGTAGGCAAGAAGAAATGTGAAGATGACACTAAACCTTCTAGTTCATCTACTTTGTTTTCACTTGCTAGCTTAGAAACTGATGATGATGATTGAACTAATTTGTTCTCATCCTTGTCAAATCTTATTTAGAAGAATAGAATAGTGAAGAGCCTACAAAAATCCTTGATGGAGGTTACTGATAGACTACATAGTACTTTGGTAGTGTAGCACATAGAAGAAGATCTATAATAGAGGACATAGGTAGTGCTAAAGTTATTTGATGAAGAATTTACCAATTTGTTAAATGTTACAAAAGCAAAGGCACAAATTTCACATGATGCTAACTTGTTTAGCATTGTTTGCCAAAATATGATGAATGATATGGTAAGTCTTGATAGTTGCATCAAGGAACTTTAGAAGTGTCAATAGGATGGTAAGATATTTTAAATTAAGTATACTCTATCATATGAACTAACTAAGGACATTGACAGTTAGATAGGAGGAAAGATGAGTGAGCTAGAGGCTCTATCTAGCTAGTTATAACATCCATCTTGTAAAGTTAATGATTTTGAAGGACAAGTGGCCAGTATTCACAATGATATTAGGAAATTAGAGCTTTAGAAGGACCAAATTTTGAAGAGGATATCAGATTTTAGAGATTCTATTGCTCTAAAAGTATCTTTTGTTGAGAAATAGTTGGAGGAATGTGTTAAGGCCAAGGACATCTATTCTAACCTTTTGTACTCAAACCTTAATGCAGCTGAGATTGCATCATATGCTTTGTGTGAAATTCTCACCTCTATTGAGTCTACCAAAAAGACATGGACTAAAGGTATGGGCAGTTTGAAAGAAAATTTTGATGATTGCATGAAGATTCTACCAACTTAAGGTAGAAGGACAATAATTTTTTGGCAGCAGATGGACAATTTTTAGACAAATCTTTACATTTTGACCTTTGTCATTAATGTTAAAGGGGCAGGTATATAATGTAAAAATTGTAAATTAGGTAAAGAGAAGATAAAAGTGAAAAGTATATTGTAAGGGAGATCATATGTAAAGATGGACAAATGTAATAGATGCAATGTTACTATATTTTTTATGTTAAGTTTTTGTTACTTAGCCAATTTTCCCTATTTTGTTTCCATCAATGCCAAAGGGGTAGATTGTTGAAAATTGGCTAATAAAGATATTTAATTTTTTGTTATTTATGGAAACACATGATGTACATGCTTATAAAAAACCTTTAAAATAAAGATACTTAGCTTCTGGTAATTAGAAAATTGTCCAAGTATGGAATTTGGTATACAAAAGTATATTGTTTTGCTTCTAACTTGTTGTTAATATCATATTGTGACTAGCAAAGCTAGATGGAGATAGTATACATGTTGGTGATGATGTGTATAACCTTGGAAGTTAGTATGCACTGCATAGGAAAGAGATATTCATATTTTAAGTGAAACAAAATAGCAGAATTGAAGGAAAAGATTATTTTGTTTACAAAATAATTACTTGTCCAATTAGGGCCTAGATGTTTACTCTAAATTGGAAATGTGTGTTGTGGTCTTAGCCAATCTAGTAGTAATTTGTGTAAAGGCATGGTATTTATGCAAAAGACATTTTGCAATAAGAAGTGTGCTATTATGTTGAGCAATTGTATGAGAAGTTATGTGATAGTGATATATCTAAAGTTTTCTGAAAGCTATTTTGTGATCCAAGATCGAGCTAAAGATTGAAGAGTAATTCAGAAATAAGTTACAAAACCTATATTTTAGAAGTTTGATTACTTTTTTGGGCAGTGATCTCTTCTTATAATTGGAAGTGCATGTTTGGGCAGTAGGCTCATCTTACATGTATTGTACTACAACTCCTAACAAGGTTGGAATCTCCTTACAAGGATTCAAAGTCTCCTAATAGGAAATCCTCATACTAAATTTTCTCATTGAATCCTAATAGGGTCCATCCTTTAACAAGGAACTTATATATCAATATATTATCTAGTGGATATCATCCCCACTCGGGTTTTCCCTTGGCCAAGGTTTCCCTAGTTAACAAAATATGGTATTATGAATTATCATTGAGCATGGTTATTATTATTATTTAGCATTACTTTATTACTTTTTTATGTATGGTTTAAAGTAAGAAATACTATCTAGTTGGCAACTAAAGTTTGTAGATTATTGATTCACCCTTACCCCCCCCCCCCCCCCCCCTAGTAATCCCTATTTCTAATAGAAATATCTCCTTAGAATAATTAGAGAAGCTCTCCCCTAAAGGAAAATCTGATATACATTAAAGGTACAGGAGCTTCGATCATATTTTGCTTGTCTTCATTTTCCCTTGCCATAAATCTCCAACT
The DNA here is from genome assembly GCA_028749045.1 of Cupressus sempervirens. Lineage (NCBI taxonomy): Eukaryota > Viridiplantae > Streptophyta > Pinopsida > Cupressales > Cupressaceae > Cupressus > Cupressus sempervirens. The sequence goes on from CM053787.1 coordinate 47,791,741, forward strand.
ACCTCTACTAACAAAAAAATTATTACTTGCAACTATCCATTAAAATATTTAATTCTAATTGGTAGTTGTTTCAATGGATCAAATCTTATGCAAATCTAATCAAAATATGATATTATTCCTTATGAATCAAAAAAAATTGCAAAAATAATGAGGATGCCCTAGAAACATAAAACATCCTATAGCTTCTACTATTGAAGACCTATGCAAAATTTGACTGCAGAAATGAAAAGTTCAGATTCTCCTAGTTTTGGTGGTATATTATACTAAATATTTTTGATAAAAATTGCCCCTCTTGTGCTCATTTGAAAATCAGGTCCCCAGTTCATGTACAAAGTATAGAATTAAAAAATTTAAAATCTCCATAGTTGAAACTATAGAAAACTTTAAAATTATTAAAAATTTTAGATCGGGCTTTCTAGTTCAAATTTTGGAAATAAAAATAATAATTTTTTTATTTCACATTTTTCCCTTCTTTGTTGATTTTGGTCAACCCTCTATTGACCACCAAGGCACCATGTGGTGACATCCTATTGGTTAGCTCCTACCACCTTGCACTACCACCTCACTGTCTCACTTGGGTATCCTACCATGTGTACAACTTCTTGTTCCATTGTGTGCTTAACCCTAGGTTCTATCTTAACTCTTGGCAACTAGGGGAAACATCCAATTATGCACCATCAGGACCTTTAGGCCTTAACCATAGTTAAACCATGTGAATTTATGAAATGGGGCCTTTCACACCATCGGGGGCTTACACGTGAACCTATCATTTATTACTGCAAAGTCATGACGAAAGGTTATCTTGATAATTTTGCAACCTCACACGATTAAGCTCTGACTGTGTGGCTTCTTTTGCGATTGTGCAACTAGGTTCCATGTGGTGCTACTAACATCATCCTCATTTTATATGCTTAAGTATGTAAGCTTTCATATGGTTATCCTCTCCTTTGCAATAGTGTCTTTCACTTTGATTGATTCCTCTCCGTTCTATGCCCCATGAGGCTATGGAGGAACACCAAGCATAAGTTCTAAAAAAGTGGTCCATATCCACATTACCTTATCCAAAAGTGTCATGGTTGTATGTATCGCATCATAGGAGTACTTCATTGTTTAATAAAAATCTTAATGAATGACAAGATCATAATACTCAAGCTACAAATTTGGAATTATAAGTCATTTATTCCCAACCACAAGTGGGTCAAAAGTTTAAAATGTATTATAATTGATAACCTAAGCATTTTGAGATCTCCTTATAATGATTTAAAACATACCTCAAGAATCTAATGAGATTAGTTAGGCACCCAAGTGGGTCTAGCTAACAAAAATGGAACTATAATACCTAATGTATCAAATTGGCCTACTAAATATCTAGCACTAATTAGAATCAAACTTGACCATTGATTAAAACTTTAAAACTCATTTCACCTTTTCCTGCAACTTATTAATTTCATACCAAGGGGTCCTCTAACTGGCCTTAAAAACTTACTGAAACAAGTAAATGGGCCTTAAGATCTAACATGTTGATTCTTTACTCCACATTCTCATACCCTATCAAATCTCATATCATGATGACACCTGGGAAAAAAGATATTGACCATTGAAGTTGCCTTCATGAAATTACTTGCAAACAAACATGCTAGAAAACCATAAATCATAGTCTATTTTGGCTTTGAAAATAGGTCAAATAGACACTTGGGGGAATGAAAATTGGGGCATTAGTACACTATCATTAGGAAATTATAAATATGTAATTAGGGCTCATGATGAATAATTGGGCACATTTGGCAAGTGGTCAAAGTGTGCTACTTGGATTTGCAGGGTTGGAAACAATAGTAGAACTTAGATTTTCTCAAATAGAATGGACTTGAGAAAGTGTGAAAATGGATTCATCAAGACTTGCAATTGTAACACTTAAATAATTTTTAGAGTAGAATATAACAATACAATACATTTAGTTCAAGTAATCATTGATCCAAAGTTATGACATCTTGAATAGGGGTACCAGTCAATCTACATTTCTTGACACCAGCAAAACATCCTAAATTGCATTTGAAAACTAGACAAAAGGATTTGTCTTAAGCTCAAATCTAAAATATAGCAAGTGTCTAACCTCTAGAATGCAATGCAAAAGGAATTTTTTGATTTTTGTCAAATAATTCAAAGTTATAACTAGTCAAACAAGGCCTTCTAGAATTTTGAACAATTAGCATCAACATGACAATAGTAAACAACTAAATTTGAGGGATTCAAAACCTAGTCAAAACAACTTGAAATATGAAATATAGGTTCTTCGATATGTATACTAAATAATACCAAAGTAGTGAGTCATGAGACATTACTAGGTGCGAGATATTCAAATGTAAACTAGGCTTCCTATTGCTCTTTGACACTTAGGCAAAAATGCAGATTTGAACATTGCTCAAAACAAAACTTTGTAGAATGACTCGTAATGACAATTTATCATTACAAAATGCATGGATATTTTGAATGCAAGGTCTTAGAAACATAAAATACCTCATATGCTCATAATAATGGTTGGGCACATAAGTATTAAAATATCTTATAAAGCTTAAACATACTCAAAAGTTTGGAATGGTACTCAAAATGAGAATGCAAATTTGAGTCCCATCATGAACTACTAGGAAAGGTGTTTGGAAGTTCTCTAAGCTCAATCATTCCTCTTGGGTGTGTACCATACACAATCTGAAATGGAGATTTTTCTATACTTCTATTCATTGTATCATTTTATGAGAATTCAACTTGAGTAAGTATAGAATCCCATTTCTCTCTATGTTGTTTTGTAAGGCATCTTAACAAGTTTCCCAAAGATCTACTAACAACTTCCATTCGGCCATTGGTTTGTGGATGATATGTAGATGAGAAAGTTAGGCTTGTGCCAAGTTTCTTCCAAAGGGTCCTCCAAAAATGACCTACAAATATGCTATCTCTATCTTATACAATATGCAATTGTAATCCATGAATTTGAACTATCTCTTTGAAGAAGAGATCTGCTATGTATGAAGCATCTTTAGTAAATTTTCATGGTAGTAAATGTGCCATTTTACTAAATCTATCTACAACAACAAAAAAATATCATACCCCTTTTTGGCTTTTGCTAATCCCATAACAAAATCCATACTGATTCTTTCCCATGGTCTTGAAAGAATAGGTAGGGGCTGATATAATCTAGCATTAGTACTTTTCCCTTTACTTTTTTGACAAATGGTGCATTCTTCTACAAATTTTCTCACATCTTTCTATAACTTTTTCCAAAAGAAAGGTCTATAAACTATGTCTAAACTCTCATCTAGTCCAAAGTGACTGGATAATCCTCCACTCTATTTCTCTTGTATGATGTTATCTCTCATTGAGCATTTTGTTATGCAAAGTTGTCCACCTTTGAATAGTAACCCTTCTTGAATCATAAAATATGAATACTCATAATTGTACCTTTTGGTCTGACTTTTTGTGTAATAGAAGTCTTTTGTCCAATTGCAGAAAAGTCATACTTTTATTTCTAAGTGAAACATAGGGTTTCTGGATAATCCATCCGTTGGCTAGCCTTTGAAAAAACCTTATGAAAACCCTACGTTCTTTCTTTTCATAAATTGTCAGCTGCAAAATTTTTGAATTTTCAAATAAGATGAATATTCTGTTGCCTTTTATCTTCTATGCCCCCGAGATACCTTTCCTCTCATATTTCCCCAGCCATCCAATCTAAGTAGATCTACCATTGTCGTTACCTTGCTATGCAAACATGGCCACTTTTTATGTATGGCGAGGTAGCGAGTGCTGAATAGTTTATAAAACGGGACCGCAAAATGAAGATACAATGGTCAGAGCTTTGTTTTCTGACTGATTTATTATTCAGGTACACATTGCAATTACTATCAAAATAGGAAAGGGGACCCAGCAGAAGCAGTCTAAAATTAGAGCCGAAATGATGATTTTTCTAATGCTTCACTACCTCGCCATTGGAAAAATTTGACACTCTGCCGTTAGTGAAGTAGCGAGGCCCCGTGAAATCAAAAGTCGGTGACATTGCAATTTGTCAATACTGTAACTAAACTAGGTGGCATGACAAGTAATAAATGCCTTTGTCAGAAGTAGTTTAATAGCAAAAATAATTATCTGATTGCCCCTTGCATTTCATGGTACCAAAATTCATTAAAGTGCTAGAGCTCGCTACCTTGCTATCAAAAAAATTGTACACTTCGCTGTTAGCGAAGTAGCGAGGTCTCGTGAAATTGAAGAGCTGGTGGGACCTTTGATGACGTGGGATGATAATTAGGACTGAAGTAAAATCTTGAAAGGCCCCAATTGTGCAGAATTCCATATTTCATCAATGCCCTTCTGATCAAATATACAAAGAGATCCTTAGCATCAGATTGGAATGGAATCAACAGTCCTCACTACCTCGCTTTGAAAAGTTGTATGCTCTTTAAGCTATGCGATGTAGCGAGTATGAATCAAAAGAATACGCCCAGTTTCCTCACCCTTGATTAAACCTATGATCAACGACTGTTGTCTTCTCACTATGAAGAGTTGCAAGGGAGATATTTATAGCAACATAGCGAATAGGGCCCACCACCTTCTTTTTGAGCAAGCCCAATAACATATTATCTGCCGATTTTGGATCAAATCGATGGTTGTCGGTGCTTTGCTATGGCAAGGTGCTCATTCTTTATGCATAACGAAGTAGCGACATGCTGACACATGTCCTTAGTTGTCAGTGGGTCCAGATATAAGCACCATCAAGGAAAGAGTTATGTACGTGGTAAGTTTCCATTGGGTGAATTGACTAACATGTCAAGTGCAATGCCTAGTTGTTCTCTCTGTATCACATGATTGTAGGATTCTTGAAGATCGATGGCACAATTTTAAACACAGAATGTAGTGCCACTCTTTGTATTAATTAGACATGAAAGCATCGCACATGAAAAAAATAGAGTATAACACAGAAGATTTCATCAGTTCATCTTACATGAGCAAAGATTTTGAGCCACTCTTATGCAGAAGCAATTACTGAAGGAAAGTGTCCCGAAGTCTGGCAAAATTTGTAAAATTGTCTGTTCACAGAAAGATTGCAAAAATACAGAGGAAAACAAAGATGGAATTCAAGTAAGTAGTACTGCCATAATCTTCATAGGTTTTTCTAGTTCTTAAAAATAGTCCAAGATGCCTCCAAAGAAGGGATTTTTAGGTCAAATAAACTATTTGGATAGAAATGTGCATGATGACTTGCTTGAGTTGCTCCCTAAGTCTATTCAAGAGACAGTGCAAGTTAAAAGGTTAACCTCTTTGAAACCTAGGCTATGGATAGCTGATGGATTGTATGATAAGCGTAATTGGGTCTAGGATGCTCAAACTTCTCAAACTAGTTTAAGTTTGTTCAAAAAATGGTTTGCAGAAAGGAAATTATATGCCCCTCATGCCAATATATGGAATTTTGATCTAGGAAAGCTAGTTGTTCCTAGTGTGTTTAAGGATTATGACCTTCTTGAAGCCGTAGCAAAAATTTATGATCAAGCCATTAAGGTAGTGAGAAGAATGGATGGTGAGGTTTTAATTACCATCAGTCTAGAAGAAATTAGGGAAGTTTTCAGTCTAGGACCTCTCACTAGGTATCATGTGCCCATTGATTTGATAGAGTTAGAAAAAGAATATATGTCCAAAAGGGATGTAGTTAGACAAGGTGCACTGAAGGCCCACATAGGTAGAATTGGAAACCTACCAGCAATAACATCATCTTCTAAAGAACCTTTCAAGAAATCATGCTTTAATGCTAGGGCAGTAGAGATATACAAGACCGTGTGCAGAGTCTTCGGAGAGGGTGAAGAAGATTTTATTCCTGTGAGCTTCATGTATATGATCACCCAAATCTCCTCTTTCGGTGTAGAAATAATTTTTGATTTTGCATCTTACCTGGCTAATGAGATTCACAATGGATTGGTGGGGATTGTAAAGGGCAAGGTGGAAAAGGTTTGGGTTCAGTACTCCCTGTTGATGCATATGTTTCTATTTAAAGGGGTTACATATTTCAGTAAAGAAATAGTTTTAAATAGGGAACAAGAGGGGGAAGCACTACCAGTTCAATTATGGAGTGCATACATGACTGGGGAAGCAAAAAATACTAGTTTTGTTAGATTTGATAGGCACTTTGCTTCTGAACTAAGATGCCTCATATTGAGTGACAATCCCAGAATTCCTAAGGCACTAATGCACCTTGTTAGGCCTATGGACAGACCCCATAGTCTAAAAGTTTTACATAATTGGGGAGATATCATCCCATATCCAGTCTCAACTGTCATTAGGGTTTATGGATTCAAAGGGACACCCCATGTACTACCCTATCAAGTGCCTTTAAAGGTAGGGGTAGTTGAATTGTTATGGAAGTTGGGAGGAGTGGACGAGACCTTTTTGCACAAAAGGGGAACAAGATCATTTTTTCCTACTTGCACTGTGGCTCACCAGTTTGTAATAACTAAAGAGGGGTGAATCTTCCTCTACAAATTTTTGGATCAGTATAATATGGCAGTATCTCACTCTCATTTTTGTGACATAGAAGGTTTCTTCAATTCTACTCTCAGACATAGGATCAAGCTATGCCCATGTCAGCATGAATTCTATTTCCCTGAAGATGTATCAAGAAATGAATATTCTCTCCAGGAGTAAGAAACAAAGAAAGAGAAATGGAGAGTCTATTCAAAAGTTTTGGAGTTTATTAATTGTTTTGACAAGGATTACAGTTCTCTTAGTAATGCTGCAACTAATGCAGATAAAATAAATAAGCTCATGAATACATTCCCCGAAATAATGGAGGTAATGAATGAGAAGAAACAACATTTTATTGATTCTTTCCCAGATAAAGCCAGGGAAGTCATGAGAAAATTGGATTTCACCCCTAACATAGGGGCATGACCACTGGTTATGCGAAAGAGGACAGGATATACTGTTATTCAGGATCAGATGCCCATTGTAAACAAAGGAAAGCAGGTAATTGAATCTACTAGTACTATTTTTGAAGAAAGACCTCCTGAACCTTCTCCTAAAAGAAGAAAAAAAATAAGGGAAGAGGAATCCCATGATGAAGGTTACTCACCTTCCCAAACTCCAATCAGAACTAAGGAGGAGCAACTCACCAATGAGCAAATTGAACAAATGGGATCACAAGGAGGAGTTTTTGATACTCAAGCAGAAATTGATGAAGGGAACCCCCAGGAGCCTTCTATGCTGAGTTTTGAATTAACTATAGTAGATTTCAGAGGAAGGGAATTAGACCCTATTTTGGATCAAGCCAGTTAGCAATTTTTGTTTGATAATAGTTTTGTAAAATCTAGGGCTTTCCATCAATTTGCATGGAGGGAAAACATGCACATTTTTGAGAAAAGATGTAGGAATATGAAAATAGAGCATCTGAAAATGGATGAAGCCTCTATTCAGAATCAAATAAAGGAACAAATGATACAAGAGTTCCAGAATATAACCCCTGAAGAGGGTAGACAGATGGTGAAAGATGCAAATATTTAATTATTGCCCAATTGGGATATTGTTGATGCCTTAATTTTTAATTATGTGTTAAATAATTTAGGATTACAGGATCTAGATAAAGAGGAATTCTTGGGAACAACACTCAGTAATGACCAAGCTGCCCTTGTTATGTGGTCATTAAGAAGAGGATCCAGGACTACTCCATTACAGCCTGATGATTCAGGACTAACAGGGAGTATCATTGTGAGGATGGTCACTGATACTTCACATGTACAGGCAGCCCACATGAATGTGGACTATTCTAAATTTTCCTTGGCCACTACAGAAAAAGAAGAGAAGGAAATGACTGATCTGTAGAGTAAGTATGAAATAGTGGTGGATGCTTACAATAAAGAAGTAAAATAGAGAATTGAGCTGGAAAACAAGATATCTCAGTTGGAGAAAATACCTAGGAAAAGAAAGGTGGGAGAATCCAGTACACTTAGAATTGCATACCCTTCACAGTCATTTTTTCGATCAACCCCTATTATTGAAATACCTAACACCCTCGAAAGGCCCCAACTCTATACTGCAAAGGACTTTGAAGAAGAAAAAAAAAATTACATGTGTTGCAGATAGAATTAAGAAATCAATAGGAAGAAAAATTAAAGTAGGGTGTGATATATTTGAGGGATAAAATACAATGGTCAACTTTTTATGATCAGTTGACAAGAATTGTAACCCTCATGGATGAGTTGAATAGAGGTAAGGATAAACTGACTCCTCTTGCACAGAAATGGAGGGAGAGGAATAATAATATTACAATCATATGTATATCTGCAGTCCGAATGCCTTATCATCAAGTTGAGAAAATTTTTGATTTATTAAATAAGCTAGAGAATTTTGATGATGAAAGAGATTCTTTACAGAAAAGATTAACACTCTATTTTTCCCAATATATTGCTGAAAAATTCACTCTATTTCCTTGTGCTTTAGAATTGGTTGATACAATAAAGGAAACGGAAAAGTGGAAAAGGGAGTTGGACAAGTTATTTAATGAAAGAATAATAAACATCATGAGTGAAATTAGCCACTAGTTATGGGCAAAGCCAAATGAAGAGCTAGTAAAAATACAGTTATTTTATACTGCTATGAGAAAAGAATTTGATGATTTAGAAGAAAGTGCAAATTCTTTAATAAAGATACAAAGAGAAGTTCTAAGTTTTGATTGGCCAGATGATGATGCTTTTAATAAATGGAAAAATTAGTTTATAGAACAGATGTTAGGAGATGAGGAGGAGGAAGATGCAAAAGTAATAGTTAGCCTCGTAGTTAGTAATGAAGACATGGAAGATCCCCAAGTTAAAGTAAGTCTGTAGGTAACTGAAGATGATACATCACTTTCAGACCTCATGGCTATGTACTCTAAGGATGAAGAATGATTGTAAAATTAAATCATATTTTATTGTCTCAACAACTGAGAAGCATAATAGAAAGGGACCCACCAAGGAATGTTTGATGTAATAAGCCTTTCTGTTATTTTGTTCTTTTCTTTTTGACAGAAGTGTATGTGAGTGCCCTTTTAAAAGGACACCTGTCATTTTTCTTTAGCCTGAAGCTTGTTGCATCTCACACTATTTAAGTGAGATCCCAAGGCTAAACAAGGGTCTGAATTCTATTGTTCTAAGTACTATGCTTAGTCTATTTTTTGTCCAAATTATGAAAGCAAGTTTGTAATGTATTTTTTCTGTCAATTCTCTGAGAATACATGAATATAGAATGAGTTGTTTTTCTTTCTGAAGGACATTCTGAGTCTCTTGTAAAGGATATACCATTTTCAAAGAATATGAATAAAAATTATGAATTGTCCCCATATTATTCTTTCATAATCTTGTCTCCTTTCAATTACCTAGTTGTCTTGATATTATATAAGTAAAGGCTTGTGCAATTGAATGCAATCTAGTTAGGTTGTATATCTATTTATCATTACTGTAATTCAATGGATTAAATAAAAGCTTTGATGAAAGTGATAAGATTTCTTTAGTAGTGGAAATGATTTTTGAATGATGAATTCTGATAAGAATTATTGATAGAATTTGTTGCAAAGCAACAAAATAGATTTGAGAACTTGCTATAGACTCTGAACCCTAATGGATTAGGCACTGATCAAGTTATTTCAGCTGAAGGAGAAATATATTATAAATGGTTATTCAAATGCATCATCAAATCAAATTTTTACTTTATTTCCTGTAGATCTTCAGAGTTGGCCAGCACTTGTCTTCATGGAATGTTTTAGCTACAGTTAGCCACTATTGTTAAGAACATCTGCAGATCTATAGAAGAATTCTTGGCCATATCTATTTCATGGGATGTTTTTATCTCGTTGGTAGGAATTATGTATATGTTTTGAGGATTTTTGAAATGAGAATCAGAATGAAACTAAGAATAATCCTCATACAGTTATTCTAGTTTTGAATCATCCCTAGGTATACCCGCCCTAGTTTTGCAGAGCCAAAAGAGTAGAAAACCATCTGTGGTTTTGTTGAAGTTGGGTCCAAGTACTTTGCATATGCAATTGTTAATAAGAATTGGCTTGTCTTTAGATCATTTATGTACTATCATTCTAGTTTTAAGCATTTTGTTGCTTAGTAGTTTTAGTGCATTTTAAAACACCAACAAAATGGTGAGTCCACTAGGGATTTGTCCAACACATCTGTGAAAAGTACTGCAGTTTCTTTGGTCCTACTATGTACGTGTGTGTCATGTGATCTATATTTTACCCGTGGTTATAAGGGAATCTTTTAGTGTCAAACCTTGAGAATTTTAAAGGAGATAGAGCCCAAGTACCATTGCTACACACTGACGTATCCAGCCTATCCAAGTGTCTTATCTAACAAGCAAGAGTTTCAGTCTTACAACATCAATGATTGGTTTGTCTATGCCATATATTTTTGTCTCTACTTCTATATTGTTTTCTTTTAGTAAGAAAAAGTGTCATTATATATTTTCCTGAAATAGGGTGGCAACTCAGTCAAGGTTTTGAAGCTAGTGCTTATTGTAACAAAAAGGTGAATATGGCTGACAAGAGAAAAAACACAAGAGCTTACATGAGAGCCAATCTGGATGTATCAATGTATACTGATTTACCCAAAGGTGGTAGGAAGAACCAAAATAAGAAAAAGATAGATCCAAATCCCACTTGGAAACCTAGAGGTAGTGCATCTGTCAATTCCCATTATCAACCAGTAATAGGAAGAGAGTCTTCTTCGCTTAGCTCTAAATCCGAAACTACAAGACTCTTAGGAGGCATTTTCAGTACCCCATTACAAGATGAGAGAGTTTTTCAAGACAAAGACATGTCTACTATGGGAATTTCTTCATTAAGACCAAATCCTGTAGCAGATATGAATTATAGGCTAGGATTTAGGAGTTCATTTGATAATCCTTTTAATCCCAGAATAGCCCCATATGTAGAACCAAACCTTATAGATTTGGATGACCCTGCTAATTCTGAGGCAACTTCTGCAGATCCTAAAGAAGTGCACTCTGAAATAGAATTTTTGAAGAAATGGATTGCTGAGGAAGAAGCTAAATGCATTCATCTTGAAAAAGAGAAGGAGCAAGCCACCTTAGATGCCATAATAGAAAGAGATGCTCTGCTAAGAAGGATGGCTTCTTTGAAAGAGAAAAATAAAAAGTTAGAAGAGAATACCACAACTCTCCATAAGGATGTTTTTGGAGATGTTGATAATCTGAGAGCTAAACTTCAAGAACAGGAGAAACGCCTAAATCAAAGGCAAGAACCAGTTATTGCTCAAGTCCAAGCCTATAAACCTGTTCAAGTGGATCTTGTAGAGCCCACTACAAAAGCTCCAGATAAAGGGAAAGGCAAGGCTATAGGAATCCAAATAAATGAACCTCAAGCTATACTGAGCAAACCTATACAACCCTCCTTGTTAAAATTAGATCTAGATCTTGAGAAGGCTCAAAAAGAGAGGGAAGATCTTGCAAAAGAACTTAAGAAGGTTGAGAATGAAGCCCAAGCTGCAAAAACTAGAAGGAAAATCCAATTCATAAAGTCTAATTCTATATTGGCTTCATGGCCCAATTCGTCTATCCCACCTACAAATCCTGCACCAGTTAGTGGTCCCATAATTTCAACTCAAGGAGTACCCCAATCTGCTCCTACTTCATCTTCCACTATTAGCACCTAAGTCCCATTTGTCCCACCTCAACAATCCCAAGCTGCTCCCCTGAGTCAAGCTAATATAGCTAGTACTTCAATGTTCTTGGTTTCTAGAAGAAACCTATATACCTGGAAAAGTATAGACAAATATCATTTGCTGGTATTCCTAGTGCTCCACATCGCATATCATTTGATTTAAGAGGTAAAGTGGTTAAGTTTTCTGGGAATAATGCTATTACTAGTGAAGAACATTTGAGGATTTTCATTGATATGTTGAATGATTATGAAGTTGAACATGAAGACATGGTAATGAAATTGTTTGTGCATTCACTAACAGAGGATGCAAGGGATTGGTTTAGGAGGTTGCCTGATGACAGTATTACCTCATGGAGTGATTTGGAGAAATTGTTCAAGGAGAAATATGGGGAGAACACTAATGCAGGATTCATGTTGAACGAGTTCAACAATATCAAGAAGAATCCAAATGAGTCCACATTTGATTTCAATGTGAGATTTCAGAAAGGTATGTACAGAATTTTTCAAGTTATAAGGTTAAATGAAGACGTCTATCTCACAACCTATTTCAATGCTTTTGATAGCAAAATGGCTTATCAATTGAGGGATACGGATCCTAAAACTTTAAGAGATGCCTATAAAGTTGCAGTAAATATAGAGAATAATAGGAAGGCATCTGGAAAACTAGGTAGGAGGGATGATCCTAAGCTATTTAATCCTAAGAACAATAATAAAAGGGAGGGTGAAAAAACTCCTATAGGAAAGAAGCTCGAAGAACCTACTATAGGCCAGGTTTTAGAAATGCTCAAGAAGATGAATCCCACTAGTTTCAATAAGCCAAATGTTGTTGAAAGACCCTCTACGAATAACAACAATTTCAATAGGCAGCCTAGAATGCAAAATTACCCTTACACCACTCAATGGAAAGATGGTAAACCAATTCCCAACCAGACCCAAAATGTGAAGGATAAGGGTACTCCATACCCCCTGCAAAGGAACACTATAAATATGAATGATGATGTACCATGGTGCATTAAATGCCAATCACCTCATTCTGCTAATTATTGTGTTGTTGCTCAGTCATTTGCCCAAGCTCAAGGAGTGCAACCCGAAGAAGAAATTGAAGATAGAACCCATGATGATATAAGTTGCAATATGGTGAATATGTGTGATGACTTGATAGATTCTGATTCAGAAGAGCTCGAAAATGACATTACTAGCCAGAGAATTGCTTACCAACTACATCATCAGCAAGTGCTTTCAGATGATGAAGGGTATGATACATATAAGGTATGCAATACATTTTTTGATGAAGGTCTCACAAGTTTAAGAATGCCCTCCAAGGGGGAAATTGATAGAATTACAGTAGAAATGATTTCACAAGTCCATAGTAATTATAATTTGAGAAATAGATCTATAAATAATGATGCAAGAAGGCCATCTAGTGTATTCATAAAATACATCACTCATAAGATGAATGATCAAAACAAGAAGGTCAATGTAGATGTGCCTAAGATCAAGGAAAACAAGGGTAAGAAATGGGAACCAAAGAAGAAGGTTCAATTTTAGATAAGTGAAGCAACAAAACTAGTTGTGCAACCAAAGAAATCAGAACCTGATGTTATCAAGCAAAATATGGTACCTACTGCTCAAAATATTCCAACTCCAGGTACTATTGTAAAACCTAATGTGGTTGAACCTATTGATATGATATCCATGTTATGTCAAATTACTATAAAAGTGCCCTTGTCTGAACTTTTTGGAATTGAAGAGCATAAGAATAAGGCTTTGTCATGGTTAGGTGGAATAGCAAACAATAATATTATTGTAGATCAAACTATATCCCAACAGACCCCATTAGTAATAGAGGACAGTGGTATCATATCCCAAATTCTTAAAATGTTTCTAGATGATTCCTCAGTGGCATTCATAGAAGATATTGATCCTTTTTTCCTCAGTCTAATCATAAAAGGGAAGACCGTAAAAAATTGCATGATAGAATCAGGAGCTTCCAACACTATAATGCCTTTCAAAGTAATGGAAGCCTTAGGGTTGAAGGTGGATACCAAGTAGGGCAGATGCAGAGGGATGGATGCTAGGGAAGTCCTAGTCATAGGTACCATAAATGCCTTACCATTCAAACTGGCTGCATATCCTGAAGTAGAATTAACCATGTCTGTCCTTGTGGTAGATATACCTCCACATTATGGAATGTTACTCTCCAAAAAATGGAGTGCTGCCATGGGGGGAAGCCTACAATGTGATCTTACTTATGCCACTTTTCATATAGGGGACAAAGCTATCAGGGTAAATAGAGAACCAAGGGTTAACTACATTTTAGGTAAAGAAATTGACAAAGATACCACTTGTTTCCTAGATACTGGGATTAATGCTTTTAGGGCCGAATTAATTATTCAGGAAGTTGAAAACTTACCTAATATCATCAAAAATGAAGTTGAATGTTGGATGAATTCCTCAAAATTATGGACAATGTTCTTTGATGGGGCAAGTTCTAAAGAGGGTGCATAGGTAGGTGTACTCTTTGTGTCCCCTGAGAATAACACTTTTAGGTATTCATTCACCTTGAAATTTTCCTGCACTAATAATATTGCAGAATATGAAGCATTGTTGTTAGGACTCAAAGTTGCCATACATCATAAAATTAAGAAATTATGTGTCATCGGAGATTCTGAACTAATTATCTCTCAGATCAAAAGAACTTATTCATCCAAGAATAAGAGATTGAAACAATATAGAAATGCAGTCTGGGATCAGATAGAATTCTTTGATGCATTTGGGATCTCATGGAGAGATAGGACCCAAAATAAGATGGTTGATCTATTAGCAAATGTAGCAATCAAGCCAAAGGAGATATCATTTGCAGGAATCTCCCAGATTGAGGTGCAAAATAGACCTTCCATACCTGACAACATTGAAAATTGGCAGGTTTTTGAAGATGACAAAGATATTACAAATTTTTTGTTAAATGAAGACAAGTACCACGATTAGGAGATGGATTGCAGTGGACTGATTGAAACCATAAATGGGAAGGAAACCATTTTTGGTCAAGAGATAACGCAATTGGAAACAAATAAGATGCCGAAGGGGTTAGTAGTCTTGGAAAATATTTTTGATAAACAAGATAGAGTAAAATCAGGAGTAAACGACCCCAAACCTCAGGAGTTAGAAGAAATAAACTTGGGTACTGATGAAGTTCCTAAAAGGGTTTATATTGGCCAAAATCTGCCTGTTGAAATTAGGAAAACATTGATTGACCTACTTAGAAAATATAGACATGTTTTTGCTTGGTCATATGATGACCTTAAGGCTTATAGGGAGGATCTGTTCTAGCATGTCATACCATTAAAGGAAAATGTAAGACCTTTTAGGCAAAAACAGAGACCAATCAATCTTACCCTTGCCCCAAAAATGCAAGAAGAACTGACAAAACTAAGAGATGGTGGGATAATCAAACCAATCAGGCATTCCACCTGGGTTTCAAACTTGGTTCCTTTCAGGAAGAAGAATGGAGATATTAGGCTTTGTGTTGATTTTAGAAATTTAAACATTGCATTTCTGAAAGACAATTATGGCTTACCTAGTATGGAAGCCATGTTGCAGCAAGTGACTGGATCTGAATTAATGTCAATGATGGATGGTTTCTCTGGATACAATCAAGTTCTAGTAAAAAAAAGTGAACAGTTCAAGATAGCCTTCACAACCCCATGGGGAACATATGTGTATGTGAGGATGCCTTTTGGCTTGATTAATGCAGGAGCTACCTTCCAAAGAGCCATGGATGTAGCATTTCATGAGTATATTGACAAACTTATGGTTGTGTACCAAGATGATCTTACAACGTATTCTAATAAGATTGAAGATCACTGCAAACATTTCGAAAAACTCTTTATAAAAGCCCTGGAATATGGAGTATCTTTAAACCCAAAGAAATGCACATTCGGGGTCACAGAAGGTAAATTGTTAGGACACATAGTGTCTAAGGATGGGGTAAAAATAGATCCTGAAAGGGTAGCAGCTATTGATAAAGTCCCCAAACCAAAAAATGTGAAAGGAATTCAATCCTTTTTTGGCCAAGTCAATTTTTTGAGGAGATTTGTTACAAATTTTGTTGAAATCAGTAGACTCATCTCAAAGATGCTCAAGAAGGGAGCCATTATAGATTGGAATGGTGAACCTTCACAAGCATTCTAGGACATAAAAATTGCAATAAAAAATGCTCCAGTGATGAGGACCCTAGATTATGCAAAACCCATGCATATTTTCTTGTTTGCATCATTCCATACTGTAGCTACAGTCTTATTGCAGAAGAATCAAGAAGGATATGAGCAGCCGATTGCCATTTTTAGTAAGTCACTGCAGCCTATTGAACTTAAGTATGAAATAAATGAAAAGCAAGCTTATGCTTTAGTAAAGGCTGTAAAAGATTTTAGATGTTACTTGGTAGGTGCTACTATTATCGCTTTTGTACCTACTATTATCGCTTTTGGCAGGAGGTGTAGATGGATCAATAGAATCTAGGAATTTAACATTGATATACAAATAACAAAGTTAGTAAGAGGTCAAGGTTTGGCCAAACTCATGACCAAAACTAATCTAGAGGCTAATCAGATAAATCTGGTAAATGATGATCTCAGAGCTGACTTATGTGACATGGACCAATGTGATTGGCACACCAATGTCATATATTACTTGCAACATATGGAAGCTCCTCCCCATCTGGCTGACAATGAAAAGAGGAATACTAAATTGCAAGACATCAGGTATATAATTTTCCAAAATAACCTATGGTGGAGAAATTTTGAGGGAGTTCTGTTGAAGTGTGTTGATAAAGAAAAGGCAAAGGAGGTTTTGAATGAAATGCATGCTAGAGTATGTGGGGGGCACTGTATGGCCAAAACTACTGCACATAAGATAATGAGGGCTAGATTCTGGTTGCTACTGATTACTTTTAAAAATGGGTAGAGGCTATCCCCACAAGAAATGCAACAAGTAGAGTGGTAAATAATTTCTTATTAAATAATATTATTTCTAGATTTTGATGTCCACAGAGAATTGTAACAGATAATGCTATGTGCTTTAGATCTGAGGAATTCATCAAGTTTTGTGATAAATATGGAATGACAAGGTCATCATCTGCTCCATATCATCCACAAGAGAATGGACAAGCTGAGTCCACAAATAAGAGCCTGTTGAAGGTCATTAAGAAAACCTTCGATGATAATAAAAAGGCATGGGATTCCAAGTTACAGTTGGCAATTTGGGCTGACAGAGTAACTGTAAAGAAAGAAATTGGTGTAGCTCCATTTGATTTAGTGTACGAGATTCAAGCCAGAATGCCTCAGAACAACTTGATGGGACTATACAATTACATCCAGTTATATGATGAAGATACTACATATGAAATGCAAGAAAGAATGGATGAATTGTTAGGACTGACTGAAACCAGAAGAGAAGCATCTTTAAGGACCCAAAAGTTGCAATTACAAGTCAAGACACTCTATGATAAAAGAACTGTAAGCAAAAAATTTGAAAATGGAGTTTTAGTCTTAATGTGGAATGCCAGAATTGAAGATAAAGGAAAACATGGAAAATTTGATCCTATTTGGTTAGGCCCATATCTCATTGAAAATACGTGGGGTAAAGATTCTTATATACTCAAAGATGTATTTGACAATATTCTTGAATTGCCAGTTCATGGACAGTTCTTGAAGAGGTATTTTTCTTGAAAAAATACTTGTTTTCTTCCATGAACAGTAGTTTTATGGTTTCCTATTATTTTGTACATTTTGTATATTCTATAAATCCTTGTAAATGTCCCTGTGCAGTTTGGTTGTTTGTTTCTGTGTTTTGTTTTGTGCTCTCTGAAGAAGTTATCATTTTTGCACCAAGTATGTGGTCTGCTCTCCCATAGATTCTGAATTCTTGCATAGACTCAAGTAGTCTATCATCCTCAGATAGAGCCACTGTTGGTCTAACTTTTTGTGTAATAGAAGTCTTTTGTCCAATTTTAGAAAAGTCAAACTTTTATTTCTAAGTGAAACATAGGGTTTTTGGATAATCCATCCATTAGCTAGCCTTTGAAAAAATGTTATGAAATCCCTACGTTCTTTCTTTTCATAAATTGTCAGGCGCAAAATTTTTGAATTTTCAAATAAGATGAATATTCTATCACCTTTTATCTTTTGTGCCCCCGAGATACCTTTCCTCTCATATTTCCCCAGCCATCTGATCTAAGTAGATCTACCATTGTCATTACCTCGCTATGCAAACATGGGAACTTTTTATGTATGGCAAGGTAGCGAGTGCTGAATAGTTTATAAAACAGGACCACAAAATGAAGATACTGCGGTCGGAGCTTTCTTTTCTGACTGATTTATTATTCAGGTACACATTGCAATTACCATCAAAATAGGAAAGGGGACCCAAAAAAAGTAGTTTGAAATCAGAGCTGGAATGATGATTTTTTTGATGCTTTGCTACCTCACCATCGAAAAAATTTGACACTCTGTCGTTAGCGAAGTAGCGAGGCCCTGTGAAATCAAAAGCCGGTGACATTGCAATTTGTCAGTACCGTAACTAAACCAAGTGGTATGAAAAGTAATAAATGCTTTTGTTAGAAGAAATTTAATAGAAAAAATAATTATTTGATGGCCCCTTGCATTTCACGGTGTTGAAATTCATTAAAGTGTTGGAGCTTGCTACCTCGCTATCGAAAAAATTGTACACTTTGCCATTAGCGAAGTAGCAAGGCCCCATGAAATTGAAAGAGCCGGTGGGACCTTTGATGACATGGGATGATAATTAGGACTGAAGTAAAATCTTGAAAGGCACCAATTGTGTAGAATTTTGTATTTCATCAATGCCCTTCTGATCAAATGTACAAAGAGATCCTGAGCATCAGATTGGAATAGAATCAACAGTCCTCGCTACCTCGCTTTGAAAAGTTGCATGCTCTTTAAGCTATGCGATGTAGCGAGTATGAATCAAAAGACTACGTGTAGTTTCCTCACCCTTGGTTAAACCTATTATCAACGGCCATCATCTTCTCGCTATGAAGATTTGTGAGGGAGATATTTATAGCGACATAGCGAATAGGGCCCACTGCCTTCTTTCTGAGCAAGTCCAGTCACATATTATTTGCCAATTTTGGATCAGATTGATGGTTGTTGTTGCTTCACTATGGCAAGGTGCTTGTTCTTTATGCATAACGAAGTAGCAACATACTGACACATTTCCTTAGTTGTCAGTGGGTCCGGATATAAGCGCCACCAAGGAAAGAGTTATGTACGTGGTAAGTTTTCATTGGGTGAATTGACTAACATGTCAAGTTCAATGCCTAGTTGTTCTCTCTGTATCACATGATCGTAGGATTCTTGAAGATTGACGGCACAATTTTAAACATAGAATGTAGTACCACTCTTTGTATTAATTAGACATGAAAGCATCGCGCATGAAAAACATAGAGTATAACACAGAAGATTTCATCAGTTCATCTTACGCGAGCAAAGATTTTGAGCCACTCTTATGTAGAAGCAATTATTGAAGGAAAGTGTGCCGAAGTCTGGCAAAATTTGCAAAATTGTCTGTTCACGGAAAAATGGCAGAAATATAGAGGAAAACAAAGACGAAATTCAAGTAAGTAGTACTGCCATAATCTTCATAGGTTTTTCCAATTCTAAAAAATAGTCCAAGATGCCTCCAAAGAGGGGATTTTGAGCTCAAATAAAATATTTGGATAGAAATGTGCATGATGACTTGCTTGAGTTTCTCCCTGAGTCTACTGTAGAGATAGTGCAAGTTAAAAGGTTAACCTCTTTGAACCCTAGGCTATGGATAGCTGATGGATTGTATGATAAGGGTAATTGGGTCTAGGATGCTCAAACTTCTCAAACTAGTTTGAGTTTGTTCAAAAAATGTTTGCAGAAAGGAAATTATATGCCCCTCATGCCAATATATGGAATTTTGATCTAGGAAAGCTAGTTGTTCCCAATGTGTTTATGGATTATGACCTTCTTGAAGCCATAGAAAAAAGTTATGATCAAGCCACTAAGGTAGTGAGAAGAATGGATGGTGAGGTTTTAATTACCATCAGTCCAGAAGAAATTAGGGAAGTTTTCAGTCTGGGACCTCTCACTAGGTATCATGTGCCCATTGATTTGATAGAGTTAGAAAAAGAATATATGTCCAAAAGGGATGTAGTTAGACAAGGTGCACTGAAGGCCGACATAGGAAGAATTGGAAACCTACCAGCAATAACATCATCTTCTAAAGAACCTTTCAAGAAATCATGCTTTAATGCTAGGGCAGTAGAGATATACAGGACCCTGTGCAAAGTCTTCAGAGAGGGTGAAGAAGATTTTATTCTTGTGAGCTTCATGTATATGATCACCCAAATCTCCTCTTTTGGTGTAGAAATAATTTTTGATTTTTCATCTTACCTGGCTAATGAGATTCACAATGGATTGGTGGGGATTGCAAAGGGCAAGGTGGAAAAGGTTTGGGGTCAGTACTCCCTGTTGATGCATATGTTTCTATTTAAAGGGGTTACATATTTCGGTAAAGAAATAGTTTTAAATAGGGAACAAGAGGGGGAAGCTCTACCAGTTCAATTATGGAGTGCAGACATGACTGGGGAAGCAAAAAATGCTAGTTTTGTTAGATTTTATAGGTGCTTTTCTTCTAAACTAAGATGCCTCATATTGAGTGACAATCCCAGAATTCCTAAGGCACTAATGCACCTTGTTAGGC
Source organism: Cupressus sempervirens (assembly GCA_028749045.1). Taxonomy (NCBI): domain Eukaryota; kingdom Viridiplantae; phylum Streptophyta; class Pinopsida; order Cupressales; family Cupressaceae; genus Cupressus; species Cupressus sempervirens. The sequence continues at coordinate 47,812,181 of CM053787.1, forward strand.
CTATGGAAAGACCTCATAGTCTAAAAGTTTCACATAATTGGGGAGATATCATCCCATATCTAGTCTCAACTATCATTAGGGTTTATGGATTCAAAGGGACACCCCATGTACTACCCTATTAGGTGCCTTTAAAGGTAGGGGTAGCTGAATTTTTATGGCAGTTGGGAGGAGTGGAGGAGACCTTTTTGCACAAAAGGGGAATAGGATCAATTTTTCCTACTTGCACTATGGCTCACCAGTTTGTAATAACTAAAGAGGGGTGGATCTTCCTCTACAAATTTTTGGATCAGTATAAGATGGCAGTATCTCACTCTTATTTTTGTGACATAGAAGGTTTCTTCAATTCTGCTCTCAGACATAGGATCAAGCTGCGTCCATGTCAACATGAATTCTATTTCCCTGAAGATGTATTAAGAAATGAATATTCTCTAAGAAAAAAAGAAAGAGAAATGGAGAGTCTATTCAAAAGTTTTGGAGTTTATTAATTGTTTTGACAAGGATTACAGTCCTCTTAGTAATGTTGCAACTAATGCAGATAAAATAAATAAGCTCATGAATACATTCCCCGAAATAATGGAGGTAATGAATGAGAAGAAACAAAATTTTACTAATTCTTTCCCAGATAAAGGTAGGGAAGTCATGAGAAAATTGGGTTTCACCCCTAACATAGGGGCAGGTCCACTGGTTGTGCGAAAGAGGATAGGATATACTATTATTCGGGATCAGATGCCCATTGTAAACAAAGGAAAGTAGGTAATTGAATCTACTAGTACTGTTTTAGAATAAAGACTCCCTAAACCTTCTCCTAAAAGAAGAAAAATAATAAGGGAAGAGGAATCCCATGACGAAGGTTACTCACCTTCCCAAACTCCAATCAAAATTGAGGAGGAGTAGCTCACCAATGAGCAAATTGAACAAATGGGGTCACAAGGAGGAGTTTTTGTTACTCAAGAAGAAATTGATGAAGGGAACCCCTAGGAGCCTCCTATGCCGAGTTTTGAATTAACTATAGCAGATTTTAGAGGAAGGAATTTAGACCCTATTTTGGAACAAGCCAGTCAGCAATTTTTGTCTGATAACAGTTTTGTAAAATCTAGGGCTTTCCATCATTTTGCATGGAGGGAAAACATGCACTTTTTGAGAAAAGATGTAAGAATATGAAAACAAAGCATCTGAAAATGGATGATGCCTCTATTTAGAATCAAATAAAGGAACAAATGATATAAGAGTTCCAAAATATAACCCCTGAAGAGGGTAGACAGATGGTGAAGGATGCAAATATTTTATTGTTTCCCAATTGGGATATTGTTGATGCCTTAATTTTTAATTCTGTGTCAAATAATTTAGGATTACAGGATCCAGATAAAGAGGAATTCTTGGGAACAACATTCAGTAATGACCAAGCTACCCATGTTATGTGGTCATTAAGAAGAGGATCCAAGACTACTTTGTTACAGCCTGATGATTTAGGACTAATAGGGAGTATCATTGTGAGGAGGGTTGCTGATACTTCACATGTACAGGCAGCCTACATGAATGTGGACTATTCTAAATTTTCCTTGGCCATTGCAGAAAAGGAAGAAAAGAAAATGACTAATCTGCAGAGTAAGTATGAAATAGTTGTGGATGCTTACAATAAAGAAGTAAAAAAGAGAATTGAGCAGGAAAACAAGATATCTCAATTGGAGAAAATACTTGGGAAAAGAAAGGTGGGAGAATCCAGTACACTTAGAATTGCATACCCTTCATAATCATTTGTTGGATCAACCCCTATTATTGAAATACTTGACACCCTTGAAAGGCCCCAATTCTATACTGCAGAGGACTGTGAGGAAGAAAAAACAAAATTACATGAGTTACAGATAGAATTAAGAAATCAACAGGAAGAAAAATTAAAGCAAGGTGTGATATATTTGAGGGATGAAATACAATGGTCAACTTTTTATGATCAGTTGACAAGAATTGTAACCCTCATGGATGAGTTGAACAGAGATAAGGATAAACTGAATCCTCTTGCATAGAAATGGAGGGAGAGGAATAATGATATTACAATCATATGTATATCTGCAGTCCAAATGCCTTATCATCAAGTTGAGAAAATTTTTGATTTATTAAATAAGCTAGAGAATTTTGATGATGAAAGAGATTCTTTACAGAAAAGATTAACACTCTGTTTTTCCCAATATATTGCTGAAAAATTCACTTTATTTCCTTGTGCTTTAGAAACGGTTGATACAATAAAGGAAAAGGAAAAGTGGAAAAGGGAGTTGGACTAGTTATTTAATGAAAGAATAATAAACATCATGAGTGAAATTAGCCACTGGTTCTGGGCAAAGCCAAATGAAGAGCTAGTAAAAATATAGTTATTTTATACTGCTATGAGAAAAGAATTTGATGATTTAGAAGAAAGTACAAATTCTTTAATAAAGATACAAAGATAAGTTCTAAGTTTTGATTGACCAAATGATGATGCTTTTAATAAATGGAAAAATTAGTTTATAGAACAGATGTCAAGAGACAATGAGGAGGAAGATGCAAAAGTAACAGTTACCCTCATAGTTAGTAATGAAGACATGGAAGATACCCAGGTTAAAGTAAGTTTGTAGGTAACTGAAGATGATACATCACTTTCAGACCTCATGGCTATGTACTCCAAGGATGAAGAATGATTGTAAAATCAAATCATATTTTCTTGTCTCGACAACTGAGAAGCATAACAGAAAGGGACCCACCAAGGAATGTTTGATGTAATAAGCCTTTCTATTATTTTGTTCTTGTCTTTTTGATAGAAGTGTATGTGAGTTCCCTTTTGAAAGGACACCTATCATTTGTCTTTAGCCTGAAGCTTGTTGCATCTCACACTATTTAAGTGAGATCCCAAGGCTAAAGAAGGGTCCGAATTCTATTGTTCTAAGTACTATGCTTTGTCTATTTTTGGTCCAAATTTTGAAACCAAGTTTGTAATGTATTTTTTCTGTCAATTCTCTGAGAATACATGAATATAGAATGAGTTGTGTTTCTTTCTAAAGGTCATTCTGAGTCTATTGTAAAGGATATACCATTTTCAAAGAAGATGAATACAAATTATGAACTGTCCCCATATTATTCTTTCTGAATCTTGTCTCCTTTCAATTACCTGGTTGTCTTGATATTGTATAAGTAAAGGCTTGTGCAATTAAATGCAATCTAGTTAGGTTGTATATCTATTTATCATTGTTGTAATTCAATGGATTAAATAAAATCTTTGATGAAAGTGATAAGATTTCTTTAGTAGTGGAAAGGTTTTTTGAATGATGAATTCTGATAAGAATTACTGATAGAATTTGTTGTAAAGCAACAAAATAGATCTAAGAACTTGCTATAGACTCTGAACCCTAATGGATTAGGCACTAATCAAGTTATTTCAGCTGAAGGAGAAATATATTATAAATGGTTATTCAAATGCATCATCATATCAAATTTTACTTTTATTTCTTGTAGATCTTCAAAGTTGGCTGGCACTTGTCTGCATGGAATGTTTTAGCTACAATTAGCCACTATTGTTAAGAACATCTACAGATCTATAGAAGAATTCTTGGCCATATCGGTTTCATGGGATGTTTTTATCCAGTTGGTAGGAATTATTTATATGTTTTGAGGATTTTTGAAATGAGAATCAGAATGAAACTAAGAATAATCCTCATACAGTTATTCCAGTTTTGAATCATCCTTGGGTATACCCACCCTAGTTTTGTAGAGCCAAAAGAGTAGAAAATCATCTGTGGTTTTGTTGAAGTTGGGTCCAAGTACTTTGCATATGCAATTGTTAATAAGAATTGGCTTGTCTTTAGATTGTGTATGTACTGTTATTCTGGTATTAAGCATTTTGTCGCTTAGTAGTTTTAGTGCATTTTAAAACACCAACAGTACCTATCATCCAATTTAGTACATTCTTTATAAATCTCTTTGAAATGAACATCATTAGCATAGATATCTTTCAAATTCAAAACTCCAATAGTTTCTAACTAAATTTTTATTTTAGTCAAAGCTCTTCTACTTAAAGCTTCAACAACTTTATTTTCAGCTCCCTTTTCATACTTTTATAGAAAAAGTAAAATCTTGTAATGTCTCCACCCATTTCATATTTCTATGATTTAGTTTCTCTTGATTGTTTATGAAACTAAGTGCTTGGTTATCTATCTATACAATGAATTTTTTGGGTAGAAAATAGTGTCTCCATTTCTTAAGGGATTGGACAAGGGCATACATTTCAAAATTGCATGAAGAATATTTCTACTTATCTTCATTGATTTTCTCACTAAAGAAGGCTATTGGTCTACCCTCTTGGCTAAGTATATCTCCTATTGCTATGTTTCTTGCATCACATTCTATTTGAAAAACTTTACTAAAATCAGAAAATGTGAGGATGGGTTGTTGAGATACTTTCTTCTTAAGGAGTTCAAAGGCTCTACTAGCTTTTTCTATCCAAAAAAAGTTTACATGTATGTCCTCCTTTTATAGTATTCATAGTTGGTGCACAAATCAAGCTGAAATTCCTAATAAATTTTTTGTAGAAAGTGGCTAAACCATTGAAGCTTCTAACTACTACAATAGTCTTAGGAATTGGCCAAAAAATAATTGTACTTACGTTATCTTGATCTATCTTGAGTATTCATTTTGTGATTACAAATCCAAGGTACATCAGCTCTTCTTGCATGAAACTACATTTCTCCTAATTAATCATCAACTTTTCTTCTTGTAGCTTCCTTAACACCAAGTCTAGATGTTTGAAATGCTTTTCTTTTGTGTTGTTGAAAACTAAAATGTCATCTAGATATACTATCACAAATTTTCCTACAAAATCTTTGAGAACTTCGTTAATGCATCTCATAAATGTACTAGGAGCATTCGACAATCCAAATGGCACTATCTTCGACTCATATAATCCCTCACTTGTTTTGAACATTTTTTTTCTATTTATCACCTAGCCTAATTCTTATTTGATGGTATCCACTTTTTAAATCAATTTTTCAAAAGTACCTTGATTTACCCAAAAAATCAAGTAAATCTTCTATCCTAGGCATTGGAAATCTTTACCTTATGGTGATTTGGTCTAGTGCTCTTGAATCTATGTAAATCTTCTGTGTTCCCTCTTTCTTAGGTGCTAGGACTGGAGGTACTACACATGGACTTAGACTATTTCCAATTAAACCAAGTTCAAGTAATTCTTTAATTTGCCTTGTCATTTCTTCATTATTTTGTTGTGTTATCTTGTATGCAACCTTGTTAGGAATGTTGAACCTGGTATGAGATCAATGCAATAACTGATTTCTCACATAGGTGGGAGACTTCTTGGCATTACATCAACTATGATTTCCTTTTAATTGTCTAGAATTGGTTTAACTTCTTCCACTACCTTTTGTATCTTCTTTTCTACCACTTCCAATTTCAAGTTTGAATTTTCCATTTCTGATTTTTCTTCCACTATTTGAATTTCAGCGTCTTCCTATAATTTATGTTTGAGTACAGGAATCAATGCAAAAGAGTGGAAACTTCTTTCCTTTAATTTCCTTTAGAAATTTTTTCTTACTCATTACCATGATCTTAGCTTCTATAGCTTTTTCTTCTTCTTGACTTTGTTCGGTTAGAGGCATTACTTCAATCATCTTTCCATTCTTTGTACTAGTGTATGTGTTCCTTACTCCATCATGCTATGCCTTGAGCTCATATTTCCATGGCCTACCAAAAAGTGAGTGACATGCATCCCTATTGACAATGTCAAACATCAAACTATCTTTATATGCTCCAATATGAAATTCAACCCAAGATGTTTCTTCCACTATACTTTATTGTCCTTTATTCAGCCAAGACACTTTGTAAGGATGTGGATGAGGTGTTCTTGGTAATTTTAACTTCTCCACCATTTCAAGGGCTATGAAATTTTATATGGAACTAGAGTCTACAAGTACCATGCAAACTTTTCCTGCAAACTTACGAATAGTTATGAAAAATAGATATCATTTGTGGTGATTCTTTTATAGGCACCTTCAAAAGTTTTCTTCGCATCATAAGGGTTTCTCCTCTCTCTGGATAACCAAAGGTGTCTAAATCATTTTGAGAATCAACCTCTTGTGCAAGATGTATTCTTCTTTCTTCATCAATACTAGAGGTTCCTTTTGCTAGACATTTGTGTGCCATGTGGCCTTATTGGTTACACTGTAAAATAGTATTATTCCATTAATTCTTCTTGGTCATCTTCCTCTAAAATTTGGTCCTCTACCTCTAAAAATTCCTCTAAGATTATCAAACCTGGTCATTTCATTATGTGTCTCAATTTGTGGCTAAAAATTTGGACTTCTTCCTCTAAATGTGCCTCTTCCTCTACTTCTATTGTAATTCTATTGTCTTCTCTTAATTTTTTCCTCCACTTTCAAAGCTAGTTGGTAACATTTAGCAACTGTGTTGGGACTCAATAACTACAACTCTTCTTGTATGTTCAGTCTTAAACCATTTAGGTGTCTTTCTACCTTGACACTCTCAGGTTCTACAAATTTTGATATTAGACTCAATTTTTGGAACTCCTCTGTATAAATGTAGATATCCATATTTCTTTTTTGAGATTCTACCACATTTTGTGTAACTCCACTTCATGATCTTTAGGAAGATTAGTCTCTTTTACCATAGACAACACATTCTTCCATGAACAAATCTTCTTGTTTTCTTCCTTTAATCTTTCTTCTTGTAGCAAATTCCACCATGTAAGGATTGCTCCTTTTAACCTAGACTTAGCCAAATTGACTTTTTTTTATTCTAAAATCTTCTCACATTCAAAGTGATTCTCTAAAGCTTTAATCCATTCCAAAACTGATTCAACATCCATCTTTCCTATAAACATAGTTAACTCATTGGATTTTCCTCCCAAAATTTTTAAAGATTCAATAAATGGCCTCTCAATTTCATATAACTCATCCTCTTCATCATTTGGGACTTCTTCCTCCTCTTCTTCTTCTTTCATTTGTTTCTTCTCAACCACATTTTCCATGTGTTCCAACTTATTTTCTAATTTTGTTAACTTTAGGCCTTTCAGTTCTCTATTCTCTTTCTAATAGATCTCTTCTTGTTCATCAACCTTTTTAGCTAGGTCTACATTGGTCACCATCTTTCTTGGCCCTATTGAGGACTCTTGATTAGGTACATACAACATGTAACTTCACACATTTTGAGGACTCTTTCTATGATACCAAAAATGATGCAGAGCCTCACCTTGGAAACCTTTGGAGGAAATAATCACACAACTAAGTCTATATTAAGGGGACCATGCACCTTTAGGATCAATGGTTCTATGTAAGTCAGATTGACATTTATCTTAATATCACTTAATGTGTAGATATGTGACAAGAACCCGTTCAACTTCCTATAGCAACATTGACTTTTCTGCATAGATTTAACTTAAGTCGACCAAATTCTTCTTTATTCAAATTGAAGTACATAGAAAACATAAACCAACTTCAAATGTAAAACTAGGAACCAAAATTAATCCATGTTCTGATATACACCACCTTTCTACATGCATGGGTTTTAAACTTGATCACAAGCTGACTGTCAATCATAAAATTCACGGTCACTTACAACATTTTTAAATCCCATATGCAAACCAACTTTTCCCTCTATCACAGATCAACTATGTGATTTCAACACATTAGTGAATACATGAAGATATTCACTATACTCAAAAATTGCTTTTTATGTGGATATAAGCAAAAAGATCTAAAATAGTAAAAAAATGAAAACAAAACCATATAATTCATAAATCCTTCATGATGCTAGAAAATAGATCACAGAGAGTCTAAAAGACTCCTATCTATTTATGCAACTGTCAAAATAGCAGGTATTAATATTCAATGAATCAAAAAATTGAATTTCCTATAAAAATTTATGAAGTCCGCAAGCTTAGTTTTGATTCACAAATAAGACTAATGTTCAATTAGGAGGCAACGAGATTATCAACATATTCTCAAAGTTTAGAATTTTGAATTCTGGAAAGAAAATAGAAAATCACACATTCAACTCAAAGAAGAAGAAAAAGAAATCCAAAACTCCTATTCTCTTCTGTTGTATTCAATCCCTTTTTGTTACAAAAATATGCCTTTTAAATACTTTTCCATCTCTTCAATTGGGAAGATGAAATGTCAACACAAAACAAGAACCATTTTGCCAAATCATGAAGAAATAGTCAGAAGTTAGAGTTTGCCACCAACTTTTCTAGCTATTTTAAGTTTCTTGTAGCCATCGATTTCCTAGATGGCTTAATTATTTTGAATACACACACAAACACACTTAGAAAGAAAACTAACTCAAAACTAAAATGAAATTAACTTTTTCCTAAGTGGCTAAAATTGGAGACCTTATAGAATCACTATTTCATTTATGCCACCACATTGTTGGACTTTATTATAAACATCTAATTTTAAAGCACACTAAAATATGACATCAACTTCCTTCATAGTTTCTACACTTCCTATAGCATCCTCTTTGTTATATCTTCCTATTGCAAAATTCTAAAGCATTGTTTCATCTTTGTTTGTTCTTGTAGTATATTTCATCATGTCTTTTCTTGTAGCATAATCTATCTAGTCTACTCCTATAGCATGACAAGATTAGTATGCAAAGGTTATGCTTAAGAAGAAAGTATTGATTATGGAGGGAATTTTTCTCCTATTGCAATACTATAAGCTATTAGAAAACTACTTTCTTATGTTACACATAAAGGATTCAAAGTATATCAGATGGATGTAAAGTAAGCTTTCCTGAATGGAATCCTTGAAGAAAAAGTATACATTAAACAATGTAAAGGTTTCATAGATCCCAACAAAAGGGATATGGTTTGTAGAATACACAAAACTTTATATGGTATCAAGCAAGCCCCTAGAGCTTGGTATGAAAGATTGCATAGTCATTTGGCAAATATTTGTTTTCAAAGGACAAATGACAATAGAAGACTGTAAATCAAGGAAAGACTAGATAGGAAGATAGTACTGGTAGAAATATTTGTAGATGATACATTCTCCACTACACATGATGATTTATGGAATTTTTTCTGAGGAAATGAGTAAAGAATTTAAAATGTCAATGTTTGGAGAGATTAAATTATTTGTTGGCTTGCAAATTCAAAAAAATAAATATGGTATCTACATTACTCAATCAAATTATATCAAGGAGATATTGAAGAAATTTGGAATGGAAGATTCCAAACTAGTTGGAACACCTATGTCTATTTGACATAATATTTCCATAAATGATGATTCCAAAAAGATAGATCAAGCTACATATAGATCAATGATTAGAAAACTTTAGTATGTGGTACACACAAGACCTACTATTACATTAGCAGTGCATATGGTGGAAATATTCTCCACTAATCCAAAGCAAAATCATGTGATGGTTATAAAAAGAATCATGAACTATCTAAAAGGTACTAAAGATTATGGTTTGTGGTATAAGAAAGGAGGCAAGTTTGAATTGAAATCCTTCACTAATGTTGATTGGGAAGGAAGTATTGATGATAGGTAAAGCACTAGTGGTGGAGAATTCTTTCTTTGAAAGAGGATAGTGTCTTGGACAAGCAAGAAATACAATGGCACCTCCTAGTCTACAATAGAATCAAAATATGTTGTAGCAGTAATTAATTATTCTAGCAACATTTGGTTCAAACAATTGTTATCACATATGAAGGAAGAAATCAAGGATCCAATAGTTATCTTCTATGATAACACTAGTGCAATCAACATTTCCAAGAACCTAGTGATGCATACCAAGACTAAACACATTGCAATAAAATATAATTTTTTTAGAGAATTAGTGCAAGAAAAAGAGGTGATATTCAAATATGTGAATATAAAAGAACAAATTGCAGAAATCTTCACTAAGCTATTACTTGAGGATTCATTTTTATATATAATAGGTAAGGTAGGGGCCATTCCCTTATTTGAAGCTTACTAAACAAAGTTTAGTGATGCATAAATCGAGCATTTCAAAATCACTTAGGTTGATACAATATTGTTAGAACAAATTGCATTTTAATCAGTACACTAGGTACATGGCATATTAATTGATTGTTGTCTTTGGCATGAGATGTTTGAAAGGGAGAGTTTGTTGTCATATCAAAGGAATTTTGTATCAATAAAGAAGAAGAGTTTTTTATTAGAGGAAAAAAATTTTGTTAGAAGGATAAATTGCAATCAAAGAAATTAGTGAATCATTTCAGAGGAAGAGATTTATGTCAAAGGGAGCTCTCACGGATAGAGGGAGTTCTCATGGATAAGAATTAGAATGAAACTAAGCATATTATCCTTCTTTTTTTCTCTGAAATTTCATTGTACTATGACATGTTATGTTGCCATCAATGCCAAAAAGGGAGATTGTTGAAAATAATTATTCAATTGTATGTTGTCTTTAATGTCACACAAAATTTGAAGACTTACCAAGCAAGTCATTGATTGTTGAGCTAACTCGAGCACTGAAGATATTTTCCTATGTATGTCGAGCATTCTAGCTATAACAAATTTTAGAATTGGTTCTTACCAAGATCACTCAAGAATTGAAGACAATTTACTGTGTATGCGAATCATTCTAGTTATAACTAGGTTTAGAGTTAACTCTTACCAAGCTTAATCAGGCATCGAAGCTACTGTAGACACTCAAAAATTGTTTTGATCTATGATTTCATCACTATTTCATACTAATTCATCTCATTTTCTCAATCCACTAATTCTAATATTTTGGCCAACATGATCATATCTCAACAGTGTCTATCATCATTCATATACTCTTTTGCATCAATTTCATATCATTTCAAAATCATTTCATATCAATTCAAAACCATTTCAAATCAACTCAAAATCATGCCAAATCTACCCAGAATCAGCTATAACCAACCCAAAAACATGTTACATACCTTAAATATATAATCATCTACCCAATCCTAGGCATTGTTGTGGCTTTCAATGCCTTGGAAACCTGTTAATATATCAAATCTTACTAATATGACCTTAGTACTGTCATGGCTCTTAGTGCTATGTCAAACTATCATTCATGTCATCCAATCTTTGACATTGTTGAGTCTCTCAATGTTAGATCATAGAATTTTCAACCATTTAATAACATTGATAGTGTTCATCAATGTTCTTATGATCAACCTTACCAATCAATCTTGATCCTATAGAATTTACAATGTTAGTTAAATGTTACGTATCTTTAACTCATTTCATGTGTCCTTGGCATGTTATCAATTTCAGTCAATCAATAAATTTGACCATGGCTTTGGTCTATCCATCATCATCCTAGTCAATCTCCATTATCATCACATTTCATTAAAGGATCCTGTCACACTTATTTAATCAAACTAGAAAATCATCTACTAACTCTCTCCATAGGATTAAATAACCCATAATTTAACCCTATGTCATTACTAATTATTCTTTGACTAACCTCCTCAATTAATTGATATTTTATTAATTAATTGGTTCATCATTTGAAAACCATGGAAATTCACAATTTCCTAAGTCACATTTTCCACCATTACTTCCATTTTTAGTAACTTCTATTTGTGTGAAATTGTGGATTTTTAATTCAAATATTCCACATAATATTGACATCATGACACATGGGCATGCAACCTCATGGATTATCCATTGACACTTTGCTAGGATATTTCATATTCCATATATTCTTATTCCTTACGCACATCCATATATGGCTTCCATTGTCATAGATTCTTGGCTTTAAGTGGGTTCAAGGTGTCATATGACACATCATAGATTCTCTTCCATCTTTAGCCAAGTTTGGCTTCCAAGAATCATACAATCCTACACTTGGCATCTTGTACCATATGTGTCATGGATTCTCCAAGGAATCTCTTGACATGTTGCATATCCAATGTGACAATTGCAATTCTCTTATCCTCCATGTTGATTATAAAATGAGCATTCTCTCTCTCATTTCTGGTCTTTAGCTCTTTAATATTTTTCACTCCATCTCTCACACTAAAATCACATCTTCTAGTATTCTCGTAGCATTATCCCTATCATAGAATTTTTCTTCAACATTGTGTGCACTATAGGCAATTTGGAGCTACATCATATGGAGAAGAAAGAAGGGTCCACGTAGTAAAGTGCCTCTTTGCCATGTGGCACCCATGCCATGTGTCAATCACTAGCTACACCAAGTGTCACAAAATGTCCACACAATGTTGCTGACTCAATGTGGTGTTAGAATGATTGAATTGACAAAGAAATAGCAGTGCAGTCCAGGCACAATGGCAAAAAAGAGGTGGCAGAGCCTATTTGAGTAGAGATCTAGGGAGGTAGCACCAAAAGAGGTGGTGCTCAAATGGAAAGTAGACTAATGTTGGGCTGCAGCATTGAAAAGGTGGCTCTGTTAGTGTAGGTGTGGCGTAGGTGGTGCACAGGCAGCCCCATAGTGGCCACTGGGTAGTACTATTGTGGTGCACCCAAAAACCTTTTTTTCTAAATTTTTTTGCAAACAATACAGTCCATACAACCCTCTAAACTATTTTTTTTTTGCCTCCCAGAGCCCTGTCTCCAAAATTGAAAATTTTTATATGAATCTTGACTACAAATGGCCTTCTAGATCCAATTGTAGCATCTATTTGTGCCCAAAGTGCTTTGAAAAAAATGCTCTTCCCTTGGATTGAAGACAAATGCACAAACAAACTAGGGTTTGTGTCTCTGAATCACAGCTTCAAAAATCCGTCAATGAAGAAGTAGCAGGGATGCTCTGATACCATGTAGGAGTTGATAAAATCCAACTCCATAGCTCACCAAGATCACCTAGATGCAAATAACTTGTCGAAGGGAAACCAAGAAGGAATCGTTGGAGCTTGGGAAAACCATAAAAGGATATGAGAGAGAACGTATTGCAAAAAAATGAAAATGTATTTATGATGAGAATGGAATGTGAGATACAATGAGAGAGCCCAAATATAAAGGCCTCATGGAAGCTTATAGAACAAGCTGGAAAGTGGTAGAAGATAAGGTTGACAACTAAGAATCGATAAAAAGGTGGAACATGCTAGAAGGGAACAAACTCCCGTGTTATCAACAACTTAGCACTACAACTATTAACTACTAAATATTAAATAAATGCATTAACCTAAGTAAGCTTAAGTAAATAGAATAAATAATAAATAATTAATTATTTACTCTAATACTTGGGACCCCTAAGAGGTAGTTTTAGGAGTTTAGGAGCTACCATAACCCCTATTTGTTGTTTTTAAATTACCAACTACACCTAGAAACTACCAAGTATGCCCTTCTGAGCCCCAACTACACCATAGGCACAGTCTACACTATCTAAGTGCACTTGGGAAGGTAGAGTTCAAAAATTTGGATTCTAGGTATTATTTAGGGCACAATTCCCAACAGTCTGCACCTGGGCTCCCAACTGCGCCCTTCTAAGCCCCAAGTGCACCATGGGTGTAGTTAAGAATGTTTGAGTGCACCTGGGGGAATTCTAAGCCATTTTGGCCTTCTCAGGTGCACTTGGTTTGCAAAAAGCACCTGTTTCAATCAGAATCTACAGTTAGGATTTATGTTTGCTTCTAGGACCTAGATTAGATGTTTTTATTTTACCGATCATTTGTTTGTAGCTTGTGGCAATTTTTGGATGAAGACTAATCATTGAAAACTACTAATGCTTATTTGCAAGATGTTGTCGAAGACCTTGTGTGTTTGTCAAAACCATGTGTGTGGATTTCCTAGATTAGAAAATAATTTATTTGGTGCATAAAATAAACTTTTTCTTTTCTACTTGGCATGTCTACAATTTTTAAAAACCTAGGGTTTACATGGATGTATCCTCTCACCTCACCATTCATGGATCTTAGGTGTAAGAGAAATCTATGTGACATCATGAATTCCTTGTGGAGCAACTTTTGATTCTAGCATTCGAGCTCCCTCAATCTAAGTTTGTGTGTGAACTTGTTGGTCCCAATTATCTCTGGTATCAAGACATTTACAATTACCTATACACCCAAACCTACCACCCAACTTATCCAAAAATGACTATCAAGCCTTTACTCATCAAGCCACTAGATACATCATCATTGTTGACACCCTTTACAAGAGATCCTTTGACCAAACCCTTCTTAAATGCCTTGACTCACAAGAAGCTAAAATTTCCTTAAATGAGGTTCATGAAGATATATGTGGAGGTCATTTCAATGGTCTAAGTCTAGCTAAGAAACTTGTTAGAGCTACACACTATTGGCCAACCATGGAACAAGATGCCCATGATTTTTCCAAAACATGTCATAAGTGTCAAATACATAGCAATCTAATCCATGCAGTAACACAAGTATTGCAACCAATCATATTTTCATGGCCCTTTTCACAATGGGCATTTGATCTTATTGGAGTTATTTCTCCTCTATCCCCTAATGGTTGTAAGTTCATTATCATAGCAATAGAATATTTTACCAAATGGGTTGAAGTTGTCCCTTTGACCTTCACCACTGGCAAGCAGATTTCAAAGTTTATTCTAAACTACATCATATGTTAGTATGGAGTCCCCTTGGCTATTATTACTGACCATGGTTGTTCGTTTCAAAATAAAGATGTAGACAAGCTCTGGGAGAAGTACAACATATACCATGGATATTCTAGGATTTACCATCCACAGGGAAAAAGTCAAGTAGAAGCATTTAATAAGACCATTGTTAAGATTCTCCAAAAGACTGTCAATGATTTTGGTCAAGACTAGCATCTACAACTAAATCCAGCTCTTTGGGCCTACTGAACAAGTGTGTGTGCTCTTACTAGGGCAACATCATACTCTCTTGCCTATAGCACTGAGGCCATACTTCCCATTGAAGTTGAAATTCCTTCATTGAGAGTGTCCCTACAAGATATTGTTGATGATGAAAACTACTGCATATCTAGACCATGAACTAGAAATGCTTGATGAATGGAGATGAGCTACCTTGACACATTTCCAAGTTTACCAAGACTAACTCAAATGGAGCTATAACAATAAATTCCAAGGTTTTTATTTTGAGATTGGTGATCTGGTCCTGAAGATGAACTACAAGACTTAGTAGCATAGAGAAAAACAAGGCAAATTTGAACCAAATTGGGAAGGACCTTATGTAGTTACTACATCATTTGCGTCTGGAGTATATCAGTTTGCAACTCCAGAGGGTGAACCATTGCCAATGTCCATCAACAACATGCATCTTCACAAGTACTACTCTTGATTCAGTCTAAAAGTCCTAAAAAACTATCAAAAAATTTGAAAAAAATCTTGAAAAAAATATCAAAATTTTTGAAAAAACCTTGAAAAAATATCAAAAAAAGAGCAAAATGTCATGAAAAAATAGATACCTTGATGAAAACCTAGCAAATAGGCATCTTGGATTGAAAATTTGAGTCAAGACAAAAAATTTATCCATAAGTGAAAACCTGGCAAATAGGTGCTTTGGGCAAGTACCATGGAGAAAACATGGCAAATAGGTGCCATGTGTAATTAGTTGTTGCTCCTCCATCTATCAAGATTTCATCTAGCTTTCTCCCCTTTTGCTATTCCTTGATCATATTCTTCATCTTTCAAGACATCCTTGGCTCCTTGACCATGGCTCACAAATTAGTTAATATTTACTGTTATCTTACTTAATGCATCACCAGTCTATACATACTTTGTCATTGGCCTTTGTACATAGTTTGTGTCTTGTCCAAGGGCATATTACCTGCATAGTGCATTAGTTTGAACTTGAATTTGGGGCATATCCCTAGGCACTTTTTATCCATTGGACCTATCACATAATGGATTGGATTTAACACTTGTATATTCTTTTACAATCCTAAAAAAATTCTAAAAATTCAAATACAATCCTAAAAAAATCCTAAAAATTCAGATACGATCTTGAAAAAATCCTAAACATTCAAACATGATCCTGAAAAAATTCTAAAAACCATTAAATGTCCTGAAAAAAGCACTAAAAATCATAAAATGTCTTGAAAAATCCCATAAAAATCATAAAATGTCCTGAAATAAACACTAAAAATTGTAAAATTTCTTGAAGAAACTAGTCAAACAAAAACATCAAATATCCAAAAAAACCCTAAAAATCACAAAAACCCATCAAACATTTGTAATAAACCTTGTACATAATCATCCCTTTTGCATAAACACTTGCACCTTTGTAGACTAAAACTCAAAGCACTACACTTCAATGACAATCACACTATCTAAACAATGTGAACCAACAATCTATCCAACATGTCACCATGAACCTATCAACTGAATCAACAATCACAACCATCACATGATCAATCTATCAAACACTATCTAAAGACCTCAAACACAAAAAAGAAAGTAATAATGGATAAGAATAGTTGTTGGTTCATGTTTTTTAGTGAGTGATTTATTTTCTCTTTATTTTTTCTTCGATCATGTTCCTATGCCACTCGATGATATAATCTGATCTATGAGAGTGGTCGGAATGGTTCATGGTCATCTTTTATTTTCTATCTATTACAATGTACCTTTGAGAATCTGGGGCATGTATATATTCATTAGGAAGGACAAGGTCATTTTTTTGTCTGCATCATGCTTGTTTATAGAAAAGGCTTGCATTTGTGCTCTAGCCGTTTACACCATGATGCGTTGCATTCCATTTTCCATATCAAAATAAAGCTTCGTTTGACATATAGTGCACTTTACAAAAGAAAAAGTCTTCTCATCATACTAACAATTACTCATCTCATCTCCTTAATTTTCTTAGTTTCTTCTTCATCCACCACCTGGGTCTTGTACTCTGATACATCAAAAGCATTATTTTCTTATGTTCTTGTACATGTTAAAAGTCCAAAATGATCCAAAGCAATACATATTTGCATAAACATGGCATTTATATTATCTTCACATTTCATTTGCATTCATTCCATATCATTTTACATTTTATTTGCATTCATTTCATAATTTCATTCATTTAATATCATTTACATTTCATTAGGCATTCATTCATAAGAAAAACATGTGGCAAACATAAAGGTGTCATAACACATGATAAACCAATGAATGATTTCATCATATAAAATCCCACATAAAAAAGCATAAATGCATCCATATAAAACATATAAACATATGCATAAACCATCTCATATAGTCATCATAACATAGTTGCATCTCATAAGTGTCTCAAAAATCATTTGAGTATGTGATCATGGTTTACATCAATACTGATTTCCCATAGGCATGAACCATGAAAGAGCATAATAGAAACCAAAAAGAAAACTAGAGAAGCCCATATATACATGAGTATGTCAGTGTCATCTTGTACGGTCCCTAGACTCATGGCCTCTATCTGGCCTTGAGGATGATCCCTTTCCTCTCTATGGTGGCCTCATAGGCTCCATCACCCCTACACTACTCAGTATCCTCTATGTTTGATGGGAGTGAGATCTCAATGTATGGAAACTCTCTACTCTCTAACCTAGTGGCACCACTCTCTCATACTAATCAATCTAGTATTGTACTTCCATGTATGCCTTGCTCATCATTGTCACCATCTCTCAGAAGTTTGCATCTCTAATTCTACTAATGAACTCTTGAGACTCCTGCACTACCATCTCTACCCTACACACCATGACCTCTTTCTCAACCATAGCTCAATCTCTCTATTGTAATTGCATCCCTCTCTATTGTCACACCATCTGTCTCTACGATAACTTGATCCAACTAACTCCGTAGACCTCTGATCACCTCCATCAACTCTAACTAACTAGTATCCTATTGATGTACTCTAGTGGATCGCCCTCCACATCCATTGTAGCTACATCTACACCTATGTCATCCTCACCACCTCCCTAACCACCATCATCCTTAGTCTCCCAATATTCATCCTCATTCTCTCCCTCATCACCACCTCCAACATTGTCCCCACCCCCACTATCTCTACCCTCCTCGTCGTCATCTCCCTCATCCTCTCCCTTAGCATCCTTCTCATCGTCTCCCTCATCCTTCTCCTCAACATCATCATCATCACCCCCTGCATTGTCCTCATCATCCTCATCTCCCCCCTCATCACCCTCGTATCTCCCTCCTCATCATCGCCCTCCTCTCTTCCCTCCTCATCCTCTCCCCTATCCTCCTCCTCCTCATCCTACTCTACCTGAGACCTCGCTCGTGGTACTAGTACTGCTAGATCTATCAAAGGCCTCAGACAATGTTGTGCAAACCATCAATCATATGCTACCATCATACTTGCATCCACTACATCTACTACTACCCCCATACCCTTAGCTATAATTCCTCTAGCTATGCATATGCCACCTATGTACTAATGGGTGCTCCCCACTCTTAGACCTCTACTCTAGACTGACTAAATAATGCTAGACAAGTTAGTACATCCTGTATCTCACCAAATTGTCTCCATACCAACTTTGGTAGGTACATCTCTATCACAAAGTGCCAATCACTGTGCACCCTATGAGATGGTGCTCCTACCTATACTATGGTAGGTGAATGTCATCATCATCCCATATGGGGCAATCCCTACAAGGTCTCTAGATGAACTATGGCATAGTGTCTAGCTGATGTCAGAAGTACCTCACATATCCTAGTGGTACCCATGCTAGTACACCTCTACAACTATATGCATATGGTATGTCCTCTACTAACTCCCTCTCAACAAGTGGCCAAAATAATACAATGTGCTCATAAGCCCATATTTGTAACAATGTGCCTCTAGTACTAAATTTTAAACCACCTTTGTAGGCTACCTAATGTAGATAGTAATAAAGCATCCCTAACATGCATGGGCCCTAGGAAAACATAGTCCCCTCCATCACCATCTTCTCTAACACCTGGCCCCATCTGATAGGAAATTCATGTCCCCATCTAGTTGGTATCAATAGCCCATTAATCACCTAGAAAATCATTACTATCAACTACTATGATATGCTACTAATAGGTCCCATTGAATCTCATAATCATAGATGCCTAGCTCCACATCTCCATATCCAAACAATCAGTGTAAGGCTGCTCATCCAATTGTAGGGTCATACACTACTAACTCCCCATGAGTTAATACCCTCAAGATGTGCCATACATCCTTGAGGGTCACTATAGCCTCTCCTGTTGGTAGATGGAAAGAACTCATCTCTAAGTGCCATCTATTCATTAATGTTGTCAACAGAGCTCTATTACCCCTCACCTCTTGCATAAAAGTAATATGATATAAGCTTAGACCAGCCAAGATCCACCACTCACCAACAATCATCTAGTGATGTAACACAAGACTCTACAGCCTATGTCCCCTCGTCCATAATAGGGGCAACTCCTCTTGCAGAATCATATAGCCTATGTCAACCTCCTATGGTTTTGTATCCAATTCACCCTACTTTTGACCCATGTTTGACATCATTTGACTCTAATTTGAATAATTTTGACTTTTTCTAAGTGTTTTTGATGAAGTTGACTTATGTTTTGAAATATTTCTAGGGTTTTGACCATGTTTACCAATTTTTGAGTCATTTTGAGCTAATTTGCATCATTTTGACCCTATCCATTTATCAGCCTTTTCCCTCCATCTGAGCTAAGTTTCACTAGGTTTGATATTTTTTACCATCCTAGCCTTAGTTAACCTATTTTTTCAACTCTTCCTAGGCTTTTGAACATGTGCCCAAGTTTTAGGTCATTTCGAGTCCATTTACAACCTTTTAGGCCCTTTGCACTATTCTCTATTAGCATTTACTCAAGTTTGACCTACATCTACCCTAAATTTGACCCAATTTTGACCACTTTGACCACCTTTGACTACATCTTAACATTTTTTTGACATCCCCAAGGGTTATGCTTGTCCACCCCAAGTTTCAAGTCAATTCGAGACCATTCGAACCTCGTTCAGACCCCCAAAGCATCCTAGGGCGTAGTTGAGGTTGCCAACTGCGCCCAGGGCACACTTGGCCATACCAAGTGTGATCAATGCACACTTTGGAATGCCAAGTGTTCCCACTATGTATTTGGATGCATTTTACAAGTATTTGGGATGTTTGGATGCCCTAAACTAGCCCCAGGACCCCCATTTGGCCCCGACTGACTCCTAGGTACCTAAAAAGTAGGAAAAAGTAGGAAAAAACATGGAAAATCATGAAAAATAATAAAAATTACAAATATGGACTTGATGTACTCACTAGAGGTCCTACATCTACCTGTCATTGGAAGGTTTGCATTTGTTCACCACAGTGTTGCTCCTTGGGTAGCCAGTCCATTCTCCTTGCTCTAAAGCTCTTTTCTTCCTAAAGTGAAGGTGAAAATGACTTTCAAAACCCTCTCCAAGCCCTTTTATAGTGTGTTTCTACCTAGGTGGATGTGCAAGAGCCTTTTTTATGTTGGTCGTGATGCCCTTTTACACTCTGAAGCCCATAACTTTCATGTTTTAGCTCTATTTTCCTATCCATTAGTTTCTATGGTTTTATTTTCTCGTTGTCGATGAAATTGACCTATCATATGCCTATGTTGGTCAATTTTTCAAGGGGGCATAAATATATACCACCATTACTAGGGCATTTTTTTATAATTTTTTTTCATTAGCATTGTTTGACACAACGCTCTATATCACATTGTATCAAAGAGGGGCAAAATGTAGATGCTCAAAAATGGTTCGCATCTACAGTTTCATCACTTCTTCATACTAATTCATCCAATTTTCTCAATCCACTAATTCTAATCTTTTCGCCAACTTGATCATATCTCAATAGTGTGTGTCATCATTCGTATACTCTCTTGCATCAATTTCATATAATTTTGAAATCATTTCATATCAACTCAAAATAATTTCAAGTCAACTCAGAATCACCCCAAATCTACCCAAAATCACCCAGAATTAGCTATAACCAACTCAAATAATATTAGATACCTTAGATCTATCATCATCTACCCAATCCTGGGCATTGTTGTGGCTTCTAGTGCCTTGAAACTTATCAATCTATCAAATCTTATCAATCTGACCTTAGTACTATCATGGATCTTAGTGCTATGTCAAACTATCATTTATGTCATTTTATCTTTGTTATTTTCAAGTATCTCAATGTTAGATCATATCATTTTCAATCATTTAATAACTTTGATAGTGTTTGTTGATGTTATTATGATCAACCTTACCAGTCAATCTCAATCCTATAGCATTTACAATATTAGTTAAATGTTACATATCTTTAATTCATGTCATGTGTCATTGGCATGTTATCAATTTCAATCAACCAATCAATTTGACCATGGCTTTAGTCTATCCATCATTATCCTATTCAATCTACATTATCATCACATTTCATCAAAGGATCCTGTTGCACTTATTTAATCAAACTAGCCAATCATGTACTAACTCTCTCTATAGGATTAAATAACCCATAATTTAACCCCATGTCATTACTAATTATTTTTCAACTAACCTCCTCAATTAATTTATATTTTATTAATTAATTGATTCATCATTCACAAACCATGGAAATTCACAATTTCCCAAGTCACATTTTCCAACATTAATTCCATTTTTACTAATGTTTATTTGTGTGAAATTGTGAATTTTTAATTCAAATATTCCACATAATATTGACATAACCATGACACATGGGTGTGACACCTCATAGATTATCCATTGACACTTGACTAGGATATTTCATACTCCATATATTCTTATTCCTTACACACATCCTCATTTGGCTTCCATTGTCATGGCTTCTTGGCTTTAAGTGGGTTTGAGGTGTCATACAATGCATC
This sequence comes from Cupressus sempervirens, assembly GCA_028749045.1. Lineage (NCBI taxonomy): Eukaryota > Viridiplantae > Streptophyta > Pinopsida > Cupressales > Cupressaceae > Cupressus > Cupressus sempervirens. The sequence goes on from CM053787.1 coordinate 47,833,955, forward strand.
ATAGATTCTCTTCCATCTTTAGCCAAGTTTGACTTCTAACCATCATACAATCTTACACTTGGCATCTCGTGTCATATGTGTCATGGATTCTGCAAGGAATCTCTTGCCATGTCACATATCCAAGGTGACAATTATAATGCTCTCATCCTCTGCATTGATTTTAAATGAGCATTCTCTCTCTTATTTCTGATCTTTATCTCTTTAATATTTTTCACTCCATCTCTCACACTAAATTCACATCTTCTAGTATTCTCATAGCATTATCTCTATCATACAGTTTTGCTTCAACATTGTGTGCACTACAAGCAATTTGGAGCTACATCATATGGAGAAGAAAGAAGGGCATGGGAGCTACAAATGAAAGAGGGAGTTTTAACATTGTGTTGTTTTCCTTTGTTTATTTGGCTTTCATGGTGGACTAGAGGGTGTCAATATATGTTTAGTGAGTTTGTAACTTGCTCATAGTATGTTAGACATTAGCCTATTTTCTAGGTCTTATAGGTAGATCATGTGTTAATTGAGTTTACTTAGTTACTAAAATAAAGTCAATTTAGAATCAGTATTGGCCAAGTTGGGTCAGTTAATGAATAGTTTCTTTGAGTTGACTAAGTACTCAATTTATATTAGTCAACTAACAACATATTGAGTCTGATATATTTATTAGTTAATGCTAGCCAACTTAAGGGGTGAAAAATGTTTGATTAAAAGTATATTCAAGCCAACTTGACAAGATTATTTATATAAGTATAAGGTGAAGTTAAGGATTGAAGAATGTAAGAATGATATTGAAGAAGATGAATTAAGGTTAATAAAACTTAAATATCTTAATATCTACATGTTTAGATGTAACCCAATGACAATAATATATTCAGTGTTAACTAAGTTATAGTAGAACATTCGGTGTTGATCAACTTACAACAAGTTATTGGTTTTATATTGTGTTGACATCTTAAAGGGACTTTTGGATTTTTTTTAGTAGTAATTGATTTACCCCTCCCCTCTCATTTACTCATTTCAATTTTCAACAATGTCAACCCTATTAGAGTTGTAGAAGGTAGATGGACCCACTATTCAAATAGCTATAGGGGCAAGACTAATAAACTCACTATCCAAATGATCTTTGTATTACTCCTTGTATAATAATAGAATGAATCGTACTTTATTTCCTCCTCCTCCATCCTATCAACATAAATTCTACTCCTTTTGATCTCAATATGAGATCACCAACTTTGCATTCAATAATCCCTTGGATCTCTTACTCATATTTACTGAATACTTTGATCTTTGTTCATATACTTTGTATTTTATTCTCATCCACAACACACTTTACAATCAATGAAAATACTTTCCTTTAGACCAAGTCCTTAAAACAAATCCTTAAGTTGACCTTGAGGATTTCCCAATTAATAATAATAGGATCATATTAAGATAATTAAATATTTCACAATCACATAACACTATAAACTCACATTCTTAACAACTTCTCACACGTGTGACTTCAGGACTAGCATACTTTCTAACATCAACAAACTATCCTCTATCACTAGATAACTTCACATATCATGATTATATCTTGGTTAGAAGATACAATATGATCATCTAAAACTTCTTATTAGGTTTTTTGTCTCTCCACTGCTCTTTGTAAATATTGCTACCCTTGTATGGTCCAATATTCTAAAGTTTATTTCTATCACTAGTCAAGTGATTAGAAAAACTGCTATCATTTATCCATCTATCACTTTTATTCACATAAGAAATTTAAGTAGTTTTCTCATCTTCATCAAAATCTTCTTTCATAGAAATATAGGCTACTTCTTCATCATTACTTTTAGATTATGTATCAGTTTCTTCTTCACCAATCTAACAAGATTTATTACCCTTTTCATTGTAGATCTTCTTATTTCTGTCTTGGTCATCTCTTCTTCCTTTGTACTTTCTTTCCTTTCTCTCATCTGTGTCTTCTCTATTAGCACATCTTGTAGAAATATCACCTACTTTGTTACATAAAAAATAAATTACAGGAAGTTTACCTTTATATTTCTCTTTGTATTTTCCTTTTCCTCTTCCAAGTCTTCTAGTCATTAGTGGCTCAAGTTCATCATTAGAAGTATCACTGTCACTTTTCACATGTTTTCCTTATCGTTTCTTGCTAGACCCAATTATGATTTAAAAAAAGATTCAATAGTAGTAGGAGTTTAATTATCAAATTTGGACATCTCAAAAGTAGTAAACCTACCAATCACATCTTCAATAATTAGTGTATTACCTAGTGTACATCTCAATTCTTGTATTGTAGTAACCATAATAGCACAAATAGGTAGTAGAATTATCAATACCATTCTTATTATTGTTTCAACCTCAACCTTTCTATTTTCTCCTCTAATGGCATTGACAACCTCTTTGATTCTTACACAATATTGAACTATGTTCTCACCTTCTATCATTATCATTTGATCATTTTTTCCTCTCAAGCTTTTTGATTTGGCTTTGAGAACATTATCATCTCCTCCATATATGGTCTTCAATATATCCCACATTTACTTGTCATTCTTTGAATATTTTATATCATCAAATTAAGCATAGCTTAGGGCTGAAGCAATCTCCAATATTTCCTAATTGTGTTCTTTCTTTTCTTTCAATTTTTGAGTGGTCAGAGGGACTATTGTTATATTCACATATGTATTTTCCGCAAACTCTAGTGCACCATCACCAATACAAGTTATATGTAGCCTCATCAATCTTTTTCATGTAGAAAATTTCTCATTTTTGAAATTTGGTACCTCCTTTTTGTACATCATGATCTTCCGCTTTGAGTACTTTCAAATTTCTCTCCACAAGAACCAAAGATCTAATGCCAATTTTTAGAATATATAGAATCATTGAGAAGGTGGGAGGTGGGGGTGAATTAGTTATCCAATGTCTAGATGTACTAATTGAAAAAATAATAACTTAAAGAACTTCATATCATATCATTCTATAGCTTGATCTCTATAGTCAACTTTAGTAACATCAACTAGTTGTCCATTTTCTTACATATAATAGACTTGCAAAATGTAAGCATTAAAATTAGTAAAATATAATAAATAACATCTAGAAAAGTTTGACAATTGGATTTAACATGGAAATCCAATTTGGAAAAAACCACCAGTACCATGTCACCAAATTTTCACTCTTATGAAATTTTCTCTACTAGGAGCTAGACCTATTAAAGATTACAGAATATACTTTTAAATGTGACCTTATTAAAGGATTTAATCACTCTATTAGGAGTGTCCTTGTTAAAGGATTACATATGACTGCTAGGTCAAGCTTGATTAAAGGAGACAAATATTGTTTACAATAGTTAGAAAGTAACAATGGGTTTTGATCTATCAAGTATAACTCACTCTACATATATCAATATTAGTTTGAATCACATGTAACTATTCAATAACTAACTCTAATTGTCATCCCAATCTCTGATTCACTTGGCAATCCTAAAAGCAATCACTCATCTTCTCTTCTCTATTGTTCTTAGTCATCTGTTCAAGTTCACCAGTCAATAATATATCAGTAACTACTCCAACCTTTTTTGTTGACTTCACATGTGCACACACACTAGGTTCGGCCCTTGTACCTCCTTAAATAGGTAATTCTAATCTTGTTCCACTTAAACATCACCATAGATCTTAGGGTTTATAATTAGATTCAATACATATAATGAATCTGATGGCCATCTTGTATATCCTCTTCTTTTCTACAAACTTCTTTTGGAATCCATTCCTTGGGTTATTTTCCTAATCTTCTTCTAGATTTAAATGATCCAACTCATTGATCCTTATCTTTAACATGCTTTCCATATCCCAAGAAATTAATTTAGTCAACTAGAAATTATGATTTTGTATAAACTATTAAAATGTTGTTCCTTGGCCAACACAATGTTATGACACTTGATCGTCATTGGTGGTCCGCCACACAATAGGTATGTGATAATCATGTCCAAATCCTTACTTAAGAATACTTTTCTCAATCTAAGGACTACTTCTCCCACTATGAGGTGCATTTAATTTTTCAACTCAAGGATGTATACTTGAAATGGTCGTCATGGTATGTGCACTAGGTTTCTCAAGGAGTCATTATGCTTATGCTAGAGGAATTTAAAATGCATACAAAGAACCTACACTAGTGTTGCGGGAAAGTAGCACACTTAACTCTTTACTAAAATGAATGCTAGAAATGCAACTTTATGCTAACTTATATTTCAACTCAGCTCATCCACTATAACTGCTCTTGCAGATGCTGTAGGAATATTCACAAAGTATGATGTTGTAGGAAGAAAATTATAACTTCTACCTAAAATAATAGAAATGTTGAAAGTAAATCTACACTACTCTAATTTAATCCACCTCCCAAGTGAGCTCCCTTGGTTGGCTTCTACTAGTCTACTAACATAGAATGTTAACCAAAACCTACTTCATTATATTCCAAAACTCCTTACATAAGATCAATACATAAAACTGTAAAACAACTCGCTACAAGAGTCAACAATGTTTTTTAATAAACTTTTCTCTAGTACCAAAACTATCAATCCCATCCCTATAAATAGAGGATCAACACTTATTCTAAAATAGGAAAGAAAATAAACTGACTACAAATCCACCAAAGAAGAAGGAGATATAACTGCTCGCAGTATAAGCAATAAAGTTTGGGTAACCAATTCAGCACAATAATAAATGTAGAGGGAATATAGCAACACTTCATCCCTAAATTCCTAGAATAATAGCTCCTCCTTTGTAGCAGTCATGTCTCCTAGTACCATTATGATTCTTCCACTGTAGCTAGCCTTGACACTCCTTCTTGAATGTTGTTGACCATTCTCTAGCTCCTTCCCTAACAAGTTAGTTGCGATGCAAAAATATTTAACAAATAAGCATAATAAAATTAAATCCAAATATTAGAACACACATTCCAATGGTTATATTAAATGGTGCATTATATGTATAATATTGGCAAAATATGACATAATTATCTACCCATGGGTTAATGGTTCTATCTGGACTTTATCATAATTTCAACTCACAAATGTCATGGTAGTATTAAAATAGAGTTTTAAAATTAACATAATATTAAGGCAATAATTAGCCTCATTAACTAGGTTACTCAATTGCTATTAAACTTCTTTCTTTGGACATAAATTATCACTCAGTCAATATTGATTCTTGATCAACACTAATTCTTGTTGGCTTGTTTTGGCACTCAGTCGACACTAGCATCACACAACATATACTTCAAGTTCCTTAATCATTTTATCTATTTTTTGGTCAAGCCTATGTCTTTGATCTTTCTTTGATCACATCTTCAAGGCTTCAACATTACTTTCTTCTCCACTTGCAACATGATTTAAACAATCACTTTGTCTTGTCAAGGTCCAACTAATCAAGTATCCAGTTATAGTGTCATCTTCATAACTCAACCTTTCCTCTAGATACTTTGGTTATCAACAACTTTTAAAATCCTCTTCACCAATCAAATAGAAAACTATCTTACCAATAATTTTGACATTGATGACAACATAACAATTATTGCAATTGTAGTTTCCAATAGAGTTCGTTGGCTTATACACACAATCTAAGAATCATAGGCCTACTTCTACCTTAAAATTATAAGGTATTGATTCAATTGTTTCAAGATATTAAACAAAAAGTGGATTTAATATTTTCTCATGAGGTCTTAAAAATGATACTACAATTATATAAAATAAATGTGAAAGCTAGCATTAAATATTAAAAAATGAGTATTGGGAAAAGTTTCTCAAACTTTCATTTATATGGGGTTACTATTTTTACTAAAATTTCATTTGATCATTATTTTTCCTAGTATTCAATATAAGGCTGAAAAAGTTAGATAAGCATTTTGGTAAATTTCTATTGCAATGTTTAGAATATATTAGAGTTTTTGTTTTTTAAAATTAGTAGGTTAAATTTGTAAATACAATAATAAAATGTTTAGAAGGTCCACAATGGGCTCAAACTATGGATTAAAAATATATTAATTTAGAATATTATAGAGAATATCACAATATTTCCAACACATCAAGTGATTTGTCAATTAGATAGCCAATTTGAAAGTTACGGCCTTTGAAACTTGGATTTTCTAAAATAGGAAATGCAAAAAAAATTATCACACATGTAAATGATTTGTAAAAAGGAGTTGCATATGTTTGTGTGTGTATTAGCACATTATAGGGAATCTTTGGTTGGATATACAGTTGGTATTGTTTGAAAATATAATTGGAACAATTGTTATGTTGTTGTTGATGTCATACATATTGGTGAGATGGTTTTCTATCTAATCTAGGTTTCTTATCTATTTGATTGATGAAAAGGATTTGAAGTTATTCATAAAAAAAGTATCTAGATGATAGGTTAAGTTATGAAGAGGAAACCATAAATGGACACTTTATTAGTTGGACTTTAACAAGATAGATAGATTTTTTAAATCATGTTGCAAAAGGAGAAGACAATAATGTTCAATTATTGAAGATGTGATTGCAAATAAATCAAATGCATAGGCTTGACCAAACAAAAAAGAATAAAATAAAATAATTTGAAGTATATGTCATGTGATGCTAGTGGCCACCAAGGCATACTAAGTGCTGAATAGAATTAGTGTGGACTGAGCGTTAGTATTGACTGAGTGACAATGTATGTGTTGAGAAATGAATTTAGTAGCAATTGAGTAACCTAGTGATGATTGAGTGTCAAAATACGGTACTTTTCAAGGAACAATATTTTAATAGTTTATGAGAAATCATAACTTCTAGTCAACTAAGTTGATTTCTTGGAATATGGAAAGTGTGTTGAAGATAAAGATCAATGAGTTGGATCATTTAATATTAGGAGAGGACAAAATAAATGATGTAAGGAATGGATTCCAAGCGAAGATTCTAGAAAAGAAGAGGATAAACAAGATGATGATTAGATACATTGTATGTGATGGACCTAATTGTAAATCCTAAGATCTGCGATGATGTTTAAGTAGAAAAAGATCATAATTACCTATTTAAGGAGGTACAAGGGTAAACTTTCAATATGTCCAAAGTGTTGTTAAAATTTGGAGCAATTACTGATGTTATTGACTAGAAAATCTAAGTAGAATGTTGAGATAATTTTTTTGATGAATAGTCCTTTTCTATTAATAAATAAAAAACTAAGATTACAATTCACCAAAAAAGGGTTGGGGAATACAAGATCATCCTGCGAGAGTTCACACAATTGTAGCTAGAATCAACAACAATTCATCAAAAAAAAAAATATAGGGTTACCTAGTGAACCAAAGACTGAGATGAAAATAGAGGCCAGGCAATGAATCAATTTATGAGCTAAACTAAAATTTGTACATGTAAAGTGAGTTTTACTTAATAGATCAAAACATATTGTTATTTTCTAACCATTGTAAACAATATTTGAAATTCTTTAATCAAGGTTGACCTAATAGTCATATATAAATCCTTTAGTAGGGCGACATTCTAATGGAATGTTCTAAAGTCCTCTAACAAGGTCACTCCCAATACAGTGATTAAATCCTTTAACAAGGTCACATTTAACAATGTGTTTTGTAACCTTTAACAGATTTGGCTGCTAGTAGAGATCACTTCAAAAGAGTGAAAAATTGGTGACATGTTGCTGGTGGTTTTTTCCCATATTGGGTTTCCATGTTAAATCCTAGTATCAAACTTGTGTGGATGTTATTTATGGTGTTTTATTGATTAATGTTTACATTTTCTAAGTCTTGTTAGTATTGCTTCTAGATTAGATTGTGTTGAAAAAAATTTATCGTCAATGTTTCGAATCACACTACGTGATTCATCATTAGGATGAGAGAGCAAGAGCTACAAAAAATAAAGTGAGTTGCAGATTAGGGTTGACTCCAAAGATATAGGGGGTTGGAGAAAGGGAAGCATGCAAACCAAGGGAGCACACCAAGAAAGCCTAAAAAATAAAAGAAAATCAATAACATAAAAATAATGAGAGAATGTAAAAAATAAAAGATGCAAGGAAAAAAAAAAGAAATGACAGAAGAAAATGGAGGAGTAAACCAAGTGAGTCACTAAAGACATGAAGCTTATGAAAATTTTATGTGTGTGTGTGTGTGTGTGTGTGTGTGTGTGTGTGTGTGTGTGTGTGTGCACAAATATGTACATAAATATATACAAACAAACAACTATATAAATATAGAAATATGAAAATATATATACAAATATATATATATATATATATACATATATTTTTATATTTGTGTATATATATATTCAATATTTATATATATATATATATATATATATATATATATATATAAAAGCTTGAAAATCAATAAAAACCTCAAAAAAGACCCATCTAAATAAAAATATAATACAACCAAAAAGGTAGTAATAATAAATTAATACATACCTACAAAAATACATGCTAGAAAATAAATAAGAACCTCTAAATTGACCATCTACAAAAAAGTAAGATAGCCAAAAAGTGAATTATATATATATATATATATATATATATATATATATATATATATATATATATATATATATATGCAAGCAAGTGTGTCTATAAGAATATATAAACCTATATGTCAAAAAATGAAAAAAATAAAAATAAAAATAACAATACTAAATGTAATAATAATAATAATACTAATAACAATAATATTAAAAATAATAAAGGGAAGAACCTACAACGCATCGGTAAATTACGAGCCTCTCATTGGGGAGGTCTTGGGTTCAAATCTATTCGAGATTAACACATAATAATAATTAATCTAACAATAATAATAAAAATGAATGATAAATACTCTAGGCTTCGATCGATACCATTAAATAGAAAAATAAATAAGAAATAAAATCCTAAGATACCCAAGAGCAGACCAAACAAAACTATAAAAAAGAACACCAACACTAGCGGGAAGAAAAATAAATAACAATAAAAATAAATGAAATAAATAAATTCTAATAAATAATTTAAAAGATCTAAGACTCAAAAGAGAAATCCAAATAAATATAAATATAAGAAACATAGACATGAGCGAAAGAGAAGCACAAGCCACAAAGCATGCGAGTAACTAGAAAGGAGCAAGGCGAACACGCCAAGCACAAAAGAGACACCACCTAAGAGGAAAGAGCACAAACCACCCAAGTAGAGGAGAGAGAAGGTGTCAGGGAAGAGAGCCAAGGGAGCAAACAAACAAAGAGGAGGAGCAAAAGAAAGGGGAAGAAAGGGATGAAAGAAGATTAGCCTCCAAGATAGTCTTGGGAAGCAAGCATAGGCTACCAGCAGGGTTCAAGGTCCAACCATCATCATGGTTGAGGTTGATGGGGTGGTTGCTGATTTCAACAGCTTCCTTGAGCTTCCTTTTAAAAAATTTGTCCTCTTTGGAAAGGATTTGCATGTTTTCCAAGAAAATGTGATGTTTGGTTGAAAAGGAATGCTCAACTAAGGCTGACTTGTAGACCCTATCATGTCTAATGTCAGCAATGTGCTCTTTCATCCAAGTGTGGAAAGAGCAGCATGTTTCTCCAATATAAGGTGTTCCATAGGAATAGGGTACTTTGTAAACTCCTGAGCTAGAAAAAATATCTCTAGAATCCTTGATAGGAGGGACCTTATTCTTAAGCTTGGAGAGAGGATTGAAAGCTACATGCAATCCTTTTTTCATCAAGATCTTGGAGATTTTTTGGTAGATGCCTTCCACAAAAGGGAGGGAGGCATTCAGAACACAAGGTAGGTGGGAAGGTTTGGGGTCAGAGTTGAACAAGTGTAAAGACTCAACTTGCTTGAGGGCCCTAGAAATTTTCTTGGGAGAATAACCATTGCATCTAAAGACCTAACGAAGATAGTTGACCTTCATATTGAGGTAGTCGGCATCATAGATTCTAAGGGCTCTCAGAGAAAGGGTCTTGAGAATGCCAACTTTTTGGCTCAAATGGTGATGGGAGGAAGATAGAATGTACAGATCAATATGTGTACTCTTTCAAAAAACATGCCAACCAAGTGATACATTGGGTTTCCTGATGAGAAGGACATCAAGGAAAGGCAACTGTATATGTATATGGGTGTATATTTATATACATATATACATACATACATACATACATACATGTATGTATGTATGTATGTATGTATGTATGTATGTATGTATGTATATATATGTATGTATGTATATGTATATATATGCATATATATACATATACATACATACATACACACACACACACACATATATATATTCACAATTTTTTTGTATATATATATATATATCTAAATATGTATATATATACAAATATTGAGTATTTATATATACACAAATATATAAATATATGTATGTATATATATAGGTTCATATATATTTGCATATTTGTATATTTATATAGTTGTTTGTTTGTATATATTTATATACATATTTGTGTACATACATACATATGTGTGTGTGTGTGTGTGTGTACATATATATATATATATATATATATATACATACATACATACATATATATATATATATACATACATATATATATATACATACATACATACATATATATATATATATACACACACACATATATATGTGTATATATATGTGTGTGTGTGTGTGTGTGTGTATGTATATATATATATATGTATGTATATATATGTATGTATGTATATATATATATATATATATGTATATATGTATGTATATATATATATGTATATATATATATGTATATATGTATATATATGTATATATGTATATATATGTATATATATGTATATATATGTATGTATACATATACATATATATACATATATATATAAACTTGTCATAAAGCTTCGTGTCTTTAGTGACTCACTTGGTTTGATCCTCCATTTTCTTCTATCATTTCTTTTTATTTTTCGTTGTATCTTTTATTTTTTACATTCTCTCTTATTGTTTTTATGTTATTGATTTTTTTGTATTTTTTAGGCTTTCTTGGTGTGCTCCCTTGGTTTTTGTGCTTTCCCTTCTCCAACCCCCTATATCTTTGGAGTCAACCCCAATGTGCAGCTCACTTTATTTTTTGCAGCTCTGCATTCTAATCTTGATGATGAATCACGTAGTGTGATTCAAAACGTTGATGATAAAAAGTTTTCAACACAATCTAATCCAGAAGCAATACTAACAATTTTAGTGGATTGTGGAAATCTGGTCTCTTTGATTTTGTAAGTCTGTTATATTTAGGATAATGGATAGCTAGATGATGTTACTAAAAGTTGACTATAGAGACTAAGTTGTGGAATGATAATATATGAATTTTTTTAAGTGATTTTTTGATTAATTGGTACATCTAGACCTTGGATAACTAATTCAACCCCTCTTCCCCTTCTCAGTTATTCTAAATATTCTAACAATTGGAATCAAAGCTCCAGTGCTTGTAGAGAGAAGTTTGAAGGTAGTCAAAGAAAAATATCATGATGTACAAAAAGGAGGTACAAACATTGAACAATGAGAATTTTCCTACATGGAAAAGATTGATGAGGCTTCATATAGCTAGTATTGGTGATGTTGCACTAGAGTGTGTAGATAATGTATATGTTTTTCATCCAACATAGTTGGTCATATTGCTACCAAATGTCTTGACAAAGAAGGCAAGGATGAGAGAAAGGAAAGAAAGTACAAAGGAAGAAGAGATGACTAAGACTATAAGAAGAATAAGGACTACAAAGATAAAGGTAAGAAATATTTTTATATTGCTAATGAAGAAATTGATATTGAATCTAAAAGTAATGATGAATAATTAGTCTATGTTTCTATGAAAGAATATTTTGATGAAGATAAGAAAACTACATTAATCTCTTATGTGAATAAAAGTAATAGATAGATAATTGATTGTGGTTGTGCAAATCACATGACTAGTGATAAAATTAAATTTGAGAAAATTGGACTATTCAAGGGTAGCTATGTTAAATTTGGTAATGATGTTCCATATCTTGTGAAATGTAAAGGATCAATTCAATTGACTGATAAGATCAAATGTGACATTTTTTATTAGATTGAAGGACTTAACTATAATATGTTGTATTTCACAATTACAAAAATCAAGTTAAAGAGTGGAATTTAAACATAGAAAGGCCAAAATATTTGATGTTGATGGTAAGCTGATTGCAAGTGGTGATCAAACAAGAGGTAACTTGTTTTATCTAGATTTATCTGATGAGACATGTTCATTTCCAAAACATGAATATATTTGGTTAATGGCACAAGAGGTTAAGTCATGTAAACTTTGAAAATTTGGTTAGAATTGATAAATTGAAAAGAGTAAGAGGTTTACTGAAACATATGCATCTAATGATATTTTGAAATTGGTTTATACTAACTTATGTAGACCTATTGGTGTTCAAAGCAATTTGGGAGACATATTTCATTCTATTTGTTGATGATTACTCTAGAATGGTTATTATGTTATTTCTTAAAGAAAAATATGATGCATTTTAGCTATTTAAGTGGTATTTGGCCAAAGATGAAAAAGAGACATGGAAGAGTTTGAAGTCTTGAATTCTGACAGAGGTGGTGAATTTATTTTGAATGATTTCAACATATTCTACAATGAAAAATTAATCAAGAGATAGACGTTAGTATCTAGTAACCCTCCTCAAAATGGAATAGCTGAAAGGAAAAATAGATTAATCATAGATTGTGCTAGAAAATTCATGAGAGAAACAAATTGTGTCACAATAATACTAAAGATAAACTATAAGTACATTTGTTTATACCCTTAATAGAGTGCAAGTTAAGAAAGGTACAAATGCTACACCTTTTGAACTATGGTATGGATATGCACCTAATGTGAAGTATTTAGAATTTTTAGAATAAAATGTTACATACTTAAAGATAATAGAAATGGAAACCTTGACACTAAAAGTGATGAAGGAATATCCTTTATATATTCCACTAAGAGAAAAGCTTATAAGTATTTGAACTCTAACACTAACAAAGTTGTGGAAAGTGTGAATGTCAAAGTAGATGAATATGTAGAAAATAATGAAGTTGAATGCAAGAAAGAATTTGAAGATTATAGCTCATTCATAAATGTGAATGACAGTGCTCCTAGCACTCCACCTAAACAAGAAAACAAAGTCATATATCCTTAATAGACTAGGAATACCAAGTTATGACAACCAACTTTTAAGTAGTAGAGTGTGGGTGCCAAGAAATAGGAAAATGATGTTGAGTTATGAACAAAGGAAGTTGAACATTAGGAAGGCAATGTCGAGCATGCAAAACATGGTACAAAACCAAAACAAGAGAGAGATAATGAACTTGAAATCATTTTTCAAGATGAACCCATTGAAGAAAAAAGAAGAAAAGAACCTATATTAGTGAAATATATGATAAGACATTATGAAACTAAAAAAATATTAGAGATAAAGAATCGAGTGTTATGACAAGAAAAAGACTCAAAAGTGACACATGATTACTTTTTGAGTTTGAGCCCAAATCTATGAAAGATTCTTTGGAGAATGAAGATCGAATACAAGTAATGAATGGAGAAATTGAGAAAACTGAAAAGAACAAAACATGGACACTAGTACCCAGACCTAAAGACAAAAATTTTATTGGACCAAAGTGAGTATTTAGGAACAAGTTGAATAAAAATGGTGAGATCACAAGGAACAAGCCTAGACTGGTATGCAAAGGATATGCACAAGAAGAAGGTGTTGGATATGGGGAAACATTTTTCCAAGTAGCAAGACTAGGAGTTATATTATTACTTGCATATTCCTCTTATAAAGGATTTAAGGTATATCAAATGGATGTCAGATCTACATTCTGAATGGGATACTTGAAGAAGAAGTATACATAGAATGCCTTGAAGGATTTGTGGATCCTAGAAAGAAAAATATGGTGTGCAAGTTGTACAAATATTTATATGGTTTGAAAGGAGCCCCTAGAGAATGGTATGAATGATTTCATAACTACTTGGTGAATATTATTTTTGCAAGAACAACTAATAACAACAAGCTCTACTTGAAGACAAGCAAGAACAAAGAGGTATTGTTATCTGAAAATCTTGTTGATAATATCATATTTGAAGTTAAGGAAGTAATATGTAAATCATTTTCTGATGAAATGAAGAAGGAATTTGAAATTTAAATTTTTAGAGAGATGAAATTCTTTATTGGCTTACAAGTATATCAAATGAAGCAAGGTATCTCCATTAATTAGTCCAAATTTATCAAGGAGATAGTAAAAACTTTTAGGATGGAAGATTCAAGACTAGTGACTACACCTATGTCTACTCAACATAAGTTATCTAAGAATGATTATTCTACTGATGTGAACTAGACACAATATAGATCAATGATTCGAAAATTACAATTTGTTGTTCATAGAAGACCTTATATTGCATTACCAGTTGGGATAGTTGCAATATGTTTTGCAAGTCCTATAGAAAACCATATGATGGTAGTGAAAAGGATACTAAGGTATCTAATAGGAATAGAAGACTATTGACTATATTACAAGAAGAATGGTAGGTTTGAACTAAAGGTATTCATTGACTCTGATTGTGCAAGAAATATTGATGATAGAAAAAGAAAAAGTGGAGGTGCACTCTTTCTAGGAAAGTTACTAATTTCATGGACAAGAAAGAAGAAAAACTACATTTCCTAGTCAATAGTTGAAGCTAAGTATGTGGCAACAATAGTGAATTATTCAAATATCATATGAATCAAGCAATTATTGAAAGGTATGAAGGAAGAAATTAGTAATCTAGTGGTTATCTATTGTGATAACACTAGTGCTATTAACATATCAAAAAATCTTGTAATGCACACAAAAACAAAGCAAATTGCTATCAAGTATCATTACTTGAGAGAGCTAGTTTGAGACAAAGAAGTGACATTGGAATATGTGCATATTAAAGAGAAATTTTCTAACATATTACTAAATTGTTTGCTAAAGATTTTCATGAATATCTTTCAGATAAATTAGGGGTCATTCCACTAGAAAAAGCAACTTAAGAAAAGATGGTGTTTTGCATCAAATGTGTTGATCAAACTATCTTACAAATTGATGTAGATAGTTATACTTTAGAAGTTGGCTATGGTAGTAATAAGGAAGAATGACAAAATGATGGAATAGTCATACAAATATGAGAAATGAAGAATTTCGAACTAATATGGAGGCATCTACATGAGCAAGATGAAAGAGTTAAAAATGTCTTTGGAATTGTTGTCAAAGATGAAGATTATGTAATTTAGTTACCATGGAGAAGGAGAGATTATTAGAGAAGAAGATAAAAATGATAGTGGGAGATAGTGAAATCTGAAAGAGATATCTATGCAAGAGGGAGAGAGTACTTAGAGGGAGTTTATAAGATGAATGATGTTGCTAGATCTAATATGAAAAAAATAGAGTTACAGATGAGAATCATATAGAAACTAAGGATATTAATGAAGGTCTAATACATTGAGGGTGTTTCTCAAGATAGTACAAGTTTTGGATTGCATGGTAACTAGAAGTATTTTAGAGGTGTTTCCATCAATTTGCAAAGAGGGAGATTGTTAGAAACTACAATTTAGACCATTTTTATGTTGTCATTGATGTCAAACCTATTGGTGAGACATTTTTCTATCTGATCTAAATGTCATATCTATTTGATTGATGAAGAGGATTTGAAAAAAAATTCATAGCAAAAGAATCTAGAGGATAGGTTGAGTTATGAAGAGGAAACTACAAACGGACATTTCATTAGTTGGAATTTGACAAGATAAATTGGTATTTTTAATTATATTTTGAGTGAAGAAGGTATTAATACTCAATTCTTGAAAGTGTGAATAAAGATAGATCAAATACATAGGTTTGAATGAGCAATAGAGTAGAAGAATAAAGTATTTTTAAGTACATGTTGAGTGATGCTAGTTTCAATCGAGTCACAATAAGTGTCAAGTGAAATTAGTGTTGATTGAGCATCAATATCAACTAAGTGATAGTTCATATGTAAATAAGAAAATTAAAAGTGACCAAGTAACCTAGTGATGATTGAGTGTCATAACTTAATGTTGGTCAACGAATAACATTTTAATTATTTATGAGAAATCATAATTTGCAGTGAACTAAGTTGATTTCATGGAATATGGAAAGCATGTTGAAGATAAGGATGGATGAGTTGGATCATTTAATATTAGGAGAGGATTAGGTAAATGACCTAAGGATTGGATTCCAAGAGAAGTTTCTAGAAAAGAAGAGAAAAAACAAGATGGCAATCAGGTTCATTGTATGTGACAAATATAATCATAAAGCCTAATATCTATGGTGATGTTTAAGTGGAAAAGGATAAATTACATAGAAGGTATAAGGGAAAAATGTCAAGTTTGTTCCATATTGTTACAAAGAATTTGAAAGATTGGAGCAGATGTTGATGTTATTGATTGGCGTATCTAAGAAAAAGGTTAAGACAAGTTGAGAAGAAGTGAAGAGTGATTGCTTGAAGGGTTTCCAAGTGAATCAAAGATAGGGACAAAAATGGAGGCCAGGCAATGAATCATCACTTGAACTAAACAATAATATATATATATATATATATGCAAATTGAGTTGTACTTAACAAATTCAAACCTTAATGTTACTTTCTAACCAATATAAACATTATTTGAAAACCTCTAATCAAGGTTGACCTAATATTTATATGTAAATCCTCTAATAGGGTGACATTCTAAGGGAATTTTCTAATGTACTCTAACAAGTCCACTCCTAATAGCATGATTAAATCCTTTAACAAGGTCACATTTAATAGTGTCTTATGTAACCTTTAACAAGGTTGGCTCCTAACAAAGCTCACTTTAGAGGAGTGAAAATTAGTGACATGTTTTTGGTAGTCTTCCTCAAAGTGGGTTTCCATATTAAATCATAGTGTCAAACTTTTGTAGATGTTATCTATGGTGTTTTACTAATTAATGTTCACATTTTATAAGTCTATTATATTGAGAATAGTGGACAACTAGTTGATGTTTCTAATAGTTGGCTGTAGAGACTAAGTTGTAGTACGATAAGATCTAAACTTGTTTAAGTATTTATTTGTTCAATTGGTACATCTCGACATTGGATAATTGATTCACTCCCCCTATCAGTTATTGTAAATATTCTAATAGTACCCATACTAAAAGACAAAAATGTTATTGGAACAAAGTCAGTATTTGGGAACAAGCTAAATAAAAATGGTGAGGTCACAATGAATAAGCCTAAAATACTATGCAAAGGATATGCACAAGAAGAAGGTGTTGATTATGGGGAAACATTTTTCCCTATAGAAAGAATAGGAGTTAGAACACTTCTTGCATATTATTTTTATAAAGGATTTAAGGTATATCAAATGGACATCAAATCTACAAATCTGAATGGGATACTTGAAGAAGAAGTATACATAGAACAACCTGAAGAATTTTTGGATCCTAGATAGAAAAATATGGTGTGTAAGTTTCACAAAGCTTTATATGGTTTGAAGCAAGCCCCTAGAGCATGGTATGAAAGGCTACATAACTACTTAGTGAAGATTGCTATTGCAAGAACTAATGCTAATAACAATATGTACTTGAAGACTGGCAAGAACAATGTGGTATTTCTATCTAAAATATTTGTTGGTGATGTCATATTTGGAGTCAAGGAAGAATTATGCAAATCATTTGATGATGAAATGAAGAAGGATTTCCAAATGTCAATGTTTTGTGACATCAAATTCTTTGTTGGCTTATAAGTATATCAAATAAAGCAAGGTATGTTCATTACTCAATCCAAATATATCAAGGAAATACTAAATTTTTTACGAATGGTAGATTCAAAAGTAGTTAGTACATCCATGGTTACTAGTCAACATTTATTTATGAATGATGATTCTACTATTGTGAACTAGACAAATTGTACCAACAATGATTACAAAATTGCAATATGTTGTTCAAAGCAGACCTAATATTGCATTAGTAGTAGGGATTGTTGAAATATTTTTTGCAAGTCCTAAGAAAAACCATATGATGGTAGTGAAAAGAATACTAAGATATTTGAAAAGAATAAAAGGCTATGGATTGTATTACAAGAAGAGTGATAGGTTTGAACTAAAGGTATTCATTGATTATAATTGGGCAGGAAATGTTGATGATACAAAAAGCACAAGTGGATTTTCATTATTTATAGGAAAGAGAATAGTTTCATGGACAAGAAAAAAGTAGAATTGCATTTCCCAATCAATAGCTAAAGCTAAGTGTGTGGCACCAGTAGTAAATTGTTCAAATATCATATGGATCAAGCAATTGTTGAAAGGTATTGTATCATCTTAAAATGAAATCATTTCTATGTTAAGAGTGCTTAGCCCTCTAAGTAAGTGGTCGGGGGTCATGTCAAGCACCTTGAATGGGTCTTTGTATGGATCCAGCTATTTTCCCCCTATTATGCTTCTCTCTCTCTATTTCCAACCTATTTTTGAAAATTCTCTCTATGAAACTAAGGACTTTGATTTTCTGGGTCAAGGTTGACCTTGACGCTAACCTAGGTCATGGATGACCTTGACCCTGACCTAGGACAGGGTTGACCTCATCCCTGACCCAGGTCCATTTTTTAATTTTTCAGAGTTTCAGGACATAGGGCTTTAGAAAGTTTCATTTTCCCACTTGTTTCGGGCTTCAAAATGGTAGAATCTTAAATTAAATATAATCTAGGTCCATTTCTAGGGGTTAAGGTTAAATGGGATTTAATGCTCCCATGTTAGCCTTCTCTAGGAGTTTGTGCCTTAGATCTCTATATAAGGAAGATTCCTCTTATTTTTCTCTAAGATGCATTGTGATATCAAACAAAATATTACCTTTCTACGTCCATTATCTTATGAAGTGAAGATCTACTAGCATTCAAGAATTCAAGTGTTCAAGCATCCAATTCATTAAGGAGATACATTGTTAGCTATGGAAGGATTCAATCTCTATGGAGCCCTCTTGTTAAATATTTCTCCATCCAGATTCATTCAAGCCTTTTTTTTATGCAAAGATACACTCAAGATTAGTGTTGAAGATCTAATGTCATTGATTTGATACATCCTACATACATTTCTACATTCATTTGGAGAATCTATAATTATGGATTCAAGGATTCAAGTCCTCCACAAGGATTTCAATATAAGCAAGGTGAATAGTTCCATTTACTTTGTTTATACATCTTTCAATTTCAATTACATTTCAAGGTTGATTCCAAATTGGGATTTGACCAAGGAAAACCCCCATGACAAACAAACAAACCATTTTTCTTGTAGATATAGTTGTAGACCAATGAATTGAAGAATAGATTTGGATACCCTTTTTGTTGAATTTACAAGATCCATGAACAAAAAATTTATCGGAGTAGTGCAGGTCAAGGTCAACTTTTCAGGGTAGAATTGTGCCCAAGGGTAAGATTGAGCCCTACTATCAAGGTCAAGGTTGACCTCCCTTCAAAAGGACAATTTTTTTTTGGGTTTTCTCCATCTTAACGTGTCCAGCCTAAAATAGGTTGTGGAGATCCCAAAAATTATACACAGACACTAGAAATTAGCATTTTCTGGATTTATTATACTTCAAAGTTAGTGTTTTTCTTTTATTCATCTCAAGATTTAAGAACATACTTCTCAAATAGGAAGACCATAGGACCTCCTTTCTCCTTGTTCTCCATTACATGATCCATTTGTGCATTGATCACTTTCTTGTGCTTAATCAATTTGGAACATTCCTATTGGAAATTTGGGTTGAGGATAAACCCTATTTTCATCCTATTTATTTTGGTGAACCCAACATTCTTACCCTCTTTTAATTTTTGGAATTAGATGCCTTGTTATATTTTGTAGTGTTATATTTCATTTTATATTTTTTAGGTCTTTTCTTGCATTAAGATTAGATTTTGTTTATGCTCTTGCATTTTAATTCAAAAAATACCAAAAAAACTACAAAATTTCTTTCAAAATACAAAAACATTTATGCTTTATGTTTTCTTAGTTTAGTTCATTTACATTGCATTAGCTTATGAGCTTTATTACTTCTATTCCTACTTCTAATGTTAGGGTTAGATGCAGTCATAGACTTATGGGTACCTTTGAGCCTGAGTCTTCTTCATCTTTCCTTAGAATTCTAGATGAGATTTTGATTCTTCATCATTCTAATCCTCTTATGGAGAAAAACTCTTCTAACTCATCTCATGATGAGGATGATGCTTTAAGAGTTCATCCTAAACAAATCCAAAAACTTTCAAATGAACTTGATAAAATGGGTAATTGGCTTCTTCAAGAAAACCATAATCAAGATTCTATTCAAGCTATCAAGACTCTTAAGAAATTTCTTCATGATAGTGACCAAGGTGTTAATCTCTTGCATGGTATTACTCACCTTGTGCATTCCAATGTTAAAACTTTAGCTCAAGAAGCTCAAGATTTAGGGTTGTTTCCTCCTTTCACTAGTGTAGAACCTTCTTTTATTCCTCTTCCTAGTTCCTATTTATACTCCTTCTTTGGTGACTACAAAAGTTCCCTCTATCTCTATGAGTGTTCCTCCTATGTCCCTTCCTATATCACAACCTTCTTGCCATAATGCTCCTTTTACTTATGCTGTAGTGGCAGATCAAAAAAATGCTACAAGAAGTAACATTGTTGAAAGTGTGACAAGAATTTAATGTTATGTTTTATTTTATTTTTAAATTTTAATGTTTTCAATTAATTCCTATGTGTGGTAGCATGACTAGAATGGTAATTCGATGAGCCTTCTAGGTATAGCCACCTAGGACAATGTATGTGTTGATTTTTCAGTGATATAGTTTTCTTTAAGTCATAATTTTGGGTTTTCAATAATTAATCCAATTAAATTCTAGACTGTGACAAAAAGTTGGTGACAATTTTTTTCTAATTTCTTAGATTCTCATGATTTCAAAAAATGTTCTTGAGCAGGAGATGTTTCATATTCTGACTGAATAGAGAGAAAAGCCAATTTTTGATGTAATAAAAGGATCGAATGCAGAGAGAATAGAAAGTTCTTTCATGTTTTTTTTGGTGTTGATTTTCTGCATTTTGAGTTGGAAATGTGATTTTTCCTTTTATACCATCTCTTGGAAATCGACATTCTGAAAATATACGAATGTTCTAATTTTGCAAATCATATGTAAGTTGATTCTTTGTATTCCTTCATAGTTCAAAGTTTTTTTTTGGATTGTATTACATTAGGATCGATTTGGGTGCTGCAATCTAGCATAAACTATTTTGAGAGTCATTCCTTGCTGATGGAAATCATTTAACTCTCTATGATCAGTTCTATGGTCACAGATGAGTATGTATATAAGTTTATTTTCTATTTTCTTTTCTTTTCCATCCTTGCTATCGATGCATGCAACCACGCGGGTTTAAGTTTGTGAACTGGTTGAATATTTCATATATTCATCAGTATGTGGAGGATCACAGAGTTTAAATGTGATAAAGGGAAAATTTTCTTATATATATGGAATTTCAGAGGTGGTAAGGGTCTGAATATTTCAATATTGGTGGTCAATGTTTATTAAGATCAAGTTTAAAAACCCACGCATGAAAATATACTGTAGGTTGTTAGTTTAAAGAATAATTTTTACAACTGAGAGTCAATACACTTAACCATTTTTCTGCTAAACAATGCTGAACAAAGAGTAGGTGTCGAGTAATATCAAGTGTCAAGCAGTAACAGTAGGTGTCGAGTGTTAACAAGTGTCGAGTAACAGTAGGTGTTGAGTGTTAACAAGTGCTGAGTAATAGTAGGTGCCGACTGATACAGTTTTGTTTAGGTTCTGAGCTATCCAGGAAATAGTGTGTGTCGAGCATCAGCAATGCTTCAGGAGCCGAGTAACTTAGGATATCAGCATAAGAGTTTGTGACTGCACAAACTATGATGTAAACTATTTTTGTAGCCAACATAAGATAAATCTTGAAAGATATAGAGATAAGAACAAATCTTTTACATTTCCTATGCAATTTGCATGCAGCCAATTGGAAAACTTGGAAAGGCATGCAACCAATCAGCAAAAGACAAGTATTGAGCGAGAAATTGAGATTCAATGTCAATCATAGATCCATATCTAACCCTAAGTCTTTGAAGTCTTTTTAAGGAAGAAGAAAGGTTCATTGAAAAAAAAGAGAGAGGAGACTTAGAAAGTAAGAGCAGCATTTCATTAATTAGTTGATCAGAGCAAAGCAAGGTAGACAAATAGAAATCAGATCTCAAAGGATCAAAATCAAAGAAAGAGCCAGAACAAGTTCCTACATTTAGTAATCAAGGATTGCAAACAAACAAGTTTATAATACCTAATACTCTCTTACCATTGTATTAGAAAGAAAATCCTATGTAGATAGCTTGTCTTAACAGCTATTTGTAGAACCTTATCAAAAGGTGATTAAATCCTTTAACAGGCTGACACTTCATGTTAAGTGTTTGAAATCCTTTAACTATGTCACTATTGACATAGTGTAAAGCCTTTAACAAGACATGCCTTTAATAGGGCATACCATCAGAAGTGGTTGAACAATATTGCTGTAGTAATTTTTGTGGGTATCATGCCCACCCCAATTTTACCTTCTTATTCTTGGAGGGTTTCTGGGTTACCAAATTCCAGTGTTATGTGTTGTTGATGTATGTGTTTAGTTTCATGTTTACTTGATGTATTTACATGTATGCAATTTACTTCCACCTAAAAGTTTTATTGGCTAAAGTGTGATACTTCTGATTCACCCCCCCTCTCATAAGTACTCTTTCCATATTTGAATATTCCAACAATTGGTATCAGAGCTAATCCAGGTTCTCACAAGGAAAAGCCTAACATCTTGGAGGAAAAGATCTAAAGATGGAAGCTTTCAAACTTGGAAAGATCATTGAAAATCAGGTGATAGATGTGCAACTTACTCTACATAGCTTGGAGGAATTTAGAAACAAGTTGGGAAATTTTAAAAAAAAAGGAAGGATCTAGCCATAGCCGAAAATGAGATAAACTACAAGGAGATTGATACCACCAACATATTTTCCAATGGAGACACTAAAGAGTTTGATGTAGCAATAGTAGAACTGATGGAGAAAAATAAAGTTCAAACAGAGGAGATAAGATCTCTCAAGATGGAACATGAATCACAAGCCATAATGATATGTGAAATTATTGAACAAAAGAAAAGAGCAGTTGATGATAAGATCATGATGGAAAATGACAAAAGAAATCTTGCAAATAGACTTGAAGAAAAATGTACTGAATTGACAAGGATCTCAAATATGTAGATGGATACAGTTGCCCAAATGATGAACCTTCATCATGGACTCAATGTGAAAGATATTGAGATCTCTACTTTGAAGATGCAAAATGAACAAATGCAAAATGAATTGAATAGAGAAAAAGAGGTGGCAGAGAATCTCAACAAGTCAAGTGAAGCCATCAAATATTTTGAGCAATTACTAAAGTCCCCAAGATCAACCCATGATACATCAGGACTTGGATACAACAGCACTGAAGTTGGAGAATCATCAAAGAGTGCAGAACAAAGAAGCAATAAAAATAAAGATGTTAAACCTACATGTCATTTCTGTGGAAAGAAAGGACATACATCTAATGTATGTAGAAGCAAGAATACCCATCAGCATGATAAACCTAAAAGTATAAACCATTTTAATAAATGCAAGAAGCAAGGTCATCAATCATATGAATGCAGAACCAAAACTACTAAGACATCAAGATTTGAGGGTCACTGTCATAATTGCAAAAATATGCACATAGAGCTTTTGAATGTAGATCAAAGCCTATGTGGACATTAAATCAACTAGCAAAGACATCAAACCATGAATTTTGGGATTACAACACCAGGTACAGTTGTCACTATTGTCAAGAATATGGACATACACCCCAGAATTGCATAAGAATGCATTTCAAGGGAAACTATAAAAGATGGTTGAGTCAAACTACATGTTTCAGTTGCCTAAAAACTAGTCATGTTAGCAGGAATTTCCCAACAAGGTCAAAGGCATCAAGTTCTGAGTTCAGCAATGGAAAGGCAAAGATAGAAGTTGGACATATTAGAAGTGAAATGAATAAGACATGGAAGAAGAAAGATGAGTATAGCACATCAAGTGCAGAGATCACTTCACCTAATAGGTAAAGTGATCACACTTCATCAAATTAAGCAAGGAATAAGTGTGTGGGATTGATAAACCAAGTTACATCATACATCAGTTCCAAGACATAGAAGAACTACAAAGAAAAAATCAGCATAAGCAAAGATGCTAAGTCAAAATTGAGAGTTTTGCAAGATCTATCAAAGATGTCTTTAGGTGCCGAGTTGCTAATAGTGATCGAGTTGATAGATGATGTCGAGCTGTGAAATATCAATAGGAGCTGAGCAAAGTGAAACACAATGGGTGCCAAGTCATGTTGAAACCCTTCAGGTGCCGAGTAGACAGTTGTCAACGCACTAAGCATTAATTACTCTATTTTGAAGGGTACATAAATTCAATTTTTGATCATTTTCTCACCATTCAAACTAGAAGCAAAGTTGAGAAGAGTAGAGAAGATCAAGGTCAGCTGAGAAGCCATTTGTGAAGATTTCAACAACGATTCAAGACAAGTTTCATCGATTTGAGGTATTTTACTTAAGTGTCGAGCTATGTAGAATTTATAAACTTGTTTAAATCATAAACCCTAGTTTGGAAAACAATGGCATCTGGGTCAGGAACCACTAAGGGTAGAGAGAGTCATGAAATACACCTAGTCAGCAATGAAGTTAAACAATCTGAATTCATGCCCATTCCAGAAGTAGCATACAAGAATGATCTTGCAGGTGCATTATCATTTATTCCTGATAAATTTGTTATGGTCCAAGATGTTCGCAGATGTTATAACTGCAAAATTGGAGCCATAGGAGATTTAGAGATCTACAATGCATATGACAAGCTATGTGAGAACAAAAGACTGAAAAATGAGTTCTCAATAATAGAAAGAAAAGGATTAACTAAACCCCTAGAATTTCTGATTGTTTTCAAAATTGAATGGATACAGATAGTTTTGAGAAGAATACATGATGGAGCCTTTTGGTTAGAGTTAGGGCCAATAAAATTCACCAAGAAAATTTTTCATAGGGTTACTAGTATTCCAACCCTAGATCAGCCAAAGACCCTGTGAAGTGACAAAAGGGAAGTAATAGAGAAAAACACAAGTGCTAAATGGAATAATAGAGGAATGACTATTGACACAGTCTTAGATCCCCTACTAGATTTTGCTGGGAGAATCATTTCACACAAATTCTATCAATCAAGCATGTTAAACAGTGTACCTTGTATAGCAGTTGATGTTGCATACAAGATAATTAAAAAGGATCACACTTATGATCTAGTAGAGCTCATGTTTCAACAGATTAATGAGAATCTGGGAACTATAAGGAAGAGCAAGGGAACTCAGTGTAAATTTGGATCAGTTTTGGTGTGCATATTTTTCTATCTAATGAAAGAATTCCCTTCTATGGGTAAGGTAAGATGGAGTCTAGACAAAACAATTGTTGAACAAATCAATGGATACATTGATCAGATGGGTGAAAATTTTGATGCCCAAATGACTAGTTACTTTGAAGACTTCAAAAAGTCCATGAAACAAAGAATAAGGATTCCAGTCTCATTGACTGAGAAATATGAAAAGGACATTTGTTTTCTTGTAGATATAGATTATACCTATATACAAGTAGTTATACCTAGAGTAAGATGGCTTAGGCCACTAGGTTATGAACTTGATATTGATCAAGCTTCTACAGTGATAACAACCCTCCTTGTAGAAGAAGCTGATAAAAATGTAAAAGCTTTTGGAACCTATGATATTGTTAAATCAAGGGTGATAATAGATTTGAAGACTGCTTCTGTAGTAAAGAAGAAAGAAAAAATGGTGAGACAAATCAAGAGAAAATTTGGTGTTGAAGAAGAAGGAACAACAAAAGAGGAAGGAGAAGACATTGAAGAAGAGGGAGATAAACCTCAAGGTCTGACTCAAGGGTTAGGAGAAGATAAAGACGAAAGTGTTGAGGAAGAAGAAGTCAAGGAAGCACAAGTTAAAAGAAAGGCCACAACTCTTCCTGCTCCTCAATCCAAGGGAAAGAAAGTAGCTACTCCTGCACCAAAGAGACCTACCACAAGGGCTACAGCACAAAAAGCCCAAGAGGAGGCAAAAGGAAAGAAGAAAGACTCAAAGAAGACTGCTACCAAGTCTAAGAAAAGAAAATTTGTTGCCCAGCCTGAAACAGATGAGGAGAAGACAAAGTCAGAAAACAACAGTCAATTTCAAGTGGTAAGACACAAACCTCAGACTATTGTTGATAGATTATGTTCAAAAATTAGAAATGATGATTTGAAAGGTTTAAAGAACCTGAATTTTTCTAAGCTCACCAAAGAAGAGCAAAATAAATTAGAGGAATTTGTGTATGCTATGATGGCTGAATATAAGCACACACCTCTAGAATTAGATGAATCAATGCCTAATGAGTTGTAAAAAATTGTAGAGGATAAATGGCATTTTTGTTTACAAATGGAAAGGGAGATAAGGGAGTCAACATTAGCTAGTTTGTTGCCTAATTTGTCTAGAGATCAAGTAACAAATGCAGTAAAAAGGCATAATAATAGATTCACTCCCAAGAATAGAGCATTCAGCATATTACAGAATAAAATTGAAGAGGTAGTTACAAAATTCACAAGATTGTGGAAAATAGTTTACAAAAAAATAGAAAATGTGTATAATGAAGAATATAAGGTAGAGGCAAGTGCCAAGATAAGGGAAAAGAAGGTGTCAAGAACCAAGGAAAAAGAGAAGGAACAAGTGGAGAAGAAGAGTGAAGAAGAAAAGGAAGAAAAGGCACATACAGAGGAGAAAGAGGAAGAGAAAGATACAGCTGAGCCACAAGATCAAAGTGTGCAAGACACACAGGTATCTCCTCCTAGCCCTCCTCATGCCACCATTACACCTGCAGATATTATAAAAATAAAAGATGTTATAGACACTTCAAATCTAAACATCAATCCATTAACTGCAGAGGATTTAGAAATCCTTGACCAATCATCACTAGTAGCAAAATTAAGTTCAAATCCTATATTGGTCAGTGTTGATGAATTACATAATCCAAAAGTTAAAACAAAGATAGTCAAGGTAAAAGCACAAGTGCCACCCTCAACCATACAAACTACTGGTATTCTATTTCTTCCACCACCACCTCCACCAAGTCTAGTCACTTATACACTTCAAATGCAGAGTACAGCAATAGGAGAAATAAAAGAAACATCTAAACAACCAACAAGTTCAACTCCACCTAGCGATCATAAAAGGGATACTCAAGTTGAAGAAAAAGATGAGAAAAAGAAGGAGGAGTTTGCAATACAAACATTGGTTGCATTACCAAAATTTGGTACTCCAACACAGACTCTTCAGCAGTCGAGCACTGATGGGTTACAACTACAAATCAGGACACCAAGCTTGAGCTCATCAAAGGCAGTTAGGAAACTTCACTATGGAGTTCCTGAGCTTGATGAAGAAATAAAGATCCCATATTATGAATCTAGCACTCTTATTGAAGAGAAGATCAATGAAATTCAGAGTGCATTGGATAGAAGAAGGAGACAAGAAGCACTAAGAAAAGAACACAAGCATAAGCTTACCTTGAATGAAATCAAAGACATATTCATAGAAGCTTTCTTCTTATAGTCTCCAGATGAGTCAAGACCAATTATCGAGCAACTATCTGATATAGTTGACCAGGTGACTAGTGAAGACCAGGAAACAAATACCAAATTCCTCGAATGGTCAAAAAGGAAGTTCCAAGGCAAGGTAAATAATAAAATATCCGGTGATATAGCACTGTCACAAGTAGAACTAGCAAAGAAAATTAAAATAGTTAAAACTGTACTAGGAAACATTTTTTCCCTATACAAAAAGTTGTGTGATTTTCCATATTCACATAGGTCACTAGCCAGAAAATATTGAGCTTGGAGAACAATCTGAAGATTTCTAGCATGCAATTCCCCACAAATCTAGCTCAGAGTGAGAAGCATTTTGCCCAATCGCTTCACACACAAAGAGAGTTAGCTGTCTTAGCAATAGCGGAGACAACCACAAAAGCTAAATTGATGCAAATTCAATCCTCAATAACTCCTCATTTGGAACTACTTCACAAGGAGTAGATAAATGCAAAGACAGTCCTCAAGAAAGACCCCAATCTTTCTTCATCTGATGGACTTATACACCTAGCAGTAGAGATTGCCATCCAGCATAAGTCATTGGATGTCGCACTAGAAAATTGGGATGCAGCTCTGAAGGTACTCCTTGAAGTAAATAGTACATTTTTGGCCAAGTATGGCATTTCTTTGTAAGACCCTTGACATTAGTGTCAAAAAGGAGGATAATAAGTATGGGGGATTGATAGGAAGAGATTAAGTATGGGGGAGTTAAGTACAGGAATGAAATGATAAGTATGATAAAAGGGGGAGATAGAAAATTTTGGGAGACTTTTTTTTTGACAAATTTTGATTAGTCAGAATGTAGAAACAGGACAAAAATCACTGACTGTACATACAGGATCAACTAACAAGGAGTCATAAGGATCTTAGTTAAGTTTTTTTGCCACTCATGTGAAAGGGGGAGATTGTTAGTTTAAAGAATAATTTTGACAACTGAGTGTCAATACACTTAACCATTTTTCCACTAAACAATGTCGAACAAAGAGTAGGTGTTGAGTAATATCAAGTGCCGAGTAGTAACAGTAGGTGCCGAGTGTTAACAAGTGCTGAGTAATAGTAGGTGCCGAGTGTTAACAAGTGCCGAGTAACAGTAGGTGCCGAGTGATACAATTTTGTTTAGGTGTTGAGCTATCAAGGAAATAGCATATGTTGAGCATCAGCAATGCTTCAAGAGTCGTGTAACTTGAGATATCAGCATAAGAGTTTGTGATTGCACAAACTATGATGTAAACTATTTTTGTAGCCGATACAAGATAAATCTTGAAAGATATGGAGATAAGAATGAATCTTTTACATTTCCTATGCAATTTGCATGCAGCCAATTGGAAAACTTGGAAAGGCATGCAACCAATCAGCAAAAGACAAGTATTGAGAAAGAAATTGAGATTCAATGTGGATCGTAGATCCATATCTAACCCTAAGTCTTCGAAGTCTTTTTAAGTAAGAGGAAAGGTTCATTGAAAAAAGAGAGAGAGGAGACTAGAAAGTAAGAGCAGCAATTCATTAATCAGTTGATCAGAGCAAAGTAAGGTAGACAAACAGAAATCAGATCTCAGAGGATCAAAATTAGAGAAAGAGCCAGAACAAGTTCCTGCATTCAGTAATCAAGGATTGCAAACAATCAGGTTTATAATACCTAATACTCTCTTACCATTGTATTAGAAAGAAAATCCTATGTAGATAGGTTGGCTTAACAGCTATTTGTAGAACCTTATCAAAAGGTGATTAAATCCTTTAACAGGGTGAGACTTCATGTTAAGTGTTTGAAATCCTTTAACCAGGTCACTATTGACACAGTTTAAAGCCTTTAATAGGGTAGACCATCAGAAGTGGTTGAACAATATTGCTATAGTAATTTTGGTCAGTATCATCCCCACCCCAGTTTTACCTTCTTATTCTTGGAGGGTTTCTAGGTTACCAAATTCCAGTGTTATGTGTTGTTGATGCATGTGTTTAGTTTCATGTTTGCTTGATGTATTTACATGTATGCAATTTACTTCCACCTAAAAGTTTTATTGGCTAAAGTGTGATACTTCTGATTCACCCCCCCCCCCCTCTCATAAGTACTCTTTCCATA
Source organism: Cupressus sempervirens (assembly GCA_028749045.1). Taxonomy (NCBI): domain Eukaryota; kingdom Viridiplantae; phylum Streptophyta; class Pinopsida; order Cupressales; family Cupressaceae; genus Cupressus; species Cupressus sempervirens. The sequence continues at coordinate 47,863,783 of CM053787.1, forward strand.
TTTGAATATTCCAACATAGGTTTAAAGATTAGTAAATGTTATTTGCTGGTCAATCTATGGTTGGGTTGATTTTAGGTCTTATTTTCCCGAATATGTATTACAAATATGTTGCAAAAGATTTAGGTCAGATTTCATTAAGTTTGGTGCAGAAAAATATTGCGACAGGAGGTTAGGAAAGTTCATGTCACAGGTCAGTTTTCCCTAGGTATTGAAAAATCAATTTGTTAACAGTCAAGTTTGGTTTTAGTTTGATCCTGGAGGGTGTATGTGCCCCTTGAAGGAACTCAGTTGAGTGGTTAATTTCCTCTTGAGTTTTCCAAGGTGAGGCTCTGCATCATTTTTGGTATCAGAGCTAAAGAGTTGTAGGTTGTGTGAATTTACATGTTGTATGTTCCTAATAAAGATTATTCAATAGGGTCAAGCAAGATGGTGACCAATGCAGAGTTAGTTAAGAAGGTTGAGGAGCAAGAAGAACTTCTCCAAAAAGAAAATACAAAAATGAAGGGGATATTGGTAGAACTAGCCAGTAAGTTGGAAGACATGAAGAATGTGGTTGAGAAGAAAGAGATGAAAGAAGAAGTAGAAGAAGAGGAAGAAGTACTAGATGATGAAGAGGATGAAATATCTGAGAATGAAAAACCATTTTTTAAAGCTTTAAAGGCTTTGGGAGGAAAACCCACTGAATTACCTATGTTTATAGGAAAGATGAATGTTGAATTTGTGTTGGAATGGATTGAAGCTTTAGAGAATCACTTTGAGTGTCTATGATAAGAGAGACATACCTCCCTGAAGACTATGAAGTACAGTTACATCAAAAAAGGTAGAATCTTAGACAAAGGGATATGGATATCTACACTTATACTGAAGAATTTTAGAAATTGAGTCTAAGATCAAAATTTGCGAAACCTGAGAGTATCAAGGTAGCAAGATACCTAAATGGTTTAAGGATGAACATACAAGAGGAATTGCAGTTGTTGAGTCCTAACACCGTAGCTAAGTGCTATCAGTTAGCTTTGAAAGTGGAAGAAAAAATCAAGAGGAGATAAGAAAATAATAACAGAGGTAGAGGAAGACAACCATTTAGAGGAAGAGGTACATTTAGAGGAAGATGCCCAAATTTTTAGCCACAAACAAAGATACAGAACGAAGTTAATAAGTTTGATAATTTCAGAGGAAGTTTCAGAGGTAGAAGACCAAATTTTAGAGGAAGATCACCAGGAAGAATGAATGGACCAATAAGATGTTACAATTGTAATCAAGAAGGCCATATGGCACACAAATGTCTAGCAAAGGAAAGTTCTAGTACTCATGGAGAAAGGAGAATACACCTGACACAAGAAGTTGATTCACAAGAAGATTCAAAAACTTATGGCTATCCAAAAAAGGGAGAAGCACTTATGATAAGGAGAACACTATTGAAGATGCTTGTAAAAGAAGAACCACCACTAAGGAAGTCCATTTTCAGAACTAAATGTAAGTCTGGAGGGAAAATTTGCAAGGTATTGGTAGACTCTAGTTCTATAGAAAAATTTGTAGCTCTTGAAATGGTAGAAAAATTGAAGTTACAAAGAATATCACATCCATATACTTAAAAAGTATCTTGGCTAAATAAAGGACAACAAACCATAGTGGAAGAGCAAGCTTGGGTGGAATTTCAGAGTGGAGCATACAAAGATAGATTATTGTTTGATGTTGTTAATATGGATGCATGCCATTTACTTTTTGGAAGACCATGGCAATATGATCTCAAGGCATAGCATGATGGAGTGAAGAATACATACACCATTACAAAGAATGGAAAGGTCATTAAATTGATACCTTTAGTTGAACCAAGTCAAGAAGAATCAAAAGCTACAGAAGCTAAGATCATGGTAATGGGTAAGAAAGAATTTCAAAAAGAAGTGAAAGGAAAGAAGTGTCCACTCTTTGCACTATTTCCTGTGCTCAAGGATAAATTACAGAATGATGTTGAAAGTCAGATTGAGAAAGAAAAATCAGAAATGGAATCTTCAAACTTGAAGGTGGAAGTGATAGAAAAGAAGAAGCAAAAGGTAGCAAAAGAAGTGAAACCAATTTTGGACAAGTACAAGGAAATCATAGCTAATGGAATACCATGAAGTCTCCCACCTATGAGAGAAATTAGACATTGTATTGATCTCATACTAGGTTCAATATTACCCAACAAAGTTGCATACAAACTAACATCACAACAAAATGAAGAAATGGCAAGACAAATTGAAGAGTTACTTGAGACTGGTTTGATTGGTAAAAGTTTAAGCCCATGTGTAGTACATGTAGTTCTAGCCCCAAAGAAAGAAGGAACATGGAGATTATGCATAGATTCAAGAGCATTGAACAAGATCACTATAAGGTATAGATTTCCAATGCCTAGAATAGAAGATTTACTTGATTGTTTGGGGAAAGCAAGATATTTTTCAAAGATTGATTTAAAAAGTTGGTATCATCAAATAAGGATTAGGCCAGGAGATGAATGGAAAATAGCATTTAAAACAAATGAGGGATTATATGAATGGAAAGTAATGCCATTTGGATTGTCTAATGCTCCTAGTACATTTATGAGACTTATGAATGAAGTTCTCAAAGATTTTATAGGAAAGTTTGTGATAGTGTATCTAGATGAAATTTTGGTTTTCAGTGAAACAAAAGAGGAGCATCTAAAACATTTGGATTTAGTGTTGAGGAGGTTACAAGAAGAAAAGTTAATGATTAATTTGGAGAAATGCAATTTTATGCAAGAGGAGCTAACATACCTTGGATTTGTGATCTCAAAGGGAATACTCAAGATGGATCAAGATAAGGTAAGTGCAATTCTTTCATGGCCAATTCCTAAAACTATTGCAATAGTTAGAAGTTTTCATGGTTTATCCACTTTCTATAGAAAGTTCATTAGAAATTTCAATTTGATTTGTGCACCTATTTTGAATACCATAAAAGGAGGGCAGAAATGTAAATTTGTTTGGATAGCATAAGCCAATGAAGCCTTTGAACTTCTTAAGAAAAAAGTGGCCCAACACCCAGTCCTTGTATTTCCTAATTTTAATAAAGTCTATCAAATAGAATGTGATGCAAGAAACATAGCAATAGGAGGTGTTCTTAGTCAAGAGGACAGACCTATAGCCTTTTTTAGTGAGAAACTCAATGAAGCCAAACAAAAATATTCATCATATGATTTGGAAATGTATGCCCTTGTCCAATCTCTTAAGAAATGGAGACACTATTTTCTACCCAAGGAATTCATTGTATACATAGATAACCAAGCCCTTAGTTTCATAAACAGTCAAGAGAAATTGAATCATAGGCATATGAAATGGGTAGAGACATTGCAAGCATTCATGTTTTCTATTAAGCATAAGAAGGGAGTTGCAAATAAGGTTGTTGATGTGTTAAGTAGAAGAACTTTAACTACATCACAAATTCAGTTAGAAACTATAGGAATTTCAAATCTGAAACCTATATATGTTGATGATGCTGATTTTAAAGACATTTATCAAGCATGTAATAATTTGGATGAAAGATACAATCGTGAGTATGCTGATTTTCTAATTCAAGAAGGATTATTATTCAAAGGAGGACAACTTTGCATACCAAAGTGTACAATGAGAGATAATATCATACAAGAGAAACATAGTGGAGCATTATATGGTCATTTTGGACTAGATAAGACTTTGGAGTTGGTTCGTAGAAATTATTTTTGACCAAAGTTACAAAAGGATGTGAGGAAATTTGTGGAAGAATATACCATTTGTCAAAAAAGTAAAGGTAAAAGTACCAATGCGGGATTATATCAGCCCCTACTTATTCCTTCAAGACCATGGGAAAGTATTAGTATGGATTTTGTTTATGGGATTACCAAGAACTCAAAAGGGTTATGATAGCATTTTTTTTGTTGTAGATAGATTTAGTAAAATGGCACATTTCTTACCATGTAAATCTACCAAAGATGCATCATACATTGTAGATTTATTCTTCAAAGAGATAGTGTGGATTCATTGATTACCATTGAATATTTTTTCAGATAGAGATGGCAGATTTGTAGGTCATTTTTGGAGAACCATTTGGAAGAAACTTGGCACAAATTTATCTTTTTCATCTTCATATCACCCACAAATCGATGGCCAAACAGAAGTTGTCAATAGATCTTTGGGAAACTTATTAAGATGCCTTAAAAAACAACATGGAGAAAAATGGAATTCTATACTTGCTCAAGCTGAATTCTCATACAATGATATAGTGAATAGAAGTACAAGGAAATCTCCATTCCAAATCATGTATGGTACACATCCAAGAGGAATTCTCAAGATGAGGAAACTTTCAAACACTTTTCCAAGTAGTTCACATGTTGAAGAATTTTCTAAAGCTATTAAAGAGGTCCAAGATCAAGTCAAGTTACAGCTACAGAATTCAAATCAGAAGTATAAAGAAGTTGCTGATCAGAAAAGGAGAGAAGTACAATTCAAGGTTGGTGATTTAGTATGGGCATATCTAAAGAAAGAAAGGTTACCTCAAACAAAGCATACAAATTTATTACCTAAGAAGGTTGGTCATTGTCAAATTTTGGAAAAATATGGACATAATGCATACAAAATTTAGCTCCCTACAGATATTGGTATTTCACCCATATTTAATGTTTGTGATCTCACACTATACAAGGGTTCTAAAACACAAGTAGCACATGAAGACTCAGTAATAGAAGATTTGCAGGAAGTACCTAAACCAGCACCACCTCAATTGGAGAAGATATTAGATACAAAAATAAAGAAGACTCGAAGAAGACAATACACTCAGTACTTAGTCAAATGGAAGAATAGACCAGTGACAGAAGCTATTTGGATGGATGAGAAAAAAATCAATAAACATGGTTCATCAGTACAACATCTCATCTCAAGTGGACTTGAGATTCATTCTATAGAGGAGTATGCTACAGTGGCAGATCAGAAAAATGCTACAGGAAGTAACATTGTTGAAAGTGTGACAAGAAGTCAAAGTTATGTTTTATGTTTTTTTAAAAATTTTAATGTTTTCAATTAAGTCCTATGTATGGTGGCATAACTAGAATGGTAATTTGATGAGCCTTCTAGGTATAGCCACCTAGGACAATGTATGTGTTGATTTTTCAGTTATGTAGTTTTCTTTAAGTCATAATTTTGGGTGTTCAATAATTAATCCAATCAAATTCTGGACTATGACAATTTTTTTCTGATTTCTTGGATTCTCATGATTTCAAGAAATGTTCTTGAGAAGGAGATGTTTCATATTCCAACTGAATAGAGAGAAAAGCCAATTTTTGATGTAATAGAAGGATCAAATGCAGAGAGAATAGAAAGTGTTTTCATGTTTTTTTTGGTGTTGATTTTCTGCGTTTTCAGTTGGAAATGTGATTTTTCCTTTTGTACCATCTCTTGGAAATCAACATTCTAAAAATATATGAATGTTCTAATTTTGAAAATCATATGTAAGTTGATTCTTTGTATTCCTTCATAGTTCAGAGTTTTTTTTTGGATTGTATTACAATAGGATCGATTTGGGTGTTGTAAGTCTAGCATAAACTATTTTGAGAGTTGTTCCTTGCTGATGGAAATCATTTAACTCTCTGTGATCAGTTCTATGGTCATAGATGAGTATGTATATAAGTTTATTTATTGTTTTCTTTTCTTTTCCATCCTTGCTATCGATGCATGCAACCGCGCGGGTTTAAGTTTGTGAACCAGTTGAATATTTCATATATTCATCGGTATGTGGAAGATCAAAGAGTTTAAATGTGATAAAGGGAAAAGTTTCTTATATATATGGAATTTTAGAGGTGGTAAGGGTCTGAATATTTCAATAACGGTGGTCAATGTTTATTAAGATCAAGTTTACAAACCCACACATGAAAATATAGTGTAGGTTTAAAGATTAGTAAATGTTATTTGTTGGTCAATCTATGGTCGGGTTGATTTTAGGTATTATTTTCCTGAATATGTATTACAAATACGTTGCAAAAGATTCAGGTCAGATTTCATTAAGTTTGGTGCAGAAAAATGTTGCGACAGGAGGTTAGGAAAGTTCATGTCGCAGGTCAGTTTTCCCTAGGTATTGAAAAATCAGTTTGTTAACAGTCAAGTTTGGTTTTAGTTTGATCCTGGAGGGTGTATGTGCCCCTTGAAGCAACTCAATTGAGTGATTAATTTCCTCCTAAGTTTTCCAAGGTGAGGCTCTGCATCAACTTATTCTACTCCTATGCCAACTACAATTCCTAGTGTTCCTCTAGTTGTGTCTTCTATTCCTATAGCTTCATACACTTTACCTAGTATTTATCATGTTTCTATTTCTCCTATTTCTTCTCGTGATTCTACAATTATTAGTTTGGCTCAAATTGTGTCATATTTGCAACAACAACTTGCATCCTTGACTTAAAATAAGTTTAGTATTCCTACTTGTGACATGCAAAGTCCTTTGTCTCAAGATATCATTCATACTCTCATTCCCCAACAAGTTGATATGCTTCATCTTGAGAATTACAATGGTAAGGGAGATCATATTCATCATGTTAAAACATTTCAAATCCTTTGTAATGATTATGCTTGTGATCATAGGATTTTAGCTAAGTTTTTTTCTTTAACTTTTTGTGACAAGGTATTACAGTGGTTTTGTTCTTTGACTCCTTATTCTATTACTTCATTTCTACAACTTTCCAATGCTTTTATTCAACAATTTCAAAACAAAATTGGCCCACAAGTGTCTTTGATTGATTTGATGCATTGTAAACAAAATCCTAAAGAAAAATTGACTGAATCTATTGGTAAATTTAAGCATCTGCATGCTCATATTTCCTATCATGTTCTTAATATTGATATTCAATGTATGTTTATTTCAAATTTGCAAAAGGATATTAGAGATAAGATTCTTCTTACTGAATTTACTTATTTTCAACAAATTTGTGTAGCACTTCATCATTATCAATTATAAGTGAGTCAATTTGAGAGCACCACTCTAATGGATAATGTTCATGTTGATAAAAGTGATGTAGTTCCTAAACCAAATAAATTTCAAAAATTCAAAAACTACATCAAGATAAATAAATAAGCAAATGTAGTTGTTCATCAAAGTTATTTTTGCATCTCATAATGCCAATTTTGAATCCACTATTTTTTGATTAAATTGTATGTTTACTCCTCTTTTTGAATCTTTACATTCTGTTATGAATACATTGCTAATTTTTAATACTCTTTTACCTGCTACAATGGTATCTAAATATTTTGATCCGAAATCTTTTTTTCAATATCATCATCAAAATGGTCATGATACTGAGAAATATTATTCTTTAAAATATAAGGTTCAAGACTTAATTGATTCGAATGCTTTATTTGGTGATAATGTTTATGGTAGTGAGAATAAATTTGTTTCTCCTTCTAATCAAGATCTTCAAATCTATATGAATCATTTATCTATATATGATACTAATATTATTACTCAACCATCTTCTATGGATATTGTGTATAATTCAAAGATGGATGATATTAATTGTGTTGCTAATCAAGTGGAACATGAGGTTTACTCTATCTCTCCACCCCAGTCTCATCCTCTACTGCAATCTCAAGTTTCAGCTTTACCTCATCTTGAACCTAAGTCTAAATTGAAGCCTCAACCTAAACCTTGAAAAAGACCTAAGAAAAACCTATCTTGGGAACTTTTGATTACCTTTGATGATTCTGAGACTACTAAACCTCCTAATGGTCACCCTTATATTATGCTAATATTGTTAAATTTGTTTGAATCTAATTGAAAATATTATTGTTAAAGAAGAGAGATTGCTTGTAAAGAGGGAGATTATTGATAAAGAATGTTTTCAATCATTGTTTTCTCACTGATGTCAAACCTGCTATTTTTTGGAATGAAAATTGCTTATAAGATCCAAGTACTATCACTTAGTTGATTGATGAAGAGGATTTAATCAACAAGATGTAACAAAAGCACCCAATGGAAAGGTTAAGTTATGGTTTTGTAATGAAGTACAAGGATCAATTAAGAAAATGGTAAAATAATATATTGATAGTATACTTGAAGATACATATGTTCGTCACACTTAGAAACTCTAGAAAGATAAGTTGTAATAAGGTTATCTGCAAAGCTTGACTAAGTTCATTAGTGGGTGCCAAGAAAGATAGTTCATGTCGATTAGACTTTCAGTAAGTGCCAAGAAAATGCAAAATCTAGTGTGTTCTGAGTGAAACAGAAGGAGCCGAGCAAGTTCAGGTGTCAAGTAAGTAATAGGTACCAGGCATCAGAAAAACTTAGTTGATGTCAAGTGAATTCACAATAGGTGTCAAGTATCAATAAAATGTAGTTAGTACTGAGTAACACAGTATGTGACAAGTACTAGAATTTCAATAGTGTCGACTGTTGCATTATTTGAAAAGTCAAATATTTTCCAAATCTAAGCTGACAAATTTTTTACGTTGAATTTTGTGAACCATGTGGAGGATAAGAATGATGAGCTGGAGGTACAGAATTTTAGGTAAACCATTTATGGGTGAATTTGGGAGGATTCTTCATGATGTTTCTAGAAGAAACAAGATATGGGATAGATTCATTGAATCCTACCTAGTCCATTTGAACTAAAAGAAAGAGTGGGAAGATTTGAGTAGGAAAATTATTCCAGACTTCTATATAAGGAGCCATAGGTCAAGAAGCAAGAGTTTCTAGTTGAAGTGATTGAGGAGAGTCAAGGAGAAGGGATCAAGAAGGAAGAACAGAGCACAGAGACTCTACTTTGATAAGTGGCCATATAGGAGATTGCATTGGTATATTGAGCTTGGAGACTCAAGGAGGCAAAACTAGAAAGGAGGACAAGCTATTAGAGCCATAGAGACTGAAAGCTAGGAAAATTTTGTGAGCTAAATTGAGATCTAAAATCTACAAGTTAACTTGTGAGTTGTATTGAGTCAAAAGCCCTTGTTATTACTCTCTAAAAATTGTATCAGTTAGGGTAAAATCCTATGCTCTTAGGTTGGTTTAATATCTCATTTGTCAATCCTTTAACAAGGTGGCATTCCAAGTGAATGTTCTAAAGTCCCCTAACCAGGCTCACTTCTAACAGGGTGGTTAAATCCTTTAACTAGGTCACATTTAACAATGTGTTGTACCCTTTAACAGGGTAGGCCTTTCATAGGGCATCACTTAAGAAGAGTGAGAATTGAGTAGCATGTTACTAGTGGTTTTTCCAAATTGGGTTCCCATGTAAATCACTATGTTATGTGTTGATTCTTCATGTTTTGTTCTTGCATGTTGATTTTAATATAACCATCTAAGTAGAAAAGTTTAAGCTTGGATGGATGAATAGTTTAATTGGCTCACTTTACTTGGTGAAAAGTTTTATTAGGAAATTTAGACCTTGAATAACTAATTCACCCCCCCCCCCCCCCTGCCGTCTTAGTTATTCTCAAGCATTTCTAACAATTAGTACCAGAGCCATCTACTAATTTGGTTTAAAGGTACTAGAATCAAGAAGATCAAGATGTCCAAGAGAGTAGTTCCCAAGCTCAACAGAGATAACTTCACTACATAGAAAAGGTTAATGAGGTTGCACCTTGGATCAATAAGTGATCATGCACAAACCTCAATTGAAGTAGAACATGTTGATCTAGTTGTACCCACTATAGAAGATATGAAGAAAAAGAAGGAGCACAATCAAGAAATGCTAGAGATTGCCTCTACCCTCTACTTTCAAGGCCAAGCTATCAATAAAAGACACTAAGGAGGTGAAACTAAAGAAGAAGAAGAAAAGCATAAAGTATGCATCTAGAGATAGTAGAACAGATGAAGAAGATGTGGAACAATTGGAAGCATTACTAGCCAAAAGATTTCATAGAGTTAAAGGTAAATTCAAAGGTAAGATACCTATCATATGTTTTAATTGCAATGAATTAGGATATATTGCTACAAGATGCACACAGAAAAGAACTTTAGATAAGGCAACAAGAATAAGAATAAAAGAGAAGCTAATAGCAAAGATTACAAAGACAAAGGAAAAAAGTATTACATTGTTAGAGAAGAAGATTCTAATAAAAATGATGATGAAATAGTCTATGTAGTCATGAAGGATGAGTTAGATGAAGATGAGGTAACAACATTGGTAAACTATGTGAACAAGAATGATAAATGGATCACAGACAGTGGATGCTCACATCACATGACAACAGAGAAAAGTAAGTTTGTTACCTTTACTTAGTATGATGGAAATAGTGTTGGATTTGGAAATGATGCTCCATGTCTAATCAAAGGAAGAGGTTATATTAAACTTATAGAGAAAATTTCATAAGATAATGCATGCTATGTTGAAGGATTGAATTACAACCTACTGAGTGTGTCACAGTTAGGCAATCTAGGTTGCAAAGTATAATTTGGAAATAAAACTGTCAAAATCTATGACACTGATGGAAATCTATGACCTAGATATGGAAGATGCATCCTATTTTATTGTTAAATTTGATGATGTGTGGCTATGTCATGACAACTTTGATAATCTGATTAGCATCAACAAAATGAAGAAAGTAAGAGGTTTTCCTAAACTAAAGAAGCATAAAAATACAATGTGCAAACAATGTCAACTAGGAAAGATGACCAAGTCAAGTTTCAAGAGAAAAACCTACACTCAAAAGAAATATTATAGCTAGTGCATACTAATTTGTGTGGCCCAATAAAAGTGAAAAGCTACAAAGGAGATAGATATATAATTTTTTTTGTGGATGACTACTCTAGGATGATGACTATCATGTTCTTCAAACAAAAATCTAAAGCATTTCAAATGTTTAAGTGGTATTTGGCCAGGGTTGAGAAAGAAATAGGAAAGAGTCTAAAGTGCCTAAGACCAGATAGAGGAGGAGAATTCACATCAAAAGAATTTGAGACATTTTGTAATGACAAAGGAATTAAAAGGAAAACATCAGCACCAAGAACTCCACCTCAAAATGGTATTGTAGAAAGAAGGAATAGATCAGTGATAGACTGCACTATAACATTAATGATGGAGAAAAATGATGCTCTAAAGTATTGAAGAGAAGTTGTAATTATAGCTATCTACACCCTAAATTGAGTACAAGTCAAGAAAGGTACAAATGCAACACCTTTTGAATTATGGTATGATCACTCACCCAATGTAAAACATTTTAAAGTGTTTGGTTGTAGATGTTGTATTCTTAAAGATACTAGAAATGGAAAGTTTCATTCAAAAAGTGATGAAGGCATATCCCTTGGGTACTCCACTAGAAGTAAAGCATATAAGTCTTTGAATACTAACACTAACAAGATTGTGGAGAGTGCAAATGTGAATTTTGATGAGCATGCAAAAGCTCAAATTGATGAAACCAAGAAACTAGAGGAGTACAAATCCTTTGTATATTTCTATGAAGGAATGTCTAGTAAAGATGAAGTCACCAATCAAGTTGGGAATTAGCAACAAGTTTCAGTATCAACTGAGTCACAACTAGTGAATGTTGAGCTGCATTCAGAAGTTGAGTTGTAGAATGAAAAAAATGTGCATTCGAATTCTAAAATTAGTACACATGAAAGAGATGGTGAAATATCAGAAAGTGATGTGCATAGTGACTCTAAAGCTAAAAGAACAAACATGGAAAGAAGGACAAAACTAAGACTATCCAAGTATGCAAAGAGACATCACCCTGTAGAACAAATCATTGGTGATGAGGAAGCTAGACCAATGACAAGGAATAGAATAAGAAATGAATCGTATCTACTAAGAAAGATTGAGCCCAAAACAATGAAAGATGCACTACAAGATGATAATTTGCATAAAGCTATGGAAGAAGAGATAGTTCACATAGAGAAGAACAAAACATGGATCTTAGTTCCTAGACCAGCTAACAAAAATGTGATTGGTACCGAATGAGTTTTTAGGAACAAGCTAGATGAGAATGGTGAAATCACAAGAAATAAGGCCAGATTAGTCTACTAAGGTTATGCATAAGAAGAAAGACTAGACTATGGGGAAATATTTGCCCCTATTGCAAGAATGGAAGGAGTAAGAACACTACTAGCATATTCTACTTACAAATGTTTTAGAGTCTACCAAATAGATGTAAAATCTACTTTTCTGAATGATATACTAGAAGAGGAAGTCTACATAGAACAACCAGAGGGATTTATTGATGACAAAAATGAGGATATGGTTTGTAAACTACATAAAGAACTCTATGGTTTGAAGCAAGGACCTAGAGCATGGTATGAGAGACTATAAAAATATCTTGTCAAGATAGAATTTGAGAGAATAGATGACAATAGAAACCTATATATCAAGGCAGAAAAAGGTAAAGATATTCTGATATCTGAAATCTTTGTTGATGATATAATATTTGGAGGAAAAGATGTCCTATGCAAAGACTTTTCTGATCAAGTAAAACATGAGTTTGAGATGTCAATGTTTGGGGAAATCAAATTCTTTGTTGGATTGCAAGTAGATCAACTAAAATATGGCATATTTGGGACTTAATCAAAATAAATCAAGGAGATACTCAAGACATTTGTCTTGGAAGATTCAAAACCAGTTAGTACACCAATGTTAACAGGGAATAAGTTATCCAAGAATGATGAGTTAGCTTAGGTAAATCATACAATGTATAGATCAATGATCGGAAAGTTGCAATATGTTGTGCATAGTAGACTAGACATTGCATTATTTGTTGCAATAGTGGCAAGATATTTTGTAAACCCAAGAGAAAATCATCTGATGGTAGTAAAAAGAATATTGAGGTACCTAAAAGGAACTAATGACTTTGGCTTATATTACAAGAGGAGTAAAAAGTTTGAATTGAAAGCCTACACTGATGTAGACTGGGGAGGTAACATTGATGACAAAAAAAGCACCAGTGGAGGAGCACTTTTCTTAGGTAAAAGATTGGTTACTTGGACTAGAAAAAAAAAAAGTTGTACCTCACAGTCCTTAATAGAAGTTGAGTATGTTGCTGCTGCTATCAACTGCACCAATATTGCATCGATCAAGCACCTATAGCAAGGTATGAAAGAAGAGGTGACTAAACTTGTGATACTATATTATGATAGCACAAGTACCATCAACATATCAAAGAATCCTATGATGCATGCTAAAACAAAGCACATTGCAATTAAGTATTACTAAGTAAGAGAATTGGTGGAAGACAAGCAAGTGAGGATGAAATACGTAAGCTCAAAGGAAAAAATTTCTGACATCTTTACAAAAGTGCTACCTAAAGATGCATTTGAGTATCTTAGAGGTAAGTTAGGGGTGATACCTCTATCTAAGGCTATTTGAGCAATAGCAAGATTGCCCTGATTAAATGAGTTGATTGTTAAAATGTTAAAATTGATGTAGAGGATACTTACTTTAGGTTTTTTCCTGAAGTAATCAAAGTACTGAAATACCAAATAAGCCACAAACAAGGTGACAGATGGAGAAATTGGAAGTTCCTACAAATGCTATACTTGCATGATGAAATTCTGAAATAGTATGTCTTTGGCATTGTTATCAAAGAGGGAGAAATGGTAGAAACTAATCAAATCCATAGAATCAAATGGACAAAGGGAGAAATAATGTGCAAAGGGAGAAATAACAAATTTAAAGGGAAGAAAATGTAAGAGGGAGCAATCAAGAGCAATCAAAATGGTAAGCTATAGAAAAGAGGGAGATATTAATAGTAGAAAACAAGAAGAAAAATAAAATAGCAGTTCAAAGGGGAAGAAAATAATCAAGAATCAATCAAAAAGTAGAAAAAAGAGGAGAAGACAATGTATTAGCAAAGAGGGAGGTATGAAAGTTGATGAAAATAATGGTCACAAAATTTCTTTTTGGCATTTGATTTACTATTCTAACCTTGTTAGCATTTTGATAACTTGGTTAATCAGTTTGGTTTAACATCAATGCCAAAGAGGGAGATTGTTGGAATCTAATTGAAAAGATCATTGTTAAATAAGAGAGATTGCTTGCAAAGAGGGAGATTATTGATAAAGAATGTTTTTAATCATTCTTTTGACACTAATCTCAAACCTGTTATTTGTTGGAATGACAATTGCTTATAAGATCCAAGTACTATCACTTAGTTGATTAATGAAGAGGATTTAATCAACAAGTTGTAACAAAGGAACCTAAGGGAAATGTTGAGTTATAATTTTGTAATAAAGTACAAGGATTAGTTAAAGAAATGGTAAAATGATGTATTGATAGTATACTTGAAGATATAGATGTTGGTCACACTTAGAAACTCTAGAAATATAAGTTGTAATAAGGTTGTCTGCAAAGCTTGACTAAGTTCATCAGTGGGTGCCAAGCAAGCTAGTTCATGTCAAGAAAATTTTTAGTAAGTGTCAAGAAAATGCAAAATCTAATGTCTACTGAGTGAAATAGAAGGAGCCAAGCAAGTTTAGGTGCTGAGAAAGTAATAGGTGTTGAGCATAAGAAAAACTCAATTGATGTCAAGTGAATTTATAGTAGGTGTAAGGCATCAATAAAATGTAGTTGGTGCTGAGTAACACAATATGTGTCAAGCACTAGAATTTCAATAGTGCTGAGTTGCTACATTATTTGAAAAGTCAAAGATTTGCTAGATGTGAGCTGATAAGTTTGTTACCTTGAATTTTTTGAACCAGATGGAGGATAAGGATGATGAGTTGGAGGCACAAAATTTTAGGTAAACTATTTTTGGGTGAATTTAGGAGGATTCTTCATGATGTTTCAGCTAGTGTCCCCCTGACAACATCTAGGACTTCTTCTACCAATGGAGAAGCCACCACTCTATTTTGGATACTCAGCTTTTTAGCTCTTGGATTCTCCCACACTTTTGCTAGGGAATTTGGAAAGAGTGCAACAACTAAATCTTTAGAGACAAAGAGGCTCTTGAGTTCATAATTGTAGAGAAAATTGAAGGTCTAACTATGGAGAACTTTTCCATCACAAAGGGAGGAAACATCAAGGAATGAGGGAATAGTAAAGCTAGGAAGAAAGATAGGAAGCAAGATGGTCCTTCCCCCCCCAAGGACTGGCACAAAGCCAACTTTGATGGGGCAGCTACGGGGAATCTTGAACTGCCTGATAACAGTGGCATCATTAGAAATTGTTCGAGAGGAGGAATTGTGGTAATTTATTTCCCTCTTGGTCCCCAGACCAATCACTTTGTTGAAGCTAGTGTGGCCAGATAGATTGTTAAGCTAGCCCTAGTGTCAGGGATTGAGAGCCTATGGCTTGAGGGTGACTCCCTAAACATTATCAATTGTATGAAAGGACATGCCACACCTGCTTGGATGATTGCTAACTTCATTAAGGACCTTAGATCTAACTTGGAAAAGTTCAAAAGGACTTTCATCAGCCACACTTATCAAGAAGCCAACTTTATTTCTGATTGGTTTGCCAATGATGTTGTTACTAGAAACTTAGTGATGACATGGATGAATGGAGATGAAATCCTGGTAGCGACGATTGAGTTACTCTGGCAGGATCAAATCTAGGGTACTAATATCACCCCTTTTTAATTACGAAAAGATATGCCAAATTGCACGTCAGAAGGGGAGCAATTACAATTCATGCAAAGCTCTTTTAAAGTCATAATCACGCGTACGAATGATACACTTTGAGGGTTGGCATGAATAGAACCACCAAAAGTTGTAATTATGTTTTTGTTTTTAGCATCTCAAGGAAAACTGAGCTCAACATTTCTACTAGAGGAATAAGGTTTATAGAGCCAAAGTTTTCCATGGTTTGGGAAAGGATTTAAGGAGAGCCTTGGGGGGAAATGGAGAAGTGGAAGGGAAAGGGGAAGGTTTGGCACAAGCTCGAAAAAGGGTTTTAACCAAATTCATGGAGAAGCTACATGGCTTCGATGTTGGGGTTACCAAGGGGATGGTGGAAACATGGAATAATCAGAAAGTTAAAATAGATGTTGTCACCCACTAAATCACTGAGGGATTGATAACAGAGGTGATGAAAATCGCTCAAGTTGGTATAAACTTCTTCAGGGATAAAATGATGTCGGCCAATGTTGTTAAGGAATTTTTCAAGGATGATGTTGAGAGGAACAAACTTATCTAGATAGAAACTTACTATGAGATGGAATCCATCAAAAAATTATGGAGGTATGTTCTCAAGATTCTCATTGAGTATATCACTCTTGACTTCAGGTTTGATAGGATAAGAATGCACCATTTTGTGTTGCTTAACCACTTTAGGTATGCTATTAAAATTTCCTTACCTTTCTTTCTTTTCACCTCCATGTCTAAGAATATTGAGGGTTTCAAGAGAAAACCCATCACTAATCCTGCCCTCCATGAAGGCCTTCTCCTCTTGGTTTATGAATTTTTGAAATCTCAAATGAGGGGGAAAACCCTCGATGACCCTGAGAATGCTTCAGAGGACACTGCCAGGTCAGACTCTTAGGATATTCAAGTTGTTAAATTAGAGGATGGGGATTATTCCACCAAATCCAACTCTGTTGCCCTCAATCCTCACTTTCTCAGCAAAAAGAGCCCTAGAGGTCTCTCCCCCCCATTCTTCCCAAGCCTGAGCCCCAGGAGGTGAAAGATGATAGTGAAGAAGAAGAGGAGACTGAGGCTAAGTCTAAGGATGAGGACAAGGTGAAGGGGAAGGACATTGTAAAGGATGAGGAAAAGGGGTGGGAGAGAGACAAGGAGGAAACCCTCGATACCCTCGATGTTCCCCAAGATAACCCCAGAAAAAGAAAAGTGAACCAAGCCCTACTTCAGGAAGACCCCATCACCTTGACCTCTAAGAGCCTTGGTCTTGTCTTATCCTCTTCCTTGCTTGAGGAGAAGATTGTGGAAAAAAGTGGGGAGGTGATAACAAAAGATAGGAGGAGGGCTTGGAGGAATTTTAACATGGATATTGCTAGGTTGGTTAGAGAGCCAATGAACATCTAGGTGATGGAGGACCTCAATAGCATAACCCATTATGATGAGCTCATCAACCCCGCTCTTCTAGTCTTGTTTGATAACACATAGGAATCTAGCTTCGACCTTCTAAACAACGTAAAGAATGACTTGATAGATAACTTTTGATCTATCAAATAGTTTTTTTAGAAAATAGAGGTTCTAAAGGAAAAGATTATCCAAGATAGCAGCCAGAGCCCTCGTAGAGTCCAGGAGAACACCAAAAGGATGAATGACCAGGATGACAACCAGAAGCACTGCAGTGGCCAAGACTCCATAAATGATCAAGAGGATAGATTTTCCCAAGTTTAATAGAAAGTCTAGAGGTTAGACAACATCATCCAAATTCTAACTAATCAAATTGTGGAAACTCTACACACTTTGAATGAGAACATTGTCAACCTGGGGAATACTCTTATAAGAGTTGGCATTGAGGGGAACATAGGGAAGCTGACTAGCTAGAACATTGGTAAGGAAGAGGTTGATCTAAATATTGGCAAGGACTAGGTGGATCATTTGGACTAGGAGGAAACCCATAACATCAACCAGGAAGGAGCAGACAACCAAAAGGATAATGAAGTTGGAGAAACTGCACAGGATTTGGATAAGGAGAACCATTAGGTTTGGTTTTTCTTGTCAGTCTAGCGATTGGCTTTTGCCTCCTAGCCTCTGGCATTTTGTTTCTTTTTGGTTGTTGGTTTTTGTTTCATGTTTTTCTGGACTTTACTGTCTTAACTTTTATGCTATAAAACTTTCGAGTTTCAGGTCCCTATAAAACCTGTTTTCCTTAATCAAAAACAAGACATGGGGTAGATTCATTGAAGTGGTTGAGGAGTGTCAAGGAGAAGGCATCAAGAAAGAAGAATAGAGCATAGAGACTCTACTTTGATAAGTGGCCATATAGGAGATTACATTGGTATATCAAGCATGGAGACTCAAGGAGATAGAGCTTGAAAGGAGGAGAAGATGTCAAAGCCACAAAGACTGAAAGCAAGGCAAATTTTGGGAGCTGAAGTGAGATCTAAAATCTACAAGTTAAGTTGGGAGTTGTATCAGGTCAAAAGCCCTTGTTGTTACTCTCTAAAAATTGACACAGTTAGGGTAAAATCCTATGGACTTAGGTTGGTTTAATAGCTATTTGTAAATCCTTTCACAAGGTGGCATTCCAAGTGAATGTTATAAAATCCTCTAACCAAGCCCACTTCTAATAGGGTGGTTAAATCCTTTAACCAGGTCACATTTAATAGTGTGTTGTAGCCTTTAATAGAACAAGTCTTTCACAGGGCATCACTTTAGAAGAGTGATAATTGAAAAGCATGTTACTGGTGGTTTTTCCCAAATTGGGTTTCTATGTAGATCACTATGTAATGTGTTGATTCTTCATGTGTTGTTCTTGCATGTTGATCTTATAAAAACTTTCTATGTAGGAAAGTTTAAGCTTGGATGGATGAATAGTTTAATGGGCTCACTTTACTTGGTGAAAAGTTTTATTAAGACATTTGGACCTTGAATAACTTATTCACCCCCCCTCTTAGTTATTCTAAAGCATTTCTAACAGAATTACACACTTCTAGTTGTCTTGTTGATTCTACCTCCTTAGTTAATGTGATTATAGAAGAAAATATTTTTATGAAAGATCTCCAATGTTATTTTTATGATATGTCAGATGTGTGGATTCAAACTTGTAAAATTTTTCTTTATCCATCATTTAGTTCTATTGATTTACCAATTAATCTTTATGGAAAAATTGGGAACACTACCTTTGTTGTTGTTCCTACTTCTGATAACTTTCAAGTTAAGCTTGGTTTACCATGGTTAAATGCCATGAATTTTTTTTCTTCACCTATTCATAAATTTCTTAAGTTTGTTTATGATGATGAAGTGAAGATGGTTAATCATAGTTTATATCATACTTCTAGGCCTAGCAATTCTACTACCATTGACTTCTTTTGGCCTTCATTACCTAATTCATGTCCTTTTTGACCTGATCATCTTTTCCACTCACATCAAGGCTATAAGAATTGTAAAATTTGTGAGTTAAGTTTACCTCCTATGGATCTTAGTTGTGGTCTTTTTCCTACACCTTTCATACCTCCCTTATTTATGGCTTCTACATTTTTTAATCAAGTTCCTCTTGTTGCTTGTCAGCCTCCTAATCATCTTATTAATCCTCCTCTAGAACATGTGAAGGATCTCATAGTTGTTCCTCCTAGTTCTCAACACATTTTGAGCAAGGAAAAATATAATTTATCTACTGATGAATGTCATAAAAATTTGTGTGCTCAAGCTAAAGCTCATAATTTTTTTGTTCAAAATTTTTTACCTTCTTTGGATACAACTATGTTTGATGTGTTAGAAGAAGTTGTTGCTAATAATGATGTTAAGCTGCATTATTTTTATGATTCTATTCACATCTTAGATCCTATTTTGATTAATCTATATGAAGAAGATACTCTTAATGATATTGATTATGTTAATGATGAATATGAAACTATTGACATTGACATAGTTTTACCTAATATGCTTTACTCACAATTAACAATTAAACCTACTATCAAACATTGTTATTCTCAAGAGGATCCTTGTTTTTAACTAGCTATCATTTCTACTATGTTGGATATAGTCCCTCTTGCAAGTTAACCTCTTTCCCTAAATGATATACAATGGGATGGGGAGAGTATGCAAGACACTTGATTGGCTAGTACTTTATTGTAGCCTTTTTGTGTTTTTTTTTTGTATTGTGCTTCTCCTGTGATATGTTTGCTAAATGTTGTTAGACTATTTTATATGATCTTTGTTACTTTGTTAGTGCAAGGTGATAAAAGAATCAAACCTATTGTGTTATTCCTCTATATGTATTTCTATTATTCCATATGTTGTTTCATGTTATGTTATACCTATGTTATTTTTCGTACATGTTTCCTTGTGTTTTCTTCTTGGATTTGCAAATTGATAACGTTGAATCTTTTTGGTCTCTATCTTATGGCCCTAAAAGATTCTTCTTCATATCTCTTATTTCATCTTTCCCCCTTTGTGATTGTAGTTCTACTTTCTTTGGGGAATGGTTTCAATTCATTTGCGATAATATCATATATTTATTATCTTATGATCATACTAATCCCATGGAAGGTAGACACCTTCTATTTTCTTTGTTTGTTTTTGTGGTATTTCCCTTAATTTATCTTCATTTAGGGGTATCTCGTAGTGGAAATGTAATCAATAGAGTTTTTTATGTTTATATCAAAGATATTTCTCTTACTAAAGTGTTAGCAATGACTTTAACATGGGGGCACATGCTCTGCTCACCTATTGCACACATAAACTTTTGAAAACATATATATTATTCTTCAAGATACTTTTCCTCCCTTTTTGGATTAGTGACTAATCATTAAAGCATGGATTTATATTTTAGGGTCTCTTGATCCCTCAAGTTTCAAAAATTTTGATCCCTTAAGGTTGAAGGTATCTTTAAGATTAGATCTCTTTTTGTTTTTTCTTTTACTCTTATGGAATAGAATATTCTTTAGGGTGAATCCTTGATGGGTTGACTAGTGAGTAGTGACATTCACTAGGTGGTTCAATACCATGTTTCTAGTTATGCAATTCTCTTATGTGGTTCATAATGAGACATAAGTTTTCATTGCATGAAATAATCACACTCTTTCTCTTTGTCTCTTTTATTAGAGATGTCACTTATTGTGATCTTGGAGCTGAAAAATATTTGAGTCTCTAGGGGCTTGCGGATCTCTTTATCCCTTTGATTTTAATAAGATTATCTTTTCATTACGATCTACTTTACCAAGAGTTTACATTGAGTCCATACTCTTGCTAAAGTGAGGGCTAAATGTATCATCTTAAAATAAAACAAATTCTATGTTAAGAGTATTTAGCCCTTTAGGTAAGTGGTTAGGGGTCATGTCAAGCACCTTGAATGGGTCTTTGCATGGATTTGGCTATTTTCCTCCTATTGTACTTCTCTCTCTGCATTTTTAGCCTATTTTTGACAACTTTCTTTGTGAAAATAAGGACTTTAACTTATTGGATCAGGGAAGACCTTTTAGGATAAGGTTGATGTTGAACCTAACCTAGGTCAAGGATGAACTTGTCCCTAAACTAGGATAGAGTCAACCTCATCCCTAACCCTAGGTCTATTTTTCAATTTCCAAGAGTTTCAGGACATTAGGCTTTGGAAAGTTTCATTTTCCCACTTATGAGTTAGCTCTTTCAGGTTTTAAAATGGTAGACTATTAAATTAAATTTAATCTAGTTCCATTTCAAGGGGTTAAGGTTAAATGGGATTTAATGCTCCCATGCCAACGTTCTCTAGGAGTTTGTGCCCTAGATCTCTATATAAGGAAGCCTCCTCCTCTCATTTTTCTCTAAGATGCATTGTGATATTGGACAAACTATTACCTTTCTACATCCATTATTCTATGAAGTGAAGATCTACTAGCAGTCAAGCATTCAAGTGTTCAAGCATCCAATTCATCAAGGAGGTCAATTGTTAGCTATTGAAGGACTCAATCTTTATGGAACCCTCTTGTTGAAGATTTTTCCATGCACATTTATTCAAGCCTTTCTCTATGAAAAGATACATTAAATATTGGTGTTGAAGATCTAATGTCATTGATTTTAGATATCCTACATACATTTATACATTCATTTGGAACATTAGTAATTGTGGATTCAAGGATTTGAATCCTCCACAAGGATTTCAATATAAGCAAGGTGAATAGCTCCATTTACTTTGTTTATACATATTACAATTTCAATTACATTTCAAGGTTGATTCTAAATTGGTGTTTGACCAAGGAAAACTCCCCATCCAAACAAACAAACCATTTTTCTGTTGGTCTCAGATTGGTTTTTACATTTTAGTGTCAACACACTTAACAAAATTCTTAAGTTAATGTTGAGTATAATACAGAAGCCGAGCTACAATGTATGCCAAGATAAAGAATTCAATAGGTGCTGATTGAAGTTCAAGTTCTAAGTGATGTATAGATGCCAAGAAAAGTATAGGTGCTGAGTCACTATAGATGCTGAGTGAAATAGAATTGCTATAGGAGTCGAGTGAGCCAATTTTTCTATATGTGTCAAGCATCAGCAACTAGTATGCGTCGAGTAACATAGAATCAGCATATGAGTTTGTGCCTTTAAAAAATTAGATTTAAACCATTTTTGGAGCCAACATGGGATGAATCTTGAAGGATCTTGAAGATAAGAATGAATCTTTCACATTACCTATGCAATCAGCATGCAACCAATGAGAAAAATGAATAAGGCATGCAACCAATAAGAAAACTACAAGGAATGAGTGGGAAATGAAGATTTAATATTGATTGTAGATTCATACCTAATACTAAGTCTTCAAAATATTTAAAAGGAGGACAAAACCCCATTGAATATGTAGGATGAGAGAAGTGTATGCATGAAATATAGTGAAATTGAGAGGCGAGTTTGAAAGACTTAGTGAAAAATAGAGCAGCATTGTAGAATTTAGTTATTTAAGAATAGAGTATTAGAACCATGCAGAGTGACATATCATATAGAGCAAGGATCAAATCAGCAAGACCAGAACAATGATATAGAATTAGCAATTGAAGATTGAAAATCTATTAGGTCAAATAATTTCTAATACTCTTTAGAAATTGTATTACATATGAAAATCCTATGGACTTAGGTTGGCCTAGCATCCATTTTTAATCCTTTAATAGGGTGACATTCCAAGTGAATGTATAGAAGTCCTTTAACCAAGCCTATTTTTAGCAGGGTAGTGAAATCCTTTAACCGGGTCGCTTTTGACAGAGTGTAAGGTCTTTAATAGGGTAGGCCTTTCACATGGTAGACCATTAGAAGTGGTCAAACATTGTAACCTTGAACAATTACACATTGTTGCAGTGATATTTTGTAGGTGTCAACCCCACCCCAATTTTACCTTCTCATTTTGGAGGGTTTTTGGGTTACCAAATTTGTGTGTTGTCTATTTTCATGTTTATTAGATAAATTGGATGCATGTGAATGGTTTTAGTTAAGAGAATTTGAAAAGATTAAAATCAGTTACTTTTCATTCACACCCCCCCCCCCCACAAAGTAAATCTTCCCACTTGTTAATTCCAACAATTGGTATCAGAGATGAGTTCTCACAAGGAGCCTGTCATGTCCCCTTTTCAAATAATTAAAAAATAATAATCTTTGCTAAGGCAGGCAGGCCCAAGAAAGTGAAGTTTCGGAAAAAGGGGGTTAATCTTTGGAAACCATTGGACTAATAAATGAAAATTATTATTAAAATAAGTTTCATTAACCTCTCTTGGACGTGAGTTACAATTATGCCCTCTTTTAAGGGGTTTGGAGGCATTTTGGGCTCATTCCAGACTTGATTTTTGCTCATTCTTTGTTATTCTTCAGAGGCTGCCAAACCTGTGGAGAAGGAGACCCAAGAACGGGAGTTTGCAGGTTTCCAGGGAGACCCAAGAACGGGAGTTTGCAGGTTTCCAGGAAGGCTAAGGACGGGAGTTTGAAGCCATTCCATGTGCATGCTCATACAGAGTTTGCCTTTGTGCTGAACAGTGCAGATTTGTGAGTTTCCGGGTGTATTTTTGTAAGAGTTTGGTGTTTCCGGTTGAGTATTTCATATCAATTTTGGTTTCTGCTGTATTTTAGACTTTAAGCTGTTAAAATAGAGCTGAATATATATATTGGGACGTGATTAAACTTCTGAGATAGATTATTAGTGTTCTTGTGGTGTTTCCGGGCATATTTTGTGCTATTTCGGGAGCCCGATGAGCATAGTTTTGGTCCTACATTTTTGAGCTATTGTGTAAAGGCTATACAGATCTGGAAATGTCAATTTGTAGGCTGTTATGCTGCTGAAAGTTCTATAAAAATTTCCATTTTCAGATTCATTAATAATTTGCGAAGTTGTGAAGCTTTTAGCACTATTTTCAACATACCCGATTTGGGGTTTCTTGAGGAATTTGGTGGATCTTTGGGATATTAGCTGTTTGATTTTAAAGATCTGATTAGAGGTTGAAAATATCATGAAAAATCAGAAAAGGGACATTTCAGTGGTATCAGAGCCATGATCTTGCCAGCCTGAGGGTTTGTAGAAGTTGCAGGTCAGTTTTGACAACTACCCAGATCTTGCATGTCAGTTTTGACTACCCAGTTTTGCAGATCTTGCATGTCATAATTTGGTGGTTGCATGTTGCTTCTAATCAGTTGCATGTCCAAATCTATGGTTGCATGCTACTTCTAATCATTTGCATGTTAGTTCTTGGTGCTTGAAGAAGTTATATCCTATTGGGGTTACACTCTACTTTATCCAGAATGGACGGGTATAGTACAGAGTCTCAGAGGGAACGATCTTGGACAATTGATAGCCAGAGTCAAAATAGTAGAAAGGATGGTTATTTAGACATTCGAGATAAACTTATGAAAATAAGCCATGACATGTCTAAACAGTTGGTTGAGCACCACCGTATAAATGACATGTTATCTGACCCAGCTAAGGTGGATAAGTTGACTGGATTTCTATTTGGCAGATTTTCTCACAGGACAGATGACACAATTCCCAAGAACTTGCATGAGGAGTTTGAGAAACTAGCTGATAGCCAGGTAGAGGTCTTAGATTCTACTCTGCCACAGGAGGTGGTGGGAAAGGATATCACACAGATTGATAGTAACAGTCAACTTGATACTCAAATTGAGACAATTGTTTACAGGTCATCAAAGGGTGATGCCACAGGTATTCAAGATGGTATGGTTACAACAGGCAGTGACTACAGCGTAGTGGGTTCAGATGATGATTATGAGGATGTTGTTGTGCAGGATGGTGAGATACCTAGTAGAGATGAGCAGACATTGAGCATTCATGACTTTGCTAAGAAAGAGTACCAGGCACAGTTAGATGCTTCATCACATGAGGTTGAGGCTGGTAGTACTTCACATGATTTGTCCAGCCAGTTGAAGGTGAACCAAGATAGTATTGTGACTTCATTATCTCATCATGACAGGTATGTGGAGTTAGTTGGTATTGGTCATATTACTCAGGTGAGGAGTTTGCTTGAGTTATCAGTTGATTCTAGTTTACGGATATGGACTCGAGATTGTTATATTGGCATTTGGGATTCAGTTGATTGGAGATCTTTAACACTTTTTGGTAGCAGTGTTTGTTTGGGTGCTATCATGGATTTGATTAGCAGATTACACGGTGTTGTCTTTTCTTGTGCCAGTATCTTGTTTGATGTTGGTATTAGTTTTTATACACCAATGTTGGGCTTTGTTCATATATCCAGTCAACCATACTTGCTGGAATGTGTTGATGATATTTCATATTTGGAAGTGTGTATAGATGAGTCCCAGGATCATATTGGCATTGATGACATCCAGGAGGATGTAGTGGGCAGTTTTGAAGACTTAGTTTCCTTGGGTACAGAGGAGTTGGACAGCAATGCTAATGTTTTTGATACTTCGTATGTTGATATGAGCTTTAGATTTGATTCACAGGATATGGATGGTAATACTCTAGAGACTAGTAACTTTGAGGACACTCCTTCAGATAGTGCATCAGAGGAGGTTTGTAGGAGACAGTCAAGCCAGTGCCATCATGTGTCTAATCAGTTGAGAGTTAGTGACCAAGACATTGCTATCACTTGCCAACATTTCGATGCTGCTCGTCAGTTGTTAGCAGTTTATGGATGGGGTTCTCCTACTAGTGATGAACAGGGAGGAAGTTATCTTTCCTTGACAGAGATCCACTCTTTATGGGAGGCTATTCGGATTTTGAGACAAAATTATATGCAGTTGGTAGCTGACAAAGATTATCTTATGGAGTGGGGCAGTACAGCATATGATGCATTGTTGGCCAAGGAAGATGAGGTGAGTGAGCTTACTCAGCAGCTTGAGGTGACTTCTGAGATTCTTGAGAGTACACAGTTGGCTCTCAAGGAGTCACAGTTTCATTTGGCTAAGGTGACCATGGAGTTAGAGCGACTACAGTCTTTACCTAATTCTATACAGTCACAAGCTGTGATGTTTGGTGATCCGAGGATGTCCATGGCCGAGATTGTTAGAGACAGTGGAGATGGGGATGCATCCATCCTTGATACTAACATTGGCATATCAGGTTCATTCCCACTAGAGTCAGGTTCAATTGAGTTGGGTGCTGTAGCAAATTTTTGTGGTGTACCTAACATGGTGGTGACCTCTAGTACTAATGGCAAGAAGACTAGAGATGTTGTATCAAAGACCATGTGTGAATTTGGTGAGCTGATAGTTGGCATGGTTCCTACTAGTAATACTACTCCCTTCGCAATGTCTTCAGAGGTAGTAGTCAGTTCCAACTTGGTTAATGATCGATTGCAGTTAGTTACATCTGGATTGCAGTCTGAGCCACTGACTGAGATTGGTGCATTCTATCGGCATTACACTGTGAGGTATGCTCATCTATCTACCTTTGATGACCATGTTGATGAGATAATGATACAGAGATGTACTTTGGTTCCTAGTACTTATCATCAGTTATGGGACAATTTGATGCCTCAAGATGAGAGTTGTGATGGGCATGACATAGTAATAGGTTCTACAGTTGAAAGCGTGATAATACATGACTTAGAGCAGGAGTTTCAGAGTGATGCTTCAGCAGGTGTTGTTATTGATTCTACTCCTTTGGCTATGACATCTCCTGACTTAGTCGGTGATCAGTCACAGTGGGTTGTATCACTTGTTCATGGTGAGTTGTTGACTAAGGTTGGTTTTTTTTATCAACATTATATTGCAAGGTATGTACATCAGTTAGCATTTGATCCTTGTGTTGAGGAGTTGATGGCAGGAAGATTTGGTTTGGGTTCCAATTCTTGCTATTTATCTTGTGATGGCTTTTCACCATCAGGGGTGCATGGTAGTTATGGTTATGAGATAGTGGCCAGTGATTTGCAAAGTTGTGTTGACTACAGAAGTTGTACAGTGTGTGGATTCTCCATACTTGGTACAGTTTCATTCGAGAGCATTCACCATTGTTGCAGAGTTGGATTGTGCATTCTGTATAGGCCAGTGGGATGCGTTGATGGTATTTACTGTGTTGGTAGTTTGATTTGTCCACTTTGCTTGGGTTCTGATGTTCTAAGAGTTTGTGCCTCATGGTTTTTTGACTGTGGTAGTGGTGATTTTGGATTTTGGTTGAGCTATAATTGTCAGTTTGATTATGGATTCATCTTGCTCATATTGCAGAGGATATTGCAGGAGCCTATGTTAATTGGTAGTAGTATAGTTCATGACTACATTTGGGATCCAGGTGGATTGATTGGTTTATTGTTTATCCATTGCTTGAGGACAAGCAATGTTTGGGAGGGGAGGACTTGTCATGTCCCCTTTTCAAATAATTAAAAAATAATAATCTTTGCTAAGGCAGGCAGGCCCAAGAAAGTGAAGTTTCGGAAAAAGGGGGTTAATCTTTGGAAACCATTGGACTAATAAATGAAAATTATTATTAAAATAAGTTTCATTAACCTCTCTTGGACGTGAGTTACAATTATGCCCTCTTTTAAGGGGTTTAGAGGCATTTTGGGCTCATTCCAGACTTGATTTTCGCTCATTCTTTGTTATTCTTCAGAGGCTGCCAAACCTATGGAGAAGGAGACCCAAGAACGGGAGTTTGCAGGTTTCCAGGGAGACCCAAGAATGGGAGTTTGCAGGTTTCCAGGAAGGCTAAGGACGGGAGTTTGAAGCCATTCCATGTGCATGCTCATACAGAGTTTGCCTTTGTGCTGAACAGTGCAGATTTGTGAGTTTCCGGGTGTATTTTTGTAAGAGTTTGGTGTTTCCGGTTGAGTATTTCATATCAGTTTTGGTTGCTGCTGTATTTTAGACTTTAAGCTGTTAAAATAGAGCTGAATATATATATTGGGATGTGATTAAACTTCTGAGATAGATTATTAGTGTTCTTGTGGTGTTTCCGGGCATATTTTGTGCTATTTCGGGAGCTCGATGAGCATAGTTTTGGTCCTACATTTTTGAGCTATTGTGTAAAGGCTATACGGATCTGGAAATGTCAATTTGTAGGCTGTTATGCTGCTGAAAGTTCTATAAAAATTTCCATTTTCAGATTCATTAATAATTTGTGAAGTTGTGAAGCTTTTAGCACTATTTTCAACATACCCGATTTGGGGTTTCTTGAGGAATTTGGTGGATCTTTGGGATATTAGCTGTTTGATTTTAAAGATCTGATTAGAGGTTGAAAATATCATGAAAAATCAGAAAAGGGACATTTCATTCACACCCCCCCCCCCCCCCCCACAAAGTAAATCTTCCCACTTGTTAATTCCAACAATTGGTATCAGAGATGAGTTCTCACAAGGAGCCTTATAGCTTGGAGAAAAAATATAGAAATGGAAGTCTACAAACTTGAGAAGATTATAGAGAATCGGGCAATTGACATACAACTTTCTTTACATGCTTTGGAAGAAGCTAGAGGAGAACTAAGGAAATCCTTAAAAGAAGAAAAGGGATTGCCATAACTAAGAATGACACATAGTATAAGGAGATTGACACCTCAAATCTGTTTTCAAATGGAGATTCTAGAGAATTTGATGCAACAATAGCAAACCTGATGGAAAAGAATAGAACTCAAGTAGAAGAAATTAGAATACTTAAGCTTGAACAAGAATCATAAGCCATGATGGTTTGTGAGGTAACTGAATAGAAGAAAAGAGCCATTGAAGACAAGGCTATGCTAGAAGAAGACAAGAGAAACCTTGCCAATAGACTAGAAGAAAAGTCGATTGAGTTTGCAAGAATCTCAAACATATAGCTGGACACCCTAAGTCAGATGATGAATGCACATCATGAACTAAATGTCAAGAAAATTGAGATCTCTACACTGAAGATGCAAAATGAACCATTGCAAAATGATTTGAAAAGAGAGAAGGAGATTGTAGAG
This sequence comes from Cupressus sempervirens, assembly GCA_028749045.1. Classification (NCBI taxonomy): domain Eukaryota; kingdom Viridiplantae; phylum Streptophyta; class Pinopsida; order Cupressales; family Cupressaceae; genus Cupressus; species Cupressus sempervirens. The sequence continues at coordinate 47,892,647 of CM053787.1, forward strand.
AGATTCAACAAACCCAATGAGCCATCAAGTACTTTGTGTATATGAGCAATGTTAGTATGCTAATAGAAACCAATTTTAAATAAAGCTTCTACAAACTACACAAAATTCATAAACTTCAAGATAGACTAAGATGAGCTCTCAATTGAGAATATGAGCCATTAATGGGCTCTCTCAATGAGAAGCTCTCTTGTTGAGTGGCTTTGTCTAAATAGATAGGATGTATGCTCAAGCTTATGCTTCAAAAAAGGCTTCAAATGGAGTTGGAATTTGGGTGTGAGTGTATGGTTTTGATGTAAAATGGCTTCATAAAAGGGCATTATGACTTTACTTCATGGATTGTGTTAAAATGTCTTGGGAGAGGATCCAATTTATAGGCAAGAGGCTTGAGGAATTGAGGGCTAAGATGCAAGGATGGGAAAAAGCTCATAAAGGGCTCAGATTGCATGAGAGGAGAGCACATGGATTGTGCTTCCTTACAGCCAATCAAGGAGTGACACATGTCACATGGTGAGAGGATGGAGGAAAGGGGAAGGATGAGCCAACAAAGGAGGCTCAAGGGATAAAATCTTCATAAAGACCCTCATAATGGCTTATAAGAGCAATAAAAGGGCTTGGAAGAGTCATTTATGGCATAGTGGGCTTCATAAAGTTTTATGGTTGAGATATTTTGAGGGAGATGAGAGAAATTTTGACTTGGGCTTGATTAGGAGGGCTTTAAGCTTGCTTAGGATTGTGCAAATGATTAGAGGATGGATTAGGATGGTTTAGGATTAGCTTAGGGATAGGCAAGTGGATGGCATTTAATGAGGGTGGGTGAAGGAGGAGATATTTGTTAACTTTGGCTTGGGTTAGTAAGTGTTAACCCATGTTTAGAGAATGTGACAAGGTTAGGAGGGGATTAGGATTAGGTTTAAAGACATCTTCTAGAAGAGTCTAGACTTTGGATGAGGATAAAGACTTTCCAGAATAGTCTAGAACTTACCAGGATGAGGATGAAGACTTTCTAGAAAAGTCTAGAACTTCTTAGGATGAGGATAAATTATATTTTTAGGAAATAAATAAAGTTTTATTTATTTCAAGGGTTTGGGTTCAGGAGATATTTATTAAAACTTTTTTAATAAACATGAGGATTAATATTTAATCTTAATTAAATATTTTGAGTTGGGATTAGGGGTAGGAAATGATGGGATTAGCCTTTAATCAAAATTAAAGAAGGATTAGAAGATTTTGGAAGAGGTTAGTGGTCTTAAGGAAATTGGCCAAGTTTTGAGCAAAAAATAAAAATTTTATTTATTTTGGGTTTTTTGGTCAATTTATTAATTAAATAATTAATAAATAAGGAAATAATGTTTAAATAAGATTTAAACATTTTTGGAAGGGATTCCTCAATTAAATATTTTTAATTAAGATAAAGGGATTTAATGGCATAAAAATTAATTAATTAATTAATAAATGATGATGTCATCAGGAATTTTTCAAAAAATAAAAATACTTTATTCTCTAAAGGTTTTTAGGTGTCTACATTTTTCCCCTCTTTGATGTGATGTCGCAAGTGGCATGGCATCAAAGATAAGAAAATAAGATGCCCAAGGCTAGAGCAGAAGAGGAGAGAATGGACTGTGAGATGCCCCCTCAAGAAGGCGGTAAGGAGAGAAAGCAAAGCTTGATGGCTTCTTAAAAAGTACAAGAATCTCGAATGAGAAAAGAAACTCAGATTGGCAAAGAGAAGGGGATGAATTAGCTCAAACTCTCACTATGGGAGAATGATAAAGAAAAATTAGATGCACAAGAGGAAGCAAGCTTAAGACTTTAGGGAAGGTGGAGGATGAAGGAGCAGAGCGCTACAAAAAGGAATCCAGGATAGGGAGATGGATGAGGGGATTATAAAGCTGATGCAATAGGATTTCAAAGAGTTAGATTGGCAAAAGATGGGTTTCGAAGATCCCTAGGACTAGGATTTTGGGTCTCTAAAGATGAGGCTTGGTGGATTGATTTGAATTGGTGGATCCCTAAGACTAGGATTGTGGTTCCCTAAAGCTAAAGGTGAGGAGTGATTCAAAGAGATACTGATGCATAAGCTAGGGTAGGAGAGATGGATTTTGGATATGGATGGGGGATAATGGAGATGAAGGAAAACCATTGAAGCTTTTTGAGCGGGGGGATACTTCAAAGAGAAGTACCACCATGTAGTTGAGCACTACATTTTCTATAGGACTGTTAGTTAATTGCCAAGGTTACCAAGAACATCAAGGCCTTTTCACCATCTGTCCAGAGGACTGATAAACTGACTCAAAACAAACATGCAAGGATTGCCCCATCATCACACATGAATCTAAAAAGAATCAGAGTGCCCACAAGGAGAAAGGAAAAACAAACAAAAGACTTGATCAAGACCTTATGCCTAGATTGCCCCATTCGCAGTATACCATGATATGGAAGATCGTGGCAACTTTGAGGAGGGAACAAAAAGATTGTTTGGAAAAGATACTTCAAGACCCAAAAGGGATGATTCCAAATCAAAAGAAAGTGAAAATCCAAAAGAGAAACATTTGCCAATGAGATGGGTAGGACGAGGTACTAATGGACCAAGATCAGAAATGAGAAAAGCTATATCCTACAAGGATCTATCGGAGAGCACCTAAGCTAGTGGATTTTGATGAGTGATGTGTCTAGCAAGCTGAAGTAAGAAGGATAACACTTTGGTGACAGGAGATCTAGCCAAACGATGCATTGGAATAGCTAACCAAGATGTGCGATGGGTGCAAGATGCTGATCAAGGATGAACTGACACGAACGCTGGATAGATACAATGGTACTAAGCTAAAGAGGATGTACAAGCTAATGAACCAAGATATGTTACAAATGTAAAAGTTTGTTCATGTTTTGGTTTTTGTGAGATGGAAATGTTTTTCAAGGATGGGATGTCTATAATAGGTGATAGGTGGATAGGTAGATGGCTTGTGAAAAGCTTAAGTGAAAATGGGGTTTTGTGTGTGCACGTGATAGTATACAAGCTAGGATACAAGATTATTTACAGGCTGAAATATGGTACAAACTTTGGACAAGATTTGGATATACAAGGTATGGTACAAGATTTACAAGGTATAATACAAGCTTTGGTACAAGATTTTACAAGTTGTACAGGAGGTATTTACAAGCTCCATTAGATTTTGGATATTTGGTTGGAACACCAAGGGAACAAGCAGGTGTTTTATGGGATGGTGGGTGAATGGATAAGGGATAGGATAGTGATAGATAATGGATTAGTCTTAGTATGCAAGGTGCCTGAATGACTACGTTTTCACCAAGGTACCTATCCAAGGCGCTTGAATTGCCATGTTTTCACCATTGGATGCTTATTTCTCTTTACTATTTTTTTTTTTGTATTTTTCAAAAGTTGGGTATACCAAGGATCTTCAAGCATAGAACTTCTTGAGATGAATGATGTTAGTAGGATCATTCAAGAGTTCTCCTTCCGGTGTAGATAGCTGATAGGCTCCAGAGCCAAAGGAAGTAGTGACAACATAAGGACCAAGCCATGTAGGTTCAAACTTGCCTTTCTTTTCTCAATTTGCTTGGACTTTCATGTTTTCTTTGAGGACCATGTCACCTGGCTGAAAGTGTCATGCAAGCACCTTCTTGTTGAAATTCCTTTTGAGATGAGTTTGATAGACTGTGAGATGATCATAGGCTTGTTGTCACTTCTCATCTAAGAGATCTAGCTGGGTGAGCCAAGCTACTCTATATTCTTCATTTGATATTTGCCCTTGCAAAGATATGCATAGGGAGGGAAGTTCAACCTCTATAGGTAGTACTGTATATGAGAAATATATTAGCAAGTAATACTAATCTATTCAAAAACAAAAGCATTAACTAGCATAAAAGACATAACATATATGAGAGACAAAGTGAAACCCTCAAATGAGAATATGAGCCATGGAATGGCTCTCCCAATGAGGATAGTCACTTGATTTAGAGATGAGTCTAATGGATTAGTTTGGGATGTATGCTCAAGATTCAAACTAGCTTCAATGGAGATTTTTGGGATTTTTGGTGTGGATGAATGCAAAAGTATGGATTTGGCTTCAAAATGGCATTATAACTTTACTTGATGGATTTTGATTGAAATGGCTTGGGAGGGGATTCAATTTATAGGCTAGGGGCTTGAGGGATGGAGGGCTAAGATGGAAGGAAAGATGAAAGCTTAAGGAGGGCTAGGATGCACTCAAAAGGGAGCACATGGATTGTGCTTGTTTAGCACCAATCAAGGAGTGACACATGTGTCATAAGGTGAGTGGATGTAGGAAAGGGGAAGGATGAGTCAACAAAGGAGGCTCAAAGGATCATATCTTCATAAAGACCCTTCATTATGGCTTGTAAGAGCTTGTAAGAGTCTTTATGGCTTTTGTAAGAGCATTCATTGTTGGGTGGTTGGGATATTTTGGAGGGAGTTGAGATTGTTGACTTTCCTTGGCTTAAGAAAGTCTTAAGCTTGTTTAGGGAATGTGACAACATTAAGGGGTGGATTAGGCTTGGGTTTAGGATTAGATTAAGGATGTTAGAGATTTGCAAGTGGATGGCATTCATGAGGGTGGGTGAGTTAGTGACTAAGCTTAGTTAGTATGGGTGGATGGGGTGGATTAGGCTAAAAAGAGGGTTTAGGAATAAGTTAAGGGTTATTAGATTTGAGCGTTTCATTTATCAAATAGGTTTATTTAATAAATGGGGATTTTGGAATTAGATAAAAGAATAGGATTTAATTGATAAATAATAGGTTATTTGATTTATCAATTAGGACTATAGATGATTAATTTAAATTAATCAGCTAGGGGATGGCAAAGGATTAATTAAATAAGAATTTAATTAATGATGCCTTTAGAGATAACTAAATAGGATTACCAAAGCAATTTAAACAAATTTAGGTGTCTACAAGTATCACTTTGGCACCATAGACTAGGGAGTATGGAGTTGTGCCTATGGATGTATGGAAGGAAGTTTGATAGGCCCATAGGGCTAGATTTATTTGTAGGTGCCAATCACGGCCAGAATCATTGACAACTTTCTTTAGGATTTTGAGGAGGGTTTTGTTAGTTGCCTCTTCCTGGTCATTACCTTGTGGGAAATATGGGCTAGAAAAGTGGTGATGGATGTGGAGGGAAGTGCATAATTCTTCCATGTTGAGATTTTCAAAGTTACCTTCGTGGTCGGTGAAGATGGTGGATGGGATGCCAAAGTGGCAAACAATGTGGTACAAGATGAACTTGGAGACCTGAACTCCTGTAGCTAAGACTAGGGGGACTGCTTCCACCCATTTAGTGAAATAGTTTGTAGCTGTTATTATCCATTTATGTCCATCAGATGAGAGGGGTGTGATAATTCTAACTAGATCAAGTCCCCAACAAGCGAAAGGCCAAGGCGGTGCAATAGGCTGTAGATCCTGTGCTGGAGCGTGCACAAGATCTGCATGTTGCTGACATGGGAGACACTTTTTGACAAATTCATAGGAGTCTTCTTCAATGGTAGGCCAATAGTAGCCTGCTCTAAGGATTTGTCGTGCTAGGACAATACCACTCGTGTGGGCATCGCAAAGTCTAGAGTGTACTTCTTTTAACACCATCGCGACCTCATTTTGGTCTAAACATCAAGAGAGAGTATCGTGATAACCCCGATGATATAGGTTATTGGCTATGATAGCATAGCGGGATGATTTTCGAATGAGGTTCTAGCGTTGGGTACGTGTGAGGTGAGGGGATATGATACCATCATTAAGGTAAGCATAAATCTCATGGTACCAAGGGGATTGGAGACCAACCAAGATACAAACATGGTTTGAATCCTCATTCGCATAAGCGGGTGTGAGGAGCTGCTCCACTAAAAACTCATACTGTGTAGCTACTTGGGGAATTTCCAAGAGTGAGCCTATAGTAGCCATAGTAGCTATTGCTTTGTTCTATATTTGAGGCACTTGTGTAAACTGAAGCCTTGTAAAATGCTGGGTTAGCTAATCAACTAGCTCTTTGTAGGGTAATAGCTTTTCATCTTTGGTTTGATATTCATTTAGGGCTTTCTTGATGATGAGCTAAGAATCGCCAAAGATTTGAAGCTCAGCAATGTTCCATTCTACAGCTATCTTTAATCCTGCTATGAGGGCCTCATATTCAGCTATATTGTTGGTGCTAGGGAATTGTAGCTTGAAGGCTTTTAGAATGTAATCTCCTTGAGGTGTGACCAACAATATTCTTGCCCCTGATCCATGAGATGTGTATGAGCCATCAATATAAACTTTCCATGGGGGTTGTTCTTCAGTTAGACAGATATGCTCATCTGGAAATTCTATGATCAACAGATAAGCATCTATTAGAGGCGCATCAACTAGGAGATTTGCTATAGCTTGCCCTTTGATTGCCTTTTTGTCCACATATTGGATGTCAAATTCGCTAAGGAGCATAACCCATTTAGCCAAATGGCCTATAAGTGTTGTTCTAGAGAGCATATACTTGAGAGGGTCAATCTTGGAGACTACTTGGATGGTATGACTTAGCATGTAATGGCGAAGCTTTTGAGTTGAGAAAACAACTGCCAAACAAGCTTTTTCCATAGGAGTGTAATTGAGTTCATAACCAACTAGGGTTCTACTAATGTAATAGATGGCTCTTTCTCTGCTGTAGTCATCGAGCTGTGCTAGAAGTGCCCCTAGAGCAGTAGGTGTTGCTGATATGTACAAAATTAGGGGACAACCAGGAACTAGTGGAACCAAGATAGGGGGATTGATGAGATACTACTTGAGATGGTCAAAGCTGCACTGACATAAAGGATCCCACTTGAAGTTCTCATCTGTCTTCAATAAATGTGAAAATGGTGTACACTTATCTACAAGCTGGGAGATGAAGTGCCAAATAGATTGAAGCTTTCCCTAAAGAGAACGAAGCTGTCGCAGTGTTTGGGGAGGAGGCATGTCTAAGATAGCCTTGACCTTCTTGGGGTCGATTTGTATACCTCATTTAGAAACTATAAAGCCTAGAAGCTTGCCAGATGTGACCCCAAAGACACATTTCTTTGGATTCAGCATGAGATGATATTTGGCTAGCCTATCAAAGACTTTCTCCAGGTCAGCAAGATGATCCATGAAGGTATGAGACTTGACCAAGATATCATCCACATAATCCTCCAAAATGCTATGGATGAGATCATGAAAAATGGCTGTCAGGTAACCCCAGAATTCTTTAGGCCAAAAGGCATCATGTTGTAGCAAAAGGTTCCCCAAGGAGTAGTGAATGTTGTCTTATGCTGATCCTCTTCTGCAATCTTGATTTGATTATACCCAGAAAATCCATCCATGAGGGACAAAATTTCATGTCCAGCTGTAAGATCTACAATCCTATCTATGTTGGGCAAGGGAAAATCATCTTTTGGAAAAGATTTGTTAAGATCCCTGAAATCAGTGCAGATTTTGATGTCACTAGAAGTCTTAGTGATGGGGACCATGTTGGAGATCCACTCTGAATAGTTGATAGGTCGAATAACCTTAGTAGCTAACATTCTTTCTAACTTAGCTTTGACCAGTAATGCCACCTTGGGGTGCATTTTTCTACGCTTTTGTCTGACGGGCTTGATCTATGGATTGACTGCAAGATGATGAACTAAAAGCTTTGGATCAAGCCCTGGCATGTCCTGATATGACCATGAAAATTGGCCAATGTTCTCTCTTAAGACCTCAAAGAGGAGATCAGCTTGGTCTTGTTATAGGGATGCAACAATGTGAACAAGCCTAGGGATCTCTGAAGAACCGATGTTGACTTCCCTAGTATCCTCAATTAGAATAGAAGATATCTCTGGTCAATTATCTTGAGGAGGTAATGCTAAATCCTCATGTGTTGCTTGTGGCTCTGGATGTTCTTGTTGAGGGGTTCTCTTCACTACCTTAGCTAGTCTCAGATTCACCTTAGTTCCAGTTTTGGGTGTATCAGAACTAGGTTGGGAATTTTCTCCAAAATACCCTTTGGGATCTAGCTTGTAGATATAGGCAGAATCTAGCTTTTTTTTCTTGTGAGGTGTTTTAGCTCCCATGAATCTCAGAAGCACTTCCTCTGATGTGAACTCATCAATGTGTATGATGCTTGGTTGGTCCCAATCTATGAGTTATGGATGGGCGAGTGGTAGGTCAATGAGGTGGCTAGATAGTTCTTGGAGAATAGAGTCTCCGAGGGAGATTTGGTCTAGGATATCATCATAGGCTCTCTTTTCAACTTCCTCAGGAATGCCTTCGATTTTGACAAGGTCACGATGAATGTTCAAAAAAGCATGACCGTCTGTATAGGTGCCCTCATTTGTGGGTATGCCAAAGCCAAGACCTGACTTTGATTCCCACTTGTGTGCGTCGATGGGGCACTGCATGCCTCTTTCTTCTGGTCCTAGACCACCACCTTGATAGTTCCATTTTTTAGTGATGAGCTTATGTTCTTGGGGATACTTCTGGCTGAAGTGATCAAGATGTGCCTGATTCCTTTGAGGTGCATCCTTATGTAACCAATTGTTGATATCTGGAGTGAGCTTCTCATGAAGAGGGATTTTCAAGGATACAAACGTTGTTGGGCCAAACTATTTTTATCGAGGAGGTGGAATCTCCTTAGCTTTGTGATATGTCGGTTGTCCATGGGCATGTGGATCAAGTGGGAGTGCCTCGACAGCAAATGCATCTGATAGACTATGCTCTCCATAGCCCTTGTTATTGATCTTCACGGTAGACAAGGTAGAGGCGAGGATGGTTTCTGGGTCATTACAAGTGTGGGATGAGCTGGCGATGGATGTTCCGATATCAATTCCAGGGCAATGGTTTTTATATGAAGCTTCAACCGCATTGCAGTAAGCAAAGGGTTCTGGATTGGCATGGATGGTTACCTCAGTGCCTTGATGCAAAAATTTGATGCACTGATGGTAAGTGGATGGAACAGCTTTCATATCATGAATCCATGGGCGACCGAGGAGGATGTTGAATGGTAGGTTTAGATCAATAACATGGCAGAGTGTTTCTTGGATGACTGGACCAACCTTGATTGGCAGCAAAATAGTTCCTTTTGTGGTTCTTTCCAAGTTGTCATAAGCTTTGATGGTGATAACCTCACTGATGATATCTGCCTTAGTATACCTAGCTTGTTTTATGAATTTTAGGGTGCAAATATTCAAGGCTGATCCATTATCTATCATTACTCTTTTCATGGCAAAATTGGATACCATGATGGCTATGCGAAGCAGAAGGGTGTGATCTGGCTCGATCACAGGTATATCGATGGGTTTGAACAATAGGGCACATGAGGATGAAAGGTGTCCAACAAGATTACGAAAATCAGTAGCATTGATATCAGAAGGGACACAGGATTCTATGAGAGCACTGTCAAGGATGTTCTTGTACACATGACTAGTGCAAAGAAGGTCTAAAATGGAGATTTGGGCTAGCATGTTCCCAAGGTGTTCCAAGATATTGTACTGGCTTTTTGATGTAGTTGATGGTGCTGGTGAAACGGGTGGGCCTACGATGTTAAATTGAGCTTTTCGAGTGGTGACTGCACACTCATTTTTTGGTCCTTGGATATTGATAACATTGACAGAAGGCTCTTTCTCATATATACAACCTATAAGGCTACCATAGTCTATATAAGATGAAGTGTGGTCATTGTTCTTACCATGCTGTTGGTTTGGCTGACGTTTGTTGGTGTTGTTGTTGTTGGTTTGGATAGGTGCTTTTCCAAGATTTTGATTGTTGTGAGGAGGAAAAGCATTTTGGTAGATCTGTAAGCCTACATTGGGAGAGGTTTAGTCACCAACAGTGATTTCCTTCTGATCAATGAGGTCCTACACATAGTCTTTCAGTTTCATGCATCTGAGGGTAGTGTGACCTTTTACCCTATGAAATTTGCAGTACTCATTGTCTTTGTACCATGTAGCTTTGGATTGGCTTGGGTCAATTTTCTGGGTAGGAGGAAATTTGATGAGGTTTTCCTTGACTAATTTCTCAAAAAATGACATCCAATGACTCACCAAGGGGTGTATAGTTTCTAGGTGTAGGTTGGAATCTGGGCTTTTGTCCTGTAGCTACATTGATGGCATTAGCTTGATTCCTAGACCCTTGAAAGTTTGGTTTTGGATTGTGGTTTTGATAGCTGTGGTTATTCTGCTATTGGTAGTTGATAGCTTACTGATTGTTTGGTTGATAGGGTGGGTTGGACTGGTTGTGAGAAGGACCAACAATATTCACATGTCTGGTGTTAGTGATGCCATCTGTTGCAATATGCTTGTTTTTGTTCCAATACCTAGACTTGTCATTAGAATGTGATTGATTTTTGTTGGCTTCCTTGTAAATCTTGACCACGCCATCTTTAATGAGTCCTTGCTCAAGGATCATTCTTTTCTCTTTGATATCTTTGTAGGTCTGCAAACAGCTCATGGTCATGTCGTGAGCCAAGCTAGGATGGGCATTATCAATAACCATTTTCACCAAATGGTTCTCTAGCAAGGTGCAAGATATGCGGGTGGTAAGGGTTTCCCATCTTTGCAGATATTCGAGAAGGCTTTCTCCACATTTTTGCTTGGCGTGGACAAGATCAACTACTGATAGCTCTATTTCAACAAGATGGGCATATTGGGCTACAAATGCTTCAGATAATTCAGAAAAAATTTTAATTGTGCCATAGGGGATTCTATAAAACCATTCAAGAGCTGGTCCATCCAAGCTTTTGGGAAAGAGACACAAGAGGAAGATGTCATCGTATGCCACTTCTTGACAGTACATGTAAAATTCTTTGATATGTGTGACAGGGTCTCCTTTCCTCTAAATTTGTCAAATTTGGGTGTCTCAAAATGCTTGGGGAATGGTGTCATGGTAATGGCTCTATCAAATGGGTAAGGGCACACATTCTCAAAATTGAAAGTTTTTGGATCATTTCCCTCTTGGATGTTCTTCAAAGCTATTTTCATGGCTTCCCATTTTGAATTAATGGTTGATGGCTGGGGTGCCCCCAATGTAAGAGTGCCTTGAGGTAGGTATGCAATAGATGGGGCCACTGAATATGGATGGCTGTGAGGGATTTGTTGATAGGGATTGTACATTGTTTGGGCAGCTGCATGGTGGATGATGATTTGCTGAGGGGGAGGTGGCGCATAGTGCTGCATGTGCTGCGAGGCTTGCTATTGATATGGGATTTGAGGTTGGGATTGAGGAACATAAGCTAGCTATGGGATAAATGAATTTCTTTGTGGAAGTAAGGTATAAGATGGTTGTGAAGCTTGGGGAAAGGATTGGGGGGCTTGTGGGGTTTGACAAAGGTATGTGGGTTGTGCCCCCATTTGGGATGGTACCTGCAAATAATTGGTGGTTGGCTAGATTGGTGAGTTACCTCCTAGAAGTGGCATTGAAAAGTAGTTGGTAATAGGAGGTAATGGATTAGTTGGTGGTGGAGGTGGTGGGAATTGAAAGCTAGGAAATGGAATTGATGGGGTTTGATAGCTTGGTGGCTAGATTTGGAAGCTTAGTAGAGTGGTGGCAGGAGCTTGGGTCACTTGAGAGCTGGGCAGAACATTGGTAGTAGATTTTGAGGTTTGATAGCTTTGTGGATTGAGGGTAGTAGCTTGTGGATTTGTGGTTGATTGCACTAAGCTCCCAAGAACTAATGGAAATGATGGGATTGTGCTTTGGGTTGTGGTGAACAAGCTAGGGGTGATGAAAGGTTGATTACTTGGCCCCATGGGCGGCATCCCTATTGTATATTGCTGAGGTTGGCCAAAGATGCTAGCACTGATTTGGGCGATGGGTGGATTTGGAAGGATGGGTTGGGGAGCAGTAGCAACAATAGTGAAGAGCATGAATGGTAAGGTGTTTTGGGTAAAGGGGGTTTGGAGCAGAGAGGTATGAACCAAGGATGGAGTGGTGGTGGTTGGTTTGGCTTGCAGCATGGAGATTTCAACTTGGGTGGATGATGGTATGTTTGGGTCTGTTGGATCATATGGATTGGCTGGAGGCTCTTCTTTTGGCATATATTGAGGATAATTTAGATCATAAGAGCCTATGGGTGGTGGAAGCTGCCCAAAAAATGGGTGAGATGGATTTGATAATGGAGGGGGTCTTCCAAAGTCAAAGGTTCCTACATTGTCCCTTCAAAAATTAGCCATGATTGTCTCTTTGTTCTTGTCTATAATGGTGTTTACCAATACTACATTTCCTGGTTGGTTCATGAAAGCTTCAATGTTAGTAGATGATGGCATAGCTTTCTGCGGGCTGAAGGATGGCTAAGTGATCAAGGGGGGTGAGGATATTCGATCCAAATGATAGGGCTCCATTGTTTCTTTCTTCTTGGCTAAGCGAGTGATGGGTGGCATGAAAAGTGCTCCTAGGGATGAGATGCAACAAATGCTGGTGGATGCAAAAGGGAGGAAGGCTCTTCTATGCAAATGATTTCCTAAGTTGAGGCAAAGCTATATGACAAAACCTAAGGAGGATTGGGTTGGGGATTCTAACTTCAAAGATATGTTGCCAAAGCACAAAAGGTCTACTTTCCTATGTGCAAGCTTGGTGGTGATTGTGTCAACTTAAGGATAGACTAATGATCCTTTAGGAAGAACACGAGATTGACCACTTGTGGATCTCAACCTTTAGCTCAAGGTGATGAGGGATAACAAGTGGCAAAGCTAGATTACCCTAGACAAAGCTTTGTCAAAGGGATAACCTTGGTGAGATTGGTGGTTTTGAAAGATTTTAGGAATGGCAAACTTTTAGCAAGGTAACAACAATTTTTGAAGGCTTGGATGTGAAGATTTTGGATTGCTGGCTAGATGGTTTGGTCCTAAATGAGATGGATGAGCTAATAATGCTTAAGGGGATAACCTAAGATGGCTAACTTTTCTACAAAGATGACTCTAAGGTGAAGCTTATCCAAGAAGGTGTGGAGAAACAAGGGTGTCTAATCATAGAAATCATGCCTAGTTGGTAAGGCATAAGCAGGATTAACTCCTGGATGTTGGCTAAATTTGATGGTGCGCTCTAACCAAGCCTCTTTAAGTGCTTCATCGATAGCTTTATCCTATGCTTTATGGAGTTTGGCAATTTGAGGACTTGGTGTTAGTTCCTTTCTCTTGGCTGAAAGTTCTTGGTATGCTTGAGATGGTTTGAGTTTAACTTTGTGGAACTTCTGTTTGAGTTTGGGTTGCTCTAACATCAATTCTTGAATTTTCTTGGTTTTGAGAGACCTCAGTTATTTTGCTTCAACTTGTTCAACTTTTTGCATAGGCAGTGACAACGCTAAGTGTACCCTAAGCTAGGATTGACCAAGTTTGGCAAACATTCATTCAAAAAATAAAAAAGCAAGCAATAGATAGGAACAACCAGATAGAAGTTTTTGATTCTCAGAATGTGATACTTGCACTGAGGAGTGTGTATGTTTCATAAATGTTTTGATCAGTCACTTCAAAAACATTAACACTCTAGATGGTTTTCTACAAGGCTGATAGTTGGTTTAGTTAGGGAGTCCTCGATATACCCAAAGGTACGTGAGGCCCAAATCCATAGATGAAACCAACAAGATGTCACACAACCAAGAGGAGTGGTAACCCACTTCTCCTCTTTCACTTCTCAAGGGTATAAAGTTCCTTGAGGCTTAGCCTGAGTGACAAAAATCTTGATTCCAAGAGAGGTGTCTTTCAATTCACCTCCCAATTCTTATACTCCACCAGAATGCTAGAGTTGAGGTCGTCCAAGGGGTGATGAAATCCCCAAGCAGGCCTCCTAAAAAGAAACAAGGTTTTGGATCCTAATATTATGCACCCAAGATGGCCTCGAAAGAGACAAGGGGAGAGAAGACTTGGATGACCTTGGGCTAGAAAAAAAACACGCTTGTTCTTTTACCGACTGACTCTTATGTGTGCTAATCTAGACTTTGCAAGCACTCATGTTTAAGAGACAATGTTCAATTCCAACTTGAAGCACCAACAAAAGTAAATCGATCAAAGAATGCAAACAAGAAGAAGAGTTAGGGGCAACAAAAGAAAACTCACGTGCCTAGAGGCCCTCCACATCAACTATCGATTAATTTCCTTTAAAGCATTCAAGAGTTGGTGTGATTTTGTTTTAAGCCCAAAGCAAAGATGTGTGAGACTCGATTTGTCAAGCGCGTGCCCGGAGGCCCTCCACGTCAATAGTTGTTCAATTTTAGTGCCCAAACTTGAAGTGTGATCGATTTAATCTAGAGTTTTGGTCACTTAAAATTTTTGATAAAGTTAAAGCAAGTGTTCAAAGACCAAGTGAGTGAGTTAGATTGTGGAACATTTAACACCTTTGTCAAGTAGACCCATCTCCATAAATGGCACTGAGATTGCAACCAATGGTTGAATTGATTAGAAAAGAGGTGAGTCCAAGGAACTACTAAAATTGATTTTTGCAAATTTGTATTTAACTTAACAAAGTTTCTTAAATGTCGAAAAATCAAACTTTACCTAAATTGCATGTGGAAAAGAGATTTTTTTTGTTCAATTTTAGAAGCTCCAAATGAAGTGTTTGATATTGCAATGGTTAATTGATCCTTGGCATTCAAGATTGGATTTTTTGTTTTAATCATGCATTCAAGGAAAATTTAATTTTAATCCATGGCATTCAAGAGTGTGTTTAGCAACATGCATTCAAAGACAAGTGATTAAACATTCAAGTTTTTTCCTTTGAGCATTCAAGATTGAGATTTTGTGTGTTGTTTTAAGAACTTTGAAGTGTTTTGTTTTAACCTTAGATCACTCAAGATTTTTTTGGACTCAAAATTGAAAATGACTCTTTGGACTTTGTTTTTCATTTAAGATTTTGTGTTCTAGTTTGCATATTTTAAGCCCAAAAATGATATTCCTAGATTGTTTTGATGAATGAAAAACCTAATAAACATTCAAGATTTTGCAACAAGACATTTGTTTGGAAAAAATAACAAAGCTTTTAGGAAAAAATTTGGCAACCATTTAGGACTCTTATTTTTAAAGAGATTTTTAAAAGAACTTTAAAATATTTGCAAATGAGGTTCATTTTATCCTTGATTGATGCTTTGAGTTTGATTTAGATTTTAGTGTGCACTTAGTGTTGATTTTGAACCTTTTGAAATGGAAACTTGAAGTTCTTTTTAAATTTTCAAAAATAAAGTGTTCCTAACTTTGCATGAATGCAGCTAAAACCTTGATGTTGCAAGGATGCAAATGATTGTATTGGTTTAGTTTCACTTGTTAAAAGATTTTTTCTTTTTTGCAAATTTTTTATTTTTTAATGGATTTAAGTATGATTTGCGGGTTCATTTTAAGCACTAAAAAGAAGTGTGTATGATTTTTCTTCCTTAAAAAAAAATGGCCAAGATCTCCCGCAAGAAGAAGAAGAAGTAGTAGATGGAATAATAAGAATATAGACAAGAAGAGGAAGAAGAATTCCAAGTTCTTTGTCCACCTATAAGCTTGAAAAATTTGCAAACACTATGAGATATACTATGAGTTCCTTTGTCTTCTTCATGCTCATGTGGACCTACAAAACCAATTTATACAATCCTACCAATCACAAAAACAAGCAAAATTAGCTAAAATCAGCAAATGACATACAAAACTTGACTAAAAAAGCTAATGAAGATGACCCATGCAGGGTCCCACTGAGTGTGCCAAAATGTATATGAGCAATGTTAGTATGGTAATAGAAACCAAATTTAAATTAAGCTTCTACAAACTCAACAAAATTCATAAACTTCAAGATAGACTAAGATGAGTTCTCAATTGAGAATATGAGCCATTAATGGGCTCTCTCAATGAGAAGCTCTCTTGTTGAGTGGCTTTGTCTAAATAGATAGGATGTATGCTCAAGCTTATGCTTCAAAAAGGGCTTCAAATGGAGTTGGAATTTGGGTGTGAGTGTATGGTTTTGATGTAAAATGGCTTCTTAAAATGGCATTATGACTTTACTTCATGGATTGCGTTAAAATGGCTTGGGAGAGGATCCAATTTATAGGCAAGTGGCTTGAGGAATTGAGGGCTAAGATGCAAGGATGGAAAAAAGCTCATGGAGGGCTCATATTGCATGAGAGGAGAGCACATGGATTGTGCTTCCTTATAGCCAATCAAGGAGTGACACATGTCACATGGTGAGAGGATGGAGGAAAGGGGAAGGATGAGCCAACAAAGGAGGCTCAAGGGATAAAATCTTCATAAAGACCCTCATAATGGCTTGTAAGAGCAATAAAAGGGCTTGGAAGAGTCATTTATGGCCTAGTGGGCTTCATAAAGTTTTATGGTTGAGATATTTTGAGGGAGATGAGAGAAATTTCAACTTGGGCTTGATTAGGAGGGTTTTAAGCTTGCTTAGGATTGTGAAAATGATTAGAGGATGGATTAGGATGGTTTAGGATTAGCTTAGGGATAGGCAAGTGGATGGCATTTAATGAGGGTGGGTGAAGGAGGAGATATTTGTTAACTTTGGCTTGGGTTAGTAAGTGTTAACCCATGTTTAGAGAATGTGACAAGGTTAGGAGGGGATTAGGATTAGGTTTAAAGACATCTTCTAGAAGAGTCTAGACTTTGGATGAGGATAAAGACTTTCTAGAATAGTCTAGAACTTCCTAGGATGAGGATGAAGACTTTCTAGAAGAGTCTAGAACTTCCTAGGATGAGGATAAATTAGATTTTTAAGAAATAAATAAAGTTTTATTTATTTCAAGGGTTTGGGTTGAGGAGATATTTATTAAAACTTTTTTAATAAACATGAGGATTAATATTTAATCTTAATTAAATATTTTGAGTTGGGATTAGGGGTAAGAAATGATGGGATTAGCCTTTAATCAAAATTAAAGAAGGATTAGAAGATTTTGGAATAGGTTAGTGGTGTTAAGGAAATTGGCCAAGTTTTGGGAAAAAATTAAATTTTTTATTTATTTTGAGTTTTTGCTCAATTTATTAATTAAATAATTAATAAATAAGGAAATAATGTTTAAATAAGATTTAAACATTTTTGGGACGGATTCCTTAATTAAATATTTTTAATTAAGATAAAGGGATTTAATGGCATAAAAATAAATAAATAAATAAATTAATTAATTAATTAATTAATTAATTAATTAATGATGATGTCATCAGGAATTTTTCAGAAAATAAAAATACTTTATTTTCTAAAGGTTTTTAGGTGTCGACATTTTGCCCCTCTTTGATGTGATGCTGCAAGTGGCATGACATCAAAGATAAGAAAATAAGATGCCCAAGGCTAGAGCAGAAGAGGAGAGAATGGACTGTGAGATGCCCCCTCAAGAAAGCGACAGGGAGAGAAAGCGAGGCTTGATGGCTTCTTGAAAAGTACAAGAATCTTGGATGAGCAAAGAAACTCAGATTGGCAAAGAGAAGGGGCTGAATTAGCTCAAACTCTCACTATGGGAGAATGATAAAGGAGAATTAAATGCACAAGAGGAAGCAAGCTTAAGACTTTAGGGAAGGTGGAGGATGAAGGAGTGGAGCACTACAAAAAGGAATCCAGGATAGGGAGATGGATGAGGGGATTATAAAGCTGATGCAATAGGATTTCAAAGAGTCATATTGGCAGAAGATGGGTTTTGGAGATCCCTAGGACTAGGATTGTGGATCTCTAAAGATGAGGCTTGGTGGATTGATTTGGATTGGTGGATCCCTAAGACTAGGATTGTGGATCCCTAAAGCTAAAGGTGAGGAGTGATTGAAAGAGATACTGATGCATAAGTTGGGCTAGGAGAGACGGATGTTGGATATGGATGGGGGATAATGGAGATGAAGGAAAACCATTGAAGCTTTTTGAGTGGGGGGATACTTCAAAGAGAAGTACCACCATGTAGTTGAGCACTAGATTTTCTATAGGACTGTTGGTTAATTGCCAAGGTTACCAAGAACATCAAGGCCTTTTCAACAACTGTCCAAATGACTAATAGACTGACTCAAAACAAACACACAAGAATTTTCCCATCATCACACATGAATCTCAAAAGAATCAAAGTGGAACCGACACTGGGTAACCCACAAGCAGAAAAGAAAAACAAACAAAAGACTTGATCAAGACCTTACGCCTAGATTGCCCCATTTGCAGTATACCATGATATGGAAGATCGTGGCAACTTTGAGGAGGGAACAAAAAGATTGTTTGGAAAAGATACTTCAAGACCCAAAAGGGAAGATTCCAAATCAAAAGAAAGTGAAAATCCAAAAGCGAAACATTTTCCAACGAGATGGGTAGGATGAGGTACTAACAGACCAAGATTAGACATAAGGAAAGCTATATCCTACAAGGATCTATTGGAGAGCACCTAAGCTGGTGGATTTGGATGAGTGATGTGTCTAGCAAGTTGAACTAAGAAGGATAACACTTTGGTGATAGGAGATATAGCCAAAAGATGCATTGGAATGGCTAAGCAAGATGTGCGATGGCTGCAAGATGTTGATCAAGGACAAACTGACACAAATGCTAGATAGATACAATGTACTAAGCTAAAGAGGATGTACAAGCTGACAGACCAAGATATGTTACAAATGTAAAAGTTTGTTAATGTTTTGGTTGTTGTGAGATGGAAATGTTTGTCAAGGATGGGATGTCTATAATAGGTAATAGGTGGATAGGTAGATGGTTTGTGAAAAGCTTAAGTGAAAATGGGGTTTTGTGTGTGCACATGATAGTATACAAGCTAGGATACAAGATTATTTACAGGCTGAAATATGGTACAAACTTTGGACAAGATTCGGATATACAAGGTATGGTATAAGATTTACAAGGTATAATACAAGCTTTGGTACAAGATTTTACAAGCTGTACATGAGGTATTTACAAGCTCCATTAGATTTTGGATATTTAGTTGGAACACCAAGGGAACAAGCAGGTGTTTTATGGGATGGTGGGTGAATGGATGAGGATAGGATAGTGATAGATAATGGATTAGTCTTAGTACACAAGGTGCCTGAATTACAAGGTTTTCACCAAGGTACCTATCCAAGGCGCTTGAATTGCCATGTTTTCACCATTGGATGCTTATTTCTCTTGACATTTTTTTTTTTTGTATTTTTCAAAAGTTGGGTATACCAAGGATCTTCAGGCATAGAACTTCTTGAGATGAATGATGTTAGTAGGATCATTCAAGATTTATCCTTCCAGTGTAGATAGCTGATAGGCTCCGGAGCCAAAGAAAGTAGTGACAACATAAGGACCAAGCCATGTAGGTTCAAACTTGCCTTTCTTTTCTCGATCTGCATGGACTTTCATGTTTTCTTTGAGGACCATGTCACCTGGCTGAAAGTATCGTGGAAGCACCTTCTTGTTGAAATTCCTTTTGAGACGAGTTTGATAGACTATGAGATGATCATAGGCTTGTTGTCGCTTCTCAACTGAAAGATTTAGTTGGCTGAGCCGAGCTACTCTGTATTCGTCATTTGATATTTTCCATTGCAAAGATATGCACAAGGAGGGAAGTTCAACCTCTATAGGTAGTACCACTTTGGCACCATAGACTAGGGAGTATGGAGTTGTGCCTGTGGATGTATGGAAGGAAGTTCGATAGGCCCATAGGGCTAGATTTATTTTTAGGTGCCAATTATGGCTGGAATCATTAACAACTTTCTTTAGGATTTTGAGGAGGGTTTTGTTAGTTGCCTCTGCCTGGTCGTTACCTTGTGGGAAATATGGGCTAGAAAAGCGGTGATGGATGTAGAGGGAAGTGCATAATTCTTCCATGTTGAGATTTTCAAAGTTACCTCCATGGTCAGTGAAGATGGTGGATGGGATGCCGAAGTAGCAAACAATGTGGTACAAGCTGAACTTGGAGACCTAAACTCCTATAGCTGAGACTAGGGGGATTGCTTCCACCCATTTAGTGAAATAGTCTATAGCTATTATTATCCATTTATGTCCATTAGATGAGAGGGGTGTGATAGTTCCAACTAGATCAAGTCCCCAACAACCGAAAGGCCAAGGTGGTGCAATAGGCTATAGATCCTATGCTGGAGTGTGCACAAGACTTGCATGTTGTTGACATGGGAGACACTTTTTGACAAAGTCACAGGAGTCTTCTTCAATGGTAGGCCAATAGGAGCCTACTCTAAGGATTTGTTACACTAGGACAATACCACTCATGTGGGCACCGCAAAGTCCAGAGTGTACTTCCTTTAACACCATCGCGGCCTCATTTTGGTCTAAACCTCTAGAGAGAGTATCGTGATAACCCTGATGATATAGGGTATTGGCTATGATAACATAGTTGGATGCTTTTTGAATTAGGTTCTGGCATTGGGTACGTGTGAGGTGAGGGGATGTGATACCATCGTTAAGGTAAGCATAAATCTCATGGTACCAAGGGGAATTGGGACCAACCAAGATACAAACATGGTTTGAATCCTCATTCGCATAGGCGGGTGTGAGGAGCTGCTCCACTAAAAACTCATACTGTGTAGCTACTTGGGGAATTTCCAAGAGTGAGCCTATAGTAGCCATAGCATCTGTTGCTTTGTTCTTTATTCGAGGCACTTGTATAAACTGAAGCCTTGTAAAATGCTGTGTTAGCTGATCAACTAGCTCTTTTTAGGGTAATAGCTTTTCATCTTTGGTTTGATATTCATTTAGGGCTTGCTTGATGATGAGCTGAGAATTGCCAAAGAGTTTTAGCTCTGCAATGTTGCATTCTGCAGCTATCTTTAATCCTACTATGAGGGCCTCATATTCAGTTATATTGTTGGTGCTAGTGAATTGTAGCTTGAAGGCTTTTGGAATGTAATCTCCTTGAGGTGTGACCAACAATATTCTTGCCCATGATCCATGAGATGTGTATGAGCCATCAAAATAAACTTTCCATGGGGGTTGTTCTTCAATTAGACAGATATGCTCATCTAGAAATAATGTGATCAACTGATAAGCATCTATTAGAGGTGCATCAGCTAGGTGATCTGCTATAGCTTGCCCTTTGATTGCCTTTTTGTCCACATACTGGATGTCAAATTCGCTAAGGAGCATAACCCATTTGGCCAAATGGCCTGTAAGTGGTGTTTTGGAGAGCATATACTTGAGAGGGTCAATCTTGGAGACTAGTTGGATGGTATGACTTAGCATGTAATGGCAAAGCTTTTGAGTTGAGAAAATAACTGCCAAACAAGCTTTTTCTATAGGAGTTTAATTGAGTTCATAACCAACTAGGGTTCTACTGATGTAGTAGATGGCTCTTTCTCTGCTATAGTCATCGAGTTGTGCTAGAAGTGCCCCTAGAATAGTAGGTGTTGCTGATATGTCCAAAATCAGGGGACGACCGGGAACTGATGGAACCAAGATAGGGGGATTGATGAGATACTTCTTGAGATGGTTGAAGCTGCACTAACATAAAGGATCCGACTTGAAGTTCTCATCCTTCTTCAGTAAATGTGAAAATGGTGTACACTTATCTGCAAGTTGGGAGATGAAGCACCAAACAGATTAAAGCTTTCCTTGAAGAGAACAAAGCTATCACAGTGTCTAGGGAGGAGGCATGTCTAAGATAGCCTTGACCTTCTTGGGGTCAATCTCTATACCTTGTTTAGAAACTATAAAGCCTAGAAGCTTGCTAGATGTGACTTCAAAGACACATTTCTTGGGATTCAGCATGAGATGATATTTGGCTAACCTATCAAAGACTTTCTCTAGGTCAGCAAGATGATCCATAAAGGTATGAGACTTGACCAAGATATCATCCACATAATCCTCCAAAATACTATGGATGAGATCATGAAAAATGGCTGTCATAGCTCTTTGATAGGTAGCCCCAGCATTCTTTAGGCCAAAAGGTATCATGTTATAGCAAAACATTCCCCAAGGGGTAGTGAATGCTAGACTGGTTTTGAGAAGGACCAACAATATTCACATGTCTAGTGTCAGTGACGCCATCTGTTGCAACATGCTTGTTTTTGTTCCAATACCTAGACTTGTCATTGGAGTGTGATTGGCTTTTTTTGGCTTCCTTGTAAGTCTTGACCACACCATCTTTAATGAGTCCTTGCTCAAGGATCATTCCTTTCTCTTTGATATCTTTGTAGGTCTACAAATAGTTCATGGTCATGTGGTGAGCCAAGCTAGGATGGGCATTATCAATGAACATTTTCACCAAATGGCGCTCTGGCAAGGTGCAAGATATGTGGGTGGTAAGGGTTTCCCATCTTTGCAGATATTCGAGAAGGCTTTCTCCACCATTTTGCTTGGTGTGGACAAGATCAACTACTAATAGCTCTGTTTCAACAAGATGCGCATATTGGGCTACAAATGCCTCAGATAATTCAGCAAAATTTTTAATTGTGCCATAGGGGATTCTATAAAACCATTCAAGAGCTGGTCCGACCAAGCTTTTGGGAAAGAGATGCAAGAGGAAGACGTCATCGTATGCCACTTCTTGGTAGTACGTGTAAAATTCTTTGATATGTGTGATAGGGTCTCCTTTTCCTCTAAATTTGTCAAATTTGGGTGTCTCAAAATGATTGGGGAATGGTGTCATGGTAATGGCTCTCTCAAATGGGTAAGGGCACACATTCTCAAACTTGAAATTTTTTGGATCATTTCCCTCTTGGATGTTCTTCAAAGCTATTTTCATGGCTTCCCATTTTGAATTAATGGGTGATGGCTGGGGTGCCCCTAATGTAGGAGTGCCTTGGGGTAGGTATGCACTAGATGGGGCCACTGAATATAGATGGCTTTGAGGGATTTGATGATAGGGATTGTACATTGTTTGGGCAGCTACATGGTGGATGACGGTTTGTTGAGGGGGAGGTGGTGCATAGTGTTGCATGTGATGTGAGGCTTGCTGTTGATATGGGATTTGAGGTTGGGATTGAGGAAAATAAGTTGGTTGTGGGATAAATGAATTTCTTTGTGGAGGTAAGGTATAAGATGGTTGTGAAGCTTGGGAAAAGGATCGGGGAGCTTGTGGGGTTTGAAAAAGGTATGTGGGCTGCGCCCCCATTTGGGATGGTACTTGCAAATAATTGGTGGTTGGTTGGATTGGTGGGTTACACATTTTAAAGGGAATTATAATAGATGGTTGAGCCAAACTACATGTTTTAGTTGCTTGAAGATTGGTCATATCAGTAGGAATTGCCCAAAAAAGTCAAAGGTACCCAACTCAAAAATTGACAAAGGTAAAGAGAAGGTAGATGTTGAACACATCAAAGGAGAAATGAACAAGACATGGAAGAAGAAAGATGGGAGTAGCACAAAAAATGAAGGGATCACTTTACCTAATAGGTCAAAGTGTCACACTTCATCAAACTAAGCAAGAGAAGGCATAAGGGACTGATTTACAAAGCCTTACCATACATCAGTTCCTTGAAAAGAAAGTATTGAAAAGAATAAATTAGCATGAATAAAGATGCAAAGTTAAAAATTTAAGATTTCACAATTATTGCCGAGTTGCCTTTAGATGCCGAGTAAAATTTAGTACAAGCTGAGTTGATTGTCAAAGACTATAAGAGTCGAATGATTGGTATAAGTTGAGTAAAGAAGAAATCTTAGTTGAAGTCGAGTGAGTAATACTCCTTGGAAGCTAAGTGATGAAAAGAAAATGGAAGCCAAGTAATGAGGAATCCTTTAGAAGTCGAGTGGATAGTTGTAAACATACTAAGTATTAAATGCGATGAAAATAGGGCATAATATCATATTTTCATTCATTTTTCTTCATTGAGAATGTAGAGAAAAGATGAGAAAGAGCACAAAGCAAATCCAAGGCAAAGAATCTAGCATACAAGAAGATTTCAATAGCATTTTGGCTCAATTCCATTGATTTTAAGGTATTTATGACTGTGCTGAGCTACGCAATTTTGTGTTTTCATAGTGTTGAAACCCTAGTTTAAGTAAAATGAGGAAAAGGATACATTTGAAGTTTAACTAGTATCCAAGGAGGTTAGGCAACCCAATTTTCATCCAATCCTTGAGGTTGCATACAAAAATGACCCAACCAAAGCCTTTCCATCATACCCCCAAAAGTTGTAATGGTTCAAGACATAAGGAAATTTAATAACTACAAGATAGGAACCATAGGTGATATGGAAATGAGAGAGGCATATGAGAAATTGTGTGAAAATGGAGTATTGAAGGATGAATACAAAATTGTTAAGAGGAAGGGTTTAACACGAGCCCTAGATTTCCCCACAGTGTTTAAGATAGAATGGATTAGACTAGTGTTGAGCTAAGTGCATGATGGTAGTTTATGGTTAGAGGATGGCCCCATAAAGATCACTAAGAGGATAGTTCATAGAGTGATAGGGCACCCAACCCTAGATTGGCCAAAGACCCTTAGAAGTGACTCTAAGGAGGCAATTGAGAAGAACACATGTGCAAAATGGAATAAGAGAGGGATGAAAATTGACACAATCCAAGACCCTCTAGTTGACTTTGCAATAAGGGTCATTGCACAAATATTATACCAGTCTAGTAGACTCAATAGTGTGCCATGTATTGCAGTGGATGTAGGATATAAACTGGTGAAGAAAGATCATACATATGATCTTGCAGAGTTGCAACTACAATAGATAAATGAAAATTTGGCAGCAATCAAGAGAACAAAAATGGAGCACAGTGTAAATTTGGTGCAATTTTGATATTCATTTTCTTTTATGTACGAAATGAATTCCCTTCTTTTGGTAAAGTAGCATGGAAGAATGATAGGTCAATCATTGCTCAAGTTAATGAATACATAGAGTAGATGGGAGCCAATTTTGAGACCTTGATGACAAGTTATTTTGAAGACTTTAAGAAATCAATGAAACAAAGGGTTAGAATTCTAGTTTCTTTGGTGGAGAAACATGTAAATGAAGTTTTTTTTCTTGTAGATATAGATTACACATATATAAATGTGGCCATACCAAGAGTGAGATGGTTGGGACCTCTTGGATATGAGATAAATATAGATGAAGCATCTGCAACAATAATTGCTTTATTAGTAGAAGAAATTGACAAGGATGCACCACATTTTGGAATGTATGACGTGTTGAGATCCAAAGTGGATATGGAGTTGAAAACTGCCTCCACTTTGAAGAAGAAAGACAAGCTTATAAACAAGCTTAAAGAAAAATTTGGGGAAGACACTACAGAGGAAGCTAATGAAGAAGGTGAAGAAGCCAAGGGTGATGAAGAAGAGAAAGATCAAGGGCCACTTGCCCTAACCCAAGGCATGGGAGAAGATATAGATGAAGAAGAAAATGCAAAGTAGGAAGCTCCAAAGGCCGAGCCACAAAAGAGGAAATCTTAGAAGCAGTTGGCTACAAAGCCCCAAGGGAAGAACAAGAAACCTACAAAGCCAAGCCCAGCCAAGCCAATTACAAGGGTTGACACTAGGGCTACTATACAAGGGGTAAAGGAGCACAAAAAACAAAAGGAAACATAACAAGAAGGACCTATCGAGTAGAAAAAGAGTACGAAGTATGTTGAACCTCTAGAATCAGACAAGGAGAGAACAGAGTTTGATGAAGAATAATTTATATTGGTAAGACGTTCTACCACTTCTAAATTAGAAAACATTTGCAATAATATAAGAGATAATATAAATTTGTCTTTTCTAAAGACCATTGAACTCAATAAGTTGTCAAAAGAACAACAAAACATAGTGGAAGAATCTATCTACACTATGATGGATAAGTTCAAGACAACCTTACTTGAACTAGACACTTCAATGCTTAAGGAGCTAAGTTCATTAGTGGAAAATAAA
The DNA here is from genome assembly GCA_028749045.1 of Cupressus sempervirens. NCBI lineage: Eukaryota > Viridiplantae > Streptophyta > Pinopsida > Cupressales > Cupressaceae > Cupressus > Cupressus sempervirens. Next base: position 47,918,350 of record CM053787.1, read on the forward strand.
TGGCATTACTATCTGAAAATGGAAAAAGAAATAAGAGAGTCTACATTGGCTCATGTTATGCCAGACCTCACTAAAGGTCAAATAAAAAGGGCTAGCAAAAAGCATGGGAGCAAATTTGCACCCAAATATAGAGCCTTCAATATTTTGCAAAATCAAATTCAAGATGTTGTCCAGAAATACACATAGATGTGAAAATTAATATATGTTTTGACAAGTGTAAAAGAAGGATAGGAAGACCCGTTTGAGGGTAGGAATGGTGAATAAGAAGAAGAGAATGACAAAGAGGAAGAAAGAGAGAAAGAAAAGGATGAGGAAAAGAAAGGAATAGAAAAAGAGACAGTGGAGGCACATGGTGAAGAGGCAACAACTGAGGAATAGCAGGAAGAATAGAATGTCCAAGACACTTAACTATCACCACCAAGCCCTCCACACACAACACCTATAGAAATAGTAATAGTTAAGGATGTTCTTGACACTTTAGCTCAGAAAAGAAGGATCTCAAGAAGATTCCTCACCAATCAACATTGCAAGCACAAATTTGCACAAATCTAGTATTGGTGAGTGTTGATGAGCTACAGAAAGTTGTAGTAGAAATAACCAGGGAGAAGGAAACCACACAAGAACAATCCTCACAACTTCCCACAGCTACAATAGATCAACCTAAAGAGAAAGAAGAACAAGATAAAACTGCTATGGTTGATTCTACAAAAAAGGTGACAACTACTATTAAGGAGCAAACAAAGGAATCAATAGTACAAGATGTTCCTACAACACAAACCCAAGGTGCACTTCCTCAAATTGTCATCATTGATCAATGAAATAGAGGAGAGGAGAAAGAAGTAGAGAAAACCCCTAAGGAGAAGGAGGCAATAGAAACATTGGTAAACTTCCCTAGCTCAGGGACCCCTTGGAAGAAGCCAAGCACTGATGCAATACCATTGTAGATATCAGCACCAGGCTTGAGCACTACCAAGATTTCAAGGGTGCTTCACTATGGAGACCCTACACTTGATGCAGATATAGTCATACCAAGCTATGACTCAAGAACCATGAACTTGTAGTAGATAAATGAAGTGCAAAAGGCACTAGAAAGGAGAAAGAGACAAGAGATACTCATGAATGAGTATAGGCAGAAGCAAGCAGTAGTGGAAATCAAAGATATATTTCTTGATGCCTTTATCTTGCAAGAACCTAATGAAACTTAGCCCATAATGGAGAAATTATCCAACATTGTGGACCAGGTACAAAATGAGGACCTAGAAACTAGTGTCAAATTATTAGAATGGTCAGAAAAGAAATTTTAGATGAAAGCAAATGAGAAGATATCAAGTGAAATAGCACTTTCATAGGTTGAATTGGCAAAGAAGATTGAAAAAGTGAAAAAGGTACTTGAGAATGTATTTTCATTGTACAATAAGTTGTGTGATTCATCCTATTTCACATAGGAAATGAGCCAAAGAATAATGAGCTTGGAGTGAAATCTAAAGATTTCTAGCACTCAACTACCAAAAGATCCAACTCAAAGTGAGAAGCATTTTGCAGCTACGCTTCACACTCAGAAAGAATTAGTTGTGTTGATAGTTGAGGAGGCCAATATTAAGGTCAAGTTCATGCGAATTCAATCCTCCATAACTCCACATCTATAAGTACTTCATAAGGAGTAGGCCTATGTAGAAAATGTATTAAAGAAAGACCCAAATCTTTCTACTTTAGAAGGCCTTATTCATCTTGCAGCAAAGATAGCCATCCAGCACAAGTCATTGGAGATAGCTTTAAACAATTGCGATGCTTCTCTCAAGATGATTATGGAGGTAAATAAAACATTTTTGACAAAGTATTCCATTCATCCTTAGGGCCCTTTGACATAAGTTTCAAAAAGGGGGAGAGATAATAAATGGGGAGAATAAGAATATTCATTCATTATTACATCTAATAAAAGGGGGAATATAATTCATTGAATGAGGAGATGTGAATAAGAATTGTTGCATAACATATTCTCTGATGAAAGCAATAAAGAATATCCAAAGGGGGAGACATTCACATTTTTGAGGAAGTAATAAAGCCAAAAGGATGCAACACTGCAAGCAGATGTGAAAGAGAATAGATATAGAGTACATGAAGCAGAAATAGGGTACATAGATACAACAAAGGTAGATAAGGCAAAGAGTATCAAATATATCAGCATGAGACACATTCAACACAAGAATTTTGGTTACAAGAATGGAAGTGGCACATTAGCTCATAGGAAGTTACAAGATTTTAAGGTATACAAAATTTTGAATAAGTTTTTGAAGTCTTGTACATATGCCAAACAAGAATATGTAGTATACTCATGGAGATCAAAATTATAATTTTTAGTTAAGTTTTTTTGCCACTCATGTCAAAGGGGGAGATTGTTGGTCTCAGATTGGTTTTGACATTTGAGTGTCAACACACTTAACCAAATTCTCAAGTTAATGATGACTATAATATAGAAGATGAGATAAAATGTATGTCGAGCCAAAGAATTCAATAGGTGTCGAGTGAAGTTCAAGCACCAAGTGATGTATAGATGCCAAGAAAAGTATAAGTGCCAAGTCACTATAGATGCCGAGTGAAATGGAATTGCTATAGGAGTCAAATGAGCTAGTTTTTCTATATGTGTCAAGCATCAACAACTAGTATGTGCCAAGTAACACAAAATCAACATATGAGTTTTTGCCTTCACAAAATCAGATGTAAACCATTTTTAAATCCAACATGGGATGAATCTTGAAGGATCTTGAAGATAAGAATGAATCTTTCAAATTACCTATGCAATCAACATGCAACCAATGAGAAAAATGAAGAAGGCATGCAACGAATAAGAATAGTGCAAGGAATGAGTAGGAAATGAAGATTTAATATTGATTGTAGATTCATACCTAATCCTAAGTCTTCAAAATCTTTAAAAGGAGGATAAAACCCCATTGAATATGTAGGATGAGAGAAGTGTATGGGTGAACTATAGTGAAATTGAGAGGGGAGTTTGAAAGACTTAGTGAAAAATAAAGTAGCATTGCAAAATATAGTTATTGAAGAACAGAGTATCAAAACCATGCAAAGTGACATATCAGATCAAGCAAGGATCAGATCAGTAAGAGTAGAACAAGGATCTAAAATTAGAAATTGAAGATTGCAAAGCTATCAAGCCAAAGATTTTCTAACACTCTTTAGAAATTGTATTAGATATAAAAATCCTATGTTTTTAGGTTGGCCTAGCAGCCATTTGTAAATCCTTTAATAGGGTAAAATTCCAAGTGAATGTACAAAATTCCTTTAACCAAGCCTACTTTTAGTAGGGTCATGAAATCCTTTAACCAGGTCACTTTTGATAGAGTGTAAGGTCTTTAACAAGACGGGTATTTGATAGGGTAGACCATTGGAAGTGGTCAAACATTGTAACCTTGAATAGTTACACATTGCTGCAGTGATATTTTGTGGGTGTCATCCCCACCCTAGGTTTACCTTCTCATTTGGGAGGGTTTCTGGGTGACCAAATTTGTGTGTTGTCTATTTTCATGCATGTCTTTATTTTCATGTTTATTATATAAATTAGATGCATGTGAATGATTTTAGTTAAGAGGATTTGAAAAGATTAAAGTCAGTTACTTCTGATTCACCCCCCTTTTAGAAGTAAATCTTCCCACTTGTTACTTCCAACATTTTCTTGCAGATACAAGTGTGGAAAAATGAAATGAAGAGCATATTTGGATACCCTTTTTGTTGAACTTGCAGGATTCATGAATAGAAATTTTGTCAGATTAGTGTAGGTCAAGGTTGACTTTTTAGGGTATAATTGTACCTTGGGGTAAGATTATGCCTCACTGTCAAGGTCAAGGTTGACCTCCTTTCAAAGGGACAAATTTTTTTAGGGTTTTCTTTGTCTCAACATTTCTAGTCCAAAATAGGTTGCAAAGATCCCACAAACTATACACAAACACCAGAAATCAACATTTTCTAGATTTATCATACTTCAAGGTTAGTATTTGTCCTTTATCAATATCAATATCTAATCACATAATTCTCAAAGAAGAAGACCATAGGACCTTGTTCTTCCTTATTCTCTATTACATGGTCCATTTGTGCATTGATCACTTTCTTGTGCTTAATCAATTTGGATCATTCCTATTGAAAATTTGGGTTGAGGATAAACCTTGTTTTCATCCTATTTTTGTATGAAGGAAGAGATAACATATCAAGTAGTTATATATGTTGATAACACTAGTGTTATTAACATATGAAAGAATCATGTAATTCACACAAAGACAAAGCATATTGCTATCAAGTATCATTACTTGAGAGAGCTAGTTCAAGAAAAAGAAGTGAAATTGGAGTATGTGAATACTAAAAAGAAAATAGTTGATATGTTCACTAAAGATTTTCCTAAAGACTCTCATGAATACCTTAGAGGTAAACTAGGGGTTATTCGCCTAGACAAAGCTACTTAAGCAAAGATGGTGCTTGGCATCAAATGTGTTTATTTGACTATCTTACAAATTGATGCAGATAGATGTACTTTGAGAAGTTGCCTAAGGTAATAGTGAGGAAGAATAATAGAATAATGGATCAATAATACAAAAATGATAGACAAAGATCTTGGAACTGACATAAAGGTATCGCCATGAGAAAGATGCAAGAGTTAACATGTCTTTGGCATTATTGTTAAAGAGAGATATTATCTAGTTCCCATAAGAATGAAAGAGATTGTATCTAGTAGATTGAAATATTATTCATAAGGAGAAGACCAGAATGAAAGGGGGAGATAACGAAAGTTGTTACAATAAGAAAGCTAGAAGAGATATCTATGCAAGAGAGAGAAATTACTTAGAGAGAGCTCATAAGATTCACTTCAGGTGTTGCCATATCTAATATGATTGAAAGACTTTATGTGTTGCATATTAGAATTATAGAGATGAGAATCTGAATGAAACTAAGGATATTAATGAATGTCTAGTAAATTTAGGATAATTCTCAAGATAATACAAGTTTTGGATTGCATGGTAACTTGAGGTGTTGTCATCAATGTCAAAGAGGGAGATTTTTGGAAACTATAATTGGAATAATTTTTATGTTGTCATTGATGTCAAACCTATTGGTGAGATAATTTTTTCTCTAATCTAAGTGTCATATCTATTTGATTTATGAAGAGGGTTTGAAGTTGTTCATAACAAAAGTATCTAGAGGATAGGTTAAGTTACACTAGTACATTCGAGGCCATTTTTTAACCAAAATTGGTCAAAATTTTGACCCAATTTTTTACCAAAGTTTGACCAAATTTGACCAACCCATTGGTCAAAGTTTTTCTCGTCAAAATTTTGACCAACCTACTAGTTGGTCAAAACTTCAACCAATCCATTGGTCAAAAACTGTCAAACATGTTGGCCCAAGTTTTGCCAAGCATTGGTCAAAATTTTGACCAATGCTTGGTAGTTCTTGATGAAGCATTGGTAAAAATTTCAACCAACACTTGGTAGTTCTCGACCAAACATTGGTCAAAATTTTGACCAATACTTGGTAGTTCTTGACCAAACATTGGTCAAAATTTTGACCAATACTTGGTTGAAAACTCCAAGTATTGGTCAAAATTTTGACCAATGTTTGGTCGAGAACATCCAAGCATTGGTTGAAATTTAAAAAAAATTAGGCTCACACTTGTTAAGGTCCACTTTAGCAATGGCCCTTCCTGTGAAATTGTTGTCTAAAACCTTTCTAATGAGATAATGTGTTATGAGCTCTTCATTAGTGGGATGGAACGTGAATCCAAGAGGCAATTGTACATCACCCATATCATGACTGTAACTAAAGTTAAGGGCCTCTATTATTGAATTCTCTTCCCTATCACCCATATTCATTTTCCTTTGCTATGGGAAATAAGGAAGGGAATTCAATAATAGAGGCTCTTAACTTTAGTTACAATCATGATATGGGTGATGCACAACTGCCTCCTACATTCATGTTCCATCCCACTGATGAAGAGCTCATAACACGTTATCTCATTAGAAAGGTTTTAGATAGAATTTTCATGGGAAGGGCCATTGTTGAAGTGGACCTCCACAAGTGTGAGCCTCAGGGAGGGTTCAATTCCCTCTTTTATTATTCACTATGCATATAATCCAGCACACCCATTTGATCTCGAATGATGATGTACTAAATGTTGAGTGTCTATGTTGAGTGCTCCAAAACCATCCATTTTGTTGGTGTTTGAAACTACTGAGTGAAAAAATGCTCAATATCACAGTGTAATTACTCACACAATCTAAGGATTATCCAATTCCTAGTAGCAATTACATGAATAAACCACTTTGACCCAACTTCAACAAAACCAAAAATAGTTTTCTACTCTTTAGGCTCTGCTAAACCAAGGAAAGTATACCTAGGGATGATTCTAATGCAAACTATGGTATGAAATTATCTTAGTTTCATTCTAATTCTCATCTTTTACCCTTAGGCACATACATAGTTTATCAATTTTCTCTAAAAGCTTCTCAAATCTATATGCATCCCCTATAAGCAGATCTGCTTATAAATCTCCTATTAGCTTACAAGTATTCCTAGAATTAGTGGCTATCTAAGACTCAAAAAACTATATGCAAACGAGTGGTAACTAGAATTTGTAACTTTAAACAAAATGGAATGAAATAATTTTGATTTTTTAAAAATGATTTGATATGTAGCAACAAAATTTACCCCTACCCATTTCTAACTCATGTGACTAGTGCCTTATCCATTGGGCAGAAAATTGACTATTGGTGGGAGATCTAATTCAAATAACTTGCAAATGAATAAATCAATTGTAATCACCCATTTCCCTTCTTATGAAATAACCCTTTTACAAGCTCACAAACCCTACTGATTCACTGAAGCATTTCCATAATTCCTTGAATTATAAGCAACAATAAAGCTAGCATACAACCCATCCAGATTGCATTCAGCCAATTAAACCTTATTTAAGTGACTTCAAAGTAAAAAAAAACTCATAAAATGGAGACAGAAATTGGTGACACAAATATAGTGTTAATACCCCTTTGTATTATCCTTTTGAATGACAAATACACAACCAATAGAATTCAAAGAAAAGCCTTGAACATCTTGTTGATTCTATCCTTTCAATATCACTAGAGAGTACAAGTAGAAGCAAACTCAAAACAACTACATACTATTGGAATGACTGCCTATACTTTTCTTGAGAAACACAAAAATTTTACAAGTTTTTAGACCATCACATTGCCTTGAAAACTCATTTATATAGAGATGAGTTGCAACAAGAAATAAAACATCATAACAAGAGACAAAAACAAGCATAACAGAATGCCAAGCGCATCAAAAACTCTTTGGGTAGGCCCATTTCTGTTATTTCTACAAATCATCAACTTTTGATTTGTCCCCTACTATTCTGGATCTTTAGAATATGTGACTACCAAACTAGCCAATGAAGGGTTATCCTACAGTGCCTCCAAATCAATTTTTTCCTATGGATTTTCACTGGGTTCACCTTGAATAGGAAATATTACTTTTTCACCTTCTTCTTCTGTCAAATTTGGTGCTGATGTATTAATGATCTGCACCTCACCTTTTAGTTCTTCATCATCATCTATACTTCCTTCTTTGAACTACTCATTAGGAGCAATATCTACCATCCAGGTGTTAAATTGTGCATCATCAAGCCAGCTGAATCGCAGGATATCATCTTGCTTCTTTAATATATAGTTAGCCTCATTTTCAAAACCAACAAACTCTTGTCTCAAAGAATCAAAAAATAACCGAACTTTAACCAATTCCTCTGTCATGATGGCCCACCAAGCATGCCCCTTTTCATTTACAACTTTATTTATCCTTATGTAGAACATGTCATCTAATTCTTTTCTCCATTCATCCTTATTTTTTAATTTATTCTTTCTATCCAAGGCACAAGGAAATAAATCAAATTTCTAATTCTTATACTTTCTTAAATAAGAAACAATTTTTAGTTGCAAAGTAATTCTCCTATTATCAAAATATGTTAGGTCATTAGCAACATCATACACTTTTTCAATATGGTCATGGGAAGACCTTATAACTGAATAACATAAAAGTGTGATTTCTTCCTCCCTTTTTCCCCACTTATTAACAATAGGCTTGAGGGTTTCATCATGGGTTTTCAATTCCTCTCATACATTTGTCATTCTTGCCAACTAATCATAAAACAAGGGCCATTCAATTTTATCTACTAAATACATTAGAGCCTTTCTAAGCTTATCCTCATATTGCATATTTAGCTCTATATGTAAGGCCCATGGCTTGCTTATCTCTTCTTCAAAATCCTTAGTTATGTAATATTCTTGCCTTTGAGGTGTGTCCAGTATTTCTACAAGGGGGGTGGATTTAAAAGGTTCTATTGGATGATGAGGGTATGTTATTCTTGGCTTGGTGGACTTCTCCATTAGCTTGTCTTCAAGCTAAATTCTCATTTTTACCTCTTTATTATAGGCCTCAAGAATTGTCTCATATTTATTCTGCAACTCAAACATAGCTTTTTCTTCCTTCCTAGTAGTGGCCAAATGAAATTTGGATGAATCCACATTCTAGTGTGCTGCCTACACATGTGAGGTATCAGCAACCCTTCTTACAATTATGTTTCCCATCAATCTAGACTCATCTAACTTTGATGGTGTGGCTCTAGATCCTGTTGTTAATGTCCAACTGACCAATCTAGGTTAATCCTCAACAAATGTAGTTCCCCCGAAATCCTTTTTATTGTGGTCTTGTAAATTCAATTTATTTGAAACAAAACTAAAAACTAAAGCATCAACAATATCCCAATTTGGTAACAATAAAATGTTAGAGGCCTTTACCATTTGTCTCCTCTCCTCAAGGCTTATATTCTGAAATTCTTTCATCATTTCCTCTTTTATTTTCTTCTGGATGGAAGTTTCATCCATTTCTAGATGCTCTATTATCAAGCTTTTGCATCTCTCTTCAAAAAATCCATGTTTTCCCTCCATGCAAGCTGCTAGAAAGCCCTAGATCTCACGAAGTTTTCATCAGCCAAAAATTGATGACTTGCCTATTCTAACATAGGGTCCAACTCCCTACCTCTATAGTCTACTATTATTAGATCCAAACTTAGTAGGGGAGGTTCTGGAGGGTTTCCCTCATCTAATTCTGCTTGAGTAATAAAGATACCTCCCTGTGATCCCATATGTTCAATATACTCACCAGTTAGTTGTTCTTCTCCAATCATCAAAGGGGATTGAGTGGGTGAATATTCCACAAATTGAGGCCTCTCTTCTTTCATTACCTTCTATCTCTTGGGACTAGGTTCATCAGGTCTCTCCTCTTGGGTTGCACTAGTGGATCCCATTATTTGCTTGCCCTTATCTATAGGAGCCCTTTTATTTTGAATGATAGTATAACCAGGCTTCTTTTGTACAATTATCTAACCAGCTCCTAAATTAGGAGTGAAAGCCAACCTCCTCATGACCTCTCTAGCCTTATCAAGATAAGAATCAATAAAAAAAAAAATCTTCTCATTCATAGCTTTCATTATTTTAGGGAAGTTATTCATGAGCTTATTTATTCTGTCAACCTTTTTATTAACATTATCTAAAGGACTATATTTTTTATCAAAACAATGAATGAATTCTAGGACTCGGGAATAAACTCTCCATTTTTCCTTTTTAGTTTCCTACTCTTGCAATGAGAATTCATTCCTTATAATGTCCTCTAGATAATATGAATCATTGTTGACCTATCCCAGCTTAATTCTATGCCTCAAAGTTTGATTAAAAAATCCTTTAGAATCACAAAAATGGGGATGGGAGACAACCATCATATATTGATCCAAAATCTTATGCAAAAAGAGCCAACCCCCTTTGTTAATCACAAACTAATGGGCCACTATACAGGTAGGGAAAATTGACCCTAGTTTCCTTTTCAATAGAAACATTTCTTCTACTCCTCCTAATTGCCACAAAACTTCAGCCATTCCTACCTTGAAAGGTACTTGGTAAGGCAAGACATGAGGCCTCCCTTTGAAATCATAGATTCTGAAAACTATAGAAACAAGGTAAGGAATGATATCTCCCCAATTATGTGAAACTTTCAAGCTATGGGGTTTGTCCATAGGTTTGAGGAGGTCCATTAATACCTTAGGGATTCTAGGATTGTCTCTTAATATGAGGCATCTCAATTTAGAAGCAAAATACCTATCAAATCTAATGAAACTGAAATGATATGCATCCCTGGTCATATCCACACTCCACAACTAGACTGGAAGTGCTTCACCATTCTCTTCTCTTTTCAATTCCATCTCATTACAAAAATATGTCACCCCCTTGAACAAGAACATATGCATCAATAGAGAATAGTGGCCAAAAGTTTTCTCCACTTCGCCCTTCACAATTCCAGCTAAACTAGTATGAATTTCCTTAGCCAAAAAGGAGGCAAAATCAAAGATAACATCTACACTAAAAGAAGCAATCTAAACCATCATATACATAAGGCCAATGGGCATGAAATCCTGCTCATCCTCACCAAAAACACAGCACAAGGTTTTGTATATTTCTACAGCCCGAGAAGTGAAAAGATTCTTCTTAAAAGGTTCCCTAGAGGCTACAGAAATTATCGATAGATTTCCTATTGTACCAATGTGTGCCCCCAGTGCACCTCCCCTAATCACATCCTTCTTTTCTTTGTATTCATTTTCTAGTTCTGGCAGATTTATTGGCACATGGTAATCGGACAGTGGTTTTAGGTGAAAAACCTCTCTAATTTTTTCAAGACTAATCAAGATCAGAGGCACACCATCATTTCTTCTTACCACCCTAACAGCTTGGTCATAATTCTTGGCAATGGCTTCAACCAAATCATAATCCATGAAAACACTTGGGACTACTAGCTTTGCCAAATCAAAATTTTAGATGTTAGCTTGTGGGGCAAACAAATTCCTCTTTGAAAACCACTTTTCAAACAAGACAAGACCAATTTGCGTAGTTGTTGCATCCCTAACCCAGTTCCCCTTGTCATATAGGCCATCAACAATCTTAAGCCTAGGGTTTAAGTAAATTAACCTTTTGACTTGTGCAGGGTTGGTGGTGGATTCTGGGAGTAATTATAGCAAATCATCATGGACATTTCTATCCATATAATTAATTTTCCTAGAAAATGCTTTCTTAGGAGGCATCTTGATTGTAATAATAGGAACTAGAATGCTATGGAGGTTATATGTGAATACTTACTTGACTTGCTAGACTTGTTCTTCTTTGAACCATTGCAATTTCTCTCGAACAAATGAGAAATCACTTCACATCTTTACCAAGCTTAACACAATACAATCAATAGGCTCTTGTGCTCAAAAAATGCGAAATCTTTGTTTGAGTGAGACTAGAAGTGATGAAATCTCCTATATTATACTCTATTTTTCTCACACGTGAAGCTTTCATTCATCATAAATGCACAAAATAGAGAAATAGAGTGGCACCATACTTCCTTATAAATTTGTGTCGTTGATCTTTGAAAACTACTACAGTCACGGAATGAAAACATGGCTGACTCACATTTCCTCTTAACACGCTGGTGGTCAACCCAATAAAATAACTCCATTTGTACATTTCCTCTAATACTGGTATTTCAAATTGGAACCACAGATGACTAAGGACATGTTTCATCAACTCACTACTTCGCTATACATAACTTTCGCACATCTTTCCATCGTGAGTTAGCGAGTATCATCAATTTATGCTTGATCTGATGATTTAGAATCATTTACATGTTCTATGCATGGGGAGTGGGTCCAAGATACTATTGTCACTAAGCTGGCTTAACATGTTGGCACACATATATATTATTTAATTTCTAATGACATCATTTTTCCTTGACTCTACCATGTTTGTCATTTTTAGGAATGTCGCTACGTCACTACTGGCAAAAAACCCAAACTTCTCAGTAGCAACATGGCAAGATCTAGTAGAGTCAAAACTTTTGGCCTATAAATGTTAAGTAGGATGCCATCGTGTCATTTAATCTACAGAATTCATTTAGGATGAATCACTTGTTCAAAGCCCATCTCTTTTAAAATTTCCACTACATTAGAACCCTCTGACTAGTCACTACCTCGCTACCAGTCAAAACACCAACTTCTTGGCTAGCGAGATAGAGAATTTTGACAGAGTCAAAACTCTGGTGACAGAGAACAAAAACACATTGATTGAAAATTTGTTAATTAATACTGGTGTCAGATAAGGTGGTTACACATATTTATGAACTTTCATGGGAATTTCTGCGATCACATTAGTTTAAAAAAAAATTGCCGCTTCCTTTAAAATTCAGGCACTCGCTATGTCGGTAATAGCAAGTCGCATAGATTTTTTGATAGCAACTTAGTGAGAGATCGAAGAAACTTCAATTTTGGTGACACCATTTGTAAATTCCTCCTTGTGCATCCTTTCTGACACTGACAATCCTAGGAGATAGCATGTGACCATAATGTCTTCATATTAATACAATTTTATCGACGTCAGACTTCACTTTCAGCACCAGGACATAGTTCTCCACTGGTCACTACATCACTATAGGGAACAACCTTGCAACTTTTTATAGCAAGTACATGACATCTGTTGATTCTAACAAGATCCAACAGGGGGATAAAATTTTTCAAAAGGACTCAACAATGACCTCGACTTAGGTGGGAAAGAATATTCAACTGTTGTTAAGACTTTCGCACCAAAATAAGATTTAAAAGGCAAGACCTAGGGTTTTACACAGATTTTAAAAGATATTAAAATATAAGACCAAAACCTAAAACCCTAGGACCTAACAAAAGAACTCACATCTAATTGTTTCACCATGATTCTAAGAAAAATTAATATGTAAAAAATTAGACCAACACATTTCATGTCTTCATCTATACACAATGTCTTTCTAGTTTCTTTCTATTCACACGCCCATTTCATTTCATATGATCATCTAAAAATTGTGTCACTCTAAGCTCTCAACACTTTCCTCTTGATTGATCATCTCATAAGTTTTGAATGAGATCTTTGGGATAAGCTATAGGCATCCATCAAAGCATAAAGGATTTTGTTAGACAGTCTAGATGAAGTAGTAGCATTTGCCTTGGGAGATATGCTTGCAAAATGGAAGCATAGATAAGTCATGTGAACTATTTGACAAGATGCCTAAACATAATGTGGTCATCAAAAGCCATGGTTTCTAGATATGCACAAAATAGATATATTGAGAGAATATGTTTGTTTAAGTTGCAACTACCCTAGTAGACATGCATGAAAAATGTGGAATCCTAGATGAATAGTTCAATTGAATCCTCCTCCTGGAGGAAGGCTACAACAAATACATAGTTCAATTGAATGTTCTATAGATATCATTAGGATAAATAACAACTATGGATAAATCATCATATTAGAGAATCACAACTATGGATAAATTTTCATTTAGAACTATTTTCACTAGTAGCTAAGATATCAATTTGCATCATACATGGAAGAAGTTGAAGAGCAATCAATACACATCAACATCATGAGAAGAAGTGATTTGGTTAATGAACCAATTACTAAATCAATATGAAGTGATATAGAATAGAAAATGAGGAATCCGTAATGGGTATTCTAGTTCCAAAGTGCTAATAAGTATGATAGCTACTATGAAGACCGAAAACCAAGTGATAATTGATCAATGATCATATGTATATCCAATGATGGTCCATGATTACTATGTAATAGGATGATACACAAATCAAGAGAAGCTATATCAATAAACATAAATAATCAATAGGACATCGATCAACATATGACTGAGCAATAATAAGCATATAGCACTCATAACCAATACCAATATGGAGGAATAGCAATATGTTATGATAATGATTAAGTGAAAAAATGACAAACTTTTAGATTTATTGAACCAATGAACCATATTATTGTACTAGCTCATGCACACTGACTAGTGAGATTATTACTATTGGCATCCAATAAGGAGAATATTATAATCAATAACTAAAGGTTGATTAATTATTGAATAAAAGGATGCAAATCTAACAAGGAAAAGGTGTGTCTAGAAATGATCATGAAGGGATACAATCTTCATTATTAGAAAATGTTATACAAACTAATCTTATTGTTAGAAGACTTGCAATGGAAAGGTGCGATTAGCAAAGGAAATGAAGGGACATGAGATATGTCCCATAGAATGGAACTCCTCACTGAAGGATGAAGATATAAGAAAGCTTTTCCATTGATCATTCAGAAATACAATACAAATTATTCAAAACACAAAATAATTTAACACAAATGTCTTATATTCATTTAAAGAGGTTCTTCAAAATCTATTTCTTCATTCAATCATTTTATCTTTATTATTCCTAGCTAAAAGAAATGAATATTTCTAATTTTTGAATCTACATGAATAGTGCACAACTTTTATTCAACAGAGGTATGAAGAATAATCATGATAGATAGTCATTGTCAGTACACTCCAGAATACTATCAGCCAGCTTATTCTCATATGTTTTGATTGTCTCCAAGTAATGAGTACACTCTTCCACACTGCAATCTCCAAACAACAATCCTAATTAAAGAAAAAATAATTCTCCGATTCAAAAGAAAATAAAATAGTTTTTCATGCATGTTTGACCCTATGTTTTGAGTGTTCCTTGGTGGGGTAGTACAAAGGATCTATGGTGTCATCCTAGGAAAGTCTGCAAGAGGTTGGAACATAGTAAATTAGAAGAAAATCCCAATAACAAATGTATAATGTATAGTAATATTAAAACCTGGAAGGATTGCTAATGAAGAGGCAAAACTGATGCTAAAGATAACAATCTGATTTTGGAAGGTGAATTAAAAGTGATTGCAATAGATGATCTAGTACTTAATTATGAAGTATTTTTCAAGACTTCAAAAATTGTGGCAAAACATTCATGTGGGCTAGTATTTTAAGAAAGAAGCCCCATTTTATACATTTGTGAAGTTGTATAGTAAAAGTGTTACTCAACATTTTGACTTTTACTAGCTTTGAGGATGAGTCTCTTTAAGGAAAAGGGCATGTTGTGTGCCTAGACACAAAATAACATTATACTTGTGTTGGTATGATTTTTCACATGACAAAATTTCCTTTGTCCAGGTATAAAAAGCAGGTTGGAATCCATTAGTGGTGACTAGGGTTTCTAATTTAATCATCCATTTGTTAGCCTTTGAATTTTTTGTTAAAATCTTATGTCTCATTCCTTTTAAAATTTTTGGGAATGAAATCTTTTGAAAATGGAACTTGGGTGAATATTTTGTTTTCCTTTTATTCTGCACCCCTCAAGTAGCATTTTCTCTAATGTTCCCCACCGTCCAATTTGGAAAGATCCACAGTTATCGCTATCTCGCTATAAAAAGATGTGCACTTTTTATGCATAGTGAAGTAGCAAGCACGAAAAATTCTAAAAGAACGGGAATTTAAAATAAAGGGATGGTAGTCAAGGATTTGTGTTATGGCCAAAAATTTAGTCACATGCACTGTGTTAGTACTGTCAGGCAAGAAAAGGGACCCAGTAAAAGATAGCCAAAAAATGGCGCTAGAACAAAAGTTTTTTGATGCCTCACTACCTCGCTATTGGAAAAAATAAGCATTCCACCATTGGTGAAGTAGCGAGTAGTTGTGAAATCAAAGAGCACGGTGACCTTCAAGTTTCTTGATAATCATACTTTGTCCAAGTGACATGATGAGTAATAAATTCTATTGTAAGAAGTAGTTAATAAAGGTGATGGTGATTTGATTGGTTTTTATTCTTCTGGTGTTAAGTTTTGTTGAAATCACTGGAGCTCGCTACCTTGCTATCAAAAAATTTTGGCATCTCATTGTTAGTGACATAGCGAGATGTCATGAAATGAACACATGGTGGGACCTCAAGCAACTTGGAAAGGTGACTAAGATTTAAGAAAGGTTTGGCTTGTTGGCAGCAGTGCAGATTTTCCTATGTCACCAGTGCCCCAGACCCACTCCCCATTCATAAAGCATATAAGGGATTCTGATCATCAGATCAAACTAGAATTAATAGTCCTCACTATGGAAAGTTGCAAGATGTTTACTCTATGTGACATAGTGAGTATGGGACCCACCACTCTTCAAGGTACTTTATTTAGTTTCTCTACCTTTGATTTGGTCTCAGATCAATGAACATCACTATCTCATCATGAAGAATAGCTTAGAGGATATGTATAGTGAGGTAGCGAATAAGGGCCCACCACTATTCTTCAAAGAAATGCAGTAATATGTCGTCCACAAGATCAAGATTGAAGAAATGGTTGTCACTACTTTGCTATGGCAAGGTGCTCATTCTTTATGTATAGAAAAGTAGCGACCTATCGACACATGTCCTCAATCGCCAGTGAGTCTAGAAAAAAATTTCATCAAAGATAGAGCTATGTACATGGTCAATTTTCATTGGATTGACTGGCCAACTTGTCAAGTGGAATGCAGAGTTGTCTTTTTTTGCATCCCTTGATCATAGGATTTTCAAAGATCGATGGCATAGATTTAAACGTAGAAGGTGGTGCCACTCTATGTATTAACTAGACATGAAAGCTTCACATGTGAGGAAAAATAGAGTATAATAAAAAAGATTTTCTCATTTCCACCTTATGTGAACAAAGATTTTGAGCCTTTCTAAGTAGAAGTAATTACTAAAAAGACCATGCAGAAATTGGCAATATTGTGAAACGACTGGTTCGCGTAGAAATTGCAGAAATACAGAGAGAACGAGAATTGAATTCAAGTAAGTAGTTACACTGCCATCTTTGTAAGTTTTTTTAGTACTGCAAAGCATAATCCAAGATGCCTCTGAAGAAGGGATTTTTAGGTCAGGAAAATCATTTGGATAGAAATGTACATGATGATCTGCTTGAGTTACTTCCTGAGTCTACTGTTGAAACAATACAAGTTAAGAAGTTGACCTCATTAAACCCTAAGTTGAGGATAGTAGATGGATTGTTTGATAAGGGTAATTGGGTCTAAGATGCTCATACCTCACAAACTAGTTTAAATTTGTTTACGAAATGGTTTGCAAAGAGAAAACAGTTTGCTCCACATGCCAATATATGGAATTTTGACCTAGGAAAGCTAGTGGTCACCAGTGTTTTTATGGATTATGATCTCCTTGATGCCATGGAAAAGAATTATGATCAAGCCACTAGGGTAGTGAGAAGAGTAGATGGTGAAATTCTAATCACCATCACTCCAAAAGAGATTAGGGAAATTTTTTTTTTGGGACCTCTCACTAGGTATCATGTGCCCATTAATTTGATAGATTTAGAAAAAGAGCATATGTCTAAGAAGGATATAGTTAGACAAGGTGCACTGAAGGCCCACATTGGAAGAATTGGAACCCTACCAGCAATAACATCATCCTCTAAAGAACCTTTCAAGAAAACATGCTTCAATGCCAGGCTGGTAGAGATATACAGGACCCTGTGCAGAGTTTTTGGAGAGGGTGAAGAATATTTTATCCTTATGAGTCTCATGTATATGATTACTCAAATCTCCTCTTTTGGCATGGAAATAATTTTTGATTTTGCTTCTTACTTGGTTGATGAGATTCACAGTCGATTGGTTGGGATTGCTAAGGGCAAGGTGGAAAAGGCTTGGGGCCATTACTCTTTGCTGATGCACATGTTTCTATTTAAGGGGATTACATACTTGGGTAAAGAAATGGTTTTAAATAGAGAACAAGAAGAAGAAGCATTGCCAATTCAATTATGGAGTGTAGATATGACTAGGGAAGCAAAAAATGCTAGTTGTGTTAGATTTGACAGGTACTTCACCTCCAAACTAAGGTGCCTCATATTGAGTGACAATCCCAAGATCCCTAAGGCACTAATGCACCTTGTTAGGCCTATGGATAAACCCCATAATTTAATTGTTTCACATAATTGAGGAGATGTCATCCCATATTCAGTTTCAACTGTTATCAAAATTTATGGATTCAAAGGGACACCCCATGTACTACCTTACCAAGTGCCCCTAAAGGTAGGAGTAGAAGAAGCTTTTTTTCCCAAAAGAGGGATGGGATCAATTTTTCCAACTTGCATAGTAGCCCACCAGTTTGTGATAACCAAGGAAGGATGGGTTTCTCTTTACAAATTTTTGGACCAGTATAAGATGGCTATATCTCACCCTCATTTTTGTGATGTAGAGGGTTTCTTTAATTTGGCTCTTAGGCATAGGATCAAGCTTCATCCATTTGAGCATGAATTTTATTTCCCTAAAGATGTAATAAGGAATGAATACTCTCTATAGGAGCAAGAGTGAAACAATGAAAAATGGAGAGTCTATTCAAAAGTTTTGAATTTTATTAATTGTTTTGATGAAGATTATAGTCCTCTTAGTAATGTTGTAACTATTGCAGATAAAGTTAATAAGCTTATGAATACATTCCTTGAAAGAATGGAGGTAACAAATGAGAAAAAGCAATATTTCATTAATTCTTTTCTAGATAAAGCCAAGGAAATAATGAGGAGATTGGGCTTCACTCCTAATATAGGGACAAGTCCATTAATTGTTCAAAGAAAGCCAGGATATACTATCATTCATAATCAAAGGCCCATGGTGGAAAGGAAAATAGATAGTTGCATCTACTAGTATTGTTTTTGAGGAAAGGCCTCTTGAACCTTCTCCTAAGAGGAGAAGGATAATAAGGGAAGACGAATCTCAAGATGAGGGTTACTCACCTTCCCAAACCCCTATGAGAATAGAGGAGGAGCATCTCACTGATGAGAAAATTGAACAAATTGGATCACAAGGGGGAGTTTTTGTTACCCAAGTAGAGATTCATGAAGGGAACCCCCAGGAGCCTCCTATGCCAAGTTTTGAGTTGACTGTAGTAGATTTGAAAGGAAGGGAATTGGATCCTATTTTGGAACAAGCCAATCAACATTTTTTGTCTAATAACAGTTTTGTAAAGTCTAGGGCTTTCCATCAGTTTGCTTGGAGGGAAAACATGCACAATTTTGAGGAAAGATGTATGAATATGAAAATAGAGCATCCAGAAAAGGATGAAGCTTCTATTCAAAATTGAATAAAGGAAAAAATGATTCAAGAGTTCTAGAATATAACCCGTGAAGAAGTGAGATAGATGGTAAAGGCTACAAATATTTTATTATTGCCCAATTGGGACATTGTTGATGCCTTGATTTTCAATTTTGTGTCAAATAATTTGGGATTGCAAGATCAAAATAAAAAAGAATTCTTGGGAACTGCATTTAGTAATTACCAAGCTACTCTTGTCATGTGGTCATTGATAAGAGGATCCAGGACTACTCCATCATAGCCTAATGATTCAGCACTAATAGGGAGTATCATTGCGAGGAGAGTTGCTAATACCTCACATGTCTAGGTAGCTCACATGAATGTAGATTACTCTCAATTTTCCTTGGCTACTACAAAGAGGGAGGAAAAGGAAATGATTGAGCTGCAGAGCAAGTATGAGGCAATTGTGGATGCCTACAATAAAGAGGTAAAGAGGAGAATTGAGGTTGAGAATAAGCTAATGGGGAGGTCCACAAGACCAAGAATAACATACCCTCACCCCCTTGTTGAACCTTTTAAATCCACTCCCTTCATAGAGGTACCAAATACACCCCAAAGGCCAGAATATTATACTGCTGAGGACTTTGAAGAAGAAAAAAATAAATTGTGGACCTTGAATGTGGAATTGAATGTGAAATATGAAGAAAGATTAAGAAAGACTCTTACATATTTGGGGGATAAAATTGAATGGCCACTAGTTTATGATCAGTTGGCTAGGGTGATCAGTATCTAGGATGAAATGAAAGCAAGTGAGAGGTTTTGAATCCTATTGTAAATAAATTGGTAAGAAGGAGGAAAGAGGTGACATTTTTGTGTTATTCTGTTATAAAAGTTTCTTGTGATCAAATCGAGAAAACTTTTGGTATTTTTTTTTATCTTACTGACTTTGACAATAAGAGAATTCATTTGCAAAGAATAATAGTTGGCTACTTAGATAAGTACAAGAGCCAAAAGTTTATTTTGTTTCCTTGTGCCCTAGATAAGAAAAATAATTTGAAAAGCAAAGATGAATGGGCTAAGGAGCTTGATGATTTATTTTGTTTAAGAATGAATCAAGTTATCAATGAAATAGGGCATGCATGGTGGGCCACAACTGTAGACACCTAAATCTGATTAGACCACTTCGATAATCCTATTTAGCTATCTCTAAAGGCATCATTAATTAAATTCCTATTTAATTAATCCTTTTCCATCCCCTAGCTAATTAATTTAATTAATCATCTATATTCCTAATTGATAAATCAAATAACCCATTATTTATCAATTAAATCCTATTCTCCTATCTAATTCCAAATCCCAAATTTATTAAAATCACTTTAATAAATAAAACCCGCAAATATAATAACCCCTAAACTATCCTAAATCCTCCATTTAGCCTAATCCACCCCATTCACCCATACTAACCTAGCTTAGCCACTAACTCACCCACCCTCATGAATGCCATCCACTCGCACATCTCTAACGTCCTTAATCTAATCATAACCCAATCCTAATCCCCCCCTAACCTTGTCACATTCCCTAAGTGATCTTAAGACTTTCCTAAACCAAACCAAAGTCCCCTCCCTCAAAATATCCCAACCATAAAACTTTATCCCAACCACAAAGCCTTCAACGCTCTTACATGCCCTTAAAAGCTCTTACAAGCCATTATGAGGGCCATTTAAAGCCTTGAGCCTCCCTTGTTTACTCATCATTTCCCTTTCCTCCATCCACTCACCCTGTGACATGTTTCACTCTCTGATTGGTGCTAAACAAGCATAATCCATGTGCTCCCCTTTAAGTGCATCCTAGCCCTCCTTAAGCTTTCATCTCTCCTTGCATCTTAGCCCTCCATCCCTCAAGCCCTTGGCCTATAAATTGAACCCTCTCCCTTCACTAAAATCAATCATCCTCCATGAAAAGTTATAGTGCTATTTTGAGAGCTCATAAACTACCAAAATACCATTATAATGTTGGAATCACTCCATGACTCCATTGTTGAAACCTTGCCTCACTCACTCCATCCATACATCTAAGCTTAAAGCATAACTTGTGAGCATACATTCCTAAAATCAAGGACAAATCCATTGCATCATTGTGTTATACCATTTGGAGCTTACCATTCTTGGTTTGCCTCCATTTTTTGGTTATAACAAATTGGTCCTATCATAAGTGTTTACTTGTTTTTAGTATTGAAAATCTTTTTTATACATTAGTGTTCATGTTACTCTACTAAATCTAGTGTATAAATTTTAGCATGCTCGGTGGGACCTTGCATTTGGGTCAATCTAACCTGTTTTTAACTTTTTTTTTTACTAACCAATTTAACCTTGTTTGCTTGTAGGTTTTTGTGTTAGGTTTGTTGATCTTATTGTAGGTATGCAAGTCACCTTTTGGAAATCATGATCCTAGCCATCTCACCACTTTCCATTTTTGAGACCTCAAAAATCAGCATTTTTCTATGAACTCGCAACCCCAGGAACGTGATCCCATGACGCGGGAATGAGGCCATTAGCCGGCAGGAACATGAACCCATGACAGTGAGTTCACAGTTTATCACTAGACAGCTGCCACCTGACTAAAAAAACTTTCTCTACATCCTCACCAACAAATCCTCTAGTGGGAACGCACTCAAGAAAGGTAGAATCATCATTCCTACTTGTGAGAACGCATTTTTTATGTAACTGCTGTAAAAAAATTGTATTAACTTAATCTTTTGCCCGCATTGCAGGAATGTTGTAAAATCGTAAACCAGCAGGATTGTCATATTCAAAATGAGCTCCCTAGTTTTTATTTTTATTTTTACCAATTTTCTTGGCATTCCTGCACCTTGGTAGGCCTACAAGAATGCATCCCTGTGAAAGAAATTCCTAGTGGGATCGCGAACCTTCTTGTGGGAATGCTACACTTACAAGAACACATTTTCCTACATTTTCTCTGCAGGAATGCTGTCTATTTTTGTTGTTCATGGTAAAGTCATTGTCACTTGTCTTTGAAAATTTGGGAAAAATGAACTTGTATGTTTAAGGACCCCACAAATCAAACACTTCATTTTGGTGCATTAAAAAGAACAAACAAATCTCTCTTTTGCATGCAACTTAGGTAAAGTTAATTTTTGAACACTTCAGAAATTTGTTAAGTTAAAAATAAATCAACAAAAAAATCAAATTGAGTAGTTTCTTCATTGGACTCACCCTCTTTAATCACCCATCATTCTAACCATTGGTTGCAATATCAACGCCATATATGGGGATGGGTCCACCTAAGAGAGTGTTAAGTGTTCCATAATCAAATTCTACTTAAATAATTTTTTGAGGGTTTGTCTTAAACTTATAAGATTTCGTGAATGTCCACAAATCTAGATTAGATCGATCACACTTCAAATTTGGACTTTAAAATTGAACAAAAATCAATTGACGTGGAGGGCCTCCAAGCACACACTTGACAGTCATATTTTACACATCTTTATTTTGGGCTTAAAACAAACTCACACTCAATCTTGAATGCCATAAAAAAAATCAATCCATACTTGATGTGGAGGGCCTCCGGGTGCACAAGTTTACTTGTGTTGACCCTAACTCTTCATTTTTCTTTCATTCTTTGATCGCATTTTCTTTTGTTGATGCTTCAAAATTGGAATAAACATTGTATCCTAAAATATGAGTTCTTGCAAGGTCTAGATCAGAAAACTTAAGCGTCAGTTGGAAAAGAACTCTGTCTTTTAGCCCAAGATCATCCAAGTCTTCTCTCCCCTTGTCATATTTTGAGGCCATCTTGGGTGCATGAGATTAGGATCCAAAATCATGTTTAAATTTTAGGAGGCCTACTTGGGGATTTCATCACCCCTTAGGATGACCTCAACTCCAACATTTCAATGGAGTATAAAGATCAGGAGGTGAATCCAAAGAAACCTCTCTTGAGATCAAGATTTTGTCACTCGAGCTAAGCCTCAAGGAACTTTATACCCTTGAGAAGTGAAAGAGGAGAAGTGGGTTACTGCTCCTCTCAACTGTGTGACATCTTTTTGGTTTCATCTATGGATTTGGGCCTCATGTACCTTGGGTATATCAAGGACTCCCTAGCTAAACAAACTGTCAACCTTGTAGACAACCATCTAGGATGTTAATGTGTTTGAAGTGACTAATCGAAACATTTATAAAAACATACAGACTCCTTAGCGGAAGTATCACATTCTGGGAATCAAAACTTCTATCTAGTTTTTCTTATCTATTGCTTGATCTTTTACTTGTTGAATGAATGTTTGCCAAGCATGGTCAATCCTACCATAGGGCATACTTAGCGTAGTCACTGCCTCCAGAGAACCCCATAGTTGTGAGTTTTAATCCTCAGAAATATCTCATGTCAAGCCATCCCAAGACTAAGTTTAAGAAGGCGAAGCTTCCTCAAATACCAGCCTACAAGGAAATTGAAGCAGAGCATAAGAAGTATACCCTCAACCCCAAGATTGCCAAATTGGATCAAATTGAGAAAGATGAAGCTAAAATAGCATTGCAAATAGAATGGGACTACAAAATCCAAAACCTAACCCTTCGACGTTGTGTTAATATGAGCCTTATCAACAACTCTACTGTTACTCATTCTGATTAGGTCCTTCATTTTTCCACACACACTTACACACTTGTAGGTTTAGTATCTCATCTAGGAATTGCACTATCCCACCTAAGCATTTGAAGTCAAACCATCTCCTCTCATCTTAGGTTGTTGAAGAAGAATCCTCCACCTGCATTGTTAAAATCTTAGCATTTTTTCCTCACTCATTTAGAAACATTTTTTTGCATCACATCTCTCATCATCTTGAGCATCCTTGAAACACAACACTTTGCTAGGAATAGGTTGCTTTTGGTGTCCCACATCACCTTGAGCCAAAGGTTAGGGTTGCACCTTTTGCATCACCATCACATTTCCTGCATTCATATTTTAGGAACACACAAGCTTCTTTCACTCAACACCATATCATTTGGACACCCTTAGTATCATCCCTCGCTGCATTTAGGAGAAGCATCCTTTCATGCCACCCACCACACATTTTGGTAGGCACACATAAAAAAAGACATGGATCCTAGTCATAGTAGTAACATATCTTGAGCTCAACCATACTCCGTGGTATCCATGACACCATTAGACCCACCACCACAAATGCCAGAAGAACCAAGATCATCCATAGATATTGAGGCTTTCATGAACCAACCTGGTCATGCTACTATCGTAAATGCCATCATAGATCACAACAAGGAAACCATCATGGCAAATTTCTTATGAGACAATGTTGGTGTCTTTGAGTTTGGACGTCCACCACCTATCAACATAGAAAATCCTACTCACCCTTTGTTTGGATGGCAACCACCTTAGGTAGAACCAGCAAACCCAAATATACCCTTAACCCAGGTGCCAGTTCCCATTCCACAGAACACTCATCCCACTCTCACTCAACCATTAGTGCATACTACATCTCAACCAACCTCAAGGATACCATTTGCATCTATTTCCACCACCCATTTTTTTGCTCCAACAAATCCCCCATTTGCACCTAGCAGCACTACCTTTTCGTTTCCACCCCTTATCACATCTAGTCCATTTGCCACTCAAATACTACCATTAGGGTCCAATACCTCATCCTCCATCCCACCAAACATTACTATCAACCCCTTTGTAACTAGCCAAAGCTCTTTAGCCACTTTTCCTTTGGGACCTTGGAATTTTGCTGCGACACAGGCACCTATCATTAGTCTTCCCCCTATCACTACAGTTGTGTTCACACCTTCTACACTATTATCCACTGCTTCACATAGCTATTCACTCCCACCCCTCACCAACTATTTCTCCATGCCACCTTTAGGAAATAACCCAAATCTACCACCACTATAGTTCTCTATAGTAAACCCTTTGCCGCATATTAATTACCCTGTGCCTACTCCAAATCAGTCCTACTCCCAAGTAGGTGCACAACCTACATATATTGGGCATGGTATATATTCCCAGAGCATGGCACAAGCATCATCTACATTACCACCATTCCAACCATAGTCTTCACACTAGTAGTATGCCCAAGCACCCACACAGAACTATCTCATAGGGTAGCAACCTCATGGTTATCCACCACACCAACCTCAATAGATGCAACAGTATGTACAACCCATGTTCCAACAAACCATAGCATCCACTCCATCGAGGGCACCTGGATTGGGGGCATCTGCTCCTCCACCTATAAATTCTGAATGGGAAGAAATGAAAAATTCCCTCAAAGCCCTCAAGGATGGGATAAACACCAAGACTTTCAAATCTGAAAATGATTTCCCATATCCTTTTGATAAGACTATCACGTTGACTCCATTTGCTAAACATTTCGAGATCCCCAAGTTTAAAAAATTTAGGGGGAAAAGTGATTCAGTCACACATGTTAAGGAATTCTATATGCATTATCAGGAGGTAGCTTATAGTGATGTGTTCATCATGCAGCTCTTTCCCAAGAGCCTAGCAGGACTAGCTTTGGAATGGTTCTGTCGCATCCCTCAAGGTACTATTAAAACTTTTGCAAAACTTTCTGAGGCCTTTGTTGCTCAATATACCCATCTCATTGAGACTGAATTATCTATAGTGGACCTTGTCCACACCAAACAAAAAGGAGGAGAAAGTCTTATAGAGTACTTGCAATGTTGGCAGATCCTCACAACAAGGATCTCTTGCACCATCCCTCAGTGCCATCTTGTCAAGATGTTCATAAACAATGCACACCCTAGCCTCGCTCATCACATGGTTATGAACTATTTGCAAACATATAAGGACATTAAAGAAAAAGGAATGGGCCTTGAGCAAGGTCACTGTACAAAGAAAATACCCAAGACCATGGTTCAAACAATGACAAAACCCGATATTGGAACAAGAACAAGAACATAGTGATGGATGGTGCCATTGGCACTCAACAGGTCCATATTGTTGGAGTGGCTACCAATGTTCCCACCACATTTTTCCAACAACAAACTTATCAACAGCAACCTCATGTGTGTCACAAGCCACCCATGCAAACTCATCAGCAAATATAGGTTCCTCATAATCAAAGTAATGCTATCACATTGGTGGTAGGTAGTAAACCCTGTGTTTAGAGGCAACCACAAACATACACCCCATTGGGGGAACTTCTTGATACAATCTTCAAAAATTTGGCCAAAGATAACCTTGTTCGATATCCACAAACACAACCCTTGGAACCCAATCAGTCTAGAGCATCTTAGTACAAAGATAACGAATATTGTAAATTCCATCATGTCAAAGGGAACACTACCCTTAAATGCATGCAACTCAAGGATTATGTATAGGACCTCATTGACCAAAAAGAGATCACAGTGGGGGCACAACCCTCACCCAATGCAGGATTAATGATGTATCAAAATGCTTTCCCCACTCATAACACCAACCTAGGAAAGGAACCTACAAACCCTCCTGTCAACAAACCTAACAATGCTCTAGGTAAACAAGGTGACAATCAAGACACATCTCAGAATTATACCTCAGCATACTTAGACTATCGTAGCTTAATTGGTTGCATATCCCAAGTTGAACCATTTGTCAATGTCATCAATATCAAAGGCCAAAACACTTAGTTTGCAATTGCTACCCATCGAACATGACTTAGTATAGTTGGCCCACATGTATCCATGCAAATCAGAGCACCATCAACACGACAACCTCCATCTCGAGCATCTCCATCAAAATCACCTTCACTAGGGCCACAGTATAACATCTTGGAACACCTTGGAAATACGTCAACCCAAATCTCCATCCTGGATCTCTTACAGACAAGCCCACTATATCAAGAGATCCTTGACAGGACTCTACGTGAGTCGCGTATCCCCTCCGACATTAACACCACTAATTTTAGCAACTTGGTTGGCCATCTTTTAGCCTCATGTGCCTTATCCTTCAAAAATATTGATATCCCAGCAGTTGAACTGGATCACATCCTCCCACTTCGCATAGTTGTCATGGTTTTTGACTTTGCAGTTAAAAGTGGCATGATAGATAATGGATCGACTCTAAACCTATGTACTCTAAAGTTCATCAAGCAGGCCGGATATACTAAAGCAGATATCATCAATGAGGTGATCACCATCAAGGCATATGACAATTTGGGGCGTACAATTGAATGAACAATCTTGCTCCCTATCAGGGTCAACCTAGCCACTCAAGAAACACTTTTTCATGTAGTTGATCTTAATCTTCCATACAAAATCCTCCTCAGTCACCCATGGATTCATGCCATGAAGGCCATTCCATCCACATATCATCAATGCGTCAATTTCTACATAATGGCACTGAGATAACCATCCATGCAGATCCTGAACCCTTTGCTTATTGGAATGTGGTTGAAGCTTTATACACCAATCACTATCTTGGGATCGAAATTGGCACCACCATGGCTAGCTCCTCTAGCACCTGCCACAATCCATACACCATTTTAGCCTCCACTCTCTCCATGGTTAAGATCAACTACCAAGGTTGAGGAAAGTATAGTCTCACAGATGCTTTTGTTGTTGGTGCTCTACCACTTGACCCACATACTCAAGGATGCCCAATACATGAAGGGCCTATACCAGAAACTACCTCTCAACTTCACCAGTTGGGCCCTACCACATTTATCACCAAAGGTATCCTTGATGGAGTAGAAAATACACCAAACATTAACACATGGCTATACAAGGAGCCACCTCCTAAAAGTGAAGCACTTCTTGATCACTTTAAACAAAAATATCCTTGGTCACATCGCTTGGCCACGGATCAATGGGATTATCAAGGAGGTACTTTAGGCTACCAGGAATCAGGTATGAGATAGCCTATAGAAGCACACCAAGGGTAGAAAACCAAAGGCTTGGGCTATGGACTCCCCGCAACTAGGGGCACTACAATGGAAGTCCATGCCTTTATGACCATCCAAAACACTCTCGTTGAGGTTGAAGACATCCCTAAGGAAGTTGAAAAGAAAGCTTATGACAATATTTTCCTTGACAAAATAATCCTCGGAGCCTCTGTACTCTGCCAGTTATCATTGAACCTCATAGACCTCCCCCTCACTCACCTCGAACTCATAGATTGGGACCAACCAAGTGTCGTTCATGTTGACAAGTTCTCTATCAAGCACGCACTCCTTAAATTCATGGGGGCAGAAATGCCACATAAACAGACATCTCCACCATCGGCATATATCTACAAGCTGGATCCAGCAGGTTACTTCGGGGAGGAGGAAATCTCTAGTCGCAAAATGAAGTTCCAAAAGAAACAAAAAAGATAAAAGATAAAAGAAAAATATCCCATGGTGAAAACTCCTCTGGAGCACCATTGGGTGACTCAAAAAATGAAATAGAAATAAAGGGCGTATCCAATGATGAAAACCTCTCAGAGGCACCTGAGGATGGAGATTTCATCCTCCCCCCACAGGAGCATTGATCTCCTATATCTTCAGTTTTGACAGAAGAATCTTGGCCCATAAATATTAGTCTGACAGAGATACCACATATCACATACATCGCAACCTCTTTACCCTTTGAACAAGCAGAGCTTCTTCTTGAAGTCCCCCATGAAAATATAGGCTAGATGACACACTATTTAACAAGTGGATGGTAGAAATAGCTCCTGGTGAATAGTTTGAGGAAATAGAAACTAATAGTGATGAGGTGTAGGGTGATGAGATCCAAATCATTGACACCATCACTACACAAGGCCAACAAGGAGAAGAAGACAAGAATTATTAGTCACTTTTAGTTGTAGACCTAGGCCCATAGGACACTGATACAACCAAACAAGAGGGAAAAGTAGAAGTTATTCCCACTATGTAGGATAAAGATGGTGAAAGCCCATAGGTGGAGACTAACTTGTAATCATAAAAAAAAATGTCATCATTAGTTAGCTTGGTAGTTGCATACAAAGAGGGATTAGAATAGTTACCAAATCAACAATAATAGATAATGTAATAGAAGTGGACCCACTAAAAGGAATGTTTGATCTAGGAATCTTTTGTTATCCATATTTTTGTCATTTTGTGATAGGTGTATGTAATTATCTCCTAAAAAGGACACCTATCAATTTATCTTAGCTTGTAGCTTGTTGCATCTCACATTATATAAGTGAGATTCCAAGGCTAGAGAAGGGTCCAATTTTCTAATGCTTAAATTTGGGATCTGTTCTTTATATTTTTCCATTTTGGTAATGGCTATTATAGAGAATGGATATAGGAGAGGAGTCAATTAGCCTCTAGCCTTCCTAAAGTTCCTTGGATTCTTGATGGGCCAGAGACATGGAATTTGTTAACCTATAAACTTCCTAAAGTTCCTTTGATTCTTGATGGGCCAGAGACATGGAATTTGTTAACATATAAACTTCCTAAAGTTCCTTGGATTTTGGTGAGGACATCAATATGATAGGAAAATTAAGATACATCTTGTTGTAACAAAATACATTTAATTTTTAGACTAAAATGAAAAGGGTCCTTAGCTTGTTTGACCCTCTTGAACATAATGTAAAAGGGTCCTTAGTTTGAGCTTCACTTGGTTTCAAGAATACTATAATATTCTCTACTTAACAAGGCCAACCACGTGAAGGTGGAAGCTCATCTAGCCTCACCCCCCTTCCCCTAACATCAATCTAAAGTACCCATTATCATATAATTACATACTTCATTCATTCATTCATCTATTTATGAACTATAACATTCAATCAATACAATCACATAACATTCATTAATACGATATAAAATTCATTAATACACAATACTAATCAAGACTTCATTAAAACATAACAATATTTATTAACATAAAATAAAAATTTGTATTAATATGCATCATTCATACATAATTACTTAAAACAAAGTTCTTTCATTATCCAACAAGGTTTATCAAAGAAGATTTTTAAAACATCATTTCTTTTTTTTGTTTTTCTAAGCTCTCTTAAGAAAAGAACTCATAGGAGCATCCATATCTACATCATTCTCCTCCTCTTCTAGCATGTGTAATGTCAAATTATGATGGCTCCTTCTTTTTGGAGGAGCAGGAGGTTGCTGCACTAAAGGGGGCTTTGTTGCAAGAACAAGTGAATGGGATAAATTGGCATACTCTTTTTTCTTTTTCTAAATATTACAAGTCTATAATTAAGTACAAATACAACATAACATGTGTTTTTCTTACCTAAAAATGCCACGTCATGTACATTAATATTTTGATTCGCCACCACGACAACATGTTGAACACTTGGAATATGGTCCACTCCTTCAACATGATGTTCAACATGCTCTGAAATATTCAAAAAAAGGATACACATTGAATTGCAATTGAAGATGTTAAATTATATTGATAATTGCATAATTAATTTCCAATAGAAAATTAATACCTCCACCACTATAATGCACATCATGGCCTTTGTCACGAGTAGGTTCTGTGGTAGGATATGAAGGCTGCAGTAAAATGTTATGCACATTATTATCTAGTCAATTTGCATTTAAAACTAATACCAAAAAGAATCTTCTCAACTATTCAATTTCATTTACTTTTCATCTGACCAATTTACCTGTAAGATATCATTTGGTGCACTAGATTCTTGGGCAAGGCTTACAGATTCTTCGCATAGGTATGTAACCACAACTTTATAGCCTTCCTTCAAGGAAATTTTTCTATCTTCATCTATGACCTCCACATTGAATTCTATACCCTATATTTTTTGCTTGATAACATCAATTTTCCATGTATGGTTTCATTAAACAAAACTATTTGCAACATTATATTTTTTTAAAAATGAAATTTCATTGCTTTACTTACAAGTCGAGACTAGAAATTCATAAAGCCACTAGAGCCAAGTTTGTGTTGGCCAACCTTTTCTACTCTCGCTTTTGTAGCCACGGATGTGTCCTGCAATCTATGAACAACTTCAAACATCTTAGATTATATATTTGCAAATATCAATAATTAGTGCATGATTACAATGTACTCAATACTATAATGACATACCTCTTTTTTCCTATGCTGCTTCATTATCTCTATCTTCACATAGCCTTTTCTCCTTTGCATCTTCTATTATTTCATTCCACTCCATCAGTGGAATCATAGGACAATCATACTTTGGGTTATCCTTAAGAGCCCTTCTATATTGATCTCTCATAGTCTTTATATGATTTGCTACCCTTTTCAGAAGTAGGCTAGTGTCAAAAATGTTTTTCCCAAATTTCTCCTCAAAAGATGCAATCAGCTCACTTTTTAATTCCACAACTTGTACATTCTACCTTTTAAAAAAAAAAAAGATTATTAGATCAATAACTTTAATATATTACAATAAATAGAAGAAAAGAAAAATTATGTAGCAATGATATGAAACTAAATACCTTTTACGTATGGTGGGTCCAAATAGTTTCAACGTCATATGAAAAAGATGTTCAAAGAAAGCATTATTACCTACAAAAACATAAAGGATTTATCAATCCAAAATGAGTAATGTAAAAGTAAACTAAATTTACACTTTAAATAATAACAAATTTAAAGCACCTAGAAGCTTTCGTTCTTTTAACAGAAACATAGTTTTCTTATTCAGCAATAATGTCCCTTCATACGAACCAGTACTAATCACATGAAGTGCTCTAGGAAATGGATCAGCTTCAGTAGTACTGCTCTCTGTTGCTCTATCAACTGAAACATCATGACAGTTCTAGTACTGCTCTCTATTGGTCTACCTCCCTGCCTATCTCCATTTCTCTCTATGTGTGGGTATATATGTATGTATGTATGTATGTATGTGTGGTGTGTGTATGCATTTGTTTGTGTGTATGCAAGTTTCTGTAGACATCATTTAAGCACTAATATGCTACTTTTTTTTTCATCAACTTGTAGAAATACATTACAAATGGCACATTACAAAATATAGAAAAACAAGGTTTTACCAGTTCTAGTGGTCATAGATGAGGATGTTTGCATGGTCCTTGTTGTCGACAATGCACCAGGAAATATTGGACCACCAACTGAAGGAGGAGTTTGCACTTCATTATGACCTGAAGAATAGAATATTGTTAGCAAAGAAATTTGCAATGGATAAAGATCAAATGGGATAGTAGTGAGAAATGTCCACAAAAAAAAAAGGTAAGTGTTATAATGTTGACCAAAACAAACAAAGTGTTACTTACACAAAGGTTGTACGCAACAACCCTCACCATGTTCACCATGTGATGTTGCAACTGGTACATATATCTATACAAGAATACATAAAATTAAAGATCATGATCCATAAGATACTATAAAATATTAATATCAATTGAACTTCTATTACTGCTTTAGTCAAATTATTGCTTACCTTCAAAGATTGGATTCTATGGTCCAATTCTATTCTCAGTGCCTCTTTCTCCTCACTTCTATCACCCTCGATGATAATGTTAAAAAGCTCATCAGTGTATCTTTGCTTAATTTTTTGGGTGATGAATATAGGGTCAGTACTAAGGGCAATGTAATGTAGATATGACACTCGTATTTCAGATCACATTTGATCAGTGATCATTCTAGCTTTTTCCTATCATTTATGACATAAAATATCAGTATAATTTCATCAAAATAACTCCAAAGCCATAAATAAAAGAACATAATAATATGACATTTGTTTCTATATTAGTATTAAAATTTACAATAATTAATGTTTACCTCTATTGAAGGTGTCTAAGATGCTGCATCCATATCGCCTTGTGAAAAAAATTAGTAAGTCTTAGAAATCAGCAGCGAAATTAAAGTAATAGACTTACCAAAAAAATAATTAATAATAAAGTATATTGTATATGTAAATCATTTGTCTTAAGTTAAAAATTTAGTGTAACTAATTTTTATATCTTAAAAAATATTTGACATGTTCTACTTAATGTTTATATGTGCACATATGGTTTGGAAAGAAAAAATTGGTCATACAAGACCCCATCATAGTTGACATTGATCCTACCTAGACATTTCATTGATCATCATGATCTTCATCCATGTCATCATCATCATCATCATCATCATTATCATCATCATCATCACCATCATCATACTTGTCACTTTGATTGTTATCGTCACCACCATCATCATCATCATCTTGATCACTATCATCATCATGACCATCATCGCCATGATCATCACCATGATCATGATCATCATCAGCATCATCATCATCATTATCACCATTATCATTAGCATGACCAAAATAATCACGATCTTCTTCTTCTTCATCAATGGGTAACTTTCATTCTTGATAATCATTTACTTCCTCTTGTGCTTCTTCAATATCTTCTTCTTCAATCACATTATACTTTATCAGCCTTCCTCTTGGGTCATGTCTAACAACAAATGACCAACCTAGTTTGTGTGGAACACCAAAGTAAAAAACTTGCTCACATTGGCTTGGAAGAACATAGGGCTCATCTCCAACTGGCTCAAATGACCTTGTATTAATCATAGTAAATCCACTATTGTGTTCAATAATAGTCCTATCAGGATCATTTTGATTCAGTTGTAACCTGAACCATTTGACGACAAATAGAACAATTTTAAATGAATTAAAGTTACACTTAAGTATATCATCCAAAATGCCATAGTATCAATTTTCAGATTGTTGAGGATGTATATCAGTTCTAGATAAAATATTGGTGACCGCAAAGACAACACTTATCCTAGAATCACACATTTTCTTCATTTCATCTAATTTTTTTGTGTGGAATTTATAGCCATAGTAGTACATAGCTTTGTGGTGTTTGACCTGCAATTATTTCAAACATGTCAAGAATCTTCTCATTGATCTATGAGTTGATATTAAACTTATGTCTCATGATTAGTAATCTTATGCATACCTTTGTATCTCTTAAGCCATATATTAGATCAAGTACCATTGGCATAACATTGAGATTTCCATTACGATGAGCTTCTTTAACCAATGATGCAACACCATCCCATGTTAATGAACGACCATTTTCTTGAGACTGTTCAATCCATAGTGTCATCCAATCAAGATTGTTTGCAATATACAAGTGTAGTGCATCCCACTCATGACCAACTATAAAGAAGAAAATTACACCAATTAGAAACAACTTATATATATTGATGATGGATAAGAATTATTAAATTACAAAAAAAAACTTATAATTACCTCTCACCCTCTTGAATCTACCTTTCCCTGTCAGGTACTCCCCTTTGAATTTCTCATTATAGTTGGGATCCCAAATGCGATCTACATGGATATATGTTGCAAAATTCAGAAGATATTCACTAATATACACCATAGTTTGGTATATAATATATCCCTCTATCATAGAACCCTCAGGACGTGCTCTTTGCCGAACCATGCCCTTCATAAATTTCAAGTGCCTCTCAACCATCCACATTGATCTAGCTTGTACAGGTCCACACAAATCAATCTCCTCAACTTGATGTATGAGGTAGTGTTCTTGAGCATTGAAAAATGTTGAAGGTAAACACTTTTGCATTGAAAAGAGATTCAACACACAAAAACACATAAAGGAGATTTCAAATAAAATTATACAATAGATTTCAAATAAAAAGCTACAAATCTAAGAAAAAACACTTCTAACCTCATGTATTTTCCAAGATCATATATAACTTGTTTAATATTGTTGTCAAACTATTGTGGAAGGGATAGAGGTAGGATGAACTGCAATTATTAAAAAATGATCATTTCAATATATTATTAAATAATGCAATTGGTACTACATTCAATCTTACAAATATACTATAAATAGAGAACATGACTTACCTTGAGAAAGGTATGCCAATCATGTGTTTTCAACCCTGACCCAAAATCACCTTTCTTTGATAGAAGAGTTCTTATATTTGTAGCAAATCCTATTGGAATTTTTTTTTTTTTTAATGACTTATTTTAATGCATCACTTTGTTGCTCTGTTAATAACCAAGGGAGGGAACTTGTATTTATGCAGTCTCTATTACTATTTGATTCAATGAATTTTATTTTTTGCATAATTGGATTCATGAATGTCAGTACAAATTTTGGAAATTTGTTCTCTATCATTCCTTCCATCTAACATTTTCCATAGTGTCTCTATTACATTCTTTCCAATATGCATAGCATAAAACAAATGCATGATTAGGAGATCCTTGTAGTATGGTAACCTACTAAATTGAGTAGGATAACTTTTCATTCCTCTAAGAAGTTGGTCATTGATGCCTTGACAACCTTCACGAGCATCAATTATAGCATTAGTAAATATAAGACAATATCAAAATAAAAATTTTAAACTTTGAACGACAAATTGGACATTACCTTGATGATTTAGTCGATCGTATTCCAACTTCCATAAATGAGGTGTCATTCTTCATGGCCTTGATGATGTCTCTTCTTCCTATTGAAAATATGTTTTTTGGCAATTCGATACCTATGATTATTGTGGAGAAAGTGTCTAAACTCATCAAACACCTACTTTCCTAAACTTCTTGAATGACGACATTTCATCTTCGAACCACAAACTGGACATGCAAATTTTCCCTTTGTCTGAAGACCTAAAAGATCATGTATAATTGGATCACTTACAATTATCATGTGCAACTTAAGCATTAAATAGTAATGTGTAAGCACTATAATAGACCAAAAATATGTGATCTTAACAATATAACATATTACAAAAATGAGTTAGCCTAGGGGCATCATGTATTTTCCATACAAGAATTGCATGGAATTGAAATTGTCAATGTCCTATCGGTCTAGAGATCTCATACATAGTGATGCCATTCCATAACTTCAATAACTCATCAATTAGGGGCTCAATATACACGTTCATATCTTTAACTTGGTATTTACCTAGCAATTGAATGAACATAAACATTACGTAATTATTATAACTATTTTTATTCATTATTTATAAATTAATTTAGATAACTATAAAATAAAATAAATGCCTAGCACAATCATTAACAACATTATGTGCTCCCTCTTTATGGACATCCAAGGAGGAATGTTATTGTTAATAACAAAAATAGGCCACACTAAGTAAACAGATCTCATATCTTCATATCGATTCACACCATCCGCCGCCAATGAAAGCTTTAGATTATAAGGTTCTTCTTTAAAGTGTGACCATGCTTCTTCTATCTCTTTAAATGTAGAACCATCGGTAGGCATTCGCATATTGTCATCCTAACTTCTATTACATGCATGGTAATACATAAATTGTGCCAAGCTAGCGCACCTAAATAACCGTTGAAGACATGAAATAATGGGAATGTACCAAAGAACCTTGTGAGGCACTTTTTTTGTTATTTGATTTGACCAATATCTACTAACATGACAATTAGGGCATTCTGTTGCAAATTTATGTTCTTTATGATATAGAATGTAATCATTAAGACATGCATGTATTGTCTGCTAGTTCATTCCAATCCGATCCATAATGTTAGATAATTCTCGATGCAAACGAGCAAAATTTTTGATGGTGGTAACAAAAACTCACTAATCAACCTACAATAAAAAATATGCATTGTTAATATAATGAATAGTAATTGTATGCTAACACTGAAGATGAAAAAAATGACATACCTTAGCATACGTGACATTGCTACATTGGATATACCATTCATAACCTTTGAGTTCACCAACAACACTATAGCCGAGAGTATAGTTGTTTGGCAGCCTTCATATATGGGTTCGTGTGCCTTCTAAAGTAAAGGTATATCAAAACCATCTTCATCATCATTATCAGATTTTCTAGTACCATCATTGTGAGCCTCTTCATCACCTACCCCAATACCATCTTCTTCAATCATTTCATTTGGCACATTATCATCTTCTTCCATGGGAGTGTTATCCTTAGCTTGGATATTCACACCTCCATGTTCCTCCAGTAGGAAATCCACATTTAGCAATTGAAAAAAATCGTGGCCCCTTCAACATGACCATATTGCCTACAATGACTCTAGGCTATTGTGAGTAGAATTCTTTGATTCTTTAAGCCCTTACACTTTTTGCAAAGACAATAACATTTATTAGGTTTTCTTCAGAACTAAGCCCACAATATAGCCATTGTCTCATTATTTAGTTCTAGGTTCTTATTGTCAAGCGTGGTCTTTCTTCACAAGAAAATATACCTACAAATAAATTGGACATGTTGTAGTTAATGTTTATATCTGCACATATTGAAATTGTTGATTAATATTTTCAAATGTAACTAAAATGATCCTATAATTTCTAGAAGGCCTAGATGTTTGCAAAATGTGGATTTATAGACAATGTATCTTAGTTATTTGCAAACTGCCTCAAAGAGATGTTACAAGGTGAAAGTTACTTAGGTGCTAATAGCAACATGCCATGACTAATCCTGATAGGAATGACTAATGTGATTAATGCATCAACTAATGAAGATGAATAAAAGATTGAAACATATTAATGCAATCTTCAATACAGAACATGTGAGCTCAAAAGATGGG
This sequence comes from Cupressus sempervirens, assembly GCA_028749045.1. Taxonomy (NCBI): domain Eukaryota; kingdom Viridiplantae; phylum Streptophyta; class Pinopsida; order Cupressales; family Cupressaceae; genus Cupressus; species Cupressus sempervirens. The sequence continues at coordinate 47,955,868 of CM053787.1, forward strand.
TAAATCTCATAAACTCATGAGCCTAATATCATTACAATTTCAGCCATGAAATAATTGCAATTGAAATTTTTTGAAAAATAGGTCTAAGTGGGTTGGCCTAAGGGTCAAAAGAAGAAATCAAATTTCACTTTATTAGAAATCAATTAGCTTATGCAAGTTTGGCCTCATGGTGGTTGTACAATTTTAAAAAACTTAATCCTTAGACCATTTGGGCCTAACATCAAGGGACATGAATTTAGGACTCAAACATCTATAAAGGTTGGATGTTGAAATTCTTTAGAACATCCAAAACAATTCCATAAGCATATAAGAAGAGTAGATTGGCGAGTTCCACCTTGGAGGATGGTTTTGGAAAAGAAATTAGAGATCAAGATATCTAAAATCAACTGGATTTAGTGTTTAACTTAGAGTTTATAAAGGAATATTATATTTGGAGGATTCAAATTCTTGTAGATCTGAGTTTAGAAATGCAGTATTTGTTACAAGCAACCAGGTATGTGTTGATAAATATTTTGTGCGAATCATAGGTCTGGAGGTGTTACTAGGTGTTGGGACAATCATAGGTCTGGAGGTTCCAGCTGAAGGAGGATTATATTTTATGACAATGAAGGTCATGTTAGGGCTATATGAAGGTGTTCAATCCATTGGAAGGATCAGGAAACATTTGGAAAGGTGAGTTTGGTAAAACCCTTGGTTTAGGCACCTAGGAAGGAGGGTTTGTTGGTTGGGTGTGTAAAACTTGATGGAATCTCCTATGAATTTGAAAATCCTTTGTTTTTGATGACAAGACAACTCTATTTGAGGTCAAATGGTTTGTGAGATGAGATATGTTAGTGGTTGTTTTGTAACAAAAGGGCTAAAAGAGGGTTAATTGTGGGCAGCAGTGTTTATTTGGGTATTTGGTCCAAGGGAGTAGCATGAGCATTTGAAGTATGTTGTGTAGAATTCAAAATAGTATTTGGATATGGTCTTAGTTTTCTGAGAGTTTTGGGAAAAGTGAGAGAAAAGTGTGAAAAATTGATTAGGCAGGGCTAATTGGGAAATAGGCCTAGTGAAGGGCTTGTAGAGGGTTTTTGGTATCAGATAATAAGATGAGCATTAGGTAACCTTGGAAATAGGTTAGTTTAAGTTGTTTGAGATGTGTGAAGGTGGCAGAAACACCTAGTTGAAGTGAAGTCAAGATTGGAGCCTATTGAGGCATTGTGGGCATTTGATGGTTGTTGAACAAGATTGCTTGGTGAATCCATTTGAGGGACATGGGGATGATTTCTAAGATGTAGAGCCTATGGTGGAACAAGAGAATGGTATGTGCACTCTGATAAGGTTTGGAGTTGATTGGATCTAGGAGAGTGATCTTATGAAGAAGCTTGATTGTGTTATGAGAACACTAGGAAAGTCCCTCTTATTGTGAATAACTGAAAGTCCACCCAGGTCTTTGCATCAATGTCGAGAGCTAAAAGTGGAATGATTTCAAGGCAAGAAACCAAGCTCCAATAATTCCTCTTTAGAATTATAGCCAGAGTCCTAAGCATTCCAATCAAATGATTGTGTATCAATAAGAATTAACACAAAATAATCCTAAGAACATTAAGTAAGTTAAGCTGAAACATATAAGAAAATGAATGAGAGAAATTTTGTTACTTGTTACCTGAAAATAAAACCAATTGAGGAGGGAAGGTGATGCAGGGGCATCATATGCTCATCATAGGTACCTTGAGGGTCCAGGTCATCACAGAGGACATGGAGAATCTCATGGTATCAATTGGTCCATTTTGCAACCAACCATGGCCTTTGAAAGCATAAAGAGTCATAATATTGTATAATGTCTTGAAAGACTTTCATATTGAAAAGTTGTAATTGGGCATGGAATAGGATTTAGAGGTTGTCTAAGGTAGATGAGTCATGTGATAGGGTCTAGTATGATGTCATAATAATCTCAAGTCCTTAAATAAATTAAAACATTCAATAAGTCCCTTAAAAACATAGTTTATTGCTTTAGAAAATTCAAATCTTGAATGTAACGGCTAGATGGGCATTTTGGAGGGAAACTCTATAGTTTAAATTTTATGAAGGAATAGGAAGTGAGAGGAGTTGGAGTCGGTAAGGTACAAAGAACCCTTAAATCAAGCCCCGCCATAGTGAATATCCTAAAAATCACATGGCAATGGTAGCATCAATGACAAGATAATTATTGTGGTGTCCACAACACATGCCCCATTCCTCAATAGGAATGGGGACCCCCTACTTTTTTTGAGTCCTGGACTCGTAGTTTGGGAGTTGGGAGAAGAAAATTTGGTTAGAAGTTAGAATTTTAGAGTCAAAAAGTAAAAAAAACAAAAAAAAACAAAAATCAAAAATCAAAAAATAACAAAAAATTAGAAAAGTGAAAAAACACATTAAAATATATATATATATATAGAAAATTAAAATTTAAAAAAAATTTAAAAATTAAAATTAAACAATCAAAAATTAAATGAAAAATTTTGTGCCTCTCATGGAGGCATGCGCGCCCCTCATGGAGGCACACCGCATGCGCCCTCCATGGCGGCACCGCACGTGCGCCCTCCATGGAGGCACCGCGCACCCCTCATGGAGGCGCACCATGCGCATCCTCCATGGCAGTTCCATACGTGCCTCTCATGGAGAAGTCACACGCCACCAATGGAGGCGCCCCGCGTGCCCCCCTAATGCACGCACCCAAATAAATAAAATAAAAGGTCCAAAATTTGTCTTTCAGAGCTATTTTTCTTAATTAATCATTTTCAACTATCTAGACTAATGTATGCTTCTTTTTGTACGTTAAAAAAATATCCTTAACTTGTTGGGGTCATAACTTTTGACTCGGGCTTCAGAATTCATAACCGCTTACACCGCTGGCAAGAAGAACTGAAGATCTAATTTTAGTCCCTAAAATAGTGAGCTTTTAGTTGCTTAATTTTAAGGATCGATGAAAGTTTCAACTTGAAATTTTGAGCAAAAGACCTCCAAAAAAGCCATTTAAGAATGCCTAAAAAAATTTGCAAAAAAATATGAAAAAGATTCAAACATTTGATCACCTGAATCACTTGGTTTCTTGCTGGGAAGGATAGGGCAGTTAGAGAGAAGACAAAGGTCAAAGATACAAAGGTTGGACACATGAAGCAAAATAGGCTCCTCATCTTATGTAGCTATTAATGATGAGATTCAATGCAAGTGCCTTGGGATTTTAGATTAAAGAAGCACAAGGAGTGCAAGTTTATGAAAGTGATTGGCTATAAAAAGGGTGTAAATCATCAAAAAAGGGCAAAGAATGTATACAAAAAATGATCTAAAACCCCATTCAAGTAAAACCCAGAAACCATTTTCAAAATTGAGAAATTTGATTTTTTGGCGAATTGAGCTTTCGAGGTCCACAGCTACACAAGTCCACAACTCCATAGGTACACAACTCCATAGGTACGCAAGTCTGTAGCTCTGCAACTTTGCAGGTCCACATTTTTGTGTAGGTCCATAGCTCCACATTTTCATGTAGCTCTGCAATTCACAGGTGCACTAATAGTCAACTGCCAATTCCAAAAATAGCACTTTCCATGCATCGGGAGCGCATTTTGATGGCAAGTTAACTCCGACACACATCAAGTGAAGGGCCAGTTTCCATTGTTGATGCCTCCATGTACTTCCACTTTGACTGATGGCTTTCTCCTACTTTCTCTCTCATGCTTTCATTGTTTTTGACATGCAAAGGGCTCATGCATCCAAATAATTAATAAAATATGGATGGAGTTCCTCTAAGCACGAGTTAGATTATTAGTTTGTATATATTTAGTTTGTTTAAATGTTTTAAAAGCATTTTATTGCATCAAGATATCTCACTCTCAACACAAATTGAGGAGACAATTTCTTATAAATACCCCATTGTAAAATGTAAGAAGGGCCATCATTATTATGCAATAAAATTATGCTTTTGGTGCTAGGATTCAAAGTGTAGTTATTCTTTCCTAAATGTGTCATTGTTTTGTGGATTTTATTCATGAGATTGTGATTGAGCCAAAGGTTTATTGCGTTGTTTTTGGTTGTGCAATCTTTTAGTTCTGGTGTTTGCTAAAGATATATGAATTATGCTAACGTAACAAGCTTGAGAAGAGATCACCTGATTGTGTCTACATAGCTTTTTGTCTTGCATCAGTGTACTTTCCATGGACCTGTGATTTGATGAAGAGTGAAACATCATTCGATTTGTTAAAGATTCTCACCAAAAATTGCATCAGTGGATTCGTAGTGTGTTGTGTTCTGTAGCTTATGTCTGTTTAGGAATTTCAATTTCAAGTCATTCGATTTCAAATTATTTTGCTTTCAATTTTGTTATTTTCTTTGCTAACGCCCCTATTAGAGTAGGACCTCATAGTAGCTGCATTGTTAGAGTTGCATTCATTAAAAAATAGGATAATACAAAAATATTTTTCTTTTGGTGTGATATTTTGAGACAGCGAATAGATTTTACTTCAATTCCAAGATAAGAGAGTTTTAGAACTATCAAAGGCCTCCTTGTGAACAATCACATTTATCTTCTACTGAGCAGATTTTGGTACGTCACAAGACAAACACTAAAGCTTGGAGTGGATCCTTAAAAAGATTTACTTTTCAAGAGAGGAATTACACTATAGATTCCTACCATTGACCTTGTGCAAAATAAACGCCCAATAGAAGTGGTGCTAGAAGGAGGGCCTGAACCATTTTACACTCCTTGGAATGAAGGAAATTTGACAAAGTTTCAAAATTTTACACTCTTGCAATAATTTGCACTTCGCACAAGTTCAAAATTTTTTTTTTGTTTTTCAAAAATTCAGGTGCGCAGCTCCGCAGGTCTGCAGGTACGCAGATCCGCAGCTCTGCAGCTTTGTAGATCCATAGCTCCGTAGATTTGCAAGTGCACAAATTTTTTTGGTGCACTATTTTGAGAAAGTGTGCTTCTCCAGAGGTGCACTTTTCTAGAATAAACACAAGTTGTTAGAACTTAGTCACTTTCACAGCATCACAGTGATAAAGGGATTCCAAGAACTCCACCCATTCACATTACACATTTCATCATCATCATTCACTTTGCATTCCACTTCACACATTTCCATCATTATGCACCATGTCTTTCTTCAATGCCCAAAGTCCACCTTTGAACCTAACTAGACCATTACATGACTTGCCCAAAAATCTTGAAAAGTTTTGCCCACGGTTCATCTATGGAGAATCATGAATAGTAGAGGATCATCGTAAAATTTTCAAAAAGATTTGTAATTGAAACTAGATTCAACATATGTATGTGTTATGCTGCCCTTTTCCTTACACTTTGTGGGAAATGGCATTCAATTGGTACCTCAATCTGCCACCATCATCAATAAGGGATTGGAACTCTTTTGAGAGAAAGTTTCTAGAACAATTCAAGATCTATATTGATCCAACTATATTATATCACTAGTTCATCTTGATTAAGAGGGATCCCCATGAGACTATTTCACAGTTTAATCATCACTTCTATTGGATGTATCAAAGAATGGAGTTTCCCTACGTTATACAACAAGAGGCTACCATCCAGATCTATTTTGAGACAATGGATTCATTAACTTCTATTTTTCTAAGAAGGCTCCCACCCAGAGACATTGATACCATTGAAAAGGTCTTCAAAGAGGCTATTACATTCACAAATCAAGTTACTGCTACTCCAATGCCAACAATCACATATTCTAGAAATGGGTCTCAAAAGACCACTTTCTTTGAGCAAAAAGAAACTGCATTCACTGAAGGAGAAAGCAATATGGCTAGAGAGCTTAAGGCCATGAAGGAGACAATGTCTCTTTTATCTAGTGAACTTGTGAGAATAAAGTTGAATTCCTCAATAAACCAAGGCAATCATCCAAGACAACTTTCTACCCAGAACAATTATCCTCGAAATCAGAGTGGAAATTTTGGCCTTTACAACAACATCAACAATGAGAATAATCATATTACAGGTATGAGTCCAAGTAAAAATGGGTATGGGCACAGTGATTTTTCGTATTACAGGTATTACTCCTTGTGAATTCTTCGCTTTAAGGACAACCTCAGTAGAACTAAACAAGAAGAATCAATGTGCTTGAATCCTCATTTGAGTCATCTTCTCCATGAGTAGTGAAGTAATTGCCTAGTGAGATAAATGAACTTCTACACTAAACCTAGCAAACTTCTAACTTCAACAGTTCTCTTTTATTTCAATGCCAAAATCTCATCAATTGAAATGATAATTGATAAATCATTACAAAATCATTATTTTAAGCAAAATAATAACCCACAAATAATATTTATCAATCATCAGATAATTTGCAATACTTTCACCCACCATACCACATTTCATATTATTTGACAATATATAATGTTACTTAACTTCTAACTCATCAACAATCCGACAATGAAGCACATTGATGAACCCTGAAATGAATCTACACCAAAGATGAATTTGGGTTTCCATCAAATCCACTAAGAAATCCTAAAGGTTTCTGCCCTCAGGTTTCAAATAGGCAAGCCAAATTCTTACAAACTTTTCCAAATAAAGATATCAAACCAAGTATAATCAAGCATGAACCTCTCATTCTTTAGTAGCATATCTTGGTGACTTTTCATGTTCCCTCTATCTATCTCTTAATATTCTTTTTCTTTGTCTCTTTATTATTCGTCTCTTGAAAATTAAAATGACTACTAGTTTTTTTCACTAAACTCAATTAAAGTCCTTTTATTACTTTATTAAATGATTGATTTAAGTTTTTATCAAATTTGATATAATTTGACAACTTAAAGCTTAATTATCTAATTGATTTCTAATGCCCCAAGAAAGGGACATAATAGTGGTACTACACAAATTAACTTGTAAGGGATCTTTTACTGTTCATAGTTTCACACCTCTATTATGAGGTTATTTTTTTTCCTTATAATCTCAAATTCACTTACATGTTGTGAGGTGCAAGCCCAAGAATTTGAAAGGGAGCTTTTGTTTGAAATTGATTTTCTTAGATAGGCACAACCTTTAATAGGGAAATGCCATCTTAGAATCAAAATGGAAGTGCCTCTTTTACATGCGTTTCTTAATGAGATGATAAAATTAGAGTCTAAATTGCATGGACTCTAGTATGTGCTTCAATGAGAGCATGGCTTTCAAATTTCACATTTTCAAATTTGTTGTTCCAAATTAGATTTTCATATTAACACTTTTGCAATATACGTTACGTTTCAATGTTACAGTTTACAAATTTCTAAGTCTTGTTTACTATATTTTCTTGCTAGTTGCTTTTCTTTCTTATTGGTAAGGTCTTTATGTTATTTAGTGATTTTCATCCTTTCTAATCCTCTTTTTGTAGGATAAGAATTATTCTTGTTGGCATTTTTGGTCAATCCCAATTCAATGCTTATGCTATGTGAATAAATGTTTACAGTTTGTGAAACAACACATATTGATCAGCACTTCCACGCTATCATTTAGCCCTTTTGTGCTTAGGGATTTTTTCCATATATTTTATTCTATTGTATTTTTTTTCTTTTTTTAATTTTTTATTTTTATAAGCTAACGTGCTATAATAACCCTATATCATAAGTTAAGAGGAATAAGGCCAAAGGTCACTAAATTTTACAAGAAGTCACAAAAAATAAATTTTAAGAAGGAAATTGAGAGGAGAAATCAAATATTGGCAATATCAATGAATATTCAAGAAACATCAATTTGTTTGCCAACCTAAACATAAAACAATTACAAAGAGAAGTGATAGGTGTTTTACAAAGGAAGCAATCAAAGAAAGTTTAAATTAAAGATTTAAACTATATTTTTAGCTGACTACCTTTGGCATCTCATTGCCCAAGTTTTTAGATACATCAGCAGTAAGGTGATAATGATTATGTGAAGGTCGAGTGAGTCTTTAAATAATATTTTACTCCAAACATAAAAGTGATTCCACTTTATTAAGGAAGAGCATTATTGAGGCAGCAACATATGATTAATTGTTAAGGTAGTAGTTAACTAAAAGTAGCAACCTTTGTTAATTTAAGTTAAAAAAATTGGTAGGAAAAATTTGTGTTTGCAATGGTAGTGTTTCCAAAGGGGCTTGGATTATGACTAGTGATTAGTATAGATGGTTTAGTGACTATCCTCAATTTGAAAATATCAAAATTTTGATTTGTTTGGAATTTTTTTGTACTTAAATTAGATTTTTTGATTTTTTAGTATTCTATAATTTTTAGTTTCAATTGCGTACTTTGCAAAATAATGGAAACATAATAAAATAATGCTGATAATTACAGAACAACAAATACATGCAAAAAGTAAGTTTCTTAAAATTTTATTTAGATCAGTTATCTGGATTCAGTACATACTAGGACTTATCAGCATAGATTTGATTTATTAAGTATTTGCTAAGTTTAACTCTAAAAGTAACTTGAAAAGTGAATAAGTATCTAAAAAGGAATTTAATTCCTCACTTCTCACTTTTGAATTAGAAAGTTTGAGAGTAAAACCCAAAATCCTCTTTGTGAGGAATTATTGTTTTGTTCATTGTGGGAGCTATAGGCATGGGATAGTTGTAAGATTGGTCTCGTTGGATCTAGCTTGGGAGACCTTGGATTGACACAATTTTTGGCTACTTCTACAAGATTTTTATTTTACGGTTCAAATTCCCATTTTGCTCTTTTGGCTACATGGTAGGGCTTTCCCATTTTATTTTTTTAGCTTTGTTTCTACTTCTATTTTTGGTAGCCATTTGTTAGGAGGCTAAGAACTAGTGTTCCCATCCATTTCTATATGCTAGCTCTACCTAGTTGGGCGGGTATGAGCATTACCCTATTTTCTAGGATGAGGGTTTGAGGTTTTGCACCATTATGCTGGTCATTTTTGCATACAGAATCCAAACCCATATTTTATTGGATTTTCAAGCATTTTGTGCCCTAAGACCAAAAGGGTTTTTTTTTTAAGTTTTCAAGTTTTGAGGTTTTTAAGTCATTTTGTGTGTCGCTCTATTTTCTTGGATTTTTTTGGCATGATGCCAATCATGGATCTAGATCATTTGTTGGGATGTTAGTTAGATTATTATAGTACTTTTTTGTTGCATTGGAATGCATGTCACATCTGTACTCTCAACTTTATGTTCGGTTAAGTGATTGTATACCTGATGTTATTGTTTCTTTTGGACCCTTGTTGTTATTTCACGGACACTAGGATTCATGTAGAATCCATACTCCTAGATTGAGACCAGTTGAGTGAGTTCATGATGTTTGGTCTTGTTGAATCATTGGGATTCATCTGGAATCCATCCTCCCACATTGAAACCAATTGAGTGAGTTCATGATATATGGTTTTATTGTTCTTGGGATTCATGTAGAATTTGTCCTCTTGAGCCTATTTTTGGTTGAGTGTTATTTTTCTTGTGTCTCATCTAGTCCTTGTGATATGATCTTCGTGATGGTGGTGTGCCACACACAAGCATTTGTATGTGCATTTGTCGGGTGACTTGTGAGGCCCAATCTCCGGTGGTATTTCTAGGAGTTATGATCATTTGGGTTTGGGTTGGGAATATGCATGCCTATGAGTAGTCATTGTTGGATGAGCATGGGTAGGGTAGGGTAGCATATGGAGGGGGCTTCTATCTCTATAGCCCAATGACTATTTCTCGAGGGTTGGCATGCAAAAAATTTAAGTAAGTGATAACTAAATAGAACACTAGGTGGTAATAAAACTTAAGATAATAAAATATGTGAGCACCTAATTAAGTTTAAGGACATGATGCGAGAGCCTTCCATTGGGGAGTTGAGCCACACAATCCAAGCTTGGGCTTTCTAATACCAAGTGACTCTCCATGATGTCATCCCCTACATAATAATCCATTGAGTGTTTAACTAGGATCTATAGTACTTGCATTGTCTCATGATCTTGGTTTTAGTCATGATTATTGTCTGGCATGAGTGTTAGCCATGGACATTTTCTTTATGTGTGCTTGTAGTTGGATCATTACCTCCATTAGCATGGCGGGATTGGACCTATGGGTTCCACATGGTCAAAAAGCATAGGTACCTTCACCACTACTAGGGACTAGAGTACAAAGATGGTCTATTGTCCTAGTGTGACCATTTTTGGATGTTTTCACTTGGTACTTTGGGTTCTGGAGTATGCTTTCTTGTGATTTATGCTTTAATTGGAATGCTTGGATATTATGTTTCAAATGATGTTAGTTTATTTGATGGATTCCTATATTATGATGTTTAGCCTATGATTAGATGTTGATATTTTCTTAGTTGGAGTATCTATTGCTTATTGGTTTAGCATGTTAGATTTCCTATTCTTATGATGTTATTATGCTTTAGTAGTGGCATCCCCATAAGATAGATCTGACTATCTAGTTGGTAGTTTGTGATGTTATGCATGGGGGATGGCTAGGACCTTTGAGGTCTCATGATGCTATTATGGTTGGGAGGAATTGCCATGAGTTTCGCTATGTTCTTACATTGTGATGTTGCTTCTAGTACTTTTCCTTCACTGCTATGTTTAGATGGTTAGATTTTGTTTTCATATTTTAGTTATTTTGATTTGAGTGTGCATGCCTTGATTGTGGATCCGATACTCCCCAGTGTGGAGGAATAATCTTTTGTAGCTTTGTATTCCTTGTTTTTTGGTGTGCTTTTGTGGTTCCTCATGCAGGATTGTACTTCCTTGTGTGAGATTGTGGAAGTTCCATGTAGGGCTTTACATTTCCTCATGTGGCTCTTGGTACATCCTCACATGAACCTCAACATTAGTGTAGTTCTTCTGGCTATTGAACCCAACACTTCCTCGCATGAGATGGTGTTTCCTTGCATGACTTAGTGTAGTTTCTTGCATGAAGAGACACTTGTGCGAGATTGTCAGTTGTTATTCTCTCACGTGAAAAACAGGGGGCATCTCCATTATTTTTCAGAGAATGCAATTTGGAATTTTGAGTACCCTTTAGGAATGCTAGTGGTTTCATGCTTCAACAGATCATATATTTTTTGTTCTAATGTTATCTTTGGTTTTTATTCTACAGTTTGGCTATGTCAATTAAGCAGTGACATTTGGAGACTCGTTGGTTACTGGGATTGTTGGTGAAGTCTTCCATTGGGATCTTTGTGATGCCTATATGATGTTGTCATGTGCATTCATACTTGTAAAAAAATAAAAAATCTTGGCATGTATTGAATCCTTGTTCCAAGGATCTCCAGGTGGGGCATTACAAATGTGATACATGCTACATGTTAAGGATGGGTGGAACTACTAAAATGACTTTAATATAATGTGGAAACCTAAGACCCTCCCATTGAGAGGCTCACAATTTACCATTGTGTTGTAGGATCTTGCATGTTCTTTAAATTTATTTTGTATATATGTGCATGAATTAATTAAGAAGTGATTAATTTATTTATAATGATTTATCATTTAATCAAACATAGTGTGATTCAAGTGAATTGAATTAACTAACACATATATATAGTTAATGGTGAATAAATAAGATGAGTGATATAGGAATGACATAATTATTTGGAAGAGATATTTAGGTGTCAATTGATAGGCCAACACTGGGGCAAATAATAAGAAAGAATTAATAATTTATTATGACTATTGGGTGGTCTATATGTGTCAATTTGAGAGTGTAAGCTTGTGAAAGGCATTCAAGCAATATGCTATCAAGGGATAATAGTTTTGATTTGAGTGATTATGGATACAACTAAAATACACAAAAATGAACCTATGTAAGACAAAATAAAATTGGGATAGGAACTGTCACTTCCTGCATACGAACTCAATTGAGACCTACTAAAATAATAATAAAATCAAAAATAAAAATGTCTCTTCAAACAAAAACAATGATACCAGCTAAAATCATTCCAGAAATCAAAAATAAAGAATCAACCATGGGAGTTTGTTTTTCTCAATGAATATAAAAATAAGATCAATCATTAGTAATCATATTCTTCAAAATATTGGTAATGCAAATCCAACTATTAAATATAATATTCTACTATTGAAATTCTAAACACACCCTAATGAAATAGAATGTTACAAGAAATACACATCAGACGTTCCAAGAAGTGGGCCTCCTCCCCAGTTCGTTAGGTGGTGAGATGGAAAATGTTGAATACTAGATCAATCAACAGAATAAATAATCTTTATTTCTTAGGAATAATATAGGATTGTCCTTTACATCTTCATAATACATTTCTTATATAGATATCATGTACTAGATGCATACAAAACTATATGGTCTATTTTTGGCTGGAGGCCAACAAACTACACAAATTGAAACCATAAGTATGAAACTAAAATACTTGGTGGTTTTGGTTGGCTATATCAAATAGAAGATTTAGACATAAAATAATTTTCACATTCTCCATCCTACAAAATTATCTAATCTAATTCCCCTACTTTAATTAGGTATAAGAGGAGTTAATGATTTGGAAGATATAACAACAGCTCCATTAAATCTCACGGCAAGAATACTTTGCAAATTTCTTAGCCATGAACTAAGATGGTAAAATTATCATTTAGTAGTACCTAATCTGATAAATGCACCTACATAGATGATTTTGTTATCACACCAATAAATGTAGTTGTAGCACCAAGATAATGTGGTAAATAGAAATGATCTTATAGTTATCAACCACATACATTAGTTCTTTGTCCAAAGTGCAACATGGAGAGCTTCTAAAATAGGCGATAGGAACATCCACACTCATAAATCAACATGTTGTAATTATAATAGTTAGTAAAATAAATCAATAATGCATTTTCAATATTTTAATCCCAAAACCTCACTAAATACTACTTATATATTTTAAACCATATGCAATATAAAATAGTAAAATGGGTCAAAATGAGATGGAAATGGAATAGGGAAGTAAGTAAGAAACTGCATGAAATGAATTAAAATATGGCATTAAATAGGTTGTAATTGGTTCTCATCATCTACATTTTTTTATTTTAAAAAGGAATTATATCTTGTAGCATCGTAAATTATGTCTCCATACCCTTACATGCTTACATAGCCCTCAATTCAGTGCTCCCAATCTATTGGCCCCTAACTTGATTGATTTTTCTCATCCTATGGCTTGACATTGTTGGTTGTTCTAGCATCTATCTAGCCCTCTACTTACCTAGACTTTGACACTAGACATTAGATTCCAACTAAAAAGAGACACCTTTTTAATATGTTAATGATTAGATTTTGGTGAGTGGGAAAACATTGTTCACATTGGTCGAATTTAGATTTTTTAAATATTTTCTCAACGTTATCTATAAAAGGAGGTCTCTCCCTCTTCTTTTTTATGATGATCAAACTGCATATCATAATTTACCCCTCTCAACAATCATTGAAGTATGCAAATTAATCCTTGCTAAGAAAACAAATAATGTGATTCAAGCATTGAATATGGAACCTAGGATTAAGTTTGTATGTTTCCTCCATGAGTGAAGACATGCACGAGATCCCTTCCTAGAATATTCTAACTTTGATGAAGACTTCAAGATAAGGATAAATCATTGGACAAGTTATATCATTTTGATTCAACATTCTCTATTGGATATTTGATGTAGAGCATTAGTTGAAATAATGCCAAAAGTTGAAAAAAATACTTGAGAGAAATTTGGAGTCATTCTACAAAGAAAAAATAGAAATAGGACACAACAAATGAGATGGGGGAATGAATCAGTTGTCACCAAACATACACACTATAATATTATTCTTAGATCTAATGATTAAACTTGAATGCATAGATCAAAACCATATATTATGAACACACATAACACCAATGTTTTTTTTGTGTGAAGAAATTTGGTTAAGGGAAAGGCCACTGCAAGGATGAACCCACAAGATGGTATACTATGTTATAAGTATTACAATGGGAATACACATGCATTCAAGAACACTTCTTAGAGATCACCTACCAAAATAAAAAGGTTGACTTCCCAAGGAAGGCTCACTGCATGTAAATGAAAACTTGGCTCACAACCACACATTATGAACTATATAGTGACATCTCCATAATGTCTAGATTATTTCTATTGAAACACTAATACAAGCTTCTTTTCCACACTAGCATAGCTTAGTTACACATCTTATTTACATACATATTCACACATCTCTCTCAACATCTCTTCATCAGAAATGAATACAATATTATTATTAGATTTATTTATACATGAGATCAAACATGGAAAAGGTCATCATGGTCATCTCAACACTCATATCCTAATTATAAAAATATAGGCATACCCTATTACAGTATAAAATGTAGAAAAAACAATGTCATCAAAGGCATAGTATAAACTGAAATCTCTATCTTGAAGCATGAAACACCTCCAACAATTATGCCTTGAACATCCACAAAACAGTACATGCATTTGGTCAGCCAAGAACTTGAATAAAATTAACATAAAAAATCAATTGTTGCTTGAATTCTTTAGAATAAATGAGAGGGGGTGTGAATCGATTATCCATGGTCCAAATTAAAAAATAAAACATTTTAGTTCTTAATAGATCCATATCCATAAAACCATAAAATACATGCATCCATTAGATCATACAATATCTTAACTTAGTAGGTCATTGTCCTAGGTCAAAATAACTTTGCAGAAATGTAAACAAGAAATGCCATAAAAACATTCACACAATTTGACACAAGGATTTTATGTGGAAAGCCGATTTGGGAAAAACTAGCAATAACATGCTACCCAATTTCACTCTTCTAAAGTGATTCCTTGTGAAAGGCCAACACTGTTAAAGGTTACAATACACACTGCTATATGTGACCTAGTTAGAGGATTTCAATCACCCTATTAGGAGTGAGCCTTGTTAGAGGACTTTAGAACATTCCATTAGAATGTCACCCGGTTAAAGGATCTACAAATGACTATTAAGTTAACCATAACCCAAAGGATCTATCCATAATGATATAGTTGTTAGAAAGTAACAAGGAGACTTGATTTGATTAAAACTTACAACTCACTTGTAGATTATAGATCTCTGGTTCAGTCTTCCATTCTTCTTGTCATTCATACTCTTTATCTTTGACATGTTGTTCACCCTTCAAGCATTTATCCTATTAAGCCTTCTTTCTTTGAATGCCAGTTGTAATCTCTTCTATTCGGCCACTAGATGAACTAACACCCTAGACTTCTTATCTTCCTTATGTTCTTGTACATGAAAACATTTTCTTCTAGCCAACTATCTCTATAAATAGATAATTTATATCTTTTTTTCTCTTAACCACAACTGTCCATTTTAGGGTTAGGTAAGATTCAATGAATATACCCACTTTTCCATTTTTGTTCCTCTACAATCTTCCTTGAATTCACCTCAAAATATTTTACCTTGAATCATATGCCACCATCTCATCATAGTTATCTTCCATACACTTCACATAATTCAAGAAATCAAATTATCCGGCTCAAATTAATCAAATCTTCAATTTAACACTTTTTTCTATCACTCAACACTTACAATATTTAGTCACTTGGCCAATACTAGTTCACTCAACATACACTAAAGTTTACTGATGCTCGGCATCAACTAAAATTTAATTGACATATACTAACTCTCATGCAAATTTCACTATTTTTCTTCTTTTCTCAGCACCTATTGATTTTCACTCGGCTACTACTATTTTATGCTTAGCTTGCACTATTTTCTTAGCCAAGCTTGGTAGACACATTTCTTTACTTGATCTTCTTCTACTCTTTTCTTGAGTAATCTTTCAGTACAAACTTTAAGTAGATAAACAATACACTATAGTATCAATGTCTTATTTGGTCTTAGTGCTCCTTTTATACACCAAATAACTCAACCTTTCTCTAGGTTCTCTTATTGTCTTCTCTTTTCAAATCCTCTTTATCAATCAACCAAATGATATCATTTAGACCAAAAGGAAATTGTCTCACTAGTAAGTAGTAGGTTTGGCATCATTGAAAAAATAATGATTGTTCCATGATAGGTTCTACACTTTAAACAATCTCTTTTGAACAATCTCCATCTTTGGCATTAATGGCAAACCAATACCAACCACAATACCAAAAAGATAATTAATATATTTGAAATTTCTCCTTCTATCAATATATGTCCTTCCTTTGTATATGGTAATGTAATATTTGTCAATCTTCTTCAATGTATCTTCTCCCTCTGACTTATATCATCTCTTGGTTAGGAATTTCTCCCTCTTTTCTGTATCTCTCTTCCTATTTCTCCCTCATTCTTTCTTATATCTCCCTCTTTGACAAAAATGCCAAAGACTTGTCATCTTTTCATACAAATATAATCAATTTAGGTTCTCCCTCTATCACCTTGCATGTTACTATAAATCTTTTGATTCAGCTCCTTCATTACTTTAGGCATCTCCTAAAGTAAGATCCACTGCATCAAATTTTAAAATATGTCATTCAACTTAGTTGATGTAGGGCACTACTTATATTTCTTAAGTAGCTTTGGATAGGGGTATCACCCCTAGTTTACCTCTAAGATATTCATGTGCATCCTTAGGTAAAGCTTTTGTGAATATATCATCTATCTGTTCTTTTGTATTCACATATTCACATATTCCATTCTCTTTTCTTTGTCTTGAACCAACTCTCTCAAGTAATGATACTTGATTGCAATGTGCTTTGTATTTTTGTGCATCACATGTTTCTTTGATATGTATAGAACTTGTATTATCACAATAAAGTACTACAAATTTAGTTATTTCCTCCTTCATGACTTTGAGTAGCTATTTCAAGGAAGAAATAATACAAATGCTAGCATAATGACTTGAACCCAATAATAAAAAAGAATGTGATCTATAAATATCCACAAGAATCATGAATTACAATGGAAACATTTATACCAACACAAATTATTAGACTCGTCATCTTCATACCGAATGGTAAGATCACTTAAAAACAATGATTATCAACTTTGGAAAAACACTTATAGACCTACAAACCAAAAAAAATTGAATTGAGGACATACATCAATGTCCAAAATATGCCTCTAGATCCATAAAATGAGATTTTAAAATGGAGAGAAATGAACATCAAAATATTGTCACAACATGTAGTGCCTTGCTAGGAAACTTGAGAGAACAAGCCGTCTAACTACTAAAGACACACGTAAATTTTTGTTCTTTTGTTGACTATTGAGATATGCATCATTTATAATAAATAATCACTAGTTTAAAAAACTCAACTACAAGATTATAGCCAACCTAAGTCCTCACAGGTTCCCTAACGATGCTACTAAAGCAACATCATCAAACCTATTTACACCCATAAAGTTATAAATTGAATTAAGATCTTATTAGTTTGTGACTGTTTTAATGTTCTTATCTTAGTTAAATGTAAGTCAATCAACTATCATTAAATGATTCATCAATTCACACCATTACTTCACAAATAATCATTGAATTCATAACTTCTACTATTCTATCATTTTCATTAACTTTTTTTAAACATTAAGCTATAGGTAAGCATTCATTGAGGTATGCACTTTTCTATTACTCTACACTAAATTTAAATGCATTGGGTAAAACATAAATATAGTGCCTCTTGTGTTTTCATTCTATACCTTGTTATGTATTGTCATTTGAGAGATACCTTGATACTCATGTTGGATGACATTTAGGATGACCTAATGGTTAGATACTATATTTTGATTTGCTAGGATCATAAATCTTAGATGTTGTGATGTTTAGTTTGATCATGTCTGCATGATGATGCTTATTGATGTGACATGGTGCTTTATGATGATATTTGGTTATTTTATATTTAGACATATACTCTGTTTATGACTATATGATGGACTTATTAGATTTTGGATACTTCAATTTGATGCTATGGTTATTTACTTCATTCTTTCTTTGATATATTTTATGATGCAATGAGTGATTTAAATAGATCATTTTATTATGATGAAATAAATGGTTATTTATGTAAATTAATGCATTTACCACTTGGGATATATTATATATGCAATTGCATTTGATCATGTTGTTGAGTGTGTAGGATTTATATCCCAAGTAGTGACACATAGAGTTGGTGGTTAAACTATTCATACCTAGCCAATGTCATCCCTATACAATCAACATATCCTATTTAATTGATTAATTAAACTCTCTAGTGATTTAATAAATTTGGAATCATTTGCATTGTGTGATTAGATCAATGAGCGTGTTTGTGGGTTTAGAGATTCACATTTGTCACAAAATTTATTAAGGAATATTGTGGTTTAATAGTTATGTGAATTTTATATTTGCTTTAATTATTTGAATTCCTAGTAGCTTTGTTGTAGTTGAATTCCATTTCATTGGAATTAGCCAATTTTGTGTAGGTTGAGAAAGGGTTGTTTTAGTGGGCTAGTTAATTTCCTGATTTTATATTTCACTTTTAAAAGTGGATATGTATTCCAAAAGGGAATTATTTCCCTCACTTCTCACTGGTGGAATAGAAATTTGTAGAGAAAAATCCAAAATCCTCTCAAAAGGATTTACTATTTTATTCAATGTGGGAGCTATGGGAATGGGATCTTCACAATGTTGAGCTCATTAGATCTGGCTCAAGGAGACCTTCATTTTCTGAAACTTTCGGTGGTGACCATAGAGCGATAATTTTATTGCATGTGTTCCTATTTGAGCCCTTTTGGCTATGAGGTAGGTCTCTATTGTTTTATTTCTTTTGCTCCATCTTGGAGTCTTTTTCTAGTAGTAAACTATTTGGAGGTAGATAAATAGTATTCCCCTCCATTTCTGTGCACTATCTCTACCCAGTTGGATGGGTACTAGCATTTGAAATTTTTGAGCTTGGGGTTTCAAGCTATTATGTTGGCCATTTTTACATACCAACTCCAAACCCAAATTTTATTTGATATTTGTGACTTTTGTACCCAATGGCATAGTGGGTTTTAGTTTTAAGTTTTTTGGGTGTTTTTAGTTTTCACCTTAGTTGGCGTACCGCCTGATGTTCTCAAGTTTTCTTGGCATTGATGTTGGTCTTGGATTCAGATTATTCATAGGGATATCTATCTAAACTTAGATGTATTTTATTTCTTTGGGATTTTTGCCCAATACATAATCCTAAATATAGGTTAGTTGAGTGATTTTGTTGTACTTATGGTTTTTATTATGTTTCTCATCCGACCCTTGTTGTTTATGATCTTCATGTAGTTGGTGTGCCCACTAATGAGCAATTGCATATGCATTTGTTAGGTTCCTACAAGGCCCAAACTGCTAGTTGATATCAGTGGAGTTATGTTCATTGGGGTTGGATTGAGAAAACTGCATTGCCTATGGGCACTCATCATGTGATGATCATGGGTATGTAGGGTAAACTTGTGGAGGGGCTTCTCACATTACCTCAGTTGCATTTCTCATATTTTGAGGAAAGATTAAGAGTAGAGTATTATGTTATAATCTAAAATTATAAGTCTAATTGAAAATTATAATTTATGTGGTGGCTTTGCTGGTTGGTAACTTGTAAGCTTCACGGTTTTAGTTGGGTTGTCTCACAAATCTAAACCTTTTATAAAAATAAAATTATAGCTTTTTTCTTGGTAATTATAGGTTTATTTATATCAACCCTGTCTAATTATTGGGTATTTGTAAAACGTATTAGATCAATAGAATAAAAGACTCTCATAAGAAAACTGGTGTGCTAATAGCAGATCACAAATGTATTAATAGTCAAGTATTTTTTGCCCATCTATTTGTTCACCACTATTGGGACGTTTCATAAAGACTATAAAATATTTAGCCAAAAGTAATAGAAATTATTAATAATTAGATGTAATGGAAGAAGTAGAAAAAATCAAACTTACTGTTTAGGAGTTACAATGTGAAAAGTTAGTTTGGTCAACTACTAGTGTTAATTTTTTTGATTTCAAAGAAAATAAGTAATACATAGCTAATATGTTTCCAACTACAATACGAATCCAAATGACATACAAAGACGACAACATTTTTTTACAACCCATTCAAGATATGTAGGTGCAAAGGAAGTTAGCTATAGTGACTCTTGGCATGCTTCTTCTATATGAATAACTAAATAAATTAGGGTAGGTTTTGAGTTAAATTTATGATAGTTTTTGTTAATAAATGTTTTGGATCATATTCTGTGATTTCCATCTAAATAACATTTAAACAAATAACTTGCATATTATAATTCCAAAAACATATATCTAATCTCGAATGTTCAGAAAC
Source organism: Cupressus sempervirens (assembly GCA_028749045.1). Taxonomy (NCBI): domain Eukaryota; kingdom Viridiplantae; phylum Streptophyta; class Pinopsida; order Cupressales; family Cupressaceae; genus Cupressus; species Cupressus sempervirens. The sequence goes on from CM053787.1 coordinate 47,976,079, forward strand.
AAATATCTAATCTCAAAGACTTGAAACCTACAGTCCATGAATATTAGTTTGAGTGACTTGACCATCATTGCTCGAACTAGTATCCTTAGTAGACCTAGGAATCCATTGCCATCTCGTTTACTTTTAGACACTATTAGCCTTTGCTTTCTTTTCATCTTCAATTCTACTAGTATTCATACAATTCTTGGCAAGATGACTAAGTTATGTACAAATGAAACATCTTCTATAGTATCTCTTTTCATCATATGATGTTTAACACAATTCATACCAATGTGTCCAAATTCTCCATACTAATGACATCTACACCAGGTATTGTAGTCCCAACAACATATTGCTTTCATAATTTGCTCTACAGGATTTAATGTCTTGCTTTGCATTCTAGTGCCTTGTGTCCATGTTTGTTAGATTTATGGCAATTGCCTTCAAATCTTGGTTTCTCTTTGCATTCATTAGGCCTATGACCATGTTGATTGCAATTATAGCATTTTCCATTGAATTTTGCTTTTCCATCACTCCAATTTTTTTTTGATATATGACCTATCTTACCACAGTGATTGTAAGTAGGTCTCTGATTCTTTTGAGCACCTTATTTAGAGGATTCACCTTCTTCTTTGTATCCAAATCTTGCTTTTCCTTTTTGTCTATAGAGGTTTTCCTCATTCAATTGATTCATGTTTTCTTGAGATTTCATCATGCTCTCATTGATTTTCTTCTCAAAGTTAAGATCATTCCTCAATCTTTCATTGATTTGTCTTTTAGATTTCAGATTATTTTTCATTCTTTCATTGATTTTCCTTTCAGAATTTAGATCATTCCTTATTCTTTCAATTTCAAATCTTAGGCTCATGATTTCCTCATTTGCATTGGAGAGTTGATCAACAAGGTTTACTTGCTGAAGGGATTGGTTCTAGATTTCATTATTCCTTCCATCTATCTCTTCTTTTATCTTGTTTCTCTATTCCAAGACTTCACATAACCTTACTGACTGAATCTCTTGTTCTCTTCTTAGCTTTCTTACTTCTTCCTGTAAAGAACCATTCTTTTCTAAGAGTTCCTTGATTGCATCATTTGCTTCATTTAAGCTGCTTGAAGGGTGAAATTCTTCAATTCTTTCTTCAATGTAGAGATGATCATTCATTTGATTAGGAAGTTCCTTTCTTCTTTTCAAGGATTAGGAAAGTTTCTCCTTAGCTTTCTTGAGTTGGAAAATGGCCATTTCCAGATCCAACTTTTCATTATCAATAGCTTTGTCAAGTTTGAATATCTCCATATCCTTGATCTTTTCTTAAGTTGTTATACTTTCTTCTAAGAACCACAAAGCTCTAATACCAATTGTTGGAAATATTCAAGACAATGCTAAGTTACTGAGAGGGGAAGGGTGAATCAGCAACTTCTAAAACTTTAGCAATTTCAATTAATAATCCAATAATTCAGTTAGCACTTAATTCATCACATCTAATCTAATTGCATGCATGAGAAACTGAAAACATGAAAGCATCCATAACACTTTGACACAAAGATTTGGTGACCCAAAAACCTTCCAAATAGAAAGTAAAATCGGGGTGGGGATGATACCCATAAACTTTAGTACTGCAGCATAAAGTTGGCCTGTTAAGGCTTACATTGATCACTTATGATGATTTTCTTGTTACGAGCAATTAGGACTCCTAGGTCCACCTTGTGAGAGGATTTGCAAACATATAATGAAGTATGCACTTGGTAAAGAGATTTATGAAAGATTGTTAGGTATACCTTATTAAAGGATTTTGACTGGATCACCTATTAAGATGAAGTAATAGTAGATCTTTGATTTGAAACTTATCTTGTTGAATGAGATTCCTTTGTGTATTAATCACCTTTCTATGATAGATATGTCTCTCCTACTTCTTATGTTGTTATAGCCTTTACAATTCACTCTTTTCTGCTACATTCATAACTTGAACTTTTTCGCATACATAATCACATTACATACATGCATCCATTGGATATGATACAATGCATTACATATATATACCAGTCTAAATTACATAATTACAAAGTTGGTCATGATACAAGTTAACACAAATATTACAAAGCCGGCCCACTTGAAGACACTCAAGTTCTGAAGACTGACTCGGTGAGGTTCTGATACTCAACATCCACTATCAATGCTTGGCATCATCATGCACTTAGTAGACATAGAAGCTTGGTCCATACTGATCACTTTCAAGTAGTCTTGAAGTTAGTCTACATTGGTGACTCAATAGATATTGTGCAACTTGGAAAACACTAAATCACTTGGTTTGTATAGAGTAGCTCGATTAACACTAGCTTTGCATCATATGAACTGTGAACTCAGTAGACATTGCACTGCTTGATAACCACTGATAAACTTGGTATAGACTGAAATGCATGGTTTAAGCTGATGGACTTCACACTGACTAATTCTGCTCGGTAACAACTAGGATTTGTCCAAAGGACTCGGTAGCAACTATGGAACTTGGTAACAATTGAAATGCTTGGAAAACACTATAAACTGTTCAATAAGCTCAGTAGCTATAAACAATATGAATAAGTGTGTGTCACTAATAACAAACTTAACTAATATGTCAACATCAATATGTGAAGACTATTGTTGAAAGTTGGAGAAGTTGCTAATGTTATTGACTAATGAATCTAAGAAGAAGGTTGAGAAAATTTGAGAAGAGGTGAAGAGTGATTGTTTAAATAGTTTCCAAGTGAATGAGAGACTGAGATGATAATTGAGGCTAGGCAATGAATCAGTTTATGAGAAAAATTGATATATGTACATGCAAAGTGAGTTGTACTTAACAAATCAAAACTTGTTGTTACTTTCTAACCATTGTAACTAGTATTTGAAATCCTTTAATCAAGCTTGACCTAATAGTCATATGTAGAGCCTTTAGCTGGATGACATTCTAAAAGAATGTTCTAAATTCCTCTAACATGGCCACTCCTAATAGGGTGATTAAATCCTTTAAAAAGGTCACATTTAACAGTGTGTTTTGTAACCTTATTTGGGTTGGCTCCTAATAGAGCTCACTTCATTAGAGTGAAAATTAGTGACATGTTGCTAGTGCTTTTTCCCAAATTGGGTTTCCATGTTAAATCCTAGAGTCAAACTTGTGTGGATGTTATTTATTGTGTTTTATTGATTAATGTTTACATTCTAAAAGTCTGTTATATTTAAGATAGTGGATAGCTAGTTGATGATACTTAAAGTTGATTGTAGAGACCAAGCTATGGAATGATAAGATTTGAAGTTGTTTAAGTAATCATTTGGTCTATTGGTACATCTGGAACTTGGATAATTGATTCCCCCCACCCTCTCAGTTATTCAAAATATTCTAAGAGATATCACTTTATAAGTGCTTCTTAGCCCATGGTTTTACAATACTGCTTGCCACTTTTGGTATTGTATTGCCTATATAAGGCATGCAATATGAAGAGTATGTGTGAGAGTCTTATATTTTTTTAGCTACCTCTAGATCTCAAGTTGGTAATACACTTGAGAGAACTTTATTTTGCAAGTATAATGTAATACATTATTTATTTTTAGTAACATATTGGTTGACTTTTGGAGTGTGGGGTGTTTTTCCTAAAAAACTTCTCCCCACATAAATTATTAAGTTGTGGTATATATGTTTTATGTTATTCATGTTAATTTTCAATAACTATTATAAAAATGTATGAAATTTATAGATCTTACATTCTCCTTGAGATTAGTGTAGGAAGTTGTTCTTCTACTTAACTTCTTTACAATGAGGCTTTTAATATATGCATAAATCAAATATGGAAAAAATGGAAGTAGATTTGGACATAAAATATAGAGAGGAACCTCCTACAATAATGTAGGCTGAAATCTAAGGGCTGATAATGAGTAAGACAACCTTATCCTAGGACACCATTGAGTAAAGCTAACTTGTGCTTCAATTTTTAGATATAAGAAAGGGGATCTATAGCTCTATGTTTTCTTTATTTGAATCCAAATTCATGTCACCACACACATAAAAGGCATTTTTTGGGTTGATGGTGGTTTTCCTAGGTCAAACCTTAGTTTAGGAGCTACCCTTGATATTGAATTAATTACAATACAGTGAAAGCATGTTACAATATAGTAGAGACTAAATCTGAAAATTGAATCAATAATGTCATTACAAGTCTTCTTTCTATTGAATGCCTTATGAATATGTTGATTTTGACTTGTAGGGTTGACTTCATGAAGAAAGATCATGGGTCTCATAATTAAGTCCTTATATCTAAATTTTGCTCCTTATCTTCAATGCCTTGGAAGATGTTTGATTATTTTCTCTTTGGATTCTTCATAACTTGAATGCTTCACCTAGGATTTAGATGATGTGTGTATCTCAAATATGGATTTAAAGATTTATTTTGTACCCACTTGAGCGTTTTGGGTTTGTATTTATGAAGAAGGGTGACATAGAATAAGTTTTCTTACTTTTGTAAACTAGCTGTTAGATTATTTGAATTTGGGCATCAACTATTAGACAAGGTTCCCTGTGGAAACTTTATTGTGGAAAAAATTATTCCTAGCACCCTTTTCCTCAAAATATACGTAGGTTCAAGGACCTAAGGTCCATAGTATATAAAAGAAGCTATAATTTGTAGCAGTTTGAGAAAGAATTAAGTAAAATTAGGCATGGAAAGCTAAAAATGATAAAGTGGGGCCTTCATGAGAAAAAAATTGTATGCAAATATAATCTATGACATTATGACGTATTGATAAAAAGAGGATTAATCACTAAATATACACAATCTATCAAGACAAGCTATAATGGATACAATTGTCCAAAGACCTATATAAAGAGTGGTTCAAAGTCAATAATAAAAGTACATTGTACAATGTTGTAAATGGATTAGATAAGAACTATATTATTTTGTTATATATTGCGATGATATTAGTAAAAGTAATTATTGAAATGCAATTTGGAAGTGGCTAGGTTCAAATTTGTGTTATAGACATTTCTAAATAAGCATCATCTTCTTTTTTTAATGATAGTTGAATAAGGATTATTTTTTATTTTAAATATTTCAAGACTATTTATTGATTTAATTTTGGGTGTAATTTTGAATGTTAATTATTATTTCTATCTTTTACAAATATTTTATTTATTGAACATTAATAAAAATCAATGTGTAGTAAGTGTATAATATGTAGATACTAGTATTTTTCTACCATTGCCTATTGATTTAAGTATTACAAATGATTTTTTTGGATCATTCTAGTTTTGCATAGAAACACAATAGTCACTAATCATTTCTATAAGATAAAATAAATTTAGTGATTCATAGATAAATGATATTGATGATCTATTCAAGAGACATATTTACATAATCCTCCTAAATCTATTTTTTTTTTTGTATAATGCATGATCCTTTGAATAGTAAATTTTCTTGAGAAATTTGATCATCATAACTCTCAGCATTTAATTTTATGTGTTTCCAAGTAACACTAAATGGATTTGGAAATTAATTAGTTTTGACATTTCTTGTGAGACATTAGAATGAATATGTACAAAAGTCAGTCAAGATCTATTTTATGAAAATCAATTGATGTATGATTTATGTCTGTTACTAAAAAGACATGTCTATATTAGAAAATTAAGTAGTTTTATCTTTTTTAATGCTCATTTATATGTTATAGTACAATTTTTGTATGTTATAATATGTTAAGTATCATATCATTTCAATTTACTTTGAATAAGTTCTTGTAAGAGAGCACACACTTTTTATATAAATATCTTGAAATAAATTCTTTTTAGGAGACATTTTATATCAAATATAAATTGTGTTTGAAATTTAATATAATAATACAAGTTAAAGTTAATATTTCTTAATTAAGAGTAAAGGAGTAACAAAAACTATTTTTACAAAATCACTTGATGCATGGTTGCATGTTTATCACTTAGTATTATGTAAATTATTAAAAGGACATGTCTATTACAAAATTAAGCAGTTTTGATTTGTATGACCATTTATATATTTTAGTACATCTATTATATATTATAATATGCCAATTATTTTATCATTAAAAAATTTCTTTGATAAATAAGTAAGAGAATATAACATTTTTAATACAAATATCATGAAATAAATAATAATTTTTGAAGGGGATTTTTTATCATCAAATGTAGATTATGTTTACAATTTAATATAACAGTATTTGTTTAAGTTGATGTATTTTTAATTTATATTTAAGAAGTGAGAGTATCTATTTTGTCAAAGTCATTTGATACACTATTGTATTTTTGTCATTAAATAGTATGTATATTACTAAAAGATATGTCGATTAGAAAATTAATTATTTTTAAAAACTTTTTGTTAAGATCATTTATCTCTTGTAGTATGTCTATCATATGTTATTTAACATGTGAAGTATAATATCATTTCAATATATTTTATTATATATTTGTATGAGATTTTTTTTTTAAATATTAAATTATCAAATGAATGTCCTTTTCTATAAGGCAACAACCTGTATCACAAAAAGTAACTTGTGAACCTCTCATTTGAAAACTATTGAGGCTGAGAATGTTCTAACTTAACATATAATAATTAATATCAATAAATAATAATAATTACTCTAAATTTTGGCCCATATATATATATATATATATATATATATATATATATATATTATTAAATGTAGATTATATTTGTAATGTATAATGACAATAAAAGTTTGAGTTGATATCTTTTTAATTAAGGGTTGATATTGAGAGTATCCATTTTGTCAAAGTCAATTAATGGATGATTGGATGTCTATTAGAAACCATTTATTATTGAAAAGGCATGCCTATTCAAATAATTAAATAGTTTTTTTTTTAAAATGATCATTTATAATGTTTAGATGGAAAAAATTGGTCAAAATCTTCATTTGTGTAAACCTTTTTTGTGGGTCATTAATAGTTCTTAATTATATTGTGTTGATTTTGAATTATTTATGTTTCTTGATGTTTGACAAAAGTAAGTTTGAGTTGGAATGTCATTTATTTAAGTCCAAATCCATCTATAACCCATACCAATTATAAAAAATATTGACCATAGAACCTCAAAATTTGGTCATAAATATCTACCATAGAATCTTAACTATAGATGTTGATCTTAGAGATTCCAAAGAGGAGACTAGTGGTGGTCGTAGAAGGTTAGGTAGATTAGCCAAAAGTTGGGCTAGGAAAAAGCATAAGGCAAATAGGTATTTGGACATGGAGGAAGAGGTGTCGGGCTCTAGAGAAAGTGGGAAGAAAAATCATACAATAATAGAGAAGGCTAGGAGGAATTTAGAGGAAGGGGATAAGGAAGTCAAATCTAGAGGATGAGAAGCTAAAATTGAAGAAAGTTGTGAGTAGTGACCCCTCCCATGTCTCTGTCAAATTTTCCACAAACCCTTATAACTTCAATCCTAATACCTACCCAAGTACCCAAGCCTCTAAAGGTATCTCACCTATGGCTGCCTCCTCTCTTGGGATAAATGATAGAAAACAAAAAGAAAGGTTTTTTTCTAACCCTCATGTGTTGTAGGTTAAGAAGAAAGACCCCCATGCACAATTGTGTTGTTTGCCATAATCTAGTTGAGAATGTTGCCGATACCAAAAGTGAATTAAATGAGCTCAAATCTAGGTTCTCGGCTTTGGATGAGAGCTTTAGAATCCTTGCAAGGGTTTCTATGAAAGTGACTTATGTTGCATCCACTACTCTCTAACGGTTAATGCAAGAGAAAGAGGAGGAAGGCCTTGGGACAGAGGACTCTAAGATGCTTTATGGGTTCCTTACTGAAGACTAACATGCTACTGATGTAAGAAAGGGAAAAGATAAGGCTAAAATTTAAGCTTTCTCAAGTTACTATTTTTTTTTTTTGTTACTTGGTTATTATGGGTTGTTCCAGCCTTGATACTTTTAACTAACATTGTATGGCTTTAAACTTTATGCTTTTAAGGCTTTGTATTAAGTAGGTTTAAATGGTATAGCTACTACCATAACTATAATATGGATGTTGGCAGTGTTAGTATTATGGTTATGAAAAACCTAATGTTGAGGGAACTTGGGGCATTAATTTTTTTATTTTATTTTTATATTAAGGGTTAAGGGTGGTTTGGTAATGTGGTTTTAGTTGTTGGTAGTCTATTGTAAAGACTACCATTTTTTTTCCAAGGCTAGCCCCCTAGTTTTGGCTTCTTTAATATTAAAAAATATTTGACCATAATATGTAGACATATTTATCCATAACAAATGGTACTTGGGCTTGGTTACTTGTTTGAACTATATATATGCAGCCAAAGCATATGTATTTTTGGTGGCAAAATATCTCACATAATCTATTATTTACTATAGTAACAATTTTTGCAATATTAAACTCATATAATCAATGAGAAGGTATTTTATGAGTTTCACGTTTTCTTGAAATATTATTAGTGATTGTTACTTGATATTGAAATGTTGAGGGTTGGATGAATAGTTGTGGCTTATATGTTAGATACAATTTTTTTGTAAGGGCAATGTGTACAGGTTTTGCTTATGTGGTACTAAACTTTGATTAAATGTTTTATGCTATAATTCAAATAGGAATTTTTTTTTTTTGTATTTATTAAATGGTCATATGCAATTTTTTTTTTTTTTAAGGAATCATATTATAAGTAATACAATAATGATAGGCTTTTGTTGTTATTTTGGTGATAGTACTTAGTTCATATCACTCATCTTGGTTTGGAATGGTCATTTTGTTTGTGTTATGAATTGGAGTGCAATGCTATGTATATGTATAATATAGTATGTTCATGTCATTTGATAAATTTGTCAAAATTATTTCCTCCAAGACTATCAAATTATTCTATATAACAATCCATCAATACTTATTTGCAATAGCAACTCCCACTCATTTATGTCTATTTTATTTCTTTACCTACCTCACTATTAATCTCTCTATTTGCATCATGTTTATCCTCTACTTCAATTTTGTAGCCAATATGCCATACACTATATTTATTTATATTTAATTATTCTTAGAATATTTTAAACTTTTTAAATATCTTAAGTTTGTGCCATAGAAATACTTTTAGAAATGCATTTGACTCAAGCAAAATATTTGAAGTGTAGATTTGTGTGCTTGGCTGTTTGTATAATCATGGTAGGAGTTATAAAAGAACTTTTCATAAAACATTTGAGAAAATATTGCAATGTGCCCTCAAACATCATATGAACACATATAATCCTAGGTGATGCTTGCCATTTTTTAACTCTCTCACATTTACATTACTAATTCACTTAAAACGTTGAATTTTTTTTTTTCCAAAGTTACAAAAATATTCACAAACATTCTTACACAATTTCACATACCATGGAAACATGACAAACAACTTTAGAGAGGAAAACCAAATACACAGGTTAATATTATTTTAATCAAGTGTAATGATATTTTTATCTTTGAACAAATAAATAATTGATTTTCATAAATTTACCTCCTTGGCCATTTGCTCGAGTTTAAAACACACGAGGAGAGTGGAACAACAAATAAAATAATAATAATAATAATCTGAGGAGCTCTCCGAATGATGATGTACATCGTGCATAGCAACACATTGAAGTCACCATCCAAACAAAATCTAGAAAACAAAATAAAATACTTCATCATTTGGCATTTCAGGCAGACAAAATCTTTTAATGACAGTCAATGTGTTGGAGAAGGCGAAGCTTTGTCTCTTACCTAGCCGTACTTTTTCAGCTTTTATTTCCATACACTGTATTCTCCCCATTTCATGTTTTACTACCTCGCTTTGCAATACGAATTAGATTTTATATTAAAGTCCTTTCTTTCTAAAAATTAATATAGACGCCAAGTAGTAAACTATGACTTGACTTATGATTGAATTGTCATCTTGTATTAGTTTTTATAAAATATGTGAAAGTATTATATCATCTCAATATGTTTATATAAATTTGTAAGAGGAAAAAACACTTTCTATATGAATGTGTTGAAATTAAAAGATTTTTGTTTATAATTTTTTTTTATTAAATTGAGATTATGTTTGTAATTCAATATAACAATAAAATTTAAGTTGATATCATTTTTACTGAAAATTGAGGAAGAATATCCATTTTATCAAAGTAAATAGATGCACCACCGTACTCTTGTCCTTCATTATATCTATAAGGGCTATGAATCTTGATGGATAGTGTAAATAAGAAACATGCCATCACCCTTACAAATGTTTTTTATATAGTACAAACTTCAAAATTAGAATGAATAGTTAATCTAGATTTAAATTTTAAAAAATAATTTAATTAAATGTTTTTGAATTAAAAAGCAGTCAAAACAATGGGGTTGGCCCATTAAACAGTCAAACCGATGAACCACCAACATATTACCACCACCCAAAATTACCCCCTCCCACTTTTAACACAAAGAGATTATTTGGTATCACAACTAAAAGAGTATCAACAAGCATAACACAACTACTGCCTATACTAGAACTAATAAAACGAAGAAAACATAAAAACAAAGGCGCTATTGCCTTAAACCCAGCAAAGTTCAACAACCAACAGAAAAATAGCATTAAAAACTAGGAGGAAAGAGCCCTAAGGCTTCTTGGCATCCTTCCTCCCCTAGAGGATATTAGCCCAATCTTCTACAAGGAAGTCAAACAACATCCTGGAGTCCTTGTTGAGCAAGTCACCCTCCTAGTCTTTTAGCAGATGTAGCATGGTAGCAGCAGCATGCATCACCTTGACAATAAATTTAGTCAAGAGATGCATTCTTTCCTCTAGAGCATGGATTCTTTCCCAAATTTCATTGCCAACCATCTTTTGGAACTTCTCGGTGACCTCCTGCTTGTTGCAATGGTAGCCATCCACCTGTAATTTAGTGACATCATGCACAATCAAAGGGTTAGCATTATCTTTGGAAGAAACCCTAACAACAAAGGATATCGTAATAAGGGAGGGCACTCTATCCACAATTTCAGGGAACTGGTCCCAAGTTAAGTCCACACATGCCAACCCAATGGTGGTTGAAACATGTGTCATCTCTTTCCTCTCTTTAAACTGACCTCCTAAGCTAGACCTTGAGGAATCAGAAACCTCCACTTCCTCCTCCTCCATGTTCCCCTCACCAAAATTCAAAGCCTTCTCTTTGATCCTTTGTTTAGGACAACCCATGTCCTTTGAATTTGACTCCTCTTGTGAGGCCCCTGATCTTAGCTTCCTTTTAGCAATGGATTTTGCAATCCTCCCCGACGTCCTCCTACCACCTCTCCCCTTGTCCTCAATTCCTCCAATTCCTCCAATTCCTTCTCTTTCCCTTTATCTGACTTCCCTTTTTCTCCCAAGGGGGTGGGCTTTGACTCAATAGGGGACCCACTGGGCGAAGGCTATGGGGTAGGGGTTTTGGGACCTGTGATTCTAAGGGGGACCTATTGGGGTCGAGGGTTGGGGTGAGCAGGAATATCAATCTCAACAATCCTAGGGGGGACCAAAGCAAGGTGAAATTGATACAGCCAAAACATCATTCCTTGATGAAGAATGGTATAATTAACTCCCTCATTTTTTCTTTAACATCAGTAACCATATCCACTAAATCATGTAACAAAAAGAACAAAATGGAAATAAAGTCCTTATGGCGAAAATGGTTTAGAAGAGAGAAATGATAGTAATAACAAACAAAATACCTCCCTTCCAGAGTTAGGTACTTCATCAACATCAAATAGACTTCATTTCATGGCTTGGGGAGCTTCTCCTACATAAATCCTCCGTTATGTCGAATAGGTCCCTCCCCTTCCAAGATGAAGCAATGCAGGCTCGCTTTGTTAGCCACCCTTGTCACTTTTTGTCATTTCCTCCCCTTCATAGCAAGTCTCATTTCTAGAGAGATGACTTCCTCTGAGATATGAAACGAGATGCCATTAATCATGACTTTTTGGTCCTTCCAAGAATTGACAAACTACAGGGAACAATTTTCATTCTACCCATTAAATGCCTCCATAAAAAGGATGCAACCTCCCTCCTTCATTATGTACCACACCAACTGCTTCCTAACATTCTCCTCTATCATGGAAGGCTCAATTCATAAAAGATCTCCTCCCATCTATGCAGTTCTCCCTAAAACTCTCTCCTTCACCCAAACCCAAAGGAAATTACTAAGAATATAGTCACACTTAGGTGCAAAAATAATGGCCCTTACGCAAACATAAAGGCCTTTATTGTTAATAAAAGTTGTGTCCCAACTAGACATAAATGTTAGGTGTTGACCACCTCTATCTCTTCTCCAATCCTTTTAATCATTCCCAATAATCTCAAACCATTTAAAATTTGAACTTTTACTTATCTCAGTGCATGAGGATACACACAAAAAAATCATTAAAAATCCTTTCATCTCAAACTTCAAAATCCCTTCTTTTTTTAGGCCATGCAAATTTATTATCACAAGTATCTTTTTTGCCACTCCTTGCCATCTATCCATAATGACTCTATCCTATCTGCCTACTCAGTAACAAGTCACTGAAATTTAAAAGGATCCTCCAACTAGATTTCATCATGCTAGATTTCTTTATTCACTAAATCTCTTACCAAATTTGGCAAGGCATTAAATTCCCTCCAACATCTTAGTCCCTTCACATTTAGGTCTAAAGCCGCCATTCCATTAGCCACTATATTTCCCTCCTAAAAAATATGATTCATTTCAAATCTGTTTAAAATAACTAATAAGTGTTTGATGTCTTCTACAATACATTTGATAGCCCACCCTTCCTTCATGATGCCTTTAAAAAATCTCTATAATGATTTTTGAGTCACCTTCAATCTCCATGTTTTCCCATCCTACACTAATCACCAATTCTAGACCCCCAAAAAGAGCCATTTCTTGCGCAATATTTTTGGACACTATTCCCAATTGTCTAGTATAAGCTAGTAGCATCCTATCCTCGCTATCTCTAACTATACCTCCACCCATTGATCCCTCCTTTCTGGAAGCACTGTCAAAGTTGAGCTTAACCCAGTTCTCTCTCAAGGGTTTCCATCTTATCCTTTTCCTTGCCAATAGATTGGAATTATCAATCTCTATTATCCCCTCCTCCAAATTCCAACTCTTAGCAATTTTGACATCTAGCTACTAGGGGGGAACGTCATCTTCCTCCACCTATTGCACTCCATATTCTCAACCAAAAGTTTGTACATCTTGTCCACAAAAATCTCCTCACTTCTTTTTTTATTCCTAAATGCCCTATTATTTCTCTCCTTAAAAATACCCTAGCAAACATGGTGGGGGATTACCTTCCAAATACTGATGAGGAGGGGATGGGTAAAAGGGCCTTGCCAATGCTCAACAAATTGCTCGATTCCCTTATTAAACACCCAAGTCACATCTAGCTTCTATAATAGCCTCCCCAGACATTAGAAGAATAATTACAACCAAGGAACTTATGGGTAATATTCTCCTCTATTTTCTTGCACAAATGACATCTATTGGATAATTGAAATTATCTTTTCATAAGATTATCAATAGTGAGCATTTTCCCATGAATGGTGGTCCACCAAAAAGTATTAATCTTTGGGATTCAATGATTAAATCATATATTCCCCTACTAATTATGCTCTAAGGCTTTATCAAACATTAATTTGTAAGCAGATCTAACAAAGAACTCCCTCATTAAGGTAGCCTTCCAAATGAATGTATCATTCTATTCCACTCCTAGGATTCTATACCCTTCAAGTAGACCATTTAGCTCTTCAATAAGCTCCCCCTCATCTAAAGAATTCTATTGCAATTCAACCTTTTTCCACTTCCTCCCTGGGCCAATAAAATCAACAACCTTATTCCCCACTTGCTCCTAAAGGTGACCCCGAAATGGCCCATACTATGTTCTAGTTAAAAGTTTATCAATAAGCCATGGATCCTCCTAGAAATTTATTTGATTTCCATCACCACCAACAACCTCACACCTTCTTTAAAGAATGTTATGTTTCTCAGTATATTACCCCATAGGAAGATCATTTCCCCAGGTGTAGTGAAAGAATTTCAAAATTTTGAGACACTTGGCTTTCAAAATTATACACCAATCGGCCTCCTCCTTCATTAGGTTCCACCTCACCTTAGTGAGAAGCACATTGTTCAAATTAGATATCCTTCTAATGCCCAAGCCTCCTCCACTCTTAGGTTTACATATTGTATCCCAACTTACAAAGCTTAACCTATTCTTCTCACTTCCTCCCAACTAATGGAAGTTAAATTGTAATTTCTCCAATTCGTCCACCATACACAAAGTAATTTTGAGTAGTGATAAGAAATACATAGGCAAGCCTTGAAGGGATGAAATCAAAAATTGAAGCTTAGCAACACTACTCAGGGTTTTACCTTTCAACCCAATCAACTTCGTTTCCATTTTTTCCAGGATGGTATTCCAAAAGTTGTTACTTACATCTTTCACTATTAAAGGGAGGCCCAAATACATATCAGGTAGCATAGCAATATTACACCCCAAAACATTTAAGATCCTCTACTGAATATCAGAAAGATTCTTGAAGAAGAACACCTTAATTTTATCCAAATTAATTTTCTATCCTGCATTGACCGCATAAACCTCTAGGACAAATTTCCATGTTCTAGCTTCACCCACAAGGGATTCCCCACTAAGGAAGGTGTCATCCACAAATTTTTGAATCACCTCCCATGGAATTGTAGAGGTAGGCTTAATACTTTTGATCACCCCCCCTTCCATCTTTCTCAAGAACGTCCTTCCCAACACTTTTGCCACCATGATAAACAAGTAGGGAGAGATAGGGTCACCTTGTCTTAGTCCCCTCTCCCCTCCAAAGTTCCCCCAAGGTGAACCATTTGCCATCACCAAGTAATTAATAGTTTCTATGATTGATTTAACCATCCTTATAAACTTTTGACTAAAACCAATTTTAACCATAACTTCATACAAGAAAGTCTAGTTGATCGTATCATAAGCTTTAGAGATGTCAAGTTTCAAATCCATACTCAGATTACCACTCTTCTCCATAGAGTGAAGCACCTCATGAGTGGTTATGGCCGCATTAAGGATTTGGTGCCCTAGAAAAAACCCATTCTATGTTTTCCCTATGAATTTATGCAGCAATAGTTTTGACCTATTCACCATAATTTTAGAAAAGATTTTATAAGTTGTGTTACATAGGCTAATCAGCCTGAAATCAAAGAGGGCACTTGGGTATTTGACCTTAGGGATCAGAGAGATAAATGTTTTATTGAGTTGCTGGAGAAGCTTTCCAGTTCTAAAAATGTCATGAGTAGCCCAAAGTAGATCCATTTTAACCACATCCAAAAAGTGTTGGAAGAAAGATGGGGGGAAACCATCATAGTGAAGATAGCTCTACAAACCTCCTCCTCAGTAACCAATTGTGTTAGTTCCTCATTCTCCTCCTCTGAGATCACTATGGGCATGGAATTAATCAACCATTGTTTTTCCTCCTCCTTGATATTTACGTGCTCCTCTTTATAAGAGTTCTTGAAGTAGTAGCCCAGTTACCTATTTCTTCTAGTGCCTCTCTAATTTGATTTATGTAAGTCATCCTGATGGATGCGACCTTGATGATCTAGCTTGGTGAGTGATCATGGTTGGGACCATGAGTGGTCTACACCCTTGAGGTGATTGGATTTATGTTACTATATCAATTGCTTTGATTATGCTTATGGCTAATTTACGAGATTATGATGTGCTAGATGGTTCACTGAGGTTTATGCCAGTGGTTACCAGGATATATGTGGTATCAAGATGTTGTTTCATGATTACCTTGAGATGTGTGCAAAGATTGCACTATGTACTATTACCCTGCTACACTAGACTTGGTTCCTACAACAGTGGTTAGTCATGTTTATGATTTTGTTCACTTATGTATTTTTTAGTGCCTTTTCATGTTGTTTAAAAAACCATTATCAAATGCTTAAATAAGTTGAAATGGATTGTCCATGTTGGATTCATTGGTTATGTGTTGTAGATATATACCTTGTTACATTTTGATCTAAGAGATACTAGTTACTCATGTTATGTTTTACATTTGAGATGACTTGAGGGTCATATGTTATACTTTGATTTTAGTATCATAGATGTTAGACTACCATGTTGTTTAACTAATCATATTTTCATGATGATGTCATTTTGAGATGTTGGTATGTTTTATGATGATATCTGGTTATCTAGTATTTGCACATATCTCTGATTATGTTATGTGATGAATTTAATGCTACGATTATTTACTTCATTCTTACTTCAGTATGCTATATGTGAACATGAGTGATGTAAATAGATTATTTCAATATAATTGAATAACTAGTTAAATTAAGTGATTTAATGCATTTATTGCTTTGGCTAAGTTATTATATGCAATTGCACTTGATTGTGTATTTTAGTGTGTAGGATTTATATCCCTAGCACTGGCACATGCAGTTAGTGATTTAGTCATTCATATTTTACTAATGTCATCCCTGCATATATCTTATTTAAATGTTAAATTAAACCTTCTGATAATTTGATA
The DNA here is from genome assembly GCA_028749045.1 of Cupressus sempervirens. NCBI lineage: Eukaryota > Viridiplantae > Streptophyta > Pinopsida > Cupressales > Cupressaceae > Cupressus > Cupressus sempervirens. The sequence goes on from CM053787.1 coordinate 47,992,603, forward strand.
AATTTGCATTCATTTGCATTATGTGATTACACTAGTGAACATATTTGTCCATTTAGAGGTTCGCATTGTCACGAAAATCGTTAAGCGAATTTCTATAATTTTTGGTTTTCAAGCTTTATTTTTATTGTTTTTAATTTCTGGAAGCTTTGCCATAGATTAATTCTAATTACTTGGAATATCTTGTTTTTGTTTGGGTTGATTCAAGATTTAACTAGTTCTCCTTGTTATTTGCCCTAATCCATTATTCACTCAAAAAGTGAACACGTATCCAAAAAGGAATTTAATTCCCCACTTCTCACTTTTGAATTAGAAAGTTTGAGAGTAAAACCCAAAATTCTCTTTGTGAGGAATTACTATTTTGTTTTTTGTTGGAGCTATGGGCATGGGATCGTCACAAAATTGGTCTTGTTGGATTTAGCTATGGAAGACTTTGGATTACTATGATTTTTGGCTACTTCTACAAGTTTTTTATTATGGTTTAGATTCCCATTTTTCCCTTTTGGCTGTGAGGTGGGGCTCTCTTGTTTTATTATTTCAGCTTCATTCCTACTTCTATTTTTGGCAATCATTTGTTAGGAGGCTGAGAAATAGTGTTTCCCTCCATTTTTGTATGTTAGCTATACTTGGTTGGGAGGGTATGAGCATTTCCCTATATTCTAGGATGAGGGTTTGAGGTTTTACATCATTATGCTAGTCATTTGTGCATATGAACTCCAAACCTAGATTTTATTAGATTTTCATGCCTTTTGTGCTGTAAGACCAAATGGGTTTTATTTTTGAAGTTATCAAGTTTTGGAGTTTTCACCTCATTTTGTGTGCCGCCCTAATTTTTTAGGTTTTCTTGTTATGATGTTGGTCATGGATCTAGATCATCCATTTCTCGATGACTGTTAGATCATTTTTATACTTTTATATTGCATTGGGATACGTGTCACATTTGTACTCCCAACTTTGTGTTTGGTTGAGTGATTGTATACCTAGTGTTATTGTTTCTTTTGGACCCTCCTTATTTCGTGGATACTAGGATTCATGTAGATTCCATACTCCTAGATTGAGGCCAATTGAGTGAGTTTGTGATGTTTGGTCTTGTTGCATCATTGGGATTTATATAGAATTTGTCCTCTCATATTAACACTAGTTGAGTGAGTTCATGATGTATGGTTTTATTGTTCTTGGGATTCATGTAGAATCCTTCCTCCCGAGCCTGTTTTTGGTTGAGTGTTATTTTTCTTGTGTCTCATCCAATCCTTGTAATATGATATTCATGATGTTGGTGTGCCATACACAAGCATGTTCATGTGCATTTTTTGGGTGAGTTGTGAGGCCTGATCTTTCGTGGTATTTCTGGGAGTTATGATCATTTGGGTTTGGGTTGGAAATATGCATGTCTATTGGCACTCATCATTGTATGAGCTTGGGTAGGGTAGGGTAGCATATGGAGGGGGCTTCTATCTCTATAGCCTAGTGACTATTTCCTGAGGGGTGGCATGCAAAATTTTTAAGTGATAACTAAATAAAACATTGGGTGGTAATAAAACTTAAGATAATAAAATGTGTGAGAAATCAATTAATTTTGAGGACATAGTGTGAGATCCTTCTATTGGGGAGTTGAGCCACACGATCTGATCTTGGGCTTTCCAATGCCAGGTGAATCTCCATGATGTCAGCCCCTACATAGTAACCCATTGAGTGTCTAACTAGGACGTATAGTACTTGCATTGTCTCATGATCTTGGTTTAAGCCATCATTACTATCTAGCATGAGTGTTAGCCATGGATGTCTGATGTATGTGTTTTTGTGGTTGGATCATTACCTCCATCAACATGAAAGGAGTGGACCTATGGGTTCTATGTGGTTGGGAGGCATAGCTACCTTCATCACTACTGGGGACCAGTGTACAAAGATGATCTATTATCTTAGTGCAATTGTTGTTGGATGTTTTTACTTAGTACCTTGAGTTCCAGGGTATACTTTCTTGTGATTTATGCTTTTATTAAAATTCTTTGATATCCTATTTAGATGATGTTTTTTATTAGAATAACAGGTTTTACAAGGATCCTAAAACCCAAAAGTAATTACATAACTATGGCTAATAATAAGCAATTAAAGCCCAACCAAAAAAAGACAGGTCTCTCAGCTGATAATAAGCATAAAGTCCAACCTAAAACAAAGGTCAACAAAAAGGCCAGTAGAACATATAGATAGAAAGCTAGAGCAAGAAAAAACCAAGAAAAAAAAACAAACATAACAAAAGACGGAATAGGAAAATTACTCTTCTATCTTCCTCTTGAGCTCCTACATAGTCTTAACAACTTCATAGGCTCCGTGGGTCTCCTCTACCTTTTGCTCATGGGTCTTCTACAGATCCTATTCCATACTGGTGAAGGTAATATCAATAGCCACATCCTCCTCAATTCTGGCTCTTCCTCTATCCTTATCATGATCCTCTTCGAACATACCTCTAGCTTTTAACACACTAGTAAGGGCCATAATGTTTTCATTGATTGAGTTGAGTATGGAAATCATTTGGTTTGCTAGGTTATGGTTATATTTTTCCAGGTTTTGAATGCTTCTCTCAACCAAACTAAATCTTTCCTCTTGGTCCTTCTGATAGCCCTAGCTTGGCTCTTTCTTATTCCTTTCCATATGTTTGATCTTCTCCCTGAACTCCTTCAACTCATGATATAGCCACATGATTGATTTGAAGTTATCAATCATGTTGTTACGAGCATTATTCAATAGGTTTATTCCTATCTCCCTTGCATTATTAGTTATTGGCACAATTGTAGGGTCGATGAAGTCTTCAAACTTGGGCTCTTCTTGATTATCAACCAGAATTTGGGGGTTCATAACCTCTCTTACAATATCTTATATTAGTTTTTTAAATAAATCATGTGAAGTATTATATCATCTCAATATGTTTATATAAACTTGTAAGAGGAAATAATAGTTTCTATATGAATATCTTGAAATTATAAGATTTTTTTAATATATTTTTTTTATTAAATTGAGAGTATGTTTGTAATTCAATATAACAATACAATTTTAAGTTGATATCATTTTTATTGAAAATTGAGGAAGAATATCTATTTTTTCAAAGTCAATGGATGCACCACCACACTCTTGTCCCTCATTATATCTGTAAGGGCTATGAATCTTGATGGATAGTGTAAATAAGAAACATGTCATCACCCTTACGAATGTTTTTTATATAGTACAAAATTCAAAATTAGGACGAAGAGTTAATCTAGATTTAAATTAAAAAATAACAATTTAATTAAATGTTGTAGTTGCTTCCCCCATTTGATTTATGTAAGTCATCCTGATGGATGCAACCTTGATGATCTTGCTTGGTGAGTGATCATGGTTGGGACCATGAGTGGTCTACACCCTTGAGGTGAGTGGATTTATGTTACTACATTAGTTGCTTTGATTATTCTTATGGCCAATTTATGAGATTATAATGTGTTAGATGGTTCATTGAGGTTTATGCTAGTGGTTACTAGGATAGATGTGGTATCATGATGTTGTTCCATGATTACCTTGAGATGTGTGCAATGATTGCTTTGTGTACTATTACCTTGCTATACTAGACTTGGTTCCTACAACAATAGTTAGTCATGTTTATGATTGTGTTCACTTATGTAAACACAACAATAGTTAGACATATCTTATTTAAATATTAAATTAAACCTTCTGGTGATTTGATAAATTTGGACTCATTTGCATTATGTGATTAGACTAGTGAATGTGTCTATGCATTTATAGGTTCGCATTGTCGCAAAAGTTATTTAGGAAATTTCTGTGATTTTGGGTTTTCAGGCCTTATTTTTATTGTTTTTGTAAGAATTTTCCTTAGGGAAAAATCGCCCAAGACCAATAAGCTCAATAACTAGCACAAAATAGACCAACAAAGTATGATTAGAATAACAATATGATATTCAATTGATTTACAAGTACACTAGAAGTGCCTATATATAAAGGCCTCTAGAATGCTTCTAGAATGTCTAGGAGTTAGCAATATGATAAGCCTCACAACTAAGCACATGTCTACCAGGAGTGGATTATCCTCCATTAAGCATAGGAGTTAGTGCGATGATGAGAGGATAAGCCTACAAAGGTGTGTTGCATAAAATTATGTTGTAGACACCATGTGCTTAAGTAAGAGTGTGAACAACTATGTTGTCTACGTGACAACTTAGTTAATTATGAAAACTCTAGTGTTGTAGATACCATGTGCTAAATTAGAGTTGCTTACTCCCATGTTGTCAACATGACAACTCATATGAGTACGCAAACTCCTAGGTGTCTAACCTAATAAATAATAAAATAATGCATTTATCCTAAGTAAACTTAAGTGTAAATAATAATTATTTACACTAACATCCCCCCTTAAGTGTAACTTAGGGGAATGACTTAAGCTCATAGAAGCTATGATGAAATGCATAATGGGTCTCAACTACTAGGCCATATTAGGTACCCACATACAAAGATGCAATGTAATCTCTCATAAAGAAGACAAAGAGGGAAAACCTCATGGGAAAAACCCTCCCCCAAAAAGAGAGATAAGTACAATAATGAAGATGAAAGAGAAGAAGACCTTAGATGAGGAAAAGATCCCTGCTAGAGGAAAGAAGAGAGAAGTCAAGGGACTCCTCTTTTTGAAACATCCCACACCCCCAAGAGATCTCACAAATGGATATAATTGACCTCAACGAAGGGTTTGATGAAGATATTTGTGACCTAGTCTATTGTAGGACAATACTATAATGCAATAACCTGCTCATATATCAGCTCTCTAATGTAGTGCATATCAATCTCAATGCATTTGGTCCATTGATGCTGAACTAGATGTTTTGAGATCTCAATAGCACTCTAATTATCACAATGTATGACTATGGGTTTAGGTATGTCAAATGCAAACTCATCCAGGATATGTTGTAACCAAATAGATTCTATAGCAGTAGTGATAGCACCTCGATACTCAGCCTAAATTGAAGAAAGAGCAGTACTATTTTTCTTCTTACTCTACCAAAAAATGGGGCTAGAACCAAGGTGAAACATGTAACTTGAAGTAGACTTGCGAGAATCAAGATCCCCTACATAGTCTAAGTCTGTATAGCCAACTAGAAAAAGTCTTGTACCTACTGCATAGTGTATCCCATGTGTATGTGTACCCTATATGTAGTGCAAGATGCATTTGGCAGCCTTCCAATAAAGCTCATGTGGCTCTTGCATGAAGCGAGAAACCATGCCAACTATAAAAGCTATATTAGGGCATGTATGTGTCAAGTAGATGAGACTCCAAACCATCTATACAATGTAGCATCAACAAGTGGAGTGGAACACTTGGCCTCTACATTGACACCTGAAAGAAAGGGAGTAGGAGTAGGCTTGCAATCACTCATGTGAAATCGTAAAAGCAAATCAAGAGCATACTTGGGTTGAGAAAGTGTGATCCTTGCTGAAGACTATGTGATCTCATTACTAAGGAAATAATGTAGTAAACCCAAGTCTATCATAGAAAATCTATCCTACAAAGAAGTCTTGACACTAACAATGATGGATGAAGTACTTCCTATAAAGAGCAAGTCATCTACATAAAGTACAAGTATAAAGTGTGTGTCATCCCTCTGAAGAATGTAGACATTCTGTCATAGAAAATCTATCCTATAGAGAAGTCTTGACACTAACAATGATGTATGAAGTACTTCCTGTAATGATCAAGTCATCTACATAAAGGATGTGTATCAAGTTGGAGTCATCCCTCTGAAGAATGTAGACATTTTAGTCTGAATGACACCTAGTGAATCCTGCTGAGAGTAGGAAGGAATTCATCTTGGCATACCAAGCCTGAGGAGCCTACTTAAGAGCGTAGATAGACTTCTTCAATCTACAAACTATAGTAGAATCCTATATGAACCCCTGTGACTACTCCATATAAATCTCCTCATGAAGATCACCATTCAAAAATGCACTCTTCACATCGATCTGATGTACAACCCAACCATGAGTTGCAAAAATAGCTAGTGTCAAACAAATGGAGTTCATCTTAGCAACTGGTGCAAAGGTCTCAGTATAGTCAATACTAGGAGCATATGAGAAACCTTTTGCAAAAATTCTATCCTTATGCTTATCGACACTTCCATCCACTACAAATTTTGTTCGATAGCTCCACTTACACTGAACCAATTTTCTTTCCTTAGGAAGGGGAACTAAGTCCCAAGTTTTGTTTTTCATCAAAGAGTTATATTCTTCCTCCATGGCCTTGTCCCATTTAGGAATCCCTGATGCTTCCTTAAATGATTGTGGATCTAAAGCAATGACAATATAATCATGTGGAAATGATTTGTGTTGTGACCTTGTCCTCCAAGTATTTGAAGGATTCTCCACCAATGAACCTGCTGAATCAAGAGTTTTTTGTGCACAATGAGGTCTAGTGGAAGAAGAAGAAGGAATATTCTCAACTAGTTGTGAACCCTGTAAAGGTGGTGTCTTACGAGTCAAAGTTGAAGGAATCTCATCTTTCAAGTCATTGTCATCACTATCATCACTTTCCATGAAGGAGGAAGAAGGAGGAGTTGAAGAAGCCAAACTTGAAAAAGTCTCTTCAAAGTGAACACTCCTCTCAAAGAATATTTCATGTGTCTTTGGATCTATGAGCTTGTATGTCTTAATGTGGTCAAGATATCCGAAAAATATACAAGGTTTGCTTTGAGGTTCCAATGCCTTTCTTTTTTGTGGAGGTATCCTTGCCCATGCTAGACAACCAAAAACTTTAAAGTTCTTTATACTTGGTTTTCTACGATACCAAGCCTCAAAAGTTTTAATTCCATCTAAGGCCTTATGGGAACTTCTATTTTGGATGTAATTGGCACAACACATGGCTTTTTCCCAAAATACTTGATCTAGAGACTTATATTGTAGCATACAAGTGGTCATCTCCTTAAGGGTTCTATTCTTTCATTCAACAACACCATTTTGTTGTGGAGTGTATGCAACTAAATATTGAAGATCAATACCCTCATGAGTACAAAATTCTATAAGCTATGAGTTCACATATTCCTTGTCATTATTTATTCATAGAATCTTGATGGCTTTCCCTGACTGCTTCTCAACTTGAGATTTGAAGGTGATAAACTTATCAAACACTTCACTCTTATGAGGAGGAAAGAAGACCCAAGTGTAGTGTGAAAAGTTATCAATGAAGGTGAGAACATAGCGAGCATTACCAAATGATGGTAGACCAATGACCATATCCTTGTTGCTAAGTTGTTGAAGGTAGTGATAATTGAGATGTCCAAATCTCTCATGCCATAGTTTACTTTGTGAATTTGAGTGGGTCAACAAGGCAAGGGATGTGGAGTTAGGCACAAAATGAGAAAAAGAATAAAGTCTTGTCTCATGATTAGCCTTTCCAATCACCACCATAGAATCATCCTTGAGATTTTTCACCACAACTGAATCAAGAAGGAACTCCACTTTGTTGCCACATCCATAGTGAGTTATCTGGTAGATTGAAAGAAGGTTGGTGCTAATATTGGCAACTTGAAGAATCTCCTTGAAGATGCCATTTTCCAACTCAACATTACCTTTTCCTTCAACTTCCACTTCAGTTTCATTTCCCACATAGATGTAAGGTAAAATTTATGGTTTCAAAGAGGAAAAAATCTCCCTTGAAGCACCCATATCATGTGTAGCTCCTAAATCAGGAACCCATTCCTTAGAATTATTTGTACTTGCTACCAAAACTTGTCCCTTACCTTTTGAAGTGGTTGAAGATCCCTTATCCTTATAGGTATTGTTTACATCAATTCTGTGTTTCCTCATTATGTTGAGAAACTCATCAATCTGCTTATCCTTACATTCATGTTCATCATGACCATTCTTCTTACAATAGACACAAGTTTTCTTCTCCCTTTTTTTGGAGTTTCCCCCCTTCATATTGTTTTTGGAAAAAGACTTGCCTTGTTGTGAAGAATATTTTTGTGTGGAAGAAGATTATTGTTTAGAGGAGGATTTTTGTTTGTCATCTTGTGGCTTAGCCTTCCATTGCATTTGCTTCTTGTTTGTATTTTTACCACTTGAATTCCCTTCATTAGTGACTAAGGCTTTGGTCTTGGAAGGTTGGAGAGTTCCCATGCTCACTAAATTTTCATGTTCTAAGAACAACATTCCTAAAAATGACTTGAATGAAGGCTTAGTGAAGACACTACCCATTGTTAATTTCTGACTATTATAACTAGAAACAAAAGTTACATATTTAGGAGGAAGATGAGTCATCACATGTTTGATCAACTTCTCATCCTTGATGGGTTCACCACAATCCTTGAGTTGTTCACTATACATGTCTACTTGGGTAAGATAATCTTTGATGGTGTTGAAGTTCCTAGGATCCAATTTGAGAAGATTGTTCTCAATGGCGTAAGCCATATCTTCATCTACTTTCCCATACAATGCTTCAAGTTTACCTCAAACTTCTATTGGATTGGTAAGATTCCTTATGTGATATTTGACAAGATTTGAGATATTATTTAACAAGGTTCCTAAGGCCATTTCTTGTTTGGATTCCCAGTCTTCTTTATGAGACTCATTAGCATCATCACCAAGTTTCTTTACTATACCAGTTACATAACATAGTAAACATTTTTCAACCAATGGTTCCTTTATGTTTTCTTTCCAAGTAGCATAACTATGCGGAGTTAACTTTGAAAAAGAACCCATAATGCAAAAGAAAGAGCACAATATCAAGGAGACATAAGAACATAATACACACCCCCCCTTTCCATTAAATCAAAAAACCCCCCCCAAATGAATTCTTTTAACACTTTATATGTAGTGCATTTACAATAGGCCACTTGTCAAAATGGACAAAAGTGGGCTTCTAATTTTGCTATTTATAACCTCCTCTTGGAGTTCAAATCTAGAACTTTACAATGTAGCTTAGAAATACAAATTTTTTGAAGCAATACAATGCAAAGAAGGACCTATTTCTAATAGTGGCATTTTTGTCCACACAATTCTATAATCTAATTACAAATATGGAAAGTAGACAAAAGATTTAAGCACTCTAAAAAAAATAAAACTTGAAAATGTGTCCAGATGAGCCTATACAGAGTGTTTGAAGTTATACAATGTAGGATTGGATAGGTATAGTCATCAAAAAGTGAAATTTCTAACAAATTCATACACCAAAACTAGAAAATAATAACACCACTGAACATTTCAAAAAATTCTAGCCACAACCAAAAAAAATTGTACCTAATTTAGAGTCTGGATGGCTGAGATATGGCCTCCCAAAGTTGGATTATCAAATCAAAATTGCATATGGAGAGGGGTCTAATTAGTAAATTGTGAGGTTAAATGTGACATCCAAATGGACATCATAGCAATACAATTTAACCTACTAATGACTATTTGACGTTCATCAATTTTAAGCTAGTGATGAACTAACATTAGAAAAAAATGGGGCCCAGATGATGTGGTAGGTGACATCACTTTACAGACAAGATAGGTGGCAATGACATGGAATACAAATTGTATGATAGGTTGGGCTATTGATGGAGCTGATGTGTTTAGGTGATGCCTATGTGGTAGGTAGTACACATGTCCTTTGATTGTGTGAGCTGGCAATGCTGACTAGTCGATCCTCATGTTGTGTGGCTGGCTAGTTGCATGTGTTGATGTAGATTTGGTTGAGTTGACTAATTATCTGCAGATGTGTTGCATTGCATCAATGGAGAGCCACGTGGTCACAATAGTAGTCACTAGTGTTGGAGGCAGATCACCACTAGTGGAGAGATTGTCAGGTGTCAATGCAAAAATCTAGCAGGAGGTTGATTGTCTTGTAGGAGGTTGCTAGAGGAAAGAAGGGGTTGAAGTTTTGAAAATTGTTGGTGGGACTTTGTGGTTGGTCAAAAATTTAGGATTGACCACTGGAGGTGTAGCAAGAATGATCAATAGAGCAGTAAATTGCTAGTAGGAGGAATATTGCCAGTGGTGGGAACAAGTTTAGTCACACATGCCCCTTGTGTATGCTTTCTAATGGGTTTAAAAGTGAGGGCCCATGGTTATGAAAAGAAATTAAGGCCGCTAGTGAGTTGTAATTTACTGCTTACCGAGTGTGAAATGTGGTTAGCCAGATTTATTGAAATATCACTAGAATATGCCATTCGGTTGCAGTGGTCAGACTATGTTCACTGGAAATTATAAGGAATATTTCATCGAATATCCTATGGGGGGCCAAGATTTCACCACTTGGTTCCTGCAAAAAAAATTCTCTACAGGCCTAATGAGCTAAATTTTTTTTCAAAAATACAAATCCAAAAATTGCAAAGAATTGCAAACTAAAATTGTAGAGAAAATAAATTTAGATCTAAAAAAAAATCACAAATCTAATAAATGATCATACCAAATATTGTAAATTGGGCCTTCGGGTGCTAGTTTGTAAAATAATTTACCTCAAATTTGACTATTGCCTAGGGTAGGCAAATTTATAGTCAAATTTCATTGAATCGATGCTCCAAGCACAATGGTGAGGTCTGTTTGGCTCTAGACACTCCCAATGACTATGATACTCTAGATCTGAGTTGAGGTCCTCTGAGAGGTGAAGCAAGAAAATGGTCTCTAATGGCTATGTGAAGAGAAATTTCCTTAGCTCTAATACCATGTAAGAATTTTCCTTAGGGAAAAATCACCCAAGACCAAGAAGCTCAACAACTAGCACAAAATAGACCAACAGAGTATGATCAGAATAACAATATGATATTCAATTGATTTACAAGTACACTAGAAGTACCTATATATAAAGGCCTCTAGAATGCTTCTAGAATGTCTAGGAGTTAGCAATATGATAAGCCTCATAGCTAAGCACATGTCCACCAAGAGTTGATTATCCTCCATTAAGCACAAGAGTTAGTGTGATGATGACAGGATAAGCCTACAAAGGTGTGTCACATAAAATTATGTTGTAGACACCATGTGCTTAAGTAAGAGTGTGAACAACTATGTTGTCTACATGAAAACTCAGTTAATTATGCAAACTCCAGTGTTGTAGACACCATGTGCTAAATTAGAGTTGCTTACTCCTATTTTGTCAACATGAAAACTCATATGAGTGCACAAACTCCTAGGTGTCTAGCCTAATAAATAATGAAATAATGCATTTATCCTAAGTAAACTTAAGCAAAGTGTAAATAATAATTGTTAACAATAATAGTTTTTAATTTCTAGTAGCTTTGTCATAGATGAATTCCAATTACTTGGAATAGCTTGATTTCATTTGGGTTGATTTGGAATTTAACTAGTTCTCGTGGTTATTTGCCCTAATCCATTATTCACTCGAAAAGTGAATAAGTATCCAAAAAGGAATTTAATTCCTCACTTCTCACTTTTGAATTAGAAAGTTTGAGAGTAAAACCCAAAATCCTCCTCATGAGGAATTATTGTTTTGTTTGTTGTCGGAGCTACAGGGGTGGAATAGTTGTGAGATTTGGTCTCATTGGTTCCAGCTTGAGAGACCTTGGATTGTCACAATTTTTGGCTACTCCTACGAGATTTTTATTTGATGGTTCAAATTTCTATTTTTCTCTTTTGGTTTTTTGGTAGGGCTCTCCTATTTTATTATTTCAGCTTTGTTTCTACTTATACTTTTGGTATCCATTTGTTAGGAGGTTGAGAACTAGTGTTCCCCTCCATTTCTATATGCTAGCTCTACTCGATTAGGCGAGTATGAGCATTACCCTATTTTTCGGAATGAGGGTTTGGGGTTTTGCACCGTTATGCTGGTCATTTTTGCATATGGAATCCAAACCTAGATTTTATTGGATTTTGATGCATTTTGTGCCCTAAGACCAAAAGGGTTTATTTTTAAGTTTTCAAGTTTTGAGGTTTTTACATCATTTTGTGTGTTGCCTTATTTTCTTAGATTTTCTTGGCATGATGCCAGTTGCGGATTTGGGTCATCCCTTGGGATGCTAGTTAGATTATTGTTGTACTTTTATGTTGCATTGGGATGCATGTCACATCTATACTCTCAACTTTATGTTTGGTTAAGTGATTGTATACCTAGTGTTATTGTTTCATTTGGACCCTTGTTGTTTTCTCATGGACACTAGGATTCATGTAGAATCCATACTCCTAGATTGAGGTTGGTTCAGTGAGTTCATGATGTTTGGTCTTGATGCATCATTGGTATTCATCCAGAATCCATCCTCTTAGATTGACACTGGTTGAGTGAGTTCATGATTGTATGGTTTTATTGTTCTTGGGATTCATGTAGAATCCATCCTCCCAAGCTTGTTTTTGGTTGAGTGTTATTTTTCTTGTGTCTCATCTAGTCCTTGTGATATGATCTTCATGATGGTGGTGTGCCACACACGAACATGTGCATTTGTTGGGTGACTTGCGAGACCCAATATCCTGTGGTATTTTTGGGAGTTATGATCATTTGGGTTTGGGTTGGGAATATGTATGCCTATGGGCAGTCATTGTTGGATGAGCATGGGTAGGGTAGGGTAGCATATGGAGGGTGCTTCTATCTCGGTAGCCCAATGACTATTTCTTGAGGGTTGGCATGCAAAAATTTTAAGTGATAACTAAATAGAACACTAGGTGGTAATAAAACTTAAGATAATAAAATGTGTGAGCACCCGATTAAGTTCAAGGACATAGTGCGAGAGCCTTCCATTGGGGAGTTGAGCCACATGATCTGAGCTTGGGCTTTTTGATGCCAAGCAACTCTCTATGATTTCAACCCCTACATAATAATCCATTGAGTGTCTGACTAGGACCTATAGTACTTGCATTGTCTCATGATCTTGGTTTTAGTCATGATTATTGTCTGACATGAGTGTTAGCCACATATGTTTTCTTTATGCGTGTTTGAGGTTGGATCATTACCTCCATTAGCATAGCAAAATTGGACCTATGGGTTCCACATAGTTAGGAGGCATAGGTACCTTCACCACTACTAGGGACTAGTGTACAAAGACGGTCTATTGTCCTAGTGCGACCATTTCAGGATGTTTTCGCTTGGTCTTCGTACTTGGTATGTTGTCAATGATATTAGTTTATTTGATGCATTCCTATATTATGATGCTTAGCCTATGTTTAGATGTTGAGATTTGTTTAGTTGGAGTATCTATTTTTTATTGGTTTAGTATGTTAGATTTCCCATTTTTATGATGTTATTATGCTTTAGTAGTGGCATCCCCATAAGATAGATCTGACTATCTAGTTGGTAGTTTGGGATGTTATGCATGGGGGATGGCTAGGACCTTCAAGGTCTCATGATGCTATTATGGTTGGGAAAAACCACACATGAGTTTTGTTATGTTCATACATTTCTATGTTGCTTCCAATACTTTTCCTTCATTGCTATGTTTAGATGGTTAGATTCTGTTTTCATCTTTTAGTTATTTTGATTCGAGTGTCTATGCCTCAATTATGGTTCCAATACTCCCTAGTGTTGAGGAATCATTTTTGTAGCTTTGTATTCCTTGTTGTTTGGTGTGCTATTGTGGTTGCTCATGCGAGATTTTACTTCCTTGTGTGAGATTGTGGAAGTTTCATGCAAGGCCTTGCATTTCCTCATGTGGCTCCTTGCACTTCCTCACATGAACCTCAACACCAGTGTAGTTCTTTTGGCTATTGAACCTAGCACTTCCTCACATGAGATGGTGTTTCCTTGCATGACTCAATGTAGTTTCTCTCATGAAGAGGCACTTCCTTGTTTGAGATTGTCAGTTATTATTCTCTCGCATGAAAAATAGGGGACATCTCCATTATTTTTTAGACAATGCAATTTGGACTTTTGAGTACCCTTTAGGAATGCTAGTGGTTTCATGCTTTGACAAATCATATATTTTCTATTCTGATGTCATCTTTATTTATTTTTCTTCAATTTGGTTGTGTTAGTTAGGTAGTGACATTTCAAGATCCATTGATTGCTAGGATTGTTGGTGAAGTCTTCCATTTTGATCTTTGTGATACCTATATGATGTTTTCATGTGCATTCATAGTTGTAAAACAATAATAATCTTGGCTTGTATTGAATCCTTGTTGCAAGGATCTCTGGATGGGGCATTACAAATGTGATACATGATATATGTTAAGGATGGGTGTAACTACTAAAATGACTTTAATATAATGTGGAAATCTAAGACCCTCCCATTGAGAGGCTTACAATTTGCCATTGTGTTGTAGGCTCTTGCATGTTCTTTAAATTTATTTTGGATACATGTGCATGAATTAATTAAGAAGTGATTGATTGATTTATAATGATTTATCATTTAATCAAACATAGTGTGATTCAAGTGAATTGAATTAACTAACATATATATTGTAATTAATTAATGGGTAAGTAAAATTAACATGGTGGAGTTGCAACTTGATAAGATGATTAGTTGTGTTGGAATTATAATATATTTGTCATTAGTTACAACACTTATTCGATTATGAATGATTATTGAGCTCATCACTTAGTCTACAATTTATACCGAGCATTCCTTTGGAAATCGAGCATATGGGCAGTTCACTAGTATTTACCGAGTTCATAATGGTTATCGAGCAGAACAGTGTTCTCCAAGCAGTTTGGTTACCGAGCTTCGCAGTGTTTACCAAGCAGTCAGTGCTCACCGAGTCATTAGTAGAACTTAGTGTTTACCAAGTGATCAAGGTAAACAAAGAACTTAGTGTTTATCGAGTGATTAAGGTAAACAAAGAACTTAGTGTTTACTGAGTGATCAAGGCAATCAAAGAAATTAGTGTTTACTATGTAAACAAGGTAAATGAAGGAATTAGTGTTTACCGAGTAAACAAGGTAAATGAAGGAATCAGTGTTTACCATGTAAACAAGGTAAATAAAGGAATCAGTGTTCATCGAGTAAACAAGGTAAATGAAGGAATTAGTGTTTACCAAGTGAAGAAGGTTATCAATGGATTTAGTTTTTACCAAGTGACACAATATTCACTAAGTCACCAATGGTTACCGAGTTCCAAGCTACTTAGAATGATTAGTATGGACCATGCCTCTACTCTTACCGAGTGCATGACAATGCAGTGTATTGTAGTGGATGCCAAGTATCAGAAGGTCACCGAGTCAGTTTGAGTAACCCAAGTTTTCTACTATCTGGCCTACTTAGTAATGTTTGTTCACTTGTAATTGGCCGACCTTGCCAATGTAAATATTGGAATGATATATATCATTTGAAATAATGAAATATTGATCATCATTGGTTTTATATTGCAATATTTTGAGAAGAGGAAAAGTGAATCACCAGTAGAATAGAGGAATATAGTAAGGTCAACAATTGATGTAGAAAAGCTATATCCATCACATTAGGTGATCAGAGCACAAAGGATCTTATCAGCAATAAGTTTTAACTAGATCCATTGCTTCATCCTAATAGGTGAACCAGTTTGTAAATATTTTAACAAGGTAGACTTAACAGTCTTTTGTAAATCTTCTAACAGAGTGCATACTTCATTGTATGTTTGTTAGGAGCAGATCATTAGAAGTGATCATTGTAAGCTTTAAATGGCCAACTTTATACTGTAGTATTGAAGTTTTGTGGGCATCATCCCCACCCCAGTTTTACTTTCTAATTGGAAGGTTTTTGGGTCACCAAATCAGTGTGTTCATGTGTTACAAATGTTTATCTTTTCATGCATACAGTGGATTAGATAAATAAAAGGTAAATGTGATATTATGCAGAATTGAATTAAAGTTTTAGGGTTACTGATTCACCCTTCCCCTCTTAGTAACCTTGTTAGTTTGGATTATTTCCAAAAATTGGTATAAGAGCCTTGTGGTTCTCAGAATAAAGTTTGACAGCTTGAGCAAAGATCAAGGACAATGGAGATATTCAGACTTGACAAATATATTGAGAATGAAAAGCTAGATCTGGAAATGGCCATGACTCAACTCAATGAAGGAAAGGAGCATCTTTCTCAATCTCTGAAAAGAAGGAAGGAACTTGCAAGACAAATGAATGATCATCAGTATATTTAAGAAAGGATTGAAGACCTTTTACCATCAAGCAGTTCAAATGAAGCTAATGAAGCAATCAAGGAACTCCTAGCAAAGAATGGTTCTCTGCAGGAAGAAGTAAGAAAGCTCAAAAGAGAACAAGAAATCCAATCCATCAAGCTATGTGAAGTTTTAGAATAGAGAAACAAGGAAAATGAAGACTTAGAGGTAAGAAATAATCAATCCCTTCAGCATGAAGATCTTATAGGGCAACTATCTGATGCAAATGAAGAAATTATGAATCTAAGATCTAAGAATGAAAGTTTGAGAAATGATTTAATCACTGAAAGACAAATCAATGAAAGTTTGAAAAATGACTTAAATGTTGAAAAACAAGTCAATGAAAGGATGATAAAATCTCAAGCAGATATGGATCAATTGAATCTGCAAATGAGCAAAATTTTCATAGACAAAAAGGTAAAGCAGGCCTTGGATACAATGAAGAAGGTGAATCTTCCAAACAGGGTACCCAAAAGAATCAAAGACCTACTTGCAATCACTATGGTAAGTTAGGTCATACATCTAATAGATGTTGGAGCAATGGTAAAAGAAAATTCAATGGTAAATGCTAGAATTGCAATCAACATGGTCACAAAGCAAATGAATGCAAAGAGAAACCAAAGTTTGAGGGAAAATTTCATAAATGCAAGAAACAAGGGCATAAGGCATCTGAATGTAGATCCAAAGCATTCAATCCAGCAGAATAGGTTATCAAAGTAATATTTTGTTGGGACTACAATACTTGGTGCAGATGTCACTATTGTGGAGAATATGGACACATTGGAATAAACTGTGCGAGGCATCACCTAAGAAAAAAGGATACTACTATAAGATGTTATACATGTACCGAACTTGGTCATATATCCAAGAATTGCATGAATATAGGAAGAATTGAAGATGAAAAGAAAGCCAAAGCTATGTTGGTGTTTGAAAACGTTACCCATTTCCAATTACCCTAATGAGAACAAAACATATCTAGGGGCAGCTAACTCCCATTATCAACACATCCATTTAGACACCAGGCCAACTGTAAGGCATGACCCTTCTTCTTCTTTAGGTTCTACAAAACCTAGGTGGGTAGACCTATAGATTCTTTATATGGTACTAGTTGTCAAAGCATACATTGAATCGATTCAAAGCAGATAAAACCCTTAAATCTCCTAATAACTCATGAAATAACATCAATCTACAATAGCTGAATGCAGATCTAGGAATCTTAGAAGCTGAGTGAGGGCATTCTATTATAGCTCTTCAACATGAAAGGGGAAAAGCGTTTGATTATTGATGTTGATCTCAACAAAACCTCAAGCATACAACTAAACCTAATGATCCTATCTCTGATCAGTGCCTAATCCATTGGGCAAATCCATGAATTCATAACATACATCTATGATATCAAGACATATTCTGTATACCTAGACATCAGATCTATCTAATCACCTTGTGATTTAGACATCAGTGTTCATTTAGATCTCATTCTCACAAAATATCCTTCTCAACATAATCAGTAACCCTATCAAACACATTAAGCATTTACTTGGCACTTTGTTCCAATAGCAAAATATATCAGACATACAACCTAAAGGGGAAGCAAATTGATCTTAGCTCTTCGTTCTAAGACCACATAAAGACTAGAGATTACTGAGACAGGAGATGAGAACCAGAATGAAACTAAAGAAATGCTGCTCATATGTATTCATTTTCTTTGAAAATATACACTCAGATGCATGAAATTAAAACATGAAACAACCTAATGTATCAGAACTATCTGTATTATCTGCACTACTGCTGTTCACATGAGAGAAATTGTTGAAGAATGGAGGTGGAATCATAGTTCTAGATCCAAAGGAATGGTCTCACAGAATGACTGCAAATTCTCTACCAACAATGGTCTCCCAGTAACAAAAAACTAGAACCCTCACAATGACAGAAAGAAAGAAAGATATAGAAGAGAAAGAATTCTCAAATTTGTTCTGAAGATGACAGTGTCCACTTAAAATTCAATCCTGTGCAACTGAGTAACCTCTTTCTTCTTTCATCCCATCTGATGTGGTTTTGTTTCATCATTATCTGCAACTGATTTGCAAAATATCTCTGCTTAATGATGAAAGCTTTTTGAATTAGCAAATATCTGATTGCCCCATCAAAATGCCAGTGAAGATGAGTTTTTACTGAGTAAACCTAAACAAATTCAACCCTAACTACATTTCCATTGCCTTCTACTAATATTTAGGTCATTATCTTGACAAAAAATCAAAACTGAACTTCCTGGTCTAAATATGGTTGCAATTTAGGTACCCAATAGAAAACCTCATGTAGCTCAAATTGACTGATACTTGTGCAAAAACTGAATCTAGAATCGGAAATTCCATCTTCTCCGAATTTCGGCGATATATTGGAGTGCCCAATTCGGTTAAAAATTGCCCCAAATATGGCCGTTTGAAAATCAGGCCTCTGCTATGTGGTTTGAACCATATTTTGCAAAAATTTAAACTTTTATAAAGTTTAAACAATATGAAGTTTCAAATTTTATTTAAAACCTGACTTCCACGTTGAGGGAAAATAATAAAATAATAATATACCTTTTTCCTTTGATAATTCCATTTACTTTTCATCCGGGTCAAACCTGTTGACCAAACTAATGACACGTGGCAGATCCTGATTGGTTCTCTTCCTACACTATTGGCACCACATCATCATCTTACTCACTATACAGTCATCGTCGCTATCTCGCTATGTTAATTATCATGCACCTTCCTCTTGGCGACATTACGATGACTGTCGGATCTGCCACATGGCACAACCTGGTGCGGCCCTGACATTTGCTCGCCACATCATTATCTAATCATTTTGTCGCTGCCACTTGTCACCATCCGATTAGCTGATGGCATTGCACGCGGGACCCACGTTGCATTCTGACTCTTTCTAGATTTTAAGAATTTTTTGGCAACCTTGCTATGTCGCTAGCTGAACTTTTTGAAATTTCTCGGCTAGCGAAGTAGCGAGGTGCCAGATTTTTAGTTTTTCAGA
This sequence comes from Cupressus sempervirens, assembly GCA_028749045.1. Lineage (NCBI taxonomy): Eukaryota > Viridiplantae > Streptophyta > Pinopsida > Cupressales > Cupressaceae > Cupressus > Cupressus sempervirens. The sequence goes on from CM053787.1 coordinate 48,011,663, forward strand.
AACCTCATGTTTGGTGATGTCACTATCTTGTTATGCATGCATTCATTCAAAATTTATGTCCTATTTCCACCAGGTCAGATGAATGGGACCCACCCTCTGACTTGCGGCTTCAAAAAGCCCGTGGCTTTTAGAAAACAAAGCTATCGAGTCCAATGCTATTTAAACATTATAAAATTTTCCACTTAAACAATGTGGGATATAACATTTTTACATGTTTCTGCCCTGGACCTTGCTCATGGCGCAAATTGCTTGCACTTCTCCTTCTTAGTACTGCAGGTTTCTCTTTTGTTTGGGCGTGGCTGCTTGTAATAGCTACTTGGACTTTTTGATGGTGTTGGCTGCAAGTTTAAAACAAAAAATCACTTACACCAGCGCATAAATGCTAAAGTGGCTTCCTAAACAACTCACCTGTTTCCTTCAGAATTCAAAGTGTTTCCTCAGATTTGTGCATTGCGCCATGGGTAAATTACAACTTTAAAGATGTGCATATAATGGGAGTGTGGAGGCTTGTCAGACAGGTCGAACAAATCCTTCACGCTCGCTCCAAAATACACAATATCATTGACTCTTCATTATTGCACAGTCGCTTCCTCTGCTCATACTCACATAATACGATTGATCTAAGCCAATACATGCCTGAGCTCATAAAAAATTTCTCAATCATTGCTCACATCGATCACAGTAAATCTACACTGGTAGACCATCTGTTGGAGCTCACCGAAACAATTAAGAAAGGTCCCCCTTTCTTTTTTAATTCCAACTACCCTTTTGTTACGCTATGTTTTTCAATAGACTACGAATTATATTCTTTGTTATTTCCTTCTACCTGCTGGTCTATAGCTTGGTCTTTTGATCCCATATAAATGAACTAGATTTGTATTTCCATCATATGGATACTTTCCTAGAACGTATGGCAAATAGATATCTGTAGAAGTGGACCTGGCATGAACGTAATTCCAGTCAGAGCATTCTAGAGATTCAATTTACACCCATGTTCATAATACATTTCAACACAATATGTCTTCTCCAACTTTCTCAACATTCCCTAAAAATATCATATCTAACAACATCCTCTAGTTGTTAAACTCTGATGTTTGTCCCATTCCCTGGAGCTCATAAGTTTCCATAGCCACAATCTTCTCACCACTGAAATCAACTGAAAATACTGTATGCACATTGCCTATGATAGTTTGGTGTACTCATTCCTTTTTAAAGGTGTGGTTCATTGTGGCATCCTTCCCTTTTCAATCATGGTCTGTTGCTCCATAGTCTGCAACTTATTCCACTCAATGCTTTGGTTCTGTTTTCTCAATGTGCCAGCTTGTTAAATATAGAGTACCTCTTTCTTTGCTCACATGTTGTGTGGCCTTGCATTTAATCATGAGGATCCCTTTTTATGTGTTTGGGCTCATTCCCATATGCATGTTTGGAGATTACTTTTATGATCATTTGTGAGTCAAGAAGTCATATAATTCATGTTGATTCACAAAGTTTTGCATTCTTACTAAGATGATGCAATAATCAGGTAAATCTTGTTATTGTTCAAATGCCTTTCATTTCTAATCCATCTCAGCATTCTGATGCAATTAATCGAGCCCCTAGTGGGTTCGACCAAATTTTTTTTTTGTTTTCGGACAACTGAAATGTTGAATTGATCTACTGAACACCTGATTTTGATTGAAAACAATCTATGCCATTGTTTTAAGCTTTTTAAATCTCACCTTCACCCTTTCTTGCCAACTGTCAAATTTGTGTTAGGAGGCCTGCTAGCTGGCCTTAAAAACTGATTTAATCAAGTGACTAAGCCACAAAAATTGGCATGAGTGTTCAATCCTACACACTCTATCATACTGCAAATTCTCAACCCATGAGTAATTATCAATCAGGAGATTTTAATTGCCGAATATCCATACTTTAAATATCCTGCAGGCAAATAATGTTAAAAAAACATGAACTAGGCTCGGGTTTGACACTATAAACTGGGTTATTGATCACTTGGGGTTCTGAAAACTAGGATATAAGTTCTTTGCCATGAAGAGAATATAATTCCATGTTTTTGGCTCATGAAAAATCACAGGGCACATTTGGCGAATTTATGAAAACAGGCACTTGGAAATTTTAACTGAGAAATGTGTCAAAAAGTAATTTTTAGCAAATGTACGGACATGTGAGAGTATGTAGAAGGATTTGTCATGACTTAAGAATTGGCATACTTCAAGGATTTCTAGGAGACAACACAATGATATAATCCATTTAGGCTCACCAATTACAGGATCAAAGTCATAATGTGCCGAACAAGGGTACGGATCAATCAGGATACCTTAGCCGTAACAAGATAATATAAACTACATTTTTTATCATGTTAGCAAACTGATCAAATGGATTCGACATGATCTCAAAATTGGAACATATGAAGTGTCTTACCCCTGAAACATAATGAAAAAAGAAATTTTTTATTTGGGTCAACTGGGTCAAAGATATGATTGGTCGAATAGGGCTTCCCAGAATTGTGAACTAGTCAAATGCACAAAACAGTAAATGACCAAATTTGGAGGGTGCAAAACCTAGTCAAACGGATTTGAAATGACTTGAAAATTGAAACATAAGTTCTCTATTATGGACACTAAACATCCCCAAAGTGGAAGGTCATGAAATATTCCTGGGTAAAAGATATTCAGATTCAAATTGGGCCTCTGATCACTATTTGACACTTGGGCAGAATTGCAAATTTTGACACTAGCTCAAAATGGGACTTCGTAGAATGGTTCAAAATGTCAGTTTAACTTCATAGAACACATAGACGCACTAAATGAAAGGTGTTAGAAACATTAAAAACCTCTTAGGCCTCAGACTGACAACCAGGTACAATCTCTTTTAAAAGTATTTAAGGGCTTGATTTCTCAATGGTACTAAAAATTGACCTTGCAATTTTTAGTCCCAACAAGCTGACAACATTCAAAAATAGATGAGACAACAGTGGATTCCAAAATCTACCGAGCTAGAAAATTCAAATAATGGCTATGTCACTCAAGAAGTGGGTGACTCCACTTCTAATTAGACTCATCAAAAAGGGATCAGGGATTGCATCTTCAAGCAATATCCTAAGCAGTTCCAGAATAAAGGAGTGCAAAAGACAAATCAGTATTTTAGATATAAGACATAGTTCACTGTGGTGCATCTACCAAGAAAGGTTGGTTTTAGACTTAACCGAGCTAGGTCAGGAATATGAAAAATTTTGTTTGTTCACGTAGTTGCAAGGTTTACTAAGTAAGTCGGTGACTATCTAACAAACCCTAGGTCATCTCAGCTACCTTCATACTTGAGCATTAATGGCAGATTTTTTATCAAAAAGGCAGAATTTGATCTCATTTTTCACCACGAATTTAGAATGTACAGAGCGAAGAGATCTCCAAGAGCACGAAAGTGAGTTTAAGCGATTTGAAGTGATTTTCCAACGAAGAATTTGTTTAACAAAATAATTCACTCACTGAGCAGTAATGGCATCCACAAGCACCAACAGCAGCAAGGCAAAGAGAGGCTCTGAAATGCTTGTGAAGGGAGTAGAATGGAAAGCACCTAGCTTCAAGCTCGTTCCTGCCATAGCTGAATCGCTCGATCTGCACAGAGCCCAATCGTAAATTCCACCAAAGGTACTACTTATAAATGACATTTGTACTCATTTCAAATGCACTGTTCAAGAAATAGGGACACTAGATATGGATAATGCCCTAGTCAAGTTATGCGTGGATGGAACCCTCAAACCCGAGTTCAAACATCTAGAAACCAAAGGTTTGACCCATATCCCACACTTGCCAAGGAAATTTCAAATGAAATGGATAAGATACATTTTAAGCCATGTGGATAATGGTCAAATGTGGTTAGAGCAACCCTTCCTAATAACAAAGAAGATAATTCATAAGATCACGGGTTTACCTATGTTAAGAAAATCCAAAACCACTAAAACCTTAAGTCGGGATGAACTTCAGAAGTTAACCCTAACTGAATGGGATGGCAGAGGATTGAAACCTAACAATGTATCTGATGCAGAGCTAAGATTTGGAATTTATTTAATTTCATATAAGATGTGTAGTTCTAGTAGATTGAATAGCATGCCTTGTGAGGCTGTCGACTTAGCCTATAAGGTCGTGAAGAAAAACATGGAGTTTGACCTAGCAGATGTTCTTTTGAAACAACTTAATAAGAACATGGACAACATAAGGACCTCAAAAACCAACTCTTGTAAATTTGGTTCTTTGTTAGTTTGCTTATTTTTCTATGTACAAAATTGTTTTCCTTCAAAAGGTACAGTTGTATGGAGAAAAGATATTCCAATTTTGTATCAAATAAATGAATTTGTAGCAGAAATGGGTGAAAATTTTGATAGTATTATGGATAATTATTTTGAAGACTTCAAGGAAAGAATGAATAACAGATTCAAAATTCCTCCAAAGCTTGTTGAAGATTATAAGGATGATGTATGCTTCATGGTTGACTATGACAAGGTATACATTTAGGTAGTCAGACCCTGAGTTGCATGGGTGAAACCTCTTCCCTATGAGGTAAATACTGATGAAACCAGAGATATCATAGAAGCACTGGTAAATGAGCCAGTAGACCCAAGGCAACAAATTTTTGGAACCTATGATGAAGCTAAGGCTAGAATTGAGCTTGAAATCAAGCTACCACAGCCCATAAGCAAGGGCAAAAGGAAAATAGCCAAATTAAAAACTTCTACCGGTCCTCTTATGCTCACCAAGAGAAAAGGTGAAGATGAAGAAGGTGAAGAAGAAGGAGGAGGAGAAGAAGAAGGAGATGAAGAATCTGCAAAAGAATAGCCAAAGAAGAAAGGTAAGGTAATCATTACAAAACCTAAGAAGAAGCCTACTGCAGTGTTTTCCAAAAGAACCAGGAAAGGTAAGTAGGAACCTATACTAGTCAGGCCTACACCCTCATTCGAGCAAAGGCTTAAACAATTGGAGGAAGGAGTTGGCATCACAAATTTCAAAGCATTGAAATTTGAAACTAGAACTGATGCTGAGAAAATGTAGATTGAGGAGCTGGTACTCAGTAAGATGGGTAAATGGAAATACTCCCCAAACCAAATTGCCCCTCAAATCTCAAAAGAACTAGTGGAGAGATTGCAATTGAGATGGGAGTTAGCCACCCAAATGGTAAAAGATATTTATGAGCAATCCCTGAAAAATCTTCGACCAAGTCTCACTGGAGTAGAAGTAAAAATTGAAATGAAAAACCATGAAGGTAAAATGATGATCAGATTCCACACCTATTTGATTTTGATTAAAGACATTGAACATGTTGTAAATGATGCTACAAACATTTGAAAAAACATCTATCATCTACATAAGCCTAGTGAAGGCCCAGTAGAAATCAAAGATGCTGATAGCAGCAACGATGATGAGTTTGAGAGCACTCCATCCATCACAGTCTCACCAGGAGAACTGCATGCACTGATGGAAAATAAAGAGGAAGAAGACAAGGAGGAAGAAGCTAAAGAGGCAGATAAGGAGGAAGATGATATGATGAAAACTGCAGCAGCAGTTATTGCATCCCTTCCTCACTCTCCACCAAAATTTGTTACTATAGAGACAACTTCCACTAGTGAGATTGTGAGCACTACTACCACATCAATTGCTCAATCTTCACCAATCTCCTCCTAGCTCCAAGTATTCCCAATGAAAGTGCCAAGCACTTCATCTACCAAGCTGCAGACAACTTCTTTAGTTACTGAGTCATCCACTGCAACAGTCACTACATCAGAAGTATCAATTCCTCCTATAGTATGTACAGTAAGTTTACCAGTTTGCTCTCCAATCTTGTCAACTTCAGCTACATTAGCACCAATTTTTGCACTAGTAAGCTCTTTAATTATAAATATTTTGGTATGCACATCAATTCTAGGAAGTATATCAATTTTGGATACATTTAGCCCCTCTCTTAGTTTTCCTTTAGTTGGTCCTATTCTAGTTTTGACAGCCAGTCCAACCTCATCAACCATTGTCTCTATTTTCAAAGACAAAAATGTTAATACAGTAGAAAAACCAAAGACTCCATTAAAACTTCTGCTTACAAGTAAGAAAATTGATTAGGATGTAGACCTGGATACTAAAATTGTCATTCCCAAGATAGATACGGATATTGCTTCAGTTGATGAACTAAGACTGCTCAGTTAGCGAATAGAACTAAAGGCAAAGCGAAAACAACTAAGGAATGAGAGAGATAGAGAGTTTAAAATTATTGATGAAGAAAAAAATATAATTACTGATGCTATAGGTGTTGATGTTGATACTTCTCAACACATTTTTCTACAATTAGAAGAGGTAGTCAATAAATTCAATGAGGATACCTCTGGTCAAGAAAAGTTGATAGAGAAGGCAGAAAAGAAGTTTGATAATAAGGTGCTTGAGCACATTGCTCATCATATAGCAATAAAACAAGTTGAATTAACCACAATTTTGGCCAACATTGAAAATTATTTTAATAATGTAACATCTCTTTTTGCTAAGCTTTGTGATGTTACCAAGTATACTAAGGAAATAAGAGAGAAATTGAATAAGATAAATGAGGATCTGAAGGCAAGCGCACAACACCTAAAGCTTGACCCCAATTCAACCTCATCTCATCACCTCAGGATCAAATTTTTGTCAGAGAAGCAAGTAGAATTGCTGAGAGAAGATTCAAGGATCCAATCTACATTGTTAGATATTCAGAATATGATCCTTCCCATCATGGACATAATGCAGAAGCACATTGCCCATTCAAAAACATTGATCCATGACAAAAATTTCTCTGTTGTAGACCATGTGATCGAACTCTCTGCAGAAGTTCAAATAGCTCTATCCACATGTAAAATCTTGCAAGAGAACTGGGATAAGACTCTGCAACTCATTCTCCAGGTACATTCAGAGTTTATCTCACATTTTGGAGTCTCTATGTAAATACATTATTTTATTCTTTGGCATTATTGTCAAAAAGGGGGAGAAAGAGATACTCAAGAAGAAATATTGGTGAGATAAATGTACAAAGGGACAAAGAGATACTGTGAATAAAAGTCATATAAATCATGTAAATACGTTGTGTATATTGTATGGGGGAGTTATATGTAAGGAAGTCATGTATATTCAGTAGAATCAGTCATCAGTATGTCAGATATTGTATATAAGTTTTGGCTCATAAGTGTTTTTGTCACTAATGCCAAAGGGGGAGATTGTTGGAATCATGATATATTTGTCATTAGTTACAACACTTATTCATTTTTAAATGATTACTGAGCTCATCACTCAGTCTATAGTTTATACTGAGCATTCCTTTGGAAATCGAGCATATGGGTAGTTCAGCAGTATTTACCGAGTTCATAATGGTTATCGAGCAGAACAGTGTTCTCCAAGCAGTTAGTGGTTACCGAGCTTTACAGTGTTTACCAAGTAGTTAGTGCTCATTGAGTCATTAGTATAACTTAGTGTTTATCGAGTGATCAAGGTAAACAAAGAACTTAGTGTTTACCTAGTGATCAAGGTAAAAAAAGAACTTAGTGTTTACCGAGTGATCAAGGCAATCAAAGAAATCAATGTTTACCATGTAAACAAGGTAAATGAAGGAATCAATGTTTACCGAGTAAACAAGGTAAATGAAGGAATCAGTGTTTACTATGTAAACAAGGTAAATGAAGGAATCAATGTTTACCGAGTAAACAAGGTAAATGAAGGAATCGGTGTTTACCAAGTGAAGAAGGTTATCAATGGATTTGGTTTTTACCAAGTGACACAATATTCACCGAGTCACCAATGGTTATCGAGTTCCAAGCTACTTAGAATGATTAGTATGGACCGTGCCTCTACTCTTACCAAGTGCATGACAATGCAGTGTATTGTAGTGGATGTCGAGTATTAGAAGGTCACTGAGTCAGTTTGGGGAACCCAAGTTTTCTACTATCTGGCCGACTCAGTAATGTTTGTTCACTTGTGATTGGCCGACCTTGCTAGTGTAAATATTGGAATGATATATATCATTTGAAATAATGAAATATTGATCATCGTTGGTGTTATATTGCAATATTTTGAGAAGAGGAAAAGTGAATCACCAACAGAACAGAGGAATACAGTAAGGTCAACAATTGATGCAGAAAACCTATATCCATCACATCAGGTGATCAGAGCACAAGGGATCTTATCAGCAATCAGTTGTAACTAGATCCATGGCTTCATCCTAATAGGTGAACCAGTTTGTAAATCCTTTAACAGGGTAGACTTAACAGTCTTTTTTAAATCTCCTAATAGAGTGCATACTTCATTGTATGTTTGTAAATCTTCTAACAAGGTGGATCTAGCAATCCTACTTGCTCCTAATAGGGCAAATCATCAGAAGTGATCATTGTAAGCCTTAACCAGCCAACTTTATACTGCAGTATTGAAGTTTTGTGGGCATCATCCCCACCCTAGTTTTACTTTCTAATTGGAAGGTTTCTAGGTCACCAAATCAGCGTGTTCATGTGTTACAAATGTTTATCTTTTCATGCATACAGTAGATTAGATAAATAAAAGGTAAATATGATATTATGTAGAATTGAATTAAAGTTTTAGGGTTACTGATGCACCCCTCCCCTCTCAGTATCCTTGTTAGTCTGGATCATTTCCAACAAGTTGATGGTGCATAAATAAGATGAGTGATATAGGAATGACATAATTATTTGGAAGAGGTATTTAGGTGTCAACTGATAGGCCAACACTAGGGAAAATAATAAGAAAGAATTAATAATTTATGATGAATAATGGCTGGTCTATATCTGTCAATTTGAGAGTGTAAGCTTGTGAAAGGTGTTCGAGCAATATACTATTAAGAGATGATAGTTGTGATTTGAGTGATTATGGACGCAACTAAAATACACAAAAATGAACCTATGTAAGACAGAATAAAACTATGACATGAACTGTCACTTCCTAAAATAGGAACTCAATTGAAACCTACTAAAACAATAAAACAATAAAAGCATAAAAAATAAAAATGTCACTTCAAAAAAAAAAATTGATACCAGTTAAAATCGTTCTAGAAATCAAACTCATAATTCCAAAGGATACTAATCACTAAGCAATACAAAAACATCACATGCGAATAGTTCAATAACACACCAATATTTGAAATGTAAATCTTATCTAATAATTTAAATGTGATAGCAACTATTAATAATGTATTGAATAATCAAAGATCAAAAATCAACAGTGGGAGTTTGTTTTGCTGAATGAATATGAAAATAAGATAATGCATTAGTAATCATATTCTTCAAAAATACTAGTAATGTAAATCCAACTATTAAATGAAACATTCTACTATTTAAATTTTAAACACACCCTAATGAAATAAAATGTTACAAGAAATGCACCAAATGTTCCAAGAAGTGGGCCCCCTCCTCAGTTCATCAAGTGGTAAGATGGAACATGTCCAACACTAGATCAATCAATAGAATTGATAATCTTTATTTCTTAGGAATAAACAAGATTTTTATTTACATCTTCATAATACATTTCTTATATAGATATCATGTACCAGATGCATACAAAAAAATACATGGTCTATTTTTGGCTAGAGGCTAACAAACTACGCAAATTGGCACCATAAGTATGAAATTGAAGTAGGTGGTGGTTTTAGTAGGTTGTATCAAATAGAAGATTTAGACATAAAATAATTTTTACATTCTCTACCATACAACAATATCTAATCTAATTCCCCTCCTTTAATTAGGCATAAGAGGAGTTAATGATTTGGTAGATATAACAACTCGCTTAAATCTCATGGCAAGAATACTTTGCAAATTTCTTAGCCATAAACTAAGATGGTAAAATCATCATTTAGTAGTACCTAATCTGATAGATGCACCTACATAGATGATTTTTTTGTCACACCAATAAATGTAGCTATAGCACCAAGATAATGTGGTAAATAGAAATGATCTTCTAGTTATCAATCACATACATTAGTTCTTTGTCTAAAGTACAACATGGAGAGCTTCTAAAATAGGGAATAGGAACATTTACTCTCATAAATCAACATGTTGTAATTATAATAGTTAGCAAAAGAAATCAATAATGCATTTTCCATATTTTAATCCCAAAACCTCACTAAATACTACTAATATATTTTAAACCATATGCAACATAAAATAGTAAAATGGGTCAAAATGGGATGGAAATGGAATAGGGAAGTAAGTAGGAAAGTACATGAAATGGATTAAAATATGGCATTAAATAGGTTTTAATTTGAACTAATCATCTACATTTTTTTATTTTAAAAAGGAATTACATCTTGTAGCATCGTAAGTTGTGTCTTCATACCATTACATGCTCACCTAGCCCTCAATTTAGTGCTCTTGATCTATTGGCCCCTAACTTGATTTCATTGATCTTTCTTATCCTATAGTTTGACATTGTTGGTTGTTCTAGCATCTAGTCTAGCCCTCTACTTAACCTAGACTTTGACACTAGACATTAGATTCCAACCAAAAAGAGACACCTTTTTAATATGTTAATGATTAGATTTTGGTGAGTGGGAAAACATTGTTCACATTGGTTGAATTTAGATTTTTAAAATATTTTCTCGACATTAACTATAAAAGGAGGTCTCTTCCTCTTCTTTTGTATGTTGATCAATCTGAATATCATAATTTATCTCTCTCATCAATCATTGAAGCATGCAAATTTATCCTTGCTAAGAAAACAAATAATGTGATTCAAGCATTCAAGATGGAACCTAGGATTAAGTTCATATTTTTCCTCCATGAGTGGAGACATGCATGAGACCCCTTCCTAGAATATTCTAACTTTGATGAAGACTGAAAGATAATGATAAATCATTGAACAAGTTATATCATTTTGATTCAACATTCTTTAATAGATATTTGATGTAGAGCATCCATTGAAATAATGTCAAAAGTTGAAAACAATACTTGAGAGAAATTTTGAGTCATTCTACAAGTAAAAAATAGAAATAGGACACAACAAATGAGATGGTGGAATGAATCAGTTGTCACCAAAACATACACGTTGTAATATTATTCTTAGATCTAATGATTAAATTTGAATGCATAGATCAAAACCATATATTATGAATACACATAACACTAATTTTTTTGTGTGAAGAAATTTGGGTAAGGGAAAGGTCACTACAAGGATGAAACCACAAGATGGTATACTATGTTATAAGTATTACAATGGGAATACACATGCATTCAAGAACACTTATTAGAGATCACCTATCAAAATAAAAAGGTTGACTACCCAAAGAAGGCTCACTGCATGTACATGGAAACTCAGCTCACAACCACACATTATGAACTATATAGTGACATCTCCATAGTGTCTAGATTATTTCTATTGAAACACTAATGCAAGCTTCTTTTCCACACTATCATAGCTTATTTGCACATCTTATTTACATACATATTCACACATCTCTGTCAACATCTCATTAGCAAACATGAATACATTATTATTAGATTTATTTATACATGAGATCAGCCATCAAAAGGTCATCATGGTCATCTCAACACTCATATCCTAATTATAAAAACATAATCATATCCTATTACAGTATAAAATGTAGACCAAACAATATCATCAAAGGCATAGCATAAACCAAAATCTTTAGCCTCAAACATGAAACACCTCGAACAATTATGTCTTGAACATCCACAAAACACTACATGCATTTGGTCAACCAAGAACTTGAATAAAATTGACATAAAAAATTAATTGTTCTTGGAATTATTTAGAATAATTGAGAGGGGGTGTGAATCAATTATCTATGGTTGAAATTAAAAAATAAAACTTTTTAGTTCTTAATAGATCCATATCCATAAAACAACAAAGTGCATGCATCCATTAGATCATACAATATCTTAACTTAGTAGGTCACTGTCCTAGGTCAAAATAACTTTGCAAAAATGTAAACATGAAATGCAATAAAAACATTTAGACAATTTGACACAAGGATTTTATGTGGAAAGCCAATTTGGGAAAAACCACCAATAACATGCTACCCAATTTCACTCTTCTAAAGTGATGCCCTATGAAAGCCTGACCCTGTTAAAGGTTACAATACACACTACTAAATGTGACTTGGTTAGAGGATTTCAATCACCCTGTTAGGAGTGAGCCTTGTTAGAGAACTTTAGAACATTCCCTGGTTAAAGCATTTACTAATGACTGTTAGGTCAACCATAACCCAAAGGATAATACTGATACAATTGTTAGAAAGTAACAATGATAATTCACTTGTAGATTATAGATCTCTAGTTCAATCTTCCATTCTTCTTGGCATTCATACTCTTCAACTTTGACACATTGTTCACCCTTTGAGAATTCATCCTCTTAAGTATTCTTTCTTTGTATACTAGCTACAATCTCTTCTGTTCAGCCACTAGATGAAGTAACACCCTAGACTTCTTACACATGACAATGTTTTCTTCTAGCCAACTATCTCTATAAATAAATAATTTAGATCTTTTTTTTCTTAACCACAACTGTCCATTTTAGGGTTAGGTAAGATTCAATGAATATACCCACTTTTCCATTTTTGTTCCTCTGGAAAATTCCTCTACAACCTTCCTTAAATTCTCCTCAAAATGGTTTACCTTGAATTATATGCCACCATCTCATCATAATTATCTTCCATACACTTCACATAATTCAGGAAATTAAATTATCTGGCTCAAATTCATCAAATCTTCAATTTAACCCTTTTTTGTTGTCACTTGACACTTACAATATTTAGTCATTTGGCCAATATTAGTTCACTCAACACACAGTAAAGTTTACTGATGCTTGGCATCAACTAAACTTTAATCAACATATACCAACTCTCACTCAGCTTTCACTATTTTTCTTCTTTTCTTGGCACCTATTGATTTTCACTCAACTACTACTATTTTCTCAGCCAAGCTTGGTAGAAACATTTCTTTACTTGATCTTCTTCTAGTCTTTTCTGGAGTAATATTTCATCACAAAATTTAAGTAGATAAACAATACACTATAGGATCAATGTCTTGCTTGGTCTTAGTGCTCCTAAAATACACAAAATAACTCAACCTTTCTCTAGGTTCTCTTGTTATCTTCTCTTTTAAAATACTCTTCATCAATCAACCAAATGATATCATTCAGACCAAAAAAAAATAGTCTCACTAGTAAGTAGCAGGTTTGACATCATTGAAAAAATAATGATTGTTCCATAATAGGTTCTACACTTCAAACAATCTCTTTTGAACAATCTTTGTCTTTGGCATTGATGGAAAACCAATACCAACAACAATACCAAAAATATAATTAATATATTTGAAATTTCTCCTTCTATCAATATATGTCATTTCTTTTTATATGGTAATGTAATCTTTGTCAATATCCTTCAATGTATCTTCTCCCTCTGACTTATATCATCTCTTTGTTAAGAATTTCTGCCTCTTTCCTGTATCTCTCTTCCTATGTCTCCCTTATTCTTTATTATATTTCCCTCTTTGACTAAAATGCCAAAGACTTGTGATATTTTCATACAAATATAATCAATTTAGGTTATCCCTTTATCACCTTGCATTTTACTATAAATCCTTTGATTCAACTCCTTCATTACTTTAGGCATCTCCTAAAGTAAGATCCACTACACTGAATTTTAAAATTTGTCATTCAACTCAGTTGATGTAGGGAACTTCTCATGTTTCTTAAGTAGCTTTGGATAGGGGTATCACCCCTAGTTTACCTCTAAGATATTCATGTGCATCCTTAGGTAAAGCTTTTGTGAATATATCATCTATCTATTCTTTTGTATTCACTTATTCCATTCTCTATTCTTTGCCTTGAACCAACTCTCTCAATTAATGATACTTGATTGAAATGTGCTTTGTCTTTGTGTGCATCATAGGTTTCTTTGATATGTATAGCACTTGTATTATGACAATAAAGTACCACAAATTCAGTAATTTCCTCCTTCATGCCTTTGAGTAGCTATTTCAAGGAAGAAATAATGCAAATTCTAGCATAACAACTTGAGACCAATAATAATAAAATATGTGATAGATAAATATCCACAAGAACCATGAATTACCATGGAAACACTTGCACCAACACAAATTATTAGACTCGTCATCTTCATACCCAATGGTAAGATCACTTAAAAACAATGATTATCAACTTTCGAAAAACACTTATAGACCTCCAAACAAAAAAAAAATTGAATTGAGGACATACATCAATGTCCAAAATATGCCTCTAGCTCCATAAAATGAGGTATTACAATGGAGAGAAATGAACATCAAAATATTATCACACCATGTAATGTTCTACTAGGGAACCTAAGAGAACAAGCCATCTAACTACTAAAGACACAAGTAAATTTTTGTTCTTTTGTTAACTATTGAGATATGCATCATTTCTAATAAATAATCACTAGTTTATAAAACTCAACTACAAGATTATAGCCAACCTAAGTCCTCACAAGTTCCCTGACAATGCTACTAAAGCAACATCATCAAACCTATTTACATCCATAAAGTTATACATTGAATTAAGATCTTATTAGTTTGTAATAATTTTAATCTTCTCATCTTAGTTAAATGTAAATCAATGAGCTATCATTAAATGATTCATCAATTCACATCATTACTTCAAAAATAATTTTTGAATTCATAACTTCTACTAATCTATCATTTTCATTAACTTTGTTTAAACATTAAGCTATAGGTAAGCACTCATTAAGGTATGCACTCTTCTATTACTCTACACTCAATTTAAATGCATTGGGTAAAACATAAATATAGCATCTCTTGTGTTTGCATTCTATACCTTGTTATGTATATTTTGATTTGAGAGATAACTTGTTACTCATGTTGGATGACATTCAGGATGACCTAATGGTTAGATACTATATTTTGATTTGCTAGGATTATAAATGTTAGATGTTATGATGTTTAGTTTGATCATATCTATGTGATGATGCTTATTGATGTGACATGGTGCTTTATGATCATATTTGGTTATTTTATATTTAGACATATACTCTGTTTATGATTATATGATGGACTTATTGGATTTTGGATACTTCAATTTGATGTTATGGTTATTTACTTCATTCTTTCTTTGATATATTTTATGATGCAATGAGTGATTTAAATAGATTATTTTATTATGATTAAGTAAATGGATATTTATGTAAATTAATGCATTTACTTCTTTGGCTATATTATATATGCAATTTCACTTGATCATGTTGTTAAGTGTGCAAGATTTATATCCTAGGTAGTGGTACATAGAGTTAGTGGTTAGACTATTCATATCTAGCCAATGTCATCCCTATATAGTAGACGAATTTGATTTAATTGATTAATTAAACCCTCTAGCAATTTAATAAATTTGGAATCATTTTCATTATGTGATTAGATCAATGAGCAGGTTTGTGGGTTTAGAGATTCACATTTGTCACAAAATTTATTAAGGAATATTGTGATTTAATAGTTATGTGAATTTTATATTTGATTCAGTTATTTGAATTCCAGGCAGCTTTGTTGTAGTTGAATTTCATTTAATTAGAACTACCCAATTTTTTCTAGGTTGAGAAAGGGTTGTTTTAATGGGCTAGTTAATTTCCTAATTTTATATTTCACTTTTAAAAGTGGATATGTATTCCAAAAGGGAATTATTTCCCTCACTTTTCATTTGTGGGATAGAAATTTGTAGAGAAAATTCCAAAATCCTCTCAGAAGGATTTACTATTTTATTCAATGTAGGAACTACGGGCATGGGATCCTTGTGAGGTTGAGCTGATTGGATCTAGCTCAAGGAGACCTTGATTTTCTGAAACTTTTGGTGTTGACCAAAGAGTGATAATTTTATCACATGTGTTCCTATTTTAGCCCTTTTGGCTTTGAGGTAGGG
Source organism: Cupressus sempervirens (assembly GCA_028749045.1). Lineage (NCBI taxonomy): Eukaryota > Viridiplantae > Streptophyta > Pinopsida > Cupressales > Cupressaceae > Cupressus > Cupressus sempervirens. Next base: position 48,027,589 of record CM053787.1, read on the forward strand.
CTCTATCATTTTATTTCTTTTGCTTTGTCTTGGAGTTTATTTATAGTAGTAAACTATTTGGAGGTAGATAAATAGTGTTCCCCTCCATTTTTTTACACTATCTCTACCCGATTGGATGGGTATGAGCATTTGAAATCTTTTGGGCTTGGGGTTTTGAGATATTATGCTAGAAATTTTTGCATATTACTCCAAAACAAAATTTTATATGATATTTGTGACTTTTGTACCCAATGGAATAGTGGGTTTTAGTTTTGAGGTTTTTGGGTGTTTCTGGTTTTCGCCTCAGTTGGCATATCACCTGACGTTCTCAGGTTTTCTTGGTGCTAAAGTTGGTCTTGGATTCAGATTATCCATAGGGATATATATCTAACCCTAGATGTATTTTAATGCTTTGGGATTTGTGCCCAATCCATACTCCTAAATATAGGCCAGTTGAGTGATTTTGTTACACTTATGGTTTTTATTATGTTTCTCATCTAACCCTTGTTGTTTATGATCTTCATGTAGTTGGTGTGCCTACTAATGATCACGTGCATATGCATTTGTTAGGTTCTTGCAAGTCCCAAACTCCCTTTTGATATTAGTGAAGTTATGTTCATTCGGGCTGAGTTGTGAAAACTACATTGCCTATGGGCACTCATCATATGATGATCATGGTATGTAGGGTAAACCTATGGAGGGGCTTCTCATGTTACCCTAGTTGCATTCTAACAAGGTAGTGTGAAGAAGTTTCTAAATAAATGATAACTAAATAAATTAATGGCTAATAAAACTAAGATAATTAAATTGTGAGTACTTGGTGGTTGATCTAGCCTAGTGGTATATCCGAGGGCATGTGTCTATATGGTTACATTTTGAGGACATAGTGTGATAGCCTCCCAAGGGAGAGTTTTTGCATGATTTTTAGCTTGGGCACCACGATTCCAAGAGTTATACTCTCCACTAGAGTCCCTACATAGTAGACATGCAGAGTGTCTAACTAGGACCTGTTGTATTGCATTCTCTCATGATCTTGGTTTTAGTCCTCTATACTATTTGGCGTGAGTGTTAGACATGGATGACTATTTTGTGTGTATCTAAGGGTGGATTTCTAGAGTGGGCCCATATATTCCATGTATTTGGGAGGCATAGCTACCTTTACCAATACTGGGGACTAGCATACAAAGTTGGCCTTCCTCCACATTTAGTTCTAGAGTTGGATGCTCACATGGTTCTTTGTATCTGTCGGAGTATGTTTCCATGTTGTTTATGTTATTTTAGTTGATTGAGATAATTGATTTATGCACATTTATGTTCACTATGATGTTTCTTTCTGCATTCTTATATTAGATATTAGAATTATTCATCTCCTTCTACTTTTGATTGTTTACTCCTTGACTATTATGGATCTGGTACTCCCTGGTGTGGAGGTTCTAACTCTTTGCCCCTTATGATTATTCATATGGCTATTTTCTTGCAAACATAGGTGACATAAGTTCAACATTGGGAAATACTAGAAAAGTATTAGATGGTTATAGAAAGAAATATCATGTGATACTAAAAAGTATTTCCTAGTAGTATTGTATAGTATCGTATGATACTAGAAAGTATTGTTTGATTCTATGCAAAAACCTACTTGGGCAAACAACAGGTATCTCTAGACTTTTTAGTTCAGATTCGAAAGGGTGATTTGGATACCCTAATGGGTTGTGCCCCTTCCAAGGTATTGATAGCTTGGATATTTGAGGGTTCTTGTTTGTTTAACTTTTAGAGTTGGTTTTTTTAAATGTGTTATTAAGTAGTGATTCTTGGAGATTGTTGGTTGTGTGGATGGCTTGGTTTAGTCTTATGTTGTGATCTTTTGATCAGTTTCAAGTTGATGTTGTTTGAATCCATGCTTGTTACTTCAAAACAAAATTAAAAAAATCTATTACATTTTATTTATCCTTGTTCCAAGGATCTGTAGGTGAGGCATTACATCTGATATCAATTCCCATGTTGCAACATTGGAATCTTTGTGTAATGTTCCCACTATGATATTGCTTTATTATGTATAATGGTGATTATTTTAGCTTATGCTCATGACACTTATGTTTTTGTGTACAAATTTGACCCTTATCTTGTTGCTCCTTTAGTGATGCCCCCTTCACATAGACCTATTGGTTAGGGTAATAAATGATAGAATAAAAATGAAGAAGAAAACCATGAGGAAGAATATTAGGAAGATGGGGGAGGGCAAGGTGATAACAATCAAGGCAATGTTAAGGCATTATTGTCTTTATTACAAGAGATTATAGCTTGTTTGGGAACTTAAGTAGAGGAAAACTAACATGACTGAGGCTAAGAAGAGGAATCTCACCATGGAGGTTCCCACATGTCATAGTGTAGAGAGGAAGAGGAACATGGGCATGAACATGAGCATTCTCGTACACCACCTAGTGGTAGAAGGAACCATCAAAGAGGTTGATACTATGATGGTGAGGATTCCATCTATATGGACATGATGAAATCCCTTTAGTGGTCTAAAATACCATTATTTGATGGTAAGGGAGGTGGCCTCAAGGTTCATACTTGGTTACTTGATATGGATCGCTTCTTTTCTATCCATCTGTATGCAAGAAGATTAAGAGTACATTATGTTTTCATGCAACTGAGAGACCACATGTGTCTTTAGTGGAATGTTGAATGGAAAAAGCTCTAGATCAGTATAACAAATCCCACCTGGGAGATCTTTGAGGATAGGTTTAGAGATATTTTCCTATCTCCTCAATTCAAGGAGGCTCAGGCTGATGAGTTCCATGAGATTAAACAAGGGAACATGTCGGTGGAGTAGTACGAGATGAGATTCTTTGAGCTTAGGCAGTACTCATGGTATAACCATGATGAGATACTCCTTACTTAACATTTTATCTAAGGTCTTAAACACACCATCATTAGAGATGTCTAGATGCATTAGCCTAGGATACTTTCCTTTGCTTCTAAGAAGGAAATGATTGTAGAGAGAAATGTGGCTAGGGGGTTTAATGGTAAATCAAGTTCTTAGAGCCATAGTACACAACCTTCAAGGTAGGATGGACAATCCCCTTAGACGCAGTTCTCAAGAAAAGGTCAAACCTTGTTAGCACCCTCACAAGGTAGTCGTGGTTTCCAAAAGTGAAAAAACTATCATTATTGGACTAAGAGAAAATATATTTCAAGTTTTATAGTAGAATAGGGGCATGACAAGAGTAGAGATTAGTAATCCTGGTAAAATCTCCCATCTTAGAGTAGTTAGTAGAACTCTAGCAAGGGAGACCTTATTCTAGTGCTTCTCATGGTGGATGTGGATATGGTTCTAGTACTAGAGGAGTTTATTTTTCTTGAAGTCAACTTGGTCATAAATCAGTGTAGTGTCCTTTAAAGACATATTCAAGGTTTAGTGGAGGTGGAACCATGTTGGAGCCTACCATGGGAGATGCAAGTAGAGCCCATAAGGATTTTGTAGAAGTTGATAATCATCAAGTTGAGCACCAGGGTACCATATTTGAGGCTACATGTACATTGCATGGTATTTATTCTATAATATTATTTGATTTAGGTACTTTAATTTTTTTTATTTTACCACTCCTTGTTTAGTAATGTGGGCTAGTGGCAACACAACAAGATGTTAGTTGGTAGTTTGAATTATCCATAGGTTCCAAAGTGACTATGGATTCTATAATTAGGGGTTGTGTGTTGGACTTGAGTACCTTTACCACCATAGTCAATCTTCATATCCTACCTTTAGGATCTCATGACATCATATTGGGTATGGATTGGTTAGCCACCCATTAGGCAAATATAGATTTATGGCATAAGTCAGTAGGGTGTGTTGATGACATAGGTGGGTAGGTAGAGCTTATATGGGTCTAGAGGCTAGTCTCACTTTGGATGATCTTAGATAAGTAGCTAAAGCAAAGTGTGTGAAGAGGGTGTCAAATATTTGTAGTCTCTATTAGGACCTTGAGGAGGCTAAGAGCCATGTGGTGACACTTGATGATCACCCACTCCTTCGTGAGTATGATATTTTTTTCCTAATTAGATACCTGGTATGTCATGAAAACACAACATTGAATTTTGTATTGATATCATTCTAGGAGAAAAGCTAATTTTATGAGCTTCTTACCATATGACTATTTCGGAGTTGAGTGAACTCAAATTGTAGTTGGAGGAATTATTGTCTAAGGGTCATATTCATCCTAGTGTATCTCTGTGGGGTGCACTAATTATCTTTGTGAAGAAGAAAGATGGATCATTGTTGTTGTCCATTGACTACCTATTGGTGTTTTAAAACTATAGGCCTTAAAACAACACTAGGACCCATAATGAATGTGGATGCCTAGGGGATAGCTATTTATTATGCTCAACAAAAGCTCATTTAGATCTAGACCAACTTAAAAAATCACAAAGGGGATTCATACCAAGGTGGGTGTACCTAGGGATTAGATTTTTTATTTTCCAATTTTCCTTACACAACATTTATCCCTTATAACAGAAAATGGTAAAAACTCTTCTAGAAATTGTAATCAACTTGTTGATTTATAGCAACCAACTATAAGTTCAAAGAAGGATAATATAATAAGTGAATGACCGACATGCAATTCTCTATTACAAACTTTTAGGTAATTGATTTTTATTAGAGTGTGATTATGCAACCAAATGACTATATCAATTTTCATATTATTTAATGACCAGTGCCTTATTGATTGCTATACATAGTCACATCAGTAACCTTGACCTATTTTATTGACTTGCAATTACATTTGTTAGCTATTAACCCTAAATCTCATTCTTATGATATCCCTCCCATACACTCAGAAACCCTATAAACTTATAGAAACACTTACTTAATTTCTTGAATTAAAAGCAATAATTAATTGACATGCAAACTATCCAAGTTACATTAAATTGAAATACATTTTCTTATTCAATCTCGAAGTTACAAATATATGGTAAAGGAGACAAAAATTTTAAAGAGACACATATAACCAAAACTTCCTCTTGTATTTATCTTCCTTGAAAATAATACATTACTTATATATAAACTCAAAGTAACTCAGAATTTGATAGATTTTTCATTCAATATTTATTATAATCTTAGAATACAAAATTTGAGACAACATATGATTAACATAAAAACTAGAGCAACTATAAAGAGCATAAGCACTAAAAAATAATAGAACTTGAACGCTCACTCCACATCTTGGAAATTATTTTATAGACAAGGATTGCAAAAAGATTTAGATGGGAGGATAGATGTCAAAACTTGGTTCAAAAAAAAAATACAAAGATATTTTAGATACTTTTTTCTTTATAAACATTCTATGTACTTGGACAAAATTGGGGAAACAATTCTAAAATTGGTATAAGGTGGTGGATTTCTTTAGATGTGTTCAATATAAGTATGTCTACATCTAAAAAAACTATCATTTTTGTTTTCCTTTCTTTACTTTGTGTTTTCTACTCTCTATTTGTGACTTTAACTATTTAATTATTGTCCAAGGCCTTTATACTAGTTATGACCTCCCACATAGTTGTGTCAGTTTTAACATCTAGCCATGTGGAATCTCTTATTCCATTTAGCTCCTCAAGTAACTTATTCCATTTGGCATCTGTGATGGCTTTAACCTTTGCATTTACCTTGCCCATTTCTAATTCTAGTTTATACAACACATCAATTAAATCACACACCACCACAATATCCACCTCACTGTCGCAATAAGACAAAAACCTAGCATGATTTAGAATGTCATCAAGAGAAGATGAACATTCTTTCCACTCCCTTACTCCTCCTTTTTTATCTAAAATACTAGCCTCAAAATTTGGAGTTCCCACAGTAATTAATTTCTTCTTATTTTGAGTAAATTGTAGTTTCCCTACAAAGGAACCCTTTAATTCCTTTACCCTGTGAATTAATTTTTTGATAGAAATAATCATCCCTTTTGGTAAATATTTCTTCTATGTTAGCATGGGTACAAGGATTCCAAAAAATTGACTATATGGGTCCCATGTGGTCAACAAGGGAGACAATAAGGAGATTTCCTTAGAACATTTGAATTCAGCACCCTGCAAAACAATGTAATTGCTATGTACATTTTGTGAGGCATATTTTAGAGAATTTATTTTATGAACCAACAAATTCTTTATAGTTCTGATCTCTATCTCTTTTCTTGATTCCAATTCCTCTTCATTAGTAGCCATGGCCTAGCTCATTACATCCCCTATTTCAAGTACCCAACCCTCTATTTACACACCTTTATCTTCAATCTGAATTGTGGGCCTAGCAGTGTTCTTCAATGTGACTATCTCATTTTCTAACTAGAGGCTCCTCTATTCTAAGACATATGTTTTCTTTATCTCCTCTTCATAGTTCCACCTTGTATTAATATACCTCTCATAGGGTCCATCTAGTTGTTCTTCCAGCACATCAATTCTAGTTTTTCCTAGCAGAGATGCTGATGTCATCAGTCCATAAATTTGGCTACTAGACGTAGAGTGGATATTCCAAAAGACTACATTCCCTCTAGGGGATTCTTTGATTTCCATGAGAGTAGGATTTTCATTTTATGGAGCCAAGCTCCATATGGCCATAGTTTGAGCATCAATCCTATAGACAAATCCTCTCAACTCTCCTTGCTAGTTCATATCTTCAAAAGAGATAGTTTTCTCTTGTCTTGTCATCTGATCAAGTAAGAAAGAGGAATTGATATCCCATCTTGGAAAAATCAATCATACCACTTCTCTATATCATCTCTCTTTCCTCTTTTATAGTTAGAGTTTCACTTGCAGGATCATACTCTTGTATATTTTTTACCATTTCTGCTACCCCTTGATTAGAGTCACCTAGTTTCATTTGTAAGGAAAATTCACTTTGTTTTAGTTTGAATAAGAATCTTTTGAATTCTTCTATTTTTATAAATTTCTCATCATTCATCAATTCCCTATCTGTAATAATTCTATCATCAACCATTTTTACTTGAAGCTCCAACTTCTTTTCCCTTTGCTCATCTTTAGTAGCTTGAGCCATCAGGAAGCTTCTCCTTGCATTTTAAAAATACTGACTATTCCTTGGAATGATTTGCAAAACTTTTTATCTTTCCTTTTGAGGAATTTCTATTAACTTATGCCTTTTCCTTTTCTAATGAGCCCATGCTGAGTGATGTAACACTAGTCTTGCTCCTACCCTATCTTTCTCTAGTATTTTGTTAGGCCACTTTTTTGACCTAACAATGTTTCTTACTCCCTACTCTCCTTAGGATCCTAGATATGAGATCCTACTACCTTAAACTAGTGAACACCAATTAGAAAGAACAATAGCTCCACATACCACCTTGTAGGCTTGCATGAGCCTTTCTAGCTTCCTCTTCACAAAATCCACAATCTATCCCAACATGATCAACATACACCCCACTTAGAGATGTAGACTTCTAGGAAACCATTATATTCCTTTCCAAAACCTGCAACCACTTTTTGTATGGGAACCCTAATCAAGTTCCAACAAACACACCAGTTGCTTCCCAAATAGGGCTACAAGAAATTAGGCCTACTTTTGATGAAAAGTCCAAATAACTTGAAAAATCCTTAATAAGGAAATCAACTAAACATTAATCTTGAAACCATTCTTAGAGACCTAAAATATTCTCAAGGTATTTTCCATGCTTTGGTTGAAGCTATCAATGCTTTTAATCCTCCTTACCACATTTGTAACTCATTGTGATCCCTAGCCATACAACTTTGGCTCGCCTAGGGCATCACATTAGAAATAATTTTCCTACTTTCTAGTGCCCATACTTCAATATAAAATATGTACATGGAGTCACCTCCCTAATCCAAAAATCCTATACAGATATCGTAGTGGGAAGATGACCTATGACCCCATCTTCACTACTTGCCTGGTTCAGACCAGCGAACTGATAGAACACAAAAGAATTTAAAAAAACTAAAAATAAGTTTACAAAATCACAATCTAACACTGCACAAATTCTTTAAATAAACTACTCTAACACTTTAATTGGATATAGTACTAATTTCAATCTATAAAAATACCAAATGTTCAGAAAAACAAAAATTGTGAATGATCTTGATGTGATCCAATCTATGCACACACTTTAACAATTAAGCCAATCCCTTCATCTGGTCAAGAATAGCCTTAAGTAATTGACCAAGGCTCAAAACCAATGATTTTAGATAGTTATGAAACCTATTTCTTGAATTTTCTCTCATGCAGCAAAATGTTGTCAAAGTTGTGAATGACAACATTGACAACTTTTACATCTTTTAGAATTTACTATCCAAACTTGATCATGAGGCCACCAAAGTTCACCAAATGCCTATCTTGTTGGAAGCATGAATATTTATGTTTCCTATATGGGGGAGTATCTCTAATGGATAGAGTCATCTAGGACTCTTTTTGAATGTTTTTTTAAACAATCTCTTTGAATACTTGAGCTAGTAAGAATCAGTTGTTGTAGAGTTTGATGGTTACTGAAACCTTTGGCATTGATGTCAATGGGTGATAAGTACCACATGAAAAGAAAGCAAGAACAAGTACAACATGTTCGAGATATATTTAGCATGAAATTTTTTTGGGACAAGTACAACATGCAAAAATAGAAAGCACATTGACGTATAAATGGGGGAGAATGATTGATGAAAAGGATTTGAAAAGAAAAATTAACAGTCTTTCATAGTTGGTATTCTTGGAAGTAGATGTTTTTCATCTATTTTGCCATCATTTCCAAAGGGGGAGATTGTTGGAAGCATTAATGCTAATGATATTCCTACGGGGGAGTATTGTGGATATGTTATCATGATTATATGTTACACTCATGACTATGTTTGTCATTGATGTCAACATAGCTAGTTGATTATTCTCACTATTTGAGGTTATGGGAGATACTTCTAAATATCTAGTATATGCAGTTATCGTCGAGTGAAAAAATATTAAGTCTAGAAGAAATTATGTAAGTTTTGGTGATGTTTGTTCTGAGATAGATTTTATAAAGGCATATTCTAGTAAACTTGTTATATGTCTTAGCATAATTGTTTTTCTAAGAATTGAGGTTCAGTTTGTGAAGAAGACATGTTGGTGATCATGAGCTAAGTTCACTTGTCATAATATTGCATGTATGGAACGTTATTTAAATTGCAAGGAAAAAGATTAATTTAATTGCTGAGTGTAACGTGTTCTTAATGTGGTCCTATAATAATTAATTGAGAAGTTCTAACAACTTACTTAGGGAATTTTTTTATGGATTCAATATAAATGAAGGACATTTTCCTTTATCATGGATGACATGGAGAAGTTATTATAGGCAATAGAGAGAGTAGAATGTGAAGTTGAGTAGAGTAGAGAGGAAGTGAAGGAAACTTCATTGCCAAGATTTTATTGAGTGATCTGAAGTTGGATACTAGGATCCAAGGTTTGTGACATAGTCTACAAGGTCTGATAGTGATTGATATGGTTGATAGAATAGAGGAAAGAGGAACTTAATAGTAAATTACTTGTTCAGATAGTGAGCTCTTCTTGTAATTAAAATTGCATGTTTGGGCAGTGGGCTCTTCTTACATACATTGTACTACAACTCCTAATAGGGTTAGAATCTCATAACAAGGATTCAGAGTCTCCTAATAGGGAATCATATGTACTAAATATTGTAACAAACTCCTAACATGGTCCATCCTCTAACAAGGAATATTTATATTAGTATATCACCTTGGGGGCATCATTCCCAATAGGGTTTTCTCTCTGATCAAGGGTTTCCCTAGTTAACATATCTAGTGTAATTTTCTATGTGCATCTTATTATGGTGCTTGTTTAATTTGGTTGAATGGAAAAGATTTTTTAAGGTTGATAAATTTTTTAATTTTTGGACATTGAAGATGAGAGAAATGGCCAAATTCAATGGAAAATCAACCTTATATAAATTGGCTCCATATTTTGCAATGACTTGACATGGTCCAACTATTTCATTTGTAGTTTAGTTGGTGCACCTTTCTATAACTTGAATTTGTTCAAATGCACAATGACATAATCACCTATAGAAAACTAAAGATATATTCTCTTCTCATCTACCTTGACTTTCAACTTTTGTGTAGTATCTACGATACTCTTTTTCACATGCTCTTGGATTTGTTTCATAGTTTGAGCAGAGTCCTTAGCATGAGCACTCCTGTACTCCATTCCTCCAAGATCTCTTAGTTCACATACACCCCTTGGATGCATCCCATACACAATCTCAAATGGGCTTCTACCTATTATTCCATTCTTACTGTTATTACAAGAATATTCTTCTTAAGGAATGATAACATCCCATGTCTACCCATATTCCTCATTTAGGCACCTCAATATATTCCTTAACACTTTGTTAACCATCTTAGTTTGGCTATCTATTTGAGGATGGTACATTGAACCAATTTAAATATTTGTAACAAATCTACTCCAAAAGGTCTTCCAAAAATGGCTCATGAACTTCACATCTCTATTTGAAACAATAATCAATGGGAGACCATGAATCTTCACAACCTTTGCAAAGAAAAACTGTACAATGTGGCTAACATCATTGGTAGTATTGCATGCCCCATTTTATTGAATCTATCAACCACTACATAAATACTGTCGTATCCCTACTTTGTCATGGGTAGACCTACTATGAGTTCCATCCTCACACACTCCCATGGCATATTTGGGAATGGTAAGAGTTGGTATAAACTTGCATTTCTCATTCCATCCTTTGCTTTCATACACACCATGTACTGCTCAACATACCTAGTCACGTCAACTAACTAGTTTTGGCCAATAGTAAATTTTTTTGACTAACTATAGAGATTTGTTCACACCAAAGTGACCACTTAGACTCCCATTATGATTTTCTTGAATGAGGTTTTCTCTTATTGATCCTCTTGGGACACATAACTAATTGCCCTTTGTTTCCAAAGTTTTAGTTCATTTTTTTTGCTTTAGGTTTGAGTCAAATCAAGTGTCAATGTCTTCAGTCTAAGTCTAGATTTCCCATAGGATGACCTTTCTTCTCATCTTTCCTTTGAGCTAACCTGATGTGGGAAATCATATGAGCAATGCACTAGTCCAAGGATAACTGATTAGGTTTTGAAGGGTCTATTATGTGTTTCCCTAATGAGAAGAATGTTTGGATATTTTATTGATTCATCTTTCTTTGATCCTAATCATGTTGAAGATGAGGATTCATACTACGTTGTAGTTTTCATGAAAGACATAGTAGATGATCAAGATTAGAATGCAAAGAAAGCAATTCATGCTGCTAAAAATGATAAAAATCCTTTGAAATCAAGAAAATTTCTATGTTTGATTTAGTGCATGGATGGTTCATATGTGATCATAGAAAGTTACATGGGTTGGTGAAAAGTAAAATTGGTGAAAAAATGCATGCCATTGGCCATTGAAAGTCAAATACTTACCTATCAACTAGGTATTATTCATTTCATTTTAATTAATGTTTTGAATGATCATCAGATCATAGTATCATAATATCAAAAAAGGTCAAAGAGTTACGATGGTATGCCAAAGATGACCTAGTTGAGAGATTGGGAGCTTTCAAAATCTAAGATGAGATGCTATGCCTAATTGTGAAATCACATTGTCATAAGATCAGGGAGCTGAGTTTGAAAGGTTAAGATGTTATGCCTAATCATAAGATCATATCATTGTTAGATCATAAGTTGAGATGCCTATCAAAAAATAAGACTCCTTTAAAATTAGAGTTAAGATGCTATGATGACATCATGAGATCATATTATTGACAAATCGTAAGTGTTGCATGTTATCTTAAAATTATGAATCTAAAAATGTAGACTCTCAACTATATGAAAAACAAGTTATCATAATATTGTATTATCATTAGATCATAAGTTGAGATGCCTACTGAAAGACTGAAGGCTTTTGAAATCTAAGTTGAGATGTTACACGGGTATTATAAGATCATATCATCGTCAATTCATAGGATCATGAGACTGTAGGCATAATAATAAGGATTTTTAGTTTTTTAAAAGTTGTGAAATGATGAAAAAGCATTAGCAAACCATGGTCATGTCATTGCATCAAAGGAATGATAGTTGCAAAGATGCAATATGAAAGAGAGGCTTTCAATCTTAGTCGTCAAATCATAAAGATCAATAATCACCACACGTTTGCAAATGGTTTAAGGTAACCTAGATTTGACATAGTGAAGCTATGAGAAACCCATATTTGCAAGGTTGCAAAGGGTTAATCTTAACTTGGGGTTGAAGTTGCAAAGAGGAAAAATCCTAACAATCTCACTATCACATTGAACGAATCATAGTTGCAATGTTATGATGTGGATAGTCATTTGAACCATTACTATTTTAGAGTCAAAAGAAATGTTATATATTGAAATTACAACAAAGATGTAACATGAAAGACAAGATATCATTCAACCATTAGATTGTTAATGATCAATGATGCTCACTTTCCCACTTTTCAAAAATGTGCAAAGGATAATCAATGCAGGAAAGCAATAACTAAACATGTGTACATAGAGGGATGCATAGAGGAAATCATAAAGAAAATAAGGAGGTTTATTATGTTTTAATTATGATCGTTGATTCAAGATTGATGATGAGAATTCAAAATTGTAGTGACTGTTGGAATATGAATTATATGGACTTGGCGCCAAACAATAAAACATGAAGAAAATAAAAATTTCCATAGGATTACTAAAGACGAATGAAGATAAAAAATCACCATGTGTTTCCATAAGGACCATGTATTCAAGATCATCAATGGGAAAATGCCACATGTTCATATATGATGTTGATTAGATGTTTTCATTTTTTATTCTCATTTTATTTCTAATGAATGATTTTTTCTCTACTAGAACTAAGAGATGACAAAAAAAACTATAAATGTAATCTCTTTTGATAATACAAGGGTCAATAAAATTGATGGTGAATTGGCTGTGTAATTCTGTTTACCCTATTTTCTTGTCATGCTTTGTTTCCCATACTTAGATTAGTTCTACATTAAGAGTTGAAGGAAAATTATATGTGAACCTATTATAATCAGATGAATTCCATTTACTTTCTTCATATATGGTTTTGCTTCCTCTCTTGTTGGTTTCATAACATGTTAGATAGTTTCATTTGGAATTGAAGGATGAATGTAAATGAATCAATTATTAATTTTTTGAATTCCATTTCATTCATGTCTAGTAGTCAAAACAATTCCATTTGCCCTCATTTGTGTTTCTTCTTCCTTTCCTATTTTACATTGATATAGTTAATCTCCATTTAGAATAGAAGTAAGAGTTAGAAATCTCAAGATAATCTACTACAATATTTTCATTATATGTTATAGGTTGTCCAAATATAAATTGCCTAAATTTTTTATGTGTACAAGAAATTTTGTTATCCTTTATAGCTCTTAGGTTAAGAGCTTATTCTGTCAAAACTTCTGATCTAATAAAGACATATTCATTGCATATCATTGCAAGTCATAAGGGAGTTGTACCTTGTAATTTAGAGGGCAATGATAGAATACATACACTGACCCATTTTTTGGTAACATCCTTTTGTCTCTCCAAAAATTTAGGTATCAAAGAGATGTTATAAAATCTAATAGGAGAACAAACTATTAATCAACAAACTTAAATAAAAAATCCATTCTACAAAGTAAATTTAGAGAAATTTCTATGGAAATGGTTCTCAAAATTAGAACATACCTTGTATACTTCTACGATGTCTTCATTTTCCTTATAGAGATTCTTGAAACTCTCTATCCCAATGTTATGTAACTAAACTTCTTGGATAGTTAACAACCTCTTGCTCAATGCATCTACTACCTTGTTGATTTTCCCTTTCTTATGATTGATTATAAAAGTAAATGTTATAAGTACTCCTTCCATTTCAAATTCCTATTACTTAATGTCTCTTGGGTGTTTATATATCTTAGGGCCTGGTTATCAGTATATACAACAAATTCTTTAGGCAACATAAAATGCCTCCATTTCTTAAGAGATTTAACTAAGGTATACAATTCCAAATCATAAGAACAATATTTCTTTGCTTCATTCAATTTTTCACTGAAGAAGGATATTGGGCTACCTTATTAACATAGGCAATAGAAGGAATAATTAGGGCCAAAGACTCACCTAGCTATCCAAACCACCCTACAATAGTTAATAAAATGGAAGCAAACACATGGAACAAAAACCAAAGGAGGAAGGAGAGAGAAACACTTTTATTGATTCATCAAAACATCTTCATACATGCCCAACTGTAAGGCCTTCTAGGTTACAGCCAATTGCAAATACATTTACATTCAAATATCCAACTGCAAATTCACACTTTTGGTTTTGCTCCACATCTTTCTCTTCTCTCTCACTCCTTAAATCCCTAAACTCAAACCTAAACTTCTTTAAATATTAGCCAAAATGGTTTATAGAAGATTCTAGAACAAAGAAAGCCACAAGTTGGCCCATAATAGATATTAACTACCTATATCAAAATTAAATGGAAGAAAAGTCAGCCCAAACTAGAACCAGACACAAATAACTCGGCAAATGAAAACTTTGCAAAAACTAGCACTCGACATCTATAGGAGCTCAGTATTCAAAAGAATCACTTGGCAGCAACTATGAACTTGGAACCCAAAGGAATCACTCAGCACCAATAGGAACTCAACACCCAAAGGATCACTCAACACCAATAGGAACTTGACACCCAAAAGGTCACTTGGCACCAATAGGAACTCGACACCCAAAGGATCACTTGGCACTGATAGGAAATCAAAACCCAAAGGATCACTCACCACTAACAGGAACTCGACATCAATAGGAAGAAAGAAAAAAAGTGCAAGATTGCAAGGAAACCCTAGATGCTCTTGCATCAAACAACCAAGGTTGGAGAAATGATTGTCCTAAATCATGGAAGTGTCACAACCTAAGCTGAATTCAACTTAGATTGAGAAATCCATGTAGCATCTTCAATTGGTCTATTCTCCCATTTCACCAAATACTCATAGTAATCATTCCCTCTTATACTCTTACCAATTCTCTGATCCAAAATTTCTTCAACTTCTTCAATCTACTTCTTAGGATAATCATCAGGTACAACAACTTCATAATTTGACTCATGATACTTATATAAATCAGCAATATTGAATATAGGAGATATATCCATGTCATTAGGTTACTCAACTTGATAAGAATTACCACTGTCAAACTTCTTCAAGATCTTACAAGGTCCAAATTTCTTCATCTTTAGCTTACTATATGTTCCAATAGAAAATTTTCCTTTCATCAAATGAACTATTACCTCATCACCAACTTCAAAAACATGATGTCTTCTAGATTTATTAGCATTCTTCTTATACTTTTGATTACTTTGTTCCAACCTCAATTTTACTTCCTTATACAAAGATTCCATACAATCAACAAATTCTTCCCCTGCGACACTTCTCTTTTCTTTACAAGCAACATCTCTCAAATCTGATATACCTCTAGGATGCATTCTAGTAACAATCTCAAAAGCTATCTTCCCTGTACTCCTATTCATAGAATTATTATATGAAAATTCAACTTGTGCCAATACTATCTCCAAATTACTTGGCTTATTCCCAACTAAACATCTTAGAAAATTACCCAAGCTTCTATTCACAACCTATGTTTATACATCTATTTGTTGATAGAATGTATAACTAAGCTTCAATTCAATACCCATCTTCTTCCACAAAGTCTTCCAAAAATGACCAAAAAACTTTCTATCTTTGTCAAAAATAATGCTTCTTGGTAATCCATGCAATCTCAGAATCTCTATAAAGAAAAGTTCAACAACATGCTTAGCATCTAATGTCTTCTTACATGGTATAAAATGAGCCATCTTAGAAAATTTATCCACTACAAGAAATATGGAATCATACCCTTTCACTGTCTTAGGGAATCCAAGAACAAAATCCATATTGATGTCACTCCAAGGTTTCTCTAGAATAATAATAGGTGTATACAAACTAGTATTCTGACTTACTCCTTTTGCAACTTGACAAATTTCACAACTCTTCACAAATTTTTGAACATCCTTGTACATTTATGGTCAATAATATTTCTCTTTCAGAAAACTCAATGTCTTATCAATTCCAAAATGTCCAACTAATCCACCACTATGTTTTTCCTTAATAAGATTCAACCTCATAGAACTTCTAGGAATACACAACTAAATACCTTTGAACAACATACCTTCTTGAATGAAATACTCATCATACTTACTTATGTGATCTGTCAAATTTGGTGATCTGCACTCTCTCCATGCCTTAGAAAAATCAAGATCAGCATCATACAGTTCTTACATTTCAGCAAAACCAAGAACTTCAACCTTTATTTCAGTCAACAAAGAATGTCTTCTACTCAATGTATCAACAACTCTATTAGTAACTCCACTCTTATGCTTAATAAAAAATGTGAAACTCTACAAGTACTCAACCCACTTCATATGTCTTTGATTCAATTTATGTTTAATTCCCAAGTATTGTAAAGCTTTATGATCAGTATAAAATACAAACTCTTTAGGAATCAAATAATCTCTCCACTTCTTCAATTCTTGGACAATAGCATAAAATTCTTGATCATACATAGAATATTTCCTTTTAGCATCATTCAAATTTTCACTAAAGAAAGAAACGGGTTTACCTTCTTGACTTAATACAACTCCTATTGCATTACCACTTGCATCACATTCAACTTGAAATACTTTGTTGAAATTAGGAAAAGCCAATACAGGTAATTCAACAACCATTTGTTTCAAACTCTCAAAACTCTTATCAGCTCCATGTGTCCACTTGAATTCCTTTTTATCTGCCCTCATTGTTTTAGTCATAGCATTACAAACAACACTAAAATTCTTTATAAAATTTCTATAAAAACTAGCCAAACCATGGAATGATTTTACCTCACCCACATTCTCAGGTGTAGGCCATTCCAAAATTTCTTTAACCTTCTTAGGATCCATGTTCAATCCATCAACTGAAATCACAAATCCCAAATACACAATTTCCTCTTACGTGAAAGAACACTTTTTCAGATTAATCAACAATGTTTCCTCTTTCAACCTCTACAATACTTGTCTAATATGCTCAAGATGTTCTTCCTTTGTCTTGCTGAATATCAAAATATCATCCAAATAAACAATCACAAACTTACCCAAGAATCTTTTTAGAACTTCATTCATCAACCTCATGAAAGTACTAGGTGCATTAGTCAAACCAAAAGGCATAACCAACTATTCATACAAACTATCTTTTGTCTTAAAAGTAGTCTTCCATTCATCACCTTCTCTGATTCTAATTTGATGATAGCCACTCTTCAAATCAATCTTGGTAAAATACTTTGCTCCACTCAAACAATCCATTATGTCATCCATCCTTAGCATAGGAAACCTATATTTCACTATGATTTTGTTAATAGCTCTGGAATCAATACACATTCTCCATTATCCATTCTTTTTAGGTGCTAATACAATAGGCACAACACATGGGCTCAAGCTTTCTCTGATCAAGCCTTTCTGCAACAACTCATGCACTTGTCTATTAAGTTCTTCATTCTCTGTAGGTGTCAATCTATATGGTGCTTAGTTTGAAAAATTAGCTCTAGGAATTAGATCCATACAATGACTTATACTTCTTACTAGATGTAAACCATCAAGAATATCATCAGCAATAATATCTTTATACTCATTCAATGATTCAGCAATTTCTATTGTCACTTGGTCATTACCAGCTTCTGCTACTTGGTCATTACTACCAACACTCGGTCTTCTAGGAACTATGGCAAAATAGACTTGATTCTTCTTCACTTTCTTTTCAAATTGTTTCCCATTAACCATGAAAAATTTTATTATAGTGCAACTAACCTCATCTAGACTTTTAATCAAAGGCAACAATAATTGCTTCTTCCCATTTGCCCAAAGAGTATATTGATTCAATCTTCCATCATGTACAACATTTCTATCATATTGCCAAGGTCTACCCAACAAAATATGATAACAATCCATTGGCATAATATCAGACAAAACTTCATCAAAGTAATGTCCAATCTTGAACTTCACAAGGCATTGCTCACTTACCAATATCTTATGCTCATATTTGATCCATGAAACATGATAAGGTTTGGGATGTTTACTTAGGTTTGGGATGTCTACTATTTACACTTTACTTAAGTTTACTTAGGTTAGTGCATTATTTTATTATTTTTCATTATTTCATTATTTTATTTATGAGACACTTAGGAGTTTGCACACCTTTTTGAGTTATCATGTTGAAAACACAGAAGTAAACAACTCTAGTTATGCACATGGTGTCTACAACAATGGAGTTTGCATCATTAACTAAGTTTTCATGTAGACAACATAGTTATTTGCACTCCTAATTTAGCACATGTTGTCTACAACACTGATTTGTGTATCACACTATTTTAGGCTTATCCTCTCATCATCACACTTACTTCCATACTTAATTGAGGATAACCCATATTTGGTGGACATGTGCTTGGTTGTATGAGTTATCATGATGCTAATTCTGAAGCATTCTAGATGCATCTCAAAGGCCTTTATATATAGACACTCCTAGTGTACTTGTACATTACATCAAATACTATACAATTATTCTGACTATACTCTAGTCTAATTTGTCCTTGTGTTTTGAGTACCTTGGTCTTTAGTGAACTCTACCCTAAGGCAGATTCTTACATGGTATCAGAGTAGAGTGAGATACTTGTCACATAGCCATTAGAAACCTCATTGCTTCATCTCTTTAAGGGACCTGATTTAGATCTGGAGCATCTAGAGCAATTGGCAGCATCTAGAGCTGAAGAAAACCTCGCCATTGCATTTAGAGCAATGATTTAGTGAAGGTCGACTATAGATTTTCCTATTTTAGGCCATAGTTGACTATGAGGCAATTTTTTTTGCAAATCAAAACCTGAGGGCCCGATTTGCAAAGCTAGGTATGGTCTTTATTTGATCTATTAAATTTAATTTTTGTATTAGTTTAGTTCTTCAATTTCTCTGTATATTTCTCAAAATATATTTTTAGATTATTAGCCCTATTGGGCATCCACATAGAGAAATTTTTTTAGCATAGGAACCAAGCAGTCACACCCCGACCCTATGTAGGGCAAAATATTCTGTAGGTGTATTTTATTTTGTAGGATTTAATAATTTGGAGAGCATCACATTCAATTCCTAATGGTCAACTTTGGAAATTAGTCAACATCAATGAAATTGGGTTAGCAAACCCTCCAACCAAGCCACCACCAACTCCAACATCAACCACCGGTGAGCTTGTTACATAGTTTTTCAGCAAGTTTCATTTTTAACACTATCGAATATCTCCACATAGTGCGTGTGGGATATATCCCCCATAAATTTTTTTAAATCTCCAATCGTGATAGTTTAGACTTCGGTGATGGTTTTTTAAATCTTTGGCTAGTTGATATACTTGCATCATTAACACCATCTGCACCTATTTTTTTGCCATGTGGAGCCTAAAATCTTGCACATCCTGCCCATGTAGATTGATAAAATCTGGACATGCAGCCAAATAACATTTTGGCACATGGCTGAAGCCACATCAATGCTAAGCCAAGACCCTATCAGCACCACCTTTGTAGACCTACAATCACATAAGGTGTGACATGTGTCAAACATAAGATTGCCCACGCAAGACGGCATAGCGAAACATCACCAAACAGCTGGCAAACATGTCAACAAAAATCATACGTTGCATAAGCCGACACATCAGTGCTGAATCGTCATCTAGTCACCCTATCATACCTTTCCACATGGTAGTCTGTACCTATCTGTATGATGATGATGTCATCATGACATCATGCTAACATCATCCAAGGCCAACATTTTGCTGATGTTAGCAAAATACAAGACTAAATTTGACAGTCATCTAACCATCATTCTACTACAAAATTAAGTTATTGAGATGGTCATTTGACCATCAAATTTAACATAGTATTATCCTCTCAAAACCCCTCTTCAGATGTAGTTTTGATTTGGTAGCCTAACTTTGTAAGGTCGTAACTCAATCATCTGGACTCCAAATCTGGTGCAATTTTTTTTGATTTTGGGTAAAATTTCTTGACTTTTTAGTGGTGTAGCTATTTTTTTGTTTTGGTGCATGGATTTGTCAGAATAAGCATTTTTTGGCAATTATACTTGTATAATCTTGCATTTTGCAACTTCAAATGCATCGTATGAGCTCATCTGGACTCCTTTTTAGGTTCCATTTTTTTTTAAAGTGTATTTTTTTTGTCTACTTTTTAGATTTGTAGTTAGATTGTAGTCTTGTTTGGACAAAAATACCACTTTTAGAGATAGGTCTTGTTTTGCATTGTATTGCTTCACAATTATTGTATTTTTGAGTTATATTGTAAAGGTCAAGATTTTTACTCTATATAGAGGTTGTAATCAAAAAAATTCAAAAGTCCACTTTGTCCATTTTGACAAGTGCCTTATTGTAAATGCATTATATATAGAGTGACAAAATCATTCATTTGGGGGGGATTTTTTGATTGAGCGAAAAGGGGGGGGGGCATGTACTATGTACTGTGTCTCCTTGATCTTGTGTTCTTGCATTATGAGTTCTTTTTCAAAGTTGAATCCACATAATTATGCTTCTTGGAAAGAAAATATTAAGGAACCATTGGTAGAAAAAGGTTTATTGCATTATGTAACTAGTGTAGCAAAGAAACCTCCTATTGATGCTAATGAAGCTCAGAAAGAAGACTAGGAATCCAAACAAGAGATGGCCCTAGGAACCTTGTTGAAAAATATCTCAAATCTTGTCAAATTTCACATTAGGAAGCTTATCAATCAAATAGAGATTTGGGCTAAACTTAAAGCTTTTTATGAGATAGTAGATGAAGACATGGCTTACACCATAGAGGAAAAACTTCTCAAGTTGGATCCTAGAAATTTTGACACCATCAAAGACTATTTTACCCAAGTAGACATGTATAGGGCACAACTTAAGGATTGTGGTGAACCCATCAAGGATGGAAAGATGATCAAACACATCATGACTCATCTTCCACCTAAATATGCTCCTTTTGTTTGTAGCTTTAATAGACACAAATTAATAATGGGTAGTGCCTATGTTAATCCTTCATTCGAGAAATTTTCAGAAATGTTGATCTTAGAACATGACAATCTAGTGGGTATGGAAATTCTCAAGTCTTCCAAGACCAAAGCCTTGGTAGAAAATGAAGGTAATTCAAGTGGTAAAAACTCCAACAAGAAGAAAAAGTAATGGAAGGCTAAGCCACAAGATGACACACAATAGTCCTCCTCAAAACAACAATATTCCTAAAGTTAATCTTCTTCCACTCAACAATCTTCTTCACAACAATGAAAGTCTTCTTCCAAAAATAATCGAAGGGGGAACAATTCCAACAAAGAGGAGAAGAAAACTTGTTCCTATTGTAAGAGGAATGGTCATGATGAACATGAGTGCAAGGATAAGTAGATTAATGAATTGGTTAAAATAATGAGGAAACCCAAAATAGATGTACCAAATGCATATAAGGATAAGGGATTTTCATCCACTTCAAAGGGTAAGGGACATGCTTTGGTAGAAATTACAAATAATGCTAAGGAATGGGTTCTTGATTTAGGAGAAAAACATCATATGGGTGCTTCAAGGGAACAATTTTCCTCTTTGAAACCATCAAATGTACCTTAAATCTATGTGGGCAATGATACTCAAGTGGAAGTAGAAGATAGAGGAAATATTGAGTTGTAAAATGGTGTCTTCAAGGATTTTTTTCATGTTCCTAACCTTAGCACCAACCTTCTCTCCATCTATCAAATAACTCACTATGGATGTGGCAACAAAGTAGAGTTCCACCCTGATATAGTTCTGGTGAAAATTTTCAAAGATGATTCAATGGTGGTAGTTGGAAAGGAAAATCATGAGACAAGACTTTATTCTTTCTCACATTTTGTTCCTAAGTCCACTTTCCTTGCCTTGTTGACTCATTCAAACACACAAAGTAAACTATGGAATGAGAGATTTGGACATCTTAACTATCACTACCTTCAACAACTTAGTAGCAAGGAAATTGTCATTGGTCTACATCAAGTCAAATATTTAGAGGGTGTATGTCTATGTTGTGAAGTAGACAAACATCCTAAAGAGAAATATGACAAGGGGAAGTCTTGGAAGGAAACTATTGTTCTAGAATTGGTTCATAGTGATGTAGCTGGCCCATTTCCAGTACCATCATTTGGAATGGACTGCTATGTTCTCACATTTATTGATGACTTTTCAAGGTACACTTTGGTATTTTTTATAACTAATAAGAGTTAAGTGTTTGATAACTTTATCACCTTCAAAGATCAAGTTGAGAAAAAATTAGGGAAAGCCATCAAGATCCTAAGAACAGATAATGGTAGAGAATATGTCAATTCTGGGCTTATTGACTTTTGCACAAACGAGGGTATAGATCTTCAACATTTAGTTGCATACACGCCATAGCAAAATAATGTAGCTTAAAGAAAGAATAGAACCCTTAAGGAAATGACCACTTGTATGCTTCAACACAAGTCTCTAGATCAAGTGTTTTGGGAAGAAGTCATGTGTTGTGCCAACTACATCCAAAATAGAAGTCCACATAAGGCCTTAGATGGAATAACACCTTTTGAGACTTGGTGTGGAAGGAAACCAAGTGTAAAGCACTTCAAAGTTTTTGGTTGTCCAACATTGGCAAGGATACCTCCACAAAAGCAAAAGGCATTAGAACCTCAAAGAAAACCATGCATATTTGTTGGATATTCTAACCATCTCAAGGCATACAAAATAATGGATCTAGAGACTCATAAAATATTTTATGAGAGGAGTGTTCACTTTGAAGAAACATGTCCAAGTTTGGCTTCTTCAACTCCTCCTTCCTCCTCCTTTGTGGACAGTGATCATAGTGATGAAAGTGACTTGGAAGATGAGATTCCTCCAACTTTGACTCATAGGACACCACCTTTGTAGGGTCAATAAATAGTTAAGGCTATTCCTTCTACTTCTTCCACTAAACCTCATTTGGCATAGGAAACCCTTGATGTAGTAGGTTCATTAGTGGGGAATCCTTCAGACTTGTAGAGGATTAGGTCACAACACAAGTCATTTCCCCATGCATATACAACCATTGCTTTAGCTCCACAATCATTTAAGGAACCATCAAGGATTCCAGAATGGGACAAGGCTATGGAGGAAGAATATAATTCTTTGATGAAAAAAAATACTTGGGACTTAGTTCCCCTTCCTAAGGGAAGAAAAGTGGTTTGATGTAAGTGGATCTATCAAACCAAATTTGTAGTGGATGGAAGTGTGCATAAGCATAAGGTCAGACTAGTTGCGAAAGGTTTCTCATAGGTTCCAAGTATTGACTATATAGAGACTTTTGCACTAGTTTCTAAGATGAACTCCATTTTCCTGACAATAGCTATTGTTGCAACTCATGGTTGGTTTATACACCAGATGGATGTTAAGAGTGCTTTTTTGAATGGTGATCTTCATGAAAAAATTTATATGGAGCAGCCATAGGGGTTCATATAGAATTCTACTATGGTTTATAGATTGAAGAAGTCTATTTATGGTCTTAAGTATTCTCCTCATGCTTGGTATGCCAAAATGGATTCCTTCCTACTCTCAGTAGGATTCACCAGGTGTCATTCTTATTCAAATGTCTATATTCTTCAAAAGGATGACTCTCACTTGATACTAGTGCTTTATGTCAATGACTTGATCATTATAGGGAGCACTTCATCCATTATTGCCAGTGTCAAGACCTCTCTATAAGATAGATTTGCCATAATAGACTTGGCTTTACTACATTACTTCGTTGACATTCAGATCACACAGTCTTTAGCAGGGATTACACTTTCACAATCCAAGTATGCTCTTGACTTGCTTTATCGGTTTCACATGAGTGACTGCAAACCTACTCCTACTTCCTTTCTATTAGGTGTCAAGCTAGAGGCTAAGTGTACCACTCCACTTTTTGATGATACATTAAATAGATAGTGTTATCTACTTGACACATACACGCCCTAATATTGCTTTTGTAGTTGGCATGGTTTCACACTTTATGTAAGAACAACATGAGCTACATTGGAAGGCCACCAAACACATTTTGCACTACATAAAGGGTACACATACACATGGGATAAATTATATAGTAGGTATATGACTTCAACAAGTTGGATACATAGACTCAGACTGTTGGTTAGTGTGGAGCCTGATTAGTCCCCAAGCAGGAGATTGTTAGATTGTGGTGACTGAATAAGAAAGTGTTGTACATACTTCATAAATTCTTTGGAGCTGAAAAAAAACATTTGGCTCTATTTTATCAAGATTTTGGGCCGACATGTAAATATTAATTATAACCCTAAAGTAGTAAAAATACTTGTATGAAAGAGCTTAGGGTTAGGGATTGTTTCATAGTTGTGATGTGAAATTGGTTCTTGTGACAGTATTGAGCTGTAAGGGATTATGAATTGTAATCAGGTTAGAATCACTAGATTGTAATAATATTGGGCTTGCTATTTGGTGGACATAGCCTAGGGATTAGGTGAACCATGTTAATTCTTGGTGTCTTGTGTTCTTTTCTATGTAATCTATTATTTTCTATTATTTGTTACATTTGCACGTAATTGTTATTTCTATTCATGGTTTAATCCTAACAAGTGGTATTAGAGCCTAGTTTATTTTTCTAGTTATCCTCTATAGGAAAGTCTCACAGTTGAGTGGAGTCTCACGGTTGAGTGGGAGCAATGGAAGATGAGGGTAGGCTAAGGGTTGATAGGTTTAATGGGAAAAACTTTTAGTTATGGAAGATGCAAATGGAAGATTATCTTTATCAGAAGGATTTATGGAAGCCATTGGAAGGCAAAGCCAAGAATTAGGAATCTATGTCAAATGATGAATGGGATCTTTTAGACAGAAAGACACTTGGAAGCATTCAATTATGCTTGGCACCATCAGTGGCATTTGATATTACAAAAGCAAAGACAATAGAAGAATTGATGCAAACCCTAGCGAAACTATATGAAAAGCCCTCCACTTCAAACAAGGTATTTCTCATGAAGCATTTATTTAATATGAAATGGTAGAAGGTGGATCTATTGTAGATCATTTAAATGAGTTTAATACTATTACTAGTCAGTTATCTTCTGTGGGTATCAATTTTGAGGAGGAAATTAGGGCTCTCTTGATTTTATGTTCTTTGCTTGAAAGTAGGAATGACTTGATAATGGTCATGAGTAATTTTGTTCCTAGATCTAGTACCCTAAAATATGATGATGTGATCAATGTTATTTTGAGTGGGGAAACTCATAGGAAGTCCTCAAGTGGATCTACATTAGGAAGTGCTTTGAATGCACAAAGTAGGTGAAAAATGACTAACAAAGGAAGTAATTTCAAAAATTGTGGGAAATCAAAAGGAAAGTCAAAAGGGAGGAGGTCTCAATCGAGAGGACTGAATGAATATTGGTATTGTGGAAAACTAGGTCATAGAAAGAAAGATTGTTGGAATCAAAAGAAAAATGAAGGAGACAAATCAGATAAAGAAAAGGTGGAAAATGTGGTAAGTAACAAATCTAAAGATGATGCTTTGTTTCTCTCTTTAAAAAGTGTTGATGATTCATGGGTTTTTGATTCTGGTGCTTCATTTCATGCTACAGCTCATAGAGGTTATTTTATTGATTATGTCCAAGGGGATTTTGGACTTGTTTATTTAGGGGATAATGAACCTTGTCAAATTGTTGGAAAGGGAAAACTTAAGCTTAAGTTGTAGAATGGGAACCATTGGCTACTAGATGAGGTAAGACATGTTCCAAGGATGAGTAGGAATTTAATTTCAATAGGGCAACTTGGTAATGAGGGTTGTGTAGTTACTTTTAGTGATAAAAATTGGAAGATTTCAAAAGGTTCCTTTGTAGTAGCAAAAGGTGTGAAAGTAGGCACCTTATATCTTTTTACAAGTCTTATTGTTCCTTCTACTTTAATTGTTTTAGAGAAAAATGAATGTTTAGGAACAATTGTTGCAGTTGAGCAAGGAGAACAAATAGCTGCTCTAAATTTTGATATAGCACTATGGTACAACAGACATGGGCACATGAGTGAGAAATGTATGAAAGTACTTCATTCAAAAAAAATTTACTAGGTCTAAAATGTGTTAATATGGATTTTTTTGAAAGTTTTGTGTATGGAAAACAAAAGAGAGTGAGTTTTGTAAAGAATGGGAAGGAAAAAAAGAAGAAGATGAAATTAGAGCTTATGCATACCGATGTATGGGAACTGACTCAAGTATCTTCCCTTGGTGGCTCTCATTATTATGTTATGTTTATTGATGATGCAACTAGAAAAGTGTGGGTTTATTTCCTTAGACATAAATCTAATGTATTTTAAACTTTTGAGAAATGGAAATGCTTGGTTGAAAATGAGATTGGTAAGAAATTAAAATGTCTTAGATCTGATGATGGTGGTGAGTATTGCACTCATGAATTTGAAGATTATTGCTTCACTAATAGTACTTGTAGACAAAAAACTATTCCAAGGACTCCATAGGAAAATGGAGTGACTAAATGCAAGAATAGGACTATAATGGAGTGTGCAAGGAGCATGAGATGGCATGTTGGGTTGCCCTTACACATGTGGGTAGAGGCTATCAATACTATTGTATATTTGATTAATAGATGTCCCTCTACTCCTTTGGGTTGTGGTATTCTAGAGGAAACATGGACTAGTAAGAATGTAAGTTATTCTTTTCTCAAAACCTTTGACTGTGAAGCATTTGATCACATAGATTCTAAAAAGAGAACCAAGCTGGAAGTTAAGTCAAAGAAATGTGTATTAATTTGGTTGTAGGCTTTGGGATTTTGAAAATCATAAAATTGTAAGAAGCGGGGATGTCATATTCAATGAGAAAATGTTGTACAAAGATTTGTTGCAGCAACATGAGAAGAAAAAAGATGATTATGTAGTGTTGGATGATACTCCAAAAGCTAATGTTCTAGCCATTCCTCATGATTTCCAAAAATAAAAACAAAAAATACCACACACATCAGTGAATGTTAAACAATCAACAAGGAAAATTAGACCTCCACAAAGATTCTCTCCCTCTTTGTATTCAATTTTACTTACCGATGCTGGTGAACCTGAATGTTATGATGAAGCTATGTAGGTGGATACTAAAATTCAATGGGAGTCTACAATGAAAGACGAATTGGACTCTTTGCTAAAGAATAAGACATGGGATTTATAAAGTTACTTGTAGGTAAAATATCTTTATAGAATAAGTGGGTTTATAGGTCAAAAGAAGAGGAAGGAGGTAAGAAAATATTTAAAGCTAGGTTAGTTGTGAAAGGATTTGCACAGAAAAAGGGCATTGATTTTGATGAGATATTTTCCCTTGTTGTTAAAATGACTTCTATCTGTACTACTTTAAGTCTTGTAGCTATTGAATATTTGCATTTAGAGTAGCTTGATGATAAAACAACCTTCCTTCATGGTGATTTGGATGAAGAGATATATATGGCTTAGCCACGGTGATTTGAGGTCAAAGGTAAGGAGAACTTGGTGTACAAATTGAAGAAAAATTTATATGGCTTGAAACAAGCACCTCAACAATGGTTATAATTAATAATTACATGTTAGCCCAAAATCCTAATAAAATAGGGCCCAATTTTTTTTTTCAAGGCAATGCCCCGAGCCCCAAAGAATTTATGAAGTATGTACAATACTTTCCTAATCAGTCACCACAATCTAATATAGACTATGCAAGGGACCTAGATTCTTGCAAGTCCACTTTAGAGTACATATTTCACCTTGGTTTTGACCCGATTTGTTGGGAAAGTAAGAAGAAAAATAATTTTACTCTTTCTTCCACAGAGGCTGAGTATCGAGGGGCTATCAATGCAGTTACAAAGGCTCTTTGGTTACATTAGATCTTGGAGGAGTTTGGATTTGATCTACCTAAGCCTATAGTTATTCATTGTGACAATCAGAGTTACCATTGAGATCTCTAAGCATCTAATTTAACATTAGTAGAAAAAGAAAATCGAGGTTCATATGTACTACATCAGAGAGCTGATACATGAGAAGATCATTGCACTATAGTATTATCCTACAATAGAGTAGGTCATTGATATCTTTACCAAACCCTTCACTGAGGTCAAG
Source organism: Cupressus sempervirens (assembly GCA_028749045.1). Taxonomy (NCBI): domain Eukaryota; kingdom Viridiplantae; phylum Streptophyta; class Pinopsida; order Cupressales; family Cupressaceae; genus Cupressus; species Cupressus sempervirens. The sequence goes on from CM053787.1 coordinate 48,055,808, forward strand.
TATATTCATTTGTGAGATCTCTTGGGGGTGTGGGATGTTGTAGAAAGGGAAGTCCGTTAATTTCTTTCTTCTTCTTCTTCTTCTTCTTCTTCTAGGGGGGATTTTTTCCTCATTTGAGGTCTTTTTTGGTATAAATAAGTATTCACTTATTACACTTTCTTAAGTTTACTTAGGTTAATGCATTAGTTTATTATTTTGTATTATTTTATTTGTGAGACACTTAGGAGTTTGTGCACTCTTGTGAGTTATCATGATGACATCATAGGGGTCTGCACCTCTTTTAAGCACATGTTGTCTACAACATAGGAATCTTCTACACACATATGACACTTTGTCATTCTTATCCATTCATCTAGAATGTTGGATAAGGTGCTTAGTTGTCTTATCTTCTGGTTTTTTCTAGAGACATTCTAGGTGCTTCCTGAGAGGCCTTTATATATAGGCATTCCTAGTGTACTCTTAAACATGGCATATTCAGTATATCATCATTCTGATCATACTATCTCTCTTGGTCTACTGTGTGCTTGTGTTTGATTTCTTAGTTCCTGGGTGAATCTTTCCCTTAGAGAAATTCTTACAGTCTTCTTCTCTCTCATCTTCTTTATTGTACTTATCTATCTTTTTGGACGATGGTTTTTCCCATGAGGTTTTCCCTCTTTCTCTTCTTTATGAGAGATTGCATTGCATCATTCTATAACATTACTTTTGTACATGGGTACCTAACATGGCCTAGTAGCTAGGACCCATCATGCATTTGTGAGCTTAAGTGCATTACCCTAAGTTGCACTTAAGGGGGGGTGTTGGTGTAAATAGGTATTTACTATTTACAATTAATTTTACTTATGTTAGTGAATTATTTTATTATTTTTCATTATTTTATTTATGAGATACTTAGGAGTTTGCACACCTTTTTGAGTTATCATGTTGACAACACAAAAGTATGCAACTCTAATTATGCACATGGTGTCTACAACACTAGATTTTGCATCATTCACTGAGTTTTCATGTAGACAACACAGTTATTCACACTCCTAATTTAGCACATGTTGTCTACAACAATAATTTACATGTCACACCATTTTAGGCTTATCCTCTCATCATTGCACTTACTTCCATGCTTAATGGAAGATAACCCATATTTGGTGGACATGTGCCTAGTTGTATGACTTATCATGATGCTAATTCTAAGGCATTTTAGATACATCTTAGAGTCCTTTATATATAGGTACTCCTAGTGTACTTGCACATTACATTGAATACTATATAGTTATTCTGACTATACTCTAGTCTAATTTGTACTTGTTTTTTGAGTTCCTTGGTCTTGGGTGAGTTCTACCCTAAGGCAGATTCTTACACTAATATCTTATGCTCATCTTTGATCTATGAAACATGATAAGGTTTAGGATGCTTTATCATCTGCAATTGTAACTTTGTAACCAACTCTTGTGATGCCATATTTGTAGAACTTCCACTATCAATGATCACTTTGCAACATTTTCTAGCCATCTTACATCTTTCTTCAAAATAATCCTCCTTAAAATAGGTTCCTCATCATTTCCCTTATTGCATAAGGTTCTTCCTACCATCAAATTTTCCCCAACCTCTGGTCCACTTGGTGAACCCTCACCATCTCCTTGAATTATAGCATTTTTGTTACCTTCTCCATTTTCAAAGGATCTACATTCAAAATATCTATGTCTCTATTTACCACATCTAAAACCCTAGAATTAGAATTACCTCTTCCTCTATAAGAATTAGTACCTCCTTGGTAAGAATTTCTACTTTTCCATTCAGTCTTGCCTTTGTCATCAGTCTTCCATTTAGATTTTCCTTTATCCTGCAAAAAATTGTTAGATCTACCACCTTCATCATAATATCTACCTCTGCCTCTCTATAATATACAACCTCTACCTCTTTGCTTTTGTTCATGCTTCTTTGCTAAGATCTCCTCAACTTTCAAGGCATATTGATATGCTTCTTCTACACTTTCCAACTTTAGAAAACTTATTTCATCTTGTATTTCAGATCTCAATCGATTAATGTACCTTGCAATTTTCTCGACATCATCATCCACATGTCCAGATTTGATGTCTAATCTATAGAATTCCTTGGTATATTCTTTCACAATCATGTCCTTTTGTTTCAAATTTTGCATCTTTCTCAACAAGCTAACTTTGTAATCAGCGGGGAGGATTTTTTTTGTTTACCTTGTTCACTATCTTTGGCCAAGTTCTAATCTTCTCCTTTCCTCTCCTTTGCCTATTAGTTTGCAAGTGCTCTCACCATAGTGATGCGTGATCTTTCAACCTAGTGACTACAATCTTCACCTTTATATTATTAGGAGTGTTTTCATACTCAAAGAACTTGTCCATATTAGAGATCCAATCCAACACAACATCGGTATCCAATTTTCCATTATAAGGGACAACTTCTACAATAGGCTTCAAATTTTCCCTAGACAACACTCGCGACAATATTTCCTCATCTTGATCTTCTTTAGGTTTTGGATTATGGTTTGGTGCTACTACTTCATCATCACTTACATCATCAAGATGTGCTCCTCTCTTTTGGGCTATCTCCACAACATTTAATCTGGCTACAATTTGTCTCAATTGATACAATATAGCATCATCAACATTTCTTCTACCATGAACCACCTTTATAAATTAGGTTCCTACAAGATTGTAACCCTTTGCAAGTTATAGGTCAAATCCATAGATATGTAACCGTACAACCAAATATGAATCAGGGTTCTACATGATCCAACTTCAACCTGGATGAACCTCAAGCTCTGATAAACTTTTCCCAACCAAGGTCCTTGTACAAACTACATCACACTTAGGTGATCTGCTTGCACACTCAGGAACAATGCACTTTGATACCAACTAATGTAGGCAATAGAAGGAATAACTAGGGCCAAAGGCTCACTTAGCTATCCAAACCACCCTACAAGAGTTAACACAACAGAAGAAAACACATAGAACAACAACCAAAGGAGGAAGGAAAGATAAATACTTTTATTGATTCATCAAAACATCTCATACATGCCCAATTGTAAGGCCTTCTGGGTTACGGCCAGTTGCAAATAAATTCACATTCAAAGATCCAACTACAAATTTTCACTTTTAGTTTTGCTACACATATTTCTCTTCTCTCTCACTCCTTAACTCCCTAAACTCAAACATGGACTTCTTTAAATACTAGCCAAAATGACTTATATAATATTCTAGAACAAGGAAAACCACAAGTTGGCCCATAAAAGATATTAACTACCTATACCAAAATTAAATGCAAGCAAAGTTGGCCCAAACTAAAACCAGACACAAATAACTTAGCAAATGAAGACTTCTCAAAAACTAGCATTAGGCATTTACACGAGCTCAACATTCAAAGGAATCACTCAATAGCAACTATGAACTCGACACCCAAAGGAATCACTTAGTAGCAATAGGAACTTGGTAGCCAAAGGATCACTTGGAACCAATAGGAACTCAACACCTAAAGGATCACTTAGAACCAATTGGAACTTGACACCCAAAGGGTCACTTGTCACCAATAGGAACTCAACACCTAAATCACCACTTGACACCAATAGGAACTCGACATCAACAAACAAAAAGAAAAAAAGTGCAAGATTGCAAGGAAACCCCAAATGTTCCTACATCACTTATTGAATCAATACACCCCCTACTTCCAACCCACTTGCATAACATTCTATGGTGAATAGGTTCTCAAAACTAGGCAACTATACGATAGGATGGTTGGCTATTTATTTCTTTAGCAACTCAAAGGATTTATTTGCTTTTAAATTCCACTTGAACTTAGACTTGACCATACCCTTAATGATATCTAACAAAGGTGCACATATACCACTAAATTCCTAACAAAATTTCTATAAAACTGGGCTAAACAATGAAAACTTCTTACCTCAGTATATGTGGTAGGTGGTGGCCAATTAAGGATAGCTACAACTTACACTTGATCCATCTTGAAGGACCCCTTTGACATGAAAAAGCTCAAATACACAAGCTCTTTCTTGAAAAAGTTACATTTTTCAAGGTTAATATAAATCTTTTCCTCATGCAATCTCTATGGTACAACTTGAACATGTTTAAGGTACTGCCCTTCTTTTTTTTTGCTTAATATTAGTAAATCATCAAGATATACAACCACAAACTTCCTAGTGAAGTCCTTAAGGACCTCATTCATGAGCCTCATGAATGTGCTAGGAGCATTTGATAGGCCAAATGGCATCAAAATCCATTCATACAACCCATCTATTGTCTTGAGTTTTGTTTTCCACTCATCTCCCTCCTTAATTCTAATTTTGGGATATCCACTTTTAAAATCCAACTTTGTGATGTACATTGGTCCTCCAAGACAATTCAAGAGATCTCCAATCCTAGGTATGGGAAATCGATACCTAATTATGATCTAATTATAGCCCTTGAATCTATGCATAGTCTCCACTTTCCCCACTTCTTGGATGCTAGTACAATAGGGATTGGACATGGGCTTATACTATTCTTGATCAGGCCTTCATCCAGGAGTTCTTGCACATGTCTTACTACTTCTACATTCTAGTTAGGAGTGAGATTATATGCTACATTTTTTGGTAAAGATGCAACAAGGACAAAATAAATTTGATTGCTTATCACCCTTCTTGGAGGTAAGGTGGTAGGGTTCCATCACTTAAAATCTCCTTGTACTTTTCAAGAAATTCTTATATCTCTATTGGCAATGATTCTTTGATTGTTTTTTCCTCTCCATTTAATTTCATTACAATAACATAGCCTTGACTCTCATCATCCTTGAGATCCTTAAAAGAATCCTTTCCACTACATAGAAATACACTAGGAGTTTGAGACTATGGTTTATCTCCTTTCAATAGAGACTAAATCTTGAATTTTTTGCCACCCTTCTTAAATAATATGGAATTTTCTTTCCCATTGTACACTACCTCTTAGTCAAATTGCCAGGGTCTTCCCAAAAGTAAATAACAATCATCCATTAGTAGGATGTCACACAACAACCTATCTTTATACACCACTATGGATAACTCAAACCAAGTCTATTCATTCACCAAAATACTTTGACCCTTATTAGGCCAAGTTAACTTATATGGATTCACATGGGGTATCTTGGTCAGTTTGATCTTGTTGGCTGCCTCCTCTAATATTATATTTTTTGTGGAACTAGATTCCACTATTACCTTGTAGACCTTCCCAAGAATCTTGCATCTGATCCTAAACAAATCTCTCATATGCCTAGGTTCATCTTGAGATGGTTGTTTAATAAATACCCCAATAAACATGAGATTTTAACCTTTTTCTAGATTCTATGAGATCCACTTTAGGTTATTTGACACTTGAGTTATCCTCTTGAGCATATGCAACTCTCTTGTCATGGTTTTAGGAAGAAGGTTTATTAGGGCACCTATATGATGGATGACCTAGTTGACTATAGTTATAGCACTTCATAATAGAAAAGTAGTAATTACTTCTTCTTAACACTCTACTTCTATTAGAGCCTCCTTGAGTACCCCTTCCTCTATTATAACTCCCTCTTGGAGTGCTTTTAGTACTTTGTTTAGTGAGTTTGGTCTAACCTTGGTTCCTTTTCTCACTACCTCTACCTTGATATCCTCCTCTTTGACCCTTCTTATTACTTCCTCTACCTCTATATTTGAAGTTAGAGTCTGCTTTCTTTCTATTCTTTTCTTCCACCTTTAGGGCTAATTGATGCCATCTCTAAATAGTAGTAGGTGTCCACAAACTTAGCTCTTCTTGAATGTTCCATTTTAGATCACCCAAGTATCTGGCCACTTTTATTAGCTATTCTTCTTGCTTCTTGGACATAAGACATAATATTTTAAATTCCTTTGTATAAGAGGCCACATCCATATCTTTTTTCTTTAGTGCTTGTGTCCTCTTATGAAATTGAATATCATAAACTTCTGGTAGGAAATTCTCCTTTAGTTTAGTCACCATTGCATTTCAATTGGCTATGGGCTTCTTACCCATCCTAATCCTCTCATCTCGAACATATTTCCAACATGTTAATTTTGATGCACTAAATCTTAACTTATCCACCTTGAGCTTTTGTGCTTCTATCACTCATGTACATTCAAAGTGGTTCTACATTCCATCTATCCAATCCATTACTACATCAATATCCATTTTTCCACTAAACAATGGAACACCTTCCAATGCTTTCCCTACTATGTCTTTTATGTCCTTCAATAAGGTCTCTTCATTTAATACAAGGTCTATTTTAGGGACAAAATCCTCCAATGCTATCTCCTTACCCCTAGCATTTCTCTAATCTTCCTTTTTTCTTAGCTGCATCAACAACTTCATATAACTGTATCCTCATTTCTTCTAAGGATTCCCCAAGGAGCCTATTCTTCTCCTTTTTCTCATAAACATCTTTGGCTAAATTTATGTCTATCACCATACGTGACTCACCTATTGATTCCTTAGTATCTATAGACACATACTATATTCCCAAATCCTTAACCTACTTTGATATCACTTTTGATGTAACACTAGTTTAGTTCCTAACCTATCTTTCTCTAAGGTTTTCTTAGGCCACTCTTTTGACATAATAGGGTTTCTTACTCCCTACTCTCCTTAGGGTCTTGGATATAAGATCCTACTACCTTCAACTTGTGAACACCAATTCAAAAGAATAATAGCTCCACATACCACCTTCTTGGCTTGCATTAGCCTTTCTAGTTTCCTCTTAACCAACTCCATAATTTTCCCCAACATGATCAGAAAACACCCCACCAAGAGATGTAGACTTCTAGGAAACCATTAGATTCCTTTTGAAAACCCAAAATCATATTTTGTATGGGAACCCTAATCGAGTTCCAAGAAACACACCAATTGCTTCCCAAATAGGGCTACAAACAATTAGGCCTACTTTTGATGAAAAACCCAAATAACTTGAAAATATCCTTAACAAAGAAATAAAATGAACATTGATCCTGACATTCTTTTTAGATACCTAAAAGAGTATTAATGTCTTTGGCTACCAAACTATTAGTATAGTACACCTACAAAATGCCTAAAAATTGGGGTTTTAAGGCTTTCAAGCTTGTCTAAAAAAGATCTTCATTTTCCCCTCCAAGTAACTTTCACAAAAACCTCCTATTGAATTTTGGACTTCAAAAATCATGTTTCTACCATTATCTAGGCTTTTATTGAAGCTATCAATGTCTTAAATCCTCCTTACCACCTCTACAACTCATTGTAATCCCTAGCCAAGCAACTTTGGCTTGCCTAGGGAATCACCATAAAAATTCTTTTCCTACTTTCTAATACCCATCCTTTACTATAAAATATGTATATAGAGTCACCTCATTGATCCCAAAATCATGTGTATATACCATTGTGGGAAGATGACCTATGATCCCATATTCACTACTTGCTTGGTTTAGACCAGCACACTGATAGAACACAAAACAATTTACAAAACTAACAATAAGTCTACAAAATCAAAATCTAACACCACAAAAGTTTTTGAAATAAACTACTCTAACACTTCTATTGGCTATAATACTAATTTCAATCCATAAAAATGCAAAATGTTTAGAAAAACAAAAACTATGACTAATCTTGTTGTGATCTAGTCCATACACACAACTTAACAATTAAGCCAACCCCTTCATCAGGTCAAGCATAGCCTTAATAAGTTTACCAAGGTCAAAACCAATGATTTCTAACACTTATGGAACCTATTACTTGAATTTTCTCTCATCAAATAGAACGGTGTCAAAGTTGTTAATGACAACATTGACAACTATTTGACAACTTTTACATCTTTTAGAAATTACTATCCAAACTTGATCATGAGGCCACTATACTTCACCAAATGCTTATCTAAGGTCTTAAAAATTTGTAAAAGGACCTCAATTCCCTTTCTTGGCCAACTTACCACCAAAATCAAAAAAATACCCTATTTGACCTAATATGGGCATCCTTATAGGTAAGGGCAACAAAGGCCTATTAAAGCTTCCTACTCTAAAGCACCTCAACTTAGGACTAGGCTAGTCCCCTTATTACACTACTAGTGTGGCTAGCATCAATACAATAAAATAATACTTAGTTACCCTAGAAATTCAATGAGCTTGTTGACACAAAAACTTGCACCTTAACCTGAGGGAATACTTCTCAAGAAACCTTGTGTAACATGGAAATGACCTCCAAGTGTGGGTCTTGTACTCTGAGGTTGAATCTCCAGAGAATGCTAGCTTCCTTACTTTTAGGATGCACCTAAATTACTTCTTGAGAAAAAAAGGGAGAAGGAGAACATAAACTAAAATGTTGAAAGAAAAAGGGGGGTGATGCACCAAGATAGAAATGATGGTTACAATTCTAGCTATGAATGCACTATGCATAAATGAAACAACTAGAATACACTAACTGAACTCTAATATATCTTAAAAGGGAATAAATATAGGTTTGGAACTGATTAAGATGCTGAACGGAAAAGATACTTCACTATGCAACACTTGCTAATAGGCTTGACACAACATGTATATTTGAGAAATTAGAAAAGAAGCATTCAGAACATAGCAATAAACATGCACAAATTAAAGAATGGCTAGAATAGATAAGAACCAAGTTTTTTCATTAATGGAAGGTAGAAAATATATATAGAGAAGAACCAAGAAAAAGTATTTACAACTGGCCTTTATAGATTAGGTATAACTTAGATTTGACTATAGAGCTCAAACCCCAACCAAAGTGGACTTGAGTTATAGAGAGCGGCAATAAATGTATATCAGAACTAAATTTGATCATGAAATAAAATTAGCTATAATGAAGTGATAGGAATGGAAAAACAAATGCATCTAGCCATAAGAAATCACATCCCATGAGATTTGATCATTACAATCATTAATGAGGCATGAAGATGCATAGATGTCATGCAAACAAGGCCAAAGAATATCATTCAACATTAAAGAATAGTTCTTATCATGTGCCATGGACACAATAAATAAATTCACACTATTGTCAAAAAAAAAGTAGGATGGGATAAAATGCAAGTCAACCCACTACAAAAATACGGAGCTGACCTGCTCAGAATAAATTTCTTGAATGCAAGGTTGAAGAGGTAACAACAATTCCAAATTTTTGAAAAGAGAAAAAAATTCATTCTTTGAAATGGAGAAATAGTTAACATGAAATGTTAACCCTAGAAGAAAATGTGCATTAACCCATAACTCAGCACATGAAGGAAAAATTAGCCAACTAGGTCAATGAAGGAACTGAACAAACTTGACACATGAAAGAACCAAGCCAACTCAACTCATGAAGAGAATAAGTTAACACAAGATGTTAACCCAACCAAAAAGCATGTTAACCTACATTAAAGAATCCAACCTATTGAGGATCTCTCAGATTGGTTATCAATGATGGGCTGAATGTGGGGCAAAAATGGCCAACAAAGCCCTACCTAGGTGCTTGTACACCACTAATATTTTTGGTTAGTCTTCATCATCACTTACTTCCACAATAATGTCTTATTCAAGAGACCCAAGATCTACTTTGTTCATGAAATCTTTAGGAAACTAAGCTACAATCTCATCAAAAGTTTCAATATATTTATTGAATCTTGGCTAGTAGCTCTCTTCATGATAAAAACCTTTGAAGGATGGACCAACCTTCTTCATTTCCTCTTCAAAGATCATCACATCTCTCCATTTTTTCATTCTTTCCATGTGTTGGCATTTTTTAAAATCTACTAAGCAACAAAATACTTAATACCAAGATAATAAATATCACAACAATCTAAGGATCAGCTACTTCCCATAAACAATTATATGTGTTTTATATCTAGACCCAACTTCAACAAAATCAAATAGATTTTCTACTCTTTGGGCTTTTCAGAACCAAGGGAGGTATACCTAAGGGATGGAAGATTTTCAATCTGATATCATGTACATATTTTTTTCATTCCATGACAAATTACAACAACATACATCCCTTAAAGCAGATTTGGTCACAATTCTTCTTAGGTTTACCAGTACTTCTAGCAATAGTAGCTAACTAAGACTCAGAGATAAATGTAAACAAGTGTTGACCAACATTTACATTCTTCAAACAATAAAATAACAATGACTTCAAATTTAAGCTTGATGATTTTTCATGATCTTTCCATTTGCAAACTGAATCAATAGATCAGTGTCTTATCCATTGGGATTCAGAGTCCATTCAATTTCTAGATCTGATTAATTGCATTACAATCATTACTATCAGCAATTTTCACTAAAAATCATTTTTATAGACATCCTTCCTATTACCATGGAAATCCTGTCAACCTCATTGAATAATTTACTTAATTCCTTGAATTAAAAGCAATAGTCAATTGACATACAACTTGATCTAATTGCATTCAATTGGACAAGCTTTGCTCGCGCAACTTCAAAATGACTTAGTAAATGAAAATGGAGACAAGTTTCAATAAGAATAGATATGGGGGCAGTTCATCTTTATATTAATTTCCTTTGAAAATAGTATACAATTGAAATGAAAACTTAGAATGACTCAAGATAAAACCTTAAAATCCTCCCAGATTAATGTATTCTCAAATACTTGCAGAGAAAACATATGACAAAGCTTATACCAAGAAAACTGGATTGAACAAGATTAGTAAAATTAAAATATGTAATAATTTGGACCCTTTCTCTAACCCTGGAATCTCACTTATATAGGGTGAGATGCAACAAGCTTCAGGCATAGAGAACTAACAACTATGCTTTAGACAAAAAATTCTTTACAATTTTTACTATCATAAAGACAAAATTTTGTGCAACAGAAAAACTTTACATCATAATATTCTTTTGGTGGGCCCTTTTTTTGTTACATTTTCAAATACCATAAATTCCATGATTGGCCTTTTATTATTCTAAATCCTCAAAATATGTGGCCATTAGGTTTGTTAATGATGTGTCTAGCTCTGATTTTTGCAAGGTCACTTCAACTTAAGGCTCTACACTTTCATCATCATAAACTATTAAAATAACTTTTATTTCTAAGTCCTTGATTGCAACATCATCAGTTTGGTCCCCCAAGCTAGCAGTTTTGATTGGTTTTTATGTTTCTATTATTGAGGGTGATTGTTCTATTTTGCCTTCTTCTAATGTTGTGTCATTTACTTGATCTTCTTCCTAGCCCACACCCTCTTCTTCTATTTCCATCTATTCTAAAGACACAAGGCCTTCCCTCCATTTGTTGAAAACAATATCATCAAACCAGTCAAAATTTAGGATTTCATGCTACTTCTTGATTATAAAGCCTCCTAATTTGTCTATTTCAACAAATTCTTTTCTAATGGAATTTTAGAACAGTTGTACTTTGACATATTCTTCATTAGTCATGGGCCATAGCACATGTCCTTTTTCATTAATAACTTCATTCATTCTATGACAAAGTAAATCATCCAATTCCTTCCCCCACTCTTCCTTTTCTTTTACCTTATCAATCCTTTTGAATGCACTATTGAAAAGATCAAATTTTTCTCCTACATATTTTGAGAAATAAATTATTATTCTTTTTTGGATAGAAACCCTTTTATCATCAAATTCTATCAAATTATTAGTTATATCAAAGGTCTTCTCTATTTGTTCATAAGATAATTGGATAATTGAGAAACACATGAGATTAATATATTTCTCTCTCAGACTCCATTTTTGAACAATGGGCTTTAGAATGTCTTCAACACTATTTATTTCATCCCACATATTAAGGTTCCCCACTAGCTAGTCATAGAATGTTGGCCAGCCAATCCTATCTACTAAGTATAAGATTGTTTTTCTGAGTTTTTCCTCGTATTGATTATTTAGCTCAACCTACAATTCCCATAACTTAGTCTTTTCTTCTTAAAATTCCTTTGTAGTATAGAATTCAAGTCTATATGGGGTATTAGGCAACTCAACAATTGGAGTAGACTTGAATGGCTCAACATGGGGGTGAGGGTATGTAACTCGAGGCCTGCTTGGCTCTCCTACCTTCCTCTTTCCTAGCTATTTGTCCATTTGGGATACTTGATTTTCCAATAGTTGTATCCTCTTCCCTCTTTCCTCATATGCCTTTAGTATTTCTTCAAATTTGGCATTGAGCTCTAGGAATCTACTTTTCTCTTTTCCAGCTACTACCGTCCTAAAGGATAACATTTCTTGAGTCATTTTACTGACCTCTTCACTATCAACTTCATCTGATATGTAAACTGTGAGGGTGCCTACATGGTCAAACATTGAAATTTCTTGCATCCTAGTTTTATTTGTTTTCTCAATAGACCAAATTACCAAAGCTTGATGGTCATTGCTAAATTTCATTCCTCCATGTACTTGTAGTATTTCTTCAATTTTATATTGTACATCCTTTTCGTTTCTGATAGAATAAAAAATCACAGCATTAGCTATGTCCCACTCAAGTAAAACCAAAACTCTTGATTCTTTCACTAAATTTCTTACAGCATTAGGGATTAATTGGACAAAATCCTCCAAAAATTTAGCTCTTATTTGGTTTCTCTACTTTTATTGTCTTGCATTTTGCCTCAAAATTGCCAATATTCTTTGTCCATAAGAATTGTGCAAAAGCCCTATATTTTACAAAATTTTCATCTTCTATAAACTTTTGAAATGCTTGTACAATTATTGGATCTATCTCCCTACCTCTATAATCAGCAATAGTAAGGTCAAAAGATGGCATGGGAGGCTCCTCAAGCACTCCCCCTTCAATATCAGTAGTAGGAACAATAATATCTCTCTCCCCTCCAATTTTCCATAGTTGTTCTCTCAAAGATGCCTCATCATCTACTCTGGGTGGGGTCTGGGATGGTGAATACTCTCCTACTTGAGAGGAGGATCCTTGTTCTAGCCTCTGTCTCTTAGGGGCACTTGTGTCAGATGGGCTTCCTAATCTTGGCCTTTTGTAAGGATGGACATTTTGCACACTCTAAACTACAATATATCCAACCCTTCTTTGCAATGTATATTGTCTTGGATTCACAACTGTTCTACCATTTATTCTCCTTTCCACCTTAATAGATTTATCTAGATATGCTTTTTCCAAAATATCCTTCTTCTTATTCAAATTTTGCATTATTCCAATAAAATTGTTCATCAAAACATCCATTTTGGCTCCCCAATATTTCTTTTCTTTTAGGGGGTCATACTTGGGCTCAAAAGAATTGATGAAGTCTAGAACCTTGCTATAACTACCCATTTTCCTTTTCTAATTTCTTGTTCTTGTAATGACAATACATTTCTAATGACATCCTTTGGGAAGTATATAGTTTGTATATGAGCTTTATCTTTACTCCTTTCCCTAAGGAGGTCATAAAATCCTTCTAAATCAATGTAGTGGGCATGTGACTGGGCCATTTGATACTTATCCAAAAATATGCTCAAATTTCTCCATCATTTCTTAAGAAAAAGAATCATGTACAAAAGTGACAATAGAGAAGAATGTGCCTTTACCTTTACCTAGCAGATCCCTTTCCTCAATTGATCCAATCTACCATAATAACTCTATAATTCCTATCTTTAAGGGCACCTGATATGGTAATACATTGGGCTTTCCCAAAAACCAAAAGCTCTAAAAATAGTGGAAACAAGATATGGGATGATATCTCCCCAATTATGACTATCCAATAGCCCCTTCGCATGATCCTTGGGTCTTATTAATTCTAACAAAGGTTGTGGGATTCTAGGGTTGTATCCTTTCAAAATTAATATAAGCCTTGAAGAAAAATACCTATCAAATCTAACATAGCTAGCATTTGTAACTTCCCATGTCATGTTAGTGCTCCATAACTGAACTAGGAGTTTCTCTCCATCTCTCTCTAGTTCTAGTTTCATTTCCGTGGAGAAGAGATTTAATTCTTTATATAGACATATATACATCAAAAGATAATACCAATAGAAAGGCATATTTACCTTACCTTGAGTTATTCCTATTAGACCATTGTGAATATCCTCAGCTAAGTAGGTGGCAAAATCAAGAATTGAGCTCATCCCAAATTGTGTTGTTTAAGTTATGATGAGAACAATAGAACCCTGAATATAATATTTCTCATCCATTCTAAGTATTTTTCAGAGAGAAATATATAAGGCCTATGCGCTAGCATTAAAATATTTCTTCATCAAGGGCTTTGGGGTATTTAGTGTAACCAAAGGCAATGATCCAATCTTGACAAAATGTTGTTGCAATGGTCCTCCCCTTAGGTATACCTTATGTGCATCATACCTTGCTTGGAATTCTTCCATATCAATTTTTTCATGGACTACATGGTTGTAGTTGAGCTTGAATACGTCTCTGATCAATGTAGGTGAAACCCTAAAGAGGTTGTCCCTTACATGGTTTTTTATAGTTCTAGTAATTAGATCGTATTTCTTGGTGATGTCAATTAATAGTTCACTATCAAAAAATACCCCAAGAATGACCAATTTTCCAATGTCAAACTCCCACACATTGCTCATTGGGGTTTCCAAGCTATGCTCTGCAAACCATTTTTTAAATAGTTCCAAACCCCCTACTAAAACTTGTGCATCTCTCAAATAAGTGGCCTTGTCATAAAAACCCTCACTAACCATTACCCTAGGGTTTTTTGGAATGAAATCTCCACCCTTTATTAATTCATTGACAAAGGGAGGAATTTTCTCAAGAAAATCATCATGAAAAAATCTTTTAAGGTAATCCACCATACTAGAAAAATCTTTACGAGGAGGCACTTTCATTTTGATTTAGCACAACTATAATTTCTCAATTTTCAAGAGTTACAAACAACTTACCCCATCAATTCCTACTTTCTTTTCTCTGTGAATTGCTCTATAAATCACTAAAAATCTTGGAGAATCTCATGCCCTAGCTCTAGAAACCTTTTCACTTTGATAATTCACAATTGTGTAGCTTAGAAATGAAGAATTTTGAATTATACTATAGCATTATACTCACACAAAGTAGCATTGATCAGGATTAATATTACATAGTCACAAATTTGCACCATACAAGAATTTGAATTCTAACTATTGATCTTCAAGCATTGGACAACCCTCTTTAAAATCTAAAAGCTACATTGAAACCCTATGAGGCTCACCACGTGTCAAATAGGCACATTCCTACATTACTTAGAATTTGAGAACTTTCATAATGTAGTGAAGCACTGATCATTGATCTTCCAAAGATTGATGATCATGAAAATAACTATAACCTTTCAAGTCAAGTTCTTAAAATGTTGTCCAACTGGAATCCTTATTTCTAGCTTGGCACGGCTTGGAAAATCTCTCAGCAACATGTCCAACTATGCCTTGTGGCATACTAGCACTTCCATGATTTGCTTAAAGTTCAGTCATCTTGGTAATGTGGGTAAGCCTCATTTGTTGATCTATCCAAGATCAATGGTGTGAAAAAGTTATACCTTTTAACATTGAGTTAGCCACACTAACCAATAAATGCATTACATTTGTGCTAAGGTGTCTAACAACTTTACCACTAGTAAAAACTATATTCTTTACTTTTCAAAAAGTGGGTCCATGACATCATTATAGGGTAAAAGCATATATTTGTATCAGTGTTTATGATACAAAAACCTATTTTGGTCAAATCTCATTTCTCTATGAAAACTCATTTAAAAAAAAAAACTAAAAATACCCTTTTATAGATCTCAGATTCAATATCATCATTATACAAATTTTTTAGTGTTTTGATTAGTTATAATATGTTATAATCTCAAAATATTATGAGTCGATATTTCAAAATTTTAGAAGATGCTCCCTCAAAAAAGGAAAAAAAATAGAAAATCATATCAAACAAATTTATAAATCATATTTATCTCTAGAGAAGAGAATCCTCTTCACGAATATGTGATTTTTTTTCAAGAAGGTATAGATTTGATAGGGAAGGTTTAACGGGAGGAAAAAACTATTGGATTCTAATAAGGTCAAACTTGAGTAGTTATAACAAAGAAAATATAAATAAATAATAATAATAATATTTTTTTTCCCTAGCTATACATGTCCTCTATATAATATTTTGAAATCAAAACAAAAAAAGATGATTTGCATATACTTGTTTGATAGGAACTACACCCTATATTTTTTATAGTTAAAAAAGGGACTTCAAAATAAAATAAAATGAATAAATTCTTGCTCAAAAATATTATAAAAATTATAGGCATAAAATTCATCGAATTCTACACATTTCATTAGTTTACATCATCTTCATATTCTAAACACAAATACCACTTTTTTTGTCATTAATGTTGAACTATCACATTCTGATATCTCGTTTCTATATAAAAGGTGACATAGGTTTGTGCTTTTACACTATATGCCACATGTCAAACAGGTGCTTTTCTGCATTGCTTAAATTTCATTCACTTTCATCTTGCATGCATGCACTACCTGTCGATCTTATCAAGATCAATGGTGTACAACTTACACCTTTTGAAGTGTAATACCCTTTATGGCATCATCATGGATAGGCGTCACCAAGGCACTTCTCCACTTTGGTTAAAATCCTTGCATCTCCATAAAGTGGTAATATGCCCATTGTTGATCTTCCAAAGATCAATAACTCAGTCAACATGAGAGAAAAATAACTCCACGACATGGGCCGACCAATGATATCATAGGAAATTAGAATGTGCATTGACAATTTTGAAAAGCTTTGACAAGTTCTAACAAACTCTGGTCTATGTAGCGTAGTCATAACCCACATCACCAAGAGCCAGGAGTCTCAAAGGCACTTGCCTACTTTGCTTAAATTTTAAATAGATCTATCCTGTGGGTATGTACTACTATTGATCTAGGACAAATCAATGACTAATCAAAACAAGATACCATAGTTAAGATGTTACGCAAACGGCATAAAGAAAGGTAAATACAATTAGGGCACTAAGCTTTCCAAAAGGTTAAATTCATGGAAAGAAATAAAATGGCCTTAAGGAAAATAAAACTTAGGATAAACAAGTCCTACACAATTTATTTCAAAATTGCATTTAATTACTTTTGAGGGCTAGGGCACAACAACAAGGGTTTATGAAACTTTAGGAAATTTCAATTAGGGTTTCAATAGAGACTCACAAATTTTGGAACATAACCCTAAGGTTTCTCACTATAAGGTACAACATATCACAAAGGGTGAAAGACCAAGCCAACACCATGCATATGTTTTCATCCAGGTAATATGCAATTACATCTTCCTCCCATAAACCCTTGGTTGCTGGCAGGTTGTATCCCCATATTTGTTTTAAGGCATTCTTAACTATGTTGAAAGGGTCATATGTTCTTGGAGGCTTAGTTAACAATTTATAATTGTTGGAAATTCGATCGACACTCCCCTTGGGATTCATGATAAGGGCTTAACTACCTCTTGTGTACTATAAGTTGAGTGGTTTTATCAAGCATTGATGGATTGGTCTTTTGGTACAACAAAAACCCAATTCTAACAAGTGGTATCAGAGCTTGGTCACAAATTTTAATCCTCAGACACTCAAGTAATGCTAAAGGGGATATTTTTGGAAATTTGTTCAATGCCCCCCTTAGGATTTGTAACAAAGTCTTAACTACCTCCTGTGTACTATAAGTTGAGTGGTTGTATTGGGCATTGATAGATCAGTTGTTTAGTGCAATGACAACCCCATTCTAACAATAATTTCTTAGGAATGCATCTATTTCTTCATTTTCCTTTTTTCCAATTTCAAAGTCTCCAATTTTAAAGCATCTCCACAAAAATGTGCCCTTCCTAACATTTTGACCTATGTATTCCATATTTAATGAAATTAATTGCCAAAATATCTCCACAATTCCTAATCTCTCTAGGGTAAATTTTGGGAGAAGATTGTGTGGTTGAGGGCATCCAAAAACCCTATAGACTATGTAATCTTCAAATATGAATACACTTCCCAATCATGCCCTAATTGTTTTCCTTCATAATAAAATCTAGATGGCTTAATCAATTTTTGGGCATTCCTATGCACCCTTTCTAATATAGGTTCAACCAAATTCAAAATAAGGTAAATAAAATCATTATAAAATGAAATCATATTTTAGTAAGGGTAGAAAATTTGTCATACCCTTGTCCATCAATACATAGGTAGTTTCTCTCCCCATTCTTCTATGCTTTCAATGAAGTTCTAACCAATGAATTAGCCATTCTTGTAGAAATTAAGATGCATGAGCAGTGTGTAATGATGAAATCTAAAATTCTCTCGTCTGCCTTCATGGGCAGCAACAATTTCATCATGAGTTTGACCAGCTCTATAGGTAACATTGTCACATCCAACATTGGTGTAGGGTATCTGAATATTTTTGCCATGACATAATGTGCATCAATAACATCTATAGTTCCATATGAGCCTAGGACTTTGTTCAAACCAAAAACCATGTTCTAAAGATATCTCTGGAAAATCTCTAAAGGCATAAAATCTCCCATCTTTTTTCATATATCTCCCTTCTCCTTATTTGACATTGGGATATGTCTTGCCATGGCTCTACCAATGTAGAAACTCTTATGGTTCTTCAAATTCTCATTTAATTTATCTAGGCCAATTGGTGATGACATAGGTCCTCCGAGGTCAAAAGATTCAATTACAGTTTATTTTTCCATTGAGAAAAGAATGCTTATGTCCTTTCTATGAAATGATTTACTAATAGGATTATAAGCCTTGATCAACACCTTCATCAAATGAACATCAAGAAAAAACCTTTGACATGATCAAATTACCCAAATTCCTATTTCAAGGGTTGGATATAAGGACCTTCTTTATCTTATTCTTATAAAAGTACCAAGATAACTCATTCCCATTTCTATTTAGCACTTCTGCATCTCTATAGAAACTATATGGGTCTCTAAATTTATGGTCACTTATGGACTAAAGGTTCGATGAAGATGGTAAAAAATGTAGCCACTCATCAACAGAAGGGCTAGGGATTTTTCCTTTTGATGCAAGTTCCTTAGTTTTAGCTTGGGGAATTGATTCTCCTTCTTTTTGTGCCATGGCTTCAAATTATCGCACAATCCTAAACTTTGTATGTTAAAATTTTCGCTAAAATTTTACTCTAAATTATCATTGCAACTTCAATTTTACTCTAAAACTTCAAACACTATAGCTAGTAATGAAATCATGGCTCTCTCTATATTTTATCCATTTTTTCCAATTTAGAGTGTGGTAGTAATGGCATTAAAATGGCATGTTTGAAATCTTCTCAATAATTCAAAAGTTTCCTAGCATTCAAATTAAATACTCTTCATACTTCTAGCTCATCATCTTTTTCCATCTTGAACATGCACTTTTAACTCTCTTTTTTTCCTTTAAAACTAATAGTTATGAAATAGCGATCAACTTATTTTCCCCACTTCTGAAAGGCTTCCTATCTTTCTTTATTTCTAGCTGCAACCACATGAAAATGGTTATCTTGATCATTTTGTGGCTTCTCCCTTTGACTTTTTGACTGCCAAGTTAACCTTGCAACATCACACTTCACATTAATCTCTTCCTTCCATCCTTACATCCTTTCTTATGATGTGGAACTACAAAGAAATGGTCTTTATTTAACCCTCTATTGCAACTTAACAATGACTTAAGGCTTATCATTCAAGACTGTAGAGATGTAGCACTAAGTTCTTAATCAAACATCATCACTCCAATGCAACATGAAATTGAACTATTTGTAAACACCCCGCAAAGTGGTGAACTGAATTTCTTTGACCATATGGAAATTTTAAAACCATTCATCATTCTACTTCACTAACCATAGTGATCCAACAAAATGGTTACCTAGCCTCTTTTTGCAACATTGCATCCTTGAATTCTAACCACAACTTAACACATGTGATGGTGCAAGACTATTGATCTCAACTTCGTAGCTTATTATATTTAGTAACCTTTTATCCTTGTGAAGCAGTGAAACCTTTGTAACTCACTACTTCGTGACTTCTCCATAGTTTATAATTTATCACCTTTATTATCCACAATGCTGCAAAGACTTCAATTTTAACCCTTTCACCATTTTGCAACTATTAGATACACAACATCTTTAAACCCTGATAGAAATACTTCTTTAGAGTTAACTATTATCTCTTTTGTGACTTTGTGACCATAAATATTAACTCATCTCTTAACCCTACAATGCTACAATGACAACCTATATCTACTTCTCCACCTTAACACTAGGTTACTATTAACTACAAGAGATGTAGCAATGGCTTAAAACTTGACTACCTAGGTCATCTTTTACATCTTTACAACTTAAAATCCATTAAGTGAAACATAAGCCACAAACCTGTAATTCTTAGTTTATCTCCACTTTTTAGTCTAAACTTGAAAGTCAACCTTTCTGGTCACAATATTGCAATGACCTTGTAATTGATTGCTTTACAAATTTGAAGATACCAAAATGGTTAGAGAACAAAATGGGGAGATGAAATGATCAAATAGATTTCATAGCATTACAACTTAAAATACTTAAGACAATGACCTATAACCCATGAAAATATCAAAATAGTTAGGGATATGAAAAATCAAATGTATAACTAAAGTTTTAATGTATCCCTATTTCATAATTGCATATCAATTTATGAATAATCTACTGAGATATGATTGAAAAGATCATTGTTGAGAGAAGATTATTGAAAGAGGGAGATTGTTGAGGGAGACTATGTGTTTCAATCATTGTTTTTTCACTAACATCAAACCTATTATTTGTTGGTAAGATAACTTCTTATAAGATTCAAGCACTATTAGTATGTTGATTGATGAAGAGGATTTGATCATTAAGATGTAACAAAAGAACCTAGAGGAAAGGTTGAGTTATGATAATGTAATGAAGTACAAGGATCATTTAAGATAGTAATGACATGATGTATTAATAATCTACTTAAGGTTACAAATGTTGGCTATACTAAGAAATTTTTTTTGCCAAGTTGATTGAGTGGATAGTAGGTGCCAAACAAAGTCAGTGAAAGTCTAGTAGAAAGTCAGTTAGAGTTGAGTAAGAGAAAATTCTAGTGGATGACAAGCAAGATATTTGATGCCAAGTAAAGTTTAGTTACTGCAGAGCATCATAAAACTTTAGTTGATGCCGAGTGATTTTATAGTTGATGTCGAGCAACACAGTATGTGTCAAACATCATAAGGTTGATAATGCCAAGCTACTGCATTATGTTAAAGATCAAATATTTTCCAAATCTAAGCTAACAAGCTTTTTTTCTTGAAACTTGTGAACAAGGCTTAAGATAAGATTGATGAGTTGGTGGAATAGAACTTTATGTAAACCATTTTTGAGGAAAATTCAAATGTATTCTAGGAGAAGATTCTAGAAGAGATACAAGATATGGTGTAGATACATTGTATCCTACCTAATCCATCAAAACCCTAATTTAGATGATGAAAATGAGTGGGAAAGTATCCTAATTTCCTATTTATAGGAATGTTTGGTCATGAAGCAAAATTTTTCATATACAAGAACCTAAGGAAGAGAAGGAGTTAAGGGTTTTGCTTCATTAAGTGACCTAAGAGGAGAATCTGCAATGGCATGTTAAGCAAGAAGGCTTAAGGAGATGAATTCTTGAAAGGTAAAAAAGTTATTAGAGCTACAAAGTATGAAAGCCAAGCATAATTGAGGATTGAACAAAGATCTAAAATCTACAAGATAAGTTGTAAATTTTATCAAATCATTGCTCTACTATTACCCTCTAACAATTGTATTAGTCTAGGGTAAATTCTTTGGATTAAGGTTGACCTAACAATCATTTATAAATCCTTTAACTAGGTGGCATTCCAAGTGAATAGCCTAAAGTCCTCTAACAAGGCTCACTTTTAACAAGGTGATTGAAATCCCTTAACTAGTTCACATTTAAAAGTGTGTATTGTAACCTTTAATAGGGTTGGCCTTTCATAGGGCATCACTTTAGAAGAGTAAAAAGGAGTAGCACATTACTAGTGGTTTTTCCCAAATTGGGTTTCCACATAAATTAGTGTGTTGATGAATCTATTATGTTTCATGCTTTACATTTTTGTAGGTTAATTTGACAGTAACATACAAGTTTTAGTGATTGCATAATCTTATGGATGCATGCATGAGTATGAATCTTTGATGGGTTCACTAAGTTGTGAAAAGTTTTATTTATGCATCTGGGCCTTGGATAACTAATTCACACCCCGACCCAGTTATTCTAAAGTATTCCAACAATTGGTATCAAAGTCTTCTACTTAAGAAGACTAGTTTCAAGGTACTAGAAGCATAAAGATTGAGATGTCTAAAAGAGAATTACCCAAGCTTAATAGAGATAACTTTCCTACATGAAAAGGTTTGATGAAGCTATACCTTGGAGGACTAGGAGATCATGCAAAATCTACCATTTCTATGAAACATGTTGATCCAACTGGGGTTCTAACTACTAGAGATATGAAGAAGAAGAAAGAACACAATCAGGCGATGTTGGAGATTTCCTATGCCCTAATATATGCCAAATTTGGTGATATCAAAGGTCTTGACAATGAAAAGAAAATGTAAGATTCCCTAGCCACTATCAATGGAGGAGACAAAAATGTTCAAAGAGCCAAATCTAAAAGTCTCAAAGGTAAGTTTGATGATATGAGAATGGAAGAAGATGAAAATATTGCTTAATATGTTGCTAGAATAAAAGTTGTTAATGTAGTACGAGGAGCTATTAGTCATATAGACAATGATACCATGTTAAGCAAAATCTTGAGAACACTACTAACTATTTATGATATTAGAGTTTATGCAATTCAAAGATTGAGATGTATTCCTAGAAATGATCTAACCCTTGAAGGTTTGGTAGGTAGACTCACTGCATTTGAGCTATCTAACTTTGATAATTACAAACTTGAGAGTCTTGAATCTACCTTCAAAACTAAGTTTTTATTGAAGGACTATAATGAAGCAGAACAAGAAGAAGAAGAAGAAGAAGAAGAAGAAGAAGAAAAAGATAAAATATGTATCTAGTGATAATGATACAGATGAGGAGGATGTTGATAAATTGGAAGCACTATTGAAAAATGAGTTCACAGAAGTAAAGGTGAGTTCAAAGGTAAGTTACCCATCATTTGTTTCAATTACAATGAGGTTGGTCATATTACTACAAGATGTACACAAAAGAAGAACTATAGAGGTGGTGACAAGTGCAAGATTAGAAGAGAAGATGACAACAAAGATTAGAAAGACAAAGGCTAGAAGTCATGCTACATTGCTAAAGAGGAAACTAGGGATGATTCTAATGAACATGATGATAAAGTGGTGTATGTTGCAATGAAGGACAAATTTGATAAAGATGAGGTGATTGCACTTGTGACTTGTGTGAACAAAAATGATAGATGGATAATTGGTAATAGATGCTCACATCATATGACTAGAGACCAAAGTAAGTTCATTACCTTAAACTATTATGATGGAAATACTGTAAGATTTGGTATTGATGCACCATGTTTAATAAAAGGAAAAGTTTCTATCAAACTCACAGATAAGATTTCATGTGACAATACTTACTATGTTGAAGGAATAAAATATAACTTGTTGAGTGTGTCACAATTGAATAATTTGGGATACAATGTTGTATTTGGAAACAAGACTACTAAGATATATGACATATATGGGAAGCTAATTGGAAAAGGTGATCAAACTAGAAGTAATCTATTCTATCTTGATATAGAGGATTATATCTATCTTGTTACAAAATTTGATGATGTATGGATTTGGCACAAGAGGATATGTCATGTTAATTTTGATAACTTGGTTAGTGTCAGTAACATGAAGAAAGTTAGAGGTTTGCCTAAGTTGAAGAATCCTAATAGGGCATATGCACTGAGTTGTGGTGCCAAAAAGGTGACAAGTGATTTTTTTTCCTATTTTAGTGTGCACGCGCTATGGCTTGGGTAATCCGAGCCATAGTGCGTACATGCTATAGTGCATATGCACTATTACCAAAACAAAAAAAGTATATATGATGGGCTGCAGACCCACAACCCATCATTTTCATTAGTATTTTGTTCTACTCCTATAGCGAGTAGTGCGTATGAGAGTTGAAACCTTAACATTTTCACCACCATTTGCCAAATTGCCTCCTCGTCGATGAAATCAAGGACCACAAGCACATCCACAATGATGCCTAAGTGATATAAACCTAACTTTGCATTGTTTGATATGTTTTTCATATTGTTTTGTAGGTTTTTTATATTGTTTTGTAGGGTTTTTTAAATTTTCATTTAGATTTGTTTATTTATTTGGATTTGAATTAATTTTTTATCAGGAAATGTTCATAATCAACTGGAAAATCCATAAGAATGTCAAAACCCTCAAGAACCTCAAAACAGAAACCCTCCTCAAGAAGAACAACAAATTCCACAACCCGAACCAATTGCAAGACCTCTGCCAGGCACACAAGAAAATATAATAAATGAAATAGTGAGAGGCAAAATTGAATTAGAAAGACGGATTGCTCTGTTGAAAGAATTTGGACAAACAAATCCAATGAGGGCACAATTGGCATCATCCCTCAAATCCATTAAGACCTAGGTAGCCTTAGTTAGTGGTCAGTTAGATATTTGGCGGGTTAAGAGGGATGAACAAAAAAGATTTTATGCAAATAAATTGTCAAATGAAGATGTTAAAAAAAAAAGAAATACCAAAAGGTAGTATATGTGCATTATTTATAAAACTTGGTGAGAAAAATACTATTAGAGAGGGTACTAAATGATTCCCCATCCATTGGTGCATACACGATGCTATTAGAAATAATTTTTGGGATAGATGGTGGATGGTTTTTGATGCCCCTCCTTGCAACAATCACGAGGTCCCCATGTATTTTTTGAAGAAATTATATTGTGAGTTTGTCCTTGGGGAGATCCCCAATTATTTTGATATATTAGACTCCCAGGGTAGAGGTGGGAGGTCATCATTTGAGAGGCCAGGAGCACGTCATGACCCTAATGTAGTTAGGGTACCTGTGGTCAAGCCACAGTGCAAGCATGTGACTATTCCTTCAATTGTGAAGGAACATGTAGAGGCCAGCACTTTAGGGACCATTAATGCTTTGATGCAAACCCTCATCCATTCCATGAGCCTATTAGTTGAGGGGGAGCCTTCTATGTTGTGGTCACATGTGCACTTCATGCAGATCCCTATGCACATTTGGCACTCATGCTGGAGATGGTGCAGATGATGGGCTTGTCAATGATCAGTTCTTGAATGACACATTTGGCATTGAAACAAAGGTAAATTACAATTATAATTTACTAATTTGATCACATTTGATATGTATAGTGAATGATTAATTAATTAGCATCTATTGACATTGTTCAAAATTCAGGGTCAAAGTGTTGCTAGGCCTAGCAACGATCCTCCAGGCCCATTTTTTGTCCCTTCCATGATCCCAAAGGTATGTATTGATTTATTCATTTTAATCAATACATATATTTATTATGCAATCATATTAAGGATTGACAAAAAAAATTATGCATGTGCATCAGTTCTCCACAAGATCCTCAACCTTTACTATGGACTCGGAGCATAGACATCGTACAAGCTTCACACAGGTACAATTGTTTCATGTTAATTTAATTCATTTGATTATATTTATTTCATGTTTCATGTTAGATGTAACGTGTATTTTATGACATGTAGCTCATGATGTCAGACACACCTCCTCATCTGCGACAGTTTGTTGATAGTGGAGTGGCCGCAACTATGGCTAGCTCACAACCATTGACGGAGGTATGAAAGAATTTTCTTCATTTTAGTTATTTTTTATAATAGTTAGTCTCAAAATTTCTAATTTTGTTTATAAGTGATTACATTTATTTAATTTTTGTAGGGTCTTGTCACGCCTGATCATCCATAAGCATTTGAGGTGGACTTACAGAGTGACTATTTGATGGTGGTAAGAAAATAATTGATTTTGTGTGTACATATATTTGATTTCAATGTATAATAAATTGTAAGAAATGATAATGTTGAGCAAGGAACGAGAAACAATCCAAGTAAGTTAAGTGTGAAACAATGTTTCCATAAGATAAGCAACTCCAAGAGCTTACACCAAGATGGTTCAACAAAGGAGACAAGGATTTATAAGGGGAAAGCAAAGAAAACCCCTTGTGAGTATTATGAATGAAGGCAAATTCCTAGAGAAGAGAGAGAGAGAGTGTTGGAGAAAAAGTAGCTCAATACAATAACATCAAGTGCTAAGAGAGCAGAAGAAGGAAGGAGGAGCATCTCTTATATAGAGATGAGAGAGGAGTTGCATTTGTAACTCCCATTTCTATGAATGCCACATTCATAATAGGTGTGTGCAAAGTGTCACAATCCTCTTAAGGAGGATAAACTAAATAAAGAAATAAACAAGAGTTGTCCTTACATGTGGAATAAAGGACAAACAATGACATGTCCTCCACATGTGTACAAGAGGACAAACTACATTTAGGGACCCTTGGAATATCCCAATCAATATATCCAAGGAAAGATTAACCTTTCTAACACCCCCCCTTAATATTTACTTGGGGAGTTTACATCAACGGGTTGTAAACCCAAATTTTTACAATGGAACTGAAATCTCTCTTTAGAAAGTGGTTTGGTTAAAATATCAGCCACTTGATCTTCTCCTTTACAATAAAGAAGAATAATTTGCTTGTCTTCAACTCGTTCTCAAATGAAGTGATGTTGAAGTGAAATATGTTTGGTTCGTGCATGATAAACTGGATTCTTTGCCAAGGCAATAGCACTTTGATTGTCACAATGTATAGGTGTAGGTGATTGTTGAGGTAGACCCAAATCATCAAGAAGTCTTCTAATCCATAAAGCTTCCTTAGCTACATTGGTACAACCTTTGTATTCAGCTTCAGTTGAGCAAAGGGAAATAGAGTGTTCTTTTTTGCTTTTCCAAGAAATTACACCTGAACCAACAAAGAAACAATAACCACAAGTGGACTTCCCATCATTGGGATCTCCACCTAGATCGGAGTCAATATAGCCATGTAAAATAAATTCAAAATTTGCATCATAAAATAATCCCACATTCATAGTTCCTTTAATGTACCTTAAGATGCGTTTAGCAACTTTAAAATGAGTTTGTTGAGGTTTAGATATAAATCGAGAAACTAAACCAACACTATAAGCAATATCAAGTCTAGTAAGAGTTAAATAATTTAAACTTCCTACCAACTTTCTATAAAAGGAGTATTCATATCATTCATTAATTTAGTTCCTAATTCACATGGAATTGAAACATGGTTAGAGTCATTCATCTTAAATTTTTCTAAAAGATCATAAGCATACTTGCTTTGAGAAACAAAGATACCTTTAGGAGTTTGAAAAATTTGCATACCTAAGAAATAATGTAAGATACCTAAATCAATCATCTGAAATTTCTGTTTAAGTTGGAATTTGATATCAGAAATCAAAGTGTCTAAATTATAAGTGAGTATTAGATCATCTACATAAACAATAACAATAATAACGTCATTGTTAGTATGTTTAATATACAAATTTGGATCATTCTGACTTCTAGAAAAACCTTGAGAAATAAAGAAAGAATTAATTTTAGAATACCATTCTCTAGGTGATTGTTTAAGACCATAAATAGATTTGTTCAATTTGCAAACCAGATTTTCACTACCTTTCTTAACAAATCCAGGAGGTTGAGCCATCTAGATTTCTTCATGTAAATCACCATTTAAGAAGGCACTTTTAACATCCATTTGATGAATGGGGCAATTTAGTTTAGATGCTAAAGCAAGAACTAATTTGATAGTAGGCATCTTAGCAACAGGAGCAAAAGTTTCATTATAGCCTAATCCTTCAATTTGTGAAAAACCTCTAGCAACTAGTCTAGCCTTAAATTTACTAATTTCATTATTAGTATTCAACTTTTTTTTGTATAACCATTTACATGAAACTAGATTCTTGCCATGAGGTAATTTGACTAAGTCCCAAGTTTGATTAGCAATTAAAGAATCATATTCCTCTTGCATGGCTTTTTGCCAATGAGGTTGAGAGTTAGCTTGATCAAAAGACTTAGGATCGTTAGAATTCATAATAGTAGTCATCAAAGCATAATTACAGTAATTAATCCTTCTATGTTTAATTCCACCAGATCTAGAAATGCAATCATCACCTTCATTGATTAAGTTTTGAGCCCATTTAGGTTTACGTTTAGTTGTAATGGAATTATCACTAGAGGAAGAATCATTAGTAATAAAAGTATCATTAGTATCTACTTGAATATCATGAGGTGTAGGTGCAGAAATAATAGGTGGTACTTGATTTGAAGGATTAAGAGGAGGAGTAGGGTTAAGAGAAGGAGGTTGGTCCTCCACCAGCACAATTTTAGTGCCACTAAATTCTGCATCATGTGTAGTAGAACAATCATGGACTCCATTTTCTGCAATACAAACATCTCGAGCAACTTGAACTTTGTTAGTAGTGGAATCATAAACACGATAACCTTTAGTGTTTTCATCATAACCAACAAACAAATAAGGAGATGACTTCGCATCTAATTTATGCCTTTTCTGTTTAGGAGTATGAACATAAGCAATAGAACCAAAAATTCGTAAATGATGTAAATTAGGTTTCCTACCAGACCAAGCCTCTTCTGGAGTGATAAGCTTGAGAGCTTTGGTAGGAGTCCGATTAAGAATATAAGTTGCACAATACATGGCTTCAGCCCAGAATTTATAATGCAGATTCTTAGCATGCAACATGCTTCTAGCCATTTCAACAATGGTCCGATGCTTTCTTTCCGCCACACCATTTTGTTGTGGTGTATAAGGACTAGTAAGCTCGTGTTTAATTCCACATGATTTAAAATAAGAATGAAAAGCATTATTCACATATTCTTTTCCATTATCAGTTCTAAGAATTTTAAGTTTAAAACCAGATTGCCTTTCAACATATAACTAAAATTCAATAAATATATCAAGAACTTGATCCTTTCTATGCAAAAAATAGATCCAAGTTCATCTAGAAAAATCATCAACAAAGGTAAGTGCATACCGAGAACCTTGGATGGAGGTATTCTCCATGGTGCCCAAAAGATCACTATGGACAAGATGCAACTTATGAGTTGCCCACCATGATTTTCCACTTGGAAAGGGCTCCCTATGCATCTTACCACTCATACAACCTGTACAGGCAATCTTGGAAGGAATAAAGTGAGGCAAGCCATCAACCATATTATGCTTTTGCATGAAAGTAATATAATCAAAATTTAAATGGCCAAGTCTCTCATGCCATATATTGAAATCAATAGAAGTATGTAGTGAATATCGTGAACTAGAAAATTCATGGAATTTAAACAGATTGTCATTATCCATTTTAGCATGAGCAATCTCTTTTAGAGTTTGAGGATCTATGATATAACATGTATCTTTGTAGAATTCAAATTTATAGTCCTGACATAACTGTGAAACAAAAAGCAGATTAGTTTTCAAGTCAGGTACATATAATACATCATGCAATTTACCATTAGGAATAGTAACATCACCTAATCCTTCAACTTTACAAGTCTGATTATTAGCTAACTGAATAGGAATGTTAGCAATATCAGGTTGTAAAGAATCAAAAATTTCTTTATGAGAGGTTACATGTTGTGATGCACCACTGTCAACAATCCATTCTAAAGGTCTACAAAGATTAAAGCTACAAGTAAAAGCATGACGAGGATTAAAACTAGTAGAGTTACCTTTTTTATGATTTGAGTTTTGATTATTGGTACTATTATTCATAGGTTTTTTATCATTTTGCTTTTTAAAACAGTTATTGACAATATGACCATCTTTGCCACAATAAGAACAATGAGGTTTGGAATTGGAATGATTCCTTTGATTATTAGTATTACAAGTGTTATTAGGATGATTGGTATTATTATTATATTTCGCATGAAATTTATTGTTGGAATTATATGAATTAGTATTATATTGTTTGTGGTTATTATTATTATTATTAGAACGATAATTAGTATTTGAATTTCTACACACAAATGCATGTTCAGTTGATTTAAGGGTACCAAACTGAATTAGCTTAGCTTCTTCTTGTCTTAATAAAGTTTGAAAAATAACATAAGTTAACTGAGAAGTTAAAGTAGGAATAGCAAGCTGTGCATGAATATTAGTTATAAACTGTTGAAACTGTCTAGGAAGACACTTTTTAAGAATAAGATGAATTAAATGAATGTCCTCTAATTGAACACCTAAGGCAATAATTTGGCTTTTAAGAGAGTCAAATTTTAACATAAATTCATCCATACTTTTAAAATCTGCATACCTGAGATCTTCAAGTTGATCCTGCAACTGTATTTTGTGGTATTCATCTCCACTGTCATACTTGGTTTGCAAGATGGACCATGCATCATGAGCTTTAGAACAGTGAGCAATCAACACATATAAGTTTGGAATAATGGCAATACCAATTAACCCTAAAGCTTCTTCATTTTTAGCTTTCCAAGTATCTTTCTCGTCTTGGGTAGCCGCGGAACCAGGTTCAAGAGAAGGATCAGTGGCTATTTCGAAGAGGTGTTTAAAACGAAAAATAAATGAGATATGAGTTTTCCAAGAATGATAATTAGAATAATTAAGTTTTATTTCTGGAATTAAGGTTGACATGATTAAAAAAAATCCTTGATTTGACAATCAAATTAATAAAAAATTATGGCTTTTATATATAAAATTAATAATATATATATATTTTAAAAAAAAGGTTAGAGTAAAAAAAAATTATAAAATGAAAAAATTGTTTTGTTAAAAAAAAAACATGAACAATTCTCTTTTTTTTTTTTTTTTTTTTTAAACTATTTTTTATTTTAAGGTTGTTTGAAAAAAAAAAATTTAAATAAGTTTTGAACAAATTTTTATCAAACAAAGCTGAGGTTTTAAATTAAAAAAACACAGTTTAAATGGAAGAGGATAAGGATGGAGCCCAGCGGGTGATGTGGTTGCGCAGGTGGCGTTCGTGGTGGGAGCGATGGAATGTTTTTAAAAAAAATGAACGTCTGGAGTTTGTCGTGCGCGGTGTGGACGCAGGGTTTGATCAGCGCGGAGGTTACGCGGTGGTGCACGGCAGCATTGATGGTGGTGGTCGTGCGCGGCAGTGCTGAGGGCACGCGGCGGCGCTAATGGTGCACGGCGGCGCTGTGGGTGCGCGGCGGCGCTGTGTGCACGCGGTTGCGTGCGGCGGCATTTGTGCAGTGGTGCTGATGGCATGCGGTGGCGCGCGGGGGTGCGCGGGTGGCACGCAGGTGGCGCGACCGCTCAAAAATTTTTTAAAAAAAGGATTCGCGCTACGCACGATTAAGAGATATTAATGTAAGAAATAAGACCAAAGAATATATAATAGTAAGAAATTATAATGTTATTTCTTCAAAAAAAAAATTTAATCAATTTAAACACACCAATATAGATTATAGTATGAAGAAAAACAATATAGGAAAAAAAAAAAAATTTAAAGGAGTAAGAAAATTATAGACTTATTGAAAACTTTACTCATGTAATACTTCTTGTTTTGGCGGCATGCCTTCCAAAACAAGAAAAAAAATTGAAATTTTATAAGAAAACCCTTTAGCGGCAAGCCTTCCAAAGAGGGTTAGTAAAAAAAATAATATGAAACCTGCATACACAAGATATGTTAAAATGAGCTAAAACCACAAAACAAACTTCTTCTCTCAATAACGTCTCCAAATAAGGTGTGCTCCAATGAATGGCAACCTTCAACACAAAACTTAAAACAAGGATTAAATAGCCAAGCTCTGATACCATGTAAGAAATGATAATGTTGAGCAAGGAACGAGAAACAATCCAAGTAAGTTAAGTGTGAAACAATGTTACCATAAGATAAGCAACTCCAAGAGCTTACACCAAGATGGTTCAACAAAGGAGACAAGGATTTATAAGGGGAAAGCAAAGAAAACCCCTTGTGAGTATTATGAATGAAGGCAAATGCCTAGAGAAGAGAGAGAGAGTGTGTGTTGGAGCAAAAGTAGCTCAATACAATAACATCAAGTGCTAACAGTGAAGAAGAAGGAAGGAGGAGCATCTCTTATATAGAGATGAGAGAGGAGTTGCATTTGTAACTCCCATTTCTATGAATGCCACATTCATAATAGCTGTGTGCAAAGTGTCACAATCCTCTTAAGGAGGATAAACTAAATAAAGAAATAAACAAGATTTGTCCTTACATGTGGAATAAAGGACAAACAATGACATGTCATCCACATGTGTACAAGAGGACAAACTACATTTAGGGACCCTTGGAATATCCCAATTAATATATCCAAGGAAAGATTAACCTTTCTAACATAAATATTGATTCATATCTACTTTCTTTGTATCAGTTGGAGTTGGAGAAGAGCCTCAACAAGAGGTCGAGTGAATTTGTCAGGAGGACCCCATCATCTCCACTATCTCCCTCCACACGACGGTAGAAGACGTCGAGAGACTTGTTTCTTTCCCCTTGTGGGAAGGAAAAGATATAGTTGATCTAGACATGTATATATATAGGCATCAGTGGACATATGCGATACACATTTGATTTTTATGATATTCTATATTTGATGTATGACATTATTTGACTTATGACATTATTGGTTAATATATGATATGTTTGTTCATATACGACATTATTGGTTATCATAATATATTATGTTTTTTTTAATGTACATGACATTATTGATTATCATTTTATATTATATGTTTTTTCATGTATGACATTAAATTAGATATGTTCATGTATGAAATTAAATTAGATACGTGCATGTATGACATTAAATTAGATATGTTTATGTATGACATTAAATTCATAAAACTTTATGTTTATGTATGACTTTCACATTGTTATATGAAACTTATTAATGCTACAAAGGATCAAATTCAATTTTCTTGGCAATCTAACTCAAGAGTGTTAGCAAATGTGAAGGATGTCTTGAAATTGAGAATTGTTATTTGAGACTGCACCTAACACAATAATAATCATTTGGAGGAGATTCAAACAATGTTGTTCAAGTTTTTGTGTGAGATACATCTAATACTACAAATATCACAAAGGAATTTTGAATCCTTGAAGCCATTTTTTTTGCGTACATCTTAATATATGAAATACTTGTTGCATTTATAATGTGGTGTTTTCAATGCACCATGAACTTTTGTGCTCCGTGCATTCTACTTTGCATACTAATGGAATGTTAGAGGAGTGTGGTGTATGTGCTCTTCTAAACTAATCAAGAGACTTGCTACATCATTTTTTTATGTCCTAGCGATGATGGTTGTTTCTTTTATATAAATTTTTTCTTTAATGACAAGTGCTTTGAGTGTGGTGGGATAGTGAAGTTTGTTTCATGTTTTCATGAGGGCTATAGACAAGATTTTGGAAAGGAAATTGTCCAAAAAAGGGCATATAAAATAATTAAGTATATACTTAAAAGTGAAGGTGGAGGCTATAGACATGAGTTGGTTATACAATAATGCAATGTAGCTAATTTTATTTCAGATTTCAAGAAGAATTTTTTTTACAAGTATGCAAGGCATAGCCATAGGTCTTAGTGGCTAGACCAACAATTCGGGATGTGTAAGTACACTTTCCTAATTGATATAATTATATCAGTTTTTGACTTTGCATAGAACTATAATTATATCCCCAAAATTAATTGAAAGCTCTATATTATCATTCTATCCATGTTGCTATTTTTGTGCACATAATACACACACACACACACACACACACACACACACACACACATTCTCTTTATAGTACAGAAGAAGACTACACAATAATTAGAGAATACCATTTTTATATTAGCGATGATAGATCTCACTCTCATGAGTATGTCCAATACAAATTTGAAAATTATTTTGAATTGGTGTAGGAAAATGATATTGCTATGGATAGACATTTCATTTGGTCAAATAATTGCACATGTCAATTCAAGAATGGTTGTATGTTTTAGTGGCTATGTAGAATTTATGTACATAGAGGCGTACCTCATATATATAAAAATTTCAAGGTCAAATGAGAGTATGATAGAGTAGGTGTGTGTGTATAGAGAGTTGTAGTGAAGGAGAAATTGACAATTTCAAGTACAAAACTCCTTGATGCCCATTCTATTATTTATTGGTGTACTACAATGTTACTATAGGGGGGACTCTTGAATCAATAGTGTACATATTATTTTGGTTTGTTGAGTTGGCACAATAGGAGGTAGGTTGAATTGTTAGATAGTGAAGAATTCTTCAAAACACATTATTTTTGAAATTGATATGTTAGTGCATGGACTATTTGGACATGAGAGTTGTATTTTTTGGGTCCCAAGTGTGTTTAGTGTAGTTGGGATTAGTGCAAGTCAAGTGAGTGGGTCAATATGTGGGTTCCACATTGTCTAACTCTTTTGTCTCTCACACTCTCTATAATGAATAAAGACATGGAGTGTTTGTAATTATTGTAGTGGGGTATACCTTGATAAAGGGCATCATGAGATTTGGAATGCTTCCAACAATTCCTCAATCAAACTCTTGGCTCAAAATCTCTTTTAGCATCACCCGAGATGGCGTTGTAAAATGAAAATAGAGCATGATCTCCAAAAAGTGAGAGAGGTTATTGTAGGTCTCCACAACACCATCCTGTAGGAACTAGAATTGCATCCATACCTCACATGAGCTCTGAGATATGCCCCGTCAAAGATCACAGTACTATGG
The DNA here is from genome assembly GCA_028749045.1 of Cupressus sempervirens. Taxonomy (NCBI): domain Eukaryota; kingdom Viridiplantae; phylum Streptophyta; class Pinopsida; order Cupressales; family Cupressaceae; genus Cupressus; species Cupressus sempervirens. The sequence goes on from CM053787.1 coordinate 48,090,518, forward strand.
CATTTAGTGACCCTTAGGGACATTCTAGTTCAGCATGCCCGAGAACGTTTGAGCATTGAAGGGGATAGGATGAGGTTGAGGATAGAGTTTAGTAGGCCACCTAGAGTTAATGGAGTAGACAGTTCAATCCCACGATAAAAGGTGAGAGAGATTAGGTAGTTGGCAACTTTGTACTGGCCAATACTGCAAGTTTCAACATCACTCGAGATGGCATCATAAAATGAAAATAGAGTGTGATCTCCAAAAAGTGAGAGAGGTTATTGTAGGTATCTACAACACAATACTATAGGAACAAGAATCACATCCATACCTTGCATGAGCTTTGAGATATGCTCCATCAAAGATCTCATCCCTATGGCATTTAGTGACCCTTAGGGACATTCCAGTTCGACATGCCCAAGAACGTTCCAGCACTAAAGGGGATAGAATGAGGTTAGGGATAGGGTTTACTTGGTCACTCAGAGCTAATGAAGTAGACAGTTTGATCCCACCACAAAAGGTGAGAGAGATTTGGCAGTTAGCAACTTTGTACTAGCCAAAACTACAAGTTTCAGCATCACCTGAGATGGCATTGTAAAATGAAAATAGAGTGTGATCTCAAAAAAGTGAGAGAAATTATTGTAGGTCTCCACAACACAGTCCTATAAGAACTAGAATCACATCCATTCCTTGCATGAGCTCAGAGATATGCCCTGTCAAAGATCACAACCCTATGGTATTTAGTGACCCTTAGGGACATTCTGGTTCAGCGTGCTCGAGAATGTTCCAGCACTGAAGGGGATAGAACAAGGTTAGGTATAGGGTTTACCCAGCCACTCAGAGCTAACAGAGTAGATAGTTCAATCTCACAACAAAAGGTGAGTGAGATTTGGCAATTGGAAACTTTGTACTAGCCAACACTACAAGTTTCAGCATCACCCAAGATGGCATTGTAAAATGAAAATAGAGTGTGATCTCCAAAAAATGAGAGAGGTTATTGTAGGTCCCCACAACATAGTGTTGTGGGAACTAGAATCACATCCATACCTTGCATGAGCTCTGAGATATGCCCCATAAAAGATCGCAACCCTATGGCATTTAGTGACCCTTAGGGACATTCTAGTTTGACATGCCCAAGAACATTCCAGCACTGAAGGGGATAGAACAAGGTTAGGGATAGGGTTTACCCAGCCACCTAGAGCTAATAGAGTAGATAGTTTGAGCCCACCATGAAAGGTGAGAGATATTTGGCAGTTGGCAACTTTGTACTAGCCAACACTGGTAGTTTCAACATCACCCGAGATGGCGTCATAAAATGAAAACATAGTGTGATCTCCAAAAAGTGAGAGAGGTTATTGTAGGTCTTTGCAATACCATCTTGTAGGAATTTGAATTCCATTTATACCTTGCACAAAATTTGAGATATGCCCCATCAAAGATCATAGTCCTATGGCATTTAGTGACCCTTAGGGACATTCTAGTTCGGCATGCTCGAGAAGGTTCCAATACTTAAGGGGATAGAAGGAGGTTAGGGATAGGGTTTACCTAGCCACCTAGAGCCAATGAAGTAGATAGTATGATCCCATGATGAAAGGTGAGAGGGATTTGGCAGTTGGCAACTTTGTACTGGCCAATACTGCAAGTTTCAACATCACTCGAGATGGCTTCGTAAAATGAAAAGAGAGTGTGATCTCCAAAAAGTGAGAGAGGTTATTTTAGGTCTCTACAACATGGTCTTGTAGGATTTAGAATTACATCCATACCTTACATGAGCTTTGAGATATACCCCATCAAAGATTGCAGCCCTATGGCATTTAGTGACCCTTAGGGACATTCTGGTTCAGCGTGCTCAAGAAATTGCCAACACTAAAGGGTATAGAACAAGGTTAGGGATAGGGTTTACCTAGCCACCTAGAGCCAACAGAGTAGATAGTTTGATCCCACGATGAAAGGTGAGAGAGATTTGGCAATTGGCAACTTTGTACTGTCCAATATTGCAAGTTTCAACATCACTCGAGATGGCGTCATAAAATAAAAATAGAGTGTAATCTCCAAAAAGTGAGAGAGGTTATTGTAGATCTTTGTAACACTATCCTATTGGAACTAGAATCATATCCATACCTCACACGAGCTCTGAGATATGCCCTGTCAAAGATCACACCCCTATGGCATTTAATGACCCTTAGGGACATTCTAGTTCGGCATGCCCAAGAATGTTCCAGCATTGAAGGGGATAGAATGAGGTTAGGGATAGGGTTTACTCAACCACTAATAGCTAACAGAGCAAATAGTTCAATCCCCACACGTGGAAAAGGTCATTATACGGATAGTGGATAGCATTGGTCAATAAAAAACTCAGATTTTATGCCTTTTTTACTATTTTTTCAATTATGTATAGCCTATACATATTGGTGGTGGTACAAGCCTTATATGGTTGGATAGAGGGTTGAGTTAGTATTCCATTTCAATTGGTTTAAGTTCTTTATCTTGTATACAAAAAAGGTTATATCAATTTTAGTGTAGGTAGGTCAGATTTACTCCAAATTTGAGAGTTTCAGCAAAATGGAATCCTAATTTGCAAACCCACCATGGGATTTCAATGTTTCTTTTTGGAATAAAATTCAGGAGAGGGTTCTTTGAGATGGAAGAGATTTAGGGCTTTAGGAGCATGGCATCTATTTCTACCAGCAAGCCCTAGATTAAACATAATCTTATGTCTAGTCTAGATTTGAAGGAAAGAGAAGGATCAAGCTCCTAAACTGATTAATCTAACCCAAGTGAAGGGTGTAGAAGGAAAATTTTGATATATAAAAAATATCCAAGGGGTTGAACCAAGTTTGTGCACCCATTTTTTTATGTTTTCCTTGTAACCCAGAGTAAATTGGCCATTTAGGACTGTGATACAAAGTGGGCATAACTTGATGCTGGAGCCGAGTTGTTGGTTAATCTTTTGGAATCTCTTAGGGGATGTTGAAGAGTGTTTAAAAGTGCAAAAATAGTAGGGGGTCCTTTTTATGGTTTGGGAGTTTGACCTTTAAAACTAGAAATTGTCCTAGTAGGAAGTGTTGGTAACAGTTTTGAAATTTGATTGTTGAGTGTTGAGAAACCTCAAGTTTGAGATTTTTCTTGTTGGTTTGAGTCTATAATAACCATTTCCATCCAAAAATTCAAGTGTTGAAACCATTTAAGAAGTATTTTCCTTTGTAGGCCTATTAGTGGCAGGGAGTTCCTAAGTGTTGATCCAAGTTGTTTGAGTACCCTAAGTTTGAGGGTTGGGCTTGTGAAGTGGAGTCCACTTGTAGGGTAGAGTCTCCCTGTATTAGAAGTCCATTGGATCCTTAGTCCCTGGTGTCTTCAATGAATATATCTTCATAGAATGACCTTGGTGCCCCTGCACCATTAAGCAATGATGATGAACATGAGTAAAACTATAAGATTTGTGCCTACATGTTAGAATGAAAAAGTCATATCTATTTTGAAATTAAGAACATTGGATGTCAAAGTCATCAGGCTATGATGCAGGAGCATCATATGCTTATCAGAGGCACATTGGAGGTCCAAGTCATCACAGAGGTCATGGAGAATCTCCTAGAGTCAATTGGGAAATCCTTCAACCAATCATGGCATTTGAAAGCATAAAAAAGTCATAATGTTGTATGATGTCTTGATGGATTTCAATGTTGGAAAAGTTGTAATTGAGCCATTGAATAGGATCTAGGGATTTCATAGGGTAGGAGAGTCCTTTGATAGGGTCCTATAGGTTATCATAACCTTAGCATGTCATCTGATAAGTTAAAAGATTCAAAAAGGTCTATAAAAACATAGTTTAATAGTTAAAAAATTTAAATCTTGAATGTAACGGCTACATGGGAATTTTGGAGGGAAAGTCCATAGTTTAAATTTTATGAAGGAATAGGAAGTGAAACCAGTTGGAGTTGGTTAAGGGGGTTAGTTTCTATCTCCCAAGTCTATAAATATTTGTTTTGTACAGATTGTAAACACAGATTGTACAAACTATCTCATAAAAATAGAAGGAAAGTTCTTGGTTTCAAAAGTAATTTGAAGATCTCTTTGCTTTGTGAATGCTTTCACATGATTTGTTCATCAAATTTATATACTATTGGTTGTAGCAATCTTATTTCTACGTATTTTGATAGTTTTTTTGCATCTAATCATGGTTGTTCCATGAAATTCTCACTATTTCTTCATGGAATTCCATTTATCTAACTTCTAAAAATATTTCTAACCATGAAATGAAGATCTAACTTGAGATTTGTGGCCACCAAATCAAATAAAGTTGTGAAAACAAGGGTTATTTGGAGGGGACAATCAATTAGGAATAGATTTTCCTTAAGGAGGGTAGTGTTTGTGAGTTGATTCATGTTTATGGTGATAAAACATAGATGTTTGAATTTTGAATTAGTCCACGAAGGCTTTACATGTGTGAGATTGGTGATGCCCTAGGAACAAGGGTTTTTAGAAGGTGAATTGGGCTTTTGGGGTTAGGGAACCCATAAACTGAAGGAGTTGCATCTAAGTCTTACATATGTTTTAGACAAGGATAAAGGGTATCTAGAAAGGTCATTTGTTCAAGGAGTCATTTGAAAAAATCAAAATTTATCCATCATTTTGTCTTGTTGTTGTCACAGACTTGTGAAAATGCAATGACAACATTTGGGTGAATTATGCATTTTGGCTTGCAGGGTATGGAAACTAAAAGGTGTTGATGGGAACATGCTAGATAGGCTATAACAAACCTATTAAAGCCTAAAAACATCCTAGAGTTGACTGTTTGTGGGATTTTCCCATCAAGACCTAGAAGGGTCACTTGGCACATTGTTACAAATTTGCTCATTTTGAGTTGACCTAAAAATTACATCTTGAAATCTTCCACCTCTTCCACCTTACATTTTCTCATCTTTTTTAAAATTATATTTAGTCTTTAGGGTACTAACAATCTTATGTTATGTTTTGAAACTTAACTTATTTAATCTTATCTTGTATTCAAGCTCTATAAAAGTATTCAAATACCTTTCGAGCCTTTTAACTTCATCATCTCTATAACCCTAGATCTGATATCTAATAAATAAATTTTCGTAGTATATTTTTTCATACTAAGATATTTCTTTGAGAGACAAGGATGATGAAACTACTAGATGTGAAATTATTGGAAAGCCAAGATTCAAGTCCACATAAGGTCAAGAACATCAAGATATGTTCCACCATATATGCTTCATCGATCAAAAACTTCCTTCATGTGATTGGGAAACACATAATGGGCATGAACCATGAAGAATAGTTGTGATATGATAAGAATTACCAATAACTTGAGTACAAAGAGTAGAAAGGTACAAAGCTACTGAAAGGTTCAACATACTATCCAGAACATGATCCTATCTATCTAATAGTAGGAATGAAGTCCTTTGAATTCTTAAGCATTTTATACAAATAGAAAGATAACAACCAAGTCTAGAAAACCATAGTAGTGTTGTCGACACTAACAAAACACTTATTTAGTTTTCTCAGATTATTAGACCATCTTGTACCATACATATAGAAGTGACAAAAGAATAAAATTATTCCATTGAGATAGTATTAGGAATGACCTATTTTGATGCTAGAGTTCTATTGTGTAGGATCTCAATATAACCCATGACATTTCCTTCAATAGTAGTACTCTGCATTTGGCTTTCTTGAATAGGGTTTTCCTTCCTAGTTCCTACATGGGTAGGGAATTACACTCTAAATTCCTCATTTCTTGCACATTCCTTTGACTTAATAAAGTATGAGTAGACTTTTCATCCTTCGAATCCTCAATTTATTCCTCTTTCTCATAATATTTTTCCTTAGAACTAATGGTTTCTTTAGAATCCACAAAGGTATACTCTTTCTTTTCTTTACAAGTCGCTTCCTCTTCTTTAACTATCTTCATAGTGTCTTTCTTACTTCTAAACCTCAACAACCTCCTTTCTCCTAAGATAGACTAATTTTTCTTATTTTTTTCCAGGTATCATTTTTCTATCCTCCTCTTATTGGGTTCCTTGTCAAAATCTCCCTGGTCAATGTTAATATATTTTCTTCTTTTGGGGTTTCAATTTTCTAGTTTTGTCAAGGTTACTTTTAGTAGTCGAAGCTTTTCTTTTCACATTTTTTTATCAAGAGAAAATTCTTCAAGGAAAACATGAGGTGAAATTTTATCTTTAGAATATGAGACATAGGTCTTAGCTTCTTTTTTCTCTTTGGAACTACATTCGGGGTTTTTCCTTGAGAACTTCACTACTCTTCAATTTTGTCACAAATTCTAGGAGGGATTCCTAGCTATGGGTAGTTCAAACATCTATTAGTGGTTTGTGAAGTTTATCATGAGATCAAAAAAATAGAAGAATCCTTTCATTTGAGTTGTCTCTTAAGACTATTTTTGGTCATGGGAGTTCCAAAAGTCAAGGGATTGTGAGTTGCTTTGTAAATGGCCTTAAACTAGGCCTAGTTGGCAGACTAAAATAGCCAGTTTTGAGTGATATTTTACAAAACAAGTGTAGTTGGTTTTGGAGTATATTTTAGAGTGAGGAAAATGGTATTTTAATTACCCAATATTTTAGGAAGTTATGTGGGAAATTTTGGAGAAAACAACAAATTAGTGACTGACAAGGGCTAGTTGGAACAAGCCTAGAAGAGGCAAAATTGAGAAAGTGTAAGAGATGAGTTGCTGAGAGTGTGCAAGGAGTTGGAACATGTAAGATAGGATGTTTTGAGATGATTGAAGGTGTTGGGGTCATGGTATGAAGCCAAGGATGAGTTTTGGTATGTTGGAGGCACCAGGGTACACTAGGTGCATGGTGGACGATGTGAGTGTTTAGAAGACAAACTAAAGATTTGGGTTATAACCTCTTAGACATGCTTGTAGGAAGATGTTACCAAGTTAGAGACCTCCTCTTGGACCCTAGTAGATTCTAATTCCTTGGGTAGATTCCAAGAATACAAGAGAATCCCAGAGTTGAGTTGTGGTTCCTAGGGGAATATAGGAGGGCTTTGCATCAAACACACACACACTTGTTGTATAGTCATGGATATTGTGATCATTCATGAACCTGAATAGCACCATGTTAGAAATAGTGTTGTGAAAAAGGATTGAAAAATAGAGGGAAATGGCCATCAAATATGCATGATTTAAATAGCTACATTATCATTAGAGAGAACTATATCTATCACTACCCCATTATCATTAGATCGAGGCCTACTTTCCTTCTTACTTTTTGATTATTGTGATCCTTTGCAATTCTAGGAATAAGATGATTAAAATACAATTTTACTTGAACAAAGAACACTAATAAATATTGAGGATGTGAATTGATAATACCATTTCATAGATGATTTTGGCATCTCACCCTTTATCACTTGTGCATCAACTTTATTAGCCCTCTTCTTTGGTGACCTGCAAATGAAGAATTAGCACAGTAAAAAATCTAAGATAAGAATTAGCCCTCTTCTCTCTCTCTCTCTCTCTCTCTCTCTCTCTCTCTCTCTCTCTCTCTCTCTCTCTCTCTCTCTCTCTCTCTATTCAATCTAATGAGCCAACTAGATCAGCTCAACATTTTAATGTCTCAAGTATTGCCTCATGGTCTGACTCATGAACTTTCCAAAGAATCTTATTATGTGGTTTTCTGCCATATTTTATCAAGTGGACATTTGATGCAACAAAAAGGTTTGAATAATGAAGAATCTTCCTCTCTGTTTGCCAATCCTTGAATAAACACAAGTTAGGGTTCTTCATAGAATATTGTCTAAGCCATGTGCCTGTTACAACCACCACACTGACATGGTACTCTAAACCTTCACCATCTATAACCGAGTGATCCAATTTTTGTTTGACTTCAACACAATGACACAAATAATAATCTATCCCTTCTTCATTGTCTTCAGGTGCAATAAGAGCAAAAACATGGGCTGCAGTGACAAATGTACAAAATGTGGTCATTAATTCAAAAAATACTTGGGTAAAAGTTATAAAGTTACATATTGAAATTAAAAAGATATGTAAATATATATATTACCAGGTTGCACTAGATCTGACAAGTAGTCAAAGTCAATAGACAAATCCATCTCTACCATTTCCAGTGCTTGTGGGAGACGATAGGTGTAAATTGGGTCCAAAACCCGTATATCCCATTTGTCCACCCATTCAGTTGACTCATAGTCATCCCAATTTTCTTTTGCACATTATGGACAATAGCATACTATTTTTTGTGTGTGGATACTACATGAACCTGCATCAAAGCTTCTAAAAGAGTGTAACTCACTAGATCTTGTTAGTGTGCAACAATCCTGATATGGTGCAATGTTAGTATTATCTATCAACCAAAAAAATCTACGAACCATAGACTCACCTTCCTTACCTAGACCCATTGTAGTGTTACACCATTGGACGATGGATTTTGCATCTGTCAATATTGCTCCATCTTTGTACTTTAGTTCTTCATGAGCCAATACTCTTTTAATGCATGCACCTGCACCATTATGCTCTCCCTTACCATGACCAGCCTCTATGAAATTTCACATATATTGAATTTTACACAACTTGTGCATCCTGCTCAACCAATAGAACATACGTGCATTCTTGAAATGAGATGCACAATTTTTTGACCAAATAATGTGCTGACGATATGTTATGCACCTATTAGCCAAATCTCCATAGAATAGTTGAAAACAACCATGTACAAACTTTGTAGAATGTGATCGATCATTGCTGATGTAAAAATGGTACTCCCTCAAAATCTTCCTATCATCCTTTGTACTTGTAGATGAATGCATGAATGTTAAGTGAACAAATATGGAAACTTGTTGAGAAGTATAATACTTTTCTTGCACCTCATTTTGTGGTTATAGTGTGTAGTTCTCTACAAAATCTATAATCAAAACAATTATATCCAATGAAAACATATCCTTGCACAACTTGAATTGTAAATCTAGCCATCGAGCTCTATGGGTATGCCTTGCATACTCGTAAATAATCTTTTCATGAAAAATCTTCATGAACTCATACACTAGAATCTTTTCAATGACTAAATCACTTCTTTTACTTTGTTTCCCATGTTTTAGAGCATATGTCACTGTCTTAAATTTTTTGTAATCTACTATTTCATTTCCAATTGCATGTGTACTATCTATATGTTGACAAGTTGATAAAAGTTACGAAGAACCACAAAATAAGCATGTACCATCCAAGCATGATGTCTTATAAAATTGTTGGCTGTCCTCTATTTCACATAAAATGTTGGATATGAATTCCTTTGAAGATTTTGGTGGCTCATTTATGTCACAATCCTGCAAAACAAATTGAGAATGTAAAACTACACATATAAGCCTATAAACATCAAAATGGTTAGAAAATTCAATATATATCCTACAACAAGAAGTTGTGCATGTGTGATTTATCTTCACATAAAAAGGTTTACCCATCTCAAAAAATATTTGACATATTTGAATTTGAAGATACATAGCAATAAATTTTACAAAAAAATTGTGTCTAAGTTGAGTCCGAAAAATGTTTCACATGTGGCTCGCGATTTTGGCTACCATTCCTCCTTCTTACAACATCTCTTTGATTAGGGGAAACACGTGTGTTATTTTTCCAAAAATCTTCGATCAATGATTTCAAGGCTTCACTAATTTCTTTATCCTTTCGTGGTAGTCTAGCACTAAATGTCAATAACTCATTTTTTGTTGGATCTTCCAATATCTCACGCCTTAGCATGGCTCTCCTTAGAGTACCTCTACCAATTTTTAATGTTTTTCTTGTCTTTCTCATGAGTCGAGCTTTCTTCATTTGGCTACTTATTATTGTCGATGTAAGTACTCGTCTTGTGATATTACTATTTTTGGTGCGTGATTTAGAACCCACTTTTTCATAAGCACTCATTAGATTCTTTACAATATTTTTTCATTTGAATCATTCATCATTCGTAGCCCAAGAATCTTCATGATAGACCTAAATTTCAAATTCCTCATCATTTCAACAAATAATTGGCATTAACCTATAATATTTAATTCTTCAAAAAATAATCTCCACATATGATGAACTTTTCTTTGACAAGTATGCTTGCTAATCTTGTCATGCATTGATTTCAAAATGTTAGTATCAATATCAATCAAATATTTTGGTCTTCTAAAATGAATTCTAGAAGGTGTTATGATCTTTTCGATTCCCTCAATATTTTGAACATCAACATAAGGTCGAGTGTATTACATACCTTGAACCAAAGATGATGTGCCTTGACAATAAGATGCAAAAGATGGAATATCACCTACTTGATTTGTTGATGTTGTGCCTTCAACATGACATGATGGAGTGTATATATCATCAGATCTACAAATCGGTGTCTCTTCAACATGAGAGGATGATATGACTTCAACTTTGAAAGATGGTGTAGTGGACGATATGACTGCAACATTGGAAGATGGTGTAGTTTCACAATTCATTTGTCTTCTTGAGCATAACAGTCTCATTCGTTCTCTTTGTCTTTCCAATTCTTCCTCTTTGTTTCTTTGTACCGATGGTTCTTGATTCTCTTCAAAAGTCAACTCTTGATTATTGCTTTGCAATTTTGTTTGCTCACATAGTAATTTCATTTTGTCTCTTTTAATTTCCAAATCTCTCTCCTTATCTTCATTTGTTTGAGTTTTTGGTTTCTTCCTTGGCATGATGATGATTTCTACATGTCAAATTATTCAAACATATGAATTACTTAAAATGTGTAAATTACAAATTATTCAAATACATATAAAAATTATAATTATTTGAATGAGTACACAATATATATCAAACTACTTGTCAAATTTCTAACCATTTCAAAATAACATTTCATTCAAACATATAAATTTCAATGAACTCACTATATATTAAACAACATGTCAAATTATAATCAAATTTGTATCTATATATCAACAAACAATATTTAAAATAGATTGCACTAACCTTTTCTATACAAGGAATATTCAAAAAGTTTTCAAATCACGTATCCAATGATTGAATTTGGTGTTTTCTATGTTAAAACTCATGATTTTTGTTAGAATAATAGAGTGCATAACAGATCAAAAGCAGAAAATGGATGAAATGGGCCCCAAAGTTGCTTTTTGACCATTTTTAGGTGATTTCACATAGTGTGTATGCACTATAGTATGTATGCACTATGTGAAAACACATCACTCCCCATCCTCCCTACTCTCTCCCATCCCCTACCCTCTCTCTCTTCCTACTCTCTCTCTCCCTCTCCCTCTCCTACTACCTACTATCTCTCTCAAGTTCTCTCTCTCCCTCTCTACTCTCTCTCTCTCTCTCTCTCTCTCTCTCCCATCATGTATGAGCTCTCTTTGCCACCACCTATTCAATCTCACACTCTCTCCCATCCCCTACTCTATCTCTCTTATACACACACTCCCATCCCCCCTCTCTCCCATCCCCTACTCTCTCACACTCTCTATCATCCCCCCTCTCTCTTTCCCTCTCCCACAACCTACTTTCTCTCCCCCATCATCGTACTCTCTCTCTTCCAACCGCTACTCTCACTCTCACATTCTCTCCTACCACCTACTATCTCTCTCTCTCCCCCTCTCTACTCTCTCTCTCTCTCTCTCTCTCTCTCTCTCTCTCTCTCTCTGACTCTCACTCTCACTCTCTCTCTCCCATCCCCTACTCTCTCTCACACTCTCCCATCCCCTAATCTCACTCTCTCTCTCTCCCATCCCCATATGAGCTCTCTCTTCCACCACCTACTCACTCTCACACTCTCTCCCATCCCCTACTCTATCTCTCTTACACAAATTCTCCCATCCCCCCTCTTTCTCTCCCTCTCCCACTACCTACTTTCTCTCCCCCATCCCCTACTCTCTCTCTCCTCTCCCATCCCCTACTCTCTCACACTCTCACACTCTGTCCCATCCCCTACTCTATCTCTCTTACACACAAATTGCCATCCCCTCTCTCTCTTACCCTCTCCCACCACCTACTTTATCTCCCCCATCATCGTACTCTCTCTGCCACCCCCTAATCTCACACTCTCTCCTACCACCTACTATCTCTCTCTCTCTCTCTCTCTCTCTCTCTCTCTCTCTCTCTCCCATCCCTTACTCTCACTCTCTCTCTCTCTCCCATCCCCTACTCTCTCTCACACTCTTCCATCCCCTAATATCACACTCTGTCTCCCATCCCCATATGAGCTCTCTCTACTACCACCTACTCACTCTACACTCTCTCCCATCCCCTACTCTATCTCTCTTACACACACACTCCCATCGCCCTCTCTCTCTCCCTCTCCCACCACCTACTTTCTCTCCCCCATCCCCTACTCCTCTCTCTCCTATCCCACTCCTTCTCCCATCACCTACTTTCTCTCCCCCATCACCATACTCTCTCTTTGCCACCCCCTACTCTCTCTCACACTCTCACAATCTCTCCCATCCCCTACTCTCTCTTTTTCATAGACACACACACTCTTATCCCCCCACTCTCTTCTCTCCCATCCCCTACTCTCTACATATGTCACACACACTCCCATCCCCCTATCTCTCTCCCTCCCCTACTCCCACTCCCTCTCCTACTGCCTAATATCTCTCTCTCTCAAGTTCTCTCTCTCCCTCTCTACTCTCTCTCTCTCTCCCATCCTATATGAGCTCTCTCTACCACCACCTACTCACTCTCACACTCTCTCCCATCTCCTACTCTGTCTCTCTTACACACACACTCCCATCCCCCCTTCTCTCTCCCTCTCCCTCTCCCTCTCCCACTGCCTACTTTCTCTCCCCCATCCCCTACTCTCTCTCTCCTCTCCCATCCCCTACTCTCTCACACTCTCTCCTATCCCCTACTTTGTCTCTCTTACACACACACTCCCATCCCCCCCTCTCTCTCCCTCTCCCACTCCCTCTCCCACTACCTACTTTATCTCCCCCATCCCCTAATCTCTCTCTCCTCTCCCATCCCCTACTCTCTCACACTCTCCCATCCCCTACTCTATCTCTCTTACACACACACACACTCCCATCCCCCCTCTCTCTTTCCCTCTCCCACCTACTTTCTCTCCCCCATTGTCGTACTCTCTCTCTCTACCACCCCCTACTTTCACACTCTCTCCCATCCCCTACTCTCTCTCTCTCTCTTTCATAGACACACACAATGTTATCCCCCCACTCTTCTTCTCTCCCATCCCTTACTCTCTACATCTATCACACACACTCCCATCCCCCTTATCTCTATCCCTCTCCCTCTCTCTCTCCCTCTCCCACTCCCTCTCCTACCACCTACTATCTCTCTCTCTCAATTTCTCTCTCTTCCTCTCTACTCTCTCTCTCTCTCTCTCCCATCCCTTACTCTCACTCTCTCTCTCCCATCCCCTACTCTCTCTCATGCTCTTCCATCTCATAATCTCTCTCTCTCTCTCCCATCCCATATGAGCTCTCTCTGCCACCACCTACTCTTTGTCACACTCTCACACTCTCTTCCATCCCCTACTCTCTCTCTCTCACCCCCATCCCGTACGAGCTCTCTGCCACCTCCTACTCTCTCTCAAAATCTCACACTCTCTCGCATCCCCTACTCTATCTCTCATATAAATAAATACACATTCCTATTCTCCCCCCCTCTCTCTTAGTCCCTCTCCCACTGCCTACTCTCTCCCATCCCCTACTCTATCTCTCTTACACACTTTTATTCCACCTCTCTCTCCCTCCCACTCCCTCTCCCACCACCTACTATCTCTCTCTCTCTCACACACACTCTCCCTCTCTCTCCCATCCCTTTGCCATTGCATACTCTCTCTATCTCTCTCCCCTCTCTCATTGCCTACTCTCTCTCTTTCACACACACACACACCCATCCCCCCTCTCTCCTCTCCCATCCCCTAATTTTTCTCTCACTTGCTCTCCCTCTCCCACTCCCTCTCCCACCACCTACTCACTGTCATTTTCTCTCTCTCTCTCTCTCTCTCTCTCTCTCTCTCTCTCTCTCTCTCTCTCTCTCTCTCCCTCCCTCCCTCCCTCTCCCTCTCTACTCTCTTTCTCTCTACTACTCCCTACTCTCTCTTACATTTTCACACTCTCTCATATCCCCTACTCTCTTTCGAGCTACTCTATCTTCCCCCTCTCCCATTCCATACTCTCTCTCTTTCACACACATGCACTCCCATTCTCCTCTCTCTTGCTCTTCCTCTCCCACTTTGTCTCCCATTGCCTACTCTCTCTCTCTCCCCCATCCCCTACACTCAATCTCTCTCTCCCATCCCCTACTGTCAATCTCTCTCCCCCATCCTACACTCTCTCTTTGCCACCGCTACTCTCTCTCTCACCTACTCTCTCGCATCCTATACTCTCTCTCGCATCATGTACTCTCTCTACCACACCTACTATCTCACACTTTCTCTCTCCCATCCCCTACTGTCAATCTCTCTCCCCTATATTGCACTTTCTCTTTGCCACCCCTACTCTCTCTCGCATCCAATACTCTCTTTGCCACCCTTACTCTCTTTTGCATCATGTACTCTCTCTACCACCCCTACTCTCTCACACTTCCTCTATCTCCCATCTTATACTCTCTTTGCCACCTTTAATATTTCTCACTTTCTCTATCCCCTCTCCCATCCCCTACTTTCTCTCTATCTTTCTCACACACACACATAGGTATTCCCTCCCCCCCCCCCCCCCCCCCCCCCCACCTAGTTCTATTTTGTAATTTAGGTGTTAATAGTGCATGCAACCTATAGTGCATATGCACTATACTCAACGCAAAGTTAAATAGCACGTGCATGCTATAGTGTGTATGCGCTATTGAAAGCTTTGCATTAAACCCAAGCCTAAGGCTTAGTTTAGCCTTGGAGATCCAACCCATAGGTTTGGAGTTTATAAATAGGTCTAAGAAATGTTTTCAGGAAAACATACCAAAAATAATTACTTTTTCTTGTGTGCTCCCCTTCAAGATTCCTTGTGGTTAGGTATCGATAAGATTAGGTTACATAGCATTATAGGTCTCTGTGTTAGCTATCTAACCATTAGATTTATTTTTAATTTGAACTATTTCAAACCTTTCATCTATAATTTCTTTTAAATGTATGTTCATTTTTTGTCAAAAACCATCATGTACTAATTGGGCTATAGATTTTAGCTCATTCATCGAATTTTGCAACAACTTAGTTTTTTAGAAACTAGACTCCATTCTACACACTTTGAATAAAAAAAGTTTTTATTTTAGATTAGTTTTCAATTAATTCTAGGGGGAGCACACAGATATTTCATGTTTTTGGGATGTGTCTAGTTAAAAAATTCATTAAAAAAAAATACAAATTATAAAATTACCCAAAAAAACTGGGATAAACTACATAGTGTTAAGTAACTTTTGACCAGAGCAATTAAAGAATTTCAAAAAAAAAGTTAACACTTTAGGGGGGCCACACTTTATACTATGTTTTTTTTTTTTTTTGGAATAAACAGTACCACTTTTTGTGGACCCCTTTTTTGAGGACCTAAAACTAAACCATTTTGAAAAAAAATTAGTAGTTTAGAAACTAGATTCAAAGGACTAAGACTTTTTTTTTTTTCATATCTTAAAATTTTGAATGTAACTATCTTCAAATTCTTGTTGAAGCTTAAAATTTGCAGATTTCAAGAAAAAGATGTCCACTTATACCCCCCTTTTGGCACCACAACTTGGTGCACTTACCCAATAATGTAATGTGCAAACAATGTTTGCTAGGAAAAATGACAAAGTCAAGCTTTAAGAGTAAAGCTTATACCTCTAAAGAAATACTAGAGATTTTTTATAATAACTTGTGTAGACCAATTGAAATGTGAAGCTACAAGGGAGAAAAGTACATAATGTTATTTGTTGATGATTATTCTAGGATGATTATGTTGACATATTAGTCAAGTTTTTTATTAGTGACACACACTTATTCAGATTGTAAATAGCTACTGAGCTTATTGTATAGCTAACAGTGTTTACCAAGCATTAAAGTTATTGTCAAGTTCTATAGTTGCTATTGAGTCCTTTGGACATATCTCAGTGGTTACCGAGTAGTTATAGTTATAGTGAAGATCAGTAGTGTAAACCATGCATCTCAGTGTATGTCAAGTTTACTAGTGCAAACTAAGTTGTGTAGTGTTCACCAAGTTTGCAGTGTATGTGATGTGAGTCCAATGTTTACCGAGCTTCTCAATGTCAACCAAATGACTCAGTTTATACCAAGCTTGAGATGATAGTGTTTACTGAGATATCCAATGGTAAGCAAGTGATTTAGTTTATATGACAAGTTTCATAGTATCTACCGAGTCACCAATGTAGATCAAGTTCAAGACTACGTGGAAGTGATCAGTATCAATTGAGCTTCTATGTCTACCTAGTACATGATGATGCTAAGCATTGACAATGGATGCCAAGTATCAGAACCTCACCAAATCAATCTTTAGAACCTGAGTGTCTTCATTTTGATTGACTTTGTAATATTTGTATAAACTTTTATTATGGCCAACTTTGTAATTTGTATATTTGGATTGGTATATATGTAATGTATTGTATCATATCCAAGTATGAAAGACATGTGAATGCAAATGCAATGTAATCAAATGTAATCAGAGAAGAGCATAAATAGTGAATTACAAAGGCTATAATAGTATAAGGGGAAAAAAAAAGTCATATCTATCATAGCAAGGTGATTAGTACATAAAGGAATCTCATTCAACAAACCAAGTTGCAAATCAAAGATCAACTACTATTTCATCCTAACAGGTGGATCAGTCAAATCCTTTAACAAGGTAGACCTAACAGTCATTTGTAAATCTCTTTACCGAGTGCATACTTCATTATATGTTTCTAAATCCTTTCACAAGGTGGACCTAGTAGTCCTTATTACTCCTAATAAGGCAGATCATCAGAAGTGATCAATGTAAATTTTAACAAGCTAACTTTATACTGCAGTACTAAAGCTTGTGGGTATCATCCCCACTCTAGTTTTACTTTCTATTTAGAAGGTTGTTGGGTCACCAAATCTTTGTGTCATAGTGTTATGAATGCTTTCATTTTTTTAGTTTCTTATGCATGCAATTAGACTAGATTATGTGTGATGGATTAAATTCTAATTGGATTGTTAGATTAAAAGTTAAAATTGAAAAAATTTTAAAAGTTACTGATTCATGCCTCCCCTCTTAGTAACTTAACATAGTCTTGAATATTTCCAAAAATTGGTATCAGAGCATTGTGGTTCTTAGGAGAAGGCTTAATAGCTTGAGCAAAGATCAAGGCCATGGAGATACTCAGACTTGACAAAGCCATTGATGATGAGAAGCTAGATTTGGAAATGGCCATTGCCCAACTCAAGAAAGAAAAAGAATAACTCTCTCAATACTTGAAAAGAAGAAAAGAACTTGCAATTCAAATTAATGATCATATCTACATTAAAGAAAGAATTGAAGATCTTCATTCAAGCAATTCAGATGAAGCCAATGAAGCAATCAAAGAAATCATAGAAAAGAATGGTTCCCTACAAGAAGAAGTAAGAAAACTAAGAAGAGAATAAGAAATTCAATTAGTAAGGCTATGTGAAGCCATGGAGTAGAAGAACAAGATAAAATAAGAGATAGATGGAAGAAACAATGAAATTTAGAATCAATCCCTTTAGCAAGCAGATCTTATTGATTAGCTTTCTAATGCAAATGAGGAAATCATGAGTCCAAGATTTGAAAATGAAAGAATATAAAATGATCTAAACTCTGAAAAGCAAATTAGTGAAAGATTACAAAATTATATAAACTCTAAAAGGCAAACCAATTAAAGAATGATGAAATCCCAAGTAGACATGAATCAATTGAATGAGAAAAATCTACATAGACAAAAAGGAAAAGTAGGAATTAGATATACAAAAGAAGGAGAATCATCCAAGTAGGGAGCTCAAAATAATCAAAGACCTACTTGCAATAATTGTGGTAAGATAGGTCATACTTCAAAAAAATGTCAAAGCAATGTAAAGGAAAAATTTAGTAGGAAGTGCTACAATTGCAATCAGCATGGTCAAAAGGCTAATGAATGCAAAGAGAAACCAAGATTTGAAGGCAAATGTCACAAATGTAAGAAACATGAACACAAGTCATCACAATGCAAAACCAAGATATTGAATCTAGCAAAGAAAATTGTGGAAGCCATATTTGGTTGGGACTACAACATCTGGTGCAAATGTCATTATTGTGGAGAATTTGGACACGTTGGTATGAACTATGTAAACCATCATTTGAGGAAAAGAGATAATAGTAAAAGATGTTTCATTTGTATAGAACTTGGTCATCTTTCCAAGAACTGCATGAATACTAGTAAAATTGAATCTGAGAAGAAGGAAATGGCTGATGACATCCAAAAATAGATGAGACAACAATGGGTTCCAAAGTCTACCGAGGATACAAGTCTAGGCAATATTGATCAAGTCACTCAAGAATTGGGTAACTCTACCATTTATATTAAAGTTCTCAAAGAAGAAACTAGAACTATGCTATCAAAGAAGACATCCAAAATAGTTCCAAATTGAAAGAATGATCCACATTTGTATTCAGGATACAAAGGGATCAGTGTCTACTGAGTTACCTTCTCTACCAAGTAAGGTTGGGTCATAGACCAAGCAAGGTTGGGAGTAATGAAGATGCATATAGTTATCGAGTCACAAATGCTTTTCCAAGTGTTCAATGCAAAGTAGTGGATGAAAATCTATCAACATGATGTCAGTTGATCTACCTGTCATACTGAGCATGGTGAAATTTTAACAAAAGGCATGTAATCTCATAAAATTTCAAGAGCTACTATGAAGTGTAATCTTCAAAGCATCCAAGTGATTTGAGTGAATCGATAGTGAAAGTTTTAAAAATCTCTCAAACCCTACTGAGTAAAGATGGCAACTAGCAAAAACAAGGTTAAGTGAAGATTTGACATGTTGGTTCATGGAGTGGAATGGAATGCACTAAATTTCAAGGTCACTTCTACAGTCGCAGAAACCCTAGATCTGAGTGGAGCATAGTCTCAAATCCCTCCAAAGGTACTTTTGATCAATGATATTCACACTCTTTTCAATGTGCTATTCAAGAGATCGGTACATTGGAAATGGATGATGCCCTAAATAAGCTATGAGTGAATGGAGTTTTGAAACCTAAGCACCAACACCTAGAAACTAAAGGTTTAACTCACATCCCTTACACGCCCCATGAATTTCAAGTTAAATGGATTAGGTTTATCCTTAGTTGGGTGCATAATGGATAGTTGTGGTTGGAGCAACCAGTATTAATTACAAAGAAAATTATTCATCAAATCACTAGTCTCCTAATGCTAGCCAAAGCCAAAATGATAAAAACCCTAGTTCAGGAAAAACATGAAAAGAAAACCCTAGAAAAATGGGATGACAAAGGAATGAAACTTAGTAGTGTTTTAGATATAGAGTTGAAATTCAGCATTCACATTATTGCACATAAGATTTATAGCTCTAGTAGGTTGAACAGTGTTTCATGTGAAGCTATGGACTTGGCATGAAAAGAAGTGAAGAACAATTTATCATTTGACCTTGCCAAGTTACTATTGAAACAATTCAATAGAAATATGGAAAGCATAAGGACATCAAAGAATAACCCATTTAAGTTTGGTTCCTTGTTAACTTGTCTATTCTTTTATGTCCAAAAATTCTTCCCTTCAAAAGGCACTATTGTTTGGAGAAAAGATGTGCATGTGCTTTATCAAATAAAAGAGTATATTGTTGAAATGGGTGAAAACTATAATAGTATTATGGACAACTATTTTGATGTTTTCAAGGAGAAAATGAACAATAGATACCAAATCCCCAAGAAACTTGTTGAAGATTATAAGGAAGATGTATGTTTCATGGTGGATAGTGACAAAGTTTACATTCAGGAAGTTAAGCTAGAACTACATGGGTAAAACCTCTTAGTTATGAGGTTAACATTGATGAAACAAAAGATATCATTGAAGCACTTGTCACTGAGCTAGCTGATCCTAAGGCTACATATTTTGGAATACATGATGAAGCAAAAGCTAGGATCAAAGGTGAAATAAAACTCCCTTAGGTAGTTAACAAGGGAAAGAAAAGATTTACTAAAATAAAATCTAGTTCAACCCTTTTGTTGACTGAGGGAGAAGGTGAGGATGAGGAAGTAGAGGATGAGCTAGAATTTGAGGAAGAGGAAAAATTAAGGAAAAGATGCAAGGTGATTATTAGCAAGCCACAAAAGCTATCCATTGCAGTATTCACAAGAAGATCTTCAAGGAAGAAATCTGACAAGGAAGGAGGAGATATTATATTCAGAAAACCTCCACCCACCTTCCAAGAAAGATTGAAAGATCTGGAAGTAGCATCTAAAATAAAAAAATTTAAGTCACTAAAATATGAAATTAGGACAACAAAAGAGCATAAGCAGAAAGAAGACCTAGTAATGGACAAGATGGGTAAATGGAAATACTCACTAGACCAGCTTGCCTCTCAGATTCCTAATGATGTATTGGAGAAAATTAAGCCAAGATGGGAATTTTCCATAAAAATATCAAATACATATATGGGCTAACCTTGAGTCATCTTATACTAAGCATATCAAATGCAAAAGTGAAAGAATCACTAAAGAAAAGTGAAGAAAATTGACTATGAAGTTCAACACTTGCCAATTTTGATGAAAGATATTGAACATGTTGTAAGGAATGCAACAAACACTTGGAAAAATATCTATATATTATTACATAAACCAAGTGATTTTATAATTGATGTTAAAGATGATGATGATGATGAGGATAAGGAGAAAGATGAAGAGGAAAATGTTGAAGAAGCAACTCATTTTGACAATAAAGAAGATGAAGAGGAACAAGTGAAAGAGGCTATCAAGGAAGCAAAGAAAGATGATGAGGAAACTAATCTAGTTAAGATAGTTGTAGTAGTTATTGCTTCACTTCCTCACTCTCCAAGAAAACCAGTGACAACATCAAGCACAGAGATAGGCCCAACAAGTTTGATTGTGACCGCCAGTGCCAACCCAAATGCCCAATAACTCTTTGCTCCTGCTCAACTTAGCACATCATTAATAGAAGTGACCTCCACTTCATCTACTAAGCTACAGACTCTTCCTTTTCCAACCAAATTGGATACTTCATTTTATAGTAAAACAATTTTGAACACATCAATTTTGGATTCTTCAAGTATTTCTGTTAATATTCCTTCAATAAGTGCAGTATCAATTTTCATAGCTAGCCCTAGCATATCTACTATTATTTCTATTCTGAGTACACGAGAAATAAGTGTAAGGACAGTTAAGCCCAAGGCTCAAGTGAGCACAAAATTTTTGGGTAAAGGAAAAGAAATGGAGGAAGAAATAGATTTAGATGAGGAAATTGTAATGCCAAATTTGGACATTTCCAAGCTCACTCCAAACCAAATGCAGTCATTTGGTGAACTCCTCCAGGAGAAGGCTAAGCAACAAAGATTAAGAGAGGAAAGTGATAAGGAATTCAAAATTATTGAAGATGAAAAGATCATTCTAGTAGAGGCCATAGGTACTGAGGTTGATCCTTCAAAACCAATTTTGTTTCAACTAGCAGAGGTAGTACAAAGTTTAATGAAGATACTAATTGATAGGATAAGCTAGTGTAGAAGGTAGAGAAGAAGTTTGATAACAAATAATTGGAGCATATTGATCAATAAATAACTATTTATCAAGTAGAACTTTCTACAATTTTGGGTAGTTTGGAAGCATCTTGTACAAATGTGTCATCACTTTTTGGTAAGCTGTGTAATGTTTTTGAGTTTACCATGGAAATAAAGGACAAATTGTCCAAAATAGATGAAGATTTGAAGTCAAGTGCTCAATAGTTGGAACTTGACCCTAGTTCAAGCTCTGTACACTTCCAGAAGATAAGATTTTTGTTAGATATGCAAGTAGAATTGCTTAGAGAAGAAGCAAGGATATTTCCACATTGATTGATATAAAAAATATGATTCTTCCCAACATGGATGCATTGTAGAAACATATTGCATATTCAAAAACTCTCATCCGTGGAAATAACTTCTCCCTAGCGGACCATATGATGGAATTTTTAGAAAAAGTATTAATTGCACTCCACACATGTAAGGTCCTGCAAGACAATTGGGATAAAAATTTAGCCATCATTCTGAATGTACATTCAAAATTTTTATCTCATTTTGGTGTTACTATGTAAATAGAATAAATCTTTGGTATTAATGTCAAAAAGGGGGAGAAAGACATACATTATGGGGGAGAAAATGTAATAAAGTTGTAAAAATAATGGGGGAGAAAGTTATGTATGGAAAGATATGTTATATATAGATGTTTAGTATACTGTATGAAAGAACCTTGCCATGTACATATATATATATCTTACAAAATAGATTTAGAAAAATCTCAAAAATAGTATACTCTATTGAGCTAGTATCACATGGTGATGGATAAAAGGCATTCATGAAATTTTTTGAATTTAGTTTTGGCTTATAAGTATTTTTCTCACTAATGCCAAAGGGGGAGATTGTTGACATATCAGTCAAGTTTGTTATTAGTGACACACACTTATTCAAATTGTATATAGCTACCAAGCTTATTGTACAACTAATAGTGTTTGCCAAGCATTTTAGTTATTACCAAGTTCTATAGTTTCTACTGAGTCCTTTAGAAAAATTCTAGTGGTTACCGAGTATTTGTAGTTACAGTGAAGATCGATAGTGTAAATCATGCATCTTAGTGTATGTCGAGTTTACCAATGCAAACTAAGCTATGTAGTGTTCATTGATTTCATAGTGTATGTGATGCAAGTTCAATATTAACTAAGCTTCATAGTCTTAACCAAGTGACTTAGTTTAAACCAAGCTATCCAGTGGTAAACAAGTGATTTAGTTTATATGACAAGTTTCATAGTATCTGTTGAGTCACTAGTGCAGACTGGGTTCAAGACTACTTGGAAGGGATCAGTATGGACTGAGTTTCTACATCTACCGAGTGCATGAAGATGCCATACATTGACAGTGGATGTTGAGTATCAGAACCTCACCAAGTTAGTCTTCAGAACCTAAGTGTCTTTATTTGGGCTGACTTTGTAATATTTGTGTAAACTTGTATTGTGGTCGACATTGTAATTTGTATAATTGGATTGGTATAAATGTAATATAGTGTATCATATCCAAGTATGGAAGATGTGTGAATGTGAATGAAATGTAATTGAATGTAATCAAAGAAGAGTAGAAAGAGTGAATTACAAAGGCTACACCACTATAAGAAGGAGCAAAGTCATATCTATCACAACAAGGTGATTAGTACATAAAGGAATCTCATTCAGCAAACCAAGTTGTAGATCAAAGATTAGCTATTGTTTCATCCTAAAAGGTGGATCAGTCGAATCCTTTAACAAGGTAGACCTAATAGTCTTTTGTAAATCTCTTTACCAAGTGCATACTTCTTTGTATGTTTGTAAATCCTCTCACAAGGTGGACCTAGTAGTCCTTATTGCTCATAATAGGGCAAATCATTAGAAGTGATCAATGTAAGCTTTAACATGCTAACTTTATACTATATTACTAAAGCTTGTGGGTATCTTCCCAACTCCATTTTTACTTTCTATTTGGAAGGTTTCTGGGTCACTAAATTTTTGTGTCATAGTATTATGAATGCTTTCATGTTTTTAATTTTTTATGCATGTAGTTAAATCAAATTATATGTGATGGATTAAATGATAATTGGATTGTTGGATTAAAAGTTGAAATTGTAAAAGTTTTAGGAGTTATTGATTCACCCCTCCCCTCTCAATAACTTAGCATAGTTTTGAATATTTCCAATAAATGACAATTATGTTTTTGAAATAGAAATATGATGCTTTTCAAATGTTTAAGTGGTACTAAGAAAAAGTTGAGAAAGAAACAGGTAAAAGTCTAAAATGTTTGAGATCTGATAAAGGAGGAGAATTCACATCAAATGAATTTGAGATGTTCTACAATAATAGAGAAGCCAAAAGATAGGCATTGCCCCTAGGACCCATCCACAAAATGGGATTTCTAAAAGGAGAAACATATCTATAATGGATTGTACTAGAACACTCATGATGGAGAAGAATATTTCTCTAAAATACTAGAGAGAAGTTATAGTACTGTTGTATATACCCTTAACTATGTGCAAAGCAAGAAAGGTACTCATTCAACACCTTTTGAACTATGGTATGGAGATCCACCCAATGTAAAATACTTTAAGGTATTTGGATGTAAGTGTTACATTCTTAAAGATGTTAGGAATGGAAAGCTTGATGCAAAAAAGTGAAGAAGGTATATTTCTTGGATACTCTGCAAGAAACTAAGCTTACAAGTGTTTGAATACTAACACTAACAAAATTGTGGAAACTGAAAATATGAGTTGTGATGAAAATACAAAGATACATGAGGCTAAACCTATGAAAAAGCCAAAAAAATACAAAATATTTGTATACTTCTATGAAGGAATGCCTACTAAAGAAAATGTTGCAAATCAAGTTATAAATCAATAACAAATTTTAGTGACTATTGAGTCACAACTTGTGAATGTCGAGTTGCATTCAGGAACCGAGCTACATTTAGATACCAAGTTACAAAATGAAGAAGATGCACATTCTAATTCTAAGATTAGTACACATGAAAGAGATGTTGAGATACCTAACATAGATGTACATAGTGATTCTAATATTGAAAGACACAATGAAGAAAAAAGAGCTGAGCCAAGATTGTCAAAGTATGTCAAAAGACATCATCATACTAATCAAATCATTAGAGATAGAGATGCCAAAAAAATGACAAGAAATAGATTGAGAAGTGAATCATGTTTGCTAAGCATGAATGAACTAAAAATAGTGAAAGATGCATTAGAAGATGTGGATTGTTACAAAACCATGGAAGAAGAGATTGAATAGATAGAGAAGAACAAAACATGGAGTCTAGTTCCTAGACCAAAAGACAAGAATGTGATTGGCACGAAGTGGGTATTTAGAAACAAGCTAGACGAGAATGGTGAAGTCACAAGAAATAAAGCAAGACTAGTTCACAAGGGATATGCACAAGAAGAAGGAATTGACTATGGGGAGGCATTTTCCCTTTTTGTTAGATTGGAAGGAGTAAGAACTCTACTTGTTTATGTTGCATACAAAGGTTTCAAAGTTTATTAGATGGATGTTAAATCTGCATTTCTGAACAACATACTAGAGAAAGAAGGTTTTATTGATGATAACAATAAGAACATGGTATGTAGAGTGCACAAAGCTATATGTGGTTTGAAAAAAGCACCAAGAGCATGGTATAAGAGACTTTATACTTATCTTGTGAAGATTTGATTTGAAAAGACTAATGATAACAACAATCTATACATAAAGATAGAGAAAGGATAGGTTTTTTTTTATCTAAAATATTTGTTGATAATATCATATTTGGAGGACAAGATTCTTTATGCAAGGATTTTGAAAATCAAATAAAGCAAGAATTTGAAATGTCTATGCTTGGAGAGATCAAATTTTTTGTGGGATTACAAGCATATCAGATGAAGTATGGTATATACATCACTCAGTCAAAATATGTCAAAGAAATATTAAAAACTTTTGGATTAGAGGATTACAAACCAGTAAGTACACCTATGGTGATAGGACACAAGTTGTCAAAGAATGATAATTCCACTAAACTAAATCAAACATTATATAGATCTATGATTGGAAAATTGGAATATGTAGTACATAGCAAACTTGATATTGCATTATCTATAGGGATAATTGCAAGATTCTTTTCTAATCCCAGGGAGAATCATTTAATGGTTGTGAAGAGAATAATGAGATATCTAAAAGGATTAGAAGAGTTTGGTCTATACTACAAGAAGAATGAAAAGTTTGAATTGAGTGCCTATAGTGATGCAGATTGAGCCAGAAACATTGATGATAGAAAGAGCACCAATAGAGGAGCATTTTTCTTAGGCAAGAGACTAGTTACATGGACTAGCAAGAGACAAAGTTGTACTTCACAATCTACTACTAAAGTTGACTATAATGCTGCTACTATAAACTACAAAAACATTTTATGGATCAAATAGCTACTCAAAGGAATGAAAGAAGAAATCACTAAACCAATGATACTTTATTGTGATAATACAAATGCTATCAATATATCAAAGAATCCAGTGATGCACACAAAGACAAAGCGCATTTCAATCAAGTATCATTACTTGAGAGAGTTAGTTCAAGATAAAGAGGTGAAGATGGAGTATGTTAATACAAAGGAGAAAATTGCTAATATCTTTAGAAAACCATTACCTAAGGATGCTCATGAGTATCTAAGAGGTAAATTAGGGGTGATACCCCTATCAAAGCCTATTTGAGTAACAAGAGAAGTACCTTGCATCAAACAAGCTAATATTCGTATATTACACATTGATGTAGAGAATCTTACTTTAGGAGCTACCTAAAATAATCACAAAGCTGAAACTTCAGATTGGTCACAAGCAAGGTGATAGAGGTAAAAACTAAAGAAACCATAAAAGCTTATATCTGCATATTTTATGATGACAAGTTTTTGGTATATGTCTTTGGCATTATTATCAAAGAGGGAGAAAATACATTAAATTGATCATCATCAAAAAGGGAGAAAATACACTACACTAATCATCATCAAAGGGAGAAAGTATATCAGAGAAAGATGTCAAGAGTTGAGTCAAAATAGAGAAAGGAGATATTCTAATATTCCTTATAAATTCTAAGGGAGAGAGTAAAAGAGATTGCTACTGATCCTTTAGGGAGATTAGATAATTGTTGATGTTTCTGATTAGAAGAGGACACATGAATAATGTAAGAAAGAAGGAGAAAGCCTCATCTACCTAGTAAGAGAGAGATACAAGAAGGAACTCAGAGGGAGTTATAAGAAAAAGTTTTGTAACCAAATCAGAAGATGGAAGTTGTTGATAGAGGGAGAAATTTTGTTACAAGTTTTATTGTTGGTATTGTCTTACTATTTTAACCTAGTCAATCTTCTTAAACAAGATGTTCATATTTTGATTGACTTTGTTGATCAGTTTGGTTTGCCATCAATGTCAAAGAGGGAGATTACTGAGATATTATCAAAAAGATCATTGTTGAGAGAAGACTATTGAAAGAGGGAGATTGTTGAGGAATACTATGTGTTTCAATCATTACTTTGTCACTGATGTCAAACTTGTTATTTGCTAGTAAGACAACTACTCATAAGATTCAAGTACCATCACTTAGTTCATTGATGAAGAGGATTTGATCACTAATATGTAACAAAAGAACCTAGAGGAAAGGTTGAGTTATGATTATGTAATGAAGTACAAGGATTAGTTAAGACAGTGATGACATGATGTATTGATAATCTACTTAAGGTTACAAATGTTGGCTACACTAAGAAAGTTTAGAAGAAAAAGTTACACAAAGTTTGTTTGTCAAGCTTGACTGAGTGGATAGTAGGTGTTGAGCAAAGTCAATGCAAGCCGAGCAGAAAATTAGTTAGAGCTAAGTAAGAGAAAATTCTAGCAGATGCCAAGCAAGACAGTTGATGCTGAATAATGTTTAGTTGATGTTGAGCAACAATAAATTTTAGTTGATGTTGAGTGATTTTATAGTTGATGTCAAGTAATGCAGGATGTGTTGAGCATCAAAAGGTTGATAATATCGAGCTATTGTATTCTGTTAAAGATCAAATATTCACCAAATCTAATTCAACAAGTTTATTTTCTTGAAACTTGTGAACTAGGAGGAAGACAAGGTTGATGAGTTAGTGGCACAAAACTTGGTGTAAACCATTTTTGAGGTGAACTCAAATGGATTCTAGGAGAATTTTCTAGAAGAGATATAAGATATGGGGTAGATACATTGTTTCCTACCTAATCCATTCAAACCCTAATTTGGACAATGAAAAAGAGTGGGAAAGTATCCTAATTTCCTATTTATAGGAATGTCTAATCATGAAGAAAAAGTTGTCATATGTGAGAACCTAAGGAAGAGAAGGAGTTAAGGTTTTGCTTCATCAAGTGACCTAAGAGGGGAATCCCCAATCACATATTAAGAAAGAAGACTTAAGGAGCTAAATCCTTGAAAGGTGAACAAGTTGTCAGAGCCACAAAATATGAAGGCCGAGCAAAATTGAGGATTGAATAGAGATCTAAAATCTGCAAGAGAAGTTGTAAGTTGTATCAAATCAAAGCTCTACTGTTACTCTCTAATAATTGTATTAGTCTAGGATAAATCCTTTGGATTAAGGTTGACCTAATAGTCATTTGTAAATCTTTTAACTAGGTGGAATTCCATGTGAATGGCCTAAAGTCCTCTAACAAGGCTCACTTTTGAAAGAGTGATTAAAACCCCTTAATTGGGTCAGATTTAACAATGTGTATTGTAACCATTAACAAGGTTGGCCTTTCACAGGGCATCACTTCAAAAGAGTGAAAAGGAGTAGTATGTTAGAGGTGGTTTTTCCCAAATTAGGTTTCCACATAAATCAGTGTGTCAAGTGTGTTGATGATATATTATGTTTCATGCTTTACATTACTGCAAGTTGATTTGATAGTAAGATACAAGTTTTAGTGATTGCATAATCTTATGGATGCATGCATTGGTATGAATTTTTTATGGGTTCACTAAGTTGTGAAAAATTTTATTTATAAATCTGGACCTTGGAAAACTAATTCACCCCCACCCCCTCTTAGTTATTCTAAAGTATTCTGGCATGATCTTGCAAAACATATGGTATGAATATTTTCCTAGGATTTTTTCTTAAGGAATGATAACATTTTTTTAATAAACCCTAACTAGTGGAAACATAACCTTTTTCTAATTTTCACAAGACATAAAAATTTTAAACTGAGTGAAAATTAAGACCATCAATGGCTCTATCTAGGGATGATGGATAACTTGTATCCAATCCATGCAAGAATTTTAGAATTTATAGGATAAGAAGGCTACACACATGACATAATAATGACAAAACTTAGAGAGTAATGCTTGACAAAATAGGGGAAACACACAAAAAAAAGAAGAAGCTCAAAGCTATACAAAGATTTTCAAGATATACAAAACCCAAGACTATAGTTCATGTAAAAACAAACATTTCAACATAAATACCTTTTCATGAATTGTCCATGAACTGGAAATTCTAGAATATCCCCTAATAGTTCCTTTATAAAATAAGATTCTTCTCCCCAATTTTCATGAATTAGATATGGGCCTAACCAGATGGTATCAAACTCCCATTTTTGCCTTTTTATTTTAACCTAGAATTCTATAGAAATGGCATGTCTTCAGGTGGAAACTTTCTTGCTACTATCCTTTTGTCATATAAGTGTTTGATTTGAACCTACAACTTTGCATTTCTAGTAGAAGCATCTCTTCTTGTCTCATCCAATTGCATATTGTCATCCACTCTAATTTGCATTTCATCAATGATATCATCATCATATTGGTTGGTAGACTTGTACATTCCCCTTAAAATGTTTTAGGGAAACCTATCTTGTATCCCATATACCAAATCAAATGGTGCACATCCGATGACCTTTTTCACTTTCACTCTTTTAGTCCAAAGTGCCAATGGAAGTTTGGAATCCCATGCCCTTTTATTATCATCTAAAATTCTCTTAATAATTTTTAGTAGCCTCTTATCATTGGATTATTCTTATCCATTTCCTTGGGATGGTATGGTGATGAAGCAAACCTAGTAACGACATATTTTTCACATAAGACCTTATGCTCTTCAGATCTAAAACACATTGCATTGTATGTGACTATCTTATCAAGAAAAAACCTAAAAATGATATTACTTAAGATAAAATCCATTACTAATTTTCTAGTAGACTTTCTAGTAGGGATTGCCTCTACCCATTTTGTA
Organism: Cupressus sempervirens; assembly: GCA_028749045.1. Taxonomy (NCBI): domain Eukaryota; kingdom Viridiplantae; phylum Streptophyta; class Pinopsida; order Cupressales; family Cupressaceae; genus Cupressus; species Cupressus sempervirens. Next base: position 48,120,403 of record CM053787.1, read on the forward strand.
AAATAATCAATGGCTACTAGAATCCAAGCATGACCTCCACTTGACTTAATTGCAATTTCTCCTACAAAATAAACTCCCCACTATTGAAATGGTGCTTGCACCTCTACTAGTTTCAATGATAGATTTCTAGATTACTTTAATTTTCCACTTAATCTTTGACAAACATCACATCTTTTCACAAGTTCATATGTATCATTAAAAAGAGTGGGCCACAAAAACTCTTCTCTGGTCATCTTGTGAGCTATTGTCCATATATTCCACCATGTATCTCATTCAAAATTGTTATTGAATAATTTTAATTGACACGTTTGAGTAGTACACCTTCCATACTCCACCATAACTTCCCACTTACAATGACACATATAATAGCTTGCACCTGTAAGGATCTTTTATGATTATCACTCAATCCTAGTGGAGTTTTCATGTATTGTGAATAAAATATTACATCATAGTACCAGTCACAGGCATTCATATCACATAATCCATATCTCCAATCATCATCAAGTTGATTTATTTTATTTTCTTCAAGATCTTGCCCAATGCATAGGCCTGCTTTTCATTTTTGTCATGTTTTAATTCTGCAATGTGCAAGGATTTACTAAAGAATGTTATTGGTTGCTCATATCCATCCACATTCTTTTTCAATAAAATTGATGCAATAGTATGGAATGAGGAAAAGAAGAATATGAAAATTGACTTAGAATAATTAGGATCCCTTAAGATAGGAGCATCATTTATTGCTTGTTTTATCTTTTGAAAAGCCACATTTGGTTCACCACTCCATCTTATTTCAAAGCCCCTTGTTAACATCTTAGAAATCGGTGTACTTATTTCTACAAATGTGTAACAAACCTCCCAAGGAAGTTGATTTTCCAAAAGAAGGAATGAATACCTTTCACATTCTTAGGCTTATGAATTTTATCTATAGCATCCACCTTCTCTAAGTCTATTCTTACTCCATTTTCAACTAAGTGCCCAACAATTTACCCTCAGTGAAAAAAAAAAACACTTCCTAGGATTCAAAGAGATATCATACTTAAGAGATTTGATAAATACCTTTTCAAGATGCATACAATGTTCACTTTCATCCTTTGAGTATGTTATTAGATCATCTTGATACACGACCAGAAACTAATCAATTATGTCTACAAAAGCCACATCCATGGCTCTCTGAAAGGTAGCACCAACATTAGTTAAACCAAAAGGAATTCTTCTATAAAAATATGTTCCCCAAGTTGTTGCAAATGTAGCCTTGTATTTCTTTGATTCCTTTACAACCACTTGATTTTTTTCTAAAGAAGTCATCCATCATAGACATTAACTCTAATCCAATGACTCTTTGCGACATGGCTTCCATGTTGGGTAAACCATAATTATCCTTTAATGAAGAAAAATTTAGATTTATGAAATTAACACATAATCTCATGTCACCATTTTTCTTCATAATAGGAAGCAAGTTTGATACCCAAGAGGAATGCCTCATTGATTTGATGATTCCCACATCCTCAACTTTATTAACTCTTCCTGCATCTTTGGTGCAAGAGTTGGATTTATAGGCCTCTATTTTTTGTCTGAAAGGTTTATCTCCCTCTTTTAATGGAATTTCATGCTAAAAGAGATCCTCTATATAAGCTTTCAAATAATCATATGACCAGGAAAACACATGTCTATACTTTCTTAGTAAACTAACCAAAATCTTCTTGATTTTATGAGATAACATCTTCCCTATATATACTTTCATTGGCACTTCTTTGGTTACAAGGTTGATCTCCTCTAATTCCTTTGCATCATTTTTTATTTTAATTGTCTAATACAACTAGCCCTTTAGGAATCTTGCTTGTTTTAATTAAATCACCTCATCACCAAAAATGGTATTCTTACCATCTACTATCTCCACTAGTGCTACACAATCAATTTCTTGTCCCCAAAATTGGTCTTCATTAATTAAAAATTTTATAATATCTTTGTCTTCTTCAAAGTGACATAGGAAAAAGGATGAATAACTAGGGCCAAAGGCTCACCTAGCTATCCAAACCATCCTACAAGAGTTAACACAACATAAGCAAACACAAAGAACAAAAACCAAAGGAGGAAGAAGAGTGAAATAATTTTATTGATTCATCAAAATATCTTCATACATGCCTAGCTATAAGGCCTTCTAGTTTATGACCAATTACAAATGCATTCACATTCAATGATCCAACTGCAAATTCATACATTCAATTTTGTTTGCTAATCCTCTTCTCTAAAACTTATGCAACTCTAAGCCTAAACACTCTATATATACTTGTCAAAATGGCTTATAGATTATTCTAGAACATTACATAAGAGGAGGGCTGACCCAAAAATGGTCTAAATACATCCCAAGAAAAGATCTTAACATAAATGTCATGAACAAAACAAATCTCGCAAGTCAGCTTGTAGAAATCATGTCTAAATATCGACACTTGGCATACACTAAGTAACTCGATAGATGAAGAGTGCTACAATAACTTGGCACCAACTAAGTGCTATAGTAACTTGGCATATTAAGAGTGCTATAGTAACTTGGCACATGAAGAGTGTTATAGTAACTTGGTACATGCAGAGTGCTACAGTAACTCAGCACATGAAGAGTGCTACAGTAACTTAGCACATGAAGATTGCTACAATAACTTGGCACCAACTAAGTGCTATAGTAACTTGGCACCAACTTGCAAAATTAACAAAAATTGAGCAGGATAACAAGGCAACCTAGGATGCTCCTACATTAGACAATTAGGGTTGAAAGAAATGATTCTCCTGAATCATTGAGATGTCCCAACCTGAGCTAAATCCAACTCAAATTGAGAAATCCATGAAGCATCTTCAATAGGTCTATTATTCCACTTCACCAAATATTCATAGTAATCCTTTCCTCTTGTACTATCTAATTCAATATATGTTCAATTTCTTCAATCTGCTTCTTAGGATAATCATCTGATATAACAACTTCATCCTCTGACTCATGATACTTATACAAATTAGCAATATTGAATATAGGAGATATATCCATGTCATCAGGTAACCGAACTTCATAAGCATTACCACTGTCAAAATTCTTCAAGATCTTACAAGGTCCAAATTTCTTCATCTTTAGCCTACTGTATGTTCCAACTGTGAATCTTCCTTTCTTGAGATGAACCATCACCTCATCACCAACTTGAAAATCATGGTGTCTTCTAGACTGATTAACATTCTCCTTATAATTGTGATTACTTTGTTCCAACCTCAACTTCACTTCCTTATGCAAAGACTCCATAAAATCAACAAATTTAGCTTGTGCCAATACCATCTCCCAATTACTGGGCTTATTTCACAACTAAACATCTTAGCAAATTACCCAAGCTTCTATTCACAACTTCTATCTGTCCATCTATCTGTGGATGGAATGTAGAACTAAACTTCAACTCAATACCCATCTTCTTCCACAAAGTCTACCAAAAAACTTACTGTCTCTATCTAAAATAAGACTTCTTGGTAATCCATGCAATCTCACAATCTCTTTAAAGAAAAAGTTCAGCAACATGCTCAACATTTGATGTCTTCTTACATGGTATGAAATGAGCCATCTCAAAAAATTTGTCCACTACAACAAATATAGAATCATACCCCTTCACTGTCTTAGGCAATCAAAGAACAAAATCTATACTAATGTTAGTCCAAGGTTTCTCAGGACAGTAATAGGTGTGTACCAACCAATATTTTGACTCACCCACTTTGCAACTTGACAAATTCCACAACTCGTTACAAATTTTTGAACTTCTTTATACATTTGTGGCCAATAATACTTCTCTTTCAGAAAACTCAATGTCTTATCAATTTCAAAATGTCTAGGAATACACAACTAAATACCTTTGAACAACATACCTTCTTGAATGAAATATTCATCATACTTACTTATGTGGCCTATTATATTTGATGCTCTACACTCTCTCCATGCCTCAGAAAAATCAAGATCAACATCATACAATTCTTTCATTTCATCAAAACCAAGAACTTCAACCTTCATTTCAATCAACAAAGAATGTCTTCTACTCAATGCATCAACAACTCTATTAGTAACTCTAATCTTATACTTGATGAAAAATGTAAAACTTTGCAAATACTCAACCCACTTCATATGTCTCTAATTCAATTTATGTTGACTTCCCAAGTATTGTAAATCTTTATCACCAGTATCTAGTACAAACTCTTTAGGAATCAAATAATGTTTCTACTTCTTCAAGACTTAAACAATAGCATAAAACTTTTGATCATATACATAATATTTCTTTTTAGCATCATTCAACTTTTCAGTAAAGAAAGTAACAAATTTTCCTTCTTGCCTTAATACAGCTCCTATTACATTACCACTTGCATCACATTCAACTTGAAATACTTTGTTGAAATTAGGCAAAACCAATACAGGTAATTCAACAACCTTTTGTTTCAAAGTCTCAAAACTCTTATCAACACCATGTGTCCACTTGAATTCCTTTTGGCCTCCCCTCATTATTGCAGTCATAGCATTACAAATAGCACTGTAATTCTTTATAAACTTTCTTTAAGAACTAGCCAAACCATGAAATGATGTTACCTCACTCACATTCTTAGGTGTAGGCCATTCCAAAATTTCTTTAACCTTCTTAGGATCCATCTCAATCCATCAGCTGAAATCACAAATCCTAGATACACAATCTCCTCTTGCATAAAAGAACACTTTTTTAGATTAATGAGCAATGTTTCCTCTTTCAACCTCTGCAATACTTGTCTAATATGCTCAAGATGTTCTTCCTTAGTCTTGTTGAATATCAAAATATCATCCAAATAAACAATCACAAACTTATCCAAGAATCTTTTCAAAACTTCATTCATCAACCTCATGAAAGTACTAGGTGTATTAGTCAAACCAAAAGGTGTAACCAACCATTCATACAAACCATCTTTTTTCTTGAAAGCAGTCTTCCATTCATCACCTTCTCTAATTTTGATCTAATGATAGGCACTCTTCAAATCAATCTTGGTAAAATACTTTTCTCCACTCAAACAATCCATTATGTCATCCATCCTTAACATATGAAATCTATATTTCACTATTATCTTGTTAATAGCTCTAGAATTAGTACACATTCTCCATTCTCCATTATTTTTGGGTGCTAATACAATAGGTATAGCACATGGACTCAAGCTTTCTCTAATCAAACCTTTCTACAAAAACTCATGCACTTGTCTGTTAAGTTATCCATTCTCTATAGGTGTCAATCTATATGGTGATTTGTTTGGAAAACTAGCTCTAGGAATCAGATCCATACAATGACTTATACTTCTTACAGGAGGTAAACCATCAGGAATATCATTAGCAATAATGTATTTTTACTCATTCAACAATTCTGTAATTTCTACTAGTACTCGACTATGACTATCTATTGTCACTTGTTCATTACTAGCTTCTATTGCTCAGTCATTACTACCAACACTCAGTCCTCTAGGAACTATGGAAAAACAGACTTGATTCCTTTTCATTTCCTTTTAAAATTGTTTCCCATTAACCATGTAAATATTTACTACAGTACAATTAACCTCATCTGGACTTTCAATCAAAGGCATCAATGTTTGTTTCTTCCCATTTGCCCAAAGAGTATATTGATTCAATCTTCCATCATGTACATCATATCTATCATATTGCCAAGGTCTACCCAACAAACTATGACAACAATCCATGGGCATAATATCACAAAAAAAAGCATCAAAGTAATGTCCAATTTTAAACTTCACAAGGCATTTCTCACTTACCAATATCTTATGCTCATCTTTGATCCATGAAACATGATAAGATTTGGGATGTTTCCGCCTTTACAACTGCAACTTTATAACCATGTCTTCTGATGTCAAATTTGTAGAACTTCCACTATCAATGATCACTTTGCAACATTTTCTAGCCATCTTACGTGTTGTCTTGAAAAGACTTCTCCTTAAAATAGGTTCCTCATCACTTCCCTTATTACATAAGGTTCTTCTCACCGTCAAATTTTCTCCAGCCTCAGGTCCACTTGGTGAACTCTTAATGTATTCTTGAATAAAAACATTTCTATTATTATGTCCACTTTCGAAGGATCTACATTCAAAAGATCTATGCCCTTCTTTGCCACATCTAAAACAATTACCATGAAATCCACCTCTAGAATAAGAATTACCTCTTCCTTCGTAAGAATTAGTACCTCCTCAATAAGAATTACCACTTTTCCATTCGATCTTGCCTTTGTCATCATTCTTCCATTCAAATTTTCCTTTATCTTGCATAGAACTATCAGATCTACCACTTTCTCCATAAGATCTACCTTTGCATCTCTGGAATCTACCACCTCTACCTCTTTGTCTTTGTTCATGCTTCTTTTTCAATATCTCCTTCTCTTTCAAGGCATATTGATGTGCTTCTTCTAGACTTTCCAACTTCACAAAACTTATTTCATCTTCAATTTTGGATCTCAATCCATTAATGTACCTTGCAATTTTCTCAACATAATCATCTACATGTCCAGATCTTATGTCCAATCTATAGAATTTCTCTGTATATTCTTTCACAGTCATGTCTTTTTGTTTCAAATTTTGCATCTTTCTCAACAGGCTAACTTGGTAATTAGTAGGAAGGAATTTATTCTTTACCTTGTTCACCATCTTTGGCCAAGTTCTAATCTTCTCCTTTCCTCTCCTTTGTTTATTAGTTTGCAAGTGCTCCCACCATAGTGATGCATGACCTTTCAGCCTAGTGACTGCAACCTTCACCTTTCTATTATTAGGAGTGTTTTCATACTCAAAGAACTTCTCCATATCATAGATCCAATCTATCACAGCATTGGTATCCAATTTTCCATCATAGGGAACAACTTCTACAATAGGCTTTGAATTTTCCCTAGACAACACTCGCAACAATCTTTCCTCATCTTGATCCTCTTCAAGTTCTGGATTATGATTTGGTGTTGCTGCTTCATCATCACTTACATCATCAAGATGTGCTCCTCTCCTTTGGGCTATCTCCATAGCATCTAATCTGGCTGCAATTTGGCTTAACTAATCCAATATAGCACCATCAACATTTCTTCTACCATGAACCATCTTTACAAATTAGGTTCCTACAAGATTGTAACCCTCTGCAAGTTATAGGTTAGATCCGTAGATCTGCCACCCTACAACCAAATCCAAATTAGGGTTCTACATAATCCAATCTCCACAAGGATAAACCTCAAGCTCTAATACCAACTAACATAGGAAAAATGATGAATAACTAGGGCCAAAGGCTCACCCAGCTGTCCAAACCACCCTACAAGAGTTAACACAATGGAAGCAAACACAAATAAAAACAACCAAAGGAGGAAGAAGAGTGAAATACTTTTATTGGTTCATCAAAATATCTTCATACATGCCTAGTTGTAAGGCCTTCTAGGTTATGGCCAATTAAAAATGCATTCACATTTAATGATCCAACTACAAATTCACACATTCAATTCTGCTCCCTAATCCTCTTCTCTAAAATTACCTAACTCTAAGCCTAAAAACTCTATATATACTTGCCAAAATGGCTTACATATTATTCTAGAACATTACATAAGAGGAGGGTGGACCCAACAATGGTCTAGACACATCCCAAGAAAAGATTTTAACATAAATATTGTGAAAAAAAAAATCTCACAAGTCAGCTCGTAGAAATCACATCCAAATACTGACACTTGGCATACATTGGGTAACTCGGCACATGAAGAGTGCTACAATAACTTGGCACATGAAGAGTGCTACAATACCTCGACACATGAAGAGTGCACAGTAATTCAACACATGAAGAGTGCTATAGTAACTCAACACATGAAGAGTGCTATAGTAACTTGGTAAATGAAGAGTGCTACAATAACTCAGCACCAACTAAGTGCTATAGTAACTCAACACCAACTAAGTGCTATAGTAACTCGGCACCAACTTGCAAAATGAACAAAAATTGAGCAGGATAACAAGGTAACCCAGGATTCTCCTACATCACAAAGACCTGCCAATTCTAGGTATTATCAAGGATTGTAGGTATGGTTTGTACTTCTACCTTTGATAAGTCAACAAAGGTTATGTGATTAGGCTTTATAGGAATATTTTCCAAAATGTCATCCATCTTGTTATTACTCATATCCTTCCACATTATCCCAAAGGCATAAAAAGCTTCTATCATATCCCAAACAACATTTCTATATTGTTTCAATATTTTGTTCTTGGAGACATATATTCCTCTTACTTGGGAAACAATTAACTTAGAATCACTAATGACATAGAAGCACTTGATACCATGTTTGTGAGACAATCTTAATCTTAAAAGTAAAGCCTCATACTCTACTATATTATTTGTACATGGAAATTTTTAATTAAAAGATAACTTATAAGTGCAACCATTAGGAGAAATCAAAAGAATACCTACCACTAATCCTTCCTTGTAGTAAGCTCCATCAAAGTACATTGTCCATAAATCACCCATTTTTTATTCTGACTAAACTTTGACTTCAATAGGTGACTTAGTTTTTTCTTTCTATAGTACCAAAACTTCAGCCCTAAATACATTAGCATTGTTTTTTACAAAACATGTTATGTAATCTTCAATTTCTTGCTCAATCATATAGACACTTTTAGGCTTCCTATTTACTTTTACCAACTTATCATCAATCTAAAAAGTTTCATATGATAAATCAAATTGAAGACTTCCTCCTATTGTTGCACTCCATTTCCTAGATAACAACATCCTATATTATGTTGGGATATCTACAACTAGTACACTCATTATTATTTTATTAGAATAAGAAAATAACTTGTAAGACAATCCATTTATTGTTCCTATCATAGTAACTTATCTTTTATCCATAGCACAACATCTACCCTGAGCAGTGTCTACTTATAATCCCAATTCTTTCATTACCTCAAAAGGAATTGCTATATTTGATGCTCCAAAATCAATCATACAATTCTTCAATGTTTTTCCATTTACAATAACAGTTAAGAAAAAGGGGTGAACACTTCCCAAACATTGATTTAATGAATCATCTAGATACATGGGTGGAATTTGAGACATAAAAACTTCAATTCTAATTCTCTCTTAGGATCATCAGGGATATTATTGGAATTACAATCATGAATAATCTTATCATCTACTCATTTGACCCATGCTATGGCTTTATTCTTATGTTCAAGGATCCTTAATAATTCTGACAAAGGAATTTTTTCTATGATTTGAGATAATACAGACAACATATCAATTGGAGAGACAATGGGATTAAATATATACACACCTTTTATTTCCTTTTTCTTGTTAAATGAACTTGCTATGTTTTGGTTCATCTACTTTTCATTCACAGTAGTAACCACCAATGACCTCTCTTCTTTTTTCCTATCATTGGTTTCAGCTTGAGGACATATTACAATATCCCCTTCCTTCGCTTCCTACTTTTTATTTACAATCTTAACCTTGATATTACATTTTTCCTTAGCTTTATTTATTTTTTCCTTCATCAAATTAGTTTTCTTGACAAAAACATAAGAAACTATGCTCCCTTTAGTGTTTTGGAACATACCCCTAGTTTGTACTTGGGAAACCATAGTTTCTATTATTTCATCAATCTCCTCCTTGGTAGGCATCCTTAAAATTACCTCATCCTTTGATGTGACAAAATTACAACTTGTGTCTTCCCCTTCATCTTCCTCTAAGAAGATGCTAGTGTACTCCACTATGGAACTATATTCTTTCATGAATATCATTATCATTGTCATCAAAATTAGAGACATCATCATAGAATGACTCAAACATGTTTCATCCTAAGTCTTTGTTACCATTCTCATGATTATACTATTCCTCACCTTAATGCAACAAAAAATTATTCTAGTACATGAGATAACTAACAAACTATACAACATTGAGGGTCATCAAACTTGTTAAAATTTTCCTTTAGCAAGGGATCAAAGGTATTTTTTCATTATCCTTTTTAGTAGGAGGGAAAATAGGTTTCCTATCCTTCCACTGGGTGGTATAAGGGAAATTTTTCTTTCTATTTTTTCTACTAAAATTGATCAACTATGGCTTATGACTAGTATTTTCTTTGTGGTCATTTCCCACTTGAGGATTCATGTTCTTCAATATAGTCAGCATTTGATCTACCTTATCTTCCACAAGTTTCTTATTAGCAGGAGACTTATCACCTTATTTCTTGTTGCTATGAGGATTGAAAAGCTTAGGATCATCTCTTCTTCCAATTTTTCTAGAGGTCTTACTATTATTTTCAATGTTCACAGCCATTCTAAGGGCATCTCTTAACGTTCTAGGATCTTTACCCCTTAAAATGTAAGCCATTTTGTTGTCAAAAGGATTGAAATAGGTAGTAAGGAAAATATTCTCCTCCAACCTCATTGATGTATAGCATCACAAAAAACCAAATAATCATTTAAGGTCTTGATGATCTAATCTTCATTGAAATAACTGAGAAGAGGCAAATACTACTTGTTTGCTTCCTTTAACAAACAACTTCAATACTATCCCAAGTTTTACAATTTCCAAGAATTGAGTTATTTGACCTAGTAAACTCAAAACCAAAATTTCTAGAAACAATAAAGTTTGTAGATAACTATAGTAACTATCACCTCACCAAATCTTGTAGTTTGAGGACCCCATTTGATTCCTTAAACAATTATTGTTGTAGACTACAAATTCTGGTCCATATCCCTATCATAATTCAAAATTAAAACACCTAACCTTGCCTAGGGCATCCCATATATTTAGAAAAATGAATCCAAATGAAACAAAAAAAAATTAAAAATTAAACTTATATGAGTCTAGTTTCAAAATGTTTCAGCCATTAGATCTTTCACTTTATAAATCATTCTACAAGCTCAAATCATTGTTTGCAACTTCAACATCAATCCTTAAAAATCAGTCTTTACTCAATTACACATAACTTACACAAATCTGAATTAAAACAACTAAAACCAATTGGAAATGAAAGATAATTTACATATATTTCCAATGAATATTATTAGAGGTCCTAAATCTCCACAATGTCTCTATACCAGATGCTGTAACATGATTGTATTCAAGGAATATCAAATCTACAAATACCCACTTCCACCAAAACCCTCATAACTTATTCGTTTCTTTAGAAAATTGAATCAAACCAAAATAATGAGAAGGATGATTCATAATTATATCTATCCATTACTATATTACATGGTTTTGAGGCTGTATAGGTCCATATAAGGAATCGAAACAACACTAAAACTAAAAGACCAATCAAAACAACAACAACAGAATGCACCAAAAACATATCAAAATATTTCCTCTTCTCCAAATATAATTTGGTTCGACCATAAAATTTTATTTATATAAATTTGAAATTTAGGAACCTTTTTAACTACCCCTAAGACCAACCATCTACCTTTTTACATCATTTTTGTAATGTTAGCAACTTTTTCCATGTTGCATTTTACAACTTTTTATGCAACTTTTACATTTTTGAAAAAATGACTTCAAAACTTTTTCAAACCTCCCTATAAATATCTAAATGGAATATTTAAGAACTTGTATAATTATTTTACCCTTACATGGATCTTTTACACAAATTTGACCATGTATACCTAAACATGACCTATTTGACAACTTGAGCAATATTATGCACATGCTTACATTTTTTGTCAACAACTTCACAAATATATTCAAAATGAATAAATACATCATATAATTGATTTTAAATGACTCAAAAAACTTATATATATCATAGTGACATCTAGGATTAGGTGCTCCTACACCATACTACCAGCCTTGAAAATTTTTCAAGTCTCTTGGAAAGGTGTGCCATAACCTGCAAAAAATTATAACAAAAATCGTCATCTTTAACTTCCTTTTCCTTTTCCTCTTCATGCCTTTATCACCATCATATTTTCCCTTAATGACATTGGACTATCCTCAAAAATAATCTTCTCAAATACTCCTATTAGTGGAACATTAATGGCTACAACTCCCATGGTGCCTTATCAGTCAGAGATCCACATTTACCATGCTGCTTCAAACTCACCACAACAACTCACCCATGTGCCTCACCTAGGAGTCCTCATCTTTGCCTCTCTACCTAGTCTCTTGGAAATCAAATGGACCACTCCTTTACCCTAGACCTTCTCTTGGTTCTTGACAACCTTTTAGCATCTCTACAGACAACCCGACCTTCACATGTAGCAAGATGGATGAGCACCTACAACCAAAACTCATCAACAAAATAAATACCAAATATCCAAGGTCCTAATGTGGATTGCCTCCCTTGGTGGTTCTCTACCCACACATTCAATTTCTTCATCCATTATTTCATTCACTTCATAAATCATTCTACAAGCACAAATAATTGTGTATAACTTCAATGACAATCCTTAAAAACTAGTCTTTACTCAATTACACATAATTTACACAAATATAAATGAAAACAACTCAAACCAATTGGAAATGAAAGTTAATTTACATATCTTCCAAATAAATATTATTAGGGGTCCTGAGTCTCCACAATGCATTTGTACCACATGTTGTAACATGATTGTATTTAAGGAATCTCAAATCTACAAATACCCACTTTCACCAAAATGCTCATAACTTATTCATCTCTTTATAAAATTGAATCAAACCAAAATAATGAGAAATATAATTCATCATTATATCTATCCATTACTATATTGCATGGTTTCTAGGCCATATAGGTTAGTACAAGGCCTAGAAACAACACTAAAACTAAAACACCTTAAAATATTTCCTCTTCTCCAAATTTAATTTGGTTCAACCATAACATGGTATTTATATCCATTTGAAATTTATTAACCTTCCTAACTACCCCTAAGACCAACCATCTACCTTTTTATATCATTTTTGTAATGTTAGCAACTTTCTCAATGTTGCATTTTACAACTTTCTATGCAACTTTTACATTTTTGACAAAATGAATTCAAAATTTTGTCAAAACTCTCTATACATATCTAAATGGAATATTTAAGGCCTTTTACTTTTACCCTTCCATGGGTCTTTTACACAAATTTGACCATGTAAACCTAAACATGACCTATTTGACAACTTAAGCAATATTGTGCACATGCTTACATTTTTTGTCAACACCTATACAAATGGATTCAAAGTGAATCAATACATCATATAATTGAGTTTGAATGACTCAAAAACCTTATATATCTCATAGTGACATCTAGGATTAGGTTCTCATACACCACTCATTACTTGGAATAATTTGTACTTCCCCTTTTGAAATATAACATTGAAGTTAAATGTAGACTCATTTTGAATTTTCTTTATATTGTTGAATTCATTCAATATAAAGCTAGCATTGGTATTATCTCCATCTCATTCTTTGAAAATTTTCTCAAAATCTTCTCATGAACTAACACTATTATTTGGCAGTCTTCTATACCAATCTATGGCATCTTCTATAAGGTAGTGTACAAATAGTTTTATGAACACATCCTCATGTTCAAATTCACAATCATTCAACACATCCTTAAAATTCCTAAGGTGTTCCTCACCACTGACAACATTTTTTCCAAAAAAATTTGAAGCCATATCCCTAAGATAATTTGGAATAGGGTTTGGATGACCAGGAATACCTAAGAAGGATATTTTCTTATATCTCTCTAGATACATAGGTCTCTTTGTAAAACCTACAAGACCAACAAAACTAGATCCAATAACTTGGGTCTAAATATTTATTTCTAGTAGTTGAACACTAGTTTGTTGCGCTACTATGGTGAAAGAAGAAGAAGGGCTAGTTTGGGAATTAATTCTATTACTAGCTATGGGTCCACATGGTGTATTAGAAGGCATTCCTAATGAGGATTGACTTTGGTTTGTATTCAGACCAAAGGTAGACATAAAAAATTGAATTGTCTTCCTTATTTATGTTGCTTGAGTCTCATTCTCTACCTTCTCAAGTTCCTTAGCTACATCCTCTGACTCCTTTCTATCCTTCTCTAATTCTAGGTATATTTTTGACATGGTAGGGACATTCTTGGATCTAACAGTGAGTTCATTTATCTTGACAATAGTTAGCTTCTACTTACCTTTATCATTGGCTTTAGTGGTAAGATCAATTACTTGGATTTCACTCTCCTTTCCAATAGGCTTATATGGCTAGATTTGTACAACCAGTGAACCTTCTTTTTCTTGTTCAATCCACTCATACTCCTGAACTTTAGATCTCATACCCACAACATCTCCAAATAGATATGGATGCAATGAAGTAGATATATCTTCTTATTTCTTTTTTTTTTGTAGACAAGTCTTTATCCTAAACAAGTTGTCTCTCTCAATAAGAGCATTCATGGTAATTTTCTCTTTCTCCTTTTTGAAACAAATGTGTTTGGAATCTTCTTCAAAAACTCTTTGCCTAAGTGCTTCTACTTCTATCAATAGATCATCAAGATCAATAATAGCTATTTTTGACTTTATTAGGTCACTCAGGTCAATGAGGTTTCTCTCGATAAATGGAACATGTTTAGGATGAGATCTACTTAACTAAATGTTTCTGGGTCTTAGATGCTAGTTTATTCCTTCTCAACCACCTAGTCTAAAATATAGTATCTCCCATGGATGACACCATTTTATTTTGGTAAAGATGCTATTATTTAAAAGGAATTATAAAAAGATTGCCTAGAAGCCTAGTACGCTCAAACTTAGAAATATATGATAAAACTTCTTTCTCAACTATGGACTAGTATTGTGGATTATCTCTGGGCTTCCATGTATGACTAGACTTCCCTTTCTTTTTAGGCTAAACTTTCTTACCATCTTTTGGTAATTATGTATACAAAGGAGTTTCTAGGTTTTTCCTCACATATTCATTTTTTTCCTTCTATCAGCCATTTCTTTCTTACTTATAATATGAGCACTAGTTAGCAAAACCTTCATTGAGTCACCACCCACTAGGGGAAAAGAACATTATTGGCTAGAGTAGACAAAAATTTCATGATAAAAATGAATTCTAAAAATAGATCTAACACAAGGGCCTAATCTAGAAAGACTTTAATATTGTATACTTTGGGAAATGTGAACTCTACTCTGCAGAGAAGGCACCATTTTAGAAAAAACCCACATCACTTTCCTCCTATTGATTTGGAATTTTCCTTTTAAATTCCTAAGGTTTGTCACTAGAAAGAAAAAAAATACAAACATAGGCAAAATGCAAGAGATTGTAGTGATTTAGGACATGGGTTTCTTTGAACAACTCCCTAGTAAAGTTACCATTTTGTTGGTGTTTTAAAACTACATGCCTTAAAACAACATTAGAATGAAGAATGAAAGTGCATACTTAGGGGATAGCTATTTGCAATGCTCAACAAGAACTCATTCAGATCTAGACCAACTTAACAAAGCACAAAGGGGATTTCTACACTTTAGGCTTTGCAGGACCAAGGCCAAGTGTACCTAGGGATTAGATTTCTTATTATTTGGTTTTCCTTACATAGTATTCATCCCTTATAGCAAAAAATGGTCAAGACTCTTCTAGAAATTGTAATCAACTTGTTGATTTATAGTAGCCAACTATAAGTTCAAAGAAATCTATAATAATAAGTGAGTGACCAACATGTAATTCTCTATTACAACCTTTTAGGTAATTAATTTTGATTAGACTGTGGATTATGAAACCAAATGACTATATAAATTTGCATATTAATTAATGATCAGTGCCTTATCCATTATCATACAAAGTCACATCACTAATATTGACCTATTTAATTGACTTGAAATTAAATTTATCACCTTTAACCCTAAATCCCATTCTTATGATATCTCTCACATGCACTCATAAATCCTATCAATTCACAAAAGCACTTAATTTCTTGAACTAAAAGCAACAATGAACTAACATACATCCTATCCAAGTTGTATTAAATTGAAAGAACTTTTCTCATTCAATCTCAAAGTTACAAATATATGAAAAAGGAGAAAAAAATTTAGAGACACATATACTCATAACTTCCTCTTGTATTTATCTTCCTTGGAAATAATACATTACTGATATAAAACTAAGAGTAACTCAAAGTTTGACAGATTTGTTATTCAATATTCATAATGTTCTTAGAATACAAAATTTGAGACAACATATGATTAACATGAAAACTGGACCAACTATAAATACCATAATCACTAAAAAATAACAAAACTTGGACCCTAATTCCACAACTTGAAAATCCTTTTATAGACAAGGATTGCAGCAAGCTTTAGATGGGAGGGCACATGTCAAAATTTGGTTCAAAAAATAAGTACAAAAATATTTCAAATACTATTTTCTTTCCAAACATTCTTTGTACTTGGACAAAATTGGGGAAATAGTCAAAAAATTGGTAGGTAACAACTTTCTTCAGGTATCTTTAATATAAGTATCTCTACATCTTAACAACCTATCATTTTCAATGTCCTTTATTTACTTTGTCTATTCTACCTTCTAGTTGTGACTTTACCTATTTAATCATTGTTCCTAGATGGCAAGGCCTTTATGCCAGCTATGATTGCCAAGATAGCTATGTCAGTTATAACATCTAGCCATGTGGCATCTCTAATTCCATTTAGCTCTTCAAGGAACTTATTCCACTTAGCATCCATGATGCCTTTAACCTCTACAGTTACCTTGCCCATTTCTAGTTCCAATTTATACAACACATCAATTAAATCATACACTGCCACAATATTTGCATCACCATTGGAATAAGCCAAAAACCTAGCATGATTTAGAATGTCATCAAAAAAATGACCATTATTGGCACTCCTTTACTCCTTTTTCATCTAAAATACTAGGCACAAAATTTTGATCTAATTTTAGGATCTAGAAAATTATATGCTAAGTGAAACTGCACAAAGGTGTACAGATGCTTAATGTCTAAAGTATAACTAAAAAGACATTAAATATTAAAATAACATGATCAATAGAAAGATAGAGTTATATCACCAAAGATAGAGAAAAGAGAGAGAAGAGAACCAATTTGATTACAAAGTTCATTTGACCTAAGCGGACTACATCTCTGGGTCTAACTCAACTGAGTGATCAATGTATTATTGATGCTACCAAAGTTGATTTACACCATACTATAGTCCATCCACAAAGTCATTATACAAATCCTGACTCAAACCACCTTGTATACAAGCCCTCAAAGGTGCAAGACTAGTTTCTAAAGAGTAAGAAAGACTTTTCTTCAAAGGGCTTTACTACAGAGATAAAAGACCATTATATCATCGCCTTCATGAATTCTTCTGATTAGAGAAACTCTCACGTTCCTCTTGGCATCAACTAAATCAAATGTGAATGCCCCCTAAATGCTTTACATAAGCCCCTTTTTATACACAAAAGTTATCCAAAATAGGCCAAAACCTCCAAAACTATAATTTTTTTATTTAAAACATATTGTCCCAATAATACCCCCTTTAAAAATTCTAGTTAATTCTCTACCATGTAATTTAGGGGGTTTGTTTTAAACGATATCCTTATTTTATTAAGGATAGATGAGACAAGTAAATAGGTCAAAATAAATTAGTCCCAAAAATATTTTAAGTTCTATAGATAGCACAACAATTATGCATAGTTTTGGTAGTGTAGTGGTTGGAGGATCAAATCTCACTGGCCTCATTCTATCTTTGAGTGCATTGGTTAATAACAATAATGGTTTTAGTGGCAAAGGCACTTGCTTGAGGTCAAGGCATCATGGGTTCGAATCCCACATTTGGAAATTTTATGTAATGTCCCCACTTTAGCAGTTGTCCAGTTGTGTGATTGTTAGCCTTTTATTTTATCTTATGTTATTTTATTTATCCCACATTTCTTATGTAAAGTGATCAACCCTATGAAGTAGAAATAAAAGGAGAGCTTGTGGCTAATTTAGAGCTTGTGGCTAATTTTAGGCGGGTTAAATATGAGAAAAATTTGGATACGAGAACTATGAATCTGTTCTTAGCATTAGAGGATGTCTATCCTCTCTTGTGACATTCTAGACATCATTCCCTTGGGGTTTGACCTTTGGAATTCATTGCTATTAGCTTTATTAATAGGTAGCTTGGGTGCACTTCCAGCTATAGGAAGATTGGGTGTTTTCTCATATCATTCCCACTCCTTGTTTGATACATATGCCATTGCAAAGGGATGATTTTACATGTTATAATGTTGGAGTAATTAGTGAGTAGAAAAGTTTGCTATGTATTTGATTTTATTAATTTGAAAACTAATATTATTTAAACAATAGTTCAATCTTTAGTTTGCATAAATTTCTTCTTGTTCATGTTATGTGGTTTCAAATCTATGCGAAGACATTAAAATCTCTATCACTAGTTGGTTCAATTTTTGGGCATTTTCAAGGTGCCCATTATAGTGGCATCAAAGCTATAAGTCTTGGTATACTATGGAGGTCTTATAGGGAATTTGGAACAATCAGATAGAGGGAAAAGTGTTTGACAAAATGTCAAAACACTAAAATCAGAAATTAAAAAGGCTAAGCAATTATGTTTGAGCATGTGAAAGGGGCTTTATAATTTTTGCAATACTAGAGTAAGATGAAGTATCAGTTTAGACTTGTAGAGTGAATAGTCTAGTTCATCCATACAAAGGGACATACAATCCAGTCATATAGACATAGAGGAGATATTCTTTGAACAAGACAGTAGTATGGGTGACCAAGATGACATGAATACAGGATTCGGTGGAGGTAGGAATTGTTTAGATTGTGTAGCACAAATCTTAGATCTAGCACTAGTTATCATCCATAAAAAGATGGGAAGAAGAAGATTGTGAATAAATGGGTGGAAGAATATTCAAGGAACTATGTGACTACACAACAGAGAGCTTGGGTCAAATGGCTACATATGGGAGAGTATTGTTATAACACCACTTATCATATGTCCATCAAGATGACTCCATTCATGGTATTGTATGGTTATTCAACACCTAGCTTCATGGATCTAGTTATGGGGGATAGTAGAGTGTCAAAAGCCAAAGACTTCTTGTAGGACAGTTAGGATATTTTGAGGGTGCTAAGGGAGAATATACAACGAGCCCAAAATTAGTAGAAGTTGTATGTTGATCAACACTAGATAGAGTGCAGTTTTGAGGTTGGTGATATGGCTTACTTGACACTACAACCATATAGAAAGTCATTGCTTAAGAAGAGCAGAGAAAACAAGTTGAAGCCTAGGTTTTATGGTCCCTAGAGAGTGATTCATAGGGTGGGTAAGGTTTCCTATGAGATTGATCTTCCAGAGGGAAGTTGGATGCATAATGGGTTTCATGTCTCAAGGCTTAAGAAAGCCAGTAGTTAGAGAGTTGTGATTTCTATAGATTTACCACCATTAGATGAGGAGGGGAAGCTTGTATTGATTCCTGAGGCTATTTTGTATACTAGGTAGAGGACTCTGCAAAACAAGGTGATTAAAGAATATTTAGTCAGATGGAGAGGCATGCCAAAGGAAGATGCTACTTGGGAGAGTGAGTAGGTGTTCAAAAAATAGGACTGGGAATGCTTGAGGACAAGAAATTTCAAGGGGGGCAGACGATAATGTCCCCACTTTAGTAGTTATCTAGTTGTGTGATCATTAGCCCTTTATTTTATTTTTATTTTATTTTATTTATCCCACATTGCTTGTCAAAATTGGTCAACCCTATGAAGTAAGAATAGAAGGAGAGCTTGTGGCTATTATTAGGCAGGTTGAATATGAGAAGAAATTGGATATGAGAGTTATAGTCCTATTCTTTGCATTAGAGGACATTTATCCTCTCTTGTCACATTCTAGACATCATTCCCTTTGGGTTTGAACTTTGGAATTCATTGCTATTAGCTTCATTAATAGGCATCTTGGGTGCATTTCCAGCTACAAGCAGATTGGATATTTTCTCATATCATTCCCACTCCTTGTTTGATACGTATGCCATTGTGAAGGGATGATTTTACATGTTATAATGTTGGAGTAATTAGTGAGAAGAAAAGTTTTCTATGTATTTGATTTTATTAGTTTGAAAACTATATTTCAATAATAGTTCAAAGATTCAATTTGCATAAATTTCTTCTTGTTCATGTTATGTAGTTTCAAATCTATGCAAAGACATTAAAATCTCTATTAGTAGTTGGTTTAGTTTTTGGGCATTTCTAGGGTGCCCATTACATTTTTTTTATAATAGTTCAATTGTCCTATACTCAAGCCGTTATGTGGTATCACATGGCATTGCCATGTGGGACACTCTTAGTCATTCTTCAAATGTCACGTGTCCAAGTTTGATTGGACAAAACTGTCTAATGTGCTAGATCTTCATCATGTCACATGTCAAACACTGATTGGTAGATAAGCCACATTATTTTCTACCATGTCAACATGCTGACATCATCATAATAATGTTTTTCACCTCAACTTCAAATTGCCATAACTTTTGAAATCCATTTCCATTCCCATATCCATTTTTGATGAAATCAATGTTATTAGGAAGCTCTCAACATATCTTTAATTTGAAATCCATTGTTGACTACTTTTGAGATGATCATATTTTCACCTTTTTGATGGCCTCGGTGTGAGATTTTGATGAAAACTTTGATTGACCATAACTTGAGCAAATGAACTCTTGTTGAGCCCATTCAAGTTCCATAATGTTAAATTTGACGAGTTCTTCAATTTGGCACTACTTCCAAGAGATTTTGGAACACTTAAATTTTTAGTGGCAGATCCACCTGGATCAAATTTGGAGTTCCTATAGAAATTACTTTCATCTTATTTTGAATTAATTGTAATTTCGCTACAAAGAAACCATTCAATTCCCTTGCCTTATGAATTAATTTTCTAATAGAAATAATCATCCCTTTTGGTAAATCTTTCTTCTGTGTTAGCATGGGTACAAGGCTTCCAAAAAATTGAGTGTATGGGCTACATGTGGTGAACGAGGGAGACAATAAGGAGATTTCCTCATAACATTAGAATTCAACCCCCTACAAAATAATGTAATTGCTATGTACATTTTATGAGGCATACTTCATAGAATTTATTTTATGAATCAACAAATTCTTTATAGTTTTGATATCTATCTCTTTGCTTGATTCCAATTCCTCTTCATAAGTAGCCATGTACTAGCCCATTACATCCCTAGTTTCAAGTGCATAGCCATTTGCTTTCACACCTTTATCTTCAATCTAAACTGTAGGCCTAGCAGTGTTCTTCAATGTGACTATCTAATTTTGTAACTAAAGGCTCCTCTGTTCTAAGACATACATTTTCTTCATCTCCTCTTCATAGTGCCTCCTTATATTAATATACCTCTCATAGGCTCCATCTAGTTGTTATTCTATTACATCAATTATATTCTTTCCTAGCAAAGATGTTGTATTCATCACTCCATAAATCTACTTTTTGGATGGCATGAAGTCATCACTCCAAAAATATACTACTGGATGTAGAATGGAGATTCCAAACGATCACATTTCGTCTAGGGGATTCTTTCATTTCCATGAGAGTAGGATTTTCATCTATGGAGCCAAGCTCCATATTTCCATGGTTTGAGCATCAATTCTATAGCCAAATCCTCTCAGCTCTCCTTGTTAATTCACATCTTCAAAAGAGATAATTTTCTCTTGTCTTCTCATCTAATCAAGCAAGAAAGAGGAATTGATATCTCATCCTAGAAAAAAAATCATACTACTTCTTTGTATCAACTCTCTTTCCTCTTCTACAGTTAGAGTTCCACTTGCAAGATAATACCCTTGTAGCTTTTTTACCATTTCTCCTACCTTTTCACTATAGTCACCTCGCTTCATTTGAAAGTATGATTCATTTTCTTAAAATTTTAATAAGAATATTCTGAATTCTCTTATTTCTATAAAGTTCTCATCATTCCTAAATTATCTAGCTTCAACAATTATGTCATCCACCATTTTAGCTTGAAGCTCCAACTTCTTTTCCCTTTGCTCATCTTCAGTAGCTTGAGCCATCAAGAAGCTTCTCCTTGCATTGTCAAAATTCTAAAAATTCCTTTGCATGATTTGCAAAACATTTTCTCTTTCCTTTTGAGGAATTTCTACAAACTTCTTTTTATTTTTCTAATAAGCCCATGTTGAGCTTTCTAGTTGGTCTTTCTCATCACTTATTTCCACAATAATGTCATATTTAGGAGGCCCAGGATCTACTCTATTCTTGATCTTTTCAAGAACAAGAGCTACAATCTCATCAAAATATTCAACACATTTATAAAATCTTGGCTAGTAGCTTTCTTCATGATAAAAACCGTTGAAGGATGGATCAACCTTCTTTATTTCTTGTTCAAATCTCATCACATCTCTCTATTTTATCATTCTTTCTCTGCATACATTTTCATCCAGGTAATCTACAATTACACCTTCCTCCTAGAAAACCTTGGTTGGTGGTAGGTTGTATCCCCTCATTTGGTTTAAGGAATACCTAACTACACTAAAACAGTCATATGTTATTGTAGGAACAATTGGCAATTTATAATTTCTCAAGAATGCATCTGTTTCTTCAATTGCCTTTTTGGGAATTTCAAAATTTCCAAATTTGGAGCATCTACACAAAAATGTGCCCTTCCTTACATTTTGACCTAAGTATTCCATATTTAATGAAATTAATTGCCAAAAGAACTCCACAATTCCTAATCTCTCTAGGAAAAAGTTTGGGAGAAGACGGGGTGGGTAATGGCATCCAAAAACCCTAATGACTATGTAATCTTCAAATAGAAATACATTTCCCCAATCAAGCCCTAATTATTTTCCTTCATCATAATATCTAGAGGGCTTAATTAGTTTGTTGACATTCCTAAGCACCCTTCCTACTATATCTCCCACCAAATTCAAAATAGGGTACACAAAATCATTATAAAATGAAATAGTATTTGAGTAAGGGTAGAATCTTTTCCATACCCTTTTCCATTACTATGCAGACATTTTTTCTCCCCATTCTTTTGTTCTTTCAATGAATATTTGACCAATGAATTGAACATTCTTGTACAAAATTAGATGCATGAGTAGCAAGTAATGATGAAATATGAAATTCTCTAGTCTCCCTTCCTAGGCTACAACAATTTCATCATGAATTTCAGCAGCTATATAGGTAACATAGTCGTATCCAACATTGGTGTAGGGGTCCTAAATATTTAGTGCCATGGCATGATGTGCACCAATAGCATCCATAGTTCCATCTGAGCCTAGGGCTTTGTTAAAATCAATAACCATGTTTTGAAGATTTCTTTGGAAAAAACCTAGAGGCATAAAATCTCCTAGCTTTTTTAGTATATCTCCCTTCTCCTTATTTGAAATTGGGATATGTCTTATCATAGTTCTACTAGTGTAAAACTCTTATAGTTCTTGAAATTCTCATTTAATTTATCCATGTCAATTGGTAATGACATAGGTCTTCCAAAGTCCAAAGCTTCAATAAAAGTTTCTTTCTCCAACGAAAAAAGAATGCTTCTATCGTTCCTTTGAAATAATTTATTAATAGGGTTATATGCCTTAATCAATACCTTCATCAAATCAACATCAAGGAAAACCTCTGACATGATCAATTTACCCAAATTCCTATTCCAAGGGCTAGATATGGGGACCTTCTCTATCATATTCTTGTAAAAGTACCAAAATAACTCACTCCCATTTTTTCTTGGCACCTCTGCATCCCTATAGAAATTTTATGGATTTGGCACAATCAATTTAACCAAATTCATATTTCAAGGGTTTGATATGGGCACCTTCTCTATCCTATTCTTGTAAAAGTACTAGATTAACTCACTCCCATTTCTGTCTGGCACCTCTACATCTCTATATAAATTGTATGGATCTGCTTAAGACCTTCATTTTTGTTGCTATGAGGGTTGAATTTTTTTTTACCATCTCTTTTTCCTAGCTTTCTAGAAGCTCTTCTATTATTCACAATATTTACAAGGATCTTTATCCCTCAAAATGTAAGTCATCTTACTATCAAAATCATTAAAGTATGTTGTAATACAAATATTTTCCTCTAATATCATCACTTCAAATAATTTATACATTCCCTTTTGAAATCTAACATTAAAATAAAATGTAGATTCATTTTGATTTTTCTTTATATTATTGAACTTGTTCAATATGAAACTAGCATTAGTATTATCCTCATATTTCTCCTTGAAATATTTTTCAAAATCATCCCAAGAACTAATCTTCTCATCAAGTAATCTTTTATATTATTTCCTGACATCTTCTATGAGAGAATGTACAAACAACTTTATGACCACATCTTCATGCTCAACCTCATAATCATTCAACATATCTTTAAATTTTCTAAGGTGCTCTTCACCACTAATAGCATTATTTCCTAAAAAATTATCAACCCTATCTATCAAATTATTTGGGATAGGATTTGGATGACTAGGGATCCCTAGGAAAGATATTTGTTTATATCTCTCCATATAAATAGTTCTCTTTGTGAAACCTACAATGCCAACAAAACTAGATCCAACAACTTGACTTTGAATTTATTTTTTCCTAGTTGGCCCCAATTTGTTGTGCTACTATGGTAGAGGAAGAAGATGGGCCATATTGAGAATTAGTGGCATTACTCATTATAAGACCACAAGTAGTAGTAGAAGGCATTCCTAATGAAGTTTGACCCTAGCCTATATTCAAACCAGAGGTAGAAGTCAAAATTTGATTTTTTTTCCTCATTTCTATTACTTGAGATTCATTCTCCACATTCTCAAGTTCTTTAGCTACATCTCCTCACTCCTTCTTAGCCTTTTCCAATTCTAGATCTATATTCAACATGGTAGGGACATTTTTGGCTACAACAATTATTTCATTTATCTTGACACTAGTTACCTTTTTCTTACCTTTACCAACAACTTTGGTGGTAAGATCAATTATATTAGCTTCAATTTTGTCTCTAATGGATTTATATGGATGGAATTATACAACCATAGGATCCTCATTCTCTTATGTAGTTCTCTCATACTCTTGAACTTTGGATCTCATTTCTCCTATATCTCCAAATAGATCTGAATGTAAAGAAGTAGACTTATTTTCTAGCTTTCTATTTTGTTCCTTTAATTTGACCATTCTTCTAAGTAGGTTTTCTCTCTCAATTACAAAATTCATAGTATTTTTTTCTTTCTCCTTTTCCAAATGTATGTGTTTGGCATCCTCTTCAATAACTCTCTTCCTAAGGGCTTCCACTCTTGTTAGTAGATCATCAAAGTTTGCAATTGTTGTCTCTGATTCAATGAGGTCACTTAGATCAATAAGATTTCTCTTAGTAAAAGGAACATGCCTAAGGTGAGATCTACTTGACTAGACACTCCTAGATCTCACATGTTGGTTTATTCCTCCTAAATCACCTAATCTAAAGGTAGTATCTCTCATGGATGACACCATTTTATCTTTGTAAACTTGTTCCTCTTGGAAAGTTGTTTCAAAAAGCCCACCTAGAAGCCTGGTACTCTCAAACTCAGAACTATGGGATGAGATTTCCTTTTCCATTATAGGTTGGTATTAGGGATTATCTCTAGGATTCCATGTATGATTAGACTCCCCTTTTTTCTTGGCCCAATTCTTCCTACAAAATTTTGGAAATTCTATATCTAATTAGATTTATGGGTTCTCTCTTATATATAATCTTAGCTTTTTTCTCCTCTTAGCCATCTCTTATTGTAATATCAACACTAGCTAATAAAATCTTTGACCTAGTCACCACCCACTAGGGGAAAATACTTTTAATATGGTTGGAAGATAGGAAAATATCATAAGAAAAGAATTTTTGAAAATAATTTGACACAAGGGTCCAACACAAGATGAATTCAATACGATGTACTTGCAAAATGTAAACTCTATTTCATAGACAAGGCACTATTCAAACATAATGCACATCATGTACTTTCTACTATATTGGAAATTTTTTAGATTATCAAGGCTTGTCTATTAAAATGAACCATTATGAGCTTCCCCAGTAGAGTTGGCATTTTGTTGGTTTTTAAATCTACTAATTTAAAACAATACTAGAATACAAATAAAGGAGATACCTAGGGATTAGCTACTTCCTATTTAGAGAAAACCTATTTGGATCTAGACCAACTAATGAAGTGATAGTGCTTCCTACAATTTAGGCTATACTAACCAAGGAGGGTTTACCTAGGGATTTCAACATCTCTTCATATTTTCACACTACACATCCCTAAAAGAAGATTTGGCACTAATACATTTGGTACCAAATTGCAACGGCAGTGTTGTTGTAGTTTTTCTATCAAAACCTTGTCATCGTCGCAATTGCAATGATAGACCATCATAATTGCGACGATGACAAGGTTGTGACGAAAAAACTGCAACGGCACTGCCGTTGCAATTTGGTACCAAATGTATTAGTGTGGTCTCTTAATCTTCTTAGAATTGAAATTAGTTGTTTAATTATAGTAGCTAACTACAAACACAAAAGTTATTACAATAAGTGAATGACCAACATATAATTCTCTTTGACAAAATTTAGATATTAATTTGATTTAAAATGTGATCTATGGTACTAAATGACTGCTTCAATTTGTATCCTAACTAATGATCACTGCACTATCCATTATTACATAGAGTCATATCAGTAAATTTTGATCTATTTAATTGACTTGAAACCAAATATATCAGTTGTTAACCCTAAATCCCATTCTTATGATATATCTTCCATATACATGGAAACCCTATCAAATCATAGAAGAATTTACTTAATTGCTTGAACTAAAAGAAAAAATCAACTTATATATAGCCTATCTAGGTTGACACAAATGAAATGAAATTTGATCATTTAATATCAAAATGACAAGACAAAAATTAAGGACACAAACATTCAGTAATTTCCCTTTTGTATTAATCTTCTTGAGAATAATACATGTATTTGATACAAGACTCAAAACATAACTAAGGCATTGACAAGTATTCCATTCATTCATTCAGTATGTTCTTGAAATACAAACTTGGAACAACATAAAATTAACACAAGAAATTGGACCAACTGCAAAATAGCATTATCACTAAAATGAAAATATAATTTAGGCCCTCACTTCACATCTTGGAAATCCTTTTATAGAAACAAGGATTGCAACAAGCTTTAGATGGGAGAACACTTGTCAAAATTTGATTAAAAAATAAATACAAAGACACTGGATATTTTCCTTTGCAAAACATTCTTTCTACTTGGATGGAAGATGGGAAGGAGTTCCAAAACTAACAGGTGGCTTTGTTTCTTCAAGTGTTTCCAAGATGACCATGTGTACAACTTAAGAAACTATCATAATCACTTCCCTTTCTCTATTTTGTCTTCTCCACCATTTAGCTATGATTTCTAATAACTTTTCATAAGCATAAATATAGCTTCTTTCCTAACTACTCAATCAATATCCTAGGATGGTAAGGCTTTAGTCCCAACTATAACTTCCTAGATGGAAATGTTAGTATCAATATCTTGCCAGGTGGCATGTCTGATTATATTCAACTTTTCAGGGCACTTGTTCCATTTTACATCTTTTATTCCCTTCACATCTGCAATAACCTTTCCCATTTCTGATTCAATTTGATAATGCAAATAAATAATTTTATATAGTGTTGTGACATCTTTCTCATTATTTCAATATGAAAAAAATATTGCATGTTTCAAGATGTCATCAAAAGAAGACGATCATTCCTATCATTCCTATACATTCTCACTCTCATCAATGATGCTAGGTACAAGATTGGTGATCCATGTGGTAATTATCTTCATTTTTCTCTATGCACTTAACTAAGTGACTAGGCAACCATAGAATCTTAACATCTTCTTGAATATTCTGCATGATTGCACTTCAATTCTAAATTTAGCACTTCTTTCTTGTGACCATGTGAAACCTTTAGACTTGAGTGATCGATAGGTCACTATCTTTAATTCCTTTTATTTCTTTAGATGTGTGACCATGTGATTCCTTGAAATGCTACTATCTCTTAATTGTTTTGCTTAGTTGCAACCTCCTATTCAACTTAAAACTTCAAATGTGTGACTATGAAATCAAAGGATCCTTCAAGGTTACAAAACCTTTCATGAATTCACAACTTCATTTTCTTTTTTTCCTCTTAATTGTGCTACTAAGAATTTCTTGTATCCTTGTTAGCAACTTTGCCAAGTTGTAGTCTAGTTTTATTCTATGCTTGTTAACTACATGATCAAGTGATAAAACAATATTTAGCAGGCTCTTAACTATATCACCCAATCACAACTAATATCTATTGTTATCATTTAAACCTTGTGACCGTGCAATCAATAATTTTAGCCATCTTCACTAACAATTTCACTTTTTCACTATTATCTTAAGATACTATGCTTTTAAGGCTTTGAACATGCAATCATAGTGGGTTATTGAGTTGCTTCATCATTTTTTCCTTTTGGTTTTGAAGTAGCAAAACAAAAATTGCAACTTTGCTAACCTTGGTCGCACAGTCACACTATAAAATGACTATTCTGATAAGAAAATCTCCTTAGAAGCCTCCAAGTGTCAAATTTTTTAAATGCTAAGAGGTTTATGAGTAAGAGATAATCTTGTTTTCATGTGGTTGTTGCTTGAAATTCTAACCTCATGTTTAGCTGTGTAACCACATGATTGTTGCCTCCTTAACCATTTCTCTCATTCACTGTTTTCCCTTTGCAATAAACCACTATGACCAAGAGATTGAAGGTGTTTATAGATATTTTGGATGATCTCAACAAAAGGATTCTAAGGACCAAATCATGTAATAACCATGTGATCACCTTGGTTGCATGATCACACCTTAAAATTTTCAAAGGCCTATTTTAAAAGGGCAAAGATAATTTAAAATAAGAAGGGTTTCTTTATGAAAACAAGGGCATGGATTATGAACTAGGGTTCTTCTAGGGTAACTTTGTACATGAAAATTTTAAATCCTAACTACTCAGAAAGAAGAAAAACTAGATTTTCAAACCAAGGTTTTCAGGATTCTTACATGGTGAAAATTTAGGCCAACACTACCTATAAGAAATTTTAAAGTATATAAAATGGATGTCAAATCTACATTATTGAATGGAATACTTCAAGAAGAAATCTATATAGAACAACTAGAAGGATTTTTTCAACCTAATCAAAAGAACTTTGTTTGCAAGTTGAACAAGGTACTATATGCACTGAAGGAATCACCAAGAGAGTGGTATGAGAGATTACATTATTAATTGATTAAAATTTAATTTTATAGAACAAATGAGAATAATAATTTTTATTTGAAGAATACATCCAAAATATGGTGTTGATTGTTGAAACTTTTGTCGATGAAAAATTATATGTGGTTGAAATTATTTTCTATGTAAGTCATTCTCTAATCAAATGAGTAGCAAATTTGAGATCTATCATTTCTTGGTGAAATTAAGTCTTTTATGTTAGCCCCAACTGATGATGTAACAAAAAATGTCATTAATGTATGTAAAAGAGTAATATCAATTGTTATGTTGTTATTAATGTCAAGTATTAGTTGATTAGACATCATGTTAATTTAGTAGAGTGTCATATCATTTGATTGATGAAGAGGATTTGAAAAAATTATGTTGATGACAACGTTGATAAGTATGGTATTCAATGAGAACTTGAATGAGTTGGAAAATGATAATGTAATGTTGGTTTGACTGATGCACAATAATTTAATCTTGTAATGTAATAAGCTATACAAGACACACTAAGTGATAAGGTGAAAGAAGGATAATAGTGTTCACCGAGTGACTATAGTGGTTACCAAGAAGTTGGCAAAGAAA
Source organism: Cupressus sempervirens (assembly GCA_028749045.1). Taxonomy (NCBI): domain Eukaryota; kingdom Viridiplantae; phylum Streptophyta; class Pinopsida; order Cupressales; family Cupressaceae; genus Cupressus; species Cupressus sempervirens. The sequence continues at coordinate 48,150,215 of CM053787.1, forward strand.
GTTTAAGTTAAGTGTTAATTGAGTAAGCTTAGTATTAACTGAGTGTTGTATTACCCAAGTGAAATGTTATGTTCACCAAGTAACAATTGGTAGATGAAATATATAAAGATGGAATCTAAGGTTTGTTAGGATTAACCTTAGATAGAAATAAAATTTACATGTAAATATAACCAATAATAGAAAATAGAAGATCACATAAAAGAGAACACAAGACACCAAGATTTAACATGGTTCACCCAATTTGTGGGCTACATCCACCAACAACAAGTCCAATATTATTATTATCTAGTGATTACAACTTGATTACAATCTATAATCCCTTATAGCTCAATACCACCACTAGAAGCTACAATATCACCATTACATCATGAAATCCCTAACCCTAAGCCTTTTTGTACAAACTTTTCCCACTTAAAAAATTAGGGCTAGAATAAGTCATCCAAGAGGGAAAATAGTAGCTAATGCCTTTTATAATATAAGGGCATTTTTTGGCTTCAGGGGCACTACCCCTGAAAACCCTCACATGGGCATTGCCCATCAACCCCACCCTAGACTATGAAAAGGAGTGCACCTAAGGCACTACCCTCAAACCCCCATAGAAATAATATAGGCAAAATAATGTGTTCAATAAACCTCCAACTCTAATTGGGGTCCACGTCACAACAATCTCCCACTTGGAGACTAATCAATCTCAACAACAATAACCTCCCACTTGGAGACTGATCATAGCACTACTAAACCTATAGCTCCTAATAGAATATCAAACCACCCTAGACTCTATTGTTCTTTTATTCTATTCAGTCAAGAAGACCAACTAAAGCTGAAGAGGAATTCAGCTTCTGCCTTGTTACCATCTTTGTAAACATATCTATTGGATTGCTATCTATATTAATCTTGTCCAAATTTAACTATCCATCATCCAAAACTAAACGAATGAAATGGTACCATAACTGTATGTGTTTTTTCTTTGAGTGTAGAGTTGAATTATTTTCAAGATGAATGACACTCTAACTATCTGTAAACAAATAATTATCCTTCTAAGGGTGTTTGAATTCTTCCAAGAAGAACTAAAGCCATATCATTTCCTTGCCTACCTCTATAGTAGCAACATACTCTACCTTTGTAGTGGATAAAGCAATAAACTTTTGTAATCGAGAAACCCATCTCAACAAAGAGTCCATTTCTTCTTTCAATGCAGACTCCCACTGAATCTTTGTATCCACCTGCATGACTTCATTATAACATTCAAGTTCACCAACACTAGTAAGTAAAATAGAATACAAGAAAGGAGAAAATATTTTTGGAGGTCTACTTATCCTTTTTTATCATCTAACATTCATTAGGGTGTGTAATATTTGTTGTTGTGGTTGTTGCAGATCATGAGGAATTGCTAGAACATTAGCTTTTGGAGTATCATCTAACACTACATAATCATCTTCCTTCTTCTCATGTTGCTGCACCATATCTTTATACAACACTTTCTCATTGAATATGACATCCCTACTTCTTACAATTTTATAATTTTCAAAATCCCAAAGCCTATAACCAAATTCATTAATGCCATATCCAACAAATACACAATTCTTTGACTTAGCTTCTAGCTTGGTTCTATTTTTAGAATTTATATGAGCAAATGCTTCACAACTGAAGGTTTTGAGAAAATAATAAGTCACCTTCTTACTAGTTAATGCTTCCTCTAGAATACCACAACCCAAAGGAATTAGAGGGATCTCTATTAATCAAATATACAATAGTATTAATAGACTCTACCTACATGTTTAAGGGCAACCCTGCATGCAACCTCATGCTTCTTGCATGCTCCATTTTTGTTCATGCATTCAACCACTCCATTTTCCTATGGAGCCCTTGGAACAAATTTCTATCTACAAATACCATGTTGGTATCAAATTGGTTTTAACAATTGAGTGTCAACACACTTAACCAATTCTTAAGTTGATGCTAAGTATAATATAGAAGCCAAGCTACAGTGTGTTCCAAGCCATATATTCATAGGTGCCAAGTGAACTTTAGGTGTCGATAAAAGTGTAGGTGCTAAGTGATAAGTGATGCCAAGTCACTATAGGTGCCGAGCAGAGTACAGATTCCAAACAATATAGAATTACTATAGGAGTCAAGTGAGATAAAATTTCTATATGTGCTAAGCATCAGCAATCAATAAGTGCCAAGTAACATAGAATCAACATATGAGTTTGTGCCTTCACAAACTTAGATTTAAACCATTTTTGAGCTGACTTAGGATGAATCTCAAAGGATCTTGAAGATAAGATCAAATCTTTTGCATTAGCTATACAATCAACATGCAACCACTAAGAAAAATGGAGAAGGCATGCAACCAATGGGAAAAGTGAAAGAATTGAGTGAGAAAAGGAGAATAAATATTGATCATAGATTCATACCTAACCCTAAGTCTTCGAAGCCTTTAAAAGGAGGGAAAAACCCCATTATGTGTGCACATGAGTAAGATTTTATGGGAGAATGCTAGCAAAGTGTAGAGGGGTGTAAAGACTTAGAAAAAGTAGAACAACATTGAAGAATATAGTTGATCAAGAATAGAGTATCAAAGTTTTGAGGAGAGACATATCAGATAAAGCAAGGATCAGAACCATCTAGAGAAAAACAAGGATCTAGAATTAGCAATTAGAGATTGCAAGTCATCAGGTCAAGACCTTATAATACTCTCTAGCCATTGTATTAGGAATGAAAATCCTATGATTTTAGGTTCGTTTAATAGGCATGTTGTAAGCCTTTAAAGAAGGTGCTAAATCCTTTAGTAGGGTAACATTCCAAGTGAATGTTTTGAAATCCTTTAACTAGGTTGCTTTTAATAGGGTGTAAAGTCTTTAACAGGATAGGCCTTTCATAGGGCAAACCATTGGAAGTGGTCAAACTTTGTAACCTTGAACAATTACATATTGCTGCAATGATACTTTGTGGGTGTCATCCCGACCCCAATTTTACCTTCTCATTTTGGAGGGTTTCTGGTTTACCAAATTCTTGTGTTATCCACTTTCATGCATGTCTTTACTTTCATGTTTATTAGATGAATTAGATGCATGTGTAGGGCCCATTTGCCGTTGCACCAAAAGCCATGACTGTTAGTGAACATGGAACACCACATAATTAACCACCTGTGGGCAGGGGAGCGCGTCGCATCACCCAACAATCTCCCCCTCGACGTGCATACCAAGTGCTTACGCGGGTCGGGAAGGCACCGGGGAGATTTGAACCCATGACCAAGCCAAAAACCAAGCTCTGATACCAATTGTAGGGCCCATTTGCCGTTGCACCAAAAGCCATGACTGTTAGTGAACATGGAACACCACATAATTAACCACCTGTGGGCAGGGGAGCGCGTCGCATCACCCAACAGCATGTGAATGATTTTAGCTAAAAGGTTTTGAAAAGGTTAAATTTTGCTACTTCTAATTCCCCCCCCCCCCCCCCCCCCCACCTTAAGAAGTAAATCTTCACACTTGAAAATTTCAATAATTGGTATCAGAGCCAAGTTCTCACAAGGAGGAGCCTTACAGCTTGAAGAAAAGATCTAGAAATGGAAGTCTACAAACTTGGTAAGATCATAGAGAATCAAGAAATTAACGTACAACTTTCTCTACACACTTTAGAAGAAGCAAGAGAACTGAGAAAATCCTTAAAGAGAAGCAGAGAGATTGGCATAGCTAAGAATGATAGACAATAAAAGGAGATTGACACCTCAAAACTATTTGCAAATGGAGATTCCAAAGAGTTTTATGTAGCAATAGTAGACCTAATGGAGAATAATAGAGCCCAAGTAGAAGAAATCATAACACTCAAGCTTGAACAAGAACCACAAGCCATGATGCTCTGTGAAGTGACTGAATAGAAGAAAAGAGTCATTGAAGATAAGGTTATGCTAGAAGAAGAGAAGAAAAATCTTGCCAATAGATTGGAAGAGAAGTCAATTGAGCTTGGAAGAATTTCAAACATGCAGCTAGACACCCCAAGCCAGATGATGAATGCACATCATAAACTGAATGTTAAAGACATTGAGATCTCTACATTGAAGATGCAAAATGAACAACTATAAAATCACTTGAAAAGAGAGAAATAAATTGTAGAGATCTTCAACAAACCAAATGAGGCCATTAAGTACTTGAGTAGCTACTGAAATCATCAAGGACTAGGATATACCAGTACTAAAAAAGGAGAGTCATCCAAGACTACAGAAGATAGAAGTAACAAAGGTAAGAAAACTAAACCTACTTGTCATTTCTGTGGTAAAAAAGGACATACCTCTAATGTATGCAGAAGCAAGAACGCCCATCAACATGATAAACCTAAGAATGTGAGTCATTGTCATAAGTGCAACAAGAAAGGACATCAAGCACATGACTATAGGAATAGGACTATTAAAACACCAAGATTTGAAGGTCATTGCTACAATTGCAAAAAATATGGACATAGAGCTTTTGAGTGCAGATCAAAGCCTGTGTAGACACCTAATCAACTAGCAAGGGGAAATAACCATGGACATCATTACAATTGGGATTAAAAAACTAGGTATAGCTATCATTACTATCAGGAATATGGACACATCCTTAAAAATTGCATAAGAACACATTTCAGTGGAAACTACAGTAGATGGTTGAGTCAAACCACATGTTTTAGTTGTTTGAAGACTGGTCATATCAGCAAGAATTTCCCAAGAAAGTCAAAGGCGCCCAACTTAGAGATCAATAAAGGAAAAGGAAAATTAGAAGTTGAACACATTAGAGGACAAATTAATAAGACATGGAAGAAGAAAGATGGGAGCAGCACATCAAATGAAGAGATCACTCCACCTAAAATGTCAAGTGATCACACTTTATCAAACTAAGTACAAGAAGGCATGAGGAATTGATATACAAAGCTTTATTATACATCAATTCCTGAATAAGAAAGTACTGAAAAGAAGATATCAGCATGAATAGAGATGCAAAGACAAAACTTCAATCTTTCATAAGTGTTGCCCAGTTAGAAAAGTTGCCCTTAGATGCTGAGTAAAATTCTAGTATAAGCCAAGTTGGCTGTAAAAATCAGTAGAAGCTGAATGATTGGTTGCAACCAAGTTGGTAGTGGAAGCCAAGTAAAGAGAAATTCTAGTTGAAGCCTAGTGAAGGATACTTCTTTGGATGTTGAGTGGTGGAAAGACAATGGAAGCCAAATAATGCAAAAATGCTTAAGAGGCCAAGTGGACAACTGTAAACTCACTAAGCATTAAATGCTATGAAAATAGGGTATATTATTACATTTTGAATCATTTTTATTCATCATAAATGAAAAGAAAAGATGAAGAAGAAGTGTAGAACAATTTCAAAGTAGAGAATCTAGCATTTGAGCCAATTTCAATAGCAATTGAAAATAGTTTCATCAAATTCGAGGTATTTACATTTGTACTAAGTTACATAGTTTCATATTTTATTTGTGTTCGAACCCTAGATTGCACAAATGACTTCTAGCTCTAGGAAAACATAGGAGAAAGAGTCGTTTGAGGTTCAACTAGTCTCAAATGAAGTATAACAACTAGATTTTTGGCCAATCCTTGTAGTGGGATATAAAAATGACCCAGCTGGAGCCCTATCAATAATACCCCCTAAGGTAGTTATGGTCCAAGATGTTAGAAGATGTTACAACTATAAAATTGGAGCCATAGGAGATATGGAGATGAGGGAAGCCTATGAGATATTGTGTGAAAATGGAGTTTTGAAGGAAAAGTATCAAATTGTTAAGAAGAAGGGTTTGACGTGTACCCTAGAATTCTCCACAGTTTTCAAAATTGAATGGATTAGGATAGTGCTTAGCAGGATACATGATGGAATTTTATGGTCGGAGAATGGTCTAGTAAAAATAACAAAGAGAATTGTACATAGAGTGATAGGGTACCCAACCCTAGATTGGCCAAAGACCCTTAGGAGTGATTCTAATGAAGCAATTAAAAAGAACATTGGTGCCAAGTGGAACAAGAGAGGAATGACAATAGACACCATCCAAGACCCTCCTATTGACCTTTTTGTTAGGGTTATTTCTCACAAGTTTTACCAATCTAGAAGACTTAATAGTGTGCCTTGCATTGTAATGGATGTGGATTACAAATTAGTGAAAAAGGATCATACTTATGATCTTATAGAACTACAACTACAACAAATCAATGAAAATTTAGCAGCAATAAGGAGAACCAAGGGAGCACAGTGCATGTTTGGTGCAAATTTGATTTTCATATTTTCCTATGTACAAAATGAATTTCCATCTTTTGGAAAAGTTGTGTGGAAAGAAAATAGGTCTATAATAGCTCAAGTAAATGAATATATAGAACAAATGGGAGTTAATTTTGAGACCCTAATGACTAGCTACTTTGAAGACTTCAAGAAGATCATGAAGCAAAGGCTAAGAATACTAGTTTTATTGGTAGAAAAGCATGTAAATGATGTATGCTTTCTTGTAGATATTGACTACACCTATAGTCAAGCTACTACATCAAGAGTTAGATGGTTAAGACCTCTTGGCTATGAAATAAATATAGATGAGACGTTAGCAGCTATAACTGCACTATTAGCTAAGGAAGTGGACAAAAGTGTACCACATTTTGGAACTTTTGAAGTGGTCATATCAAAGGTGGATATGGAGTTAAAGACTACCTCCACACTAAAGAAAAAGGACAAATTGGTAGAGAAACTTAAAGCCAAATTTGGTGAGGGCACTGCAGAAGAAGAAGAAGAAGGTGAAGAAGCAAAAGATGATGAAAAAGAACAAGGACATGAGACACTTGCATTGACCCAAGGCATGGGTGAGGATGTAGAAGAAGAAGGTGTTGAGCAAGAAGCACCAAAGCTAGAGCCAAAGAAGAGAAAGGCACAGGAACAACTAGTTCCACAACCCAAGAGGAAGAAGAAAGCAACAAAGCCAAGCTTGGCCAAGCCAACTACAAGGGCAAATGCTAGGGAAACAATACAAGTGGAAAAGGAATAGGGGAAGAAAAAATCCACAAAGCAAGGAGGGCTTGCAGAACAAAAGAAAAGAAGAAAATATGTTACACCCCAAAATTTAGATGAAGAAAAGACAGAATCTGACAATGATCAATTCAAATTGGTAAGACATTCCACCAAATTTAATTTGGAAAATATTTGTGATAATATTAGAGATAATGCAGATTTGACTGGATTAAAAGGAAATCATTTTAATAAATTATCAAGAGAAGGAAAAAACATAGTGGAAGAGTCTATCTACACTATGATGGCCAAGTTCAAGACTATCCCACTTGAACTAGACAATTCTATGCCTAAGGAGCTAAGCTCCATTGTAGAAAATAAATGGCATTACTCTTTAATATGGAAAAGGAAATAAGGGAGTCAACATTAGCTCCTATGATGCCAGACCTTACAAAAGGTCAAGTAAGCAAGGCCAGTAAGAAACATGGGAGAAAATTTGCACCCAAATACAGAGCCTTTAGTATTTTACAGATAAAATAGAGGATGTTGTAAAGAAATTCATACAATGTAGAAATTGATTTATGGATTGACTACTATTAAGGAAGGGTAGGAAGATCCCTTTGAGGGAAGAAATGATGAGGAAGAAGAGGAGAATGAAAAAGAGGAGGAAGGAGAGAAAGAAAAAGAAGAGGTAATAGTGGAGAAGACACAACAAGGTGAAAAGGCAACAACTGAGGAGCAGCAGCCAGAACAGAGTGTCCAAGACATCCAATTGCCACCACCAAGTCCTCCACGTACAACACCTCCACAAGCTGTAATTGTAAAGGATGTTCCTAACACCTCAGGTCAGAACATCAATTCACTAACTGCAGAGGATCTCAAAAAGATCCTTCACCAAACAACATTGCAATCACAATTATGCACAAATCAAATTTTGGTGAGTGTAGAGGAGTTGCAAAAAGCTATAGCAAAAATTACTAAGGAGAAGGTGAACACACAAGAACCACCTTCACAACCTCCCACAACTACAGAAGATCAACCAAAAGAGAAAGTAGCAAAGATACAATTGCTAAGGTTGATCCCATCATAACAGCAACAACAACTATTGAGGACCCAGTAAAGGAGCAGACAAGACAAGATGTTCCTATAGCACAAAGCCAAGGTGCACCTCCTCAAATCATTGTTATTGATCAAGGTAGTAGAGAAGAAGACCAAGAACAGGAGAAACCCCCAAGGAAAGAGATCAAGAGGCAATATAGACACTAGTAAATTTTCCTACTAAGGGGACTCCTACCAAGTAGTCGAGCACTAATGCAGTACCACTACAAATTTTTGTACTAGGCTCAAGCTCCACCAAGGTAGCATGGGTGCTTCACTATGGAGACCCTACACTTGATGAGGAAATAGTTATACCTAGTTATGACTTTAAAACAATGAATTTAGCATAGATAAATGAAGTGCAAGAGGCACTTGAGAGAAAGAAGAAGTAGCAGATACTCAGAAATGAGTATAGACAAAAGCAAGCATTAGTAGAAATCAAGGACATATTCCTTGATGCATTTAGCTTTCCTTTACCTAATGAAAAAAAGCCCATCATGGAGCAATTATCCAACATAGTGGACTAGGTACAAAATAAAGACCTTGATACTAATGTCAAATTATTAGAATGGTCTGAAAAGAAATTGCAAATGAAAGTTAATGAGAAGATATCAAGTGAGATAGCACTATCACGGGTTGAACTAGCTAAGAAGGTAGAAAAAGTGAAAGCAGTACTTGAGAATATATCTCAGTGTACTCCAAATTGTGTAACTAATCATATTTCACACAAGAAACTAGCCAGAGAATATTGAGCTTGGAACACAATCTTAAAATGCTTCTCACTCAGAAGGAGTTAGCTATATTAACAATAGAAGAGGCCAATGTTAAGGCCACATTAATACAAATTCAATCTGAAATCACCCCACATTTGGAAGTACTACATAAGGAAGTGGTCTATGCAGAAAATGTTTTAAAGAAAGAACCTAATCTTTCTACCTTAGAAAGCCTTGTATATCTCATAGCAGAGATAGCCATCCAGCTCAAAGCACTGAAAATAGCATTGGACAATTGGGATGCTTCTCTAAAGATGATAATGGAGGTAAATAAAACATTTTTGGCTAAATATTCTATTTATTCTTAGGACCCTTTGACATAAGTGTCAAAAAGGGGGAGATATAAATACTATGCATATAATAAGAATGGGGGAGATACTACATTCTTTGATGGAGGAAATAAAGAATATCCAAAGGGGGGAGATATTCATGTAAGGAGGAGATAATCACAATTTTGAGGAGGTAATAATGAGATACAAGCAAAAGGATGGAAAAATTGCAAGAAGATGTGAAAGGGGGAGCAGAAATAAAGGGGGAGTACAAAAAAATAGATATAGAGTACAGACAAGGCAAAGAGCATCAAACACATTAGCATGAGAAAAATTCAGCACAAGAGTCTTTGGTTACAAGAATGGAATTTTGGTTACAGAAATGGCACATTAGCTCAGGGGGAGTTACAAGCTCTTTTGAAGTATACAAAATTTTTGAACAAGTTTTTTGAAATCTTGTACATATGCCAAACAGAACGTGTAGTATACTCATAGAGACAAGACTCATAATGCTTAGTTAAACATTTTTGCCACTCATGCTAAAGGGGGAGATTGTTAGTCTCAGATTGGTTTTGACAATTGAGTGACACCACACTTAACCAATCCTTAAGTTGATGCCGAGTATAGTATAGAAGTCGAGCTATAGTGTGTGTCGAGTTGGAGATTCAATAGGTGTCGAGTGAACTTTAGGCGCCCAGCAAAGTTTAGGTGTTGAGTGATAAGTGATGCTGAGTCACTATAGGTGTCAAGAAGAGTATAGATACTGAGAAAATTAGAATTACTAGAGAAGTCAAGTGAGACAGAATTCCTATATGTGTTGTGCATCAGCAATCAGTAAGTGTTGAGTAACATAGAATCAACATATGAGTTTGTGTCTTCACAAACTTAGATGTAAACTATTTTTGAGACAACTCAGGATGAATCTCAAAAGATCTTGAAGATAAGATCGAATCTTTTGCATTACCTATGTAATCAGCATGCAGCCAATAAGAAAAATGGAGAAGTCATCCAACCAATGGGAAAAGTGAAAGAATTGAGCGAGAGAAGGAGAATGAATATTGATCATAGATTCATACCTAACCCGAAGTCTTTGAAACCTTTAAAAGGAAAATGAAACCCCATTGTGTGTGCGCATGAGTAAGAGTTTATGGGAGAATGCTAGCGAAGTGCAGAGGGGTGTAAAGACTTAGAAAAAGCATAACAACATTGAAGAATACAGTTGATCAATAACAGAGTATCGAAGTTTCAAGGAGAGACATATCAGATCAAGCAAGGATCAGAAAAGACAAAGCAAAACAAGGATCTGGAATCAGCAATTGAAGATTGCAAGTCATCAGGTCAAGACCTTCTAATAATTTCTAGCCATTGTATTAGGAATGAAAATCCTATGATGTTAGGTTTATTTAATAGCCATGTTGTAAGCCTTTAAAGAAGGTGCTAAATCCTTTAATAGGGTAACATTCCAAGTGAATGTTTGTAAATCCTTTAACCAGGTCACTTTTAACAAGGTTTAAAGTCTTTAACAAGACAGGCCTTTCATGGGGTAGACCATTGGAAGTGGTCAAACTTTGTAACCTTGAATAGTTACATATTGTTGCAATGATACTTTGTGGGTGTCATCCCCACCGCAGTTTTACCTTCTCATTTTTTAGGGTTTCTAGGTTACCAAATTCTTGTATTATCCACTTTCATGCATGTCTTTACTTTCATGTTTATTAGATGAATTATATGCATGTGAATGATTCCAGTTAAAAGGTTTTGAAAAGGTTAAAGTTTGTTACTTCTGTTTCACCCCCCCACCCCCTTCTCAGAAGTAAATCTTCCCACTTGTAAATTCCAACATACCACTAGTGAAGCAATAATCTTCAAACTCATGACTGCAATACTCACCACCATTATTAGATCTGAGACATTTTAGCTTCTTACCAGTCTTATTTTCAACCAAGCATTCCATTTCTCAAAAGTTTGAAATACATCAGATTTCTATCTAAGGAAATAAACCCATACTTTTCTAGTTATATCATCAATAAATGTAACATAATAATGAGATCCATTAAGGGAAGATACCTGAGCTAGTCCCCATACATCTATATGCACATGTTCTAATTTCTCACTTTTATTTTCTTTCCTAGTTTTCACAAAACTCACCCTCTTTTGTTTTTCATATACATGACTTTCACAAAAATCCATATTGACACATTTCAAACCTAGTAAAACTTGCTTTGAATGAAGTACTTTCATACCTTTCTCATTAATGTACCCAAGTCTATTGTGCCACAACACTATATCATAATCTATAGTAGTTGTTTGTTCTCCCTACTCAACTATAGCAATTGTAGCTAGACCTTTGTACTTTGTACTTTGTAGTTGAGCACCTTTAGAGTACACCACTATTTAGACAAGATCAAGGAGTGATAAGGTCTAGATGATCTTGTGTCAAAACCATTTAACTAAGTTACACAAAAATGTGCATGTAAACCTTTAACAAGGTTGGCTCATAGTAGAGCTCACTTCAAAAGAGTGAAATTATTTGGGTTTCTAGTCCTAGGTGGTTTTTCCCTTTATTGGATTTCCACATTAAATCATGGTGTCAAATGTGTGAATGTTTTTATGTCACAAGTTGATTTCATGGTATTAACTTGATATTGTAACTCGATAATAGTTAAGTAAATGCTAGACAATAGTAAAGTAAAAGCTATGATAAATTTTTGATACTCTATAGTAATAGGAACAATAAGGTAATAATTTTAAGTAAATTGATTACAAGATTGCATTGTCAAGTTTAATCTGACCAGCGAGTTATTTCTATTGAAGTTTATGTGGTTGAATTGGTACTAAAGTGTTTGAAAGGCTTGTAGGATAACTAGACATAACTGATTCACCCCTACTCTCAGTTATCTTATAATTATAGCCAATTGGGTCAATGATTTGTTCTTTACAGTCTCTAGAAGGTGTGACATTCGAAAATAAAATTTGTAAGTTATGTTGGGCTGATCCTATGTAATGAAGTGTAATAAAATAATATAATGAGGGTCAACCTCAAGAGTTAGTGCTTAGTCTTTAGAACCTTTGTGGTTGGTGGAAAATACCTATATAAGGAAGGTGCATAGGTTGTCTAGTGCAGTTTTGGGTGATAGTCGCAACTTTGACATGTAGATTGTTGTAAGGAAGGCACCCATTTAGGTTTACCTATTGTAATTTTGAATTATGTAATTCCACATTTGTGGAGATAATAAGAAGTTCATATTTTGTTCTTATTAATTACTATTGTTTTTATATTTTTGTTGAGTATTTGTGGGATTAAGGCGAGCATCCTTTATTAGTTAAGAATCTAGAATGGTGTATAGTTATTCATGCATACATAGTTCTACTACGAGATGATGCTCCCAAAATATTCATTAATCCTTTACCACATGAAATCTTGATCTATCTTTCACAAAAGAGACCTTTGATACCTTATCTTTGAAGAGTATGATAGTAGATGCCATCCATTAGTTATCTAACAATAATGGCCAATCAAGTCAACAATTTGTTTGTTATAGTGTCCAAAAGGTGTGACATCCAAATATGTAATTTGTAAATTATATTGAGTAGATTCTATGTAATGAAGTGTAATAAAATAGTATAATATGAGGGTCAACCTCAAGAGTTAGGACTTAGTGTTTAGAACCTTTGTGGGAAATGGAAAATACATATATAAGGAAGGTCTATAGGTTGTCTAGTATAGTTCTAAGTGATAGTTGCAACTCTATCTTGTAGATTGATGTAAGGAAGGCACCCATGTGGGGTTTACCTATTGTAATTTTGAATTATGTAATTCCACATTTGTGGAGATAATAAGAAGTCCATATTTTGTTTCATTAATGTTGGTGTAAATAAGTATTTATTTATTACACTTACTTAAGTTTTACTTAGGTTAATGCATTATTTAATTATTTTACATTATTTATTATTATTTTAGGTGAGACACTTAGGAGTTTGTGTACTCTCATTGAGTTATGCAACTCTAATTATGCACATGGTGTCTACAACACAGGAGTATGTATCATTCACTGAGTTGTCATGATGACAACACAGTTATCCACACTCCTCATTTAGCACATGTTGTCTACACCACTGATTTGCGTGCTACACCATTGTAGGCTTATCCTCACATCATCGCACTTAATCCTGTGCTCAATGGAGGATAACCCATATCTGGTGGACATGTGCCTGGTTGTATGACATATCATGATGCTAACTTCTATGCATTCTAGAAGCTCTCCTGAGGCCTTTATATTCAGGCACTCCTAGTGTACTCTCAACAAGTTATTGAATGAATATTGTCATTCTGATCATACTCTATCTATTTTGGTCTACTGTGTACTTGTGTTGAGTTCTTTAGTTCTTGGGTGAATTCTGGCCTAAGCCAAATTCTTACAATTAATTACTATTGTTTCTATATATATTTTAGTGTTTGTGGTATTAAGAGGAGCACCCATCGTCAATTTAGAATCTAGAATGGTGTATTGCTATTTATGCATACATAGTTCTACCACAAGACGGTGCTTTCAAAATATTCATAAATCCTTGATAAAATCTTGATCTATCTTTCACAAAAGAGATCTTTGATACCTTATTTTTGAAGAGTATGATGGTAGATTGCATCCATCATTCAATGTACAAAATTTCAAGCTAGGTGCCTTTTTAATTTTTGTTTGGATAAATTAATTGCTAAGTTGTTCCCCTTCGAGCTTGAGTGATCATTCACTTACATAAGTTTATTCTTTGCCTCAAACTTATGCCTCTTTGTTTAATGATTTGTCTACTGCTTTCATGGAACATTTCAAGTGTAAAATTAAATTTAGAACATTTATTACTATATTGATATAGTAAAAATAAATGATACAAGTACTTTTAAAAATTATAGAGGCATAAGACATTGTATTAACATTCCAAATAATTCGAATTCTAAATTCATTATTAGTTCCTGCCTACGGCAGGCAACTTATGCTTTTGCTTAGTCCATTGTATTAATAGCTGCACCAATCAAATTTCATTCATATAGTAATGTTTGCAAAAGGTTTTGTAATTTGCATGATTTTTTGGAATTGAAAAATACAATTTTTTGAAAACCTTATTGGCTCATGATGAAAAAGGTAATGAAAAAATTTAATTTTCTTCAACAAAAATACAACTATTTTTTCCAACACCTCTATTAATGCAAGCATTAATTGCAACTTTATCTTTTCTTTTCTTGTGACAAGTGGATAAATTTTATTTAAAAAATTCATTTTCTTAACACCTCATGAATGCATTAATTTCAATTTTATCTTTTCCACATTTGTGAGTAGTGGACAAACTTTTTTTTTTAAAAGACAATCACTTTTAATCGATGTTTATTTTTGTAATTTGTAAAATGCGATTAAATATAGATATTTTAATCAAGTATAGGTATTTTAATTAGATATAGACATTTTAACTCTTTTAAATTGTCAATTTTCAAAGATTATTTTTTATTTAGCTTAATTTCATATTTATTTTAATTTTAATTTATATATAAGTTTAAATTAGAATTTAGTTTCTTTGACATATCTAAACCAATGCTTTTAATATATTTATTGTTTATTTTTTATTTTTATATATAATTTTTATTATATTGATATTTTTAATTTATACTTTAAATTACATAATACTAATTTTGTATCAATTTTAATAAAGTTCAAATTGTTTAGCTTTGTATATTATCAACTTTATTTATGATAAGTGTGTTTGGTTTTTTTAACGCATAAATGTTATTTTTAAATTAATTTATGTTTATTTATTTTTATGCATTAGATTTAAGCTTAAGAATATTGTCCACCTTCTTCAATTAGATGAATTTATCGCTTAAACAAGATATATCAAACAATTTCATCATTAAAATTAATCAATTTAACTCTTCCTTAAAAAAATTATATAATTTTATCTATATCTTATATATAATTAGTTCATAAATATCTTTGGTATCATAAATGTTCTTTACGATGTCATCTAATTTTAATTTACCATGATACTATAATATTTATTTATATATTCTTTTACTATTTTAATTAATATATATCATTGCAGTTATATAATTTAATAATATACTGACTATACTCTGTAATTTAATTTAGCTTACCACTATAATATTCTATTTTTCATTACTATTTATTTGTTATTTTATTAAACTAAATACATTATATTTTAACCAAAACCTACTTCAATCAACCATAAAATCATGAAGACAGGAGCTTTGGCGCTTGCGCCCCTTGTTTTTAATCTTCAAACTCCATAGGCTTCTTTCAACACTTCGTACTCGTACACTTACATTCAAAATTGGATACCTCACAACCCTTTAATCAAAGTTAATTTTTACTCGAAAATGCAAGGTAGTGCATAGCAAGTATGCAAAATCCAAATGTATTTCAAAGTTAATTTTTACTCGAAAATGCAAGGCAGTGCATAGCAAGTATGCAAAATCCAAATGTATTGAAATGCAACTTGTGTACTAGACGACAATGACAATCACCACAATAAGTAAAAGAAAATATATAAGAATGCTATCATAGGCACACTTCTCCAAACATTGGAGGGCCAAACCGATCATTTATGATCACAGATGTAATGAAAAAATGCCCATTTATGACTAGAGACGTTGAACATAAGTTAGTGCTAAAGAAAAAGAATAAAGCCGTACTAATGCAAATTAAAATAACTCACCTAGATATTAAGTGGGAAAATAGCTGTAAATTCATGTATAAAAGAAAAAATGTTCCATCGCATAATATCTCTAGGGGTTACACGTGGACTATTTTATGGTCAATGCGTTTTGCTTTCAAAATTTACAATGATGTTCTCATTCAATAATTGCTCTTCACAATCTTCTATCTACTTATTTGTTTTTGACCTTTGAAAGAGATGTTCTCTCTCTTATATCTTATGCTCATTTAAAAGTGACCTTTCACTAGAAAGATTAAACCTTTCAAGACCCCTTTCTTTGAAAATTGAGAAATATTAGTACCACAAATAGGGCTTTTGTAATTGTATTGATTACACATTGCAAACAAATTGCATTCGGCAGGCTATGAACTGGGTTTGGTAGAAAGAATGCTTTCGGATTGAATTCGATTTCTAGAATGGTACATTGCATTTTATTAGTTTAAAGTATTATTTATAAAGATATTTTTTTTATGATTGATTTTTTTTTAATGATAATATATTGGGGTTATTTTAATGATATATACACTCAAAATTATTATATTATGTTTATTATTTAATTTATTAATGCACAGTGGTGAGTTATTATTATTATTTTTTAAAATTTTAATATATTTTGATAGAATGTTTTAATATAATTATAAGTGTTTCACGGTACATTCTTGTGTTTGCTTTAAACTATTTTTCAAATTTAATTTTACTATCATTTTATTCATCAATTAATATTTATCTAACATCTACCCACACAACTATATGCTATACTATATTTTCAATCACTGCAATTTATAATTATGGTGGGTATGATGGTCGTATTCAATCTTGAGATGCATAAGAATTATCTAAAAAAATTAAGCAATAAAACTGATATTAAAGTTTCTCACCCCTTTCTAATAACATTTTTTTTTTAATTGAAGAAGCCAAAAAACAAGTGGGTTGACCATTAATTACAAAATTGAAGGGCAAAAATGGATAGGAAACACCTTTGTGAGTACACTATCAACAAAATCCCAAAAAATGCTACATATTATTAACAACATAGAACAAGGATTGTGTGTTAGCAGCAAAAATTTCCAGAGCTAACACCAACACATTAAAAGACCACATATACATATACTAAAACTTATAGTAAAAACATTCATCATAATAGTCATGTACCATCTTAAATTGGTCGAACTCCAATCTAATGAAGGTTTAGCACCTATTCAATGTGAGATCGTCAATCTCCTTGGATCTTTTCGCCTTCCGTCCCTTTTCTATCATTTCTCCTAGTGGAATTGGGGCAAAACCTAATAGAGCCTCTTTAAAGCTCCTATTTTCACAACATTAAGCTTGAGGTAGGATCTATTTCCCCTAGGTCCTCCCTACCTTTTATCTACCCACTTGGAATTTGTTCTCTGCAAAGAAACAACTATATCTTGGACCCTATGCTAGATTTTGGGGATCCAAGACCTATTTTAGGATCTCAAAGGGATCATAGAGATTCTGGGCCCTGGTAATTAGGGGTTTAGTGTGCCCTTGATCCATTAGGGTCGCAACGCACCCGTAATGGGCCAATCAGGGTTGTAGTGTGCCCTTGATTAGGCTCTATTTTGGGTCCTCTTCTTGGATCCTATTTCTAGTTAGTATTAGGGTGTAAACTTCTAGCCAGGTTAGCCTACCAGAGTTAGTCAATTCCAAGCCCTTTATAAACCCTTATATTTTCATGATTTCTCATCACAAACATTCTATGATCAAGCATCCATTAAGTTTAAGTTCAAGCTCTCAAGCATTCTTCAAGCATTCAATCCATTCAAGCTATCTCTCCATTGATGATCAAGGATTCATGCATTCAAGCTATTGAAGTAGTTTATACAAGATCTCTCATTTCAACATTCAATATCTCCCTTCATACTATTAGAAACAATAGTCCACCAATATAATTGAGAGGGGAGTGAATCAGTTATATGACACTTTAAACATTTAACCTTGTAAGAAATCTTGACTATTCAAAGTAAACAACCATAAAGAGATGCACATAAAAAATTACACTAGATATGTTGACTAAGGAAACCCTTGATCAGAGGGAAAACCCTGGTGGGAATGATGCCCACAAAATGATGCACTAATATGAATATTCCTTCATAGAGGATGGACCCTGTTAGGAGTCTATTACAACATTCAGTACAAGAGTTTGTAATGATCCCATCTTTTAGCTCTCACGTTCTCCAAAGTCTAAGTGGAGGATAAGAAAAATTAAAGTCATTCAATTAAAATTAAAAGGTGACTTTCTATTAATAGCTTCTAGAGTGTGTATTAATTATTGGAAAGGTGAAAGCCTCTAGTAATTTAATTTTTTAGATGCACAATAAATTATTGTATTGCAAGGGAGGAGTTTCTAGAGAGTGCATTAATTATTGGAAGGGGGAAGCTTCTAGCACTTGCAATTAATTAATATTTCAGTTCCTTCTAGAAGGGTGAAGGAAAAGGATAAATAGGGGTGAGAGTCTCATCGTTTAGCAGAGGATTATTGTATTGGAGAATTATGACTTGCATTTGATAAGAGCTTGGATGTGTGAATCACACTCCCTTTTTTGGCAATAGAGGACGTTCATTCTCTATTGTAACATTCTAGATGTCATTCCCTTAGGGTTTGGCCTTTGGAATACATCTCTTTGTAATTGATTGCAACATTTTCAGCATTAATATAATTTCAGCCTTGGTTCAGCTTTTGGGCATTTAGGGGTGCCCATTACATTGGTATCAGAGCTATAAGTCCTGCCATCCTATGGAGATCATATTGATAGCTAGATAAAGATGTATATTAGTCTAGATCAAGATGTGATGTTCAGACAGTTATTGGGTACATTAGAGAAGGGGCAACGTATGCAACAGGAGCAGAACAGGATGCTACAGGAGCAGAATAGGCGAATGGATATGATGTTGTAGCGTATGGCTAGACAGATAGGCATCAACATTGATGATTTGTATGTTGCTCCATAGCAGAAGGTAGTTGATTCCTCAAGTGGGATCAAGACACGTATAGAGCCAGCCAGTTATGATGTTGGTGATATGGGTGTTTCAGCGACATCAGTACAAAACATGTGTGCAAAGTCAGGAGACCACATATGAAGCTTTGTCGAGAGATGGTGCTGCAGTAATAGAGGGATTAGGAGAACATGAAGATACTATCATATCATCAGCCACTTCTATGTCAGTTGAAGCATCCAATGAGGAGTTTAATGGTATAAATGCAGTGGTTGATGTATTTTCTAATGAAGCCACACATGTTAATGATTATGAGTTTTCATCAACTACAAATTTAGTTCAGTTTTCTGTTGCAACAGTTAATGTTGTTCCTATGTCCATATATTTCGATGCGGCAACACCTATTGTTGATACAGTTAGCATGAGTACATATGGTTCACCTACAACTACATCTTTTTCAATGCATGATGGTGATAATATGCATTCCAGTCCAATATATATTATGTGGATGGATAAAGGGAAGAAGACGTTTCATAGATCTTCTATGGAGTTGCCTTATGGTGACATTTTGACTTCATTAGCACAAGTTTTGAATGCTAGGCTACAAGGGTTGGTCCTGATGATGCGGGTTTGTAGTTGGTTTAACTTCCATATGGATATCACATATTGGGATCCAGGTGGAGGTTGGAGTTCATTATGTTACTTTATTGCTTGAGGACAAGCAATTTCAAGGAGGGCGGATTTGTAATGATCCCATCTTTTAGCTCTCACATTCTCCAAAGTCTAAGTGGAGGATAAGAAAAATTAAAGTCATTCAATTAAAATTAAAAGGTGACTTTGTATTAATAGCTTCTAGAGTGTGTATTAATTATTGGAAAGGTGAAAGCCTCTAGTAATTTAATTTTTTAGATGCACAATAAATTATTGTATTGCAAGGGAGGAGTTTCTAGAGAGCGCATTAATTATTGGAAGGGGGAAGCTTCTAGCACTTGCAATTAATTAATGTTTTAGTTCCTTCTAGAAGGGTGAAGGAAAAGGATAAATAGGGGTGAGAGTCTCATTGTTTAGTAGGGGATTATTGTATCGGAGGATTATGACTTGCATTTGATAAGAGCTTGGATGTGTGAATCACACTCCCTTTTTGGCAATAGAGGAAATTCATTCTCTGTTGTAACATTCTAGACGTCATTCCCTTAGGGTTTGGCCTTTGGAATACATCTCTTTGTAATTGATTGCAACATTTTCAGCATTAATATAATTTCAGCCTTGGTTCAGCTTTTGGGCATTTAGGGGTGCCCATTATAGTGGTATCAAAGGTATATGTCCTGCCATCTTGTGGAGATCATATTGATAGCTAGATAAAGATGTATATTAGTCCAGATCAAGATGTGATGTTCAGACAGTTATTGGGTACATTAGAGAAGGGGCAACATATGCAACAGGAGCAGAATAGGCGAATGGATATGATGTTGCAGCTTATGGCTAGACAGATAGGCATCAACATTGATGATTTGTATGTTGCTCCAGAGCAGAAGGTAGTTGATTCCTCAAGTGGGATCAAGACACGTATAGAGCCAGCCAGTTATGATGTTGGTGATATGTGTGTTTCAGTGACATCAGTAGAAATATGTGTGCAAAGTCAAGAGACCACATATGAAGCTTTGTCGGGAGATGGTGCTACAGTAATAGAGGGATTAGGAGAACATGAAGATACTATCATATCAGCAGCCACTTCTATGTCAGTTGAAGCATCCAATGAGGAGTTTAATGGTATAAATGCAGTGGTTGATGTATTTTCTAATGAAGCCACACATGTTAATGATTATGAGTTTTCATCAACTACAAATTTAGTTCAGTTTTCTGTTGCAACAGTTAATGTTGTTCCTATGTCCATATATTTCGATGCGGCAACACCTATTGTTGATACAGTTAGCATGAGTACATATGGTTCACCTACAACTACATCTTTTTCAATGCATGATGGTGATAATATGCATTCTAGTCCAATATATATTATGTGGATGGATAAAGGGAAGAAGACATTTCATAGATCTTCTATGGAGTTGCCTTATGGTGACATTCTGACTTCATCAGCACAAGTTTTGAATGGTAGGCTACAGGGGTTGGTCCTGACGATGCGAGTTTGTAGTTGGTTTAACTTCCATATGGATATCACATATTGGGATCCAGGTGGAGGTTGGAGTTCATTATGTTACTTTATTGCTTAAGGACAACCAATTTCAAGGAGGGCAGATTTGTAATGATCCCATCTTTTAGCTCTCACGTTCTCCAAAGTCTAAGTGGAGGATAAGAAAAATTAAAGTCATTCAATTAAAATTAAAAGGCGACTTTGTATTAATAGCTTCTAGAGTGTGTATTAATTATTGGAAAGGTGAAAGCCTCTAGTAATTTAATTTTTTAGATGCACAATAAATTATTGTATTGCAAGGGAGGAGTTTCTAGAGAGTGCATTAATTATTGGAAGGGGGAAGCTTCTAGCACTTGCAATTAATTAATGTTTTAGTTCCTTCTAGAAGGGTGAAGGAAAAGGATAAATAGGGGTGAGAGTCTCATTGTTTAGCAGGGGATTATTGTATCGGAGGATTATGACTTGCATTTGATAAGAGCTTGGATGTGTGAATCACACTCCCTTTTTTGGCAATAGAGGATGTTCATTCTCTGTTGTAACATTCTAGATGTCATTCCCTTAGGGTTTGGCCTTTGGAATACATCTCTTTGTAATTGATTGCAACATTTTCAGCATTAATATAATTTCAGCCTTGGTTCAGCTTTTGGGCATTCAGGGGTGCCCATTACAGAGTCCCTGTTAGGAGACTTTGAATCCTTGTTAGGAGATTCCAACCCTGTTAGGAGTTGTGGAAGGCACATAAACCCACTGTCCAAACAACTTCAAGATCAGATCAATGAACCCACTATCCAATTGACATCAGTACTATTCCTTTCAAAATAATAGATGTGTAACTGGCTTTTGCTTCTTCCTCTATCCACTACGTCAAACTCCTTCACATTCAGATCATGCAATCAGATCTGGAACTCTGTGATCAATAACAGTAACCCTTAAGGTCACTTACACACATGAGTAAGTCACTTTGCTTTGTTGCTTAGTAATTTGCAAGTCTTCACTTCTTCGCTTCTTTTATAAAACATTAGAAACATCTTTCCTTTATACCATGCTTAATAATAAATCCTTGAGTTAGCTTCATACTTCATTATCATACATTAATTAAATGAAATACACATTTAATCAATGTTGTCGGCTCATAGTTATACACAAGCTTTCACACGTGTAACTTTTGTACATGCACACTCTTTGACATCATCAACGGTTAGTAAACTATCTACAGTTCACTGTGCAACCCTTCACTGCAATTGTAACAAACTATAGCAATCATGCAATACAAACTACTTTCCTGATACTATATTTTTATACAGTTCTCTATAAATCAATCATATCTTGCATACACTATTGATTCAAGTTCTGCGCACTTACCTGTGTAGCAAATACACAATTTAGTATGCATTGGTAACTAACCATCATAAGATAAGTAATATAATATTCTCAATATAGAAATCACAGTCTACTGCTCTATCAGTCTTTTACAAACTTATTACTATGTTGTCATCAATGACAAACACATTTAGAAATACATCATATCAATGTTCTACAATGCTCCCCCATAGCATCAACATTCATGGTAACAATCTCCCCCTTTGGCATTGATGGCAACATAGATGAAAAAAATCTAGTTCCAAGAATACCAACAAGTCTTTTCAAATCCTCTTCATCAATCAAATCTTGCTTCATGCAAATACTTTATTGTAATACTTTTCCCCCATAGTACAATGTTTTTCATGCCATACTTCTCCCCCATTGACATCAATGTCAAAGATAGTACATAAATGGTTCAATTTTCTTAAACATCTAATAATTTATTAGCATGACCACAAGTTGATATGCTACTCTAAAAATTTGTATATGAATTGATAAACAACACAAGTGTCTAAAGACACTATTATATACCAATTACCAATTACCAAGAATCCTTTGCTAACTCTATTCATCACAGATGCTCCCCCATATAGGAAGCAACAACATTCAGTCCAATCTAACAATGGTGCTCTGTTCCCTAGACCGATGCACTTTTACATCTTTTATTGTGAAATAGGTAGGGGCATAACCCCAAGCATACCTCTTAGGTACTCAAATTTATCCTTTGGTAAGACCTTTTTGAAAAATTTTGCAATCTTTTCCTTGGTGTTAATGTACTCCAGTCTGATTTCTTTTTTTGCAACTTTCTTTTTCAACACATGCTACTTTATAGCGATGTGCTTAGTCTTAGAATGCAAAAAAATATTCTTAGACATGTTAATCATACTTGTGTTATCACACTAAATGATAATAGGTTCTTTGAATTTAATTTGAATATCCTTCATCATCTACTTCATCCATATAGCTTGATTACAGTTGTTTGCTACTACGACATATTCTGCCTTTGCAGTGCTTTGTGTGGTGCAATCTTACTTCTTGCCATAAAATCATCTTGTTCTTGCGGAACCACTCAAATCTATATGAACCAATTCCATCTTTTATGTAGTACCAAACTACTTGCTAGGATATGAAACTTTATTTTGCTTAGCCAAGATACATTCCTTACAAATAATGTTAGTGGGCTTAGTGATCTTAGGTAAATCTCTCATAGCAAGTGTATTACTAGCTTTCACAATGTTATCAAAGTTTATGTGAAAAAATATTCTATGCCATAACTAGTTGTTGTCAACTTTAGCTACTAAACATGTTATTCTAGTGGTATTTAACTGAAATACATTACCTCTAGTTCTTGTGCTAGTACCAAGTAGTTTTCCTTCCTTGATCTTGATGGTGCATATGTCATTACCAAACTGCAATTGGTTACCTTTGTCCATAAGTTGTCCAACACTTAACAAGCTATGTTTCAGTCCATCAACAAAATAAACATCTTCAATATTTGTTTTACCATCTAGTGTGATAGATCCAATTCATGTAATGTGACAAGTTGCATTGTTCCCTACTCTAACAATTCCTCCATCATGGCTTCTAAATTTGACAAATTTGCTCATATCACTAGTCATGTGATGTGAACAAACACTATCAATGATCCAATATTTCCTTTCAACTTGTGAGATTAGTGCACTTTCTTCTCTAATTTCTCTATCAAGATCATCCTCCTTTATAGCTACAAATCCTAATTCATCTTCACTTTTTTTATCAGATTCTTCTTCCTCTTCTTCTTCATTAGCATATAAGCAGTTTCTAGGTCTTTTAGATTTGAATCTTCCCTTATACTTTCTTTCTCTTTTAGGACACTTAGATGCATAATTACCATATTCATTACATGTCCAACATTTCTTATCATCTTTTTCTCTTTCCACAAGAAGAGCCACTCCTTCCTGGATCCTTTCCTCAATAGACTTGTTGTTGCTAGCAATGTCTCCTTGCACTTTTGTGTTCCTTGCTAGACTAGGTTTAATATTAAATGCAATAAATATTGTCTCAACTTTTGCTAATTCTCCAAACTATTTTATATCAAATTCTTCAGCTTCCAATCTATCAAGCAATGTTTCTTTGGTGAAGTTAGTGGTACAAGGTAACATTACCTGAATCATCTATGTTATTGTCTTAAGAGGTGGTGTTAGAATTTTCAAGATCTTCCATATTACTTCATCATTAGACTTATTTCAACCAAGAGATGTGATTCCTACAACAAGCTCAGATATTCTATCAATATAACTTCTTATAGATTTATCTTCTCTCATTCTAGCATCTTAGAATGCAAAATACAAATTTTATAATCTAACTCTTTTTGCATGTGTATCACCCTCATAATTAGCTTCTAAGGTTTTCCAAATTTCATGAGATGTTTTGACTTGTTTTGCCTGGATATACTCACTTTCAAGTAGAGCTGACAATATTGCTTCTCTTGCCCTTATGTTGCACATAAACACTTTTCTTTGTTCCTCAGTATAGCTTTCAAGATTGTCTTCTTCCACAATGTTTTTAGGTGCCTTGGCTAAAAGCCAATATCTTGGACCCATACACAAAATATGAGTCTTCATTTTATCCTTCTAGCTATCATAATTAATGCCATCAAATCTTAGATTTTCCTTTCTGAACATGTTCGTCATGGATCTCCCAAAGTTGTTAAACTTTTTCTTCAAGGACCTGAGGCTCTAATACCAATTGTAAGAAGCAATAGTCCACCAATATAGTTGAGAGGGTGAGGGGGCTGAACTAGTTATATGAGACTTTAAACATTTAACCTTTTAAGCAATATTGACCATTCAAAGTAAACAACAACCATAAAGAGATGTGCATAAACAATTACACCAGATATGTTGACTAAGGAAACCCTTGATCAGAGAGAAAGCCTTGGTGGGAATGATTCCCACAAAATAATGTACTAATATGAATATTCCTTGTTAGAAGATGTACCCTATTAGGAGTCTATTACAACATTTAGTACAAGAGTCCCTATTAGGACACTTTGAATCCTTGTCAGGAGATTCTAACCCTATTAGAAGTTGTGGAAGGTAGCTAAATCCACTATCCAAATAGCTTTAGGATTAGATCAAAAAACCCACTATCCAATTGACCTTGTTCCTATTCCTTTCAAAATAATAGATGTGTAACATGCTTTTGCTTCTTCCTCTATCTAGTACATTGGACTCCTTCACCTTCAAATCATGCAATCATATCTAGAACTCTGTGATCTATAATAGTAACCCTTAAGGTCACTTACATGCATTAGTAAGTCACTATGCTCTACTACTTAGTATTTCACAAGTCTTTAATTCTTCACTTCTTTTATGAAACACTAGAAACATCTTTCCTTTATACCATGCTCAAAAATAAATCCTTGAGTTTGCTTCATACTTCATTATCATACGTTAATTAAATGAAATACACATTTAATCAATGTTGTCAGCTCATAGTTATACACAAACTTTTATACATGTGACTTTTGTACATGCACACTCTATGACATCATCAATAGTCAGTAAACTATATATAGTTCACTACACAACCCTTCACTATAATTGTAACAAATTGTAGAAATCATGCAACAGGAACTACTTTCTTGATACTCTATTTCTATACAGATCTTTATAAATCAATCATATCTTCCATACATTGTCGATTTAGGTTCTGTTCACTTACCCATGTAACAAATACACAATATAGTATGTGCTAGTATCTGTGCATCATTAGATATGTAATAAAATGTTCTCAATATAGAAATCAAAGTCTGCTACTTTGTCATTCTTTGACAAACTTATTACTATGTTGTCATCAATGAGAAACACATTTATAAATACATCATATCAATGTTCTGCAATGCTCTCCCATAGCATCAACATTCATGCTAACACATACACTTCAAGATCCTTTGTTGCATCTTCTACATTCATCCTCTCAAGATCTACATTCATCCACATTCAATCCCATGGCATGTTTCAAGTGCATATATGAAGGTTTTGATGTCACCTTGATTTCCTTTCTAGAATTTTGAAGTTAAGGTAAAGACTACTACATCTACATACTTGATTACATTTCAAATTCAAGAGAACATCTATAGAATTACATTGCTTCATGTTAGATCTATCACTACTACTTGCTAGCATTCTATTTTAGTTATTTCAATTAAAGGTTAATTCCTAAACTGGGGCTTGACTAAGGTAACCCACCCAACAACAACCGACAAATGAATCCTTTATTTTGTAGGTTTCAGATCTCAGATCAATGAACAAGTTGCATATTTGGATAGCCTATTTGGCTTTCTTTCATAACTACAAATCAAAATTAATGGCACACACCTTTCATCAAGGGTACACTGCACCCTGTATACTCCATTTTTTCCCTGATTATCCAATTTGTCTTTGATATCTCATTGAACAAAATTTGGGTTTTGGCTATAGTGCAATTTTCTCTTTAGTAAGTCATAATCAAACCTTTTGAAGGTCATTTGACATCCTATTTTTAGGGTTGTATCTCACAAGGTATTTCATCTTCCTCTCTTTCATTTCTATATACTTCATCATTTTTTCATATATTTATATCTTAGCTCCATATTGCATATCTTCTTTCTTAAACCCTCTTAAGGTGGAGGTGAGAGGGAAAAAAATTAAAGATACTCATTCCTTTTTTATTAGGGTTTAAGTTGATACTTCCCAGTTTGTATTGATCTAATCTAATCCAAGGGGTGGATCTTGGTCTTTTCCCTTCTTTGGGATGATTGATCTCATTTTACCTACACAGTTTGGTAAACTTGACTTATTCGCATCTCTTATTTGATTTTGGAGTTAGATTTTATTTTGGTGTATCTAGATGTAGTTTGTATGCTATTGATTGTATTAGTTTTATTTAGATCTCCTTTTACATTATTTTAATATAGATTTAATTTCATATATTTGTATTTTAAAAATACAAAACAATTACATCTAGTTTCTTCCATTGCATTTCATTTCAATGGGGTTGTTATCTTTCTTTTCAAGTTTCATTCATGATATTCATGATGTTCCTTTCCATGCATATGATGAGGATTTAGTTTTCCCTTCCATTTAATCTCATTTCCCTTCAAAGCATATTATTTTCAATGATGTCATTGATCAACCTTTAGAGACTCCTGATGTTCCTACCCTTGATAGTGAAACTATTTGGGATGAGCCCTTGGATAAGAATATTGATTTCTCTCTCCTTCTTGAAGCTTCTTCGATTCATGATTGTTCCTCCATTAATTTATTTTTTCATCCCTCCTTAGACGATTCTACTATTTGGGATGAACACTCAGGCAAGGATATGGATTACTCTCTTTCTCATGAGGCACCTTTGGATGATTTCATGGTTATTGCTCCAATTATTAACCTCTTTCTATGAATTTAATTGACATTCCTTCTATATATGAGGCCTTAATGATTTTTTTTGTCCTTCTCCTAATATTCCATTAGTGATAGAGGACCATGGTCCTGCTTCTTCTTCTTATTACTTTTTATACACATCCCAAATTAATTTAGGTCTTTTTTAACATTATGATAATTATGAACTTCCTCTAGATCCTAAGTATCTTATTCCTATTGACCGAGTGGCTCCTCAACACTTCTAGATTGGGAAACCATATATTTCACATGAACATCATACATTCTTGAATTTGTGCATCAAACATCTTTTGAGTTTAGGCATATTGGTTTCTTCTCTTTACATTTTCATTTAATCACACCTAAGAGATATTTTCTATAATTTTCTTCTTATTATAAATTAATTTCTTATGTTATGTCTCATATGATGTGAAATGGTGAATGGTATCTATTTCATGATCACTTTACATGACACTTCTAAATCCCCATTATGGTTCTCCTTGGCTTGTTACATTGTTAGGCTATCCTTTGGGGGCTCATTATCCTACTTTGTGAGTACATTAATAATAATTTTCCCTTGTCTCTTCACTTAGGGGACAAGGGCCCTATTTTTTCTTTCTATCCATCATAGGATCCATTATCTCCTTTTGTTGACTTGTTTTCCTTTAATATGATGACATCTTTTCTTGCATTCACTTGCTCGAAATTACATGTCTAGTATAAATTGGAACCACTTAGGGAGGGAAAATCTTTCCTTCCTTTCTTGAATGCATCCAATATCTTTTATGAATTTTCATTCTATTATATGAAATCTATCATTTAGGGCATAAATTGGATTTTATTTCCCTTTTCTCACTAGGATTCATTATCTCTTCGTTGTTTCTTTCATGATAACTAATTAGGAATAATGTGGTATCCCTTCATCTCTTTATTTCATTTTTCTATAGAATTTATTATTTTATGGATATTCTTATTTATGATATGCACTTCTTTGTTACATGCATGGTTGTATTTTTTGACTACCAAATGCCTTTTCATACTTTAGATTTAATACTTCTCATTTAATGGCCATCTATAGCTCACTTCATGTGTGATATTTTTCTCTAACATATTATATTGTTTAGAATTGATTATCCCATGATGTTTCCTTTATCCCCTCTATGGTGTAGCATTATATCTTTCTTGTTGGGTATCAAGTGTTTTTATTTTGTGCATGGCTATCATTTTTTTCTTATGACTCATCTTTATATCTTTCAAGATCTTGTTATATAGTCTACCATAGAACTCATTTTCTTGTCTCACACTTACGAGGCAAGAGCCTTTGTGCATTCTTCTCTTCTTCTATGGATATAATTTCTTCAAGCTTATGTGGAATTTTTTTTATGATGTGACATTTCTATTTTGAATTATTGTATCTTGACTGTAGATTCTTTCTTTTGCAAGAGGTGTATCTCCTAAGTTATCACCTTTTCTTTATCAAGTAAACCTATGTCCATTTTACATACTTTTCCTTGTTTGGATATTGTTATCCTTCATCCAAGGATCACTATTCCTTCTAGATGTTGGAAAAAAAATTTCATAATCCCCTTGGGATTTGTGAAAAGGGCTTAACAACCACCCATGAACTAGAAGTTGACTAGTTGTATTAGGCATTTATAGATTGATATTTTGGTGCAATAGAAACCCCACTCTAACAAGTGGTATCAAATCTTGGTCATAGCTATGAATCCTTAGACCTTCAGGTAATGCTAAGGGGGAAATTCTTGGAAATAAATATAGTTCTCCCCTAAGGATTCATGAAAAGGGATTAACCACCTCCTGCATACTATAAGTTGATAGGTTGTATCAAGCATTGACAGATCATTCGTGCAATGACAACGCCAAGTTGTAACACTATATTTGGGGTTGAAGAGGTACATTCTCATTCTTCTTCCCTTGTTCTTAGAGATGTTATTTTAATCAAACAAATTTCTTAGGTAGATGTCTTGTTATTAATATTTTTTCCTTTTTAGAATTCTCTTTCCATAATAGATATATATTTTTCACAAATGTCTATATTCTAAGTTTGTGGAGTCACAACTCCTCACTATAAATGTAGTCCACATTGTTGTTATAATTATATCTCCTTGTAGTGTAAGTGAGTATCCTCTTTCTCTTGTTATAATGATATCTCCTTGTAGGCATGATACGGAGGGGGCATACATACGTGCTCCTTGTACATAGTTTTCTCTCTTGTGGGGTACAAAATATGGATTTTAAACATGGCTTAGGGTACTTTAGCCCTATATGCTAGGTATGTTTTCTAAGTCTTTCTCAAATCAATGCATTGTTACTACATCCCTCTTTTGCACACATGTGCATGCTTAATATCATAATGGGTAACATGGATAAATTTGTTGAATATAATCCATGGGTAACACATGTAGACACACATATGATAAATCCTATATTTGGGTAATTCATAAAAAAATTCTAAGTACCAATATAGGTAATGCATTCAAATACAATAAGCTAAGTCCTATATATAACTAACACATCTTTTATAGAGGCCATGCCATGGTGATACAATGGATGTTGATCTATGGATGGAACTTTGGTGGGTTGATTAGCAGGTTATTATTAGCATGAATGCTATTAGTATTCCTATGAGGGAGTATCCTATCAGTGTTGGAGACATGATTTAGTGGATATATGTTGCATTAATGATAGAGTTTGTTATTGATGTCAACATACTAGTTATACTATGAAGACTAGAAAAGCATCAGACAGAGTTTGGATTTTTATAGTTTGAGGATTGAATATCACCTTATGCACACTTGGGATTATGTTATATATTATTTTTAGATGCTACAATTAAGAGTGTGTATAGAAATGTGAAGACTGGACAGAGTTATGAAGGATTTGGTGAAGGTAACTTTTAGGTAACATTTCTAGAAATTAGGCATTGATGGTTGTATTTTATCTCCTCACAGGTATGAAATCTAGTCGAGCAAGCTTAGATATAGGTTGAAGAATTTTGAAGATGCTTTAGTTAATCACATGCACTAGATGATCAATGTGTATAAATTTATGAAGACTCTAAGTTGACAAATTACTTTTATTTGTGAAAGATGTAATATTATAATATAATATCTTAAGTTGGCCCTATATTATTATTGTAAATTAGGAAAGCCTCAAGGCCAATTCAATAATTTATTCTAGGACTTGGTATATAGGAAAGGTAATTTCTTTCAATGTAAAGTGTGTGATAAATGTTCATATCTATTTGATGTACTCTACAAGATTACATGTGAATATCTTTTAGATCAAAAAAGGGATAGGTGTAGTTGAGACATGGTGAGTTTACAAGGAACTATATTTGGCAAGAGTAGTTGTGTACACTTGTATTATTCAATGAGGATAGCACTTAATTTTTTTGGATAATGTGTCCATCTATCTTCCTTTCAACTCCTAATAGGGTTTGTACAATTCCTAACAAGGTTAGAATCTCCTTACATGGATTCAAAGTCTCCTAACAAGGAATCATATATTTATTGTATTTCACAAACTCCTGATAAGGTCCATCCTTTCACAAAGAAATTTTATATTAGTACATCATATTGTGGGTACTGTTGGCCTATATTTTCACCATGATAAATTGTGCTAAGAACTTATTATGAAAATCTAGTTTTAAGTTATGAAATTAGGGTTTTCATTTTTATGTATAGATATTTTCCTAGAAAACCCTATTTTCATATCCTCGTGCATGTTTTCATGTTTTACCCCTTTGATATTTTAAATCAATGTTTTAAAAATTTTGTGCTCTAAAAGAAATTTGAAACTTTAAGTGGGAATTGTGTGACCAAAGGTTAACTCTACAGTACTCCTTTTTCAAGTTTTAACATTTCTTAGTGGCTCGATGATATGACTCAATTGGTTGGGTAGTATTCGCAAGGTCTCTATAGTTTATTACAAATGGTGAACTCAAATAGTGATGGCATGACATAGTTAAGTAATAAGCTTTCATGACATCATAGTGGTTAAGAATGAAGTCAAAGTCTTAAGTGGAAAACACATAAGATGCAAACATGTGGAGGAAGGAGTGACTAGTGTAGAAAGTAAAGAAGACAAGATCAATGGCTCATGTGCTCTCATAGACGATCTTGTGTTTATAGTGACTAACCATTAGATTATCCTAAGTCAATGGTATAAAACCTATTTTAGGCCAAAATGTTAAAGGACCATTTTTTTTGGAGAAAGTCTCCAGAATAATGATAGTTGTCCACATCCAAATGAAATTTGGGTTGATTTCGGCTAGAATAGTCTTGCTTTCTCAAAATGTCATAGAAAGATGACACATGCCATACATGAGACAAATGAGATGTTAATATGTGGTATGTACATTGACGTAACTAAGCTAGAAAATGATGATAGGTGGTATGAAGATGCTTAATCACTAAGACTAGATTTCAGAAATGAGATGGAGTAAGGTGGCGCCACATGGTGGTGGGGCCCTGCAAGATGGTAGAGACATAACAAGTGATAGGAATCAAGTGAGAAAATCATGGTAGGCCAGTAAAACCAAGGAAAAAAGATTAATTGAAAAGGTTTCAAATGTAATGTTGAAACCTTATAGAAGGGTAAATATTTGTAAAATACAAGCCCTATTTATCAAATATGCCCGTGATTTTCAAATGGACATCTAGGTTCTGGTTGTTTTCCTGAATATATGAGCATCATATATCATTAAAAAAGTCTAAAAATGAGGAATGATTTTGTGTAGTTAGAAAATGTTTAGGTATAACCAAGAAAAATATATTAATAGGGGGCATTCTCAATAGAAATTTTATTTTTACCTTAGAGCATCAAATTTAGTTTTAGAGAAAATAGTGAAGTGGGTATCTGCCAAATTTGGAGAGGGTCTTACTAGTGATGGTTTTTTGTCTCCAAAATCACTTTATTAGGAATTTTGGTATCATTTTTTCAGAAAATTTGATTATCATTGTAAGGAATTTTTCATCATTTTAATGAGATATTTTATTCAGTTTGTTGGGGCAATGATCAAATTTGATTTTTTAGTTGGGAGAAGAAAGGTATTTGTAGTAGAAAAAGGATGAGATTTCAAGTGGGCACTTGTCACGTATAGATTAGATCCAAGATTCTTCATTCATCTATATCTTTCTCTTTTTTCTCATTGTAAATGGTTGGTTCTAGTCTATTAAGCCGAGCTCTAGTGGTGATTCCACCATTCTTAGTATTTCTTTATGTATGAACAACATTGTGGTTTCCTTGTATATTTTGTTTCAAAGAAATGAATACAAAAGCAACTTACAGGAATATTTCATTCTGAATTTTGTCTCCTATTTGTGGAATTTGTAATTTCTATGATATATGGACAAACAACATATACTCTAGTTGAAACTTGATTTTAAGTTGTATGCCATTGTATACTTTGTTGTTGATTCAAAGAATAAAATAAATGCTTAATATGGATTGACAAAATTGTAGGGTTTATAGGAGGATTTGATAAGTATGAGATTCATTTTGAATATTGATGTCTAATTTACAAAGTAAATAGATAGATCATAAGGATATGGGTGTATGTTCTAACTTGTGTGATGCCCAATAGGTAAGGGACTAACCATCTAAGAGAG
Organism: Cupressus sempervirens; assembly: GCA_028749045.1. Classification (NCBI taxonomy): domain Eukaryota; kingdom Viridiplantae; phylum Streptophyta; class Pinopsida; order Cupressales; family Cupressaceae; genus Cupressus; species Cupressus sempervirens. The sequence continues at coordinate 48,183,547 of CM053787.1, forward strand.
ATTGCATGTTTCTGGTTGTTGCATATGTGGTTTATGTTCATTTCAAATAAATTAATCAGTATTCATTTTCCCTTTATTTTTAAGAGTTGGAAGGATATCCTCACTCAGCTTGTGGATTTGATAGGTTTTGTGACTAGCTATTGCATTCCTTTTTTATTTCATAAGTATAGGAGAAATAAGGGTTTAATTTACTTTTTATAGATTTAGATGTATTCTTTGAACTAGTACCATATGAATGAATCTGAAGGTCTTCCTACCTAGGTTTTGCAGAGTGTGAAGTAGAAGAAGGAGTTTAGCCTTATAATTGGCCAGATTTCTTGAAAAATGGTGTTTGTTAAAGGAGATAGCTACCCTTAGATGCAATCTTTTCTTGTCTACTTGGTAATTGATATCAGTGTTAAATCAGGAGCCAATAGAATGACAACTCTATTAGGGAGTTGTGTAAAGAAATTTATTGTTTAAAACATTTCTATCTCTAGTATAGTTTATTGTAGTTGTATTCTTAGTTGTGTCTTGCCCATGCTTGTATTGGTCTCTTTTAAGTGACAAACCTTGAGAATCTAAAAATCCTAATACCACACAAGCTGCATGACATAAGCTATGTCTGAATCGTGCATTGTCTACAAAATAGAGTTTACATTCCCAAAGTGCATCATATTTGAAGTTATTTTGTGTTGGGAACTTGTGTTAGATATATTTTAAGTTGTCTTTTCCTATGATTTTTTTCCCCTATCTCTTAACCATTCTAAAAGTTCTTTTCCTTGATTTGGTTGTAGCTTGATCAAAGGTTTTATAGCTAGTGCTATACATTTTAAGTGATTGTTTCAAAATGATAGATAGAAGGAAATATACAAGAGCATACATAAAGGCTAATCCAGAAGTGCATCTATACATAAAATTACATCATGTGGGTAGGTAGAACCAAATAGACAAAAAATGAGATCCTAACTACACAAGAAAGCCTAGAGATAGTGTGTATACCCATTCATAATATCAACCAGTAATAGAAAGACAATCTTTGTCTCTTAATTCTTAGTCTAAGAACACTAGAGTTTTAGGTGAAATGATTAATACCCTATTACCAGAGGAGAGAATATACCATCATAAAGTAGTTTCTTTTGTAGGAGATACCATTTTAAAACCTAATGTGACTAAAGAAATTAACCATAGGTGGGGGTATAAGAACACCTTAAATACTAGATCAAACATAGGGCAAGTCCCATACATTGAGAGAAACCTCATTGATTTAGATGATCCAATAGATTCAAAGACCACCTTTGTAGACCTTAATGAATTATTGTTAGAAATTGAAACTCTCAGGAAGAAAGTTGTAGAGGAAGATGCCAAACATATTCATTTGAAAAAATGAAAAAAATGAAATCACCATGTATGCTGCCATATAAAGAGAGGGAATTCTTAGAAGGATGGAACCCTTCAAAAAAAAATAAAAAAATTGGAAGAAAGTTCTATTACTTTTCATTCAAACATTTGTGGAGATGCAAGAGATATAAGGTCAAGAATCTAAGAACAAGAATGCCTTATAAGAGAAAAGGAAAGACCTATCATTTCCCAAGTCCAACCCTACAAACTTATTGAAGTAGATGTCATAGATTTGACTATAAAAAATTCTTTATAAAGGAAACCAAAATTTTTTAGGGATACAAATCAATGAGCCCCAACTTGTCTCAAAAAACCCTATCATGTCAAAGCTTGGCCTAGAGTTGGAAAGAACAAAGAAAGAAAGAGAAGATCTAGCCAAAGAGCTAGATAAAGTTGAAAATGAGGCTCAAGCCAAAATGAAAAGAATAAAAATAAATTTCCTCAAATCTAATTCTAGCTTAACATCTTGGCCAAACCAACCCTCACAAGTAGTGCCTTCTATTCCAATTTGTGGACCTGTAATGGCTAGCAAAAACTTGTCTCAACCAATACCAACTTCTTCTTCCACAACTACTAGTTAAGTAGTTGTGACCCAACAAGTTCAAATACCTACACAAACCCAAGGAGCTAGACCTAGTAATTCAAATGCTTTAGGTTTCCATAAGAGGCCCATCTATATGGAAAGATACAAGAAAATAACCTTTTTAGGTATCCCTAGTTTTCCCCATTCAATCTCAAATGACTTGAGAGATAAGGTCACTAAATTATTAGGAAATAATGCTATAATTGGTGAAGAGCATCTCAGAAAATTCATGGATATGCTCAATGATTATAAAGTAGAGCTTGAGGATGTGTTCATGAATTTTTTTGTGCACTTACTTACTAAGGATGTAAGGGACTAGTTTAGAAGACTGCCTAATGATAGTATTGGCTCTTGGGATCATTTGGGAAAACCTTTTAAAGGTCAATATGGTAATGAAATGAATGTAAATTTTATGTTGAACGAGTTCAATAATATCAACAAAAATTAGAATGAGTCAACATTTGATTTTAATGTAAGGTTCCAAAATGGAATGTATAAATTATTTCAATTCATAAGACTAGGTGAGAATTTGTGTCTCACTACATATTTCAATGCTTTTGACAAGAAAATGGCCTATATTCTAAGAGATCAAGATCCCAAAACATTGACAAATGCTTTCAAGATAGCTGTCAACATTGAAAGTAATAGAAATGTATTTGATAAGTGGGAAAGGAGAGATGATCCAAAATTGTTCAATCCTAGGGGAAATAGGAAGGAAGGTGAGAATCTTATCATAACCAAAGATCTAGAGGATGATAAGATGGATCAAGTTTTAAATCTGCTAAAGATTTGGAATCCTACATTAAAATCTACAAATAAGCCTAATTCTGGTGAGAAACCACAATTTAACAATAATTATGATAGGAAAACTAGAATGAAAAACTTTCACTATACCACACAATGAAAGGTTGACAAGCCCATTCTTAACCTAACCCAATGCCCAAAAGAGAAAACCACACCTAATCCATTACAAAGGAACTCTATAAATATGATGGAGGATATGCCTTGGTGCATTATTTGCTACTCCCCTCATTCTCCTGACTACTATGCTATTTCCCAATCATTATCCATGAATCAAAAATTATATCCTAAGGAAGGTGAGGAAGAAAAGAGCCATGAAGATGTGGCATGCAATATGATTAATTTATGTGATGATGGTGAAGAGTTTGATTTAAAAGAATTTGAGATTGATGTTAATAATCAAAGAAGCATTTACCAATTACATCATCAACAAGTATTTTCATATGATGAAGATCAAATGATGGTAGGATGTGCAAAATAATATCAAGTGTCGAGCATATGAATGTGAGGAATCTATCTAATGAATAAATTGATAGAATAACTTTTGAGATGGTGGCTCAATTTCACAACATGTATACTTTCAGAAACAAGATAGTAAAGAATGTTGTTGGGAAAGCATCTGGCATTTTCATCAAGGACATAACTCATAAAATTGAAGATGGAAATAAAGAAGATAATATAGTGAGAGTCAAAACCAAAGACAATAGAAGAAAGTACATTTCCAAGGTGTAGAGGTGATCAAGAGGAATATACAAGAAAAGAAATCAAATCTTGATGTTATCAGACAAGTGAAGGAGCCTACTATTCAAGTACAAGAAGTAAAAGGTAATCTATTCAAACCTATTATGTATGATCCTGTAGAAATGATTTCTATGTTATCATATATTATTGTTAAAGTCCCTCTATCAAATATGTTTAGGATAGAAGAACATAAGAGAAAAGCCCTCTGATGGTTAAGAATAATTGGGAATAGTAACATTTTTAAAAAGGAGTCATCAATAGGGTAGGAAATACCACTTATAGTAAAAGTAAAAGAAGACAAAGGAGTCATGTCCCAAATACCTCAGATGTATTTGGATAATTCATCTATATCTTATATAGAAAATATTGACCCTTTCTTCCTTAGCCTAATCATAAATGACACAACCTTAAAGAATTGTATGATTGATTCAAGAACCTCTAACACTATAATGCCATTTAAAATCATGGAAGTACTTGGTTTAAAGGTACATACAAAGCAAGGTACATGTAGGGTTATGGATGCTAGAGAAGTTCCTATCATAGGAATAATTAATTCATTGCCTTTTAGACTAGCTTCTTATCCTAATGTTGACTTAACTATGAATGTCTTAGTAGTTGATATTCCTCCACAATATGGAATGCTTCTCTCAAGAAAGTGGAACATTGTGATGGGAGGTATCTTATAATGTGATTTGTACTTTTCCATATTTCATGTAGGAGATAAAGCCATCAAGGTCAATAAAGAGCCAAGAGTTATTCACATGCTTGAGAATAATATTGATATATATGCTACTTGTTTTCTTGATATAGGAATGCTTTCAGAGCTGAAATCACCATTCAAGAAATTAAAAAGAAAGGCCCATTAATTTCACAAGAAGTAGAAAAATGCATAGATTCTTAGAATATTTGGACTATGCATTTTGATGGGGCTAATTCTAAAGAGGGGTTAGGGGTTGGGGTAGTTTTCATATCTCAAGAGAAAAATACATTTAGATATACATTCACCTTGAACTTCACCAATACTAATAACATAGTAGACTATGAAGCACTTTTACTTGAATTGAAAGTAGCTATAAACCATGGTATAAATAAGTTTCATGTTATTGGTGATTCAAAGTTTTCATCTCAAATTAAGGAGACATATTCATCTAGAAACAAGAGGTTAAAATAGTGCATGAATGTTGTTTGGGATTAGATTGAAGTATTTGATGCTTTTGGTATTTCTTAGATGGATAGGAGTAACAATAAGATGTCTGATCTACTAGCTAATGCAACCATTAAGCCTAATGATGTATCATTTGCTGGTGTTTCTAAGATTAAGATGGATAATAGACCATTTATTCCTAAAAGAATAGAAAATTGGTAGGTGTTTAAGGATGATAAAGATATTCTAAATTTTCTCCTCAATGAAGATAAATACCATGGCCAGGAACTAGATTGTAGCAGTTTGGTTGAGAATATAGATGAGAAGGAGACCATTTTTGGCCAAGAAACTTTGTAGCTAAAAACAAAAAAGTAACCAAAGGATTAGTGGTGTTGGAGAGTGTCTTTGACACTTATGACATAGTTCATTAAGAAGTTAAGGATAAGAAACCACATGAGCTCAAAGAAGTGAACCTTAGAACAATTGAATCACCTAAGAAGATGTACATAGGTAAAACTCTATCTCTTGTCATTAAATATCTAATTGATTTGTTAAGAAAATTTAGGCATGTCTTTCCATGGTCATATGATGACCTTACAACTTATAGAGAAGACATTTTTCATCATGTTATACCCCTAAAAGAGAATGTCAATCTTTTCAAACAAAAATAAAGACCTATTAATCCCACACTAGCACCCAAGATGAGAGAAGAGCTTATGGAATTAAGGGTTGGAGGGATGATTAAGACCATCAGAAATTCTTCATAGATGTCTAATCTAGTGCTAGTAAGAAAGAGGAATGGTGAGTTTAGGCTATGTGTAGAGTTTAGGAATTTAAATATTGCTTCCTTGAAGGATAACTATGCCTTGCCAAACATGGAATCCATACTATAGTAGGTAATTGTTTCTAAATGAATTTCCATGATGGATGATTTTTTTAGATATAACCAATCGTTAGTTGATGAGAAGGAGTAGTTTTAAATAACCTTTACAACTCCTTAAGGAACATATGTATATGTTCAGATGCCTTTTGGTTTAACTAATGCAAGAGCTACATTCTAGAGAGCCATGGATGTTGCTTTCAAAGAATACATCGATAAATTTATGGTTATGTATCAGGATGATTTGACAACTTATTCCAAGAAAGATGAAGACCATTTTAAGCATTTAGAAAAGATCTTCATAAAAGCTTTGGAGTATGGAGTCTCATTAAACCCAAAGAAATATACCTTTGGAGTAATAGAAGGAAAATTTCTTAGCGAAATTGTCTCCAAAGATAAAGTTAAGATTGAACTAGAAAGGGTGGAAGCAATAGATAAAATCACTAAGACGAAAAATGTCAAAGGTATTTAGTCCTTCTTTGGCCAAGTCAATTTCTTGAGGAGGTTTGTGACTAATTTTGCTAAGATCAATAGATCTATTTCTAAAATGCTCAAAAAAGAAGTAGTAATCAATTGGGAATGTGAATCATCAAATTATTTTCAAGAGATAAAAAATGCACTAGTGCTAAGGACACTAGACTATGCAAAACCCATGTATATTTTTTCATTTGTATCATTCCATACCATAGCACCAATTTTACTTCAAAAGAATGAAAAGGGGTATGAATAACCCATTGCATTTTTCAACAAGACTCTCTAGCCTATAGAGTTAAAATATAATATTAATGAGAAGTATGAATATGCTCTTGTCAAGGTTGTGAAAGCTTTCAGATGTTATCTAGTTGGTGCCATTGTTATTGCATTTGTGCCTACTGCAACAATCAAAGGTATGTTTTCTCAACAAGAGGTATCTGGTAGAAGATGCAGATGAATTTACAAAATCCAAGAGTTCAACATTTAAATTCAAATTAAAAAATTGGTAAGAGGCCAATGATTAGCAAAATTGATGGCTCAATCAAATTTGGATGCTAACTGTATGTGTGAATATGCGGCCTCTACTAACACACACACTTCAACATGGTCCTTATTTGCAGATTCATCTCAGAACGAACATTGGATTGTTCATCCAAAAATTAGCCAGATGGGCAACCTGTTGCCTTCTATTTAAAGGGATTTTGCCTGTTAATATCCTTAGAATCAAGGTGCAGGCAACCAGACCCTCTAAGAATGAAGGATTTAAAGAAATGCAGCTAATCTATATGATTGTGCATATTAATATAGAATGAGAAATGCATTCTAATCTAAGAACAATTGAAACAAAACTAGATTAAACTATGCATATTAAGCTAAATGAATTTAAACTAAGAATGCAAATGTATGTAAAATATGTGAGAAAATGTGAGCAAATGTGAGTATGAATTTCAACAGCAATTCAATACAAATTCTAATTTATCCTCTCCAAAATGAAGAGATGAGGGTCTCTTAAATAGACTTTCCTGGAATCCATCAACGGTTGAGATTGATTTCAATCAACGATCAGGATTAAAGGTGAAGTTCAGTCATAAAGGAAGATTCCTAAATTAAAGGGAGTTAACTAATTTAATTTGAGTAAAATAAGGAGTTAACTGATTAAATTTGAGTAGAATAAGGAGTTAACTAATTTAACTTATTTTTGATCAATAGTGAACTGGAATTTTCCTTTTTTGAACTGAAGAGAGATTTTGGTGAGATATTTAATTTAATAAAATGAGACATGCTCTCATAATTACCTTTTCTATTTAATTAAATAATCTTTTAATTAATTAGATACACTTTTCTTATTTAATTAAATAACTTCATTTAATTAATTAGGAATGGCTTCCCATTTAATTAAATAACTTTGTTTAATTAATTAGAAGTAAATACTCCATTTAATTAAATAATTTAGTTTAATTAATTAAAAATATCTTTCTCATTTAATTAAATAATTTAATTTAATTGATTAGGATAGACATATTTATTAAATTAAATAAATTTAATTCCATAGTACATTAGCCTTAGGAGATAATTTAATTTAATAAAGTATAAATACTTTAAATTAAATTACAATTAAATCAAGTAGGTTTAATGTGACTAATATGAGTACATACTATAGGAACTAAATAAGAAATATGATGAATGCAGATTAGGGCCTTTTGCATCTGACAATTAAGTCAACTAGCGAATAGCAGAATGAGAACTGCCTATTAGAATAGGACTTAGAATTGATCAGAAATAGACTAGAATTTGTATCATGGCAATGAGCCAATTTTGAGGTATTACATTTTGCCCCTCTTTGAATAAATGTGCGAGAAGCACATTTAATTCAAAGATAATCATAAAGCATGATGCGAACATGAAATTGGTTCCGAAGTTGATTACACGGAGACCAATTGATAAGGTTTTAAGGATTATCTCAAGAACAGAGCTTAATCCCAAGGAATCCAAGTAGAGCGCCTAGATCGATAGCATTTAAAAGATTATCTCCAGAATGGAGCTTAACCTTCAAGGATCTAGACAAAACATCTAGTTACCTGAAATTGAAAGAATTTAGAAGATTATCTCCAGAACATAGCTTAACCTTCAAGGATCTAGATAGAACACCTAGATACTCAAGAGTGATAAAGCATTTAGAAGACTATCTCCAGAATGGAGCTTAATCTTCAAGGATCTAGATAGAACACCTAGATACCTAAAATTGATAGAAGATAACAAGGTCCAATCATAAGTCATAGAATCATCCCCAGAATGAGGATTGATCCTCAGGAGTCAGGGTTTAGACTATCCCAATACCTATCCATCAAACTCTGAGAAGAGTTGTCATAAGGTTGATCAATTGATGAAAATATAAGATAGGTAGCAAAGATGCCAGATAGAAGGGAACAAGATGCCTCGAGTGATGCGATGCCCCAAGTGATAAGGACATAAGATGGGAACCAGATGCCCTAAGCAATAAGTATTCAATGATGTAATCATCCTGCCCCCTCGAGAGTGAAATCGAAAGATGACACACCAAAAATATGATTTGAAGCAGTATATAATGAGATATAGAAGAAATTCGAGATTTAGCTGAATATAAAAGAGACCAGAATGATTGAAAAAAGATTTAGGGTTGATTTGAAATGATTGCAAAGTCGCAAAAACCAACTTTGACCAAATGTTGATCAGATGTAGCCATAGTTGACTTGAGTTGGCTATTTTCAAAATGAATTTTGAAAATATGGAGAATGTAAAGTTGAAAGGATTCCAATAATCACAAAGTATTAGAAAGATTTGGGTTGCACAAGCATTCGATCGCATTGGTCTCCAAAATTTTAAAACACATTTTTGAGGCTCTTAGGTGTGTCATATTTTGAATTTGATCCTGAAAACGGATCCGGAATGGTCAAATTAGCCAGGGGTGTGATTTTTGCACAAATTCGAGCACTTTGAAAAATTTGGGTCAACACCTATATAAGGGCCCAAGGGGTCATTTTCAATTCATTTGTGCATTTGTCTTCTATTGATTTGAGCTCTGAGAGAGACATGGCAGTCAGCGTGAGACATCATCAATTCGAGTGCTCCAAACATCACAGCTTCCCAGCAGACTACGGACTGCTAGTGAGTCATCGATTCCCCTTCTTTGTACTTTTATTTTCACATATTTCGAGGTCATTTATTGCATGTTGTAGCATTTTTTTAGGGGGTCAAATCTTTCTTCATGCGAGACCTATCAACTTTTGTGCGAAGATCTTCTTTCTTCATGTGAAGATTCAAGGTTGTCTGTTTCTTTGTGCACGACAGTGAGGATCTTCGCGTGGGAGACATAATGTTTCGCATGAAAAAAAGAGATTCTTCACATGAGGTGATTCAGTTCTCGCACGAAATCCTCTTTTCTCATGTGGACAATGCTTTCTTCGCGCAAGCAACTCTTTTTTTGTGCGAATGCGTGATTCTTCATGTGAAGAAAGAATGTTTTCACGTGAAACTGGTAGAATTTTGCGCAAGATTTCATTAATTTCGCGCTAAATTCCATGACAGTTATGTATAAAAGTTTGATTTTTGCACTTAAAAATTATATTTTAATTGATTTTGGTGCATCATTTTGACTTAATACTGGTCATTTCATTTGTTGTTTGCAAGAGTCTTTTGGTGACATTTCATTCAAATCACACTATCCACCATATGGAGAGTTATTGCAGAGTCTTGATGATGTAGGGCTCACATTGCCCAATTGGGTTTGTCCTCTCTATGCTGAATTCCAGCCGTGATGGTGAATTACAGCTTACTCACAACTTTAGTGGAGCATTTTCATTAGGAGATGAACACCTTCCACTTGCTAATGGGCGAGATGACTATCACTCCGGAGGACATCTGGAGGATTTTGAGGATTCCTTTTCATGGCGCCTGGGTCATCTATGATACAGTGCCCCGAGTAGGGACAAAGGAATTATCTATTGTGTTCGGGAGAGAGTTACCAAGGGGCAAAGCCATCAGTTGGGATAAACTGATGCACACATATGGACTGACATAAGGCTGGCATCTATGCTAGCTATATTCTTGAGCTATTTCTTATGTCCTAACAGAGGACAACATGGTTTGGAGTGTGGGTGGGGTGCCATGCTCCATAGGATGCTAGAGGCACCTGAGATTTTTGGGTGGGGTCAGTGCATGCTGGATCACCTTTCTCATGAGATATACGAGGTCATCTTCCACGAGAAGAAGACCATGGCAGCGAGAGTTTATGTATTGTAGATCTGGGCCTAGGAGCATCTTCTCGTATGCCAGCCAATTTTTAAGGATGCCAAAGAGCCCATGGAGCCCTACATATGTAGATATCGAGGGTATATTACCCAGGTCCACCTGGGTAAGAATGAGAACTCGCAGATACATCTTGATGACCTGGTGTCTGTTGTATGGAGACCCTAGAGAGAGACAGAGGACTGGGATGATGCCCCTAGAGAGCTACCATGGATGTTTAGTTCTCAACGTCTAGCAGGTAGGACGACATCAGTTATTGAGAGATTTGTTATTTCTCAAGTGTGGTGGTAGTATTACCATCCCCAGGACATTTCTCCTGAGTTCTGCGCCTATCCCAGGTTGCAGAAGGACATCGAGCAGGGGTGGCCAGCATGGATGGATCTAGGGTGATCCACGATAGACATCTGCAACCTAGCTGTAGTTCAGTGGGATTACCTACCAGCGATAGTAGATTCTGAGATGATTCCTACATATCAGGCATTTTTGATCAGCCATGCATTGACATGTTTTACAAATCTAGTGGGGATGGCAGGGCAGGCAAAGAGACAGGCACCCCAGTAGCAGCAGGCACAACCACAGTCGCTAGTTCAGCCACAATAGTAGTCACGAGTCTGACACCGGGTTCAGTAGATGCAGATACCCCCACGTCAAATGGGATCAGACCCAGGTGCTAGGGGCAGTGGGACTGGACAGAGCCGATGCCACAGGCAAAGGACAGATGAGGAGGCCCCTCAACAGGAGGCTCCTCAGCAGCAAGTGCCACCACAGCCGCAGGCACCACCACAACAGCAGGGACCTGAGATGCTTGATCAGGATATGCTAGATCAGCCGATAGGTGGGGTATAGGATGTGGTAGGCAGTACCAAGAGCGGGTTCGTGCGGGCTCCTGGCAGTTGGGAGAGTTACAGATTGTAGTGGCAGTCAGGGATGTGCAGTTGGTAGAGCGACAATGGATACTAATCTTTGGAGAGAGCACGCAGAGACTACAGAGTGGAGATTGGAGCTAGCACATGATGAGATCCGCTTCCAGTCAGCTTGGGTAGCATACTATTATGTGGCATATACTAGTGTAGAACCTGATGAGACACTTTAGGTGCAATGATATTCTCAGTATGCGTGAGAGTCTGGGGGAGCACGACCTCCTATCAGGCTAGATATGCCATCGTTGCCTCTACCACCTACTGCCCTTGCTCCTCCTGCTCCTCCTAGAGGTGAGGGTTTGGGACAGAGTTAGATGCTCTATGCCTAATCTTTGATTTTGATCCTTGGCTATGTATCGATTGGTGTGCCAACACCACATGTATCATTTTTGATCGATTGCGCTCGAGTAGCACCCATTTTTGTATTGACCCATTCTTTGATATATATATACGAGATTTTGAGCTGAGTATTCTTGTGTACATGTCATTGTATGTTTTTTTTTACTTTGATGTACATGAGATGTATGTTGTACTTAGATAGAATGTATACGTATGAACTGACTCTCACGTAGTGTTGTGTGTTTTTGCTTGACAATCACAGGTATTCTATTAAGGAGCATGAATCGATGAACCAAATGCTTGTACAACTGTGGAGGAATCTGATACATTGTGGAGTATGAATAGAATGACCATCGAATTACATGCTTATGCAAATGAAGTATGTAATGCAAGACTATGTTAAATGCAACCCTAGGTCTGGTTACCATGCCTTGACGATTTATCATCATTGGATATAGAACAAAGCTTGCAGGTCATACAATTTCCACTAACATTGCAATCATGAAAATATGACTATAACATACATTATTGGTTTTTCGAGATTAAATGTAAGCATTCGAGGCACAAGAAGCCAGAATGACCAAAACATTTGTCCCCTTTAATGTAGCACGTTAACATAAGCATCAAAGCATAAATGCTAGGATGACTAGAATGTTACTTGCATGACAGGCACACCAAACACATGGGAGATCCCTCTTATGCTAAGAATTTAGTATTCATTCTGTCTGCAACGACCCTTGCATTTGTAACTTGAGATAGAAGTGCATTAGATATACTCACAGTGACCCGTATGTTCAGTTAGCAGGATGAGTATTAGTATTTACTATAGCATGAAGAGTTCACTCCAACAAACAAGAAGAAGCACCAATGTTATTAACGTATTCTTATAAAAGGAGTCAAGGTACACCCAGCCATCCAATATGAGATGGAGGCTCTTATAATGGACACCCCTTTTATAGGAATGTATCAACTAATTGGAACTAAACTGCAAATAGAAAGAAAAGAAAAATATCATGCCCTAGTCATTGCTTCTCTAGTCAAAGATGACATCATCGAGTTGCTCGAGGAGATATGATAAAGAAAAACAAAGAAAACAAAGAAAATGCTTAGCATATCCAAACAATTATATCATTTTTGAGTTCAATGTTTTCAGGATTGATGTCAAGTGTCAATGTCCATAAGATGTTTGAAAGAAATCTTTGCAGTAGGGTGACATCAAGAGGCAGATGCAGTCAGAACGACTGGTGACTAAGGTCAAAGAGGAATCTTCACAATGAAGAACCTAAAGAGGACTAAGCGACAGTAGACAAACACAGCTAGGACGATTGGTGACCAACACAAGAGAGATTTTTCAAAAGGAATCTGGAGACATGACCTTAGCAATAGTAAGCAGACACAGCTGAAACAACTGGTGACTGTTGCAAAAGAGATCCTATGAGAAGGATCTCGAAATGAGTGACACTAATGACAATAGGCAGGCACAGTGAGGACCACTAGTGACTATCGTGAAAGAGATTCTATGAGGAGAATCTCAAAAAGAGTGACGGTAGCAACAGTAGGAAGACACAATGAGAACTACTGGTGACTGTCACAAAGGAGATTCTATGAGGAGAATCTCAAAAATAGTGACACTAGCAATAGTAGGCAGACACAGTGAGAACCACTGGTGATTGTCGGGAAGGATATTCTATGAGGAGAATCTCAAAAAGAGAGTGACACTGGCGATAGTAGGTAGACACAGTGAGGACCACTAGTGACTGTTGCAAATGAGATTCTATGAGGAGAATCTCAAAACGAGTGACACTAGCGACAGTAGGTAAACGCAGTAAGAACCACTAGTGACTGTCGCAAACAAGATTCTATGAGGAGAATCTCAAAAAGAGAGACACTAAAGAGGGATGCCCCCAAGCTATGACAAGACTCAATCCATGGATATATGAGCAGAAAGAAGGAAAGCAACTATACATAATAGCCAAAAGATGCGCTGCAAGATGGAGCATTGGGAACAAGAGGCGACTGTTTACCAGGTTTTCACCTTCTTGGCATGATTTTTTTTTTTTTTTTTTTTTTGTATTTTCGAGATTTTTCACTTTTTTTGGTGTTATCAAGGTGCATATTGCTAGGTTTTCACCAGGGTAACAAATTTTTTTTTAGGACTTTTTTTGATTTTTAGATTTTTTTCATGACATATAGATATGTACAAAGAGCTTGCTAAGATTAAATCAACTGTAAAACCGCTTTAGGTGGAGAGTGTTGACAGGCTCTTTAAGCACTTCTCCTTCAGTTGTGGAAAGTTGATAAGCGCCAGATCCATATACTATAGTGATGATGTATGGACCTAGCTAGTTTGGTTCAAACTTTCCCTTTTGCATTCATTGTTGTTGATTCTTAGGGTTCTCTCTCAGGATGAGGTCACCCAGCTGGAAGTCACGTGGCTTGATCCTCTGATTGTAGCTTCATGCCATTCTTTATTGATATGCTCGTAGATGATCACATGCCACTTGTCATCATTCATCCAGTAACACAAGTTCTTGAAGTTGAGCTATCTGGTAGTCATCATCAGTGATACGACCTTTCATAGAGATTCTCAAGGTAGGAATCTCAACCTCTATTGGAAGCACAACATCCGCCCCATACACCAATGCAAAAAGAGTTGTGTTTGTTGGAGTTCTAATGCTTGTCCTATATGCCCATAGGGCTGGGTTGATCTGGAGATGCCAGTCTCTCCCTGACTTACTGACTTTGCAATGAAGAATTTTGAGGATCGCCTTATTAGATGCCTCAGCTTGGCCATTACCTTAGGAGTAATAAATGGAAGACCAATGTTGTGTGATCTTGAATTTCTTGCACAGTTCCTTGAGGTCTTTATTCTTGAACTGTCCTCCATTGTCTGTAATGATTGATGATGGTACACCATATCTACAAATGATGTAGTTTGTAATGAAAAGCACAACAGTTTTGCCATCAACAACTGTGAGAGGGACTGCCTCTACCCATTTCGTGAAATAATCTGTAGCTGTGATAATGAACTTATGTCCATTGGAAGAGGTTTGGTGAATCTGTCCCACCAAGTTGAAGGCCCATTGTTGAAATGGCCATGTTGTAGTAGAGGGAATCATCTCCCTAGCTGGAGTGTGAATGAGATTCTTGTGTAGTTGACATGGCTTGCAGGACCTAGCATACTTAACAACTTCTTGCTCCATTTTAGGCCAGTAGTAACTAGCACGAAGGAGTTTGCGAGCTAGTGTTAGGCCATTGGAATGAGATCCACAAATGCCTTTGTGAACATTAATTAGTGCACGTTTGGACTCGTCGGGTTCTAAATACCTACGGAGTGTTCTGTCAAGACCTCTCCTATATAGATCGTCAGCAATAATAACATAATGTGAAGCGTGACAGATTAGGTAACATTTCTCATTTCGGGTCAGACCTTCTAGAATGGTTTGATCACAAAGGTAGGAATAGATGTGATGGTAGTGGGATAATTTTTGTCCTATAATAGAACAGATCATCTTGGAATTGGGTGTGTGATAGGCTAGGTAGTGTAATGCTTCCACCAAGAACTCATGTTGGAGATCATTTTTTGGCATTTGTAACAAGGAGACTAGAGTGGCCATGGCATCAACCACTTTATTATCTGCACATGGAACTTGTTGGAAGGTGATGTGTGCAAAATACTTTGTCAAATCATCAACCATGCATTTGTAAGGAATTCATTTCTCATCCTTTGTTTGATACACATCATTTACTTGGTTGATAACAAGCTGAGAGTCACTGAAGATGTCCAATTGATCTACTCTCCATTTAGCTACAATTTTCATACCATTGATCAAAGCTTCATATTCAACAATGTTATTTGTACAAGGAAACAAAATCTTGTATGCTTTGGGCAATGAGTATCTCTGTGGTGTAATGAAGAGTAATCCAGCACCTGATCCTTGTTGTGTGAAGGAACCATGAAAGAACATAACCCATGTATGGTGTGTGGATGTCAAAATTGACTCATCTGAGAAATCAATGTTCATTGGTAGAAGACTTTGTATGGGTGCCTCAACTAGCTGGTCTGCAATTGCTTGTCCCTTTATAGCTATGTGTTCAACATATTGGATGTCAAGCTCACTTAGTATCATGACCCATTTAGCCAATCTTCCTATGAGGGCTGCCTTACTGAGCAAGTACTTTAATGGATCTATTTTGGCCACAAGCCGTGTGGTATGGGCAAGCATGTAGTGTCTCAACTTCTAGGAAGTAAAGACAAATTCCAAGCAAGCTTTCTCAATAATACTGTAATTCTTCTCATAAGAAATCAGTGTTTGACTCAAGTAGTAAATAGCTCTTTCTTTGTTGTCTTTATCTTCTTGAGCCAACATGATTCCCAAAGATGTTTCAGTGGCTGAAATGTATAAAAGAAAAGGTTTCCCATGCATAGGAGGCATTAGGATTGGTGGATTGACGAGATATTATTTGATCTATGTTAAGCTCTATGCATAATCCTGGCTCCAATTGAATTTCACACCCTTATGTAAGGTCTTTGTGAAGGGTTGTGATCTATCTACCAATTGTGAAATAAACCTGTGAATAGATTGAAGCCTTCCCTGTAGTCTTCTCATTTGACTGATGTTCTGAGGTGGTGGCATGTCCATTATTGCTTGTACTTTTTTTGGATCTACTTCAATTCCTTTTGTAGAAACAATATATCCTGATTCCTAACAATTTCCCTGATGTGACACCAAATGCGCATTTCTTAGGATTGAGCCAAAGACTGAATTTTTCCATACGATCTAGGATGGGACCCAAATCTTGTAGATGAGTATTGCATTTAGCACTTTTGACCAAGATATCATCAACGTAGTCCTCCATGGTTCTATGCATCATGTCATGAAAAATTATAATAATAGCTCATTGATATGTAGCACCAACATTCTTTATACCAAATGGCATCACATTCCAACAAAAGGTTCTCCATGCACATGTGAAAGCCATTTTCTCTTGATCTTCTGGCACAATTTTTATTTGATTGTATCCAGAAAAACCATCCATAAGTGAGTACATCTCATAACCAGCCATTATGTCCATGATCATATCAATATTAGGGAGTGGAAAGTCATCTTTAGGACATGTCAAGTTAAGATCACAGAAGTCTATACAAACTTTGATAGATTTATCATGCTTGGAAATAGAAAAAATATTGGATATCCATTCAGCATAATCAATTGCATGGATGAAACCAGCCTTCAGAAGTTTCTCCAATTCGGCTTTGACGAGCAATGCAATGTGAGGGTGCATTTTTTGAAGCTTCTATTTAACTGGTTTGATACCTGGTGCTATGGACAAGTGATGCATGATAAGATCAGGATCCAATCCTAACATGCCAAAATATGTCCAGGAAAAATTTATTTTCTTTTCCTTGAAAAAGGCAATGAATTGTTCCTTCTCTTTAGGTGAAAGTGACTACACCAAATGTACTACATCAAATGTTAATTGGCTATGTTGGCTCTATTAAAACTTATGATCTCTCCTGAAAGTGACTGGGAAGGACATCAAATATCTAATCCATGGGCACCTCAGAGACATTTTCACCCTTGGATATGTCTTTTGTTTTTAATTTTTTGGGATCCGACACTGCCACAATGTGGTTTTCACCATCAGACCTCTTGCATTTTTTCTTTGTAATTATGTGACTGAGATATTTGATGTCGGCCTCAATCATGTTGATACTCTATACTCTGCTCATTGGTGGAAGACGTTATAGGTTTGATAGTTTTTAGGTAACAAGCAAGAGCATAGTCATTCTAGAACGTGGGGACTTCATTAGATACATTGGGGTTCTAGTCTATAAGCTCAGGATGTGTGAGTGAAAGAGTAGTGGTTGGTTCAATTGTGTTCATAGTATAGTCATTAAGAGCATGGACCAGCAATTCAAGACCTACGGTGACCATGTCTATAGGTGTGTTTAAATGCCTCGAAATACTAATGTCAAGAATTGATGACTCTAGGACACTAGTTAGATTAGACCCCCATGATCTAACCCTAGACATTTCACCCACTTCGATTCAATTTTCATAGACATGCACTTGGTCAATGTCTTTATCAGTAGTAGCTTCTGAAAGATTGTCAAACTCATATTCATGAGAATCGGTGCTACATGGTGAGAGACTATAGAACTCCCCAATAGTGATAGGGACATACTCTCCTTTAGCCTCTAGATTCTTACACAAATACTCAATGCGGCATGACTGACTAGATTCTCCCTTTTCTAAATGATATTTGAGTTGCTCAATATTTTCCTTAGAAGAATCACTAGTATCATTCATAGTGCTAACACGTGGCACAAATTCATCTGGCTCAGAAAAGAATTTAGCAAGATCATAAGGAATAGGATAAGGGTAGGAATCCTCATCATCAGATTCTTCCTCTCGAGTACTTGACTCAAATTGTGACTCATTTTTAGATGAACTCTTAGGTACAGGTATGAATTTATTGGATTCCAAATGGAAAGGGACCTTCTTAAACCCTAGGCTAGTTGTGTCGCTATTGCTTCAAGCTGTTGCTTTGATAGGATCAATTAGGCCATTGTTATTGCACCCAATAGGGCCAGTTCCCTTGTAATCAAAATGCCTCATAAGCCTAAGACCAGGTCCATATTTCTTAGGAGTGATTTCTCGAGCTTGTTCTATTAGGTCCACTGGAGCCTCTTCTTTGTAAAGCCATGTAGCAATGGCTCTATTTTCACTTTCATCTTCTAAGGGAACTATGGCCTTGACAAAAGAGCCATTAAACTTTGTTTGAGGTGTCATCACGAATGGCTTCTTTGCTTTTGAGGGCCTCCCATAATGTTGAGGGGACTCTAGAAGAGATGTTAATGATAGCACTAGTTCCATGTGGTACTCTCCCATACCAATTTCTTTCAGTTTAAATGACTACTCAATTTGTTTCAGCTTATTGTCATGACAATTAGTAGACTCATGATTAGCAGGGACAAAAGTTTCAGCAGCTTTGAGCATATTGCAGGTGTAGCTAGTAGTGGCAGGAATAGTAACTTTGAAACCATGAAATGGGAATTTAATGCATTGTTGATATGTGTATGGCACAACACGCATCTCATGTATCCATGGTCATCCTAACAGAATGTTTTAGGCTAAGGAAATGTCAAACACCTGACAGGTGACATCCCTTTCAACAGGACCAATGCAACTTGGTAAAGTCACAAGACCTAGTGACTTTCGTTCTACTTCA
The DNA here is from genome assembly GCA_028749045.1 of Cupressus sempervirens. NCBI lineage: Eukaryota > Viridiplantae > Streptophyta > Pinopsida > Cupressales > Cupressaceae > Cupressus > Cupressus sempervirens. The sequence continues at coordinate 48,202,329 of CM053787.1, forward strand.
TCATATGATTTAATAGTGATCTTTCATCGAGGATCAACAGAGTCCTCAGAATAATCCAATTGTCTAAGTAGAGCAGTAGAGACAATATTTAGGCCAACGCCATTGTCAATGAGTACCTGACAAACACGTGTCTGGTGGATCATAACCTCAATGTGTAGAGGCTGATTGTGTAGGTGATTCAGCGAGTTGTCATCCTTCTTGGAGAAGGTCATAAGATATGGTGATGTTAGTTAACCTACCATGGATTGAAATCGCTCGAGATCAAGATCTTGAGGAATGTTTTCCTCAGTGAGGGCTTTGTCCAGAATTTTCCTGTGAGCAGGCGAGATTTTAAGTAGCTCAAATATGGAAATCTGAGCATTAGTCTATTTCAACTAATCAAGAACACTATAATTGGTTGTAGTCAAGTTCATTTTATGTTTTGCACCTTTATCGGATGGACCAGCAAGGGATTTTTCTTTGTGTTGTTCAAAATTTGAAGTAGGAGTTGCAGGGCCTTTGAGCACCAACTTTGCATGAGAATGAGTAACAACGTTAGCACAGTGTTGCAAAGATGCATTATCCATCTTACTGGAAGTAGGGCCTCTCAAGACAAATGGTCTCTTGGGTTGTCGTTATCTTGCTTTCACTTTATGGTAATAATGTCGTAGTATTTAGAATCTACAGGTTCAACCATGTGAATGACATTGTCATCATTGGAATATGTATAGTTGACCTTATTGTAGGGTTTTGGTTTCAAAGTCTCTCCTTTTTCATAAGATGGGAAAGGCTCTTTGAACACCTTGTGGTCCAAGTTTTTGTTATGTCCATCTACCACAAGATCACCAGCATCAATCATGTCTTGGACTTTACGACGCAAGTTTATACAATTGCTGGTTTTGTGTCCTTTGTTTTGGTGATACTCACAAAATGAGGTCTCATTCCACCATGGTGGATGTGGTTGTGGATCATAGGGATGAGGGTTATCCATTGGTGAGATACGCTTGTGTTGTAGCAATGTTTTGTAAACCACATCCAAAGGTTCTCCCAAAGGCATATACTCTTGCTTGGGTTGTGTTGCCCATGAGTTTCTCGATTTGTTCCTAGATGCCTTATTGTCAAGGGGAGCCTTCTCAACATTTTTGGTCGCTTTGAGGTAGTATGTGAGATTAAATGTCATTTTAATAGGTTTGGGTGTGACATTGTCTACAACCCCATCATGTACAATTTCACAGTTCTTGTTGACATGTTTGGTTTTATCCCTATTAGAAGTGGAACCTTGTTCGGTGTCTCTCTGAAGAGTGAGCTCACCTTTCTTGACCATAAATTCTTCGATACAGATAGCCTATGTAATCATGTATTCAAAGGTATGTGGACCTTGTAGTTGGAATCTATACCCAAAATTAGGTAAGAGGTTATCAGTGAAAATGTCAAGCTTCTCTGTTTCTGGGATTTTACAGGAATACTTAGTGTATAGTTGTCTCCACTATTGGAGGAAAGTGAGAAAAGGCTCACCAACCTTCTATTTAAGGTTGCATAGATCTTGAATGTTTACAGTATGTTGAATGTTATGAGAATATTGTTGAATAAATGAATTGGCAATTTTGTCAAATGTCTTGATTCCAGGAGGTAAATGTGAGAACCACTCCAAAGCCTGACCACCTAGGCTTCTAGGGAATAAATGCATGAGGTACATTTGATTCCGTATAAACTCCATAGACAAAGCACCAAATTCTTGCAAGTGATCTTGGGGATTAGTAGTACCAAAGTACTTGTCATATTTGGGTAGTTCTACACCTCGTGGGAAAGGTGGCATGTTTATACTTTTGTCAAATGGGAATGAACAAAGAGCATCCAATGTGTATGTATTTGTGGGTTTCTCTTTCTCATGCATCATCTGAGCCAATTGGTCTTGCATAATTTTTAATTGTTTTTGGAGTTTGGAAGTCTAAGTTTCTTCTTTAGTTTTGACAATAGTTTCTACATTGAAATGAGAAGGTAACTTTGCTCCCTCTTGGGCAAGTTTGAGAAAGTATTTTTCTTTCTCTTCATTGATTAGGATTCCCATGACCTTCTGAAAGTTTTTGTCTCTTTGACATTTTTCTATGTGTTTAGGGAGGATTTCCACCTCTTCCTGTTCCTCATCAGTGTCATATTCTTTCTCTTTCTCTTTGTCATCCCTAGGTGGTTCTTGATATCGACTATGACTACCTTGTTCAGGTTCACAATTAGTCATTATAGGAACGTGCTCAGTTTCCATGTTTTGTGTATCAAAAGGGTCTCTAGAGAAAGGATCATACATCATATTTTGGAATACAGGACCTCTACCTATCTCAGTATCCTCTTGGTAAAAAGGATTCCTAATTTTTTGCAAATTGAAAAATGTTTGTTGAACTTGAGATGACCTCGCAGGTGAGGAACTCAAGATTGCGTAACGAAAGGTAAGCAACCTCTGCTGCGATTATGACCCCTAGCATGACCACATTTAATGTTATCAAGATAAAACATGTTGCCACTTCTAGTTGTGATAGCCATAGACAAGGACAAGAAGCTAGAACCTGGACAAGGACTACACTAAGACTAAGTCTCAAAAAGGACAAGATAATAGCAAGAATGTTGTTCACTAAGGCACAAATGGTCTGATTTAAAGGCTACAACAGCTAGAGATTATGACCACTATGACACAAAGTATGGAAAGCATTAAGATGAAGACCAAAAAAATTACTTATGAGATGAGACTAGTCAAGGTATAAGACACAAGTCTTCAGCTAAGTGAAGTGTTGTTGTTTCAGGGCTGTTTACAAATAGAGAGTGATAAACAAACATAGAAAAGGACAACATGTAGGTCGCAGATAGCTAAAATAGACCCAAATTGGTAATGTTGATACAAAGTCTCGTGTGAAAAACCTTTATGGGTCGTACGAAGAAGTTATATAGGCCGCGCAAAGAAGTTTCTATCTCGCACGAAGGTTAGTGACAGCAGTTTAATTTCACGTGAAGAAGTTCATAGGGCCACGTGAAGACTCATAACATCAATTTAATTTTGCACGAGAAGAAAATGATTTTGCGTGAGGAGAATATGATTTCACACAAGACGAAAATGATTTCGCATGAGAAGGTAGACCATTTTTACAAAAACAACTGATTTTGACAAATTTTGATCGTTCCAATAACCAGGCAGATAAATAGGCACGTAGAACAACAAGCAAGTGATTTCAAGCACGTCTGAAAACAATGAGCAAGGGCAAAAGCAACCTTGCGCATGAAAAATCAAGTGACTTAGTATGCGCTGATTCCTAAGAGAGCTATTTGTGTATGTTTTTCAAAGAGTTTTGCAATCACGCATACATCCCTAGAAAATAAAAGTTGGCCTCTCTAAGGTATTTAGTAATGGTTTGACTCTGCAACTTTTATGACTCATAGGGGTGACCTCCAATCCCGACGCACCGAGGTTTTAACACAGTCTGAGAACTTAATCTTCAAGAGCTGCTGGGGAGATCTGACAACCCACAATGAAGCACACCCATGGAGATTTCTTCCACAAGGACATTTATATAGCGGTTGTCACTACCGCATCAAAAATGGCTATTATCGCTCGAGGTTCTGTCAACACAGTTTTCCCTGTAGAGGGATTATCTGCTACAGTTAACCCTCTCTAAAGTTGACTGAATCACAATAGTGTACCACAAGGGGACTTAGCTTCCAAATTCAAGATTTTGACACCTTTTCACTTTTAGCCCAATCAAAGTAGACAGATTAATCCAATATGCTAAACTAAGAGTATCTCTTAAAGATCTATGATATCAACTCCCAATGATCTATCAGCCTCTTCTGAGAAAGGATGCCTTAATTAACAAGTTGAAGATTCATCTATCTGTGAGATGCTCAAAGTATCCTCCCCACCTACAAGGAATCCATCTTAGAGAGGAGTTTCACTAGGAACCCACTCCCTCAAGATCCACAAATAGTGTTCATGGGGGCTTAATTACTATGTGTGTACAGATGTTAATTCCCGAAAGCAAATCTATCCAAAAGTAGTCAAAGAGCACAAGGTGGTATACTTAATTTTTTAACTAATGCGAGGTGAGTCCAAAGATGTGGAACATTTAACCCCTCACACAAGCCAAAATGAGTCCACAACTCAGAAACTAGTGAGTTCTAGAAAGCACAAAATTGTTCCCTTGTGGAGCATTTAACACTTCTTTCTTGTAGACCCCTCCCCTTTAACGTAGTGCTGATCTTACAACCACAAGGTGGAATGAGGGGCCGACAGATTAGCGAGTCCAATAACCCAAGATAACTAATTAGATCTATCACTAATAACTAAGCCAGCTAGATGAAACAAATAGAGATCACAACATAGTATCAAATTATGCATGTGTTGTAAAATGAGAACATGAAAGGAAATACACACAAGCTTGACACAAGAGATGTTCGTTTTAGCTCCAAATGAAGTGTTATCAGTCAAAGAGAATTACTTGGTAATTCTTGCAATGCGCTTATTACATGTTTTACCTATTTTGGCAACTTTATCACGCTTTTCCAATTGTCCCACAAACCATTGTTATGCTATTCCAAAAAATCAAAAAACACAGAAAAACTAGAAATCATGAGTAGTTAGCAGAAAAACCAAAAAACACGAAAATCAATGCAAAAAAATAGCCTTTGTCAGCAGAGTCTCGCGCAAAATTCCTAACAGTCTGCGCGAAGAAGTTTTATGACCCATGCAAAATTCTATTACGAACCACGTGAAGAAATAGGTTTCGTGCGAAGTTTTGCACGTCCAGGAACTTTCTCACGCGATGCAAAAAGAATCTTCGGGCGAAGATTCTAGATCCTCACGTGAAAATGAATAGTCTCGCGCGAAGATTCTCGAATCTGTACAGAACAATACGGACAGAGAACAAAAAATGATTAAAAAATGCAGAAAGATGCCAGAAAAATTGATTTTCCCTGCCCCACGGTGGGTGCCAGAAATGTATGCATGAATATGCAGCCTCTACTAACACACGCACTTCAACATGGTCCTTATTTGCGGATTCATCTCGGAATGAACATTGGATTGTTCATCCAAAAATGAGTTGGCAAGGTGACCTATTGCCTTCTATCTAAAGGGATTTTGCCTGTTAATATCCTTAGAATCAAGATGTAGGCAACCAGACCCTCTAAGAATGATGGATTTAAAGAAATGCAACTAATCTATATGATTGAGCAGATTAATCTAGAATGAGAAATGCATTCTAATCTAGGAACAATTGAAACAAAACTAGATTAAACTATGCATATTAAGCTAAATAAATTTAAACTAAGAATGCAAATGTATGTAAAATATGTGATCAAATGTGAATATGAATTTCAACAGCAATTCAATGCAAATTCTAATTCATCCTCTCTAAAATGAAGAGATGAGGGTCTCTTAAATAGACTTTCTTGGAATCCATCAACGGTTGAGATCGATTTCAATCAATGGTCAGGATTAAAGGTGAAATTTAGTCATAAAGGAAGATTCCCAAATTAAAGGGAGTTAACTGATTTAATTTGAGTAAAATAAAGAGTTAACTGATTCAATTTGAGTACAATAAGGAGTTAACTAATTTAACTTATTTTTGATCAATAGTGAACTGGAAATTTCCTTTTTTGAACTGAAGAGAGATTTTGGTGAGATGTTTAATTTAATAAAATGAGATATGCTCTCATAATTACCTTTTCTATTTAATTAAATAATCTTTTAATTAATTAGACACACTTCTTATTTAATTAAATAACTTCATTTAATTAATTAGGAATGGCTTCCCATTTAATTAAATAACTTTGTTTAATTAATTAGAAGTAAGTACTCCATTGAATTAAATAATTTTGTTTAATTAATTAGAAATAGCTTTCCCATTTAATTAAATAATTTTGTTTAATTAATTAAGATAGGTGTATTTATTAAATTAAATAAATTTAATTCCATAGTACATTAGCCTTAGGAGATAATCTAATTTAATAAAGTATAAATACTTTAAATTAAATTACAATTAAATCAAGTAGGTTTAATGCAACTAATATGAGTAGGTACTATAGGAATTAAATAAGAAATATGATGAATGCAGATTAGGGTCTTCTGCATCTGACAATTAAGTCAACGAGCGAATAGTAGAATGAGAATTGCCTATTAGAATAGGACTTAGAATTGATTAGAAATAGACCAGAATTTGTATCATGGCAATGAGCCAATTTTGGGGTATTACACTAACCAAATCAATGTTGTAAATGAGGACCACAGGTCAAACATGTGTGACATGGATAACTATGATTGCCATAGAAATGTTATATACTATTTTCAACATGTAGAAGATCCATCTCATTTGACTTATAATGAGAGAAGATCTATGAAATTATAGGCAATTAGATACATCATTGTTAATGGAAGTCTGTGGCAGAGAAAGTTTGAAGGGATATTGTTGAAATGCATTGATTATAAGGAATGAGAAATGATACTCACTAAAATAAATGCAAGAGTGTGTGGAGGTCATTACATGGAAAATACTACTTCCTATAAGGTAATAAGAGTTGGAATTTGGTGTCCAAGATTATTTAAAGATACACATAGTCTAGTTAGGAGATGTGATCCTTGTCAAAGATTTGTTGGCAAGTTAAAATTATCTAGAAATACCACTTTGAAGTCAATAGAAGTGCAAGAACCTTTCCAACAATGGGGAATGGACTTCATAGGTGAAATATCAACTAAATCTAGCACTGATTATTCATGGATACTGGTAGCAACAAATTACTTCACTAAATGGGTGGAGGCCATTCCTACCAAGAAATCTAATAGTAAAGTGGTAAACAATTTCTTGTTGAATAATATAATAACCATATTTGGGTGTCCTGAAAGAATAGTAACAGATAATGTCATGTATTTTAGATCAGAAGAATTTATAAAATTTTGTGACAAGTATAACATTAAAAGATCAACATCATCCCCTTATCATCCACAAGGTAATGGGTAGGCTGAATCAACTAATAAAAGTTTTTTGAAGATCAAAAGAGGAAATTAAATGATAATAAAAAGGTATGGGATTCCAAGATTCACTTGCTAGTCTGGGCTAACGGAGTGACAGTTAAAAAGGCAATAGGTGTTTCACCATTTAATTTAGTATATGGAATCCAAGCTAGAATGCCTCAAAATAATTTAATAGGTCTGTACAATTACATCCACATGTATGATGATGATACAATAGATGCCATGCAAGAAATAACTGATGAATTGGTAGGGCTAACTAAAATTAGAAAGGAAGCCTCCACTAGAAATACCAAGTTGTAGTTACAAGAAAAACACCTATATGATAAGAAGATATTGACTAAAAAAATTGAGCTTGAAGATCTAATCTTGATGTAGAATTCAAGGATTGAAGAAAGGGAAAGCATGACAGGTTTGACCTGATATGGCTTGGCCCATACTTGACTGAATCCACATGGGGAGAGGATTCGGATATTTTGAAAAAATTGTCAAGTGATATTATTGATTTGTCTTTCATGGACAATTATTGAAGAAGTACTTCTATTGAAGATAGTTTTCTTTTCATGAATAGTATTTTAGGGTTGTGTACAAATTTTAAATCCTATGCACATGTGTGCGCGCGCCTCTCTATACATATTTTTTGTGTCTCCCTATGTATGTGTTTCTCTCTAAAGAGTTGTCATTAGCAAAGTGTGTGGTCTACTCAGAAAGTCTAAATCCTTGTACGGATGCTAGTCATCCATGCATCCCTAGATAGAACCACTATTGGCCTATATTTTCACCATGATAAAATGTGCTAAGAAATTATTATGAAAATCTAATTTTAAAGTGCAATTAGGGTTTGCATTTCTATGTGTAGATATTTCCCTAGAAAATTTGTAGTTTCATATCCTTATGCATGTTTTCATGTTTTACCTTAGATTTTTCAAATCAATGTTTTAAAAGTTTCACTCTTTGAAAAAGTTTAAAATTTTAAGTGGCAGCTGTGCAACCAAAGGTTATCTCTTCATCACTGCCTTGTCAAGTTTTAACATTTCCTAATGGTATAACAATATGAATCTATTGGTTGGGAAATATTTTCAAGGTCTCTATAGTTTATTACAAATGGTAAACTTAAACAATTATGGTGTGATGTGGTTAAGTGATCAGCTTTCGTGGCTTCATTGTGATTAAGCATGAAGTCAAAGTTTCAAGTGGTTAAAATGCAGGATTTAAAATGCAGGATGCAAACATGTGGAGGAAGGTAGGGCCAACATAAAAAGTAAATAAGTCAAGATCAATGACTCATGTGCTCTTGCAAAGGATATTGAGTTCATAATGATTAACTATTAGATTCTAAATCAATGGTTTAAAGCCTATTTTTGTTCATAATGTTAAAGGACAAAAATGTTTTGGAGAAAGTCTCCAGAATAATGACATTTGTCCACATCCAAATGAATTTTAGGCCATTTTTTTCTAGAGTAGTTTTTCTTTCACAAAATGTTGCAGAAAGAAGACACATGCCACACATGAAACAAATGAGATGTTAACATGTGGTGTGCACTTCAAGGTGGCTAAGTTGGAAAATGATGATAGGTGGCATGAAGTTGCTTACTTTCCAAGACTCAATGTCAAAAATGAGATAAAGGGAGGTGGTGCCACATGGTGGTGGGGTAGTATGAGATGACAGAGACAGAGCAAGTGACAGGGATCAAGGGAGAAAATCAGAAGATTCCACATGGTAGGTCAATTCAACCCTAGGAAAATTTTTGAATTGAAAAGGTTTCATCTATAAAGTTGAAACTTTATAAAAGGGTAAATATTTGTAAAATGCAAGCCCTATTCATTAGTTCTTCTTGTAATTTTCAAATGGACATCTAGGTTTTGGTTCTTTTCCCAAATATATGAGTATCATATATCATTGGAAAGGTCTCAAAATGAGTAATGTATTCTTGTAGTCAGAACATGTACATGCATAACCATGTAGAAGATATTTTCAAGGGGGGCATTCTTAGTAGAATTTTTTTTTTTACCTTGTATCATTAGGTTTAATTTTAGAGCAAATGGTGAAGTGATTATCCACCAAATTTGGAAAGGATCTTGGTAGTGATAGTTTTTTGTCTCCAAAATCACTTTAATAGGATTTTTGGTAGAATTTTATGAGTAAATCTAATTTTATTTCTCAGGGGGTTTTCCATCATTTTGATGAGATTTTAGTCGCCTTTTTGGGGCAATTATCAAATCTAATAGTTCAGTTGGAATAAGAAAGATGAGAGATTCTTTGCACCACAATAGGATGAGATTTCAAGTTGACACTTATCATGTATAGATTAGATCTAGGATTCTTCATTATTCTATATCTTCCACTTTTTTCTCATTGTAAGTGATTGGTTCCAATCTATTGAGATAAGCTCTAGTGGTGATTCTACTATTCTTAGTATATCTTTATGTATGAACAACATTATATTTTCCTTGACCAAATAGATAATACATTCATTTGTTATGTGTCATTCTAGGTAATTTCATGCATCTAGTGTATTTTGTTTCAAAGAAATGAATATAGAAGCAACTTGCAAAAATATTAGATTCTAAATTTTGTCACCTATCTATGGAATTTTTAATTTTCTATGATATATGGACAAAGAACATATACTATAGTTGCAACTTGATTTTAAGTTGTATGTCATTGTAAACTTTGTTGTTGATTCAAAAAATGAATTAAATGTTTAATATACATTGACATAATTGTAGGTTTTGTAGGAGGATTTGATAAGTATGAGATTCATTTTGAATATTAATGTCTAATTTACAAAGAAATTAGATAGATCATAAGGATATAGGTGTATGTTCTGACTTGTACAATGAGTAGTGGATAAGGAGGTGATCAACTAGGAGATTGCATGTTTGTTGTTGTTGCATATGTGGGTTATTCTGATTTCAAATCAATTAATCAATATCTATTTTCCCTTTCTATTTAAGAGCTAGAAGGATAACCTCACTCATCTTATGGATTTCATAGGCTTTGTGACTAGCTATTGAATACCTATGTTATTGTATAAGTATAGGAGAAATAAGGGTTTATTCTTCTTTGTATAGATTCAGATGTATGCTTTGAACTGGTACCATATGAATGAATCTAAAGGTTTACCCACCCAGGTTTTGTAGAGCCAAAAGTAGAAGAAGGGTTTTAGACTTATAGTTGGTAGCTTCTCTTAGATGAAATCATGTCTTGTCAACTTGGTAGTTGAAATAATTTTTAAATTAGAAGCCAACATGTACCATCCCCACTAGGGTTCTTCTTTTGATCAAGGGTTTCCCTAGTTAACATATATGGTGTTTTTGTGTATGGTTATCTTTCTATGGTTGTTGTATCTATTGTGCACATGTTTGAAAATTAATAATGATATTAAGAGTTGCTTTAATTAAATAACTAATTTCACCCCTCCTCCTATCTTAGCTATCTTGGTGAACTTTACTTTCTAAAAATTATTATCATAGCATGAGGTCCTTGAATGATAATCTTAATAACTTAAGGAGTGATTCATGAGAATCTTGCATCATAAAATAAAAGGGGGCATAATTTAAATTTATAAAAATAAAAATAAAATTAAAAAATTAAAAAAATTGTGGAGGAGAGAGAAAGTGAAAAAATTAGAGAAAAAAAAATAAATATAAAAAATGGAGAAAAGAGGGGAAATGATATTTTATTTACCAAGGTACATAGGAGGCATTACTTCATGTCATTTATGTTTTCTTCTAGCTAACTTATGCCTTGAGGGTTTATTTAATGTAAGGATTTATTTAATTTGTAACACTTGATAGGCCAACTTGTCGATTAGTTGGGTTCAAGTAGAAGGTCTTATGGATTCTAGGACCTTTTTTCATCCACCATGGAGAAGAAGAGTAGCTGAGAGGAGAAAAGTTTGTTAGCAAAGCTAGTAGCTTTGGCTTGGGAAACAAGAAAGATTATTGGTGGCTTACGAGCACAAGTTTAGATTCTTCTTGGAGTTTTTGTGAGATTTTGGATTTGTGCTTGCTAGGGTTTTGATCTTGTGAGATCTTGTCGAGCTATTACTATATTTTCTTATGTATTTGGTTATAACCCGAAAGGCCTTAAGTCAAATATATTGAATGTAAATCATATGATTATATTATGAGAGTTTTCATTATTATATGGTGGGAGCTTGGACATTTTCTCTAGGGTTTCTCCTTCCTTGTACTGCATCAAGGATATTTATGGCACATTTTAGGAAAGAAGGTATGAAGTTTTGATAAAACACAAGGTAGGAGAATCCTTAAAGGGGATGTCCTAGCCCCCAAAAATATAATCACAAAATGAAAACACAATAGAAAGAAGCAACAATGCAAGATCTAATACCAAGTTACAATAATTTGTTCATAAAATATAATTGATTACATGCAATATGCCTAGCTATAAGGCCTTCTAGGTTAGGGCCAATACAAAAAACAATTAAATAATTAGTTTTTCAAGATCCAACAAGATACAACTTAAAAAACCAATCTCAGCTAGTCCAAATACACAAATATATAAGAACACCAAGAAGAATCCACACTTGCACCCTCAAGTCCATAGAGATCCTCTAGTTTCCTAAGCCGCAACTCTAGCTCTTCAAATTTGAATCTATCCTTCCTTCCATCCCAAATGAATATGAATAAAAGAATCCAAAAGACCCCTAATTATACCAATCTAAGCCACAAGTTGGCCCAAAATGCCAAAGACAAAATAAACCTAACATTAAATACTTGAAGAGCCACAAGTTGGCCTCCAATAGAAATTAAATGTCTAAAAATTGATACCTGAGAAAAATCATGATATCTCATAGCTTTGATTGAATTAGAACTAGAGATTTGAACCAAAGGTATAACTTTAGGTCCTGTACAATGCCTAAAATGCAAAAAGGCTGATTCATAAATAATATTTGCACACCCATCCCCAAAGTTACGCATAGAAAATTGTTGTGCAAACTATGAAAAATTGATACTCCAAGAGAATCACTATATCTCCCAACTTATAAATAATTAGAACTTTTACCTTTGATAAAAGGAAGTAATCTAGGCCTTCTTAAATCTTATTCATTGTGAAATTTTTTTTACATAGCCTACAACAAGTACCAAAAAGCTAGAAAACACAACTCCAATAGCAAGGTAAAAATGGTTCAAACTTCAACTCAATCCATCCAATCTTTATGCAATCGTGAGGAAAGGTTTCCCAATGTATCTCTAGCACATCCCTAACCATTAAAAGCATAAATCCACCAAATCCAAGCTTGATGTTCATCAATACTTAACCAAAATACCTCCAAACATGCAGTATTGCAAGCAAGCCCAGGATACTCCTACATCAAACACCCCAAGTTTGAAAAGATGTTCTAGTAATTGGAAGAACATCTTCTATGATTTAGCACATAAAAACCAAACTATTTCTTCACATACATGTCCTCCAAGTCTTCAACTTGCACACTCTTTTCCATTTTTTCCTTCTTCTTCTTCTTTACATCCACCACAGATGTTCCATAGGTCTTCTTTCCATGCCAATCTCTAACCTTCTCAGAATTTGTCAACTCAACTCATCTACCAATAATTAGGTTCCTTCTACCAAGCTCTTCATTCTACATAGGAATTAGGGAAAACTTCCTACAACCTTTCTCAATAGTAAACACATTCCTAACACAATCATGCACAACCTGCAATCATACTGCCAAGGTCTACCAAGTAACATATGACAATTGTTCATATCCACAATATTACACAACACTTGATCTTTATACTGCCCAATTTGAAAATCAACAAGGCATTGCTACCTCACTTCCAAAGCATGCTTACCTTGCAACCAAAAAATCCAATAAGGATAAGGATGTCTCACTCTCTTCAAACCAAGTTTCTAAACTATCTCTTTAGCAACAAGGTTACTAGTACTACCGCCATCCACAATCACCTTGTAGATTTTGCCAGCAGACTTACAACAAGTCGTAAAAAAACTAGTCCTCTAACAAGAATCCAATGTCCTCTCACCAACCAATACTTAATGAGCTAGCACACTCTCTCCTTGCTCAGGTTGACTATCCTAGACTACAACCTCATTCACAATAGCAGCTTTCCTCCCAACCAAATATTCAAAAGATATATTCCCTTCTTGACCACACTTAAAACAATTACCTCTGAACCCACCTCCACCTGTCTTTCATTTATGTTCAGCTAGTTTTGGGTCACCTTTTCCTTTTAGTTTAGCTTGTGCAAAAATACCTTGATTCTTTCTCTTTAGATTCTCCTTTGCTCTCAAAGCATACTGATAAGAATCCTCAACTAAAGAAATATTCAACATACCAACTTCATCCTGAATATTGAATCTCAAACCGTTAATATACCAAGCTACCTTCTCTTTTGAAAATTCTCTATGCCCAAACCGAATAGTCAACTTGTAAAAATCCTTAGTATAATCCTTCTTGGTCATATCCTTCTATTTTAGATTTTGCAACTTCTTAAACAACTCAAGTTCATAATCAATAGGAATGAACTTAGTTGTTAGCTTAGTCACCATCATTCTCCATCTAGTGATCTTCATTTCACCTTTCTCTTCTCTATCTCTTTGTGGTTCTTTCCACCAAAGAGCAACATGTCCCTTCAGCTTAGTTTGTGCCAACCTTACTTTGAGTGGGTCCTCAATATCCTCAAGCTCAAACTGGTCTTCTAATTCACCAATCTAATGAATGAGGTCTTCAAGATTCAAAGTACTCATGAAATTAGAAACCTCCATCTTATGCTTCAGCTTCAACAGAGATTGAGGTCGAGCAAACTAACTAGTCCTAATTCCAATAGGTCTCTTCACATAATTAGTTCTATCCTCACTACTTGATCAGGAAACTTTAAAGTCTTTGGAAATTTCTTCATAACTACCTTTAGTACCCACATGCCTAGGTACACTACCTAAAGTACTTACAATTTCAGCAATCATGTCACTCTTCATCAAGGCTATCTGAGATTTGAAACTGGCTTTAACCTCCTCCATCTTAGATCTAAAATATGCCTTAACATTCTCTAAGATCCTTTCTTCCACACAATCACTAAGATCATCAATAGCCCTAAGATCTAATTTTATTGGAGGCATATTCCAAAATTTTAACAAACCCTAAGAAAAAATCCACCAAACTAGAAGATCAATCAGCCACAAGATACATCTTCTATGCAAATCCTGGTGTAAACTACCTCAACTTCGATTATTTGTCAACACACTTAGGAACAACCTTCACTTTGATACCACCTAATGCAATGGAAGGTAGGAGAATCCCCAAAGGAGATATCCTAGCCTCAGACAATATAACCATATATTGGAAACACAATAGCAAGAAACAAAAATGCAAGATCTAATACCAAATTACAATAATTTGTTCATAAAATATAACTAATTACATGCAATATCTGTGGCTGTAAGGTCTTCTGGGTTAGGGCCAATACAAAAAAAAATTAAATAATTATTTCTACAAGATACAACAAGATCCAACTTATAAAACCAATCTTAGGTAGTATAGATACACAATTGGATAAGAACACCAAGAAGAACCCATACTTGTACCCTTAGGTCCACCAAGAGATCCTCTAGTTCCTAAGTCGCAGCTCTAGCTCTTCAAATTCACATCTATCCTTCCTTCCATCCCAATTATATATGAATAAAATAATCCAAAAGACCTAAAATTATACCAATCTAAGCCAAAAGTCATCCCAAAATTCTAAAAGCTAAATCAACCTAATATTAAATACTTGAAGAGCCACAAGTCGGCCTCCAATAGAGTTAGATGCCTAAAAATTGATACCTAAGAAAAATGATGATATCTCATAGCTCTGATTTAATTAGAAATTGAGATTCAAGTAAAAGGTAGAAATTTAGGTCCTCTAAAATTCCTAAAATTAAAAAAGACTGATTCATTAAGAATATCTATCTATCCATCCCAAAAGTCATGCATAGAAACCTATCGTGCAAACTGCCAGAAATCAATACTGTAGGAGAATTTTCATATCTCCCAACTTATAAAGAATTAGAACTTGTGCCTTTGATGAAAAGAATTAATATATTCCTTATTCAATCCCTAAAATGTAAATCCTCTAATTCATTTTTCAAAATTAGTTACATGACCTGCAATAGGTACCCAGAAACCATAAAACATAGCTCCAACAGCAAGGTAAAAATAGTTCAAACTTCAACTCAATCCATCCAATCTTTATGAAATCATGAGGAAAGGTTTCCCAATGAATATCCAACACATACCTAACCATTAAAATCATAAATCCACTAAATCCAAGGTTGATGCTCCTCAATACTTAAACAAAATCCCTCTAAACATGCATTTTTGCAAGCAAGCCTAGGATGCTCCTGCATCAAGTTTGGTGGAGTTAACCATGATAGTTGAAAACAAAAGATGAAGAAACATCTTCTATGCATGGTTTTGGATTATTGGTTGATTAATTTAAGTAAAAGGATATAATGGAACAAGAAAAACTTGAGGGTTGTAATGAGATAGAAAAAGACACATTTGTCTACAATATTCTTTCTAGAGAAGCACTTATATCAGCTCTTCCTAAAACTAAATTTGGTTGGGTAAAATATTTAACACTTACTCAAAGTTTGGAAAACTTTTCAAAGTAAATTTGAAGGTGATAAAAATGATCAAAAGGTTGGATTATTGAAATGTATATGCTTATTTCAAGATGCTAAGATGTTAGAAGATGGATTTGTAAGAAGTTACTATGGTAGAATAATATAGATTGTTATGATGGAGTAGTTAGAGTTGGAAATAATGCATCCTATCATATAAAAGGAAAATGATCTATTAAACTTCATAGAAATACTAACACTAATGATGTTTTCTTTGTGGATGGTTTGAAACAAAATCATTTGAGTGTTGGACACCTAGTTTACAAGGGATATCAGTTGCAATTTATAGAAAAGAATTGCATTATCAAAGAAAAATTGACACATTGATTGGTAGTGGTAAAAGGACAAGAGGTAATGCATTTCATTTGAATTCTACTAAGATTACATGTTTAGTTTCTAAAGTACATGATAGTTGGTTATGACATAAAAATTTCTTTATATCAACTTTTATAGTAATGTTAAGGTCATTACTACATTTTTAGTTCAATATTTCCTTAGGATTGTGAAACCTACTAATATCATGTGTAATGGAAAAATAGAAGAAAATTTAATTTCCAAGTAAGATATTTACTACTTCAGAAAAGTTGGAGATTGTGCACACAAATTTGAGTGGTCCTACAAAGACAAGAGAATTCTATGGTAAAAGGTATTTTATGATTCTTATTGATGATTTCATTGGAATGATGTGGGTAATATTTCTTAGAGAGAAATATGAAGATTTTGAGAAATTCAAGTTATTTAAGAGTATAGTAGAGAGTGAATATTGTTTGAAGATTAGATGTTTGAGATCTGATATAGGAGAAGAGTTTACTTCAAATGAGCTTAACAATTATTGTGACAATAGTGGTATAAAGAGACAAATTTAAACCCCTAGGACACCTAAAAAAAATGTGATAGTAAAAAGGAGAAACATAAAAATAATAGAAGTGATGAAAGAAATGATGCTTGGACATAATGTATCTAAAATCTTTTAGAGAGAAACAATAAATAAAATAGTATATACTATGAGCATATTACAAATCAAGCAAGTAATAGTAAGATACATTATGAACTTTCGTTTGGACATACATCTTCTATGAAGTATTTTAGAATCTTTGGAAGTAAATGCTACATTAAAAGAGATGATGATATTAGAAAGTTTGATTCAAGAATTGATAAAAATATGTTCCTTGGATATTCATTAAAAATTAAGGCATATAAATGTTTAAATTAGAAAACTAAGACCATTGTTGAGAGCACTAATGTGAGAGATGATGAAAATTTTAGAATATAGGAAAGGATACTTGATTATAATTTTGATAAAGAGATTAATCCAAGGCCTAATAAAGAGAATATTGAGAAAGACTTATTTTATGCATCTAATACTGATGTACATACTAAAATTAGTGAGAATTATAGAGAGAAAATAAAGAGAAGAACCTAGATTTGAACCTAGAGAAGAAATCAAAGTTAAAGCAATGAAATCTAACTAAAATTTAATAAAGAACCACCTTGTTGAAAAAATCATTGAAACAAAAGATAGATGAATGATGATAAGAAACAAGGTACAAGAAGAACTATATCTAATTTCTTAAGTAGAACTTAAGAATAATGATGAAACCTACAACTATGTTAACAGTTTGTCTTCCTTATCTTTTTGGTTTATACTTTGACTCTTAACTTTCCCAATGGTTTATGGAGGATTAGTAAGTTAATAACAAAATGAGTCAGTGTAGTTATCTATCAAAGACCCCTGAATTGAATGGTATAGCTCCCTTTTATATGCAAGATTTGCAATTAATTTTTTTTTTTGATTTTGGGGGCATGGTCTTAACTAGAGAGAAAAAGAGGAAAATATCAAGTTGCTCAATATTTAAGAAAATTAGGCAATCTATTTTGACCTAAATGCAAGAAATGGAAACATGCATAACCAACTATGATAGTAGGAGAAAAGGAAGAGATGGTGAAATAGGTAATTCCTAGATTACACAGTTAGCTAATTTTTTAATAATGCCAACATTGTCTATCTCTCAACTACTCCATCCACCAATTTTTGGCCTCCTTGTGTAACAAACTAAACTAAACACACAAACTATGGCATACAATAGATAGAATAAAAGAGATACTTATGCTAAAGAAAGTAAGAGATACAATCAATTGAATAAAGGAAACCAAGTTCATTTACATTCATTCAATTCTCAACAATAGCACATTCATTCCATAAGCTATACTGAAACTAAATGAAAAGTAAAACTAGAAATGGATACATAGTCACACATAGTAGTCCCAACTATAGGGGTTTTTCCAAAAGTAATTTTTCCAATCTAATTAAATTCTCAAAAGCTTACATTTATAAGCCTTCTCAAAATGGCTCATTATACTAGATGATTGCTTCATACAGTAGATTTGAAAAGAATAAACTAAAAGTAGGACAATCTTGAATCATTATCCATTGCAAAGACTAAAAAAATGCCACAAATCATGACTAATGAAGAGGAAGAATGACAAATGTCTAGAAAAGCATTAGAATATCATTCCTTTTGTTGGTCATTTTTTACCTTGTGCTTTCTTAAACATGTTTTTCTATGAATGTCCCTAGTTCTTATATGCAAATTAGGGTTTTATTTTTTCAAAATTGATTGACCCTAAGAAAAGCCCTAATTAAAATAGGTGAAATATTAAAAAGGTGATTAAGTGGTTTTCAGAAAGAAAATTGTTTGCTCCCCATGGGAATATCTGAAATTTTGATTTGGGAAAACTAGTGGTCCATGGTGTTTTCATGGATGCTAACCTACTCATAGCCATTGCTAAGAATTATGACCTAGTTGTTAGGATAGTGAGAAGATTAGATGTGGAGTGCTTGATAAGCATATGTGCATGAGAAATTTGAGAGATTTTTGGTTTGGAGCCACTCTCAGATTACCATGAGACCATTGACCTATTAGGACTAGAAAAAGAATACTTATCTAAGAGGGATAAGGTCAAGCAAGGTGCACTGAGGGCACACTTGGGCTCAATTGGAAATTTTTCATTGGTTACAACATCTACTAAAGAGCCCTTTAAAAAGGAATTTTTTACTTCTAGGGCCATAGAAATATATATGACTCTATATAGGGTTTTTGGTGAGGATGAACAAAATTTTACGCCAATAAAATTTATATATATGATGACTCAGATTTTTTCTTTTGGTGTGGCTATTATTTTTTATTTTTCATCCTATATAGAAGAAGAGATCCATATAGGGTTACTTGGAATTGCAAAGAGAAAGGTGGAAAAGATTTTTGGCCATTATTCACTGTTAATGCACATGTTCTTGTTTAAGGGAGTGACATATTTTGAAAAGGGGATGGTTCTAAATTGAGAATATGAAGGAGAGGCTCTGCCAGTCTAGTTGTGGAGTACAAACCTGACTTGGGATGTAGAAGAGACCAATTTTGTTATATTTGATAGATATTTTGTATCAAGGTTGAGAAGCCTCTTATTAAGGGACAATCCCAGAATCCCCAAGGTGCTAATGGATTTTATCAGGCCCATGGATAATCATTTTGGATTGAAAGTATCTCATAGCTAGGAAGATATCATAACATATCCTATTTCAACTATTTTTAGGGTTTATGGTTTCCAAGGGACTCCTCATGTATTTCCCTACCAAGTACCTCTAAAGGTAATGATACCTGAGATGCTATGGCAGATAGGTGGGTTTCAAGAGACTTAGTTGGTTGGAAGATCTAAAGGTTCACTTTTCCCTAATTATATTGTAGCTCACCATTTTGTTATCACTAAGGGTGGTTGGGTATTTTTGTATAAATTTTTGGATCAGTATGAGATGGCTATATCTCTCCCCCACTTGTGTGACACTAAGGAATTTTTTGATGTGTTTAGGTGAGGAGCTAAAGTTGGTTCAAAAGGTGATGAACCCTACTTCCCTGAAGATATAATAAGGAATGAGTTCTCTCTACAAGAGTAGGAGATCAAAAAGGAAAAGTGGATAGTTTACTCCAAAGTTTTGGAAGTCATTAATTATTTTGGTAATAACTATAAGCCTTGAAAGGATGCAAAAATAGAGGCAGATAGGTTGAATAAACTAATGACCACTTTTCTTGAAATTACGGAGGTCATGAATGAAAAGGAACTATTATTTATTAATTCTTTTCCTAAAAATGCCAGAGAAGTTATGAGGAGGTTATCATTTACTCCTATAGTAGGATCAGGGCAGTTAATTGTTCAAAGGAGACTTGGTTATAGTGTGATTCAAAATTAAAAGGCTATTGTAGATAAGGGAAAATAAATAATAGGATAAACCAATGTTGTCCTTGAGGAGAGACGAGATGAGCCTACACCCAAGAGGTAAAGAGTGGAAAAGGAACAAGCAACTCAAATTGAGGAATATTCACCCACACAATTTCCATTACAAATAGGACATGAATAGCTCACTAGGGAGCAAGTGGAATAATTGGGGTCCCAAGGGGGAGTCTTCATTACTGCAATAGAATTAGAGGAAGTAAATCCTTAGGAGCCTCCGATGTCAAGCCTTGAGTTAACAATGACAACATAAAGAGGAAAGGATTTGGACCTTGTGATGAAACAGGCTAGCTATGAATTTATCTCTGATGATAATTTTGTCAAATCTAGAGCCTTTTACCAATTTTCTTGGAGAAGAAACATTGGAATGTTTGAAAGAAAATGACAAGAAAAATAAAATAAAAGAAGAGATGATGAAAGAATTCAAGAGCTTGACCCCTGAAGAAGGGAGACAAATCATAAAAAGCATTTGGGGTTTTTCTACTACCCAATTGGGATATTGTAGATGCCATGGTTTTCAATTCTGTTACAAATAATTGACTATAGAGGAAAAGGGAGGAAGGAAATGAAGGGTGCTAAATTTAATGAAGACCATGCTACACTAGTCATTTGGTCAATAAGGAAAGGATCTAGGACTAGCTCTTCCTAGCCTAATGATATCGACTTGATAGGCAGCCTGATTATAAAGAGAGTTGAAGAAACTAACACTGAAGAAGCAATAGAGATAAGTGTTGGATCAGCCAAATTAACCTAGACACAACCTAGAGAGACAAGAGAGAAAGACTAGAGCTATAAGAAAATTATGAGAAAGTCTTGGCAGCATATAATAAAGAAGTTCAAAAAAGAATTGTACTTGAAAATAAATTGATTGGATGCTAGAGGCAATCTAGCAGGCCTAAGAGTACATATCCCTACCCACCAGTGGAGCCTTTTAAATCTACTCCTCTCATAGAAATCCCAGACATACCACAAAGGCCACAATATTACACTACAGAAGACTTTGAAGAAGAAAAGAGAAAATTATGGGCATTGCATGTGAATTTGATGTACAATATGAGGATAAGATAAGGAAAACTTATGTATGTAGTTAATAAAATTGGTTGGTCCTCATTTTATGAGCAACTTGCAAAGACAATAAATATATGGGATGAGATAAAGGAAAATGATAAAGCCTTAAAGAAAATTGTTAACAAGTGGAGTAAGAGGAGTAAAGAGGTTACTCTTTTATGTTTTTCTATCATCAGTTTATCCTATGATCATATAGAAAAGACTTATGATGTTGCCATTGATCTCTTAGAATTTGATGATAAAAGAGTTGAGCTACAAAGGAGGATTGTTAGTTATTTGGAAAAATATAAGAGTGTTACTTTTAGACTTTTCCCACATGTCATAGACAAAAAGGATAAATTGAAAGACAACGAGGATTGGGCCCAAGAATTGAATGACTTATTCTATTTAAGGATGAATAGAGTCATAAATGAGAAAGGAAATTCATGATGGGCAACTACTACTAAAGAAAATGTAAAAGTTTAATTATTATTTAATTCTTTAAGATAAGATTTTGCTAAAATTGACAAAGTTACAAAATATGTTATTAAGAAGAAGCTGGACATTTTACAATTTAATTGGCTAGATGACACACTTTTTGAAAAGCGGATGGTAGAATTCGTTGATGCAAAGTAGATAGAACATGCTGAAATTGATGATGAAGATATGGAATAGGATGAAGTACAAATTATTGACACATCACTAAAAGAAGAAGAAGACAAAGGTGAGAAACCAACTATAGTTGCAAGCACAAAAACCTAGACTGGTGACTTGGTAGAAGAGAGATCAGATATAACTGTTGTCTTATTAGTTCATGATGATATACATGGAGAGCCTTGAGTGGAAGTCAGCCTACAACAAGCAAAGCCATATATATCACAATCAATCCCATTGGCTATATCTTTTGAGGAGCTACAATAGTGATGGGGCCAATCATCAATTTTTCACCAAAAAATAAATGCTACAAAAGGTGTAATAGAAAGTGGTCCCACAAAAGAATATTATGATGTAAAGTTTTTCTTGTTGCACAATTTTTTGTCTTTTTGTGATAGTAACATTATAGATATTTTTATATCTTAAGGAAAACTATCAATTTCTCTATGCCTAAAGCTTGTTGCATCTCACACTATATAAGTGAGATCCAAAGGCTAGAGAAGGAGGTTTGAGTCATTACATGATTTTAATTTTACTAAGTGTTGTTCAGTCCAGGCTTGATGCAACCTTTCTGATATATTTTCTCTGCAAGTATCTAAGAATACATTGATGCTACAGGATCTTGAAGCCCTATCTTGAGTTATTTTGAGTTATAATATAGTTGTTATACAATTTTGAAATGAAATTAATATAAAGATGAGTTGTCCCCATATTTTTCATCCTGAATCTTGTCTCCAATTTTATTACCTGGTTATCATGAAATTGCATAAGAAAAGCTTGTTCAACTAAATGCAATTATGCTAAGTTGTATATAAATTTCACTATTGCTTTTAATTCAATAAATTAGGTAAATAATTTAGTGAATATGATAGGATCTCCATGGTAGTAGTGAGTGTTGGAATTATAGATGAAGTAAATGAGAGGGGGGTGAATCAGTTACTAACAAAAATTAATCCACAGATCCCTTAAATGTCTTAAAGATCTAGTTACTACTGATACACGGTAAACAAATGTTGTAACTTGGTAAATTAGATTATTACTTTATCCTTAAGCATTCATGCATGCAACTGAAAACAAAGTGGACACAAGAGACACTAGATTTAACGTGGAAACCCAATATGGGAAAAACCACCAAGTAACTAGCTACCAATTTTTTACTCTTCTGAAGTGAGCCCTATTAGGAGCCAACCCTATTAAAGGTTACAATACACACTATTAGGTGTGACCCTGTTAAAGGATTTAATCACCCTGTTAGGAGTGGCCTTGCTAGAGGTCTTTAGAACAATTCAACTAAATTGTCACCTTGTTAGAGGATTTACAAAATGGTTGTTAAACTAACTCTATTAAGAGATTTGAAATCACTTCTATAATGGTTGGAAAGCAACAATGAATTGACTTTAACAAGATGCAATTGAACTTGCTGGATATAGGTCTCTATTCAGCATCATTAGATCCTCCTTGATCAAATATGGCTCTGCTACTCCTCAATGATCTCTGATCATCCTTCAAATTTGCTTCCACAATAATCAGTCTTCATATCACATTAATTTCTCATTTCTACGATTCATACATTTTGAATTCACAACTTGACCTCTTACTTATACTATTCAAATTCTCAAGTCGGCCCATTTACATATTACATTTACCAATAAACCATTCATCAGTCAGCTATAGATATTATTCTTAAACAAATAAATGTTATTTCATAAGAAAATGAAATCCTTTACTGGCCAACCCTACTTGGTAAATATTGCTTCTAGGAATTTCCAGAGTTAACATTCTTGACTCAGTTAACATTATAATATCCTTAAAATCCTTTGGTTGTCAAGTTTACTCGGTAAAAATTGCTTTTACCAAATTACCTTCGATGACTAAGTGAACTTGATAAGAACTGCTTTTACCAAATTACCTTTGATGATCGAGTGAACTCGGTAAGAACTATTTTTACCAAAATACCTTCGATGACTGAGTGAACTCAGTAAGAATTGTTTTTACCAAATTACCTTTGATGACTGACTGAACTCGATAAGAGCTATTTCTTTCACATTTTCTTTGATTACTGAGTGAGCTCAGTAAGAACTAAATTTCTTTGATTACCTTGAAAGCTTGGTAACCAACTGTCTACTCGGTAGATACTGCAAACTATCTTTACTAACCTTTTGGGTGCGATAGACACTGTCTGTTGCCTTGCTGACCTTTTGAGTTCGGTAGACACTATATAATGATTGATATGACACTTGTGTGAAATCAAAGACAACACACAATTGAACAATTGTATCCAATAATCTTCCTCTTTGGAATTGATGGAAACACAACATGTCATAGTAGAATAAAATTTGAAAACAAGTAATTAATGACAGAATACAAAACTCCCTTTTTCATAATAATCTCTCCCTCTTACACAAACTTTTATTATTTGCAAATATCAAAAATATATGATAGTATTTCTCCCTCTTTGACAAGACATGCCAAAGATAACTCAAAAAATTGAATAGCATTGTACTTGATGTATTGATTCATATGCAATGTCTTCATTGGTTTGCTGCATCAACTGATAGATTTTCAATTCTATTCCTGTTGATGCATCAATAAAACTATATTTTAGTGAGCTTTAGATAGGGGAATGACCCCTAACTTACCTCTTAGATACAAGAATGCATCCTTAGGTAAAGGCTTTGTGAATATGTAAACAATTCGTTCCTTTGTATGCACATATTCCAATCTTATTTCTTTTTCTTGCACCAATTCTCTAACAAAGTGATACTTTATAGCAATATGCTTGGTTTTTTAATGAATCACTGGATTCTTGGAAATGTTAATTGCACTTGTGTTATCACAAAACATAACAATTGGTCCTTTGATTTCTTGCTTCATACCGTCCAATAATTGTTTAAACCACACAATGTTTGAGCAATTTACTACTATTGCAACATATTCAGCTTCTGTTGTGGATTGAGATGTATAATTATTCTTTGTGCTTGTCTAAGAAATCAACCTTTTTCCAAGAAAGAAAGCTCCTCCACTTGTGCTCTTTCTATAATCAATATTTCCTGCCCAATCTACATCAGTAAACACCTTTAAATCCAGTTTTTCTCCAAGTTTATACCATAATCCATATTCTTCAGTTCCTTTTAAGTATCTCATGATCCTTTTGATTGTCATCATGTGATTTTCTTTTGGTTTTGCTAAGAATCTTGCTAAAATTCCTCCTGCAAAAGCAATGCCTGGTCTTGTGTGCACTACATATTGTAACTTTCCAATCATAGATCTATACAATATCTGATCCACTTCCTTTGATTCATCATCTTTGGTGAGTTTTAATCCAGTACATATAGGAGTCCCAACTAGTTTGTAGTCTTCCATACCAAACTTTTTCAGTATCTCCTTGATGTATTTAGATTGAGTAATGTAGATGCCATTCTTATTATATTGAATTTGAAGAGCAACAAAGAATTTGATTTTACCAAACATTGACATTTCAAATTCCTTATTCATTTGTTCTGAAAATTCTTTGTAAAGATCATCATTTCCTGTGAACAAAGTATCATCTACAAATATTTCAGCCAAAACAATCTTATTATCTGGTCCTTCCTTTATGTACAAACTGTTGTTGTCATTAGTTCTTTGAAAATCAATCTAAATAAGATAGTTATACAATCTTTCATACCATGCTCTAGGGGCTTATTTCAGACCATATAATTCTTTGTGCAATTTTCAGACCATGTCCTTCTTGACTGGATCAACAAAACCCTCAAGTTTTTCAATATAAATCTCTTCATCCAATATGCCATTGAAAAATGTTGACTTGACATCCATCTAATAAACTGTGTATCATTTGAATGTAGCATATGCAAGTAAGGTTCTGACACCTTCCAATCTTGCAATAGGAGAAAAAGTTTCTCCATAGTCTACACCTTCTTCTTGAGAGTATCCTTTGCATACTAGTCTAGCTTTGTTCCTTGATACCTTACCATCTTCATTTACTTTGTTTCTGAATACCCACTTTGTTTCAATCACATTTTTGTCTTTGGGTCTTGGTACAACAGTCCATGTCTTATTTTTCTCTATCCGTTCTATTTCTTCATTCATAGCCTCAATCCAAATTTCATTGTCTAGTGCATCTTTGACATTTCTAGGTTCAAAATCAGCAAGTAAACAAGTGCCTTTCAACTTAATTCTTGTCATTGTTCCTTCTTATTTATCACCAATGATCTGATCTAGTGCATGATACTTTATGACATACTCGGCTAGCATAGGCTCATTTTCTTTTGAATGACTTGCATTATTATCCTTCTATATCTCAACTTCTAGTTCTGATTCTAGTTGCTCAAGCTTAGTAGATGCTAACTCGGTAGCTTCAATTTGCAACTCGAGTTCTTGCAGCTCAGTAGATGCTGACTTGGTTTGAACTTCTTGTTACTCAATTAATTAATTTTATAGAGTTGAGGATTCCTGATTAATAGGTATACTTGGCATTATATCTGATTCAATGTAAATAAATCTTCTGTAGTCTTTAGGTTCCTTTTTGCTTTCTTTTTATGTTCTTTCTGCAAACTCATCAACTTTCACATGTGCACTTTCTATGACTTTGTAAGTAGATAAGTTCAAACATCTATATGCTTTTCTTTTGCAAGAGTATCCCAAAAATATTCCTTCATCACTTTTTACATCAAATTTTCCTTTTCTAGATTCTTTCAAAATGTAACATTTACATCCAAATACTTTTAGATAACTTATATTGGGTTTGTAGCCATACCACAAGTCATAGGGTGTTTTGAATGAGTCCTTCTTCAGCTGCACTCGGTTCAAGGTATGAACTACAGTGCTGATGGCTTCCTTCTAGTATTTGATAGCAGTGCCTTTCTCAATCATTAAGGTTCTTACACAATCCATGATAGATATGTTCCTTCTTTTTGCTATTCTATTTTGTTCAGGAGTTCCAGGTGCTGAAACCTATCATTTGATTCCCCTTTCAATGCAAAAGTTATTGAACTCATGTGAAATGAATTCACCACCTCTGTCACACCTTAAGAATTTTAGTCTTTTTCTTGTTTCATTTTCTACTCAGGCCAAATACCATTTGAACTTTTCAAATGCTTCTGATTTCTCTCTTAGGTACATGACAGTCATCATTCTTGAATAATGATCAACAAATAGAATGAAGAATTTTTCACCAGTATAATTTTCAATGCCAATGGGTCCACACAAATCAATATGCACAATTAATAGAACTTCTTTAGTTTGATAGTTCTTGCTTTTAAAAATCTATTTTGATTCTTCTTCACTATCTGAATGTAGATCCTTCATCTTTTTCCCTTTTTCTTTGAGTGAAAGCTTGGCTTCACATGCTGATTCAATATTTTTGGCAGTTGGAACATAATTGTCAAAGTTATCTAGCTCAAATGCAGTCAATCTTCCAACTATGGCTTCTAGATTTATCTTATTATTTGCTTCACATCTTCTTTCTTGAATTGTAGAGACTCTGATTGCATAAATGGGAAGTAGAGTTCTAAGAACTTTACTTATAACTGTCTCCTCCTTGATATCTCCTCTAGATGCTTTGATTGCACTAACACATGCTTTAACTCTTTCAACATATTTTGCAATGTTTTCATCATCTCTCATCCTCATTTGATCAAATTGTCCTCTCAAACTTTCTGCCTTGGCTCTTCTTACATTATCATCTCCTCCATAGATTTCTTTCAGCTTTTCCCACATTTCAAAGGTAGTTTTGCAATCTTTGATGTCATCAAATTCTTCATAAATCACAACAGATGCTATATCTATCATCATGTTGTTCTTAGTCTTCTTTTTAGCAATATCATTGATGGATAATGTACCAACAGGTTCTACATATTTTTCATCAAGGTACTTCAGTCCTGTATCTCTAATAGAAGCTAGATGGAGTCTCATCAATCCTTTCCATGCTGAGAAGTTATCTCTATTAAGTCTTGGAATTTCCCTCTTATAAGACATCCTAATCTTTGGCTTAGATCCTTGAAATCTTTTCCTACAAGCACCAAGAGCTCTGATACCAGTTGTTGAAATTATAGATGAAGTAATTGAGAGGGGGGGTGAATTAGTTACTTACAAAAATTAATCCAAAGATCCCTTAAATGTCTTAAAGATCTAGTTACTACTAATAATTGGTAAAAAAATGTTGTAACTCGATAAATTAGATTATTACTTTATCCTTAAGCATTCATGCATGCAACTGAAAACAAAGTGGACACAAGAGACACCAGATTTAACATGGAATCCCAATATGGGAAAAACCACCAAGTAACTAGCTACCAATTTTTCACTCTTTTGAAGTGAGCCATATTAGGAGCCAACCCTGTTAAAGGTTACAATACACACTATTAGGTGTGACCCTATTAAAGGATTTAATCACCCTATTAGGAGTGGCCTTGCTAGAGGTCTTTAGAAAAATTCAACTGAACTGTCACCTTGTTAAAGGAATTACAAAATGGTTGTTAAACCAACTCTGTTAAGAGATTTGAAATCAATGTTACAATGGTTAGAAAGCAACAATGAATTGACCTAAACAAGATGCAACTAAACTTGCTGGATATAGGTATTTGTTTAGCATCATTAGATCCTCCTTGATCAAATATGGCTCTGCTCCTCCTCAATGATCTTTGATCATCCTTCAAATTTGTTTCCACAATAATCAGTCTTCATATCACATTAACTTCTCATTTCTGCACTTCATACATTTTGAATTCGCAACTTGACCTCTTACTTATACCATTCAGATTGTCAAGTCAGCCCATTTACATATTACATTTACCAATAAACCAATCATCAGTCGACTACAGATATTATTCTTAAAAAAATAAATGCTATTTCATAAGACAATGAAATCCTTGATTGGCTGACCCTGCTCGGTAAATACTACTTCCAAGAATTTCCAGAGTTAACCTTCTTGACTCGATTAACATTATAATATCCTTAAAATCCTTTGGCTGTCGAATTTACTTGGTAAGAACTGCTTTTACCAAATTACCTTTGATGATCGAGTGAATTCGGCAAGAACTATTTTTACCAAATTACCTTTGATGACCGAGTGAACTCGGTAAGAACTGTTTTTACCAAATTACCTTTGATGACCAAGTAAATTTGGTAAGAGCTGTTTCTGTCACATTTTCTTTGATTACCAAGTGAGCTGGGTAAGAACTAAATTTCTTTGATTACCTTGAAAGCTTGGTAACTAGCTCTCTACTTGGTAGATACTGCAAACTATCTTTACTAACCTTTTGAGCTTGGTAGACACTATCTATTGCCTTGCTAACCTTCTGATCTTGGTAGACACTATCCTTTTCCTTACTAACCTTTTGAGTTTGGTAGACCTATTTGATGACTGATATGGCACTTGTGTGACATGAAAGACAACACACAATTGAACAATTGTATCCAAAAGTGAGAATATGTGTAAGAATGAGATTCAATGAGAATTACTAATAATATTGATTGTAATGTAGTCAATTAGGTCCATAAATTAGATAGACTTTGAATCCCAATGGATGAGACACTAATCAATTAGTTTAGTCTACATATGAAAAAACCATGAATAAGCATCAAGCTTGAATTCAAAATCAATTTTACTTTAATGTTTGAAGAATATGAAAGCTGGTCATCACTTTTTTACATTTAATTTCTAAGTCTTAGTTAACTGCTATTGCTAAGAGTTATCTGTATATCTAAGAAGAATTGTGACCAATTTTCTATAAGGGATGTGTATTGTTATAGAATTTCATGGAATGATTGAAATATGTATGTAGTATCATGTTGTAAATATTTCATCCCTTAGGTGCACTCACTTTGGTTTTATAGAGCCTAAAGAGTAGAAAATCTTTTTGATTTTGTTGAAGTTGGGCCCGGATTTGAAGCACACATAATTGTCTATAGGAATTAGCTAATCCTTAGGTTGTTGTGGTATTTTTTTATGTTGATATTAAGTATTTTGTGTCTTAATAGTGTATAAATACCAACACCTTTTTAGGAGTAACTACTTTGGCTCTTGTTGGTTAACAGTGTGTTCTTTGGTTGTGGTTTACAACTTGACTCTTTTAATACCCAATGTTTTGGAAAAGTAAAAGGATTTCACAAAAAATGGGTTAGTTTATGTGTTCTATTACTACCCTCTAAATTACAAGGTATAGCTCCCTTAGGACTTTCAATGATATGTAATGAATATATCTTTCTTAGATCAAAAGTTTATGACAGAATAAGCTCTTAACCTAAGATTAGTAAAGGCTAACCAAATTACATGTAGACACAAAAAATTTAGGCAATATGGATTAGGACAACCTATCACACCTAATTTAATTACTATAGTAGATTGTCTTGAAATTTTTTGACCCTTACTCCTATTCTAAATGTAGATTAATCATCTAAATGCAAAATAGGAAAAGGAAGAAGAGATGTACATGAAGGAAAATGGATTTTTTTTAACTATTAGAATTAGGTGAAATGGAATCCAACAAGTTGCTAATATATTCATCCACAATTATTCTTCAATTCCCAATGAAAATACTTTTAACATGCCATCAAACAAACAAGAGGAGAAGAAGAATAGCATGTGAAAAAGTAAATGGAATTACTGATACTATAAGTACCATGGTGAAATGGAATTCACAGGGTGATCACAGAATCACATGTAATCGTCCTTCAACTCTCAATGGGGAACTAATCTATGAATTGAATGAAAAACAAAAATGAAGAGAAATTTTGGTAAATGGAATTATAGAAAAAATTCACTATCAATTTTTTTGACCTTTTCATTATCATTAGAAATTACATTTATAGTCTTCTATCATTCCTTTCTTTTCACAAGGAAAAAATCACACAATAGAAAGAAAACATGAAAATATCTAATCTATAGCACCATATGGATGTGTGTATTCTTTCTCATTAATGGTCTTGATCCCATGTCACCTCTGAGAACTCCTAGTGAACCTTGTAAAAATATTCATTCCCTTCGTATTCTATTGTTAGCACCAATTGAATGAACAAAAAAAATGAAGAGAAATTTTGGTAAATGGAATTATAGAACAAATTCACTATCAAATTTTTTGACCTTTTCATTATCATTAGAAATTACATTTATAGTCTTCTATCATTCCTTTGTTTTTTGAAGGCAACAGTCACACAATAGAAAGAAAACATGAAAATATCTAATCTATAGCACCATATGGATGTGTGGAATCTTTCTCATCAATGGTCTTGATCCCATGTCACCTCTAAGAACTCTTGGTGAACCTTTTTAAAATATTCATTCCCTTCATATTCTATTGTTGGAACCAAATCCATGTAATTCATATCTCAATAATCACAAGAAGTTTGAACTTTGATCGTCGATCTTGAATCAATGATCATAATCAAAACATAATAATCCTCTTTATTTTTCTCTTGTCACTTCTTTGAAATTTTCATTCATACTATATCTTTACTCGATGTGATGATGTGATTCACCAACTATTATTTCATTTCATAGTTTCATAGCCTAGAATGTTTTGAATGTTTTTTTAACCTGTGACCTTGCGATTCCTTTTATTTTCCAGTTTGCAACTTGACATGTCTCTATTCTACTAACTACACCAAAGTAGCAATAACTGTACACTAACCATGATCATGCCTTTACAACATGAAAACTAATTGTTATATCAAACTTGCAATACTATGATGTCTATTTTGAGTTTAACTATTAACTCACTCACAAGCTCACAATTCAAAACTCTTACTCATTCCTTAACCCTATGAAGATATGAAAAGGAATTTAAACTACTTCACAACCTTGACCTAGGGTTAACTTTAACCTCCTATGAACATGCGATAACTATTTGAATTAACCACCACCATCTCTCACATATTAGTAGCCTTCTTTAGGGTCAATATTAACATTGTGCAATGGTCAATATTAACATTGTGCAATGATGCAATGTACATACTTTCACTACTTTGCAACTTAAAATGAAAGTTTAGCTAACTACATGTGATGTTGCAATCATTGGCTTTGACTTTTATTTCATGCTCTTTACACCATTGCACCCTAGAATTCTTCAAGTAAAAAACAAATCATGATCAAGAAATGATCATTGGATTGACTCTCTTGCATCTTTTCTATAGTCTAAGACTTAACATTCCTTTCATCTATGATATTATAACAATCTTCATATTTAACCGTCTGTCTATGTTCACAACTTCGCAACTTCTCTTTCATCATATGGGACATGAGTTGTAATGTTAAAAAAAATTTAGAATTGATCG
Source organism: Cupressus sempervirens (assembly GCA_028749045.1). Lineage (NCBI taxonomy): Eukaryota > Viridiplantae > Streptophyta > Pinopsida > Cupressales > Cupressaceae > Cupressus > Cupressus sempervirens. The sequence continues at coordinate 48,234,215 of CM053787.1, forward strand.
TCTTGTGAGGGTTAGGGATCCATCTCCAAGGGAAATTGACTTTTCGACTAACCAATAGCATGTATTCCATTTTTTGATATAATTTTCCACCCATCTACGTAGCTTCTGATACAAATTGGTCTCTCTACATTTTGAGCTCGATCACCTATGATATCCCCATTAAAATGTAACCACTATGGATCTTTGTCCTCAAAATCCTTTTGAATCCTTAGATGGTGAATCATTAGAGTTTGTAGACCTTCATCTCATTAAGGAGATGCTTATAAATAGCTCACCAAATGCTAAATTACCTAGCTTTTGAATAGTGTGATGCTTACAAAATTTCCCACATAGGTTATCTTGAAAGGGGATGATGAGAAGAGAACTCATCCTAGAGGCATTCTAGACAAAGACTCAACATTGATAATTAAATTTACTTCAACCTAAATAAAAAATGAGATGAACCAAAAATTGGGCAACAACTAGCTCTATCTAGGGATTTAAGCATGACAATGCTTAAAAGAATCCTAGCAATCTATGGTTCCACAAAATAGGATGATGGATTGGCAACAAAAAGAATAGACTAATCTAGGAAAGTAGCAACAACTAGCTAAGAAAGTGAGGGACTAAGCTAAAGAAAACAACATTAAAGAAAAACCTATCTAATTAGCTACTATGCAAGGATTACTTGCTTTCAATTGTGTATTTGATACAACTTCAAATCCTACCCATTATAAGAACATGGCAGGGTTTCTCCAATTGGAATATGCCAACTTGAAAGAGTTGTCATGGTTCACTTGTATGATTTGAAATGGTCCTTTCCAGAGAGACCTAAACTTAGAGTGCATTCTTCTTGATTCATGCCTATTATCTCATAGCAAGACTAAATCACCTTCCATGAATTTACTTGGTTGGGCTCTTTTATCAATTAACTTATTGACTCTTCCTTGGTGTTCAATGATTCTATTTATCATTTTTTTTCTTTCCTCCTACAACTTGGTGAGATGCAAAATTCTCTTCTCCAATCCATCTTTTCATATGCAATCTTCAATCATAGTCTTCAATTTACAAGTGGCCAGCTCCAAAGATAATGGCAAGTTAGCTTCTACTCCATAAACTAACTCAAAAGGTGAGATACCAATGTCTCTTTTAAGTGTGGTCCTAGCTACCCATAAAGCATCATGTAGCTTCTTGTACCAACTTCTTTGATTATCTAAGACCAATTTCTTTAGGATATTAATCAAATTCTTATTACCAGACTCAACCTTCCCATTTCCTTGAGGAAAATAATTAGAGGAATGACCAACTTGATACCATTATCATAAAAAAAACTCAATAATTTTTGAGGAAGAAAAATAAGATGCATTGTCCATTATCAATTTCACAGGAACTCCAAATCTGACCAATATATGTTCTTTGAGAAACTCACATACCACCTCTAATGAAGTCTTCTTCATAGGTTTGGATTTCACCCATTTACTAAAATAATCTTTGGCAGCCAATATGTAAGAGTGTCCTTGGCTTGACAAAGGATTAATTAGGCCTATGAAATCTAACCCCCATTGGTGAAAAGGAGCTTCAATCAAAATTGGCCTAAGAGGCAAGACAACTAGTTGAGGTTTACTAGTAAATATCTTACATTTTTTACAATTGGCAACCCACTTATATGCATCCTTAAACATACTAGGAAAATAGTAACATTGCCTTAATATTTTGAATGTAGTGACAATAGAAGAGAAGTGTCCTCCACATACTTCATCATGAAAATACTTTAAGAGCCTCCCTTTCTACTCTTTATCAACACATTTTAGAAATGTACCATCAATATCTCTCTTATATAGGACATCATCATGAATTACATACTTTAAGGTCTTTTTTTTAAGATCTCTTCTCTTGTTAGCAGTCAATCCATTAGGACACTCACCATAGGTTAGAAAGTATGCAATATTTGAAAACCAAGGGTCTTGAAGACTTTTACCATGAGAACCTTTCGAGTATCTTCCTATTCAATTTTCTGATTTTCCACCAAGGATTTATAAAGTACATTTATTCTCACAAGTTTGGTTAGCTTGATCTCAATATCATACTCTTGAACCTTTGTAATCCAAGATCCTCTATTATTGAAACCAACATCTTGTTGTATCAAAATGCTTATCACTATAGAATCTAGCACATGTATCACTAAATGAGAATGCAAAATATAAAACCTAAAATTCTTGAGAGCTCTTACCACTACATATGCAAGTTTCTCCATTTGTGAGTATTTCAATTCTTGATTCTTCAATGGCATACTCATGAAGGAAATTGGGGCTTGTAATCCTTCTTTGTTTTCTTGTATCAATATAGCTAACATAGTATGCTCTGATGCATATCAATATATAATGAACTCCTTAATATAATCTAGATGAACAAGAATAGGAGCTTTGGCAATAGCACTTTTGATGTCTTCAAAAGCCCTTTTTCCAATATCACTCCATTTGAAAGCTTTATTACCTTTCATCATATCTACTATACACTTAGCTATTTTAGAAAAACTAGGCAAACCTCCCTAAAAAAATTATCTAACCAAAGAAATATTTTACTCAAGTTTTTCTCAATGCAAGACTTAATTTATAAATAGCTTTAACTCTGTCTAGATCAATTTTCATGCTTTAGAGACATTGTGACCAAGCAATTACCTTCTGTCACACAAAATACTGATTTCTTGGGATTCAGTGAGACACCATAATTTCAACTCCTTTGTATCACTCTTTCTAAATCTTTGATATGATAATACCTTTTCTTAGAAAATACTATCAAATCATCAAGATACACACCAATTATTTTATCTTTGAAATCACCAAAAGCCAAATTCATTGCATGTTGAAGTGTCATAACTCCACTAACTAAGCCAAAAGGCATCCTACTATATGCAAAATTACCCCAAGGTGTGGTGAATGTTTCCTTGAACTAATCTTCCTTATCTACTTGAATCTTACTATATCCTAAAATGATATGTAACATAGACATCATTTCTAACCCTCCAACATTTTGTAAGAGATGGTCCATGTTGGGGAGTGCAAAGTTATCTTTGAGAGAAGCCTAATTTAGATTTCTAAAATCCACACAAACCCTTATCCCTCCATTTTTCTTCCTCGATGTCATAATGTTAGCTACCCAGGTAGAGTGATCAATAGGATATATGATCCTAGCCTACAAAATTTTATCAATTTCTTGAAAGATTTATCCTTCAACTATAGGTTTGTAGTTCCTTTTTTTTGTCTAAATGGTGTTACTCCTGGCTTTGGAGGGATTTCATGTTTAAATTTTCCATCCATGAATTTTTTTAAATCTTCATATCTCCAAGAAAATACATCTTGATATTCAATGAGTTATTCCTTTATTTCTACCCTCTCTTTTTGTGTGCAACACTTCCCTATGTTTATCATTTTTGGACTAATTTATGTCCCTATATTTATTACATGATACTCACCACAAGATTTTCCTTTGTTATCCCTTTCTCTCTTAATGTATGCATTCTTGGTGTTTTTAAACTTCAATGTTTTTAATTACCCTGATGAGAACACAATACATCTAGGGACAAATACTTCCCATCTTCAACATACCCTTTCAGACACTAGGCCAACTATAAGGCTAGATGCTTCTTCTACCTCAAGCTCTACAAAACCTAGGTGGTTGGACCTCTGATTCACTTATATGGAACCAGTGCTAAAACATAAACACAATCTAACAAAGTAGATAACACCCTTACTCTTCTAACACTTAAGAAAAGATCTCAAACATGGAATAGCTAATAGCATGACCAAAGAAATTGATAAGCAATGACTTTGATTTTAGAAAAATGTGACATGAACAATATAACACTCTGATCCTATAGCTAATCAATGACCTATTGGGCAGTCACACAAACCCCTAACACACATCCCTAAAATTCATTGACATATCCCATGCATCAAGACTTCCTGATCTATCTATTCACCTTGTGAATCAACCATCTCCATCTTTCTAAATCTCATACTTGACCTATCCCTTCATGAGATCTATAGTCATAAGAAAAATAAATCAACATATACAACCAATAGATTATAACTAAGTTTCATACTCCTTGTTTAAAAAACACAAAAGATCACAAACAACATGAATGGGAGACAAGATATTAGAATGAAGATTAACTTGCTGCTACATTTTCATTGATTTCTTTGAAACAAATAAAATAAAATGCATGAAATTGAAATGTAAAACTACATAATAGATCAGAACTATTTGTATTCTTATTTCTTATTGTTAATTACAAGGGAAATTTTCTAAAGAAAATGGTACCACAGTGATGAAAACAAATCAAACTAGAACCCTGGTCTCACAAATATGAGAAAACATAAGATTGGAACCCCATATAATGAATGAGAAAGAAAGAGATATAGGAAAATAATGAATTCCTAGCTTTGATCTAGAAGTGACATGTGTCCACTTGAATCTTCATTCCTTGCTATAGTAAAATATCTCTCATCTTTCTACCCATGAAATCTAATATGATTTTCATCATTATTTTGTAACAAACTCTAAATATCTCTTCCTTGATGATGAAAACCCTTATGTTACCAAAATATCTGAAATGCATCACAAAATGTTGATAAAACCTTGATTCAACTGATTTGAATGTGGCAAAATTTGCCCATAACTATATTTTTACTACCTCCTATGTTTATTTAGTTCACCATTTCACCAGAAATCAAATCTAAACTACCTCAACTAAATGTAATTCAAAAATGGACAGCTAAGACAAATTCTTACATAACTTGAACTAGTGGGCTCTTGTGCAAAAAATAATTCCAAAAATCAAAAGTTCATTCTCTCCCAGTTTCGACGATATATAATACCACTATACTTTCTTAACTAAACTGTCTAGAATCTTAGTTTGAATTCCATGCTCCTATCATGGCTTTGAAATTGTTTGATTTTTCCCTCCTTTCATCCAAGCCAAACTAGTTTGACTAGCCCTGACATGTGGTAATGTGTGATTTGTTGGGTTCTTGCATAGTCACTTGACACCTACCACTTGAGTGCCATGTGTCACTATCCCACTGGTCTTCTATTTTTCCACATGGTGACTACGTCATTGGTTGTTATGTCACTATCCTAGTTAGCATCATGCCATGTCATCATGACATAGTGATGTCAGGACATATGTCACTTTGGTCCATGTCAGCATCTAGTTGGCAGTGCCATGTCACCATCTTATCACTATGCCACATCATCGATCGCTATGTCGCATGATACATCAGCATGGTGCCTCATCATCACAACATAACAATATTGTGACACATGGCACTATCTACCACATCAACACCTCAGTTTGTGTGCCACATCTCAAAGCCTCTACCACATATCATTTCATGAATCATCCATCTGGTGCTACAAACTACCACTTGTCACCTTTTGGTTTGTCCAGTGGGTCCACATCATCATCTCATCACACATGTGATTGGTAAAAATTTACTCTATGGTTGATTCAAACTATGTCCCATGTTGAGCCTTGCATCTTCAAAAGGGTCATACCTTTGAGATAACAAGTTATTGAGTGCTCATGTTTTTAAACATTGTAGAATAAAATAACCCAATTAATGTGGGACAAATTTATTTTTATAGAAATGCTCATTTTTCTGCCTATTTTTTCTATCTGGATCATGGTGATGGAATATGTGGATTCAACATCACTAGGAAAAGCTTCTCTCCAATCCTATTTTACCTCTGCCACTTCATTCATAGCCATGTCTTTAGTTTGAATTCTTAACTATCAATCTTCTCTTTCCAATAGTTTTGAGAGCATAGACACCTTCCACTAAAGTTTATTGGATTGTAGTCTTCGATGAACTAAAGAAGAACTTCCTTGGCTAAAGACTAACCCATGGAGTGCTTGTCCTCATGTGGCATACTCTTCCCACCTACAAGTTGGCCCTTTTGGTGGTCTAGTCAAGAAAGAAAGAAAAACATTTCTTTCATAACTTGTGTGCAATATTACCTTCCTTGCATCATTTGACTAAATGTCTCCTTTCACTTGGGCAACCTCCTTAAGCCCTGACTACCTCCTCTCCTCTCAGAATGCTCAAGCTATGTATTTGGTCCTTGCTTCTACATTCTCTGCAATGCTCATCCCCTTTTTGGCGTATGTTCCAATCCACCTTTCCTAACATGAATGAAGGCATTTCTAGTGGTAAAATATGTTTTAGAGATGTGTTGCTAGATTTAGAAACTCGTCTAATGAGGGCCCTACACCAAACATTATCAATGTCCTCATTTGGTTAATGAATCTATTCTTTATACAACCATCTTCCTTCCTCTTATACATTCGCATGGACACAAACCACCACTGCAAGAGATAGAAGAAGATTCCATAAACGCAATATGGGAATGTGGGAAGTATGACATAGTAACCTCTACCCCCTTTTTGTTAGATTGTGGTGATTGATCAGGAAAGTACTGTACATACTTCATAAATAGTAGCGGACATATTATGGCCGACATATGGCCGACATGTTATAACCCTAAAGTAGTTTAATACTTGTATAAAAGGGCTTAGGGTTGGGTATTTTTCATAATGTTATGATACGAAATTGGTTCTTGCAGCAGTATTGAGCTGTAAAGGATTACAGATTGTAATTAGGTTGTAATCACTGGATTGTAATAAGATTGGACTTGCTGTTTGGTGGACGTAGCCCAGGGATTGGGTGAACCACGTTAAATCTTGGTGCCTTGTGTTCATTTCTGTGTGTTCTATTATTTTTTGTTATTGGTTATTTTTGCATGTAGTTTTTATTTCTGTCTATGGTTTATCCTAACACTTTTTTTAATGTCAAAAATGAATATTTGTTATGAGATAGGAGTTTAGCCAGTAGTCTGCACATAGCCCATCATTGTTGCCAAACCGTAAGCAATTCTTGAAATGAAACTATATAGTTATTTCATATAGAAAATTGTAACTATTCTTCTAAATGATATTTGAGAAATAAATATGCCTTTGAAACAACACTCCCCTCTTCGATTTGATTATGAGGCTTTTCTTTTTATTTCACCTACACACAACCAAGTAAATGAGAATATGAGGTAACATAAATTTCTTCTATATTTGTTGATAACTAGATATCAATCAAGGCCCAATAAAATTTTGGATGATGATGAATTTAAAGCCTCTAAAACCATTATCTTCACCCTTTTCTTGATTGACAATGCCCTATAGAAATGACTCCTTATCTATCAAAGTGTATATAATTTAGGTTTTTGAATGTCCTAGTTGTACATTCAATGGATTCAATTATGCACTACATTGATATAAACAAATGTTGTTGAAGAAAATATTCCAACTATTCTTATTATATCATCTTTACATTCCAAAAGATCACATTCATTCTAACCCCTTTTAGTTATTTTGAAAATTCCACGATGCCTTATAAATCTGCTAAAAATAATCAAGCCCCAAAGTGGGCTTGGCTATAAAAAAATTCATTTTCAAACAGCTAAACTATCAAATTGACCCATTAATCATCTAATACTAATTTGATCAAGATTTAATCAATTTTTTTCATTGATTTAACTTTTAAAACACAATTTTCCTCTTTCTGCAACTTGCAACTTTTGTGCCAAGGGGTATTGACCGACTTTAAAAATTGAGCAAAACATCTGACCAGGCTTTGAAAATAGATATATTGATTCTCTGCTCCACATTCTTGCACCCTATTAAATCTCATCTCATGAAAAATTCTCAGTCAAAAGATATTGACCTTCAGAGTTGCTCATTTAAAACTGCTTGCAAGCAAACATGTCAGAAACAATAAAATGCATTTGGATTTGGCTCTAAAAATAGGGAAAAAGTAACACTTGGGAGCATGGAAATTGGGGCATTGGTTCACTATCATGGGGATGATATAAATATGTGATTAGGGCTCATGATGAATAATTGGGCAAATTTGGGGAACAATCATAGTGGGCTACTTAGATTTGTAGAACTGGAAAGATTGGCGCGAAAATGGTACGATCCATTAAATCTCATAGTGGTACAATCCATTAAAGAATTTTTAGAATAGAACACAGTGGTATGATCCATTAAATCTCACCTACCATGGATTCAAAGTTATGACTTCTCGAATAGGGGTACCATCCAATCTGCACTTTATGACACCAGTAAAACTTTACAAATTGCATTTGGAATCACATTTGAAAACTGATCAAACAGATTCATCATAAGCTCAAAATTGAAACATAGCAAGTCTCTAACCTCTAGAATGTAATGCAAAAGGAATTATCTCATTTTGGTCAATTGGGTCAAAGTTATAAAAAGTCAAACAAGTCCTTCTGTAATTCTAAACAATTTGCATCAGCGTGACAACAATAAAAAACCAACTTTGAGGGATTCAAAACTCAGTCAAAAGATATCAAAATGACTCAAAATCTAAAACATATGCTCTTTGGTATGGATACTAAAAAATTCCAAAGTGGTGAGTCATGAAACATAACCAAGTACAAGATATTCAATTAAAAACAAGGCCTCTTGTCACTATTTGACACTAAGGCAAAAATGTAGATTTAGACATTGTTCAAAATGAAACTTCACAAAATGACTTAGAATGGTAGTTTATCTTCATAGGACAAGTTTTTGAATGCAAGGTGTTAGAAACATTAAACACCTATTAGGCCTCAAATGGATAGTTGGGTACACATGCATTAAAAAGCACTTATAGGGCTTGATTATTAACAATGGTACTCAAAATTAGGGCTTAAATTTTGTGTCCCAATAGTGGCTCTATTTGGGAATGCATGTCCCTTGTGGGCATGGAAAGGATTTAGATCTCTGGAAGAATATACCACACACTTGACAAAAAAACTTCTCTTGAACACCTTTATTGAAAGCAAAAATTACTATTCCTAAATTGTACAAAAGATGGCCCCAAGCCACTGAACACCAAGACTTCTTACCTCTATCATAGATCTGATTTTCATCTAAATTTTAATGAGGTTAGATGGAAACATCACTTCTATTAGTTTCACCAATCAGATTAGCATTATGAATCAACTCACTTGGAAAAATAGAATATACATCTTCACTTTCATAATGCATATAAAAATTAGGATCATTCTCTTTGACTTGCTCATTATGAAAGTACTGATCAACATGCTCAAACATATCAAACTTGAACTGAAAATCTTCTTCACCAAATAAGTCATGCATGCTATCAATCTTTAATACGAAAGCTTCATGTTCAACTTGGGGAAAAAGATCACACATACCTTGAAATTGTGTATCCTTATGTATAACGGGATGGTACTTGAATGAACAATCAGATTTACTTTCATAAATGTCATCCATGTCAAAATATGAGACTAATCCAAGATCCTCCAATGCTTCTTTGAAATAAGAAAATGAATTAATCATCATATTAGAGTATTCACCATAAAACTTATTGCAAGGTGCATGTTAATTTTCAATAACAACTTCATTAAACACATTATCAACATCATGAGATGTAACCTCATCATCATAATTACTACTACATCTAGAAGAAGAACAATCTTATCTCTTACATCAGTAAGACAATGTATCAACATCAAGCTTATCCTCAACTAAATCTGAACATTCCATGTGCTCTTCAAAAAGTGGTTAATAACTCCTTGAAAAGCTCCATTTTAATAATTATGACAAGTGATGTGTTGATCAACATCAAACTCTTCACCATACAACAGATTATTGAAAACCTTGAAACCATTTATAACATCACTATCATGAACACTTTTAACATATGGAGAAGAAAAATTCAAATCATCACACAAAGAGACACCATCCATTCCATCAACAAAGCACATAGAATATAAATCAATGTTACTTGCATTTTCTTCATTAAGATGATTCAAATGTATTGCAAACCAATCATCTTTCATCTTACCAATAGGTATTGATGCATTAATCTTAGAATCACTTATATATTGTTGATTACAACTGCATGTAATCTTATGACACTCATCTACAAAACTAAACAATTCATCCTTATAAATGATCTCGTTATCCTCATATTGTGTAGATAACTCTTCTTCACAACTTTCAACCTCAAGCTAATTTGTATAGTTTTGAAATGGAACTTCACATTTAGATCTAGAAAAAGAATGCATACCTATAGTTGCATAAGAGTACTCACTTCCATCATTGCTTTCTTCTTCCCAATTTGCATCAGATTCATATGAAGATGAACATGTGTTATCATTGTCCTCCTCTTGACTTGAGTAACCACTCTCATCATTGTCTTCATATGATGCTTCTTCATAACATATCAGATCAACAACCTTATCTTCATCACTTGAAACATAATTTTGAGCCTCTTCATCCTCACCAAATTGAGATGAACACCTTGCAATCTCATGATTAGTTATGTTCTCAACACAAAGAAAATAATTAATAGGAGAAGATGCAATTGAATTTAAATATTGTATATATAACTTATCAAGTGAACTAACTTTTTCATCTGATTTTGTAATATTGCAAGCATGTGTATTCAATTCAGCAAGAATAGAATCATCTCTCCTTTGAAACCAAGAAACATCATCTTTACATGTTTTTAATTTTGAATTTTCAACAAGACTATTTACAATAGCAGTAGTACCTACATGCTGATCTGAAATTGAACATTCTTTATGACATTGATTTCTCCTTATGACTTCATCTTTCCGGCATACATTCCTAGAGAAATGACTCTTAGTCTATACTTTATATTTTTTCAATCTCTATTGTTGTCATGAATGCCTGATGCAAAGTCGGCTCTTTATCTCTCAATAGATAAATCATCTTTTTATCAAATGCATCAAGATAAAACACTAAACACACTTGATTATCCAACTTACAATTTTTAGGAATTTCATTTAAAATTCTTGTAAAACTAATATTAAATTTAGGAACTAATTCACCATTCTTGATTTGGATCTTCAAGAAATTCTCAAAAGAATCAAATTTGCTTACTATTTTCGTGAATTACTTCATGAAGGCTGAATGTAATTCATTCCAAGATGAAATAGAACATGCCGCTAGAAAGGAAAACCAATCTCTAGCATCACCTTCTAAAGTTTGAACAAACAATTTCATATGCACATCTTCATGAGCAATTTCAAAATCACAATCAAATCACTAAAAATCTAAACATGATGAATGGCTGAAAATTCATGGTTCCCATTGAACTTAGGAAAATAATTTCTAAGATCATATAGCATAATGTTTGGAAAACCATGAGTGTCATTGAATAGTAATGGCATGTACCTCTTGGAAGAAATAGACCTACAATCTTTATTCATGAATTGCATACCAGGTGAAGAAAAAATTTCCATTTCTAACAAACTTATAATTCAATCACCAAAATCACTTTTAGAATTTATTACTTGTAGTAGATCTGAAATTTCTTCTACTAATTCAAACTCTAAACATACTTCAAAATATAAAACATTTTCTAAATCTATCCTTCACAAAGTATGTTGAGATGTATCAAACCACTCTCCTATTTAGTGCTTAAAATACCACTTGATGGATAATCTTTTGTAGAGCTTACTTCCATGGAAATGAAATCTCATGAAAGTGGAAAATACCTTGAGTGTTGAAGCCTACAAACTTAATCTATGGATTTGGCATAGGCACAAACTTCATTTCTTCACACCATTGATAAAAAACAAGTAGAGTCAACATTCAAATTTATTATGACAGAAAATCACATACAACACTTCAAAACTTATTAGTCAAGAACTCGTATATTCTCTCTTCTTCCCTAAATCTTATCATAACTTTTAGATTTCCAAAACTAAGTTGACAACTCTTGAAAACATCTATATAGAACCAATTTGCACTGGTACAAAGATCTTTTAGAGATTTGTTAGTCACAATCATGAGAAATATTTAAAACATGATTTATAACATTAAAAATCTAAATTGAGCTTTCAACTTGTAAAACTTGCAAATCATCAAACACTTAGAAGTGAGAAAACACTTTTGATCAGTTCTGACTCTGAATTTATAATAGTACTTTGAAAGCAATACCTATTTGAACTAATTGAAGGTAAAACCCAACAACAATACAATTTTCATTCAGCCTTCAAAGCTATTGCTGCCCTAAACAAATAATCACTAGGGTGCATGATATTTGAGAAAGAAAACTAGAAAATACATCAGACAGCTTACTACTGCAACTTTTTCATGCACCTCCTACTATATTGAATCTCATTTTTCAAAATTCTCAAAGTTTCTCTACCATTCAAATTCAATACATTCCCCAGCAGAGTCACTATTTTGTTGTTGTTTTGAAACTTCCCAGTTTCAAATTACCCTAATGAGAACAAGATATATCTAGGGTTAGCTACTTCCCATCTTTGACATACCCTTTTAAACACTAGACCAAGTATAAGTCTAGACCTTTCTTCTACTTCAAGCTCTACAAAACCTAGGTGGGTGGACCTTAGATTCACTTATATGGTACCAGTGCTAAAACATACACATGAATCTAACAAAGAAGATAAAACCCTTAATCTTCTAACACTTATGCAAAGATCTCAAACATGGAATAAATAATAACATGACCAAAGAAATTGATATGCTAAGTGAGGGCATCCTTTTCAGTACCTTCAACATTAAAAGGAATTTTTTTTTACTAATATGTTGATTTTAGAAAAACATGACATGAACAACATAACACTCTAATCCTATAGCTGATCAGTGCCTTATTTATTGGACAGTCACAGAAACCCCTAACACAAATCACTGAAAGTCATTGGCATATCCCATACATCAGGACTTCCTGATCTATTTATTCACCTTGTGAATCAGACATTTGCATCTTCTTGAATCTCATACTTGACCTATCCCTTCGTGAGATATGCAATCCTATGATGATAAATCAAGCATTTACATGACTCCTTGAGTCATAAGAAAAATAAATCAACATATGCAACCAATAGATTGTAACTAAGTTTCATACACTTTTTTTACAAAACACAAAAGACCACAAACAACATGAATGAGAGACAAGATATCATACTGAAGATTAACTTGATGTTTCATTTTCATTCATTTATTTGAAAAAAATATGATAAGATACATGAAGTTGAAATGTAAAATTGTATAACATATCAAAATTACCTGTATTCTTATTTCTTGTTGTTCATTACAAGGGAAATTTGTTGAAGAAAATGGTATCACAATGATGAAAACACATCAAAACCATAACCTTGTTCTCACAAATCTGAGAAAACTCAAGATTGGAATGCCTACAATGAATGAGAAAGAAAGAGATATAGGAAAAGAATGAAATATCAGATCCGATCTAGAAGTGGCATGCGTCTACTTGAATCTTCATTCCTTGCTATTGTAAAATATCTCTCATCTTTCTACCCATGAAATCTGATATGATTTTCATCATTATTTTGTAACAAACTCAAAATATCTCTTTCTTAATGATGAAAAACCTTGGGTTACCAAAATATCTGAAATGCATCATGAAATGCTATTAAAACCTTGATTCAACTAATTTGGATGTGACAAAATTTTCCCATAACTATATTTTTACTATCTCATATGTTGACTTAGTTCACCATTTCACCAGAAATCAAATGTGAACTACCTCAAGTGACTGAAACTAAAAAATGGGCACCTAAGACAAATCATTGCATAACTTGAACTAGTGGCCTCTTGTCCAAAAATAAACTCTAGAAATGGAAAGTTCATTCTCTCCAGGTTTCGGCGATATATAATACTACTATACTTTCTTAACAAATATGCCCACAATCTTAGTTTGAATTTTAGGCTAATCACTACCTTATCATACAAACCCCTAACACACATCCCTAAAAGTCATTGACATATCCCATACACCAAGACTTCCTAATCTATCTATTCACCTTGTAAATCAGACATCTTCATCTTCCTAAACCTCATACTCGACCTATCCCTTCATGAAATCTACAATCCTATGATAATAAAACAAGCATTTACATGACTCCTTGAGTCATAAGAAAAATAAATCAACATATACAACCAACAAATTGCAACTGCATATGCTTTGTGTACAAAACATAAAAGATCAGTAACAACATGAATCGGAGACAAGATATCATAATGAAGATTAACTTGTTGCTATATTTTCATTCATTTCTTTGAAAAAAATATAATAAGGTACATGAAATTGGAATGTAAAACTGCCTAACAGACCAGAACTATCTATATTCTTATTTCTTGTTGTTCATTACAAGGGAAATTTGCTGGAGAAAATGGTATCACAGTGATGAAAACACATCAAAACTAGAACCCTGGTCTCACAAATCTAAGAAAACTCAAGATTGGAACCCCTACAATGAATGAGAAAGAAAGAGATATAGGAAAAGAATGAAATCCTAGATCTAATCCGGAAGTGACATGTGTCCACTTGAATCTTCATTCTTTGCTATTGTAAAATATCTCTCATCTTTCTACCCATGAAATCTAATATGATTTTCATCATTATTTTGTAACAAACTCAAAATACATCTTCCATAATGAAAAAAATCCTTGTGTTACCAAAATATTTGAAATGCATCATGAAATTTTGATAATACCTTGATTCAACTAATTTGGATGTGACAAAATTTTCCCATAACTATATTTTAACTGCCTCCTATGTTCATTCCGTTCACTATTTAATCAAAAATCAAATTTGAACTTACTCAACTGAATGAAACTAAGAAATGGGCACCTAAGAAAAATCCTTGGATAAATTGAACTATCGGCCTCTTGTGTGAAAACAAACTCCAAAAATGAAAAGTTCATTCTCTCCCAGTTTCGACAATATATAATATTGCTATACTTTCTTAATGAAAATTCCTAGAATCTTAGTTTCAATTTTAGGCTGCTATCATGGCTTTGAAACTATTTGATTTTTCCCTCCTTTCATCCAGGTCAAAATGGTTTGACTGTCACTAACATGTGGCAATGTGTGATTCATTGGATTCCTACATAGTCACTTGATACCTCCCACCTGATTGCTATGTATCACTATCTTGTCGATCCTCTATTTTGCCACATGGAAACCATGTCATTGGTTGCTATGTCACTATCCTAGTCAGCATCATGCCACATCATCATGACATAGTGACATCACAACAAGTGTTGCTCTAGTCCATGTCAACATTTGGTTGGTAGTGCCAAGGCACCACATTGTCACTGTGTTGTAAGTGTGCCTCATCATTGATCACTATGTCGCATGACACATCAACATGGTGCCACATCATCATGACATAGCGATGTCACAACACATGGTACTATCTAACACATCCATATGTTAGTTTGTCTTCTATTTCTAGAAGCCTCTACCAAATTTCATTTCATGATCATCCATTTGATGCCATGCATTGCCACTTGTCACTTTCTGGTTCATCTGGTGGTCCACATCATCATCTTATCATGCATGTGATTGGTCAAAATTTACTCTATGGTCGAATCAAACTAGGTTCCACATTGAGCCTTTTGTCTTCAAAAGGCGCATGCCTTTGATACAAGAAGTTATTGAGCACTCATGTTTTTAAACATTGCAATAATAACATAACCCAACAAATGTGGGACAATTTTATTTTCATAGAACTGCTCATTTTTTTACCTATTTTCACTATCCAAATCATAGTGATGGAATATGTGGATTTGACATCACTAGGGAAAGCTTCTCTCTAATCCTATTTTACCTTTACCACTTCATTCATAGCCATGTTTTTAGTTTGAATGCTAAACTACCAATCTTCTCTTTCCAATAGTTTTGAGAGCATAGACACCTTCCCCTAAAGTTTATTAGATTGCAGTCTCTAATGAACTAAAGAAGAACTTACTTGGCTGAAGACTAATCCATGGAGCACTTGTCCTCATGTGGCTAGCATACTCTACCCACCTATGAGCGAGCTCTTTTGGTGGTCTGGACAAGAAATAAGGAAAGAAAAATGTTTCTTTCATGACTTGTATGCAATATTATCTTCCTCACACCATTTGACTGAATGTCTTCTTTTACTTGGGTAGCCTCCTTAAGTGCTAATTGCTTCCTCTCATCTCACCATGCTCGAGCTGTTGCGTCAGTCCTTTTTTCTATGTTCTTTGCAATGCTCATCCCCTTTTTGGTATATGTTCCAATCCACCTTTCTGAACATGAATGAAGATGTTAGCAGTGGTAAAACATGTTTTAGAGATCTACTGCTAGCTTTAGAAACTCATCCAATGAAGGCCCTACCCCAAATATTATCAACACTTTCATTTGGTTAATGAATCTATTCTTTACATAGCCAACATCCTTCCACTTATACATATGTGTGGACATAAACCACCACTGCAAGAGACTAAAGAAGATTCCATAAAGGTAGTATGGGAATGTGGGAAGTATGACATAGTAACATCTACCCCCTTTTTTTTATGTCAAACATGCATATGTGTTATGAGATAGGAGTTTAGCTAGTAATCTGCACATAGGCTCTCATTGTTAACAAACCATAATCAGTTCTTGAAATGAAATTATACAATTATATCATATAGAAAATTGTAACTACTCTTCTAAATGGTCATTGATATGTATGCCTTTAAAACAACACTTCCCTCTCAAATTTGATTATGAGGCTTTTCTTTTTATTTCACCTACACACAACCAATTTAATGGGAATATGAGGTAACATAAATTTATTTTATATTTGTTGATAACTACATATTAGCTGAGGCCCAATAAAATTTTGGATGAGGATGAATTTAAAGCCCATAAAACCATTGTCTTTGCCCTTTTCTTGATCGATAATGCCCTATAGAAATGACTCATTGTCTATCAAAGTGTATATAATTTAGGCTTTTCAATACTCAACATCATCATGAATAGTTTTGCTAAGTTGGAACTGAATTCCCTTTAAATTCTTTAGGAATTTAATTCTCAAAATAAAACATGTCTTCAAAGAGTTGCCATCCTTCTCAAGGTATCAGTTGTCCCTTTACGAGTGTCCTAGTCTGTACATTCAAAGGATTCAATTATGCATTGCATTGATATCGACAAATGTTGTTGAAGTCATTATTCCAACCATTCTTATTATAGTATATTTACATTCCAAAATATCACATTCATTCTAACCCCATTTAGTCATTTTGAAAATTCCATGATGCCTTATCAGTCTGTTGAAAATAGTTGGGCCCCAAAGTGGGCCCAACTAAAAAAAAAATTGTTTTCAAACAAATGAACTATCAAATTGATCCATTAATCATTTGATACTAATTTGATCAATATTCAATCAATTTTTGTGATTGATTTAACTTTTAAAACCCAATTTATCCCTTTCTACAACTTGTAACTTTTGTCCCAAGGGGTCCATTGATTGGCTTTAAAAATTGACCAAAACATGTGACCGAGCTCTAAAAATAGATATATCGATTCTTTGTTCCATATTCTTGCACCCTGTCAAATATTGTCTCATGAAAAATTCTCAGTCAAAAGATATTGACTGTCGAAGTTGCTCATTTAAAATTTTCTACAAGCAAACATGTCAAAAACAATAAAACACATTTAGATTTGGCTTTGAAAATAGGGCAAACTGACACTTGGGGGCACAAAAATTAGGGCATTGGTTGAGTGTCACAAGGAGAATATAAATTTTTGATTAGGGCTCATGAAAAATAACTGGGAAAATTTGGCAAAAAGTCAAAGTGGGCTACTCAGATTTGCAAAATTGAAAAAAAGATACAAAATTGGTTTTTGCAAATGGAATGGACCTAGGAAAGTGTGCAAATTGGTTCGTCAAAACTTGCAAACTGGCATGATTAAAAAAAATTCAAAGTAGAAAATAGTGGTATGATCCATTCAATGTCATCTATCATAGACTTGGAATTATGACATCTTGAATAGGGGTACCAACCAATCTGCACTTTATAACACTAGTAAAACTTTACAAATTGCATTTGGAATCATGTTTGAAAACTAATCAAATGGATTTCTAATAAACTCAAAATTGAAACATAGCAAGTCTCTAACCTCTAGAATGTAATGCAAAAGGAATTATTACATTTTGGTCAACTAGGTCAAAGTTATAATAAGTCAAATAGGTTCTTCCAGAATTTTGAATAATTTATATCAGCATGACAACAATATAAAACCAACTTTGAGGGATTCAAAACCTAGTCAAAACATATTGAAATGGCTCAAAATCTAAAACATGGGTTCTTTTGTATGGATACTAAAAAATCCAAAAGTGGTGAGTTATGAAACATAACTGGGTGCAAGATATTTAATTGCAAACAAGGCCTCTTATTGATGTTTAACACTTTGCAAAAATGTAGATTAAACATTAAACATCTATTAGGCCTCAAATGGATAGTCAAATACACATGCATTAAAATGTTCTTATAGGGCTTGATTTTTTAGAATGGTATTCAAAATTAGGGCTTAAATTTTGAGTCCCAACAAGCATCATGTCTATAAAAAATCTTTTCCAAAGAAATGAGATGATGTGGGATCTTGTTACCTTTCAATTGAATCATATCTAACTCTGGTTTCCTTTTTCCATCTATCAATGGATCACTACTTGAATTAGTGTTTCCTTTAATATACAAGCCTAAAAAGGTTCATTTCCTTCATTTAATTGATGTATGTGTTTGTCATCATCAAACACCTACCAAGAATATTCATTATTAGGAATATTAGGCCTAAACAGAACTTCAACTTTTATAGATTTGATTTTTGAAGTCAGGATGTGGTAGGATCAAAGATGAAAAGATAGCAAAAGAATCATCTCTTGAATTTAATTCCCTTGGTAATAATACAACTGAGAAAGCATCCAAACTTTCAATCTCATCTCACACCTTATTATGATAGTTTTTCAATCTTTTGTTCTTTATTGCATATTGGTTCTTCACTTGTCTTACCACCAATTCTAAATCTTCTTGATCTTTAAGAATCTCAAACCCTCATTGTTTTTCTACAATTATGTAAAGGAGAAGAGATACATATTCCACAATATTGTTGGTATTTTTGAGATCTAACTTGTATTGCAAATAAGTTATTTCTCCTCTAGGTGATGTCAAAATCACTCTTGCACCTAAACTAGTATCGATACAATTGCCATCAAATTCTAAAGTGCATAACTACTCAACATTAGTCTACTCTATTTTTTCTTGAATATTAGGAGTATCAGAAAATAACATATAGTTACCAAACTGCATTTCTTGATATAAGATTTGAGATCTGGGATCATCTAATTTTAGGAAAGTGAACTTTTCCTTTTCTTCTAGCTCTGATTTCACATTTCCATTCCCAACTAGAATGGTAGCACAAGACCAATGTAATTTTATCTCTCCCCCATGTCATTTCAAAAACTTCTACTTAAGAGCATTCTATAACTTGCAGGAATGTCTTCCACTAGGATGGTAAGTTTTAGCCTTTTAGAAGGATAGGCAACTAGAGAGACTTGAGCATCTTTTATTTGTCCAAGAAAAGGTACTTCATTTTCATCCATTGAGTAACAATAGCTAAAAGTTTTAGTTATGGGTAGACCTAGAGTTTTAGCTACAAAGGTAGACATTACATTATCAGAAGCCCCTAAGTCTATGATACAATTACTCAACCTATTTTCATTGATAAACATGGAAATGTAAAAAGGATCTAGTTTTTTATTTGGAGAGGTGGCCAAGATAATGGATTCTTCTTCTTGAAACAATTTAGGTAGTGCAAGATCTTCATTAGCTAAAGAAGCTCCTATAGTACTAGCTTTGTTTTGATGATCAATGTTAGCATTAATACTAACATGTCCTCCATGTTTATTTTTACTATGTTCAACTAACCTTTGATATTGATTAGGATTAGACTTCAAGTAATCTACTAGAGATATTTAAATTCTCACCTCTTCACAGTATTTTATTATATCAAAGGAATTAGGTGACTTATCTTTGTGCTCCTTTTGTGAAGTTGAAGGTACCATGCCATTGTTTTTATCTTCTTTATTTTTTGATGCATTATTCTTAACAAACACTGAGTTGGAGGTTTAGCTCTTACTCTTTTGACCCCTAGTCATGATTGTCAACTATGGTCCATCTAGAGTTGAAAATTATTTCCCTCTAGTCTCTAAATTTGATTCATAATCAGAATAATTTTTTTCAGAGTCGCCATAAGGATTATGATCATCTTCACTTATTGTATATTATATTGTTTGTTCTTTATTATCTACCATTTTCTTATATCTGATCATGTCAACACATGTATCCCCATCATGATCTTCCCTTAGGTGGAAGGCACACATATTTTGTCTCTTTGGAGTAGCTTCAATTGCTAAACTTTGTTGAGCAGGTGATATTTGTAAAGTCTTACCTCCATTTTGATGCCCAAAACCTTCTTGGTAAGGTTGGTGAAAAGAATGAATAGGTCTATTGATCCCTTTCTTCAATGAAATAACCTCATTAGATAGATTTTAGAGCATGGCATCTATGTTATTTGAAGTGCTAGCTGCATTACCTATGGTTCTTGATTGAAATTCTCTTTTAGGAGAGGCTATCATGTCATCGTCCATCTCCACATCTAGTGTTTGGGCAGCTTATAAATTTTCTACATTTTCTCTCCTAATTTGATATCCTAGTAGGAGGCATAGAGCTGATGTAGAAGGTCTTGTTATTTTCATCTATTGGTGCACTTGTAGTAGGTATTCTCTTGATGAGTTTTTTAAACTTTGCATTAAAACCCATCATAGAAATAGGTGGTTATTTTTTCATTTGTGCCAATTGTAGCAACAACACTTGAGCATCTTTTGCATTTTTATAGCATTTTCAAACCTTTTTTTCATGTGATCCCAATCTATGATGTACCCTATAGGTAAATCTTGGAACCAATCAGAAACATCTACAAGAGTATCTACAAACATCCTTACTTCCACATCTTTATGTTGAGGATTTACCACACCACAAGCTTTATTAAAAGGACTTAGGTTTTGTCCTGCAGAGATTGTGTCATTACCATAGAATCTTGGGAAATTTTTTCTTTATGCTCTTAGCAATTCATTATTAGCTATAAGGGTGAGAAGACCAATTGCATTTTCCCAAGGGACTTCCATAGCTGCTAGTACAATGGTATAATTTGTTTGGAAAGTGATTAAAATAGGGAGTGTTGCACCAATTAACAACAAAGCATCAAAGGTAAGAGGAATAGAAGTTCTAGCAATAGAAGGAGAATAAGATTCACTTCTCGTTGTTCCAGTAAGAATGACTGTAGGCAAGTGATTTTCTTGGAGTTTCTCAGCCATAGATTCCCTTGCAAGTGCTCTTCCCTTTCTGAAAATATCTTCTAGAATAGGAAAGTTGGCCTTTTTGAGCTCCTCATATACTAGGCCAATCCTTCCTCTTTCCTTGGCACTCCTAGTATACTTGGAATCTAAGATGAATCAAGTGCTTAGAAAATGTTGTTTTGAGTTTACCATAACCATGGTGATCAAGAAAAATTTACCAGTCTTCAAACTTTGAGTTAGCTTCTCCTTTTCTAGCAGGTTGAGGTTGTAAACTAGTATTAGGTTCTTATGGAAAACACATCACCTCTACAAGACCTATCTCACAACTCAAAATACATAAGGAATTAGAATGAAAATTGATTATGAAGAGAAATTCTTTAGAGATTTTTCATTTTGAATTCTCCCCAGTAGAGTCACCAAAAACTATTAGTTAACAATTTTTTCTATGGTTGTAGTTTACAACTTGACTCTTTTAATACCCAATGTTTTGGGGAAACAAAAGGATGTCAACAACAAATGGGTCAGTGTATGTGTTCTACTACTGCCCTCTAAATTACAAGGGACAACTTCCTTAGGATTTGCAATGATATGCAATGAATATGCCTTTATTAGATCATAATTTTAGGATAGAATAAGCTCTTAACCTAAGAGCACTAAAGGTTAACCAAATTTCTTGAAGACACAAACAATTTAGGAAAAATGAATTAGGAAAGCCCATCACACCCAATGGAATGACTGTAGTAGATTGTCTTAAAATTTTCTACCCTTACTCCTATTCTAAATGCATATTAATCATCTAAATGGAAAAGAGGAAAAGGAAGAAGAGATGCACATTAGGGAAAATTGAATTTCTTTAACTATTAGGCTTAGGTGAAATGGAATCCAACAAGTTGCTAATAGATTCATCCATATTTATTCTTCAATTCCCATTGAAACTAATTTTAACATGTCATGGAACAAATGAGAGGAGAAGTAGAATGGCACATGAAAAAGTAAATGGAATCACCTATACTGTAAATACCATAGTGAAATGAAGTTTGCAAGGTGATCACCGAATGACATGTAATTATCCTTAAACTCTCAATGTACAACTAATCTATGAATTGAATGGACAAGAAAACATGAAGAGAAAATTTGGTAAATAGAATTACAAAACCAATTCACTATCAAGTTTTCCAACCTTTTCGTTATCATCAAAAATTACATTATAGTCTTTTATCATTCCTTTGTTTTAGAAGTGCAATAGTCACATGATAGACAGAAAACATGAAAATATCTAATCTGTAGCATTGTATGAACATGTGGCATCTTTCTAATCAATGGTCTTGATCTCATGACACATCTAAGATCACCTAGCAACCATTTATCTTCATGTGGCTTTGAAAACCCTATGAAAATCATCATTTCCTTCGTATTCTATTCTTGGCAGCAAATCCATGTAATTCATATCTCAATAGTCATAGAAATTTTGAATTCTAACCATTGATCTTGAATCAATGATCATGATTAAAACATAATAATCCTCTTTATTTTTTTCTTGTCACTTCTCAATGACTATCATTCACATGATATCTTTACCTGATGTGATGATGCAATTCACCAACTCTTATTTCATTTCGTAGTTTCACAACCTAGAATTTTTTGAATTCTTTTTGCCCTGGGATCTTTTGAGTCTTTTTTTTTTTCCATTTCTCAACTTGACATGCCTCCATTCTACTAACCATAGGGAAGTAGTAATGACTACACACTAGCCATGATCGTGCCTTCACAACATTAAAACTAACTATTATTTCAAACCTATGATACGGCAATGACCATTTTGAGTTTAATTGTTACTTCATTTGCAAGCTCCAAAATCAAAATTTTGACTCATCCTTTAACCTTGTGAAGCTGTGAAAAGGAGTTTTTTCTACTTCACAACCTTGACCTAGAGTTAACTTTAACCTCCTATTAACATGCGATAACTATTTGACCTAAACATCATTTTCTCTTGCATATTCATAGCCTTCTTTGAGGGTTAACATTAACATCATGTGATGATAAAATTTACATACTTTCACTAATTTGCAACTTAAAATGAAATTTTATCCAACTGCATGGAATGCTAAGATCATTAATTTTGACTATTAATTCATGCTCTTTGCACCATCACACCCTATAAATCTTCAACCAAGAAAAAAGTTACCACCAAGCAATGATCATTGGACTGACTATCTTGCATCTTCATTCTAGTCTAATACTTAACATTTCTTTCATCTGCAATGTTGGGAAAATCTTCATATTTAACCATCCATGTTGATAACTTTAAAACTCATCTTTCATCATATGGAATATGAGATGTAATGTTGCAAAAAATTTTGAATTGATCTTCAGCTGAGATTTGTGGATCTATCAAATTGACTTTTCAATTGACCAATGGTGTGCATTCCTTTTTTTGATTGACTTTTCCACCTATCTACATAGCTGCTAATACAAATTAGTTTCTTTGAATTTCTAGCTCGATCACTTGTGATATCTTCCATTAAAATGTAACCACTATAGATCTTTGTCCTCGAAATTCTTATGAATCCATAGAAGATGAATCATTAGAGATTTTAGACATTCTTCTTATCAAGGAGATGCTTATAAATAACTCACCAAACACTAAACCACCTAGCTTTTGAACAGGGAAATGCTTATATAATTTCCAGCATAGGTTAGCTTGAAAGGGAATGATGAGAAGAGAAGTCATCCTAGAGGAATTCTAGATGAAGATTCAACATTGACAATTGACTTGACTTCAACATAAAGAAAAAATGAGATGAACTAAAAATTTTACAATATCTCTTTAAGCTTTCATGGTGCCAATTACTTATTCCAGCTCTTTGACATTTGGAATGATGATGTTTTCAACTTGAACTATCTAGTAGTCATGCATCTTATTCAATTAATCTATTCAGGCAACACTTGACTAGAACTTCTTTAATTCTCTCCTTATGATTGTGTCTACTATTGAGAGATCCTAGATCTTTGACATTTGGAAATCGAGTGGATCTATAGTCTCATCAACAAATGGCAAGAAATTTTACTTTATCCTCTCAATATCCACGAGGTTTCCATTGGTGGACACCAAGGACTCTGTATGCAATATCTACAAATATTGAAATAATTTCTCAATGATCTTCTACACTAGGTCATGTACATCCTTGAGCTGATTTGCAAACCTCATAGAGCTTTCTATAACAAAATCCAAGGATTATTTCCAATGAAGCAATAACTCCTTTCCCATCTTGAGGATCCCATGAGTAATGGAAACATTAGTCTTCATGTGAATAACTTCTTGCAAAGGAAAAATTGCTCTATCAATTTCTATTTTTCTTTTTGTATCGTGGTCTAATGATTCAAAAATTTCTCCCTAAGCTTTTGAGAATCTAACACTAGACTTTCCAAGTTTTCAATCAATGGGGGACCTTGAGATTGCATCCATTCTACCCATGCTTCTCTAACCTACACAAATTTCCTTTCTTGTTGCTGCTTTAGGAGTAGATTTTTGTTCTCCTCTACATTTGGGTCAAATTGGATTGACAATGTACTCCCAAGTGTAGACATTATGTATTTCACCAATTCTCTATTTGAGGCCTTTAGGATTTCCTTCTCTACTCTAAGCTCTTCCAACTTATCTTCAATTTTCTCATTGGTTGTCTTCTACATGTTCATCATGGAGTCATGAACATGGATAGCAAGATTTATTGTCCTAATTTGAAAGTCATCTTTGGAAATCTCATAAAATTTTCCTTTTCTTGTGGCTCAATGATCTCTAATAGCATATGGCTAGTTGGTGAATTAGTAGCTAGTGCAACAATTAACTTTTCCTTCTTAGTCTTCTTGGATGGCTGCAAAGAGGTGGCTTGTTTGATCAAGTCCTTTGATGAGGCTACATCTTCATATATCCTCTTGTTCCTATCAATGGTCTCTTTGAGCCATGACTCTATAAGAGCACATTGATAGTCTACTATAGATTAGTAGGATTCAATTGCTTCCTCAGTATTAGGGGAGTTTGCTTTCTCTATGAAGCAATAGGGAAGGAAACAACCTTAGTCACTCAAAGGGCCAAAGTATCCCCTTGCTCAAATGAATCTTGTTCTTGGCCATCCATGGGATTGGTGTGACTATCTAAATTAATGACTTGGATAGGGGAAGATGGCTTGGTAACTAATTTCTCTTATTATTTCCCTTTGTTCTTTTCACTCTCCTTCTCCCCAAATTTCTTGGTGTCTAGAAGAGAGCCACCTCTATAGGTAGGAGTGATAGGCATATTCCTCTCTAGAGGTTAGTCTCCAACTTGACCAATGGACTGTAATGGGCTTACAATGTTGAAGTAGTAGTTGTAGTGGTTGCTATTGCAGTTGATTGTGCATCTCTAGAAGGTACTCCACCCATAAAACCAATTCTCCCTATTGGAATAACCACCAACCTTCCCCTTTGGTATTCATGACATGGCTTAACTACCCCTTGTATTCTATAAGTTTAGTGGTTTTATCAGGTATTAATAGGTCGATCTTTTGGTGCAATGAAAACTCTATCTTGTAACACGTGGTATTAGAGCTTGGTCATACATGCTATTCCCCTCAAGTAATGTTGAGAGGGGAATTATTGGACTAACCACTAGCCTTCCCATTCAAGATGTGTGATATGGCTTAACCACCTCCTATGTTCTATAAGTCTAGTTGTTGTATCAAGAATTAACAAGTCAATCTTTTGGTGCAACAACAACCCAAGCATGTAACACTCTTTGTCCTCTTCTTCCTTGCTCAGGTCTACTCTACCCACTTATATGTTCTTTTGATTATTCCCTAAATAAGATCCTCCATAATGTCTATGATAAAACTTGTAGGTAGGGTAGATAAAATTGTGGTACCTTTGATCTTCTTATAAGATGTGGGATGCATGAAGGCTCCAGCATCTGCAAGGTCAAAAACATCAAAAGTAGGGATAGATATGGTGGAAGTGGATGCAGATGATACACTTGAGGTTTTTTGGGATGTGGTATGAACTAAGGGTTGAGTGAGGATGGGTTGAGTGTTTTGCGGAATGGGAGTAGTGACCTATGTTGAAGGGATTATCAGGTCTACTAGTTCTGTGTGTGTTGGTTGATACCCACTATTTGGTGAAAAGAGAGGATCATGAGGGATAGATGAACCTATAGATGGTGGTTGTCATCTGAATAGAGGACGCACAAGATCTGCGATGTTGGGAGGTGGTGGTGATCCAAAATCAAAGGCACCAATATTTTCTCTTAAGAAGTTTGCCATGATGATCTCTCTATTTCTATCTATGATGGCATTAACAATAGTCACATGTCCAGGTTGGTTCATGAAAGCATCAATATCTATGGAAGAACCTATTTCTTTGGGAGTTTCTAATGCTGGATCTGGTGGTGCTTCTAAAACTATGGTGTATGGCTGAGCCTGAGCCATGCTACTACTAAGACTAGGATCCATCTCTTTCTTCTTCCATTTACCAAAATGTGTGGTTGGTGTCATGAAATGCTAACTTTTCTAAGGATGGAAAGCAAAAGAGATGGTGATGAGTGTATATGACAAGATGATTTACCTAGGTGTGACTAGGGTGGAAGGATTTCCTAAGATGCAAAGGAGGGCATGTGAAAAATGCTTTGAATGGTATCTAGTATGCCTAACTGATATGGTACTATATGGAGGAGATTGTGTTTTCCTTAAGTGTGAACTTGAATATGTGGTGGTGATATCAAACCCTAAGGTAGCCTTGTGACCATTTGGAAGACAAATGGGATCAAGTGTGTAGCCCAACCTTTTGCTTAAGGTGATGTGGGTCACAAGTGATAGTTTATCCTAAGCAATGCATATTTTTGAGGACAACTATGATAGTGAGATGGATGGATATTTCTTTTAGGGAAACAAAGCCCAAAATTGGTGATGTTAAATGTTTCTAAATGTGAATCAAGAAATGGAGGGCACTAAGGTTTAATGATGCATGATTTGGAAGATTTTTGAAAACCTAAGATTGATGACAAATAGTAGAGGAGATGATTCTACCAAATGTTTAGAGGGGGTGAAGAGCTATATGAAAAGACTAAATCTATGAGGATACAAGTGCATAAGTGTGTGGGGAAAAGGAAGGACCTAATCAAAGTAAGTAACACAAGAGTTATCGATAAGGCTATGGTTGATACCTTGTCGAAGAGTTACGTTTTGAATCTTGTAATCCCACTTAGTTTGTAGTGCAATGTTCACACTATCCTTCTCAATTTGGTCTAGTTTGGAAATCCTCATATTGGGGATATACCTTTTGTGTTCTACTTCTATTTCCTTGTAAACTAGGATTTGTGGAAGTTTAGCTTTTTTGAACTTGGTCTTGGTTTAGTCTAACATGAGATATCTCTATGAGATTGTATCACAACTATGGGTTTTTATAGGAAGTGACTACACTAAGTATACCTTTTAGCCTTGGGTAATAAATTAGTTGAGGGGTAACTAGGTTTCAATAAAATGGTGATTTTGGGTAAAGATGGTGTTTCTTGGGTAAAATGATTTTTTTGGGCAATATCTATGGCATGTAAGTAGTAAAGTGGAACAAACTAGGCATAGGATTATTGCAAATAAACTTTCTAACAGTCATTTTGGACAAGGGTAGGGATGATCTCAATTATTTTTTAAATGGAGATTTTGTTTTGCAAGGAAACTTTTCAATCAAGTAGGATATGTAACAATGGTATTTTGAGAAAGGTAAACTTTGGACCAAAGAAGGACAAGTTTGTTTACAACTGGACTTTTGTTAATGACTACTTTTTGAGATAACAAGGAGAGTTTTTTGAAAAGAGGTGAAGTTGGACCACCAAAATAAAAGTTATTGCAAATGTACTTGCTAACAACTATTTTTGGGATAACATAGATAAGACCTTTACCAATGCTACAATTTGTGATCAAACAGTTTCTCAAAGGACAGAGAAACTTTGAGAAAGACAAAAAAGTAATCTCTTTAGCAAAAGGACTTGATAGTAACCATAGATTTGTGTATATTTTACAAATATTTTTCATGGGTCTTAAGCACAAATAAGAAAATTCAAACACACTCTTTATTCTTAAGGTCAAATGTTGGTTCCAACATGCTATTCAATGGCCCACAACTTGATGTCTCCTAATTCTAGTGCAATATGTCCCTCTCATCGAAGAGGTGAGTCGATACAAGAGTCAATCGATAAATGATACACATCAAAGAATCTTCAAGGCATGGAAAATAGAAGTCCTCCTTATATAGGGAACAATGATGCTTACAGATGAAACTCAAGTGGCCTTATGCATCTACCAGTGGAGCACAATGGTGAGTAATATTGAGGGATATTGTTTCCCTTGCACCACAAATAACATACCAAGGATAAAAGGGTAGCTACTAAGTTGGTTCATAATTAGGTCTATGGATTCTCTACAAATGGTTGTTATGTATGTGATCCACTTAAGGATCTATTTTGGACATGCTAAAATTGTGGGAAAGTTTTTCCACCTCAAGCTATGCCCAAAAACACACTACCTAAACTTGTGAGATAGAGTGAGAAAGTTTACCTTTCCCCTCATTTATATACCAGTAAGATTATTTACTAGTTTGAGCTTCTCACCAAAGGGGATGCACTTTTTAGAGGTGGATGAACTCGCTAGAAGCACTCTTAGGTTGTTGTAGATGATCTTGCTAACAAATTTGATAAATGTGTTACATATTTAAATGGTTCTACTTTGCAAGAAATAGAGAAGTCAAAGATGTTCTAAAAGGCACAATTTCAATACATGCAAGCCACTTGATTCATTCTATTTCTAAAGCTTTTAGATGCACTATTTTATGACTTGAAGACACGTTTGATTAGTATTCAAATGTTCATTCTAACTTAACATCACCAATAAAAGTTAATTGTGTGCATGAAAGCTTTGAAAAGGAGGGAATATGAACATTTTCACTTTACAGCATTCAAGATTGAATGAAATTAATTTTAAGCACTAAAGTTGAAGTGTGTTGATTTGCAATGTTCTTTGATACCCAAAATCAAATGTTCATCGCATTCATTCTTTTTAACCTTTAGCATCCAAGAGTGCATTGATCATGCATTCCAATGAAAATGTTATATTTTAGTCCATGGCATTCAAGATTGATTTTGAGCAACATTCATTCAATGAAAGTTTTTTTCATTAGATTTACACATTCAAGATTGTATGGGTAATGTTTATCTTTAGACGCTTTCAAGAGTTGATTTGAATTTTGATATTAATTGGAAAAAGCATTCCAAAGACAAATGATTAAACCATACAAGTTCATTTATCCAAAAATGATAAGATGTTAAGAAAATATTCAAGAAAAATGGCTAGTGGTTTCTTAGAACTCTTCAACCTGCAATGCATGAGTTAGCAAATATCTCTATAAAACCACAAGTTAGTGCATCAAAATTGTATGATAAACATGAAAAAACCCTGTAATGAAAATGTTATAAAAAAATTTTAGAATTGGATAGAGAAAACATGTATCTAAAATGTCTCAAAATCTAGTGAAACCAACACTAGTATGACAGGCTCAGAACTAGCTTTTTGACAATATTTTGTTTTCCAAAAACAAAGTCCAGATGCTCAACTTATGAGAAAAATACCAAATGTTTCTTCTTAAGGCTTAGAAAGTGCATGTAGAAGGGTGCTATGCAGTGCTGACATCACCAAAATGTGAGTTTAAATTTGATGGCCATATGGCCATCACTAGATGAAAGAGCACCCTGAACAAAGGCCAGATTTTGTTGGTGGTGGTGGGTTTGACCAAAAAGAGGCCAAATGGGTTGGTGGTGGTGGGTTTGAATAGAAGGTGGCTGAATGGGTTGGTGGTGGTGGGTTTGACTAGAAGGTGGTTGAATGGGGTGAAGGGTGGCAGTTAAGTAGAGAGGAGGGTTGTGACTGAGTGAAGAGGAGGCAAGGTTTGAAGGAGCATGGAAGTGGAGAAGAAATGGTCAAGAGGAGGGTAACACAAATATATATATTGAAGGTTAAATACATAAATATTAAATAAAATTTGCAATATAAAGAAAATATAAGGAAAAGAGGTGAGATTTTTTATTTATATTTTAATAAAAAATAAATTAATAAATTTCACCTTGTGGTTGTGAGTTGGTCCCACTAGGCATGCCAAAATGTAGAGCAATAAAACTAATACTTAAAGGAATACAATGAATAACCAAAATATTCACAACAATATATTTAACTCACATATATGATTGGATGAAAGAAAATTAAAGTACCAAAGTAGCCTAAGAATGTGAAAACCTCTTAAACCAAGAAATCTTCCCTTTGAAGTGTAGATGGGTCTGAAAGATGGGATGTGTGATCAATGATGCTGCTCAATCTTCAATGGAGGATATGACTCAAAATAGATTTGTGGATGGATTTTTCCATTATGATGGTATTTTGATAGTCCTTAGGCTCTCAAAATAGCATTATAACATTAGCATAGAAGTGGATGATATTTGTGAAGGGAGAGCGTTTCATTTATAAGCCAAGGCATAGTGAGATGGAAGCTTGGGATGCAAGGAAGGGGAATTGGTTAAGGAGGGCCAGGATGCAAGGAGAAGAGAGCACATGGATTGCTTCTTCAAAGCTCTAGCCTTGTGACAAGTGTTACAAGGTGATTGGATAGGGAAGAGGGTCAAGATAGGTGGCCAGAGGGAGTTATGATGGAGGATGAGTGTGGAAAATAGGTGTAAAAGGATTTAAAGAGCCTTCAAGTCATGTAAGAGTCTTTAAGACTTTTGGATAGGAATGTAAGAGGGATAGGATAGAACCTTGACTTTGGTTTGGTTTAAGACTTTCTTAACCCTTGATTAAAGTCATGTACATGCTTAAGGAAGGGATTAGGCTTACCTTAGGAGGGTATTAGGGTGCAAGTGGCATGTTAGAGGGATGCAAGTGGGCTAGCATTTATGAGGTAGGTTAATTAGTTGGTTAAGCGGGGTTAGCATGGGTCAATGGGTTAGATTTAGCTAATGGTAGGGATTTGGGTATAGTTAGGGGTTGGGAATTGATTTTAAATTATTTATTAGATCAAGGGGGATTTTTGGGATTAAATTAAATATTTTTATGCATTTATTTAATTTAATATGAGAATAGGGATTTAATTGATATTTAGACTTTAGATTTGTCATTTAATTTTATCAATTGGGCTATAATTTATTAATTGAATTAATTAACTAGGGGATGACAATAGATTAATTAAATATTAAATACTTAATTAATGATGACTTAGGAGATGACTAAATAGGATTACTTAAGTAATGTAATCAGATTTATGTGTCTACATTTTGCCCCTCTTTGAGATAGAGTTGGAACAATACTATTTCAAAGAAATTTGAAGATAGATGACATGAAGAAAACTTTGAAAGCAATATGGTTGCCCCAGTCTCAAATAGAAGACAAGAGAATGGATTGTATGGTGCCCCCCTCAAGAACATGGTAGGGAGAGAAGGTGGGGCCTGATAGCTTCTTGAAAGGTACAAGAATCTAGGGCAATTAGGAGGACTGAAAGTGGCTAAGAGAGGGGGTTCAAGGAAGCGCATACTCTCACTATGGGAGAATGATACAAAGGAAAATCTTGTTTGCAAGGATAACCAATGGTTAAGAAAACTAGCTACAGGGGGAGGGGGAAGGGTGATTGGTTTTCTAAACTAAACCTAGGGAAGTGATTTGGAAGATGGGAGACTTGGGGAGATTATGATTCGAGGATTTATGATTGGTGATAACTAAGACTATAATTGATGCAAGAGCTATGAGAATGATTGATGTAGGAGCTGAGATTATGATTGATACAAGATTAGATACTATGGGATTGATAGGATATATGATTGTGATATGGATAAAATGGTTAGATCATGATCGTAGGACTGATTGGATGGGATGCTTGGATAGGATGTGATATTTTGATAGGATGGGATGCCTGGATAGGATGGGTTGCTTTCATGGGATGGGATGCTTGGATAAGATGGGAGTGTGAAGTAATCCATTGAAGCTTGAGTGTGGGGGTGTTCCAAAGGGGAGTACCACCATGTAGTTGAGCACTTATTATGATATAGGAATATTGGGGATATGCCAAGGGTACTAAGAACATCAAGGCCTTTGTACCAATATTACATAGGACTAATTCAAAACAAATATGCAAGGATTTCCCTAGCATCACACATGAATCCTGAAAGAATCAAAGTGGAAATGATACTGGGTAACCCACAAGAAAATGATATTTTCCAAGTGCACCATGTAACCACAAGTGATCACATATTTGGACTATGCAAGGGTCATATCCAACTGACTCACAAGCAGAAAAGAAGACAAAAAAGACCTTATAAATACCCTGGGCTTGAATTGCCCCATTTGCAACACAGCATGATATAAAAGATAATGGTGACTGTGAGGAGGGAACAACCCAAATCACTTGGAGATGACTCACTTGAATAAAATACACAAAAACCCAATATTACAAGAAAGAATAAATTCAAGATAAAGGAACCTTTTGCTAAAGAGATTGGTAGGACTAGATAGTAATAGATCAAGATCAAATGACAGGAAGGATACATCCTACAAGGACCTATCGATAATATCAAGGATCAAACGGACAATCAAAACTTTTTAGGACAATATTTTGATGACAAGGGATCTCGTACAAGGATTCACTAAAGCACATAACCAAGAGAACTATGATTTGTGATCAAAGATGAACTAATATGAAGAGATGAGAGATATACAATGGTACCAAGCGAAGGACTGACATGCAAGGAATTTATAGTTGATACACAAAATTATTTACAAGGGACTACCATACAAAATCTTAGCATGATAGGATGGTAGCGGGAAAGATGGAGATGAGAAGGTTAGTGGAAGAAAATATGGGGATGAGGAGATAGTGGGATGAAAAGCATGGGATGAGAAACCAACAGAAAGAGATAGGATATAGCATACTATTACTATAGGGGAGGTGATGTGTGGGAAGGATGGAGTTTGTTGCTGACTTGATAGTTATGATGGTGGATATTGGATGTTGTTGCCAAAGATATTGATAGCATTTAATAGAAGCTATGGAGAATGTTGTTGGTTCAATAAAAAATGAGTGAATCTAATGAAAGCCTAGTAAAATGAAGTGTTAGCTAAAGCATAAGAAATGTGTGAGTGAAGAATTAATCTGTGAGTGAAATATCAATGGCCAATTTGCAAGAGCAGAGACAACAAATGCCAAAGGCGATAGAAGGAGGAATGGTGAGATGGAGTGAAGAGGAAAATGAAAGCCAAGCATAAAGGAAGTGGTTCAAGGGGAAAAAGTGGGGTGTAAAGTGGAGCCAACAAGACGGGAGAGAAACCTTGCCATGTTGAAGCGTGCAACATTGTGATCGAGTAATGACAAAGCCTAGCAAAATTATTCTAGCTTAGAGTCAGACATAAGAGGAAGAAGAAGATCTAACCTTACTGTAGCTGTTAGTAGAAGGTGTGATGTAGAAAATAGAGTCAAGGGAAAAGGAGAAGGAGACAAACTCACCAAGTGTGGGAGTGTTGTCAAAGGGAGTAGGTGTAGATTAGCCATCTTTAGAAGAGACTCTGTCGAAAGGGGTACAATGATCTATGATGTGACCAATAGTAGCCTTATGGAGGAAGGGAAAAAGTAGTCTAGGGGACATGATGTAGAGCTCTAGGGAATAAAAGGGTGACCTAGTGTTGTCTGCATTTTGTCCATTTTGAGCATTGCAATCTAATGCTATAATACAAGTGGTGCATGATGCAGTGGTGGTGATGGAGAAAGTGCTGATGATGGAAAAGGAATGGGCTGACCAGGCGAAGAAAGATATGAAGTTATTTCAAGGCCTAATTGAAAGAGCATGAGAGGATGACACATGGACAAAATCTAAGTGCCTAGGGATGATGTTTATTATGGAGCAAATGGGAGTGGAGACTGTGGAGGTAGCCTTGGCAACTTAGAGAGCTGCTATACAGAGAAGTAAAAATGAATTGGTGCTCCTATGGTCTCAAGTAGAAGTATTTAGGGAGTCAATGGTGCAGATCAATAGTTTAGTATGGAGGTCACAAGAGTAGTTGAGTGCAAGTAATGCATGTATTACTTGGTACCAAAATCGGGTGAATACAGTGAAATATGAGAGGGATTCAATTAAAATGCTAGTGAATAGATATGAAAGAGAACATGATATTGTGTAGAGGACAACAACTATTCTAGGGGAAAAAAGGCCATATGCAGAAATGAAAGATGTCATGGAGTAGTCTATGAAGGTGGTGTGAGAGGCGCCATACTACATGGGATTATATCACCAGGCGGTCCCTTTGGAGCAAAGGAGAGGAGTTGTATACTCTAAGAAAGAGTTTATGGAGCAGATAAACACTCTCTTGAGGTGTGGTAACATCTTGATCCTAATGGATACACTTTGGGTAGGTGTCAAGATGACTCTAGGGGCATTGTCATCTGAGACTGCATAACAGGGAATGCCCTCTGTAGGAAGCCCAAATGCCCCACCTCCATGAGGGGGTGCTCAATGAGCATGCATTTTTTTTTTGTTCTTTTTTTGTAGTGTGTGATGCCTTGTTTACAATGTTTGTGTGAAGGTGTGTGTAGACGAGTGTTCATGTGTTTGTTGTTTGGATAGTTTGTAAGTAGTGGGCATTGTAATAAATAAAAAGTAGCAGTGGATTTTTTTGTATCTAGCTTATTCCTCATCTCAAATGGATTTTTTTTTGAAAAACATGTCTTTTTGTCGAATATTTAAATGTTTTTGGAATGTTTGATAGATATGTGAATATTTTTGTGTTTTTTGTGATAAATGTTGGAACAGTTTGACTCTTGTAAAAGTGGGAATAATACAATTTGTAGAGTGAGGATAACTGTGACTGGTAGGCGAGAATGTTTGTGTGTATATTAAGAACCATTATAGACAATAATAAAGCCAATGGGGGAATGTTTCTCTAGGTGTGTGATGAGATAGACATTCTTGAGGCTTATGAAATGGCATTTGGGGCCCAAAAGAGGACACTTAGGTCTCAAGTAGATGAAATAGGGCCTTGAAAAGGTGCTTTAACTTGAGAAAGGTGTGTTGGGGGCCCAAAAGACATCAAGGGTCTTGAAAAATAGTGAAATGTGGCCTACAAAAAGGTGTTTGGGCCAAAGAAGGTGCTGGAGGGGTCCAAAAGGACACTTGGGCCTTCAAAAAGGCATTTGAGGGGCCTAAAAGGTGCTTTGGGCCTAAAAAGGCATTGTAGGGATCCAAAAAGGATAGTTGGGCCTTGAAAAAGGCGTTTGAGGGGCCTAAGAAGCCACTTTGGGCATAAAAAGGTGTTGGAGGGTCCAAAAAGGACACTTGGGCATTGAAAAAGGTATTTGAGGGGCCTAAAAAGGTGCTAGAGGGATCCAAAAAGGACACTTGGGCCTTGAAAAAGGCACTTGAGAGGCCTAAAAAGGCACTTTGGGCCTAAAAAGGTATTGGGGGGGTCCAAAAAGGACACTTGGGCTTTGAAAAAGGCATTTGAGGGGCCTAACAAGGCACTGAAGGGGTCCAAAAAGGACACTTTGGCCTTGAAAAAGGCATTTGAGGGGTGTAAAAAGGTGCTTTGGGCCTAAAAAGGTGTTGGAGGGGTCCAAAAAGGACACTTGGACCTTGGAAAAGGTGTTAGAGTGGGGAGCCAACTCTCACACTTATGCTTACTTATTCTGTGCCCCCAGCTATATGAGGATGAAAGAGTCCAACAGATATCTAGGCTTTCGAGATAGCATTGATATATTTGTTGAAGGGGGCTAGACTAATCATGGCCACTACAACTTAAATAAGACTAATGAGCCATGGGGAATTTTTTCTCTTGATAAGAGGAAGGAAACGGGGGCACCTCTTACACTATCAGTGTTGTGCCAGATTTTCTAAATTCCCGCAAAATGATTCAGGACATTACTATGTTGCTTCTTAATATCAGCAAGGCATGTGGGTTTCAAATATCTAATGTCCTATTGTATAGCCTAATTGGGCTAAAGTGAGGTAGGAATTCACAAGAATTTTGGGGTGTTGTTAATGTTTCGAGCTTTGATAGCCATGTTTGGCAATTATGATCCTCTTTTGAATGCTTTGGGCTATTTGTGGAATTTTTTGATATTTTTAGATGATTTTTGAATTTTTTCGATATTTTTAGACAATTTTTGAGTTTTTTTGATATTTTAAGATAATTTTTGAAATTTTTTGATAATTTTAAGCAATTTTTTTTTTTTTCATAATTTTGGACAATTTTTGAAATTTTTAGATAATTTTTGAAGTGTTTTGATAATTATAGGCAATTTTTGAATTTTTAAGATAATTTTGGATGATTTTTGAATTTTTTTTGTAATTTTGGGTGATTTTTGAATTTTTTTGGTAATTTTGGATGATTTTTGAATTTTTTTTTTGGATAATTTTGGATGATTTTTGGGTTTGTCGGGGTCAAATAGAGGATGTGAGTGAGATTTGTTGGAATAGTGATGTGGGGTTTGGCTATAAGACTCAAAAATGTACAAGCATGAATATACAATGGGTGGATGACTCAGGAATGTATGATAATGGCAGGTGTGCATATGATAGGGGAAAGCTCAAGACAAGGAAATAGCATTGATGCAATATGGTTATTATTACATGGGTATGATACACACAATTATTATTTTTGTTACAAGGATATGGTACATATAATATTGCAGCTTGGTACAGGTATATGATATAAAGGCATGGTTTTAAGAATAAAATACACCTAATATGATACATGTGGTAAGGTACAAGGATGGGATAGATTTACTAACCATGGTAGAATATGTGATCTAGGTAGGCTTTCCAAGATGGTGTCGTGACTTGTTGGAGTGCAAGGAGGGAACTCTTGGAATATCTTGGAAAATGGGAAGATGGGCAATGAGATGTGAAGGGGCGATGTGGGATATGTAGGTCATTGATAGATAATGAATAGACTAAGTACATCTAGTGCCTAATTGCTAAGGTTTCACTAGGGTACCTATCGAAGGTGATTGAATTGCCAAGTATTCACCATTGGACACTTATTTTTCTTTATTTATTTATTTTCTTTTCTTTTCTATTCCATTGTCCTTCCCTTTAAGGGAGCAAGATACACTGGGTTTTTTTTTAGGCATAGAATTGCTTGAGGTGAATGATGTTGGTGGGATCATTCAAGACTTCACTCTCAAGTGTGGATAACTAATAGGCCCCTAAGACAAAAGATGTCATGACCACGTAAGGACCAAGCCATGTGGGCTTGAACTTGTCTTTATTTTCTAGGTCATCTTGGACCTTCATGTTTTCTTTGAGGACCATGTCTCCTAAACCTATGTCACCTTTTATAAAGAAATAGAATATCAGAATGTGGCAATTCAACATTAATGACAAAAAAAAAAGGTATTTGTGTTTAAAATATGAAGATGATGTAAACTAATGAAATGTGTAGATTTGGATAAATTTTATGCCTATAATTTTTATAATTTTTTTGAGTAAGAATTTATTCATTTTATTTTATTTTGAAGTCCCTTTTTCAACTATAAAAAATATAGGGTGTAGTTCCCATCAAACAAGTATATGAAAATCATCTTTTTATATTCTAATTTGAAAATATTTTATAGATGACATGTATAGCTAGTGAAAAAAAAAAAAAAATTATTATTTTTTATGTATATTTTCTTTGTTATAAGTACTCAAGTTAGACCTTATTAGAATCCAATAGTTTTTTCCTTCTGTCAAAACTTCCCTATCAAATCTATACCTTCTTGAAAAAAAATTACATATTTGTGAAGAGGATTCTCTCCTTTAGAGATAAATATAATTTTTAAATTGTTTTGATATGATTTACTATTTTTTTCTTTTTTTGAGGGAGCATCTTTTGAAATGTTAAAATATCGACATATAATATTTTGAGATTATAACATATTATAACTAATCAAAACACTCAAAAATTGATATAATGATGATATTGAATCTGAGATCTATAAAAAGGTATTTTTAGTTTTTGAAAAAAATTGAGTTTTGATAGAGAAATGAGATTTGACCAAAACAGATTTTGGTATCATAAATGGTGACATAGATCTATGCTTTTACCCCTTCTTGAAATCACCATAGATGGACCTTCCTGTTGAAGTTGTGCTTGAGGCGATTCTAGTAGACCATGAGGTGGTCATAGGCCTATTGCCTTTTTTCATCAAGTAAATCTAGTTGGGTGAGTCTAGCCACTCTATAATCCTCATTTGATATCTAGCCTTGCCTAGAAATGCAAAGGGATGGGAGTTCAACCTCAATAGGTAATACTGCTTCAGCACCATAAACCAAGGAGTACAGGGTTTTGCCTATGGATGTATGAAATGAGGTGTGGTAGGCCCATAAGGCAAGGTTGATTTGTAAATGCCAATTACAGTTGGAATCATTGACAACTTTCTTTAGGATTTTGAGTAGGGTTTTATTAGTTGCCTCCGCTTGACCGTTACCTTATGGGAAGTATGGGCTAGAAAAATGGTGATGGATATAAAGGGAAGTGCACAATTCCTCCATATTGATATTTTTAAAACTACCTCCATGGTTAGTAAAAATGGTAGTTGGGATGCTGAAGTGACATATGATATGATAGAGAATAAACTTGGACACTTGAACTCCTATGGAAATAAAAAAGGGGACTGCTTCTACCCATTTAGTGAAATAATCGATGGCTGTGATTATCCACTTGTATCCTTCTAAAGAGAGAAGTGTTATGATACCAACAAGGTCAAATCCCAAACACACAAATGACCATGGTGGCACAATAGGTTGGAAATCTTGAGCTAGTGCTCAGATTAGATTAGGATGTTGTTGATAGGATAGACACCTTTTTACAAAGTCACATGCATCATGCTCTAGAGTGGGACAATAATATTTGGCCCATAGGATTTACTTAGCTAGGACTATCCCACTCGTGTGAGCACCACAAAGTTCAGCGTGCACTTCTTTGAGAGCCATTACAACCTCATTTTGGTCTAAACAAAAAGAGGGAATATCATGATAGCCACAATGATATAGGGTTTGAGCTATAATAGCATAACGGGATGCTCTATGAATAAGGTTTTGGCATTGGGTTCATGTGAGATGGGGAGATATGATACTATTTTGTAGGTAAGCATGAATTTCATGGTACCATGGGGATTGGGGACCAACCTAGATGTAGACCCATGTTGATTCATCATTCTCATATGCAGGCTCATGTAGTTGCTCAACTAAGAATTCATACTATGTAGCCTCCCACAGGTTCTCTAATAGTGAGTCAATAGTGGTCATGGCCTCTACAACTTTTTTTTGCAACTTGAGTATCTGTGTGAACTATATTTGAGTAAAATGTTCCCTCAAGTGATCTACCAACACTTTGTAAGGTTGTAGCTTGTCATATTTGGTCTGATATTCATCTAGAACTTATTTTATAATAAGTTGTAAATCTTTGAAGACCTGTAGCTCTATGATGTTTCATTTGACTACTATTTTGAGTCCTTCAATAAGGGCCTCATACTCTGAGATGTTTTTGGTACATTGGAACTATAGTTTAAAAGATTTAGGAATGTAATCTCCCTAAGGTGTGACCAAGAGTATGTTGGTTCTAAAGCCATTGGATGTGTATGATCCATCAAAGTATAACTTTCAGGATGTTTGTTCATTTATTAAACAAAGGTGTTTATCTAGGAATTCCATAATGAGAGGGTGATCCACAACCAAAGGTGCATAAACCAGGTGATCTACTATAGCATGAACTTTGATATCCTTTCTGTCAACATATTGGATGTCGAATTCACTAAGAAGCATGACCCATTTGGGTAGGTGCCCTATGAGCACTGTGCGTGACAACATATATTTTAATGGATCAATTTTGGATATTAGTTACACAGTGTGCCTCAACATATAATGATGTAACTTCAAAGTGGAAAATACCATGGCCAAGAAAGCCTTTTCCATTGGTGTATAATTGAGTTCATATCCAACTAGAGTGTGACTGATGTAGTAAATAGCCCATTCCTTTTCTGTATCATCAAGTTGTGCTAGAAGAGCACCAAATGCTATGGGAGTAGCTA
Source organism: Cupressus sempervirens (assembly GCA_028749045.1). NCBI lineage: Eukaryota > Viridiplantae > Streptophyta > Pinopsida > Cupressales > Cupressaceae > Cupressus > Cupressus sempervirens. The sequence continues at coordinate 48,274,568 of CM053787.1, forward strand.
TAATGTATAATATGAGTGGGCCTCCTACAATTGGACAAACCAAGATAGGTGGGTTAGCTAAGTATTGCTTGATTAGTTAAAAGTTGTACTGGCAAATGAGATTCCATTTGAAATTCTGATCTTGTTTGAGTAAATGTGTAAATGGTTGGAACTCATCAGTGAGCTAGGAGATGAATCGTCTGACTAATTATAGTTTCCTCTGAAGAGAGCGAAGTTCCTTGAGTGTCTTGGGAGGTTCCATATCTATGATAGCCTTGACCTTTTTAGGATTAATCTCAATACCATGTTGTGATACAATGAATCTCAAGAGGTTTCTTGAGGTAACACGGAAGACACATTTCTTAGGATTGAGCATGAGATGATATTTAGCCAATTGATCAAACACATCCTTAAGATGGAATAAGTGATCAAGGGCATTAAGAGATTTGACTAAGATATCATGTACATAATCCTCAAGAGTCTTATGGATTAGGTCATGGAAGATGACCATCATGGCACACTGATATGTTGTCCTAACATTCTTTAGCCCAAATGGCATCATGTTATGACATAATTTTCCCCAAGGTGTGGTAAATGCTATCTTATGTTGGTCTTCCTCTACTATCTAAATCTGGTTGTATCTAGAGAAACCATCCATGAGTGATAAGAGCTCATGGCCTATGGTGAGATCAACAATCATGTCTATATTTGGTAATGAGAAATCATCCTTTGGACAAGCCTTGTTGGGATCTCTAAAGTCTATGCAAATTCTAATATCACTAGAAGGTTTTGTAATAGGTACCATGTTGGAGATCCATTCTGAATAATCAATTGGGCGAATGATTTTTGCCTCTTAAAAATTTTTTTAACTCTGCTTTAATGAACAAAGCAACTTTGGGGTGCATCTTATGGAGCTTTTGCTTGATAGGTTTGGCCTTTGGATCCATGGCCAAATGGTGTACTACTAACTTGGGGTCCAACCTTGGCATGTCTTGATAGGACTATGCAAAGTGACCAACATTTTCACTAAGGACTTCAATGAGAAGATTCACTGGCTTAGGTGTTAGAGATGTCATGATATATGTGATATGTGGTACTTCAGTTAGACTAATATTGACTGGTCTAGTTTCCTCTGTTAAGACTGAAGATATGGGAGGCTTATGATCTTGTAGGGGAAGGATGAAATTGCCATCCTTGGATGCCTCTAAGAGGTTTTCACTATTAGATACGTGCTTTATTTTTATTTCATTTTTTGAATCATCCAATGGTGCCCTAGAGGAGTTTTCACCAAAGGATGGTTTGCTTTTTCTTATTTTCTTTCCTTTTTCAATTCAATTTTGTGATTGGAGAATTCCTCCTCCCAAAAGTAACCTACTAGATCTAGTTTGTAGACATATGCTAATGGTGGTGGCAGTCATGTATGCAGTGTTTCTGCCCCCATGCATTTAAGGAGTGCGTGCTCGATAGAGAATTTGTCAACATGGACCACACTTGGTTAGTCCCAATCAATGAGTTTGGGATGAGCTATGGGTAGGTCTATGAGATTTAAGGATAATTGGTAGAGCATAGAGGCTTTTAGGATAATTTCATCAAGAAAAATATTGTCATAGGCTTTCTTTTCTACTTCCTTATGAATGTCTTCAACCTCAATGGGACTATTTTGGATGTTTGTGAAGGTGTGGCCTTCTATTTTAGTACCCCTAGTTGCAAGGAGTTTGTAGCCTAAGCCTTTCTTTTTCTTCTATTGGTATGCTTCAATAGGCTACCTAATGCCTGGCTCTAGACGGCCCAACCCACCTCCTTGATAATCCCATTACTTGGTGGTAAGGCAATGTGACCATGGATATTTCTATTTAAAGTGATCAAGAAGTACTTTACTTTTAGGAGGTGGCTCCTTGTATAGCCATGTGTTAATGTCTAGCATAGTTTCCTCTCCATCAAGGATACCCTAGGTAATAAATGTGGTAGGGCCCATCTACCTAAATTGAAAGGTGGTTTTTGGTCTTGGCCCTTGATGTGTTGGGTATCCTTGAGTGTGTAGATCAATTGGTAGAGCACCAAAAACAAAAGCATCTATGAGACTATATTTGCGACAACCTTGGTAGTTGATCTTAGCCATGGAAAAAGAAGAGGCTAAAATGGTATCTGAATCATGGTAAGTGCTAGAGGAAGTAGTCATGGTGTGGCAGATTTCAATTCTAGGATAATGGTTGGTGTATGAAGCTTCAACTACATTGCAATAAGAAAAGGGTTCAATATTTGCATGGATGGTTACCTCAATGCCATTATGCAAAAAATTGATGCATTGATCATATGTGGATGGAATAGCCTTCATGGCATGAATCCATGGGCAGCCAAGGAGGATGTTGTATGGAAGGTTAAGATCAACTACGTGACAAACTGTTTCTTGAGTGGTTGGGCTGACTCTAAGAGGGAGCAAGATAGTTCCTTTAGTGGTGCACTCCAAGTTGTTAGATTCTTTGATGATGATTACCTTGTTAATGATATCTACCTCAGTATATTTTGCATGTTTGATCAATTTTAAAGTACATAGATTTAAAGCTGATCCATTATCTATCATGACCTGTTTGACTACAAAGTCAAAAACCATGATAGCTATGCCAAGTGGAAGGATATGATCAGGTTCAACTACTAGGATGTTGGTGGTTTTGAACGATAAAGCACATGATGTGGAAACATGGCCAACCAAGTTGCGAAACTTAGTGGAATTTATTTCAGTGGGGATGTGTGACTCGTGGAGAGTACTGTCAAGGATCTCTCGATAAAGTAGGCTTTTTCATTAGAGATCTAGAATGGAAATCTAAGCTGGCATGTTTCCAAGGCATTCTAAGATATTATACTATGGTCCTAATGAGGGTGATCCTGATGAAGGTGTTCTAAGTGGAGGTGGTCTTGATGGAGCAGAAACAGGTGGGCCAGTTGTATTGAGCCGAGCTCAGTGAGTAGTAACTACAGATTGGGCATCTAGGCCTTTGATGTTTATGAGATTGATAAATGGCTCAAATCGTGATATGCATCCGATAAGGCTCTCATAGTCCAAATATGCTAAGGTATAGTTTTGAGAACTTTCTCAGTTAGCACCTTGTTTAATTGGAGCATTGTTTGGTTTGGTCGTGGGAGTTTTTATAGGTTCTTTTCGTATTTTTGTGTTATGAGGAGGAAAAGTATTTTGATATATCATCAACCTTGCATTGGGTGAAGCTTATGCCCCTACTATGATCTCTTTCTGGTCAATAAGGTCTTGGACATAATCTTTAAGTTGCATGCACTTAAGGGTGGTATGTCCTTTGACATGATGGAATTTGCAGAACTCGTTATCCTTATACCAAGATGCTCAAGACTGATTAGGTTCCAAGGGTTGTGTTTGTGGATATTGAACAAGATTATCCTTAGCTAGTTTTACAAATATTACATCAAGGGGTTCCCCCAATGGGGTGTATATGTGTGGTTTTCTCTAAACACGTGGTTTAGGTCAATCCAAAAGTGTGATGGCATTGGTTTGATTGTGATGGGTGGGTACTTGTTGATTGTTTTACATAGGTGGTTGCTGATATATAGGGGGTTGTTGCTAAGGTTGCTATTGATCAGATGTGGTGGGAATTTTGGTAGCTGCCCCAACAATATGAACATGTCAGGTGTCAGTGATGCCATATATCACTGTGTTTTTATTTTTACTCCAATACTATATTTTTCCATTACTTGGGCCTCAGTCTTGGGTGTTTTCTTTGTAAAGTTAGATGACACCATCCTTGATGAGCCTTTGTTCAAGTCTCATCCCTTTTTCCTTAATGTCTTTGTATTTTTGTAAATAGTTCATAAGCATGTGATGGGAAAGACTAGGATGTGCATTATTTATGAACATTTTGACAAGGTGACATTCTAGGATGGTACATGAGATCCTAGTTTTGAGGGTTTGCCAACTTTGTAAGTATTCTACAAGGATTTCTCCTCCTTTTTGCTTGGTATGAACTAGGTCTACTAAAAATAATTCAATTTTGACAAGATGAGAATATTGAGCCACAAAGGCTTCAAAAATATTAGCAAAGGTTTTAATGGTACCCTAGGGGATATGATAGAACCACTCTAAGACTGGTCCTCGTAAGATTTTAAAAAAAATTTGCATGAGGAATACATCATTATAGGCCACTTCTTGGCAATGCATATAGAATTCTTTGACATGCGTGACTGGATCACTTTTCCCCCTAAATTTATCAAACTTGCGGATATCAAAGTGTTTAGGAAATGGTGTCATTATGATGGTTTTGTCAAACAAATATGGACAATCATTTTCAAATTTAAAAGTTTTGGAATTTGTTCAATCTTTGAGGGCCTTGAGAGAATTCTTCATTTCTTCCCATTTAGAGTTCATGGGAAGAGTAATAGATGCCCCCAGTCTAGGTGCCCCCAATGTAGAATATGTAATAGATGTTGGAGATTGATATGGGAAACCCTGACTGCCATATGGTGTTTGTGGAAAAATGGGTTGGACAACTAGTGGGATGGATGCTATGGGTTGTTGGAATGTAGTTTGTGCATACTACTACATCTGTTGGGTAGATGGTTGATGGAGAGGATAAACATGAGGTTGTTTCCCTACTAGATAATTCTGTGTGGATATCTACGCATATTGTTGACATGATGATTGTAGATGGAAAGATGGTATTGTTGGCAATGCCTGGGCCATGCTTTGGGAATGTATACTTTGCCCTATATATGTTGGTTGTTCTCTTGTGTTAGAGATCAACTGATTAGTAAAAGGTCCAAGGTAATTAATGTGAGGTAGTGTGTACGCAGTAGGGTATTGTAGTGGAGGGATGATTTGGCTATTGCGTAAGGGTGGCATAGAAAAATAGTTGGTAATGGGTAGTAATAAATAGACTTGAGAAGGAAGGGATGAATGTGATTGAGGTATGGGCATGGATGCAGTGCTAAAGGGGGTATTGGTGATACGCCCTTGGGTCATACCAAAACTCCAAGGTCTTAACAGAAATGAGGCTAAAGTACTTTGGCTAGCGACAAATGGATTGACAGTGATGTTGGGGGAATCGAGGATGAAGTGTTTGACCGTAATGGAGGGATTCCTATAGTGTACTGGGATATAGGTTGGATGTTTATGGTACTAGTAAATGGATTAGATGCATTTTGGGATGGAAGGGAAAATGTAGTGATATTAAGTGAAAAGCGGGTGTATTGTGAAGTAGGGATAGTGATGTGGAAGAAGATGCATATGATACACTCGAGGTTGGTTGGGATGTGGTATGAACTAAGGGTTGAGTGAGGATGGATTGAGTGTTTTGTGGAATGGTAGTAGTGACCTATGTTGAAGGGATATTTGAGTCCAATAGTTCTATGTGTGTTGGTTGATACCCACTATTCAGTGAAAAGAAAGGATCATGAGGGATAGATGACCCTACAGATGGTGGTTGCCATCTAAACAAAGGAAGCGTAGGAGCTATAATGTTGGGAGGTGTTGGTCATCAAAAATCAAAGGCACCAACATTTTCTCTTAAGAAGTTTTCCATGATGGTCTCCCTATTTCTATCTATAATGAGATTAACAATAGTCATGTGTCCAGGTTGATTTATGAAAGCATCAATATCTATGGAAGAACCTATTTCTTTGGGAGGTTCTAATGGTGGATCTGATGGTGCCTCTAAAACTATGGGGTATGGTTGAGCCCAATCTGTGCTACTACTAAGACTAGGATCCATGTCTTTCTTCTTCCATTTACCAAAATGTGTGGTTTGTGGCATGAAATGCTAACTTTTCTAAAGATGGAAAGAAAAAGAGATGGTGATGAGTGTATATGACAAGATGATTTACCTAGGTGTGACTAGGGTGGAAGGATTTCCTAAGATGCAAAGGAGGATGTGTAAAAAATGCTTCTAATGCTATCTAGGATGCCTAAATGATATGGTACTATGTGGAGGAGATTGTGTTTCCCTTAAGTGTGAACTTGAATTTGTGGTGATGATATCAAACCCTAAGGTAGCCTTGTGACCATTTGGAAGAGAAATGGGATCAATTGTGTAGCTCAACCTTTTGCTTAAGGTGATGTGGGATACAAGTGACAATTTATTCTAAGCAGTGCATAGTTTTGAGGACAACTATGATAGCAAGATGGATGGAGATTTCTTTCAGGGAAAAAAATCTCAAAATTGTTGATGCTAAATGTTTCTAAATGTGGAGCAAATAATGGAGGACACTAGGGTTTAATTATGCTTGATTTGGAGGATTTCTAAAAACCTAAGATTGATGACAAACAGTGGAGGAGATAATTCTACCAAATTTTTAGAGGGGGTGAAGAGCTATATGAAAAGACTAAACCTATGAGGAGACAAGTGCATAAGTGTGTGGGGAAAAAGGACCTAATCAAAGTAAGTAACACAAGACTTATCGATAAGGCTATGGTTGATACCTTGTCAAAGAGTTAGGTTTTAAATCTTGTAATCCCACTCAATTTGTAGTGCAATGTTCACACTGTCCTTTTCAATTTGGTCTAGTTTGGAAATCCTTGGATTGGGGATATACCTTTTCTGTTCTACTTCTATTTCCTTGTAAACTAGGATTTGTTGAAGTTTAGCTTTTTTGAACTTGGTCTTGATTTGGTCTGACATGAGATATCTCTATGACATTTTATCACAACTATGGGTTTTTATAGGTAGTGACTATGCTATGTATACATTTTAACCTTGGGTTGGAGACATAAATTAGTTGAGGGGTAACTAGGTTTCAAGAAAATGGTGATTTTGGGTAAAGATGGTGTTTCTTGGGTAAAATGGTTTTTTTGGGTGATATCTATGGGATATAAGTAGTAAAGTGGGACAAACTAGTCCTAGGATTGTTGTGAATAAACTTTCTAACAATCCTTTTGGACAAGGGTAAGGATGATCTTGTTTATTTTTAAAATGGAGGTTTTTTTTTGCAAGGAAACTTTTCAATCAAGTAGGATATGTAACAATGGTATTTTGAGAAAGGTAACCTTTGGACCAAAGAAGAACAAGTTTGTTTACAACTAGACTTTTGTTAATGATTTCTTTTTGGGATAACAAGGAGAGCTTTTTGAAAAGGGGTGAAGTTGGACCAACAAAACCAAAGTTATTGTGAATGTACTTGCTAATAACCATTTTTGGGATAACAAGGATAAGACCTTTTCCTATGCTACGATTTGTGAACAAATAGTTTCTCAAAGGAAAAAGAAACTTTGTAAAAGACAAAAAAGTGATCTCTTTAGCAAAAGGATTTGATACTAACCATAGAGCTGTGTATGTTTTACAAATGTTTTTTATAGGTGTTAAGCACAAATAAGACAATTCAAACACACTCTTTATTCCTAAGGTCAAATTTTGGTTGCAACATGCTATTCAATGGCCCACAACTTGATGCATCCTAATTCTAGTGCAATATGTCCCTCTCATCAAAGAGGTGAGTCGATACAAGAGCCGATTGACAAATGATACACATCAAAGAACCTTCAAGGCATGGCAAATAGAAGTCCCCCTTTTGCATGAACAAAAACCCTTAGAGATGAAACCCAAGTGGCCTTATGCCTCTACCAAGGGAGCACAATAGTGAGTAATCTTGAGGGATGTTGTTTCCCTTGCACCACAAATAACATACCAAGGATGAAAGGGTAGCTACTAAGTTGGTTCATAATTAGGTTTGTGGAGTCTCTCCAAATGGTTGTTATGTATTTGACCCACTTAAGGATCTATTTTGGACATGCTAAAATTGTGGAAAAGTTTTCCCACCTTAGGCTACCCCCATAAACACACTGCCCAAACTTGTGAGATAGAGCAAGAAAGTTTACCTTTCCCCTCATTTATATATTGGCTAGATTATTTACCAGTTTGAGCTTCTCACCAAGGGGGATGCACTTTCCAAAGGTGGATGAACTTTCTAGAAGCACTCCTAGGTTATTGTGGATGGTCTTACTAACAACTTTGGTACATGCATCACATATCTAAATGGTTCAACTTTGCAAGAAATAGAGAAGTCAAAGATGTGCTAAAAGGCATAATCTTAATACACGCAAGGCACTTGATTTATTCTATTTCTGAAACTCTTAGATGCACTATTTTATGACTTGAAAACACTTGTGATTAGCATTCAAATGTTCATTCTAACTTGAAAGTGTTGCTAAAAAAATTAAATCATGCATGTGAAAGCTTTGAAAAGGAAGGAATAAGAATATTTTCACTTTAGAGCATTCAAGATTGAATGAAGTTCATTTTAAGCACCAAATTTGAAGTCTGTTGATTTGCAATGTTCTTTAATATGCAAAATCAAATGTTCATTGCATTCATTCTTTTTAACCTTTAGCATCCAAGAGTGTTTTGATCATGCATTCCAATGAAAATGTTATATTTTAGTCCATGGCATTCAAGATTGATTTCGAGCAACATTCATTAAATGAAATATTTGTTGATTGGATTTAGAAAATCAAGAGTGCATGGGTAATGTTTATCTTTAGATGCATTTAAGATTTGATTTGAATTTTGATATTAATTGCAACAAGAATTCCAAAGACAAATGATTAAACCATACAAGTTCATTTATCCAAAAATGATAAGATGTTAAGCAAACATGCAAGAAAAAATGGCTAGTGGTTTCTTAGAACTCATCAACCTGCAATGCACGAGTTAGCATATATCTCTATAAAACCACAAGTTAGGGCATCAAAATTGTATGATAAACATGAAATAACCCTACAATGAAAATGTTAAAAACAAAGTTCAAAATCAGATAGAGAAAATACATATTTAAAATGTCTCCAAATCTAGTGAAACTAACACCAACATGACAGGCTTAGAACTAGCTTTTCGATAATATTTTGTTTTTTGAGAATGAAGTCTGGATGCTCAAGTTATGAGGAAAATACCAAACATTGCTTCTTAAGGCTTAGAAAGGGCATGTAGAAGGTTGCTATGTAGTGTTGACATCACCAAACTGCAAGTTTAAATTTGATGGCCATATGGCCATTACTAGAAAAAAGATAAATACTCCCTAAAAAAAGGCTAGATTTTGTTGTTGGTGGTGGGTTTGACCAAAAAATGGTTGAATGGGTTGGTGGTGGTGGGTTTGACCAGAAGGTGGTCGAATGGGTTAGTGATGGTGCATTTGACCAGAAGGTGACTAAATGGGGTAAAGGGTTATGGCTAAGTGGAGAGGAGGGTCATGGTTGAGCGAAGAGCAGGTGGGGTTTAAAGGAGCAGAAGAGTGGAGAAGAAATGGCTAAGTGGAGGGTAATAGAAATTTTATTTTATTTATTTATCTTAATTTTTTGAAGGTTGAATATTAAATATTAAAGAAAATTTGCAATATAAAGAAAATATAAGGAAAAGAGAAGGTGAGATTTTTTATTTATTTCTTAGTAATAAATAAATAAATAAATTTCACCTTGTGGTTGTGGGTTGGTCCCATTGGGTGTGCCAAAATGTAGAGCAATAAAACTAATGCTTAAAGGAATACAATGAATACCCAAAAAATTCAAAACAATAGATTTAAGTCACATATATGATTGGACAAAAGAGAATTAAAATAACAAAGTAGCCTAAGAATGTTCAAACCTCTTAAACCAAGTAATCTTCCCTTTGATGTGTAGATGTGTCTAAAAGATGGGATGTGTTCTCAATGACGTTGGTCAATCTTCAATGGAGGATATGACTCAAAATGGATTTGTGGATGGATTTTGCCATCATGATGGTATTTTGATAGTCCTTAGGCTCTCAAAATAGCATTATAACATTAGCATAGAAGTGGCTGATATTTGTGAAGGGAGAGAGTTTCATTTATAGGCCAAGGGGAATTGGTTAAGGAGGGCTAGGATGCAAGGAGAAGAGAGCACATGGATTGTGCCTCTTCAAAGCTCTAGCCTTGTGACAAGTGTCACAAGGGGATTGGATAGGGAAGAGGGTCAAGATAGGTGGCCAGAGGGAGTTATGAGGGAGGATGAGTGTGGAAAATAGGTGTAAAAGGCTTTAAAGAGCCTTCAAGTCATGTAAATTTCTTTAAGACTTTTGGATAGGAATGTAAGAGGGATATGATAGAACTTTGACTTTGGTTTGGTTTAAGACTTTCTTAACCCTTGGTTAAAGTTGTGCACATGCTTAAGGCAGGTATTAGGCTTAGCTTAGGAGGAAATTAGGGTGCAAGTGGCATATTAGAGGGATACAAGTGGGCTAACATTTATGAGGTGGGTTAATTAGTTGGTTAAGCGGGGTTAGCATGGGTCAATTTGTTGGATTTTACTAATGGTAGGGATTTGGGTATAGTTAGGGGTTGGGAATTAATTTGAAATTATTTATTAGATCAAGGGGGATTTTTGGGATTAAATAAAATAGTTTTATGCATTTATTTAATTTAAAATGATAATAGGGATTTAATTGATATTTAGACTTTGGATTTGTCATTTGATTTTATCAATTGGGCTATAATTTATTAATTGAATTAATTAACTAGGGGATGACAATAGATTAATTAAATATTAAATACTTAATTAATGATACCTTAGGAGATGACTAAATAGGATTACTAAAGTGATGTAATTAGATCTAGGTGTCTACACTTTGTAACTATAGATGTGGATACAACTCATATACTTTAGTCTGCTCATCGTAGTTACGAATACTAGGGAGGTTGGGCCACAAATGGTGAGTACACAAGGCATAAATTAGATAGGAGGACATGTAAAATTTCTTAAATCCTCTAGCCAAATTCAATCATGATGTAAGATCATCATAGATAATCTTTGCCCAATCAATTTGTACATCCTTAATGCATATTGCTTGCACTAAGAATAAATTGTGCTTGATGAAATCCATGGTCTCCTCTTTTCCTTTTAGTTTGAGGAGAAGATCAAGGATATTCACTATCTCTCTTTTCAAATTTGTTTTGAGCAAGGTCTTGGGCATTTTTCTCTTCATTGAGTGAGCTGTTCGGAACCATGTCATGTTCACATCTTCATGTCTAAGGGTCTTCTTCTCATTGAACATAGATGTGGAAGAGCTAAAATCAACATCACAATGCTACTCTTTCATGGGAATGTGGAACATGGATTGCATTAGTGCCTTGTTAGTCAAGATAAGGATAGATTGATCAGGAAACAAAATATGCTTTGTTTTTTGGTTGTATCTCTAGATACATTCCCTCACAAGCTTAGGTGCATCTACTACCATTGGAAAACTAACTACCTCAACTAGTCTGCTTTCTTTAAGCTTTTGAGTGATTGGGTGAATAGGTTGAGAATTGAGTCTTCTATGAAGATCTCCCAAATTGTAGAATTTGAAATATGTGTATGTTAACTCTTTTAATTCACTATCTAGGCCTATCAACTTATCATAACTAACAACTCTAATTGCCATTTTCTATGATTGCATAGGATGTAGTTCTCAATAAATAGCCATTTTAAAATACTTGGGGAAATCAATTTCAAGAAATTCCAATGAAATAGGTATGGGAATCTCAACCTTGGCACCACATGAATGAAATTAAGTTCAATAAATGATTATAGCAAAAATATTTGCATTTAATTCCATGGTCAATGACTATTTGAACATGTTGTTCTCTTGCACATAAAAATTTAAATTCTTGGAAGCTCTATTACTTTATTTGGAGTAAAGTCACATTACCAAAAATCACTTAATAGTACAAGTCTTTAAGTTCTATGAGAGAGAAAGAGAAACTTAGCCTTTCTACAGACCAACTTTACTTCTATTTAGAATCACAACATGAGGAGTAATCCTTTGTTAGCTTACGCATTTCATTATTTCACTTTCTACCTTAAGCATTTAACACTACATTTCCTTTATATTGGGGTCACATTCTCGCTACTAACTTTTATGGAAGTATCTTTTAAGCATCTTTGAAGAATATTCATACTTTAAAGTTTCTTTTGTTTCTATTCCCAAAGCCTTTGGATAAGAAACCTTTTTCATTACCTTGGGATGAAAAACCCTTTTCTCATCAACATTTCTTAGACTAGAGTACATATCATAACACTTTACCCTTAACCTCAATCTAGTGGCCTCAATGCTAGATCTCTAGCATGCCTCACTAATGAAGAGCTCATAATATTTCTTTCAAAATCATGACTTTACTACTTGTATGTAAAGCCTTGGATATCACACATATCACTATGGACTTAGAATAAAAACAAAACAGCTTTCATTCCATTAGTGTGTAGCAAAAAACTCATAGATCCACTATTTTCATTTTGAAGGTAAAATCTACCTCTACAACATCAATGATCTTCTTCCTAGCATTGGTTTATAGCCTTATGGGTCTTTCCATAATGACATATTCATATACATAGCTTGTTAATCATTTTCATGGCTTCATTCTTTGAATACACACTTGATTTTGTTCATTGAAGGGAAGACAAGCTCAATTTCTCAGAATCCATAAGAAAAGGAATAATGGGGCAAGATAGAAATTGGTAGAAAATGAATAACTTACTTCTCATCAAGAGGATGCTAGAACACATTTCAAGCATACCTAGATCATCAAGACTCTGTCAGCATTGGAAAAATAGAAACCCTACATAGAGGAAATAGATATAGGTTGTTAGCATGAATGTTGATGATACTACATTCAGGTGGGGTATTCTAAGCATTGGAGAGTATTGACCTACTGCATTCATGACTTTGTTCATCATCAATGTCAACATAGCATGGTTTTTTTAAAGACTGGTTGAGTAATAGACAAAGATATTGATGATATGAATAATGGTTTGACTATTTGGTGATGGACAATTATGAACATGTTCAAGATAGTATCCTAATGGCATGGTCAAGTGTCTAGAGTCTGAATCAAAGACATACGGAAGTTGTACTTGATTTGTGGAGAACAGTTCAGAGATAGAGTATTGGGAAAGTAGTTCCTAATGGTTATTTGCAAGATTACATCTGAGATGTAGTAAGAGATGCACATTCACATGGTAAAAAAGGATAGTCAATTGATGACATCGGCAAGTGTGCAAGCCCTAGTATCGCAATGTGAAGTTTTGTATATACTGTGAGCCAATAGTGCTATTGTAATTGAAATTAATTAATTATCTTATTATAATAAATTGGGAAAGCCTCAAGGCCAAATCAAGAAATTATTATGAATATTTGGTATAAAGGAAAGATGTTTTCCTTGTTTGTAATGTATGGTGACTGTTGCAAGAAGTGTGAAGTGCAAAAAGAAGCAAAGTGCTTATTGAATGCATATAAGAGATCCAAGAGATTATTGGATGCAAGATTTTTGATCTGGTTACAAGACCAAAAGAAGCAGAAGTTTGGTTGATAGGAAATAGAAAGAGGAAGGAAAAATACTTTATAATTCTATTATTTTGCAAGGAATAATACATAGATCATTTGGATAGTAGGTTCATTGCCCTTGCCCTTAAAGTTGTTGGGGCAGTGGGTCCAGTTGTCTTCCACAACTCCTAATAGGGATTCAAAGTCTTCTAATAGGAACTCATATATACTGAATGTATTCATAGACTTTTAATAGTGTCCATCCTCTAACAAGGAACATTTACATTAGTACATCATCTTGTGGGTATGATCCCCACTAGGATTTTCCCTTTGATCAAGGGTTTCCCTAGTAAGCATATCTAGTGTTATTGTGTATGAGTATCTTGTTGTGGTTTTGATTTATATTACTCATATGGTTATGTTTGTTTAAGGTTCATGCTTATGATAATAGTTGGATAAGTGATTCACCCCACCCCCCCCAAGTTATATCAATGGACTATATATTCTAACAATTGGTGTTAAAGCATGAGGTGCTTGAAGAGAAAGCTTAACAACTTTGGGATATTAGTGGCTAGTTATTTCAAAAAAGATAGTTCTAAATTCTGATGGAGGAAATTTTGACACCCAAAAGATGAAGATTCTTGGTGAGACATCAGAATTATATATAGAACTAAGCATTGAGTTTCTAGATCCAAAATCCTTTTGTTGCATACAACATAAAAGAAACACAAGTAAAGATGAAACTAGATCAGAAGAAGACATGAAGATCAAAGAAGGTAAAGAAGGTATTGATATGCTTATGGAAAGAGAGTTTGAAGGTATGGAAATTTTGTTCCTTGGACACATAAAGATTTTTGTCATTTTTCTTCTAGATTTCCTAAGAGAGTAATAAAATCTAAAAAGAGTTCACTTTCTAATGAAGATGAAGAATTTAAAGTAAATATGGAAAGATTCTTGAATAATTGTGATGATAAAGTAATGAGCCTAAATTGGTTAAGGAAGAGGAAGAGATAGCTTTGGTAACTATTGTTGAACCAAAGGATAACCATGAAAATGTGGAAGTTATTGTTGAGACTTACAATGATAATTACTTGCATGTAAATTCTTGGATATCACACAAATTAATGTGTCCTTGGAGGTAGAACAAAACACCTTCACTTCCATTAGCGTGCAGTGAAAAACTCATAGATCCGCTCTTTTCCTTTTGAAGGTAGAATCTACCTCTTCAACATTAATGAGATTCTTCCTAGCATTGGTTTACAGCCTAATGGGTCTTTCCATCATGACATATTCATACACACATCTTTTTAATCACTGTCATGGCTTCATTCTTCATATACACACTTGATTTTGATCATTCAAGGGAAGACTAGCTTGATTGCTTAGAATCCATAAGAAAAATAATGATAGTACAAGATAGAAAATGGTAGAACATGAATAACTTACTTCTCATTGGTAGGACACCATAACACATCCCAACCATACCTCGATCGCCTAGACTTCATGCACATAAAAAAAAATAAAACCTACATAGATTAAATAGGTATAGGTAATGCAAGGGAGATCTAGAAAACAAAGAAAGTAAGGGACTCGGGGAAGATGAGAAGTAAGTAACCTAAAGGATACTTATACATCACCCTAAAAAAAAACTCACTTAAATACCAATAACTTCAAGCTTTTAAGGGTAAGACTAAAACTTAGGAAAAAAACTCGCTATGACTAGGGACATAGGCATTACAAATGTCTAAGAAGGGACCCAAAATCTTTGGTTTTGCACAGTGAGAATTTCACATTACAGAGGGAAATTAAGCTAAGCATGCAACATAAAGGGAAACTAACCTAGGAAATCAAGGAAAGATGTAAAGAAAACCTACCTAGACTAACACTAACCATAGGTGCTACCTTCTTTGAATTATGAACTTGATACAACTTTAGATCATGGCCATTATAAGAATATGGCAGAATCTCTCTAGATGGATATGCCCAAATGAAAGAATTATTCTGGTTTACTTGCATAATCTTGAAAGGGCCCTTCTAAAGGGGGTTTAACTTGTGATGCATACCTTTGGGTTTGTGCCTCCTATGCCACAATAGGACCAAATCATGCTCCATGAACTTCTTTGGTCTAGCCTTCCTATTGAAGAATGTCTTCATGTGTTTCTAATGCTTCATAATGTGACCAACCATCCTTTTGTATTCTTCTTCTAGCTTAGTTAGGTACATAATGCACTTCTCCAAACCATCTTGAAAAAATAGATCCTTGATCACTTCCTATAGATTAAAAATTGATATATCTAATGGGAGTTGAAGACTAGCTTCAACTCTATATACCAGATCAAACAAGAAAATCTTGATTTCCTTCTTGGATGTTATTCTATCTTCTCAGAGTGCATCATGCAATATTTTATGACAATTCTTCTAGTTATTAGAAACCAACTTCCTCATGATATTGATCAGGTTCCTATTACTTGATTCTACTTGACCATTCCCTTGAGAGAAGTAATATGATGAATGACTAAGGTGTATGTTGTTATTGTAGCAAAATTTTGTAATCTTTGTAGAAGAAAAGTAAGAAGAATTTTCTATGGCAAGCTTTAATGGTGCCCCAACCTTACCAAAATGTTCTCTTTGATGAACTCGTAGACAAGTTCAAAAATATTTTTCTTGGTAGGCTTGACTTCCACCCATTTTGTAAAGTAGTCTTTAGAAGTGATGATATATCAGTTACTAGAAAAAGGAGGATTGATTGGTCTAATGAAGTCAAGTCCCAATCGTTGAAAGGGGCCTTCTATTATAATTGGCTTTAGAGGAAATGAAAATAATTGAGGCTTGTTGGAGAAGATCCTAGAATTGTTGCATTTTGCCACCCACTTATAAGTGTCCTTGAACTTGCTAGAATAGTAATAGCATTGCCTCAAAATCTTGTATGTTGTAACTGTTGATGAAAAATGACCACCAAAAACCTCATTGTGAAAACTATAAAGTAATCTTTCTTGTTGGGGTTTATCCACACATCTCAAGAAATTTCCATCTATTGCTCTCTTGTACAATTGGTCATCATATATGACATACTTAGCTTATTTAATTTTGAGGTCTCTAAAATGCTTGTATGCCAATCCATTAGGGCAATCCCCATAAGTGAGAAAATAGGCAATGTTTGAGAATGACGGGCCTTGGAGATTGACTATTAGCACTCTTGAAGATTTATCATCTAGATTTGAATCCTAATTTTCTACAATTATCTTGCACAAGCCATTCCCATGCACCAACTTTGTTGGATTTAACTCAATGTCATATTCTTTCACTTTTACTATCCATTTTCCTTTGTTATTGTAACCTATCTCTTGTTGGGTTAATATGATTTTGAAGACTAAATTAGGTACAAACATAATAGAATAAGAGTGCAAGACATATAACCTAAAAAAATTAAGCACTCTTACCACTACATAGGTGTGATTTTCCATTTTAAAGTATCTCAACTCATGCTCTTTTAAGGAAGTACTCATGAAAGAAATTGGTGATTGGATACCTTCTTTGTTTTCTTTCATGAGTATTGTAGATAGCATATGAGCAAAGGCGTAGCAATACAATATGAACTCCTTAGTGTAATTTGGAGGCACCAATATGGCTCCTTTGGCTATGAAATCCTTAATTTGATCAAAATCATTTCTTCTAGGATCATTCCATTTGAAGCTTTGACTTCCTTTCATCATATCAATTATACACTTGGTAATTTTAGAAAAATCAGGGATGAAACATCTCAGAAAGTTCACCTATCCAAAGAACAATTTGACTCTAGATTTACTTACTGGCAAATTCAGCTAATATATGGCTCTAATATGTTATGGGTCAATCTTGATGCCTTCTTATGAAACAATATGACATAAAAAATCTCCTTCTGTAACACAAAATATTAACTTCATGGGATTGAGTAAAATCCCATGCTCCCTGCATCTTTTCAACAGTTTCTCCAAGTCCCTTAGGAAAGTCTCTCTCTTATTGGAAAAAACTATTAGATCATCCAGGTATATGATGATGATTTTATCCTTAAGATTAGTAAAGGATGAATTCATAGCCCTTTGAAAGGTGGCTCTAGCATTGATGATCCCAAAGGGCATCCTATTATATGTGAGCATTCCCCAAGGGGTGGTGATCATTATCTTGAATTGATCTTCCAAGCTTACCTCAATTTGGTTAAAACATGAAAATCCATCTAACATGGACATCATTTCAGAGTTGGTTACTACTTGTAGTAAATGATCCATATTGGTCAAGATGTAGCTATCCTTTAGAGATGTCTAATTGAAATTCCTAAAATCCACAAAAATTATGATCTCCCCATTCTTTTTTTGAACAATTACAATATTGGCTATCCATGTCAAATGGTGTATGGAGTAGATAATTCTTGCTTCCAACATCTTGTAAACTTCCTAAAAGATGGTATCTGAGACCATAGGGTTGTAGTTACACTACTTTTTCCTAGAGGGAGTAGCTTTAGGCTTGAGGGGAGTTTTGTACTTGAATTCACCATTCCTAAAAGTCTTTAGGTCTTCATATCCCCAAGAAAAGTAACACTATTTTTTCCTAGGCGGAGTAGCTTTAGGCTTGAGGGGAGTTTTGTACTTGAATTCGCCATTCCTAAAAGTATTTATGTCCTCTTGTCACAAAAGTTTGCACCCTTGCCTTGAATTTTGACCTAAAGGAAACCTTGAAACATGGAAATAATCTCCAAGTTGTGAGACTTGAACAATGAGATTGAGTCTCTAGAGAAGGTCAGCTTCCTCACTATTAGGATGTACTTAACTACTTTTTGAGAGGAAAGGGAGAAGGAAATGTATGAAAATAAAACTACCTAATCTAATATAGAGTGGTAATACATCAAATAGTATGTTTGGTCTTATCTCTACCTAGAAATGCATAGTCCATCAATATAATCCCAGGATACATAGATTTTGTTGGCTTGATTTTTCACTTCTATAGAAGCTTGTTAAAATATGTGAAAATTAGGAATATTTATGTCTAAATGTTTAGGTTTTTTGAGTAGTTTTGTTATCCCTCATAAAAAACCCCAGTCATGACATTGTGAAATCCATGTGATCACAACATTTGCTACTTTTTCACTAACTATTCCTAGTGTTGCTAAAAGGAAAAGTGGTCTATTTTGAGTTCAACATAGTTTCACAGTGGTTAGTGATAACATCAAGGCTAGAGGTACGATTGAGTAAAACAAGCATGAGCACATGATCACAAGTCTTTTTTGACTTAAGTTATTTCAAGTGGTGATGCTATGATAAAAGGAAAATGGTCAAGCTTAAACTATCATCGCAAGGTCATGGGTCATAAAAAATTGAAGGTATCTTAAGTTGCAACCATGTGAATGAAACAAAGAAGTCAATAAAGATGTTAGTGCAACATTTTAGGTGACTAAATAAAATTTAAAGACTTAGTTGTAATGTTGTGAAATGGATTTTGGTGGTTAAGAAGTATAAGCATATGCATCTTGGTGAGTGGTTAAAGACAACCTTAGGTTAGTCACTAAGAGGGCCAAAGTATCCCCTTGCTAAGATGTATCTTGTACTTGGCCATCCATGGGGTTGGTGTCACCATCTAGATTTATGACTTGAATAGGGGAAGATGGCTTGGAAACTAATCTCTTTGGTTCTTTCCCTTTGTCCTTGTCTCCCTCCTTCTCCCCAATTTTCTTGATGCTCAAAAGAGAGTCATCTCCACAAGTAGGAGTGATTGGCACATTCTTCTCTAGAGGTCGATCTCCACATTCACCAATGGACTGTAATGGGCCTACAAATGTTGAATTAGTAGTTGTGGTGGTCATTGCTATAGTTGACTGGGAAGCTCCAAAAGATACTCCAACCATAAAACTAGTGCTCTTCTTCTTCTTCTTCCTCACTTGGGTCAAATCTACAAACTTATCTATTCTTTTAATTATTCCATGCATAAGAACCTCCATAGTTTCTATGACAAGACATGTAGGTGGGGAAGACAAAATTGGGGTGCCTTTGATCTTCTTGTACGATGTGGGATGCATATAGGCTCCATCATCTACAAGGTTAGAAATATTAAGAGAGTTGTTAAATAACTTGATCTCATTAATTATTAGTTGTGACCAAAAATTTTCCTAGGTTTGGTGCTTGTTGAAACACCTATACCAAAAATCTTCAATATCTAGAACATGCATGTAGGCATATCCCAACTTTAAGTTATCTCTTACAAAGTTGACTTGATCATATTGATGGTTGAGTACCTCATAGTCTACCAATTTGATTTTGTTCTTGAACCTCTTCACCAAGCTCTAAGCATTGGATCTAGAAGCACGTGAATATGGTCCAACCACTATAGGGAAGGGAATCACAGTTATCTTCTTTACATTAGAACAAAAGGTGTTCACTTCAAGTATATGTTGACATAGTTTGACTAGAACCGCCTTGTCTTTTGGATACCATAGAAGCCTCTTAGGAAATTTTTCATAAGCTCCTATCTGCAAATAAGAGAAAATTGGAAACTAGATTAATGAGCATCTGAATTGCTTAATGGTCAAAATTTCCTTTGGTGAAAATCTCCTTTTAGGGCATCCTTGCAATTCCTAACATAGCCTCATTATGAAGGCATCATTTACAACCATATACTACTTAAAAAAAAATTGCAGCTGCAGATCTAGATACAACTTATATACTTTAGTATGTTCATCATAGTTCTAGATGCTAGGGAGGTTAGGCCACAAATGGTGAGTAGCCAAGGCATAAATTAGATAGGAGGACATTTAAAATTGCTTAAATCCTCTAGCCAGATTCAACCATGAGGCAAGCTCATCATAGATAATTTGTGTCCAGTTAATCTACATATCCTCAACACATATTGCTTGCATTAGGAATAAATGGTTCTTGATGAACTCCAAGATCTCCTCTTTTCCTTTTAGTCTGAGCAGAAGAGAAAGGATATCCACTATCTCTCTTTTCAAATTTATGTTGAATAGGGTCTTGGGCATTTTTCTCTTCTTTAAGCGACCAATCTTGAACAATTTCCTCTAGATGTGTTTGCATTTGAGGGTCTTCTTCTCATTGAACATAGACACAGAAAAATACAAAATCAACATCACAATACTACTCTTTCATAGGAATGTCATATGGGGATTGCATCTACATGTTTTTATTGAGATGACGATAGATTGGTTAGGAAGAAAAATATGTTTTTCTTTTGGGTCATATCTCTCGATACATTCCCTCACAAGCTTAGGTACATGTACTACCATCAAAAAACTAGATACCTGAACTAGATGTTGGAACTATTGATCAATTGTGTATTTTATTTAATGTTACACAAAATGTCATATCATTGTTTGTTAGTGCATGTTGAGCTCACTTGGGCATTGGAGACAGTTTTCTATGTTTGTCGAGCATTCTACAGTTTGCCTAGTTAAGAAGGCAATATGTATCGAGCTCACTCGAGTGTCAAAGGAAAGTTTACAAAAGTTGAGTATCAACCAAGCTCACTCAGTCAATGAAGGAAATGTTGGATGGAACCAGTGTTAACCAAGCTCGCTCAGTTACCAAAGGAAATTTGTGAATATGCAATGTTGATCTAGTTCACTTGGTTAACACAAAAAAATCATATATGAGTTAGTGTCTACCAAGCAGGATCGGCTAACAAAGGATTTTCTTATTTTTGCATATTAAGTTCAATTGATTTGTTTGTTGGTTTTAGCTAACTAAGGAGATGAATATTAATTATTCCAAGCCAACTTGACAACATGAAAGATATAAATATAAGGTCAAGTTGAGAATTAAAAGTGTGAGAAGGCATGTAATATAATTGAAGATTTAATTATGCTAAGAGGAAGTGAATTATAAGGATAAGCAAATATCCTTGTGAATCTAAAAAGATACATTTGATCAATAAGGATCAAACATACAAGCCAAAATTGAGATCTGTAATCAGCAATTTAGTTGCATCCAAAATCAAGTCATCTCATTATTGCTCTCTAACCATTGTAGCAGTGATCTAAATCTCTTAATAGATTGGCTTAATAGCCATTTGTAAATCCTCTAACAAGGTGGCATTTCTATTGAATTTTCCAAAGATCTCTAATAAGGCCACTCCTAATAAGGTGATTAAATCCTCTAATAGGGTCACACCTAAAAATTTGTTTTATAACCTTTAACAGGGTTGACTCTTAATAGGGCTCACTTCAAAAGAGTAAAAATTAGTAACTAGTTGTAATTAGTGGTTTTTCCCCAATTGTGTTTCCATGTTAAATCTTGGTATCAAATGTGTTCATGCTATTTCTCTTATGTGTTTTCACCTAAGTTAAAATAATAGTAATCACACATAATATCTTAAGATTTGCATCTTAAGTATTTTTCGAGAATTTTCAATTTTTACCAAGTTACAACATTTTTGTGTATTTGTCGAGCTTTAGCAAAGTTTAGTTTTTAGAGTTTGTTTTTTATTGACATCTAAGAGATCTAGGATTTATTTTATTGGTAATTGATTCACCCCTCCCCTCTTAGTTACTCCTCTTATATTTCCAACAATTGGTATCAGAGCCTTTTCTGCTTGCAAAGAAGGTTTCAAGGACCTAAGCTAAAGATCGGGATGTCTTACAAAAGAGAGATTCCCAAGTTGAACTAAGACAATTTTGTATCATAGTAAGGACTTAAGAGGTTACATCTAGAAACTATTAGTGGTTTAGGTTGTAAGTATCTTGATACTAAATACAAGACTCCTACTAGAACATTATCAATTGAAGATATTGCTGAAAATAAAAATCATAACATCATGATGATTAAGATTTTATTTGCTCTTAATTATGCTAAATTTGATGAAGTGAAACAATGTACTACAGCTTATGATATGTGGGTTAATTTGAAAGACATCTATGGAGGAGATGATAATGTAAGAAGAGCCAAAGAAAAAATTCTTGGAGGACATTTTGATCAAATGAAGATGAGAGAAGATGAAAACATTACAAAATATGTTGAAAGATCAAAGCAAGTGTGAGTGCAATCAAAGCATTTGGAGGAGGCATTGATGATAAAATAGTTGTAAGAAAAGTACGTAGAACCCTTCTTCCTATCTATGCAATTAGAGTAGCTCCTATTCAAGAGATGAATGTGATCCAAATAGTAATATAACTTTGGTTCCTCGAGTTGGAAGATTGACAGCCTTTGAGTTAGATAATTATGATAACTATGTTCCTAGTTCCAAAGGTATGGAGTTTGCATTTGAAGCCAAATTCTCACTCAAGAAAAGGAGTAAGAAATCAAAGGCCAATTATTTAGGAAGTGAAAATGAAGAAGAAAGTTCAAAAAATGATCTTGAAGTGGTTGAAGCCCTATTTGTAAATAAATATTTCAAAGGTAGAGGAAAGTACAAAGCTGGGATTCCTCTAATTTTCTTTTCTTATGAAGAAATTAGTCACATTGTTGCAAGGTTCCCAAAATAGAGAAAAGAAGGATGAAAAGAAAATAAATAAATATAGAGGCAAGAAGGAATTCAAAAACTAAAAGGACAAAGGTAAGAAATCTTGTCTTATGGCTAAAGATTCTAATAACAGTGAGGATGAAATGATATATGTTGCTATAGAAGATGAATCTGATGATGAAGGAGATGAGATGACAATTATCTCTCATGTTAGCAAAAATGATATATGAATTATTCACAGTGCCTGCTCACATCATATGACTAGAGATAAAAAAAAATTAAGCACATGGAATATTATGATGGTGGTAGTGTGAGATTTGGAAACAATAACCTTTGTTGCATAAAAGGAAAATGATGTATCTCATTGACCAATAAACTTATATGTTATAATGATTTATTAGGTTGAAGGACTAAACCACAATCTACTGAGTGTCAAATTGTTGAATTACATTGGATTTAAGGTAGAATTAATGAATGGGAAGGCCAAATTGTTGGATGGAAAAGGAAATTTGGTTGGATCTGGAAAACAATTAAAAGGTAATCTATTCTATCAAGATCTTAGTGAAAGTTCATGTTTTATTGTTCAAGTAGAAGAAAGCTAGTTATGGCACAAAAGATTATGTCATGTGAAATTTGATAGTCTAGTTAAAATAAGAAAAAATAGAAGAGTAAAAGGTATTCCTAGCTTGAGGAAACCTTATGTGGGTCTATGAAAAAATTGCCAATTTGGTAAGATGGGAAAGACTAGTTTCAAAAGCAAGAACTATCATTCTAAAGAAGTCTTAGAACTTGTGCATATAGACTTATGTGGACCTATTGGAATAAAAAGTTATAGTGGAGATAATTTTTTCAAACTTTTTATTGATGACTATTCTAGAATGATGGCTGTAATGTATCTAAAAGAAAAATCCAAAGCTTTTCAAAAATTCAAGTGGTATTTTGCAAGAATAGAAAAAGAAATTGAAAACAAGTTGAAATGTTTAAAATTAGACAGAGGTAGTGAATTTGTTTCCAATGAATTTTGCATTAAAAAGGGAATTAAAAGACACATATTAGCCCTTAGTACACCTCAGCAAAATGGTATAGTTGAAAGAAGGAATAGATCCATCATGGATTGTGTAAGAACATTGATGATAGAAAAGAATTTTTTAATCAATTGCTAGAAGGAAGCAATCAGCACTACAATGCATACCTTGAACAGAGTACAGCTGAAGAAAGACTCAAATCAAACTCCTTATGAACTATGGTATGGCTACAATCCTAATGTAAGTTACTTGAAAATATTTGGCAGCAAATGTTATATCTTAAAATAATCTAGGAAAGGTAAATTTGATGTCAAAGGTGATGAAGGCATATTCCTATAGAAGTAAAGCATACAAATGTTTGAATTTGTCTACTCATCAAATCATAAAAAGTGCACATGTGACAATTGATGAGTTTGCATAAATAAATGAAGAAGAAAGCAAGAGTTTGAGGATTACAGAAGATTTATCTACTATGAACCTAATATCCTACCAAATCTATCTAGTCGATAGGAGGCATCACCTCATGAGTCCCCAAAATCTCCAATAGCTACCAAGTTGTAATTTTTGCAACTCGAGTCATAGTCTGAAGGACCTGAGTCATAGATTACTGAGTTATTACTATCTAACAAACCAAGTCTAATAGGCCCAAGTCATAGACAGTGGGATCCAAGCTTAATAATGAAGTTCAAGAAGAAATCAGTAAAAAAAACTCTAAATTTGAAGAACCTATACTAGCAAGATATGTCAAAAGGCATCATGCACCTAACTAGATCATTAGAGACAAATCAAATGGAACAATGACAAGAAACAAATTGAAAGATACATGCTTACTTTTTGAATTTGAAACTAAAAATGTTAAATATGTTTTGGATAATGAAAGTTGGATTGAAATAATGAATGAGGAAATAGAAAAAATAGAGAAGAATAAAATTTGGACTCTTGTTCCTAGACCCAAAGATAAAAATGTAATTGGCACTAAGTGGGTATTCATAAATAAGCTAGATGAAAATGGAAAAGTTTCCAGAAACAAAGCAAGGTTGGTACGTAAAAGCTATTCTCAAGAAGAAGGTATTGATTATGGTGAAACTTTTGCTCCTTTTGCAAGATTAGAAGGTGTTATAACTTTACTAGCTTATGCAACTCACAAAAGATTTAAAGTTTATCAAATGGATGTAAAATCTACATTCTTGAATGGAATTCTTGATGGGGAAGTCTACATTGAACAACCTAAAGGTTTTATAGATCCTAGCAAAAAGGAAATGGTTTATAAATTACGCAAGTTATTTTATAGTCTCAAGCAAGCTCCCAGAGCTTGGTATGAAAAACTTCATAACTACTTTGTACAAATTTGTTTTCAAAGAAAAAATCTTATTAGTAGTTTGTATATCAAAGAAGGACCAGACAAGAAGATTGTGTTGGCAAAAATATTCATTCATGATACCTCATTCATAGGAAATGATGACTTATGCAAGGCATTTTTAGAAGAAATGAGTAAAGAATTTGAAGTTTCTATATTTGGAGAGATAAAATTCTTTGTTGGATTATAGATCTAGTAGAAGAAAGATTGTATCTACAATACTCAATCCAAATATATCAAGGAGATACTAAAGAAATTTGGAATGGAAGATTCAAGACTAGTTGGAATCCCTATGTCTAGTAGACATAAGCTTTCCAAAACTGATGATTCCAAAGAGGTAGATCAAAGCACATGCATATCAATGATTGGAAAATTGTAGTATGTAGTGTATACAAGGCCTAATATTGCATTAGCAGTTGGTATGGTGGAAAGATTCTTAGCAAATCCCAAAGAAAATTAGATGATGGTAATCAAAAGAATCATGAGATATCTGAAAGGTACTAAAGAAAATGTCTGACGGTACAAAATAGGAGGCAATTTGGATTTAAAACTATTCACAAACACTAATTAGGTAGGAAGTATTGATGACATAAAAAGCACTAGTGTTGGAGCATTATTTCTTGGTAAAAGACTAGTGTCTTGGACAAGCAAGAAATAAAATTGTATCTCCTTGTCCATAGTAGAGGTAGAATATGTGGTAGTAGAATTTAATTTTTCTAATATTGTTTAGTTCAAGCAGTTGTTGGTATGTATGAAGATAGAGATCAAGGATCTTGTTGTTAAATATTTTGATAACACTAATATAATTAATATATGAAAGAATCTAGTGATGCATACCAAAACAAAACATATTGCTATAAAATATCATTTCTTGAGAGAATTAGTACAAGATAAAGAAGCCAAATTGGAATATGTAAATTCAAAACAACAAATTTCAAACATATTCACCAAGCCATTACCTAAGGATTCATTTATGTATCTAATAGGTAAGCTAGGGGTCATTCCCCTATCTGAAGCTCACTAAATGAAGTTTAGTGATGCATAAACCAAAGCATGTTAAAGATCAATCAGTTGGTGTAATATTGACAAGGGCATATTGCAAATGAATCAGTACTTGAGGAACATTGATATTCACTAATTATTATCTTTGGCATAAGATGTCAAAGAGGGAGAAGTTTTTTGTCATATCTCATAGAAAATTTTGTAAAAAGAAAGAGAAAGAGATGTCACAAGGGAGAATGAACTTGGTTTTCTATCAAAGGCAAAATTTGCTATCAAAAGAAGTTGTAGTAGATAGAAGTTTTTTGATAGGGGGAGAAACTAAAGGCAAAAAGAGTTTACATTTATGGAGGGAGTTATCATAGATGAGAATCAGAATGCAACTAAGGATAATTCCTTACTTTATTCTTGCTCTAAAAATTTCATTACATTATGACATTTTGTGTTGCCATCAATGCGAAAGAGGGAGATTGTCGAAACAATTGATCAATTGTGTATTGTCTCCAATGTTACAAAAAATATCATATCATTGTCTCTTAGTGGAGGCCAAGATCACTTGGGCATTAAAGACAATTTTCTATGTATGTTAAGCATTCTAGAGTTTGCCTAGTTCAAAAGGCAGTATCTATCAAGCTCACTTAGGCATCAAAGGAAAGTTTGTGAAAGTTGAGTATTGACCAACCTCACTCAGTCAATGAAGGAAATGTTGGATGGAACCAATGTTAATCAATCTCACTCCATTACCAAAGGAAATTTGCAAATATGTAGTGTTGACCAAGTTCACTTGGTTAACATAGGAAAATCATTTTTGAGTTAGTGTCTATAGAGCAGGGTTGGCTAAAAAAGGATTTCTTGTTTTTGCATATTAAGTTCAATTGATTTGTCTATTGGTTCTAGTTGAGTGCAAAGAATACATATTAAGTATTCTAAGCTAACTTTACAATATGAAAGATATAAATATAGGGTCAAGCTGAGAATTAAAAGTGTGAGAAGGCATGGAAGATAATTAAAGATTTAATGATGATAAGAGGAAGAAAATTAGAGGGATAAGTAGAATATCCTAGTGAAGCTAAAAAGATACATTTGATCAATAAGGATCAAGCATACAAGCCAAAATTGAGATATGTAATCAACAATTCACTTGCATAAAAAATTAGGTCATCTCATTGTTACTCTCTAACCATTGTAGTAGTGATCTAAATCTCTTAATAGAGTTGGCTTAACAGCTATTTGTAAATCCTCTGACAAGGTGGCATTTCTATTGAATTGTCCAAAGACCTCTAACAAGGCACTCCTAATAGGGTGATTAAATCCTCTAATAGGGTCACACCTTACAGTGTGTTTTATAACCTTTAGTAGGGTTCTCTCTTAACATGGCTCACTTCAGAAGAGTGAAAATCAATAACTAGTTACAATTGGTGGTTTTTCCCAAATTGGGTTTCCATGTAAAATCTTGGTGTCAAATGTTTTCATGATATTTCTCTTATATGTTTGCACCTAAGTTATAATAATAGTAATCGCACATAATATATTAAGATTTTCATGTTAAGTATTTGCTAAGTATTTTTAGTGTTTACCAGGGTTACAATATTTTTCCGTGTGTTTACCAAGCTTCAGCAGAGTTCAATTTTCTAAATTTATTTTGTACTATCATCTAAGGGATCTGGGATTTATTTTAGTGGTAACTAATTCACCTTTCCCCTCTTAGTTACTCCTTTTATATTTCCAGCAGTCTACTCTCTTTATTCTATTGAGTTATTGGATAAATAGGTTGAGAATTGAGTCTTTTATGAAGATCACCCAAAACATAGAATTTGAAAGATGTGTCTATTACCTCTTTTAATTTACTCTCTGGGTCTATCAACTTATTATAACCAATAGTTCTAATTTCCATTTTCTATGATTACATAGGATACAGTTCTTAATAAATAGCCATTTTAAAATACTTGTGGAAATCAATTTGTAGCAATTCCAATAAAATAGGTATATGAATCTGAACATTGGTGCAACACAAATGAAATTAAGTTTGGCCAATGATTATAATGGAAATATTTTTTATTTAATTCCATGGTGAATTACTATTTTAACTTTATGTTCTCTTGCACATAAAAACTTAAATTCCCAGAAGCTCTATTACTTTACTTGGATTCAAGTCATATTACCAAAAATCACTTAGCAAAACAAGTCTTTAATTTGTGTGGTTTTTTTTTAACAGACCAAATTTCCTTCTATCTAGAATCGTAGCACAAGGAGTAATCCTTTGTTAGCTTGTAGACTTTATTCTTTCACTTTCCACCTTAAGCATTTAACACTACATTTCCTTTATATCAGGGTCACATTCTCACTACTGACATTTTTGGAAGTATCTTTCATGCATATCCAAAGAATATTCATACTTTAAATTTACTTGTGTTTTTATTCCCAAAACCTTCAAATAAGTAACCTTTTTCATTACTTTGGTATGGAAAACCCCTTTCTTTGCAACATTTCCTAGACCAAAGTACAACTAACAACACTTTAACCTTAACCTCAATATAATGGCCTCAAAGCTAGATCTCAAGAATTCCTCACTAATGAAGAGCTCACAACAATTCTTTTAACATCATGCCTTTACTACTTGTATATAAATCCTTGGATATCATACAAATCATTATGGCCTTGGAAGCAAAACAAAACACCTTCACTTCCATTAGTGTGCAATGGAAGATGCATAGATCCACTCTTTCCCTTTTGAAGGTAGAATCTACCTCTCCAACATGAATGATCTCCTTCCTAGCATTGGTTTGCAGCCTTATGTACCTTTCCATCATGAAATATTCATCTACACAACTTGTTAATCACTATTATGGCTTCATTCTTTAGATACACACTTGATTTTGTTCACTAGAGGGAAGACTAGCTTGATTGCTCAGAATTCGTGAGAAAAAGAATGATGGGGCAAGATAGAAAATGTAGAAAATAGATAACTTACTTCTTATTGAGAGGATGCAAAACACATCCCAACCATACCTAGATCACCAACACTCCATGCACATTAGAAAAATAGAATCCTTGCATAGAGGAAATAGGTATAGGTTGTTAGCATGATGTTGATGATACTACATTGGGGGAGTATTATAAGCATTGTAGATTATTGACATGTTGCATTCATGACTATGTTTTTCATTCATGTCAACATAGCATAGTTTTTGTAAAGATTGGCTAAGTAATAGATAGAGATCTTGATGGTACAAACAATGATTTGATTGTCTAGTGGGGTAAAAGTACAAACCTGTGTCACCCTTTTACAAAGGAAAAGGCTAACGAAAGTATAACTATTCATCCTCAATAACATAAAACTAGTAGTATTATTTAGAAGTTGAAAATGAAGTA
This sequence comes from Cupressus sempervirens, assembly GCA_028749045.1. Classification (NCBI taxonomy): domain Eukaryota; kingdom Viridiplantae; phylum Streptophyta; class Pinopsida; order Cupressales; family Cupressaceae; genus Cupressus; species Cupressus sempervirens. The sequence goes on from CM053787.1 coordinate 48,304,000, forward strand.
AACTAATGAAATGTGTAGAAATAGATGAAGTTTAGGGTTATAATTTTTAATAATTATTTGGAATAAGAATTGATATATTTTCCTAATTATTAAAGTCAACATTTCAGTTGGTAAAAAATGCTAAAAATTAGGGGTCTAGTTCCCACCACAAAATTATATAGAAATAAAATTATTTCCCTTTTATCTTAGATTATGTTATAGATAACATGTATAGATAGAACAATCAAAAAAAAAAATTGGCTTTTGGCCTATATTTTATCTTTTCTGACAATTCAAATTTCAACTCACTTGAAATTGATAGTTTTCATCTCCCACCACATTTTTCAAAACAAATCTATTCTAACCAAAAAAAAATTATACATTCTAGAAGAAGACTCTCCTCTAGAACATCATATGATTTTTAAATTTTTTTGATATGATTTAATATTTTTTTTCTTTCTCAAAATTGACATAATCTTGAGTGTTAAAATGCATACTTGTAGAATTTTGTAATTATAATATACTATATCTAATTAAAACACTATAAAATCTATATGAGCATATTTTGTACTTTGAGCTCTATAAAATGGTATTTATATGTTATTAAAAAAATATCATAAAAAATAGTAAGAGTTATTGCAACATTAGTTTTCTAAAATAATTTAACTTTTTTAGTAATTAGATACAAACTAGTATAAAAAATGCATTTAATAGATATTTCCAATTGGAAAAGTGTGAGATCATATGCAACTTAGCTAGAGTGAATTTATCTAGATCATATGTTTGAAAAAAATTAACATTTAGATAGAAATACCCAAATTCAATTATTTTGATAAGTCATCCTAAAAGGTCACATAGCTTTGTACTTTCACACAATGATGTGCAGTTATGGACATGTTCGATATAGTGTCCTGATGATGTGGTCAATTGTGCAAAGTCTAAGTCGAAGATGTATGGAAGTTGTACCTAATTTACAAAAAGTAGTTCAAAGATAGAGTATTAGGAAAGTAGACCTTGATGGATATTTGCTAGATTACATATGAGATGCACTAAGAGATGCACAATTAGGTAGTGACAAAGGTAGTCATTTGATGATGTTAGAGAGTGTGCAAGCCCTAGTATGGCACGTGTGAATTTTTGTATAGACTGTGATCTGACATTGCTATTATAATTTAATTAATTAATTATCTTATTATAACTAATTGGGAGATCCTCAAGGCTAACTGAAGGAATTATGATGAAGATATGCTATAAAGGAAATATGTTTTCCTTGTTTGTAATGTATGGTAATCATTGCATGAAGTGTGAAGTACAAAAAGAAGTAGAGTTCTTGTTGAATGCATGTAAGCAATCTGAGGGATTATTGGATGTGATATTTGTAATCTAGTTACGAGATTAGAAGGAGCAAAAGTCCAGTTGACAAGAAAGAGAAAGAGAAAGGAATATTATAGTACAATTATATTATTCTACAAGGAATAATATAGAAATCATTTGGACAATGGGTTAATTGGTCTTGCCCTTGAAACAATTTGGGTAGTGGGTCTAGCTGTCTTCCACAACTCTTGTAATGCCCTACCCGAAGATCCTTGGAAACAAGGATGAAATAAAAGCCATAAATTTTATTTTTTTCAAGTATGAATGCACATGACAACATCATATAGGGATCACAAAGATTGCAACGAAAGACTTCACCACAATCTTGACAACCAATAGATCTTTGAATGCCACTACCAACTGACACACGTAAACAAAAAGCCAACAACCACCACAAACAAGATGAGGGCTCAAGAAATGACCACTCATCAACAAAACACCAAGTTGGGGTAAAATGCAGAATCCTCAAATTTGGTTAAACCTGAACTCTTGAAGCCCTAAAAAATTGGCTAAGTCTAGATTTCTAAAGCCTTGAAATTTTCTAGAATCTACAACTTATCTCCGAGAGGTCTGAAACCTATCTCAAAAGATTCATCGCATATATTAAAATATATCTTAAGTATACTTATACTTAAACGATATATTTTAAACCCCAAAGGACTACAACAGAACACAAAAAACTACATTTGAAGGGAAACCACTAGAATTCAAAATGCAACAACATAGGGTCGAAGAAGGCCCAAAAGGGTATCCAAAACAACTCTCAAAAAGTTTAGATCACGACGAAAAGTGCCTATTGTCTGCCTACGTAGATTTTTACAAAAAACGGTGAGACACTTCTTACTAAGGGAGGGCGACACTTCTCCTTAAGGTGTGTGACACTTTATCAGTGTCGTATGACATTTCTCAAGAAGGTGTGTGACACTCTTCCAGTGTTATACGATATTTCTCAAGAATGCGTGTGATACTTTATAGTATTGTACGACGCAGTTTGTAAGGGCATGCGATACATTTTTATGTCACACAATGCTGACAAAATGTCACCCATAGAAACATGAAAACACTAAAAGAAACTCCAAAAAGGGAAAAACACAAAGAAAAACCTCCATGTCAGGGAGTACCAGATCTACACAAATCAAGGAATGAACACTCGAAAGCACTAACAGAAAGGAAAGAGGAACATCTATCCATCTAAACAATAACAGTAATGAACATACTAAAATGAACATCACAAAAACAAAACAACCAAACTAAGTATGCGGATCCTCCCAACCATCAATAGCATCATAAGACCATCATGGGTCCTAGGCATCCCCCGTGCATAACATCCCAAGCCACCGACTAGATCGTCAGTACTATCATAATAGGGACATCACTACTAAAAATGCACAATATCAGCATAAGAAAATCTAACATGCTAGTGATAATGCATAAGATAATCCTATAGTAGATAACATCACCTATCACATGCTAAACAACATTAAGCAACAGATATACTACTAAAGCAAATCACATCATCTAATCATATGCTAAACATCATGATAAGGGAATGCATCAAATAAACTAACGTCATCTAAACATGATATCCAAGCACTCCAATGAAAGCATAAATCAGAAGAACACATACTCTGAAACTCGAAGTACCAAGTGAAAACATCCAGCAACGATCGCCCTAGGAAAAAGATCATCTCTATACACTGATCCCTAGCAGTGGTGAAGGTAGCTATGCCTCCCAACCACGTGGCACCCATAGGTCCACACTTGCCATGCTAATGGAGATAAAGATCCAACCACAAACACACAAAAATCACAACATTCATGGCTAACACTCACGCCAAACAGTATGATGGTTGAACCAAGATCCTAAGACAATGCATGGAGTACATGTCCTGGTCAGAGACTCAAAAGGCTGCTAAGTAGGGGCTAACATCCTAGAGATTTTCTTGGCATCAAAAAGCCCAAGCTCAAATCATGTGTCCTCAAACTTAAATGGGTGCTCACACATTGTGTCCTCGAACTTAATCGGGTGCTCACACAGTTTACTTATCTTAAGTTTTATTAACAATCACACATTTTATTTAGTTATCACTTGCTTAAAACTTCTTATCCTCCATCAACCTCCAGCGCCATAAAAGCCCCCTCCAGATGCTACCCTACCCTACTCATGCTCATCCTACGACAAGTGCCTGTGGGCATGCATACATACTCCCATCCCAACCCCAATGATCAAACTTCCAGAACAAACATGGAAGATCAAAACTCGCAAGTCCTCTGACAAATGTATGCACACATACTCGTGTGTGGTGCACCACCATCACAAAGATCATAAAAAAAAGAATAGGAATGAGAACACAATGCAAAGAAAACACCCAACGGAAAGCAACACGAGAAGGACAGATTCTACATGAATCCCAAAGCCAATAAAATCATACATCATGAAATCACTCAACCGGCCTCAATCTAAGAGTATGGATTCTACACGAATCCCAATGATGTAACAAGACCAAACATCATGAACTTACTCAATCGGCCTCAATCTGAGATTATGGATTCTACACAAATCCTAGCGTTCACAAAACAAAAGCAAAGTTCTAAAAGAAACAATAAAACCAGGTATAAAATCACTCAACCAAACACAACATTGGGAGTACGGATGCAACACGCATCCCAATGCAACATAAAAGTTCAATAGTGGTCTGACTGATATCCAAACATATCATATAGCTCCACGACCCACATTGTGCCAAGAAAACTCGAGAAAATAGGGTAGCATGCAAAACGAGGTAAAAACCCCAAATTTTGAAAAAACTACAAAATTAAAACCCATTTGACCTTTGGGCACAAAAACCTCAAAAGTCCAAAAATAAATGGAATCAGACATCGTATGCAAAAATGGCCAGCCTAATGGCGTAAAATCCCAAATCCTCATCCTGAAAAATAGGGAAATGTTTGTACCTGCCAAACTGGGTAGAACTAACATATAGAAACGAATGGGAACACTAGTTCTCAGCCTCCAAACAAATGGCTACCAAAACAGAAGTAGAAATAGAGAAGAAACAATAAAACAGGAAAGCCCTACCTCACAGCCAAAAGGGCAAAACAGGAAACTGAACCATAAAATAAATATCTCGCAGAAGTAGCTAAAAATCATGGCAATCCAAGGTTTTCCTAAACAGGATCCAACAAGCCCAACCTCATGACGATCCCACGCGCATAGCTCCCACAACGAAAATAATAATAAATCCTCATGAAGAGGATTTTGGGTTTTAGTCTCCGACTTTCTAATTCAAAAATGAGAAGTGAGGAATTAAATTCCTTTTTGGATACTTATTCACTTTTCGAGTGAATAATTGATTAGGGCAAATAACCAACCAACCTAGTTAAACCCCAAATCGACCCAAATGAAAATAGGCTATTCCTATAAATAGGAATTCATCTATGGAAAAGCTGCTAGAAATTAAAATAAATCAATTAAAAAGCCCGAAAACCCAAAAATACATAAATCTCCTTAATGACTTCTGTGACAATGTGAACCTCTAAATGCACAGACACACTTACTAGTCTAATCACATAATGCAAATGAGTTCGGATTTAATAATCACCAAAACGCTTAATTTAAACATTTAATAAAGGATATGTCGACCATATAAGGACGACATTGGTAAAATATGAATGGTTGAATCACTAACTCCATGTGCCACTGCCAGGGATATAAATCCTGCCCACTACAGAACATGATCAAGTGCAATTGCATATAATTACATAGTCGAAGCAATAAATGCATTAAATCACCTGATTTAACCATTTATTTAATTATATTAAAATAATCTATTTTCATCACTCACATTTGCATAAAGCATAACAACGCAGGAATAAAGTAAATAACCATAGCATTAAATCCATCACATAACATAATCAGAGATATGTCTAAATACCAAGTAACCAGATATCAGCATAAAACACACTGTCATCTCAAAATGGCGTCATCATGCAACATGATTAACTGAATAACATAATAGTATAACATCTATGATACTGAAAACCAGGTATAATATCTGACCCTCAGGTCATCTCAAATGTAACATACATGAGTAACAAATATCTCTCAGATCAGAAATGTAACAAAGTAAATGTCCGCAGCACATAACCAATTAATCCAACATGGGCAATCCATTTCTAATCATTAATGCATTTAATAATAGTTGTTATCACAACAAGAAAAGGCACTTAAACCTATAGGTGAACACAGTCATAAACATGACTAACCACTGCTACAGGAACCCAGTCCAATGTAGCATGGTAAAAGTACATAGTGCAATCTCTGCACCCATCTCAAGGTAATCATGAAACAACCTCATGATACCAAAAATCACATCATAACCTCAAAATCAGCTAAAAGAATAATCAAAGCAACTAATACAGAAACAAGCATCCAATCACCTCAACGGTGTAGACCGCTCGTGGTCACAATCAAGGTCCATCATAGCAAAAGATCAAAAGGGTTGCATCCATCAGGATGACTTACAGAAGTCAAATGGGAGAGGCACTACAACTTCTAACAGGGTTGAAATCTCCTAATAGGGATTTAAAGTCTCCTAATAGGGACTCATATGTATTGAGTGTATTCATAGATTCCTAAGAGTGTCCATCCTCTAACAAGGAACATTTATATTCGTACATCATCTTATGGGTACCATCCCTACCATGGTTTTCCTTCTCATTGGCTTATGAATTAATAGCTTTTGAATAACCCAGTGGTGTGGAAAAATGCATCTAGGGGTAGCTAATTCCCATGTTTAGCATACCTATTTAGACACTAGGGTCAACTATAAGGCTATACTCCTTCTACTTGAGGCTTTGCAAAACCTAGGCAAGTGAACCTTAGATTCTTTAATATGGTACAAGTTCCAAAAGCATACAAAGCAGATAAAACTCCTATTTCTCCTATACTAATGCAATGAAAAAAGCAAGCAATAGAAATTTGTAAAAACCTATGAAATCTACAAGTTGAGTGAGGGAATCCTTTCAACTCCTAAACAAAAAGGGAAAAGGATGATTGATTAAAAATTTGAATCAACATAACCCACATATACAACAATAATAAACATGAAATCTCCAAATTGATCATTCCCTTATCCATTGGGCATTAAATAAGTCAAAACATATATGAGGATACCCAAGATATACTCATATACCCAAATATCATAACTATCGATTCACCTTGCAAATAGACATCTATCTTCAAAATAAAACTCATACTTATCAAATCCTCTCATGATCCCTGCAATTTTGTCAATTCATATCAAGAAATTTACTGAAGTCCTTGACCCAACGACAAAATGCACAATGGCATACAACTTCAAAGCCAAGTTGCAACTAGAAAATATGCACCTTGTACATATATCACAAAAAATTACAAACCCATAAAGAGGAGACAAGGTTCAAATTGAAACTTTCAACAAAGCTTTGTATTCATTTCCTTGAAACTAATAAATCAAATGTTTGTAAAAACTCATAAAATACACAATAGGAGATTGCATTATCTAAATACTTAAGATAAATTATAATGTTGTTCATAGTAGACTTTGGATCCTTACTCCACATCCTATAAATTCTTATATAGAAGGATTGCAACAAGCTATAGATGGGAGGGAACATGTCAAAATCTTACTGGAAAAAAAATACAAAGGCATTTCTACAATCTTGCATTTAAAACATTCTTTGTATTCAAATATAGCTAGGAAAATAGTTGCAAAGATGGTAGGATGCACTTATTGCAAGAGTCTTTAACTTAATTTTTTTTTCCTTCTACTACATTTAATTGTGTAGATCTTCAAATGCTTCCCACTGGAATAGCCTTAATATCTACAACTACTTCCCAAACATTTCATTCTTTCTTGATGGGTTGCTTATTGTATCTGATTTTATCAAAATCTCTTACTGTCACACTCTACCTAAAATCTGATCATTATCACTGCTATGAAAATTTAGCATCGATTCTCATCCCTTCTTGGCTCATTTAGTGCTAACTTGTATCCTATTCTTTTGATTCACTATGAAATCAAAACCCCTTGTATCCTCATATTCTTTGAATTAGGCCTTTATAATCTTATGAGCCACAACTTATCATAAGATCATAATAATGGAAGCAATATCCTTTTTTCATGTCTTATGATCTCTTGAATGTAATCAACTAACACCTATTGTGACTTCAAAATGTCTCCTTTAACTATTGTTTTTGCCTCCCAAATATATGTTCGTTGTTATCTCCCCTTTGTCATAGCTTTGGAAGCCTTAACCTTTACCTTTATGATCTTATGCTAACTATATCCTCACTCTATCATAGCGTCAAAAGCTCTCATGGTTTTCCCTTGAAAACTCATGATCATCTCTTTATCATAAGATTGTAACCCTACATAATCTCAATACTTTATATCCTTGCAATCTTATGATCATACAAGTTTATGATCCAATGTAGCATCTTAACTCTTAAATTGGAGGCTCCTGATCTTATGATGAGGGTAACATCATAACACATTAACCTTTTCCTTTTAACTATCTAAAATCTTGTGTCATCATAACTCCTCTATCCTAAGCCTTATGATCTCATGATTAGGTGTAAGATCACAACTCCACTTTTTTAGACTATCAACGGTGTGATTTATCATAGCATTCTAACTATACACTTCAATCTTTATGATCTCATGTTCTACTCTCGAAGAATGCAACTTGGCACTACCTAATTTTCTGGATCTACCACCTCATTGTTTCTTGCCATGTGTCATGTTTTTGCAACCTCACAACTTTAACCCTTAACTATCATCCAACTATTGTGACAATGTGCCCAGTGGTTAACTAACCATATTCACATCCTCACACCATTTATCTCTAAACTACAAGTTAACCTTGTGATCATGAGATTGCCTACTTTCACATCTTCAGAGTTGTTTCCACTAACCTAACATTCAATATTGTGAGGTCATGTGATGTAGTTAACTCTAGTATTTTTGCACCATCAAAGCTTGATTTTATAACCACACAGTAATCTTATTGAACATGTGCTTGACTTCCATGTTTTCATGTCACCACTTGTCACTCATCATGTGTCATCCTTCCTCTTTTTGGGTACCCAAAATATCCTCTTAGTAGTTGCTAACTATCCACATGCCTCACCATATAAGCTTGACCTTACTAACAAAGCGTGTCTCTTAAAGAAAATTTCTTATTATGCCTCGAGATATTAAAACATTAAAAGCTTCTTTGCACTGCAAATGTAGGACAAAACCTTTTCACTTCCTTTCACTAACTATTATGATCTAGTGATGACCATCCAACTAACCATCTTTCACCTTCGTATTAGTTCAAGACTTAACATTATTTATATTTGTGAAACAATAATGGCTCGAAAAATTACCTCATCTCTTCTTCACGATTGCTAGATAGAACATTTTCTTTAACTGTGCGATGTTGCGATCACCACTTATTACCTCTTTGCAACTTAATATTTCCATTAATGATTAATAGTTGTGAAGCTACACTAACCATTCTAATGATTTTTACTTGACTTCACAACCTCACAACTCAAGATCTTAACTATCTTTGGAACTTGTGATGTTGCACTGAACCTTTTAGCCTTAAAATACTTTCTTCGTTCATAGTCTCACAACCATAGACCTTAATCGTCACTTTGACCCCATAAAGATTTGATTAAAGAATTTTTCTACTTTGCTACCCTAACTAGAGGTTAGCATTAAGTCTATGTGATGATGTGATGGTTCAAAATTTGACTACATGGCTCTTCATCACCTCTTTGTAGCTCAAAATTTCTAAACTATGTTCTCTTCTATGATGTTGCAATTGCTTAGATCTTCATGAAAATAGCTGACCCATCATATCCATGTGTCATTACATCAGTTTCTCTCTTTTCCTAATCTTTGTGCATCTTTATAAAGTGAGAAAGAAATAACCATTGATCAAATAAGATCAAATGACGTCAAGAAAATGATGGTGCTTTGTTAGAAACAACATCTACAACCAATAAGAACATGCCATTTGGACCCTATCCTAAAACATTTCTCTTTTGCAACCCACAACAAGATATGGGCTGACCATCTCCACATGGTAGCTTGTTGCTTTCCCACTTTAGTTAAACATCACAGACCTTAAAAATGTGGGAATATGACAAGTGTTGATCTTCATCTGATCAACGATTCAAAAAGTGCATTGTATTATACTATTTGAAAACCAAAAGGGGGGACCTACATGGATAGGTGTTGGCTCATCTCTTTCTCACTTTGGCTAAACTCCATGCATCTTTAAAAAATGAGAAAGTGACAATCATAAATTTACCTTTAATCAATGATCATCAAAGTAACTCTCTTTGGGTTAAGAAACTCAAATTAAATCAAAAGGTGGGCTAACCAAAGGCAAACCTAGGTTGACAAAGAGTCAAGAGCTAGGGTAAAACAATTTTTTTTGTGGAAATATTTAAAAAGCTTGAATGAAACTTTATAACAAAAGGGGTTTCAAAACTTTTAGGGCTTTATAGAAATCTTCCTATGCACATTTTGAAAACACAAACCATGTGAACCAACTTTTAGAGACTTGGTCCATAAACGACATTAAGGCAATGAAAATATAGGGATTTTTCATGAGGAATGACAAATTTTCATAACCCTAAGTAGAAAAAATATATTTTCTTCTTGATTTTAACAAGATATTTCAAAACTTTTAGCTTGGTAAACAATTAGGCCAATAGTGACTATGTTTAGGGATGCATGTCCCTTGCGGGCATGGCAAGGATTCATAATTTTTGGAAGAAGCAAACCACTCCAACTCTTCTCTTGAACAACTTTATTGAAAATAGGAAACCTACTCCTGAACTATACAAGATGATGGCTCTAAGCTAGTAAAACTTTAACAAAATTTCTTACCTTTTTCATATACCTAATTTTCATTTACACATTCTTGAGGTAAGCTGAAATTTTTTTTTCCATTAGTTTCACCAACAAAATCAACATTCTAAATCAGCTCATTTGGTAAAACAAAATAATTGTCTTCATTTTTATAGTGCATATACCAATCAAAATTTACTTCAACATCATGCTTATTATGAAAGATTGGATCAACATGCTCATATATATCATAATCAAATTGAGACTCATCTACATGTGAATGTTCATGCATGCTATCAACCTTGAATGTGAAAGCTTCATATTCAACTTGGAGAAAAAGATCAGACATACATTGAAATTGTGAATCTTCATGTGCAACCGATTGGTATTCAAATGAGAAATCAGATTTATATTCACAAATGTCATCCATGTCAATGTTTGAAACTAATCTAAGGTTCTCCAATGATTCTTCATAGTCATCAAACTAATTATCCATCATATTAGAGCATTCACCATAGAACTCGTTGCAAGGTGTTGGTTGATCTTTAATCATAACTAAATTTAACACCTCATTATCAACATCATAAGATGTAACATCATCATCACAATCAATGTGACACCTAGAAGAAGAAAAATCTGATCTCATATAGTAGTAGGACAATTTATCTTTATCAAGCTCAACATCAACCAAATCTGAATATTTTGTGTGATCTTCAAAAAGCGAGTTGATAATTCCCTGCAAAGCTCCCTTTTAAATGTTGTAACAAGTGATGTGTTGATCAATATAAAACTCTTCACCATATAACAGATTGGTGAAAATATTTAAACCTTTTCTAACATCATTGTCATGAATACTTTCAGCATGTGAAGAGGAAAAAGTAGAATCATCATTACATGAAGACACAACATCCACTTCATCAATTAAGCATGTGGAACATAAATCAGTATTACTTGCATTGTCTTCATGATCTGATTAGGATCTAGGACTATTATAGAGGAATGCATTACATAATTACATAAAGTTAATTCAAAGCATTAATTAGCAAATTAACATAATTTAAATGCTTAAATGATCAAAAGCATAATAAGGTAATGACTAGAAGAAAAAGAGTAGAGAGATAGAAGACAAAACACAATTGATAATAGAGTTCTTTTGTGGGTCGAACTACATCTATGGGTCTTGCTCCAATAAAGGGACCAATTTGATTAGATTCAAAATTAATTATATAAGTGTTTTGAAATAATTCCCTTCAAGCACAATTGCAACATTATTCTCCAATGTGCAATAATAATCACCAAGTCTACAAAATAATAATCTCCTTCTCATCACTTGGATGGTCTTTCAAAGAGCTCCTACCTCCATTTTATACATGAAATTATCCATATTTATCCTAGAACAAATAATTACAAAAAAATTCCCTTTTAACCAACTTTATCTTTGTATTCACCCCTCTATCATTTTTGGGGATGTGGCTTTGTTTCATTTTTAAGGGTTTGTTTAAAATAAACAACCCATATTAATAATATTAATAATGCATTGTGCAATGGCTAGCCATACTTTTGGGAGGCTAGTGGTTGGGGATTCAGGCCCCATTGACCTCCTTCTCCAACATAGGTGGTGTAGATAAGGATATATAAGATGGTGCCACCTATTATTAGCAAGTATCATTTGTGGTGTAGTGGCAAAGGTGGACAATTTGAATGAGGAGGTTATGAGTTTGAATCTCTCCCAAATAACTTTGCCACCTCATTTCTAATGTGCCACATCACCATGCTGACTATAATGGTGATGTCATTAGAATCCATATTTTTACCTGAACTTTAAACTATCATAACTTCTACATCTGGTCTCCATTTTTTATGAAAAAAACACTGTTGGAAATCTCTTAACAAGATCTTAAATTTGAAATCCATTATTGACCACTTTTGAGATGATTAGTTGTTCAACTTTTTACATCCTCTATTCCTAGTTTGACCAAACTTTGACTAGTCATAACTTGGTCATCTAGACTTTAATTTTTCACGTTCAAGTTGTGTTGGAGTCATAATTTTGAACACTTTGTAATGATGTTGATTCTTGGAGCATTGGGGACATTTCAATTTCCACTAATTTTTGTCCTCTAGATCACTTCACTAAGATGATTTATATGGCTGGACCACCAATAATCTCTTAAATTATCTATAGGTGTTGATGTATCAACCTTAGAATCACTTGCATACTAATGATTACAACTATTTGCAACCTCATGGAATTCATCTACATAACTAGCTAATTAATCCTTGTAAATAATTTCTTTGTCCTCATAGTGTATAGAAAATTCTTCTTCAAAAAATTTAACCTCAAGATAATTCATACAATTTAGAGATGGAACTTCATTTTCAGTTTTAGAAGAAGAACTCATATCTCTACTTGCATAGAAGTATTCAGATTGACCATTTCTCTCTTCTTTCGAATTTGCATCAGACTCATATGAAGAGGAGTATTCATTATTAGTGTCCTCATCTTGACTTGAGTAACCACTTTCATTATCTTCTTCAAATGATGCTTCTTCATGACATGCCAAATCAACAACCTTATTTTCATCACTTGAAACATAACTTTTAGCCTCTTCATCCTTATACTGTGATACATGTCCTTTAACTTCATGATTAGTAACATTCTCAACATAAGGCAAATCATCAATAGGAGGAGCAACTAAAATTACTTCTTGCATATATAACTTATCAAATTAATCAAATTTGTCATCTACTATTGTAATACTACGAATGTATGCATTTTGTTTAATAAGAATAAGATCAACTCTCCTTTGCAACAAAGAGAATTCATCTTCACATGTTTTTAATTATGAATTTTCAACAAGATTTTTTACAACAATAGGGGTACCTACATATTGATTTGGATTTGAACACTCTAGATGACATTGGTTTCTCTTTTTGACTTCATCTTGCTAGTAAACCTTTCTAGAGAAATGACTCTTGATGAGTCCATACTTTATATTATTTTCAATCTCTATTGTTTTCATGAATTCCTAATGTAAATTCTTGGGTTCTTTATCCCTCAAGAGATAGCTCATTTTTTCATCAAATGCATCAAGATAAACTACTAAACACACTTGATCATCCAGTCTACAATTTTTAGGATTCTCATTCAAGGCTCTTGCAAATTAAATATTGAATTTAGGAATAATTTTTCCATTCCTAATTTGGATCTTCAAGAACTTCTCAAAAGAATTTGAGATGCTTATTCTTTCCCCATATTTTTCCATAAAGGCTAAAAGTAACTCACCCCAAGATAAAATAAAACATGTTGGTAGAAAGGAAAACCAATCTCTAGCATCACCTTCCAAGGTTTGAACAAACAACTCCATATGCACGTCTTCATGAGAAATTTCAAAGTCACCAATCAAACCACTAAACATCTAAACATGATGATTGGCTGAATTCAAATGGATCCCACTCAAGTTAGGAAAATGCTTTCTAAGATCATATGACATAGTGTTTTGGAGACAACGAATGCCATCAAAGTGTAATGGAAAGTACCTCTTGGTAGAAATAGATCTACAATTTTCATCAATGGACTACACACTAGGTGAAAAGAAATTTTTCATTTCTTGCAAAATTACAACTCATTCACCAAGATCATTTTCAGAATTTATAACTTGCAATGGATCTAAAAAATCTTCTACCAATTTAATCTCCAAAGATGCTCAAACATGTAAACAATTTTTTTTAATCTATCCTTCTTAAGGTATGTAGAGGTGCATCAAATAACTCTCCTATTTAATGCTGAAAACATCACTTGATGCAGAAGATTTTGTAGAACTTACTTTCATAGAAAAGAAATCTCATGAAAGTGGAAAGTACCTTAATATGTGATGCTTGCAAACCACTTCAATGCTACAAACAACATCAGATTCAAATTGTATATCAATTTAATAATTCTTGCATAGCATCTCACATAGTCTTTTCAACTATTGCCAAGAACTTCAAATCATCTCTTCAAATCGGCCTTCCAATTGATGTATCCTTCACCATACCTTTAACTTCACAATGCACTAGTACAAAGATGTAACTTTGAGTTGCCACTCACTTAGTGAGAAAATATTTTCCCAACTTGCACAATACAACAAGTTGGTCCAAAATTTACAGCAAGTATTTGAAAATCTTTATACAACAACCTTGGAATTTCATATTCTTGACAAAGTAAAAAAAACTTATATTCTTGATTCTTAGATTTACAGCAGCACTTCATGATCACTTGGATTAAAACATGAGAACTCACAAGTGGTCTTAATACCATTATTTATCACTAATATTTAAAGTAACTACTGTCAAGAATAAGGCATAACTAGGAGACATGAATCATTAGCAAAGAAATGAAAAACACCTCACAACCTTGTTGTTGTAGCAAAATTTTTGCATGCCTTTCTTCTAACAGTATTGAATCTCTTTTCAAATTCATACTTCCCCAGTAGAGTCACCATTTTGTTGGCTTCTAAATTAACAACTTTTAAATAACCTAGTGATGGGAATAAATACATCCAGGGGTAGATAATTCCCATGCTTAACATACCTATTCAAAAATTGAGGCCAAGTATAAGGCCATACTCCTACTCCATGCTCTACAAAACATAAGCGAGTGAACATCAAATTCTTTCATATGGTACCAATTCCAAAAGCATACGATCTGAATCTTATAAAGAAGATAAAATCCTTGTTTCTCCTATACTTATGCAATGAAAAAGGAAAGTAGTAGAAAATTGCAAAAACCAATGAAATGCACAAGTTGAGTGAGGGCATCCTTTCATCTCCTAAATAAAAAGGTAATAAAAAGGTAAAAGGATGATTGATTAAAGATTTGAATCAACATAACCCACAGATGCAACAATAATAAACATGCAATCTCCAAGCTGATCAGGCCCTTATCCATTGGGCATTAAATAAGTTAGAACATACACAAGGATACCCAAGATATACTATTATACCTAGATATTAGATCTATCCATTCACCTTGCAAATAGACATTTGTCTTTAAAATGAAACTCATATTTTTCAAATTCTCCCATGATGCCTATAATTTTTTCTATGCATATCAAGAAATTTATAGTAGTAGTATATGATTTGATTGATATGTGTTACAAGTTAGAAGCTGAAATGTTGAAGTTAAATGCAGAGATTAAGACAATAATAGATGCCAAGTGGAACAAAAACCTTGAAGAGTTAAATGTAGTTAGAGATGTCACCTAGCTTGATGTAGATATAGATATTGACTTCTAGGAGGTCATAGTAGACATAAAGGCCCTACAATGTGGGGAGTGTGACTAGGCAGTTCAAGGACACATTTAGAGGAAAAATTGACAAAAATGAACTAAGTAAAAGCAAAGAAAGTGACAGGAGCTAAAAAGCAACAAAACACTTGCAAAAAGTGTCACCTACCAATTTTGCAATTGTATCATGCTCAAAGTACAAAGAATATTTGTAATATAAAAAAATATAAAATATCATTGTATTTTGTTTCCTATAAATTTTTGACATCTATCCTCCCATCTAAAGCATCTTACAATTCTTCCTATAAAAGGATTTCCAAGATGTGGACGGTCTGAAGTCTATATATTTCTAGTGTTTATGCTATTTTACAATCCTTCTAGTTAGTCTTTATGTGAATTATGTGATGTATTCAATTTTACCATCTAGGAATACAGATGAATCTTCAATGATAGTTTTGTCATATCTTGAGTTATTCTTGAGTTTAAACTAGTAATCTATTGTTTTCAAGGAAGATTAATACAAAGGAAGGTTCTACAATATCTGTGTCTCTGAATTTTGTCTCCATTTTCATATATTTATAATTTTAGGATTGAATGAATAAGGTTCATTCATTTTAATGCAACTTTGATAGATTGTATATATATTTTCATTTATTTCTTTTAATTCAAGGAGTTAAGTAAATTTCATGAATTAATAGGGTTTCTAGATGTATAGGAGGAATATCATAAGCATAAAATTAAGGGTTAACTACTAATAAATTTAATTTGAAAGCAATTAAGTAGGTCAAGTTTTGTTGGTTAGACTCTATATAGCAATGGATAAGGCATTGATCACTAGTTTAAATGAAAATTTATAAGTTCATGTGATTGCACAAAGCACATCAAAATCAAATTAATATTTACTTTTTTTAAATGAAGAATCTAACTGTTGGTCATTACTTGTTTGTAATAGTTTCCTTCTAAGTTATAATTAGCTATTATAATCAAGGGGTCATTACAAATCCAAGAAGAATTATTGATCATTTTCTATTATGGGGGATAGATCTAAAGAAAAGAGTGTGAGTGAATGAATTGTGAAGAAGAATATCAAAATAATCAGTCATTCCATCCCTAAGGTGTACCTACCTTGGCCCTATACAGCCTAAAGTGTAGAGAGCCTCTAAGATTCTATTGAAGTAGATTCACATCTGAAGAAAATCCTACTCAATATGATATCTAGCTAATCCTTAGGCTTGTTTTTGTCTTCTACATCCTGTTGTTAGGTCCTTTTCAACCTAGTAGTTTTAAAACACCAACATAAGGCACGATTGGTGGTCAAGGGATACAAAAAATTGTATTGTAGATATTATGATGATATGTATGCCTTGGTTTCAAGAATGGAAATCATGTGTTCCTTCATTTCAATTTCAACTGAGTCAAAAATGGAAGGTGTCTCAAATAGATTTGAATCTCATCTTCTTGAATGGAGTGTTGAAAGAAGAGGTGTATATGGAGAAGCCACCTAGTTATGAAGTTTGGGTGAAGAAAACAAGGTGTATAGGCTGAAAAGAGCTCTTTATGGGCTGAAGCAAGTTCTACAGACATGGTATAGTAGGATTGACTCATATTTAATGAGAAATGGCTTTAGAAAAAGTGATGATGAGCCCACTCTCTACATTAAGTCATTTGATAGTAAATTTTTGACTATTGTCTTTGTATATAGATGATTTGATTTTTACTCATAATGATAATTTTCTCATTACCAATTTCAAAGAGGCCATGAAAAGTGAGTTTGAGATGATAGATTTGGGTCTCTTGAGGTATTTTCTAGGCATAGAAGTAAAACAAATACAAATAGCATCTTTATCTCTCAAGAAAAATATGCAAATCAGATCTTAGAGAGATTTAAAATGAAAAATATTAACACAACCCCAACACCAATAGCCATAGGTCTAAAGTTGAGAAAGGAATATTACAATAGGAATGTGAATCCAATGTTGTATAAAAGCATTGTTGGAAGCTTGATGTATTTGATAGCAATGCGACCTAATATGATGCATGTAGTAAGTTTGATTTTCATATTCATGGAAACTCCAAAGGATTCCCATTGGAAGGGGGGAAAGAGGATCCTAAGGTATGTGAATGACACCAAAGGATTTGGAATTTTGTATACTGCAAAAAATAAATTTGGGCTGGTTGGTTATACTGATAGTGGTTGGGCTAGAAGTTTAGATGATCAGAAGAGATCTTCTAGTTATGTATTTCATATGGGTTTGGGTGCAATCTCATTGACATCCAAGAAGCAACCAATTACTACACAATCTATAGCAAAGGCTAAATACATAGTAGTATGTCAAGCTATTTGGCTAAGAAGAATCTTGGTCGATTTAAAGCAAAAAGAAGAGGATGGAACCACAATCTACTGTGACAACATTTCCTCAATAGAATTGACAAAGAATCTAGACTTTCATGGAAGAAGCAAGCACATCCAATTAAGGTATAATTTCATTAGAGAGCTAGTTGTGAATGGTGAAACTAAGATGGAATATTGTATGTCTGAGCAATAGATAGAAGACATATTCACTAAGTCATTTGGCATAGCAAGTTTTGAACACATAAGCAGTAGTCTAGGAATAGTTAATTTGGATCAGCAGTGATCTTTGTGTTGTCATCTCGGGACAAAGGGGGAGTGTTGGAAATATGATGTACTAGGTTTATCCCTAGAGCTTGTTGTTCACTTAACTGTCAGAAGTTGAATTCCCCAAGTCTCCTCTAACACAACAGCTCTATTAGAGACATGAAATGTGGTAGGTAAGTTTGAATTCAAAAATGAAAGGGAATTTTTTTGTATGAACAACAAGAGAGAAAAGGGGGGAGTGTTCTTTCATTCCATATAGAGAGTAGATATTCTATGTGATTTAGACGAGTTCAACATAGTAGTAGCAATAGAAGTTTTTATCAGAGTGCAACAACACAAGTGATTGAGATTCTAAATTTTTTTGTGAAAGTGAATGATTTTCTTGTATGAGCAATGACTACTCCAAGCTTATTGTACGCAACCATACGTCATTGTAAGTTTTTTTAGTAGTTAGATATTTTGTTTTCTAGGATTGTAGTTTTACTCTCCATATTTGTTATAGTTTGAATCAGTTGATAGAAAGTAAGAAAGAAAACAAACTTTCCAATCTCTAGTATATTATTTTTTGATCTTGTCTCCATTTATCTATTTCGTTGTGTATTTGTTTGTGTATTCTCTAGAATGTAGTTCTTGCTTCTCATGCAAGTTAAACATTCCATTATTGAGTGTTGGTTATTTTGGCTCGATCTCCACTGCCAAGTGTTTTTGACTGAGTGACTCAATCTGTATTGACCGAGAAACTCAAGCATTGTACTATTGAGTGTCTTGACCTTTACCTTCTTGAGCATTTCTTTGCAGACTGAGTAACTCAACCTTACCTTGCTAAGTTACCCCTTTGCTGACCATGTGACCCATTACCCAACATTTTTTACTAGCTCAACTCCCTCTACAGTTCAAAGATTTTTGAGAAAAAAGAAAATTGCAAAGGCAATGAAATTAGTTTTGGTGGTAGTAGCAATGACAATGACATTGGTAGTGGGCATGGTAGTAGCTCATTTTCCTTGTTGTAAGGCTCATTCCTTCTCTAATCCTGATTTTGTTGATCATTGCATTAATAAATCATGCTAAGATGAATATGAGTGTGATTACCTTAATTTAATTTATTGCTTACACGTAGGAGCACATTGTTCAGGAGTTGGATATTGCGATTAATCTCTTTATTTTTTGTAGTTGAACTTTTCTCTTAGAAATATTCCAAACTTCCTAAAATAGATAATCTATATAAATTCTTTGAATGCATTATTATCATAATTTAGCTATGTCTTAATTTAACTATGATTTATTTAGTCTCATAAGATTGAAAAAAAAATGGTAACATTCATACATTTATATTAAGAGGGGTTTGGAAACACTATCATTTTTAAAATAAGAGCTTGCAAGTTTGATGCTTATTGGCATATGCAAGGTGTTCATAAATAAGAGTTATCTTTAAAGATAATGCAGTAAAGTAAAAACGCATAGCAATATTCAAATTTTAGAGAAAGCTTCTTGGCTTTAATCTATATTAGAGAAATCACAATATTCATAGTCAATAAAAAATCATGATCATTTAAAAAAATAAAAAAACTTTATGCCTCTTCTTATTAAAAAAAAAAAAATCTTTAAGCATGCTATGGAAAACAATGACTATAAATATATGAACACTTCCAAATTATATTAATTATTTATCATTCTGATTTTTTATCAAAAGTAGCAAATGGATTTATAGGTACAACAAGTATGGAAAAGTTTCTTGTGCTTATAAATTAGCACTATAAGATAAAGTCTATTATAATTAACACACATAAAATGTACTAGAAATTATAATTTAAAAGATCTTAAATATTATGAAACAAGAAAAAAGAGTAAAACAAAATAAAAATAAAAAATTTAATTAAGTTATTATATAGAAAAAAAGAGTAAAATGAAACAAAGGAATGATAAGAACAATCAAAGTGATTGATGGTTTTTTGATGAGATATATTCTGCAATAACGTATACATGCTCTACAACTTGACCACCTTTTGCCACTCCTTTTCAAATTTTTAAACTAGTCTCTTGGTGGGCCCTAAGCCTTGTGACCCACCATTATGCCCGGACTTGCAGATGGTGTTAACCCTACATAGGAATTTGGATGTTTTGAATGATAGGTGGGGGGCTTTTGATGTGGAGATGAAGAAAATCTCTACCTGCTAGTGCTCCTGTGGAAGGTAGAAAAAAGATGATGGTTGGGATCCTTGTTGGGTGGAAGAATGCACTAGTGGGTACCAATGTGGCTAGAGATTCAATGGAGGATCCCAAGATTGCACATAGTGCTAATGGGCTAGTGATCTCCCTTCCGGATACTTTGGTGGACAGTGTTACTTCTAGCCTCAAATTGTGTGGTTGGTAGATTTGTTTCCTTCAAACCCACGATAGAGATGGTCCAAAAGTGGGCAAGCCAAAAATGGAAGATTAAGGGAAGTGTTGGTATTTCTGCAATGCCAAGCAACCTTTTTTGTTTCAAATTCACTGCAGAGGAGGATATCAATGTAATACTTTTGGCAACATGGTATTATGGAAAGCATTATCTTGCCTTGACAAGGTGGCACCCAGGCTTTGATGCTAGCGTAGAGCTCAACAAGCTAGCTCCTTCCTGGGTAGGACTACTTGGACTACCACTTGAATTCTGGGACGAGAAGATTCTAAGGTGGATAGGGAATTCCTTTAGTCAATTTGTTACTACAAACATAGTGACACTACAAAAATCTAGACTAGTGTATGCCAGATTCTATGTGAATGTTGCATTGAACTAAGATCTCCTGACAATGGTCACTCTAAAAACTAAATGGGGAGAGAAATACCAACCTGTAGAATACGAGAACGTGAGACTATTCTGTTAGAAGTGAGGACAATTTGGGCATGTCATAGTGGACTATAAAGCCCAACTATAGAAGGAGAAACAAAAAGAAGGATCCCTGGGAATTTTGAAAGAAACTATAGGGGAATCCTTGGAAGCTCTACGACTTGAGGAGGTTGTTGCTAGTACTCAAATTTTAGAGGCTAACAAGGTGGAAGGATATCCCTACCACAGGGTATAAGGGGCTAAGTGAACCTGAAGTGGAGGAAACTTTAGATGAAAAAAAGAAAACGAAAGAGTATCCATTTAGACAAGAGATAGGAATTAATAAGTTCACCTTTGAGGGGGCCTTAGGAAGGTGAGTTGGTGGAGGAAGGCAAAATAGTGGTACGCCACTCCCTACCAAGTACTCCATCTAATTTGAGAAACAAGGGATTACAAGGACAACAGTCTTTAGAGTATGATACCCATGAGAGGTTATGCACCCCTATAAGAATTATGAAGGTCTCTCTAGGGGAGATAGCAACAAAAGTGATGGCAAGATTAGATAAAGTGAAAGATGAAAAAGATTAAGCCCCACTTTCCCACAGGCGAGTGATAATGAGGAATGGGGAGTTCAAAAAAGGAAGAAAAGGGGGAAAGAGGGGAACCTGATGTAGGGACATGTGGTACAACTAGAAGACCAAGTAGTAGAACAACCAGGACAAAACAAGTAGCAAGGGATGTGGCTAGTGGTAAGCAGCTTACACTAGAGACTGTAACAAGAGGTAAGAAAAGAAATTTCTTTCTTGGAACTTAAGGGGACTAAATAAACCCCAGAAACAATATGCTTTAAAGTAGTGTATATTCCAAGAAAAGGTTGATTTTGTGTTAATCCAAGAAACCAAAATGTCTACTTCAAATTTTAGTAGACTAGTGGGTCATATTTGGCCAGGGGCTACCTTCATGCATGTTGATGCTGATGGAGCCTCACAAGTTATTGCTACCATGTGGAACCCATGTTCAATGACTAGATTTGAGTTGTGGAAAGACAAAAATTTCCTAATAACTGAGTTCCAAACTAGTAATGAAAGATGGGGGCTTATCAATATCTATTCTTCTAATAATAAGATAAGGAGAAAAGAAACCTATAAAAAGATGGAAAGGATAATAGATACTACGAAGGAAAAATAGATGATGTGTATGGGAGGTTTTAATACCCGCCTCTACTACTCAAAAAAGTTAGGTGGAAATAGAGATTTCCCTGAAAGTTTGCAAGACCTTCATGATTTTATGGGAAAAATGGATTTAATAGATATGGATTTGAGAGGAAACCCATTTACCTAGACTAATAATAGAAAAGGTAGTGTTCTTATGCAAGTGAAGCTAGATAGATTGATGGTGATGAGGAACTGAAATTGATTGAGTGATTTCTTTCTAGAAAATCTCCCAAGAATTGCTTCTGACCATTCCCCCTGAATATTCCACTGGGGGGATGGTATAAAAGGAGGTCTGAAACCTTTTAGGTATGAAATAATGTAGGAATCCCACCCAAAATTCAAAGATCATATACAAGAATAGCAGAACATAAGGATAGATGGTACTACAATGTACAGACTAACTCAAAAATTAGATAATATAAGGAGAAATGTTAAGGGTTGGGCTAAGGGTTTCTTTGGAGATTTGTTCAAAGTTAAAAGAGAAGTGGAAGAGAAACTTAAAAAATTGTAGGGGGTTATTGCTGAGGGTAATAATTTGGAAGAAGCTACACAAGAAGAAGAAGAGTACAGAAAAAAATGGAAGGACATCATTTTGAGAGAGGAAATATTTTGGAAGCAAATATCGAGAGTTCAATGGTTAACTAAAGGTGACAAGAACATTACCTTTTTCCACAGGTTAGCCTTGAACCATAAAAGAAGAAACATGATCAACATGTTGGAAGGTGAAAGGGGAAGGGAATATAAAGACCAGGAGGAGAAGGGAAGACATGCTTTGGAGTACTTTTACAATGCTTGTAAAAAGGAAAATAGGATAGGAAATCAGGTCATAAGAAGAGTTTGATAAACACAATCCCACAAGTGCTAGGAGAAGTTGAAAATAATAGCATTTTGGGAAATATCAGGGAGGAGGAAGTGAAACGAGAAATTTTTTCTATGAAAGCTTACAAGGCCCCAAGACCTTATGGTTCCCCCCCAGCATTTTTCCAGCAATCCTTGGAGGTTACTAAAATGAATTGATTTGGGCAACTAGAGATTTCTTTAAAATGGGGAAGATGCTAAAAAGAATAAATAATACTTTTATTGCTCTAGTCCCTAAGACTTTGACACCCATGAGTCTCCTTGATTTTAGACCCATAATTCTTTATAACATAGTCTATAATGGTCAACAAGATTAAGCCCTTCCTAGAGAATATTATAGGAACACCACAAAAGGGGTTTGTGTTGGGACGACAAATCTTGGATGTTGCGATAACCACTCATGATATCATACATTCTATGGAGAAAAATAAAATACTTGGGCCTTCAAACTAGATATCTCTAAGGCATATGATAAGGTAAGATGGGATTTCTTTATGATGTTCTTGAAAGAGTGGGGTTTAATGAAAAGGTTATAAACCTCATTAGGATGATGGTGAGTACTGTCCAGTATGCAGTTCTTCTAAACAGCTCTCCTTGGGGTAATTTTGAAGTGGGGAGAGGATTAAGGCAAGGGGAGCTGCTATCTCCCTGCCTCTTCATTATGGTGGAAAAGGTGTTGGGGAGATCATTTACCAAACTAGTAAATATGGGTTTTGTTAAAGGCATTAAACCTACCACTGTTGTTAAAACTGAAGTGTTACAACAATTTGTCTATGACACTTTTCTTTTTGAAGAATCCTCTATAATGGAAGCTGAAGCATGGAAGAATATACTTAGAAACTATGAAGAGAACTTAGGTCAGTAGATATATTACTCTAAAAGTAAACTTCTTTTTTTAATGCTAACACTTTTATGTAGAGGAAGATTAGGAACATTTTAGGTTGTCAGTTGGCTAACCTCCGGGATACTTACCTCGGTTTACCTTTAACCACTAAGGAGGTAACAAATAACTTCTGGAATACCATTTTTGAAAGAATCTAGAAGAAGCTGGTGGGATGGAAAGGGAAAATACTTGGTAATGTGGGGAAACTACAACTACTCTTTGTGGCTCTCCAAGGCATCCCAATTTACTTTCTATCCCTTTTTAAAATAAACCAAAACATGGTAGACAAATTTGAGAGAATACAAATGAACTTTCTTTGGTCAGGAATGAAGGAAAAGAACAAATTAAATCTTGTCAACTAGGAGGATGTTTGCAAACCAAAGGAGAAGGGTGGTTTGGGAGCGAGAAGACTCAAGGACTTAAATAAAACCCTTCTTGCCAAAATTGGATGGAGGGTGGGAGAAAACAACATATATTGGAGCAAGATCATGAAAGCTAAATACCTATATAACTACCTATTTGCTCATAATCTTTTTAATAATGACCTCTCAAGAGGATCCAAGATTTAGATGAATATTGTCAAAAGCAGAGGAATACATAGGGAAGGGGTGAGATGGATTATAGGCCGTGGGTAGAACATCAGGTTCTGGGAGGATAATTGGACTGAGGGGAAACTGCTAGCTTACAAATAATTTAGAAGACTAATGTAAACATTGAAAGCAAAGCTGGGGATGAGAGTGGCAGATTATATTGACCCTAGAAGGAAATGGAAAAAATTATGAAAAGATATTTTTCCTCTAGAAGATATCCAACTACTTAAAGAATTTGAAGATATGATGGAAGCTCAAAGACTGCCACTTCTAATGCAGGAGGATAAAGTTGTATTCAATATAACTTCTAGTGGCCATTTTTTTGTCAAATCTACTTACAAACTTCTTTTTTTTAAGGACCTCTTTCCCACAAGATGGTGTAAAGTTTGGATTAGCAATCTTCTACCCAAAATCAACTTCTTTTGGTGGACTATTCAACATGGTAAAATATTATCATTGGACTGTTGGAAATGATTGAAAAGATCATGAATGAAGAATAATGGAACTGGTAAAGAATGTTTTCAGTCATTGTTTTGTCATTGATGTCAAACTTGCTACTTGCAAGAATGACAATTGCTTAAGTGATCCAAATACTATCAATTGGTTGATTGACAAGGAGGTGGCAGTCAATAAGATGTAACTAGAGTACCTAGAGAAAGGTTGAAGTTATGATGTTGTAATGAAGTATAAGGATCAGCTAAGCCATTGATGAAATAGTGTATTGATGACATACTCTAAGACACAGAGGATGGACACACTAAGACACATGATGTAAGGATTAACTAAGTTCTAGTTAGTGCCGAACAGATTCTCATTTAAAGTCGAGCAAGTTCAACTTAGTGTGTTCCGAGTGATCTTTAGGTGCCAAGTAGCAAAAAAAGATAATGGATGCTGACTAAGTCTTCAAGTGCCAAGCAAAGAAGAAAATTCTATACGTGTTGAGTGCTAGTAAATAATAATAGAAGCCGAGTAACACATAAGGAGTTGAGCATCAGTAAACCAATGATGTTGAGTTGTTGCATTATTCGTTGAAGTCAAAGATTTTCCAGATCAGTAGCGATAAGTTTGTTACATCGAATTTTGTGAATTAGTTGGATGATAGGGATGATGAGTAGATGTCACAAAATTCTATGTAATCCATGCAAACCATTTTCAAGGCGAATGCTAATGGATTTATCATTAAGTTTCTAGAAGAAACAATTTGGAGGGAAAAAAATACCATTTTCTCAAGAGAAAATTAAGATTTGAGTGGGAAATTGAGAATAGAACTTCTTTATAAGGAGTTACAGGTCAAAGATCAAATGCGCATGTATGAGAGGGAGTTGGTCATAAGTTTGGTCATGCAAAGAAGCCAAGAGGAGTAAGAACAGAGCATCAAGACTCTAAGTTGATCAAGCGACCATAGAGTGATTTGGCATAATGAGTGGAAGAACTCAAGGAGACAGATCTTGAAGGGTGAACAAGCTGTTAGCACTGCAAGGGAGGAAATCCAATCAAACAAAGGAACTAAAGAAGTGATCTGAAATTTACACAGTTAGGGTTGCAATCTGTATCAGGTCAAAACCCTTCTAATACTTTCTTACCATTTTATTAGATATTGAAACCCTACATTGCTAAGTTAGCTTAACAGCTAGGTGGATAAGCCTCAGGAAAAGGATAAAGAGATCCCCAGGAGAAGGACAAAGAGATCCTCAGGAGAAGGATAAAGAGATCCTTAAGAGAAGGATAGAGAGATCCTTAAGAGGAGGATAAGAGATCCATAGAGAGGGATGAAAGATTCTTTTGAGAAGGTGATTGAAAATTCCATGGACTTGGGTGAGCCTAACAGCTCTATGTAAATCCTTTAACAGGGTGACATTCTAAGTTGAATGTACTTAAATCCTTTAACAGGGTTACATTTAACAATGTGTTGTAGCCTTTAACAGGGTAGGCCTTTAACAGAGCAGACCATCAGAAGTGGTTGAAATCAATTGCGCAGTTATTTTGTGGGTATCATCCCCACTCCAGTTTTACCTTCTTATTCCTGGAGGGTTTCTAGGTTATCAAATCCTTAGTGTTATGGTGTGATGCATGTTTACTTTTCATAATTGCTTAATGTTTAATTGCATGCATGATGATTTCAGTTATGTGCCATTAAGGATTTATAGAAAAATTTGTATTGGACATCATTGGACCTTGGATAACTGATTCACCCCTCCCCTCTCAGTTATTCTAAAGAACTCTAACAATTGGTATCAGAGCTGCTTGTTGATTTGTTTCAAGGTACTAGCAGCAGGAAGATCAAGATGTCTAAGAGAGAAGTTTCCAAGCTAAACAAATACAACTTTGTTGCATGGAAAAGTCCGATGAAGCTACACCTTGAATCAATAGGTGACTATGCACAAACCTCAATCACAGTTGATCATGTAGACCCTGCAGGACCCCTCACTACAGATGACATGAGCAAGAATAAGGAGCACAATCAAGCAATGTTAGATATTGCTTCAACACTAAGCTATGCTGAGTATGATGACACCAAAGGATGTGATACTTCACATCAGATGTGGGAAACATTATCAAGAATCTATGGAAGAGATGATAATATCAAGAGAGCCAAAAGAGAAAGCCTAAGAGGAAAGTTTGATGATATGAAAATGGAAGAAGCAAAGAATGTTGCTCAATACGATGCAAGGATGAAGGAAGTAGTCAGTGCCATAAGAAGCCTAGGAGGACAGTTAGCAGAAGAAATAGTATGTAGCAAATACTTGAGAACTTTGCTTCCCATTTATGCTATAAGAGTATCAGGCATCCAAGAGCCAAGGTGTGTACTAGGAAACACATTATCATTTGAAGGAATAATTGGAAGACTCACTGCCTTTGAGCTATCCAACTTTGATAACTACAAGCTAGAAAAATTTGAATCTGCATTCAAACCCAAGATGACATTAAAAGACAACGAGGAGATGCAAACAAAGAAAAAGAGTGGAAAAGGAAAGTACGTATCCAGTGATAGCAGCACTGATGAAGATGATGTGGACCAATTAAAGGCATTACTAGCAAGAAGATTTTATAGAGAAAGAGGCAAATTCAAAGGTAAGCTACCAATCATTTGTTTCAATTTTAATGAAGTTGGTCACATTGCAGCCAGATGCACACAGAAGAAAAACTACAAGGATGGAGGCAACATTGATGACAAGAAAAGCACAAGTGGAGGATCATTATTCTTAAGTAAAAGGCTAGTTACTTGGACTAGCAAGAAACAAACATGCACATCTCAGTCCACTGCAGAAGCAAAATATGTGGCAGCAGCGGTCAATTGTACAAACATTGTGTGGCTCAAACATCTATTGAAAGGAATGAAAGAAGAAGTAACCAAACCTATGATATTGTATTGTGATAATACAAGTGCTATAAACATATCCAAGAATCCAGTAATGCATGCAAAAACCAAGCATATTGCAATCAAGTATCACTATGTTAGAGAATTGGTGGAAGAAAAACAAGTGAAGATGGAGTACATTCACACAAAGGAAAAAATTGTAGATATCTTCACCAAACCATTGCCCAAGGATGCTTATGAATATCTTAGAGGCAAGTTGGGGATAATGCCCCTAACTCAAGCAGTCTAAAGCAACATAGAAGCTACCCTGCATCAACAGGAGTAGATCATTGAAATATTAGAAGAATGATGTAGAGGATGACAACAAGAGCAGAAACTCTAGATCAGTCACAAGCATGGTGATAGAGGGAGAAAACATGAGATGCAAAGTTTATATTTAAGCATGTTGAAGATGCTACATCTTTGGCATTTATGTCAAAGAGGGAGATATACGAGAAACTGATCAATACAAAGTAAGAGGGAGATATATGAGAAACTGATCAATAAAAAGTAAGAGGGAGATATAACTGATCAATACAAAGTAAGAGGGAGATATATATGAAGGATCAAGAATACAAAGTAAGGATGTAGTAGTCCAGAGGGAGAAGCAAAACAAAGGATTCAGATTTTGGTGATAACTAAGTTGATCGGCTTAATCATTTGATCAGTTTGGTTTGCCATCAATGCCAAAGAGGGAGATTGTTGGAAATCATTGAAAATATCATGAATGAAGAATAATGGAACTGGTAAAGAATTTTTTCAATCATTGTTTTTTCATTGATGTCAAACTTGCTACTTGCAAGAATGAAAATTGCTTAAGTGATCCAAATACTATCAATTGGTTGATTGACAAGGAGGTGGCAATCAATAAGATGTAACTAGAGTACCTAGAGAAAGGTTGAAGTTATGATGTTGTAATGAAGTATAAGGATCAACTAAGCCATTGATAAAATAGTGTATTGATGACATACTCTAAGACACAAAGGATGGACACACTGAGACACATGATGTAAGGATTAACTAAGTTCTAGTTAGTGTCGAACATATTCTCAGTTGAAGTCGAACAAGTTCAACTTAGTGTGTGTCGAGTGATCTTTAGGTGCCGAGTAGTCTTCAGGTGCTGAGTGAAGATCAGGTGCCAAGTAACACAGAATCCTTCAGGTGTCGAGTAGCAAAAAAAGATAATGGATGCCAAGTAAGTCTTCAAGTGTTGAGCAAAGCAAAAAATGCTATAGGTGCCAAGTGCTAGTAAATAATAATAGAAGCCAAGTAACACAAAGGGAGACGAGCATCAGTGAACCAATGATGTCGAGTTGCTACATTATTCGTTAAAGTCAAAGATTCACCAAATTAGCAGCAATAAGTTTGTTACATCAAATTTTGTGAATTAGTTGGATGATAGGGATGATGAGTAGATGTCATAGAATTCTATGTAATCCATGCAAACCATTTTCAAGGTGAATGCTAATGGATTTATCATGAAGTTTCTAGAAGAAACAATTTGGACGGAAAACAATACCGTTTTCTCAAGAGAAAATTAAGATTTGAGCGGGAAATTGAGAAAAAAACTTTTTTATAAGGAGTTACAGGTCAGAGATCAAATGTGCATGTATGAGAGGGAGTTGATCATAAGTGTGGTCATGCAAAGAAGCCAACAGGAGTAAGAATAGAGCATCAAGACTCTGAGTTGATCTAGCAACCATAGAGTGCTTTGGCATAACGAGTGGAAGAACTCAAAGAGACAGATCTTGAAGGGTGAACAAGCTATCAACACTGCAAGGGAGGAAAGCCAAGCAAAGAAAGGAACTAAAGAAGTGATCTGAAATCTGCACAATTAGGGTTGCAATCTATATCAGGTCAAAACCCTTCTAATACTTTCTTAACATTGTATTAGATATTGAAACCCTACATTGCTAGGTTAGCTTAACAGCTAGGTGGATAAGCCTCAGGAAAAGGATAAAGAGATCCCTAGGAGAAGGACAAAGAGATCCTTAGGAGAAGGATAAAGAGATCATTAAGAGAAGGATAAAGAGATCCTTAAGAGGAGGATAGGAGATCCTTAGAGAGGGATGAAAGATTCTTTTGAGAAGGTGACTGAAAATCCCATGGACTTGGTTGAGCCTAATAGCTCTATGTAAATCCTTTAATAGGGTGACATTCTAAGTTGAATGTTCTTAAATCCTTTAACAAGGTCACATTTAACAATGTGTTGTAGCCTTTAATAGAGCATGCCTTTAACATGGAAGACCATCAAAAGTGGTTGAAATAAATTGCCCAGTTATTTTGTAGGTGTCATCCCCACTCCAGTTTTACCTTCTTATTCTTGGAGGGTTTCTCGATTATCAAATCCTTAGTGTTATGGTGTGATGCATGTTTACTTTTCATAATTGCTTAATGTTCAATTGTATGCATGATGATTTTAGTTATGTGTCATTAAGGATTTATAGAAAAAGTTGTATTGGACATCATTGGACCTTGGATAACTGATTCACCCCTCCCCTCTTAGTTATTCTAAAGAACTCTAACAAGGGGTTTCTTTATAACAAACAGATGTTATCTCTATAAAGAAAAAGAAGAGAGTATCTCTTACCTATTCCTTGAATGCCTATATACCCTAAAGATCTGGTCATTGGTGTGGGAGAAATTTGGACTGTGTTGGGTGCTGAAGGAAAATTTGAGTCAATTTGTTGAAAACTAGGATATTCCCTTTTATCATCCCAAGTTGATATTTCTATGGAGAATTGTTCCACCACACATTTGCTAGCACATATGGAAGGAAAGAAACAATAGAATCTTTAGGGAAGAGGAAGTAGTTATGGGAATTATGGAGAAATTACTAAAGGAAAATATAATGATTACCAAATGTAAGACACTAAAGGAGGAACCAAGAAGAAAAGAATACCAAATAGTGGAAAGATGGGGTATCCACTGGAACTTTAATCACTTTGATAACTCTAAGGCAATAAAGAGACAACAAACAATATGGAAACCACCAACAATAACTCATCTTTAATTAAAATTTGATGGTGTTGCAAGAGAGGGTGTTGGGGCAGCAGGTGGAGTGCTGAGGAATGGAAATGGTAAAGCGCTACTAGTCTATTCTAGGAAAATTGGTGGAGGAAGTAGTAATATGGGTAAAGTGATGGCTCTACTCTGGGGTCTACAATCAATTAATGATATGCAAATAAAGGAAATAATTATACAAGGTGATTCTAAATTAATAATTGATATGGTGAGGGGAGTCTCTCAGCCAGCTTGGAATATCCAAAACATTATATGGATATTAGACATATCCTAAGTGGGATGGAAAAAGTCCAGTTACAACACATATACAAGGAAGGTAATATGGTGGAAAATGTTGCTACTACCATGGTGTTTGAGTTAAAAGAAATGATATGTTGGAGAAGCATGGATATCCTAAAGGAGGAAATTAAAGCCTTGATTTGTAGGGAAAGGGGGTGACCAAAAATTGAGCTTGGTTAAACAAATAATGATTAGTGCCAAATTTGGTAGTATCATCTCTAGGAAAGCAAAGCTTACTAAAATTAAGAAGTGCAAAGGAAAGATGACAAGACACCTTCGTATGTGTTTGATGATAAATAGATGCAATTTGAAATTTGAGACGAGTTCTTTTGCAATTATGGTAACATAATGCAAAATTTTAAACACTTTCATTCTTAGATTACAAAAAAAATCATTATGGATACTATTAGGAATTTTAGGGATGTTAGAGTTATGATTCAAAGTATGCACAAATCTCATAATGAAAAGGTATGGGATTTCAAAACATCTTGTAACCATGCTTGTAGGATGATTAAAGATCCTAGAGATGTTAGCTTAAACCTCGCAGTGTTGTTATTGATTAACAATATCCCTATTGTCAACAAGCTTGAGGGTAAGAAGACTCAGATGCAAATTACTGAGATTGGGGGGCTAGGGATCAGTGGAGAAGAAATGGGTGGCGATATGAATTGATTAGAGCCAACAAAAATAGAAGATTTTAAGGAGAGGATGGCGACTTGGTTCATGCTAAAAGAAGGGGGCTTTATTCCTTATATGGAGGAAATGGTGGGTTATGATGAAAATTGTACTCTTTAGTTTGTGAATGGGTGGAATAATTGAAGAAATACCATAAATAGTATCTCATTCCAAGTATATGAGGAGGTTATCACTTGGCCACTTGTTTGTCCTTGAAGGGGAAAAAATGGAAGAAGGTTATGAAAATGGCAGATGAGGCTAGCATGAATTTCTTTTTCGCTGATAATGAAGAACCTATTCGCTATAGGGGAGGCTTCCAGAGGGATAAGCTGCCAGCCCCTTGGGATGATGTCTATTTGGTGATCATGAAGTACTTCACGCTCGAAGGCAAGTTTGGAGTCTATTATTATTATCACTTTCCTCTCTTGAACCATTTTAGAAATAGAGACTTTATTTCTATTCCATTCTTTTTGTTACATTCCATTGAGGACATGATTCACAATGTTAGGGAGAAGAGAAGTAAGGGTAATAATTTCACTATCATTCACCAGGGTCTAATTTTTAGACTTTACCAGTTTCATCTTGCCCTTTGTCCCCTTAGGGTTATTGTTGCTAATAATTAATGCCACCAATAGAATTCCCCTATAATTAGCAGCACTGGAACTAGAATCTACATGCCACACCTTTCCTCTATTAAGGATAATAAGAAAAAGAAAAATCTAGACCTGGTAATTGATCAAAATGGTAGTAAAAAAATCAAAATTGTAAAGCTAGTGGAGGTGGATCTTAGGGATTCGGAGGAGGAGGAGGGAGGAAATTGTAGGAGAAGTCCAGGGAGGCTATCCAAGTCACAAGAAAGATATAAACAAAAGGCTAGTAGATTTAGGTTGAAGAGGTGGAGGAGGAGAATTTTGAGAACAATGGGAGAGAGATGGAGGAGGAGAAACATTCTGACTCCTAGAGAGAAAAGGTGAATGAGGAGAAAGAAAAACGTGAAAACTCTGTTGATAACACCTGGGTGCCTTCTAACACTATCAAAACCACTATGACTACTCATGTGTCAGCTAGTTTTACCTTGCAACCTATCACCTTCTGTGAGGACAACAATAAAGTGGATACCTCCCCTATCACCATCTCCTCACCGGTTAAGGAAAAAATCAATGTTTTTGCTAACCTCATAGTTTTGTAGGATGATAACTAGCCATTGACAAAGATTAAGGAGGCATCTAAGAATGTAGAAAAAGGAAACAAGGAGAAGGAGGATGAACAAAATGAGAAGAATGCACAAATGGAGAAAAGGGTCAAATTTTTAGAGGATGTGTTTTACTCCTCTAATTTTTCCTTGAAGGTTACCCATGTTGTTGCAACTACCCTCCAATTATTGGCGTAGGAGAAGGACGAGGCGGGGATAGACATGGAGGATACCAAATTCCTATATAAGTTTCTTGATGAGGATCAGGCTAAGGTGCTTCTTGCTGGGAAAGGAAAAGATAAGGATGAGAAATAATGTGGAGGCCTCTAGGGATTTTTAGCCCTAATTTGTTTATATGTTTTTGTAGTTATCTTGTTTGCTAGTTTACAGCTTATTCTTAGACTTGGGTTGGCTCGTTTATGCCAACAGTTATTATGTTCTGAACAATCATACTATGTTCAGTACTATAGTTTTTAGAATTAGTATATATGATACTCTGGTATTTGTGAATGATCGTGTATTGTTTTTTGGTTACTAGTTGTTGTTCTCTATAGTGGTGGTTGTTCTCTACTTGTTTCTACTGGCAGTGTGCTAGTTGCCAACTTTTTGGTTGTAAGGGTCGACCCCCTTGCTTTGGTCACTTTTTATTTCAATAACAATCAAGAGAGACAAAATCAATATAAGAAAAGGAATGGAATAAAAACAAGTAGAAATTGCATGATAGCTACTATAAGATAGTAATTTGATAGAATGAATAAGACATTGTGCAAATATAGAAAGGGTTTTAGATAGATGAAGGCTAGAAATGTTGAAAATTCAAAAAATATTAAAGAAAATATGATTCTTAAAATACTTTTAAAATGTTGTTGATAATTTTATTTATATAATATCTACTATAAAATTCTTAAGAAAAAACATGTATTCATACATTACAAAATAAAATAGAATCACCAAATATAAACTAGAATAAATTGTAGAAAATATATCAAATGACATAGATTTAATTGAAATCTAAGATGCTCACACTCTATTTATTAGTATAAAAAAAATTTCTCATATAACATCCATTCTATTTGAGTGATGTTCACATTATTAAAGTGTTAATCAAATTATAAAATTAAATAATAACAAATAAAATAATGTGTCTTTATTTACTATTTAATTTACAATTTGTCATATTTATCAATTGGTTGAAATTCAGTATGAAGAATTGAATGTGTCTAGGAATAAGAATGAAATACAAGTGGTGTAATTATATCATTATAAAATTTAACATAAAAATAAGTTTCCAAATAAAATCAAGCATTATACTAAAAGATCAAATACACATTTAACCATATTTGCTAATTGATTCAAATTCTAAATACAACATATTTTTCCAAAAGGATTTTCCTTTTACATAATTGTTTTAGCTAATAGGTTTTTGAGCATGAACCTTATAGATCACATATCTAAGATTGAATCTTTTCTTAAGGATTTCTATTTCAAAGACAAATCAAACACTAAACTTGCATTTGACTATAATTATTTATTAATTAAACATATTGTCTTTAATCAATGTACATCTAATTAAAAATGGACAAGTAGAAGTCCACATGAAAAATCAGTTAGTATGAGTTTTGTACGAAAAAACTATAACTAATGTTCTAATTGACTCAGAAATAGTAACAAAATAAAAATACTCAAGAAAATTATAAAGAATATATAAGACTATCGACATAACCCTTATGCTTCAAAAATACAAGCACTAGTAAAAATATTTAAAAACTACAAATAACGATGTATAAAACATTATTAAATATTTATGATTTTATGTGTAATGAAAGAGCTCCTTATTATTTTGACTACTTTAATATAAAAATATTTATAATTTTGTCTACATCTTATAATTTCAAATCTTCTCAAAAATAAAAGCTACTGAATTAAATTCAAAAGATTTATTTAAAATCTGATAAATTTGATCAACTTTAAATAATATCCACCCGCAAGTTTTAAAAAAAAATATCCCATAAAACACCTCCCAACCCTCAAATATGCCGTGGTCATGAATACTATTTTGGTAGAGCATCTAAAATCTAATTTGTGTAGCACGCACTATTTGAAGTTCTTCCTCGACATCTTGTGTAAAGATAAAACAGATTTCTACGCCTTGTACATGATAATGACTAGTCACTTGCAATAAAATACTTTTAATGAGCTTTCACATTACCCAATTAATCTCAAGATTTGATACAATGTACTTGTCCAAGTGATCCCTCTATTCAAACCAACTTAATATCCCTTTTAAGTACGGAGAATAGGATAATTTCATTTGCTATAAAGTGGGTGAATAACACCTAACCCTAACATTGATATTTCCAAAGTACAAAGAGACCTTAATTACCTTGCATTATTCACCTTCTTTTTGTCCCCCAAAATGCCATAATCTAGATATTGATATTTGGGACACATGTCCAAGTGTATAGAAACTACCAAGTATTGCCTTGAAACCGGGACAGGGTAATACCTTCCCCAAATAAATGCCAATTCCTTCAATGATAGAGAACAAAAGTGCTATTTATTATTGCATTTGGATTTTGTGTGATTGTGACCTAAACTTGTACTCACAAATCACATTATTTGGAGACGTTCTTGTCATGTGGTGCTCACATACATTATTTGTTTAATAACCTTGTCAAATGAGCTCACCAAGCACATCAAAATAGATAATTGAGAATCTCAATTTTTAAATTAGTTTTTAGGTATATATATTACAAATTAACTCTAATTAAACGAGTCAAACAAAACAGTTTATAGGCCAATAACAAGAAATCACTTTTCAAGGGATTAATAATAAGAGAGATGAGTAACAATTAGATTTTATGGAAGAAAGAGGATGGCTCATTGAAAATAGAGTAAGGAAATAATGTATAGGAAACTATCGTAAATATGAAGACTTTATTATTTAAACAATTATACAATTAAAAAAAAGTGCATTTCCTTAAATATATAAAAGCATTTCCTTAGATATATAAAATTGGGATTATGAAGAGTCGTTTCTTAATAGAAATTTGTTAACAAGAAATTGGGTTCATTTGAGATTTGTGATATTTTTATGTTATGTTATAGTTTAGCATATAATGGTGGATAAGGAAGAAAATTTAAATGTGTAGTGTATTACAGATTAATGTTGTAAATGACTATATATATACAAAGTAAAATTAGAATTCATTCATAAGTTATTTGTAAATTTATTATATTCAAACTACATTTGTATTATTACTATATTATGAAGTAACTATGGCAGTTGGGGACGATACAAAAGCTACCACCCAAGAGGAGGAGCATTGCAAGGGGAGGTTAAAGGAAACTATTAACAATGAGGAGGTCTTCAAGAAGCAAAGATCCCGTATTTCTTGGCTTTTTGAAGGTGATAGGAACACCTTTTTCGTCCATAGATTAACTTCAAAGCACAAAAATGAAACACCATTACCTCCCTTGAAGAGGATGGAGGAAGGGCCTGTAAGAAGTAGGAGGATATGGGAAAACATGCAGTTGAGTTCTTCATGGATGCCTACTAAAGGGAGGACAAGAGGGATACCGATATAATTAAGAGAAGTATGCTCAATACTATCCCAACCGTGTTGGGGAATGAGGAAAATGATAAACTAAGGGAGAAAGTCTCAAAAGAAGAGGTGAAGAAAGTTGTGTTTTCTATGAAGGTCTTCAAGGCTCCGAGCTCGGATGGCTTCCTGTTGGCCTTATTTCAGCATTTCTAAGAAGTCATTAAAAATGAACTGGTTTGGGCCATTTAGGGACATGATCAAAACTAGGAAAATGCTAAGAAGGATCAATAAAACCTTTATTGTTCTTGTGCCTAAGATCTAGACACCCAAAAACATAAGGGATTTTAGACCAATCAACCTTTTCAATACTATTTATAAATTCTTCTCGAAGGTGTTGGTCAATAGTATTAAACCCTTTCTAGAAATGGTTATTAAGGGCCCACATAAGGGATTTGTCTTGGGTAGACAAATCATGGATGCTACCATTACCAACCATGAAATCATTCGCTCCATGGAAAAAAGTAGATGACTGGGCATGGCCCTTAAATTAGATATTTCAAAGGCCTGTGACAAAGTCAAATTGACTTTCCTTTATGATGTTTTAGAATAGGTGGGGTTCAGAAAGGATGTAGTGGATGGCATAGAAGTATGGTCGAAACTGCATAATATGAGGTGTTGCTCAATGGGACCCCTTCAGGTAACTTTCAAGTTGGCAGAGGCCTACAACAAGGTGACCCTTTATCCCCTTACCTTTTGATTATGGTGACATAAGTGTTCGGAAGGTCTATTTGCATGTGTTAGTAACCTCAAATGGAAATAACAATTACATGCAAACTTAAACAATATCAAGAAATAATAAATCACACAAAAGAGAACACAAGACACCAAAATTTAACACGGTTCACCCAAACCTTGGGCTATGTCCACAAAACAAAAAGTCCAATATTATTACAATCCAATGATTACAACCTAATTACAATCTATAATCCCTTACATCTCAATACTACCACAAGAAGCAATTTTTGCCTCAGATCTTATAAAACAATACCTAACCCTAAGCCCTTTTATACAAGTATTTTTGTTACTTTAGGGTTAAAATTAGTTGCAACATGTTGGCCATAAAATGTTGATAAAATAGCCCCACAATAGTTGAGAAATTATGGAGTATGTATAATTTCCCTTATCAATCACCACAATTTGACAATATCTCACTTGGGGACTGATCAAGCTCCACATTAAACAACAATCTCTCACTTGGATATTGATCTTGTACCTATGTTGCTACACCATGAGGCTCCCATTGGATCAAACCACCCTGGACTCTATTGTTTAATTATTTTGTTTAGTCTAGAAGACCAACTAAAGTTGAAGAGGAGTTCAACTTCTCCCTTGTCACTACCTTCGTAAACATATCTACTAGATTGTTATCTATATGTATCTTATCTAGCTTTAACTATCAATCATCCAAAACTAATCAAATAAAATGGTACCACAACTATATGTTTTTTGTCTTTGAATGCAGAGCATAATTCTTCGCAAGATGAATGACACTTTGACTATTTGTAAATAAATAATTATCCCACTAAGGGTGTCCCAATTCTTTTAGGAAGAACTGAAGCCATATTATCTCCTTGGTTGCCTCTATAGCAGCAACATACTCTACCTATGTAGTGGATAAATCATTAGCCTTCTACAATCGAGATACCCATCTCATTATTGCCCCACCAATAGTAAAAACATAACCTGTAGTACTCTGCCTAGTTTCAATATCCCCTACCAAATTTGAGTCAACATATCCCTATAAATTAGGAGTAGAGCCCCCAAAATGTAGACACTTACTGGATGTGCCTCTAAAGTATCTGAAAATCAATTTAACTGCATTCAAATGCTCAAGCCCTAGATGACTCATATACCTACTAATGACTCCCACTAAATGTGCAATATTTGGCCTTGTACATACCATAGCATACATCAAGCTTCCTATAGCTGAAGCATAAGGAACCTTGGACATGTTATTCTCCTCTTCTTATGCCTTTGGACACATTTCCTTAATCAACATCAAATGACAAAGCAAAGGTGTGCTGACAACTTTAGCATTCTCCATAGAAAAATGTTGCAATACCTTCACAATATAATCAACCTGAGATAATGTCAATTTTTTGTTCTTCCTATCTCTGCAAATCTTCATACCAAGGATTTTCTTTTCTGCCCCCAAGTCCTTCATAGCAAATGCATGTTCTAACTAACATTTTAGCCACTTAATGTGATCCATGTTAGACCTAGCTATAAGCATATCATCAACATATAAACATAACATAATGTATTTTTCATCATCCAACCTCTTAAAATAAATACAATGATCTGAATTACACCTATTATATCCATGATCATGCATAAAATTGTCAAATTTTAGATACCATTGACGATGTGCTTGCTTCAAGCCATATAAAATTTTCTTCAATCTGCACACTAAGTTCTCCTTACCTTTGACATCAAATCCCTGTGGTTGTGTCATATATATCTCTTCATCCAAATCATCATGAAGAAAGGTTGTTTTAACATCAAACTGCTCCAAATGAAAATCTTCAGTAGCCACAATACTTAAAGTGGTGTGATTAGAAGTCATTTTTACAACAGGAGAGAAAATCTCATCAAAATCAATGCCCTTTTTTTGTGAAAATCCTTTTACAACTAACTTGGCTTTAAATATTTTCTTAACTCCATCCTCTTTTTTCAACCTATAAACCCATTTATTATGTAAATCTCGTTTACCTGTAGGCAACTTGCATAAATCCCAAGTCTTATTTTTTAGCAAGGAGTCCAATTCATCTACCATTGCAGACTCCCACTGAATCTTAGTATCCACCTGCATAACTTCATCATAACATTTAGGTTCACTAGCATCAGTAAGTAAAATATAATACAAAGAAGGACAAAATATTTGTGGAAGTCTACTTAGCCTTGTTGATCGTCTAACATTCATTGGTGTGTGTGGTATTTGTTTTTGTGGTTGTTGCAAATCATGAGGAATTGTTGGAACATCATCTATTGGAGTATTATCTAACACTACATAATCGTCTTTTTTTTCCTCATGTTGCTGCAATAGATCTTTGTACAACATTTTCTCATTGAATATGACATCCTTTCTTCTTACAATTTTACAATTTTCAAAATCCCAAAGCCTATAACCAAATTAACCAATGTCATATCCAAAAAATAAACATTTCTTTGACTTAGCTTCTAGCTTGGTTCTATTTTCAAAATGTATATGAGAAAATGCTTTACAATTGAAGGTTTTGATAAAAGAGTTGAACTTGCAATCTTACCAATCCATGCTTCCTCTAAAATACCACAACCCAAAGGAGTAGAGGGACCTCTATTAATCAAGTATACAATAGTATTAATAGCCTCTTCCCACATGTTTAAGGGCAACCCTGCATGCAACCTCATGCTCCTTGCACACTCCATTATAGTCCTATTCATCCATTCAACCACTCCATCTTCCTATGGAGTCCTTGGAACAATTTTCTATCTAAAAATACCATTAGTAGAGCAATAATCTTCAAATTCATGACTACAATACTCACCACCATTATCAGATCTAAGACATTTTAATTTCTTACAAGTCTCATTTTCAACTGGAAGCATTTCCATTTCTTAAAAGTTTGAAATACATCAAATTTTTGTCTAATAAAATAAACCCATACTTTTCTAGTTGCATCATCAATAAATGTAACATAATAATGAGAGCCACTAAGGGAAGATACCTGAGCTGGTCCCCATACATTTGTATGCACAAGCTCTAATCTCTTACTTTTTTGTTTCTTCCCACTCTTCACAAAACTCAACCTCTTTTGTTTTCCATACACATAACTTTCATAGAAATCCATATTAACACATTTCATAGTACTCTCATACCTTTCTCCTTCATGTGCCAAAGTTTTTTGTGTCATAGTGTTGTATCAGAATCTACAACAACTAATCGTTCTCCCTACTCAACTACAAAAAATATTCTTGAACATTCATTTTTCTCTGAAACAACAAAAGTAGGAGGATCAATATGACCTATACAAAGATATAAGGTGCGTACTTTCACACCTTTTTCTACTACAAGAAAAACTTTTGAAACCTTCCAATTTTTATCATTAAAAATAACTACACAACCCTCATCACTGAGTTGCCTTTCTGAAATTAAATTCCTACTCAACCTTTGAACATGTATTACCTCATGTAATAGCCAATGATTCTCATTCTGCAACTTAATCTTAACCTTTCCCATTCCAATAATCTGATAGGGTTCATTATCCTCCAAATAAACAAGCCCAAAATCCCTTTGGACATAATCAACAAAATAACCTCTATGAGGTGTAGCATGAAATGAAGCACTAGAATCTAAAACCCATGAATCATCAACACTTTGTAAAGAAAGAAGCAAAGCATCCTCTTCAGATTTGTTACTTACCACATTTTCCTCCTTGTTTCCTTTTGGTTTATCTCCTTCATTTTTCTTTCAAGTCCAATAATCTTTCTTCTTATTCCCTAGTTTCCTACAATACCAATAGTCATTTGGTGCTCTCGATTAAGACCTCTTTCCCTTTGACTTTCCTCTTGATTTTTCATGATTTCCATAATTGTTTCCTCTCATTCATTCTGCCTCTACTTTGTGTGTTCAAAACACTTCCTGATGTAGATCCACCTAAGGTTTTCCTACAAGTTTCCTCACTCAAAATAACACCAATCACATCATCAAAATTTTGGATATTAGATCCAGAAACAAAGTTACTCACAACCATTACCAAGTCATTCCAGCTTTTAGGCAAAGAACACAAAATCAAGAGAGCCCTAATTTCTTCATCAAAATTAATACCCATAGAAGATAACTAACTAGTAACAATATTAAACTCATTCAAATGTTCTGCATTAGATCCACCTTCTACCATCTTCATATTAAATAAGTGCTTTATGAGAAATACCTTATTTGAAGTGAAGGGCTTTTCATATGATTTTGCTAGGGTTTGCATCAACTCTTCTGTCATCTTTTCTTTTTTAATGTTAAATGTCACTGATGGTGCTAAGCATAGTCAAATTATTCCAAGTTCCTTCTTGTCTAAAATATTTTAGTCCTCATTTGTCATAGCTCCTTGTTTCTTGGATTTTCCTTCCAACAACTTCAATAAGTCCTTATGATAAAGATAGTCCTCCATTTGCATTTCCCATAACTGAATTTTTTGCCCATTCAACTTATACACCTTCAAATTACCCTCATCTACCATTGCTCCCACTCAACTGTGAGACTTTCTTATAGATGATAATTAAAAAATAGCCTCGTT
This sequence comes from Cupressus sempervirens, assembly GCA_028749045.1. NCBI lineage: Eukaryota > Viridiplantae > Streptophyta > Pinopsida > Cupressales > Cupressaceae > Cupressus > Cupressus sempervirens. The sequence continues at coordinate 48,345,882 of CM053787.1, forward strand.
TTGATACCACTTGTTAGGATTAACCTCAGAAAAAAAAACAATTACATGCAAATATAAACAATATCAGAAAATAATAAATCGCACATAAGAGAACACAAGACACTCATATTTAACATGGTTCACCCAAACCCTAGGCTACGTCTACCAAACAACAAATTCAATATTATTATGATCCAATGATTACAACTTGATTTCAATCCGTAATCCCTTACAACTCAATACCACCACAAGAAGCAATTTTCGCATCACACCTTATTAAATAATCCCTAACCCTAAGCCATTTTTATGCAAGTATTTTTTTTTGATTTAGGGCTAAAATTAGTTACAACATGTCAACCATAAAATGTTGATAAAATAGCCCCAAATTTTTTCCCCACTGAGGAATTATAGAGTATGTACCATACTTTCATGATCAGTCACCACAATCTAACAACATGTTGGCAAAGTTAGATGACATAAAAGCAATCCAACCCAATACTACACTACCTCCTAATGTTATACAACAATTCATGGACAACGCTTCTTTTTGGTGAATCCTCTATCCTAGAGGCTAGAGCTTGGAGGAATCTACTCACTAACTATGAGGATTATTAAGGTTAGCAAATTAACCTGGTAAAAAGTAAGGTCTATTTTTTAACACTCCTGAAGTCTTGCAAGTTAAGATTAAAAATATCCTAGGATGTCACTCTGCAAACCTCCCAGACACCTACCTGGGTGTCTCACTGACGATCAAGGATGTTTTTACCACCTTTTGGAACACTGTACTAGAAAGGATGCAAAAGAAGCTTTCTAGGTGGAAAGGTAAAATAATAAGAAATGTGGGGAAACTCCAACTATATATCTATCTACTTTCTTTCCATTTTCAAGATTAATCAGAATATTGCTGAAAAACTCAAAAAATTGCAAAGGAACTTCCTATGGTTAGGTACGAAGGAGAGAAACAAGTTGAACATTATGAATTGGGAGACTATTTCTAAACCCAAAGAGAAAGGGGGGTTATGAATAAGAAGAATTATTGATCTGAATAAAGCACTACGCATCAAAATGGGGTGGAGATTGTTGTAAAACAAGACTAGCTAGGGGAGAATCATGAGGGCTAACTACCTTTCCAAAACCCATTTCAAATATAACCTCCTCAATAATGACCTCCCAAGTGGCTCTAAGGTTTAGAATAGCATCCTTAAGAATAGGTCCCTTCTGAGGAAAGGGATGAGATGGTTGGTGAAAAATGGTAAATGAATAGGATTCTGGGAGGACAATTGGCTAGGGGGGAGACTACTAATCTATAGAAAGTTTAGCGATCTACAAGAACCTTTAAAAATAATGGTGGGAGAGCACATGGCTGACTATATTGGTGTCCAAAGAAAATGGAAACACCTAATCACTGCTAATATTCCTAATAGAGAGGACCCCCTAGTTAAAGAATTGGAGGAACTGATAAGCTACCACAAATTCTCCTTACATGCTCTGCCTAAGAAGGTGGTTTGGGATAGAAGGACTAATTGTCAGTTCTTAGTTAATTCTAGCTATCACCTTATATTTGAAAAGGATCAGACCTCCATCAGTTGGAATAATCACTTTCTATCAAAAGTCAATTTCTTCTAATTGATAGTCATGCATGACAGGATCTTAATAACTAACAACCTAAGGAGAATAGATGTTATCTCTACAAGGAGGAAGAGGAAAGCATAGTGCACCTCTTTCTTCAATGCCCCTATACTTTAAGGGTTTGGTCCTACATTTGGAGAAATTTTTCATTGGATTGGGTCATGAATAGAGGAATGGAATAATTTGTGGAGAATTGGAATTGTCCCTTCTACAACCCCCAACTCAAAATCCTTTGGAATATCCTCCCCCCACACATTTGTTGGGGTGTCTAGAAGGAGAGGAATAATCAGGCCTTTAGGGATAAAGAAATGGGGTAGTAGGTAGTAGGAGAGATATTAAACAATCTTGTTATAGAGAATGTTATGGTGGCCAAGTACAAAGCTCCACAGGAACTCTCGAACATGAAGGATGGGGAGATTTCTAGAAATTGGAACATTCTCCCCAACTTCTAACACTTTGACAACTCAAAAATTTTAGCAAGAAGAAGTACCCATTGGATCCCTCCAACAATGTCTACTATCAAGCTCAACTTTGATGGGGTGGTGAGAGAAGTTTTGGAAGCCACTAGAGGTGTGCTCCAAAATACTAGGGGAGAAATGTTGTTATCCTACTCGAGGAATTTTGGACAAGGAATTAAAAATGTGGCAAAGGCCACTACCTTCCTTTGGGGTCTTAAATTTTCCATGGAGATGAAGGTTAGGAAATTAGCCATAGAAGGTGATTCTAAACTTAACATTGACTTTGTCCAAGGGTGTGCTCAACTGGGTTGGTCTTTACATTGCACAATGGGGGACATTTGACAATTCCTAATGGCCCTTGTTCAATATGAGTTACAACACACTTTTAGGGAAGTCAATGTGGTGGTAAATTCTATGGCAGGCTTGGGATTTGAATTGGATAGCCTAAAATGATGGACAAGTATTGAAATTCTACCAACTTACATAAATTCCCTCATAAGTAGGGAAAGGACCCCTCTGACTATGTTTGATGTCTACCCGAATTTGGAGAACTTGTATTTTTGGTGGCTTTGCTAATAATATGATGGTTAGGTTCATCTTAAATATGACAAGACATTTAGCAAGGATCAATTATGTGGATTTCATCATGCAAGGGCATAGGAAAAGGAAAGAGATTAATAACCCCAACTTTTAAAAAAGAACCATCATTTTTTTTTTTGGTATGGGATGATTACAAAAAAGTCATCATTATTATTACCATCCGATCATTCAAGTATTATGCTTGGATCATTTACACTCCCCGCAATGATGTTTTAAGATGGCTTGACCATTCTATATATTACATCCTAGTGAAGTGTAAGGCAAAAGCCATTTTAACCACTAGACACACCATTTTAAGCCCTCTTTCTATGATTTCCCAGGTGGTGTTTTTCTTGCAAATGAAAATTACTAAACTTGTGGAAAGTGATATTGTTAAGGAGAAAGTTTTCATGGGTGGGGAACTTAACAGATTGGAGCCCACGAAGATGGAGGATTTCTCCAAAAGGAAGAAAAGTTGGATAATGTTAAAGGAAGGGGGGTTTTTCCCATACATGCAAGTCATAGTTGGCTATGATGAGAATTATTCTCAATAATTCATCACCAGTTGGAAGGATAGAAGGCTCAAAATAAATGGTATCACCTTTTAGGTGAATAAGGAGACCATAGCTATGGTGATGACCCTTGACATAATTGGCAAGAAGTGGCAGAAGATCATGAAGGCGATGTATGAAGCTAGTCGATCTAGTTTTTTCAAAGGTCATGAAGCCCCAGAAAAGTATCATAGTGGTTTTTGGAGGGATAACTTACCGAAGCCCTAGGATGACATGTGCCTAGTCATAATGAAGCATCTCACCCTAGAGGGTAGATATGGTGTTTATTATTTTTACCATTTCCCTTTGCTTAATCACTTTCATAACAGGGAGTTAGTTTGCATTCCCTTTTTTCTAATGCATGCCCTAGAAGATATGGTTATGGATGTTAGGGAGAGAAAAAAAGGAAGGGGTTGATTTCACCATTTTTTACCAAGGGATCATGTTTCATTTATTTTAGTTCCATCTAGCCCTTTTCCCTCCCAGAGTCACAACCATTGATTATATCCTCCCCACTAGTGTCCCTCTCCATCTTGAGTTTGTAGGTGGTAGCCATGCCTCTACTCCACAACCCTCACCATGCCAAACCTTGTTCAAGAGCAGGCAAAAAAAACCTTGGTTTTGGAGTTGACTACCAAGAAAAATGTTTAAAGTGAAAAAGAGGTTGGAGGTTTAGATTGGGGACTCGTATGATGAGTGTTGTAGGAACAAAAGAAGATCAGGTAGGCTTGCTAAGACCAAGGGTAGATTTAAAAAAATGGTTAGACACTCTCAAGAGGAGGAGGAAGAGACTAATTCAAAGGAGAGTGCTAAGATCTTGGGGGATGATAAGGAGAAGTTGAAGGAGGATACTGATAAAAAAGAGGAGGTGAAGTGGAATGACACTATTGATGACACCTAGGATTTTAAGGAAAAAAACCCTACCAAGGACCCTTCCCAAGATCCCACTCATATTTCTACCACTTTCACCCTGTTATCTTCTACTAACTAGACATACCCCAAGTTTGAAAAAGTCTCCCTTGACACTATTTATTCCCTTGTAAGGCCTGATGGTTTGGAAATCTTAAGGGCTACCATTGATGCTCTAGATGTGCAGGATAAGAGGAAGTCTCCTATGAATTGTACCAAAGAACTAAGTATAGGAATTGTGAAGGAGGTGGTTGTTACTCCCAAAGACCTCTAGGAACTAAAGGACCAGTATCAAGTACTGGAGGAAGGGTTCACCATCTTCTCCAAATTCACTCTAAAGGTGACCCATGCGGCAACAACCACCCTCCAATTATTGGCTTACAAGAAGGAGGAGGAAGGCCTTGGTAAAGATGATTCAAAACTACTCTACAATTTCCTTGTGGAGGACTAGGCTAAGGTTCTACTGGCTAAGAAAGGCAAGAAGAAAGATGCCAGTTAGTGGCCCTTTGAGTGCCTAGTGTTTTTTGTTTATCTGTTGGTTGTTTCTTTCTATCTAGTTTAGATGGTTTTGGTTTTTTTGTGGAGCTTGGTTTGGGTTGTGGGTGGTATGATGCACTGACCACCTACATGCCTTTTGTTAATCTATTAAAGTTTGTTAGTTTTAAGAACATGAACTCTAGTACCTTTATTTTACTTTTGTTTTTTATGTAATTCATTAAGGGGACTACTTCATTTTTTGCTGGTAGTTTCACTAGTGTTGTATAGGGCCAGCCCCCTTTTTTTGCCTTTTATTATATCAAAAACATTCAAATCATAATAATTTCATATTTTTTAAATCTGTTATTTATAAGAGCTAAAACAAGTATTGACTAGCGATTGCACCCTAGGCTAGAATGGGTACACTGAAGTAATTTTTAGTGGGTTGCTTTTTGAATTACAGAAAGTAGTAAGTCCTTCATGTGATATGCTTATATCAATTTGTTTTTGGGAATATGTAAATAGTAACCAATAACAATCAACTTTATAATACTTTGTAGTTAAACCTCTAAATATCTTTTTTTGGATTATCCAAAACTTATTGGCTATTTTATAGTTTATATAATATAGAGTACATATTCCTAATGCATGTCGCATAGCACTTAAGCCTCATATTTATGTAATTATATATACCATCCATTTGTCAAAAGTATAGATGCAATGTAACTATAGTCATTCATCATAATTGACCAATGCCTATATTTTTTCTACTCAAGTTTCCATATAAAAGTTGTCTAAAAGAAAGAAAGGCCCAATCAAAGAAAAAACTAAATGGATTGCCAAGGAAACGGATCAAATAAGATAAAAACCATGAGAAGTAGGGGACATGTGTGAGAATAAACAATAGTAGGGTTCAAGAAATAGAAGACAACAACAACTTATCTAAAAATGGCAATTGAACATAATTTCTCAGAATACATAGAAGGTACTTGTAATTTTAGTTATGGAATGTTCTCTAGAGTAAGCTCTTTTGTATACATCCAGTTACTCTATGTTATTTTGAGAAGTAGTGGGTTTGAACATTTCAAACTAGTAGAAATGCTTGATTGTACGATGTTGGACACCTCAATGGCCTATCACAAGATTTAGTTTTGGATAGAACATGCAATTGGTTTGGGTCCATGTAGGCACTTGGTCTCAAACAATTATTCTCAGTCATTCATGTAGTGGAAATATTAAATAAGTGCCTTGTGGTCTCCATCTTTGCATAATTTGTTGATTCCATTGGGTGTTTGATTCGAATGTAAATTGTAGATGATGGATGCAAAAATGGTAGTGCAAGTCCTATGGACCAATGATATTGGCCTACGACATGTGAAGCATCTTTTCCAACCACATTTGTCTCGTTCTTTATATGAGACTAGTATACTCAGGTTCTGATATTATTAAGGTTGGTTGGAACCATAGCTCGCTTGGTACATGATGTATGTATGGTTGGCTTCATGTTTCAAACATCACCATTGTTGAAGCATATGGATCTTTGTAGAAGTGGATAAAATTTTGCATTGGTGGTATCTTGTATGAAATTAGTCTCTTTTGTTGTAGGGGCCATTTTGCAGCTATTCCAATAGATATTTCTTCTTAGTGGATATTGTGGAGGCTCACATGTTCAGAGAAGTTGTTGACTATATGTGTGAAGAAGATGTTGATTATGATTGTCCTTCTTTGCAAAAACATTTATGTAAACCAAAAATCTAATTAACATAATAATAAGATATGCCATTGGATTTATTTTTTGAAACTTAGATATACATAGCATGATGATTTACAAAATATTAAAAATTTTACAATAAATTTATACAATATACAATATATAATATAGAAAAAAATTAAATAATTATATATAATTAATTTTATATAAATTAAATGTAAATAACATTTATACATTTTAAAATATATACTAGCACTTGCCATATAGGAGGTGCAAGGGAAGTTGATAGCCAATTTTGGATTTGATGATTTTGATAATTGTTAACTTATTAAGAGTTTGGATCCCTTTAAAAAAAATCCATGATTGAATTAATTAACTTTCATTTTTAAATCTAATTTTTTGTTGTGTGGTCAATATGTAAACATTGACTCATTGGTCAAATTCTAGATGTTGGAGTGTTTTTTTAATCTTTGAATTGAATTGATGTTGTTATTTTAAGTTGTACAACTTTGAAGGAAACATTATTATATAACTAGGATGAGATTTCTTTTTTTGCAATTATAATGTTTTGTAAAGTTTTTGAAAGGTATTATTTTGGATTGTGATATTTATTTTGTTTACATCTCCAATTAGTAAACATTAATTTAATATCAATGCATTTGTCATAGTATTTGGAATATAATTTTATACTTATAATATTTTAACACAACATTGTATGTTATCATCAAATATAAATCCAAATATATTTTTTATTAGCGACTAGATTATGCAATAACCCTAAATCTTAAAGTAATAATGTGTATTTATTTTAATTGAACACACATAATATTTGTCATTATGCAATAAGAAGTTTGTGAACAATTGTATCGTAATGAGTTGTTGTACCCAATCATTGTAGAATGTGTCAACTAAGACTACATCTTTTAGATTTACACAATTTTTTTCTTACATATTTGTGCATCCACAAGTATTAAATGAAGAAACACACTACAAAAACAAGGACAATAAGAAGTAAAACTGCTCATTATTCTTGCTCCAATAGGAATAGATACATTTGTACAATGTATCAATTAAGACTACATTTTTTGGATTCACACAATCTCTTTTTTATTACATATTTGTGGAACCCCAAGGCTTGGATGGAGAAATACGAGGTGAAAGGTATGGGCAAGTGTGGGAAGAAAGAAGTACCTACAATAATGGAAAGTCAAGAAAGTTCAAGAATTGTGGCATAGAATAAAAAGCTAAATGGTTGTAGAAATAAGGGGAAGAGTATTATGTTAACTACAATGCACAATATTTGGCAATCCCAATGTGTAAGATTAGTAATGACATTATCAAGCTAAAAATGCATAGATCAAGTGGAAGATTGTATATGTCATTCCATCAAAGGAGTTGAATTGAGCATTCATTATGGTGTGTGAATGTGAATTAAACATTCCTCTTTGCAAAGAGCATAGTTTGAAATTTGTTGTCATAGTAAGCTATATAGTTTGGTCACTCCTAATATCAAACCATATAGTGTATCGTTGCCACAAAGGCATTTGTAGGGTCAAGGATGATGTTGTCACAGTTTTTACGTGGTATTCCTCTACTGCCAGTCTAGTGTTCCATAATTTTCTCAACCTTTCCTTTTTTAGTTAGTTTTCTTATAGAAATGTAGAAATTGAAGTCATTTATAGGTTAAAACCCATTATTTTGTTAAGGAATGACCTTTTGATTTTTCACATAGTATGATTTTGTAGATCAACAACACACTAACTCATATAATAATTTACTGTATATTTCTCTGAAGATGTAATGAATGATGCTCATTCAATTTTATGTATCACATAATAAGTCTACTCAAATGGTGTATGATTTTTCAAGCCAACAATGTCAAACAAAATCCTATGTCATAAACAATCTAAGAAAGGACACTTCTTTGTTATGCATAGCTTGGAGGAAGGATTAATTGTGCACATTTTAAAGATAATCCAATGCCCAATTTGGGTATGAAGGAAGAGATTTGTGTCCTTATGTACATTCTATTGGTGTATGTGGATTAATCCATCAATTGATTTGTAATAAGACAAGATTTTGTACATGTTGGATGACTTTGTGAAATATAATTGTAGGGAATATTGCAATAGTAAAAATTTTATTTTGTAACCTAATTTGTGAATAAATTCAATGGGTTATTTGTCATAGAATCAACTTTTCCAACTCATATCCATTTAATCCACCAATGACAAGCAAGATTTTTTCTCCTATTTGGTGATGCCTTCATTTCATCAATCTTGTTCAAATTATCATATTTTTAAAAATTAATGGAAACTATTAGAAACTATATATGCACATACTAAATAGAGATTAATGTGGTTGTATATTTACTATTTTTTTCTCAAGAAGAAAACTATACCTTCTATGCTTTTAGTTTTGGGATATTTTTGAGCTTGTACGACCATGCCAAATGATGTTGAATTATGGGAGAGCTCACTTCTTTCAATTTTTTCTCTTTCCTTTTTTTGTAAGTTGTGTCAAACTATACCTAAATTGGTAACAAACAAATTCTATTATAATTTTTTTTAAAATAAATTTGTAGTAGACATTTATGTGTAATGGTCCATATAGACCTCTCTTTTTGAAGGTAAAGAGTAGATCTCTAGTATTTCCCAATTTTTAAAATTTAATATAGAGGAGATTAAAATTAGTAGGTGATTAGCAATAGTAACTATTAGGTAATAAAGATGCCAAAAATATTCAATCATTTTAGTACAATATTTTTCCTTCCTAGGAAACCATTTGTATGCTACCTTTGTCTCCTTCAATATGTTGTATTTGGTTCGAGTAGGCTATTTTAAACATGGGATCATTTCATTTGGTATCCCATTATTCTAGGCATGCCTTATTGTATTGTTGGTTATTTCCTTAATTTCATTGGTCACCTCATTCTTCTCATGAAATGATTACTTTGGCTAAATGAGAGTGCATAGTTACCTAATCTAGAAGAGCTTGTACTTGGTATTTTATTTGTATTAGTCACGATTAGGTAATAAAGAATAATCTAATACAATCTTGTCGATATGAATTTTTCTGAACTAATTTGCATAAATGACTTACCTTTTTTTGTATGGAAATTGTAGGAGATATTTTTTTCTATAGATGTGTTGTTTTAGTCATTTATTAGTTTGAATTCTTGTTGATAATAGTGTGATGGTTCTATCTAAAATTGTTATACAATTCTTCTCAGATAGATGGCACAGTGGTTCCTTATCATTTAACTTTATCCATATTGTTTATGATCCAATCACCTTTAGGATGTGTTAGAGATGTTATAGTGGTCATTCTAGAAGACATACAATTGTTAGCAGTCAACATTCTTTAACTTTGACATATTCTCTTTGTAATGTAAGCCATTTCAATTTTTTTGTTATAGTAAAAATCAATGTAACTAGTTGGTAACTATTTATTTCAAAGACCTAGTAAATTTTGTAAATTATTTCCTACATTAAATTAAAAATTAAAAATGACTAATTCATTTTTTAGATATATTAAATAGAGAATAACATATAAAGGGAAAAAAACCTATTTTTATGGGGGAGGAGGTATGTAAATCTTCACCATCCCCAATTCTTCTTGTTTGAGAGTAGATCCGTAGATAGTAAAATGTACTATTTGTCAAATTGTAATGCTCATAATAGATATTAATTAAGTATTGATTATGATTTTATTATTGTGAATAATATAAATATTATTGGTCATACATTTCCTTTCTATTTTGAGAGAAATTTCAGATGAGCCTCTTCTTTTTCCTTAAAACGTTGTATGGATTCTTTTTCATTTTGGGATATCAATCAAAAGGGAATGGTGGTTGTATCTATAGTACCTGATATACTACGATAAAGGTGAAGCCTTGGCATTCAACTTTAACAATACCAAGTATTGCCTTCTTGAGTGTCAAGTCTTGTGATTTGTGTATAATGAGAGCCCACGCCATTGATAGTGGAATTTTCCTATGATGCTATCATGCTATAGGTTGTATTCATATTATTTTTGGGTTTTTTAATCCCATAATGGACAATTATAGTTGTCAAATTTTATAGTCATATATGTTGGTAATTCTAGTGATTTTGATCATGTGTAGTAGACAATATCTTTGACTTCTCCAAGTGACCCATTTACAAGGCTAACTTGGATCCATATGTTTGCCATTACCATTACATGTTGATATTTCCTTACTAATACTTCTTGGGCTGGTTTATTGACATTATCAATATTACCTAATTTATGTTATGTGTTTACTACAAGACTTAGCACAACGGGTACATTTAGTTGTTGCAACTTTTTTCTAGTGCTATTGTTACAAATTCATTTGTTTGGAATAAGTGAATGGATGGGTCAATATCTTCTTGTTCAATTTTTGTTAGGTCCTTGTTTTTTTCTTTTCATTAAAAATTCTCAATCCAGTTGTTTTGGTTCCACATTGCATATATTTTGTAAGGTTTCTCAAAATTACACTTGGCATTTGATTCCTACCTTCTTGTTTGTATATATATTGTAATGTTACAATTATATTAAATTTGTGGCATAGATTTTTTTTAGTTTTATGATATGAATAGATTTATTTGTCCATCATAGGTAGTAGTTGTGTGAAATCACCTAAGAGTGTGATACTAATTCCCTTCAAGCAAAGATGTTGATTTTAGGGTATTGCTTCATGGAACCTAGTATAAATTTTTAGAAGCATCTTTCACCCAATGAATCTCATCTCATCAATGAGAATGTATCTTATATTTTTCATCTCTTCTTGGAGAGATGTTAATGGTTGTCCTTGGAGAGGATGCATATCTTTGATTGGAATCTTTAGGGCTACATGCATTGTTGAGACTTGTAAATTAAACACAACTACTCTTGTTGGAGAAAGAATAAAGGGTGGGTTTACATCTTGGTTTCTTTCACTTTGTAGTGCATTTCTTATGTAGTTGATGAGATAGGATTTCTCAATTTGCATTGTTCCTTCTATGACCATATATATTTTTTTAATAATACAAATCAGATTTTTTCTAATCACATATCTTATTCGAACAACAAGATCATACAAATTTTCTCTTAAAACTCAGATCTAAATCCTTTGATCTATTGACAATTAGTTAAGGATCAAGATTAATGGAATTTAGATGAGTATTCTCCTATAAGAAAGGATGTTTTAAAAATGGGGATACACTAAAAGTGGTAGAGGTTATTCGTGTGTTAACATTTATCTGGAAATCTAAATCAAACAAGAAAGATCTATAAAGTCTAGAAAATAGTCTTAGACAATTAGAATAATTTAAGATAATCAGGACTATCTTAAATTTAAATCTTTCCAAAAAAGGAGACACTAATCCTTTTTAGTGTAAATAATTAATTATTATTACACTTTTCTTAAGCTTACTTAGGTTAAATGCATTATTTTACTAGTTGTCATGTAGACATGTAGGAGTATGCGTACTCATATGAGATGTCTTATTGACAACACAAGAGTTAGCAACTCATTTTAGCACATGGTGTCTACAACAGAAGAGTTTTCATATTCATCTGAGTTGTCATGTAGACAACACAGTTGTTCACACTCCAATTAAGCAGATGGTGTCTACAACATCTTTTTATGTGATACACCTATGTAAGCTTATCCTCTCATCATTGCACAAACTCCTATGATCAATGGAGGATAATCCACTTTCAGTGGATGTGCTTAGTTGTGAGGCTTATCACTTTGCTAACTCCTTGTCATTCTAGAGGCCTTTATATATATAGGCACTTCTAGTGTACCTCAACATCAATTTTTTCTCATATTGTTATTATGATCCTACATCATTTGGTCCATATTGTGCTTTATTCTTGAGCTTCTTGATCTTGGCATCATTTTTCCCTAAGGAAAATTCTTACATGGTATCAAAGCCATAGGAGCATCATTTCATATCCATTGGAGACTATTTTTGCTTCACCTCTCAAAGGACCTCAATTTAAATCCAAAGAATCTACAGCTATTGGGAGTGTCTAGAGACAAAGCAGACCTCACCATTGCATTCAAAGTGTCAATTCAATGAATTTTGACTATAAATTTGCCTACCCAAGGCCATAATCAAATTTGAGGAAAATTGTTTTCGCAAACTAGAACCTAAAGGCCCGATTTGCAAAATTGGTATGATCTCTTCAAATTTGTGCAACTAATTTTTGTAAGAATTTGCATTACAAAAAAATTTACCCAAGATCAAGGAACTCAAGCACAAGCACAAGAATATACCAAAAGAGTATGATCAGAATAACAAGATAGTATTCAATTGATGTATCAAGTACACTAGGAGTGCCTGCATATAAAGGCCTCTGGAATGCTTCTAGAATGCCTAGGAGTCATCACATTGATAAGTCTTACAACCAAGCACATGTCCACCAAGAGTGGATTATCCTCCATTAGGCATAGGAATAAGTGCAATGATGAGAGGATAAGCCTACAAATGTGTAGCGCACAAAATTATGTTGTAGACACCATGTGCTAAAATAAGAGTGCTAATAATTGTGTTGTCTACATGACAACTTAGTTAATTATGCAAACTCCAGTGTTGTAGACACCATGTGCTAAATTAGAGTTTCTTACTTCTGTGTTGTCAACAAGACAACTCATAAAAGTACACAAACTCCTAAGTGTCTCACTAAAAAATAATAAAATAATGCATTGACCTAGGTAAACTTAAGTAAATACTTATTTACGCCAACACCCCTCCTTAAGTGCAACTTAGGGGAATGCACTTAAGCTTACGAAGGATAGAATAAATATGAATGATGGATCCCATCTACTAAGCCATGTTAGGTACCCATGTACAAAATGCAATGCAATCTCTCATAAAGCAAAGAAAGAGGGAAAACCTCATGGGAAAAACCCTCCCCCAAAAAGAGAGATGAATAGACAAGATGCATGGATGGATGGAGTAATCAAGACCCCCCAATTATGAAATACATCAACTATATACAATAGAGAAGTATGAGAAGAACACAATCATAAAAGAGGAAAAGTTCCTCCCCACAAGAGAGAAGAAGTAGAAGAAAGGAGACAAGGTATCCCCCCCAATGTAGAGTGCCAATCAGTGATAGTTGCTCCAATGTAGAAGCTGATCCATGATTACTTAATAATGTTCCTCTCCTTTGGAAGAAAAAATATCATAGGTACCAATGAGATGCTTCCCCAATGTGTAGAAAGAATCTCGAAGATGAATGGTGTCTCTGAAACCTGCTCAACTATCCCTAGGTCGATACTGATAGTTGCCCCTTCTAACACTGCTGAAAAGAACAATGTTAGATCTAGCAAAGATGGATGTAGAACATATCCCAAAGAACCATGTGTCTCATCAAATGATAAAGAGATCTCGTGCAACTATTGTACATAAGGATCCACAATCATGTCAAACTGTGAAGACTGATCATGTAGAGAATGGACAGGAGGGTCAAAGTGAGCCCTCACAACAATTGAAGAAGGATCTTCTTCATCATAGAGAAGATGTATATCATCAATAATGTCTCCCAAATCTACTATGTATGGCTCCACAAACAAACCTAAAATGTCTTCTATGTAGTCATCCACTGATGTTGGATGTGGAAGACAAGGTGTACCCTACTATTCTAATAGACATATCACTGTAGCAATGTATGCATGTGGAATGCAATGATGTTGTGACATTATGCGGTAACTATCAATAGGATCCCACATATCTAAATTCATTGAATCACTATTGCTATTGTCACTATCAGTTTCCACTATGTATGAAGTGTAGAGAGTATTAGAGGATAAGCTAGGTGAACTTTCCTCAAAGTGAACATTTCTCTCTATGAATATCTCATGAGTCTTAGGATCTATAAGTTGATATGCCTTAGTACTATCTTCATATCCAATGAAAGTACAAGGCCTTGGTGGTGCTGCCTTGCATTCCTTGGAAGATATGTTTTCCCATGCTAGACAACCAAAGACTCTGAAGTGTTTCACAACTAGTTTTCTACTACACCATGCCTCAAAAGGAGTCTTTACAACTAAGGCTTTATGAGGAGAACTATTAAGTATGTGATTGGCATTTCTGATAGCTTCGAATTCAAGTGATGGATCAAGAGACTTTTCTTGAGTCATGGAACTTGCTATGGTCTTAAGAGTTCTAATCCTCATTTCTAAAACACTTGTCTTTTGCAGACTAAATGCTGGTAGATTTTGATGATCAATACCCTCAAGTTTACAAAAGTCTCTAAGTCTTGAGTTCACATATCTACTTCCATTGTCCATACGAAGACCCTTCATGGCTTTCCTTGATTTCTTTTCAACATGACTCTTGAAGGCTAGAAACATGTCAAACACTTCATTCTTGTGATCAAGAAAGTAGACCTATGTGTAGCATGATAAGTCATCAATGAAAATGAGGATGTAGCAACCCTTGCTAACTATGTCACTACAAAAGGACATACTAGAACCATGTGAACTAACTGAAGAATAATTGATGCTCTACAAGACTTCCCTTTATCAAACTTCTCCTCTAGATGCATATCCACTAAACAAGTTGAACATTCACCCTTAGAAAAGTTGATTATAGGTAGACCTTTGACTATATTATTTGGGCAAAGTTAATGAAGATAGCAGAAGGAAAGATGAGCTCATGCCATAATGTACTTTGTGAATGAGATTGAGTCAACAAGGCATGTGAAGGAGACTTAGGCACAAAGTGGGAAAAAGAATAAAGACTTTTGTGATTATTGGCTTTACCCACTACAACCAATGAATCATCTTT
Organism: Cupressus sempervirens; assembly: GCA_028749045.1. Lineage (NCBI taxonomy): Eukaryota > Viridiplantae > Streptophyta > Pinopsida > Cupressales > Cupressaceae > Cupressus > Cupressus sempervirens. The sequence goes on from CM053787.1 coordinate 48,360,961, forward strand.
AAGATTGCGCACCATTACTGAATCAAGAAGGAAGTAAACTTTATTTCCATCTCCATAGTGAGTGATTTGGTAGATGGAAAGGAGATTAGAGCTAAGGTTGGGAACATAGAGAACTTCTTTGAACTCCCCATTTTCCATCTCAACTTGTCCTTTTCCTTCAACTTCCATTTTTTTATCATCTCCTACAAAGATGTGAGGTACCTTAGACTACTTCAATGAAGAAAAGTCTCATTTTGAAGAACCCATATGATAGGAGGCACCTGAGTCAAGAATCTATTCCGCTAAAGAACTTGAACCAGACATAAGTTCTTGCCCTCTTCCCTTTGAAGTGGATGGATTTGAATCCTTGGAAGTATTTGGCACATTGATTTTGTTCTTCCTTAATAAGTTTTACAACTCATCGATTCTCTTAGTCTTGCAATGATGCTCATCATCATTCGGTTTCTTGCAATATGCAAAAAATAGTTTTTCCTTCTTATTATTGTTTCCCTTCTAGTTGGAAGAGGAATTGCCTTGCTATGAGGAGGTAAATTGTTGTGTCTCAAATTGTGATTTTTACTTCCACTACTTCTTCTTGCTATTGGTAGAACTTTTTCCACTTTGGTTTGATTGGTTCTCATTGCTAGCCACCAATGCTTTGGTCTTTGACGACTTCAGAATTCCCATATTTATTAGCTTGGATTGTTCCAACATCAACATTTCTACAAATGCATCAAACGTAGGCTTAGTGAAAGCACTTCCCATGGTCAACCTATGATTGTTGTAACTCAACACAAAAGATGCATACTCTGAAGGCAACATCTTCAAGATGTGATGAATCAATTGATCATCCTTCATGGGATTACCACAATCTTTAAGTAGTGCTCTCAGTTTATTAGCTTTGTTGAAATCTTGAATTGTGTCAAAATTCATAGGATCCAAGAGAAGTAGGTCATCCTTAATATAGTATCCCTTTTTCTCATCCACCTTACCATACAACCCTTCAAGTTTATCCCAAGCAGGCTTGGCTTCCTTAAAGCTAGAAATGCGAAAGAAGAGATCTCTATGAACACTACTCCTAATTATTTCTAAAGCCTGATTATCTTTGATTTTCCAATCAACTAGTGTTGTAGCATCTATGGGTTTTGTGATTGTACCATCAACATATAAATTTAAACCCTTTTCCATTAATCTATTCAATACAATATCTTTCCATGTAGTATAATTGTGTGAAGTTAGAAATGGTGTTTTAGGTGAACCCATGATGTAGAAAATGAAAAGAGCACACAAGAGAGACATAAGAACACAAGAGAGACCCCCCTATTCACTCAATCAAAAGAACCCCCAAAAATGATGCTTTTGGCACTTTATATGTAGTGCATGTACAATAGGCCACTTGTAAAAATGTACAAAGTGGACTTCTAATTTTGGCGTTTACAACTACCTTTTGAGGGTCAAATTTGTGACTAAAAACTGTAGCTCAAATGTACAAATTTTTTGAAAAGTAATCAAAACAATACAATGTAGAAAAGGCCCTAAGTCTAAAAGTGATATTTTTGTCCATACAGCCCTATAATCTGATTACAGATCTAGAAAGTAGATAAAAAAAAAGCACTTTCAAAAAAAATGAAACCTAAAAATGTGTCTAGATGAGCCTATACAGAGCATTTGAAGTTGCAAAATGTAGGATTGGATAGGTATAGTCATCAAAAAATATAATTTTTGACAAATCCATGCACCAAAACTAGAAAAGAACTACATTACTGAGATGATTAGGAAATTCTACCCAAAATTAAAAAAAAATGCCCCTAATTTGGAGTCTGAATGACTGAGTTATGGCCTCCCAAAGTCGAACTATCAAATTAAAACTAAATCTAGAGAGGGGTCTAGGTAGGAAAACACTGGGTTAAATTTGACGGTCAAACGAACATCACAATAATGTTATTTGGCCTAAAAATGATGGTCAATCAATCATCAAATTTAGGCTAGCATAATGCTGGCATCAACAAAAACTTGGGCCCTTTGATGATGTGGTAGTTATGTCAATTGTATGAATGATGATGTCAGTTGTATAGACTTGTATAGATAGTATGGAAATTTGTGGGCATGTGTAGTTGAGTCAAAAATATGGCTCTGTTGACTCTGCATATGGAAAGGGATACGTTGGATGCCTACGTGTCTGAGTATGGAGCTTGAGGATACTGATAGTACAATGAGTTGTTGTCCACATGGAAGATGCTGATGTTGGAGTTTGTTACTGTCACCAAAAACCAATTCTATGGTGGCTGGAAAACTTTGACGGACTGGCGAATAAAACAGTAGGGACTAGAAATTTTAAGATTGGCCAACAGAAAAGAATGGCACTGGAGTTCATGCAGCAGGCCAAAAAAGCTTTTACATAGTGCCAAGATCTTTAACAACTGTTGGAGCCATGTTTGGGTGCTAGAAAAAAGTATTTGGAAATGGCCAGAAAGATCTATCGTGGGTTCTAGCAGTCGATGATGTGGGTGAAAAAGCCCACATTTATTGTGCGACCACCCTTTGTGGTGTTTAAAAAAAAGTGCATGAGAGGTAAATGTAAACAAAGCTGCCCATTTTTAAGGAAGACTACAGGAAGGTGGATTGTGCTCGCCAGTCACTGTCCGTCGGTTGAGCCTATGGTCAATCGAATTTGTTGAGATCCACCCATCAAATTTGTTGGCTTGGCCACCGGACTGTTAATGGAATTTTCTACCTAATAATATGCCAATGTTGATGGAATATTCTTGTAATTATAGGCAATATTCCCTATGGGGGTCAAGGTTTCACCACTTGACTCTTGCAAAAAAAAATTCTCTGCAGGCTCGATAGGCGAAAAAAATTTCTAAAACTTTTCACAAAGAAGGAGATGAAAATTGTAGAGAAAAAAAAAAATTGATTTGAAAATAAAATTGTAGATCTAAATAATGATCATATTGTACTTGCAAATCGGGCCTTCAAGTGCCACTTTGCAAAAAAAAAATTGCCTCAAATTCAACTATGGCCCAGTATAGGTGAATTTATAGTTGATTTTCATCGAATCAACATTCCAAACACAATGGAAAGGTCTATTTTGGCTCCAGATGCTTCCAATGACTGCAATACTTTGGATCTAGGTTGAGATGTCCACAGAGAGGTGAAGCAAGATAATGGTCTCAAATGGCTATGTGAAGAGAATTTCCCTTAGCTCTGATACCATGTAAGTATTTGCCTTAGGAAAAATTCACCTAAGATCAAGGAGCTCAAGCACAAGCACAAGAATAGACTAAAAGAGTATGATCAGAATAACAATATAGTATTCAATTGATGTATCAAGTACACTAGGAGTTCTTGTATATAAAGGCCTCTGGAATGCTTCTAGAATGCCTAGGAGTCATCATACTGATAAGTCTTACAACCAAGCACATGTCCACCAGGAGTGGATTATCCTCCATTAAGCATAGGAGAAAGTGTGATGATGAGAGGATAAGCCTACAAAGGTGTAGCACACAAAATTATGTTGTAGACACCATGTGCTAAGATAAGAGTGCTAATAACTGTGTTGTGTACATGACAACTCAGTTAATTATGCAAACTCCACTATTGTAGACACCATGTGCTAAATTAAAGTTGCTTACTTCTATGTTGTCAACAAGACAACTCATAAAAGTACATGAACTCCTAAGTGCCTCACCTAAAAAATAATAAAATAATGCATTGACCTAAGTAGACTTAAGTAAAGTGTAATAAGTAAATACTTATTTACACCAACAATTTTCAAATTTGCAATCAGATATTGGCATCATATTCAAAAGTCAAAAAACAACCAAATAGACTTTTGTTTCATCAAAATCAAACATCTGAGGTGAAATCTAGAGTCAATTGATTTTTAGAGGTGCGAAGACGGTGATTAAAGAAAAATAATTACAGAGGTGATTTTCAAACAGCGATATCTCCCTCATACAAACTCCATTTTTCGAGCATTTTTTTTGTTTTGGGGTAGAATTTTGTGATCTACACATTAGTGCAAGATGTTTGTGATCTCTATTCCTAAAGTTTTTTACAAATCATAAATCCAAATTTTTCTAACTTCAAAGGCTTAGTTCGAGCTCATCTGGACACATATTTAGGTGCTATATTTTTTTGAGAGTGCATGACCTTTTGTCTACTTTCCAGATCTGGTATTAGTTTGGAGTAATTCTAAGTAGACATAGTACTTTCAAAATTTGGTCTCATTTTGGCCTATTGAGACTTGTAATTAATTAGATCCTTGAGAGGTCTTGTGTCTTATCTGTTGAGTCTGATATAGCTTCATTTTTTTTTTGTAACCATCAAAATCAGTAGTCCACTTATGCCCTAAATTATAAAATGGCCTATTGTAAATGCACTAAGTATAAAGTGCCAAGTCATACATTGGGGGGGTTTCTTTTATTATTATTATTTTTGCATTTTGGGGGGTGCATATATTTATTGATCTCATGGATTCATGTCATAAGTGTCAGTTTGGTTTAATATTGAAGTTGACAAAAAGGAACTATCATAAATGAAGTGCTTTGATGATTGATCATCTAAGAGAACATACAGAAGTATTTCCTTTTCTATGTTCCAAAGAACTGCTCTCTTACACTGATGCAATGCCTATTCGCATAATTGTGCAAGCCATTTGTTTTAATATCAATTTTGATTATTTTGATGTCCTTAGAAAGGTCAATGAACCTTATGATCTTTGGATGACCCTTTGGAAAGCATATGGAGATCCAACAGTTCCTCCAGTCCTAGAGGACATACTACCCCCAATCACTCCAATTATGGTACCTTCAACTCTAGTCAAGATCCTACCTCCTAATGCTCCTGTTGCTTCTACTAATCCTATTCTAGCCACAAATGCTCCTAATTTAGTGCAGCAAGAAACACCATGTCTTCCTATTTTAGCTTAATGGGATGACTTCCTTCTAGAAATTGCAGTGTTGTTTGTGAAGTCTTACATTGAAGATGTGGGAGATATCATTGATGACATCCATCTTCTCTTTTTTGAGGAGACTTTTTCCTCACTTGTTGTGAGGGAACACTATGACCCTCAACCACTTGATCTTTCTTTTGGGATTGACATGATTGTGGACACTTCTTTTCAATAGTTGGAGAAGGACTCTTTTACTTCAAAGGAGACATATTAGTCTTTGGAGATTGCATTCTAGTTTTCTTAGACATCATATATTTTGAGAATTCTTCCTACTAGTTGGGGAGAATTCTCTACTACACCTATGGCACCATTTCTTCCTACAAAGAGGAAAATCATTTAGCTTTCATTGTGCAACTTCTTTAGTCATCAAGGAGCTTCTTTCATGGGTATGAATTCATCATTGAGGGGAGGCTTCATTGCTTCTCTTCCCATATCATCCTATCAGGATACTTCATTGTCTTTGGAGGTTGATTCACTTTCATACATGGACATGCTACCTTGTTTTCCACCTTCTTTTTTGCATCCACTAGATTGGTTTGTGGCATCTACATTCATTAAGGACTTGTCAATATATGAGAAAACTTTAGAGGTAGCATCCACAACATACTACATATAGATCCCTCTTCCATCTTCCTACCCATAGTGGGAAGCATACTTGCACCTATACTTGGTGTATCTTCTTCCTAAAGGGAGAAATGTTGTTTGTAGGCATTGGATTTTCTTTTGTCTTCAAGCACTCATCATCAGGAGTCCTTCACTAAGGGGGGGATTTCATGGAGGGATTTTCTATTGTATATGAATGATGTATGTCTTAATGGGGGGTTTTGATTACTCCATGCATGCATGCATCTTTCTTTATTATACATATCTATCTTTTTGGGGGAGGGTTTTCCCCATGAGTTTTTCCCTCCTTCTCCTTTTTTAGAGAGGTTTCATTACATTGCATCACACTATATGTAGAGCATTGAATTTGTACATGGGTAACTAACATGGCCTAGTAGTCGGGAACCATTATGCATTTTCATCATAGGTTTTCTGAGCTTAAGTGCATTCCCCTAAGTTCCACTTAAGGGGAGTATTAGTGTAAATAATTAATTATTATTACACTTTACTTAAGTTTACTTAGGTTAAATACATTATTTTATTAGTTTTCATGTAGACACCTAGGAGTATGCATACTCATATGAGTTGTCTAGTTAACAACACAAGAGTTAGCAACTCATTTCAGCACATGGTGTCTACAACATAGGAGTTTGCATATTCATTTGATTTGTCATGTAGACAACATAGTTTTTCACACTCTAATTAAGTACATGGTGTGGTCTATGTAAGCTTATCCTCTCATCATTGCACAAACTCTTGTGCTCAATGGAGGATAATCCATTTTTGGTAGACATGTGCTTAGTTGTAATGCTTATTACTTTGCTAACTCCTAGTCATTCTAGAGGCCTTTATATAGAGTCACTTCTAGTGTACATCAACATTAATTCATTCTCATATTGTTATTATGATCATACATCATTTGGAGTCATTTTTTCGTAAGGTAAATTCTTACATGGTATCAGAGCTATACCAAATTCTTACAATCCTTAAACATTAATTTTTAAGGCTCAAATTTGTCATCACCATTGGATTTCAAGTAAGGAAGGCCTTTGTCTAAACTTTCTTGGCAAGTCCCCTATTTGAGTAACCTCATAATATTTTTCTTTTTACTTAATAAAAAGTTTCAGAAAATAACACACCGAGAGAATTGGTAAAGAATTAGTGACTTACATCTAGAACTAGTTTGATTAACAAAGATAGGGCTAATATTGTAAAAATAAAGTACTAATAAAACTCTTTATCTTGGCTTTAAGAAGGTAAGACTGTCTCTACTCAAGAATAAACAATTGGATATTAAATAATAATAAGAAGATAACTTAAGACGGTGGATAATAAAAAAATGGTAAAATAGGATAAAAGTTCGCATCCCTCTCCATTAATGAAAAGTTGGGTTTTGAATTAAGCTAAAGGAGTGCTCAAAATTAGTACTTAGACATAGCATAATTTCAATCTTAACTAAGCACAATCTCACTAGATCAAAGCTATTTTCATAAATATAAACTTAATTAAAGGAAAAAAAACTAGAAGAATAATAGTAACAAGGTGATGCAACAATATTTGAGGTTCCTAAAGATTCTAGCACTTTTATGGAAAGATGGAGGTGCTCGGTCATCTCTATGGTGTTTCTTGGTTGGAGGCTTGACCGAATGGGCTTGGTGGATAAGCTTGGTGCTCAGTTGAAGAAGAAATGAGTGGTGCTAGGTTGTTGGATGTGGTTTTTCTAAGGAGCTTGGTCTTTGAAGCGGCTTAGTCATTGTTAGTGCTCGACATCTTTTTTTTCTTGACACATATTATGCTCAAAAAGTGTTGATTTCTTGGCATGTATTGGATTCTTTACATGTGTTGGTTGCTTAGTGCTTGGGAGCTTGCTGACACTTTGTAGTATCTTGGTGCCAACTAGAGTTCTTGTGAGTTTTCTAGATTAGGTTGGTGCATTTAATGCATATAGCATGTTGTCGTGATGTGGCTCAATCTAGGAGTTTATGTGCATTAGAAACAATAGTCCACCAAGTTAATTAAAGGGCGGGGGGGGGGGGGGTGGGGTAGTAAATCGGTTATCCAATAATTATCAACCTTAAATAATATTAACCATTCAATCAAAGTAAACAACAAATATACTAAGATGCACATACACAATTACACCAGATTTTTTAACTAGGGAAACCTTAATTAGAGGGAAAACCCCAGTGGGAATGATAACCACAAGATGATTTACTGATATAAATATTCTTTGTTAGAGGATGGACCCTATTAGGAGTTGTGCCAACCTTGTTAGGAGTTGTAGAAGGTTGAAGGACCCAGTATCCAAATTATTGACAATTGGCCAATGAACATATGTATTTTTTGTCATTTATATCAACACATGATGTACATGCTTGTAGGAAACCTCAGAAATAAAGATACTTAGCTTTTGGTACATAGAAAATGGTCTAAGTATGAATTTGGTTTATAGCAGTGTATTGTTTTGTATGTAACTTGTTACTGATTTCATATTATGACTAGAGAAGTTAGATGGAGATTATATACATTTTGATGATGAGTATAATTTTAGAAGTTAGTATGGACTATATGAAAAAGAGATACTCATATTTTACCAGTAAAACAAGATAAGGGAATTAAAGGAAAGTAATTATTTTCTTTATAAAATAATCACTTGACCAATTAGGGCCAAAAATCCTAGATGTTTACTCTAAGTTGAAAAACTATATTATGGTCTTAGCTAACCTAGTAGAAATTTATGTAAAGGCATGGTATTTATGCCAAGGACATCTTGCGAATTGAGATGGAGAAGTTGTGATATTTTGCGTTGAGGAATTGTATGCAAACTTTTGTGAAAGTGATATATGTGAAGTTTATGAAGCTATTTTGTGATCCAAGATCAAACTAAGAAAGTACTTGTATTCCTAAAGATTGATTACTTGTTTGGGAAGTGAGCTCTTCTTGTAATTGGAAGTGCATTTTTATGTAGTGGGCTCATCTTGCATCTACTATACTACAACTCCTAATAGGGTTTGAATCTTCTAACAATGATTCAAAGTCTCCTAATAGGGACTCTCTATACTAAATTTGTTTATTAAATCCTAACAAGATCCATCCTCTAACAAGGAACTTATATATCAGTATATTATCTAGTGGGTATCATCCCCACCAGGGTTTTCCCTTGGCCATGATTTCCCTAGTTAACAAAATATGGTGTTATGAGTTATCTTTATGCATGGTTACTATTACTATTCAACATTACTTTATTACTTTTTAATGTATGGTTTAAAGTAATAGATAATATCCAGTTGGTGGCTAAAGTTTGTAAATTATCGATTCACCCCCCTTCTCAATAATTCCTATTTCTAACACAAATAGCTTCTAGGGCAAGACCATTGAACTCACTATCCAACTAATCTTTCAACTATTCCTTGCAGAATAATTTCTTGTACTATGCTTTATCCTCTTTCCTATGTCTTCTCAATCAGACCAATCATTGTTAGACCTTGTAGACTAGGTCACAAACCTCAGATCCAAATATCAAACCTTGGATCTCACAATAAAACCTTGGCAATGAAGTTTTCTCCAACTTTTTTTGGCTCTACTTATCATCGCATTCCACTCTTCATGCTTCTTGCAATCATTCATATATTCCATACATGATAAAGGAAAATGTACTTCCTTTATACCAAATCTATAAAATAATTCCCTAAGTCGACTGTTATACCTTCTCAATTAATTATTATAGGACCACATTAAGAACATGTTACACTTAGCAATAACATTAATCTTTTGCCTTATAACTTGAATAAATTTTTGTACATGTGACATAATGATGAGTGAGCTTAGCTATGTCATCTTCAGAATGTCTTTTTCACATTTTTAACTTTAACTTCTTAGAATAATAACTCTTCTTAGAGATATAACAAGTTTACCAGAACATGCTTCTCTAAGCTCTATCTCATAATAGTCTTCACTAAAACTTTCAAAAATTCTTCTAGACTCAATATCTTATGCTTATGAGGTTAGCTCCATATACTAGACACTTAGTAGTATCTCCCTTTAACCTTGCTTAGTGAAAATGCTCAACTATCTATCTATACCAACTTGATCTTTACCACGGTTCTTCTATTAAATACCACAAAAAATTGCTATGTTGACATCAATAACAAAAGCAATCATGAATGTAACATATCATCATGATAATGATCTAATCATGTTTCTACAATACTCTCCCATTGAATTATCATTAGTATTCATGCTTCCAACAATCTCCCCCTTTGGCATTGATGGCAACATAGATGAAAAATATCTAGTTCCAAAATTCCCAACTGTAAAAGACTATTAGCCTTTCTTTTCAAATCCTCTTCATCAATCATGATCCCCCATTTATATACCTCAATGTGTTCTATATCAAATGCAATCTCTTCCTTCAATGTTCTTTATATCAAACTATTTGTCATGTTGTAATTTCTCCCCAATAGACATCAATATCAAAGGTTTCAACAACCATCAATCTCTACAACAACTGTCTCTAACTTGCTCAAGTGTCCAAAGAAACTATTCAAAATTAAAATCATACAAGAGTCCTAGATGACTCTGTTCATCACAAATACTCCCCCATATAGGAAGCATTAGCATTCAACCTAGAAAAACAATAGTGCTCTATTATACTGGATTGATGCACTCTTGCATCATCTACTCTAATGTAGGAAGGGGCATAACCCTGGCATACTGACAAATACTCAAATTCTCTTTGGGAAGTGGCTTGGTGAAAATATCTATAATATACTCTTTGGTGCTTACATACTCCAATCTAATTTCCTTTTCTGCAACTTTCTCTCTCAACATGTGATATTTGATAGAAATGTGTTTAGTCTTAGAATACAACACTAGATTTTTAGACATATTCACTATGCTTATGTTATCACAATGTATGACAATAGGTTCACTAAATTCTATCCTTATATCCTTTAGCATCTACTTCATCCAAAAAACTTGATTACAATTGTTTGTTGCTGCAACCTATTTTTCTTCTACTATACTTTGTGAGGTACAATCCTACTTCTTGCTTAACCAAGAAACCAATCTTCCTCCAAGAAAGAAGGTTCCACTACTGGTGCTCTTTCTATCATGCATACTAGCTACCTAATTAGCATCAATAGAAGCATATAAAGTGAAATGATTAAATTTTTCATACCACAATCTAAACTTTGGTGTTCCTACAAGGTATCTAAATTCCTTTTGACTACTACATAATGCGCTTCTCTAGGGTTGACTTGAAATCTTGGAATAATTCCAACTAAATTTTCTATATCCAACCTTGTGAGTCAAATATTTCAACCCTCCAATCATAGATTTGTACTTCTTCTACTCAACAGTAGGTGTCTTGTCCTTTGTAGATAACTTGTGTCTAGTTACCATAGGTGTTCCAACTAGTTTACATGTTTCCAAACCAAACCTTTTCAATAGATCTTTCAAATACTTAGTCTAAGAAATAAAGATTCCTTCTTTGTTCTACACAATCTATAATCCTAGCAAGTATTTCATCTCTCCTGTCATGCTTATTTTGAATTCCTTCTTCATTTTTTCTAAAGACTTGTCACTTTCATCATCATTTCCTCCAAATATGATATCATCAAAAAATATTACCAAAATCATCAATCCATCATCTATTTCTTTCCAGTATAGATTATTGTCTACCATAACTTTGCTAAATCCAAGATTTGTTAAATGCTTGTCCAACCTTGCATACGAAATTCTAGGTGCTTGATTCAAGCCATATAATGATTTCTTCAATTTGCATATTATATCCTTGTCATCTATTAAAGGAAAACCTTCAGGTTATTCTATGTATACCTCTTCTTCAAGTCCTCCATTCAAAAATGTTGGCTTGACATCTATATGATACATTTGAATTTCTTATGTGTTGCATAAGCTAAGAATAACTTTAATAATTTTATCCTTGCCATAGGAGCATATGTTTTGTCATAGTCTATTCCTTCTTGTTGTGAGTAACCTTTCCATCCCAATCTTTCTTTGTTCCTTATAACTTCACCTTTTTCATTCATCTTTTTCTTGAATACCCATTTTGTTCCTATCACATTCTTGCCTATTGGTCTAGGGACCAATTCCCATGTCTCATTCTTCTATATCTGATCTAATTCTTCTTTCATAACTTGCTTCCAATAGTCATCTTTTCATGCCTCATTTGCATTCTTTGGTTCAACTTGAGATATCTGACATAGTTCTTCATTGATTTTTCTTCTTGTCATCACACTTTTATCTCTACTTCCAATGATTTGCTCTATTGGATGATTCTTTGTCATATTCTTACTAGAAGTAGGAGTTGTTATTTCAACTCTTAGCTTTGTTGAAGGTTTTGAGCTTTGTTCATTCCTTTTCTCTCCTTCATTTTGCAAATCATTGTTAGTCTTAAAGAATACTTCATCATTCCTTGGTTTAGTAACAACATTCTCATCATCATAATTGCAATCAAATACTCCTTCTAGTATCCTAAATTTGTCATCAACTCTTACATTTGTACTTTCCATAATAGTCTTAGTTCTCAGATTATAACATCTATAAGCTTTGTTTTTCAATGAATAACCAAGAAACATACCTTCATCACTTCTACCATCAAACTTAACAATATCATTGTCTCTTTTGATGTAACATTTTCTACTAAATATTATGAAATACTTAACTATAGGTGAGTGACCAAACCATAGTTCATAAGGGGTCTTTTTTGTGTCTTTCTTGAATTGCACTCCATTCATAGTGTATATTGTTGTTGTATTCATATCTTCTTTCCAAAACATCTTGGATGCTTCATTCTCAACTAAAATAGCTCTTAGTGATTTTGTTACTGACCTGTTTCTTCTCTCTCCAAGGCCATTTTTTTCTGTGGTTCTTGAAGATGATAACTAACTTTTGATTCCATTAGCTTCACAAAAGATGTTAAACTCATTTGAAGTAAAATCTCCTCCTCTATCTGACCTTAAACATTTAATCTTCATACCTAATTCATTCTCAACACTATTCTTGAATATCTTGAACTTATCAAATGCCTCATATTTTTCTTTAAGAAATGCAACCCACATCATTCTATAAAAGTCATCAACTAAACTCATGAAACACATTTCACCATATAATCCTTTAGCCTCCATAGGACCACTAAGATCTGTGTGTAAAATATCCAAATTTTATTTAGCAGTAAACTTCTTGCTAGGAAAAGAATTTCTAGTATGCTTTGCCAATATACACTCCTTGTAAATTGTGTTAGTAGGCTGAAAAATATTAGGAAAATTTCTAACTATAATCATACTACTAGTCTTCACAATATTGTTAAAGTTTATATGAAAAAATCTCTTATGCCATAACCAATTTTCATCTACCTTAGCAACCAAACATGTCATTTTAGTTGGATTTAGCTGAAATACATTACCTCTAGATTTGGTTCCTATTCCAATTACCTTTCCATCTTGGTCCCTAATCATGTATGTCTTCTCTATGAACTATAACTGATAACCTTTATCCACTAGTTGTACAACACTCAGAAGATTGTGTTTCAAACTATCAACAAGATATATATCCTCAATGTTAGTCTCACCATCAAAATTATAGATCCAATACCTTTAACATGGCATGCTGCATTGTTTCCAACTTTGACAATGCCTCCATCATGACTTTTGAAGTCAAAAAACTTGTTCATATCACTAGTCATATGATGTGAACAACCACTATTAATTATCCAATTAGATTTCTTTTCAACCTATGATACCAGAGCCATTTTCTCTGGACTTTCTTCTTTAATAGTTACAAATCCTATTCCATCATCACTGGCACTTACTACTTGTTCATCAGAATCATCTTCTTCATTTGCATATAAACACTCTCTATCTCTTCTAGGTTTGAACTTTCCTTTGTACTTTATCTCTCTTTTAGGACACTTAGATGCATAATGACCAAACTCTTTACAAGTCCAACATTTAAAAAAATTCTTACCATCCTTTTCTCTTATGACTAGAAGGGATACTCCTTCTTCTATCTTATTGCCCTCATCAAATCTGCTACTACTAGCAAAGTCTCCTTTAGCACTTGTGCTCTTCAATAAACTAGTTGAATATTTATGGAACTAAAAGTTGTTTCTATTTTTGTCAATTCTCTGGACTATCTAAGCTCATTCTCAACTGCTTCAAGTCTCCCAAGTAATGTTTCCTTTGTGAAATCTTTGGTACAAGAGATCAACAGCTATATCATTTGAACTTCTTTCTTAAATGGTGGTGTGAAGCTCTTCAATATATTCCAGATCACTTCATCATCTTGCTTGGCTCCTCCTTGAAATCTGACACTTGTAGTAATTTTTGATATCCTATGTTCTTATAGATTCATCTTCCATCATTTTAGTAGCATGACAGGCACAAATCCAGCTTTGTAGCCTCAATTTATTAAAATGTTTGTCTCCTTCAAAACTATTTTCCAAAGCTTTCTAAATCTTATAAGAAGTATTCAGTGATTTTACTTGGTTGTACTCAATTTTAGGAAGTGTAGACAATAGTGTACGTACACAATTACACTAGATTTGTTAACTAGGGAAACCCTTGATCAGAGGGAAAAACCCAATGGGAATGATGCCCATAACATGATGTATTAATATAAATATTCCTTGTTAGAGGATGGACCCTATTAGGAGTCTATTACAACATTTATGTAATGCCCCGCCAAGGGATCCAAAAGAATTAACCTAAATTTTTACTAAGTTTGCCAAACAATTTTTTTTTTTTTTACATGAAAGATAAACCATTCACATCAAACACCTAGTAGCGAAAGCAATAACACACATTCAACTATAAGTATACATAACAGGTTACATTCCTTAAGGATCCCAAGATGTTGAGTCACATTTAAATTTAATTAATACTAAGTCTAACAACTATCACAGTCACATGAAAGAATAATAGAAAGTCCAAAGTCCATAATATACATTCATTCCAAATGCCTCTTGGAAAATTAATTTGGAATACTCAATCATCCACTATACATGTCATAGGGTATGAAAGGCTTAAAAGATTAAACATATGTAAAAATAAAGATACATCATCTTCATCGAATCCATCATACAAGTGCAATAAAGTAAATGAAACCATAACATGCATGATATGTCCATCCATCAATAAAGATATAACAATCATTGTAAAAGATAACCATCCATCATAAAACACAACTAACTAAGTGTGTGGTTCCTCCCAATCGTTAATAGCATCATTAAACCATTGTGGGCCCTAGTCATCCCTTCGCATGCAACATCCCAAGCTACTAAAGAGATGATTGGTACTATCATAATAGGGATGTCACTCTTAAAAATGCTACAACATATGCATAAAGAAATCTAATGTGCAAGAATAAAGCATAAGATGATCCAACAAAATAGATAATATCATCTATCACATGCTAATCATCAATATAAAGAAATGTACCAGTAAATAACATCCATCATAAGATCCAAGAACAGAATGAAGATAAATGCCAACAAAGAATGCTCTAGCCATAGTATTTACGGATGGATCTCAAATGGTAAGAGTGATAAAGCACTACCACCTGACCACGTCAAACCTAAATGGCCCACTCCCACCGTGCTAAGGAGATAATCTCAAGTCACAAATAGGATATCAAATCACATAACACAAGCACTCTCTAAGTCCAAAAAATTTAAAAGTACACTAACTCAAGGTTCTGACACAGAACAACATCTAATTCCCAAAGGCACACAAAGACACGTAGGAAACCTACTATGTAAGCGAGAACGTGTCATCACACGAATCACACTAGAGTTACCCTGGTAGTCTCTCGATAGACCTTGGCCCCCTAGTGATCACTATGTAGCCACTAGTATCCTCTCATATTGACGAGGCATACTATGGAATGCAAGGTCATAACCAAGCATTCTCTCTACTCCCATCCTAGTCTGTACTAGCACTCGAGGCATGGGCAAGAACATACAATTATCTTATTAGGTTCATTTTAATCCCCATTTAGTGTAATGTTTTCACTTGTTATAACAACTTACAATGAGTTACCCTGGTAGCCACTTAGGGCCCCGACCCCCATTGCAAGCCACTTCTCGACACTACATATAGATAACCTACCCTAGGCTCATGAAATCACAAATCACAAATTCATAGTAAAATCACCTCAATCCTATACAAGCGATTGGAAA
Organism: Cupressus sempervirens; assembly: GCA_028749045.1. NCBI lineage: Eukaryota > Viridiplantae > Streptophyta > Pinopsida > Cupressales > Cupressaceae > Cupressus > Cupressus sempervirens. The sequence goes on from CM053787.1 coordinate 48,376,698, forward strand.
GCATCATAGAGATAATCAAAATAATCACATCAGTTCTCCATGAGCAACTAAAAATCATCCAATGATAATCATAATATCCATCGGTTCTCAACGAGCAATCGCAAAGTATCTCAAAGTAAAATTGATCAAAGACCCCAAAATGGTCAAGTCAAACATGTCACAACATGAGATCATCAAGATCAAAGCAAACACTTCACTCCCATCAAGGTGACTAGAAAGTAATCCAAGTCTAACTGATCAATGACTCAAAAATGGTTAAGTCAAGTGTCTCATACACATACACCTCAGCTTCACACACGAAGACTGAAAAGCATCAATGAACAATAAATACAAAGCATCTCATAGAGCATACCATGACATTACCATGGTTGGGTTTTAAAAAGATCAACATCAACATCAACATGACATCGTAAACACATAACCCCTGAGCCTCTAGTAACAACCTAAGACTGGTCAAAGCTAGGACACACCCCAAAACACATATAGCATAGACAAACAAGATACAAACACATGTTTTGGTTTGCTTTTGCAATCACATGGTTAAGCCATATATGAGGTTTAAGATTTTGTATTGAGTATATTTCAAGAGTATAAGATTCTTCTACAAGTCAACTTGATTATTTTTTGAATAATGCATAGAATTATTCCTCCATTAATTTAAACAATTTTCTAAAATAATCAGAAGATAACTATTTACTTATTTAAATCATTGAACTAGTTTCCATTGACTTTTAGATAAAATCATTCACATTATTTTACTAAAATCCATGTTACTAATAATTCCAAGAAGCGTCTCCCATTATTCAAATTATTAGAATATGACTTATGAATTTTCAAATAAATAATTTACAATTTCCTTAGAATCGATATTATCGATAATTATAAAACTCTATTGCATAAATTAAATTAAATTAATTCTATAATTAATTAACAATTATATAATATCCATATTAACTTCTCAGTAACCATTAGTTATTAATAATTAATAAAATTACTAATAATTTTATTAATTAAAAATAAACTTTAATTACATGCATTGACATTTAAAATAAAAATTTAAATAACACTTGTTGATTTTCAAGAGAATAACCTAAGAATTCTATCAAAATTAACATATTATAATAATCTAATAAATTTGAGACTTAAATTAAACAACTTCTCTTATTATTTAATCCTAATTAATTCTCACTTAATTAGATTAATTAATAGAGTACATATAATCACCATTAACAAACCCGAATCATTTAATAATAACTTAATTGAGACTTCACTAAATACTATCATAATTTAAATCATTCAATTAAGTTATTATTATTAATAATTTATTAAACATAATTTAAATGGTTATTAATAATAACCCATTAAAACTTTTAATATTTAATATAGATTAAATAAGATTTAATATTAAATGACATAAAATTAAATTAAATGATATCAATTTTATATAAACTAAATTAAATACAACTTTAAACTTTATTAAGATAATAAACATTATAAAAATTTAGACATACACCTAAGCGATTAAATCGTTGCAACATATATTAATGTCGCTGGCTTAATAAGTCATGCGGCCACATTATGACCACCTTTGCAGGTACCCTGCGCTTAATTAAAATGTTGCCATCACATGAGATAGGGGGGTATGGGTTCATCCCTCCCCAAATCCATTTGATTATTTTTTTTAATTCATTTTTAATTAAAGACTATTACAAAATGTATTCCCCAACATTGAAATGAATTTGCAATATTATATTTAAATTTTATCATTTGTTATTTTAAATAAGAATTTGCCCCTTCAACCATTTTGCTAGTAAATACATACATACATACATACATACATACGTACATACATACATACATACATACATATATCTATATATATATATATATATATATATATATATATATATATATATATATATATATATATATATATATATATATATATATATATATATATATATATATATATATATATATATATATGTTTATGTTTTTATTTTTATTTTAATAAAATTGGTAAATAAAGTCTGATATTAGAATCACTATCAACTATTTGAATTTTTCTAACTTAGAATTTCCATCTTTAATTTGAATTTTTTTCCAAATCATCTAATAGGAAATTTGATTAACATTTGAATTTCCAAATTAAAATTTCTTTTAAAACTCAAACCCTTCCCATTTTAAAACTAATTTCTTCCATCTATGGAATGAGGGTTTTCTACTTGAGTTTTCTATTGATTTCTTTGCGAACAAATAGAATCAACATGCATACCAAAATTCCACAATATAAAACATCCATCACAAGAATTATCCAAGTAGTCATTTGGCAGACATGAAGAGAGAGAGAGAGAGAGAGAGAGAGAGAGAGAGAGAGAGAGAGAGAGAGAGAGTATGTGAAATAATCACGAGTGCCTGCCTAGACATTGATGCTAATTCGCTACACCTCAAAAAATCATAGAGAAGCTCCTTCTTTGAGATCCTACTCCTATTCGAAAAATTCCTTCCTTCTCCAACATTTTCAATTCCTCCAAACACCAAACCCCCAAGTGACTAGAAGCATGAAGAAGCATATGAGTTTGTTGAAGCATATGAGCTTGTCCATACACACTAGAAGAGCCTATATATAAAGGCCTCTAAGATGCATCTAGAATGTGTCTAGAAAGAACTAGGAGATAAGCATGACAACTAAGCACATAACTTCCATGATAAGAAGATAAACATGATGAAGTGTCCAGAATGTTGTAGACATCATGTGCTCAAATAATGTGCTAACTCCTAAGTGTAGACAACATATGCATAATTAGAGTGCAAACTCCTGTGTTGTCAACATGACAACTCACAAGAGTTCGCATACTCCTGTGTGAAAAAGTATTAAAATAATGCACATTAATTTATTTAATATTCACTTGACTCACTTTAAATTAATTTATTAATTTTAAATCTCATGCACTTATCATGTGGTCATGAAATTTTTAATAAATTAATTTCTTTTCCACTTTTAAATTATTTTTGAATGTTTTAATTTAATAAAATATTTATTAACTTAAATAACAATAATATTTAGCATTTATTTAAAAATAAACTCTAAATATATTATTATTAAATTAAATAGATATTATCATATTTTAAATATAAACTTATAACTTTTATCTTCAAATTTAATTATTTTTATTTAATTAATTTCTTAATTAATTAAATTAAATTAAATTAAATATTGATTTTCCATTAAATTAAATCATTAATTAAATCTCTCAATTAGACTTAATTAATAGAAAATAAACCAAAGACTCCTAAAGTAAAATACGAAAAACCCATCATAGCAAAACACATGCAAAATCAAACCAAGGGTTAATATCACGAATTACATCATCTGACGCATTAGCAGGGTACTCGACTCAGATACTTGTCCTAATTTTCAATTAGGACAAATGGCTTAAAGGGTTTAGGATTTGGACTTGAGAATTTACCTCCCCTCTCTTACCATTGAGATAATGCGATAGGGTACGCTCATCCTAGCAATTCAGGGAAGTCGATACTTGGTACCTGCAACCTGCATAAAATCCACACATGTACATAGACAATATGTACTAAGCTAAATAGGAAATGGTAGGAAGTGGTGCATCGTATAGATCCCAACTAGCAGGTGACTACTACTCCCTTCCTTAATTAACCACATCAAAAATGTCATACATAAAGAAAACAAACACGCACACCATACACATGCAAGTATGGGGTAAGTATCCATAAGAAAACACATAGAATAAACCATCTATCTAATCATCATCAATAACTGAAATCACTTGAATAATCATCATGCATACATGAAATATAGAGTACCAAATGATCTCATCATATAGTAAACTGAATCAAAAACAATATCTGATAATCTCAAAATAATGTTACTAATAATCATCAACATAAAACTGTCCTAAAAGAGTTCAACAACAATAGAAAAATGCAAACTAGGGTAGGCACTACAATTTAGTACATATGAGTCCCTGTTAGGAGATTCCAACCCTAATAGTATTTGTAGAAGGTAGAAGGACTCACTGTTCAACACCTTCTAGGGCAAGACCACTAAACTCATTGTCCAACTAATCTTTCAACTATTCCTTATAGAATAATTGTCCATATTGTTCTTTATCCTTTTTCCTCTATCTTGTCAACTAGACTAATCATTATCAGACCTTATAGACCAAGTCATGAACCTCGGATCTAAATATCAAATGTCATATCTCACAATAAAACCTTGGCAATGAATTTTTCTTCAACTTTTCTCTACCTTTCTTATCTTCACTTTCTTTTCTTCATGATTGTTGCAATAATTCATACATTCCATACATGATAAAGTAAAATGTTCTTCCTTTATATCAAATCCATAAAATAATTCTTTGATTTTGCTATTATACCTTCTTAATTAATTATTATATGACCACATTAAGAACACGTTACACTTAGCAATAACATTAATCTTTTTCCTTGTAACTTGAATAACTTTCTATATATGTGAAATTATGATAAGTGAGCTTAGCTATGTCATGTCCAAAATGTCTTCTTCACATCTTTAACTTCAGCTTCTTAGAATAACAACTCTTCTCAGAGATATAACAAGTTTACCAGGACATGCTTTTGTAAACTCTATCTCTGGAATGGTCTTCGCTAAAACTTGCATAACTTCTTCTACACATAATATCTTATGCTTCTAAGGTTAGTTTCATATACTGGACACTTAATAGTATGTCCCTTTAACCTTGCTTAGTGAAAATGCTCAACTATTTGTCCATACCAACTTGATCTTTACTGATTTTCTTCTGTTAGATACCATAGAAAAGTGCTATGTTGACATCAATGACAAAAACAATCATGAATGTAACATATCATTATGATAATGATCTAATCATGTTTCTACAATACTCCCCCATAGAAGTATCATCAACTTTCTTGCTTCCAATAGTGTGGACCTATTTGAGTCTTGGTTGTCTCTCCTATGTGCATTTAATTTGTGTTGTAATCCCTTTAAAGTGTTTTGGTATTTAATATTTGTTAGAGGCTGACTTGTGGCTCAACATATATTTAATGTTAGGATTTAATTTAATCTATAATGAACTAGGCCCAGTTGTGGCTTAGTTGGGTATAAGTAGGGGGTTCTAGGGAGTCTTTAGGAATTCATTTTTTTGGAGGACTGGATCATTTTTTGTCATCTAGCTGGGAGAAGAGGATGAACTATAGTAGAAAACTTTGAAGGGTTAGTAGCTATGGCTTAGAAAATTAGGAGATTGATGGTGGGCTTGTGAGCATAATTTAAGATTTACTTGGAGGTTTCTACTAAGGTGTGGATCTAGACTAGCTTGGATTAGTGTTTGGATTGGATCTTGAGGGATCTTGTAGAACTATTAGTTTTTTTGTATTTGCCCATAACTGGAAGGACCTTACAACCCACTATATTTCATGTAATCCATTATTTTATGAATAAAGAGTTATGATTTGGTATTATATCTTACATTGTTGTTGTGTTTTCATTGTGTGGTTATTTGTTGGGGGTTAGGACATCTCCTTTGGGGATTCTCGTACCTTGGACTGCATTAGGTGGTATCAAAGTGAAGGTTTTCCTGAGTGTGTAGACTGGTGTTTGAAGTTGAGGCAATTGGCACTAGGAGCTTGGATTGAGAGAAGTTTATATGTGAAGATCTTGGTCTAGTGGTGGATTGTTCTTTCTAGAGTCCTAGATCTCTTGATTGTGAGGTGGTAGATTATAGTTCTGACTTACAATTACAGAGGGCTTGTAGATGGATTGATGGATACAAAGATGAAAGATTATTTTTGTTGAGGCATGACTGCAGAGGGTTTTTGTATTGCAGATCTGTATTCTTGGACTTGTGATTTAGTTTTTAGTTGTTTGTGTGAGGTGGCAGGTTATAATCTGACTTGCAAACAAATTGATGTTGTCAAAAGGAGTGTGGGAAAGATTTTTTATAGAAGGTTTGCAAAGATCTTCAAAGATGGATATGAGAGGATTGGACCCTAGGATGATTGTGAATCCCCATGATGTGGTGGAGATGAGGCTTTTCGAGGTGTCTACTCAGTTTGAAGCTAGTTTTGTTGATCGAATTAAGGAGGTGGTTTCTCAATTTGAAGCTAGTTTGGTTGATCAAGTTAAGGACAAGATGAGGGAGGCATTCTGTAGATGTTTCTGAAGTTGGATTCTACCAATCTGGAAGAGATTTGTCTCGCTAGTTAGAAGACTTGTCCATGAGAGAAGATGACATAGAAAGGTCAATGTGGAAGAGGTTGGTTTTGTTGTTTAGTTTGTGGAGTTTGATGCAGAACCTGCAAAGAAACTTGAGGCTATTGCTAAGGATATTCTGTATTGCCTACCCCTGCTTGACTTTTCTGTTGTATTGCTAGATTCTATTAGGCCAATTTTCTGATTATATCTTATGATTATTGGTACTTGGTTACCAGATTAGATTAAATTTATTTCATACTTAGTTGATTTATGTGATAAATTACTTAGTTATTTCTTCTGTTCAAGATTATTTCAATGATGTTACATGTATGCTCATATAGTGATTTCAATAATTTCATGATGTTAGTTAGAGGAATGATTTATATGCACTTCTATGGTTAGTTATCCCATACTTGCATGTATATGGTATACATGTATGTTTTACTTTACGATTGGCATTCCTGATGTGGTTGAGGGAGGGAGTTGTAGTCACCTACTAGTTGAGATCTACATCATGTACCACTCCCCGCCATTGTCTATTTAGTTTAGAATATGTGTTTGTACATGTATGGATTTTAAGTAGATTGAAGGTATCAGGCATCGACTTCTTTGAATTACTAGGATGAGCATACCCTATCGTAGTATCTCAATGGTTTAAGTGGGGAGATAGTCTAAATCCTAAACCCTAAGCCAATTTTCTTAGAAAGTAGGACAAGTATCAAAGTTAGTTTCACCTTTCCTAATTTGTCAAGTGACATAAATTCATGATTTTTACCCTAGAGTTTGTTTTGGTATTATGTACCTTATGATGAGTTTTTTTATTTCATCTTGTGGTTCTGTGATGATTTTCTATTATAATTAAATCAAATTAAAAGATGATTTAATGAATTGATTTAATGGAAATTTTATAAAGAAAATTATATTTTCAGTTATATTTAATTAATTGAGAAATTAATTAAATAAAAGAATTAAATTTCAAGATTTTATTAAATTTCTAATTTTGGCATTTTATATTTATAAAATTTAATAATAATTTATTTAGGAGTTTTATTTTAATTATAAACTCTAAATAATATTATTAGTTAAATTAATAAATATTATATTAAACACTTCTTGTAATTTAATAAGAGAGAAAATATAAATTTAATAATGTATATTTTAGTTAAATTGCATAAAACTTATGCATGAAATTAAAATATAATAAATTAATTAAACAGATAAAGAAAATTATTTAATAAAGATATTTTTTAATTAAATGGAAAAAAGGCTATGCATGAATATTAAAATATAATAAAATAATAAAAGTTAAAGATCAATGAGTCTTCTCGCATGATTGCATAATAGAAGCCCCAAATTTAGGGGAGAACTCTTTATCAGAGATCTAGAGTTCATTTTGCAATAACACAGGTATGGAGGAGCCAGTTTCCAAAAAGAGGGTTTTTGAAGGAAAAGGAAAATCCTTGCATGTTTTGTGTGTTCCTTGTTTTAGCACTAGAACTAAGTAGGATCTATGGGTTTGTATAGTATTTTCTCATTCTTGGATTTCTCTATCTTCTCCCTGCTTGCGAATATATTTTTAGAACTCAATTAGGTTTTTTTTTTTTTTTGATCGGTAAAACGGCCAAGGCCATTATGATATATTCATAAAAATTAAAATAATTACAATAGAATTCCTCCATTCAAACGAGCACTGGTAGGAAAGAACGGGGAAAGAAAACCTCCAGTCTTACCCGGGACCTCAATCCTATATTATTACAAATTCATAGGGGCATACCCCAGTCAGAATATCCTAATTAAATATTACATTTAATATTTATTTACAACGAGATTAATGAACAGTGCTCTATGAATCCGACAGCTCTACTTAGCAATGATTCCGGTGCTCTTTTTAATTTAAGTGAAGTGACCAAAAGCTTGCATCCTTGTTTAACTACCTTGCCATCAATCTGGTTAATAGTAAATGCTTATAAAATCTTATAAAATATCTATCTAGTACTGAATCAAATCTAAGAAATTTTGAGAAAAGAACCTCAACAAACAATAATAATTTCTTATTAATGTCAAAGATAAGCTCTAAACATAACCCACACAAGAATAAAGGAAACAAAATCAAATTGCATAAAATAGAAACTTTATCCTCTAACATCAAGGAAACTTTCAACAAACTTAGATCGATCCAAAATTAAAACACGTAAATATCCCCTAGCTATATCAACTTAATAGAAGACAGATTGAAAGAAAAGAAAGGGAAAAAGGACACTCTCCCTAGGATGGAAAATTATCCTTCATTACAAATTTGTAAATTTATCCCATCCACCCCTTTGTTGGCTAAACTATCTGCTATCTGATTGCCTTCTCGAAAAATATGGCAAATTTGGGTTTCCTCGAAATGATCTAAAATCTCTAGTACCTCTCTCAATCTTGAATTCAATACCCAATTGGGTGTCTCTCTCTTCCTAACTGCATTTAGGATTATCTGAGAATCCCTTTCTATGATGACCCTGTTTAAACCTAAATCTTTACATAGATGCAAACCTTTCTCCAAAGCTTCTAACTCAGCCAAGTTAATTGAGGTAAACATGATGGGCATAGCTTTCTTTGCTATCCACTTACCTTTATCATCGTTAATAATGCATCCTATACTTGCCACACCTGGGTTGCCTCTAGCAGCTCCATCAAAGTTGAGTTTGTACCAACCATACATGGGCGGTGCCCATCTACATTTAGCCATGTCCTCCTTGTTTTTTTTAACATATACCTGAGGTGGATTAATCAAATTGGTCCAATGCTTCTTCATAGTGCTATCGCAGATTGAGAAGGAACCTTCCTCGATCATGGATTTCTTGAGATGAGAATTCATCACCTCCACAATACATGCCTCTAACTTTAATAAAAATTCTTCCATTTTTAATTCCTCCTCTCAGAAGATGCGTCAATTTCTCTCCTTCCATATTTCCCAAGCTACTATAGATGGGCCTAAGTTCCAAAGCTTACTATAGATACCTATACTACTGTCTATAGGCCATGCTAAAAGGAAATTTGTGAAGGATTCTAACAAAGGAGTAGACCGACCTAACTTACATTTCAGCCAATCCCAACAGTCCTAGGAAAAAGGACATCTATATAATAGGTGATCCACATCCTCGTTGTTTTGTTTACAAAGTACACATCTTGAGGGACCTAAAACCCCAATTTTGGATAATCGATCAACTATCAAGATTCTATTTTGGTGTGCTAGCCATAAGAAGAAGCTTGCCTTGGGAAGACAAGCTGAGTCCCAACACAGATTGAGAGGAATATCTATATTGCTCCATCTTTGGGAATGAATAATAGCCTTATATCCATTTTTCACACTATACTTTTCACCATTTGAGGTGACCCATAAGAGTTCATCCTTTTGATCTGCTTGCTTAATACTCCTATATGACAGAATCTTTTCATAGGCTTCTATGGATGAGGCATCTAATCCCAACCCTTCCACAGATCTCCAAACCCATTTATAGGTGCCTTCCAAAGAAGTCTTTATCTTATAATTACCAACTTTATCCCCCCATAAATACACCAATTTATCTTTAAGAACCTTATGGAAGGGACTCTCAGTGAGCAGAGGAAGTCCATCCTAGGAATCTTCCCAAAATAGCACATTATCGCCCAAGTTCACATCCCATTTAGGAAAGTTGCTAATAAGAGGACGACATCTAGACATAAAATTCCAACTTTCAGATCCTTTAGGTAGATTAATCATTCTAAATAATGACAAAGGATCATCTGGATTAAGGTATTTGGAATATAATATCTTTCCCCACTTATGTTCTCTCTCTATATACAATCGCCATATAAGTTTAGCACCCAACGCTTCATTTTGCCATTGTAGATTCTTAATCCCTAACCCCCCCATCTCCTTGGGTTTACATATATTCTCCCATTTGATGAGTGCCAATTTCTTATCCTCTTCACAATTATTCCACAGAAAGTTTCTGAGTTTGGATTCAAATTTTGAGAGTGAGCATTTAGATAAAGGGAGACATGAATGGGGGAAGGTTGGAATGGCTGTCAGGATAGAACTAATCTTTGTAATCTTTCCTACTTTTGAAAGCCATTTGTCTTTCCAACTATCGATTCTCGCATCCAGCTTGTCAAATGTGTTATGCCAAATCTTACTAGATTTTGTACCCTTCTCCAAGGTAATTCCAAGATATTTGCAAGGAAACTGACCTTTTTTATAACCCATAATTTTGCAGATCCTATCTTCCATCTTAGATTTAGTATTCAAGAAAAAAATCTCTGATTTGTTTACATTCACATTCGGACCTAAGGCATCCATATAAGACTTAATGATGGCTTTGAAACCCTAAGATTCAAAAATTGTACTCTTTCCAGGAAGAATTGTATCATCTGCATATTGTTGATGCATGATATTTGGCATATTGTGTGCCACGGTGACCCCTAAGATTTATTGATTATGGTATGCTTTAGCTATTGCTCTCCCAAAAAATTCCACTATAATAATAAATAGGGAGGGGGATAGTGGGTCCCCTTGTCTTAAACCTCTTGATATTTCAAAGAATCCTTCAGTCGATCCATTGATGAGAACAGAGATTTTGGGAGTAGAGATACATTTAAAAACTAGGTTTATCCATTGGTGAGAGAAGCCAAAGGTTTCGAGGACCTTGCATAAAAAGTGTCAATCCACCATATCATATGCTTTTTGAATGTCCAGTTTCATGAACATGCATGCCTCTCTATTTTTTGATGCTGAATGAATAGCCTCTTGGATTGTTAGGATGCCATCTAGGATAGATCTACTCGAAAAAAATCCTATTTGTTCTTCAGAGATTAATTTTGGCAATACTCCTTTAAGTATGTTACCAAGAATTTTAGAGAAAATGTTATAAATTGTGTTGCATAATGCGATAGGCCTGAAATCCCCCGGGTCCTTAGGATCATCCTTTTTGGGGATCAGAGTGATAAAGGAGAAATTGATCTCTGCTAGTAAAGCTCCCCCGTTTCTTGAGGCTTCTATGGATTTCCATAGATCCTCCACAATGATATCCCAACATTTCTAAAAAAAGAAGGCCTGAAATCCATCTGGCCCTGGTGATTTGTCCGGATTCATACCAAAAACTACTGCTCTCACTTCTTCTAATGTAATGGGTTTAATTAAAGACTTATTCTCTTCAAGGGATATTAACTTAGGAATGTTTCTAAGCATCTTAGTTTGTGCCTCTCTATTTGATCCTTCATAATTATTCAATATCTCCTAAAAATGAGATACAAATGTATCTGCAATTTCTTTTGGGTTTTCCGTTCGAATGCCCAAGTTGTTTTTAACACTAGTGATTTTACTTCTTGATCTATTATAAAGAGTGGAATTATGGAAGAATTTTGTATTCTGATCTCCTTCTGCTAGCCATCTTTCTCGCGATTTTTGTCTCCAAAATATTTCTTCTTTGGAAAGAATGTTTTCTTGTCTTGTGAGTAGTTCTTTCTCTAGAAGAAATCTATCATTATTCATACCATTTTTGATAATTTCTGTGTTCAATATTTTTAGTTCATCTTCTATCTCCAATTTTGTTTTAAAAATATTATTAAAATGTTCTTTATTCCATCCAAGAATCCTTTATTTTAGCATTTTTAGCTTGGAGACAAACACGAACATCTTGGAACCTTCAAATTTATCTAGCAACCACCATTCTTTAATGTTTCTAATGAAGTCAGGATGATGAAACCACATCTTTTCACATTTAAATGGGTTTCTAACAGGTTTTTCAGGTTCACTGAGTTCAAAGCAAACTGGAAAGTGATTGGACCCAGTGATAGGCAAAATGGTGCACTGGAAGTTTAAGTAATACTCATCTATATTTCCTATCATAAAAAACCTATCCAATTTCTCAACTATGTATGCAAAATCCTTTCTTCTATTGTTCCATGTAAAAATGCCATTAGCTATTGGAATATTAATCATGTTATGTTTGTCTGTCCAAACTTTAAAATCTAACGATGCTTGAGAGAGGTGTTGAATGCCACCCACCTTTTCTTCTAGATTTAAAATAGTATTGAAGTCACCTCCTATCAAACAAGTTTTATCTCTAAATTGGGAAAGATAAGAACTAATCTCATCCCAAACTACTATTTTCCCTACTGTATTAATTGGACTATAAATATTAATCAAAATTAACTGCAGATTAGACTTAAGACTCTGGACGCTTCCACTCATCCAATTAGTCCTAGAGATCAAACATTGATTGGCTACTTTCCTAGGGTTCCAAATTAAACCTAGACCTCCTGTAGCTCCCTCTAATTCTTGAAAGCTGAAATCCCACAGCCTAATGCCTTATTTAGCTTTATACCTTTTGCTTTATTTAGCTTAGTTTCCTAAAGTAGAATAATATCTAAGTCAAAGGTTTTAAGATTATGTTTTAGTAACCTTTTCTTACTAGGGGTATTTAGGCCCCTAGCATTCCATGTCGTAATTCTCATGTTTCTTTGGGAAGGTACTTCCCCTTCCCAACTTTCAATAACTGATTTATCTTCCTTTGTTCTCTACACAATCCCTCTGCTTCTCTGAGTTCCTTCAAGGATCTCCTACCTCTTTTTCCTTTAATTCTGCCATAATTTGGTGATCTCAACCCTTCTTGGTTCATATGTATCCCTAGGTGCTCTATCTCATTTTGAACATATGAGGCTATTAATTTACCTTGCCCTACTTGGTCTTCATGCCCTAGTTCACTAATGATCTATTGAATTATGTTTGACTATTCTCCATCTGGATCTTCCCTGATAATGCTTTTGTTACCTCTGTCCTCATCTCAGTCCCATTCTCACTTGTCAAAAGTTGTTCCTTCGTGTCCTCAATCTCCATTTTAATTAAATCTCTTCTTAAATCTTCAGCTAAATAATCGTCTCCTCCTAATTTAAGAATTTTTTGGATTAATTCCTCCTTCTAGCTCTTTGAGCTATTATCAATATTATCACAACTGAATACATGTAGTAATTCTTCAAATAGTATTTCTAGTTTCTCATCTTCTACACTTACATTGTCCAATGTAAAATCCAACTTGATGTCTCTATTTAGAAAATTTTGTACCTCTTCTGCCAATGTACTATCTACACCTTTAGTGTTTTTCTCTTTTTACTTATCTGTTGGAGTGAAGGGGGTGTAGACACCTAAAAAACCTTTAGAAAATAAAGTATTTTTATTTTCTAAAAAATTCCTGATGACATCATCATTTATTAAATAATTTATTTATTTATTTTTATGCCATTAAATCCCTTTATCTTAATTTAAAATATTTAATTAAGGAATCCCTCCCAAAAATGTTTAAATCTTATTTAAACATTATTTCCTTATTTATTAATTATTTAATTAATAAATTGACCAAAAAACCCAAAATAAATAATTTATTTATTTTTTTCCCAAAAGTTGGCCAATTTCCTTAAGACCACTAACCTCTTCCAAAATCTTCTAATCCTTCTTTAATTTCGATTAAAGGCTAATCTCATCATTTCCTACCCCTAATCCCAACTCAAAATATTTAATCAAGATTAAATATTAATCTTCATGTTTATTAAAAATATTTTAATAAATATCTCCTCAACCCAAACCCTTGAAATAAATAAAATTTTATTTATTTCATAAAATCTTATCCTAAGAAGTTCTACTCTTCTAGAAAGTCTTCATCCTCATCCAAAGTCTAGACTCTTCTAGAAGATGTCTTTAACCCTAATCCTAATCCCATCCTAACCTTGTCACATTCCCTAAACATGGGTTAAGACTTGCTAACTCAAGCCAAAGTTAACAAATATCTCCTCCTTCACCCACCCTCATTAATTGCAATCCACTTGCCTAGTCCTAAGCCATCTCTAACCCTTCCTCTAATCATTTTTACAACCCTAAGCAAGCTTAAAACCTCCCTAAACCCTCAAATTCGAATTTCATGGTATCTCTCACAAATATCTTCAACCACAAAACTTTATAAAGCCCACAAAGTCATAAATGTTCTTACAAAGCACTTATGAAGGGTCTTTATGAAGATTTTATCCCTTGAGCCTCCTTTGTTGACTCATCCTTCCCCTTTCCTTCATCCTCTCACCATGTGACATGTGTCACTCTTTGATTGGTTGTAAAGAAGCACAATCCATGTGCTCTCCTCTCATGCAATCTAAGCCCTCCATGAGCTTTTTCTCATCCTTGCATCTTAGCCCTCAATCCCTCAAGCCTCTTGCCTATAAATTGGATCCTTCCCCTTTGCAAAATAACACAATCCATGAAGTAAAGTCATAATGTCATTTTGAGAAGCCATTTTACATCAAAACCATACACTCACACCCAAATTCCAACTCCATTTGAAACCCTTTTTGAAGCATAAGCTTGAGAATACATCCTATCTATTTAGACAAAGCTACTCAACAAGAGAGCTTCTCATTGAGAGAGCCCATTAATGGCTCATATTCTCAATTGAGAGCTCATCTTAGTCTATCTTGAAGTTTATGAATTTTGTTTAGTTTGTAGAAGCTTTATTTAAATTTGGTTTCTATTAGCATACTAACATTGCTCATATACATTTTGGCACGCCCGGTGGGACCCCACATGGGTCATCTTCATTAGCTTTTTTAGTCAAGTTTTGTATGTCATTTGCTGATTTTGGCTAATTTTGCTTGTTTTTGTGATTGGTAGGATTGTATAAATTGGTTTTGTAGGTCCACATGAGCATGAAGAAGACAAAGGAACTCATAGTCTATCTCATAGTATTTGCAGATTTTTCAAGCTTATAGGTGGACAAAGCACTTGGAATTCTTCTTCCTCTTCTTGTCTATATTCTTCTTATTCCATCTACTTCTTCTTCTTCTTCTTGTAGGAGATCTTGGCCATTTTTTTTTTAAGGAAGCAGAATCATACACACTTCTTTTTAGTGCTTAAAATGAACCCCCAAATCATACTTAAATCCATTAAAAAATTAAAAATTTGCAAAAAAAAAAAAATCTTTTAATAAGTGAAACTAAACCAATCTAATCATTTGCATCCTTGCAACATCAAGGTTTTAGATGCATTCATGCAAAGTTAGGAACACTTCATTTTTGGGAATTTAAAAAGAACTTCAAGTTTCCATTTCAAAAGGTTCAAAATCAACACTAAGTGCACACTAAAATCTAAATCAAACTCAAAGCATCAATCAAGGATAAAATGAACCTCATTTGCAAATATGTTAAAGTTCTTTTAAAAATCTCATGAAAACTAAGAGTCCTAAATGGTTGCCAAAATTGTCCTAAAAAGCTTTGTTATTTGTTCCAAACAAATGTCTTGTTGCAAAATCTTGAATATTTCTTAGGTTTTTCATGCATCAAAACAATCTAGGAATATCATTTTTGGGCTTAAAACATGCAAACTAGAACACAAAATCTTGAATGAAAAGCAAAGTCCAAAGAGTCATTTTCACTTTTGAGTCCAAAAACAATCTTAAATGATCTAAGGTTAAAACAAAGCACCTCAAATTTCTTAAAAAAACACACAAAATCTCAATCTTGAATGCTCAAAGGAAAAAACTTGAATGTTTAATCACTTGTCTTTGAATGCATGTTGCCAAAATCACTCTTGAGTGCCATGGATTAAAATCAAGTTTGGTTTTTTTATGAATGCATGGTTAAAACAACAAATCCAATCTTGAATGCCATAGATCAAATAATCATCTTTTGGAGCATAAAAAGAATCTACATTTTTGTAATCTTTTAAGTTATAAAAACAAATAAAAATGCTTTGAGTGAGTTTGTTGTTGGACTCACCCTCTTTAATCACCCATCAATTTAACCATTGGTTGCAATCTCAGTGCCATCTATGGGGATGGGTCCACCTAAGAGGGTGTTAAGTGCTCCATGCAAATTGGACAAATCTTGACATGGAGGGCCTTCAGGCACGCGCTTGAAATTGAATCTCACACACCGTTGTTTTGGGCTTAAAATAAACTCACACTCAATCTTGAATGCCTTAAAGAAAAATCAATCGATACTTGACGTGGAGGGCCTCTGGGCGCACGGGTTTACCTTCTTGTTGACCCTAACTCTTCTTCTTGTTCGCATTCTTTGATTAATTTTATTTTTGATGACGCTTCAAAGTTGGAATAAACATTGTATCTTAAACATGAGTGCTTGCAAAATCTAGATCAGAAAACTTAAGCGTCAGTTGGTAAAAGAACAAGCATATTTTTTAGCCCAAGATCATCCAAGTCTTCTCTCCCCTTGTCGTCTTTTGAGGCCATCTTGGGTGCATAAGATTAGGATCCAAAATCTTGTCTTAGCTTTTTAGGAGGCCTGCTTGGGGATTTCATCACCCCTTGGGACAACCTCAACTCCAATGTTCCGGTGGAGTATAAAAATTGGGAGGTGAATCCAAAGACACCTCTCTTGGAATCAAGATTTTGTCACTCGGGCTAAGCCGCAAGGAACTTTATACCCTTGAGAAGTGAAAGAGGAGAAGTGGGTTACTGCTCCTCTAGGCTGTGTGACATCTTTTTGGTTTCATCTATGGATTTGGGCCTCACGTACCTTGTGTATATCAAGGACTCCCTAGCTATAACAAATTTCATCCTTGTAGAAAGCTTCTTAGGATGTTGGTGTGTTTGACGTGCTTGCTCCAAAATTTTGTCTACTTGTTTGTTCATAGATTTTGAATGAATGTTTGCCAACTTTGGTCAAAATCCCAAAAAACCAGAAATCTCCCAGCTCAAGGCATACTTAGCATAGTCACTGCCTCATCAGAAAATCATCCAAGCTCCCCCACTGCAACCAAATCTATCTAGTTCCTTGCTTTAGAACAATCCCAAATCCAAACTCCATCCAAATCATCCCCCCAGCCAGCTAGCAACCCAATCCAAAATCACCCAAGCCTTTAAAAGAGTTGTTGTTACTCTGCCAGAGTTTGCTATCCAATCAATCTGACCAATCCACCAGCCTCACCAAGGTTATCCCTTTGACAGAGCTTTGTCTAGGGTAATCTAGCTTTGTCACTTGCATCCCTCATCACCTTGAGCTAAAGGTTGGGATCCACGAGTGGTCAATCTTGTGTCATGCCCATAGGATCATTAGTCTATTCTTAGGTTGACACAATCTCCACCAATCTAGTGCATAGGAAAGCAAAACTCTCACTTTTTGACAACATGCCCTTGAAGTCTTCCATCCATAGGAAAGCCAAAAATATCTAGCCAATCCTCCTTAGGTCTGTCATGCAACTTTGAATCTCCCTAGGAAATCTTTCATTAGCCAATCCAAAATCTGTGCTTAACCCAAATCCAACCATGAGCTTCCGTGTTCATCCATACGCAAGACCCCATCCCCATCAAACTCATCATCAAAGCATGAAGTACCAATCCTATCATGATGTGTTTGGTCGCATTTTCCTTGCTCCCGCCACCTCCTATTCCAATGATGATGAAAATCTTGTTGACTATGACGGGTATATTGAAAGTCTTAGAAACATTCCCCCAAGCATCCCCCAAAATCCAAGAGTTATTCCAAACTATCTAGTCATGCCATCTGATATTCCAGCTTCCCCTCCATCACCCCATCAACCAAGCTTCCAATCTTCCACCCCCATCACACTAGCTATTCCTGTCAATCCACCTCCACCTTCGACACACGAGTCTCCAAGGAATCTCCTGGAGGAAATACAAGAAAAGTTTCCTCCAACAGTCGATAAGCCATGTCATCTAATCCAACCATGTGAAGTAGTCAGTGATGAAGCTTCCCCATCTATAATATCACCTCCATCTCCCATAGCTATCATCCTCATACCATCCATCAAATTGCTTAAAATCCTTCCACTTTCTGCAAGCATCAAAATCCCACCACCTATCAAATCCCTCCAAATCCTATCCACATCGCCTCCAAGCATTTCCCAAATCTCTCGTAATGACCCTTATGAATCCATCTTCTACTCACCCATCTCCACTACTGAATCTCCCATCTATCCATCTACTGCCTTTGAAGAATCCATCCCTTCACCTCCTATCGCACCACCCACTCCAAACCAATCCTATCAAGATCCTGTCCAAAAGCATGTTGACATCCCCCAAAGCATAAATGAAGATATCATCATACCATGTCTTCCATCCATAGTGCAGTCACCATCTCCTCCATCTCCAAAACCTCAAGCCATATCTCCTCCACTACAAGATATCTTGTCATCCCACCAGCTACATCAAGATCCTATCCTTCCATCTCCCCCGCTCCATGCTTCCATCTTACCACCTATCCAAGCTATTCCACCATCTATAATCTACCCTCTTGGTTCACTTACATTCATCCACGGTGGCCCTCTCTCAGTAGAAGAATTAAGAACATTATCTCCCCATTGCAATACACCTAATAAATCACTTCTACCATTTTCTGCAAGCAAAAAGTTTCCTCAGCTTGTTCAAATGCTCAATCGATGGCATTATCAAGGTCAAGGTTTAGGACCACAAGAGCAAGGAATTAGAGAGCCTATTATTGCACAAAAAAATTTAGGATTTCATGGTCTTGGATATGTATCCAAAGGCTCACCATCTAAAGGTGTTGGTACACCACACCCCCAAACCAAGCCTATCTCCAAGCCCACCATGCCAGCCTCCCATCACTTCTTCAAGAAATCTTATGTCATCCCTCCTCCACCATCTTTGCAACCCAAAACAACCTACCATATCCCCCCTTCATCCGCTAAATCCATTTTGGGTCCCTATGTCCCAAAATCTACCATCCTCCATCCTCCTATCAGCCATCATAAAAATCCTATTCCATCCATTCCTATGCAAGATCAACAAAGGCACATATCAGGGCACATCATCCATCATCATCCCCCTACATGCTCTTTCATATCATCTCCATCTCAGAAAGCTTCTCCTAACCATCTTCCCAAAGCTTACCACAGCAATGTAAATGCCAACTTCAAAATGCATAAAGCTAAAAATCCACATCCTAGGCAATCATATGTCTATTCTAAAAGACATACTCCAAAAAGGATAAATCCAATCAAAGAATGCAAAATAATGCAAACGCCTATGAAAAGAAAATCCAAAACCATGTGGATCCCCAAGAAAAAAGTTGAAACCCAATGCATAATGGCATCCACCATTGCTAATCCCCCATCTAGTGACTCATGTCCCCCATCTCCTAACTCCATCTTGGGTGCCTATATCCCCAAGCATGCTTCCAAAAATCCTCCATCATGCTCGCATCTACCATCTATCCCCCATATGCTCTTTTCACACCCGTTCCAACATGTGCCAATGTTGCTCTTGCAAGCATCCCCATCTCATGCTCCTTTCCAGCATTTTCATCCCTCCATCTCCTACCATCAATCCCATCTAATCCGATCTATTGCATAAATCACACATCCGGTGTACCAACAGCTAGCAACAAAATTGATCATTCCAACAACCAATGAAAAATCCCAAAAAAGCCAAAATAGCTGAAGAAATCCAAAATCATTCCAGCTAATTCCAAAGTCAAAAAGTCAAAAAAGAAAAGAAAAATAAAGCATCGACTGGTGAAAAATTGGCAATTCAAGCGCCTTGGACAAGTACCATGATGAAAACTTGGCAAACAAGCATCATGCGTAATCCCGCCATCCCCAGCTTAGCCTATCACCCTCATGCTTTTGGTCATCTCTTGACATCCAACTCCATCTTCCAATCTATCCACCTATCCTCCATCCTCCAGCTTCCATCTCACACCATCCACTAATCTTATGCAGCTTCAGCCAATCATCTCAGCTATCATCCATCTCCCTAGCCCCTTCAGCTTTTTCCATCTGAGCTTCAATCCTATCACATCCATCATAAGACCTCCTTTTGCATGTTATCTTCTGATTGGGGGCACTATATTCCTTGGAGATCTTGTCTTGTCCATCCTCCCTTGTCATTGGTATCTAGCTCTAGGTTATCCTCATGCAAACCCAATGTCATCTCTTTATATCCATCATAATCCTAGCTATCTACCATCCTATCCAGCCATCTCATCCTGCTCCTCTAGCTATCCTTGGTCACAAAATCTCTCATCATCATTGGATACATCCTGCCAAATCCATATCTTTCACTATCACCCCACCCTTAGCTTTCGCATCTTGCACAACATTGAACCATCCCGCTATCCTCTCATCCTGAGCTTTTTATCCATCTGTATCATACCTATCATTGGTTTGTTAGCTTGTACCATATCTTGATTAGCTCGCTTGTAAATATCTTGGTCTGTTAGCTTGTACATCCTCTTTAGCTTAGTACCATTGTATCTATCCAGTTTTCATGTCAATTCGTCCTTGATCAGCATCTTGCACCCATTGCACATCTTGGTTAGCTATTCCAATGCATCCTTTAGCTAGATTTCCTATCACCAAAGTGTTATCTTTCTTAGTTCAGCTTTCCGGACGCATCACTCATTCAAATTCACCAGCTTAGGTGCTCTCTAATAGGTCCTTGCAGGATATAGCTTTCCTCATGTCTGATCTTGGTCCGTTAGCACCTCGTCCTACCCATCTCGTTGGCAAATGGTTCTCTTTTGGATTTTTGCTTTCTTTTGATTTGGACTGTTCCCTATTGGGTCTTGAAATATCTTTTCCAAGAAATCTCCTTGTTCCCTCCTCAAGGTTGCCACGATCTTCCATATCATGGTATACTGTGAATGGGGCAATCAGAGCATAAGGTCTTGATCATGTCTTTTGCTTGTTTTCTTTTTTGCTTGTGGGTTACCTAGTGTCATTTCCACGCTGCTTCCTCTAGGATTCATGTGTGATACTGGGGCAATCCTTGCATGTTTGTTTTGAGTCAGTTCGTCAGTCCTTTGGACAGTTGGTGAAAAGGCCTTGATGTTCTTGGTAACCTTGGCAATTAACCTATAGTCCTATAGCAAATCTAGTGCTCAACTACATGATGGTACTTCTCTTTGAAGTATCCCCCTGCTCAAAAAAGCTTCAATGGTTTTCCTTCATCTCCATTATCCCCCATCCATATCTAGCATCCGTCTCTCCTACCCCACCTTATGCATCAGTATCTCTTTGAATCACTCATCACTCTTAGCTTTAGGGATCCACCAATCCAAATCAATCCACCAAGCCTCATCTTTCGAGATCCACAATCCTAGTCCTAGGGATCTCCGAAACCCATCTTCCACCAATTTGACTCTTTGAAATCCTGCTGCATCAGCTTTTTTAATCCCCTCATCCATCTCCCCATCCTGGATTCCTTTTATAGCGCTCTGCTCCTTCATCCTCTGCAATCCCTGAGATCTTAAGCTTGCTTCCTCTTGTGCCTCTAGTTCTCCCTTTATCATTCTCCCGTAGTGAGAGTTTGAGCTAACCAAACCTCTTCTCTTAAGAAAATCTGAGTCTTCTTGCTCATCTCGGATTCTTGTACTTTTCAAGAAGTCGTCGAGCCTCGCTTTCTCTCCCCACCACCTTCTTGAGGGGGCATCTCACAGTCCATTCTCTCCTCTTCTGCTCTAGCCTTGGGCATCTTATTTTCTTATCTTTGATGTCATGCCACTTGCGGCATCACATCAAAGAGGGGCAAAATGTAGACACCTAAAAAACCTTTAGAAAATAAAGTATTTTAATTTTCTAAAAAATTCCTGATGACATCATCATTTATTAAATAATTAATTATTTAATTTATTTATTTATTTTTATGCCATTAAATCCTTTTATCTTAATTTAAAATATTTAATTAAGGAATCCCTCCCAAAAATGTTTAAATCTTATTTAAACATTATTTCCTTATTTATTAATTATTTAATTAATAAATTGACCAAAAAACCCAAAATAAATTATTATTTATTTTTTCCCAAAAGTTGGCCAATTTCCTTAAGACCACTAACCTCTTCCAAAATCTTCTAATCCTTCTTTAATTTTGATTAAAGGCTAATCTCATCATTTCCTACCCCTAATCCCAACTCAAAATATTTAATCAAGATTAAATATTAATCCTCATATTTATTAAAAATATTTTAATAAATATCTCCTCAACCCAAACCCTTGAAATAAATAAAACTTTGTTTATTTCATGAAATCTTATCCTAGGAAGTTCTACTCTTCTAGAAAGTCTTCATCCTCATCCAAAGCCTAGACTCTTCTAGAAGATGTCTTTAACCCTAATCCTAATCCCCTCCTAACCTTGTCACATTTCCTAAACATGGGTTAAGACTTGCTAACTCAAGCCAAAGTTAACAAATATCTCCTCCTTCACCCACCCTCATTAATTGCAATCCACTTGCCTAGTCCTAAGCCATCTCTAACCCTTCCTCTAATCATTTTTACAACCCTAAGCAAGCTTAAAACCTCCCTAAACCCTCAAATTCCAATTTCATGGTATCTCTCACAAATATCTTCAACCACAAAACTTTATAAAGCCCACAAAGTCATAAATGTTCTTACAAAGCACTTATGAAGGGTCTTTATGAAGATCTTATCCCTTGAGCCTCCTTTGTTGACTCATCCTTCCCCTTTCCTCCATCCTCTCACCATGTGACATGTGTCACTCCTTGATTGGTTGTAAAGAAGAACAATCCATGTGCTCTCCTCTCATTCAATCTAAGCCCTCCATGAGCTTTTTCTCATCCTTGCATCTTAGCCCTCCCTCAATCCCTCAAGCCTCTTGCCTATAAATTGGATCCTTCCCCTTTGCAAAATAACACAATCCATGAAGTAAAGTCATAATGCCATTTTGAGAAGCCATTTTACATCAAAACCATACACTCACACCCAAATTCCAACTCCATTTGAAGCCCTTTTTGAAGCATAAGCTTGAGCATACATCCTATCTATTTAGACAAAGCTACTCAACAAGAGAGCTTCTCATTGAGAGAGCCCATTAATGGCTCATATTCTCATTTGAGAGCTCATCTTAGTCTATCTTGAAGTTTATGAATTTTGTTTAGTTTTTAGAAGCTTTATTTAAATTTGGTTTCTATTAGCATACTAACATTGCTCATATACAGGGGGAACTCACAATTGCTACTAGAGTCTGCCAAAACTTAGAAGTTCTTACACACATCTCCTAAATGGGGGTGTTATTTCTTTCTACTAAAACTTGCTTCTGGCCTTGTTTTCTATGACTCTCTTCCTTTGATTGTCCATCTCCTTCAGCTGTGACTGAATCTGCTTCAAAAAGTAAAGAGTTTTCCAAACTTTCTAACTTCTCCCAACTCCTCTGTTACAGATTCTTTCCCAGAAACTAGAAGTCCTTTGCCTTGTTCCTTCTCTTCTCCATTTAATGTTTGTATCATTGGATTTTTTATGCTGGATATATCTTCTGTGTTTAGATCCCTTTTATTGATGCTATCTAAGTTTACGTTCTTTCCTTTATGTGTGTCCTATTCTTGATTCATTTCTGCCTTACTTCAACTTTTTAATCTATCTTTTTCTTTGTCATAGCTGTTTACCTGCCCTATATTGCTCCTTGAAGCTTTTTGCTTCTTTTTGGACCTTTGTCTGTAAGATGCCTCTTTCTTTCCTCTACTTTCACTACTTTCTTTGTGTCCTATCACAATAATAGATTTAATTCTGTTGTCCAATTCTTTTTCGTCATCCTAACCTAAATCCGTGCAACTCAATTTTGAATGTGAATCCATCTCACTCAGACTTGTGGGTGTGTTAAACTCAATCGATCTATTCCTTATTTCCTTTCCCTGGGTTCTTATCTTTGGAACCATACTTACCAAGTTTGAGGTGCGAGGAAGATAACTCAAGTTTGTCTTTCTAACATTCTCTATTTTAAAGATTTCAGATATCTCTCGTTCATAAGTCTATAGCATTATCTCATAGGCAGCCTTCTTTGTGACAACTCTTTTGTGAATATTATGAGGTTGCTTTAATTTTGTTCTGATCAATAATTTCACATTGTTGGAGTATCGCATGGAGGTATCTATACCTATGACTTCTCCTATGTCAGAACCTATTATTTTTAGGGTTTCCACTTATTTCAATTTCGGCAGTAAAGCCTGAATAATAAACCATTTAGGTCATCTAAAATCCATCCTATCTAACTTAAAATCTGGACTCCAATCTATAAATTTAATAGAATGACCATTAAAGAAACAATCTGATACATTCATAAACTCTTTTTTCATTTTTACACTAATACATTGTAAGTAAAGAGTTTTATCTCAATAGCAAGAGATACTTACCTGATCGTGACAAATCCCCTCTAACCAATTAGAGAAAAAGAACAGATCTTAGCTAGGGCCATTCCATACCACGAAAAATCCTAATTCTTGTCATTTGCTCCATGCCTCTTCGATTTCTTCATTATGGATGTAGATGGGGTTTTCCACATGAATTGGATTAGCGTTAAGATCTGTCTTCCTTTGAAATGAGGAATCCTTATAATGCTTTTTTGCAGATCTTCGATGCGGAGGGAGGTAGGATTTTGAAGATTTGACATGAGATTCACCTGATTGGGAGATTTGGGGTTGTGGAGGCTTGGTAGTATCAAACTTATCCCATATCAACTTTGGAAGGGCATACTTGGTGAGATTGAATACTCTGAACTGATCGTTCAAACTTTCTAGGTTGAAAATTGATTGAGGCTGCGAATATCCTTCAAACCCATTTTTTTCCTTCACCCATCTTTCTTGTGGTTTTGTTTGCCTGGGGATTGAATGCCAGGAAGACCCTCTCTATTTTTTCACACATTCGTTGTTTTCTAACATGGAGAATCTGTTCACAGTTTTAACTGCATATTACAGGTCTTGTGGGTTTCAGGATGCTTCAATTGTTGGCTCTACTTTTTTCGTACGACTGGTAAAACTCAATTGGGTTGAAACCCTTGTATGTGATTTATTTGTTCTTCATTTTACAAACCTCTGTATATGGATTGAGAATCTGGAAACCTTGTTTGTGTCTTTAATGTTCTTCATTTTCAAAAGCATCTCTAATTAATGGAGGGATTGAAACCCTTGTTGTTAATTTGAGGTTTCGTATATGGATTTTTTAAAATTGGGATTTCAATTTTGAAAAGAAAACAAATTTTGTTTTGTAGAATTTGACTGTTGGTTTGGGTTTCTATACTAGGGCTATTTCGAGAATTTTATCATATATATATATATATATATATATATATATATATATATATATATATATATATATAATAATGTAATTACACAATAATTTGTAATTAGTATGTAATTACTTTATTAAATATTAATAAAAAAGTGAATTGTGGGGCTTTTGTTTTTATTTTAGATTAATAAAAAAATAAAATTTTATTTAATTATTTTTGGGTGAGCAAGGGCCACCAACCCCCCACACCACTTCTCCATTTTCTTCCTTACCTTCCTACAATGTCTTCTTCACCAGTGATGGTTGCTACTACGTGCAATGTGCACTACTACGGCAACATCAGGTACTACCACTGATGCAACAAACTATTGTGGTAGCTTTACCAAGTATGGATGATGAGCCTAAATCACTTTTAATTTTTTGGTTTGAGTTTTTTTTTAAATGTTATTAAATTTTATTAATTAATTTTAAATTTAAATTTTTAAATACATTAAATTTTATTTAATATTAAAGGTTATTAATATTAATCACAAATTAGTGATATCAATTAAGCAGGCTCATAGTCAGAACATATAAGTCAAAATAACACCCAATAAGAGGGGAAGAAAGCCTAAGGGAGTTAAGACAAAAGAGGAAATTGCAGATTGACAAGGAGAACTAGGTGTTTTCCTTGTCAGCAATGAAAATCATATCATGGAATGTTAGGGGCTTGAATGCTCTTGACAAAAGAAATAGAATCAAGAAGGAACTTGATTCTATGAATTCAGACCCTATATTGCTATAGGAAACCAAGATGTCATAGGAAACTTTTGAGAAGACAATTTCCAAATGGACTAAATGGAATTTAGCTCATAGAAAAGGGATAGGAGCTTCAGATGGTATCGTTGTATGTTGGAAGTTTGCTCACGTGCAAAGGAAGCTTTTGAAAATGAAAAAATTCAAGCTCTACTTCATTTTGATAAAGGTTTATGACCCTACTTCAACTCAAGATAAACAAAATTTTTGGTTAGAATTGACTTAGATTATCCAAATTCATAGTGATCTACATATTATTTTGGGGGGTTATTTCAATGCCATCCTCAAAATGACAGAAAAGAATGGGGATATTTGTCCACCATTAAAAACTACTCAAGATTTTTTGGGATTTGTAGAGGACAATAATTTGTTGGACATTGAGCCTAACAATGGTATCTTCACATGGACTAATAAAAGAGAAAATTTTGCCCAGATTATGATTAGATTGGATAACTTTCTCATTTCATAAGAATGGAAGTTAACTAAGAACACCTTCCAATTAGATATTCTGTCATTACCAAGTTTAGACCACTTCCCTATACCATTACTCATAAGCCCCCCTTTGGCACAACATTATTTCAAGCATCAACCATCTTTTAAATTTGAATGGATGTGGCTTTGTCATCCACAATTCCTTCCCCTTGTTAAGAAATTGTGAATTAGTGCCCCATAGGGTGAAGGCTAAAAAATGTACCGATTTGTTACCAAAATAAAGTATACCAAGAAATAGATTTAAAAAAAGAATGAAGTGGTTTTTAAAACCATCTTCAAAGAGAAAGGGAAAGTCAAACAATAGTTGGTTGAAGCTTTCAACATAATTATTAAACAATGCATGGATAATGATACTTATGATAAACAAAAAGCTTTACAAACAGAATGGGAAGAATTATGCAATAGAAAAAATGAATATTGCTAACAAAAATCTAGAGAGCTATGGTTAAAAGATGGGGACAAAAATACATCCTTTTTTCATGCATCGACAAAGCAAAAAAGGGCAACAAGTTGTGTTTCTTCCATTAACAATATTGGTATTGGTATACAAATTTTTGCTAAGATTGGTGTTCAAGATGAAGAGGTGAGATTTTTAAGAGCCTACTTGCACCACCTAGTAATCTTGCATCCAATGGACCTTTAGAGCATGATCTTTTGATTAATATTCCACTTGTTGTGTTAGATGTTGATAATGCTGCTCTTATGGCTCCTTTCACCATACAAGAGCATAGAAAAGTTATTTTTTTCTCTTCCTTTAGATAAAGCCCAAGGTCTTGATAGTTATACAACTCCATTTTTTCAAGCTTGTTGGAATTTCATAGGGCGGAAACTTCTAGATGTCATTGAAGAGTCAAGAAAAAGTAAAGTTATGCTAGAATATTTTAACACTACCAATATAACTATCATCCCAAAGATTAAAAGTCCCAAAAATTTTGCAGAATTTCATCCAATCTCATTATGTAACATAATATAGAAGATCATTACTAAGGCAATTTAGTTGAGAATGCAATAGCTCATTCCAAAATTGGTTTCTCAAGAACAAGGTGGTTTTGTTCTGGGTAAGGAGACAATGGAAGGAGCACTTGTGGCTCACAAGGTACTCCATTCAATTAACAATAATAAATCTTCAATCTTCATGGTCAAGTTTGACATGATGAAAGCATACAAGAGAGTTAAATGGGACTTTCTCTTCAAAGTATTGCAAAAATTTGGATTTGCAAAGGGTTGGTGCAAATGGATTAAAGCCCGCATAATGAGTGCTTGGTTTTCATTTTTAACAGATGGATTCCTAGTGGGCTTCTTTTCATCCACACAAGGGGTCCGACAAGGGGACCCTTTATCACCAGTCCTACTCATTCTCATGTTAGAAGCCTTTAGTAGAACTATTCATGAACAACATACACTTGGCAATTAGATAGGTGCTAAAATTGAGGGTATGAAAACTTTGGTAACACACTCTTTTTTTGTGGATGACACTTTACTTTATGGGGAGTCTAATGTTAATAAAACTAGAAAGTGCAGACTTTGGATCTCTATACTTTAGCTTTGGGGAAAAAGGTTAATGCATATAAATCAAAATTATATTTGTTCAATAACAATTAGTCCATTTCAAATAGAATTGTCAATATTTTGGGCTTCTCAATTGACACCTTTCCATCAGTATATCTTGGTATACCTCTTTTCATAGGGGCTAATAAAATTAGCTATTGGCAGCCCATTATGGAAAGAATTAAATCTAGAGTTGTGGCCTGGAAAGCTTGATGGATCTCCCTTATAGGAAAAAATATCTTTATAAAATCAGTATTGTCAGCTATTCCAAATTATTATTTAGCAATAATCAAAGCTCCTAGAATAGTGATTTAAACAATTCAAATTTTACTGAGGGACTTCTTATGGATTGGGAATGTGAATGGTGTGAAGAAAATCCTGCTTGTTTATTTGAAAGATATGGCACAGGTAAAGTCATTGGGTGGTGCAGGGGTTCATGACTTGTAAATCATAACAAATCTTTTGGAGGGAAGCTAGTGTGGTACATTTATTCTAAGCCACTTACTAAATGGTCCCAAATTATGCAACAAAAATATCTTGACAACAGTTGCTTGTCAGGAGTGCTATCTATTTTGGATCCAGTTAAAGGCTCAACCATTTGGGATTTTATGATGTCTTCAAGGGATGTTGTGATTAAATATATTAAATGGGAAGTGAACAATGGTGTGAAGGTCAATTTTTGGAGAGATTCATGGAATGCAGCCCCTGCACTTATTAAGACAGATTTAAGCCAGGGTTTGTTGACACATTCAGAAAGACTGTGGGGATGTCACCATGTGGATGTTTCAACTATATGTCTATTTTCTAGGAAAATGATTTGGAAATATCTAGATGAAATACTTGTATCAAATAAAGATAAGAAAAGATTATTAGAAATACTTTTAGGGAAAATAATGTACTTGTAAGATAAGGAAGATAGGTTACTTTGGGTCTTGGAAAAAATGGTAATTATTTATTTAAGGAGGCCTATAAACTTTTATAGTTGCAGGAGGTTAGAAAGGTTCCTTGGTGGGCATATTCTTTTTGTTGGAATCTAGTCACTCTTCGTAAGGTAGGATGCTTTGCTTGGATAGCTTTAAAGAAAAGGGCATTAACAAGTGATAGGTTAAACAAGCTTCATATCTCCCAACCTTTTAATTATTGATTGTGTAACCAAGAAATTGAAGTGGATCATTTTTTTTTAAATTGTCCATTTGCACAAAATGTTGGATTTTTATACTCAAAGAATTGTAATACTCCACCCTACTACCCAAAAAATTATGGGACCTTTTTCATTCATGGACAATGCTATACTCCTCTTCCCTCTTTTCTAGTTTATGGAAATGTATTTCAACACTTGTCATATGGGCAATCTGGTGGGAATGCAACAAGAGGATATTTCATCACAATCCATTAGATATTGACATGGTTCTTCAAAATCTAGAAAGATCTATTTCTGAGGTTGTTCATGCTAGTTATTCGAAGGTTCAATGTAATCCACTAGTATCTAATAGGGAGAAAGATATACATATTCCTATTGGCTAGTCCTATATCTCTTCAAATAAAGGTGTCCAAGACAAAGCTATAGTGCATTGGTATCCACTTAGTCCAAGTTTTGTAAAATTAAATTTTGATGGTTGCTCATGCTGTAATCCTAGTATATCTGGAATTGGGGTTTATATTAGAGAATTCAAGGTGATGTATTAGTAGTTAAATATTCTCCATTATAGTATGGTACTAATAATATGGTAGAAGCACAAGCATTATTTGTAGGATTAGTTCTTGCTAGAAAAGGTGGATTTTAACACATACAAGTGGAAGGTAATTCAATGGTTATCATTAATGCATGTATTAAGTGGGAATCACATAATTGTAGACTTTCATATATATTACAACAAATTTGACTACTATTAGATAATTTTCAAGAAATATGTATGTCACACACTCTTTATGAAGGGAACATGGTGGCAGATTACATGGCCAACTAGGGGTGTGAAGGTCTATACATTGAAACTAATAAATCATTGGGCTTATTTCAGCATGATAATGATTTGTAAAAACTAATCACAATCGACAAACAATATATATACTTAGCACATGTAAAGAGTTTTGTGCCAGCATATTGTTAGTGAATAGATTGTCTTCCAAGAAAATACATACAAATTAACTGTAAATTCCTAGATAAGAAGACCAAATCAGCACTAACAGTTGGATAGGTTATCATTGGATTGATAACCTTCCTTTGAATTCTATTAGGTACAACTTCCTATGTAGGATATACAATGAATCAATTATACTACAAATATGAATGCTTTTAACCTGAAAAAATAAAAGGTTTACAAACATCTATCCATAAACATGAAATAGATGCAGAAAAACTAAGTAACTAAAGGAAATGAATAGAAAATGACACAAAGTTCATTTGCCCAAATGTTGCATTATAAAGAGAACAAAAACAAGGGATAAATCTTCCATTCCCCTGAGAAAGTGAAGAATCAGAGCTTTAAAGATATGTTGAAATGATAACATAATCAAAAAATAGTGATATTAAAATGAATTTTAGAGAAAACTAAAAGCTCTACAAACATCACAATTAGTGGAAAGAAACTGCCCCAAACTCAA
This sequence comes from Cupressus sempervirens, assembly GCA_028749045.1. Classification (NCBI taxonomy): domain Eukaryota; kingdom Viridiplantae; phylum Streptophyta; class Pinopsida; order Cupressales; family Cupressaceae; genus Cupressus; species Cupressus sempervirens. Next base: position 48,407,381 of record CM053787.1, read on the forward strand.
AGTTTTGATGTGCAATTATCTTCAAATCTCCCTTCTTTAAAGCATAAAAGATAAAATAGACCTTATTAAACATATGCATCTAAATTACTATTGAGAAGAAAACATAATTTCCTCTCTTACATTACATTAAAAATCAAAATTTATCCCTTTCCCTAACACACAGTTTAGAAAAACACAAGCTCTGCTTTCCTACAGCCCTAAAATATGCTTTCTCTCCATTAGAAGAACTAGAATAAATCTAGAAAAACTGGAACCCCTCCCCCATAGTAGCACAAAATCTGCCTTCTTGAAAAAAAAGTGGAACCTTTTCTTCTTCTGATATTTTACAATTAATAGGTGTGGATGGGTGCTATTCAGTTTCCATAACTAAATCTTGAGTTTACCTTCCCTTAAATCTATCTATTCTCATGTCTTTATAACTTTCTCTTTTCCCAAACCACTTTCTTTATTACAATATTGATATTTGTAATTTTGTCCACATTATAAATAGAACTTTATAATAGAAGGATGTAACATTAAAATTTTAATAGTGGGTCACAACTATAAAATTAATCTCTTCTGAATGATTATGAACCTGTCTAGCCACCATGTAACTTGCATTTCCTAGACACAGAAATACTTCCCTAGGTATTCAACATATGTGTCAACACTCTATTTCACCAGCATTTTATATCTTTTTAGAATAAAAATATTCACGCTTATATGTTCATGTAATCTAGATTAAAAACACAAGTACCTCTAACATTTCCATATATTTTGTATTGTATATCCTTGTGAATTGAGGTTCAAAACCTCTTACGATTTCAAATTGAGAGGCATTAGTACAACTTTGCAACATGTTTGAATGCTTTTCTATACATTTACTCATACTTGAAACAAGTATCAATAATCATGCAAATGGAATTATGTGGTCAAACCCATGTAAGTGGACTTTGATCAATTTGGATCTATAGGTGACCTTTGTTTGAGTGCTTATATCAAACACAAAGAAAATGATTTTAGTTTGGTTGCAATGGCCATTACATGCACATTCATCCTTTATTATGCATCTCTTATACTGTGTGAAGGTCTTGGTCAGCTGTGACATCCTATATGTTAGGGTATTTGAATTCCCATTGACATTTATCCCAAGCTTGGTTTGCATTGTGCATTCGACTATATAATTCTTCCTTATCAAGAAGCATAATATGAATGTTACTGTCCCTTTGAATTCTAATCATGAAGCTACAACTATTCTGTAATAGAAAATCTTTACCATGGGGAGTTTGTGTCTTGCAAATCTCAAATGCATTTGTGCTTGGACTTAATAAGAAAATCAACCCTTATGGTTGATGCTCATCATCTCTAGCATCCATGAAGAGACTTGGATTTAGAGTTGACATCGCATGTGCAGACTATGCTCTCATTTCTCAAATCTGGCATGATAAACTGATACAGTGCCCAATAAATACAAAGCCTATACTTGAATTATCATTTCACCAAATGGTTTGTGTGTATCTTCTATACATTTTTAATTCTATGTACTTTTTACTCGCATTATAATTTGATGAGACTTTCTAACACATTAGAAATCCAAGACTTCCTTAGGGAGATGGGTTAAATTTGATGGCAGATTATAGGTCTCCTTACCTGAGGGGTCCAGTCAAACAATATATACATAACCATATATCCTCCCATGTGGGAGTCTCCAAAACATCAGTGGTTATATCAAGGGGACTTGAACCTTTGAGTTAGCCATCTCTAGTCCACGAGAACTATTCCTCTTCCCATGATTGACCATACATTCAAACAATTTTTTTTAATTTCACACATGTCTATGTGAATGCATCATTCTTTTATAGTTGTTATGGTTGTAGTCAGTCTTGAATTGAGCTAATTTCAACACTAAGTGCCATAGTTGAGACACACATTTAGTCAAATAGTTGGCGTGTATCCTTAGTTTTAGATCTCAATATTCATGGCTTTTCAAACCAGGGGCACCCGAGCTTACATTTTCCCCTTTTGAGTAGTATGTTCGGTGTCCTCTATCTTCATCTTAATTTCTCTTACACACCTTCATCTATCTCAAATTATTTGCAATATCTCAAGACCACATGGAATCAAAAATTATTTGTGTTGTTGACCATGTTTGAGCCATATCATGATTGAGGGGTTTCATTCATAATATGTTCTGGTACATTGCATGTGTTGCCAACCAAGGCACAAGTTACATCAGGCTAGGCTTCAAGTCACATGGTGTATGATTCCATGCAAATTATGAAATTCTTCATTTGCTATTTAATTGTCTACAAATATACCCACTTTGAAATTGATTCCCTTGATATATATTACTAAGTGAGTATCTATTTCTTTAAAATGCTTCATAGCAATATGTAGCCCATTCTCAAAATAGGGAGAAATTATAATATTTGAGTTGATCTTAACAAAATTAAATTAATCAAACCTGTTATCAAGGTCTATGATTTAAAAATTTGAAATTGCAACCATGAACTAACAGGATCAAACTGAGGGAACACACCTCTAGGGTGATGGTCAAGTCTTTGAATCTACATTTTAGAATTGTTCGACTGAACTTGGTCTTTTAATTTGATCTCTAAATCACTGAGCCTACGTGAATAGATTAAACCAATTCAAACTATTTCAAACTACTTTGAACTTAAGCTCAAAGTAGTTCAAGATTCCACACTAAAATTTTAAATACTGGGTCCATATTGGGTACCAACAGGGGCTCTAACTATGGGATTGATTTTGACTACAAAAATAGAGAACTCCAGCAATCTCTAGCAAAAGAAAAGTATCTTACCCATTGGGAAAATAGAGTCACCAAGAAGAGAAAATTGAGAGCTACTTGTAGAGAGGGTGGAGGGGAGCAGGGCAAAACTAACAAATCAAAACACCTAAACTGCCAGCAAGCACAAAGCTTGCACATTATTCAACTAACACTATGCACACAAAAAGCATATTTACAATATTTACAAAGGTAGGAAGAGAACCTACCCAGAAAACTAGCATTAAGAAAAGAATCACGTGAATCCATTTACTAGTTGGGAGAAGTAGGAGCCTTTCTACATTAGCCAACCATGCCTTAATAGAGTAGCTCTGAACCACTACCTTCTGATGATTTCTTCAATGCTGAAATTCAAGCTCATAGTATGCAAAAATTTGGCAACCCAAAATTCTATCCCAAACAACCAAAGCTCATCATAGCATTCTTCTTCACTCGAGAATTGATCTTTCACTTTCACAGGGTTAGATTCCATTTCAAATTGAAAAAAATAAAATGCAAAAACCTCACTAGGAGATGGTGCACAATATCTAGAAATGTTTTCATCAAGATTCAATTCATGCATATTGCCTTTAATGTCATGGTCAACTTGCAGGCATAGAGATGCCTCATTGAACATGGAGTCAACCCTTAGATATATGTTCTCCCCACCTCTTTCAAGAATTAGACTATCATCAAACATACAATGTATGTTTTCCTTTCTTTTTTCCAAAGTGTCATCACTTCCACAATCACCATTAGCAAAACCACACATAGATGAATGAAAAGAAAAGCTATTAATGAACATTCCATTGTTTGTCTGATTTGAAAGAATACCTAGGTTATTATGGAATAGAGGATCTGGTTAAATGATGACATAAATATGTCTATAATTTCCTCTTCCTCATTGAGAATGGCATTCTTCAACAAATTAGCTAAGCCGCTATTAGGTTGGGAGTCAGTTTCATATTTTTTTCCTCTCAAGAAGAAATTCATCACTAGGAGTTTCATCCAAAGGCATCTTTACCTCATCTCTATGAAGAACTATATCATCATCAAATGGGATAACTTGAGAGAGGTCTTCTGGCTAAAGAGACAATAAGAATTTTCCTATTATTTCTTCTTCTTGCTCAAGGAGTGTTCATCTCTATGTTTTAGCTGGATAATCTATTGGCTGACCACAGATTTTTAAAAATGAGGAATCATCTTTACTTTCCATGAAAGTGTAAGATTCAACCTCAGACTATAGGTTATTCTGAATCCTTTTACAAACAAGAATCTTCAAAGAAAGATGACTAATATCATTTTCAACTATTTCATTAAAAGTGAAAGATTAATATTCTGATATCATGTCGTTATCAAGTTTTTCACAAATAGGAACTTCTAAAATGAGATGACTGCCATCACTTCCAAATATGAAACTTTCAAAACATGGAGACAAAAAGGATTCAAGAGCACCTTTATTTATGTTTTCCTGAGTGTCAACATGATCAGCAAGAATAGAAGGGTTTTTAGAGGTGAAGTAATATGGTATCACCAAAGATTCTTCCTCTTCAACCAACTACTCTTTTTTATCTTCATTGTCACTGCTCCCATAGTTTTCACTTTCAAATTGAAAGTCTTCGTCTACCCCTATCTGATCTTTTTGAGGCTGCAATATTTGTTGAAGTAAGAAAGCTCCTTGCTGCAATTTTTTTTCTAGATTCAGCCCTTTGACTGAGTATTCAGTCGCAACAAAATCTCTTTCAAGACAAATTTCATCTTCATTTTTAAAATCAGCATTAACAATAAGATCTGTTGTTGCATTATTTCCAAAGTGAAAGGATTCTAGAATAGAAGGGTTGTGAGAAGTGAAGTAATATGGTATCACCAAAGATTCTTCCTCCTCAACCAACAACTCTTTTTTATCTTCATTGTCATTGCTACCACAGTTTTCACTTTCAAATTGAAAATCTTCGTCTACCCCTATCTAATCATTTTGAGGCTATAATATTTGTTGAAGTAAGAAAGCTCCTTGCTACAATTTTGTTTCTAGATTCAGCCCTTTGACTAAGTATTTAGTCACAACAAAATCTCTTTCAAGAAAAATTTCATCATCATTTTTTAAATCAGCATTAACAATAAGATCTGTTGTTGCATTATTTCCAAAGTGAAAGGATTCCAGAATAGAAGGGTTGTGAGAAGTGAAGTAATATGGTATCACCAAAGATTCTTCCTCTTCAACCAACAACTCTTTTTTATCTTCATTGTCACTGCTACCACAATTTTCACTTTCAAATTGAAAGTCTTTGTCTACCCCTATCTAATCTTTTTGAGGCTGTAATATTTGTTGAAGTAAGAAAGCTCCTTGCTACAATTTTGTTTCTAGATTCAGCCCTTTGACTGAGTATTCAGTCACAACAAACTCTCTTTCAAGACAAATTTCATCATCATTTTTAAAATCAGCATTAACAATAAGATCTGTTGTTGCATTATTTCCAAAGTGAAAGGATTCTAGAATAGGGTCTTTTTTAGCATTCACATATAAAGTGCCACTATTCTTACAATCTCTAGTGACATCTAAAGATTTGTCTTTTTGTAAGGCATGATAAGGCATGATTTCAATGGAATTTTTAAGAAAAAGATGATGATCATGATCATCAACTATAAAACTTTCTACATGAGGTGAAGAAGGATCTTGAGGAAAGATTTCATTATTACTGGTTACCCTTTCTCCATTGTCAGTTGTTTGGGATCCTATCTCACTCAGGACAAAATAATTGCATCAGATGAAGTATGAAGATATAACTGGGCCTTCATCATCATCCATCTCCAAATTTTTCTTCAACTGAGGCACTTTATCCTCAAGCTCTTGCAAGTCTTTCAACTTATGAAATCTCATATAGAGGCTTTTCCATAGCAGCCAGGATGAGGCATCATCTTCGAGACTTATATTGTTTTGGACAGCCTATGAAATGCTTTATTTAAATCTATCCACAAATTTACGTAACAGTTTATCATTAATTTGATAAAGTTCAGGGAGAGAAGTGTTTGGCCTTAATCTTCTCATGACTTTAAAATCTAGCATGGTCTTTATAAATTCATCAATCTCTACACATAGAGATAATTAGAAAATTGAGGAAACAAATATTAATGATGATCTTCATTTCTAGATCCCTAGCAGAGTCACCAAAAATTTGAAGTAAACAGATTGTCTTCCAAAAAAATACATACAAATTACCTCTAAATGCCCAGATAAGAAGACCAAATCAGCATTAACAGTTGGATAGGTTATCATTGGATTGATAACCTTCCTCTGAATTCTATCGGGTACAATTCCCATGTAGGATATACAATGAATCAACTATACTACAAATATGATAGTTTTAACCTAAAAGCACAAAAGGTTTACAAACATCTATCTGTAAACATGAATTAGATGTGGAAAAACTAAGTAATTAAAGGAAATGAATAGAAAATGACACAAATTTTATTCGCCCAAATGCTACATTACAAAGAAAACAAAACTGAGGGATAAATCTTCCATTCCCTTGAGAAAGTGAAGAATTAGAGCTTTAAAGATATCTTGAAATGCTAACATAATTAGAAATGGTGACATTAAAATTCATTTGAGAGAAAACTAAAAGCTATACAAAGATCATGATTAGTGGAAAGAAACTACTCGAAACTTGAAGTTTTGATGTGCAATTATCTTCCAATCTCCCTCTCTAAAGCATAAAAGATAACACAAACCTTATTACACATATGCATCTAAATCACTATCCAGAAGAAAATAGAAATTTCCCCTCTTACATTACATTAAAAATCAAAATTTCTTCCTTTCCCTAACACACAGTTTAGAAAAATACAAGCTCTGCTTTCCTATAACACTAAAATTTGCTTTCTCTCCCTCAGAAGAACTAGAATAAATCTAGAAAAACTAGAACCCCTCCCCCACAGTAACACAAAGTCTACCTTCCCAAAATAAAAGTGGAACCTTTTCTTCTTCTGACATTTTACAATTAATAGGTGTGGATGGGTGCTATTCAGTTTCCATAACTAAATCTTCAGTTTACCTTCCCTTAAATCTATCTATTCTCATGTCTCTATAAATTTCTCTTTTCTTGGACCACTTTCTCGATTACAAGATTGATATTTATAATGTTGTCCACATTATAAATACAACTTTATAATAGAAGGATGTAACATTAAAATTTTAATAGTGGGTCACAACCATAAAATTAATCTCTTCTGAATGATTCTAAACCTATCTAGCCACCATGTAACTTACATTTCCTATACACAAAAATACTTCCTTAAGTATTTAGCATATGTGTCAACACTCTATTTCACTAGCATTTTATATCTTTCCAGAATAAAAATATGTACGATTATATGTTTCATGTAATCTAGATTAAAAACACAAGTGCCTTTGACATTCCCATATATTTCGTACTGTATATCCTTGTGAATTGAGGTTCAAAACCTTTTAGGATTGCAAACTGAGAAGCCTTAGTAAAACTCTACAACATTTGTGAATTTTTTTTTGTACATTTACTCATACTTGAAAAAAGTACCAATAATCATGCAAAATTGGAATTATGTGGTCAAACTCATGTAAGTGGACTTCAATCAATTTGGATCTACAGGTGACCTCTATTTGAGTACTTACATCAAGCACAAAGAAAATGATATTAGTGGGTTGCAATGGCCATTGCACTCACAATCACCCTTTATTATGAATCTCTTATACTATGTGAAGGTGTTGGTTAGCTGCGGCATCCTATATGTTAGAGTACTTGAATTCCCATTGACATTTATCCCAAGCTTGGGTTGTATCATGCATTTGAATATATAATTCCTCCTTATCAAGAATCATAATATGAATGTTACTATCCCTTCAAATTTTGATCACGAAGCTACAAGTGCTCTACAACAAAAAATCTTTACCATGGGGAGTTTCTGTCTTGCAAATCTCGAGCACATTTGTGCTTGGACTTAATCAGAAAATCCACCCTTATGGCCTATTCTCAACATCTCTAGAATGCATGAAGAGACTCAGGTTTGAATTTGATATCACATGTGCAGACTATGCTCTCATTTCTCAAATCTAGCATGATAAATTGATATAGTGCCTAATCAATACAATGCCCGCACTTGAATTATCATTTCACTAAATGGATTGTGTGCATCTTCTATACATTTGCAATTCTGTGTACTCTATCCTCCCATTATAATTTGATGAGACTTGTCTCCCCATTATAAATCCATGACTTCCTCGGGGAGATGGGTTAAATTTGATGGTAGATTATGGGTCTCCTTGCTTGAGGGGTCGGGTCAAACAATATGCACATAACCCTATATCCTCCCATGTGGGAGTCTCCAGAACATCAGTGGTTATATCGAGGGGATGCAAACCTATGATTCATCCATCTCTAGTCCATGAGAACTATTCCTCTTCCCATGATCAACCATACATTCAAATGATTTATTTTTTAAATTCACATATTTCTAGATGTGAAGGCATCATTCTTTTACAACTGCTATGGTTGTAGTCGATCTCGAATTGAGCCAATTTCAACACTAAGTGCCACAGCCAAGACACACATTTAGTTGAATAGTTGATGTGTATCCTTAGTCTGGGCATCTCAATATTCATGGCTTTTCAAACCATGGGCACCCAAGCTCACATTTTCCCCTTCTAAGTAGTATGTTCGGTGTCCTTTATCTTCATCTTAATTTCTCTTACACACCTTCATCTATCTCAAATTATTTGCAATATCTCAAGACCACATGGAATCAAAAATTATTTGTGTTGTTGACCATGTTTGATCCATATCATGATTGAGGGGTTTCACTCATAATATGTTCTGGCACCTTTTATGTGTCGCCAACTGAGGCACAAGTTACATCAGGCTAGACTTCAAGTTAGATGGTGTATGACTCCATGCAAATTATGAAAGTCTTCATTTGTTGTTTAATTGTCTACAAATATACCCACTTTGAAATTGATTCCCTTGATATATATTACTAAGTGGGTATCTATTTCTTTAAAATGCTTCATAGCAGTATGTAGCCCATTCCCAAAATAGGGAGAAATTATAAGATTTGAGTTGATCTTAACAAAATTTAATTAATCAAACCTATTATCTAGGTCTATGATTTAAAAATTTGAAATCATACCCATGAAATAATTTGATCAAACTGAGGGAACATGACTCTAGGGTGATGGTTGAGCCTTTGAATCTACCTTTTGGAATTGTTGTACTAAACTTGGTCTTCTAATTTGATCTCTGAATCACTGAGCCTATGTGAACAAATTGAACCAATTCAAACTATTTCGAACTGCTTTGAACTTTATCTCGAAGTAGTTCAAGACTCCCCATTGAAAATTTAAATACTAAGTCCATATTGGGTACCAACACATGTGTAATGATTAGTGTAGTTCAACCTGCCTCTGGGACTTTTATTGGCATCTCAAGATGGCAGTTGCATTATCTTTTTGACCTCATTCTCTCACTTATATCATTTGTATTAAACAATGATGTCAGGTTTTCTTTATGGTTCTTTCTTGATTGAGTTTTTTAACCATTTTATTATATAATAATATATAGTGGCATGTCCACTTTTTCTTTAAAAAATACTAATATTATTAATAAGATTATTGTTTTTATTATCAATTAAATTATTATTAGTATTAATAATTTAATAATAGTTAATATAGTTACAATAATAATATGTAATTATGAAGTTGTTATAAATATTTTTGGAAAGTAATTTTGAAGATGGTAATTGGTGAAATGGTTATCTTTAGTAAACATGAGTTGTGTTCGATGGTTGAATTTAATTATGAAAATGATTTATGAATATTAAAATAGATTTAAAAAATAACTTAATAATTGAAATTTGGGAAATAATTATTTTAAAGTAAACTTGGATTTTGCTTGATGATGTCTCTATCGAAGTGATTTCTATTATTTTGGGAGATTGATTATAACTTTTGATTATTCAACAACCTTAACAAATATAATACTTTGAAAAGGCAAGAACTAAAAACCTAATTGTATATTGAATCTTATCTTTTTATAATGAATTGAACTATGAAACTATGTTTAAACAACTTTATATGAATTGTTGAATCATCTAAGATTCTAGTGAACTCAAAAACCTTAGTGAATCTATCAACTAGAGAAATTGAGACTGAAACCCTGATTGAGATAAAAAAAACATTATGTACTGTAACATTTGGAAATGAAAATGAAAGAAAAAATTTGAGAAGCTACTAGAAAAAATTAAACCTTAGTGTTTTCAAAACCTAATGTATTATGAAAGTTACTTTTACATGCACTTTATGTGATGTGTGGTTTAATATTATGGGTTTTGGGGTTGACATAACACTTTGATAGAGGCTTGGGAGTTTTTGTTATGTGATGTCATGAGGATGTTTTGATTACAATCTTTTATACTTGACCATGGTAATGTGTCATGTGTGTGCTATGATGAGTTTCATTAGATGTTTTGATGTGCTTTCCAGTTCTTGTGTAGAATTGAGGTGGATGATGTGTCTTTCCTGATATAACCTTTTAGTCATCAATCAGTTATCTTTGGATTTCTTCCTAGTTACTTGTATAGGATTGAGGTGATTAAATGATTTATTTTTGTTGATGTCATGTTATGACATGGTTTGGTTTATGTTTACTTGGTTTTAGATTAGTCCTTTTAGGATGATCATATAAGTGAAATGACGGATTCAAATCAATGATGTTTTCTATATCTTTCCAATTTCTTGTTTAAGAATTGATGTGTGGTTTATAGTCATTTAAGATATTTTTCTTTTGTGATATTACTATTAGGATTTAACTATGTGATTTTAGGTCAAATTCATTGATCCATGTTTCAAGAGTAGTGAATCAACATGAATCCATCTCTCATGAGAATAAATGGAACAAATATCACTCATTGGATCTAGGTGATGCTCACAATTTGACTTGTTGTGGAAATTATCTCCTACTTATCAGTATTTCACTTTTGCTAACCTTAGGGTAGGTTATCTATATGTCATGTTGGGAAGTGGCTTGCAATGGAGGTCGAGGCTCTAAAGAGGTTGGTGAGTAACCCATTGTAGGTAATTTAAATAAGTGATAACATTTCATTAAATGCGTTAAAATAAATTAATAAGATATTACTACCACAAAAAGTCACTAAGGGGTCTGTAGTATTAAAAGACTACTAGTGTATCCTTAGAGCTAACTTTTTAGTATGCCTTGTCTGTACGAAAGGACATTGATGCCGCATAGAGACACTAGGGGGTCTGGAGTCCATAGTGGATACTAGGGTAACCTTAGAGTTGGCTCATGCGATGACACTTGTTAGTGTAAATAATTATTATTTATGCTTTTACTTAAGTTTACTTAGGTTAATGCATTTATTTATTAGTTTTAGTCTAGGAGTTGTTGACAACACAGGAGTTTGTTCCTATCTAAGTCATACTTATCCTCTCACCTTGATCGAGGATATTCCACCTTTTATGGATGTATGCTTAGTTGTCATTCTTATCTCCTAGCATCTTCTAGCTTGTTCTAGAAGTGTCCTTAAGGCCTTTATATTCAGGCTCTCTTATTATTTTTCTCAACTCATTTTCAAGGCATATTGTACAACAATACATTTATCTTTGTTTGCAATATCTTCTCTCTTAGTCCATTTCATTTCCAAGCTCCACCTCTTCCTTCTTTGGTTTCTCTTCAGCGGGTTATTTGTATGTAGTTAATCTTGGTAAGCTATGAAGTTGGCTTTCATCAACTTCTACATGGCATTAGAGTCTCCCTATTGCTTCCAAGCTAAAGGATTTTTGAAGCCACAATTTAAAGACACAAACCCTAGCTTGTTTGTGATTTATTTCTTCAATCCAAGGGAAGAGTATTTTTTCAGTGCACTTTGGGCCTAAACAGACACTGCCATTGAGTTTAGAAGATCCATTATAGTCAAGATCCATATAAAATTTGTCCATTTTAGACATAGTTAATCCGGGAGGTAAATCTTTTTGTCCAAGAGGTCGTATGGAACTGTATAGACAATTTTTTGGCAAAAAAATAAAAAATATATTAAAAAAATGCAACAACACCTAGTGGCCACTATGTAGCCACCCCTGTGTTGTTGTGATGCCTCCCATGCTTGGCCTAGGGATCGCCTCAACTGACCACGCCATCATGGTGATGCTCAAGTTGGGCCATTGTTGGCAGGCCTCCCGCCAACCACTGTAACCCATAGTGCCATCGACCTCTGCCACTGCTATGACCACTAACACCTACTACCACCACCCACCTATGGCTCGTCTACACCTTGCATAGTTGGAGTTTTTGTGGACAATTGGCACGAGTCTGTGGGTGTTACATGGCACAGGTGCCACGTTAGCACCTGCCACGTGTCCTCTGCTACATCACCTGCAGACATAATGCCACATGGTAGTCTTTTTTTGCCATGAAAGTTATCAAGCCATCAAATTGAAGGACATAAATTACTAAAGTTAGCATGATGTCAACACTGCATCATCACCTTCATGCCAACACTCCAAGTTCTTTTTTGACCTACTCATCGTTTTTTAGCCATAACTTGAGCATATGGAGGTATTTTTTCAATCTAAAAGAAGCACTAGAAAACTGGTTCCAAGGAAAAGACATTGGTGTAGGTATTTTTTGGTTTTGATGTAGTTTTGTTGCCTATTTTTGTAGTTAAATTTGGATGTTCTATTTTTCACTCGAACGAGCTTTTCTTGTCATCCCATCTCCATTTTTTAAAAATGTTATATTTTTGGAAAGCTAGTTTTATCTACTTTTTAGAAATATTGTCATTTCCTTAAGATTCTACCCCATTGTCTCTCTATTATGCTTTTGGCATTTTTTCTCTATGGTGGGTATCTTGTGTGTTCTAGGTCCAAGAACCATTTTCATGGCATGGGATCTTTTGTTTTGGGTTGTACTATCGTTTATATCAACTTTCTTCCCTTTGTGATCATTGTTGATATCATTTGTAAGTATCTTTATGCAAACACACTAAGATAAAGTGTCACTCTTGCATTTCAGGTTCATGAACTTTATTTTGAGACAATTGTACTAGCACTATTTTATAAAGTACCATGGGGGGGTTAGTTTTTTCCATTTTTGTGCCCTCTTCCTTTGTCAAGTGAGTTTCCCTTCCATTACATTAGCCTCATGACATATTAGTGACACATGCCTTTATAGGTGTTTGTACCTTTTCCTCTCTCTCACTATTCTTGGTTCTTTTTGCAAAGGATTTTGGCCCACTTTCTCAGTTGCTTGTCACCTCACCCTGTCTACATTGGGGGGGGGGGGGGGGGGGGTTGTTTCTAACGCTTCCTTGGTTTGATTGTTCAATAGTGTGAGCTATGTATTCAATATTTGATCCTATATACTAGGTGATTGCAGTGGCTAGCTACCTATGCATTTTGGTGAGATGGATCATCTACCATTAGACACTCTCAGTTTGTGCCTTCTATTTTTTGTGGAGGTTCCTCAGATCAGTAGTTTCTCTTTGATAGAGTTTGCAGCTTCTTTATGCTTCAATGATGCTCTTCATGATCTTCCATTTTTTTCTATTTTCTTGGACATTCCTCTAGTTGGAGGCTTCTTTAGTCCTTCACTAGATTTTCTTACCTCTTTTTCGGGTAGGGTTTTTCCCATGAGATTTTCCCTCTTTCCCTATTTTCAGAGGTTTCTTTTCTTTGCATTGTACATGGGTACCTAACATGGCCTAGTTGTTGGGACCCATTATGCATTTCATCTTAGTTGTTGTGAGCTTAAGTGCATTCCCCTAAGTTGCACTTAAGGGGGGGTGTTAGAGTAAATTATTATTATTTATGCTTTTAATTAAGTTTACTTAGGTTAATGCATTTATTTATTACTTTTGGTCTAGGAGTTGTTGACAACACTAGAGTTTTTTCCTATCTAAGTCATACTTATCCTCTCACCTTGATCGAGGATATCCCACCTCTTTTGGATGTATGCTTAGCTGTCATTCTTATCTCCTAGCATCTTCTAGCTTGTTCTAGAAGTCTCCTTGAGCCCTTTATATTTAGGCTCTCTCATTATATTTCTCAACTCATTTTCAACGCATATTATATAGCAATACATTTTTCTTTGTTTGCAATATTTTCTCTCTCAATCTGTTTAGTTTTTTAGGGCTCCACCTCTTCCTTCTTTGGTTTCCCTTCAGTAGGTTATTTGTATGCAAATGATCCTGGTGAGCTGTGAAGTTTGCTTTCATCAACTTCTACGACACTTACCCACTTGCATAGTAGATTTCCTATGTGTCTGTGTTGCCTCTAGGTTTAATTGATACTTGTGTCTTGGTACCCTTTGAGATAGTTTACTTTCAGGTGATTCCTTGAACCTAGATGTTAGTTTTGACTTTTGAGTTTGTTATCATGTTTGGGAGTTGAGACTATCTCCTTAGTGCTATGGGAGTGGGCCATTTAGGTTCCACAAGATTGAGTGGTAGTGCATTTTCTTATACCATTGAGATCTAATCGTTGGATGTCATTGTTGGATGTGTTTGTGGAGATGCTCCTTTCTATATGATCTTGTATTTCTATGATGAATGGTTATAACTATTGTATTGTATTTTATTTCATATATCTTATAAGATGATGTAAATTATTTTGTGATGTATATTATTTCTGTCTTTCATACCTTGTGACTTGTACAATGGATGATTGTACATTTTGTTTACTGCCAAGTGGCATCCTGTAATTGTATATTGTTTAAATGGAATTTGTACTTGTAGTTATTCTTAATGTGGATGTTTTATATATTGGCTTTAGTATTAATTAAACTTAAATGTGATTCAACATCACATAACCCTAAGAGATGTAATCTATTTTTTATGGTTGTTACGTATGTGATTTAATACTTCTACTATTATTTTATCTCTTGCTTTTTATTACTTTCATTGTATTATCTATTTTTGTTAAATTATTATCTTTCAAAAAAAAATGTTTGACAAACTTAGTAAAACTTTAGGTTAATTTCTTTTGGGTTCCCTGGTGGGGCATTACATCTAGTATTAGAGCTCGAGTTTCTACATTGGGAGCTCTGGGTATATTGGAACACCACTGGTTGATAACTAGTTGAATTAAAAGAAAACTTAAACAATGTTATATTTTAAACTTTAAAAAAAAAACTTGAACGATTATGTGTATCTATTACAATCTTGAACACTTGAACTAGTTGAACTAAAATGAAACATAAATAGTGTTATGTATCTTTTGTAACTTTAACACTTGGAAACTTCAAACTTTAATACTTGGAAATTTCAAACTTGAACACTTTAAACTTTAAACTTTAAACTTGATACTTGAAACATGGAAAAAGGAAAAATTGTGAGTTAGAATTCAAACATGTTTTCTTATGATTGTGCTTTAAGGTGATATACCTTTGATTGATTTTGTGAGCATTTATATTGTTCTTGACTTTCGATTTATGTCTATACATTATAACTTTTATGTTATTCGATTGATTTAGAGATGTTGATTTTTTGTTTGAAGTGTTTTAGGGGATCTATTTCAGTATTTATTAAAAGATGAATGTTGGATCAATATGGTTTTTGGTTTATTATTAAACCAGAATCATATTTCTCTAAGTGATTGAAAGTTTATACATAGTTATCTTATTTGTATTAGTTTTTTAAATGAACTTTATGTTTGACATTGTAGATAGTACTCTTTGAATTTTAGTTACTCATTGCAGTAGACTTCCAAGAGTAAGCCTAAGTCTAGGGGGAGTGGATGAAATGCCTACCCCTACTTGAATTTTCTATTGTATTGTCAAATTTTGTTAGGCCATTTTTCTGATTATGTTTTATGATTATTGATACTTGGTTACAAGATTAGATTAAATGTATTTCATACTTAGTTGATTTATGTAATGAGTTACTTAGTTATTTCACGTGTTCAAGATTATTTTGATGATGTTACATGTATTCTCATATAATGATTGCAATTATTTCATAATGTTAGTTAGAGGAATGATTTATATGCAGTTCTATTGTTACTTACCCCATACTTGCATGTATATGGTGTATGTGTATGTTTTACTTTATGATTGATGTTCCTGATGTGGTTGAGGGAGGGAGTTGTAGTCACCTGCTAGTCAAGATCTACATGATGTACCACTCCCTACCATTGTCTTTTTATTTTTGAATATATGTGTTTGTACATCCATGGATTTTTATGTAGATTGTAGGTACTAGGTATCGACGTTCTTGAATTGCCAAGATGAGCATACCCTATCGTAGTATCTCAATGGCATAAGTGGGAAGATAATTCTTGAGTCTGAATCCTAAACCCTAAGCCAATTTTCCTAGAAAGCAAGACCAGTATTGGAGTTAGTTTCACCTTTCCGAATTTGTCAAGTGACATGAATTCATGATTTTCACCCTAGAGTTTGTTTTAGTATTTTGTACTTTATGATGAGTTTTTGTATTTCATCTTTTGGTTCTGTGATGATTTTTTGTTATAATTAAATCAAATTAAATGACAATTTAATGATTTAATTTAATAGAAATTTTATAAAGAGAATTCAATATTTTTATGAGAAATTAATTAAATAAAAGAATTAAATTTAAATATTTTATTAAAGTTCTAATTTTGGCATTTTATATTTATTTAATTTAATAATAATTTATTTAGGAGTTTTATTTTAATTATAAACTCTAAATAATATTATTAGTTAAATTAATAAATATTATATTAAAAATGTCTTATAATTTAATAAGAGAGAGAAAACATAAATTTAATAAAACTTATTTTAATTAAATTGCATAAAGCTTATGCATCAAATTAAAATATAATAAATTAATTAAAGAGAGAAAGAAAATTATTTAATAAAGATATTTTTTAATTAAATGGCAAACAGATTGTGCATGAATATTAAAATATAATAAAATAATAGAAGTTAAAGATCAACAAGCCTTCTCGTGTGATTCTACAATCGAAGCCCCAAATTTAGGGAAGAACTCTTTATCAGAGATATAGAGCTCATTTTACAATAACATAGGTTTGGAGGAGCCAGTTTCCAAAAAGATGGTTTTCGAAGAAAAAAGAAAATCTTTGTATGTTTTGTGTGTTCATTATTTTAGCATCAAATCTAGGTAGGGTCTTGTGGGTTTGTACAGTAGTTGTTCGTTCTTGGATTTCTTTGTCTTCTCCATATTTGCAAATATGTTTTTAGAATTCAATTGGATTGAAACCCTTATATGTGATTTTTATTTGTCCTACATTTCAAAAACCTTTGATATTGAGAATCTGAAACCCTTGGTTGTGTCTTTACTATTCTTCATTTTCAAAAGCATCTATAATGAATGGAGGGATTGAAACCCTTATAAATTTTGGGTATCATATATGGATTTGTTAAACTCAGGATTTGAGTTGTAAGAAAATGAATTTTGTTTTATAGAATTTGACTGGTTGGTTCGGGTTTCTATACCAAGGTTATATTGAGAATTTCATCATATATATACACACAAATTAATTTATAATTACTCTGCAATTACATTATTAAATATTATTAAAAAAAAGTAAATTGGTGGTGGCGTTTATTTTTATTTTAAAATAATGAGCCAAAAAAATTAATTATGTTTGGGTGGGTAGGGGCCACCAAAGTCTCACCCCCCTTCTCCTCTATTTTCTTCATTACCTTCGACATCTTCGTTATCAATGGTGGTTGCTACTATGTGCAACAATACACTGCTATGGCAACAATAGGTACTACCACTGATGCAACAAATTGTTGGGACAACTTTGCTGAGTATGGCCAACAGGCCTAAATCACTTTTAATTTGTTGGTTTTAGTTTTTTTTTTAAATGTTATTTTAATGTTATTAAATTATGTTAATAAAAGTTATCAATTAATTTTAAATTTATGTTTTTTAAATATATCAAATATTATTTAATAGTAAAGGTTATTAGTATTAATATTATTAATAAGATTATTATTATTATTATTATTATATTAACATTATTATAATTGTTAATTAAATAATTATTATTATTAATAAAAAATATATTATGTATATTATTTTATTATTAATTAAATAATATTTAATATGGTTGTAATAATAATATGTAATTATGAAGTTGTTATAAATATTTTTGGAAAGTAATTTTGAAGATGGTAATTGGTGAAATAGTTATCTTTAGTAAACTTGGGTTGTGTTGGATGGGCAAATTTAATTATGAAAATGATTTATGAGTATTAAAATAGATTTGAAAAGTAAATTGATAATTGAAATTTAGGAAATAATTATTTTGAAGTAAACTTAGATTTTACTTGATGATGTCTCTATGCAAATGATTTCTATTATTTTGGGAGATTGATTATGTCTTTTGATTATTCAACAACCTTAAAAGTATAATACTTTGAAAAGACGAGAAATGAAAACTAATTGTATATCGAATCTTATGTTTTGATAATGAATTGAACTATGAAACTATAATTAAACAACTTTATATGAATCATTGAATTGTCTAATATTCTAGTGAACTCAGAAACCTTAGTGAATTTAGCAACTAGAGACATGGAGACTAAAACCCAAATTGAAATTTAAAACATTATGTACTATAACATTTGGAAGCAAAAACAAAAAATGAAAACTTGAGAACCTATAAGAAAAAATTAAACTTTTGTGTTTTCAAAACCTAATGTATTATGAAAGTTACTTTTGCATGCACTTTATGTGATGTGTAGTTTATTGTTAAGAGTTTTGAGGTTGACTTAGTACTTTGACTAATTAGGATGTTTATCAAATGCTTGGGAGTTTTTGTTCTATGATGTCATGGGGATGTTTTGACTATGATGTTTTATACCTGACCATGGTAATGTGTCATGTGTTTCCTATGATGAGTTTGATTAGATGTTTTGATATGCTTTCCAATTCTTGTGTAGAACTGAGGTGGATAATGCATCTTTCCTAATATAACCTTTGAGTCTTCAATCGGTTATCTCTGGATTTCTTCCCAATTACTTGTATGGGAATGAGGTGATTGAATGATTTTTTTTTGGTGGTGTCATGTTATGACATGTTTTGTTTTATTATTACTTGATTTTGGATCCATCCTTTTAGGATGATCATATTGTTGAGATTAGATTCAAAAGATCATTGTTGCAGGAGATTGTTGAAGAAGACTATATGTTTTAATAAAAAATTTGTCATTGATGTCAAACCTGCTATTTTTTGGTAAGACAATTTCTTATAAGATTTAAGTACTATAACATATTTGATTGATGAAGAGGATTTGATCAAAAGATGTAACAATAGCACCTAGAGGAAAGGTTGAGTTATGATTATGTAATGAAGTACAAGACTTAGTTAAGACAGTGATGGCATGATGTATTGATAATCTACTTAAGGTTGGTTACACCAGGAAATTTTAGAAGAACAAGTTACACAAAGTTTGTCTACCGAGCTTGACCAAGTGGATACTAGGTGCTAAGAAATTTTAGTGCAAGCTAAGCAAAAAATTAGTTGGAGTTGAGTAAAAGTTCATTCTAGTGTATTCTTGTTAGAAGATTGATAAGATTGGAGAGATTGGTTTGATGATGATAATTTACATTCATGACTGAGTTTGTCATTGATGTCAACATAACATGTTTGATGTCTTCTATTGTATCTAACAGAAGAACAGTGGAAAGATTAAATTGGTATGGATGAAAAAGTGAGCATGATAACCACCCAAGTTTATGAGAGATACTTTTAAGTATCTAGTAGAAGCAGTTAACGTCAAAAGCATAAAGGACAAGTCTAGAAGAAATTATGTAAGTTTTGGTGATGTTTGTTCTGAGATAGAGTTTATAGAGGCATGTTCTAGTAAACTTGTTATATCTCTTAGCAGATTTGATATCTTGATGATGAAGGTTGAGGACATGAAGATGACATGTTAAGGATGTCATGTCTAAGCTTTCTCATCATAAAATTTCATGTATGAAAAGTTATTCAAGTTGCAAGGCAAAAGATTTGTGTTATTGCTAAGTGTCACATGTTCTTAATTAGGTCCTCTAATAATTAGTTGAGAAAGACTAATAGTTGACTTAGGAATTATGTTATGGTCTTAGTATAAAGGAAGGACATTTTTCTTTATCATGACATGTGTGGATATGAGGATATGCAAATTGTAAACATTGAAAAGCAGCAGAGGATGTGAAGTTGATCAGAGCAATGCAGAAGTGAAGGAAACTTCATTGCTGGGGTTTTTCTAAGTGATCAAAGGTTTGGTATTTGGATCCAAGGTTCATGACCTATTCTACAAGGTTTGAAAATGAATTTTCCAATTGATAGGATAGAGTAAAGAAGAAGATACCAGTAAATTACTTGTTTGAGCAATGAGCTCTTCTTGTAGTTGAAATTGCATGTTTGGGTAGTGGTCTCTTCTTGCATACATTATACCACAACTCCTAACAGGGTTGGAATCTCCTAATAGGGATTCAAAGTCTCCTAATAGGGACTTATTATACTAAATGTTGTAACAAACTCCTAACAGGGTCTATCCTCTAACAAGGAATATTTATATTAGTACATCATCTTGTGGGCATCATTCCCACCAAGGTTTTCCCTCTAATCAAGGTTTTACCTAATAAACATATTTGGTGTAATTTTCTATGTGCATCTTTGTATAGTTTCTATTTACTTTGACTGAAGGGTTGATTTGTTTAATGAAGATAAGTGGTTTAATTATTGGATAACTGATTCACCCTCCACTTGCCTCTCAGTTATTTTGATGGACTATTGTTTCTAACAATTAGTATTAGAACATTAGGACCTTGAAGAAAAAGTTTAACAACTTTGGGAGATACATGGTGAACATGTTCAGGGAAGATAGTATAAATTTTGATGGAACAAACTATGACAGCTAGAATGAAAAGATGAAGACACATTTGTTGTATGTGGGTCCGGGATATTAGATCTTGACAAAATCAGTGAAGAAAATCATTGATGAAAATGATTTGGAAACTTGCATCGAGATAGAAAGAGATCTTTTCATGTGTGACATGAGAGATAGAGAAGCACTATTGACTAGACTTTCAGAAATTGAGTACAATTAGGTAAAATCACTTCCTACTTCACATTCGATTTGGAAAGCTTTGGAAAATAGTTTTGAAGGTGATGCACATTCTAAGAATTTGAGGCTACAAGGTTGGATTTGTGCATTTCAAGATGCTAGATGATGGAAGATGAATCTGTAAGAACATATATAGGTAGGATATCAGAAATTACTGCAAGTATTAAAGCTCAAGGAGGAAACAAAGAAGATGATGAGGTTATATGGAAGATATTGAAAACTCTAACACCACCATTCAATCCAATAGTTTAGATGATATAGTTGTTGATATCATGTACCAAATATTTCACAAAGGAGACATTGCTTGGAAGACTTGAAGCAGTTGAGAATGAACTTAGACAATCTAGAGGATTAACCAATATAAAGATAGCATTCAGTGCCTCAAAAATTTGACCTAACCTATCAAGGAACATAAGTGCTAGAGGAGATTTTTCTAGTAGCATCATATTTCAAGAAGAAAGAAAGATTGATGAAGGAATAACCCTTATGGTAATAAGAGAAAAGGGAGGTGAGAAAATCTTTAAGTGTTCAACTTGCAATGAATATGGTCATTATCCATCTAAGTGTCCTAAAAGGGAGAAAAAGTACAAGAGAAGTCATAAGCCTAAAAAAGATAGAGATTTTTTATATACAAATGAAGATAATGATTTTGATAATCAAGCATTAAGTGCTAGTGATGATGAAGTTGGATTCGTGGCAATTAAAGAGGAAATTCTAAAGAAGATAGATTTGGTATCACAGGTTGAGAAGAAATCTAATTGGATAATTGAGAATGGTTGTTCACATCATATGATTGGTGATATGAACAATTTTTTTGAATTCAAAAGTAAACATGGAGGAATTGTCAAGGTGGGAAATAATGCAACATGCCATGTAAAAGGTATTAGATCTATAACTCTTGATGTTAAAACTAACACTAAGGATATATACTTTGTTGTTGGTTTAAAATACAATCTTCTAAGTGTTGGATAATTAGTAGGCACATGTTATTAGTTTCAATTCATAGAAAAGACATGCATGATTAGAGATAAAGATGGAAGGTAATTGGAATAGGAACCAGATCTAGAGGTAATATATTTCAGTTGAATCCTACTAAAATGACATGTTTGGTTGCAAAGGTAGATGACAATTGGTTATGGCATAAGAGATTTTTTCATATAAACTTTGATAGTATTGTGAGGACTAGTAAAATGTTTGTTGTTAGATACTTACCAAATATTGTAAAGCCTACTAACAAAATTTGCAAGGAGTCTGTTTTGGAAAAGCATAACAGAACTTATTTTCCTAGTAAGAAGTTTACCAATACAATGAAGTTGGAGATTGTACAAATAAATCAAGTAGTGATCCTACAAATATAAGAGGATTCTATGGTGAAATGTATTTTATGATTCTTGTTAATGATTTTTCTAGAATGATGTGGGTTGATCCTTCTTGATCAGATGTCTTTCTATTGTTCATTTTTTCCTTCCTATGTTCTCATTTAATTGATTTTGTAATTCAATTCAGACCATAATGCCTTGATCACCATGAATGTCATTGTTTGTGCATACAAAACTCTCCTTTATCATTCATTCATTCCCTTTCACACTCATAGAAAGTTTATGGTTTGTCTTCCTTACGAAGACCTAGGTGACTTAGGGTTAGGTATCAATGGTTGTGATTCATCCATATTGCCACTTAAACCTTCCCTTTATCTAATTGGGTGCATGTAATACATAGGGATTCCCACTTAAGATTTGTCCTTATCACCAAAATATTGTAATTCAATCCTTAAGTTGGCTCAGAAATGGTTCACATAGTAGTTTGTGTCAATACAAACAACTATGACAAAACTATGTTACTCAACATCTAGAGTCCCTGATGCTTGGCATCTGAATGATGCAAAATGTACTACTTGCTCAGCTTCTAAATCACTCAGTACATAGTATATGTAGACACCTAAATGTGATTACATCATTAGGTAATCATATTTAGTCATCTCCTAGAACATTATTGATTAAATATTTATTATTTAATTAATTAATCATCATCCCCTAGTTAATTAAGTAAATTAATTAACTATTGTTCAATGGATAAAATCAAATGATAACCCAAAATCAATTTTTCAATTAAATCCCTATTCCTCTATTAAATTAAATAAATCCTCAAATCTATTTAATTTAATCCCACATCCCCCATTTTATTAAATAAATCATTTAATGAACCGTCCAAACCCTTAAAACATACCTAAACCAACCTTTACCCCTAATCCAACCCATTCACCCATACAAACCTCACTTAGCCACCTAACTAACCCATCCCATCAAAGCTAAGCCACTTGCCCCCTAACCCCCTTCCTAAACTCCTCCTAAACATATGTAGAACTTTAAGCAAGGGTTAAGACTTGCTAACCCAAGCCAAAGTCAACAAGTCTTCCTTATCCTCTTCCATCACTATCCAAGAGCATTAATGGCTCTTACATGCCATTAATTCCTCTTACATTGTTTTTTATGTTTCTTACATCCCTCTTACACACTCATCCTCCCTCATTACTCCCTTTGACCAACCTTTATCCCATCCCCTCACACTCATCCTCCTTATGAGAAGTGCCACTCCCCTATTGGCTCTAAACAAGCACAATCCATGTGCTTCCCTTTCAAAGCATCTTAGCCCTTCCTCACCATTCTCCCATCCTTACATCTTGACCCTCTATTTCACTACCCCTTAACCTATAAATAAAGCCCTTCCCTCTCACAATCAATAATCCACTTTTATGCAAACTTATAATGCTATTTTGAGAACCTAAAAACTACCAAAATACCATCATAATGCTGAAATCCATCCATACCTCCATTGTTGAAACCTTCACCCATATACACAATTGGTTAAAACCCCCACCTATTGGAATTTTGAGCACACCATGAGAATACATCCCTCATCCATCAGGGACATATCTACGTCATCATAGGTTATACCATAAGGAGCTTACCATTCTTGATTTGACTTCCTCTTAGTGATAACCTTGTCCTATCATAAGTGTTAATCTTTTTAGTATTGTAAATTATTTTGTTAGTACTACTATTCCTTTATTACACTACTAGATTAGGTGATACACTATCTTCTCAGCACTTGAGTGACTCGGCACATGAGTGATTCGGCACTCACTATTTACTCAACATGCTCTAACTTACATGTTGTGCCCGACATATCTTACTTGTTTGGCATAAACTAAGTAAATGACTTAAGTGTATAGACACTTGTCAAAACCAATCTAAGATTAACACTTAAGAAGCATGAGTAGTGTCCTGCATCAACTGAGTTGAATGTTGTATCTTCCAAATTGATGCAATGGATCTTACTTTAGGAGCTTCCTAAAGTAATGAAGAAACTAAATTAGAAGATTTACACTCACATGCAAGGTGATAGAGGGAGAACCTAAATTGATTATATATGTATACATATATGACAATTATTTGGCATTATTGTTAAAGAGGGAGAGATACTCTAATGAAGGAGATATAAGAAAGAGGGAGCAAAGTATTTGATAAGGGAAATATAAGAGAGATACATTGAAGGAGATTGAGAAAGCTCACATTACCCTATACAGAGGAAGGACATGTATTGATAGAGGGAGAAATTTCAAATATATTATTTTCATTTTGTTATTGGTTTGTCATCAATGACAAAGAGGGAGATTGTTGAAAAGAGATTATTTTGAAGTGAAGAACCTGTAGTGGAACAATCATTATTTTGTCAATGATGTCAATGGAACAAGAGAACCTAGAGAAAGGTTGAGTTATTTGGTATATAAAAGAATCACTAAGACCAAGTAAGACATTGATACTATAGTGTATTGTTTATTTGCTAAAAAATTTAAATGAAAGGTTACTACTCAAGTTAAGACTAAAAGAAAATCAAGTAAGAAAAGTGTCTACCAAGCCTTACCAAGTAGTCATTGCAAGCTGAGTTGAAATTAGTAGAAGCCGAGTGAAAATCAATAGGTACCAACTAAAGAAGACAAACAATGCAAGCCAAATGAATGTTAGTATATGCCAAGTAAAGTTTAGTTGGTGTCGAGTATCAATAAACTTTAGTGTTTTCCAAGTGAACTAGTGTTGGCCAAGTGACAAAACAATATAGAAGTCGAGTGATAGAAAACAATGTTAAATTGAAGATTTGATGAATCTAAGCTAACTAATTTGATTTCTTCAATTATGTGAAGCTTGTGGAAGATAACTATGATGAGCCGATGGCACAAAATTTAAGTTAAACTATTTTGAGGTGAATTCAAGGAGGATTATAGAGGAAGTTTCTAGAGGAGCAAAATGGAAAAGTGGGTAGATTCATTGAAATATACCTAACCCTAGAATGGACGATTGTGGTTAAGAGGAAAAAGATCTAAATTCTCTATTTATAGAGATAACTAGTCAAAAGAAAAGGTTGTTATATACAAGAACCTAAGGAAGACAAGGAGTCTAGGGAATTGCTTCATCTATTTGTCAAATAGAAGAGACTATAGTCAAAGAAGGAAGGCTTAATGGGATGAATGCTTGAAGGGTGAACAAGCTATTAGAGCTTAAGAGTATGAATGTCAAGCAAAATGGAGGATAGAAACAAAGATCTATAATCTACAAGTGAGTTGTAATTTTTTATTAGATCAAGTCCTACTATTACTTTCTAATAATTGCACCAGTGTGGATAAAATCCTTTGGATTAAGGTTGACCTAACAATCATTAATTTGTAAATCTTTTAATCGAGTGACATTATAATGGAATGATCTAAAATCCTCTAACAAGGTTCAGTCCTAAGAGGGTGATTGAAATCCTTTAACCAGATCACATTCAATAATGTGTAATGTAACCTATAATAGGATTGATCTTTTACAAGGCATAACTTTAGAAGATTGCGAATTAGTAGCATGTTACTGGTGGTTTTTCCTAAATTGGGTTTCCACGTAAAATCCTTGTGTCAAATTGTGTAAATATTCTTATGGTATTTCATGTTTAGATTTCTACAAAGTTAGTTGTACCTAGGATAGTAACCTACAAATTTTAATTATTTTTTCATCATGTAAGAATTTGTCTTAGGGAAAAATTCACCCAAGACCAAGGAGCTCAAACAGAAGCACAATAGTAGACCAAAGAGAGTATGATCAGAATGATGATATATTCATTCAATATTGCATAAAAGTACACTAGAGTGCCTATATATAAAGGCCTCTGGAAAGCTTCTAGAATGCATAGAAGTTAATAACATGATAAGTCATACAACTAGGCACATGTCCACCAAATATGGGTTATCCTCCATTAAGCATATGAGTAAGTGTGATGATGAGAGGATAAGCCTACAATGGTGTAGCACACAAAATAATGTTGTAGACAACATGTGCTAAAATGGGAGTGCAAATAACTATGTTGTCTACATGAAAACTCAGTTAATGATGCAAACTCTAGTGTTGTAGACACCATGTGTTGAATTAGAGTTGCTTACTCTAGTGTTATGAACATGACAACTCATAAGAGTATGCAAACTCTTAAGTGTCTCACCTAAATAAATAGTAAAATAATGCGTTAACCTAAGTAATCTTAAGTAAAGTGTAAATAATAAATACTTATTTACACAACACCCCCCCTTAAGTGCAACATAGGGGAATGCACTTAAGCTTATGAAAACTAGAATGAAATGCATGATGGGTCCTGGATACTATGCCATGTTAGGCACCCATGTACATAATTAAATGCAATCTTTCATAAAGTGAATAAAGAGGGAAACTGCATGGGAAAAACCCTCCCCCAAAAAGAGAGATGAAAAAACTAGATGCATGCATGGATGGAGTAATCAAGATCCCCCCATTATGACATACATCAAGTATATACAATAGAGAAATGTGAGAAGAACACTATCCCAAAAGAGGAAAAGGTCAGAGACAAGATAGTCTCCCCCCCACAAATGAAGAGTGTCAATCAATGATAGTTGCTCTGATGTAGAAGGTGATCCAGGACTATTGAATAGTGTTCCTCCCCTTTGGAAGAAACAATACCCTAGGTACAAGTGAGATGCTTCCGTTGTGTGTGGAAAGAATCTCGATGATCACTGATGTCTCTGAAACTTGTGGAAAGAATCTAAATGATCACTGATGTCTTTGAAACTTTCTCAACTATCCCTATCAAAGATGAATGTAGAACCTATCCTGAAGAATCTATTGTCTCCTCAACTGATAAAGAGACCTCCTACAATTTTTGTACATAAGTATCTACAATCACATCAACCTATAAAGATTGATCATGTAGAGAATGGACATGAGGGTCAAAGTGAGCCCTCGCAACAACTGAAGAAGGATCTTCTCCATCAAATAGATGTATATCATCAATGATATCCCCCAAACCCGCTATGTATGACTCCACAAACAAGCTTGAAATATGTGTTATGTATTCATCCTCTAATGTTGGAGTTGGAAGACTAGGTGTACCTTGCTTTGTTGGACCTATCACTGTGGCAATATATATGCATGTGGAATGTGCTAATATCATGACCTCTCACTACATCTATCAATAGAACCCCATGTATCTGAATCTGTTGAAGCACTATCGCTAGTGTCACTATCAGTTTCCACTATGTATGAAGTGCGAAGAGGATTAGAGGATAATTTGGGTGAACTTTCCTCAAAATGTACATCCCTCTCCACAAAAATCTCATGTGTCTTAGGATCCATAAGTCTATATGCCTAAACATTGTCTTCATATCCAATGAAAGTACAAGGCTGAGGTGGTGGTGCCTTGCATCCCCTAGAAGATGTGTTTGCCCATGTAGGACAACCAAAGACTCTAAAGTGTGTCACAACTAGTTTTCTACCACATCATGCCTCAAAAGGTGTTTTTCTATCTAAGGCAAGATGAGGAGACCTATTAAGTATGTGAATTGCACTGCTGATTGCTTCCACTTCAAGTAATGGATATAGAGACTTGGCTTGTATCATGAAAATTTTCATAGACTTAAGATTTTGTATCCTCAGTGATGCAACATCTATCTTGTGCAAACTGAAAGTTGGTGGATTTTGAAGATCAATACCCTCAAGTTTGCAAAATTCTTTAAGTCTTTTGTTCACATATCTTCTTTCATTGTTCATCCTTAGAACTTTGATGGCTTTCCTTGATTTTTGTTCAACATGAATCTTGAAGGCTACAAATTTATCCAACACTTCATTCTTGTTATGAAGGAAGTAGAATCAAGTATACCTTGAAAAGTTATCAATGAAAGTAAGTATGTAGTGACCCTGGATGATTGATGTCACTACAAAAGGTCCTGCTAGTACCATGTGAACCAATTGAAGAACAATTGGTGCTCTTGAAGACTTCCCTCTATGTAACTTCTCCTCTGGATGCATATCCACTAAACCTATTGAACAGTCACCTTGGGAAAAGTTGGTTGTAGGTATACCTTTGACCATTTTGTTTGAGCAAAGTTGTTGAAGATAGTGGAAGGCAAGATGACCAAACAGCTAATGCCATAATTGGATTGAGTCAACAAGGCTTGTGAAGGAGACTTGGGCACAAAGTGGGAGAAAGAATACAACCTTTTGTCATGATTAACGTTCCCCACTACAACCAATGAATCATCTTTTAGACTATGCACCTTTACTAGGTTAGGAAGGAACTCAAGTTTGTGACGATCTCCAAGGTGAGTGATTTGGTAAATTGAAAGGAGATTTGAACTTAGGTTAGGAACATAGAGAACATCTTTGAACTCTCCATTTTCCATCTCCACATTTCCTTTCCCTTCAACTTCCATTTTTGTATCATCTCCCACAAAGATGTGCAGTACCTTTGACTACTTCAATGAAGAAAAATCTCCTTTTGAAGAACCCATATGATATGAGGCACCTAAGTCAAGAATCCATTCCATTGAAGAACTTGAATTTTCCATGAGTGCTTGCCCTACAACCTTTGAATCTAATGGAGATCCTTTATCCCTATAAGAATTAGGTAGTGGAACATTATGTTTCTTCATGATATTGGTCAACTCATCAATCTTTTTTATGAAAACACTCATGTTCTTCATGACCCAATTTCTTGCAATAAGCACACTTTTTCTTGTCCTTATTATTGTCCCCCTTCTTGTTTGAATTCAAGGAAGACTTGCCTTGTTGATTTGATTGTGGTGTTGCCTTTTTTGCATCCTCTAATTTTTTATTCTTCCATTTCTTATTCTTTCCCTTTCCTTTATTTGAAGATTGACTAGCTAAATTTTGAGAACCCTCATTATTGGCCACCAATGCCTTTGACTTAGGTGAATTTAGAATCCCCAATAATTTCAACTTCTTTTCTTCTTTATCCAACAATTTGGCATAGTGATCAAAAGATACTTTCTTATAGGTAGACCCTAATGTAGTCTTTAAAGTGTTATAAGTAGAAACAAATGTGGAGTACTCAGATGGCAGCTTATTATGAATGAGATAGATTAATTTGTTATCTTTAATAGAACTCCCATAATCATCTAGTTTTATTCTTAATTCATTCATCTTTATGATAAAATCCTATATGGAATCAAATGCCTTTGGATCTAAGGAGACAAGCTCATCTTCAATTTTGAAAACATCTTCCTCAATTACTTTACCATATAGGTTTTGGAGGGTATTCCAAACTTCCTTGGATGTACGAGACTTCTAAATCTGATATTTGATCTTGTCTTTAACCCCCAAACAAAAATCACCTCGGGGTTTCCTATCCATTTTTTACCAATCAATGATTTCACTGGCAGATACTTGATCACCTATTGGTTTGGGAAGGGTGCCATCTACATATTGAGAAATTCCTTTATGCATTAAATGACACCACATTTTAATGGACCATGTAGCATAGTTATGTGGAGTTAATTTTGGAAACTTAAAATTTCTCGTGATGTAGAAAATGAAAGAAAAATTGTAGAAAAAGAGGAACACAACACCAAGAACACCCCCCCCCCCCCTCTCTTTTCACTCAATCAAGAAATCCTCCCAAAAAAGATGCTTTTGGCACTTTATGTGTAGTGCATTTACAATGGCCACTTGCCAATTTTGGCCTTAGTGGACTTTTAATTTTTCCTTTTACAACCTCCTTATGGAGTTCAAAAATTGGAACATTACAATGTATCTCAAATATACAACAATTCTAAAGATATATCAAAGTATTATAATGTAGAAAAGGACCTAATTCCAAAAGTGACACTTTTGTCCACACAACCCTATAATCTAATTGTAGATCTAGAAAGTAGATAGAAAATAATGTACTTTCAAAAAAAATGAACTTGTTTTCATGTCCAGATGAGCCTGTGTGGAGCATTTGAGGTTGCAAAATGTAGGATTGAACAAGTACAATCACCAAAAGACACAATTTTTGACAAATTCATGCACCAAAACTAGAAAAGAACTACACCACTAAAAATGTTAGGAAATTATACCCAATTTCAAAAAAATTGCACCTAATTTGGAGTCTAGATGACTGAGATATGGCCTCCCAAAGTCAGATTGCAAAATCAAAAATCAATCTAGAGAGGGGTTGAATAGCAAAAGATGGGATTAAATTTGATGGTCATACAGTTGTTGCAGTAGTTCTATTTTGACCCTGAATGACAGTTAGATGGTCATCAAATTTAGGCTTGTGAACTAATGACATCAGCATACCTGAGCCCTATGATGATGTCAACATGATGTTAGGATGACAACATCATGTACAAAACCACACAAATGGGTATGATAAATGATGTGTACAATACAGCTACTAACTAGGCTTGATGACTCAGTGTACAGCTTCGACTGAGTTAGATGATGAGTTGTCCATCATATGAAATCTACTAGCAGGTTCCATGTGGTGAGACTTTAGTGGGGTGACTCAGTGTGAGCTATCTCCAAACTGGGATGTGTGGCGATGCTTATAGAATGCACATGGCATGGAGTTGTCGAATTGAGGTGGCATGAGGAGGGGTCCCGAAAGGGACACGTGTCCATGGTTTTTCTTAGCAGGGGTACTCCATGTGTCTTATGTGTATTGGACCATGTAGAGGTTGGGTGGATGATATTTTTGCCACGTGGTGAGGTTGCTTTTGTGTGGACCTTGCCGCTGAAATTTGTGCGGCTATCAAGATCCCAAATTCACAATGCTGGAAACTGAAAATTGTGTTGGGTATTGAATTTGTGGGTTAGTTTTTCAAGGTTTAATCCCACATGCATGGGAAAAGTGGTTACATAGGCATTTAGAAATAAAGTCGTGTGTATACCGAATAACAAGCCTGCCAGTGCTTTATATAGTGTCAATCATCGGTGACGTTGGGCTAGCCGGTGAGTTGGAGCTTCGTCTATCAGAGTCTGTGGAGAGTTTGACCATTGGTTTGGCTACCAGAAATATGTAGCCTCCTAGATTTGTATGTAGAGTTGCCCACCTATTAAATAAATGCCACAGAATATTCCTCCTTGTAGGGCTGGAGTGTACTACCCAATTCTGCAAAAAAAAAAAAATCTGCTAGCCTGACTGGGCAAAAAAAAATTTCAAAAATAAAAATTTGAAAAAATAATTGCAGAGAACAATAAAATTGTAGATTTGAAAATAAATTAACAGATCAATTAAATGACCATACCCAAATTGCAAATTGGGGCCTTTAGGTGTTGGTTTGCAAAAAAAATTTGCCTCATGATCAACTTTGGACTAGTATAGTGAATTTATAGCCAATTTTCACTAAATCAATGTTCCAAATGCAATGGTGAGGTCTGATTTGGCTCTAGATGCTCCCAATTTCTATAGATTCTCCATATTTAGGTCAAGGTGTTGAAGCAACAATGGTCTTGAATGGCTATGTGAAGAGACTCTCCCCGAGCTCTAATACCATGTAAGAATTTTCCTTAGGGGAAAATTCACCCAAGACCAAGGAACTCAAACACAAGCACAATAGTAGACCAAAGAGAGTATGATCAGAATGATGATATATTCATTCAATATTGCATGAAAGTACACTAGGAGTGCATGTATGTAAAGGCTTCTGGAAAGCTTCTAGAATGCATAGAAGTTAGCAACATGATAAATCATACAACTAGGCACATGTCCACCAGATATGGGTTATCCTCCATTAAGCACGGGAGTAAGTGCGATGATGAGAGGATAAGCCTACAATGTTGTAGCATGAAAAATAATGTTGTAGATAACATGTGCTAAAATGGGAGTGTGAATAACTATGTTGTTTACAAGACAACTTAGTTAATGATGCAAACTCCAGTGTTCTAGACACCATGTGTTGAATTAGAGTTGCTTACTCTAGTGTTGTCAACATGACAACTCATAAGAGTACGCAAACTCCTAATTGTCTCACCTAAATAAATAATAAAATAATGCATTAACCTAAGTAATCTTAAGTAAAGTGTAAATATTAAATACTTATTTACACCATCAGATCTAATGGATGCATGCATGTTGAGGTTTTGTGGATATGGATCTGATTAGCACTGAAAAGTTTTATTTGTACATCCATACCTTGGATAATTGATTCACCCCACTCTCAGTTATTCTAAAGAATTCCAACAACTGCTGTAAGATACGACAATGCTAATGCATTTCCATACCTCTTTACACGATTTAGTTGGTAGTAGAGGTTTCACCTTATCCATTGGATGAGGTGCCCCTGACTATAGCATTTGATGATCTACTTTTTTCTATCTTGATTCTTAATTTTTGATGTCTTACCCATCTAATCACAAATCTCATCAACCTTTACTTTTTCATTTCCTTTGGTATCTTACTCCTTAGGTGTTGACACTCGGTACTTGTTGTTCCAGCTTAAATTACCAATCTAATGACAATGATGACATGACATTCTAGTGTTCCTCCATTTGTTAGGTCTTCCTTAAGGTGTAATCTCATACAATTGGCTACAATGTGACCATATCTTTGACATGTAGTGCAAGTAATGTTATTACTATAATCCTAGTTAACATTATTACCTTGTTTTGTTAGGTACCCAATTGGACTTTTTCTAAGATATGCAATTTAGTGACTTGTGTCCAAACTTATTAAATGTATAATAATATCCATTGAATTCATATTTCCTAGAAAAATTATTTAAACTTAGATCTACATTCATATGCTTTGCGACCATATTTGTTGCAGTTGTAACAATAACCATCAAATTTAGAAGCAACATTAATCTTACCAATTTTTTCATTGCAGACATTAATTTTATGTCCTAGTTTTCCATAATGGTATCATGTAGGATTTTTTGGCTTGGGATTTGTATAGACATTCATTTTTTTTATCTTTCTTAGATGATTCGCATTTCTCAAGAGTGGATTGCTCAATATAGCCTAGTTCTAAAGTATCTCTCAGTCACCTCTCTCCTCTTAGTTGTTCATCCAATTTTCCTATACTTTCCTCTAATCTCTTCCATCTTTCATTGATATCTTTATCTGATGTATGTTCACTCTTCAAATTTTCATTCTTAGATCTTAGCTCAACAATTCCCACCATATTTCTTCCAATCTCATGATTTGCATCGAGTAGTTGATTTACCATATCATAGTAATTTTCAGTCAGTCTCATGATTTCTTCATCCTTAGCATCTAGTCTTCTATTGATATGTCTCTTGTCCTCTTCAATCATTCTTTTCTCTGTACCATCTTAAAATGGACACACTTCATTTTGAGATCTTTTAGCCCTCCTTAGTGTGGTTTTAGTACTTTTTTCTCATTTCCTCTTTCATTTCACAATCCTTCATTATCTCTTTCTTTCCAAAATGGTCTTCTAGGTATTGTCTTAATACCCTTTGATCATTTCTCCTATTCAATTCACTATCTGTCTATTTCATGTACACCACATTCTAGAGCTTTCTATAGCACCCAGGACTTATCCTCCTAGACCAGGTTGTCTCAGGTCAAACTAATCTAGAGTAGGTTAACCTAGATCGACATACTCCTGGACTAGATTGACCTTAGTTGACGTAGTCCTAGACTAAGTCAACCTAGGTTGACATAGTCCTTGACTAAGTTGACTCAACCTAGTCCCCAACAATTTCAAAGCTTGATGTTTGAAAGGCCTCAGGGATTTAATTAGTTTTTGAATGTTGCCCAGTTAGCCTGAGTTATTTTATTGCAAAAAACATAGTATAAAAGGAGACTTGGGGGATTCATTTTCACCTTGTAACGCCCCGCCAAGGGATCCAAAAGAATTAACCTAAAGTTTTACTAAGTTTGCCAAACAATTTTTATTTTTTTTAAACATGAAAGATAAACCATTCACGTCAAACACATAGTAGCGAAAGTAATAATCAACTATAAGCATTCATAATAGGTTACATTCCTTAAGGATCCCAAGACGTTGAGTCACATTTAATCTCATTAACACTAAGTCTAACCACTACCACATCCACATGAAAGAATAAATAGAAAGTCCAATGTCCATATTACACATTTGTTCTGAATGCCTCTTGGCAATTAAATTTGAAATGCTCAATCATCCATTGTACATGACACAGGGTACAAAAAGCTTAAAAGAATATACATGTGTGAAAATGAAGTACATCATGCTATTCTAATCCATGGTGCAAGTGCAATAAAGTAAATGAAACCAAATTCCATACATGATACATCATCATAGAAGATATAAACATCCATCGTAAAAGATAGCCATAAATCATAAACACAACACGTAATTATCTAAATGCACGGTTCTTCCCAACTGTAAATAGCGTCATTAGACCATCATGGGTCCTAGCCATCCCTCTGTGCATAACATCCCAAGTTACCAAAGAGATCATTGGTATTACAGTAATAGGGATGTCACTCCTAAAACATACCACATTATATGTAGAAAGAAATCTAATCATGCAAAGTAAAACATAAGATAAGTAAACAACATCATCTATCATATGCTAATCATCAATATAAGGATACGTGTCCATTATCATAAACCAAGAATAGAATGAAGATAAATGCCAACAAAGAATGCTCCAACCATGGTGACTACGGACGGATCTCCAAATGGTAAGAGTGAAAAAGCACTACCACCCGACCGTGTGCTGAGAAGATAATCTCAAGTCCCAAGCAAGATATCAAATCACATAACAAAAGTATTCTCTAAGTCCAGGAATCCTAGAAGTATACTAACTCAAGGTTCCAACACACAGATCGACATCTACACCCAGAGGCACAACAATGGCATGTAGGAAACCTAATATGTAAGCGAGAAAGTGTCATCGCACGAATCACACTAAAGTTACCCTGGTAGTCTCTCAATAGACCTCGGCCCCCTAGTGATCCCTATGCGGCCACTAGTATCCTCTCATACTAGAGAATGCAAGGTCGCAACCAAATGTTCTCTCTACTCCCATCCAAATCTGTACTAGCACTCGAGGCATGGGTGAGAACATACAATTATCTTATTAGGTTCATTTTAATCCCCATTTAGTGTAAATGTTTTCACTTATTAAAACAACTTACAATGAGTTACCCTAGCAGCCACTTAGGGCCTCAGCCCCCATTGCAAGCCACTTCCTGACACTACAAGTAGATAACCTACCCTAGGCTCATGGAATCATAAATCACAAAATCACCACAGTCCTATACAAGCGACTGGAAAAATACCAAAAGATAGTCCATAATAAGAGCATCAAATCTCCACGAGCAACTGAAAAGCAACCATAGATAATCATGACCACAACAATTCTCTATTGGCAACTGAAGGTATCACTGATAATCACAATATCCTTTGGTTCTCAACAAGCAACCAAAAAATATCTCAAAGTAATACCGATCGAAGACTCCAAAAATGGTCAAGTCAAAACATGTCACAACATGACATCATCAAGATCAAACAAACACTTCAATCCCATTAAGGCGACTGGAAAGTAATCCAAATATAACTGATCATTGACTCAAAAATGGTTAGGTCAATATCTCAAATACATACGCCTCATCCAAACAGTACATACAGACATCTCATAGAGCACACCATCACATTATCATGGTTGGGATATAGAAAGATCGAGACCAAATAAGATCAACATGCCATCACATCTCATAAACCCCTGAGCCTCTGGTAACAACCTAAGACTGGTCAAAACTAGGACAAACCCCAGAACTCCAAAACACATATAGCATAGAGAAACAAGATACAAACACATGTTTTAGTTTTCTTTCGCAATCACATTGTTAAGCCAAATATGAGGTTTCAGTTTTGGTTTTAGGTATATCTCAAGTGTATAAGATTAATCATTTGACCTACAAGTCAACTCGTTTGTTCCCTCGATAGCATTATCCTTCCATTACTTAAAATAATATTCTAAGAATAACTTAAGGGTAAATATTTACTCATTAAACTAATCTTCTTTGACCCTTAATTAAATTATTCACTTTATTTTGCTAAGATCCATGTTACTAATTGAATAACTCTTCCCTAATGTTACTTCAACTTCTCAACATAAACAAAGGATCGTTATTCGTTAAATTATAAGAGAGCCAGTTATCAATCTTCGAATAAGAAGATAACAACAAAATTAACTAGTCTTACTTTAAACGCCATGCTTTATTAATTAATCTTAATTAAATCATATAATTAAATTAATTAATAACGTACACAATCCATGACTCTATATCATTCTAATAGTACTTAATTAAAACTCCATTAAATATTACTAAAACTTAAGTCTCTTAAATTAAATCATCGCTGACAACCATTAAAATATCTAAGGTCATTATTCAAGTCATGAGAGTAAGACTTATCAACTTCGATGTAAATACTTTACAACCTCGTTAAAAGAATCGGTATTAGCCTATCCATTTAAATGCACATCTTATGATTCAAAGTTTATTTTAATATTAACTTAATTAAGTAATCTAGGTAAATACTATTACAATAACCCAATTTTGCTCCCAAATATTTTAATAATAAGTAATTAAGACTCTTTAACCACTATCATTATCTCTTTAAATAACTTGTTTCAAAACTATCAATAAGTTCGCCAATATTCTATTAGTAATTTAGTAAAAACATAATTAACAACTGAAATAATTTTCAATAAAACTTCCCTTCTAATTCGACCTCAATTAAATTCCTTTGATCCTGACTTCTAACAATATTTCAATTATTAACCAATGTCAATTAAATTTAATTGATTTAATTGATAATTATATCAACTATCTATACTATCATTCAAATATTAATAATAGTCTTATTAATATTTTTTTAATAATTAATAATAACAATTAAAGATGCTAATACTGAAACCCT
This sequence comes from Cupressus sempervirens, assembly GCA_028749045.1. Classification (NCBI taxonomy): domain Eukaryota; kingdom Viridiplantae; phylum Streptophyta; class Pinopsida; order Cupressales; family Cupressaceae; genus Cupressus; species Cupressus sempervirens. Next base: position 48,444,472 of record CM053787.1, read on the forward strand.
AAATCTTTTGTACTTTCTCTAATTAATATCTCATAAAATATATTAATAAATTAATGATTATCAATTAAGAAACGAATTAATAAAAAGAATTTTAAATGACATATATTAAAACTTAATTACAATTCATATTTAATAATCATAAAACAAAATAATAATAAAAATGCTTAAAGTGATTCATATATCGTTGATCACGAAAAAGGTTTCAAATCACTATGGAAATATCCACATGAATAGCCCGTGCGGCCCGCGGGTCGCAGGTACCCTGCGGACACATGGGTACTCTGCAACTCGTGCAGGTACACCACCGAGAAGGATGGGGGCGTGGTAATATAAACTAACCCCCTATATATATATATATATATATATATATAATTTTTTTTTTTAAGTTTACTTCCTTTTAATATGTTTTCATACAAAACGTTTATTAATTGTTTATATTTATTTTTAATAAACCTTCTTTTATATATAATCTATTTCCTACATATACAATGAAATTTAGGGCACAATAACTTTGTGTATATATATATATATATATATATTAATATATTACAAGAAGTCAGAATTAATCTGATGGGACAATTTATTGCTATTCTCTGAATATTCTATTTATTTATTTTATTTTATTTTTTTGTAGTAAAATTCTTATTATCATTCGAACCCTTTTTAATTCTATTTTCTCAATTTGATTCTAATTCAAACCCAAACCCAATTTAGAACTAATTTCTTTCTTAATTGGAACTAGGGTCTTCTAATTGAATTCCCTTTTAATTTCCTCGTGTGCACATAGAATTAGCATCCTTATCTAAGATTCTAATCACAAGATTGAAGATTCGATCACAAAGAATATTTAAACACACACACATAACAAACATGAAGAAGACAAGAATGAGGAAGAGAAAAATCGAATATGTGAAAGTTATGAGTGTCTACCTGGACACTGATGCTAATCCCTATTCTCAAAATCTGTAGAGAGACTCTTCCTCCTCCAACCTTCACAATTCCTCCAAGATTTGAACCAACCGCCTCGAGTGACTAGGAGTGCCTGTAGAAGCATATGAGCTTGTAGAAGCATAAGAGGATGTCCATACACACTAGGAGAGCCTCTATATAAAGGCCTCTAAGATGCATCTAGAATGTGTCTAGAAAGAACTAGGAGATAAGCATGACAACTAAGCACATAACTTTCATGATAAGAAGATAAAGATGATGAGGTGTGTAGAATGTTGTAGACACCATGTGCTCAAATAATATGCTAACTCCTAATTGTAGACAACACGTGCATAATTAGAGTGCAAACTCCTGTGTTGTCAACATGACAACTTCCAAGAGCTCGCATACTCCTATGTGAATAAATATATTAAAATAATGCACATTAATTTATTTAATTAAATTTCTTTATTTAATATTCACTTGGCTCCTTTTTAAATTAATTTATTAATTCTAAATCTCATGCACTCACTTTATTAAATCCACTTGTTTTATCTTAATATATTCTAATCACATGCACGCATCATGTGATCTAGAAACTTTTAATAATTTTAATATCTTTTCCACTTTTAAATTTATTTTTGAAACTTAATTGATAAAATATTTATTAACTTAAATAATAATATTATTTAGCATTTATTTAAAAATGAACTCTAAATATATTATTATTAAATTAAATAAATATTATCACATTCTAACTTTAAACTTATAGCTTTTATCTTCAAATTTAATTATTTTTATTTAATTAATTAAATAAAATAAAATATTAAAATATCGTATTAAAATTTCATTTAATTACAGCATTAATTAAATCTTTTAATTAGACTTAATTAATAGAAAATACACTAAAGACTCATAAAGTAAAATATGAAATCCCATCATAATAAAACACATACAAAATCAAACCAAAAGGGTTAATATCACGAATTACATCATTCAACGCATTCAGAGGGTACTCAACTCAGATACTTGTCCTAATTTTCAATTAGAACAAATGGCTTAAAGGGTTGGGATTTGGACTTGAGAATTTTATCTCCCCTCTCTTACCATTGAGATAATGCAATAGGGTACGCTCATCCTGGCAATTCAAGGAAGTCGATACCCAGTACCTGCAACTTGCATAAAATCAATGCATGTACATACAAAATATATATACTAAGCTAAACAAGCAATGGCAAGAAGTGGTGCATCATGTAGATCTTGACTAGCAAGTGACTACAACTCCCTTCCTTAACCACATTAGAAACGTTATACATAAAGAAAACAAACACGCACACCATACACATGCAAGTATGGGGTAAGTATCCATGAGAAAAAACATATGATAATAAATTATCTAACTAATCATCATCAATAACTACAAACACTGAATAATCATCATGCAAACATGAACTATAAAGTACCAAGTAATCTCATCATATAATAAACTAAATCTGAAACAATATCTGATAATCTCAAAATAATGTTACTAATAATCATCAACATAGAACTAGCCCTAAAAGAGTTCGATAATGATAGCCAAAAATGTGAACTAGGGCAGGCACTACACACATCATATCATTCTTAAGTTATCTTCTCTCAAGGAAGGGAGCATTTAAGGCATTCTTAAAGCAAGTATCTTTGAGCATTCAAATCTAGAGCATCTCCTTCTTGCATCAAGCTTCTTCCTTCAAGGTGGTAGTGGATTTTGGCTCTAATGAGAAGAACTATCATTTATATTCATTCAATCTCTTCCATTATTCATCCATGGCATGTGGCATACATTTCCATACATGAGGTTTTAAATTCTTTGATTTTTGTATGGTTTCTTTGAGTCAAGGTTGTTACACTTACATACTTGATCACATATCAAAAGCGATTGCATCTATAGAGGTAATTGTATCTTTCACTTGATATTATTCAAATCTAATACATGAAAATATTTCATCTACATTTACATTTCTCAATTACAATTAATTCCTTAACCTAGGGCTTGACCAAGGGCCTTCATCAAACTCCAAACCCTAAACCTTTCTTTTCTATATTAATTTACAAGTTGGGAGTGAAAAGAATCATAGATATGGAACATACAATTCACAAGATTTCTAATTTTTTTAGTTTTAGAGTTGTAGACTATGCCAACATGGTTGTAGGACATCCTTCCAAGTTGACCTAGTCCTTTAGTCTCATATTCTAGGGAGGTTTCTGGTCTTTGTTCCTTTCATCATTTCATTGCAAAAGTCATGGACAAAAGTTCAATAAAGATTCAAATCCAAAAGTTCTTGAGCAATAACACATATTCCTCTATGTATTTCAAGGTGGATCTTTTATATTTCATTTCATTTCATATATTTATCCTAGATTTGTATCTTAATTGGGCTAATTTTATTCACATAGCATCTAGATTTACATTTGCCAAGAAATTAGTTCACTTTCACATTTATATTATCCTATTAATGGCCTAAGAGAGTGTATTTATTTGTATTGCATTCCTCTTTAGAACCCAGATTTAGTATTAGCACCCTTCTCCCTTTGGGTCCTAGTTAATCTAATTTGGATCATAAGTGTAATCATACATGGAAATCTCCCTCTCTCCCTTTAAGATTGCAATTGAATGGCTTAGTGACCTCATAAAGTGGAAGTCTACATCTTATTTAAAGTGCTTCCATTTTACCACTAAATATTTTGGTGATCCCAACTCTGTTAACTCTTTCTTTTGTGGTGTTAGATCGCTCTTTTTTCATTGAATGTTTACTTTATTTTGGTGAACTGTACATCCTACGCACTTCTCTAGGAGTTATATATTTCTCTCTTTATATCTCTCTTAAATTGCATTATCTTTCTCTGTATGTTAGATTTTGGTGTATCTAGATCTACTTTTTCTATTATTTGTATTGGTGGTATTTAGATCTCCTTTTTCATTGTTTTCATATATTTGCATTTTGAAAACACAAAAAAAAAATGTATCTAGTTCATTTTTAGATTACATTTCATTTATAGCTATTGCATTTCCCTTCAATGGGGTTGTTATATTTATTTTCAAGCTTCACTCATGATATTAAAGATATTCCATTTGACGCATATGATGAGGCTTCAATATTTTCTTTTATTGAGTTGCATCATTCTAAATATGATGTTTATCAACCTTTAGTGATTCATGATGTTCCTAACATTAATAGTGCTTTGGGAAGAGCCCTTGGATAGGAATATTGACTACTCTCTTTCTCACAAAGATTCCTCCTCTAATGTGGGTTTTACTCCCTCCTTGGATGATTCTTCTATTTGGAATGAACCCTTAGATAAGAACATGGATTATCCCCTTCCTCATGAGACATATTTAAATGACCAATCTCTTTCTATGCATTCAATTGATATACCTTCTATACATGAGGCCTTTTTGAGTTTTTTTTATTGTCCTCCTAAAAGTGCCTTAGAAATGGAAGACCACACATTTGATCCTCCTTCTCATGACATATCTTGATAACATCTAGGTCTTTTTGAAAAATATGATTCTTACAACCTTTTTTTCATCAATTCAAACATAGATCCTACGAATCCTACTCACATTGACTCTATCAGTAGCTTCTCAAATCTTAAAGATTGGGAAACCATAGATTCTACATCAGTATTCTCCATTCTTGACTTTGTACATCCAACACCCTATTTGATGAGTATATGCATATTGAGTGCTTCTCTTTGCATTTCCATCTAATTAACCCTAAGAGACCTTCTTTATCTATGCTTCATCCTTCATTTCAATACATTTCTTGTATTACATTTCATATAACTTGCAATATTGAATGGTATCTTTCTCATGATCATTTTACTTGATACATCTACATCCCTATTATGTTGCTCCTCAGTATGAGACAATGCTAGCCTATCTTTTGGGGGCTTATTGTCCTACTTTGTGAGTATCATAATAGTCATGTCCCTTGTATCCTCACTTGGGGGGAAAGGGTCTATTACCTCTTCTTATCTATATCTTAACATCCATTTTTCTCCCTTTAATGACTTTTTTTCTTGTTATATGATGACATGTTTTCTTGTATTCATTTATTGTGATTACTTGCATACTAACATCTTGAGTACAATCTTATGTTTGGTTGAAATCACATGTCTAGTATAAATTGAAACCACTTAGGGAGGTATAATGTGATTCTTCTTCTCTTATCTTTTCTAATGTCCTTTATGAACTTGCTTTCTCTTATAATTTGATGTTTCATCTTGCATGCATTTATCATGGTTACTTATGGATTAGCATCCTACATGTGATCTTATATTTGTAAGTGCATCTTTATTTTAAAGAATCTCTCATTTAGGGTATATATTGGACTTTTCTTTCTCTTTCTTCTCTCAAGGGCATGTTATCCCTTTGTTATTCATTTCATGATAACTAGGTGAGCATAATGTGGTATCCTTCATCCTTTCATTTCTCTATAGATTGCATTATTTTACGTTACATTTTTATCTTTGGCTATGAAAAGATTGCACATTGAAGCAATCACAAATATAGCAACAAAGAATCAACTTTATTCATGAACAGATATTGATTGATTAGACAATATTCACATGATAAAACTTATATGCCAAGTTGTAAGGTCTTCCTAGTTCATGCTAGTACAAAGAATTACAACATTAGAGAAAAAAGATTCCTATCTCAATACCTTTTTACTTCCTCTACCTGAAAAATATTCTTTCTTAAACCTAGTCCAAGTCCTTATAAAGCTAGCAAGACCAAAAGTCAATCTGTCAGACAATTAATTACAAAATAGATATTGCCTTGGAGGAGAAAATAATGACCCAATAAATTATCAATAGAGAATAAACGCTCTTAAGGATAGGTCCACACATGATCCAAGAGATGTTCCTCAACCGCACAAGATGTCACATCATCATAGGAAACCACACCGAAAGAAACTCCACGTTATGCTAAATGAACCAAGCAATATTTTTTTGTTGATGCAAGATTTCCCATTGTCACAAGATGCCCATGCATCATTATATATGTGTACATTATGAATACTAATATTTTTAACCAAAATATTTTTCCAAATTAAATTTTAATGTTACACTATATTTTCCATAGTATCTAGGCTCCACTTATGGATCTTTAATTATTATTATTATTTATTATAGTCAAGTAGATTTGAATCCAATACATCTTAGATAAGAGGCTCATAATATACCATTGTGTTGTAAGCTCTTGCCTATAAAACTTTATTTTATTATTAATAAAATAATTTAATAATTTTGACTGCTTTCAGAATTAAAATATAATATATAAATTATTTATTTAAAAGATATTCATCTTTGAATTTTAGAATCAAATTTATTTTTAATTAATTGCTTTCACCCTAGATTGATAAAAAAAAAAAGTTTGAGAAAAAAAATAACATTAATAATAATATAATAGTTGTACATTCAAACTAACATGACACCATTTCATAAAAAAGATTACCTTCTTACCCATCCTAAACAAAAGGGGAAAGTTTCATTGAATATTAAATAGTTAGGCAAAAGAATATATCTTTGAAACAACATTAGTGGAGAAGCCAAATAAAAGGAGACATGACTTACCACTGACTAATGTGTATGGCAAAATATTTTTCTAAAACATTTAAGTACTATTCTACATTTTGATTTCTTTAAAATAAACATCAATGTTCCACAACTTTTATTTCCATGGGAGTACTTTATGACCAAATATTAATTTATGGGAAAATACTTTGGATGCTTTCAGAAAAGAAAAAAAACGGCTAACCATTTCACATATATTTTAATAACAGAATCATTATCTTCACTTTGTTTTATTCAGAATTTAATTTTAAAAAGTTAGATTTTTAATATAAATAATGGCAAATGGAGTTAAAAGAAAGCCTACAATCTGAACATAAAAAAGGGTCCTAAAATGATAAGAACTAGGATTCAAAATAGGTCAATAAAAAACAATGTAGATCATAGCATATCATGTAAAAGTAACTTAGTGGGTGTAAATTTAAATAATTAAAAAAGGTACCAATATATCTTAAATATTTTATATAATGCACTTAGAGTAATATATAAATTCTCTAACATATTAAACATTAAATTATAAAAACATCTGCCATATTCGTTTTTTTTCTTGAACATTGTGGGCCATGAATCTAATTTCTAAAATTTTCTTCCTTGTTTCTATGTTCCCTTTCAGTTTCCATTTTTGGTAAATTTGCATATTTTATAAAAACTAGTGATCTGGTCAAAATATGAATAAAATAATGTAGACAAGATGAATAATATAGTTAGTGACCGTACCATCCAAATATGAGTCAAAGCATGAGATTATAGGGAATAATGATGATAAAGAAAAAAAAATTCTCCAAAGACCAATTCATGACTGTAATTGATTCACGAGTGAAAAGGAGAAGAATTATCTTACTTTGTTCTTCCATTCAATCATTTGAAACTCTATTCTAAGCATTTATATTTCACATAATATTATAAAATTCAATTAATGGAGAGAATATATCTTAAAAGACCAAATATGATTCACTCAAATAGCAATGTTGTAATTTTTTTTAAATGCATTCATAGTAGTTGTGTAAATCTGAAGTTTGCACGCTTGTGGAATCTTTTAATCATTGGATTGATATATTGTTTAATGAATATAGAGAGCTCGAGTGGTGAAAAGTGTATTATTATAGACATTTGTTTATTGTTTATTTTAGAAAACTCCTTTTTCTTCTTTTTCTTTTTTGAATGTGTGTTGATTCTGATTTCTTTAGTAAATTAGTAAAAAAATATATAAATAATAAGAAGAGGCATTAGAAGATATTAGATAATAATGTAGAATTAAAACATAATCAATAATTTTCTTTATTTTTCTTAATTTACAAACATATAGTAATAATTTTGTGTTTCATATGTTTATTAACACTGAGTGGATGGAAGAATGCGTTTGTGGGTTCCTCGATGGCCAATGTCTCTACAAAGGATCCCACAATTACTCATGGCATAGATGGTCTTGTGATCTCTCTCCCTAATAGTTTGGTGGAAAGTGTGACCTATGGCCTCAAACTTTGTGTTGTTGGCAAATTCATCGCATTTAGACCCACTATTGAGATGGTTCGTAAATGGGTGAGTCAGAAATGGAAAGTAAGGGGTAGTGTGGGCATTTCAGCAATGCCTAGTAGCCTTTTCTGTTTTAAATTCACGACGGAAGAGGATATCAACCTCATACTTTCAAGGACATGGTATTATGTGAAAGATTGCCTCGCCTTAACAAACTGGCATTCGGGCTTTGATGCAAGTGTAGAGTTAAATAAGCTAGCTCCAGTCTGGGTTAGATTACTTGGATTGCCCCTTGAATTTTGGGATGAGAAGATCCTAAGGTGGGTGGGGAATTCTTTTGGTCACTTCATCACTGCAGACAAAGTGACTATGCAAAAATCACGACTGGTCTATGCCAGATTCTATGTGAATGTAGCCTTGAATCGAGCACTCCCAACTGTGGTTACTCTTAAGACCAAATGGGGAGAGAAAATCCAACCCATTGAATATGAGAATGTGGGCTTGTTCTGTCAAAAGTGTGGTCAATATGAACACCTTATAGTTGACTATAAGGCCCAGATGTAAAAGGATAAACAAAAAGAGGGTTCCCCAGGTTTACAAAAGGACAGCTAGAAGACCGTCTAGCAAAGCAACCAGAATAAAACAAGCAACACGAGATGTGGCTAGTGGTAAGCAACTTACACAAGAGACTATAACTAAAGGATCTCCTATAATTTAAGGGGGTTTAAATAATCCCTAGAAGCAATATTCTCTAAAACAGTGCATATTTTAGAAAAAAGTTGATTGTGTGTTAATACAAGAAACTCAAATGTCTAGTGCTAATTTTGATAATATTGTTAGCCATGTTTGGTCGGGTGCTACTTACATGCATATGGATGCTGAAGGAGCTTCGAGGGGTATTGCTACTCTGTGGAACCCGTACTCTATGACAAGATTTGAGGTTTGGAAAGATAGAAATTTCATAATTATTGATTTCAAAACTAGTAGTCAACATTGGAGGCTCATCAATATCTATGCTCCTAATAGCAAGGTAGGGAGAAAGGAAACATATGATAAGATGGTTAGGATCTTAGAAAAAATGAAGGATAAGCAAGTAATGTGTATGGGAGACTTTAATACCCACCCCCCCCCCCCCCCTCCCCCACCCCGCCCTTACCATTCAGAGAAATTTGGTGGTAATAGGGACTGCCCTGAAAGCTTGCAAGATCTCCATGATTTTATGAGCAGAATGGACTTTATTGATGTGGAACTAAGAGGGAATCCATCTACTTGGACCAATAATAGGAAGGAGGGTGACCTTATCCAAGTTAGACTGGATAGGCTAATGGTGACAGGGAACTAGAATCGACTTGGCAATTCCCTTTTGGAGAACCTCACTAGAAGTGCTTCTGGTCATTCCCCCTTAACCTTTCAATGGGAGGATGGTTTAAAAAGTGGGCCAAAACCTTTCAGATATGAAATAATGTGGCGAACTCACCTAGAATTCAAGGATAGAGTTCAAGAATGGTGGAATGTAAGGATAGACGATACTACAATGTATAGATTGACCCAAAAATTGGATAACATAACGAGAAATGCTAAGGGCTAGGCTAAGAATTCTTTTGGAGACTTGTTTAAAGTCAAAGGCGAAGTGGAGGAAAAAAGGGGAGATTGATGTAGGAATTAACCTAGATAATGCTACTCAGGAAGAAGAGGAATATAGAAAAAAGTGGAAGGATATTATCTTGAGGGAGGAAATTTTTTGGAAAAAGATCAAGAGTCCAATGGTTAACTGAGGTTGATAAAAACACTACTTTTCTTCACAGGTCAACCTCTAACCATAAAAGAAGAAACACAATCAACAAGCTTGAAGGTGAAGGGGAAGAATGTATAAGGATCAGGAGGAGATGCGAAGACATGCAGTGGAATACTTTAACAAGGCTTACATTAAAGACAATAAAGTAGGAAATTTGGTGATCAAAAGAAGCTTGATTAATATGATCCCTCAAGTGCCAAGTGAGGTGGAAAAAAATCACATTCTAGGTAACATTACGGAGGAGGAGGTAAAATGTGCAGCGTTCTTTATAAAAGCTTATAAGGCCCCAAGTCCAGATGGTTTCCCTCCAGCTTTTTTCCAGCATTTCTGGGAGGTTGTTAAATCTAAATTGGTTTGGGCTACCAGAGATGTTTTTAGAACTAGGAAGATGCTAAAGAGGATCAATAATACTTTTATTTCTTTAGTCCCTAAAACTCTAACTCCCTTGAGCCTTCTAGATTTCAGACCCATAAGCCTATGTAATACTGTTTATAAGATATTTGTTAAAGTCCTGCTTAATAGAATAAAGCCTTTCTTGGAAAAAAAAATTTGCACTCCATAGAAAGGATTTGTTCTGGGGAGACAAATCCTGGATGTAGCAATAACCACACATGAGATCATTCATTCAATGGAAAAAATAAAAGACCTGGAATGGCTTTCAAATTGGATATATCTAAGGCTTCTGATAAGGTTAAGTGGGATTTTCTCTATGAGGTACTTGAAAGAGTGGGGTTTAATGACAAGGTTATAAATCTGATTAAGATGATGGTTGGCTCAGTTCAGTACTCTGTTAAGTTTGGAGTGGAGAAAGGTCTAAGACAAGGTGACCCTCTTTCTCCTTGCCTTTTCATTATGGTTGCTAAGGTCTTAGGGAGGTCTTTCTCTAAACTAGTTAATATTGATTGTGTCAAAGGGGTTAAGCCTGTGACTACTGTTGATACTAAAGTTCTACAACAATTTGTAGATGACACATTCCTTTTTCAAGAATCTTCAGTTATGGAGGTTGAAGCTTGGAAGACTATTCTTTGCAATTATGAAGAAAGTCTAGGTCAGAAAGTTAATTACCACAAGAGTAAGATTTATTTCTTTAACATTGATGCCTCATTACAAAGGAGGATAAGGAACATTTTAGGTTGCCAGTCTGCTAACCTCCCGAATACCTATCTTGGCCTACCGCTAACCATTAAAGAGGTGACTAATGAATTCTAGAATACTATAGTGGAAAGAATTCAGAAGAAACTTATAGGATGGAAAGGGAAAATGTTAAGCAATGCTAGCAAATTACAATTTCTCTTAGCAGCTCTCTAGGGCATTCATATTTACTTCCTGTCCCTTTTCAAAGTCAACCAAAATATGGCTGATAGGACTAAGAGAATACAAAGGAATTTCCTCCGGTCAAGAACAGAGGAGAAAAATAAATTAAGCCTAGTCAACTGGGAAGAGGTGTGCAAGCCAAAGGAGAAAGGGGGGTTGGGAGTAAGAAGACTTCATGACCTTAATAAGGCCCTCCTTATGAAGATTGGCTAGAGATAGGGAGAAGATAATACTGATTGGGGTAATATTATGAAAGCTAAATATCTGTCAAATTCTCTTTTCAGTTGGAATCTTTTCAATAATGATCTTCCAGGAGGCTCTAAAATATGGATGAATATTGTTAAGAGCATAGCCTTATTGAGGGAAGGAACAAGGTGGATAGTGGGGAATGGTCATAGCATCAGATTCTAGGAAGACAATTGGATGGGAAGGAAACCAATGGTCTTTAGCAAATTTAAAAGACCAATGGAGTTACTTAAGGAAGACATGGGAAGAAAGGTGGAGGACTATATCAACCAGGGGAGGAAGTGGAAGAAATTATGTAAAGATACTTACTCCCAGGAGGATATTCAGCTTCTCAAGGAGTTGGAAGAGTTGTAAGAGCACAAAGACCCCCAATTTGGATCTAGGAGGATTTTAGAGTCTGGGACTTAACTTTGAGTGCTAACTTTACAATCAAATCAGCATACAAGCACCTCTTTAGCAAGGACCTATGTCCACCATCATGGAGTAATGTTTGGATTAACAACCTTCTCCCTAAAATTAATATCCTTTGGTGGATGGTTCAACATGGCAAAATTTTAACTATAGACAATCTAAAAAGAAGGGGCTTTTATATAACAAACCGATGCTATCTTTGCAAGGATAAGGAGGAGAGTATCTCTCACCTATTCTTTGAATTCCAGTATTCCTTAAAGTTATGGGTGATGGTGTGGGAGACGTTTGGTCTAAATTGGGTTATGAAAGACAACTTATGTGAATTTGTGGAGAACTAGTGTTGTCCCTTCTACCACCCAAAATTGGTCTTTTTGTGGAAAATTGTTCCACCATATATTTGTTGGCATATATGGAAAGAAAGAAATAACAGAATATTTTGAGAGGAGGAAAAATTGGTGAGGTCATTTTTGGAATAATGGAGAAATTACTGAATGAAAATATTAGGGTTTCCAAATGTAAGATACCAAAGGAAGAACTAAGTAGGCAAGAAGGTCAAATTGCTGAAAAATGGGGTATTTAGGAGGATTTTTACCTTTTCGATAACTCAAAAATGTTAAAGAGGTAGAAAACGAGATGGAAACCACCTACCCTTACTCAATTCAAACTAAATTTCGATGGTGCTACTAGAGGAGGTATAGGAGCGATGGGTGGAGTGTTGTGGGATAGGAATGGAGACACACTATTAGTCTATGCTGGGAAGGTGGGAAGTGGAAGTAATAATCTCGCTAAGGCAATGGCTTTGCTTTGGAGTCTTCAGATGATTAGTGATATGCACCTTAAGGAAATAACCATAGAGGGGGACTCAAAATTATTTATTGATTTGGTCAATAGAAAATCCCAACCGGGGTGGAATATTTGAACTATCATTATGGATATTAGGCATATGTTAGAAGGGATGGAAAGTGTCCACCTGCAGCACATCTATAGGAAAGGAAATAAGGTAGCCGATGTGGCGGCTATCATTGAGTTTAAATTAACGGCAGTTACATGTTGGAGAAACATGGAAAATCTAAACAAGGATATTAAGTCCTTGATACACAAGGAAAGAGGGGGGAGTATCATTTACTTATGGCTATAAATTTTAAAGTTGGGACCAAATTTGGAAATGCTTTCCTTGGGGAGTCGAAGTGTGCTAAATTTAATAAAGGTTTTAGGGAAATGAGGAGAAGACATGGCCATACAAATGGAGAAATAAATGAATGCAATTTAAGAAGAGTGTCATTTCATCATTATGGTAACACATTGTGAAATTCAAATTACTTCCCCTTTGAAAGAATGAATCATATCATTATGCAGATTGTCAGAGATTTTTGGGGAGCTAAAATTATGATGTTAAACAAGCACAATTCCTATAATGAATTCACTTGGGATTTTGAAGCTTATCGAGCACGGTTTTGTAAAACCTTTTTACTAATTGCTAAAAATATTAGGTTTGATAGTATTCATAGTGTTATCGCAAGCAAGGAGGTTCAGATGCACATCACTAAGGTGGAGGAACTAGAAATTGGCGAGGAAGGTATGGGTGGGGATTTGAATAGGTTGGAGCCCACAAAAATTAAGAACTTCAAAGATAGGATTGCTACCTAGTTCCTACTAAAGGAGGGGGGTTTTTTTCCTTACATGTAGGTGATGGTAGGGTATGACGAGAATTGTGCCCTCCAGTTCATCAATGGGTGGAACAACTTCAAAGTGACCATTAACGGAATCACTTTTCAAGTGAATAAGGAAGTTATTGCAATGGCTACTGGTCTATCAATGAAAGGGAAAAAATGGAGAAAGGTCACTAAAACTACTAACAAGGCCAATATGAGCAGCTTTTTTGCGAAGGGTGAGGAACCAATGTGATATAGAGGAGGTTTTAAGAGGCATAAGCTACCAACCCCATGGGACGATGCTTTCCTAGTTCTCATGAAATACCTTGCACTAGAGGATAGGTTGAATGTTTACTACTACTATCATTTTCCCTTATTGAATCATTTAAGAATTAGGGATTTTATTTCTATCCCATTTTTTCTAGCTACACTCACTAGAGGATATGGTTAGTTATGTTAGGGAGAAGAGGAATAAGGGGCTTAACTTCACCATTATCCACCAAGGCCTAATTTTTCACCTTTACCGATTCCTCCTTGCCCTTTACCCCCCCTAGGGTGGTGGTAGTTGATAACTAGCGCCATCGACAGAATTCACCCCTGAGTACCAGTACCAGTACCAAAATTCATGCCCTGCAACACTCCTCTAGCCATGAAAATAAGAAAAAGAAGAAACCTGATGTGGTTGTGGAACAAAAGGGTAGTAAAAAGATTAAAATAGAAAAACCTATGGAGGTGGAATAGGAGGAATCAAAGGAGGAGGCATGTGGAAAGGGTAGAAGAAGATAAAGAAGAATTGCCCAATCCCATTCAAGGTGCAAGAAAAAATCTAACAGATTCAGGGTGGAGGAGGTGGAAGAGGGGACCTCAGAAAATAATGAAGAAGAGAGGGAGGAAATGGATAACTTTGATTCCAAAAGAGAGAAAGGGAAGGAGGAGGTTGAAAAAAGTGTCAACCATTAATCTTAATATTTGACAATTCCTACTTCTCTAAACATTGACACCTTTAAATGAGTTGCAATTATATCATCATCATTCAATGGCTTGTGCTCATTTGAATAATATTAAAAGCTTGTAGAGACCAAACTTGGTAGTTATTTATTACGCTACATCACATGACCAATTGACAACACCTATTCATTTTGTAATTGATACATTAGACTAATAAACTTCAGATAAATATTAAGGGGATTGATCCAACCATACAAATGTAACATATTAAAGATAACTTGCAAATTCCTAGACCTTTATTATTAAGTATATCATCATGATAGATACTTTATATGTGATCATAAATATTTTCAGAATATGCTACCAAAAATTCATAACAGCTTAAAGCAAACAAATTTTTGATATCCTTTGCTATAGGAGGTGAAGATGTCTACCCAAATATTTTCCTTGGTTGCAAAAAAGAAGATATGTAATAGATAGCTAGTTTAATTGTTAGTTTTTCAAGTGAGATTATGAGGATTAATTATTATAGTTAGAGTAAAATGTTATTCAAAAAGAAATTTAACTAAGCATGTACCAAACAAATTTGTTATTAGTATCATTATGTCCATAAGATGGTAAAGGATAATAAATTTCAAAAAGAAAGTTAATGCTATAGTAAAATCAAGTTGAAATTTTTATAACTTTAATGAAAACTAATTGTTTTATTGCTTCTAGGTGTAACGGATTTTTCTTTTCCCTATGCTCAATTTGTTCATGGTTTCTTTGTGACTCTTTTATAATAGATGTCAGGTTGAATATATTTAAAATCTAATCTTTTATTCATTTGTAAGAAGTTCTTTTTTTCCATATATATATATATATATATATATATGAATGAGTGAAATTTAATAGATTTATTGTATTTATTTAAAGCAACAAAAAAAATGTGTTTCCCTTGAACACAAGAACCTAGTGGGTGTCAGTCAATAGTTTAACATTTACAACATACTTAAAGTATAAGTAAAATTATTTTTAAAACTTCAAAACAATAAAAGGTGACCAATATATGTGGTCACGATGTCCACTTCTAAGAAAGCGTCATGATACTGATCAACATTTTAATTGAAGTATTTAAATAGGACCACCTAGTAAATGCCAACAAACACAGAAACTACCATCATACAAGATAAGAATCTCATTATTAAAAAGAATCTTAACATAAGGCCACGGAGGTTACTAAAAACATTAAAAAATAGTAAAGGGGACTAAGCCCCTAGGCTTCCTTCTTCTTGCATTTATTTTTTACCACTTGGATCATCTAATCCTTAGTGAGGAATTTTTAGAGCTCATTATAGTTTCCTTCCCTATTATAGTCCTTGCCAAGAGTGTTATTTTGAAAAAGGAATTTAAAAAGTTATAGATTTATGTGTAATTTTTAATGCAAAGTGATGACTTCTTGTCCAATTCTTTTATAAAAACATATATTTTACTTTTCTATTACAAAGTAGCCTTGCACTTGTCACACTCCACATCCAAAGGACTAGTGCCCTTATCAGTCACAAGAGGTTTAACATTCATCAAGCACCACATTTTGGGTGAGGTCCATGGTCGTCTCAAAATGAACCTCCCTCTCAATATACTTCCACTTTTATTTTCTCATCATTTTCCCTTTCCAAGCCCTCCTCTAAGTTAGATTTAACTTTTCTTTTTATTTTCTTTTTTACAAATTGAGTGGCAAGTTTCATCGGGTAATGAGGGGTATTGGCTTTCTTTGTTGAGTCAATATCAAAGTCAATCTCCAAGAATGGTAAATTTGGACCTCTTGAGGCCTTGGCCTTCATTTTAGGATACATTTATTTCCTTTTCCTTTCCTTCAATTTATCCTTTATACTAACATTAGGATGGGTTTTTGGAGAACCATGGTAGGCTTTTAGAGTAGCTTTTTTGAGACATTCTTTCTAACTCTGATTGGGGGTATCCAAAATGGTCACACATAGGAGGTGCTAGAAATAGGATCATCTTGAATAGTAATGTGTTTGTGTGGGGAAAGGGAAAGATGAAAATGGTAAAGTGTGATAACAAGTCCTTGGTGCAAGGGTAACAAATTCTTGCCTTAATTCTTAGTGATCTCAAAAACTTCCTTGATAAAACTCTCCAAAGAGTGGGGAATAAAGAACATGAAGTAAATAGCATTGTGGTTTCTGATGGGATTTAGTAATGAAATATGATAAAACTAACCTTAAGTGTACAGTACTTCATAACAATCAAATAAACATGGTGTCATGGTTCCAAAAGTTATTCATGGTTGTATTTACCACAAATCTTAACAAGGATTTTACCATCATGAAAAATCTTCTTTAATCTCTCCACATTCAAGAATCTACTAGTCTTTTTCGATTTTCTCCTTATCATAGGGAGACTACTCTCTTTATATGTCAACTCCTCAATCATTTTAAAACAAAAAGACCCATTAAAACTCTCCTATGAGTCCATGAGTATGGAGATTGGATACAAATATTTTCATCATAGCTTATCAAATTGTTAATGAAATGAGCTACAAACCCTTCCTTGCAAATGAGCCAAACCATAGCACTATTCTTAAATTTGACAGGCTTGTTAATCTTGACTCACACTCTATCTCTTCACATGGCATCACACTTAAGAGAAGGAATTTTTTTTTGTTAAGAAGAAACCCCAAATTGAAAGCAATAGTGGAATAGGTCCTTATACCCATAATAAAGGAGAGTAATCAGTACACTTGTAAATTTTTGTGTCACCACCTACATCCTTATCCAACACGGTCTCCTATGCAAGTGAATAGTTTATCACCATAATAAAAATAAAACTTAAACAAATTTTGTACAATTCTACAAAATCCTTTAACATGTTATTAAAATAAGGCCTTCTTTCCAAAAAACATGTCTCTTCATTATTGGCATGACTACTAAGAGGCCACATAACTACCTCATAGGAGGATGAGAGAACAAGTTGGCAATGTACATTCACATTGTTAACACTCGTCATAAAATTCAAATTTTGAAAAGAGAATGGGTAACTTTTCAATTAGCTTAGTTCCTCATTATCTTTGTAGATAATGACCAAATACTCCATAACAAACCACAAGAAAATATATTATTGATTTTCATTACAAGAGACCTTGGGTATTTTCTCCTTACTTAACAAGGGCCTCATTTTACAGGGTAAGCATTGTTCCTCCCTTCGACATCTTAAACCTATCATTTCTATGCCCATAGTTTCCATATCATGTATAACTATGTTTCCCTCTCTAAAAATATGTTGTATAGTAAAAGATTGAAATTCTATCAAGAGATCAGCATCTTATAAGATTCTCTCCACTATCTAGCCTACTTTCATCGAACCTTTAGTCACTTTAGTTATAAACCTAGAGTCACCTTTAATTTAAATGGAATTAGTTATAATTGATTAAGATATTTTAAGCCCTTTTTCACAAGGATACAACCTCTTCTTGATTAGTACTAGAATATGTTATGCTTCCAATATAGGATACAATTAACTTACACCTATGATCTCTTATCACTCCTCCACCAACAAATTTACCCTATATTACAATACCATCAAAGTCATTTTTTTACTTGGAACTACAGAAAGTTTTCATTTAGTGTTATTATTAGCTAACCTATTGGTATTATCAAATTTAGAAAGAAAATCCAAAACTTTCCAATTAGTAGCTATCATATGATCCAATTTATTTGGACTATAGATAGGGAATTTCCAATCACCAAAAAAATAATTCAATAAAATTCTATCCAAAACTACAAGCATATTATCTACTAAATTTCTAGATTCCATGAAGATTCCATTCTTTGTTTCTTTCCAAATGCACCAAAAAGCATTGGGGGAGGGATTCACAGCCAGAGATGTTTTATGAGAAAATGTGCGATGGGTATATCCATTCAAAGATAAAATGTTGAATATTCCTATTGAGAACACATTGAAGGACTAGCTTTTGTAAGATACTTTTCCAAACTTGTACATAAAATTGATAGTGTATGAAGAGATGTAAAATAATTTCTTAGTCTTGTAGAAAAAGTATGTATTAAGCATGAATGTTTGATGTATTTGTATCAGGGAGTTTGTCAATATGTCAAAGATTAATAATGTGTTGCATTCGTGACAATGTTTATCTTTGATGTCAACCTATCAATTCTCTAAATAGTTCAGCAAGAGTTACAAAGGAATATTCATTTAGTGAGGTTCGTTGTCAATGAGTTATGATCTATGCACTTAAAGGTATATTCAATAATGTGTTCTAATGCCATGTTTATGTTCACAGAAAGAGATATGAAGATTTGTGTGAGGTACATAAAGTTTTGTGGAAAGTATTCTCAAAGAGAGTTTCTGATAATTGTGTTATATATTTTTGGTGAAGCTAAAGATCATTCAGTGGACTTGGATTATGGTACAAGATATGTTTAGGATGTTATGGTTAGCTTGGGATAATCAGATGTTCACTCTGCGAAAATTTGTGAAGACTTTTCAACATGTTCCCAAGAATCCAACTATTGTTAAAATATTTACGGGAAGTGTTATTTGTATTGTAACATGTAATGTAACATGCAATGTAACATCTTAATGAGATCTTATACTATTCAATGTAAATAGAGAAAGAATCGAGGATGACTCAATACTTGTTGTAGGGCTCGCTATGAAGGAAAAAAATTTTCCTTGTGGTAAAGTGTCCATGTGGTTTGTATGGTCTAGTTATTGTTTATGTAAGCTTGAATGCAAATTATGTATGATCAGAGAAGAGATTGATGTTGAGGATATCATCTAAGAGCTTCAAAGGAATTGTATTAGCAAAGAAGTTGTTTATTAAGTTCAAGAACTTGGATATGTTATCCTAAAGATTGTTAAGTGAAGACATTCTAAGGCAGTTTGAACATAGGGTTCAGTTGTACTCCTTTCAACTCCTAAGGGGGTTGGCACAACTCCTAGCAAGGTTGGAATCTCCTAATAGGGATTAAAAGTCTCCTAATAGGGACTCATAGGGCTTGCTATGAAGGAAATTTTGTTTCCTTGTGGTAAAGTGTCCATGTGGTTTGTATAATCTAGTTATTGTTTATGTAAGCTTGAATGCAAATTATGTATGATTGGAGATGAGATTGATGTTGAGGAATTGTATTGACAAAGAAGTTGTTTAGTCAGTTCAAGAACTTGGATATGTTATCCTAAATATTGTTAAGTGAAGACATTCTGAACATAGGGTTCAGTTGTGCTCCTTTCAACTCCTAAGGGGGTTGGCACAACTCCTAACAAGGTTGGAATCTCCTAATAGGGATTCAAAGTCTCCTAATAGGGACTCACATGTATTTCATTGGCTCCTAATAAAGTCCATCCTTTCATAAGGAACTTTTATATTAGTACATCATCTTGTGGGCATCATTTCCACTAGGGTTTTCCCTCTAATCAAGGGTTTCCATAGTTATAAATTTGGTGTTATTGTGCATGGTTATCTTTCTATGGTTGTTGCATCTTTTGATTACATGTTTTGGTTTTAATAAATTTATTAAAAAAATTTGTGAGCACATAACTAATTCACCGCCGCCCCCACTCCCTCTCTTAGTTATCTTGGTGGACTTTATTGTCTAACAACATGCACCTAATAGGGAATTAGAATCCTCTTTTAGAAATATTATCCTGAGTTGACATTTTTGTCAATAAGAAAAGTTGACACCTCACAACTCAGAGAGGGGAGTGGGGTTGAATTAGTTGTGAAGTAACATAGGACTAATATTTGAGTTTAGGTGTTCATTAAGTGCAACATGAAGTCTTATTATGCATGCTAAAATGAAAGCACACTATGATGGTTGCCAAGCTATTATGAAATTGTACACACTTATAGTGTGATTACAATTTATGATGGTACATTTGTCCCACTCTTTAGTAGTACATGACGGTACATGCATATGCAAGATAAAGTATAGAAATGGTAAACAAAATAATATATTCCAAAGTTGTCAAAAAAAACCCCTAGAATGGTAGTACCAACAAAAAAAAGTTGGGAGCATGTGCAAAATAAAGTATAGAAATAGTAAAAAAAATAGGATATTCTGAAGTCATTGATAACATATTTCCACAATCCATGATATTATATTTATTCTTTCGGGTAAGAGTGTGTGTGATATTATTAGCATCAATGTTTAGGATCATACTCAATGATCCATCATCAGGATGAGAGAGCTAAGAATATGAAGAAAAAATGTGATTTTTTCTTCACATTCTTAGCCCTCTCATCCTGATGATGGATCATTAAGTATGGTCTGAAACTTTGATGCTAATAAAATCTCACACAATCTTACCTGAAAGCATGAATATAATATTCAAAGTTGTTAAATAAAGCCCCTAGAATGGCAGTACCAACAAAACAATGTTGGGAGTTGTAATCTCAAAAATCACTTTGTTAGTTGAAAACAATAAATCACCTAAGGCTTACAAAGAATGATGAATTTGTAGGTAGCAATGTGCATCCTATTTCAGTTTTCTAATCAAAAATGTGAAATGACGTATTATTTTTACCACATCAAATTGTGAATACAATTTTTTAGAAGAATATTATTAATGAGGTATGGAATGAACTCAAAACATTCCATAGATCATTTGGATAGATACAAAGTTAAA
Organism: Cupressus sempervirens; assembly: GCA_028749045.1. Taxonomy (NCBI): domain Eukaryota; kingdom Viridiplantae; phylum Streptophyta; class Pinopsida; order Cupressales; family Cupressaceae; genus Cupressus; species Cupressus sempervirens. Next base: position 48,465,496 of record CM053787.1, read on the forward strand.
TCATGATCTTTGTGTAAAAATTGATGTGAAATCAAAGCTCTCTATCTCAATATATGAATGATTTAGTGAAAAGAGTAAAGGAATTAAATGAAAGTATAAAGTAACTAAGTTTCAGAAAATTTACCTCCTAAATAGTGCTTGTCTTACCTATTCAAAATTTCATTTTCATCCTTTATATTTTTTTTTTAGTGAAAAGTTGAAGAAGATTTCAAAACAACTACTAGTGGCCTTAGAATTGATAGAGAATTTGAGGCAGGCAATCAAGAATGGAGAAACAATGGATTAGGTATGTCATTCAAACATTTCTTTCACTTTCTAGTTTTTAGTTTTTTTACTTTGTTTCTCACAAAAATCTAGGCTAGGTACATGCCAAATAGAGTCATGAAATAGATTTTGTAGGAGGTGGCATGTTCCCTTCAAGTTGACTTGTGCCCATCTGGCAAACCTCTTCCTTTCCAAGGCACCTTCTCCTAGAAAGGTGACATGTTCTTCTCTAGGTGACTTGTTCCCAGATAGGTGGCATGTTCTTAGAAAGGGTATAATGTAGCACTTAGGAGTGGTATTGTATATAGTGTGTATTGATGTTGAACCATTATTTTGTGAATGCAAGAACATGCAAGTACTTAGATCATAACATATGTACATGGAAAGATGAAATATGTTAGTATCAAGGACTTGAGTCTACTCATATATATATATAGATATATAGGAAATGTGGAATCTAGCAACTAACATGAGGGATGAATCAATTGATGCAAAGATTTAAAAGTTTAAAACCCTTAAACCATAAACCCTTATTTTTTATCTTATGGAATTAACCCTGTAATGCATGAATCAGAAACACAACCACAAGACATAACACAAGGCTTTTTATCATGGAAATCCTGCAACACCTGAAAACCCTGGTGGGGATAGAACCTACAATAAGACTATACCTTGTAGAATTATAACTTAAAACAAATGGGGAATGCATATTCATTTAGGTACACATCCTAGATATCACCACTCAAGTACAAAGGGATACAACCCAAAGGAAGGCTCCTTGACTTACAAGATCACTACAATGATCAATCAAACTACAATCTAAAATTTTTGTTCTATATAATGACATCTACCCTGATTCTAGATCAATTCTAATGAAACATAATCATATATATGTTCAAATCTTCACTTTTTCCTTTAGACAAGTGATTCAACCCTGAACAAATATACACACTTGCTCCCCATGAAATTCAAAATATATGCTACATAATATTGTTAGAAATAGGAAATACGTGAATTAGTATTTTACAAACTTTAGCCCAAAATTGGATATTGTTAATTAACTTATAACTTGCATATGAAAGTAAATTAACAATGTTGAATAGTAAACATATATGCAATAAGATAACTCATAATCCTATATTCTATTAACTAGGGAAAACGTAGAAAAGGGAAAATCCTGGTGTGGATGGTACCCATAAAATGATCCACTAAAAAAAAAATTGGTTAAGGATATTGTTGACCTTGTTAGGAGTCTATTACATACATATAGTGTCTCAGCCCTCGTTAGAGGACTAGGCCCTTTTAAAAGCCTCAACTCTATTAGGAGTTGATATATACAATCAAAAAATGTATGCAAGATGAGCCCGCTGCCCAAACATGCAATATACAATGTAGTTCATTTATACAAAAGAGATAGATACAAAAACCTCTTTACAATGTTAATATCTTCAATATATGATCTTTCTTTTGTTGCTCTTTGCATACCTCTAATCATACATCATAATTCACATTATATATAGTTTACATATGAGTTTTCATATCACTTTCAACATTCACAAAAAAATTTCTATCTTTCCTTTATACCTTTAAAATTTACAAATTTGTCCAATTGGCCTTCAAGCTTTCACACAATTGGAAAAATATAAAATTAATCCTTGCTATCTTAGGGTTAACATCTAGGATGTCATCCCTAATTAGTTAAGAAATTATTTTGTAACGAAAATAATTCTTTAACCCATAATTCACATTTTTCTAGTTATACTATGTTCTATTTTATACGCTACCTTTACTGATGTTTAGTCCATAACTCATTATGTACTAACTTGCACACTTACATACATTATCCTAAGATTGTGTACTAATTGTACCCAATTGTGCACATGCCAATAATTTATCTCTCATCTATACACATCAAAACCATCTCTATTATGCTAGATAACTATCTAATACTTAGAGAAAATTTTCCATGTCTAACTGTGGAATCTTCATCTGTACATAGTGTCTTCTTTATACAAGGTATATTTTTCCATAAATGACAACTCTAAAAAAAATCCAACTTATCCTACTTATCCATATTGTCAAAAATCTCCCCCTTTGACATTGATGACAACATATAGGAAAATTGGCTAAGTCCAAAAATGTTGCTCAAAAACTTTCTTCAAAATTTGGCCTTTGCAAAACTTACAAAAACTTCAAAAAAATTGTGGATCAATACATTTATAACCATCTCTTCTTATGTCTCTTATTACAATACTTCGCATATTTACTACTCCCTCTTTCTATATACGTCATACACTTGGTATATTACTATTACACTCCCTTACACTGTACTTTTATAGAATTTGCCCATACTCCTTGTTGGAAATATATGATAGCCTATGTTATTGAGAGTGGAGGGATGAATCAAGATCCAATAAAACTTAATTGTATTTCACCAATTAATCCTTCATATATATTATGATCTAATTACATGCATGAAAGACTAAAAGTAGTAAAACATTCATAACATTTTGACACAAGATATGGTCACCCAAAAACCTTTCAAATAGAAAGTAAAACTAGGTTGGGGATGATATCCACAAGCTTTAGTACTGCAGTATAAATTTGGTTGGATAAGGCTTACAATTGATCACTTCTTAAAGATCTAGCCTGTTAGGAGCAATAAGGATTGCTAGGTTCACCTTGTTAAATGATTTTAAAAACATACAATGAAGTATGCATTTGGTAAAGAGATTTGAAAAAGAATGTTAAGTCTACTTGGTTAAATAATTTAACTAATACACCTATTAGCACTAATACATTAGGGGTCAATTTGCGACGGCAAGAAAAGGTAATGTGGTTTTGGCTTTTTTTTTTTTTTCAATTTTAGCCCGATGTCGTCGCAATTGCGATGGCAGGCGTCGCAATTGCGATGCCAGCGAGATATAAGAGAAAAAAAAAAGCCAAAAACCCTCATTTGAATGAAATTGTGCGACACAGGGTTCTTCTGAAAGGAAAGGCGCATTGTAGGATAGCCTTTCGCATAACATTGGAAGTGAAGGTACACTAATAACAAGATTTTTGTATTTGAAATAGATATTTATATTAGCTAACACCTTACAGGAATCACTAATAACAAGATTTTGTCTAGTTCAATGACACAACTAAGGACATTCTATCAAGTTATCTTCGAATCAGGGCTTATTCAGTTCTCCTGAAATCCTTAATATTACTACTAACTATAACCGTCTCTTACATATATGCTTAAATATTTCTAAATGTTTATTGATACCCACAAAAATAGAATTTAACACAATGAATAGACCAAGCAAAGAGTAAGAGAACGACTCATTCTCGGCAAAAACTAAAGAAAGTGACAGAAAACTGGTTCACATTCATAGAAAGAGATATTTATTATACACAGCAAATCCTTTCAATAGGCATCAAATTGAATGTAAATCAAGTGAAAAGACAGCATCGTAATAGCATACTCTTCATCATCACCATAATCTCTCTTAACGTTTTATCACTTTAAAAATAGCAAGTACCCTAAAAACCTACTAAGTAAACAAGTACAACTCAGAGGTACTATGAAAAGAAGCGGCAAATGAAACATGAAAAGAAATATTCAAATTCAGAGAAAAGACACGGTGAACATGCTATCAGTATTACAATTCAAAATAATAATATGTACGATATAAGAAAACATCAATGCAAGAGAATGCACATAATTATATTCTACATCTAGGTTCTACATAATTATCTCTCGCTCACATGCATCCTACTTGATTATTTTACTTTGGCATATATGGAGCATGGTTCAAACTTCAAACAACTTGGAAAAATGGTGATTACATGCAGAAAAACTTAGTAATAGAAAAAGAAGTGGTTCTAGCATTTTCTTTTAGAGCAGAATCAAACTCAGAAATAGTTGGTTACTTATTTGTACTGTGGCTGCAATCTCGATCAGCTAAGGAATGAGAAGAGATCAAGTATTTCAAAGATGGTACCCAATACAAAGAGATAAGATCTCATAACATCATTAGATGTATTCCAGTGGTGCCTTTGGAGACATGCACAATAGGATTTTACTTTCCATGAGGCAGGGCATTCAACATCATCATATTCGACTTTAGGAGTAGCAACCCAAGAATTTCCCGCCCACACTTGTCAGTGCAACAAAATATATTAACTATTCGTTGGTAAACATCCTTCTATTTGGTGAATTAAAAACAACTTTCTGTTATACATAACAATTTTTTTGCTATCCAAGATTTTACTTAATGTTGTTTCTAGAAGAGATTGTATATGTTTTTTGAATCACAATGTTTCAGATCTCACTCTATGACAATCATATGGGATCTAGTTATGATCCTGTATATTCATATTAGAGGCTTTGATGTTGAAATTGGCTTAGCAAATAATCATGACGATGACCATAGGGTCTCTTGATAATTTGTTTGGTGACTAATCTATTTATGTTAAAGTAGGATGTATCAGCATTGACTGTAGCGGAAAAACAAGTTACACAGATGAAAACTTGCATTGTTGCACTTATAGCTGACATTTGACACTTGGAGTTGATATGCACATTTCTTTGAGGTGGGCGATAACAAAGAGCTCATCAATTTTCACTGTGTTATCTTCTAGCTACAAGTCTACACCATTCTTCACTATTTTTTATTTATACCTAATACAATTTTATTTTTCAAAATGTTTATCATTGCCACAGTTTTTGACAGTTGGCTTCTTTGTATTAACGCCTATAAGGAGCCATTGGATATTGGAAGATAAAGGTTATAAATCTCAGGTAGTTTGTCTGCGAGATTTCTTTTGGATTTGGCTGTGTTACATGAAATGTTGAAGTAAGATGCACTGATTTCAACCCATTCTGATTGATTTGTACAAATTCTTATAACCAGTTCCATATATTTAATTACATTTAGACACTATCTTTTAATGCTTTATTTCAGTGTGCTACATATTCTATTTCATATTTGTGATATATGATGAAAGTATTATAACATATGGAGGAACAGTCCATGAGTGACATGGCCAGTTGAAATGGTTTTAGTTTCAATTTTACACCATTTGATACAAATAATCAGTTTACCAATTGACCCCTAGGTTCATTCCATTTGCAGTAAAATCTTCATTACATAGAAAATATTCACAAAATCTATGTCAATGCTCACACATCTTCTTGGACTTACGCAAATCTATGTGGATCCTCACACATTTTCTTGGACTTACGGAGGAACTATGTTGCCCTGCAGCTCTTGTTAAATATGTTATCAACTAGACTTTTCGATTAAAGGCTCTCATGCTGAATTGAAAGCCAGGTAAAGAAAAAGATATTATACACTATTTTGTTGGTACCCTGTGCAGCACAACAAACTTGTTCTTACTATAAGAAAATTTTATTTTCTTTTGTTTCATTACAGATCTTCTGCTTGCATAGAGGTCTCTCCCCATCATTGGACACACTTGATAACATTCAAGCTTTGGATCGCATACAGGAAGTGCATCTATACACATAAGTATAAACTTCTTCTTTTCCCGCAACACATATAACAACAATTTTAAGTGCTTGCAAGAGATATACTTATGAATAAATATTACATCCTGATTTAAATGTATGAAAACAATTTTCATTCCCTTTAAGCTTCATTCATCTCGAGGTGCAATTCACAAACTCAAGAATAGTGGCTTTTGTTCTTCAGGATACCTTTAGGGGAAGAGTATGTGAATGCCCCCTCGTGTCTGGAGTCCAGTTTAGAGGAGATGGCTATTTACACTGCTAAGGTTTGTTGAATCTAATTCTGAATAACATTGCTTGCTATTGTTGAATCTAATCTAATGTATATTTTAACTAGACTTGTAGCTTATATGTTTTCAAATTTTTGTTAGGCCTTGTAGTTTGTATATTTTGATTGTTGGAGAGCTTCTACAGCTAAGCAAGAAGGCCGTTGCACGAGTTATAGCCGTGTGCTCGGGTATGAAAATTGTTTTTTTTTTTTTCTAATGTATATTTTAACTAGACTTTTAGCTTATATGTTTTGAAATTGCTTTTAATGGCTTAATGTTGTAAGGTCTCTTGAAATAAGACCTTCAAGCAGTTGGTCAAATTTTTACAAATAATCTTAGGAATAAAGTCAAAGAAAGTATTTTTAAAATATTAAAGTATTTAGCTAGGTCTAAGAAGATTTGTGTACTTTCGACAGTTTTGCTTAGTTTGTGAAAGTTGTAGACCGAAGTTTTCATAGCCCGATTTTTGCTTCCTGCAAAGAACGATCATGTCAAATAATATAAGTGAAGAACAAAACAGGGAGACAATCGCTAGATTGTGGTCTAACTTGAAAAGAAAAGGTGATGGAAAATGTTATTGTCCTTGCAATATTTGTAAGGGCTTAAACCGTAGAAGACTGCTAATCAAAACAGTTAAGAGACATTGTAGGGAGAATGGTCACATTGAAGGGGGGCATGACTATCATCCACTGGTAAGTCGTTCATTATATCATTTTAACAATTTATATACATATGAAATCACTTGATGATGAGTTGATGATCATGGTTTATTTATGTTAATCAATTTTATATAGGTTGATCTTCCCAGGGAAGTACATGATATGAACCACAACAATCCGAAGAATATGGTTTTCGAAGTGGAGGAACATGGAGGTGCAAATATCCAAGGTGAAGATAATGATCCCATGGAAGATGATGATCATGCGCCAGAAAACACAATTGAAGAGGATGGTATAAATACATTGATCCATGACACATCTAGTCCAAGTGTATCTGATCATGATGATGATGATAGCCTCGATGTACCTCTACTTCAGAAGGCATACGAGCCCCTATACAAACACTCCCAAACAACTCTTCTCTCTACTGTATTGTTGTTGTTGAACTTGAAGGTTATGAATGGTTTATCCAACATAACAATGTCACGTATGTTAAGGTATGTCATATATGTCTTTATAGTTAACAAAGGGTGAATAATGTACCACTAATATTGTTTATATTAACAACTTATATTTTTTGTTGTAGATTGATAGGCGAGTTTCTATTACCATCATCAAATATTCTACCTCGATCATATCAAGAATTAACTGCTATTATGAAAGATATTAGAATGGAGTATGAAGCAATACATGCTTGTCCCAATGATCATATTATATATTATAAAGAACATGAATTTGCAACACAATGCCCTGTATGTCATACGAGTAGATATTGAACAGATCGACTAACAAAAAAAGTGCCTCAAAAGGTTCTTCGTTACATCCCCATTATTCCACGGATGCGAAAATTATTCAGGTGTAGTAGCTTGGCTCAATTTATGGATTATCATGCACACAATAGAAGTCGAGATGACATTATTTGAATCCCTGCGGATGGTTCGGCATTTATGCACATAGAGGAAAAGTGGCAACACTTCAAAGAAGAACCTCGTAATCTCAGGCTTTCATTGGCAGCGGACGGTGTCAATCCATTTGGAGAGATGAGATCTGTTTACTTGGTGTGGCCTGTTTTTGTTATCAACAATAACATTCCTCCGTGGATGTCAATAAAGAGGGAGCACATTACGTTGGCAATGATTGTTCTAGGTATCTTATCATTTGATAGTTATTAATTTACATGTACTTACAAATCTTGCAGTAAAACGGTCACAATAACTATGTAATGTTACTGTTCATTCAAGTAGGTAAATATCAAGTAAAAGATATGAATGAATATATTGAGCCTCTTATCGACGAGTTGGTGGAGTTATGGAACGGTGTCACTATGTATGACGTGTCTAGACCAATACGACAAAGACAATTTCAATTCCATGCAATACTTGCATGGACAATATATGATGCCCCAGGGCTAACACATTTTTTTGGTATGTTATAGTGAATTCAAGTTGCGCACAATAATTCTAATTATAAAAATCAACATATTTAATAATCCAATTACATCATTATCTTGTAGGTCTAAACAAAGGGAAAATTTGCATGTCCAATTTTTGGTCCAAAGATGAAATCTTGTCATTCAAAAAGTTTTGGAAAGCAGGTGTCTGATGAGTGTAGACACTTCCTCCACAGGAATCATAAGTATCGAAGTACGAAAAAATATCTTTTCAATGGGAAAGAAGAGACTACATCAAAGCCACGAAGAATGACACCTCGCCTATGGAAGTTGGAATATAATAGAATTAATCGTCGAGGTAATGTCGTTCCACCTAATGGTTTATGTTTGTAATTTATATATTTCTATTGTGATTTTTGTTGACTAATTGTGTAATTAATGATTGTGAAGGTCGTCAAGGCAATACTGACAACCTTCCAAAGGGACTAAAAAGCTATCCCAGACAATTTAGTAGGTTGCCCTACTACGAGCACTTACAAATTGTGCATTTGTTTGATACTATGCATATTGGAAAGAATATAACAGAGACATTGTGGAAAATATTGGATGGAAGGCGTGACAAAGAAAAAATTGTCAAAATTTGTAATGACATACATGAATCCAATCATGCATTGAAAAATTTCATTCACTCAAATAGCAACAGAGATCAGATTAATATAAGTGCCCTTCCATGGTTATTAATGGAGCAGCAAAGTGATGCCATGAAAGAAGTCATACGAAAAATTGGATTTCCCACAGGATTTGCTACGAACATAAACAATCTCATATAAAAAAAAGTGAATTTGGGCCAGGGCTCAAAACGCATGATTGGCATACTTTCGTCAAGGTAAGTTATGTTCTTCTGTATTTACAATATATTCATAAACTACATGAATTGTTCATTATGTTATGTTAGAAAATAATGAAATGATTGGTTTATAATTACTGCAGTACGTGCTTCCTCTATCTCTCCCAGAGCACTTCAAAAATAACATCAAACAAGTGATATACGATCTTGGAAAATATATGAGGTAAGCAGTAATATCTGTTCAATTTGTTGTATATATTTATTATATTCGTGATTTGTTTTTCTTGCTATGTAATCTATTGTATATTATTTTGTAAAGTCTCATATCTATATATTTTTTGTGACTTGAATCTCTTAATGTAGGTGGTTGTCATCTAAAGAAATCCATAAAGAAGATATAAACTATTGGAAGAGAAGAATTCCTCATTTACTGTGTGAAATGCAAAAGTGTCTACCTCCAACTTTTTTCAATGCACAGGAACACTACCTCATACACCTAGTTGAGGAGATTGAATTGTGTGGACCTGTACACACTAGGTCAATGTGGATGGTTGAGAGGCATTTGAAATCTTTGAAGGCTTTGGTTCGACAAAGAGCACATCCTGAGGATTCTATGGTAGAGGGATATATGGTATACTAGACTATGGTGTACATTACTGAATATCTTCCTAAGTTTGCATCAAATATCCATGTAGATCGCATTTGGGATCTCGAGTCTTTTAAAAAATTAGAAGGGGAGTACTTGATGGGGAAAGGTACATTGAGGAAAGTGAGAGGTAATAAATTATAAGATGTTATTGTAATAAATTATTTCTTAATCTTCAAAATAAATCGGTTGTAAGTTGTCTATTTTTTTTTGTACAGGTGCTCGAGAGTGGGATGCACTACATTTGTATATTGCAAATAATCTTGATTGGATGACGGTATGGATTGAATGATGTCAACATTCAGGTCGCACATTAACATGGGAAGGTGTATCTTCATTGGTTAAAGAAGCTCATCGTAATGGAGATTCCAATGTTATGCAAAGGGAAATAGATTTAGCACGTGGTTCAAGAGATTTCCAGGTACGTACAAATTTATTAATCACCCGTATGTTTATCAACTCACGATACAATAATTTTGATATGTTTCACATATTATTGCAGGTTAAACACCACAAGGCTATGTTCTGTAATGGTCAGAAATTTTGCGTCAAAGTCTTGGATGACACGAAGAAAACTTGTGATTCAAGAATAACTACAGTCTTTCAAGTGACTAATATTTCATCTAGAAACGACTTACATCCTCAAGGGTCTGAAAATCGATACTATGGCATTTTGGATGAGATAATTGAGTGTGACTTTAGTTCCTTCAAATTAGTACTCTTCGTTGTCAAATGGTACAAGCTACGACTTAATCCAAATGATCCTGATAGAACTATTATTGAACATGATAATGGATTTACAATGGTTAAACAAGGTCGTCTGAGCCAGTTGGGGATGAGCCTTATGTTCTTCCAAGCCAATGTGAGCAGGTATTTTACTCAGAGGTTCCACATAAATCGGGTTGGTCATTTTTTGTTAGACATGAACCGAGAGGAAGGCCAATAAAGTATAATGTGATGGAAGAAGAAGATACCGAAGAAGTAGAAGATGATGTAGATGGTGATCACGATCGACAGTTATTGGATGATGTTCCTGACACAAATTTTCATGAAGAAGAAGAAGAAGATGATGATGATAATGATGAAGATGATGTTGATGTTGATGATGACGACAACGACGATGACGATGATGGTGAGGAGGATGATGATGACGATGACGATGATGATGACGAGGATGATGATGATGATGATGATGATGATGATGATGATGACGACGAGGATGATGATGATGGAATTTAGAGGTATGCCATCAATCCTTAATCTATTTAATATTCATTTCTTGATAGAAATATATTTGTCTTATATATATGGTTACATAGTTTATTCATTATCTATTTAAAAGCTACATGTTTCAACTACAAATAGAATACTGCTAATCTAAATTAACTATTAATCTAAATTAATTAAATAAAACTATTTAAAACACATATTGATGCGTGAATGTATTGAGCCTTATTTTCTTTCAGGTCAAAAGCATTTGTAAGTGTTTAGTTTAGAAAAGGGAATTCATTAAATATCTATAAAAGGGAGTTGTACCTAGAATAAAATTCATAGGGAAAACATAATATAAGTGCTTACCCAATTTTTTGGTTAATAATTCAAGTATCTCTAACATTTCATTTTAGAATAGGAATAACATTGTATCAATATGTTGATTTACAGACTAAAACTAGAAAACTTATTTCAGTACATGTATTTGGATTTATGGGATTTACACGGTAAGTAAAAAGAAACCAGTAATCCATTTTTAAATTATTATAATGGGTTTTGGAAGAAATTACAGTTATCTTAATTAATACTAAATATCTAACTGAATTTCAAAATGTTATGCAAGTGGCTTTAGTCTAGGTGTTTCCTCCACCTCCACACACATCAAACAACTTCAAATAGCATGTCCCCAAGGTGATTAAGCCCTCAACTCATCAGCTGATACAAAAACCCAGTTTTAGCCCTTCACTAGGCCTACTTCCCTAGTAGGCTTATAATGTGAGCCTAATTTAAGTGTTTTATTGTGTACCTTTTAATGTTTTTAATTTTTATGTGATGTTGATGATGGATGTGATTATGATTATGATGTGATTATGCTCACGATAATTGAATTACATTTGCAGGAAATTGAACCCCTTTCAGGAGCATCCCGCACAGTCTCATGGATCGACGGGTATAAGTCAATACTCCTTATAGACAGTCTATTTAATACACTTATCAATAGTAAGATTGATGTCTTCTAAGATCTCTCCCATTTGCAGGTACCAGCGAATAGGTATTTTTCAGAAGTGTCTTCCTCGAGTGAGGGAAATATAGGAATAGAAGAGGAAAGTGAGACATGCAGTTTATCTAGAACAAGGAGATTAACTAGAGGTCAAAGGACTAGAAGGAAATTCAATTAACGCATGAAATTTTTCCTTGCTCAAGGGGGGTCATGTTCTTATGATGATGAGATGAAAGGCGACATCGAGGTGCCCTTGAGGTACCAACATCTACAGAAACATTGGGTACCCAAGGAACTTCCTCCAATAAACACTGATTTTTGTGTTAACGAGAGGATATATCACATAACACCATCATCATTACATGGTTTGGGCCTATTTTCTATGGACGGCATAAAGGTGTCTTACAACAAAGTTTCTAAATTGATGGAGTATGTTGGACCATGTTACGATTACAAAAGTTGGATGCATATTGTTAAATATAAAAAAAGTATGCGTAGGTATGCCCTCTCGGAAAATTATATACAACAGCAAGACAATAATCAAAGTAAAAGTGTGTCTATATACATTGATGGAAGGCCAAAAGCAACAGGGAATATTGCAGGTTTTATAAATAGTACACGACTTGGGTCAACCATAAAGCAACCCAACTGCATATTTGAGGCGCACGAGGGAAATCGTGTATTCATCTGTGCGATAAAATCAATACGTGCAGGGGAAGAGCTTCTTATTGATTACAATTTGAACCGCATAGACACAAACGAGGCTACTATCATGGGGGTGGTACATACCATTAAACCAACTTCTAATCAATGACTCCAACATACCATTTAGTCAATAAATTTTTGGCTAACATTTGTATACTTCATCTTTGACACAGGGGCACAATATGGAGCAACCGCCCAGAGGGGATGCTGACGATGCTCCCGGCTCATCTACACATGAGCAGGTAAAACTCATTTGTAATTGTGCAAACTAGATAGAAGCAAAATGTTATTTTTTTAATGTTTTTTTCTTTATTGTTTTGGAGTAATTTTGATAATACTAATACTATTGTTGTCACAGAGGGCTAGTGGTCGGAGGGAGGGAAAGGAACCTGCAGTCCCTCAGCGGGCCCCCCCTGAGGAGGACCCTTTCTATATCGATTTAGCAAAGATCAATGACCCGATCGGTTCGATTAAAATTAATTTAAAGAAAATTAGCAAAGAAATTCTACGTTTGGAAACCATAAAGCCTATGACTCAACAAATAAAAGATAGGGCATCTGAATTGTTGCACACCTCTGAGTCCTTAAAAGTAAGTATTAATGAAATTTTTAATTATAACAAGAGTTCAATAATGGTTTTTATGTTATGCTCTTTTATGGCATTAATTAAAATATGGATGTGTTGTCTTTACAGAGTTTTTTGCTTGATTTCGAGCCTCGTTCCCATGATGAGGGTGTTGCAAGTGGTTCAGGTAGATCGCATGTTCCATTCCCCACTTCTGTTTTCCACTGAATATATATAGGAATGATCATAATCATTGACAATACATGCTCGAACAATCCTTTTTTTTAATGCTCTAACAATCTTGTCCATGCTAGTCCACGCGTTCTATATTTATGCATGCTCTAACAATTTTATTCTTCAGCTTCACATCAATTGAATCCTATGATGATGCCACCTCCATCCAGGACAACCACAAATCTCTTTTTGACTGCTGAGTCAGCAACACGCAGCTTACATGCATCAACTGTTGCACCATCTGCTGGTACACAAATCCCTCTTTTTCTCTCTTATGACAGCAACAAACAGTTTCTTTTTTACAACTTTATAACATCAATTATCATTTTTTCTTTTATACTTTGATCGTGACAAAGACTTATGAAACTTATGAAACTTTTTGCAATAGGACCTGCAACAACATTTCCTGGATGTTCCTATGTTCCTAGTACGGGAATGGTGAAGGATGTCACATTGATCGTCAGCGACGATGAAGGCATTCCATTAAAAGTAACCAAAGTTCCAGGTACTTTAAAGTTATTATTATTCTATAGTGATATAATAGTAATTTAGTTTTTTATCACTCTTCATCGACTAATGATCCCATGATTGTTTTGTAGGGAATGATCTTTTTTGGAGAAAACTTGGTGATGAGTGTTTGCGAATATTTGGGCCCACCATGCGTACCTGGTGGAACATCATATCCTAACTAAAACCCCAAACCACTATTTTGATTTCATATCATTGCTATAATAGTTTTCCTTTTCGTCCATTTCTTGAACTATATTAAAGGTAGCTTCACTTCATTTATGAGTCTAACATGTTTTTTTTTACTTAAAAGGTGGAATCACCAACGCAAACCGTTGAAGGATGATCTTATAGAGAGCATGACCCAACTCTTTGGACCTCGTGTATTCGAGAGAAACAAGCTCCTTGAAAAAGCTGGTTTATGTTTGAAGTATATTAGGGACCAGTACAGAAAAAATTTACGGGATAACCCCAAGTACGAGCGTCCGCCCTATGTTCCTGAGGCTGAGTGGCAGGCTCTGATTTTGGATGGAAAGTATAAAGCTGACAAGAAAAATAATATTACACCAGTGGAGAGTACAGCAAGGTATGTGATACTGTTGAGAATCTAATTATGTACTAATTAACCTCCATATTTATACTATCTAACATATTTCAAACTTTTCATAGATTGCCTGACACATCAAAGGCAACAAAGGCAAGACTAGAAAAGCACGGGACACACAAGCTCAGCTCTGGTGGTTTTTCGAAACTTCAAGCAAGAGTTGTAAGTATTAGTAAATGAAAAATTGTATCAAATTTTTTATATAATGTGAAGGGAAATGCTAGGACTCCCTTATTTAGCTCATCAATTATAAATAGGTCAATAGAATATAATAACAGTAGTGGATTTTCATATTCAATATAAACAATTCAACAATTGAAGTCAAGACTCTGCAATCTAGATTAGTGAAGAAAACTTGTGATTCACTAATATGACATTATTTAAAATCTCACCCTTGACTGAATTTTCCTCCAATGGTTGAGAATAAAGGCAATGATTGAAAGAATGAGGGAATGCAGCAGCACTTGCAGCCATTTTTATTTCCAAAGAGCTGAACTAACTCTTACCCAACTTAAGAATTTGGAGAAAATATGTTGGTACAAGTAAAGCATACAAACACGCAACATTTATATAGTAGATTGCTCCATCAAAACTGCTCGATTTTTCTCCTATTATATTGTGATGGATATAGATGATTTGCTATTTATATTTTAACTACCCTCTATTGGTTGATGAAACAATGCAAAAAAAATTCACCATACCATGCAAAAATGCAGGGCTCAGAGTTCAAGAGATGCCTCACAGAAGACGATATGAGAATTGGCTTCCAACAAGGCTATAGAGCCGTGGCTGAATGGCTACAAGCTGAAATTAGTGTGGAAGGTTCTAATACTAATACATCTGAGCCACAGGTAAATAAGCTAAATGAAATTTATTTCAAATTGAATACTTTACCAATTAGTCTATTTGATGTTAAGTTCCAATATAAAGTGAGTATATCTGTTTTAAGCAAGCAGTGATAACAATGCATAGGATGTTGGAATGCAGCCTGACAATCCTTCTACACAATCTGTAGATGTCGAAGGTTCTCATGATGTGCATCCCAGTGGTAGAGGTATACATTTTCTATTAAATTTTTTATATGTAATTGCAATTGGTGTTTGGATTAACGTAACATTTTGTATAGCAGCTGTAGAGGATCGAGGGGTCGATGTTCATGACCGTGTTAACGTTGAGTCCAGACAAAATGATGTGGTCAGATCAGGTAAAGAGACACAATTATGTTATTTAAAATAATTAAATACTGGTAAAAATTATAATAAATTATTTTTAATTTAACTCTTTTATTTGTTATTGCAGAGGACCCTCCTTTGCAACAGCATAGGAATTTGAGATCATCAAGAACAGAGAATAGAACAACTGATGAGGGGGGAATTGATGATGACACTGATGCTCCTCTTAGAGCTTACATAGAAAAAAGAAATAGAAAGAAAAAAAAGAAATGATTGTCACTACATACCTTAATTGATAATGACTGTATTTTATGTCTCAATGAATTTAATTATGTGCTAATGAATGTTCATGAATTATGTGTTAACGCAGAATATTGATGAATGTTGCATGTTAACGAATCTAATGTGTTAATGAATGTTATCATGTGATATTGATTGAATGTTACATTTTAGTAATGGTTGAAAGAATGAATGAATGTTAGATGTTAACAGGGAATGTAGAGTGATATTAGGGGGAGGGGGTTGGCCCTGTTTAGTAGAGAATATTAAACTATTCTTGAAACAAAGTGAAGCTCAATAAGATACTTGTTATTACCTTTTTTTAAAAAAATTGTGTGCTTTAGCCTTGATTTTTGAGCATAACATTAACCTTTAAAAAACTCCATGGTTAAGAACATTTGGGTTGGAGTGCTGCTTGGGTGGGTAACATCTCGAGAAAGCCCAACGCTTCACCTTCGTGAGCAAACCTAGATGCAATGAGTATTTAGTGTTCTATTCATTCTAATGAGAAAGAAGTTATTGTGAAACACTACTCATAAACATAGACCAATGAGTTTGACCGAAAACTACACAATTGAATCCTGATAGCAACATCACAACATTAAAAAAACTTATAACTTGTTAATGCACAAGAAAATTCTGTGTCAATAACAATAGTTTTTGGCTAGTTGAAAGTAATACTTATCAAAGTTGTTTGTACTTCCTCATGTAAGACATTTGATATTTACTTTATTGATACTAGAAGAAAATATAATGAACTCCTCCTTAGACCGTTGAAGATAATAATGCAACAAAACCAAATCTATAAAAATTAAGAAGAGTGTTGACATAAGAGAAAACAAGACGAGAAAAGAAACATAAGATATATACTCAAATAACCACCCTACCCCAAAACACACGAATGTGTGTTAATTCTCCATATAGGTTGTGATACACTCATAAACTCCAACGCTTCATAAGAGATCACCACTCTAATTTCTTATGAGTTCAAATACCATTTCCTTAAAAAAGCCAAATAAAATTGTCCATTCAATCTTCATCCAAGCCTTCAATATGTAGGCCAAAGAACCTACATTGATTTTCCAAAGCCATAAGCCAATACTTGGTTGAGATAGCTCAATTTACTTATGTGATCCAATGCTTCATAAGGGATATATGTTTGATAAGTATGGTGTTTCATAGCATAAGCCTGGTATTATGCTAGGAACACCGATTCATGATGATGCAGTGGACTGAATTTTATGTTACAAAATGTGTTGTAGCTTAAGAGGGGAGACAACCAAATTTTAAGTTGAAGCTTCTGCAATTGTCAATTTTGAGATGACAAAATCTATTATAGGGAATTTAATGTTATTATGGTGAATAAAGCAAAGAGGATGTTATTTTTCAAGAGTGGTTTTGAAAGATTTGATTAGAATATGATTGAAAGAATACAAATGGAAGTGCATGTATTTCCATTACTCATTTGTTTGAGGATCTGATAAATTGTCCTAAATCGCTAGATAAGAGAAACATCCCCAAGATACTCATGGAAAACTATCCTCGTCCTTCAAAGAATGTTATCACAATGCTAAACTGGCATATTCTTACAAAAGAGGTTCAAACTTCCATTACATTCATAGGAAGTTGAGGGGTAGTGCTACTATTGTGAAATCATTCTAGAATGTCATTGGATGACTTAAGAAAATTTTCAGAGCTATTCTTCCGAATGCATTAATTTAGTGATTGCATGATGAGATAATTCATGTGTCATTAACTTCATCAACCCTAGAAGAGGAATGTCGGAAATGTTATTAATGATTGTCAAAGAATGAAAAAAATATATTGTTCCCGTGTTGTAGTGTTTTGTTGAGTGGTTGTCAATTGGAGCATTATGACATATAGGCGATCAAACAAGTCCTCAAGTTTATAAGTGGCACACTTATACTTCCCCTGCAGGCCATTTAAAACATTTGGTGATTCCTTCCAGCTTGAACCTCCACTTCCTTGCAGTTTGACATGTTACTTGGATGGTCTGGCCTTTTAATCAGGCTTCAAATTATTACAAAAATTGTGTTATGGCAAGCCCTAGGCTCATAGCATTGTCTCTATCCATACCTTAATCAATCTGCAAGCTCAATTTAGGATGCAATTTTCTAAAGTCTGCCCAACTAAACTTCCCAAGAAGACCACCCCACCGAAAGGGATGAGACTCTTCTAACAAATGTGTGTACTATATACCTAAGGCGGAATTAGGTTTTACCAATGGAAGCCCTCTCGACACATACAGCAATATTCTGCTCCTCCCCACCAATCACAGCAATGAATGGATCCATTCTTGTGGTCTAAGATCTATAAGCCGGGGTGTAATTTATTTTTGGCTAGTATGCCCACATTCTTTGGCAGCTGCTCAAATTAAACAACAATTGTTTTCAACATCATCAATGGCTACTTCCACGTCAGTTTGGTCCCATCTCCTGGCAATAAGAACTATTTCATCAAAACCCCAAATCTTACATGGACATTGTATTTTTATTCTGCCATATTTTGTGCAGCTTAATCCCCGATTCCTTCACTTGTCACACAAATTGTGCAAATAAGGGTCTGGTTTTCTTTGGTTGTTTCTACATTGATATTGGTTGGTTTCTATAACATGTCAACATAAATGTGGGCAACCAATACGCTATTGATTTTGGGAGGATGTAAGATGCTACATGCCTATCAACCCCAAATACTACAAAATACATTTAATTTATAAATAACAATGTGCATGGTTGGGGTTAATGAGTAGTTCATCCATGTGCTTGGTTCTGATTTGATGAAAACTAAATCTCTTAATAACCTGCCTCAAAAAACAATTTGGCAATTGAGATTGGATATTAAAAACCACATATCTGGCTGTTTGGATGGTTTGCTTGTAACTATGTAATTAATGCATTGGATTCTGGTTGGATCATAATTTTGCTAATACCCATTTTGTCTGAATTGTTAAGGTAGCTCTTCCACAAGAACTTTTTTGTGCTTTAGATAACTTGCATTTCATTGCAAGTTTCTGCGGTGTATTGATTGGAAAGTAATAGTGGCTCATTTCAAAAAATTATCAAATTTGTGGGATACTCAGCTTCAGAACCTGCACAAACATACTCATGTTAAATATTTTTATGGATCTGTCCAAAGAGTTCTCTTAGGGATTGAAAGTTCTTGCAATCCATACTACTAAACAGAATTGCTTCTGCGAAGATTGTGCAACAAGTGGATTTAAATAACTAATAAAATTTAGAATAGATAAGTGTGATTGTTGTCGTTTGGAAAGAATGCATGTTTTCTGCTTCTCAATAACTTTTCTTACATCGTTCTTTGTTACCTCTTACAGGAACTGGGACGACGGTAGGAGAGGTGGACAATAGTGTTTGGAGTTCTCCTCGGTGATTTAGGTAAAATGCCATTATGCGATTCCATGCTCTATGGTGTTTTGATTTGGTTTGATAGCTTCTTCTGTTGTGAAATTTGGATTTTTAGCCTTCATCTCTATTTAATACTGGTGTAAAAATTTGTTATAGATTTGGAGTCTCGATTTTACTATTGAGTTTGTGTTCCTTATCTCTTCTGTGCTCTTTAACCTTGAGCAGTCAAATGATGAAAACATTGACAATATCCAATTAGGGCTTTGTAATATTGTTCCATGCCTTCACTGGCCTAAATTTAGTTGTTGTAGGTATTGGTCTCTTGGATTGTTTAGTTCTACCAATCCACCCTTCTACATCATTATTCTGTAGGATCCTTGAGATTGTCAGCCTCTGAAAACTTATACCAAAACCATTCTGCCCTGAAATCCTCACGCTGCTGCTTGTGATGGCTAGGAAATTCAGTTTGCCTATCTTTACTAGTGGCTATGTCAGATTGCGTGACCTCCAAGCGAGCTATTGTTTCACACTGGGGTCTTTCTAACGGGATCCATTAAAGTTCAGATAAATTACATCTACATAGGCAGGTGTATGAGCCACTTCATTGAACTTCATATTTTGCATTGCAAAATTTTCTTTAGGTGTTTTGTAATTAATTAGCATCTCATCATCTTACTCAAATTCCATTTTTATTCTTTAATTGTAACAAGCTCGATTTTACATATAATGATGTGTGTGTTCTATTCTTCTGTTTAAGATAGTATGGTCTTGTAATTCACTAACTTCAATGTCTAATTCCTGTTACTATGATTTAATTTGACACTTGGTTATTGATATAAATTAAAGCAAGCTTGTATATATCTCTATTGGCACAACCCATGGAGCTTCATCCTCATACCAGTGATTCTTTAGCAAGCTACACCTTATGAGAATTACAATGTTATAGTAAAAAGTATAAATTCTAGAAGCATGGGTAGCAAAAAGACGAGAATATATATTTCATTTAGCCGCGTAATGGAGTCAGAAGATCGAGAGGATGTCGTTACCATCTCCAACACCAGTCGAGGGAGCAACAACAGGGCACCGGCAAACAATATGTGTACAACCAACCTCCATGATAAGAAGAGCAAATGGAATGGAAGTTTCTCGATGCGCCATCCAATTGCTTGATATGACTCATAGGCCCATTGATCTGACGCTTTGGGGCTCAGCAGCCGAGCAAGTGGGCAGTGAATTGCAACAAAGCTACTACTTGCAAGACACTACAGTTCTAGTGGTTAAGGGAGGTCGTGTTACTGAGTTCAATGGAAGAGTACTCAACACCACAGGTAATACACAACTGATGATCAATCTCCAAGTTCCAGAGACAGTGGAGTTAAAGTCATGGTTCGATGACAATGTTAAGGACAACGGTGAGCCATCGATTAGCTATGCCCCACAACCTCCTGCAGTATTGAGAATGACAATTCCTGACATACATGATCAAACTGTGCATTCTACTTGTGCTATAAAGTGCATCATGAAAGCAACCATTATAGAGGTCAACACAGACAAGCTATCCTACCCAGCTTGCCCCAACCAAGTGGCAGGAAAGCAATGCAAGAAAAAGTTGTCTGAAAATGCAAATGAAGAATGGTACGGTAAAAAATGCAACAAGCAATTTACGAAATGCAATTATAGCTACATGGTCCGCCTATAATTACAAGACCACACTGGGGAGCTATGGGCAACCGCATTTGATGAAGGAGCAATACAACTACTCGACATGACTACGAACACATTGCTAGAGCTAGCAGCTGAAGATGATGCTTGTGGCAGGGTCGTTGTGGCAGCGACGGCAGTTGGCATCGCCGCCACAGTGGCCCCGCCATATAGCTAACCATGGCCATCGCAATTGCGACGTTCGCACGTGCATTGTGATGAAATAAGTGTTGCGTGCATAGCGACACCGTCACAATTGTGACACATTCGCAAACATTGCGACAGCCAGCGGCGTCGACAGCACCATCGCAAGTTTCCATGGACGTCGCAAGTGCGACGCAAATGGAAGAACTGTAAAGGCTCCCGCCTCAGCGAACCCGTGGGCAGATGCCGACGCCACCCCGTCGCAATGCATGGTGAAGACGTCAAAATTGCGACGGGAACCACATCCATTGCGACGGGAGCAATGATGGGATAGAATGTTGAGCTTGCAACGGATAGGTGTCGAAATTGCGACATCCAAGAATAGACGTCATAATTATTGACTAAAAAACAACAACGTCTGCTGCCATCGCAGTGGCGACACATTTGCGTCGCAATTCTGACACTTAGCGGTCGCAAATCGATGCCAAATGTATTAGTGTAGGATGACCCAGTGGCTGATATTTGATCTGTAACTTTGATTTTCTAGTTGAGATTCCTTTGAAATGTATGATCATGTTGTTGTGATAGATAAATCTTTGTTGCTTCTTATACTTCTTGTAGACTTCATAATTCACACTTCTTATATATATTTGGATATGATACAATACATTACGTATATACTAATCCAAAATATAATTCATCAAAGTTGGCTACAATGTATATTTCCATAGGATCACAAAGTTGGCTCAACTACTAGCACTTAGGTTCTAAAGACAAACTTGGTGAGGTTCTGATACTCAGCAACCATTGTCAACACTCAGCATTGACATGCACTCAACAGACGTAGAACCTTGGTTCATACTAATCACTTCAAAGTAGTATGAACTCGATCAACACTGGCAACTCGATGAACACTACAAAACTTGACATATAAATGAAATCAATTGGTTGACATTGCATGGCTCGGTCAACACTAGCACTGTGAGCTTAGTGTAAACTAAGTCACTTGGTTAACACTCCTTGGATCGATCAACACTAGATTTACATCACTAACACTATGAGCTTGGTAGATGTTGGAGACCACGATTGACACTGTGCAACTTGGTTAATAGTGTGAAGCTCGATTTGCACTTTCACTGATCAACTCAGTAGATACTACTCAGTGTGAATTGAATACTAATTCTGGAATTTGGTAGCAACTATAGAACTTAGTAACAACTATATTGCTCAGTAGTAACTGTAGCACTTGGTTAACACTACAAACTAAAAGATAAGCTCAGTAGCAGCTTAACCAATTGACTTAGTGTGAGTCAATAATAAAGAAACTTGACCATAATGTCAAGAAATCTCCCCTTTTGGCATTAGTGACAAAAAAACTTATCAATCCAAAATTGAATGCTCAAAATTTCAAGTCCAAAAGATTATTTTATCTCCGTCCTGTGTCTTCAACTTGGTAACATACTCTATTTTGAGATTTTTCAGATTTGTTTTTGTAAAAGATATTTTTTGATTATCTATACATGTATTTGTATAATATTATGTTGCTCCCCCATACATTATATCTCATGTCACACATATATTATACTTATTCTCAGTATATATACGTATATCTCTCCCTTTCATATATATATATATATATATATATATATATATATATATATAATCTTTTACTTTACTTCTCCCCCTTTTTCACATAAATGCCAAAGATGTATGCTACATGGTAATGCCAAAATGTGACAAGAAGTTAGAATGTACCTTCAAAATCAATGCCATAGTCTTCTCCCAATTTTCTTATAACATCTTGCTTGCATGACATGCAATTTGTACTTCTATTGATAACTCCACCATGTGATAAGCTATGGAGAAGTTATTATTATGGATGAGAGTATTGGCATGTGCAATGTGTTTCTGCAATGCATCTATATTTTGAAGAACCATGCCTTGGATGTCTACAAGTGTGGCCCTAATCCTGACTTCTGCACTTGATAATTTTGCTTGCAAATTAGTCAAAAATATGATCTTTGAGTAGTGAGCAGAATTGTAGCTCGAGTCAAGTGACAACTAGTGTGCACTTTCCTTTAAGTCATCTATTTTAGAAAATTTATCTTTGATTCCCTGGGTAAAAATATATGTATCACATAACTTGCTAAATAATGAAGTTACATTATTTGCAAAGGTTTCCAATGAATTGAGAGTAGTAGACAATTCTACTTGGTTGATTGCAGTTTTGTGTGCTACTTGTTATAATACTTTGTTTTTGAATTTCCTCTCTACCCTTTGTAACAAACTTTCTTGTCCATTCAGATTTTCATTGAGTTTTTGGACAACTTCTGCTAACTAAACCATAATAGGTTGTGTACTATCAACCTCAATATTTAATGCATCTATAAATATGTTCTTTATATCTGCAAGCACTTGGTTTTTTCTACTTTTCTCTTCACTAAGTTTTTGTTGCTTAGCTTTCTTTTGCAACAATTCACCCATAATGTTCATTTGATCAAGATTCAAAGTAGAGTTATCCCAATTTAGGATAACTATATCCTCATAAAGATCAACGTCTTCTTCTTTACATTTATCCTTGCTTGAAACTTTAGTACTTGGTTGAGACTTGATCTCAATTGTCCTTGTACTTGAACTACTAAGCAATTTGGAATGGTAACAATAGTAGAAATAGAAGGGCTAGCAACAAAAGTAGATATTGCACTAACAATAGAAATACCTTGTTACTGCATTGCAAAATTTGATGATGGTGGAGGCACTAGCTACTCAGTAGATGAAGTGATCATCACTTCAATCAATATGGTACTCAATTGAATATGTGCAGGGTCGAGTTGGGTGCTTGGTGTTGTAATGGTTTCCACAACCAACTAGGCAGAAGCTTTCTCTGAGCTTGATGGCATTAAAGCTTTACTCAGAGAATGAGGAAATGAGGCCATCACTACTATTGCAATCTTTTCTAGGTTGGTTTCCTCAATACTCTAAATCTCAGGGAGACTCTCCTCTATGGCTTCCTATTCTTGCTCCTCATCATCTAGATTTACATCTTCTGTTTCTATATCTTCTTCATCATAATTGTTATTATCTTCCTTGTCATCTTCATCATCCATGTCACTAACATGAACAAAAAATCACCAGATGATGAAGTTTGTAAACATTCTTCCATGCAGTTGTAGCAGTTTTGACCACATGTTCAATGTCATTTACCAATATCATGAATGTGTTGAATTGCAGAGTGAGTTTTTCTTGATTTTTTTTCATGGATTCTTTCACCTCTCTATGACTAAGACTTGGCATGAGTTGCTTTAGATTTTGTTCAAATATATCTTTTCTCTAAATGAATCAAAATAGTTGTCCATGATACTGACAAAGTTCTCACCCATCTCTGCTATATATTCATTAATCTAATATAACACCGGTACATCTTTTCTCTATACGACTCAACTTTTAGAAGGGAAGAATTTTTTCACATAGAAGAATAAACAAATTAAGAGTGAACCAAGCTTACACATATTGTTCTTTGAATTCCTAATGCTATCCATGTTCTTTTTTAATTGATTTAGCATTAACTCGACAAAGTCAAAGAACAAGTTGTTCTTCACTACCTTGAGAGCCAAATCAACTAACTCACATGACAAGTTGTTGAGATGACTAGAGTTGTAGATCTTATGAGCTATCACATGAATTCCAAATTTCAGCTCCATGTTAGTCACATTGCTAATCTTCATTCCTCTCCCATCCTATTCAGCAAGAGTCTTGTTTTCCAGTTCTACCCAACTTAGGGTTTTGGTAGTCTTTTCTTTGTTCAACATTGGGAGCCCTATGATTCAATGAATCATTTTCTTTGTTATTTGAATAGGCTACTCCAACCATAATTTCCCATTGTGTGTACATGGTTGAGGATAAACCTTATCCATTTTATCTAAAATTCCTAGGGCATATGCAGAATGTGTGTTAAACCCTTGATCTCCAAATGTTGATGCTCAAGTTTTAATACACAATTCACACATAACTTTTCCAAAGTCTCATCTATCTCTATGGTTCCAATTTCTTGTATTGAATAGTGAAAATTTGAAAGAATATCATTAATGAGTAATACCTTGGGTGGAATCTATGATTGAGCTCCAGTTGTGTCAATTACTTCTACAATTATCGAACTCAATTTGAAATCTGGTGCCTTTCAATTGATTCATCAAACCAACATCTTAGATCTTGCTTTGGTTTTGCTACTAGAAGATACCTTGCTCGGTAGGGTTTATGAAAACACAAAAATATTCAACAACAAACACATAGATCACTTGGAAGCACAAAAATTTCCCTTTGCAAATAGCTCTCAAAAATTCAATGAGAATTATGAATTTGATTTCCTTCCTTTTAACAAATTTTCACTTTGCAATTGCCATAAATGCTTGGTATGTTTTCTCATTCGGTGACAAACTGTCTTCCGCTTGGTTCATCCTTAATTCTTGGTAGAGTCATTCATTTCTTAGTGAACTTGTCATTACTTGGTGTCCATACAATGTCTCACTATATCCCAACCTTGCTCGACAAGGTTTTGCAACCCAACCTAGCTTGGTAAGGTCTTGAATTTCTACAATTACTCAATGATCCCTTTGCATCTTGAATGTTGATATAGATCTTTTCTTCTTACTAGCTGGAACTGATGTAAGATGTTTGCTTCAAAGTCTCAATTCTAGTCATTCCTGTGGGAGATCAAGTTTAAATTCTTGAGTCGACCAATTCTTAAGTGACATCTACTTCATGACATGGACTTGCATTCTCACAAGATTTTGGAATCCATTTCTGCCTCATCTTCTTTCTGATATTATCAGCTTTGGATTTCTTTTCATCTTCAATCCTCCTAGTGTTCATATAGTTCTTAGAAAGATGTCCAAGTTTTTTACAAATAAAACATCTTCTAGTGGTGTCTCTTGTCCTCATGTGATCTTTCACACAATTTGCTCCAATGTGCCCGAATTCTCCATAGTAGTGACATCTACACCATGTGTTATAGTCCCATCTAAATATAGCTTTCACAATTTGTTCTATTGGGTTCAATATCTTGGTTTTGCATTAAAAAGATTTATGTCCATGCTTCTTACACACGTGGCATTTACCTTCAAATTTAGGTCTCTCTTTGCATTCACTTTCTCTATGACCATTCTTATTGCAATTGTAACACTTTTCATTGAATTTTGCTTTGCCATTACTCTAAAATTTCTTTGATGTATGACCTAACTTACCACAATGATTGCAAGTAGGCCTTTGATTCTTTTGAGCTCCTTTCTTGGATGATTCACCTTCTTCTTTGTATCCTATTCATGTTTTCCCTTTCTGTCTATATTGACTTTGCTTATTCAATTGATTCATGTCTTCTTGAGATTTCAACATTCTCTCATTGGTTTTCTTTTCAGTGTTTAGATCATTTTGCGATCTTTCATTTTCTAATCTTAGATTCATGATTCCTTCATTTGCATTAGTAATTTGATCAATAAAGTCTATTTGCTGAAAGGATAGATGTTGAATATCATTGTTCTTTTCTTTTATCTCTTCTTTGGCTTTGTCTTTTTGTTCTATAATTTCACATAATCTTACTGACTAAATTTCTTGTTCTCTTTTGAGCTTTCTAAATTCTTCTTGAAGATTGGACTTCTTTTGTAATAGATCTTTTATTGCATCATTAGCCTCATCTAAATTTCTTTTTGGATAGATGTCTTTAATTCTTTCTTCAGTGTGGAGATTGTCATTTGTTTGTACTACAAGATCTTTTCTTCTTTTCAATGATTGAGAGATTTTTCGCTTTTCTTTCAGTAGTTTCCCAATAGCCAATTCCAAATTCATATTTTCAATATCAATAGCCTTATCTAACCTATATACCTCCATTTCCTCTAATCTTTTCTCAAGTTGTTAAACTTCGTTTCTAAAAGTCACAACTACTATGATACCAATTGTTGGAAATATAGGATAGGCTAGGTTATTGAGAGGGGAAGGGTGAATTAGGAACTAATACAACTTAATCTTATTTCACCAATTAATCCTTCATATATTCTGATCTAATTGCATGCATGAAAGACTGAAAGTAGTAAAACATTCATAATATTTTGACACAAGATATGGTGACCTAGAAACCTTCCAAATAGAAAGTAAAATTGGGGTGGGGATGATAACCACGAGCTTTAGTACTACAGTATAAAGTAGGCTAGTTAAGGCTTACAATTGATCACTTCTGATGATCTACCCTGTTAGGAGAAATAAGGATTTCTAGGTCCACCTTGTTAAAGGATTTACAAAACATACAATGAAGTATGCACTCAGTAAAGAGATTTGCAAAAGACTCTTAAGTCTACTTGGTTAAAAAATTAAACTAATACACCTGTTAGGATGAACTAGTGGTTAATCATTGGTCTGCAACTCTGATTTGCTAGTTGAGATTCCTTTGAAATGTAATGATCACCTTACTATGATAGATAAATCCTTGTTACTCCTTATACTACGTGTAACCTTCTTAATTCACACTTCTTATATATAGTTGGATATGATACAATACGTTGCATATATACTAATCTATAACATAATTCATCAAAGTTGGCTACAAAATAGATTTCCATAAGATCACAAAGTCATCTCAATTGTTGGCACTCAGGTCTTGAAGACAAACTCGGTGAGGTTCTGATACTCGACAAACATTGTCTACACTTGGCATCATCATGCACTTGGTAGATGTAGAGGCTTAGTTCATACTAATCACTTCAAAGTAGTCTAACTCAGTTAGTACTAGTGACTCAGTGAAAACTACAAAACTCGGCATATAAATTAAATCACTTGGTTGACACTGCACGGCTTGCTCAACAATAACACAATGAGCTCAGTATAAACTAAATCACTTGGTTGACACTCCTTGGCTTGGTCAACACTAGATTGACATCATTGACACTGTGAGCTTGGTAGATACTAGAGACCATGGATGACACTATTCAACTCGGTTAATACTGTGAAGCTCAGTTTGCACTATCACTGATCAACTTGGTAGATACTACTTAGTGTGAACTGAATACCAGTTCTAGAATTTGGCAGAAACTATAGAACTTGGTAACAACTATATTGCTTGTTAATAACTATAGAACTCAGTTAACATTACAAACTAAAAGATAAGCTCGATAGCAACTTAACCAATTGACTAAGTGTGAGTCACTAATAAACAAACTTGACCATAATTTCAACACTCCTCCCCCTTTCCAATCAGTGACAAAGGTATCAAAATCTATTTATACAAGAAAAATTGTATATCTTTACCTCTACATTCAAGTAGATAGGTGTGTAATACAATCATCAAAACTTATCTTCAAACTCTTTAGATTCTTCACCCATGTGTCATTAACTCCCTCTAATAGAATAAGTAGAGCACACAACCCATAGGATGCAATTTCTATTGCATTCAATTTTGAATAAACAAATTTTTCAAAGGATGTCTTTTCTTTCAAAAGTTGAGTTTTCTTTCAAAAGTTGAGAACCTCTTTGTTGTCCTTTCTCTATTTAATTCTATAAGAATTATCTCATCATAAGTCTTCCTTATTTTTCCTTCAATGTCTTCGATCTTCATTCTCGGTTGTGTCAATGCCTTTACTTCATCACACTTCTTCTATATCTCATCATCACTTTTCTTTGTGAAATTAAATGATATAGAACATTTGGCATATAATGCCTTTACTTCTTGTTCGCACCTCCTTAGCTCCTTGATGCATGCATCAATAGCTCCTAAATCATTCTTGGTAGTTTGGCATATCATGTCAAACATTAGAGCATCATGCTTGATTTAGGTGTGAACTACTCCTATATCTGAAAAGCTAGTGAATTCAGCATCAAGTGCTTGAATCACAACCTTTTCTCTATCCCTTGGATTAGGATCTATTAATTTTACTCCAAGTGTGCTCTACAACTGTTTTGTAACATCTGTGAGAGATTTATGCAAGCTCTTCACATGTCTATTCTTGTTTATTATATTTTTCAAGGATGATATTAGCTCTGTCAAATCATCATCATCTAATCTTATGAGGGCTCCAAGGATAAGGGGTGTCCTAGACAAGTTAGGTACACTTACCTTGTTTTTTTCTTCCTCCTTTATCTCCTTTTCTTCCTTCTCTGTTCTTTTCTTCTCTTCGTCTTCTTTTCTTTTATGTTCTTCTTATTTCTTCTTTTTCTCTTATTATTCCTTCTTCTTCTTCTCCTCATCTTCTTTTCTCTTCTTCTCCTCATCTTCTTTCTTATTCTCCTAATCTTCTTTTATCTTCTTCTCCTCATCTTCTTTCTTTCTTTTTTCCTCATTTTATTTTCTCTTCTTCTCCTCATCTTCTTTCTTTTTATCCCCGTCTTCTTTTCTCTTCTTCTTCTCATCTTCTTTCTTTTTCTTTTCCTCATTTTATTTTCTCTTCTTTTCTTCTTCTATTTTCCTTTTCTCCTTTTCTTTCTTCATTTTCTCCTCTTCCTCACTCTTTATTTTCTTCTCTTCTTCCACATTCTTTATTTTCTCCTCTTCTTCATCTAATTCTTCTTCTGAACTAGAGTAGATACTAAAATTTCCAATAATGTTTGTACCATATATTTTAAAGGATATTACTTTACATCTATTTTTATATGTGTACTATCCATTTGCATGGTATTAGTACCAATTGTAATTTGTGGTGATGATCCTGACATCACAATGTCCTTGACTACCTCTACTACTAATGTAGGTGCACTCTTCTCTTTTGACATAGGAATTTGTCCCCCTAAATCCTTTATATGTTTAGCAACAATGGGTGTAGAGGTCATTATTGCTTACTTTGTTTCCTCATTTACCTCCTCATAATTTCCACCCATCAACAAAATTGTTCTCCTCTTATTTCTTAGCAGGGGTCCAATACTATTCATTATTCTCTTCATGTCCTCATCATTGTTGGCTTCACAAAGTTTCCTTATCTAATTTTCCCTTATTCCTTTATCATCTTCTACTAGTCTTCTCTTTCTATTAATTAACGTATTGTACAAATCCCAAGGTATGTCTTTTTGAATATCCTCAAATCTCTTATTTTCCAAAATCTTGTATCTAATAATTGCATTTTATCCATGTCACTATAAAAATGGTAATACTTTTTCAACTGTACAAAGCTTTTATTGTCAATAATCTGAACATTCAAATTTTTAACTTTTGGTTTCTAGGGCTTCTTATCAAAGGTTGTCTTTGATTCAGTCATAACCTTTTCAACCTGTTTATCCTCTAATGTGTTGGACTTTTCTTCAAATTCATCTGAATCAATCATCTACAAAGTTTTCCTTCTCTTTCTTGGTCCATTGGATAATTGATCTATTTTTTTCTTTGAAGGCAACTCTGTTGCCTCTTGCTTCACCTTACTAACTCTTTTAGATTTCCTTATGCTTGGAGGATTTATTGTTTAATCAAAAATTATCTTTACCTCCTCTTCATCCTTCTTCTTTTGAACAAATTGTACACTAGTAGGTTGAACCTATGCTACTATGGCATATTGTGTAGTAGATATTTGTGTGAATGGTCCTACTACAGTTACTCCTTTTGTTTCTACTACTACTGCTAGAGGTGTAGCTACCAAGACGTCAATTTTCCCACTTGCTCTCATTTCCATAGCAATTCCTATTGCCTCTCTATATTCCTCTCTTGCCATACATGTCTCCTTAAGGGTTGCATGTATCTTCTTCTCAACTTTATTCTTAATTTCTTTTTTGTGGAGTTCACTATCAACTTCGTTGACTTTTTCTTCATATGTCTTCCATCTAGGACATTCCTCATCTTTTTCTTACTCCAAGATATACCTCAATTGATTATTCACTCATTTCATAGCACATGGGGCCTATGAACTTCTCTCTAGGCTCTATTGCTTCCATACATGTGACATCTATTTCAACCATGAAACATATGTCATTCTTATATATCTTCAATAGAGTTGGTGGAATTTCTAATCTTTGCTTCATTTCAAATTGGAAACTTCTCATCATTCTTGATATGTCTATTGTTATTCTTTTGTTTGATTTTTTCCTATAATACTAAGATATCAATCTCATAGTGCATTGATCATTATCCCATTCCTAGTCTGGCATACCAAGGAATTGTCAGACTGCTTGAAAGACTAGGAGTATTAAAAGGGATTCAAATCTAAACACCACATTCTATCTTCTTCAATTTCTCAATATTGTCCAACAGTTGTTGCTTCACAATCTCACACATATTTACTTTTTCTCTCTTCTTCGTGTTAGGATTTAACCATGGATAGAAATGACAATTATGTGCAAATATAAACAATATTAGAAAATAATAGATCACACAGAAGAGAACACAAGACACCAAGATTTAACATGGTTCACCCAGTCTCTAGGCTACATCTGCCAAATAGCAACTCTAATATTATTACAATCTAGTGATTACAACTTGATTAAAATTCATAATCCCTTACGACTCAATACTACTACAAGAAGTAATTTTTGCATCACACCTTATGAAATAATCCCTAACCCAAATCTCTTTTATACAAGTATTTTTGCCACTTTAGGGTTAAAATTAGTTACAACATGTCGGCCATAAATTGGCAAATAAAAATAATAGCCAATTGGTGAATATTAGTCATTGGCAAATAGTAGCCAAAAAAAAAAAATTGATGTACATTTCTTTCCTGATCAGTCACTAAAAACTAATATTTGCTAATAGGCTATTGTTTATATTCACCAATTTTTAGTCTACATGTTGTGACTAATTTTAACCCTAAAGTGGCAAAAATACTTTGAACCCCAAATAATTTATGAAGTATGTACAATTTACTTCCCTAATCAGTCACTACAAACTAACACTTTGTCATCAAATATATTGCATGGATAAATCCAATAGGTACTGAGTTCATTTTGGAACTATGGTTGATTTTATAGACAATGATCTTACAGATAACCCTAACATCAATTTTTGTTATCAGGTCAATCCTCATATTTCTTCCATCTGATTTTGTCTTCAGGTTTGTTTCAACTAACTTATTTAGGTTCTTTTCATTGACTGGGTTTCTACCTTCATTACTCAAACTAGTGAGCTTATGGATCATATCAGTATCAATCATCATAGGGATGTCTCCTAGCCAAAAAATTCCTTCATGAATTCTACTTAAGAAAAATCTAGTCCACTCATGATTGTCAAAGTCCATGTAGAGCATATGCTTAACAATGTTCAAATCATTCAGGTGTGCAAACCCTTGCTTCAGTGATAGGTCACATTTACACACTAGGCCTAGGTCTTTGTGTATATCATTGTCCCCAATACTCTCAAATTTCAAATTTATATATGCCTTGATGTATTCTACATGTAATCCATTGGGAAAAACTTGTGAAAATGCTCCTAGAGGATCATCTTCTAATGACACATAAGGGTGCTTCTTGAATTTATATCTTGGCCTTTCACTTACATCACAAACTATGGGGTTCTCCATTTTACTGATTCAAAATATTTGAAATACAACTATAAATTCAAAAAATACTTGAATTTCACGTAACTAGGGCTTCATTCAATTTGTACTTGAAAATAATTCAATTCACCTTTAATTCATTGTCAAATCACTCTTAATTGTTTCTTAACTCTTCACATCATCAAATGATACATAGGATCTAATTCTCATCCTTTAAATCTTACAAGAATGATATCCACATTAATTATGCAAGTACACAATTCACAAAAATTTGTTTTTGATTACCAATAAACTTGTTTTCATTTATGCACATGTTTGATCTCTAAATGACATGCACTCTTAACCATAGCTTCCTCTTATCTTGTTCTACCTCATATTAGCTTCACAACACTCAACTCAATCTCTAACCTCAATTTTATCTTTCAAATACTTGATCTCCAATAAAAGATGCTTAATTCAAATAGGCTTAATCACATACAATATTTGACTTCAATCTTTCATTAGGTGTATCAAAGTATTGTTCTTCCAATACTATTTTTGAACTTGATGGATATTTTTCTTTGACAAATACCTCTTTGAATTCCTCCACATGTTGTCTCAACTCATCTTTCTGACTATTGTTGTTGCTATCATTCCTTCTAGTGTTTATGTTATTGTTCCTTCTCAAATTTGGATTCTTGCTGATGTTTCTCATGTCCATTCTACAAAAGAAATTTATATGACCAAAATTGTTGCATAGCTGACATACTGGTGTACTTCTTCTCTAATTAGGTCCAAACTAATTAACTGGTGCTTGTTAGTATAAATAATTATTATTTACACTTTACTTAAGTGTACTTAGGATAAATGCATTATTTTATTAGGTTAGACACCTAGGAGTTTGTGCACTCATATGAGTTGTCTTGTTGACAACATAGGAGTAAGCAACTCTAATTTAGCACATGGTGTCTACACCACTAGAGTTTGCAAAATCAAATGAGTTGTCATGTTGACAACATAGTTGTTTGCACTCTTAATTAAGCACATGGTGTCTATAACATAATTTTATGTGACACACCTTTGTAGGCTTATCCTCTCATCATCACACTAACTCTTGTGCTCAATGGAGGATAACCCACTCTTGGTGGACATGTGCTTGGTTGTGAGGCTTATCATATTGCTAACTCCTAGACATTCTAGAAGTATTCTAGAGGCCTTTATATATAGGCACTTCTAGTGTACTGTATCAATCAACATGAATTGAATATCATATTGCTATTTTGATCATACTCTGTTGGTCTATTTTGTGCTTGTTATTGTGCTTCTTTGTCTTAGGTGATTTTTCCTTAAGGAAAATTCTTACATGGTATCAAAGCCATAGAGGCATCATTTCATAGCCATTGGAGACTAATCTTTCGTCACCTCTCTAAGGACACCTCGATTCAGATTCAGAGTATCTGTAATTATTGGGAGTGTCTAGAGCCAAAGTGGACCTTACCATTGCATCTGGAACATCAATTCAATGAAAATTGACTATAAATTTGCCTATATTGGGAATAGTCAAATTTGAGGTAAAATGTTTTTACAAACCAACACCCAAAGGCCTAATTTGCAAATCCAGTATGATCATTTTCAGATCTGCTTAATTTATTTTTGGATTTGTTAATTTTATTTTTTCTATATTTTTCAGAGCATTTTGTTAAAAAAAAATTTAGGCCATCAAGCCTGCAAAGAAAAAAAAAATTGTAGGAACTAGATGGTCAAATCTCGACCCTTGCAAGTGGAATATTCCTTATTAACTCGACATATTCCATTTTAATTCAACAACCTTTTCCATATCGAAAAACTAGCAGTATTCCTTGCTATTCCTACATCAGATCTTCACATTCTGGCAATAGCATTGTTCAAACCAGCACCGCACCGCATTTCCCAAACATCTGGCAGTATTCAACACTCCACAACCGGTGGACTGTGTTGGTTTATTTTATCGTAGTAGCCAAGTATTTTTAAATATTGTACAATTCACAACCCTTGCAAATGTGGGACTAATATTGTCCATGGACCACCGATCTTTTCAACTGCACTACCGACAAGTTATTTTCTAGCAATTGCAAATCTTCTAGCTTCCACATAGAAAGAACCCCTCCACATAGAGTGCCTATGTCAACAACATCACCTTGTCAGCCTACCATATCCACAACTAACTCTGACACATTAGTAGCCACATGTGTCCCAACTAGTAGCAACCTTGATGTACGACTACCCACATCATCACTAACATATACGATGTTGTACAGCCACCATACCTACCATGTGGTACTATTTTTATGACTATACACTGCCCAGTCAGCAATTTGTACTGCCATGTCATTCAAGGGATTATTTTTCCCTGATGTTAGCCAGGCACGCCATTAAATTTGATGATCATTTGACCATCATCAGCAAGCCAAATTGAACTACCACAATGGCTATTTGGATGTCAAATTTAACCTCACAGTTTGTTGATCAGACCCCTCTCTAGATTCAGTTTTGATTTGACAGTCCAATTTTGTGAGAAAATATCTCAGTCATCTGAGCTCCAAATTAGGTGCAATTTTTTTATTTTGGCTAGAATTTTCTGAACTTTTTAGTGGTGCTATTATTTTCTAGTGTTGGTGCATGAATTTGTTAAAAATTGTAGCTTTAGGTGACTGTATCTGTCCAATCCTACATTTTGCAACTTCAATTACTCTCTACAGGCTCATTTAGACACTTAAATAGGTTCCATTTTTTTTAAAGTGAATAATTTTTTGTCTACTTTCTAGATCTACAATCATATTATAGGCTTGTGTGGACAGAAATAGGTTCTTTCTTTGCATTATATTGCTTCAAAATTATTGTACATCTGAGCTACATTGTAAAGTTCTAGATTTGAACTATAAAAGGAGGTTGTAAACAAAAAATCACAAGTCCACTAAGGCCTAAATTGGCAAGTGGCTATTATAAATGCACTACCTATAAAGTGCCAAATCATACATTAGGGGGGGTTGATTGCTTATTTTTGCATTTTGAGGGGTGCATACATTCATTGATATCATGGAGTTTTGTTTCAAATGTTGGTTTGGTGTTAGACTGAGGTTGACAAAGAGGAACTATCAAAAATGGAATACTTTGATAATTGATTATCTAAGAGAGCATAAGGAAGTATTTCCTTATCTATGTTCCAACGAACTGCTCTCTACCATTGATATACCACCTCTTAAAACAATTTTAGATATCATTTATTTTAGTATCACTCTTGATTTTGGATAGCTCTTTGGAAAGCATATGGAGATCCTATAGTTCCTCCATTTTTGGAGGACATTCTACCTCTAGTCACTTTGGTTATGGTACCTCCAACTCTAGATGAGATCCCACCTCCTAATGCTCTTGTTGCTTCTACTGATTCAATTCCAGCCACAGATGCTTCTGATTTAGTGCAGTGGGAAATATCATGTCTTCCTACTTTAGCTTCATGGGATGACTTCTTTCCAGACATTGTAGGGTTGTTCATGGAGTCTCACATTGAAGATGTGGGAGACATCATCAATGACATCAATCTTCTCTTTGTTGAGGAGACTTCTTCAATTGTTGCAAGGGCACACTTTGACCCTCATCCACTTGAGTTGTCTTTCAAGACTAACATGATTGTGGACATTTCTTTACAGCAAATGGAGAAGAACTCTTTCACTTATGAGGAGTCATATCAATCTTTGGAGATTGTCTTCCAGTTTCCTTAGACATCATATCTTCTAAGGATTCTTCCTACCAATTGGGGAGCATTCTCTACTACACCTATGGCACCATTTCTTCTTACAAGGAGAAACATCATTCAGCTTTCATGGTGTAGCTTCTTTAGTCATCAAGGAGCTTCTATAATGGGTGTGCATTCATTATTAAGGGAAGGTGACATTGCTTCTCTTCTTACATCTTCCTATCAGGATGCTTCATTGTGTTTGGAAGTTGATTTAGCTTCATGCATGGACATGTTACCTTGTTTGCCATCTTCTTTTGGGCATTCACCAGATTGGTTTGTGGCATCTACATTCATCAAGGACTTGTCAACATATGAATAGACTTCAGAGGTAGCATCCATAGGATATTACATCTAGATCCCTCTTCCATCTTCCTATCTAGAGAGGGAAGCATACTTGCACCTATAATTGGTGTATCTTATTCATAAAGGGAGAAACATTATTTGTCAACATTGGATTTTATTTTGTTTCAAACACTTATCATTACAAGATCCTTTACTGAGGAGGGGATTTCATCAAGGGATTCTCTATTGTATATGCATGATGTATTTCATAATGGGGGGGTCTTGATTACTCCATCCATACATGCATCTTTCTTTATTGTACATATCTCTCTTTTTGGGGGAGGGCTTTTCCCATGAGGTTTTCTCTCTTTCTGTATTTGTAGAGAGATTTCATTGCATTCACCATTGCATTTGTACTTTGGTACCTAACGTGGCCTATTAACTAGGACCCATTATGCATTTCATCATAGCTTTTGTAAGCTTAAGTGCTTTCCACTAAGTTGCACTTAAGAGGGGGTGCTAGTGTAAATAATTATTATTTACACTTTACTTAAGTTTACTTAGGATAAATGCATTATTTTATTATTTATTAGGTTAGACACCTAGGATTTTGAATACTCATATGAGTTCTCTTGTTGACAACATAGGAGTAATCAACTCTAATTTAGCACATGGTGTCTACACCACTAGAGTTTGCATAATCAACTAAGTTGTCATGCTCACAACATAGTTGTTTGCACTCTTAATTAAGCACATGCTTTCTACAACATAATTTTACATGACACACCTTTGTATGCTTATCCTCTCATCATCGCACTAAATCCTATGCTCAATGGAGGATAACCCACTCCTAGTGGACATGTGCTTAGTTGTGAGGCTTATCATATTGCTAACTCCTAGACATTCTAGAAGCATTCTAGAGGCCTTTATATACAAGCACTCCTACTGTACTATATCAATCAACATGAATTGAATGTAATATTATTATTTTGATCATACTATGGTGGTCTATTTTGTGCTAGTTATTGTGCTTCTTGGTCTTTGGTGATTTTTTCCTAAAGCAGATTCTTATAGTGCTCTACAATTTTTGGTGATGTGTCCAAAGTTGTTATATTTGTAACACACTATGTTACTCCTTGTTCTATTAGATCTTTCTCCTTCATTAGATCTTCTAGAGGATCTTCTTTTTGGAAATATATGTGATAGGCTAAGTTGTTGAGAGGGGAGGGGTGAATCAATAACCAATAAAACTTTTAATCCTTTGTTGGCAATTAATCCTCCATGTATAGTTTGATCTAATTGCATGCATGAAAAATTGAAATAATTAAAGCATTCATAACACTTTTGACACACAATTTGGTGACCTTGAAGCTTCCAAATAGAAAGTAAAACTGGGGTGGGGATGATACCCACAAGTTTTAGTACTGCAGTATAAAGTTGGCCTGTTAAGGTTTACAATGTTCACTTCTGATGATCTTCCCTATTAGGAGCAATAAGCATTGTTAGGTCCACCTTGCAAAAGGATTTACAAACATATAAGGAAGTATACATTCAATAAAGAGACTTACAAAAGATTGTTAATTCTACCTTGTGAGAGGATTTAGTTGATCCACCTGTTAGGATGAAATAGTAGCTGATCTCTAATCTGCAACTTGGTTTGTTGAGTGAGATACCTTTGAGTGTAATGATCACGTTACTGTGATAGATAAATCTTTGCTACTCCTTATATTGTTGTAGCCTTTGTAATTCTCTCTTATGCTCTTCTCTACTTGTTACATTACTTCATGCTATCTCTTTGGATGTGATGCAATACATTACATAAATACCAATCCAAACTATAAATTACAAAGTTGGCTACAATAAAAGTTTACACAAAATACACAAAGTTGGCCCAATTGCAAAAACTCAGGTTCTAAAGATTAGCTCAATAAGGTTTTGATACTCAGCATCCAGTATCAATGCTAGCATCATCATGCACTCAATAGATGTAGAATTTTGGTCCATACTAATCACTTCCAAGTATTCTTGAACTTGGTCTACACTAGTGACTCGGTAAATACTATGAAACTTGGCATATAAACTGAGTCATTTGGTCCATATTGCATAGCTTGGTGAATGCTATCACTATGAGCTTAATATAAACTAAGTCACTTGGTTAAAATAGAGTGGCTCAATTAACACTAGACTCACATCACTACAACAGTGAATTCGGTAAGTACTGTATAACTTAGTTTTCTCTAAGGAACTTGGCAAACCTTACAAAGCTCAATTTACATTGCTGATCACCAACATGGTAGAAACTGCTCACCACAAACTGAATATTGTCCCTTGGACTCGGTAGCAACTATAGAACTTGGTAAAGTCTAAAATGCTTGGTTAACTCTGTTAACTATACAATACGCTTGGTAGATACTTACATTTTGAATAAGTGTATGCCACTAATGACAAACATGATTGTAATGTCAACAATCTCTTCCTTTGGCATTAGTGACAAAAACACTTATCAGTCAAAATTGTATTCAAAATGCAAGAATACCTTTTATGCATCATCTTGTGTTTTCCAACTCAGTAGAGTACTCTATTTTTAAGATTTATCAAAATTGCTTTTGTAAGAGATGTTTCTCTAAATATATGTACATGTATAATATGATAATGCTCCCCCATACATATATATATACAATGTACTTTACATCTTTTCACATCTGATATGTACATTTTCTCCTCCTTTATGTATACTACGTCTCTTTTATACAATATACATCTTCCTTTATACAATATACATCTTCTCTTTATACAATATACATCTTCTTTCCCTTTTTGACATTAATTAAAAAGATGTATTCTATATACTATATAGTAATGCCAAAATGTGACAAGAAATCTGAATGTACCTTCAAATTAGTGCCATTGTCTTGTCCCAATTCTCTTGCAACACCTTGCATGTGTGCAATGCAACTTGAACTTCTATTGAAAGTTCTATAATGTGATCTACAATTGAGAAGTTTTTATCATGGATGAGTGTTTTGGCATGTACAATATGTTTCTGCAATGCATCCATATTTGGGAGAATCATAGCTTGTATATTTATCAATGTAGCTCTTATTCTGGCTTCTTCTCTAAGCAATTCTACCTACATATATGTCAAGAATCTAATCTTTGTGTAGTAGGTAGAGCTATTACTTGGGTCAAGTTGCAACTATTGTGCACTTTCCTTCAAATCTTCATCAATCTTAGAAAGATTTTCTTTAATATCTTTAGTGAAAATTGAAATATCATAGAGTTTACTTAATAGTGAAGACACATTATTGCAAGAGGTCTCCAGTGAGCCTAGAATAGTAAATAAATCTACTCGATGAATAGCAATCTGTTGAGCTACTAGTTCAAAAACTTTATTCTCAAATTTCTTCTCAACTCTCTACAACAATTTCTCTTGTCCATTCAAATCTTTGTTGAATTTCTAGACTACCTCTGCTAATTGAGTCAAAATTGGTTGAGAAAAGTCAACCTCTATGTTTAGTGCCTCAGCTAGGATGTTCTTTGCATCTTCAATTATTTGAAATTCCTTGTTTCTTTCTTCTCTAAGCCTCTACTACTTACCTTTCCTCTAAAGAATTTCTCCAAGTTTATGCATTTGATTAGGATTGAGATTGGAGATGTCCCATTTTGGAATAACAATATCTTCATCAAAGATAAATTTCTTCTTCTTTCTCTTTGCCTTTACTCAAAAATTTTGCACTTAGTTGAGCCTTGGTCTCACCTATCCTTGCACTTATTATTTGCATGCTAGGAATGGAAACAATAGTAGAAATGGTAGGACTTTCTGAAAAAGTAGATACTACATTTATTGTTGAAATACCAATTGTTGAAATACATGGTGTTACCAAAGCTGATGTAGAAGAACGTGTTGGTTTCTAGGTAGATGAAGTGATTGCTACTTTTTTCAATAAAGTACTGAGCTAAACAAGTGCAAAAATTGATTGAGTGCTTGTACTTAAAATGTTTGACACAATCAATCCTACAGTAGCTTTCTTTGGGCTTGATGTTTTCAATGCTTTGTTCAGAGAATGAGGAAATGAGGCTATAACTACTACAACAATTTTCTCTAGGTCAGTCTCCTCAATGTTTTGCACTTCAGATAAGTCTTCCTTGGTAGCTTCATGTCCCCGTTCCTCTTCCTCGTCATCTATGTTATCATAATGTGTAACTTCTTCATCATCAATTTCCTCATCTTTATCACTGAAACTAACTACAAAATCACTCAACTTGTGAAGAAGATAAATTTTCTTCCATGTGTTTGTAGCATTCTTCACCACATGTTCAATGTCATTCAACAATACAAGATAATTGTTGAATCTTAAGTTAAACTTTTCTTCATTCTTCTTTAGAGATTATTTTACTTCCTTATCATTCAAACTCAGCATGATTTGCCTCAGGGTATGCTCATATATATCTTTTGTAGTTTTCATGGCATTCTCCCATCTTGGCTTTATCTTCTCCATTAGAACATTCAAAATCTATTGAGCAAGCTAGTCTTGGGAATACTTCCACTTATCCATTTTAGACATTATCATGTCTTCTATTTTCTTCTACTCCTCTATAGTCCTAGTCTCATACTTTAATGATTTGAAGTTTGGTATGCTTGATCCTAACTCTATGTCTTTCAACCTTTCCTAAAAGGTGGGTGGAGGCCTTTTAAATATTACATCTCCTCCTTTGTCAATTTTTTTCCTAGATGATCTCCTTGTAAACATAACAATAGATGTTTTAGCAGGCTTGGTTATAATAACCTTACCTTTCTTCTTTAATGGTTCTTCTTCCTCTAACTCCTCTTCACCTTCTATTTCATCATACTCAATATTATCACCTTTTCCTTCAATCAATAGAAGAGTGGAGTTGGTTTTCAATTTTGCAATTCTCTTCTTCCCTTTGTTGACTGCCTAAGAGAGTTCAATTTTTAGTTCAATTCTTTCCTTTTGCTTCATGATAGGTGCCAAAGTATGTAGCATTTGGGTCAATAGGCTCATTAACCAGTGCTTCAATAATATCCTTGGATTCATCAATGTTAACCTCATAATCAACCATAAAAAAAACATTATCTTTGCAATCATCAACAAGTTTCTTTGGGATCTAGAATCTATTATTCATCTTTTCTTTGAATGCATCAAAGTAATTATCCATAATACTCACACAGTTTTCTCCCATTTCAGCTATATACTCATTAATTTGATAAAGAATAGGTGCATCCTTCCTCCATATGACTATACCTTTAGATGGAAAAAACTTTTGCACATAGAAAAATAGACAAGTTAAAAGTGAACCAAACTTACAAGGATTGTTCTTGGAAGTTCTTATACTCTCCACGTTCTTGTTGAATTGGTTCAGCATCAACTTGACAAGGTCAAG
This sequence comes from Cupressus sempervirens, assembly GCA_028749045.1. Classification (NCBI taxonomy): domain Eukaryota; kingdom Viridiplantae; phylum Streptophyta; class Pinopsida; order Cupressales; family Cupressaceae; genus Cupressus; species Cupressus sempervirens. The sequence goes on from CM053787.1 coordinate 48,507,480, forward strand.
TGATATGTTATTTTTGACCACCTTGCATGTGAGATCTACTGCTTCACATGACATACTATTGAATCTGCTTGAACTATATATCTTGTGTGCAATGACATGCATCCTGAACTTCAATTCCATGTCTATGACATGGTTGATCTTCATTCCCCTTCCATCCCACTCGACAAGGATTTTCTTTTCAAGCTCGACCTAACTTAGGGTTTTGGTTGTTTTCACTTTTGCCAACATAAGAATACTAGGGATCCTATGGATCATCTTCTTGGTTTTCAAAATAGGTTTTTCCAACCACAACTAACCATTGTGCACACAGCTAAGGATATATCTTATCCATTTGATTTGAAAACCCCATGGCATATGTGAAATGTGAGTCAAACCTTTCACTTCACAATTTTGATGTTTTGGTTTCAACACACCATTTACACATAATTCTCTCAAGGATTAATCCATTTCCAAATTTCCAATATCTTGAATAGCACACTTAAAATGTGTACAAATATCATTGATCAACGGTACCTTTGGTGGAATTTTTGATTGAGCTCTGCTTAGATCTAGGGTTTTCATGACGGCGGGACTCAGCTTCAAGTTTGGCACCTTCCATTCCACACCTCGAACTAACATGTCAGATCCTTTATTTAATTTGCTGATAGTGGATGCCATTTTTTCTCAGTAGGGTTTGAGTGAATGTGAAAATATTCAATAGTAATTCATTTGAATCACTTGAATGCCCTAAAAATTGCTCTACACAAATAGCTCTCAAAAATTTGTGATGAGAAATGAATTTGATTCTATCGTTTTATCAAATTTTTTCTTTCAATCACCATAAATGCCTAGTACAATTGTTCACTCAAATGAAAAACTCACATACGCTTCGCTTGCATTGAATACTTGGTAGAGTCATCCATGACTCTATGTCCACATAACAATTATAGTATCTCTTGACCTTGCTCGGTGGGGTCTTACAACCTGACCTCGCTCAGTAAGGTCTGCAACCCGACCATGCTCGATAATGACTAGTATCTTTTGAATACTCGGTGATCCCTTTGCATCTTGAATGTTGATATGGATCTTCCATTCTACTAACTAGAAATAATGTAAGATGTCTTCTTTAGAATCCTAGTTCTAGTTCTCCTTGAGAGATCAAGTGGAAATGTTGGAATCAGCCAATTCTTGGGTGACATGTTCATCATTGCTTGGACTTGCATTTTCAGAAGATTTTGGAATCCATTGTTGTCTCATCTGCTTTTTGATGTTATCATCTTTTTCCTTCTTTTCATCTTCTATTCTTCCAGTATTCATACAGTTCTTGGCGAGATGATCAAGTTTTGTACAAATAAAACATCTTCTGGTAGTATCTCTTGTCCTCACGTGATGTTTTACACAATTTATTTGAATCTGTCCAAATTCTCCACAGTAATGACATCTACACCAAGTGTTCTAGTTCCAACCAAATATAGCTTTTCCAATATGTTCTATTGGATTCAATATCTTAGTTTTTCATTTAGAAGACTTCTACCCATGCTTCTTACATTTGTGACATTTTCCTTCAAACTTAGGTTTTCTTTGCATTCATTAGCTCTATGTCCATGCTGATTGCAATTGTAGCATTTTCCATTGAATTTAGCTTTCTCATTGCCCCAAAAAAATTTTGATGTATGACCTATCTTACCACAGTGACTGCAAGTAGGTCTTTGATTCTTTTGAGCTCCTTGCTTGGATGATTCACCTTCTTCTGTCTATCTAATTCTTGCATTTCCCTTTGGTCTATAATGGCTTTTCTCATTCAATTGATTCATGTCTACTTGAGATTTCATCATTCTCACATTGGTTTTTTTTCAATGTTTAGATCATTCTATAATCTTTCATTTTTTGATCTTAGATTCATGATTTATTCATTTTCATTGGTGAGATAATCAATGAAATCTACTTGCTAAAGGGATAGATGTTGAATTTCATTGTTCTTTCCTTCTATATATTCTTTAATCTTTTTTTTCTCTTCCATGACTTCACATAATCTTACTAACTGAATTTCTTGCTCTCTTCTCAACTTTCTTACTTCTTGTTGAAGTGAATTATTCTTTTCCAATAGCTCCTTGATTGTATCATTAGCTTCATCTGAATTGCTTTCTGAATGAATGTCTTTAATTCTTTCTTCAATGTAGAGTTGGTCATTCATCTGGATTGCAAGATCTTTTCTTCTTTTCAAAGATTGAGAGAGTTACTCCTTTGCTTTCTTGAATTTTCCAATAGCCAATTCCAAATCTAGTTTCTCAATTTCAATAGCCTTGTCAAGTCTAAATATATCCATAGCCTTTGATCTTTGTTCAAGCTGTTAAACTTCTTTCCTGAGAACCACAAAGCTTTGATACCAATTGTTGGAAATATATGTGATGGGCTAAGTTACTGAGAGGGGAGGGGTGAATCAGTAACCAATAAAATTTCTAATCCTTCGTTAGCAATTAATCCTCCATGTATATTCTAATCTAATTGCATGCATGAAAAGCTGAAATCATTAAAGCATTCATAACACTTTTGACACACAGTTTGGTGACCCAAAAACCTTCCAAATAGAACGTAAAACTAGGGTGGGGATCCAAAAGTTTTAGTACTATAGTATAAAGTTGGCATATTAAGGCTTACAATGATCACTTCTGATGATCTTCCCTGTTAGGAGCAATAAGGATTGCTAGGTCCACCTTACAAAAGAATTTACAAAAATACAATGAAGTATGCACTCGGTAAAGAGATTTACAAAAGACTATTAAGTCTACCTTGTGAAAGGATTTAGTTGATCCACCTATTAGGATGAAAAAGTAGCTAATCTTTGATCTACAACTTGGTTTGTTGAGTGAGATACCTTTGAGTGTAATGATCACCTTACTATGATAGATAAATATTTATTGTTCCTTATACTATTGTAGCCTTTGTAATTCTCTCTTCTACTCTTCTCTACTTGTTACATGATTTCATACTATCTCTTTGGATGTGATACAATACATCACATATATAGCAATCCAAATTATAAATTACAAAGTCGGTTACGATACAAGTTTACACAAAGTCTGCCCAACTGTAGGAACTTGAGTTCTGAAGACTAGCTTGGTGAGGTTCTGATACTTAGCATCCACTATCAATGCTTGGCATCTTCATGCACTAGGTAGAAGCTCAATCCATATTGATCAAGTGCTTCCAAGTAGTATTGAACTCAGTCTTCACTAGTGACTTGGCAAATACTATGAAACTCGACATATAAACTGAGTCACTTGGTCCATACTACATAGCTTAGTAAATGCTATCACTATGAGCTCAGTATAAACTAAGTTACTTGGTTAACACTGAGTGGCTAAGTTAACCCTAGACTCACATCACTGCAATTGTGAACTCGGTAAGCACTGCACAACTCAATTTTCTCTAAGGAACTTGGTAAACCTTACAAATCTCGATTTACACTACTGATCACCAACATGGTAGAAATTTCTCAATGCAAACTAAATACTGTCCCTTGGACTTGGTAGCAACTATAGAACTTGATAAAGTCTCAAATGCTTGGTTAACTCTATTAACTGTACAATACACTTGGTAGATACTTACAATCTAAATAAGTGTATGTCACTAATAACAAGCATGACTATAATGTCAACACTTCTCTCATTACTTGTAGGGTTAGTATCTCTAAACATTCTACTATTTATATTATTACTATCAAATCTAGATTTCTTTCAATCAACTTCTTTATGACCAAAACAATGACAATTATAACAATAAAAATTAGTAATAGGTTTGAATAACTTATGTGTACAGTTTCTCTTCATATGATCAACTTCATCATATATAAAGGATCTACCTTTAAATTTGTACCTTACATCTTTAGGTGATTCAACTTGCTCTATCTACTTAGGTTTCTCACTTTTCTCAAGTTGACTTGCTTGCTCAACTTCTTTTGGTGAATCTTTATATTGATTTGATTCAATCTTATGTTCATGGGTTTCAACAAATGGATCTAGCTCCTTTCTTGACTCAATTTTCTTTTTTGACTTTTCTCCAATAAAATATCCAACACTAGTCTTATCATAGGAAGGTATCTAAAAATATAGTTTCTTGATAATTTTCTCACTATTGGAATATAACTTTTCTAATTGTTGTTTGGTTTGGGTTAGCTCTCCTTTCACAATAGTATTGTACTTCTAAAGTTATGCATGCTCTATCTTGATAGATTCAAGTTCAGATGTTACTTTAGTAAGATGAGAACTTAGATCTATTAGAGATATAGGATAGGCTAGATTACTAAGAGGGGAGGGGTGAATCAGGAACCAATAAAACTTAATCTTATTTCACCAATTGATCCTTTATATATATATATATATATATATATATATATATATATGTATATATGTATATATATATGTATATATGTATATATATATGTATATATGTATATATGTATATATATATGTATATATGTATATATATATATGTATATATATATATATATGTATATATATATATATGTATATATATATATATATATATATATATATATATATATATATACAATCTAATTGCATGCATGAAAGAAAAAAAGAAATAAAATATTCATAACACTTTGACACAATATATGGTGACCCAAAAACCTTCCAAATAGAAAGTAAAACTAGGGTGGGGATGATACACACAAGCTTTAGTATTGTAGTATAAAGTTGGCTGGTTAAGGCTTACAATTAATCCTTCTAATTATCTGCCCTATTAGGAGCAATAAGGACTACTAGGTCCACCTTGTGAAGGATTTGTAAAACATACAATAAAGTATGCACTCGGTAAAGAGATTTGAAAAAGACTATTAAGTCTACCTTTTTAAAGGATTTAACTGATACACTTGTTAGGATGAACCAGTGGTTGATCTCTGATCGGCAACTCTAATTTGTTGGTTGAGGTTCCTTTGAAATGTAATGATCACCTTGTTGTGATGGATAAAACTCTGTTGCTCCTTATACTTCTTGCAACCTTCTTAATTTGCACTTCTTACCTATTTGGATATGATACAATACATTACATATATACCAACTCAAAACATATTTCATTAAAGTCAGCTACAACATAGATTTCCAATAAGATCATAAAGTCGGCTCAACTGCTGACACTTAGATTCTAAAGACAAACTCAGTGAGGTTCTAATACTCGGCAACCATTGTCAACACTTGGCATCATCATGCTCTTGGTATACATAGAAGCTCATTTCATACTAATCACTTTAAAGTAGTTTGAATTCAGTCAGCACTGGTGACTCGATAAACACTATAGATCTCGGCATATAAACTAAATCACTTGGTTGACACTACATGGCTTGGTCAACACTAGCACTATGAGCTTGGTATAAACTGAATCACTTGGTTGACCCTCCTTAGCTTGGTCAACACTAGATTCACATCACTGACACTATGAGCTTGGTAGACACTGGAGACTGTGGTTGACACTGTGCAACTTGGTTAATACTATGAAGCTCGGTTTGCACTATCACTGATCAACTCAACAAATATTGGTGTGAACTGAATACTAATCTTGGAATTTGGTAGCAATTGTAGAACTTGGCATCAATTGTATTTCTTAGCAGTAACTATAGCACTTGGTTAACACTACAAACTAAAAGATAAGCTCGGCAGCAGTTTAACCAATTGACTAAGTGTGATTCACTAAAAAACAAACTTGACCTTAATGTCAATAATCTTCCCCTTTAGCATTAGTAAAAAAAACACTTATCAATTCAAAACTAACTGCTCAAAATTTCAAGTCCAAAACATTAAATTTTATCTCCATCCTATGTCTTCAACTTGGTAACATACTCTATTTTTGAGATTTTTTTAAATTGCTTTTGTAAAAGATGTTTTATAATTATCTGTACATGTATTTGTATAATATTATGTTGCTCCCCTATATATATATATGTTCTCCCCCTTTTGACATGAGTGCCAAAGATGTATGCTACATGCTTGAATGACATGCAATCTACACTCCTACTGATAACTCCATCATGTGATCAATTATGGAGAAGTTATTTTCATAGATGAGATTTTTGGCATGTGCAATGTGTTTTTGCAATGCATCCATGTTCGGAAGAAGCATGCCTTGGATTTCCACAAGTGTGGCATTGATCCTAGCTTCTTCCCTTGATAATTCTTTTTGCAAATTAGTCATAAATCTTATCTTTGAGTAGTAAGAAAAACTATAGCTCAAGTCAAGTGACCACTTGTGTGCACTTGCCTTCAAGTCTTCATCTATCTTAGATAGTTTATCTTTGATTTCTTGAGTTAAGATAGATGTATCACACAACTTGCTGAATAATGAAGTAACATTATTTGCAGAGGTTTCCAATGAAATGAGAATAGTTGTAACATCCACTTTTCCTGAGTTTTAATTAACAACTAACATATCAAAAAAATACAATTATTACTTCATTTTCATAGGAAGACAATTATATCAGTTATGTTCATGTGAACGAAATTAATAGTTACAATTACTTAAATAGAAAACTCATAACTAACATTTGAAAACACCATCAATGAATTTACTATGAAAATTAAAATCTACATACCATGGAATTCAAAACCAAAATCAATGTAGGGATGCTTCTGCAATCACCTAGGTTAGTCCACAAATATCACTTAGGATCAAATGATGATTACCATCCAATACCACTATATCAATTAGGGAATCTATTATCATTGGATCATTTAGGGCATCAAATATCACTATATCATTTGGGGCTTCAAATAACACCGTATAATTTAGGGCTTTAGATACCACTATATCATTTAGGTTGTTAGATACCAATGTATCATTTCTTTCCTTCCAATTGCTTAGATTAGAAGATATGTTCATAATCATTATTCTTATAAATGAAATACTGAAATAACAATCCATCAGATAAATCTATCTCTTGCAAATAAATATATTCCATGTTCAGTTAGAAGATCAATTGATCTAACTAGTTGCCAATTATATTTGATGATAAGAGTTGCTTTCATTTAAAGAAATAACTATAACAATGAAACAACTCAATTAATCTTACCTTCTACTTGAATATACATCATAAAAGTAAAAATACTTATTTCCAACAAACATTTGAATGCATAGCTTATCTTTATCTAATGCACTTCCTAACATCTTGTGGAGAGGGGAAACATTTTCAAGGGCTTAACCACCCAACCTCGAACCATAACTTATCCCTACACAATCTCTAATGAGAAAGGCCCTCCCTACCAAAAAGTAGACATGGAACAACTTAACCAGCCACTATGCATCTTGGTACTAGGGTATCATTCCCACTGCTTGACTAAGCATAAGGAATTGAATATTGGACTACCATTAGCCAATTCTTGTTGATTAATATCTCTTTTCCTTTGAGCTTACAATTATTATTACTAATGGTTCTTTTCTTTTCATGTAAGAAATAATTCTATGGTACACTGATTTTCATCTCAGCCAAGATGGCCCTCTTGGATGAATTTATGGGTGCATGCTTAAGTGTTATTTCTATATTATAATCACAATCAAATCTTATGCCCTATCTAGACTTATCATAGTATTATAAAGTATACTATACTTGCATCTTATTTTTCTTATTGTCCTTAACTCACAAACTAAAAAGTAGAGGTCCTCATTCTGAGGATATTTCACAAATTTGACTAAGCAAAAACATGTATCATTATGCGATTAATTTTTTAAATGGGAATTATTAGCAAAAAGTTGAAATTTATTATTCAAACTATTGGATGTACCCTCCTGTGGACATCAGTCAAATTTGAATCAGGGTTTGCCATCGAATTTGGCAATCCGATTCACTATCAGAGCTTCAAGAGATAAAAGCCTTATTCACTTACATATTCATCCAGTGGGTGGCTGTTTGTATTGCCTGAGCCATGAAAAGGCTTCAAGTTTAGATGCATATATTTCAAAGACCACATAAAAATTCAAACAGGAAAAGAAAACCATGATCTGGACTATGCTTCGCCTGGAATCAATTCATACAATTTGTTGTCATGTTCTACCAAAACAAGGTGCATGATAAGCATCACTTTCCAATGACTCTACTTATGGTCTATATGAACTCATAATGTAGGAAGAATTCGTATCAAAAAGACATAGGAACTATGGTTATAGTTCTTAGAAATAGCAATGCAAATATAGACAGTAATCCATGTTACTGAGGGTTTGTACCTTGTAGAACAAATGTAAACTTAGTCAATTTCAAGAGGAAGAGACTTGCTTCCTAGGCAGCGGGAAGAATAATAAAGAAAATTCATATGCATGTTAATAACAAGAAGAGGGTGGCAGTGAGAGTTACAAATGTAAACAAGAAGTCATCGGCCCCAATATTTAAAATGGCCGACTCAAATTATAAGGCCCGATGGAAAAATAAAATAGAATATGAAAAGTTGCCATTCATGAAATAATAATAGATCACTACCAAGGTGAAAGAAGTAATAATGTCTTAGTGTATAGCATCATGGTATCTATAGATACCTATATATGTATATATACATATACGTGTACATGTGTAAAACCCCAACCATATATTTCTTATGTATATGCCAAATATCAAGTATGTATATACATCCTTATATATATAAAGTTAGTTTACCTCAATCAATCAACATTATGTTTTTTATGCTCTAATCATCCAACATAAAAGCTTACATCATAGATCATCGTACATACTCATATGATACCCAACCAAGGAAAACATCTTTCCTCTATACCCTTTACAAATAACTAATTATATGGCCTATTAGGTCTTCTCCAATGTAGAATTAATTAAATGAGTTTGTGTCAAGGCATGTATGCTTTCATAAGCATTAGTACAATCATTACGTTAAGGTTCCTGTTGGATACTTTTTTGCCCCATCCAGCCCATCACAAATAATCGATCTGGGAAATCTTTAATAGGTTGGATTCTTCATAGACTTGTGAAGGTCAACATGTAATTCTCTTAATGTTAGGTGATTTTTTAGGCCTTGTTTGCATGATGAAGATGCATTTCCATGCCTGTAGTGATTTAAATATGTCATATTTTTCCTTCTACCAATTGAGGAAAATGTTTAGCATTCAGCATGATCTATGGAGCTAATATTTCATATGCAGATCACTAGATTTCAACATATGATAGTTGCCTTTCCATTCCTGGATTTGATGGAAGTCATGGATATGTTTCTAATTTGAGGGAATGATGCAGAATTTGGATTGGAACCTATTTATACCATTCTCCTTGGCATTGTTGAGTGAGTTCTTGTATTTTAACTCCTTGGAGTCATCTATTTCTCCTTAGATAGTTAGCAGTGTTTGTAGCTCAAGTCTTATTTTGTAGTGCAGCTTTTCAAGCATTTGTTCCTTTTGAATATTATATGACAATGATCCTCTTCAACCCTATGTCTCATTTTTCATTTGTCTTCTAAGTGTTGCTAGCTTTAGATTAGTTTGATTTTTATAAATCCTTGGCTTAAAAGTTAAATTTTATGAGGCATATGAGAGATAGTTTTATGAAATAAGTGTAATTTGTGTGTAACCAAGGATTAAAATTTGTGAACAAGTTTTCTTCTTTTAAACCCCACACCTTATTACATTTTATGCACCCAAAGCTAGTAGGATATTTTTGTGATCAAGTTGTTATAATCATTTCAAGTTGTGACTTTTTTATTCAAAGTTGCACCACCCTTGCAATTTTGGTGAATTGCCATCATTTCCAGCCAAGTTTATGTTGTTTGTTCTCTCTCCCCTTTTCCTACCAAGTTCAAGTTCAAGTTTTAAGAGGTGATTCAAGGGAAGTTGATACCAAAGGTTGATCCTCTTTATGGCATACCCACAGGTTGAAAATCATCTCATGTTTCGCTAGATTGCTACAAGTTTTATTTTTAGCATAAGGGTGCAATCTAAGTGACAACAATTTTTGGCATGTCTGGTGGGACTTTCTTAAGTCATCAGTCTGAGAAATGGGTGGCACATAGTCTTTTTGTTTAGTATGAGTACAAGTGACATTTTTTAACAGTGAATGTTATCATACTTGGCGACTCTCTTTTTGGTTTTGGGCATATCAAAGTTTTCAGCATATGCGCAAGAACCAAACTAGGCAAAGTAAGGGCCCTTTTGTACCTAGAGAGCTATCACCTCCAACAATAAATCCTAGGACACTTAAGGACAATCAGCATTCTACACCTCAGTTTACTATTTCTAATTATACTATTGCTACTATTTTTAATCATATCCCTACACATACAATACCTCCTATTCCACTGACACCTCCCCAAGTAGTTCAAGGACCCTTGAATCCTTCTATGGCTAGGAATCATCCTTTCATGGCCTTTAATCTAAGTAGCTCATTGAATTTACAACAACATAATGATATTAGGTGTGGCCCTTAAAATCTTACCTTTTTTTACCATAGAGGATCAAACTACCCTTGTCGAGAATATAAGAGATATTGCATCCCTTTGTGGCCTTCGTCATATTACCTAGGATAATGCAGTCATGAGGTTCTTAGCATCATCATTAAAAGGAAAATTAATTCAATGGTTTATGGGATTACCAATTAATTCTATAGCATCATGGGATGAGTTGGGAATAGCCTTGACTAGCCATTTTGAAGTTTCAGTCATATTACCTAGGATAATGTAGTCGTGAGGTTCTTAGCATCATCATTAAAAGGAAAAGTAATTCAATAGTTTATGGGGTTAGCCATTAATTCTATAGCATCATGAGATGAGTTGGGAATAGTCTTGACTAGCTAGTTTGAAGTTTCCCTAGTTGAGCACCTAACTACCATTAAACAGGCACCTCATGAGTATATGATGGACTCTAATCTCATATTCCAAAGGACTTGGAATAGAATTACAATAGCAGTAAGGCCCTTTAATCACCAAGCATTCTTGTACTATCTAAGAGCTCTTAATAGTGACATCATTGTCATGATTCATTATATGGGTGGGAATACCTTATCTAGAGCCTTTTATATGCTTTAAGGGCTAAAAATAGCCTTATTAAAGATAGGAAAATAGCCCCAAGGCCCCCTATGTCATTTTTCCCAGAATTACAGTTAGTTCTTGAAATAATTCTAGTCTTGGCAGTTATTCCACCTATCATAGTACTCCCAGTCCAAGTTGCTAGCATGCCCCCTCAAGCATCAAATCAGTCCCAAAGAGCTAAGGGGGATCCATAGGACATTACAAAATGTTAGTAATGTGTTGATTAGCCTTAAAAAGAAACATTTGTCTCAAGCCCATTTTCAACATAATAAACCCTCTTAGTTGCTAGGCCATTAAGGTCAAGTTAGAAACTTTAATGCTAGTGCCAGTCAGCCCTATAACCACAACATACCTAGTTCCTCTAAGGATTTAGTTCTTATAGCCAATAACATGGCTTGGGATTATGAGTCGTTCTTTTGGTGCAATCAGTAACATAATTAGAATGCCTATCAAAATAGATTGTTAAACCAATCTTTGATGGTACAAAATAGCCTAGCAGCCCAACAAAATGCAGCCCCAAGTGCTAAAGAACATCAAGAATAGTCCATTGTTCCAAGTGAACAAAATGCACCTAATATAGCTTTTGTGAATTGGCAACAAGAAGAATTTATTGGAGTCAACTCACCACTTGTGAATAATCTGACTACACCCCTATTTCAGCCAATACAAGGTCTAAGAAGAGGGCCATTGAAGCAGAACAACCAAATTTTACAAGTGAGCAAGCCCCTATTGTGATGCCAAAGGCTAAAAATGTTTAGATTGTCTAAGGATAAGCCTTTTCTAGCCAAATAGCCTATAAAAATAGCATCCCTCTCATTGCCAACTCAAGTGGATGTTGTTGTTAGCAAGGGACAACTGAGGGTGATTTTGAGTGCATTCAACATTATGGATCAAATAAAGAAGACTTATGTAACTATTTCTATGTTGAATGGCTTAGCCTTACTAGGACAAAAGGAAGTTATGTTTGATGCTTTGTCTAAGATTTCATTATCTAGAGAGCCTACTCAAGAGAAATCTAAAGTTCTGGTGGCTAATGCACCCAAGCCACAAACTAATCAACAAGTCTCTAAAGTCAAGTCCACACCATTTTATGTCACAATAATCATTGGTAAGTTTTTGGTCCATAATTGCATGATTGATTCAAGTGCTAATAGTTCTATCATGCCTAAGCAAATAGCTGATAAGATAGGTTTGACTTATGAGCCTCTTGAGAAACATTTTATCTAGTTAGATGGTTCATCTATTAATACAATTGGACTAGTTAGGGATTTGAGTCTTACCTTGAATGAGTGTCCTAATTTTTCCATTCCCCGAGATGTATATGTTATTGACTCACTTCCTCTCTTTGTAATATGTCTAAGTAGAGACTTTAACACTAAGATTGGTGGGTATCTTTCTACAAGTTGGTCTCATTTGTACTTTAAAACTAGGTATGGCACTAGAGTTCAAGTCAAATCTAAAGCACTTGCTAAAGACCATCTTGAGCCCTTCACACCCATCCTAATCAATGCTAGCTTAGAATTCCATGAGCAAGACCTTGCTATCCTAGATCTTAATGCCCATACTAAATATATACTAGATATGGATTTAGATGAGTGGGCAACTGAGAAATAGGAAGAGGATCCCTTTAGGAATATGGAGGTGGTTGGGATGGGTGTTTATATCATGCATGAGTAGGAACCTTTTATTCCTAACTTGGTCAAAGGAGAGATACAAGAATCTAAAGATTAGCATGGTGATTTGTGGTAGCTATTATTTGATGGTGCAAGAAGTAAGGTAGGTTCTGGTGGAGGTGATATGTTGATTTCTCCTAAAGGACAAAGGTATTACTATGTTGTCCATTTCACTTTCAGTTGTTCAAATAATATAGTAGAGTATGAGGCACTCATTCATGGGCTAGAGTGGGCTAGGAAGAAAGGTATAAAGTGTTTGCAAGTTTTTTGGGATACTGAATGATTGTTAATCAAGCCTGTAACACAAATAGCACTAAAAATGGTGTTCTTAAGTTGTATAAGCCTAGCATGTGGGACTTGATAGAATCTTTTGATTATTTTAATCTCATTTTTGTGCCTAGAAATCAGAATAAGAAAGTAGATAAGTTGGCCCTAATTGGATCTAAGTTTGACATTCCTAAAGAGGTTAAAAATGTGGAGGCACAACAATATGTAAAAGTGGTTGTAAGGCCTTCAATAATGGATAACCAAGTTAGTTGGCAAGCCTTTGAAAGTGATGAGAAAATTTTGAATTTTTTAATGGAAGAAGCTGAATTTTCTAAAGGAAATTAGAAGTAATTAGAAGAGTAGTATGGTGATCATCTTTTACAGCTGAAATCTAACAAGTTACCCAAGGGTTTATTAGATCAACTTAGGAGGAATAAGGTGAACATGACAGTGAAGGAAGAACAATATCAATCGGTTGAGGTACTATAGGATAAGTTTTTGTGGCAAGGTATGTTTACAAGATGAACAACAAGCATTCATTTCCTTATGCCAAGAATTTTCTAATGTTTTTGCATGGGAGTATCATGATTTAAAAGGGTTTGACCCTCAATTAGCACAACATACTATAGAGTTTCTTCTTGATGCAAAACCAGTTCGATAGAAGCAAAGGCCCATCAATCCTAAACTAGAAGCACTCATGAAGGTTTAACTAAGCAAGATGGTTGAAGGTAACATTATATTTCCCATTAAGCACACTTCTTGGGTGTCTAACTTAGTTCCAATTAGAAAGAAGAATGGTGAGATAAGAGTTTGTGTATATTTTAGAGACCTTAATAAGGATTCTCTTAAGGATCATCATCTCATCCCCTCCATGGAACAAATTCTGCAAATAGTTTCAGGATCTGATAAGTTTTATTTACTTGATTACATTTCTAGGTATAATCAGATCCTTGTGAAGGAGGAGGACCAACATAAGACTGCATTCACCACTAAGTGGGGAACTATAGCATATAGGAAAATGCCTTTTGGGTTGTCCAATGTTGGTACAACTTTCCAAGACATAATAGAGATGGCCTTTCATGGTTTGATAAACAAGTTTGTACTTGTTTATTTGGATGACATTATTTTTTTTTTTCTAAGGATATTAATGAGCATCTTGTGCATTTGAGACAGATCTTTGAGATATTTTATAGGGATTACAGAGTATCCTTGAATCCTAAAAATGTGTATGTTCATTGTTGAAGGCAAATTGCTTGGATATGTTATTTCCAAGCATGGAACTATCATTGATCCTGAAAGGGTAGAAGCTATCCTAGCCTTACCCATACTAGCACACAAGAAAGCACTACAAAGTTTCCTAGGAAGGATTGACTTTGTTAGAAGGTTCATTCCTAATGTTGCAACATTATTAAGAGCTATGACTCAGATGCTTAAGAAGAATGTGACATTCAGATGAACTAAGGAAGCTAAACATTGTTTTGAAGAGGTAAAAGAAGTTATTACTATGACACCTACTCTTATCAATCTTAATTTATCTAAGGATTTTTTATAGTATGCCTTTGGGAACACATATTATATTTCTTTAGTATTGATACAAAAGAATGATGATAACCAAGAGTAACCGACAGCCTTCTATAGCCAAGGATTGGATGGGTATGAGCAAAGATATACTTTTATTGAAAGACATGTTTTAGCTATTATTAGAAGTCTAAAAAAATTCAGACATTTGGTTTCACAGAATACTATTCATCTTATGGTTACACATCCTAGTATTAAGGATTTTATGTTGAACAAGGATCTTAACCATAAGAGGATTGGATGGATCACAAAAGTTATGGAATATGATGTTTAGATTAAGATTACTAAGTTGATTAGAGGAGAAGGCTTATGTGAATAGCTAGTTGGGAAACTCATTGATGAAGAACCAGAAGATACAAATGTTGTCCTAATTAATGGTGATACGAGATAGAATGAAGAGGTAGCAAATACCTCCAGTTGGGTTGCAGAAATCAAGCATTATCTACTATTTGGTCAATGTCCCGGAGGTTTGAACAATTCAAGGAGGAGGTATTACCAAATACAAGCCATTACATTTGTAGTGACTAATATTTTTTTGTACAAAAAGGATTATCACAGAGTGTTATTGAGGTGTTTAGAACCAAGACATATTGACAAGATTTTGGAGGTATTTCATGATAGATCAATTGGTGGACACTTTTCTACTAGGACCACATCTCTTAAGATTATGAGAGTTGGATACTATTGGCTTGATCTCTACAAAGATGCATTCAAATGGGTAAGGAAATGCAAGAAATGTGCTCTGTTTACTAGTAAGAAAAAGCTAGAATCCCTTCCCCTACATCATATTCAGGTTGAACAACTATTTCTCAAATGGGGATTAGATTTTATTGTTCCTATTAACCCTTCTTCTAGTTCTAGTCAAAAATGGATTTTAATAGTCACTAATTATTTCACTAAGTGGATAGAAGTTGTAGCTTTTAAGGATTCTAATGAAACTTCAGTCTTAAATTCCTACCATGGTATTGTAGCTAAGTTTGGTGTTCTACATTCTATCATCTCTGATAATGCCTTGGCTTTTATTGGTATGAAAAATTCATAATGGGCTTTAAATAATAACATTTATTTTAATACCTCGTCTAATTATTACCCATAGGGTAATGGTCAAGTTGAATCGACAAACAAAAATCTAATTTGGATTATAAGGAGAGCAATTGAGGATAATTAGACACCTTGGCATAGCAAGCTAAAGTTTGATATCTGGGATGACAGAATAACCCCTAAGAGGTCAATAGGTAACTCACCCTATACTCTCGTGTATGGTAGAGAAGGAAGACTCCCCATTTTTGTTGAGTTTCCTACTTTGAGTTCAATTAAAGAGTGAGAATTAATGGAAGAAGAATCTATGGAAGTTATACTTGTTGAGCTAATTGAGTTAGAAGAAATCTAAAAAAAAGCATTGCAGAATCTAGAAGGTCACCAAATACAAATGAAGAGGACATTTGAATAGAGGGCAACACCTAGGACCCTCAATGTGAGAGACTTGGTGCTTAAGTGGGATGAACTTAAGAGTAAGCTTGGAAAATACACCTAGTTTGATACATTATGGAGTGGCCCATTTATAACTTCAACATTTGAAGCACACAATATTTTCCAACTATCTCATCTAGAAGGAGAAGAGCTCCCTATCCCAGTTAATGGGATCCACCTTAAACCTTGTTATTGAGGTTTCTTTCTACCCCTACACAATATTAGTTAGTTGTTGTTTTCAATAAGTGTGAAACATAAGTTGAGTTTTTAGTTCAGTTTAATTCTTTTGTTTTCCCTAAGTGTTAGAGCAGCACAAGTTTCAATTTTAGTTGGTTTTGTTGGTTTTGAGGCCATGCCTTCTCAGTCATATCCTATGAAGCATTTATGCATTAGTGAACCTATTATAATCAGATTGAGGATCAACAAGACATGGAAAATCATGGTTTCACTTTTGAGATCATTTCTAAGCTATCAAGACTCAATGCCCAATGGATTGTTGAAAGCTATTAATTGTAAATTACAAACATATGCACATAAACAAGTATTATATCACCTTCTAAGCTTTCCAAGGTTGATTCTCGTTCACTAATAATGTAGTGAAAATGCCAACAACCATCTATGTTATTGTTTTCTATATATTGGTCTGCTACTAGTCTTTACCAAATAAACTATAACTTATCCAAAGCTTTACATAAAGAATAGCAAACATAGAAATGATACACACACACACACACACACACACACACACTATCACCAACGAACCTCACTGAACTACTAATCAACCCCTAATGTATAGACTTTGTGTCTGTCATGAAAATACAAATGTATGCTCAATGACATAACTAGTAATCAATACAACTTCTTAGCAACTCATCCAAGTTCCAACAAAGGCCTCGGTTCCTAACAAGGGTGTACCTTAATTACTCAAGATATCATGGAATAAGCCTCGTATTTCCATTAGACTATCCCATAGGATCCCTTAGGCCTTGGGTGAGACAAATATTACAATTTAAGAGGAGAGATGAGGAGAAAAAGGATTGGGATGAGGAGGAGGGAGACAATAAGACCATATCAAAGGGTCAAGAGAGACCCAATAGAGGAGGTCAGGGATGAAATGACAAGCATGAGGAGGAGGAGGAGCTAGATAGTGTCCCTTTGAGGAAGCAACCACGAAGGTCTACCT
The DNA here is from genome assembly GCA_028749045.1 of Cupressus sempervirens. Classification (NCBI taxonomy): domain Eukaryota; kingdom Viridiplantae; phylum Streptophyta; class Pinopsida; order Cupressales; family Cupressaceae; genus Cupressus; species Cupressus sempervirens. Next base: position 48,524,657 of record CM053787.1, read on the forward strand.
TAAAGAATCCATTGAGTGTATATACATGAGAAAGGAGAGGGAAGCATGACTATGTGTTAGGCCTCACCTCATAGTGGTATACTACTAAATATACCTGTTATCTATCCAGAATATTATGAGGGAGATCCATGTAAGAGAAGTATGATATAAGTTTGAATTTTCTTTACACATGTTTTATGACACACATGATGGTAATACTCATAACTTTTGATATCTTTTGTTGGAGAGTGATGGATGGCATGCCTTTGTAGGTCATGTATTGAGGGACATAACCACATCCACAAACACCCCATCATCATTGCAAGTTTCTCATGTACCATTGCAAGATGTAAGGTGTCACTGGGTCATCTTATATCCAATCATATTCAAACTAAAATGCATCAATGATTTGAAGTATTGATTCCATGTTCAACAACAAACTCATTCAATTTCAATGGGAATTAAAAATATCGATAGTTTGTCGCTTGATCAACTTGCAAATCTAATGAACATTTTTGGTATTCATCCTTATGTAATCAATGTAAACACTCATAAACTTGTTCATATACCAAAAAAATTGACCTCATCTCCAATTGATTTTCATAATCACCATTCACATCTATGTGAAAACCCTCAATGATAGGTCCAATTGATAGAAATGGATGAGAGTTAATGAAAAACACACCATAAAAAAATGTTTGAACTTGAACATTGCTACCATGAGTTGCACGATCATTTGAAAATTTAGTCGAGTTACCTTGGTGCACAATATTTCTTATATCCAACTTTGTGATTCCACAATTTGAATCATAGACTCTACTAGTCCTATGTTTCTGACTTTAATCTCATTCATCTTCAAATCAAGAGGAACCTTGTTGACAACACTATCTAATTTACACAAGTTAGTTTGATTAAGTTGGGCACAATCATTTGATTAACATCAAAACATCCTTTTTCATATTTCTATTCATGTTCGAATTTGCATACACTTTGTTGGTCACTATCAAATTCATCATAATAGTCATATGCAGAGTTAATCAATAATGGATAAGTTTGATTTGTCAATTTTATAAAAAAATTGAAAATCATCACAAGATAGTGTTCTTTTGTCATCTTAAGATGCTTCATCTTCATACAAGGGATTTGCTAAAACTTGAAAATCTCCTTCAAAAGCCTCAGAACAAGAAGTGGTGTGATCTTCTCCTACTCCTTCACTATATAAAGGATTTGTGAATACCTGAAAATCATCATCAAACTCATTGTGATAATTTACCACTTGGTCTCCACCTATTATTTCTCCACATGATGGATTGTGGAATTCCTTGAAACTATACTCAACAAAAAACACATCATCTTCCTAGTGATCATAAAGGAAATTTTCATTTGTGCCAAATTCTATTATTCTCTATAATTACTTTGGCAATGCAAATCCTCAACTATAATTTCAACGTCTCATATTCATGAATTACAAAAGATTTCATTCAGGCTCAGGAAATCTATCATGGATATTAAAATAACAAATATTTTGAGTGTTTTCATTAATTGTGCGAGTACGCAAAGATTCAAAACCATTAGTTCAAAACCATTAGACTCGTCATTTAACAAGCCCTCAAAATTTTGATAAATATAGCCATCATTTGAATTTTGTTCACTCGAAAGTGAATAGGTTATCTCAACCTTGTTAACATCATTCCACTCCTTAGTTGAATCACTAGCTATACAAGACTACCCATAGGGGTCCTAATAATGAGACATATTTACTATTCAATAGACTAATCTTTTGTTCATCAATCAGTGCTTGGATGTATATTATTATAAATCATCCAGAGCTTCATATTGTTGGCATAATGTTTGAGGATCATCTTGACTTGTAAAGATAAACTCTATATGATTGAGGATAACAAACTGATATGTATATGAATTGATTGTTTAAGGTGTGTGTAATAGAAAAAAGATTATTTTCCTCTATCGTTTGTTCAAGAGATAAAGATGCATTTTGAAAAATATTTGAGTTATCCATGATTACCATCTCACTATGTAGCTTAAGCATTGCATTTGAAAAAAAATTACTAGCATTGTTAAGTGAAACAAAATTTGGGACAATGGTTGGTAAATATCATAATACTCATCTATAACCTCTAGGGTGTAGTATTCACATGCACATGATGCTTTAATTCCAATCTTGACTAACCTAACCATCCAATATTTTGATAACATTTATTCGGTGCAATCCTTTGAAGAGCTTCATGCACGCTCATTGGGCCTTAATTCCTTAGTCTATGGCTTGTCTTTTTGTCAAATGCAACCAAGTACACCACTAATGCCATTGCATTCTAAGGTCTCTATTTCTTAGGAATCTTCTTCAAGGTTCTCATGAATCGAAGATTGAATTTGTGAGCCATCTTGACGCAAGAGCATCTTGGGTCTTTGAGCAATCTTGCATCAACCAAAAAAATATTTCTTGTTTTTTGTACCAATCTGTTGTTCGTGACATAGTCATTGCCACTTTTGTTTTCATGTTGTGTGTAATTTTAATCATGTTGAGGAACTATCTAAGATCATTGTCCCAGGAGCGCGAGTTCTAAGGTTTTATATTTCTTGAATTATGTGTCATTCTTTGTGGCCCCTATTTCCTTCTATTTTCATCCAGTGAAGCGTGTTGTTCTAATTGGTGTGATTTATGTTGATTGTGTGGCATCTTGCACAGTTAGGAGCTGAATCCTAACACGCATATGGACCTACCTTTAAGTGTGCATGGTTTCATATTGTCCTTTGCATGGATTTTTGGTTGACTCTTCCAAGTATAGACCCATATTGTAATTACATGCTTGACTAGTCAACTTGTGGCTTAGCTAGCTATAAAAGAAGCTTGGATAGTTGTAGGAAGATAGAGAATCAAGTAGAAGATAGAAGATATAGGATGTGAGCTAAGGCTCTAAGATCGTAAGATCTCATTTGTATAAGGTTGCAACCCAGAAGGCCTCACAATCAAGCATGTTGTGGTTTTCTTTTATGTGAAGTGAAATAATTACACCTACAAAATATGTTGCATCTGGCCTTGTGTTCTCACAGTTTCATTGAATTAAAGGAGGGTGGTGTTAAAAGGTTTAAGTTGAGCTTATTCCACATATATTTCCATAATTTTTGAAATTATATCCCTGTCCTACGTCACATCTCACCGTCTTTGATTTGAACATTCATGAAATCATCTAACATTATAGAAACACATTTTCTCACCAAAATGATCATTGAATGCTAATTGAACTTCTTTCCAAGTGCTAATTGAATCTGGAAACAAATTCAAAATTGAATCTCTAGCTCCATCCTTCAGAGATTGCACAAACAATCTCATGACTACATCTTTCAATTTCATAATCCTCAAGAAAATTTGAAAACATATGAAGATGTTTTGATGATCATTCCAACCTTTGTCCATTAAATTTTAGAATATCCCTTTTGATTTTAGTTGGGATAAAATTAGGGTAGCCATATATACCCTCAAAGTTTAGGCATTTGTACCTCTCCATATTAAAAAAATCCTCATATCACATTATTGGGGTCATTTACATGATATGGTTGCACTATGAACCATACTAGGATTTACAATTTGCTCACATCTTGAACCAACAACATTAGAAACCATTCAACGTTGAGAGACCTTACAACTTGCAGTAAACATGACTTACAAGAATAAATTCTACAGTCCCTTCCAAGCAATGTGAAACTTGAATAACACATACTTCTCCTCACACAAAAGATAAAACATATGAGAAGCATATGGAATTGTCACAATTATTTCCTTATATTGGCACTAAATTTCACTTATTAGGGAACTTTTTTATACTATAAAACACTTGAAGAATACTAGGAATAAATTGTATTAACCATCTACCCTTTTTCTTTAGTAAAATCTTTATATCTTTTTTTTTTTTCAATTTCTTCACATATTTTGGTTCTTTCAAATAGAGAGTTGCTATTTCCTTGGTGGAGAAAAATATCTTCAAAGACTTTTCTTCTTCTAGGTCCTCAAATCTCAATGTTCTTGGCAGTGACAATCAACCATTGTAGGTTGACATCATGAACCTCTTCATCTTCATATTCTAAAACTTTGACTATTTAGTGACCCTCCAACTATGCATGGTAAGTGCTACCATGATAAGTAAGCTCTCGTTGTCTTGTAGTAATTAGTTAGTTTGAGTCTATGTAAACCTATTCTTAAATTGATATCATTAAGACCTATGTAGTCATTTATAATTTTATTTTATTTTATCTTTCATTTAAAATAATGTACACATATGGATTAAGATACATAAATATTAACCGATGCATGTATAGATGTTTTTACATAAACACACATACATGTTAAAATTTATGTGAATGTAAATATTTTATTAGCAAATCAACTAAACCTTAGGGCACAATAACAATTATTCGGTATATAAAGGTCAAATTTAAACCATCATGGATATTTAAGCCAATCTAATACATAGGTCCTTATTTAATCAAAAGAAAACTTAACTAGACTATTATTTATTAATTGATTATAATTGATAATTTATTTTTCAAAATAAATCACATATAGATCATTGAATCTAGTATATATTAAATAATCTAGTCAAACCAAAAAAAAAATATTATACAATAAATTACTTCATAAATATTAGATATAATTATAAACAAGTGCCACGTAGTGGCTTGTATTTGTCGTAAGTTGTAATAGTTTAAGTTTTAAAAATCAATAGTTAGTGAATATTGAGTTGCCATAAGTTATACTATTTTAAGATTAAAATTTTAATAAAGAATAATGAATTGTAATAATGTTATTTGATATAATTTAATCAATAGTTGATTAAGATTTTAAAATTATGAAAAATAAATTTTAATATTAAAAATATATAATTCAAAAAAATTAATTTATATATAAATGTAACGTTTTTAAATTAAAAGTAGTCAAAACTAGGGGTTTGGCCCATAAACAATTAAGCTGGTCGACTATCAGCAAATTAACAACAACCAAAACAACCCCCTACCACTTAAAAAACAAAAACATATAGTTCGAAAACATAACTAAAAAAGTATCAACAAGCCTAACATTGCATGTATTAAGTCTAGAAAAGCTACGTAAATATATGTACAAAGGCATAATAGCCTTAAACCCAGCCAAGTCCAAGAACCAAAGATAAACAACATTAAAAAATAAGAGGAGGGAGTCATTAAGGCTTCTTGGCCTCTTTCCTCCCCAGGAGGATGTTTGCCCAATCTTCCACAAGGAAGTCAAACAGTAATTTTAAATCCTCCTTCGACAAGTCTCCCTCCATATATTTTGTGTCACTTTAACAATGAACTTCGTCAAAAGACACATCCTTTCCTCGAGCGCATGAATCCTTTGCCACACCTCATCGCTAGTTGTCTTCTTCATGTCCATGTTAACCTCCTGCATGTCACCTGAACCACCATCCACCTACACCAAAGTGACATCCTGCACATTCGGGGGGTTAGCAATTTCCTTGGGAGAAACCTTTATAGGAGAGGAAATCGTTCTAAGGGAGGGCACATTATCCATCATATCAAAGAATTGGTCCTGAGTTAAATCCACGAACCCCAACCCAATGGTGGCCAAAACATGTGACACCTCATTCTTCTCTCTCATCCCACGTCTCGAACCTGATCGTGATGAATCTAAAATCTCCTCTTCCTCCTTCCCCATTCTCCCTTCCTGAAATTCAAAGCCTTCTCCTCTATCCTTCTTTTGGGACGACTCGTATCCTTCAAATCTAACTCCTCTTGCGAGGTCCCAACTTATATAAATGTAATATTACCATTCACTTTACTTTGTTTAAATTGTCATTCAAATTACATACATTTTTAAATTTATCATATGTAATTATTATAGATTAAAAAGTTGATATGTATTATGGGTTTCATCATTTTTATATATTTCAATTCTTAAATATCTAGTATAAACCAAAGTATTACCAATAAAACTAAAGTTTAATATTTTTCCTCATTTTAGACATATAAACATTAGAAAAAATCAAGAATTAAATTATTTCATATGTATTATGGGTTTTATCTTTATATATATATATATATATATATATATATATATATATATATATATATATATATATATATATATATATATATATATATATATATATATATATATATATATATATATATATATATTATAAAAAAAATTTTAAAAATTATTTATTTATTTATTTATATTTGTAATGGTGCCATAAAATCCGCACCTATATAAGACCAAAGTATATAAGCCAATGAAATTAAAGTTTAATATTTTTCTTGATTCATAATAAAAATACTCATTCGTTCAACTAAGAAAAATTAATCACTAGTTATACACAAGTGATTGCAATCTATAACATTTACCAATTGTTTCTCGCATGTTTTCATTTAACTAGTTATGAGCGGTTACAAAATAACGTCCAAGTAAAAAAAGATCAAAATGACTATACAGCCAACAAAATGACTGTGTTGATAATTAATTAATCATTTATAGATTATAATACACTGAAATTGTTAATTTTAATTTCATATTAAACAATAAATAAATAAATAAATGTCAATAATAGACATTTTGTCTGCTGCTTAGACGCTTCCAAAATAGATCATTTCAATTTAATTCATAAGTATAAATAGTAGTTATATTCCTGTATCCAATATGTCAATACACATTCAAGGAGACTAGTCCTTCAAGAAAACAATTACACATGGCATCATTCATGACCCTAGAATCCGAAATTTTAGAAAAATATACACGGAGACGTGTGACATGATCACAAATAACTAATATTATATTGATGATTTATGATTATTAATCGCATACAAAAACATATGATTCTTGAATGAATGACTGACATCAAACTAAAGTCATAAACTAGAAGTTGCAGCAATATGAAGAGGATCCATTTGCATATTGTTATGCAAAACTTGAAACTATATTTAGTTAAAGAAAATCGTGGAAATTAAGATAGACTAAGTTTGGTGATTGTCTTCATATAGAGTTACGTCTTCTGGGTAGAATATCTCCTTTCAAAGATATGCAGCTTTCCACATAGAAGCATCGAAATATGGAGTTCAAGAGCAACGCAGGGAAAGGATGTGAAAACAGCAAATTAGCAACAAAGTCAGCTTTTTGGAGTACGAACATAATAATAATAATAATACATATTTGCAAAGGAGAAACAAACGTAGAGTATTAAAGAGAGTTAGATCATTTAATAAAACGAGTAGGCAGATTCGAGAAGTACGTATGATCAGATTTGAGTAAAATATTAAACGAGAAAAGTATGGATTCGAATTTGAGTTGGCCTAGTGGTGGAGAATCTGTACTCTTGAAAAAGAGGTCACAAGTTCAAATCCCACTGGGGGGTAGGGTATGTACGCCTCGTTTGTAGCGCCAAGCGCCTCTCGAAAAAGAGTACGAGGTAGTCCCATATCACTGTCACCATATGTAAACCCAAAAACTGTGGCATAGTGTCGTGGACTATAAAACCCACTTACTTTTACTTACTTTTGTATGCTGCAAAGAAAGCACATCAGATTTACTTATGTGGTATATTTTAGTTAGTTATATTTAATTAGAAAATTGCAGCAAAATTTTAGGTTAAGTTTGTGATTGTTTCTTTGGATATTTTTCAGAGTCTATTTTAAATTAGGTTTGAACTTTTATTCATATAAAAATTTAAAAAAGAATTTTATTTTTTTAGATTTTTAGTGTATTTAATTAGGGAGGACGTATATTCACGTGTAAATGTGGGTAAAATGGTCATTTAGAATCATTTGATCTAAGTATATAAAATCGGTAAATATTTTAGGAATCTTCAAACTCTTAAGTTTTTTTTTTTTTTTTTTAAATTATGCTAAGCTAATATGTTGGTTAGTTAATAGAATAAATATAATGAAAGGCATTATAGTTAATGGAAAATTTTGTTCTTTATAGGATATAGGATTTAACTTATTTATTTCTTAAGATTGTATTGAAGAATCAAACTACAAGTCAGGTAGGCAAGGCCATTGATGAATTACATAGACAAGATATCAATGAAGTGTTTAATTATTTAACTTATTTATTTCTTAAGATTGTATTGAAGAATCAAACTACAAGTCAGGTAGGCAAGGCCATCGATGAATTACATAGACAAGATATCAATGAAGTGTTTAATTATGATCATGTATCTAATGTTTGTACCTAGTTGTTGTGACTTGTACATAGTTACATGTGTTGGACGTAGCGGTCATAATACAAAACAAAGTGATACTTAGGCACATAATAGTTATTATTTGTTATGTTTAGTATGATCTATATATCCTCTCATCTTCTTTGAGATCAATCAAGTGAGATTTTAATTATCAATGAAGTGTTTAATTACGATCATGTATCAAATGTTTGTACCTAGTTTTTGTGACTTGTGCATAGTTACACGTGTTGAACAAAGTAGTCATAATACAAAACAAAATGATACTTAGGTATATAATAGTTATTATTTGTTATGTTAAGTAGTACGATCTATATACCATCTCATCTTCTTTGAGATCAATCAAGTGAGATTTTAATGTGTCGGTTAATTTATTTGTACGTTATTAGGTTTAGGTTTAAAATGAATATAAGTTACACCATGAGATTATGTCATGGAAAACTATTTGGTGCAATTAGAGTTGTTTAACGTAACATCATCTTGGAACCCTTGGGAATATTAATTGGGTTTAGGTAATGTAATAACTTATGTTATTCTTGCTTCCACAATTGTAGTTGTAATGCTTATTTAGTGTTTAAGATTCAAGAAACAAAACCAAAAAAAATAGATTGACAACTTAGTGTCATTATAGGTTAATTTCTCGTGGGGTTTTAGATGGGGTATTACAGAGTACTCTCCTATAGTCAACATAATTGGTTCTATCCTTCCATATTATTGAGACTACTCTCCTATAGTCAACATAATTGGTTCTATCCTTCCATATTATTGAACCTAATTGGGAAATACTATATCCCTACTTGTTTTCAAGTTAGTTCAAATCACGTTGTAATACAAGGGCAAGATCATTAATAGAGAGCATCGTCTTGTACCATGTCCTCTACAAAATACAAAGCAAAGGAGAAAAAACACACATAATCTTACAACCAAAAAAACCTTTGAATCACTCTCATCAAACATTTGTGTAAACACCTAACATAGTCACCATTTTGTTGGTTCCTTGAACTAATGCCTCATATTTACGTAAGAATTAGCCTTCTCCTATAACAGGGGTCCTAGACCAATGGCCAACAACTTGTGAATTCCTTTTGGGTAAGGAATGTCTCCTTCACTTTGGGCTCTCTGAAATTGGAATAGGTGCACCTTTTGCAGTATGCTTAAATCATGTAACATTTACTAGTGGCTATTGAAAACAACAAATAACTCTCAGCTAACATAAAATTAGAAAACAAATGCATCTCATTAGAATTGGTTTCATTGTGAAAACACAATTAGACCTAATTGAGAGGTAAAAGCCTTACTCTAACCCTACTTATACATACTTCCAATTAAAGATACTTGGAATTGATATGCCTTCTGAAAAATCATATAATTTGGACTAGTACATTACGCTGTTGGAACAGAGGCACGCATTCAATGAATTTCCATGAATTATACTCAAAAATATGAATGCTCATGCCTAACATAAGCATTCTAACTTATCGCCTTAGATCGTACTCAAGAAGTCACTCTTGTCCTCCCTAAATCACTATAGTATCTAAAAGTTTTTAGTATCTTCCTGAAGAAAATGTAGACACATCATACATTCATGAGATTATCATGACGACAAATTTGGTCATTCTAAATAGACAGATTCATGCAACACAAGGTCAACAGAGTAGAAGACAATCTGCAATGATATATCTTCATTTTATTTCTATAATAAGTATTCATACATTCATTTTACATTAAACTGTCATTTCTATTTCTTAAAAATAGTAATTACGTATACTACTTTCTTTGTCCGTGTACAAAGATGTTTTTTGGAACCCCTCAAGGATGGCCTCGGTATTCATTCTATAGACACAAAGAATGCAACAAGCTACGAGCTAATATAGTACCTTGCATTTCTTATTGCCACTAGCTAATATCTTCCTAACAAAATGCATTACCTCTTGTTTTGTCTTCTAGTGAAGTTGATTACCTGATTGCATGACATAGGCCAAGGTCAGAGTGCTTCAAAGAAGTCAAAGTGTCTCATTTGGATCCAACTAGGCTTGTGAGTCTTGTCACCATCACACTGATGTAGAGAAGGGCCAAACCGCATGATTCTCACCATCTCCCCCCTTAAGAGAAAACTTTGAGACTACTTCTCAAGGAAAAGTGGGCTTATACAAACCCACACCTTCAGCACTTGCACTCATGTTCCAATCTGCATCTTTCCATTCAGAGAGAATCGGACCAGTATCCAAAAGGGATTGAATCTTTTATAAGCCACAGCAAGCCCACGCAACTTTGCAAGCAGCATCTGCAACTGGGCCTAAAAGTTATAGAATCCCTACAGCTATTCTTGGCATTTTTAATTCCCTGCAGTATGGTCTTTGTATTCTTCTAGTAGCGGGGCCCTCTTCAAACACTCCCTCGAGCAATGAAAAATACATGAACAATCCTCATCATTAGCATTTGAACACAGAAATACCATCACACACCAAGATGACAATTCCAAGAATTGTATTTATCTTGTCTTCACCAAGAGCTATAAATTATGCTTATATATTTCAATTCTAACAAATTTTGTAATGGATACCACCGCTACGAAGCCTTTTCATGTTGGCTTCCTTGGTTATATAGTAATTAAAGGTATGATGGCAAATTTTGTAATGGATACCACCGCTACGAAGCCTTTTCATGTTGGCTTCCTTGGTTATATAGTAATTAAAGGTATGATGGCAAGGTACAATAATTCTCTAACTTGCACTGCAAACGAGAAGCATGCAACACATATTCAAACATCACTGCAAACCGGAAGCATGCAACACATATTCAAACATCACTTCTAATTTCAAATTCTACCTATCGTTGTATTACTTTTCAATACGCAGTCAAAAAGCTTTGACCTACACTACCTTGCACCTCATGTCTACATGGCAAAATATTACTTGTTTGACCAAAGCAACAAGGCTCCAGCTCAATATTCGGCAAAATGCATACCTTCCCTATTGAGCTTGAAATAATTCGCCCCACATCATGCTCGGGCAGTTGTGACAAATTTAACCACCCAGCGAGCCGGCATGCTCATGAAACCCATCTTTTCACTGCACAAGTCGCCTCAGTATTCACGACCTTCTTTGAACTCGACAACACACTAGAACCCAGGAAAAGGCTCAACGAGCATCTGCGTGAGTCACTCCTATTTTGTCAAACACATGGACAAGTCATCGAGTGGGAACCACCGATACTCTTTGCTTGTTTAATTGATCAACTTGTCAGCTCCCTCGAACAAAAAGAAACTCCTGATGCATCTTCGAGTACATTAATTTCTTAGATAATCACCCATGTGAAGTCTCGGTCATCTGAATGCTTGACATCTTCACGCGGTGATGCACGGAGGTAAAAAGGAACTTCCACCGAGCCACCGAGCCACACCAATGAAAGAGCACAGAGAACTCGATGAGTCGCTAAGACAAAATGAAGTCTTCAAAAAGCCACAAAGTGCCATTATGGACTAACACATGTGCCAACTTGGACGACGTGACGTAGCTCGGCAAAGGAGGGAGACAGGGAAAATACAACACCATGCCAACAAGCAGGGCACACAACCACTTAAACAACCAATTACGCACATGCACTTATGAAAGGTTGAAGTTATTGTACAGGGCAAAATTCTAGGCATTAGGTTGTCCTGGGAGAAATAACATGGCAGCAAAATATAAAGCATGAAAGAACAACCATAGGAGAGAATCGGCTTTAGGATGCAACCAAAACAAAGTGGTTGATAAATCAACAAACTTGAACTCGAAATATAATACTTAAAGAGACTTTAAACCAAGCAAACAAGTCAACGCAAAGATAGAAGCTGGCACCAAGATTTGAAGATGTAACACAAGGGTAGCATTTCAAAAAACCCTAAACCCAAACCTCTTGTAGACAACAAGTCTAACAGCAGACACCAAAAGCATGGTATTCAAGGATAGTCATGTACCTACAACAAAAAGGTTTATCAAGAAGTTGGACGGATCCAAATCTTTATATCATAAGCTTGGATAAGGACATTTTTATCTTGGTTCTTCATGTTGCTAGAACTTATGTACACGAGGAATAATCCAACTTTATTTGCAGAGTTTAGAACAGCCATGATTACTAAGTTTGAAATGATAGATCTACGATAAATGTACTACTTTATTGGTATAGAAGTATGGCAAAACAAAGATGAAATATATGTCTCGTAAAAAATATGCCTCGGATATTCTACAAAAAAATTCAAACGAAGATCTGCAAACTAGATGAAACGCCCATTAAAATTGGACTTAAATAGTCTAGTTTTAGATGTTTTCAGATCCAAAAACTCCGCTCTATACAGACAACTGATTGGAAGTTTAATCTACTTAACTAGTACTCATCTAGATATCACGTAGGAAGTGAGTTCGGTGTCTAGGTTCATGTCAGAGGCTAAGGAAACACATTGGACCGTAGCTAAAGGATTCTCCAATATATTAAATGGACGTTGAGTTACGGTCTGAAATTTTAACATTCAAAAGGATAGAAAATTGACTGGCTATATAGATTCAAAATTGGACAGGTTTAGTGGATGATGGGAAGTCTACTTTTGGTTACACTTTTTGCCTTAGTTTTGCAATATTTTTTTGGAAATCCAAGAAACAACTGTATAACTTTCTATAGCAGAGGCGAAATACAAAGTTGCAACATCAATAGCTTGTCAAATTGTTTGATTGAGAAAACTACTAGAAGACTTACACCAATCATAGAATGGACCTACTTTCTTGTATTGTTACAACAAGAGTGCTATACAATGACAAAGAATCTACTTCATAGTAGAGTCAAACATATTGACATACAACATCACTATATCAAAGAATTGGTTCAACAAGATTTGATCAAAATTGTATATTGCGGGACAGTAGATCAGATAGCAGATGTCTTCACAAAGGCTCTAGTTCATGAAAGATTCCAGAAGCTCAAAAATCTACTTCATGTTCTTTCTGATGGTCATTATGGGGGAGAATGACAGCAGTAATACACATTGGGGCTGCCTTTATTGACTTTATTGTTTCATATTAATAATATGGTTGCATATCTTGATTAGTATAGTTGATAATTGCATCTATTTATTGTTGCAGTTGTATATTGTTGAATATAATTGAATTCCATAATGTTACCTCTCTTTTGTTTTTCTATTTAAAAGATATCCTGCCTCTCATTTCTTAAAGGCAATTTGAGGCTTTTGCATAATTGTCTGTTTGTAATCAGCATATATTTATTTGTTTGTAATCAGCATATCACCATTCTTGATTTAATTGCATTCATCATGTCCCTTGTTTTGTGATATCCCCATAATAAAAGATATAAGAGACAGTCAATAATAAAAGGTTTTGGTATAGTCAGCGAAATATGTTTGAGATGCCATGAGTATTTAAGATGTTGTGATATAAATTCGAGTGATTTAAAAAATTGTCAATGGGTAATTCCATGGGCAGCGTATGTCTTGAATAATCTTTAAAGTATGGAACAACGACATCAAATGATTTAAGATTGAAATCCTGCATTGTATATTGTGGTCTTTGAGGAGCTCAACCGTTGGAATATCAATGTGACAAATTAATGTCGTTTGATGCTCTGCTGAAGTTAATTCATGAACTTCCTTAGACAACAACATTGACTCCCTGTAACTTAAGGATAGCAGTGACAACATCCATAGAATATCGGCTAAGATAAGATGATACAGAGAGATCATTCTATGCAATTTCCAAGAACAGCGATTGCATAAAATGTCATGGGGAAGAATTGACCACTTCAGGATATTTGACTAGTCTTAATCATATCATAAGAGACAACTATAAGAATAAGCAATCGACTCGTCTAATTATCCAACTGATGATTGAACAGGCACATAAGCAGCTACCTATTAAGACCTAAGATCAATGATTAATAAGAATTGTTAGTCTTGAAATCAACTAACCAATTGTTTTTGAGATGGTGTGATTAGTATTATGGGAACAGTGACAACTGAAGTTTAATCATTAATCATTGTTATGAAGAGGATTAGTTAATAAGAGACGTGTCCGGTCAAGTATGATGAGGTGCCATCCCTTCTAACAAGAAGATATAAAAAATCATTCCCCACCTTTCATTTCAGAATTACGCAAAGGATCAAAATAAAAGAATGGTCAGAACTAAATATATCATGTTCTCGTCACAAGAAGAGATCAAAAAGGAAATAAATTATATTTACTGCTCGCAAGCATTAATTGACAGCAAACTTGCATGTTGTAACTTATCTATAAATCAATATTATCTACATCTACAGGATATTATATCTGAATTCTATTAGGATTAAAAGTCAATATTTCTTGTACTTGTCACAAGAGATCAGAACGGAATAAATATATTTATTGCCGGCAAACATCACGTGACAGAAAATTAGCATGTTGTAACTTATCTATAAGGCTGGGGTGTCATGGAAGGGGGCTTCCTATAAAATAGAGCGGAAGCCGCTTGCTACTTTTTAGGGATTATTTTAAAGCTAGCGGTCCCATGATTTATGCTACTCAAAATTATAGCTCCGAAATTAAAGGAAGATGTGCATTTAAAATAAGTTAAAAATTTAAATTCCCTCTAAAATTTAGAGTATTGACAAATGGCAAAAAGCATTCCTAAGCTGGTGGGGCTATTTCCAGCCCCACCCCTTTTTCACCTAGTTCCTAAAAATGTGGGGCTTCTACTTTTCAAGAGAAGATTCTAAATAATCCCATAGCAAAATTATATTTTGCTTATGAGACCACCCACTTCCTAGAAAATAGAGCTTAAGCCCCCCTCATGGGACCGCACCCTAAATCAAGCTAATCTACATCTACAGGATATTATATATGGATTCTATTAGAGTTAAGGGCTATATATATATATATATATATATATATATATATATATATATATATATATATATATAGTCCATTTGAAGTTAGTACACTTCTAGCCATTCCTCAATCACTCGCTATAACCCTTTAAGAGTGTGATGTCCCCTTCTAGCTAGAGACATCACTTTAGCTGGTGATTAGCCTATCAGAGATCCTCGTAGGCTAATAAGATTGGATAGAGGGTCACCTTGGTGTGGAGATCCTCCAAGGACCAAAGCAGAGTATTCTTCTGGGTTGCCAGAGTTTGTTTATGATGAGTTTTCCTTTGAGTTTGGCTTGGTCAGGCTATTTTTAGCAGTTTTGGAGTTATAAAGATAGACCCCTGCTATTTTTAGAAAAGGGGTATGGTCATATGCAGTTCTATCATGTTAGCTCCCAGTCCAAACGACATTCAAAAAATGTTGAGTAATAATGGAGATATTAATGTTTATTTAGTTAAAATAAACATTATTGGTTTTGAGCCTATATTGTTAAGTTATAATATATAACTTAAATGAGGGTCATGATATCATAAAAGGGGCCATTGTTTCAATTAATTGTGGGTCCAAGCTTATGGAAAAATTAAAAGGGATTTTCTAAGTTTTAATGTAATAACATTTTTTATGTTATTATTATATCTTTTATCCCACATTGAGCGTGGAGACTCATTCTGGAGTCGAGGAGTCCTTATAAACAAACCTTGTCTTCCTTCAAGAGCAGGTTATGAGAAGTGCTTAAAAAATTTGCCTTGTGAAATTTCTTGAAGTTGTGGCAACAAGGGTTTCTACAAGTTTGAGAAGAATTCAGACTGTGGAGGACGTAGTATCTTCAGAGTTGATGCAATTTGAGGGTGTGAAATATCACTTGAATTTTGCTTGTGAGTTGACTTCATTCTGGAGTCAATATTGTGTTTAGTAGGAAAGAATTGGATGAATCTATTGCAGGTTGGAAGGGGTTATAACAGCAGCTACAGTGCTGTGAACAGTACAGCGCTACAGTGAATTAAAAATCAGAGATTTAATATTGCGGTTTTTTATAGGTGCTGCCCAAGGAGGAAGCAACCAGCAGCGTGGTTGCGTATTGGAGACAAAAATCAGGTTTTTTTCAACTATTAATGATGATGTTTTTAATGTATGCTTCCAACAATAAGTATTGTACAAACATTAGGAGCAATCTGAATAAATGAATTTGATTAGCATTATAATCAGATTTGAGTTATAATTTGAGGTAGATTAGTTTTCAATATTTGTATTTTCTTTTCATCAACTCAAAAACCCAAAAACAGCTTAAAACATTCAAAAACAAACCAAGAACAATTATTACACCCAGGGAAACAAACAGTGATCAGCGTAGAGCCTATTTGGGGTTCTTACATTGGTATCAGAGCCTCATTCCTACCATCCTGAGGGTTTGGGGAGTCATATGCAGCCACCGGAAATTGGACAACACAGGTACCATACTCGTAGGAGAGCTATGATTGAAAGAGAACAGTTACAGGAAACAGGAAATATGGAAGAGAGGCATGATGGTAGTCCACCTAGAAACAGGAGGAATAATGATGATCAGGATACCAGAGAATTCTACCGTGCTATGGTTACAGGGCAGCCGCAGATGGCACAAGCATTACAGGCACTCACTACTATGGTAGAAAGGATGAACCCACCTGTTAGACAAAATGGGGAGCCGGGAGAACAGGGAGATAACAGGAGTGCTACAGGTAATCAGAGACCACAACGGACCCATTCCAGAACAGCTGATAGGCCTACACGCCCTACATTTGTTCCGGAGGAGCCAGAAGAAGCTCCGGTAGAGGAGGCGACAGGAGACCCCATATTCGCAAATGCACTCATGGCTGCAAATGATGAATGGGAATTATTAGCTCCGCAAGTTCGGGAGAGGATGACCTTTGAACGCTTTGTAAATCAGAGGAGAGAGCATTACAGGTCACTCAGACAAGATAGGAGGCCTAGAGGTCAAAATAGTGAGCTGAAGAGGGCTATAGGCAAGCTTACTATGCCTACATTTGATAGGAGTGGTAAGATGACAGCTCAAGCTTGGACTCATAAGCTTGACACATTTTTGGCACTGAGGCCAATGACAGAGATTGAAGCTATCAAATATGCCACCTTGCATTTGGAGGGAATAGCACATGATTGGTGGTACCATGGTATGGTAACACTTCAGCATAACCAAGTGACAAAATACCAGGACTTCGTGGATAGGTTGGTTGAAAGATTTGACAAAAAAGATCCAGAGATTTACTTCCGGGACTTAGCACAACTGAAACAAACAGGCAACTTGGAGTATTTCATTGGTGAATTTCAGCGGTTGGCAGTCATGGTGCCAAACATTTCAGAGCATAGATTGATAGTTCTTTTCATTGAAGGCCTATCCGAACCACTGAGAGGTTGGATAAAGGCATTTGATCCTATTTCTTTACAGGAAGCGATGAAAAAGGCAAGAAGTATGGAACATACAGTCCCAACAAACAAATTTCAGTCCAAAGGAGCATCTTCTAATAAGGATAACAAACCATTTTATAAAAAACCAGAGAGGACTGATTTTAAAAATGATTCTAAAGATAAAACTCCAGCACCTTTTGACAAGGAAACATTAAACGATTTGAGGAAGAAAAAATTATGTTTCTACTGTAAGGGACCCTATGATGCAAACCATGATTGTCCTCTTAGGCCAAAGGGAAAAGCTAACAGAGTTATGTGGGCATACTATGAGGAATCAGAATCAGATAATTCAGATCAGCAGTCTGATATAGAGGAAATAGATGGTGAAAAAGAGGAAGACAAGGCTGAAAACTTGTCTAAAATGGAGTCCAAGGATGGGGAAGGAGATGGGCAACTTAGGGAAGCTCGTCTCACTAGTATTAAGCAAGAAGGGTCATTCCGGATGAGAGGAGTACTCGCTGGACAGCGAGTCATAACCTTGGTTGATACAGGTGCCACTCATAATTTCATTGATGCTAGGATGGTGGAGAAGCGTGGCATACAAACAGAGGAGTTTGGGGGAATTAGAGTGAGGGTAGCGGATGGCTATGTCCTCAAATGTGATCGTAGGATCACTGGACTCCCATTGAAAGTTAATAATTATGACTTTAAGGCAGATTTTTATGTTGTACCTATGGGAGATACAGATATAGTTCTTGGGATGAGTTGGTTGCACGATATTGGTGAGTTCACTCTTAACCTCAAGGAGATGGAGATGAGGTTTAAAGTGAATGGGAAGACACATATTCTTAAGGCAATCAGGGACAGTGATCTCAGGATGGTCTCTTTTCGTAGAATGGCTAGATTGATTCGACATGATCAGGTAGAGTGGGCAGCAGAGTGCATGTTGATGCCATCACAGGAGGGACAGCATAAGATTGAATATCCTCCTGATATTCAGGAGCTTAGAGTTAAATACTCTAAGGTGTTCAATGACATTCCACCAGGTAGACCACCAGACAGAGGTATTGAGCACATCATTGAGTTAGAGGAGGGGGCTAAGCCCATCATGATTACACCTTACAGGCATCCGAAGAGGTTGAAGGATGAAATTGAGAAAACCATAAAGGAGTTACTTGCTATGGGCCACATTAGACCAAGTAAGTCTCCTTTTGCTTCTTCAGTGGTGTTAGTAAAGAAGAAGGATGGGACATTGAGGATGTGCATTGATTACAGAGTGCTTAATAGGAAGACGATTAAAAACAGATACCCCATTCCCAGGATCGATGAGTTGATAGATGAGCTTCATGGAGCTTGCTTCTTCTCAAAGATAGATTTGAGATCAGGTTATCACCAGATCAGAGTTAGAGAGCAGGATATCAAGAAGACAGCCTTTAGATGTCATTGTGGCCATTTTGAGTTTGTAGTTATGCCATTTGGGCTAACTAACGCACCTGCTACTTTTCAGGCAACAATGAATAGGGTTTTCCATCCTCAGTTGAGGAGATTTGTACTTGTCTTCTTCGATGATATCTTGGTATATAGTAGATCTTGGGAGGAGCACTTGGTTCACCTGGACACGGTGCTGGGTATATTGGACAGAGAATCCTTGTATGCAAAGGAGTCGAAGTGTGATTTGGGCATGACAGAGTTGTACTTGGGTCACATCATCAGTGCAGAGGGCGTGTGCATGGATCCTGAAAAGATTCGTGCCATTGTGGAGTGGCCTTCACCGGTGAACCTTACACAGTTGAGGGGCTTTCTAGGACTATGTGGTTTCTACAGAAGGTTTGTGGATGGATATTCCAGGCATGCGGCACCCTTGACAGATTTGATGAGAAAGGGAGCTTTCTTGTGGACTCTTGAGGCACAGGAGTGTTTTGAGAAATTTAAGGGGTTGATGACTTCTTGTCCAGTGTTAGCATTACCAGATTTCAGCAAACCTTTTGAGCTACATTGTGATGCTTCCGGAGAGGGCATTGGAGCGGTGCTTATGCAGGAGAAGCACCCTATTGCTTATAAGAGCAGGAAATTGAGAGGGCCAGAGCGGAGCTTCAGCATATATGATAAGGAGATGTTAGCCATTATGCATGCTTTGGCCAAATTCAGGCAATATTTGGTAGGTAGCAAATTTTGTATCGAAACCGATCATAATAGCCTAAGACACTTTTTGGGGCAGCGAGATCTCAATGATAGGCAGCAAAAGTGGGTGAGCAAGTTATAGTCCTATGACTTTGACATTACATATTTTAAGGGGACACAGAATGTAGTTGCTGATGCCTTATCACGTAGGCCCCATTTGAGCTTATTGACAGACATATCGGAGGATTGGAGACACTTGATCCTTGCAGAGTATGCAAAGGACACTTGGGCAGCTGGATTCATAAATGGGACTATTCAGGACAGCAGATACACCCTTGTGAATGAGCTCATCATTTACAAAGGACGAATATTTTTGGTCCCAGGATCAGTAGTGAGGAGGGTGGTTTTGAAATCTTTTCATGATTCACCTATGGCAGGACATCCTGGTTTCTACAAGACATACCGACAGATTAGAGAGCGATTCACATGGAAAGGGCTCAAAGCAGAGGTACTTCAATATGTTAGGGAGTGTCCCACTTGCCAGCAGAATAAGCAAGAACACTCCTATCCAGCCGGTTTACTTCAGCCACTTCCGATTCCTGATAGGAAGTGGGAGTGTTTGTCTATGGACTTCATCACAGGACTGCCTAGAGCCCAAGGCAGAGACTGCATATATGTGGTTGTGGATCGCCTTACGAAGTTTGCACACTTCTTTCCGATCACTGCTACATACACTGCTACACAGGTGGCAGAGTTGTTCTTCAAAGAGATATTCAGATTACATGGCTTACCTTGGAGCATTGTAAGTGACAGAGACAGCAGGTTTATGAGTCACTTTTGGCAGGAGCTATTCAGGTTGTGTGTGACAGAGCTCACTCCGAGTACTAGCTACCACCCTCAGACAGATGGTCAAACAGAGATAGTAAACAAATGGGTGGAGGGATATCTCAGAAATTATATAGCAGGGCAACAGAGGGCATGGGTAAAATGGATTTATCTCTGAGTATTGCTACAATACCACTTATCACATGTCTATTCAAATGTCACCCTTTATGGCCCTGTATGGGTATGAGGCACCCAATTTTATGGATCTGCTTTTGAGTGACAGTAGAGTGCCCAGTGCAGGTGATTTGTTACAGGAGAGTCAAGACCTTGTTAAGACTCTCAAGGATAATCTAACTAAGGCACAAAATCAGCAAAAGTAGTATGCAGATCAGAAGAGGACTGAGCGGACTTTTGAGGTTGGAGACATGGTGTATCTTATGTTGCAGCCTTACCGTCAATCCACTCTCAAGAAGAGTGGTGCCGAGAAACTCAAGCCACGATACTATGGTCCATTTAGGATTATCAGGAAAGTGGGAGAGGTGGCTTATGAGTTAGACTTGCCGGCAGAGAGCAAGGTGCACAATGTTTTTCATGTGTCACGCCTCAAAAAGGCGCTAGGGCATCATATTGTGCCTTCTACAGTACTACCACCCCTGGATGATGAGGGAAAACTTGTTTTGATACCGGAGGCTATCATTGATTTTAGAGAGAGGAACTTGAGGAAACGTACCATCCGAGAATATTTGGTGAAGTGGAAGGATTTGCCGGTAGAGGATGCTACTTGGGAGAGCGAGGAGATTTTACAGCATCCAGAGTTGAGATTGCTTGAGGACAAGCAATTTCAAGGAGGGCGGACTGTGATGTCCTCTTCTAGCTAGAGACATCACTTTAGCTGGTGATTAGCCTATCAGAGATCCTCGTAGGCTAATAAGATTGGATAGAGGGTCACTTTGGTGTGGAGATCCTCGAAGGACCAAAGCAGAGTACTCTTCTGGGTTGCCAGAGTTTGTTTATGATGAGTTTTCCTTTGAGTTTGGCTTGGTCAGGCTATTTTTAGCAGTTTTGGAGTTATAAAGATAGACCCCTGCTATTTTTAGAAAAGGGGTATGGTCATATGCAGTTCTATCATGTTAGCTCCCAGTCCAAACGACATTCAAAAAATGTTGAGTAATAATGGAGATATTAATGTTTATTTAGTTAAAATAAACATTATTGGTTTTGAGCCTATATTGTTAAGTTATAATATATAACTTAAGTGAGGGTCATGATATCATAAAAGGGGCCATTGTTTCAATTAATTGTGGGTCCAAGCTTATGGAAAAATTAAAAGGGATTTTCTAAGTTTTAATGTAATAACATTTTTTATGTTATTATTATATCTTTTATCCCACATTGAGCGTGGAGACTCATTCTGGAGTCGAGGAGTCCTTATAAACAAACCTTGTCTTCCTTCAAGAGCAGGTTATGAGAAGTGCTTAAAAACTTTGCCTTGTGAAATTTCTTAAAGTTGTGGCAACAAGGGTTTCTACAAATTTGAGAAGAATTCAAACTGTGGAGGACGTAGTATCTTCAGAGTTGATGCAATTTGAGGGTGTGAAATAAATTTTGCCTGTGAGTTGACTTCATTCTGGAGTCAATATTGTGTTTAGTAGGAAAGAATTGGATGAATCTGTTATAGGTTGGAAGGGGTTATAACAGCAGCTACAGTGCTGTGAACAGTACAGCGCTACAGTGAATTAAAAATCAGAGATTTAATATTGCGGTTTTTGATAAGCGCTGCCCAAGGAGGAAGCAACCAGCAGCGTGGTTGCGTATTGGAGACAAAAATCAGGTTTTTTTCAACTATTAATGATGATGTTTTTAATGTATGCTTCCAGCAATAAGTATTGTACAAACATTAGGAGCAATCAGAATAAATGAATTTGATTAGCATTATAATCAGATTTGAGTTATAATTTGAGGTAGATTAGTTTTCAATATTTGTATTTTCTTTTCATCAACTCAAAAACCCAAAAACAGCTTAAAACATTCAAAAACAAACCAAGAACAATTATTACACCCAGGGAAACCAACAGTGATCAGCGTAGAGCCTATTTGGGGTTCTTACAAAGAGGATAGGTTGGTGTTGTATGGAGAGACACAGAGTAATCACACACAAGGTAGGCAAGTTCCAAGATGGGGTAAGGACATGTATTTCTGAAGCCTTGAGGGAGAAATCCTGAGATGGGTATGAGAATGTATTCTAGAAACCCTGAGGGAGCCTACTTGTAGATTGGTTTCTAGGCATGACAAGTAAATCCACATCCTTCTTAAGGTTGATGTTTAGGAGAGAAGGAATTGGGGCTTAAGCATGTAACCAGTCAAATGTATTATGAGTCATTAATTGTTTCTAAATTTAATCTGATTTTAAAAACATAGTGATTCACGTTAACCATTGGGAATTTGCAGCTTCCTAGTAGGGAACACTAGGAGACTAAGTAATTTGCCATTTACAAGCACTTTATAAGTACTTCATAGGTAGTATAGAGCTGGCCACTTGATGTAGGAACATCCTAGGTGTAGGAGCAATCTTGCATCACCCAAAAAAAAATTTATTTATGTTTATTGAATAAGGGTTGTCTCATTGTAGAGTTGTTGTTTCTAGAGGTTTGCTATCTAGTAAGTCGGTCATACGAGCTCGGAATGTCCTAATTTCAGAGGTGGAGATTCAGAGGTGGAGATTCATCTTGGATATGTTAATTTTCCAATTGAGGCTGAGTGCTATAACATGGGTATTCATGAAGTTATTGCGAATTTTTTGTGTAATTTTGGTAGGAAAAATCTTCAGGCTCAATTTTGAAGGCCTTAGAGGCGTCGAATGGGCTCCAAAATGAGGTCGATTGGAGCTTGCATGAGTCAGGCCTTGTAGATCAAACGCTGAGGATTTTGGAATGGGGTAGCAAATCAGAACAAGGGTTCGCAAGTTATGGTCTTCCGAAATTGGGCTAACTGAAATTTCCAAAATAAATGTTGTAATTCATTTGAGCCGACTCTATATGTAATTTTAGGGTTGGTTGGCCTTAGGGGTTAAGGTTTGATGTCTAAAAACTTCTTAGTTGGTGTAAAATTGCCTATATAAGGAAGGTTTGTAGATTGTCTAAGATAGCTCTGGGTGATAGCTTGTAGCACTGTGTTGCAAACTATTGTAAGGAAGGCACCCATGTGAGTTTGCATACTATATTTCAAAATTTTGTAATTCCGCATTTGCAGTGATAATAATAAGCCCATATTTTGTTCTCGCAAATGGTTGTTATTTCTTTATTTTTGTTATGTGTTTGTGGTATTAAGGGAGCACCCTTCATTAACACCTCGTCAAATTTTACTTTGAGCTACTAGAGAATAAGCCTTTGAGTTGAAATAAACAATGCTAAAGATAGGGGTTTACTTGTAACTCCCAGGTGGGACGGATTATTAATAGAGCCCAACCCACGTAATCCTCCCTTTTTCATTGTTTGGAATTGCAATAAATTCTTCCCAGACATGGTTAAAATCAGAATTAACAACATAACAAAATATTTTGGTTAGATAATTTAACATTTTACTTTTTACACTAGTTATTATTTTGAACTGTCAACCATCTAGATAAAATATTAAAATGTAGTCTGCATTTTCTACTTGATTGTACCTGACCTATTAGTTTTGGGGTTCCACCTATTCACTGTTTTCTTCTTAAGCAAGTAAAAGCAAAGATATAAACCATGGCAAAATATCCAATTGCTCAAAGATGCTAAAGAAGTGTGAAACGAAGCAGAGATTGATGAATGAATAGTTGTAACTGTCATTTGTCTTTTCTATGAACAAAATCTTGTTACAAAATCAATTTGTGTCTATACTCAAAATACACTATTTTATTTTGTTAAGTGTATTTTACAAAATTATTATTGGCACAGAAATCCAGGACGTGGCTCTCAGAGGATCATGGTGATTATTTTTTGTCCTTTAAAACAAGCTGATTTGTCTTACCTATCAAAGTGTATAGACAATGCAATTCATCTCTGTAACCATAGGCATTGTAGAATCTGACATTGTTGTCTATCTCCACGATCTCTATATCCTTAACTCTTCACAAGTAACTGATTATGTCGTGCCTTGAATACGAAATGACACCACCATATTAGATTGTCAGAGTAGAGGAATCCTGATTATATAACGGCACATATGAAAGGTGCCCAGCAATAATCTCCTTCACAATATGTTACCAAATGTGTACAGATGCCACCATTCACCCAAACAAGTGAAGATAAAGGGCCTAGAAGATCGAGAAGGAAGCACGTTCTCTTTATTTTGCTAATAAAAAATATATGTTGTACCTTCATCTCATACTTCAGAGAACTTGTTTTCGTAAGAGAATAGGGTACATATGTGAATTATTTTGCAAATTTTACCGTATTCATATCCATTTTTTTCCCCAACTCCGGAAGGTAAAAAGTAATATACCAAATGTTTCAGAACCCAACTTAAGCTCCATAATGATGAATGACTCCTCTTATACGGCTTATGGCTAAGTTGTAAATGTACAGTAAATACTGGATTTTATAAGTTTTATTTTACCATCTGGTAAGTGTGAATAAGAATACATTCAAATAATGAACCTCAAGAATCTAGATGCATCAGAACTACATTGCTCAGCACCATATTCACTTAGGACATGAGAACAGTAAGTGGAAAGGCCATGGCCCTCATTCGTGCAATAGAGTTTCTGGATGACAATGTTCAGCACACATTAATACTACTCATTTTATCTGAAGAAAGAATTACTCTATGTCTCTTTTGTTTCAAATTGATATTCCTTCCCTTCTTTAATCTAATGGAACCCTTCCTCTTCTCTAGCACCTCTTTTCTGCCCTTTAATTCAGCCGATATTGCTTTTTCCCGTTTCTCATCTGTCATAAGAGCAAGCCTTGAAAATTTTTTAGGAGTCACTTTTCCCAACTGTTCATTTATTTGTCTATATATAGAGACCATCTCAGACCTCATTAATGAACCTTCATAGATGTCCATAGAATTATATTCAGGTAAAGACTGGCAGTTCTTAAGTTCAAGATCCAAGCAAAATGGTGAGTCCTTAAGCCACATACACAAAGCATGACCTTTTGCAACAAAGATACCAGTGTGAAGCTTAGAAGGGTAAAAAGGTGAACCCATCTCCCATAAAAAGGCCTTCAAAGTTCTGTTCACAGAAACAGCATTACTGTATATACTACTACCAGTTACTAATACCACAGATTTTGAACATTCTGGTACACCCTGCAAAGATGCATCCTATAGACAAAATTATCTGGGTTAGCCCAAAACTCAATGATTCTTCAAACCAAAGTGCAAACAAGAAAAAAACAGTATTAAAAACAATCTGAATGTTTTATTAAATTTTTTCAGCTATCAAATGACTTGGTGCCTAAATGAGTCTAATAAATAAATGTAATCTCACGACATCACAAACTGATCTTCAACTCCACAACTTTTCTAGGAACAGACTATAGGATTGAAACTACCTGCATATGGTCCATCCACAATGTAAGTCCAACCAATGCTGCACCAGCAGAAAGCCTCCGAAAATCAGCCCTCCAGTCCTTGTTGTCAACCCTACAATGTAACAGTGTAATTTATTCAATCTTTCTTTTAATAAAAAAAGCTACCACATTCTTGAAAGTATGATACCCAAGTCAATGAATATAGCTTTCTCGAATGTATGATACTCAAGTCAATCATTGCCATTTCATTCACAATGCCTATGCATGAAATCTACAATAGTAAGCTGAAATTTTAGTTTATCTCAAACTTCAAACCATCCAGTAAAAACTTTGTTCTCAGCATTTCCTAGACAAAACTGTCAAGTGGGCCTAAATTTGGCTGGGTATCTAATTTTCTAATTCAATTTAAGCTCATGGAATCTTCAACCTATACAAATCCAAGAATCCAAAAATTAGAAGTTATAAATTTCCCCAGATTAGCCCATGTATCCAGTTTCCAACCTATACGAATCTAAGAATTCAAATTTTAACTAAGTTATCAATTGACCCAGATTAGCCCATGGATCCAGTGTCCAGTTCATACTCAGTTGAGGTATGCAGTCCAGTCTGCCATGGGTGTGGACAGGGTTCTGCTCAATCCAAGGTGAAACTGCCACAAACAGGATAACATTTTAATTTATTTTCTTTTGCTTGCATTCTTCTTTTTTTCTTAAGACTTCTCATCAAACAATGCTATTACAGTTAGAAAGCTGAGGAAAATATGTTAGTAAGGCCATCATTCTGTCCACAGACACCCAGATCTGTTTACTTTGACCCTCTGAGACCGCCAACCTGCTCATCAACTTCTGCACTTAATGATAGACACAGTCATCTTAGACTACAGCATAAAATATCCTTAATCCTTTGGGAAACCTGTCAGTTATCTCAATAACAAAGTAATGAAATTACTCATCAAGGCAATAAAGACTTAACTGTTGAGCAGGATCAAAGCTAAATTGCTATAATAAATCAATATATGCAATAGAGCCAAAAGGCTCTATTTATAAGAGATTACAAGACAATGTTTCTAAACAAAACACTCATTAAAAGAACGTAGAGAAGGAAACTTTCTAAACCAACTAAGATGGCCATTATAGAAACATTACAATATTTTAATAACCTACCTTAATGGTCATCGTTCTAACTACCTATAGGAGACATAATCTCCAAGTCCTTTGGTCACAAATGTATAGAAGGTTGCCCCTATTATTTAGAATGCTTTTGCAACATGAGTCTAAAATACTACTAAGACCCTCCCTGAATTTGTAGAACTTTTCGATAAGACTAAGATAACCACGCTCCTTCCAACCTGATATTGCGAAACAAAACTGTGCCTCCTTGTAGCCAGAAACACCGAGTACAGCTTTTGAAATTGAAGCCACAATTTTGAGGAGAAAACCATCAAACCCTCCACTGTTCAAAAAACAGCTATAAATTTGTTTAAAATATCATTAAAAATATTTGTAGGTGAGCACTAAGACCCAAAACAAACTACAAGAAATCATGATTTTCGTGGAAAAAATCATTGTGCTAATGTGAGTTTTGTGACCACTGTTGGAATTGCTTTAGAATAACTGAGAGGGGGGGCTGAATCAGTTATTCAAGATCCAGATGTATAAATAAAACTTTTTCACAATTCAGTGAACCCATAAAACATTTATACCCATGCATGTATCCATTGTGTATTTACTAAAACTTGTATGTCATTGTTAAATCAATTTGCAGAAATGTAAAGTATGAAAACACAACACATTCATCAACACACTTGACAATGATTTATGTGGAAACCTAATTTGGAAAAAACCACCAGTAACATGCTACTCCTTTTTCACTCTTCTGAAGTGATGCCCTGTGAAAGGCCAACCCTTTTAAAGGTTACCATACACACTGTTAAATGTGACCCAGTTAAGGGATTTCAATCACTCTGTTAAAAGTGAGCCTTGTTAGAGGGGTTTAGGCCATTCACTTGGAATGCCACCCTGTTAAAGGATTTTCCAATGACTGTTAGGTCAACCTTAATCCAAAGGATTTACCCTAGAGTGATACAATTGTTAGAGAGTAACAGTAGAGCTTTGATCTGATACAACTTACAACTTCACTTGCAGATTACAGATCTTTGTACAGTCCTCAATTTTGCTTAGCTTTCATACTTTGTAGCTTTGACAGCTTGTTCACCCTTCAAGCATTTATCTCCTTAAACCTTCTTGCTTAACATGCTATTGTAGACTCTTCTCTTGCGTCACTTGATGAAGCAAAACGACACCAACCTTTTTTTTGCTTCATGACCAAACATTCCTATAAATAGGAAATTAGAATATTTTTCCACTCATTATCCATTGTCCAGATTAGGGTTTTGGATGGATTAGGTAGGATACAATGTATATACCCCATATCTTGTCTTTTCTAAAAACTTCTCCTAGAATCCATTTGAATTCACCTAAAAACAGTTTACATCAAATTCTGTGCCACCAATTCATCAATCTTATCTTCGTCCTAATTCACAGGTTTCAAGAAAACAAACTTGTCAGCTTAGATTCGGTGAATCTTCGATTTTTATCATAATGCAGCAGCTTGGCATTATCAAACTTTTGATGCTCGGCACATACTGCGTTGCTTGGCATCAACTATAAAATCTCTCAGCGTCAACTAAAATTTACTGGTGCTCAGCATCAACTAAACTTTACTCGGCATCAACTGTCTTGCTTGGCATCCACTAGAATTTTCTTTTACTCAGTTCCAACTGACTTTTTGCTTAGCTTGCACTAACTTTGCTCAGCACCTACTATCCACTCAGTCAAGCTTGGTAAACAAACTTTGCTTAACTTATTCTTCTAAACTTTCTAAGTGTAGCCAACCATTTTGTAACCTTAAGTAGATCATCAATTCATCATGTCATCACTGTCTTAACTGATTCTTGTACTTCATTTCATAATCATAACTCAACCTTTCCTCTAGGTGCTTTTGTTACTTCGTGTTGATCAAATCCTCCTCATAAATCAACTAAGTGATAGTACTTAAATCTTATAAGCAATTGTCTTACTAGCAAATAGTAAGTTTGACATCAGTGACAAAACAATGATTGAAACACATAGTCTTCTTCAACAATCACTCTCTTTTTCAATGATCTTTTCAATCAGATTTCAACAACCACTCTAACATGCAGGACAAAACACTTAGTTCCAAACAAGTATCCTTGAAATATTCAAGAACATTTCTTTGGGTAGGTGCTAGGTGTTATGATGTTTTCACACCACCTCCCTATTGCAAATGGGAACCACCTCTTTTGCCTTGATTCTTGTAGCACTACGGTCTATAGAGAAAGTTTGGTAAAGGCCTCTTGTTAAGTCTAGCTTGCCAAGGAATTGGAATGTAAGAACCCCTGCTTATTCTAACTTTGAAAAACACCAATTGCTTTACTTTTCAGATGTTTGACATGTCCTCAAACACTTAACATGCAAGCTCTATCTCCCTGTGTTTTATTTTCAGATGGTATTTGCTTACTTGAAATGGTCTCAAATGAAGACAAAATGCTTGGAAAAGATTACCAAGAAGTCTAGACAAAAAACTAAGTTACAATGCAATCCATTTTTACTTTTTGAATGCATACATATGATTTCTACACATAAAATGTGCACCCACAGCCAATGGAAATTTCAGCAAATAGTTGGCACGCAAACTAAATGCTTTAACATTAACTGAAATGGATAACTACAGTAAAGGCATTTCGTCAAACAGTTATTGTGCACCTTATATCTATGAACAAATTCTCTATTTGCAATTGAATTACAATGATGCACAATGCTTTCAAAAACTAATTAATTGCAAAATATCATCTGGGACTGATTGCAAGCATGTATAAACATTCCAGATTGTACCGCAACTCTCTAGTAATAATCATAGATTGTCTCTTAAGTATCATGATTTCTGAAAGAAGCCATCTAACAGCAGAAACGTGCCTCATAGATGTCAAATGCTGCATCAAATAATCAGATGCAGCCTCTAAAATGATTGCCACTGCTCTATATATGAATGGTAGCTCTCTAAACCCCAAATGCAAACCTCTACAAGGTTGTAATCGGTATAATATACAGTCCTTTGTCCTTGCAATTATATCTGATATGAAACTACTAATCATCTTCACAAATTGGTCACCAATTTTTAAACAATCTTAACCTCTAGATGAGATTAGCGCAATTCACTGGCAAAGATCAACCAATTCAAAGTGCAAATACTTTGAAGGATTCCAACCTTCAAAAAGCTGAAACCCTTGGCTCTAATATTCATCACAAAATAACAAATGCACAACACTAATTTCACCAAGCATAAATAACATAATGCAAAGAACTCATGTGAGTCTTTTATAACTTCTGTGGGAGAACTCATACACTCTTCCAGCCAATGTGGGATAAATAGATATACTTTTCCCTTTAATAATTCATTTACTCCAATACTTATGTGAAATTATTGTTATCTCCAAAATGTGCACCCTAATTGCTTCAAGTCCTGAAACCCTCAGCAATTTTGGAGAAACATTGGATCAACCAGAGGTTGTGGGTAACCTATGACCTAATTGAACCTTTGGATTCTATGTCAGTTCCTATTTGATATATCTGATATCTCACCTATGCTAATGAAGACATGAAATTTGTATGGAAAAGGGTAAAGAGGTAAAAAATGAAAAAAAAAACCTAAATTATGAAAACTAAGGTGATACACCAGAAATAATAACGCAGATTACTATTATACTTGTAACACAATGAATGCTTTCAACTAGTAATCAAAGAAAACACACCTTGAATTAACTGTTAATCCACATAAACAATTTAAGAGAAGGTGTAATAACCCCAATAGGTTATAACTTCTTCAAACACCAAAAATCTTTATACTTCAGTTGTTTGACATTTCGTCAAACACTTTGCAAGCAATGGTCATCTGACTGATATAACTTTTCAGATTGCTACAGTGATTCTTGTTTGGATTTGCCTCAAAGAGAATGCTTACAAAAGACTTCAAATTGTCTAAACAATGACCTAACATAAATATGCAACTAATTTTGGCAATAGTGAATGCATATATGAGTTCTAATCATGAAAATGTTCACCTACAACCAACTGGTATTTTAACAAACAGTTGGTACGCAAGCTAACTGGCTGATAAGAAATGATATATTAATGCTCAAAGACAACTATTAATGACCAGCAATTGTATCTCCTTGATTGAGAATGAGAATCCAATATAATATTCATACTAAGTTAGCCAAGACTCTTGGCATTTACAAAGATATCAAAATATGATGATTGCTGGTAAAGTAATATGCACCTACAGCTGCCAATGAAAACTAATGCAACACTAAATATCTAACTTCAATACTCCCCTACAGCAGTACGCTAATCACATGCATGATTAAATACAACTAAAGCCATGGATTGCTGATACCATTGTGAGGAATGTAAAAATGAATGATATATCTATTAATGAATGATAGGTCTGATACGAAAGGACAATTACAACAGCACTCTATAGTGAAAGGCAACTATGAAAATACATATCAGACCTGGCATATGAAGTCGCCTTAGAGAATAGATGTATTGCAATACCACTGAATAGAAAATAACCTCCTCAAGTGCCCAAGTTGTGCCTCTCTAGCTGCTGCCCCTGATTGTAGATGGCTGTAATAATTTCCTTTGCTTTTTCGAATTTGCTTTTTCGGATTGCTTTTTTTTTGGATTGCTTTTCCGGACTTGCTTTTTCGGTTCTGCTTTTTCGGACTGCTTTTTCGGCCTGCCTTTTTCGAATTGCTTTTTCGGCCTGCTTTTTCGAACTGCTTTTTCGGCCTGCTTTTTCGGCCTGCTTTTTCGAACTGCTTTTTCGGCCTACTTTTTTGTACTCAAATATTTTTTCTCAATGTAGCACAAATAGAAGACTGAAGTATCTTCCTCCCAGCTGCAATAATTCAAGTGATATTTCACACCCTCAAAATCGCGTACCAATTGAGAGTTTTCGCTCTCAATGGCCACAAATATTTTTTCTCAATATAGCACAAATAGAAGACTGAAGTATCTTCCTCCCAGCTGCAATAATTCAAGTGATATTTCACACCCTCAAAATTGCGTACCAATTGATAGTTTTCGTTCTCAATGGCCAGTTGTGACTATTGCAGAAACCCTAAGCTCCACAATGCACATCAACAAACATCAACATCAACAACAACAAATCTAGATGATTAGAATGAAGCCCGGGGTGCCTATTTATTCTTTTTCCTCCACTTTCTCTAGAAGCTTCTAGAACATTATTTTATTTTATCTATTAAATGACTTTATAAAATATTTTATAATTCAAGTCACTTTATTAAATTAATTAAATATAAAGTTACCTTTTAATATTTATTTATTTGATAACTTTATAAATAATTAACTTAATACCACTTATTTATTTAATTAAAATAATTAATTAGTCATCCTCATAAAATATTCATTATTTTGGACAACCTAATTAATTAAATTAATTAAATCAAATTGCCTCCAAAATGGGGATATGACAGAAGGCTAAAAGATGAATATATGAAAGCAAATAAATCACAATCCAATATATCACCAAAGAAACACAACTCAAAACCTATGAATAATAAATATCAAACATGGAAGATGCAAACAAAGACATTGCCCAAAAGGTTTATAAATAAAACACAACTAGATAATATCAATCACCACAATGCATACAACCAGATCTTTTACTCCAAAAGTTGAATCCAACGAAAATTGTATCATGATCAAAGGCCCAAATAACAATATCTCTGCATAATAGCTCAAAAAACTTGAGGAAAAGATGCCAAGGACGAATATCACATGCACATCTCTCTCCTCTCAAAATTTGAACCTCTTCTCTATAACAAAGAGGGGTATATAACAATAACAAAACAACACCACCTTCCCACAAAATCAGGAAGTGAGGGTCGAAATCTAGAGAAAACCATTTACAAAAAAAGCCTAAAAGCTCTAAAAACATGTCAAATGCACTCCAAATTGTGCCTTGACCCACTACACATCTAAAAAAGTCCAAGAAGACTCTCTATAAATGCCAAAAACCACTCCATAATTGACTCCAAAATCATGAGTTTGATCTGTGAGTCTAGAAATAGCAACTAAAACCTTACCCTCGAATTTAGGCATTTAACAATGCAACTCCCTCTTTTTAATACTTTGTCTAAAAATAACTTTGCCTTTACCATTATTTATTGCATTTAAAAAATAATATCATTTGTAACTAGTGATTTATAATTCATCAACTACAAAACAATAATATTTACATTTTAAACAAGAATGCAATAAAAATAATATATTCCTTTCCTTTGATAAACAAGTGCGGGCCTGAAATTTTATAAAACATAGTAAAGGAATGATTAAAAGGTAAAACAAAAGTCTGTTTTGGCATTTGAATGCTCATTTGGAAGAATACGGGAAAACATAGAGTTAAATCCCTAGCCGAAAATGGATAAAATCTGAATTTTTCTCTACCATTCTTGGACACCTTGATGTCGTGATTCCTTCTTTGTTGTGCTTGTAATGCCATTATGTCTACTCTTCTTAGCATGAACTTCATTTACATGTCGTGGCTTCTTCATCTCCATGTCATGGCTTCTTCTGCTGGGAAATCGTTGATATTCAGCCACCATTAGCTACGGCTTGCTGGGTCTTAACACTATGACTTAAGGTGTATTTATTTGCCCCTCTTGCCGTGACTGTTGTAGTTGGACATTTGAAGTGATATTGCACTTTTTTCTGATCTGTGCTTGTCGTTTTTCTTCTCTATTGTGTTTGTAATGCCATGGTTGGCTACGGCTTTGCTGAGTCTAATGATTTCATGGCTCCTACCTGTTGTATGTGAGCCATTTTAGGTTGTTTGATGTCGTGAATCATGGTTATCCTAGGGCATTTCTAATGAACTCAAAAGGCAAATGGCATTGTCTTCTTACTCAACCACCATTCTAGACTGGGCAAGTCACGATTTTGTTACTGGTCTTCTAAGTTACATAAGGTTGATATGCCTTTTACATTGCTTGTTTTCTATGTGCATTCGAATGTCATTATCATTATTTATACGGTATTTGCTTGGACTTGTTACTTCTGATTGTTTGCTCTACCGTTGCGGCTACCATTCTAGAAGGTTTTGGAAGTTTTCTTGCACTTTCAGCCTTGATTTGTTTAAGCAAAATCGCGATTGTTGTCTCCTACTGTGATGTCTGAAGTAGCTTTATTGTCTCTCTCTGGAAGTTCTTGTAATGCCGATACTGGTTCAAAACTAATCATGTAAAATGGATTTTCTTCAGATGTACCTTAGGAAAACATTTATCAATTATAGCTCACATTCTTGGCATCTTCATGTGTATCTTGAATATCAGTGTTATTTGAAAAATCAACAATTTGCATGCCCCTTCCAACTACAGCAATCTGATAATAGCTTCTTTTCTCATGAACTATAGTATCTAATGCTTTAGGTTCTAAATAGTAATGTTTGAACTACAATGCTCTCCAATAGTATAAACTTCCTACTTTGATCTTGGAAATGCCTACTCTCACAAAGCCATAATGTGGTCCACCATTTTGTAATCTGGATACACTTCCATCTTGATATTTTGATACTTCTTTTTTGATGGGCATGAAGCATTTATATACTTCTTTTAGATCTAATGGCTACAACTGAAAACCACTTCTTTGGTTTATGTTGACATAAAAAATAAAAATAAAACCTTTCTCCTTTTGTTCTTTGCTGCTGCACTTCCGAATAATACATATTTGCTATAGCATTCACTAGTTTATTCGTTATTCTTCCTGTAGCTTTCAATCTTTTCTATTATATATATGAAATAGAAGGTTTCAAAACTATTTTAGTTCATCCCTTTGATGTTTCATTCTCTTGCTTCAAGTTGCATACTTTTTTCACCCTAAGTCCCATGTTCAAAAGATGTGTGTCCCAATCACACTTGTTGCATTTATTCTGATTTCTTTAGTAATTGAAAGCAAAAGGTTTCAAATCAAAGTGACTTGTCCCTTTAATGCTTTTGTTTTTCTATTATGAATCAGCCACACACAAATAATTCAGTTTATTATGATTATGCTACACAGGAAACAAGCATATGTCATGATTGTTTTCCTTTTGCTGGTAGATATTCTTGTTTTATAATAAGATGTGTAGCATGACAAGAGTATGAAAAGGAGATGAAGTGAGACACTAGCATTGCTTAGATCCATTGGATCTAACATATCTTCCTTTTGAATGCAGGGTTCGAAAGCTTGGAGAAGATGCAATGCAAGGCAGCGAATGGGCGGAATCAAATGGATGCAATGTTACCATTCATTACAAGCAATGACTGGTGCCCATGACCTTTCCTCTATTCTATTATCTTCTTTCATGTTATGCAATTTTTAATAGAGTAGGAATGTATATCGGTAAAAGGGACTACTCTTGCAGTCATTTTGTTTGAGAGATATTTACTTTCAGCATCTTTGTTCACGCTGGTATATATCAATTGTACCATCATGGTGAATAATACAAAGACATTATATATTATTTCAATATGAATGAAAAATGCTTCTTTTTTGCAATTCTAAGTATAACTCAAAAGTGATAAACATATATGCTTTACTCCATTTGAACATGTGTGAAAATTGAGTAACAACTATAAAGTCAAGTTATAACTTTATAATAAGCCATTTAATGTTTTAATAATAATTTAGCCACTAAAATAATAATGATCTCCCAAAATACTTATCTTTTAAATATGTTGTCTAAAACACAAGTCACACCTATTACTTCCCCACATTTCCAAATGCACTTTCCAAAAATATAAAGGGTCCCTCTCAATGATCACCATAAATATTAAAGGGGCATTAGAGTTCACCCTCCATGAAATTGTTTGTCCCCAAGCAATCTCTAAAACCAAAAAACACATCAATGCACCCGGATCCTAAGGGTAAAACTGTGTATTATTCCTGTGATCACCAACTAGCTCTTGTAGCATTATCACCAATTTAACTGACAAAACCTATGAAACTGAAATGAATCCAGCTATAGATGTCACAGGAGTAAACAACTCAAAGGAAAGCAACACAATAACTCAACAAATCTTGCTTCCCCAAACTACGCAAATTAAGTTGCCATATACACCAACTGATACATGCACAATTGAATTGTGCATCTGAAAAAATCATACACATGAGAGTCAAGAGTAAAACCATATGTACTCGGCGCCATGTACACATGCCAAAACTCCTCTATGAGCCTTGTTTGAAATCCTGATGCACTTGAAGGGTCTCCAACAATGACAAAACACCTCCCAAGAAGAACATCTATTGCTCAACTTTGAACTCAACTTCAGCAAGCCCAAAGTGGTGAAGTAAATCAACGAGACCCCATCAAACTTCAGTGGTAACAATGTCAGCACTAGGAACCCAAGACACATTGAATGCACATACATACATAATATGGAGATCAAGACATATGAATGTGGTCATATCATTAGCACCATCTCCATCCTCTACAAGGCTCTCATGGATATGCTGACTCTGCAAGTAATTCAACTTGCAACCATTGATCTCATCTATTGCAGATGGCAAAAACTCATCCCTCAAATGATGGTACAACCTTGGAACCAATCCACATTGATGCATCATCAAATCCTCTATGTGTGAATTTGAGAAGTCCTTATAAGTACTCCTCTGATGCACATCATGATAAAAAGCTCCCACCTCGGTCAAATGCTGACTATCAGAGCTCTAAATGTAACCCATATCATCAAGCTAATCAACATCTGTAGTAGATGTAACCATAGGAGAATCCAATATAACATGTGGTTCTCACTGCTCTCTACAAATGCATTCATCCCAACTGCATCATCTGTACCTGTGATTGTGATATGTGTGGCCACATCCTCAACCTACTCACAATTATAACCCATGGATATAAGACCATTACTAACTACCCTTGTAGTGAAGCTAGTGAAGACTATGCCAACCTCAACTCCAGTGAACTCCTCAATCCATGACTGAGACTCATGAAGCGCCAATTGTGCTCTCTCCAATTAATCCATAGTCACTCCCAACTCATGGGTGAGCTCATCTACCTCCTTTCTCCTCAACACATCATAGCAAGTGCAATCACACTCAAGGAGATAGTCTTTGTCAGACAATAATATTAAATAATTCTCTTTCATTATTCTAATAGCTTCTTGAAGTGTATGAAACTTTATAAAGGAAAACTACCATCATAGTGCTCATCTGTCACATGAGCGCTCCAACCATAGGTAGCCAACATCTGTCAAACAACATCAAAATGCTCTATGGCTGTGGCAATCATTTTATTATCAACCTTCAGTTGCCCAACCAAATGATGTCTCTAAAATTCATGGTTCCCATGCAAGCTCTCCAAATATAAGACTGCTATGTGGTATGAAGTTGTGTTTGTATCGCTCACCTCATGACAAATAGCACCCTGCCTGCTATCAACTTTGCACACATCAACAATTGAAGTACTACTATCAGGTACCTTGACAATGGTTCATCTAATAAAGTAGGAGGAGCTACTACTATCAATCTCCCCGTACATTCCCACCCCCTTGTACCTATAAGTCCCTAAAAAAATCACAAACTTGGGACCTATCATCAACCAATGAGTTCTCTAATTTACTTCCTAAAGTCCAATATGAAAGATCAAACTCACCGCCGAAAGAGTCTTCCTCATAAATAACATCACTAGTACCCAAATTCAAAGTACCAACATCTTCTATTTGTAAAGCCTCTGATATCTCATACAAACGCAAACACCTCTCATTACTGTCATGAAAATCAGAATCATTATGGAATGAATCTACATCATATAACCATTTCTAACACCTGAATCTGAGTGTCAACTCTAGAAAACTCCATCCGACCATCTCCCACATATGGAAAGGTTGCTAACTCTTACATAGACTAGCCATTATGACTATTGTCATTAAAAGATCTATCAAAACTCATATTTTCCATGCAATCCTCAAAAGTGAAGCTCCCATCATGCATGTCAAGACTCAAGGAGACACCAACTACATCTTCCATCAATATCATCATTATGCTCAAACAAGGGACTGCTAAATTAGAACTGTGAGTGCCCCCTTCTTCCTTAATGTAAGTCTGATTTTTCATCTCCATGGGATTGGTTGCATGCTTATCACTAACCGTTGAAAGTTCATTGTAAAGATTCTTGGATGTCCCACCTGTAGAGATCTCTAGTTTCTCTTCATTTTTGTTTTGTGGTGTAAAACCTTTAAAATTGGATGGCATATACTGTGCTAATGTTGAGATAATGGGTGTTGCACACATTGCATAATATTGTTATATTTTATTATTTTATTTTATTATGTAATGTTGTGCCTAGATGGACGTGCAACATGTAAAAAATTCTTATAGAATATTCTTGATGAGTTGTATTGTAACATTGTGATAATATTTCATCTAATTATTTAATATTGGAGAAAAGAATTAAATACCCAATATTAAATGTGAGGTCAGTGGGTTAGGTAGCACATGGTTTTAGCACATGGTTTATGTAATATCACTTAGTGGTTTTGTGAGACTTGCTACTATATAAGCAACCACAAGGGTAGTTGTTGGTGTGACAGAGTGTAAGAGTGAGAAAGGCAAGAGTCGAGCAAGACAAGGCTTGACAGGTTAGCCAAGGGAGCATTTGTGAAGGTTAAAAGCATGGCATGGGATGTGTGGATTCATGCTTGTTCACATAGTTTGCTCGGTTGTGGCTATGGCCATGAAGGCTTCCATGGTTGTATGGCAATGGTATTTTTTGCTGAATAATACATGTTGATGGATGCTTTTGGAGGCTGGGTTTTTCCCTCAATGAGGGTTTCCCAGGGTATATCTTGTGTCACAATTATGTGGGTATGTTGTCTATTCTCTTGAATGTGGATTTTAATTTCGTGTTTATTTTAGATCTATTATGGGTTATGTGGAAACGGTTATATTCTTTATTGCCAAGTTTCCTTACAAGTGGTATCAAAGCTATGATTTTATTATTGTAACCCTAGATTGAATCCATGGGAATGCATGAGAGGATAAAAGAAAAGGGCAAGATATATGAATGATTTATTGCAAATTTGAGGATTTGGATTTGCTGTTATGATGGGATGTTGAAATATTTTGGGCATGTGAAATTGTTGGACAAAAGGATTTTTCAGATGTTTTATTTAAATGAGGATTTTGGGGGGTAGCTTGCAGAAATGACCTCCTGGGTAAAAACAGACCTCACCATTGGATCCGAGTCGACATTTTCATAAATTTTGATATATAATATGCCCTAGTTTGGCCATGTTCAGAGAAAATGAAAGAGTTTTTTAGTTTCAGCCCATGATGGCCGTCAAATTTAATCCCGTCGGAATTTTCGTCACAAAAAAAAATAAAAAATGAAAAATCGCAATAAAAATGGTAAAAAGACTGTCTTAGTAAAACGGCCATAACTTTCTCTCAGAATATCGGATTTCAGAGTTCTTACAAGCGTTGGAAAGCTAATTCAAAGCACTACAACATGGTATAGGTTTGGTTCTATGATTTTGATATTTTGTCAGGTTTTAAGAGCCCTAAAGTCAGATGTTTATTTTGAGCACGGATTAGGGCATAATTTGGGCATACGGAGTCGGATTTTAGACTTCGAGTAGTCAACGGAAAGCTCTTGGAGAGCTCTACACATTGGTTCAAATTTGGTGTAAGTTTGGCATGATTTATTTATTGATATATTGATCTGAATAGTTTATAGATATATTTTGACTATGGTAACATTTTGAATTTATGGCATTGAAGATTTAAGATTTGATGTTATTGTATACTCAATTCATATTTCAGATTGGTCTCATGATGATATGGTTATCAGTGTTTGGATTTGGATATGCATGATGACTTGTTGGGTCTACAAGTTGTGCAGTGTTGTAAGCGGTCTATACTTATAGGTTGCATTTATAGCTTGGTTATGGGTTGTCTTTGCCCATTGATCTTTCATTATTGATGCATATTCGGATTGGTGGCTTGGATTTGGGTTGTCTATGCCCTAAGTCACATGATTTGCTAATTTTTTTTCATGTAGAAGGGATGAGATGTTGTTACCAAGTACAGTCATGGTGGAGGATTGTAGTTGACTATTTTATGCTGACAGGTTGAACACTTTGAGAGACAGATGCTTGGTTCATGGATGTGATCATGGTGTCATGGATTTTGGCATGACATGATTGGATATACAAGTACATCCTTGATGTTCATTAGCTTGGATTTTTTGATTCAGTTATGGTGGTATATCTTTTTGATTGAGAATCATGGTTATTTAGTTTCTTTTGAGGAGCTCATGATGTGCACTTTGAGTTCTTTGATGGTTTGATGCCTTGGTTGATTCTCATGGTTAGAGGATGGTTTGTTCATCATATGTCATGGATAGCTTGGATACACAGTTTAGTGGGAGCTTGTGACAGTGATGGAGTGACAGTGCAGGATTAGTTCCTGGTTTGGTTTGGATCTTCATATAGGAGATGGATTTTATGATGCCATAGGTGACTTGGTACCACGGTTGAGTGGGAGTTGTTGGCATTGATATATTTATTAAGTGTTTGCAGATGTTGGAGGTTTGTCTTAGATCCTATTGCTGCAGAAGCATCTTTGACATTTGCACGGTGCACTTGTTATCTTCATGGGGTGTGAAGATGGTTAAATCTTGAGGACTCATGGAGTTCTTGGTTATCTTCATGGTGTATGGAGATGGTTCTTCCTCGTATGTGGAGATGGTTCTTCTTCATGGTGTGTGGAGATGGTTGCATCTTGAGAACTCACAAGGTTCTTGTCAAAGGTGTGGTTTATGCTTTCATTTGGCATGTTATCTTTGGTATGAGGATGGTTTCATTATTATGTCATGGTATACTCTTGATACGCGTTTAGAGTTGTGACATGTTATGGTATGTTCAGATAGAGCATGTTATCTCTTTAATTGAGATGGTTAGATCATGTTGTCATGTTTAGGTTCCTAAGGCCATGGTTGGAACTTTGACATTGATCTTGATTTAGTTTCTTGGTATTGAGTACACTAATCATAAACTGGATACTTCATGATATTGCTATGTTGCATTTGGAGTTGGCATGGATTGATTGGTTACAGGCGCTCATGGATACTTAGAGACGGTGGTGATGCTAATTTCTCTTGGATTAGAGAAGTATTTGTTGGGATGGTTGATGGTTTCAGCAGGAAGTCCGAGGGGCAGTCACCTGATATGGACTTGAGAGGAGATTGTTCTTAGATGAGTCTTGGTTGGAGACTTGGGTATCTTGATGAGCATTCTCATTCCCCACTCTTGGTCTACTCGGCGGTTTGTTACTTGAGAGGTATAGCCCATTATTTTTCTCAAGTGCATTATATTTATGCTTGTCTTTCATGGATATGGATCTTGAGCTATGGTACATGAGTTAGTTTTGGAGGATTCATTTGAGAGATGGTTTAGCATTGATTATCTCCATGTGCATATGTTGTTATGCTGGTTGAATTTGGGAGATGGTTTTATATTGGGCATATTCCTTGGATTAGGAATGGGTTTATTGAGTTTGATCTTCTTGTGAGAGGCTTACATCCATGATTAGTTATATGGTATGGTTTGGGTGTTGTTGAAGCTTCTTGTTGAGGTTTTATGGAGGAGATCATACTTGCACAGTTTATATCTAGAGGTGTGTGTAGAAGGACATGATACAGGTTATGATTTGCATAGTTTCTCTTGGTCTTGGTTATCTTCTTGGATGTTCAGTGTTGCCTACATTGGATTTGAGATTGGTTAGAGATTGTGATCACTGGTTTGTGCTCATGTATGTCATGTGAGAGATGATTGTTAGTGTAGTTTTTTATTTTTCCTATTTTGGTAGGTTTTTCCTACACTTTTAATAATCTCGCTTAAGTTAATAAAGCATGTCTTATTAGGTGAATGGTTGTGAGGTGTCACCTTCTTACATGTGAGCATCCATTAGCTATCTTGGGAAGATACTTTGCTATCTTTAGTCCAATAGATGGTTGCTCCTCATTGGTTGGTGTTGCCACCTCCTCCCTCTTCCTAGCCTATATAAGCATGCTACCTAGCTTGTATTTGCATCTCTTGTTTTTGCATCCTCTTAATGCTATTTTGCTTCCAGCATTTGCATTACTCTCTTGGAGACTAACTCTATGACGCTATTTTGATTTTGTATCATTTGCATTCATAGTTTAGATATTTATTCTTTGCACTAGTTTTCTGGGTTATTAATCTTATCAGATTTTAACATGGTATCAGAGTTTTTCTATGTGCAAGAGTAGATTTTAGTTTCCTTATTTGAGAGATTCGGGGGGGGGGGCTAATAAACTTTATTGTAGTTTTTTGAAAAATGAAGTATGCTCTTCTCTTGCATCTTTGGATGATCTTGAGAATCAGAAAAGTTTTGACAAAAACAGTTTTTCTCTGGGGTTTCAATCTCAAATCTGACAACCAACTTGCATATTTGGAGTTTTCAATCAGTATTGCAAGTTCCAGCATGCCATTGATGGACTTAAGAAGCTGATCCAGCATTTGCATGTCATATTTTGCTTGCTGGGGTCGTTTTTTGATTTTTGGAGCCGTTTTTTTACTATTAAAGGCGTTTAATTTACACTACAGCAGCATCTTTTGTACATCAACAAGAAAAACGCTTTCTGGATTTTGTTCACAGCCCTCAAAAACCATCTGGGTATCTTTTAGATTTTGCATGCAAGCTGTATATTTTGCAGAACCGAGCATGAAAAGCTACAGCCATACCCCTCTCCATTGACAATTGCAAATTTGAACACAGTTTTCAAATGTCTCGTTCTTGCTCATACGGACTCTGATTTTGATGATTCTTGTTATGAACTTGGCTATTTTTTTGTGCTCTATCCACTAGTGAAGTTGTTTTTTGATTTTCATGCATTAATTCTTCAAAAATTGCAGATTCTCGGCCGTGACTGTGCACAGTTCTCGTTTTGAAAACTTCGGAGGATCATAACTTTCTCATACGACCTCGTATCGAGGCGATTTTTTTTTGAAAGTGCATGATTTTTCAAGTAGATCACAGTGGTGCTATTTGTTTCCTTGATTATTGTGCCTAAATTTTACTTTCAACATATGCTCTTCATGAGGGTTTGTAATGCATTGAAATCAAGACCACTAAGTATTTCTTTCTAGTGGTAGTTGTAAACACACTAAAATAAAGTGACAAATCATATTTCTTTGAGGGGGTTCTTTGATTGAGTAAAAAGGGGAGGCATTGTCATGGCTGGGTTCTCTTCTTTTTAGCATTTCTTCTCTGCATTTCTTCATCATGGATCAAACAAATATGCCCATCCTAATTCCATACAA
The DNA here is from genome assembly GCA_028749045.1 of Cupressus sempervirens. Classification (NCBI taxonomy): domain Eukaryota; kingdom Viridiplantae; phylum Streptophyta; class Pinopsida; order Cupressales; family Cupressaceae; genus Cupressus; species Cupressus sempervirens. The sequence continues at coordinate 48,568,052 of CM053787.1, forward strand.
TTACTTTGAGTGGAAATCACGCATGATAATTCACTTAAGAAAAGCTAGATTAAATAGGATAACTATGGGACTTGAAACTGAACCTGCTAAAGATGAAGATAAGCCTAAGTGGTTTAACAAATGTGATGAGGCATATGGAACATTGTGTTTGTCTATTTCTCCTGACTTGCTATTTCACATTGAGTCTTTGGATACACCAAATGAAGTATGGACAAAGCTAGAAACACTATTTGGCACACAAGATTCAATGAGGGGTTATATGTTGGAAAATGAATTAATTAGTTTGAGTCCAGGCAATTTCAACACAATCCAAGATTTCTTCACCAAATTGAAATCACTAAGGCTGCAGTTAAAACAATGTGGAATTGAAAAGAAAGATGAACAACTGATTCTTAGTATTCTCTCTAAAGCTAAGTTCAGAATATTCTGTGTTTGTCTCTACCTTCTATGCTACTAAGGGTGCACTTGGTACTCAATTCACCATGCCATCTTTAGATGATTTTGCTGTCAATCTCACTCGAGAACAGGACAAGCTAATCCAGATGGGCACTCTTAAGTCCTCTAAGTCACATACCTTGGCTGCCAACCAAGGCACAAAAGAACAAGGACAAAGTAGTAACAACAATAGTAAGGACAAGAAACAAAAGAATAGCGAAGAGAAGAAGGATCAGATATCGATTTCTTCAAAAGCAACTATTGATACACCATCTTCCAAGGGCGATAAGCCTAAGAAAGAAAAGGTCAAATGTGCCTATTGTGAAAGCCCTAGTCATGATGAACATAAATGTTTGCAGAAACAACTTGATCACTTGACACACATTCTTGAGAAGAATAATATTAGTGTTCTTGAGTCTATCAAACAAAGTTCTAATAAAGGGTCTAACAAAGAAAAAGAAAATAGCAAGGGGAAAGGAAAGGGCAAGGCTCTTTTTGCAGTTGCTTCCTCACCATCCACTTGGGTTCTTGATTCAGGTACTTCACACCACATGGCTTCATCTAAGGAAGAAATTGCATCCTTGGAGCCATGTACTATGCCTTCTATGTTGATGGGTGATAACACTCTTGTTGAGGTGTGTGGGAGAGGGTCTGTTGATGTGGGGGATGGCACATTCCATGATGTTCCTTGTGTACCCTCATTGTCAACTAATCTCCTATCGGTATACCAGATCACTCGCACAAGTTTAGGCAAGCAAGTTGAGTTCACTCCTAGTTCAGTGGAGATATGTGAGTTGCACAATGATTCTACAGTTGCAGTTGGGAGAGCAGATCATCAGTCACGACTCTATATGTTTTCTCACTTTGTTCCTGATCCTCCTTTGTTTTTCTCACTCACTCTAATGATGTGATCAGATTATGGCATTAACGGTTTGGCCATCTTAACTTCCACTACTTGCATCAGCTTAACCAGCAAAGCATGGTCACAGGGTTGCCTTCTACTTTGACATTGGAGTCACTTGGAATACATGATAGATCTTCTAATGGGTCAGATTCACTTGAGCAGTCTTCTACCTCCACTTTTGATGCAGAGAGTGATTCAGAGGACTCACCTCCTTCCTCTCCTAGTCATCATTCACAGGTTGATGATTCTCCTCTAGATTCTCCATCTTCTAGTCCACTTTGGGCTAGACAGACCTTGCAGTTTGCAAGTGATTGGGTTGGGGATCCATCAGACACCAAGCAAACTCATTCACAATTCCAAGATGCTCTACATATCTTCATTGCTACTGCCTCAAATCCACAGTCCTTTCATGAGGCTTCTGGTATTTTTGAGTGGGATACATCGATGCAGGAGGAGTATAGTTCCTTGATGAGGAACCAGACTTGGGATCTTGTCCCTTTTCCTAAGGGAAGAAAACTTGTTCGATGTAAGTGGATCTACCAGACAAAATTTGCAAGCTTTGCTGGGGGTGTGGGATGCTTCATCTTTTGGGGGGGCCTCTTCCTCTCACTTGGAGTCCTAATTTTCTTTGGGGAGTCTCTTTTCTCTCTCTTTTGGGGGAATTTTATCTACATGGGTACCTCATTAGGCTTGACTTGCCGAGACCCATTTCTACATCCACCTAAGCTTCGCTTATGGGGGGGTGTTAGTGTAGTTTTTTATTTTTCCTATTTTGGTAGGTTTTTCCTACACTTTTAATAATCTCGCTTAGGTTAATAAAGCATGTCTTATTAGGTGAATGGTTGTGAGGTGTCACCTTCTTACATGTGAGCATCCATTAGCTATCTTGGGAAGATACTTTGCTATCTTTAGTCCGATAGATGGTTGCTCCTCATTGGTTGGTGTTGCCACCTCCTCCCTCTTCCTAACCTATATAAGCATGCTACCTAGCTTGTATTTGCATCTCTTGTTTTTGCATCCTCTTAATGCTATTTTGCTTCCAGCATTTGCATTACTCTCTTGGAGACTAACTCTATGATGCTATTTTGATTTTGTATCATTTGCATTCATAGTTTAGATATTTATTCTTTGCACTAATTTTCTAGGTTATTAATCTTATCAGATTTTAACAATGACATGGTTATTCCTTTATCTCTTTCCTCTGTTGGTTGTGGAGAATTTGGGAGAGCATTGGAGACTTGTTATGAGAGTTGTTCTTGCAGGATATCAGTTTATGTATTGTGGATGTCCTTGATACTACATGGATTCACTTCTTTGAGATGTTGTGAGTGGATTGGTTATAGATTTGACATTATCTTTTGCAGTGGGAGTTTCTTGGTATATATGTGGCAGGTATTGCTCTTGAGGCTTGTGATTGCAAGTTATAGATTGGATATGTCGGTGATATGAGATTCACTTGTTATACCTTTGGAGGTATGGATAGTTGGATGAGTTTGGCACTTGCTGTGGGTGCTATTTCAGCTATGGATATATTTTGACAACTACGGATACATGTGATTACCTTTGGATCAGGTTTTTTTTTTTTTTTTGTGTGCTTGAAATTTCAGTTGGTACAGGATTTTATGATCTTCTAATACGACAAGTTGGGTGGTTTTCTCTTTGGATGGCTTCTATGTATGTCCAGTGGCAGTGGCATAATAGGAGGTGAGATCATTCATGTTTGAGATGCTGGATACTTTGATTTTGTTGCGGGTACCAGGATGGAGCACTTGGTGTAGTTTGATCCATGATGGTGGATGTGCTGGGAGGGATTGTTCCCTTGTTCATTTATGTGGCTACGGATTGACCCTATGCAATGTATACAACAAGTGGGAGATTGTTGAGATAATGAGTGTTGCACACATTGCATAATATTGTTATATTTTATTATTTTATTTTATTATGTAATGTTGTGCCTAGATGGACGTGCAACATGTAAAAAATTCTCATCGAATATTCTTGATGAGTTGTATTGTAACATTGTAATAATATTTCATCTAATTATTTAATATTGGAGAAAAGAATTAAATGTCCAATATTAAATGTGAGGTCAGTGGGTTAGGTAGCACATGGTTTTAGCACATGGTTTATGTAATACCACTTAGTGGTTTTGTGAGACTTGCTACTATATAAGCAACCACAAGGGTAGTTGTTGGTGTGACAGAGTGTAAGAGTGAGAAAGGCAAGAGTCGAGCAGGACAAGGCTTGACAGGTTAGCCAAGGGAGCATTTGTGAAAGTTGGAAGCATGGCATGGGATGTGTGGATTCATGCTTGTTCACATAGTTTGCTTGGTTGTGGCTATGGCCATGAAGGCTTCCATGGTTGTATGGCAATGGTATTTTTTGCTGAATAATACATGGTGATGGATGCTTTTGGAGGCCGGGTTTTTCCCTCAATGAGGGTTTCCCATGGTATATCTTGTGTCACAATTATGTGGGTATGTTGTCTATTCTCTTGAATGTGGATTTTAATTTCGTGTTTATTTTAGATCTATTATGGGTTATGTGGAAACGGTTATATTCTTTATTGCCAAATTTCCTTACAGCTAAATTGTCTATTGTTATCAAGTTTAAAAGCGATTCATCCATCCTCTTTTGATTTTGCTTAATCTCCTCCAAGTTTTTCTTCTTGCTATTCAACTAGTTTCACTTTTTAATTAATTTCATGGACTTTTCCATAACTGAAACAAGTGGAAGAGTGTTGGTCACTCAAAGTTAAACGTGTGAGTTGAATGATTCCGCCCGCCCACTCCACCCCACCCCACGCCACCCCACCCCACCCCACCCCACCAAAAGATGGCAAGAAACCACTCTGATACCACTGTAAAGAAGCCTTGCTAGCCATGATACCACTATAAGAACCCATGTTCGTTCTAATTCTAAAAAGCACCAAATTGCTTTACTTTTTGGACATTTGACACTTCGTCAAACACTTTGCATGCAAGCTCTATCTTCCTGTATTTTATTTTCAGATTAAATTAGTTTGCTTGGAATGGTCTCAAATGAAGTTAGAATGCATGCAAAAGATTACCAAGAAGTCTAGGCAAAGAAATAAGTTATAATAGAGTCCCTTTTTACTTTTAGAATCCATACAAATGATTTCTACATATAAAATGTGCAACTACAGCCAATGGACATTTTAGCAAATAGTTCGCATGCAGCCTAATGATTTGATATTAACTGAATTGAATAACAACAGCAAAAGCATTTCATCAAATAGTTATTGTGCAACCTTGTATCAAAGAACAAATTCTTTATTTTCAATTTACTTACAATGATGAACAATGCTTTGAAAAGCTAATTAATTGCAAAATATCAAAACCTGGGATTGATCGCAAGCATCTACAAACAGTCCAAATTTTACCACAGCCCTCTAGTAATGATCACAAATTGTTTCTAACTCTCGCAATTTTTGAAACAAGAAACTAAACAGCAGAAAAGTTCCTCATAGATGTTGAATGCTGCCCCAAATAATCAGACGCGGCCTCTAAAACGACAGCCACTGCTCTATAGATGAATGGTGGCTCCCTCAACCCCAAATGCAAACCTCTAAAAGGCATCTGCAGAAAATACAGTCCTCTATCCTTGCAATTATATCTAATATAAAACTCTTAGTCCTCTTCACAAATTGGTCACCAATTTCTACACAATCTTAACCTCTGGATGAGATTAATGGTGGCACAATTTACTGGCAGAGATCAACCAATTCAAAGTGCAAAATGCTTAGAAGAATTCTCGATTCTTCCAGCATTCAAATGCTGAAATCCTTGGCTCCAATATTCATCACGTACAAATACATAACACCAATTCCACCAAACATAAGTAATGCAATGAAAAAGAGCTCATGTGAGTCTTTTATAACTTTTGTGGGAGAACACACACACTTTTCCAGCCAATATGGGATAAATAGATATACTTTTGCCTTTAAAAATACATTTACTCCAATACTTCAATTTATAGCTTGGCTTAAACTTCTATGAATTAATTGAATAAATAGCCCCTTCCAATGATTACTCAACCTTCAATAGTGAAATTATAAAGTCAAATTATAACTTTATAATAAGCCATTTAATGTTTTAATAATAATAACTCGGCCACTAAAATAATAATAATTCCCAAAATACTTATCCTTTAAATATGTTGTCTAAAATAGGAGTCACGCCTATTATTCCCCACGTAACCAAATGCACTTTCCAAAAATACAAAGAGTATCTCTCATGTTCACTATACTTACCATAAGTAAGTACATGAAACTAAGCTCCAACAAAGTCCAATCTAAACCAAACGAAGATCAAACTAGAACATATTGAATTGTGGAGAAGACAAGATCCCCCCATAACCGAGCCTTTTCCTCAAAAGTCCTCCTATCCACAATAATTAGCCTACGAGGAACAATATTAGGCTAATAACTTGTCCGATGACACTAGCTAAAAAAGGGGCATTATAGTCCATCCTCAATGAAATTGTTTGTCCCCAAGCAATCTCAAAAACAAAACAAAAAAGGTAGGAGAGATATGTGTAAATATTTAAAACATTTATCTATCGACACCTTTCTCAACATTGACATGTGACCAAATCAGTTCTATGAAAGGTTTGACCAAACACATCCACAAAAGTACTTCAAAGAACTAACAAGAATAAGAGAAATGGGGACCCTTGAGGACTATATCACTGAATTCCAAAGGCTGACTATGCAGTCGATGACATACCCTACAATTCTATGGGCAGAATTCGCCCTATAAATTGAAAGGCCCATTCGAATCAGCCTTTCAATTTATAGGGCAAGGAGGGATTTCTCCTTTCAAATCAGTGTGTGAATCCCACAACAATCTCCTCCCACTGCACCATGTTACCCCACATTATATAGGGAATCGAGCCCTATAGAATGGCAACAGTTATGGTCTCCAAAATATTGGAGAAGAGACTCGCATATCCATTTATTGAAGGGTTATCAAATTTACTCCATTGCCTAGTAAGTGGTTTGTACCCTACCACAATTAGAGAAGCAATCCAAAAGGCCACACGACTTAACTCCAAAACAAGGGAAAGGGAAAGGAATCACTCAAAAAGAGAAGAAAGCACTTCTATGTGAAGAATAATTAAAACCCATTTCTTTCCAAGGGCACCCAATCGGAACTCCTGAGAAAAGGCGTATGTTGTGATTGTAAATAAAGATGGAGCCTGACCATATATGTAAGCAAAATCAAGGCAAAGAGAAAAATGTGTTTTAGGTGCAAAGGACCCATGGGCACCTAGACATAACTGTAACATGAAGAATAATATAAGAACTCCTGTTATAGGTGCACAGAGAAGTGGAAGCCAAGACAAATGTGTAAGAAAAAGAGCCAAATCCACAAAATAGAGGCAATACCCAACATAGAAATAGAAGGAATCCAAATGAGAGAACAAAGCATAAAGAAGGATATCTTAAAAGCATCCTATCAAAAGATAGATGGAACTTTGTGGATGAGCAGCTCTGACAATTACAATGTCAAAATATAAACATAGACAAATCCCTGTAATAAAAATTGTTTAATGTCAATTTTAAATTCTCTCTAAGATTCCTTTGGGGAACATCTTCACAGAACATTGTATAGATTAAGTCATAAATGATAAGAAAAGGACAAAGATGAATGGGTAAATACATTCTAGACAATAAGGGTCTAACAATGTGTACTTGCTTTGTGCTAGCATATGAATACTTTGTGTCTACTTTGTGTCTTCATACATTCGTGTGTACACATGCTTTCAAATGTATGCCTATGTTTGGCTCTATATTTTTGCTAATCTAGAGTATGAGAATAACTAGAGTAAACCCAAAGAAATGAATTTTATATTTTAGGCCATGGATGTGATTCATACTAATGTGCAAACATTGGGTCAACCTAATCAATTTCACAATACAATTAGCAATACTAATATATGACCTTGATCCTTTTCTGGAACATGAGAGAAAACTTGTCTTACAAGTTCCAACTATCAATCATGACTCGCATTCGAATTGAGGTAGAAAACATATATGATAGTTGATAAGTAGGATATATTTTCCACAGCAAGTCAAATTATGATATTGCTATTAGGACTCAACTGTATAGTTTTTTGAGTCAAACTCATTGACCCAAGTTTAATGAGTAGTGGTTCACATAAACTCATGTCTCATGAGAATGATTGGAACATTTAGCACTCATTGCATCTAGGCAATACTCACAGAGGTGAAGCACCCAAAATTCCCAAGAGGTTACCCATCTCAATGCTACTCCAGCTTGAGCGTGCTTAACTACGACATGAAAGGTCACCCATCCCAGTACTACTCCAAGTCAAGCGCACTTAACTATGGAACGTCTACTAGGCCAGTTCAAGCACACTTAATGATGAAGTTTCTAAGGAAACTCCGTAGTTAAGCACACCAAGATGGAGTAGTGTTGGGATGGGTGACCTCCCAGGGAGTCTTGGTGCTTTACCTATGCGAGCATCACCTAGATGCAATGAGTGTTGTGTGTTCGAAGCTTTGTAGTTAAGAACACTCAAGCTAAAATAGTACTAAGATGGGTGACCTCCCAAGAAGTCGCGGTGCTTCACCTTTGTGAGCATCACCTAGATGCAATGAGTGCGAAGGATTCCATTGATTCTAATAAGAGATGGGTTAATGTGAACCACTACTGATGAAACATGGGTCAATGAATTTGACTCAAAAAACTACACAACTGAATCCTAATAGCAATATCACATATGTGATAATATCAAAGTAGCACAAAGAACAATGGATTACGAATAGGACTCCATGATCGCTCAATCATTGCTTGAGGACGAGCAATCTTGGGAAGGGCGGTTTGTTACATCCCCACCATGAAGGATATCAATAACTTAGGATAATTATCTCGCTCAAGACCTCAATATTTTCCCTAGAGGTGTGATTTGGACACATGAACAAGATCACAACTGTTGTTGTTTTGACTTCAATATATATATGCAATACCAAACAAGGCTTCTCCTTCAACATGGCCAACTTCACAAATCAAAAAATGTTGATGGTTTATATTTCTTTAAGATTGGTTAATAACAAAACCTGTGATCTATAGGGGTTGGGTTCATTTTTTGTAATGTCCCTCGTTGGGACCTCACATAATTTACTAAAATTCCTTAAACTAAACCCTTTTTAAAGACCAAAATCTATATATCTTATTTTCCTTCTATCTCTTTTTGGGTGATTGTATTTCTTTATATACCTTGATATAAGAAAAGATGTGACTTTTCATTATATTATTTGTTAATATTAATATTATCATTATGTTATTATTTATTATTAATAATATTATTAGTATTTAAATTGATACAAGGAAAGAGCCTGTAACACAACAATAACTTGTGAGCCTCTCATATGGGAGATATTGGGTTTAAGTCTACTCAAACTTAACACATAATAATAAATAATCTCAACAAATAATAATAACAATTATAATTAATCCAATTAATAATATTATTCCATTACAAGAAGATTAAAAAGTGAAAATGACAAATTTCTACAGAGCTATGAAAAAAGCAGGACAGTCTTTTTTTCAAAAAAGCAAAAGAAAAAACCCTAGGAGATTGCTTTCGAATGGCAATTTGTGTCAAAATGTATCTACTGAACAAGGCAGAAGGCGATTTCCCACGGTCGTCCAAGATCCGCATGGATCTAAATTCACAGTAGAAACAGCAAATAGCTTCGCCATTCTAGAGAAAGCCGAGGGTTTCAAACACCAACGAAAGACACTCATAAGCCAAGAAGCTGCATCCGATATTCCTCCCCCTCTCTCAAATCTACCAAGTACCTGCAAACCCCATTCATTTTTAACTATTCAGCATCTAGACAATCAATTTAGGATTTTCAATTTAACCAAGTAAGCCCATTGTCATTTTCATGAGCCATCTCCCAAATCTTCATACACCTATTGCATCACCCCAGCCAGAAAGGTCAAGGGATCAGCCATCATCTGATTTGAATTCCCTGACTTCATACATCCCCCCGCACCGCCAACAAACACCTATGAATGCCCTTTCTCCACCAAACCCTGAGGTATTTTCTGGCTTGCAATCCCTAGTTAAACCTGTAGATAACCTTGTAATTATTTCAAATAAAGTAGTCGAAGAGACTTGGATTGCGTGCCAAAAGGGAGGAATCTTCGCGATTTGGAATGGCCCCCTGAGAGATTTCCCCGTGCTATCTGATTGGCTCAAAGAAAATTGTGAGGAACAGGTAAGTATATTTCATTTCTCAGATAGGATTCTTTACATACAATGTGAGGATGAATCTATAAAGAAAGAATTTATTTCAGTCTTTGAGTGCTTCTTTAATGGTCATGTTGTCAAATTTGTAGAATGGTCTTATGATTTTTGCATAGAAAAGCTAGAATGTAAGATTCCAACTTGGTTTAATATGCCTTCTCTACCTCCGGAGCTGCTCCAATTAAATATTCTTAAGTCCATAGGATCTGCATTGGGGGAAATTATTGGTATTGATTCTTGATATCATTGCTGCAATAATGTTAAAATGCTCATCAAAACCAAGTTCAATCATCCAACAAAGATGCAAAAGAAAGTTATTACTAAAAAAGCTTCATATGACCTAAAATTGCAAATCTATGAAGGAAAAATATCAGAGATTTTAAGAATAGATGATACCAACAAAATCAGATTCAAAACTCTTCCTCTCACTTCTGCTGATTTCAGCAGTAAGTTTCCCTGGATGAGAATAATGAAGAAAAAAAGGAATCCAAGGTATCTAGATCAGAGCTTTCCTGCAAATTCTCAAGATAAATATGAATTTCAAATAGAACCGTTTCGTACAAAAGAAATAAGCACCAGATGGACAAAGGATCCTCCAGTAGACAAAGGAAGGCTAAAATCAGTCACAACGGCTAATCACAGGGAGATATCAGAATTGATAACTGATGGCCAGGCCATCAAAAAACAAAGTTCAAAAGGGAAAAGAAAATCATCAGAAAACGGCAAGGGTTCAAGTAAGATTGGAGATAGAGAACCCCAGCACCCTTAGCATCAGCAGATAGATAAAAAAAAGAAAAATGGAAATTCTAACACTAATATGGCAGAGTTGGAAAAGGCTGAGGTTACACTTAATGTTAAGTCCCCAAAACTTGTTTCAAGTCATGCAAGCAAAGGTGTCGAGCAGGAAGAGATTTTAAATTCCAAACAAGCAGAAGTTACAAAGGATAATAAAAGGGGCAATATAGAGGACATTGAGAATCGTTTGTTATTCAACTCAGATGAGAAAACTAAAGAGGAATCTAAAACACAGAAGGAAATAAGTCAATTGGAGCACAGTCAGTGTTAGGAACCGGATGACAAAATATTAACTCCGGTTACCAATAATTTATACAAGTTTTGGCAAACTCCAGCAACTACAATGAGCTCTCCATTTACTCCAATCAGCAATCAACAGAATAGGGATAAGAACACAAAGATAGCAGACAAAGTACCAATAAAGGAATTCCACGATTTCTTGAACAAGGATAGCAACTTGGACCAAGTAGCGAGTGAATTGAGCATATCAAAATCAGAAGTAGACAGTTTAGAACACCTTACTGATGAACTAGTTCAGGTTTTTTGTGCTGAAAATATTGATGAAAGCACCGACGCACAAAAGAAGGAATTGATTCAGAGAATCCTCAAATTAGGAGGGAATAACTATACTTGTGAAGACCTAAGGAAAGATTTATTAAATATTGAAAATGAGGATAACAGTCTGAGCCAATCTTAGATGAAAGAGCAAGGGATAGCCTCGGAGCAAAAGGACAAAGATATCAGAAAAAACAGCAAAGTGGGATCAGATTCAGACTTAGGGAAACACTCTGGCATCTTGAATCAGATACTAAAAGAACTAGTACAGGAAGAAACGGAAGAGAACTCTAATGAAAAGGTTTATGCTGCTAAGAAGGCAAAATCAAACTTAGACCAACTTGGGATCCACATGAACCAAGAAGGGCTTAAATCTCCTATCTGTGGCAAATTGAAAGGTAAAGGAGGAAGAAGATCCTTAAAGGAACTCAAGGTAAAGGAGGAAGAAGATCCTTAAAGGAACTCAAGGAAGTAGATGGGCACAGCAAAGAACAACAAAAGATAGATCAGATTTTTAATGCTGGGAAGGGGAAGTGCCTTCACGAGGAGGTATGAAGCTCACGACATGGAATGCTAGGGATCTTAATGCCCCTAACAGAAAGAGGTTATTAAAACATAACCTCAAATCCTTTGATTCTGATATTGTTCTCATTCAGGAAACTAAATTAAATAAGTTCGAAATATCTAAGTTAGATAAAATGTTAGGTCTTTGGAGTTATGTGTTTCAAGAATCAACAGGGGCTTTAGGGGGTTTGGGGATCCTCTAGAATCCCGTGAAGGTCTTCATAAATATCCCAAACATAAGTAACAACTGGATTAGTGGTTGTGTTCAGAGCTTAAAATCTGATTTCAAATTAATTCTCATCAATGTCTATGGGCCTATTACCAACCTCGGTAAAAAATCAGTTTGGGAAGACATTGGCTCATTTATGGATAATTTTAAGGACAATCTGTTTTTATTAGGGGGAGACTTTAACACAATTTTAATCATTAATGAAAAGGTAGGTGGTAATCAACAATTATCACAAGCTTCTAAAGACTTCAAAGTATGGGGCAATTCTCACAATTTGATCAATATACCAATTAGTAATGGGATTTATACATGGAACAATAGGAGACAGGATTTTGCATACATTGCTGAAAAACTTGATAGGTTTATGATCAAAAGTGACCCGGATGCCAATAATCTGAACTTTCACTCTTCTATGCTACAAGTTGTTGGGTCTGATCACTTTCCGGTCAGATTCAAATTTTCAGAGCCACATAAACCGGTTAGGAATCCGTTTAAATGTGAGAAAATGGTTTCTAGATCCCAGCTTTATTAATAACATTAAAGAATGGTGGGCACAGGACAACTGTGAAGGATCTAAGATGTTCGTGTTTGTTGCCAAAATGAAGATGCTCAAGGAACGAATCCTCAGAGGGAATAAGGAACATTTCAATAACATTTTTAAAGAAAAATTAGATATAGAAAAGCAACTAAAAGATTTAAACTCAGAAGTGACCAAGAAAGGGATGGCCAATAACAGCTATCTGCTAGAAAAAGATCTATTAGCAAGGCAAGAGGATATTCTAACCAAAGAGGAAACTTTTTGGAGACAAAAATCTAGAGAGAGATGGTTAGATGAAGGAGATCGGAACACAAAATTCTTCCACAATTCCACCTTATATAACAGATCAAAGAGTAGAATAACCTGTATCAAAAATCACTTGGGCACTGCAACTGATAAACCAAGTGAAATTGCAAATACCTTTGTAGAATATTTTCAAAATATTTTAAATAACTATGTAGGTTCGAATAGAACAGCGCAAGCTAATCTACTTAAAGTGATCCCAAAAATTGTCACATCGGAAGATAACAAGGTTTTAGATAAACCTATTTCATTGGAAGAAGTCAAGAAGAAAATTTTTGACATGAATCTGGATAAATGCTCGGGCCCAGATGGCTTTCAAGCCTTCTTTTTTCAAAAATGTTGGGATATTATAGGTACAGATCTCTGGAAAGCAATTGAAGCATCAAGAAATGGGGGTACTCTATTATCAGAGATCAATCATTCATTCCTCACTTTGATTCCCAAAAAGTCAGAACCTGAAACCCCGGGTGATTTTAGACCAATCACTTTATGCAACACTGTGTATAAAGTTTCTTCCAAGATCCTAGCCAATAGGTTAAAGGATATACTTCCTAAAATAGTATCAGAAGAACAAACAAGCTTCGTGCTGGGAAAATTCATTTTGGATGGTATAATTACCATACAAGAGACAATCTATTCAACATGTACGAACAAAGAGTCATGTATGTTCATGAAATTGGATATTCAAAACGCATACGACATGGTTGATTAGAGATTCCTTTGTAAGATTTTGGAAGCTTTTGGCTTCTCCCACCAATGGATCAACCTAATTTACAAGTTCATATCCACCCCCAAAATCTCAATTCTCATTAACCGAACACCAGAAGGTTATTTTGATATATCAAGAGGCATTAGACAAGAAGACCCATTATCCCCCTCTCTTTACATCATCATGGCAAAAGCATTTGGGAGAGCAGTGGCTAATGCACATAATAAGCAAAAAATCTCAGGTATTATGGTCACTAAAAACATGCCTAATATCACTCATCAACAATATGCAGATGATACCATCTTGCCTGGCAAAAGTAGACTTAAAGAGGCTCTTGGTCTAAAATCCATCATTAAAGCATACATGGAAGCCTCCGGTCAAAAAGTTAATGAACTTAAATCTGAGATTTACTTTATAAATACGAAACCAACATTAGAACAGCAGATTTGCAAAATCATGGGATACAAAAAAAGTCTATTCCCCTGTAAGTATCTGGGAATTGCCCTTGAAAAAGGGTCGAAATCTAGCAAGGTATGGTGCAATACCTTGGATAAAATGGATGCTAAGCTTGGTTGTTGGAAGGATAAATGGCTAACAAAGGCTGGAAAACGTACTAAGATCAGATCAGTATTATTAGCCATTCCTACCTTCCCTTTATCTTGCCTCCCTCTGTCCAAGTGGAACCTACTCAAATTTGAATCTAAAATGTGGAATTTTCTCTGGAAGGATTGTGAAGAGGACAAAAAACTGGCTCTCATCAAATGGGAGAACATTTGTAAACCTAAGGATTTGGGTGGGCTAGGGATCAAGAATTTACAATAGCAAAATGAAGTCCTAGGGGAAAAACTCATTTGGCATCTCTATAAGGATAGAGATCACAAATGGGCCAAGATTCTATACAATAAATATCTTATTGAAGATGACCCTTTATCAATTTTCAAGATGAAAAACCCTCCGAAAAGGTCGGAATGTTGGAACTTTATGCTAAAATGTCGCCATTTGATCTTGAAGTATTTGACTTGGGATGTAGGTAAGGGCAAAGAGGCCTTGTTTTGGGAAGATTCGTGGGATAGACAACCCCCATTACATCTTAGCTGCATACCAAAGGATCTCAAAGACAAATTAATTACTCTATGGGGAAACAAAGTTTGTGACTACAAGGCTGTGGTTTATGAAGATGGTGTACCTAAATGGGCGTGGAAATCTCTGGAGGACATGGACGTTGTGGGTGTTGAAACGATTAAAGTTTATGAAAAGTTGTTAGAAGGCAGAAGGATTAGGCAATCAGAGAAGAAAGATAAACTTATATGGGCAGCATCTAATGATAGTAAGTATAGCATGAAAAATGGCTATAGGACTATATTAGACTCTCATAGATGGGACAAAGTGGATATTCCACTCAAGCTATGTTGGGACTCCTCGTGTCTCTCAAAAGCGGGATTCTTTTTATGGTTGGCATTCCAAAATAGAATTCTAACTATGGATAGGTTACGTAAGCTTGGTTTCCAAGGTCCGTCTAGATGTGTCTTATGTAAACTAAACTGTGAAGACTCTGATCACATTCTTTTCAACTGTCCTTTTTCCCAAAAATGTTGGGAATGGCTTAGGCGCATGTTGGGGTGGTCAACACCGTTCCCGAATTCTCTATCTGATCTTCTCAAGGGATGGCCCACTAACTAGGTCAAGGGTGTTTACAATAAACTATGGAACAATTGTCCTTCAATTCTGGTGTGGGAAATTTGGAAGTAAAGGAATTGACGTATTTTCCGTAACCTAGAATTGGAACCTGAAGAGTTAATTATTAAAATGGAAGCTAGCATTGTGGAAACTACTAATTCGCATCTTAGAAATGCCTGGAAAGAGGAAGGCTCCTTTTCCATATGGGATGAGCAAATGAAAAAGAATTGGTCAAAACTGATTAACCCCCTCTGTTCTACCTAAAGAATAGTAGGAGGCAAGAGCTAAATGTAGATGGGCTCCTCCTCCAAATGGATGGACTAAACTGAACTTCGACGGTGCTGCCTGAGGCAATCCTGCCACGGCTGGTATTGGATGCATCATTAATGATGAATCTAGTCACTGGATAGCCAAAAAAGCTATGTTTATCCAACCAACTTCTAACAATCTAGCGGAATTAGAGGCTTTGAAACAAGGACTTCAATTGTGTCACAAGTTAAGATTATCAAAAGTCATCATAGAGGGAGATTCACATATTATCTTTGAATGCGATTAGGAAACGAACAACCCCTAATTGGGTTCTCAACTCCAATTTAGAAGTTCTCGCTCTCCTAGATATGTTCGTAGATAACAGGATCTACCACATATATAGGGAAGGCAATCGGAAAGCAGACATTTTAGAAAATTTGGGGCAGATGGGGTTAATTCCTTAATCATAAAGGATGATTCACCTTTGTCAAAATAATTATAGTCAATTTACTTATTTTATCTAGCTCCACCCTCTTTTTATTATTTACATCTCCAAGTATAAATTCTCATTTTTGGATATATATATATATATATATATATATATATATAGAAATATAGATATATATATACATACATTTATATATATATATATATATATATATATATATATATATATATATATATATATATATATATTTTTTTTTTTTTCATCCACCTTCTATTCATCCAAACCTCTTGCTGTTGGATTTTCCGATTTGCTTTCAATCAGATTGTCTTGGTGTTTCATGGTATTTTATGATATCTCTTACTTAGCAATGGTTTTCATATATAGTTTGTTGGCGTCCCATCATGAAATGGGATGGGCTATTTATTAGCCCAAATTTGCGATGCTGGCGTTGGCCACTTCTGTGATGTTACTATCATGAAGATGCTAAGGCCAGCTCATGCTGATTTTTAGCATATTACATCATTGGATGACATCACATCTAGAATTTGCTTCCTTTGTCTTTATTTGGGTATCACCTACTTTCACTGTCAGCCGCCGACTTCCTTCCTTAAAAATGGAAACAAATATCTGTCTTTATCATGTATCCGAAAACCGAACAATGGCCTTTTGTGGCAACGTCAAACTAGAGAGATGGAACAAAATTCTCAACCCGATGGATGATATGTCTCGGATCGCCATAAGCAGAGCCATCAAGGAAGGGGTTTTCGACTACCAGTTCACATGGAGGACCAACAGCGATATCATTGGCTCCTTCATCGGATGCATGGCGAGGGCAAAGGTGGAGGCAGAGGCCATTATCAAACTTTGCATAGACATATTTGTTTTGACCTGGAGGAAGGGGTTGGAGAAAGCTGTAAGCAGCATTGACAACAAATTTTGAATCCCTCTACCCCAAAAAAGTATATGAAACTGCCTTTGGGGTCCCCTGAATTGGAAACTGCTTATCGACGTCCGTCACTAGTAATTCGAGAGAGCTTGGCCTTTTATCATGAGTAGTCCAAGATGGAGGCAAGCATTCATTTTTTGCTTCATTGGAGAGGTATTATAGCTAATGATAGCAGAGAATGGTTAATGAATTACCTCAACCTGTCCAACACCTACATTCAACCAGGAGTGAATTTTGACAATCTTGATGCCCAAGAATTCTGCACGCCGAACTCGAAAAAGACCAGCAGGGCTAAGACTGGCTTCAAATTCCCTCCTAATTATCATGTAGAGAACCCGAATGACATATCTAAAGTTATCATGGTGGTCTGGAAGTAAGGTGTTGCCTCTGTTGTCCTTTTGAGATTTTGCTTGAGTTTTGCGAGGTTTCATACCGTGGAAGCTCATAGATATCGTATAATATATAGTTTATGCTGTAAGCAGTTTGATCTATATATTCTATTTGATCAGTAATGGCCTATATGTACAAATTATAATGTTTGTCCTTTGTTTTTGTAAAAAGCTCTGTATCTCAGACGATTGTAGCAATGCCCAATATATTTTCATGTACAAATATTATGCCAAATATAGAAGTATGTTTTGTATTATTGCTTGCTTGATAAGATTTGATCATGGATGCCCATGGGTTTAAAAGTGTTTAGGTTTTCGATTTAGATCTTTCAATTCTAAGGCTTAAAAAATCTTTTATGTCTGATCTGTTTAAAAATTTGAATTTGGGGTTAGATAGTTTAATCATAATCCTTTATTTGGCCTAAGGCTTTATCATTTCTTTTGCTCGTTTAATGGCGTGCTTACTTTAATAATCATTTGCTGGAGATAGGATTTTTGTGCATTCCAGTATATGTTGACTTGATACTTTTATGCTCTACATCTAGGGCAATTTATGAGAGAGCAAATTAAGTTTCATTATTGTGATTTGAAATCCGATTCTATGGTGTTGTATGGGGTTTAGTAGGTTTTATTAATTTTCTATTCTAGAGGATTTGATGCAGCTACTACTAAAGTTTCAATACCTTCTCAGCTCGATGGAAGATCCGTTAAGCCTTGGTTAAAGTTTTAGATTAGGGTTCTTCTCCTTTAGGTTAGGGTTTTGTAGTCTTGTTTCAAATTGCTTCAGATTGACAGTACAGACCCAAAGCTTAGATTAGAGACTCTATCAAGTTGCCCTGTTATCAGCTTTGAGAATGGATGATACGAGGTGTTAGGTTTGTATGTTTCCTCTTTGAAACAAAGCAGATTTGGAATGGTGATTTGGAACTTGCTGGCAATTGGCTTTGAACATGGATTTGGTGTTGATGGTTATCCATGTATAATTTGAATCTAGATTGAATGATGTATGGAGACCCACAAAGAATTTTTAGGGTTTATGGTACTGTTTAGAATAGGCTTAGTTGTTTAATATATCATGATAATATAAGGAGTCTATATTTTTGTTTAGAGGTATAGTTTTCTAATGGACATCTAATTCAGAACATTCTATTTTTTAATGATGCTAGCCTTTAACTTTAAGTATAGGATTTTGCAACTCTCGGTATCCTTGTAAGGTGGTTAATTTAATTTTGTTTATATCGTTTTCTAACCTTGTTGATTGATCAAGCTTAAAAGGAGGGATTGTTGCTCTAATCAAGAGGTCTACGAGCACATAGGCAGTTCTAGACTCCAGTTTATGTAAACTCTGATAAATGCATTGATAATTTCTATCCAAAACAGATATTATCTGACAGGGGTATGCCCCTCTTTATGTTGTAATTTTGATAATGTATCTAAATAGGACATGATCTCACTGGGGTATGCCCCTTTTAAGCTATAATTATAAAAGACATTTGTCCTGGGCTAGACTGGAGGTTTTCTTCTCCGTTCTTTCCTACCAGTGCCCGTTTGAACAGAGTCAAGCTGACGTAAGTTATTTATTTGAATCAATAAAATCAATCAAGGCCTCGGCCATTTACCGATCCAAAAAAACAAAAATTATAATTAATCTAGGCTTCGGTTGATTACCCATCATATGAAAATTTAATATTTATACAACTCACTACATATTATGATTTTTAAATTTTATCATTTTATATATTAATATTTAATTCTCATATTTTAATATTAATATATTATGAAATATTATACTATGATTATAATAAATTATAACTTTATCATTATATTATTATTTATTTATTATTTATCGATTCAATTATATTTTAAATATAGAGTCTTATTTTCAAGGGGATATTACAGTCCTCCCCTCAAATTTTGCTTGTCCTCAAGAAAACATCATTTATATATAACTTTTCTTGTAGAACCATCATACAAAGCATATAATTGGATGCAAGTACGCACAAAGGATTTATGGAGTATGCATGAAAACACTAAGCATACATGAAGCAAACACATGAATGCATAAAAACACAATGTAAACACATAATACATGCATTCTTGATTAATGCCTTACAATTTACTGGAGTCAAGAAAATGATTACAAAATTTACTTCTTCAATAGAATTCTACACCCACAAGTGATCATTAGTACATATGTGTACATATAAGTTTTAAAGAAAATGTGAGACATGATAAATTACTCCAAGTTAATCCCATACTAAGTCCAAGGGTAGAACTTTGGCCCCCTTGGCCTTGGTGATGGTGTTTATGCATCCACACGAAATGGCCTACTTAGTGGGATGCTTGTTTTCTTTTGCTCTTATTATCATTCTTTGTCAAGAAGAACACTTAGAATGTAAACAAATTGCTTAGCCACCAAACCCAACAATTTCCCTCAAGGCTATATAGGTCCAAGCCCTTAAACCTTTCTTGGACATCTCTAACGAGCTCAGGCGCTGATCCTATCCTTTCTTGGAATAACCGATTGGTTGTATTTACACTAGCCTCTCCCTGAACACACCTTTTTTCTCTCTCCTGAGGCTACCCTTATAGATAAGTTAGTAATAAACTATATGTGAATTGAAAAGTGTGCAGGATAAAATTGTAAATTTGTACTTAGACGATTTCTTTTGAAATTTTGGATATAATTGTATAAATTTGGATAATTTTCAAAAAATGAAATTTTTGTTAAATTTGGTCTTTTGGAAGATCTTAATTTTTTTTTTTTGGTGAAAAAAATTAATTTTTGTGATGGTGAAGTCAAATTGCAAAATCGATTTTTAGGCTCTAGAGAAATAATTTTGTGTTAAAGTGCTAAAATTGCTTAGCAAAATCGATTTGAATTAAAATTGCAAAATTTGGCTTTAAATGGATTAAATTGCCTTGAAAACCTTTTAGCCTTTAATGAAATTAATAATTTAATATTGAAAAATGGCTTTTGGCTAGCCAAAATCCAATTTTAATGACGTATTAATTACTAAATCCTCATTAAATGAAAATATTTAACACCCCCAAGGCGTTATTTAATTTCTTTTTGCAATTTTGGTCTAATTAGTAATTGAAAAAAGTAAATTTTCATCATGACAAAGTTAATTATGGTTAAGCATTAACTGTTGGGCCAGATTTGGAATTAATTATTGTTTTTTCTTCTCTCCTAGGTCCAAGTTGGCTAGCTAGGGGAAGTTTGTGAAGTTGGGTATAAGAGGAGGCCTCTCTCCCATTTCCTCCTCACTTCTCACTTCTCCTTCTCGAGGTGTTGGCAATTTTGCAAGAGTAGATTTGCACTCTTCTAGCTTGGCAAATTTTGTGGGAGCCGAAATTGTGGACGATAAAATTCTGATTTTTGCAAGGGGCTGCGATTTTTTCCCTAGGTTGGGCGATTTTATTTGAAGGTGAATTACATGGTAAAATTTCTAATTTGCAAGTGGATTTGAAGTTCTTGAGGTCTAGTCCTAATTCTGAAAAGTCGCTATACAATTATTGGTTAAGGTGAATTTTAATCATTTAGAGTTGAAAGGGGTCCTTAAGCTAACATCCTTCTTTCGTTCTAGTCTACGGATTGCTTCCCTTGGTTCTACTTGCCTTCTGGTCCACCACTCTACCATCCCGTAATAGGGCAAGGAGTATGGAGGACGTTAGTGCAAGTAAGAATCCCAAGGGGACAAACACTAAGAAAGACAAAGAGGATATGACGCCCAAAACACCCTTCTCGAAAATGAGGCAAATAACCGACACCATTATCGGTAGTGGACATAATACGGATGAGGAGCAAACTAAAGGAAGGACAATCCCCCTTGACAAAGAGGATATCAATGAGACAGATTTTGGATAGAGGTTGGATGAGTTAGGAAAGGTTGCTATCAAAAAAAGGCATTTGGGCACCCTTTCCTCTCTCAATGTTTTACTGGATTTGCGAAGGAATATGAGAAGGACCATGAAAGGATACTACAAGCAGCAAGCGGCGTGGTGAAGTCAACGGAACTCAGGGCAAAGCACACACCTTGTCCTCCCATGGAAGAAATTAATGGAAGGCTAGCTAAGCTCATTGCCTTAGCTAAGAAAATGAAAAAAAAGGGAAGATTTATATTAGGAGATCATTTGATGTAAGCCCAAGTGGCAATTTCTCTTTCTTCTAGAATAGGACAAGTGTCTATTTCTGATTGGCCACCATTTTGGTGTCTTCTCATTGGTTGCCACTCTTTGCACTTCTATCATTGGTCTATTGACGAGGTGGCATCTTCTCATTGGCCAATGGGGTGGCAACCCTAATTAGAGTTTTTGAGATCCAATCTGGATCATTGATCTTATTTTGATCTCCATCATCCGTTGTATTTTTGGCCCCTATATAAGGCCATTTGCTCTCATTTGTAAAGAGTTGGAGAAATTGTTGCTAAGATAATACCAAAATCACTCTATTTTTCATTGTTGTGACTTGCATGGTGATTAAGAACATTGGGTGTTATTGCATGTTTTCTACTTCCACATAGTTAGATTTCATTTCAAGTTGTTTAAGCAAGATTAAAATAGATGGACAGCTGTATGGTAGCATTGGTAGATATTTGATAGGGATCAATACTAGACCACTAGCATCCTAGCGGCTAGTTAGGACACCTTGTGTGGTAAACTAGTTCATTTTCCTTTGAATCATTGCATCTATGGAGGTGGGGCCACTGGTTAGCCTTCATTAGATTCAATCCCCGTCCATTTGCTAACCTTACATTCATAGGAGTAGGAGTAGAATAGTGAGTAGCTGGATAGTCGAAGTTTAGAGAAGTAAGTCAAGTATCAGAACACATTCATTCACCTTTCACATCAACATCATCATTGGCAGACACATCCTCCATCATCACCACCATCAACATTATCTGTCACCCGCATATTTCACAAACCCATCGTCATCTCCATCATTCCACCAAAATCCAAGTCATCCTTGAAAGAATAGTGTAAGGCCGACTACGTGATTACCAGCGAAACACATCAATAAAACTGAGTATCCACAAGTGTAAGGAACATTGGAGTTATTCTCATATCCCATGAGCAATAACTTTTCAAGAGAGGAATTGTATGTTTGATACTCCGTATCGGATATCCAATTACTAATATGTTATGTAAGTGATACAAAACTCGCTTCAACATTATCTGGCGCTAGAAGGAGGGCTGAATGATATTCATTCTTGGATCAACTTGGAAATTCAGAGCATGACGAGGGATGAGCTTTCAAAGTTTAGCCTTCATTAGATTCAATCACAGTCCATTTGCTCACCTTCCATTCATAGGAGTAGGAGTAGAATAGCGAGTAGATAGGTAGTCGAAGTTTGGAGAAGGAAGTTAGAGAAGTAAGTCAAGTATCAGAACACACCCATTCACCCTCCACCACCATCGCTTTCCCATCAACATCATCATTGGCAGACACATCCTCCATCATCACCACCATCAACATATCTACCACCCACATATTTCACAAACCCATCACCATCACCATCATTCCACTAAAGTCCAAGTCAACCTTGAATGAATAGCGTAAGGCCACCTACGTGATTACCAGCAAATCACATCGATAAAATTGAGCGAGTATCCACAAGTGTAAGGAACATTGGAGTTGTTCTCATATCTTATGAGTGATAACTTTTCAAGAAAGGAATTGTATGTTTGAAACTCCTTATCGGATATTCAATTAATAATATGTTATGTAAGTGATACAAAACTCGCATCAACAAAAAGGTCATGCTATCTTCATCATAACTTTGGCCTAGAAAGAATAGGTCGCTTTGACACCAAACTCAACGGTCTCCCTCAAGGTTTTGTGAATCCAAGCCCTTAAGCCTTGTTGTGAGGTTTTCACACCATCACCCCAAAATTTTGGGGACCCCCCTTTTTTTTATCGCCTCGGCAAATTTTTTAATTGTCCAACAATTTTGAGAATTTTGAGCCTTGGACACTTTCAGGCCAGTGGGCAGAGGGTTAGATTTATTTTCACCCGGTTTCAACTTGATTTTCCAGAGCCACCAATTTCATCCTTAGGCCGAACAAATTTTAAAAGAGCAACACTTGGCAGGATAAAATTGTAAATTTTGTACTTAGACATTTTCTTTTGAAAATTTGGATATAATTGTATAAAATTGGATAATTTTCAAAAAATGAAATTTTTGCTAAATTTGGTCTTTTGGAAAAAAAAAAAATTTGGTGAAGAAAATTAATTTTTGTGATGGTGAAATAAAATTGCAAAATCGATTTTTGGCTCTAGAAGAAATTTTATTTTATTTTTGTCAAAAAAAATTTATTGGCATAGCTAAATCGATTTGGAGAGAAATTGCAAAAAATTGGTTTTAATAGATTAAAATTGCCTTGAAAACTTTTTGCCTTTAATGAAATTGGTAATTTAATATTGAAAAAATGGCTTTTGGTTTGCCAAAATCCAAATTTAATGACGTATTAATTACTAACCCCCCATTAAATGGAAATATTTAACACCCTCAAGGCATTATTTAATTTCTTTTTGCAATTTAGAACTAATTGGCAATTTAGAAAGTTAATTTTCAACATGGAAAAATTAATTTTGGTTAAGTATTTAATTTTGGGCCATAATTTTGCATTAATTATTTGTTTTTCTTTCTCCCAGGGTCCAAGAAGAAAGTTGGGTATAAGAGGAGGCCTCTCTCCCATTTCTTCCTCACTTCTCTCTTCTCCTTCTCAAGGTGTTGGTGATTTTGCAAGAGCAGATCTGCACTCTTCTTGCTTGGCGAAATTTGTGGGGGCCAAAATTTGTGGGAGCCAAAATTTGTGGGAGCCGAATCTTGCTTGGCGAATTTTGTGGAGGGCGAAATTTATGGAAGACGAAATTTGTGGGAGCTGAATTTTGTGGGAGCCGAAATTTATGGAAGCCGAATTTTGTGGGAGCCTAAATTTGTGGAAGATAAAATTTTGATTTTTGTAAAAGGCTGCGATTTTGCCCTAGGTTGGGTAATTTTATTTGGATGTGAATTGCATGATAAATTTCTGATTTGCAAGGGATTTGAAATTCTTGAAGTCATATCCTAAGTTCCGAAAAGTCGCTGTAAGATTATTAGTTAAGGTGAATTTTCATCATCTAGAGTTGCAAGGGGTCCTTAAGCTGACATCCATCTTTCGCTCTAGTCTAAAGATTGCTCCTCTTGGTTCTTCTTGCCTTCTGGTCCACCACTCTACCATCCCGTAATAGGGCGATGAGCATGGAGGATGGTAGTGCAAGTAAGAATCCCAAGCGGGCAAACACTGAGAAAGACAAAAAGGATATGATGCCCAAAACACCCTTCTTCTTGAAGATGAGGCGAATAACCGATACCAATGGTGGTACAATAAAAGGATATACAAAAGGCAGTTGCACATCACAGCCCAAGCATCAACACTTCTATTTCAACCATGATGAGCAACGTTGGGGTGGCACTTGATTTTGAGGATATCAGAGAGGAGGATGTCAACGAGACAGATTTTGGATTGAGGTTGGGTGAGTTAGGAAAGGTTGCTATCAAGAAGAAGCATTTGGGCACCCTTTTCTCTCTCAATACTTTTATTGGATTTGAGAAAGAATATGAGAAGGATCACGAAAGGATACTACAAGTAGCAAGTGGCATGGTGAAGTCAGCGGAACTCAGGGCAAAGCACACACCTTGTCCTCCTATGGAAGAAGTTAACGAAAGGCTAGCTAAGTTCATTGCCTTAGCTAAGAAGATGAAAGAAAAGGGAAGATTTATATTAGAATATCATTTGATGTAAGCCCAAGTGGCAATTTCTCTTTCTTCTAGAATAGGACAAGTCTCTATTTTTGATTGGCCACCATTTTGGTGCCTTCTCATTGGTTGCCACTTTTTGCACTTTTTTCATTGATCCATTGATGAGGTAGTGGCTTCTCATTGGCCGATGGGGTGGCAACCCTAATTAGGGTTTTGAGGATCCAATCTAGATCGTTGATCTTGTTTTGATCTCCACCGCCCGTTGTATTTCTGGCCCCTATAAAAGGCCATTTGCTCTCATTTGTAAAGGGGGTCGAAGAAATTGTTGCGAAGATAATACCAAAATTGCTCTCTTTTTCATTGTTGCGATTTGCATGTTGATTAAGAACATTGGGTGTTATTGCATGTTTTCTACTTCCACTTAGTTAGATTTTCTTTCAAGTTGTTTAAGTGAAGTTAAAGTAGATAGATAGTTGTATGGTAGCATTGGTAAATGTTTGATAGGGATCAATACTAGGCCACTAGAATCCTAGCGGTTGGTTGGGAAGCTTTGTGTGGTAAACTAGTTTATTATTCTTTCGAATCATTGCACTTGTGGAAGTGAGGCCGTTGGTCAGCTCTCATTAGGTTCGATCCCCGTCTATTTGCTAACCTTCCATTCATAGGAGTAGGAGTAGAATAGTAAGTAGCTGGGTAGTCAAAGCTTAGAGAAGCAAGTTAGAGGAGTAAGTTAAGCATTAGAGCACATCCATTCACCTCCCATAACCATCGCTTTCCAATCAACATCATCCCTGGCAGACGCATCCTTCATCACCACCACCATCAACATCATCTGCCACTCGCATATTTCACAAACCCATCATCATCTCCATCATTCCACCAAAGTCCAAGTCATCCTTGAATGAATAGCGTAAGGCCCCCTATGTGATTACCAGCAAATCACATCGATAAAACTGAGCGAGTATCCAACGGTGTAAGGAACATTGGAGCTATTGCTTATGTCTTCATGAGTAATAACTTTTCAAGAGAGGAGTTGCATGTTTGATATCCCATATTGAATATTCAAATCCTAATATGTTATGTAAGTGATACAAAACTCACATCAACAAGCCTTTCTTGGACGTGTCCTCAAGGTGCTGGGGGACACTGACCCTTACCTTATTTTGAGACAACCTGTTGGCTGAATTTATACAGGCCCTTCTAATACTGCATCCCTACTCATCTCTTCTTACTTAGAAATACAATTGGTTTGAGCATGGGTGTTAATTGAAATAAATTCATTCTGATAGTCCACTTATTATAAAAGATAATATGATGCATACCTACCTCAGAGATACATGAAATTACTTTCTATGAACAGAAAGCCTTCTCTTCCAAGTTGGTGATGATGATTGTATGCTATATCTGACTCCATTAATTGCAGATTAATGAAATTGATCTTATTTATTTATATCTTCCAATGTCGCTATGTGGATTGTACTGTCGGGTTTCCTCCCAATGATATTCTCTGTATGATTGGTACATAAATTATGGTAATTCTTTCCTTTTTTGCTCATGTTCAATGATAGTCCCTTGAGATATTGTTATATTTAATTTATAGCTTGTAGCGATGTATTTTCTCCTGTACTTATCGTTCTCATGTTCCCACTTAATTCTTCCTTCATTATATCAAAGTTATATACTTTCCTTTTTATTTGATTCCATTTCAATTAATAGACAGCTTTTTTGTGTGTGGATTGTCACCTTGATATATATACAATTAATGAATATTTGAATTTAATATATATTATCAATATGGAATTTGCAATAATTGGTCTTGCTATGGGAAGGAAGGGGGTGCAAGGAGGGAAGATGGTGAAGGATTCCCATTAGATACGGCACCTCATAAAGATGATCAAGGACCATCAGTTAAGGATGATATGAGGCCAAGGAGGACAAGGTCCTACCTTGGGCCTAGAGCTGAGGGTCAAGGACATCTTATTGCAGCTCCCCTACTAGTCCCACATTGATCAATTGTTGAAGTGAGTCAATCATAAAAGGTGAGAGGTTGAGATGAGGAGATTAATGGCCTAAAGCCCTCACTAGGTACACCACCCCATAAGGACCATCAGCTAAGGACCACATGAGGCCACAGAGGGTAAGATCCTGCTATTGGGCCTAGGGTAGAGGACACTAGGGACACCTTAACATGTCTTCCAATACAACCCTTGTATGGTTGAGCTCCCATAAAATCATTAAGATTAGTTGTGCAAACTCATATGTATATTTTCCTAGCCCTGGAATTGGATGTATTTCATGAATTATATCCACACCATGATCTGATCTGAATGTAGGATCCAAAAAAGGTCTATCTCATCTTTTTTTTGAGAGAGAAAGGGTTATATCTCTAACTATGCGTTGCTATTTGTTTCACTTGAATTTGTGAATTTAGGGCAGAGTATAAGGTGGTCCAAGAAGGGGACATTACATACATCAATTACTATAAATCTAGTTTCTACCTTGTTATCATTTCCCAACTCAGTCCTATCTAAATTAGAGCTTGAGTTTAAGGACATCATTAGAAATATAAGAGAACAAATAACTTGTTAGCCAATAAGCTAAATATGTGGAACATGTCGACAGAATACCATGATGTTTCACTTGGAAGTTGGAAATGGCGGTTGGCGGAAATTGCATTTGCCAATTTCACATTGACAAAGATTTGTAATTCTATTTAATTAAAAAATAGAAATGTCGAATAGTGTAACTGTGTAGAGTGATACTACCATTGTCGTAAGCAAAACCCACAATATTGCCTGCATCATTTCAGGTGCAATCTGGTGTAGTGGAGAAAATAGAATATACCTATAAATAGTTCAGCTGACATTTATGACTGTCAGGCATTGTAAATGTCGGCTTCCACATTGCCATCCTAACATAGGATTTAAGAATTATAAGTTCGAAAAAAGTGCAGCACGTTTACTAGCTGCCATATGGAGACACAAGAGCTGCTGTAAAAGAATTCATCCCATTTACGAAATAAAATAGAGTATAACAAGTGATTACATCGTAATATATTAAGCAGAGATTACAATTCTGCATTTCAAGCTTTCATTCAATGTGTAAAATAAAATTAAGGTACACTTTCGTTCTGTGTCATTTTCCAGTAAAAATCAGCTGCAAATTTTTATCATTTGGTTTGTTACTAGTTTTTTTATCAGTGATGCAATCTGCCCATTTAAAGCCTGCAACTATATTCACATTGGGCATCCTCCATTAGGGTCATTCTGTCAAAGAAATATTTTGTGCAGTAAAGCAGAAACCTCAAGCCCTGTGATTGATATAAACAATCCTTATAATTACAGATATTGTGAAAGAATTTCATTGATTATTGTTGTGAGGTTTTCACATCATCGCCCCCAAACTTTTGGGGACCCCTTTTTCAGGCAAGCCTTGGCAATTTTTCCAGATTTTTTTTGAAATTTTTCAGTTGCCTTAGCAAATTCTTCAGAGTTGTCCATAGGTTTTCAATTTGAAAATTTTACACCTTAGATGCCTTCGGGCCAGGGAGGATGTGATTTGATTTATTTTTTACACCCAGTGCGAAACTTGATTTTTCAAAACGTGTAATTTTGTCCTTAGGCCAAATAATATTCAAAAAACTACATTTTTTCTATGGTTAAAACGATATCTAGTAGGATAAAATTGTAAATTTTTGGACTTTGATGATTTTTTGAAAATTTGAAATAATTGTATAAGCTTGAATATTTTCAAAATGAATTTTTTAGATTTAGCGGTTTTGGAAAATCTTGAATTTTTTGGTGAAAACTGAAATTTTTTATAGTGAAATTGAAATTGGAGTTTGAATTTTGACTACTAGGAAAAGGCTTTATTTTGTTAAAGATAAAAATAAAAATTTGAAATTGTAGTTGCAAAATCAAAATTGAATTAAATTGCAAAATTGCATTAATTGGGTGGAAATTTTGCCTAGAGGATTTTTTTTAATATATTAAAATATTAAAAGAAATTTGTAATTTAGAATTGAAAATTGATTTTAGCTTGCTAGATTCAATTTTAATGATATTTTAATTGCCAAAACATTATTTAATAAAAATTTTGACATCTCCTAGGCTTACCTTGTTTCTATTTTGCAATTTTTTATCAGAACTAGCAATTAAATGGGCCAATTTCACTATAAGGCTAAGTAATTTTTATGTTGCATTTAAATTTGAGCCATTAATTAAGGGGCTAATTTAATTTTGTTTATCCTCTAGGCAAGTTGGCCCACTTGGAGAGGCAAAAAGTTTGGTATAAGAGGGGACTTTCCCTCTTCTTATTTTCTCATTCTTTTTTCCTCCTCCTCCTTGGATGTGTGATTTTCTTCAAAAGAAGGCGAATTTCAACTTGGGCGATTTTTGGACCAGATTTTTCCTTTTTTTGGCAGCATTTTTCTCCTTCTTGCTTGGGCTAATTTCTGCCCTAGGGCTATTTTGGAGCAGATTTCATTTTTTTCCAACTTGGGCAATTTTTTTTGAAGTCTGATTTCTCCATCTTTGGCTGTGATTTTCTCCTTCCAGAATTTGGCGATTTTATTTGGTGAAGAGGACAATGTGATTTAAGGTCTGATTTCTAGCAAGTGTGGACGATTTCAAGGAAGTCAAAATTTTGATATTTGCTAGGGCATCATTATTTGGGAGGAGAATTGAAATTTTTAAGATTTGATCCGAACTCGAGGAGGGCTCGATTATTGGTAAAGGCAGATTTAAGGTAAAATTCTATTCATTTTTAGAGGTGACGATTGGTTCTAAAAGTGGATTCTATTCCTTGTTCTTGCTTGGTTCGTTTCCCTTATATTTTTCTTACACTCATCATCCACCACTTCATCATTTCCATTGATAGGCTGAAGTTGAGAGATATAAGTGTAGATTTCATGATAGGGCATATGGAGAGGCAGAAATAAGCTAAACCAGCCTAAGATTGAAGTTGGGAGATATAAGTGTAGTCCATCCTAAGATAAGAAGGGTCAGAAATAAGTGGTAGTACCATCCCTAGGAAAAAAGTTTTGAGATTGATAAGTGTAGAGATAAGACTTGGAGAGGCAGAAATAAGCTAGATTCCATCAATAGAAAGAAGGTTGGAGATTGATAAGTGTAGTCCATATCATTTAGAACAAAAGGGCAGAAATAAGCATTTAGAATGGTAGATGTTAGTGCAAGCAAGAACCCAAAGGGAACAAATACCAAAAAAGACAAGGAAGACATGATGCCTAAGACCACCTTCTTCTTGAAAGTAAGGCAAATAAGTGATACCAATATTGACAAAGTGAACATGATACAGTTGAAGGACGGATTGAAAGGAGGACAATCCCCCATGGCAAAGAAGATCTACTAGAGCGGAATTGTACATATAGCGGCTTTCCCTCCTACCTTGCCTTGTCCAGAATTGGTGATGGAGTGTGCATCCCAATTTGATATTGTTACCAAGTCCATCATTTTTAATGAAGGGAAGAGAGTGTTAGCCAACATCGGCAAACAAGTGGTCGAAGAAGTATTTAATATTCCCCAGTATAAAAGCATGAGAGTGGTAATGATGGATCAGACAACCAAGTTATTTCACGATAATCAAGAGTCCTACTTCATTCATCTAAAGCAGAATTGGTTGCACGAAGGCAAGAAAGGAGTTTTCAGGTCATCAAAGCTCACCAAGTTAGATTTCAAATCAGAATATGGCGATCTTATTGTGCTTCTCAACCGAATCATAGGCGTGGCTCAAGGTATGCAATTCGACAACTAGATGCACTTATTTATTGATGAAATTGAAAATGGAAAGAGAAAATTTGATTGAGCTAGAATTATAAGTGAAAATCTAGAGTTGCAACTTAGGACAGTGCAAAATCAAAAACAATTTTATATGGGGTCCTATCTTTTCTATTTGATTGCGAGACTATATGAAAATCTTGGACTTAAGGCCTTAAGAGTGACTGGCAATGGACCGGGGAAATATTTGGTGCATGAGTGTTATTCACAACTTCATTTGCACAACACCAAAGATTATAAGATGTTGAAAGAGAAGTCCTAGTTAACCGAAGAGTCCTACTGAGTGGTGAGAATGAACTTGAGCAAAGGAGGAGTTTGTTTGGCACAAGGTGCAGATGTGAAGATAAGTGTTGTGATGTGATCATTAATGGTGGAATTACTAACAATCTAGTGTCAGAAACGATGGTCACCAAGTTGAAGCTGAAGAGGCAGAAACACCCGTGTCCATACCGTATTGCTTGGGTGCAAGATGACCACAAGGTCATAGTCAATGAGCAATGCTCAGTGAAGTTCAAAATTGGAAGCTACCAGGATGAGGTATTATGTGATATCATACCTAGGGACATATTTCATATATTGTTGGGTAGGTCGTGGCAGTTTGACAGGCGTGTTGTATATGATGGGCGAGTAAATACCTACACTCTAACTAAGGATGGAGTGAAACATAAGTTGAAGTCGTTGAAGGATAAAGAAGAAAAGGTATGTAGTGTTGCTAGAATATGTTTTGTTGATGGAAAAGAGTTTCTTAAAGGTATGGAACATGAGCATATGTGTTTTGCTATAATTCCTAAAGATAGTAAAGAAGTAGAGGAAGTACCTACAGAAGTTGCAGATATGTTGGAAGAGTTTGTTGATATTGTATTAGATAATTTACCTAATGGATTGCCCCCAATGAGGAAGATCAGTCACCAGATGGATTTGGTTCCAAGAGCTAGTTTGCCAGACAAAGCAGCGCACAGAATGACACCAGTAGAAAGTGAAGAGTTGAACAGGCAAGTTCATGAGTTGTTGCAAAAAGGGTTGATTTGAGAGAGTCTGAGTCCATGTGCTATACTAGCAATATTAGCACCAAAGAAGAATGGAGAATGGAGAATGTACACAAGTTTTCACGCTATCAACAAGATCACAATAAAGTATAGATTTTCATTGCCAAGGATGGATGATATTATGGACTATTTGAGTGGAGCTAAGTATTTCACAAAGATTGATCTGAAGAGTGAGCACTATTAGATTCGTATCAGAGAAGGTGATGAGTGGAAAACTGCTTTCAAGACAATGGAAGGACTATATGAGTGGTTACTCATGCCTTTTGGGCTAACCAATGCACCAAGCACTTTCATGAGGTTCATGAATGAGGTACTGAAGGAGTTTCTGGGTAAGTTTGTCATTGTTTACCTAAATGATATATTGATCTTTAGTAAGACATTAGAGGAGCATTTGATTCATATTCACAAGGTGTTCGATAAGTTGAGGGAAGAAAAGTTGCTAATAAACCTGAAGAAGTGCAATCTTGTAAAGAAAGAGTTTGTGTACCTAGGATTTGTAATCTCAGGAGAAGGCTTGAAAATGGACCCAGCGAAAGTGAAGGCTATCCTTGAATGGCCTACTCCAAGAAGTGCGACAGAGGTAAGATCTTTTCATGGACTGGTTACATTTTACAAAAAGTTCATAAAGTTTTAGCAGTATTTGTGGACCCTTCACTGAAACAATGAGAGGGGATAGGAAAGAGTTTAAATGGACTTTAGGAGCAGATAAGAGTTTTAATCTGTTAAAACAAAAAGTTACTGAGCAACCTGTTTTAGCACTTCCTGATTTTAACAAGGTATTTCAAGTAGACTGTGATGCTAGTGGTACTGCAATAGGAGCTGTTTTGAGCTAGGAAGGTAGACCTGTTGCTTATTTCATTGAGAAGTTGAATGATGCAAAAAGAAAATATTCTATTTATGATCAAGAATTTTATGCTATAGCTCAAGCATTGAAGAAATGGAGACACTATCTTCTTCCTAAGGAGTTTTTTTTGTATATTGATCATCAAGCTTTACAATATTTGAACAGTTAGGGAAAATTGAACCAAAGGCATTTAAAGAGGGACAAGTTTTTGCAGAGTTATACATTTGTTTTGAAACACAGGAGTAGGAAGTCTAACAAAGTTTCAGATGCTCTTAGTAGAAAACAACTTTTGCTGATAGAAATGCAGATAGAGGTGGTTGGGTTCAAGGAACTCAGTACATTATGTATATGAGAAATATGTTAGCAAGTAATACTAATCTATTCAAAAACAAAAGCATTAACTAGCATAAAAACCATAACATATATGAGAGACAAAGTGAAACCCTCAAATGAGAATATGGGCCATAGAATGGCTCTCCCAATGAGGATGGTCACTTGATTTAGGGATGAGTCTATTTGCTTAGATTTGGTATGTATGCTCAAAGTTCTCAAAACTAGCTTCAATGGAGATGGAAAATGGCAAATTGATAGCTTTGTGAGCTCTAAATTTGGCATCATAAGGGTATGGTTAAAGGCTTTGGTTTCTCAAAACTAGGATTATAACTTTAACTCAAGGATTGTGATGAAATGACTTGGGAGGGGATTCAATTTATAGGCTAAGGGCTTGAGAGATGGAGGGCTAAGATGGAAGGAAAGGAGAAAGCTTATGGAGGGCTTAGATTGCATGAGAGGAGAGCACATGGATTGTGCTTCCTTACAGCCAATTAGGGAGTGACACATGTCACAAGGTGAGTGGACAAAGGAAAGGGCAAGAATGAGTCAACAAAAGAGGCTCAAGGGATAATATCTTCATAAAAACCCTTCATTATGGCTTGTAAGAGCAATGAATGGGCTTGTAAGAGTCTTTATGGCCTTTGTAAGAGCATTCAAAGCTTAGTGGTTGGGATATTTTGGAGGGAGTTGAGATTGTTGACTTTGCTTGGCTTAGGAAAGTCTTAAGCTTACTTAGGGAATATGACAAGGTTAGGGGGGGGATTAGAGGTGATTTAGGATTAGACTAAGCTTGTTAGAGATTTGCAAGTGGATGGCATTCATGAGGGTGGGTGAGTTAGTGGCTAAGCTTGGTTAGTATGGGTGGATGGGCTAAAAAGGGGGTTTAGGATAGTTTAAGGGTTATTAGATTTGAGGGCTTTATTTATCAAATAGATTTATTTAATAAAATGAGGATTTTGGAATTAGATAGAAGAATAGGATTAATTGATAAATAATAGGTTATTTGATTTATCAATTAGGACTATAGATGATTAATTAAATTAATCAACTAGGGGATGGCAAAGGATTAATTAAATAGGAATTTAATTAATGATGCCTTTAGAAATAACTAAATAGGATTACCAAAGCGGTGTAATCAAACTTAGGTGTCTACACATTGTATCCAAATGATCCTGATTTTGGTGAAGCATGGAAGGCTTATACAGAACCTGTTACACTTGACAGGACAAAGTGGTTGGATTTCATGATCCAGGATAATATGTTGTTCAAAGGAAGCCAATTGTGCATTCTCAGAAGTTCAATGAGAGAGAATCTTGTCAAGGAGAAGCATAGTGGAGGATTGGTTGGACATTTTGGCAGAGATAAAACCATAGCTTTGGTTGCTGAAAATTACTACTGGCCACAGTTGCAGCAAGATGTGATAAAGTTTGTACAAATTTGCAGAGTATGTTAGATGGCGAAAGGGGTGAAGCAGAATACAGGGTTGTATCAACCATTACCTATACAGAGAAGCCATGAGAGGATATCAGCATGGGTTTTGTTCTTGGATTACCGAGAACACAGCATGAGCATGATTCTATTTTTATGTTGGTTGACAGTTTTTCAAAGATGGCACATTATATTCCTTGCAAGAAGACTAGTGATGTTGTTCATGTAGCAGAGTTTTTTTTTAGAGAAGTGGTGAGATTACATGGTCTGCCAAAGAGTATAGTTTCAAATCGAGATACCAAATTTGTTGGGTATTTCTGGCGTACATTGTGGAAGAAGTTGAAAATAGATTTGAAATTCAGTTCATCACATCATCCACAGACTGATGGACAGATAGAAGTTGTGAATCGCAATTTGGGAAATTTGTTGAGATGCTTGGTTGGAGATGAACCAAAAGGATGGGATATGATTTTACCTCCAGTGGAATTTGCTTATAATAATTCTGT
This sequence comes from Cupressus sempervirens, assembly GCA_028749045.1. Lineage (NCBI taxonomy): Eukaryota > Viridiplantae > Streptophyta > Pinopsida > Cupressales > Cupressaceae > Cupressus > Cupressus sempervirens. The sequence goes on from CM053787.1 coordinate 48,602,797, forward strand.
CAATAGGAGTACTAGTAAATCACCTTTCCAAATTGTATATGGGAATAGTCCCAGAAGTGCTTCTAAACTGAGGCAGTTAGATAAAGGAGAGATAAGTAGCGCTGAAGCAGAAGATTTTGCTAAGCATTTGAAGAACATCCATGAGGAGGTGAGGAAGCACATCATAAAGATGAATACACAGTATAAGGCTAAGGCAGTTGTGAAATGGAGATATAAGGAATTTCAGATTGGAGATGAAGTCATGGTTCATTTGAGAAAGGAGTTTTTTACAGTGCGTACATATAATAAGTTGAAGATGAAGAAGTTTGGACCGTGCAAGATAGTGAAGAGGCACGATTCTAGCAATGTGTATGAAGTGGAGTTGCCTACTGAATTGAATATTTCACCAATATTCAATATTTCATAATTGACAGAGTATTATAAAGGAGGTGATGGCGATGAAGTTGCAGCAGCACAATGGAGAATTCCAAAAGCTAGTTCGGCTACAAAGAAAATTGAGGAGATATTGTACAATCATGTTGGAAAAAGTACCAAAGCAGAACTTATGAGGAATATTTGGTCAAATGGCAAGGGAGACTAGTTGAGGATTCATCATGGCTAGCAAAGGAGAAGGTTAACCGTCTTGGTTTTCCTCTGAACACCTAAGATGTGACGGGGTCACTTCTCAAATTACCCCGAGTGTCTAATGCAGAAGCATCCTGGGTGCAAGGGCAATCTTGCATCACCCAAAAAAATATTTATTTTCAGTCTTTTCTATTTTAATAAGGACTAGTAGACAGGGTGGTTACTATTTATGGGAACTTACTATTTTGAGTAAGTTTGTCATAGGAGCTCAAACTGTTCTCATTTTCTACAGGAAGGTTCATTTAAGAGTTTTAAGCCTACCACAAAAATCTCATTTCTCAAGCATTACTATCAAAGAAGTTATTGTGGATTTTCAGTGGGAAAATTTGTAAAAAAATCTCTAGGCTCACGGTTGGAGGCCTTAGAATACCCTGATGAGATCCAAAAACTCGACAAAAGGGCACTAGCACGATTCCAAACCTGTAGATCATGAGCTGGCGTTTCCGAAAAGTGATTATAACAGCCAATCGAAGCAACGGTTCGTGAGTTACGGCCTTCGGAAGTTGGGCTACCGAAATTTCTAGAATAATTTGTCAAAGATGTATTTGGCCGACTCCATGTGTATTGTTAGGGTCTTTCATCCCTAAGTATTAAGTTTGAGTATCTAGAACCTTCCTAGGCAGCATAAAACTACCTATTTAAGAAAGGCCCAAACATTGTCTAAGACAGCTCTGGGTGATAGTTCACAGCTTGTCTTGCAAATTATTGTACTAAAGGTGCCCATGTGAGTTAACATATTGTACTTATGAATTTTGTGATTCCGCATTTGCGGTGCAAATAAGAAGTCCATATTTTGTTCTCACATTTTCTGTTGTTTCTATGTTTTTATTATAAATTTATGTATTAAGGGGAGCTCCTTGCATCAACAAGGATGCATGGTTCATGTTTCACAAGGACAAGCCCCCTAAAAGGATGTTTCAAGGCCTTGACTTCACGAGTGACCCTACCTTGATCACTCATGGCTTTGGTGTTGATGCTATTGGGATGGTCCACCACCAACTTCGACTTCCTGAGGCCATGGAGAATTTGTAGGTTCCATTTGAAAAATTGAGTCATGCTAAGTTGTTTCTTTCCTAGCTCTTAATGTTCAAAGTTGTAAAAGTTGTTATTTTGATTATGGAAATTTTGGAGACAAAACTTGTTTGTGGTTTGATCATGGCCCTAATGAATTTCCTCAATTGTTGATCTTGCATGATAATTTTCTTGAGGTTGAGTTTGAGGTGACCAAATTTTTTTCAGAGTATAAGGATGAGTTTGCGAGATTGAGAACTATCACCCAAACCTTGTCACTTTCAAACATCCTAAGAAACCATGTTAGATCCAGTGTATTTATTAGATCGGTTAGTGTTGTCCCTTTAGAGTCTTGTACATAGTTAGGGTAGGTTTGTCTTGGATCGCTTGGTTTAGGAGAGTAGTTTAGTTTGCTTTTCGTTCTTTAAGTAGAGTTTGTCTTGGACCACTTGGTTCAAGAGAGTAGTTTAGTTTACTTTTTGTTCTTTAAAGTAGAGTTTGTTTTGGACCATTTGGCCCAAAAGGTAGAGTAGTTTCCCTTTCAGTTGGTTAGAGTAGTTTTCTTTCAATTGCTTAGTTTAGGTGTCGTGAGGGAGCTTGAGTTTAATTTTCATCAAGTCATTTGACTTGAGATCTTTTAGGTTCCCTTAGTTGGACAGCAGTTTTGGTTTTGGGGCTTTGCAAGAGCAAAGGAGGTCTATGTTATCACTCATGGGCGAGGTGTGTAGATTTTACATTTTTGGTGACAAAACGGAGTCCATCTTGTTCATTTCTTGAATGCATTTGACAAGGTTCAGAGATTAAAAGGGTGTGTGTAGTCATTACTCTATGGTTGGACTTGTACTAAATTTGGGTCAAACTCGATAGAGGTTCTTATCTTTGACATGGTTACAACATTCTACTCACACTTAATTGCTCTAAGTTCTTGATGTTTTGAAGTGAAGTTGGACATAGTAAAAATCATACACCTGCTTCAGTGCCACTATGGTCTTCCAAACCCTCCACGAGCTTCATTGCCTACAAGCCAAACAAAAGATTGAGAAAAAAGAGAATATCATGAGAAAAAAGAGAATATAGAATTTATGCAAAAGGAAAGGCAGTATCAAACTGAAAATAAAGATGAAATTTGGTTCAAAGGTGTGCAATTGTCTCTACTGGTGCTATAAAAGTAATCACTAAAGGTAGAACCGTGATTGAGGTGCCACAACAATAACTCCGTTGGGGCTATAGACAACTGACTGACAGCGGAGCTCTTTCCAGGTTGCTTTTGAAGTAAGGATACTATAATAGCTAAGTCTAGTAGATCTGAGAGATTATCAAGTTCTTGTCGAGCGAGGAATAAATCATTTGTACACACGAGTAACTTGTGGTCAGGGTGCCTAGGTTCAACTCGAGAGTTCCTTCCCTTGTTCAGCACTTGTCCTTAAGTAGATTTTCGGATAGGTCATCCTGAGATTCTTTGTTCTAAGTTACTTTATTCTTGAAATGTTCGAGAACATTTCTTTGGGTTAATGCTAGATGTTGTGAGGTTTTCACATCATCGCCCCAAAACTTTTGGAGACACCCTTTTTCGAGCAAGCCTTGGCAATTTTCGCGGATTTTTTTTGGAATTTTTTCGGTTGCCCTAGCAAATTTTTCAAAGTTGTCCAGAGGTTTTTGATTTGAAAATTTTACACCTTGAACGCCTTTGGGCTAGGGAGGATGTGATTTGATTTATTTTTTACACCCAATGCGAAACTTGATTTTCCGAAACGTGTAATTTTGTCCTTAGGCCAAATAGAATTCAAAAAACAACATTTTTTCGATGGTTAAAATGATATCTGGCAGAATAAAATTGAAAATTTTTGGACTTTGATGATTTTTTGAGAATTTGAAATAATTGTATAAGCTTGAGCATTTTCAAAATGATTTTTTTAGATTTAGCCATTTTGGAAAAGCTTGAATTTTTTGGTAAAAAATGAAATTTTTGATAGTGAAATTGAAATTGGAGTTCGAATTTTGACTGCTACGAAAAGGATTTATTTGAAATTTGAAATTGTACTTGCAAAATTAAAATTGAATTAAATTGCAAAATTGTATTAATTGGGTGGAAATTTTGCCTAGAGGATTTTTTTAATATTTTAAAATATTAAAAGAAATTGGTAATTTGGAATTAAAAATTGATTTCAGCTTGCTAGATTCGATTTTAATGATATTTTAATTGCCAAAATATTATTAAATGAAAATTTTAATATTTCCTAGGCTTACCTTGTTTCTATTTACAATTTTGATCAAAACTAGCAATTAAATAGGCCAATTTCACTATAAGGCTAAGTAATTTTAATGTTGCATTTAAATATGGGCCATTAATTAAGAGGTTAATTTAATTTTGTTTTTCCTCAAGGCGAGTCGGCCCAGTTGGAGAGGCAAAAAGTTTGGTATAAGAGGGCACTTCCCCTCCTCTTATTTTCTCATTCATTTTTCCTCCTCCTCCTTGGATGTGTGATTTTCTTCAAAGGAAGGGGAATTTCAGCTTGGCCGATTTTTGGACCAGATTTTTCCTTTTTTTGGCAGCATTTTTCTCCTTCTTGCTTGGGCGAATTTCTGCCCTAAGGCAATTTTTGGAGCAAATCTGATTTTTTTCAGCTTGGGCGATTTTTTTTGAAGTCTGATTTCTCCATCTTTGGCTGCGATTTTCTGCTTCCAGAATTTGGCGATTTTATTTGCTGAAGAGGACAATGTGATTTAAGGTCTGATTTTTGGCAAGTGTGGATGATTTCAAGGAAGTCGAAATCCTGATTTTTGCTAGGGCATCATTACTTGCAAAGAGGATTGAAATTTCTAAGATTTGATCCGAAATTGAGGAGGACTCAATTATTGGTAAAGGCAGATTTAAGGTAAAATTTTATTCATTTTTAGAGGTGAAGATTGGTTTTAAAGGTGGATTCTATTTATTGTTCTTGCTTGATTCATTTCTCTTATATTCTTCTTGCACTCATCATCCACCACTTCATCATTTCCATTGATAGGCTAAAGTTGGGAGATATAAGTGTAGATTTTATGATAGGACATTTGGAGAGGTAGAAATAAGCTAGACCACCCTAGGATTGAAGTTGAGAGATATAAGTGTAATCCACCCTAAGGTAACGAAGAGGCAGAAATAAGTGGTAGTCCCATCCATAGAAAAGAAGTTTGTGGAAATTGATAAGTGTAGAGATAGGATTTGGAGAGGCAGAAATAAGCTAGATTTCATCAATAGAAAGGTTGGAGATTGATAAGTGTAGTCCATATCATTTAGAACGAAGGGGCAAAAATAAGTGTTTAGGATGGTAGATGTTAGTGCAAGCAAGAACCCAAAGAGAACGAATACCAAAAAAGACAAGGAAGATATGATGTCTAAGACCACCTTCTTCTCAAAAATGAGGTGAATAAGTCATACCAATATTGGCACAATGAACATGATACAGTTAAAGGAAGCACAATCCCCCATGGCGAAGATCTACAAGAGCGGAATTGTACATGCGGCAAATTTCCCTCCTACCTTGCCTCGTCCAGAATTGGTGATGGAGTGTGCATCCCGGTTTGATATTGTTACCAAGTCCATCAATTTTTATTAAGGGAAGAGAGTGTTAGCCAACATCGACGGACAAATTGTCAAAGAAGTATTTAATATTCCCCAATATAAAAGCATGACAATGGTACTGATAGATCAAGCAACCAAGTTATTTCAGGATAATTACAAAGCTTACTTCATTCATCTAAAGCAGAATTGGTTGCACGAAGGCAAGAAGGGAGTTACCAGGTCATCAAAGCTCACCAAGTCAAATTTTAAATCGAAATATGGCAATCTTATTGTGCTTCTCAGCCAAGTCATGGGCATGGCTCAAGGTATGCAATTCGAAAATTGGATGTACTTCTTTATTGATGAAATTGAAAATGGAAAAAGACAAATTGATTGGGCTAGAATCATAAGTGAAAATTTAGAGTTGCAACTTAGAACAGTGCAAAATCAAAAATGATTCTATATGGGGTCCTATCTTTTCTATCTGATTGCGAGACTATATGAAAATCCTGGACTTAAGGCCTTAGGAGTGATTGGCAATGGGCTGGGGCAATATTTGGTGCATGAGTGCTATCCATAGCTTCATTTGCACAACACCAAAGATTATAAGATGTTTTATGACACCTTTGCCATGAAGACGGTAAGGATATTGCAAGGGACACTTGCTAGAAGGCTCTCATTGGAAGCGGAAGCAAAAGTTAAGAAGTGTGGGATTTGGTTCATCCAATTTCCACAATTCACATATATTAGAGTAGCAGGAAGTACAGTTTGTCCCAAGAGACTTCTAAGATACCCACCCGACAAGGTAGTTTTGATAGAGTTGGCTAGGCAACTTGAGCATTATGACAAAATGATGAAACTTAAAGGTGAGACAGGGATTAACTTCTCATTTGGAATAGGCAATGATACTTGCCCCAATCCTGTCGCTTTTGCAGCTACGGAGAAAGAATTAGAATGGTATCATCTAGGATGGTATAAAGCAAGACAAGGATTCGATCCTAATGGTCTTATCAAGGCATCTCATGAAAATACATTCAAGCACATTCCTACCATAGAAGATTTTTACGCTAATGCACAGGATGATTTTCATGTGAGAAAGCTAGCTTTCTCAAGGTTGTTAGTGGGTATGATGAGGGCAATCAAATGGAGAGGCCTTGATATTCCCAATCAACTAGAAGATGATGAAAATGTGCTAAGAGGAGATTATGATAGAGTGGATGGAACGGAGTTGAGTCCAGTGAATTGGGACGATCATCAAGATCCTTCCTTAGAGGCAGTTACAAGGACAGTTGATCTACACATTGAGTTGTGGTACAATGGGAAGTTAAGGCAATTACAAAGTCAGAAAGTATACCTTACTTATGAGAAGATGAAACTAGAGGAAGAAGGTCCAGCGGAATCAATCAGACAAAAAGGTGAAGGCAATAGCTAGCAACAAAGAGTAGTTAAGAGCAAGAAGAGAAATCTGGAGGTTGAGAAAAGTAAAGAACATCAGGAACCTCCAACAAAGAGACGGAGTGTAGCACCATCATGGGAGAGCATAATTGAGGCTAGAGGCCAAGAGAATAACACAAGTGGACAAGGGGCCGCAGTAGAGGTGAGCTCTAATTCGGAATCAAGTAGCTAGCAACATGATGAATTCAGCTGAGCTCAAGATGAAGCACACGCTTTGCCCTCCCATGAAGGAAGTCAACAATAGGCTAGCCAAGTTCATCGCTTTGCCTAAAAAGATGAAAGAAAAGGGTAGAGTTATATTAGAAGAAAATTTAGTGTAAGCCCAAGTGGCAATTTTTCCTTCTTCTTGGGTAGGATAGGTGTCTAATTCTAATTGGCTACCATTTTGGAGCCTTCTCATTGGTTGCCACTTTTCCTTTTTTTCATTGTTCAATTGATGAGGTGGCGTCTTCTCATTGGCCAATGTGGTGACAACCCTAATTAGAATTTTTAGGATCTAATCTCGATCATTGATTTTGCCTCTTAATCTCTACTGTCGGTTGTGATTTTGGCCTCTATATTAGACCATTTGCTCTCATTTGTAAAGGGTTGAAGAAAATTGTTGCTTAAGATAATACCAAAATTGCTTCTCTTTATCATTGTTGTGACTTGCATGGTGATTAAGAACATTTGGTGTTAATGCATGGTTTCTACTTCCAATAGTTAGGATTAAATTTCCTTGAATTCATTAAAGTAGGTTTTATTTCAAGAAAGTTGTTAAAGAATAGGAGTAGATGGATAGTTGCATGGTGATATTAGTGGATGTTTGATAGGGATCTATAAACTAGGCCACTAGCATCCTAGCAGCTGGTTAGGAAGCCTTGTGTGATAATCTAGTCTTTTTCCCTTGAATCATTGCATCTATGAAGGTAGAGCCGCTGGTAAGCTTTCATCAGATTCAATCCCCGTCCATTTGCTAATCTTTCCATTCATAGGAGTAGAGGTAAAGCAACAAGTAGTATAGTGGTTGGAGTTCAATCGAGAAGGAAGTTAGGAGAAGCATCATTAGCAGACACACCCCCCATCACCTGGTCTATATTCTTTAATATGAAACAACAACAAGAGAAGTAAAAAAAAGCCAAAAAGGAAATATGCATTACAAGTTTCGACAAAGACATATAATTAAGTTCACACAACGAGTGAATACAGATAGTAATAAAACTATGATTAAGTATGACAATGATTATGGCACAAATACCTTAGAAAGGGACAACATCCAGTAAGTCACATGTTAGAGAAGAAAAAAAGGGAAGTCTTTGGATGGTTGATTAAGAGGAACGATTTCAGTGATATAACTATACAGAGGATATGTTACAAAGATACGAGGGATATAACTAAAGTGACTATGATAACAAAATACTACTGTTGGGTTTATTTTGAAGCAGTTAGCAGTAATAAAATCTTCAGCAATCTACATGTAAGCAAAGAGTCATCGCACTAGAAGATCCTGATGGGCTCTGGGCTAACACAAAGCTGGCTCATGCAGCAGAAATCCATCGATTGGAAACAGAGTAGAGATTGTATTCAAGCAATTTCTGTGTCATTGAAACACCGGCAAAAGTTTCGATCAAACAAGGCAAATATCATCAAGCAGAGATTTTCGAAATGAAGTTTATATAGAGTCAAGTCCATATTCGAACAACATCCTTGTCATCATAATGAATGTTGAGAGCGGTCATTAAACAAATAATACTACAAAAGTCTTTCGATAATCTGGAAAGAAAGAATTGACATAAAATATCGATTATGATAGGAATGACATTGGTCAGCATATATGATAGAATAACGTTTGTATTATAGGAATATGGTGACTCAGATTATATATACGTTAAAGAGCTCTGCACCACAAGAAACACGTCTGTAGACAAGGCTTGACATCGTTCAATGAAGAGATGTCAAGAACCAATGAAGATTTGAGTAACAAAAGACGAAGATGCATCATATATATATACCAGTAATAAATTCTTCAGCGACAGAGCTGAGAAATTTGAAGGACTGATGAGAACAATACTTTTAAGACAATGATTATGATTGAGTTCGAATAATTAACAGGCAGCAATAAAGAAGACTCAGTGATATCACTTTGGGAAGTCAAGCAGTCTTTGCACAGAACAATTCATATTCTGCAAATGTGAACGGCAAAGTTTTTTAAAAAAGCAATATATGTCATTTTACAACAAAAGAGTTGGGTGTTGAAATGGATGGGTAGAATGTTAGAAGTAACGCTAGGAATCCACAATTTTATGGAATCAGAAATGTTACAGATATTATGCAAGTAAAGGTTAACAAGTGTGATTCAATAAGATGGGTGATTAAATAAATTAAATTACATCAATATTAATTATAGGTAAAAGAAGTCGAAGAGATATAATTCTCGACTTTGAAAAGTCACACCATTTGAATGAGAGGAATATAAATAAGAGTTAGTCCATTTTGAAATAAATAGTGAGATATAAGCAATGAAGTGAGAGGAATAAGAATAAGAAGAGTTTAAAGAAAGAATATATAATCAAATTGAAAATCTGATTTATATATATATTTATGTGTGTGAGAATATGTTGGCTACTCAAAAGAAAATATTTTTAGAGGTTGATTTAAGGTAGAAATAAGAAATAAGATAGAAGGGCATATTGTGTGCTGAAGTTAAAGAATTCAACTAGATACAAATGTCAGATTGAAGAAAAGATATTTGTGTAATTGAAGTATCCATCATCAATTGAAGTAAGCAACATAGTCAAGGTGGAATAGGAATTTGTATGCAGTAAGTTGGTGCTCACGAAGACAGCAGTAGGGATTGGGGCATCCAGTACGTCAGTGTCTGCAAGGTATGGGAGTTGGAGCTTCTAGAGATCGGTCCTCATAAACATAGGGGTTAGAGCCTCTAGTAGGTTGTAGCCTACAAATCTTTTTAAAAGAACAAGTTTAGATAAAAGCATTTATTTGTCATGGTTTTTTCCCACATTGGGTTTCCACGTAAAGATTTTGTTATTGTGTTCATGTGCATAATTGTTTATTTCAGTATTTGAAGTTATTATTTCGGTAAAAGTTTTACATTGCCAAAGTTGTTATTATATTGATTCACTCCCCCTCTCAGTATAATCATGTGCTCTTTATCCAGAGAAGACGGAGGAGTAACAAAGGGTTAGGAAAGCCGGACTAGAGACGTCTTTAAGGTTTGATTTGAGTTAGAGGGTAGAATAGTAAGTTTATACTGGTCATTGTTGAATTCTCATATTTGTTTTGCGAGTATTACTTGTCCCAAGCTAACCCTAATAGCAGGGACATTACAACGAGAAGGAGGAGGAGGAGGAGGTGGTGGTGGTGGTAGATGAGGAGAATACGAAGAAAAGGAAGAGGAAGAGGAAGAAAAAGTAGCATCAACAGTTGATTCTACTTCAATGAATTAGTTGTGATCGTATCAAAACAATCTTGGAATCCTCCCTAACAACATCACCACAAATAATTGAGAGACAATATAGGGTGTAAGCTGAACAAACCACTGTATTCAAATTGTGCAAATTTGTAAAATTGGTAGAAGTTGTGCAAAAAAGAACCACACAACAAGTGGGTTGTTTTGGAAACATGTTTCATTTTGCAATGTAAACTGAAGTATGCTAAATATTAAATAAAGAATGAAAAATTACTCAGCATTGAAACATGTAGTCTAGCTTTTTCAAACTATGCAATGTATCTTGCTATCAATGAAACCTTTGAATTAGATAAAGGAAAATAAAGAGAAATGCACATTCTTATTTGTTTCTTAACTTTTTTGCTAAAATAATATATTTTGCTGCACCTCTTTTAGGTGCAACTGCTAGCTATTTAGTTGGTAAAGAAATTGTTTGTTTTTAACTTTATAGTAGACTCCTCTCTGACAGATTGTTAGTGGAATTTTGGGGTAGATAATTTTTTAAAATTACAATATTTTAAATCATCTAATCCCTATCCACACATAGCTTAAGAAGGAAACTAGAGGATCTGTGAATTCCAAGTAGTTGAAATCAGCAGACCAACAAACAGCTAATTGTAGGAGAAAATAATGAAAAGCATTCAGAGGTCAAAATGAGCCATGCAAAAAATGGTTTAATCAGATTTTCAGAATCCTGAAATATTGTAGAAAATTTACAGCCCACGCAACTACTTTATTTTCAATAAACAGGCAAGACATACTGAGACACAAACTCTCAAGTCCAGAAGATTCATAGATATCATATAATAAAAACATACCTAAAGACATTTTGAGGGTAAATCTTCTTTTGAACAGCCATTTGAAATATCCATGCAGCCGTAGCCCTCCGTTCAAATGCCCAAAGAAGATCTTCAATGACATTCACAAGGCCAAATCCAACCTCATCTTCCAGAATCTTCATTTCTTCCAGAAGGACGTCAACTTCTGATATCAATTTCTCTGAACTCTCTGTTAGCAGCCTAAATGTTTTTCCATAGAAGAATGCAATAAGTTATCAAAATAAAGCGAGAAAGACTTCCATGAACAAACAAAGGCCACAAGTAAGAACTACCTCATTGGAAGTGTAAATCCTACAGCACCCAAATTCCTAAGAAGATATAATGTTTCACTGGTACTTTTACACATGCTTGCAGCCCCAATGATGCATGTCCATGTCCTACAGTCTGGCTCAAAACCATCCACCCTCATCTTCATCAACTTCTCAATTGCCATGGCATGATCACCAATTTTAAGGTAAGCATTCATGACAGTATTATACTGTGCAGTACCCATATTCAATCCACAGTCATATAAATCCTTGAATACATTTTCTGCTCTTTCTGGTTCTCCACCCTTTCCATATGAATCCATAAGCATATGCATCGTTGCAAAAGTGGGCTCAATCCCTGAATTTCTCATCTCAGCCAGGAGATTTTCTGCTTTTTTATGCTCACCAGCATGTCTATACGTCTTCATCATGACATGATATGCTTCCCTATCCAATTTGCAAGAATTTTGCATTTCACTGAAGAGTTTTTCAGTCTCTTCCCATAGGTGTCGTCTACCACACACAGAAAGTAATTCTTTGTATGCATTCAATGTGGGTATGTGACCAGACCTTTCCATTTCTTTCAGAATAGCAAAAGCTTCTCCAGTCCTGTGATGCTTACTGTACATAGAAATTAAAATGCTATAAGTATCACTGTCCGGAGCACACATGGCTGCTTGCATGTGTTGATAAACTTCAACTGCCTTCTTTGAATGTCCTGTGCATGTGTACAGATTCAGCATTGTATTGTAGATGCCAACATCAGGCTTAAAACCAGCTGCTTCCATATCTCCAACAATCAACTCTGCATCTCTGACTTGCTCTCTCTTGCTGAGCAATTTGATTAAGGTTCTATAAAGTTGCATGTTAGGAGAATAACCTGCAGCTTTCATATCACTATAAATCCTTTTTACCTCGGGAATATTCCCAGCTTTGGCAAATGCATTAAACATCAGAGAGACGGTACTTTTACTTATCTTAAATCCAATCTGCTGTAATTCCTCAACTAGGATTTGCAAATGTTCCAATCTTTCTCCATTAATCAATGCCTGCATGAGGCCATTGATGGTGTCCACTGTGGGTGACAACCCGTTTTTCAACATTTGATCAAATGCAATCCGTGCTTGCTTGTGCTGGCCACTCTGAGCATATGCACATATGAGAGCATTGTAAACCTTCGCATTTATGGGCAAGTTTGACAACTGAAGCTGCCCAGATATCTCTTCAGCATTCTGCCACATATTTTGTTTTCCGTAAGCCTCAATCAGAGCAACATAAACCGAATAATCTTCTACTATCATACCACTTTTCAAACTGCAGCCAAGTAAATAATCCGCTGTCTCGGGAAACCCCATCTTACAATAAATCATGGCCATAGATCTACAGATATGATAAGTCATCTGGAGACCATAATACCTGAAATCTGAATAAAGTTGAGAAGCTTCAGCAAGAAGCTCAGACCGCTCATATGCTATAATCAGAACCTCGTAAACAGAGACACTAACCACAGGACAATAAATACTCAATTTTTCGAACTCTTCTCTTGCAGCTTCAACCTGTTCAGCTTGTGCAAGCATAATGATCAATGCTTCATGTATGGCAGTGAGAGATTTGGTTCCAATATCGGATATGAAATTTACAAACAAGCGTGCATCATCGTACCTCTTTGACAAGTGATATACATTAAGAATGGAAAGCAAGTTTTCATGTCCGGGAGAGTAACCTTGAACCACAGCTGACTTCAACACTTCAGCCGCTTGCTCATTGCATTTTGCCTTGACCAGGATTCTACATAGAGTCAAAGTATCAAGAGAAGAAGCCTCCATATATGCAATCAATTTCTCCACATTCTCGTGGTTATCTTCAACCATATAGATCTGAAGCATGGATTGAAATAAATTTGGATCTGGTTTGAAGCCCTCCTGCACCATATTCTGACACAATGCCAACGCCTTTTCTATCTTGTTGGCTTTTAGTAGAACACCAAGTATCACAGAATATGCCAGACAATCCGGCTTTATTCCATTCTTTATCATACAATCATATGTTTCATATGCTTCTTCTAGCATCCCTGCCTTCGCATACCCACAGATCAAAGCACTGAATGTACGTAATGTCGGTCTCACCCTAGCTTCTGACATTTCAGAGAAAATCTGGGCTGCCTCCATTATGAAGCCAGCTTTCCCTAGAGAATCAACCAAAACGGTGAATGTCACTGCATCTGGACGGCACCTTGATGTTTTCATTTCCTTATATAGAAGATGGGCATTTTCATGCATGCCCTTCTTCCCATACATGTGAATCATAGTATTGTAGGTGATTTCATCTGCCTTGAATCCAGAAGAAGCCATTTGCATCCTGACTCCATCAACCTTATCCACCTTCCCGTTCCTTGCAAATGCATACAATAGAGCATTGTAGGTGACAGCATCTGGATAAAATCCTCTCCTTTTTATAGCATCCAATAATTCCCCTGCTTCCTCATCCTTCCCAGAACGCCCGTACACGGAAATCATTGCATTGTAAGTCCAAAGATCAGGCTCGCACCCACATTGCTCCATATCCTTAAAAACTTCTTCACCCTCCAAAGCACTACCACCTGCTGCACAGGAACTGATAAGTGTATTATAAGTAATAATATCAGGTCTAAGCCCTGCATTTTTTACTTCTCGAAGCAAACGAATTGCAGAACCATTTCCCATATAGCCCGCCTTGGTGCGAGCATTAATCAGAGTATTGAAAGTCACAAGGTCTGGCTCACAACCCTGGGACCTCATCGAGTTAACCAATTCTTGCACTTTCTCACAATTCCCGTATCTAGCATAGACTCCCATCATTGCATTGTATACTTGAACACAATTCCCCACTGTAGATTCTGCTCTCTTAAAAATCTCCTCCGCGAAAACAATCTGATTAGCCCTGCCCAAAACACCCAATATCGTTGCCAACATCCGGGGATTTGGCGTATACAAATGCCAAAGGTTTAGCCATTCATAAATCTCTAGAGCTCTTTTCCAATCTGTCTGTCCTACCCTTTTCACGACATAACAATAATCAAGCGGTGAGAGCTGCTCTATATTAGAATTCTCCAGCACTTCTGCCACTAGTCTATCGGAACGCAGCTTGCATATGGCATTGGAGAGTCGATAAACTCGGCTCTGCCAATCATTGGCCCTCTTGATTGCAAGTTGTGCTTGTCTTTTAGCCAATCTCTTACTCTCCAAAGTGGAATTCTCGTCCATTGTATCTTGCTTAGGAGCCGGAGGTATAAAGCCTTCCTGCTGCTCCAAATGGATGTCTTCATGTGTGGTTGTTTTAACATTTATGCTTGCGGGGTTTTTTAACTCTGAAGATTTGGAGGTCCCCTGCTCTCTTTCCAAATAATTGTTGCGTTGCTTTCTGGATTTTCTACCATTTTGTTCTGGTGGGATTTTAGTGGAAGGCAATGAAAACAAATCTACTGGGTCATCTTCCCTATTCAAATGAGGCCATCTTACGGAAGGCGAAGCCCTGCTGTACTTGAATTGTGGTGGAGAAGAAGAAGACGTCACTGATGCATTATTGGATGATGAATTTGAATAGCATACCTGTATTGGAGGCGATGGTGCCCCTGAATGAACTCCCCTGGCTGGGAAAACACATACGACTAACATTTTTGAGCTACCTCTACATACATTGCCCCTCCTCAGAATTGAGTGTATCGACGCCCTCGGTACACGTTGTGAGTAATTCTAATCGGAATAGAGTGTCTCCACGCCGCAAGTACACGTTGTGAGTACTTCTGATTAGCGAGAATCCGCTTCTTTCGGAGCCGTCTGTCGTGGAGCAAGACAAAATGACATTGCTTAACACGTATGCCCATGCAATATCCATCTATTGGGGTGGGGTCCAACGATGATGACTTCTAGTTTCAGTTAAACATTTTTATGTAGACAAACGACATTCATTAATGGAGGCGGGAGGGGTCACTAGAAAAGAAAGGGCGGGAATGATTCAAATATTAACCATGCAGTCTGGCATAATTAAGTCGATAGGTTTATTGTGGGAGCTTTTGCTTCCAAAAATTACCATTTCACCGAAAATGTTGTTTCTTTTAATTTTCTAATTAATTTTCAGATGATACACTAAAAAAACATTAAATTTAGAAATTTCTAAAAATAAAACTTAATTATTTTCACAACTCTTTAGAAAGTTTCTAATTTTCCTTTTATTCTTCACTCTCAAATAATCTTGATGAATCAAACTTGCAATTCTCTTGAAGCCCATTGACATATCTTTCTGTTTGTATGAAACTGAATCTTTGCATGGTGTTTTTGTGGATAATAAGAGACGGAATCTGATGAATAAGGTGAGATTTTCTTTAAGCTTTTGTCAAGCCATCTGGAAACGATGCAAAGTACAGGAGAAGGCATTTTATTCTTTGAATCTTCTTTAATGGATTTCAAAGATTCCAACAAGCTTTTACTTAGCAAATTTGGTCCACTTTTTGAATATTTTCTCAGAAGAATCTAGCGCCCAGTTATATTCTGTGGTATGTTGCCCTTTTCAAATTCTTTTGATTAATTTTGGCTCACTTTTGCAGAAAAAAATGGTAGACATTTCTATAGTTGTAGTCTGTTAGCAAAGATTTGATTTTTCCCTTTTGAATTGAGTGCTTTTAAGGTTTGACAAATTAAGTGCAGATGATCATTCTCTTTTTGTGTGTTAGTTGTGATTTAAATCTGGTTGAATCAGAACCTGTAATCAGTTGCATGGACTTTATTTATTTGTGATAGAAAGGTACAAATTCAAGATTTTGATATTTCTTGGATTTGCTCAACAAATGATTTTATAGGATGACAGGAAATTTGCAATTCGTAGTCAGCAAATTCATATTTTCTAAGTTTCTTATAGAGGATTTAGGGAGGCTTTTGACATTCTTTTATTTTAGGCCTTAATAATTAAAGACTTATTTGTGCAAGTTGTAAAGATTTCTTAAATCAAAGGATTGGAGACGTTTGTGATAAATCTTTGTATTTATTTTTTGAGTCTAAAGATTTCAAAACTCTTTCTTTGTAGTCTGAGAAATAAATTGAAAATTGTGTAGTATTCTTTAAAATGGAGAGGGCATGAGATTTCTTTCAATGGGGAATCTGCAAGTGTATGGTACATGGTAGGTCACAGGTAATGAAGTTAACTGAGATATCCACCATTCGTATGGGCATGCATGTTGTCAGAGCTGATAAAGAAGTATTTGCTCTCGCTACAAAAGTAAGCCCCAGCGAAGGCAACAAGATGAGTTCTTATAAAAAATTAACTTTATTAGTTTATTGTATTTAATTAATTGGAAAATCATATTTGTTTTGATAATTGGGACGATAGCACTAATCCATAATCCAAAATCTGGTATAGACTTAACTTTATTAGTTTACTGTATTTAATTAATTGGAAAACCATATTTGTTTTGATAATTGGGATGGTAGCACTAATCCATAATCTTGGATTCTCTTTTGGTTCAATCTATTGATTGACATGATTGGTATTTGTATTAGAGCTCTCATTGTCAGCTATTACTTAAGATATAACTAGGGAGCTTTTTATCTTTAACAGGGAATTTGTTTTCAAAATCAATATCTATTTAGCTTCATCATTGGCTAAGGTAATCTCAAAATCAATATCTATTTAGCTTCATCATTGGCTAAAGTAAAAGGGGTAAAGTATTATCTTAATAAACAAAGTACCATTTTTAAAAAAATCATTTCAGAAATCTAAGTAATTCAGAAAATTATTTCTAAAATCAACTCATATTTTGAATGGAGGGTTAAAAGAAAGATTTGTGTTAGTCAAGATTGGTTTTGAAGTTGATTTTGTATCTTTTGAAGTCAAGAATTAATTTTTTTTAAGGCTATTCAATCTTAAGTTATAAAATATATCAATTCTAATACCTTTCAATGGAAGGTTAAAACAATATTTGTGTTAGTCAAGATTGACTCTAAATTTGATTGTGTATGTCTTCAAATCAAGAATTGAGAAAAAATTAGGCTATTCAAGATCTTTACGATATTGGTTATGTATACTTTTCAATCCAAAGTTATAAAGATCTAAGTTATTTAAGATTGTTTGTTTGTGAGATTGATATTGATTATGTATACTCATGAATCTAAAATTAGAAAAAAATAGATTGTTTAAGATTTGTTTCTAAAATGAATTGTATATACTTTTAAATGGAGATATAAAACTATTACAATGATCTAGTTAGAATAATGGTATTACTTAACTATTTTGAATGAAGATTATAAAATCCTAGTTCCCCTCTTGGGCTCTCTAATTTCAAGTACCCATTTCCATCATGCTTTATGTCCTACTCCTTGTATTCACACAAGGCATTCTCTAGCCCTCCTTGACATCTTGTAGGCCACTTTTTCCATTCATATGGACAAACAACTCATATCGGCTAATTGTTACATGTACACAAACGTGCAACTACTAGTTAGAGCCCTAATCTCATGTTTAGTTCACTGTGCTATAATATGTACTATGTCCTAGTTGAGTACACAACCAACAACGTTGTGACTTCCTTATAGCATTAACTCTGTTACAAATTTTGAAATGACGAAGGTTCTAGATGTTGGTGGGAGTTTTGGATTTCAAACTAGCCGCTCGAATGGCTATGGGAAATAGTTTCATAGAAAGTTTGCTTTGAGTTCCTCGGGTTAAAACCCTAATCTCTTGTTTTATACATTATTAAGCTCGTATTATATGTCACCACATCAGGTTAATTAGGAAGTCTTGTTAATGTATCATGACTTATTTATTTCGTCTAGTCTTGTAAGCATAGCTTTAGCTATTCACCTGCAAAAAATGGCATGCGGCATAGGTAGACTGATATATACCATGTTCACATGACGTGGCACAATAAGACTAGATCAATTTTTGCATCAAGATAGACAATTGCCCAGTTTTGTATTTCAAACTAGTTCTTGGTGCTCGCATTTCATTGCTATGTATGTGTCAAATATATCTATTGTATGTTAAGAAAAGTATGATGATTTAATGTAATAGAGCTATGGCTATTAGGCACAAAAAATTATATGCTTGGTTAAAATGTAAACTAAAACATAAATCTTACCAAGGGGTACACTCCGAAGTTTGGAAAAAAAACCATGTCCTTGGTAAGATTTCTATTTTAGACGTTTTTATGGCACAATATGATATATCTCATTCCTGCATGATGTAGTGTCCATGATAAGAAAGAAAATGTCAAAGTTATGATAATATCAATGTTAAAATCATGACAAGACATCAACTTTAAAAAACTAATCTTGTGTTGTGTATGTTATAGTACTAAACATCCATATTATATCATCACATTATGAACTATATTTCCTTCATTCTAAGTCAATCTGAGGAGAAATATGATGCATGTCACAGGGGGACAAGAGGCAAGAAAACAAGGCCTATGGAAGATAATGTGTAAGGAGAAATTTGTCGCATTACTCCTAGCAAGGAATTTCTTTATTTGGATTTTTGGTGGTATGTATCTTCTTTTATTTGTTTTTTTTAATGAAATTCACATTGTTATGAAGCAATTCTAGCCATTCTCTTGTTTTGGAATCTATCTTGTAATTAGTGAAAGGAATTTGATGGAGAATGGATTAGCAATTAGGGAACAGAACATGTACTTGTAGCCTCATAAAATTATCTCAATTCTTTGGGTTATTGTGCATCTCTAGAGGTATAGATTGGTAATGATTTAGACAACTCATATTTATGTGGTAAAACATATCTGCTAAGATCAAGGGATAAATTGCTTGAGATTGTGTACTACTTTGAATGTGCGAGTTAAAACTGTTCATTTTCAATAGTCGACAAAATTGAACACAATGTTATGCTGCAAAAACATGTGTGGTGTTGGATTGTCAATTGACATAACAAACAATTGTTCAATGCCACCATAACCAACAATTCAAAATATTGCTAACACTAGTAATACATGTGACCAAGAATATTTGTCAATTTGCCATGATGATATAATTGTGCATAAGAGGACATTACATCACATTTTCCTTTCATGCCAATGAAGTGGTAGGAAAGGCCAAATGATTGTGTCTGTAAGATTGGAGGGGCGAAAAAATCCCTAAAAAATAATAAATAGGAATTGCGATGCACTTATGTCATGATTATAAATAGAAATAATTCATTCAATAGTAAATATTTTAATATGGAAATGCACCATGGTTGCAAACAATGAAATTGTGCTATCAATAAAAACCATAAAGATAGTTTAGATGGCATGTTAACACATATGTAGCATTAAATCAATTGAACATAGCCACTTGGGAAGGAAAATTATGGACAGTTGAATGAAAAAATTTATTATTTTCTTCATTTTTCATTGGGACAAAATAGAAGTTGCATAATAGAAATAAAGGATAACATGAAGGTAGACCGATCAAAAATATCAACAAAACATGATACTTCTAGCTACTAATATTACGTATATGCATTTCAATGAAGTATGCAAAACATGTCAAAGAAAATTTCCCATAGGGGTGACATATCCCATTGAAATGTCAAGTTTTCCCTTCTTTTGATACTTGATGAACCTAGTCACTAAGAGCAATGTATCTCAAATTAATAAATGGTTGTGTGCAGATTCAAGAAAAATATGGACCCTATCCTCCTACTAATAGCCATAATGAAATACGTGACACGTCATGATCACACTTAACAATAAGGTTATCAACATAAATATAGAAGTTTTGGCAAATGTTGGATATTTTTGGCACCATTCATCCCATCCCTACAATTATTTGGCAACACCATGATTTGATTGCTTGCACCCTCAAAATGTTTCCAGAGAAGATCATGTTACTTCCGCCCATGTTATACCTCAGTCACAGTCCCAACATGATTGCCCAAGCAACCAAGAGGCTTATTTTTCTCTAAGTTACCATGTCATATTAGGTTGCAAGTATGTTCAATATTCTCTCCTCTAATACATCCAAGCCCAAGATTAACAAGCTTATCTCAAGGAGTAACAAGATGAATACCATCAAGATCTCTTTCACTCCCCACAATGGGAGGCATTTTGCACAATAAATGTTTAGAGGACCTTACAATAAAGATTGCTATAGCAAATCAAGAGATGGTGCTTAAGCTTGCTCAGGTGTAAGCATATGAAGTACACAAGCCTCCTAGATGCAAATTTGATAGTTTAGACCTATAAATCTTCCCCCCTTGTAGGTTCATGTACATGAGATGCTACCAATGGAGGAGGAATTTGCGTTGCAATAGGTCAAGGTGGAGAAACACATACTACCAACCATGCCTTCAAAACTATTTCTAAGCCAACAGGATACAAGTTGTTGGAAATAGCAATGGAAAAGTGAGTTCTAAGAGGAGGGGGAGGGGTGAATCAACACTTAACACTTCTATCACTAAAACATTTCACCATCATCTACATCATAACTTAACATGTAAACTAAAATATGTAAGCATGCATTACATCCATAGCATTAAGCAAGTCAACACATAACACAAAAGATTTTGGTTACCCAAAAATCCTCCAAGGAGAAGGTAAGATTGGAGTGGAGATGACACCCACAACTCTTCACTACTATAGCAATAAAGTGTGGCCAATTATGGCTACAAATTTTTGATCATAATCTATTATCAACCCTGTGAGAGTTTTGCCTTGTTAAAGGTTTACAAAGACTATTAGGTCTCACTTTGACTAAACAATTTAAACTCACAATTAAGTAAGCACTTTGTTATGAGATTTGCAAAAGTCTGTTAGGACTACTATCTTAGGATATTTACCCGGTATCACTTATTAAAATCATTTAGTACATGATCCTTCAGTTAGCACCTTTCTACTAGATGCCAGATCTCCTCTTCACAACTTGTATCTTGATCCTCCTCATCAAATATATCTTCGCTAACCTTTCATTGCTTGACTTCACAAATGATTTGTTCTCCTTAACTAATTATTCTTTGCTACTCAATCAACTATCCATCTTCTCCATGCCTCTTTCAAACACGATGCTCTCCTTAGTATCCTCTTTTGCATGCATACTCCCCCTTAGGATTTACCTCTTTAAGTAGGCATTTGGAGACGATCTTAAGTAATAATCAATGGCTCTAGTTGATTGCTATTGCCACCTAATGCTTCCATTTTCTTATTGGTTGCATGTATTACATAGAGATGTGTGACATGACTTGATCCTTATCTCTTCATATTGAAAATTTGAGATTATGTTAGCCAAAAATGGTTTACATAGAAGTTTGTGCCATTACAATCATCTATGTCATTAACTGATTACTCGGCATCAATAGACTTCTGATGCTTGGTCTTAATTGTGCTCTTGTGTTGTTTGCTTGGTTCCTAAATCACTTGGCATGCACTAATTGTTCGACATACACTATCTACTCGACACTTGAGTGACTCGACACATAATGATTGCTCAACACCTACTAGTGTTCAGCACTAACTGTCATATCACTTGGCATGTATTGTTTGGAGACTTATGCTCGATATGCTTTGATCACTCCACTCATACTGATCACTCTGCTCGGTCTGTTCACTCGACGCACACTATACACTCAACCTAATAGTAGCTCGGTCAGAGTGATGACCAACTAACTATGCTAGATGATGACTAAGTGTTTTGTCACTATAATGTCAAAACCATAATGAGATTAACAATCTCCCCCTTTGACATGAGTGGCAAAAACACTTTGTCATGGCATATATATTCTTTTTTCATGCATAAGTCAGATAATGTATACATTCTGCTCAATCTCTATACAAAATTTCAAAACCTTCAAAATTTGCAAAAATGATGTTGTTATCTCATTATGTTACTCCCCTTGAGTAAATACTCCCTTTATGTTATATGACTCCTAATTAGATATCTAGCTTGACAATATCTCAAAATTTACAAAATCTTCAAAATCCCCCTTTTTTGACACTTATGTCTATGAGGGTTGCACACATACTATACATCTATCTAGGAATGGCTTGTGTACTTACATTATGATTCCCAATGTGGAATCCCAATTCTCTCTTGCTACATCAAATGATTGAATATGTATTTCTAGATTTGTTGCCACATCAACTAGACCTTCTTGTGTAGAAAGATGAGAATCTTTCTTCATCGATGTCTCTACAAAGGCTAGTTCCTTCTATAAAACTTCCATGTGTGGAGTCAACATGGACTCTATGTTGATATGACTAGATCTTATATTTGCATCTTTTTCTTGCAGCTCGGCAAGCCTTGCCTATGTCAACATTAGTCTCTAAAAATGTAATTGGCTAGTGACAAGAGATGTCACCAATGAAGATCCAGTAGATCTATGATCTCCTTGCAACATGTCAATTGCATGTTGAGTCTCTTGGGTAAAGATACCAAGATTGCATAGTTTACTATACAGAGAGTAAATGTTCTCCAAAACTTTCTTCACACTATCCATTTTAGTTGATAAATCAACTTGTCTTAGTTCTATAGCACTGGATATCTTATCCATGACCTTAGTGTGAAATTTCTTCTCAAACCATTCTAATAACTTTACATTGGTCTCTATATCATCATCTTTGATCTTATCAACTATATGCACAAGTTGTTCTTGTAAGGAAACTTGGCAACAAAGAATATTATCGTTTCCACATAACCCATAATAGATCTGAAATAAACACAAAATTAAAATCCACATGCAAGAGAATAGACAACATACCCACAAAATTGTGACACAAGATATACCCTGGGAAACCCTCATTGAGGGAAAAACCCAGCCTCCAAAAGCATCCATCATCATGTATTATTCAACAAAAAAATACCATTGCAATACAACCATGGAAGCCTTCATAGCCATAACCACAACCGAGCAAACTAGGTGAACAAGCATGAATCCACACATCCCATGCCATGCTTCCAACCTTCACAAAATGCTCCCTTGGCAACCTGTCAAGCCTTGTCCCGCTCGACTCTTGCCTTTCTCACTCTTTCTCTCTACAACAACTACCCTTGTGGCTGCTTATATAGTAGCGAGTCCCACAAAACCACTAAGTGGTATTACATAAACCATGTGCTAAAACCATGTGCTACCTAACCCACTGACCCCACATTTAATATTGGGCATTTAATTCTTTTCCCCAATATTAAATAATTACATGAAATATTTTCACAATGTTACAATACAACTCATCAAGAATATTCCACAGGAATCTTTACATGTTGCACATCCATCTAGGTACAACATTACATAATAAAATAAAATAATAAAATATAACAATATTATGCAATGTGTGCAACACCCATTATCTCAACAATTCTAAGATAGGCTTATTTGACAATAAGTCTGAAATATCAAAAGCATCAATGAAAAATATTTTATTTCATGCAAAACCTATTTTTGCTTGTGCTCTCTTTTGAGCTTCTCTTGCTTTGATTTCCTCAGTAGGGCCTCTTGTAGTATCTCCATCTCTTCTAATGTGATTGTCATTGGATTAAACTATGGTAGAACAATCACCTCATCTAAATTCACATCCTCCAGTAATGTAGTTTCAACACTCTTTGGTGTGCTCGAACTTGGCATATCTATAATGGTGTGGCCTGAGTACTCTATGTGTAAAGAGTTTGGTTGCTAGGAGGAGTTGAAATGATTGGAAAAGTGACCAGTGTCTAAATTGTTGCTTGCTACTTAGTCTCAACAATCATATTATCCTCTTCTACTTGATCATCCTCTTTCTGATTTTCAACTTGCTTTGGTGGGGTGGGTACAGGACTAGCTTCCTTACCCTTATTCTCTTCATTTCTTTCCTTGTCAATTACCACAGTTATTGGTATACTTGAGCTTTGTAGATTAGGCAATGATATAGCTGGTGTATGTGCCTCTTTCTCTTTCATCTCAATGTTGGCATTGCAAATAGTGCATTGCTAAGCTTATCTTTCCTCTCCAAAACCTTATCCTGTAATATTGTTTGTGTTGGTGTAATTAAATATTCACTAATTACACTTACTTAAGCTTACTTAAGATAATGCATTTCATAGTAGTTATTGATTGAGACACTTGGGAGTTTGCACCTTAGTTAAACACATGGTGTAGGAGAATTCCACTCTAGGTGGTCATAGTTGTTATCTCATTCCACCTTTAGTGTACTTATCACATTATCATCCTCATCATCACGCATACTTCATTGCATAATGGAGGATGATCCACCTTTCGTGGACATGTGATTCCACCTTGTGTGGGTGATAGCTTATCTTCTCCTTATCATTGTCTCTCATCACATCTCCTATATAAGGAGGCCTATCATGTACATTTTAAATCAATCCATCGGATGTCAATCAAGTCCATTATCAATAATAGCATTCTTGCATCTTCACGAAATTGTCTTGCCATTCTCTTGTGGAAGTTATCTTGATCTTTCATTTGATCTTGGGGGTGTTGTAGAGTCACCTAAAACTATAACATGGTATTAGAGCTCTCGTGGTGTGAAGACCTCTTCTCTAGAAATGCAATCTTGACTTGACTCATTGTTGGTGCAACATTTGGCAATTTGGACATCACAATTTGGAGGAGATTTCAGGAGTCCTATTTTGCAACTTTCTATTGCAGGTGAAAATTAGAGCTTGCTAGTGAAAATCAGATGTTGGCATCATGTAGAGGATGTCCAAAAACCCCTAAATCGAATTTCGTTTCATCCAAATTAGAAATCTGAGGCCAAATCTAGAGCCATTTGATTTTTGAAGGCGCAGCGCTGGCGATTTAGAAAAAATATTTTCAGAGGTGATTTTCAAACAAAGATATCTCCCTCATACGAACTCCTTTTTCTAAGTAATTTGTTTTATTTTGGGGTAGAATTTCACAATCTACGCAATGGTGCAGGTGCTTTTGGATCTTTGTCTTTGAATTTTTCTAAAAATTGCAAACCCCATTTTTTGCAACTTTCAAGGCTTTGTTTTGGCACATCCAACAACATTTTCAAGTGCAATTTTTTTGAAAGTGCATGATTTTTCCTCTACTTTTCAGATCCGTAATCAGATTTTAGTGATTTGGAGTGGACATATCACTTTTAGAAATATGTCTTTTTGGCTATATTTGCACTTGGTGAATGCTTGGATTTCAATTTTCTTAATTGAATCAGTAATTTGAAGGAGTTATTAGTTGATTTCAGTCATTCTTTGGGTTCATTATGGATTTTTCAAAAATTCCATTACTCACTCAATATTACTATCATGAATGGAAACAAGCAATTTCTAATTAGTTGATGAGTATTGGATTGATTAGAATGATTCTTGGATAGGATCTAGAACCAGCTACAAGTGTTGCAAAAAGAAGGAAATGGTTTGATAGAAGGGATAAAGTACTTGGGTATCTTAAATCTACAATCTCCAATGATTTGTTATATCATATTGCATCCTACACACATCCTCATGATACCCGGACAATATTGGAAGGAATCTTTAGTAAACATGATAGAATAAGAAAATTCAAATTGGAGAATGAGCTTAAAGGTCTAAGTCCATGTGATTTTGACAATATTCAAGACTTTTTCTCTAAGTTCAATTCCATTAGATTGGTGCTATCCAATTGTGGCATTACTAAAGATGATGAGCAATTGATATTATCTATTCTTTCCAAGCTAGGTCCTAAATATTCAATCTTTGTTTCCACATTCTATGCTACTATGGATGCTCTTGATAGTGCATATAAAATGCCTTCTCTTGATGAATTTGCAACTCAACTCACAAGGGAACAAGCAAAGTTAGCACACATGGGTCAATTGAAGCCTTTAAAGAATCAAGCATTGGTTGGAAATGAATCCTCTCCAAAGGCTCCCACAGGAAAGGGAAACAAACAACACAAGGATCCTAAGCAACATGAAAAAAGTGATGACTCTCCTTCACAACATAATATTGAATCCAATTCCTCTTCAAGAGAGGAAACATCTAGAAGAAAGAGAGATAAATGTGCTTATTGAAAAAATTTAGGACATGATGAGCATAAATGTTTCCATAAGAAGATTGATGAGCTTACTCACATTCTTCAAAAGAACAATATCTAGTTGCCCTCATTAGTGTCTTCTACTTCTTCTCAATATCAAGTAGCTACTACATCTACATCATCATCTAGAGGCAAAGGACAATCACTCATTATTTTTACACATCCTAAGCAAGGTAAATGACTTCTTGATTCAGGTGCATCACATCATATGGCATCTTCTATGGATACATTTTCTTTTATTGAGCCTTGTAGTTTTCCACATATATTGATGGGTAATAATACATACATGAAGGTTTGTAGGAAAGGTTCTATTCCTATGGGAGAGGGTATATTTAATGATGTTCTTTATATACCATCTTTGACCACTAATCTCCTTTCCATTTACCAAATTGCTGATGGGGCACAAGGCAAAATTGTTGAGTTCACTCCTGATTATGTCTATATTAGGGACATGGAGATTAGAGATGTCATAGCTATGAGAATTGATCATACATCGCGCTTGTAATATTTTGCACATTTTGTTGATAATGATGATGATATTCATGATGTACCTAACCCTTTATCAAGGGTGAATAATTCATGTGAGGAGAACATTGGACACTTGAATCATTTTGTTCTTGAGACAAGTGTTGAACTTCCTACTCCTCCACCTCCTGCTTTTTCAAACATGAGTTCTACTATTCAGCAGGATGATCTTTACGCTTTAGATCTTGCAGTGTGGGATGAATTCTTGGATGCTATTTCAGACAAGTCTCATATTGTAGATTTGGTTAATACATTTGAGGAGGTTTCTCTTTGAGATACTTCTTCACCTTCTCTAGAGATTGGATTTCCCAACTCTTCATGTTTTCTTGATTTTTCACATCTCATAGGTCAACTTGATGGTGTGATAGAATCTTTGAGCTTGGAGACACCTATTCAATCTTCAAAGATGCATACATGGAGAACTTCTTCCTCCTTCCTCACTGTTTACATGGAGTGGCTTCTTCATCATTTGATGTATTTATCTCTTCCTAAGGAGAGGCATGTTTCTTGTATGCATTGGATTTTTTTTTTTTTTTTTGTGGGTAATCTTCATCTACATTGGAGCTTCTTCATTATGGGGGGGATATCATGTCTCCTTATTTCCTTCCTACGGGGGGATCATTCTTTGTATATACATGATGTATGCAATTTTTGGGGGGTCTCAAGTGCTCCTTCCATCCATGCATCTTGTTTTCATCTCTCTTTTTGGAGGAGGGTTTTTCCCATGAGGTTTTCTCTCTTTCTCCGCTTTATGAGAGATTACATTTTATGTATTGCATTGCATATTGTCCATGGGTACCTAAAATGGCCTAGTAGTTGTCACTTGGCATGCACTAACTATTTGGCATACACTATCTACTCTAAACTTGAGTGACTTGGCACATATTGACTACTCGACACCTACCAGTGCTTGGCACTAATTGTGATATCACTTGTCATGTATTATCTGGAGACTTATGCTCAATATTCTCTAATCACTCAACTCACTATGTTCGCTTGACACACACTATGCACTTGGCCAAAATAGTAGCTCGGTCATAGTGATGACCAACTATCTATGCTAGATGATGACTAGTAAGTGTTTTGTCACTACAATGTCAAAACCGTAATGAGATTAACACAAGTGTTGCTGAGAACAACTACATGACCAAGATTGATCACTTAGACCCAATGCCATCAAGAGGGATGCCTCATAAGCCATCTAGAATTGCAAAAAATTAGCATGTTTCCCCCAATCATGCTTATTTTAAAGCATGAGAGAGAATTTTACAAAGAGGAGCAAGTATGTCTAGATAAAAAAGATAACGTCCAAGTACAAGAGCATAATTTTGGTTCTTAGCACTAGAAATGCATTCCAAAGTGTAATAGTATATATATTGTTCTTTCTTGTATATCTATTGGTCTAGTTTGGTTTCTATGTTACCAATCTTGTTAACTTTCATATTAAAATATTTTATAAAGAATATGATCTCCATTGTTTAATTTTTTAGTATTGAGGAAATTGATAAAATAGTCTCATACTCAACTTTTTATTGATGTTAAATACATGGTTAGCTTCTACCAAGTATCTTTCAGTTCATGTACAGTTGTAGATGACTTTTATAAGCACTAGCCATCTACAAAAAAATTGAATAAAGGCCATAGGTACACCTATATTTCTTTTGTAGAGCAAAAAGTGAATAAGGATTTAAAGAGAATAACTTTTCAGGTGGTCCAAGTTCATTTAAAGTATAGTCATATGGGTTAGCTACTTCTTAGGCTCTTAGGTGGGTAGCTTAGTATAATTTTATATGTGTAAACCCTATCATATCGATAATCAATCGACTCTAAGTTATGTATAGCTATTTACACACCTCCTTTATCTACAACCCTCTAATAGATCACAATACCTTTCAATCCTATGTTGATGTCAGATATATCAATTCTCTTTGATATATGTGTGAGGGACCAAATAGCCATGGTGGAACACTGATTGATATAAAATATACCTTTTAGTGTCATCTAAACCCATCCTACCTTGATGCCATGTAATCTCACACTTACACCATCAAATACCACATTTGTAATATCCCAGTCAAGCAAAATTAAGACACCACCCTCATGCACAATTCTTCTTCTTGTTATGGTGTCAAGGCCTACAATTCCTAGTGTACTTCCAATTTAATCTTATCAACAATTTCCTATTGAGATAAATCAAGCTTATGAGCCTTTACTTCCTAAAATCACCTTGGTACTCCTCAATTTTCCTTTACCACATAAATTTCTAAAAGGTAACAGTCTTGAAAAATCTATCATTATTCAAAAAATTTGTGCATTTCTTGATCCTCAAGTCCTTATGAACTTGGCCCTATATTTCTAAGGATGTTAAATCTAGCAGTGGTAAAATAGGAAGGGTATGAATACTATCATGTACATCTACTCCAGGAACAACTATGATATCCCCTTCATCAGTGACAGTATCAGATGACACTTACATGATTGGGATAGCCTTGTCATCTTCACCCTTCCTTTAATCAATTTTAATTTCCTTCTCTTGAATTACTTTTGTAGGGGAAAGTGGGACTGGCCTTGGAGATGGTTCCCTCCTAGGAGGGTCATGTGGATCTAATGTGTTTACTATTTTTAATGGCCTACTTCTACTCATGATGTTATTTCCTTTCTATTTTCTACTTTCCTCCTCCTTTACAATATAATCACTAAAATGTTCACCCCTTGTTCTTTTAAATGTTGCTTATGAAAATGGGGAAAGCCTTATGGGGGGTCTCTCGTATTCCTTCCTTCCCTCCCTTGTTTGCTTTGAAGCCTTTGTAGCATGAGGATATAATTTGAATGGCTTTAATTCCTCCCCTCTTACACATCACTGAGACATATATGTCATTAAAGAAATTCAACAAAATTGACTATCACAGAATTAAGGGGACCCTAACTTGGTTCTAATTTCCTTATTTCATCCAACTCTTATTTAAATGCCAGACACTTTTCTCTTATTTTCTTTTTGTTCCTCTTCATCATAAATATGTCTTATACAACCCACCAAGAAGTGGAATTCATGGGGCACCTCTTTATAACAATTGTAGTTTCCAATAGTGGTGTACAAAACAATTTGTGTGATTTAAGGAATATAGGAATTCTATGTGGTGCCCGTGTTGATTATTGGTTGTGAGCCCTATCTAAGACTAGTTTTATATAAAGGTTGTTTAACTATAAGGATGCTTTTGAAATTATTTGGAACATCAATAAATTAGAGTTCATCGTTCTTATCATGATTCCATTCACAATGTTTTAAGTGACCTATCTACCATTAACTTAATTATTTGAAAAGGGTAAAAATTAGTGGAAGTACCAAAAATGAGAAAATAACCATGTGTACTAAGAGAACTAAAGGCCAATACAAATCGAAAGAGAAAAAAATACTTAATGAATTTGGTCAAAATATAAGGTTTTTAGAAATGAATAAAATGATATTTATGATCTCATTTTCTAACAAAAAGGGAACCATGGAAATTGCATTTGCATTATCTAATAAGTGGAGAGATCTATAGAGAAGGACATTTCACACACCTATAAAGTTGAACCATTGATTGTCACCATTTTGCAAGGACCCCTAGAAAATTTTTGTAAAAATGAAAAAGAAACTAGGGTTGTTGATTATTAAAGAGATAAATGACATAAAACTTTAGAAAATGTAGCAAAATTAAGAGCTTTCAACACATATCGATCAAATAAAAGGAAACCATGGGGAAGAGCATAAATGTTCCTACATTTCGTAATGGAAAAAGAGTGAAACCTATGAAATAGAGAATCATACTTTACACAAAGGTTGTCCTAAACTTGGGGTTGTTTCCATGTTATGCAAGGTTGATTGGGATAACACATTATGAAGTGGTGCATACTTTTGTGTCAACAATTTTTGGCCCACCAGTTGTGACATAAATTCAGTTGCACAAGTTTTCTTTTAGCCATATAAATCTTTATACATTGACAATTTAGACATCTTCTCACTAAAATCATCCTTTGGAAGCACTCCATCAAAAACCATGGTGACTCTAAGTACAAATATCTATTGGTTCAAGAAGACTAGTTGTTGGTATGTAAATATCATTCTTAATCTTTTGTAGTTTTCTATGTTTTCTATGGATTTACAACTTTTATTAAGTTTGAAGCATGGACCCATTACATAGAAATAACTACTATTGCCCCCAATATCATGAAAATGTTATTCCCTAGCCTTCATATTATCAATACTAATCTTTTTCTTAGGAATATTATAGCCAATATGCTCAAAACCCTTACCATCCTCCTTCATCTACTCGACCAATCCCAACATCCCTATATAAAAGGCTTCAAGATATGATGTTGGAATTCCAAAGGCAGATTGATTTGAAGTTATATGAAATAAGTAGGTGAATAGACACAAGGATTTAACAACAAAGTGAGCAATTGTTGTTGTGGGATAGGTAGCTTGATGAGATTTAGAGGTAGCAAGGATAGACTGACAATAGGAGGAGATGGCATATCAATGATATCTCCTAGAAGAGGAGGAAAGTAAGAAACAATAGAGATATTTTAAGGAGAAACTTGTAGGAAAATGACAATTTCTAGGGGTCCTTGCGAAATGGCGACAGTCAATGGGTTAGCTTTACAGGTGTCTATAGGTGGGTTAATACTTCAAGTTATCCCATCCCTATAGTAATATGGTAGTGACACAATTTAGATAATTATTTGGCAGCTCCATAATAGAAATAAGGGATAACATGAAGGTGAACCGATCAAAGATATCAATAAAACATGATACTTATTATTGTTGATATCATCTATCTGCATTTTAGCAAAGCATGAAAAATTCATCAGCAAAATTTTTCCATAGTGGTGACATATCCCATTGAAATGCCAAGTTTTCCCTTCTTTTGATACTTAATGAACCTAGCCACTAGGAACATTATATCGCAAATTAATAAATGGTTGTGTAGATTCAAGAAAAATATGGACCCTATCTTCCTACCAATAGCCATAATAAAATACGTGACACTTCATGATTACACTTAACTATAAGGTTACCAACATAAATATGGAAGTTTTGGTAACTGTTGGATACTTTTGGCACCATCACCCCAGCATAGATAATTGATATGAGAAAATTTCAATGGCTTGCAGAAATCTATCCTAGTGGGTTAATACATAAATTGTATGGTTAACCTTCATGCAAAAAAAAATTTGTTGTTACACAAGGTTCACTCCTTTCCCCTTGCAAAATGGTGATACCTTTATGCTTTGCCACGCGGTTTCCTCATGTTTGATCGACATGTGTTGCGAACCCTTAATCTTGCAACATTTTCCCAATTTTTATGTTGTGTATCTCTTTAATGATCAATGACCCAAGTTTCTTTTGTATTTTCACAATAGATTTCTAGGGGTCCTTGCAAAATGATGACACTCAATGGGTTAGCTTTGCATGTGTTTTCAAGTGGGTTAATACTTCCAGTTATCCCATCCCTATAGTTATTTGGCAACAACACAATTTGATTGCTTGTGGCCACAAAATATTTCCAGAGCAAAGCCCGTTACTTCCCCCATGTCATGAACATGTTGTACTACAGTCGCAATCCCAACATGATTGTCCATGCAACTAGGATGATTTTTTCCCTCCAAGTTACCATGTCATATTAGGTTGTGAGTATGTTTAATATGCCCCCCTCTAATACATCTAAGCCCAAGATTAACAATCTTATCTCCAAGAGCAACAAGAGGAATACCATCAAGATCTCTTTCACTCCCCATAGTGGGAAGCATTGCATAAGAAATGTTTAGAGGATGTTACAACAATAATTGCTATACAAAATCAAGAGATGATGCTTAAGCTTACTCAGGTGCAAGCATATGAAGCACACAAGCCTCCTAGAGGCAAAATTTATAGGTCAGACGTATAAATCCTCCCCCCTTGTAGGTTTATGTACATGAGATGCTGCCAATGGAGGAGGAATCTATGCTGCAATAGGTCAAGGTGGAGCAACCCATACTACTAGCCATGCCTTCAAAAGTATTTATAAGCAAGCATGATACAAGTGTTGCAGAAAACAACAACATGGCCAAGGCTCATTGCTTAGACTCAACTCTTTGAATTTGTGAGTTAAAAAGGTATATGTGTGGTGTTGTACTATCAATTGACATACATAGTTAACCATTTAATACCACCATGAATAATAATTCAAAATATTGCTCAAAATAGTAATACATGTGACCAACAATATTTGTCGATTTGCCATGATGCTACATTTTTTCATAAGAGGATGTTCAATCTAATCTAATGATTTACATAACTTATTTTTATGTGTTAAAAATATCTGCTAAGATCTTGGGACAAATTGTTTGAGATCACACACTACTTTGAATGTGTGAGCTAAAAGGTATGATACAATTTATTTTCAAGAGTCGACATAATTGAATAGAATATTATGTTACAATAACACCTATGGCATTAGGTTGTCAATTGACATAACAATAAAATATCCAATACCACCATAACCAATAATTCAAAATATTGCTAACATTAGTAATACATATGAGCAAGAATATTTTTCAATTTTCCATGATGTTATTGTTGAAAATGTAAGAGAGTAACTAAGAGGGGAGGGGTGAATCAGTTATCACAAAAAAAATCCTTGTCCCTTGGATGTCAAGACACACTTCTACTATTCATGCAATACTCACTACCTCGATTATCATTAGACTTTTATTGTCACTAAGTTAACAAAACAATCTTTAGATTTATTTATCTATTATAACTTCAAGTAAGTTAGTTTTAGAAACATAAACCATAAGCAAATACCATGAACACATATGATGTCAAAGATTTAATGTGGAAACCCAATTTTGAAAAAACCACATTGCAACTAGTCACACTAATTTTCACTCTTCTGAGGTGAGCCATGTTAGGAGCCAACCCTTTTAAAGGTTACAAAACATACTATTAAGTATCACCTTGTTAGAGGATTTTGATCACCTTGTTAGGAGTGGCCTGGTTAGAGGTCTTCAAGAACTTCAATCTTGAAATGTCACCTTGTTAGAGGATTTACAAAATGACTATTAAGTCAAACCTTTTAAGAGATTTCTTTATTGCTACAATGGTTAGAAAGAAACAACAATTTTGACATGATTTATGAAGCAACTTTCTTTGCAGATTCAGCTCTTTGTTCTGACTTGACCACTGGATCCTTCCTGATTAGATGCTCTTTACAACTTATCTTCCACACTTTCCTACTCTACCTTTTATTTTGCTCACATATCCATCTTACTTCTTATTCTTCTTGACACACTTTATCCTCACAACTTGACCTTTCTTATATACCATAAGTTAGGACAAGTTAGCTTGAATACTCTTTCAAAACATTAATAAACATCAAAATAGTCAGCCTCAATCAATTAAATATTTGACAAATGCATTCTATTGTCAACACTATGATTCAACACTCGGTTAACACTTTGACTCCTTTAATGCGTGAACACTCAGTCAATACTGCAAGCCTTTTGATACCCCAACCACTCGGTCAATACTGCAAGCAGGAATCCCTTCATTAACCAACTGCTCGCTTAATACTGGAAAGTCTTCTTTACCTAATTGTTTGGTTAATACTAAGATATACAAGGTTAATACTGAAAATTCTACATTTCTCAATTTATATTGACATTTGTGTAAACATCAATGACAATATACAATTCAAGAATTATTTCCAATAAACTCCCTCTTTGGAATTGATGGAAACACAACATGTCAACATAAACTAATAGAAGTATGAACAATATGATAATATCCTTAGTTTCATTTTTATTCTCATCCATATTGACTCCCTCTGAGATTCTACTTGGATTTGTCTCTATTGGTTTCCTGTCAATATTATGTTGTCATTATCTCCCTCTTTGTTTTGCATTCCATCAAGACTCTCCCTCTTTCTCATTGACACTGAACTTCCCTCAATCTTAATGTTGACACTAAATTCTCCCTCTTTGACATCAATTTCCAAAGGATACAAACTTTTAAAATTATAATGTACCTTTGTACTGATTCATATACAATATGTTGTGTATTACACTACATCAACTTGATTTATCTTCAATAGAGCTTGGCTGATGCCTCGCTATCTTTTTCTTTAGTGAGCATTAGATAGGGGAATTGTTAGAGTAATTATTTGCTTACACTTATTAATTAAATCACTTTGATTTAATTAAATAAGTTTCCTATTACTCTAATTTTCTTAAGCTATCTCTTAGGTACATATAATTAATATTTTATATTAATTATAATGTACAACCTAGCTTTTTTAGGTTGTAGGTTACCCTTTTTGGGTTTCAATCTTTTATAAGGATTGATCTCTTTGTAATTTTATTCATTCACTTTTCATAATAGCAATCCCTTTTTTTTGCTCATCAAGAATGTCTCATCTATGGAACTGGCAATTTTTGCCTCCATAGATTTTTGCTTCTCTTTTTGTGACAGGTGTTTGCATGCAGGTGATTCTTGGGAGCTGTGGGGTTGATCTTTCGTCAACTTCAACAGGAATAACCCCTAGTTTACCTCTTAGATACATAAATGCATCCTTAGGTAAAACCTTAGTAAATATATCTACTATTTTATCCTTCGTGTTTACATATTCCGATCTAACCTTCAAATTTTGAACCAATTCCCTAAAGAAATGATACTTGATTGCAATGTGTTTTGTCTTTTTCATCACTAGATTTTTGGATATATTAATTGCACTTGTGTTATCACAATAGATTACCACTAGTTCCTAAATTTCTTCCTTTATTCATAACATCAATTTCTTGATCCATATTATGTTAGAACAATTGACTTTTGCAACAACATAATCTGCCTTTGCTATGGATTGAGAAATACAATTCTACTTCTTGCTTATCCAAGACACTAACCTCTTTCCAAGAAAGAATGCTCCTCAACTAGTATTTTCTTTTTTCATCAATGTTTCCTTCCCAATCTGCATCACTAAAGGCTCTCAACTCAAGATTTCCTCCTTTCTTACACCATAACCCATATTATTTAGTTCCTTTTAGATATCTCAAAATTCATTTGACTGGCATCATTTTATTTTTTTAGGATTAGCAAAAAATATTTCAACTATGCCAACTACCAATGCAATATTAGGTATGGTATGAACCACATACTGAAGTTTCCCAATCATTGATCTATAAGTAATTTGATTTACCTCCTTTGAATCATCATTCTTTGAGAGATTATGTCTAGTAGACATAGGTGTTCCAATTGGTTTGGAATCTTCCATTCCAAATACTTTCAATGTTTCCCTAATGTATTTTGACTGAGTGATGTATATGACATCCTTCATATGATGAACTTGTAGACCCATAAATAATTTAACCTCTCCAAACATAGACATTTCAAATTCTTTCCTCATTTCTTTAGAAAATTTCTTGCTTAACATCTCATGTCCACTAGATATAATATCATCCACAATTATTTTTGCAGGCAATATCTTGTCCTGTAGTCCTTAATATAAAAATTTCTATTATCATTTGTCTTCTCAAAACCATTTTTTACTAAATATCCATGTAGTCTTTCATACCATGCTCTAGGGGCTTGCTTCAATCCATATAAATATATATGAAGTTTACATACGATGTTTCTTTGGCTTGTATCAATGAAAACTTTAGGTTGTTCAATGTGTACTTCTTCTTATAAGACTCCATTCAAGGAAGCCAATTTAACATCCATCTGATACACTTTGAATCCCTTTTATAGTGCATATTTTGACTCCAAGTTTTGCAATAGGGGAAAATGTTTCACCATAATCAATACCTTCTTCTTGAGAATAACCTTTGCATACAAGCCTTGCCTTGTTTCTTGTCACTTCTCCTTTCTCATTCAACTTATTTCTAAATATCCATTTTGTACCAATCACATTTTTATCCTTGGGTCTAGGAACAAGAGACGGTGTTTTATTCTTTTCTATTTTCTCAATCTCTTCATTCATTTCTTCTATCCAATTTTCATTTTCTAAAGCATCTTTTATAGATCTAGGCTCAAATTCACTAAGCAAACATGTACCTTTTAGTTTGTTATTGTCAATAAGTCATCTATCTCTCCTTTAATTATCTAATCAGGTGCATGATGTCTTTTGACATATTTAGCAAGTCTTGGATCTTTCTTTCTTGACTCTGAACTTGGTTCACTTGGTTCTCCAAGATCTTCATCCTTTTTCTTGGGTTCTTTAGGTTGATCTAACTGTAACTCAGGTGCCTCTAACTATGACTCGAGTTACACTGCCTATGGCTCAAGTTCCACTAGATAAGGCTGCAACTTGGGTTTAATTGTATGTGACTTGGATGCCTTTGTTTGTGATTCAAGATGAACTACTAATGAGTTGTTAGGTACACTTGGTTTTTGATTTTATCAAACCTTATGAGGTAAAGTTCCAGGTTCCTCTTCATAATAGACAAACTTTCTGTAATCTTTAGGTTCTTTGCTACTCTACTCTTCACTTCTTTCGACAAACTCATCAATCTTTACATGGGCACTTTCTATTACTTTTTGAGTACTAAGATTCAAAAATTTGTATGCCTTGCTTCTAGTGGAGTACCGTGGGAATATCCCTTCATCACTTTTTGCATCAAGATTTCCTTTCCTTACATCTTCTAAGATAGAACAATTTCTACTAAACACTATGAGATAACAAACATTGAGTTTGTACCATACCATAATTCACGAGGTGTTTCATTTGTACCTTTCTTCAGTTGAACTTGATTTAATGTATGAACTGTTCTATTGATTTCTTCTCTCCAGATATTTTGGTGCAACATTCTTCTCTATCAATAGTGTCCTTGCACATTTCATGATGGATCTATTTCTTCTTTCTGCTATTCCATTTTTCTCTAGAGTTTAGGTGTTGATACCTACTTTTTTATTCCTCTTTCATTGCAAAACTCATTAAATTCATTTGAGATGAATGCTCCTCCTCTATCTAATCTCGAACATTTCAATTTCTTCAATGTTTCTTTCTCAACTCTAGCCAACTACCATTTGAACTTTTGAAAGGTATCATATTTATCTTTTTAAAACATTATAGTCATCATCCTAGAATAATCATCAACAAATAGAATGAAATAAATGTCTCCACACTAGCTTTCCACACCTATTGGCCCCCAAATATTTCTGTGAACTAGTTCCAAAACTTCTTCAAAATTTTAGAACTTACTTTTGAAACTTCTTTTACTCATTTTACAAATTTGATATTATTTGCACATGCCCATCTTAGATTTCTTCAGATAAGTTATGTATCTTACTCTTTTATTCTTTCTTATGGTGATCAAGTTATCAAAGTTAACGTGACACATCCTCTTATTCCATAACCAACTTTCCTCTATCTGAGCTAGAAAACATGTATTCTTAGTGAGATCTAGGTAAAAAAAATTACGTTTTGTCTGATTGCTAGTTCCAACTACGTTTCCTTTTCCATCTAATAGTTTATCTTTGTCATTCATGAATTCAACTTTGTATCCTATATTGTTCAACTATGCTACACTGAGTAGATTATGTCCTAATCCTCCAACCTAATAGGCATTCTCACTTTTGATCCCATTAGATAATGCTATGATTCCTTTTCCCTTTACATAACATGGTTCATTGTTTCCAAATCTAACACTTCCACCATCATAGTGTTCTAAATGTTCATATTTGTTTTTATCACTAGTCATGTGATAAGAACAACCACTATCTATGATCCATGTATCATTTTTTCTAACATGAGAGATAAGTGCCATATTTTCATTTTCCTCATTGTTAGATTCATCTTTAACATCAATATAAACTACTCCATCTTCATCATTATCATTATCAAAATCTTTTGCAATGTAACATGATTTCTTACCTTTGTCTTTGTACTCCTTGTAGCTTTTGAGTTCTTTCTTGCCTTTGAACTTGTTGAACCTTTTCTCATCTTTATCTTCCTTCTTTGGAAATCTTGCAACAATATGACCAACTTCTTCACATGAGAAACAAATCAATGGAATTTTAGCTCTAAATTTTCCTTTCCCTTTTGTTACTCTGTTTACTAGAAGAGATTCAATGACTTCAAAGTCTTCATTAGATTCTTCTTCTTCTTCACTGTCAACTTGTTTTCCTTTTGAGTTCCTTCCTTTTCTACCAAGGGCTAGTTTGGCTTTGAATGTAGATTCAAGATTTCTAGAAGTAGAAGCATAGTTGTCAAAGTTATCCAACTCAAAAGAACTAAATCTTCCCACAAAAGCATCCAAGGTTAAATCATTTTATATATTGCATCTTATCTCTTGAATAGCTAAAACTACTATTTCATAAATAGGAAGAAGAGTTCTTAGTACCTTACTGATTACTCTTTCATCATCAATTTTACTTCTTACAACTTGGATTTCACTTATACTTTCTTTGACTGTTTCATTGCATTGGGCAATGTTCTCATCTTTCATTATTAATCCATCAAACTTACCTCTTAAAATTTCTTCCTTGGCTCTTTGCACATTTTTGTTACCTCCGTAGACTTTTTATAGCTTTTCGCACATATCAAATAAAAAAAGACAATCTTTGACTTCATCAAATTCAGAATAATTCTAAGAGGAAGCTATATCAATCATCATTATATTGTGATCCTTTTTCTTTTTCATTTTCTCCATAGTTATAGGTTTGGGTGGTGGCACATACTTATTCTCCAACTAGAACAAACCAACATCACTAATGGTTGATTGATGTAGCTTCATCAACTCTTGCCATGCTGAAAAGTTATCTATGTTGAACTTAGGGATCTCCCTTCTGTAAGACATCTTGATCTTTAACTTAGGTCCTTAAAACCTTTTCTAGCAAGCACCAACTATTTTGATGCCAATTGCTAGAAATATAAGAGAGTAATTTAGAGGGGAGGGGTGGATCAATTACCACAAAAAATAAATCCTTGTCCCTTAGATGTCAATACACATTTCCATTGTTCATGTAATACTAACTAGCGTAGTTATCATTAGACTTTTACTGTCACTCGGTTAAGAAAGAAATCTAAGATTTATTTATTTTTTATAACCTTAAGTAACTTAGTTTCAGAAATATAAAACATAAGAAAATAACATGAACATAGATGACATCAAGATTTTGTGTGGAAACCCAATTTGGGAAAACCACCTTGCATTTAGTCACAATAATTTTCACTCTTCTGAAATGAGCCATGTTTGGAGCCAACCCTTTTAAAGGTTACAAAACATATTGTTATGTATACCCCTTTTAGAGGATTTTGACCTCTTTGTTAGGAGTGGCCTAGTTAGAGGTTTTCAAACACTTCAATCTTGAAATGTCACCTTGTTAGAGGATTTAAAAAATGATTGATAAGTCAACTCTATTAAGAGATTTCTTTACTACTACAATGGTTAGAAAGAAAAAATAATTTTGACCTGATTTATGAAGCAACTTTCTTTGCAGATTCAGATCTCTATTCGAACTTGACCTCTAGATCCATCCTAATTAGATGTTCTTTGCAGCTTATCTTCCACATTTTCTTGCTCTTCCTTTTGTCTCTCTCACATAGCCATCTTATTTCTTATTCTTCTTGGCACACTTTATCCTCACAAATTGACCTTTGTTATATACCATAAGCTAGGACAAGTCAGCTTGAATAACCTTTCAAAACATTAATAAAAATCCAAATAGTTGGCCTCAATCAATTAAATATTTGATAAATACATTATATTGTCACTCGGTCAACATTAGGATTGAACACTCAGTTGACACTATGATTCGTCCGATGCCTAACCTCTCAGGTAATATTGCAATCCTTTTGATGCTTGACCACTCAGTCAATACTACAAGAAGGAATTCCTCTATTAATTTTACTACTTGGTTAACACTGGAAAGTCTTCTTTACCTGATTGCTCAATTAATACTGAGATATATAAGGTTAATACTGCAAACTCTACATTGCCTGGTTAATACCGAAATTTGTGTAAACATCAATGACAATATATAGTTGAAGAATTATTTCCAACAACTATGACCATGCATAAGAGGATTCCCATTCCACTCTAATGATTTACACAACTAATACTTTCTTTCATGGAAAGAAAAAGGAAATTGCATCACATTTTCCTTTCATGCCATGGAAGTAGTGGTAGGAAA
Source organism: Cupressus sempervirens (assembly GCA_028749045.1). NCBI lineage: Eukaryota > Viridiplantae > Streptophyta > Pinopsida > Cupressales > Cupressaceae > Cupressus > Cupressus sempervirens. The sequence goes on from CM053787.1 coordinate 48,643,628, forward strand.
AGCCAAATGAATGTGTCCAAAAGATAGAAGGGGCATAAAAAAACCATAAAAATTAATAAAAAGGCATTGGGATGAATAAAGAAAAATAATTCATTCAATAACAAATATTTTGATTTGGTAATGTGTCATGGGGAGTTGTCTATTCTTAAAAAAGAATTACATTGTACATGAGTAGTAGGAAAGCAATGTTGATCTCTCCTCAGGGGGATAAGTATTATACAACCTTTCATTTCAGTTTTACATGCACCAACAATAAAACTAAATATGAAGGGCTAATCCAAGGATTAGAATGGGCCAATATAAGAGGTGTCAAATTCATAAAAGTATCAAGTGATAGTGAGTTGGTTGTTAATCAAGTGAGAGGGTTGTACATGACCAAAAATGATAAGCTAAAAGGCTATAAATAGAGAGCTTGGGATTTATTTGAGTACTTTGATGCTTTTAACATAGTTTCTATCCCTAGAAAATTGAATCATCATGCTGATAGGTTAGTTGCTATAGGGGCACAATTTGATATAGTTGATAACATTAGCAAAGAAGATGTACAAAAACATATCAAAGTTGTGGTCAGGCCTTCCATACCTGGCAATGACGTCAACTAACAAGTTTTTGATAGTGATGAACAAATCTTGAACTTTCTACTTAGGAGGACCTACACTTAGAATTTATTCAACAAAAGGTGCAGGAGCAATATGGTGACCAGGGTATACAACTAAGCTCTAATAGATTTCCTAAAGGATCAGTCACTCTAGAGTCCATCTTTAACATTGATGACCAATTAAAGAAGAATAAGACTAGCTTGGTAGTCCAAAAAGATCATTATGAAGATCTTGAGATTACAAAGGGAAATAAATTAAATTTTGGCAAGAAAATTCCTGTTGAAGAAAGGCAATCTTACATCCAGCTCTTCCAAGAATATAATGATGTTTTTGCCTGGGTATATGTTGATTTTAAAGGATTTGACCGATGCCTCACTCAATATACAATTGAGTTGGAGCCCAATTCCAAATCCATAAGGAAAAAGCAAAGGCTTGTTAATCCAAAGTTGGAACCCTTAATGAAAAAGGAGGTTTTCAAGCTTATTGAGACTGGCATAAGATTCCCTATAAAACACACCAGCTGGGTATCAAATCTAGTCCTTGTTAGGAAAAAGAATGGAGATCTAAGGTTATGTGTTGACTTTATAGACCTTAACAGATTGTCATTAAAGGACTATCATCCTTTTTCATCTATGGAATAGATGCTCCAATATGTTTTAGGTTTAGAAAGGTTTTCACTCTTTAATGGATATTTTGGCTATAATTAGGTTCTAGTTAAAAGGGAAGACTAGTTCAAGACTACATTCACCACCAAGTGCAATACCATGGCTTATAAGAGGATGCCTTTTTCCCTATCTAATGTAGGAACAACTTTCTAAAAGGCCATGGAGATGGCTTTTAGCAATCTGGTATACAAATTTGTGCAGATCTATCTGGATGATATCACTATTTTCTCCAAATATGTCGAGGGACATATTGAACACTTGAGACAAATCCTAGAAAGATGTAGGGAATCTAGCATATCTCTTAATCCAAAGAAGTGTGTGTTTTTTGTTCATGAGGGGAAGTTATTGGGATATGTTGTATCCAAAATGGGCATCATCATTGATCCTAAGAGGGTTGCAACCATCTTAGAATTGCCTTTACCACATCATAAAAAGGGATTACAGGGTTTTGTTGCGAGAATTGACTTTTTAGACATTTTATTCTAGATATTGCTAACCTGTTGAAGCCATTGACATCAATGCTTAAGAAAAATACTCTTTTTAGTTGGTCAAAGGAAGCTAGACATAGTTTTGAGGCGATAAAGGAAGCATTGTCTACTGCTTGGTGAATCCTAACTTTTCAAAATATTTCACCTTGCATGCATATGGTAGTATGGATACAATTTCTACAATATTGGTTGAACAAAATAAGAAAAATATAGAACAACCTATTACTTTCTTTAGTAAGGGCTTAGAAGATTATGTGAAGAGATATAGCTTCATTGAGAATCATGTGTTTGCAGTGGTAAAAAGCTTAAAGAAGTTCAAACATTTGGTGTCTAATAACAAGATTCATCTTATGGTGGCCCATCCTAGTGTGAAGGAGTTCTTGTTGAGCAAAGACCTCAATGAAAAGAGAGTCTATTGGATAACTAGGGCCATGGAATATGATGTGGATATTCAAGTAACCAAATTTGCCAAGGGAAGAGGTTTATGTGAACAATTGGCTAATGAGAAGACTCAGACCATGATGATATAGTAGAGGTTGTCTTTTCTAATCGGGAAGTTCCCCAACAAGGTCAACAAGATAGATAGTTGCAAGATATGACACATTTTTTGCAAACTAGAGAATGTCCCCTTTCATTTGACAAGGCTAAAAGAAGGTATTTTAGATTGCAGTATGTACCTTATATATTAATCAATGGCCTTTTGTTTAGAAAGGATATAAATGGGGCCCTCCTTATATGTATTGACAATAACGATACTGGCAAGTTGCTGGAGCAATTTCATGATGCAGGAGGTCACTTTTCTCCGAAAACAATAGCATATGAAGTTATAAGGGTTGGATATTATTGGCCCAACATATTTAGGGATTCTTATGCATGGGCAAGAAAGTGCAAACAATGTGCATTTTTTTCTAGAAAGGAAATGCTAGATGCCTTACCCTTACATCCTATTTTGATTGAGCAACCATCCATGAAGTGGGGAAAAGATTTTTTTGGGGCCCATTAATCCAAATTTTAGTGCTGGTCACAAATGGATATTGATGGCCATAGACTATTTCCCACATTGGATAGAAGCAATATCTCTAAAAAAAGCCAACGGGACTTCTATTATGAACTTCTATGATGATCTAATCTATAGATTTGGAGTTCTTGGCTCCATTATATCTGAAAATGCCTTATCATTTATGGGAACAAGAATAACTAAATGGGCATTGAAGAATGGAGTATACCTCAATACATCATCAAATTGTTATCCTCAAGGAAATAATTTGGCTGAAAGTACAAATAAGAATTTGCTAAGGATCTTGAAAAGGACTTTAAAAGGCAACAAATTTGATTGGAATTCTAAGTTAAGATCAGCTTTGTGGCTAGATAGAATCACTTTCAAAATGATTCTAGGTAACTCACCCTATGTTCTTGTGTATGGGAAGCAAGCTAAACTACCTATTTCTATAGAGTTCCCATCATTAGAACTTGCTAATAATCTGATGCTTTTCAAAGAAGATGATCCCCTAAAATTGAGGTATGCCAAGTTGATGGAGCTCAAGGAAGAAAGGAGTAAATCATTACAAACAAGGGAACACCAGCAGATACAAATTAAGAAGGCATTCGACAAAAGGTCTAGGCTCAGGGTGTTCAAAGAAGGAGATCTGGTTTTGTGGTGGTATTTTCTTAAAATTAGACCAGGCCATCATAATAAGTTTGATAATATATGGACTGGCTCATTTGTGATCTTAGAATTCAAGGATCACAATGCATACCAGCTAGATATCGTGGAAGGAGAAGTCTTATCTATCCCTGTGAATGGGATTTACCTCAAGCTTTGTTTTGAGGTATGACCTTAGGTTCTTGATCTATATATATTCATTGTTTTTGTTTTCCCTAAGTGTAGTCCAACACAAGTGTGTTTATTTGTAGTCTTCCCTACTTTCAATAAGTTCCTGAGGTCCTAGGGGTCCAAGAAATTAAGTTGTTGCACATCCACCAACGTAGAATGTCTCTTTTCTTAGCATTCTTACCTAACTATGCTTCATCCAATTGCATATAGTAGAGCATGTGTGACCACAAATTTAAGTCCATTATCATTCTTGGTTTGACTCTATGCCTAATAGATTGACAAAGCTATTGGTTTGATGTCTAGGATGCAACCATTCAGTAGAAATCACCAAAAGTGTTACCCATTTTCATCACCATGCACAAACTAGTAGGTTGATCAGCCATATTCCCTAAGGTGGAAAAAATAAATTTTATAGCTCATTAAATACCAATGCAATTAGTAGATACATAAAAGGTTGACCATGCTTCATTATTCTATCCCTAGGTTTTAGTCTTTGAAATCCACATAACTATGGCTACACAAATTTTATTATAAGCTTCATATTCTATGGATCCCATTTTTTATAAAATTAGAAGAATCATGAAGTTCATTGATCTTTAGTGGATCAAAGGTTGTCACTTTTTCACCAATTAAAATTGCAAGTTATTTATCCATGGTGACAAGGCGACAAATGGACACATGGCATGGTGGACCCCCTTTCCTCATTTCTGGTAGAACATATCATACATCTTCTTAGCCACTGATCTTTCTTGGATTGATAGTCCTTGCTATGTCATCATAAAAAAATTCAAGATCTTTACCCAAAGTGACATAGTGAGTGCTTGCCACGTGGATATATGGGGTCATCTGTAGGTGGTGGGCTATAATGCGACAGGGTGATGTCAGAACAGGCCAGCATACAAGCTAGTGCATAAGCACCTAAAGTAAAAGAACATGATAAGGTTAAGATTACTTGTATGAGATATTTAAATCCATTTGAGTTATTTATGTTGTATTTGGGTCAAGATGTAAAGGCTATGAAGCCATTTTGTCATAAATTGTAAAAGATGTTAATTTGCCTCAGTTGTCCTAGTAAGGTCATGAATTGGTCAAGAGGTCAAAATGTGTTTGTAAACCCAAGGAAGGGTAAAAATATTGTAAATGGTGATTAATATTCCATAATTAAATGTTTGTATGGTTGGAACAAAATTGTGAGATCAAAATTTCTAAAATGTAAAAGTTGCTTAAATGTTGCAACTTTAAAACTTTGCAAAAAGTGCAAAAAGGGTTAAAGAATGTAATAAATTGGTTCAAGGGTTGGTCGGGATATTCTCAACTATAATTTTTTTTAATAAAAGCATTTTAATGGTCATTCCAAGTCATACCGATGAGAATAAGGAGAAGAAAGAATCATTTTGGAGAATTTTGGTGTTTTCAATTATTGCTATTTTGATTGATTTTTCTAGATTTGTGTTTGTTTTAGGACTTGTATAGTCATTTATGACTTGGAAACTATGTATAATCTCTATATTTGGATAGTGGTAAGAATTATCGTTCTTCTCTCTTTGGCTTGGAGTAATTTCATTCATTTTTAAGGAAGTTATGATCATTTTGGTGAAAGTTACTATTTTCAGATTTGAGAACTCTTGCAAACAGTCATGTTGGAGAATTTGGTATGGACACATATGGATGGTTAAAGAACTCTAAATGTATTCATTGGAAATATGTGTGAATTAAATTTCATTTAATTTTAATTTGAGATGTTTTAATATAGATTTGTGAAAGTTATGAAGATTTGAATGAAAACTGATTTCTTATATGCCTTCAATGGTGTTGAGGAAAAATATTTGATCTTATAAAATGATTAATGTATTGGATAAATTAATGGCTTATAGATCTGGAAACTAGACTCAAAAATTGATAATTTGGAATTGGTTTTATTTTAGTTGGATTAATTTTGTGAAAGATATTTGATGCCCTAGGTAGGGTTACAAGTTTTGTTATTGGTTTATGACATTAAAAATGGGTCTCAGTACAAAGACCATAACTTGTAAAATATTTGCTAGATTGTAATGAGATTTACATATGTTTTAATATGCCTAGTTTTTACAAATTCCTCCAAAGGGTTTTTTCAAGAAAATATTAGAAAAAAAGATTATGAATGATATACTCTTAAATAGATATTAGATGATGTAAATGGTGAAGTATTGGTAAACTTATATTGGAAAAGTGTTTTGTTTTGCCTCATGAGATGTCTAGGAATGGAATTTATCTCATGAATTTTGATGGGATTAGAATGTATCCAATTAATTGGCTTAATTGTAAGATCCTCTACATGAAATTGGTATCAGAGCTTGAAGATCTTGAGTGTGTTGGTAGAGCACTGAAGGAGGCAATCCACACCAAAACCTTGAAGATTTGGTTTTGATTTGTTGATGAGATTTTGGTTGCAGGTGCTCATGCATTTTGTTGCAAAAGGAGGATGTTGTGTTGTTGTGTTGATAGATATGGAAGTTATATCAAGGGCCATGGGAAGGTCCAATGAATGCCAAGAGACTAGAGTAAGAGGCAAAGAGGACTCCTAGGTGAGGCACATGGAGAGTTCTTTTTGGTGAGTTCAAAGCAGCATGGTAAAGGTTACTCTTTGATTGACAAGGCACCCTAGAAGTTGCAGCCATTAATACTCCACTAATAGGAGTATTTGAGAAGGTGATTTTGAGGGAAGTCTTGTGTCCTTAAAGGAAAATATGATGGTGATAGAGGTATGAAGAGGAACATAACTTGAGTGAAGAAAAATGTGAAGATTTTTGTTTTGAATTTTTTTGCAAGTTATTGGTTCCATGTTTCCAAGAGACTTGAAAACTTTTCAAGGTTGGGAGTATGGTGTAGGAGCACCTAAAGTACAAGAACATGATAATGTTAAGATTCCTTATAAGAGATATTTAAATCCATTTGATTCATTCATGTTGTATTTGGGTCAAGATGTAAAGGCTATGAAGCCATTTTGTCATAAATTGTAAAAGTTGTCAATTTGCCCTAGTTGTCCTAGTAAGGTCATGACTTGTTCAAGAGGTCAAAATGTGTTTGTAAACCCAAGAAATAGTAAAAATATTGTAAATGGTTATTAATATTCCATAATGAAATATTTTTAAGGTTGGAACAAAGTTGGGAGGTCAAAATTTCTAAAATGTAAAAGTTGCTTAAATGTTGCAACTTTAAAACTTTGCAAAAAGTGCAAAAAGGGTTAAAGAATGTAATAATTTGGTTCAAGAGTTGGTTAGGAAGTTATAAAATATAAAAAATCCTATAAAATTAGTGTCCATGTTGGTCCAAATTGAATTAATGAGAATAAGGAGAAGAAAGAATCATTTTGGAGAAATTTGGTGTTTTCAACTATTATTATTTTGATTGGTTTTTCTAGATTTGTGTTGGTTCTAGGAATTTTACAATTATTTATGGCATGGAAAAAATTTAATATCTATAAATTTGGATATTACTATGAATTATGTTTCTTCTCTCTTTGGTTTGGAGTAATTTCATTCATTTTTAAGGAAGTTATGATCATTTTGGTGAAAGTTACTAGTTTTAGATTTAAGAACTCTTGCAAATAGTCATGTTGAAGAATTTGGTATGGGAACATATGGATGGTTAAAGAACTATAAATTTATTCTTCCATTTAATTTTTATTTGAGATTTTTTAATTCAGATTTGTGAAAGTTATGCAGATTTGAGGGAAAACTAGTTTTTCTATGCCTTCAATGGTGTTGCAGGAAAAAATTTGATCTTATAAAATTATTTATATATTGGATAAATTAATGGTTTACTGATCTATAAAATAGACTCAAAAATTGATAATTTTGAATTGGTTTTGTGTCAATTGGATTTATTTTTTGAAAGATATTTGATGCCTTAGGTAGGGCTACAAGTTTTGTTACTAGTTTATGAAATAAAAATGGTTCTCGGTACAAAGACCATAACTTGTAACATATTTGCTGGATTGGAATGAGATTCGGATATGTTTTAGTATGCCTAGTTTTTCAAAATTCCTCCAAAGGGATTTTAAATAAAATATTAGAAACAAAAGTTATGAATGATATACTCTCAAATAGAAATCAGACTATGTAAATGGTGAAGTATTTGTAAACTTGTATTGGAAAGTGTTTTGTTTTGCCTCATGAGATGTCTAAGAATGGAATTTATCTCATGAATTTTGATGGGATCAGAATGTATCCCATTCATTGGCTTATTTTTAGGATTCTCTAAAATGATTCTTTCTTCTCCGTATTCTCATTCATTCGACTTGGAATGACCATTACAATGCTTTTATAGGATTTTTTATAGTTGAGAACTTCCTAACCAACTCTTGAACCAACTTATTACATTCTTTAACCCTTTTTGCACTTTTTGCAAAGTTTTAAAGTTGCAACATTTAAGAAAGTTTTACATTCTAGAAATTTTGACCTCACAACTTTGTTCCAACCTTACAAAAATTTCATTATGGAACATTAATCACCATTTACAATATTTTTACCCTTCCTTGGGTTTATAAACACATTTTGACCTCTTGAAAAATTCATGACCTTACTAGGAAACTAGGGCAAATTGACAACTTTTACTATTTATGAAAAAATGGCTTCATAGCCCTTACATCTTGACCCAAATACAACATAAATGACTCAAATTGATTTAAATATCTCATATAAGGAATCTTAACCTTATCATGTTCTTGTACTTTAGGTGCTCTTGCACCATAAACACATTCCTATTGGCCAAAGGGCTCAAGGGGCACAAAGAAGATTTGATAACATTTCTCACGATAGATCTTTGGTAGATGATGGTCCTCACTATGTTGCCATAGAAAGCTACAAGGTCCTTACCTATGGTAACAAGGAAAAGAGGTGACACATGTCCAAGTTTTGATGTTATGGTTGCAGTTTTCGTAAGGTCATGCATGCTAAAATAAAGAGGTTCGATGGCATGACAAAGCAGTGTTGTAAGAGACAAGGCAAGGTGGGCCGAGGAATATTAGATGAAAGAAAGTACACATGTTATTTTGAAGCCCTTATACTATGATAGGTAGTATGTCATGAAATCTTACGTGCCATTCACATGGGTTACGATCTTACAATACATGGTTTATTATAAGATCATGAAGGATAAACACTAGACCATTGATGATATGGCAGTAAAGAAAAGGAGTGGTCATAAGGGGCAAGGGGGGCAAGTTCTGATGCTATGATACAAGGAAGTTTTCCAGTGATTGTAGGATCGTAAATCTAGAATTTTCATGGTAAGATATTATGAGGGGCCCTTCTCTCAATATGTCATAAGATCATAATATCACGAGATCCAAGTTAGAGTTAAGGTTGACTTTTCTAGTATCGACCAAAGGTGTCACACCTAACCTACCATGTTGTGACACATGGGCATTGTCTTGGCACTCAGTTACATTTTTCCCCAAGGTGGCAGACTATCAACATAGAATGAAGTGGTAGGGGTTGGCATCGATTGAGGTGAAGAGTTGGTGATATAATTGGTCCAATTTAATGATTTTTTGATCTACATTTGAGTATGGGGATGGTGGAAATTAGATCGGATCAATTTTGTAGGATGATCACCAAGAAATATATGATCTCTTCTTTCAAAAAAGTTGTGACTATTAATGGTATGCCAGAAAGGGTGGTTATGGATTTGATCTTTGAATGCCACAAGAAGCAAAAGGTAGTTAAGGTACTCCTGCAACATGTAGCACTTGGCTTTCTCATGATTATTCTCTAGAGGTTTCCTATAGTGGGAGGTGTAAAACTTAATGGTGTAATGTAATTCTCTGAAATATCTGTACTCTCCAATTGATTTCCTAACATGTACCCCTCACATCTAAAGCTTGTTCCAATCTTGATCTATTTAAGGATTCCCAAGATGTGGAGAAGAGGCTGGCATTTTCTAAAGTCTTATGCAAGATAGAATTGTTGAGATCTCTTAGGAGTCTTTCATGCTTTTCTTGGCACATCACTTAATTTTTAAAATCAATCTAGATTAATGGTGTTTGATGATCTTTGATATCTAAATGAAGGAATAGTCTTAGAACCCTTATTGTGTCTACTTGTGGCTTAAGTTTTTGATTTGATAGAATTTCTTGAGATTTTCTCTTTGAATCCCTTGATTCTGTATTAGTTTTAACTATAAGTAGGTTTTGATTATTCATATAGGTTACAAGTTGAGATACTCTATTTCCATTCAAGTTTGTGACATTGTGAATGTTAGCATTCAATTTAACATCTTGCTTGGATTGCATCTTTATAGTTAAATATTTATATGTGAATGGTTCTTTGCAATATCGAGTTCTTGTTAGCTACCTGGAAGTGTTTCATCAAGTCAGGTCAACAATACCTTCATTCTACCATTCAGTGTATCACCCCACTTTACTTTTTTAGTATCTACTTTTCAAGCAATCCTTCTATCCCTTTTCCCTTCAAGTTTATTTTCCTGTCTGAAGAGGTAAACCAGTGAAGCATCAAGAGGAGCCAGACTATAACCCAGAGATTCACTCCTAACTTAGGTATTTCCCACTACCTAGGAGTGTTTCCATGTTACTTGAAGCTAACTAAGTTAGAATCTAGTCATAGGCACAACTTTTAGAGATAACAACTATGATAGTCGAGCTTATAGTTGTGTAAGCACTGAGCATTTATTGCCAAGTTTTAAGGGCTATATGGTCAATTGTCAATTCATTTTCATTCATTCAAGATCAAAGAGAGCACAAAGAGCATAAGGTGAACTAAGGTGAAGGATTCAAGCATTTGTAAGCTGGATTCAGCTGCTACTCACCACAAATCGTCATATTCATAAGTTATTTATCATGCATTGAGCTATGCTATCTAAATTATCGCAAACCATAGTTATTTTAAATGGTTTCTAGTTATTCTATTTCTATTAGGAAGGAAGGAAAAGAGGTTTTGAATGTCTAATTAATAATCAATGAGACTAAACAACCACCCTTTTGAGCTATTCCTGAGATAGCGTACAAGGGAGATGCAACTGGTGTGTTATCGATGATACAACCAATTTTGATGATACAAGATGTAAGATGTTGTTACACTTGTAAGGTTGGAATTATTGGAGGCATGGAAATCAAATATTTCTATGGAAAACTATGTGTTGATGAAGTGTTGAAGGAGGAAAATAAAATTGTTGAGAGAAAAGAGTTAACCTGTGCCCTAAATTTTCCAAATGTATTCAAAACAAAATGGATTAAGATTGTACTAAGCATAATACATGATCAATCTATATGGTTTGAAAATGGCCCTACCAAGATCACAAAAAGGATCATTCAATGAGTAATAGGGTATACTACCCTAGATAGACCCAAGACCATGTAAAGTGATGCTGAGGAGGTAATTGAGAAGAATACAAGGGTTGTATGGAACAAAAGAGGAATGACAATAGACACAATTTCAAATCCCCTAATTGCATTTGCAATGAGAATAAATTCTCACGAGTCCTTTCAATATAGCATAGTGAACAATCTGTCTTGTATGGTTGTGGATTTAGGCTAGAAGATAGTGAAGAAGGATCACTCTTATGACCTTGCTAAGTTATAGCTCCAGTAGTTATTAAAAAACTTGGGAGCCATAAGAAAGACAAAGAGTGCACAATGAAAATTTTTTTCATTACTAGTTTGCATATTCTTTTATGTCCATAACACATTTCCTCCATTTGGAAAAGTTTCTTGGAAGACCAACAGGTCTATTTTAGTTTAGATTGGAGAGTTCGTAGAGAAACTTTGGGACAACTTTGAGTCAGTTATTACAACCTATTTTGAAGACTTTAAGAAGTCTATTAAGTAGAGACTGAGGATACCAATGTCACTAGTAGAGAAATATTATGATGATGTTTGTTTTCTAGTTGATGTTGATCATACTTATGTACAAGCAATTTTTCCTTAGGTTAGATGGTTCAGGCCATTGCCCTATGAAATCAATGTGGATGAGGCATAAATATCCATCAAAACATTATTAGCAAAAGAATTTGATAAGGGTGCAACCTCAATTTGCAATTATGAGGAAGAAAATAAAAAATTACAATAAATTTAAAGATTACCTCTGTGGTGAGAAAGAAATACAAAATTGTGAAGAATCTTAAAGAAAGATTTGGTGAAGGGGAGGAAGAGGAAGAAGAAGAAGGAGGTGATGAGGATGATGAAGAAGAACAACTTGCCCAAACTCCTCTTGCACTAACACAAGGTCAAGGAGAGGATCAAGAAGAAGAAGAAGTAGAACATGATGAAGGTGTCGAGGGAGAAGAAGCCAATGAAACACCTAAACTTGCATAAAAGAAGAAAAGAAAAGCTAAGGAGCCAACAATAAGAAAACCAAAGAAGGTTATGATGCCAACACAAAAAAATCTAGTAATACCTATTACCAGGGCTAGCATAATGGCAACTGCAAAGAGGACACATGAAGATGACAAACCTAAAGGCAAAAGAACTATTGCTACTGCAAAGTAGAGTCAACAAGATCAACCAAAGAGGAGGAAGTATATAACTCTAGAAAAATAAGATGAGGAGAGGACCAAATTAGATGAAAAAAATCAATTCCAAGTGGTAAGCCACAATCCCTCTTCTTATTTAGACAACTTGTGTGATAATATCAAGAATAATGTAGATTTATCAGGGTTCACACATGTTGAGTTTGATAAACTTGGAAAGGTAGAAATGAATAAGGTTGAGGAATCTATATATAATATGATGGCCACATTTAAGAATACTCCTATTGAGCATTCCAACTCTTTACCCAAAAGTCTATATGATAGAGTTGAGCAAAGGTGGCAATACAATTTAACTAATAAAAGAAATATAAGGGAGACTACTCTAGCCAGAGTAATTTTAGAATTGGACAAATCATCTATGACTAAGGCCATAAAAAAATACAAGGGGAGATTTTCTCCCAAATATAGATCCTTCAACATTTTATAGAATAATATTGAGGAAGTTGTCAAACAGAGCACCCAAATATGGAAAGTTATCTATGGGTTACAAATAGAAAAGACAATTTAACAAGCACTTGAGGAGGTAGGTGAGGGAAAAGATGACCAAGAGGTAGTGGAGATTACCAAGGATGGATCTATCAAAGATGGACACGAGGGAGGCATAGAGACGGAAGCAGATACAGAGGCTACAATTAAAGAAGAGAAGCAACAAGATCAAAATGTACCTGAGGGACATATGTTGAGTGCTAGTTGCCCTCATGTGTCTAGCAAGTCAACAAGAAACAATAAAGATAAAATATTTTTTTGATAACAAGGTGAAGAACATCAATCCTTTGATAGAGTATGATTTGAAGAAGATACTATAGGATTCTACTTTAGCTCCTAAACCATGCACTAATCTTGTATTAATCAATATAGATGAGATTGACAACTGAAACATCTAGTGTATCCCTTGCATCTATAGAGACAAGAGGTCTAGAAGCACTACTTTGTGTCACCACTAACACTCATGTTTCAATTCCCATTGTGGTATATCAAAGAAAGAACACAATGACATTAAATGTCAACACATTGGTGCCAAATGCTTTAGTACAAGCAATATTAATAGTTGAGCAGGATGGGACACAAGTCCATATAGGTTAGGAAGGTAGTCTTGCACCTAACAGATAGATGCAAGGTGAAGAAAACATAAAGAAGGAGAAGGATAAGACTGAAGAGTCAGTTTTGACTATGAAACTAGAGGAATAGATAGAAATTTAGACATTGGTTACTCTACCAATCTATGCATCTCCTATTCCTAGTCAAACTCTTCATAGGCCGAGTGTAGATGCTACACCATTGCAATCCTCAAGGCCTATTCCTGATATATCTAAGGTTGGAGAAGGAACATCTTATGGAGATGTCAACTTAGATGAGGTGATTAAACTTCCAAAGTTTGATCTAGCAAAAATCACCATAGAAGAGATGAGCATATTGTAATAAGCTCTAGCAAGGAAGAAGAGCCAAGAGTTACTCAAATGGGAGCACAAGAAAATAAAAGTTCTATATAACATCAAAGAAATATTTCTTGATGCATTTAGCCTCCCAACACCTAATGAAGATAAACCTATAATTGAGCAACTGGTGAATATAATTGATAAGATCAGTGATGCAGACCTGGACACAAATAATAAACTTTTAAAATGGTTTGATAAGAGATTTCAAACAAAGGTAGATGAAAAGATCTCAAATGCCATTGCACTAAGACAGGTTGACTTAGCAACCAAGATGAAAGATGTAAAAAATGTGTTAGAGAATATATTTTTTGTATACACAAAGCTTTGTGATGTGAATTTTTTCACATAATAAGTATAGAGGGCTATTGACTGGCTGCAGGGAGTTTAAAGACAACAAGTAATATTCTTAATTTGTCTCCTAGCCATAGTTAGAATCATTTTCAAAGACTGTTATCTACTCAAGGTCAACTAGTTGCATTACAAGCACAAGATGCAAATACCTTGATAAATATTCAAGCCATGTTGACCCCACACATGGAGGTGTTACACAAGAAACTAGCCTTTGCTAAAACACTAATAAAGAAAGATCCTCATCTTTCTACTCATGCCTAGTAGACCTTGCTACTGAGCTAGATGTTCAAATAAAATCTCTAGAGGTGGTGTTCAACAACTAGGATGCAATAATTAAGATTATAATGAAGGTCCATAAAACATTTTTGGACAAACACACTATTTGTGTACTACCCATGACATAAGTGTCAAAAAAGGGGGATATTGAAGCAAAAATAAAGAGATTACACAAGGGGGAAGTAAATGTAGAAATAGAGTAATCCAACAGTTGAAGAAAATTTACTCAGCTAGAGTATTAGATTTAGATTCAACATAGAACAATCAACTCAGGGGGAGTTATGAAGTTTTGAGGTATGGTTGATAAGTCATCAATTTTGCAAAATTTTCATATTTTGAAAATTTGTATGTGAGCCAAGTATAGATTATAGATTATCTAAGTTATGCTCAAGTTAAGGTTATATATGCATGAAAAAGTATTTTTGCCACTCATTTCAAAGGCAAAGATTGTTGATCTTATTGTGGTTTTGACATATGAGTGACAACATACTTAAGTCATTGCTTAATAGTATTTAGTGTATGTCGAGTAAGTAGTGGATGCTAGGCATAAGTTGTCAGATAATGCATGCTAAGAAAGATATATAGTATATGTTGAGCACTAGTATGTGCCAAGTAGGCAATTAGTGCCAAATCACTCTAGTGATGAGAAAGTATATGCCAAGTGAACAGTGGATTCCAAGTCATTTAGAGGCCTTGTTACAACATTGAAGATATAGTGGATGCTGAGCATCAGAGGCTTCATGTGCCAAGTAAATAGTTTTGGATATAGTTGTTTGTAATGGCACAAAATCCTACGCAAAACCATTTTTGGGCCAACTTAAGGATTATTTTTCAATTCTAGATGATAAGAATGAATCTCTATTAAGGATCCCTACGTAGTACATGCAACCAATTAGATTGAGGGATGAATTAAGCAACAAAATGGGTGAATCACAATCATTGATTCCTACCTAATCTTAGGTCGCCTAGGTCTTGTTAAGGAGGACAAACCTTAAAGAGTTTGAGGAGTGAAGAGAGAAGTTTGCATGTGCAGAAAGAGCATTCATGGTGACTAAGGAGTTGTGATTGAGATAGAAATTGAAGAATCAACTAGAGAGAATAGAGGAAAGTAGAGAGAGGATAGAAGTGATAATTTGATCAAAGAGGATCAAGTATACATCAAGAAAGAGGTGACTTGATATCTAGCACAGAGGTGCTAACCAAAGGATCGAGGTTAAGACATTCTAATAGGCGAATTAGTAAAATCTCTTAACCAAGTAGTCCTAATAGGCTTTTGTAAATCCTTTAATAGGGTGCAAAATTCATAGTAAGTGGAATTCCTTTAACCAGAAACACTTCTAACAGGGTGTTGAAATCCTTTAACAAGGTAATACCTAACAATATTTGTAAGCCTTTAACAAGGTAGACCTCTCATAGGGTAGATCATAGTTTATGATCAAATATTGTAACCTTCATTGGATACACTTTACAACTGTAGTAGTGAATATTTGTGGGTGTCATCCCCACCCCAATTTTACCTTCTCATTGGAGGATTTATGGGTAACCAAATATCTAGTGTCATATATGTGAAATGCTTATTTGTTTTCATGTTATGGATGAATAAGTTTAGTATGGTATTTCAATTTACATGCAAATTGTGAGATGGATGTATGGCGAATGTTTTCATGGATAAAGTTTTGAAGGACTAATTCACCCCCACCCCCCCTCAGAGTTAACTTTCCCTATTTTATTTCCAACTCAAGCATATATCATTACAATAATCTACTAAATTCTCAAGGAACATTGGCCGAGCTTCAGTTAGCTGACACCAATATGAGATCCAACTTGATCTCTATTCAAGCAATGATGATACCTCATTTGAAGGTCATGCAGAGGGAAATGAAAAATAACCTAAGATCTTATCAAAGAAGATCATAATCATTCAATGACTAACAGTTTAATTGATCTAACTGTAAGAATATAGTTACATAATCATATTCTAGAAGCATCAAGAACCACATGTGATCATGTTATGTCCATGATCACCTAATTTCACAAGACATTCATTGAAAAATATTGATTGCTTCCACTCATTCCACCCTAGCAACCTTTACATAAGTGTTAAAGAAAGGGGGAAATAGATTTGAAATGGAATTAGATTTGGGAAATAGATTTTTCAAGGGCAAAATAAGAGGGAAATGAAATTTTTATCATTCATTTTACATTATTTATATTCATTATTCATTGGCATAAGTTATAAGACTTAGGGAGAGATTTTATATCAGATTGTATTTGTAATGATGTAAATATGAAAAAGTGTTATTTCCACCAATGTCAATGTCAAGATTGCTAGTATCTCTAACTATTGTTGTCTATTAGTGTGTCTTATACTTGTCATTTACAAGGCACAATTAGATGGTCATCACCGTGACCAAGGTGCTCTATATAGGTCAAGTCATGTACATAAGAAAGTATATACTGAGCTCTATAGGAGCTAAGTAAGTGTATGGTCACCAAGTAGTTTCTATACAAGCCGAACTCAACACTGACAAAGTAGTTTTGAGAATACAAGTGTCAAGTCATATAAGTATGTGTCGAGCACTATATAGAATGAGCAACAACAATTTCAAGTGTCAAATAACAATAAAGTATGAGCAATATAGAGTTTACATGGAGTTAGGAATTTTTTTTTTTTGAGGCAAAACATTTTTGAGCTGATTGGAAGGAACATTTAATATTTGTAGAGGTTTTTACATGTTAATGATGTGGATTACATATCCCTATGTTGTGTGATCAATGATTCAGATGAAGAGGCTATTATGTAAGGATCTTGAAAACTCTTTACGAAACTCTTTAAATAGAGAAGATATTAACCTAGATTAGAGGTTGAGATAGAGAAAGTGAAGAAGTATATGCATGTGAACAAGAAGTGATATGCAAACAAGTGAAGTGAAGGATCAAGATTAGGTTAGAAGTCAATGAAGGGTTCTATTATCACTTAAAGAGAAAGTGACCTATTCAAAGTAGTAAACTGAAAGTGGAAGACAAGTATTATTAGACTAGAGGAGAGGATCAATTAGTAAGGAGAAGACTCAAAATCAACTTACAAAGAACACCAAGAGTCAAATACTGAATTAGTTCTAACCAACTTGAATCAAGGCAAATCTCTTAACAGAGTGGTCTTACAAATCTTTGTAACTCTCCTAACAGAGTCCTTACTTTGTTGTAAGTATTTAATCCTCTAACAAGGTGAGATCTAGCAAGCTCTTAACCATTTAATAGGGTAGATCCCTCATAGGGTAGATCATATTTTATGATCAAATATTGTAACCATAACATGTTAACTTTATTACTAAAGTAGTGAAGATTTGTCGGTATCATCCCCACCCCAGTTTTACCTTCACCTTGGAGGGTTTCTGGGTAACAAATATTGTGTTATGTGTTTATTTTCATGCATGTGATAGATCATATTGACATGTTGTAGTAATTTTATCATTACTAGTTTTATATGCATAGGATAACTGGTGAATGTGCGAATGAACTAGTGAAAAGAAAAAGTGCTTAAGATTTTGATTCACCCCCCCCCTTCGATATCTTTTTTAGATGTCCATCAATCAATAGGTCATGAGGTAGAGCTAAGGGTTACATGTGACATTGTTGATAGAAAAATGGATTAGCATGAAAACCTTGAGATGTTGTGAAAAGTTAAGAGTGGCAGGCTTTTACACTGTTGTGACTTGAACTAATAGGTTGGTAATCACCAATGAGAAACAAAGATAATGAAGGAAACTGGTCATGACCACATTGAAACTTATAAAAAACATAAGTAATTTATGAAAAAGGGGTAACTTTTGGATGTTGGTAGAATAATGACTACCAGTACAGGCTTGCAAAGTGTAAATGCAAATGTTTTTAGGAAATTTGAAAGATTTAATGCATGTTGCCTTAAACACTATTAATGTCACCTTTAACTCATAGAAGCCATTAAAGAATTGATTGAACAAAGTTTTTTGTGACCAGTTTCAATGAAGTGATATCATAGAGAGGAAAGAATTGTACACAAAGCTAGTTAGAGTTTTAAAATTATAGAGAGTTTCTTGAAAATTTGAATTGTGAAGAAATGGCATAGAAGGGAAAGATGATGCACAAGTAAATATTGAAGAGGCCTCTCCTAATGCTATATAGGAAAAAGAAAAGGCACCAAGTCCATTTATAGATGAATGGTTGTATTTATTACCAGGTTCATCAAATGCTCAATCTAAAAATTCATACATTTTGAAGGACCCTTACAATTTATGTAGAGATGCAATAGTACTAGATACAAATGAGAATGAATTGTTTTGGTTTTTCTATAATAAAAGAGTACGCAAGCCTCATATTTCAAATCCATGAAATATAACTTTGGGCAAGTTAATTGTGCTAGAGGTTTTTGTGGATGTAGACCTAATAAAATATTTGATTAAAGTAGACAATCCAATAAACCATGCATTTCATAAGAAAGCCAAGATTATCTTCTATACATTGGATAAAGAAACTTTCATAGAAGTTTTTGATCTAGGAGGACCCATGACTCGTATCATTGAACTAGAGAAACTCAAAGAAATTTTCTAGAATCAAAAAAGTTTTTTAACTAGTAGAGTCACAAGGAAACACATCCATATGTCCAAGAAGTAGAAGGGTGATATTCTAAAGAAAGTAGGAGAATTCATGCCCCTCAAGTACTTTAGAAGGTATTCTAAGTATACTATCTTTGGTTTGAATAAAGGGATAGGGATGGATGGGACTATTAATGCTCCTAACTCTTTAAATATCATGGCTTTAGATATACAAGATTTGCATACCAATGTAGGGTATGAATTTGTTACTCACATAATCAATGTCATCCATAATGAAATTGTTGCTACAAAGCAAGGAGAGATGGGAAATTTAGGTTTCATCACTATTCACTATTAATGCATGTAATTATGTATAAGAATATAGGATACATAAACCCTAATTTCATTGAAGGAATAGAGGAAATGGAAGAAAGTCTACCTATACAATGGCAAAATTTTTACCCTTATTCTAATTCTCTTTCTTTTCACAATGACTTTGTATATCCAATTCTAAGCATGTTAGGAGATATTATTGAGAGGGTCCCAAGGGATTTGAGAAAATTGAATAAGCCATCAAGATGCTATAATGATGATAGGAAATTGGGAAATGATTGGGGAAGTATTTTTCTATTTGAAAATGATTCCATAATAAGGGTTTATGGGTGCCCACAAGCACCTCATCTTCTACCAAAGTACATCCCTGAAAGATTGGGAATCATTAAATTCTTGTGGTAATTAATTTTGATGAATAAGGAATATTTGGGACCAAATATCCGAAAAGGAACCTTTGTCTGTAGAAATTTCAGGGGAGGAGATTTTAATATAGGCAAAGATGCATAGAAGAGCTTGATGCATTCACGATGGAATTTAAATTGCCTGCTTAGCCTGCTAGAACATATGATCCTAGTGATGTTGTCAAAATAGCTTTGAGACAAATGAAAAGATTTAATTTTACCTTGAGCAAACATGTATGAGAGGATGATGTGATTACTGATTGTTTGGAAATTGAAGTTTGTAGAGACAAAAACTTGAAACGGAAAGAAATAATGACCATTGAAGAGGAGATGAAGAGAATTGACCCTTCTTTCAAAGGCTTCTATCACGAGGAGAGATACCTGGACATATATGATAAATGCATTTAGAATTATCAAGAAATAGTGTCTCAAGTACCTCAAGAACTAAGAAATAGATTGGAGCTTGAATTTCCTAAACAAGATATTGTGCTTGAGGTTGATGAAGAAGAGGAGAAACCATAAAGCTCATCATGGTCCAAGGATGCAAAAAAGAAGAAAAAACTAATTGAGATACCCAATGAAGTTAGAAAAATGGCCCTTCAAATTATGACATGGGGGAGTCAATACTTTGATGATCTAAGGCACAAATTTTTAATGAGACAAGCCAGAGAGAATGAAAGAACCCCAAACAAAATTGAGCCTGAAGTTAAGATGATTGATGAAAGAATTATACAAGCTCAAGAATTTATGTGGGATGATGATTCCATTATTTCTGAGGAGTTCAAGAGTTTTCTTTTTAATTTAAAGCAAAATAAAGTATCTTTGCAGTTGCAACTTGGAGATTCAGATGAGAAAGTGGCAGAGTTGGCTAAAAGATTGAAAGAATATGATTGTGATAGTGAAACCATCAGTGTAGAAGAAGCCAGAGAACTTGTAAGTAGAAGTGGAATGATATTGTTCCTTGGTTGGAAAATGAGCTCATCCTTTTTACTTGACCAAATAAGAATACAAGTTTGTTTGGAGGATGTTAATATAACTAAATAACTAAAGGGGGTTGGTTTTAATATTGATGCTCAAACAATGAAAATATGGAGAATTGCTCCAAAATCAAATAAGCCAACATTAATGGAAGTAATAGACTCTCCACAAGGAAACATAATTTTCTAAAATGTCACTTCTACATCTAGAGATTAGATTTTCAATATGATGAATACAATGTTGCTCATGGGAAAGAGCAAGATAGATTTGTTGGAGGAATAGTTGTATCAAGATTATGGTATATACATTGAAACTAGGAAGCATGAGGAATAAATGAAGAAAACCTATGTATTAGAACAAAGGAATGCTACTTTAGAAAATGAATTCAAAACATTAAAAACTATTACCAACCCTCTTACAGAGGTAAATGGAAAAGAAACCCAAACATAAACTAATGTGGAAGACATGGGCTTAGTGATAAATCAACAAATGGATGTGGATGTGGAAGAAGAGGAAGTCGATAAGAAAATAGAAATAAGGACAATTGAGAATATGTTTGCTTATAAGATAGATGTCTTGAAACAAATCTCCCAGAACATTCATAGCAGTTGCATCTCACTGCAATGAGTTGAATACTAGTGTTCAGAAGCTTTGTCTTTACTTCCTCCTTTATTTACTAAGTGGGGTCCTTATATATAATTCTTTGATAAGCTTATTCTAATGTTGATATAGAAAAAGGATATGACAAAAGAAGTTATCATCCCAACTAGGAAGTTGATAAATAAGGTTAAGGAATTAAATGATTTTTTTGGGAAAAGTGCAAATGATAAAAAAAGATGAAGGCCAATGCTAAAGGTACACCTGGTTTTATTCCAAAAATTGTGGATGAGGAAGACAACCTGAGAGAAGGAAATAATAGTGTACTTCTTTTGATAATATTTTAAAGCATGAGAGGTTTGTTGCATACTGTAACAATGAAACTAATGTGGAAACAATCTATGATATGATTGATATCATGTACAAAATTGAAACATACATGAATAAAATAGTTGTAGAAGTTAGAACTATAACATAAATAAAATGGAATAAGTTCTTGAGTGAGCTCAATACTGTTGGAGAAGCCACCTGGCCAGATATAGACACTGAAATTACTATTTGGGAAGTTGTGGCTAATATCAAGGCATTTACATATGGAGATAGTGATTGAACAAGCTGGAAGAAGTTGCACTAAAAAATAGAGGAAGGACAACTACTTCAGTGAGATACCTTATCTTTACAGTTCACTTGCTATGGGTAGTCTTAGTTTACAAACAATGAAGGTGATCCTAAACACATACAATGGCAACTATTTATATTTTTTCTATATCTAGTTTCTTCTCTTGTTACTCCTTTGTCTCTTGTGAAACAACCTTCTTACAAATATTATTTTGACATTTGTAAGCCTTTCTAGTCCAAATCTTGTTGCAATCCTTCTATTATAAAAAGATTCCCAAGGCTTGGAAAGAGAGTCCATATTCTAATCTTGTGATACATATGATTTTGAGTTAGTCCTAGGGTTTGGTGCTAAGTTTTTGATGTATTTAGCTTATTTTAATAAAAGTATAGAGATTAAGGAAAGTCTAGTTTAATCTTATAGTTTTGTCGAATCTCATATCAAAACTATGTATTACTTTCAAGGAAATTAATACAAGCAAACTTTGCAGGGTATCTGTGTCCTATAATTATGTTTCCTATTTCATGTTGTTGTGATTTTGAGGATAAAAGAACAAGTTTCATTTTTATTCAAATGTAATTTAATGAGTTGTATATCATTTTAGAGTGTCTTTTAACTCAAGGAATTAAGTAAATTCTTCCATGGAATGATAGGATCATCTAGGATATGAAAGGGATTTGAAGATTTACAACTAATACATTTAATTTCAAGTCAATTAAATAGATCTGAAAAAAAACTGATATGACTCTGTTTTGACAATGGATTAAGGAACTTGTCTTTAGGTTGAATAAATCAAGCAATATTAATCTTGTCTTAACATAAACACATTTTATAAATCAAAATAAATCAAGAATTTTTGTCATGATGAAGTGTAAATTTGGCCATTACTTGTAACATAAATCTATCATAAGCTCTAATTGACTTCTCACTTATTCTAAAATCTCAAGAAGTTTTCAAGACCAAATTTGCTGAAAAGGGTTTTTATTGCAGAGTATCATTCTTATAAGGTTTTTAAATCCTTAGGTTAAGCCACCTTGGTTTAGTAGAACCTAAAGTGTAGAAAGAAATTTTTCTTTGTTAAGTTGGTCAAGGACTAAATAGGCTATGCCAATCATGGGAAGTAGCTTAGTTTTTAATGCAAATCTATTAAATCATAAACCAATAAAAATGGAAACTCTTTTGTGGAATACTGTAGGGGTGTATTAAAAAATACCATAATATATGTCAAGTACTTTTCCCATTGGGGTAGATTAGGTCTATTTCTTGTGAAATATTTGTTCCATAAGAATTGTTTGGTTAAAATTATACCCATGTTTTCAATAGAAAGTGATTTAGTAAAACTTTCAAAGTCTTTTATATCAATCACATTTCCCATAGGTAGTGGGTGGTGACTTTGAGGTTATAGAACTAGTGTCATTTTATTTTGGAAAAACATGGATTAAAGAAAGAACACATGGGCATTTTTTAGAAAGAACCTAGAAGTTAATCTCTAGGGAGATCTTCCTCTAAAAGGAAGAAAAGGTTGGGCGGAAAAAAAGAATGAACCACCAAGAGAACTAGACCCTCGGGAACAAGTTAATACTAGTAGGTAGTCACATCATTCTATCAATTAGAAGGAATCCTCCTACAAAAGTTCTAAATCTATTAGTGAACTCTTTGATGATAATTTTTATGACACCCTAGAAGTCACAGGTCATGAGAATGTGATATATCAAGATTCAATGAACGTAGAGAAAAGAAGAAGCAATGATTTGTTCCATACCTATCAAGACCCTATCCTTTCAAATCATCTCCATAAGGAGTTAGTACATGTATATCTTGTAGATACATAAATGACTTCTAGTTCTAAAGAGATCAGACCAAATCTAGATGATTTGAGCATATTGAGAATTCATTTTGCTGAGTAATTGGAAATAGAGAGGCATCTTCAAAAACAAAGGGAAGAAGAAATAAGGAAAGTCATAGAAGAAAGGGAAAATTTACTTAAGAGCATTGCTTCTCTCAAGAAGAAAAATGAAAAGGCTTATGCTCCTTGGAAACTACTGATGTTAGATGATTTTTCTAACCTAAGAAAGGAGAAATAGCATTTTTTGAGTAACCAAGAATTTGAAAAGGAAGACCCTATTGTTAGGTAGGTGCAAAGTTACAAAATCATACCAATTGAAAATAATGAGGATAAAAATGATAAGTCCTCTATTGTTGAAAAAGACAAAGGAAAGAAAAAGGTGACTAGTATTAAAATAAATGAGCCTATAAGGATTAAAAGAAATCAAGAAACTATGTCAGCCTCTAATATAGAATTGGAGAAGAATAGAAAAGAGAGGTAAGATTTGGTAAAGGAATTGGAAAGAGTGGAGAATGTGGCTGCAATTGTAGAGATGAAAATGAAGATTCATTTTATCACTAGCACATGTAATGTCCAAACAATAGTTACTCCTGAAATAGGTATGTCTTCTTTTTCCATGCCAAAAACTAATACTAATAAGACCATTACATTTGATATCCCTGGTTCATCTGCTTAGAAAGTGGATACTAATATTAAGATAGTTTCAAATACTAGTGCAAATAATACATCTAGCTCTAGAGGTAATACCAAGGTGGGGACACAAAGGAGACCAATCCAATTAGAGGGATATATGAAGTTGTGATATAATGGGATCCCTACATATCCAAATAGTATTGTGCAAAAATTCAGAAAAAAGTTGACAAAATTTTCTAGAAATAATGTTGTTACTTGTGAAGATCATTTCAGGTGTTTCTTAGAATTACTCATTTGAGAATGGAGGATGTACATAGATTCTCACACTATCAAAAATATCACAATAAAGTACATATTTTGATTGCCAAGGATGGATGATATTATGGATTGTTTGAATGGAGCTAAGTATTTCACAAAGATAGATCTGAAGAGTGGGTACCATCAGATTTGTATTAGAGAAGTTGATGAATTGTAGACTACTTTCAAGACAAGGGAAGGACTATATGAGTGGTTAGTCATGCCTATCGAGTTAACCAATGCACTAAGCACTTTCATGAGGCTCATGAATGAGGTACTCAAGGAGTTTTTGGGTAAGTTTGTTATTGTTCACCTAGATGATAGTTTGATCTTTAGTAAGAAATTGGAGGAGCATTTGATCCATAATCGCAAGTTGTTTGATAAGTTGAGGGAAGAAAAGTTGTTGATAAACCTAAAGAAGTACAATTTTCTAAAGGAGTTGGTGTACCTAGGATTTTTAGTCTTTGTAGAGGGTTTGAAAATGGACTTAGAGAAAGTGAAGGATATCCTTGAATGACCTACTCCAAGGAATTCAACCGAGGTAAGATCATCTTGTCATGGACTGTCTAGTTTTTATAGAAATTTCATAAGAGGTTTTAGCAGTATTTGTGGACCCTTGACTGAAACAATGAGAGGGGATAGGAAAGAATTTAAGTGAGTTGTAGGAGAGGATAAGACTCTTAATCTGTTGAAATAGAATGTTACTAAGCAAACTGTTTTAGCACTTCTTGCTTTTAACAAGGTGTTTCAAGTAGACTATGATGCTAGTGGTGCTGTAATAGGAGTTGTTATGAGCCAAGAAGGTAGAATTGTTGCTTATTTTAGTTAGAAGTTGAATGATGCAAAAAAAAAAAATTTCTATTTATGATTAGGAATTTTATGTTATAGTTCAAGCATTGGCAAAGTGGAGACACTAACTTCTTCCTAAGGAGTTTTTTTTGTATATTGATCATAAAGCTTTGTAGTATTTGAATAGTCAAGGAAAATTGAACCAAAGGCATTTGAAGTGGGTTGATTTTTTGCAGAGTTATACATTTGTTTTGAAACACAGGAGTGGGAAGTATAATAAAGTTGTAGATGCTCTTAGTAGAAGACAACTTTTGCTGACAAGAATGCAGATAGAGGTAGTTGGGTTCGAGGAACTCGGTACTTTGTATCCAAATGATCCTAATTTTGGTGAAGCATGGAAGGCTTGTAAAAAACCTATTACACTGGACAAGACAAAGTGGTTAGATTTCATTATCTAGGATAGTATGTTGTTTAAAGGAAGCCAATTGTGCATTCCTATAAGTTCAATGAGAGAGAATCTCATCAAGGAGAAGCATAGTGGAGGATTGGCCAAACATTTTGGCATCTAGATAAAACCATAGCTTGGGTTGCTAAGAATTATTAATGGCCACAGTTGTAGTAAGATGTGAAGAAGTTTGTATAGAGTTGCATAGTATGTCAGATGGTGAAAGGAGTGAAGCAAAATACAAGGTTGTATCAACCATTACATGTACTAGAGAAACTGTGGGAGGATGTCAGCATGGATTTTGTTCTTTTTATTACCAAGGACACATCAAGGGAATGATTCTATTTTTGTGGTGGTTGATAGGTTTTCAAAGATGGCACATTTTATTCCTTGCAAGAAGAATAGTGATGTTGTTCATGTAAGAATTTGGCTTAGGCCAGAATTCACCCAAGAACTAAGAACTCAACACAAGCACATAGTAGACCAATAGAGAGAGAGTATGATCAAAATGACGATATTCATTCAATATGCCATATATGTCATTACAAAGAGTACACTAGGAGTGCATGTATATAAAGGCCTCAGGAGAGCTTCTAGAATGCATAGAAGTCAACACTATGATAAGTCATACAACTAGGCACATGTCCACCAGATATGGGTTATCCTCCATTAAGCATGGAATTAAGTGCAATGATGTAAGGATAAGACTACAATGGTGTAGCATGCAAATTAGTGGTGTAGACAACATGTGCTAAATTAGAAGTGTGAATAATTGTGTTTTCTACATGATAACTCAATGAATGATGCAAACTCTTGTGTCGTAGACACCATGTGCATAATTAGAGTTGCATACTTCTATGAGAGTACACAAACTCCTAAGTGTCTCACCTAAATAAATAATAAAATAATGCAAAATAATTAAATAATGCATTAACCTAAGTAAACTTAAGTAAGTGTAATAAATAAATAAATATTTACAATAGCACCCCCCTTAAGTGCAACTTAGGGGAATGCCCTTAAGCTTACGAAATCTAGGATGCAATGCATGATGGGTCCTGGCTACTAGGCCATGTTAGGTACCTATGTACATAATGCAAATGAAATCTCTCATAAAATGCAAAAAGAGGGAAAACCTCATGGGAAAAACCATCCTCCAAAAAGAGAGATAAATAGGGATGCTTGGATGGATGGAGTAATCAAGACCCCCCCATTACGACATACATCTAGTATATACATAAGGGAATGATGAGAAGAGGAAGAGAGATAGGATAGGCTTCCCCCCCCCCCCCCCAAAAGAAGAATGTCGAACACTGACTGATCCAATGAAGAAGTTGATCCAAGACTATAGAATGTTGTTCCTCCCCTTAGCTTAAGAAACAAGGCCAAAGGTACAAATGAGATGCTTCCGCTGTGTGTGGAAAGAATCCCATGGATAAGTGATGTCTCTAAAACCTGCTTTACTAGCTAAAGAACTTATCTCAAAGAACTGTCCGTCTCTACAATTGATGAAGAACCCTGTTGCAACTATTGATCATAAGTATCCACAATCAGTTCAACCTATGATGATTGATCATGTAGAGAATGAACAAGATATTCAGATGGAGCCCTCATGACAACTGAAGAAGGTACTTTTGCATCAAGAAGAAGAGGCAGATCATCAATATTGTCCCCCCAAATCTACTATTGAAGCTAGACTTGGAAGATTGGATGTACCTTTCTGTTTTGGACCTATCACTGTGGTGTTGTATGCATGTGGACTGAATTGATGTAGTGACCTCTCACTGCAACTGTCAATAGAACCACACGTGTCTGAAGTTGTTGAAGCACTATCGCTAGTGTCACTATCAGTTTCCACATATTATGATGTGTCGAGAGGATTAGAGGACAAGCTAGGTGAACTTTCCTCAAAGTATACAACCTTCTCCACAAATATCTAATGTGTCTCAAGATCTAGAAGTTTGTATGCCTTCACACCATCTTCATAACCAATGAAAGTACAAGGCCATGGTGGCTGTTCCTTGCATCCCCTAGAAGATATCTTTGCCCATGCAAGAAAATTGAAGACTCTAAAGTGTGTCATAATAGGTTTTTTGCTGCACCATGCCTCAAAAGGAGTCTTGCCATCTAAAGCTAGATGAGGAGAACGATTAAGAATGTGAGTGGCACTACAGATTGCTTCGACTTTAAGTGATGGATTTAGAAACTTGGCTTGTATCATGCAACTTTCCATAGACTTAAGAGTTTGGATCCTCAATGCTATAACATTTGTCTTATGCAGATTGAATGCTGTCAGAGTCTGAAGATCAAATCCCTTGAGTCTGAAAAAGTCTATAAGTCTTCTATTCACATACATGCTTCCATTGTCCATTTGGAGTATTTTGATGGCTTTCCTTGATTTTCATTCTACATGAGTCTTGAAGGCTATAAACTTGTCCAACACTTGATTCTTATTATGAAGAAAATAGACCCAAGTGTATTGTGAAAAGTCATCAACAAAGGTGAGTATGTAGTGACCCTGGCTAAATGCAAAAGGACCTACTAATACCATGTGAACCATCTGTAGAAAATTTGGTGCTATTGAAGACTTCCCTTTCTATAACTTCCCCTCTAGATGCATATCCACTAAATTTGTTGAACATTCACCATGGGAAAAGTTGATTAGTGGTAGACCTTTGACCATTCTATTTGTGCAAAGTTTCTTAAGATAGTGGAAGGCTAGATGACCATACCGCTCATGCCATAATTGCATGCTTGAATTTGATTGAGATAATAAGGCCTTTAAAGGAGACTTGGGTACAAAATGGGACAAAGAGTATAACCTTTTGTTATGATTCACTTTCCCCACTACAACCAAGGAGTTGTCTTTAAGACTGTGCACCAGTACTGAGTCTGGAAGGAACTCAACTCTATGTCCATCTCCGAGGTGAGTGATTTGGTAGATTGAAAGGAGATTCAAACTTAGGTTTGGAACATAGAGAAAATCTTGAAACTCTCTATCTTCCATTTCCACATTTCCTTTTCCTTCAACTTCCATTTTGCTATCATTTCCCATGAAGATGTGTGGTACCTTTCATTGCTTCATTGAAGAAAAATATTCCTTTGAAGAACCCATATGATAAGAGGCACCTGAGTCAAATATCCATTCCTTTGAAGAATTTGAATTAGCCATGAGTGCTTTCCCTTTGCCCTTTGAATTTGCAAAATACCCTTTCTCCTTGTAAGCATTAGGCAATGGAACATTATTCATGATGTTAGTCAACTCATCAATCTTTTTAAGATAACACTCATGCTCTTCATGACCCGATTTCTTGCAATAGGCACACTTCTTCTTCTCCTTATTATTGTCCCCCTTCTTGTTGGAATTTGAGGACTTGACTTGTTGATTGGATTGTGGTGTTGTCTTTTTGGCATCCTTTGATTTGTTATTCTATTTCTTCTTACCCTTTCCTTTATTTGAAGACTGTCCAGTTGAATGTTGAGAACCCTCATTATTGGCCACCAATGCTTTAGATTGAGGTGATTTGAGAATCTCCATTGATTTCAACTTTTTTTCTTCATCATCCAATAGTTTAGCATATTCATCAAAAGTGACTTTCTTATAAGCACACCCTAAGGTAGTCTTTGAGGTGTTAAAAGAAGCTACAAATGTGGCATACTCCAATGGCAACTTGTTATGGATGAGGTAGATCAATCTGTCATCTTTGATAGAACTCCCACAATCAGTAAGCTTCATCCTTAGTTCATTCACCTTGATGATGAAATCCTGTATTGAACCATATGACTTAGGATCTAAGGAGACAAGCTCATATTAAATTTTGAAAACATCCTCTTCAAACACTTTACCATATAGGCTTTCGAGGGTATCCCAAGCTGCCTTGGATGTAGAACACTTCTTAATTTGATACATGATCTTATCATCAACCCCCAAACATATATAACCTAAGGCTTTCCTATCCATTGCTACCCAAGATGAAATATCACTTGCTGATAATTTATCACTTGCTAGTTTAGGAAGAATACCATCTACATATTGTGAAACTCCATAATGCATTAAGTGATACCACATTTTGATGGACCATGTAGCATGGTTATCAAGAGTTAATTTAGGAAACTTAAAGTTGCCCATAATGCAGAAAATGAAAGAAAAGTGCAGAAAAGAGAGAACACAACACCAAGAACACCCCCCCTTTTCACTAAATCAAGAAACCCCCCCAAAATAGATGCTTTGGGAACTTTATCCATAGTGTGATTACAATGGGCCACTTGCCAATTTTGGCCTTCATGGACTTCTAATTTTTCTTTTTACAACCTCTAAAATGATTACAAATTTGGAACTTTACAATGTGCTACAATTCTGAAGCAATACAAAGCAAAGAAAGACCTTATTGCTGAAAGTGACACTTTTGTCCAAACAACCCTAGAATCTGACTATAGATCTAGAAAGTAGATGAAAAATAATGCACTTTCAAAAAAATAGAATCTATTTTTGACTCTAGATGTGCCCGTATAGAGCATTTGAAGTTGGAAAATGCAAGAATATATAGGTACAATCGCTAAAAAATGCAATTTTTGAACAATCCATGCACCAAAACTAGAAAAAGGCCACACTACTAAAAAGCTTAGGAAATTCTACCCAATTTCAAAAAAAAATACCTGATTTGAAGTCTGGATGTTCGAGTTATGGCCTCCCAAAGTTGGATTGCAAAAACCAAAATCAATCTGGAGAGGGGTTGCATCAGCGAATGATGGGGTTAAATTTGATGGTCAAATGGCCATCAAAACAGTTTAAATTGCCCTTAAAATGACAGTCAAATGATTGTCAAATTTAGGCTCATGAAAAGATGGCATCAACAGTATCTTACCCATGTGATGTTGTCAAAGATGACATCAACCATAAAAAATTGTATGGACTCATGATGTGGCAAAAACTGTATTGTACAAATAGATTACGTGGATGATGAAAGGGTTGTTGATCAAATTTCTGCATCAGGGCATCAAATTTTTGCATCAGGGCATTGAGGTAACCATCCATGCCGATCCAGAACCCTTTGCTTATTGCAATGCGGTTGAAGCTTCATATACAAACCATTGCCCTAGAATAGACATCGGCACATCCATCGCCAGCTCATCCCACACTTGTAATGATGCAGAAACCATCCTTGCCTCCACCCTATCTACCGTAAAGATCAACAACAAAGGTTGTCGAGAATATAGTCTGTCAGATGCATTTGCTGTCGGAGCAATCCCACTTGATCCACATACCCATGGACGACTGACATATCACAAAGCTAGGGAGATTCCACCTCCTCGATACAAACAGTTTGGCCCAACCACCTTTGTGTCCTCAAAAACCCCTCTTCATGAAGAGCTCACTCCAGATATCAACAATTGGTTACATAAGG
This sequence comes from Cupressus sempervirens, assembly GCA_028749045.1. Classification (NCBI taxonomy): domain Eukaryota; kingdom Viridiplantae; phylum Streptophyta; class Pinopsida; order Cupressales; family Cupressaceae; genus Cupressus; species Cupressus sempervirens. Next base: position 48,674,714 of record CM053787.1, read on the forward strand.
ATGCACCTCCAAAAAATCAAGCACGCCTTGATCACTTCAGCCAAAAGTATCCCCAGCAACATAAGCTCATCACTGAAAAGTGGAACTATCAAGGAGGTGGACTAGGACCAGAAGAAAGGGGCATGCAATGTCCCATCGAAGCACATAATTGGGAAACGAAGTTAGGTCTTGGCTTTGGCATACCCACAACTGGGGGCACCAACGAGAATGATCACGCTTTTTCGAACGTCCACCGCGACCTTGTCAAAATCGAAGACATTCTTGAGGAAGTTGAAAAGAGAGCCTACGACGATATCCCAGACCAAATCTTCCTAGGAGACTCTATTCTCCGAGAACTATCCATCCATCTCATTGACCTACCACTCGCTCATCCACAACTCATAGATTGGGACCAACCAAGTGTCATACATATTGATGAGTTCACATCAGAGGAAGTGCTTCTAAGATTCATGGGAGCCGAAACTCCTCATAAGAAGACACAGCTAGATTCTGCCTACATCTACAAGCTAGATCCCAAGGGGTATTTTGGAGAAAATCCCCAACCTAGTTTCGATACACCCAAAACTGGAACTAAGGTAAATCTGGGACTAGCTAAGGCAGCGAAGAGAACCCCTCAGCAAGAAAATCCAGAGCCACAAGCAGAACATGAGGATTTAGTATTGCCTCCTCAAGATAATTGACCAGAGGTGTCTTCTATTCTAATAGAGGATACTAGAGAAGTCAACATTGGTTCTTCAGAGATCCCTAGAATTGTTCACATTGTTGCATCCCTATCACAAGACCAAGCTGACCTCCTCTTTGAGGTTTTATGAGAGAACATTGGCCAATTTGCATGGTCATATCAGGACATGCCAGGACTTGATCCAAAGCTTGTAGTTCATCATCTTGCAGTCGATCCAAAGATCAAGCCCGTCAGACAAAAGCTTAGAAAAATGCACCCCAAGGTGGCATTACTAGTCAAAGCTGAACTAGAAAGAATGTTAGTTGCTAAGGTTATCCGACCTATCGACTACTCAAAATGGATCTCCAACATGGTCCCTGTCACTAAGCCTTCCGGTGACATCAGAATCTGCACTGATTTTAGAGATCTTAACAAAGCTTGTCCAAAGGATGATTTTCCCTTGCCCAACATAGATATGATTGTAGATCTTACAGCTGGACATGAAATTCTGTCCCTTATGGATGGATTTTTCGGGTATAATCAGATCAAGATTGCAGAAGAGGACCAGCATAAGACAACATTCACTACCCCTTGGGGAACCTTTTGCTACACCATGATGCCTTTTGGCCTAAAGAATGCTGGGGCTACCTATCAAAGAGCTATGATAGCCATTTTCCATGATCTTATCCATAGCATTTTGGAAGATTATGTGGACGATATCCTAGTCAAATCTCACACCTTCATGGATCATCTTGCTGACCTGGAAAAAGTCTTTGATAGGTTGGCTCAATATCATCTCATGCTAAATCCCAAGAAGTGTGTCTTTGGGGTCACATCTGGCAAGCTTCTAGGCTTCATAGTTTCTAAACGGGGTATAGAGATCGACCCCAAAAAGGTCAAGGCTATCTTAGACATGCCTCCTCCCTAGACACTGCGACAGCTTCGCTCTCTTCAGGGAAAACTTCAATCTGTCCAGCGCTTCATCTCCCAACTTGCAGATAAGTGTACACCATTTTCACACTTGCTAAAGAAGAATGAGAACTTCAAGTGGGATCTTTTATGTCAGCGTAGCTTCGATCAGCTCAAGCAGTATCTCACCAATCCCCGTATCTTGGTTCCACCAGTTCCTGGTCGTCCCTTGATCTTGTATATATCAGCAACACCTACTGCTCTAGGGGCACTTCTAGCACAACATGATGATTATAGCAGAGAGAGAGCCATCTACTATATCAGTAGAACCCTAGTTGGTTATGAACTCAATTACACTCCTATGGAAAAAGCTTGTTTGGCAGTTGTTTTCTCAACTCAAAAGCTTCGCCACTACATGCTAAGTCATACCATCCAACTAGTCTCCAAGATTGACCCTCTCAAGTATATGCTCTCCAGAACATCACTTACAGGCCGTTTGGCCAAATGGGTTATGCTACTAAGTGAGTTTGACATCCAGTATGTGGACAGAAAGGCAATCAAAGGGCAAGATATAGCAGATCACCTAGCTGATGCACCTCTAGTAGATGCATATCCTTTGCTCACAGAATTTTCAGATGAGCATATCTGCCTAATTGAAGAACAGCCCCCATGGAAGCTTTATTTTGATGGCTCATACACCTCTCATGGATCAGGGGCAGGAATATTATTAGTTACACCTCAAGGAGATTACATTCCAAAAGCCTTCAAGCTACAATTCCCTAGCACCAACAATATAGCAGAATATGAAGCTCTTGTAGCAGGATTAAAGATAGTTGTAGAATGGAATATCACTGAGTTACAAGTCTTTGGTGATTCCCAACTCATCATCAAATAAGTCTTAAATGAATATTAAACCAAAGATGAAAAGCTATTACCCTACAAAGAGCTAATTGATCAGATGACCCAGCATTTTACAAAGCTTCAGTTTACACAAGTGCCACGAATGCAAAATAAAGCAGAAGACGCCATGGCCACTATCGGCTCGCTCTTGGAAATTCCCCAAGATGCTATGCAGTATGAATTTTTAGTTGAGCAGCTCCTCACACCTGCTTATGCGAATGAGGATTCAAACCGTGTTTGTATCTTGGTTGGTCCCCAATCCCCTTGGTACCATGAAATTCATGCTTACCTTAACGATGGTATCATATCCCCTCACCTCACACGCACCCAACGCCAGAACCTTTTTCGAAAATCATCCTGCTATGTTATCATAGCCAATACCCTATATCGTCGGGGTTATCATGATACCCTCTCTCGATGTTTAGATGAAAATGAGGCCGCGATGGCATTAAAAGAAGTACATTCCAGACTTTGCGGTGCCCACACGAGTGGTATTGTCCTAGCACGACAAATCCTTAGAGCAGGCTACTATTGGCCTACCATTGAAGAAGACTCTTGTGACTTTGTCAGAAAGTGTCTCCCATGTTAGTAGCATGCAAATCTTGTGCACGCTCCAGCACAGGATCTACAACCTATTGCACCACCTTGGCCTTTTGCTTGTTGGGGCCTTGATCTAGTTGGAACTATCACACCTCTCTCATCTGATGGACATAAATGGATAATAATAGCTACAGACTATTTCACTAAGTGGGTGGAAGTAGTCCCCCTAGTCTCAGCTACAGGAGTTCAAATCTCCAAGTTCATCTTGTACCACATTGTTTGCCACTTCGGCATCCCATCCACCCTCTTCACTGACCACGGAGGTAACTTTGAAAATCTCAACATGGAAGAATTATGCACTTCCCTCCGCATCCATCACCACTTTTCTAGCCCATATTTCCCACAAGGTAACGGCCAGACAGAGGCAACTAATAAAACCCTCCTCAAAATCGTCAAGAAAGTTGTCAATGATTTCGGCCGTGATTGGCACCTTCAAATAAATTCGGCTCTATGAGCCTATCGAACTTCCTTCCATACATCCACAGGCACAACTCCATACTCCCTAGTCTATGGTACTAAAGCGGTATTACCTATAGAAGTTGAACTTCCCTCACTACGCATATCTTTGCGAGGGCAAATCTCAGATGAAGAATACAGAGTAGCTCGACTCACCCAGCTAGATCTCTTAGACGAGAAGAGACAACAAGCCTATGACCATCTCACAGTCTACCAAACTCGTCTCAAAAGGAATTTCAACAAGAAGGTTCTCCCATGACACTTTCAGCCAGGTGATATGGTCCTTAAAGAAAATATGAAAGTCCAAGCAGATTGAGAAAAGAAAGGCAAGTTTGAACCTACATGGCTTGGTCCCTATGTGGTTACTGCCTCCTTTGGCTTCGGAGCCTATCAATTATCTACACTAGAAGGAGAACTCTTGAATGATCCCACTAACATCATTCATATCAAGAAGTTCTATGCTTGAAGATCTTTGGTATTCCCAACTTTTGAAAAATACAAAAAAATAGTAAAGAGAAATAAGCCTCCAATGGTGAAAACTTGGCAATTCAAGTGCCTTGGATAGGTACCTTGGTGAAAACCTGGTAATTCAGGCGCCTTGTGTGCTAAAGACTAATCCATTATCTATCACTATCCTATCCCTCATCCATCCACCCACCATCCCATAAAACACCTGCTTGTTCCCTTGGAGTTCCAATCAAATATCCAAAATCTGATGGAGCTTGTCAATACCTCCTGTACAGCTTGTAAATCTTGTACCAAAGCTTGTATTATACCTTGTAAATCTTGTACCATATCTTGTATATATTTGAATCTTGTCCAAAGCTTGTACCATATTCCAGCTTGTAAATAATCTTGTATCCTAGCCTGTATCCTATCACATGCACACACAGAATCCCATTTTCCTTAAGATTTTCACAAACCATCTACCTATCCACCTATCAACTATTATAGACATCCCATCCTTCACAAACATTTCCATCTCACAAAAAAACCAAAACATGAACAAACTTGTACATTTGTAACATATCTTGGTCTGTCAGCTTGTACATCCTCTTTAGCTTAGTATCATTGTATCTATCCGGCTTTCGTGTTAGTTCATCCTTGGTCAACATCTTGCACACATCGCACACCTTGGTTAGATATTCCAATGCATCCTTTAGCTAGATCTCCTGTCACCAAAGTGTTATCCTTCTTAGTTCAGCTTGCCAGATGCATCACTCATCTAGATCCATCAGCTTAGGTGTTCTCTAATAGATTCTTGTAGGATATAGCTTTCCTCATGTATGATCTTGGTCCGTTAGTACCTCGTCCTACCCATCTCGTTGGCAAACAGTTCTCTTTTGGATTTTCACTTTCTTTTGATTTGGGATCTTCCCTTTTGGGTCTTGAAATATCTTTTCCAAGCAATCTCCTTGTTCCCTCCTCAAGGTTGCCACGATCTTCCATATCATGGTATGTTGTGAATGGGGCAATTAGAATGTAAGGTCTTGATCAGGTCTTTTGCTTGTTTTCTTTTTCTGCTTGTGGGTTACCTAGTGTCGTTTCCACGCTGCTTCCTCTGGGATTCATGTGTGATACTGGGGCAATCCTTGTGTGTTTGTTTTGAGTCAGTTCGTCAGTCCTCTGGACGGTTGGTAAAAAGGCCTTGATGTTCTTGGTAACCCTAGCAATTAACCAATAGTCCTATAGAAAATCTAGTGCTCAACTACATGGTGGTACTTCTCTTTGAAGTATCCCCCCGCTCAAAAAGCTTCAATGGATTCCCTTCATCTCCATTATCCCCCATCCATATCCTACGTCTGTCGCTCCTACCCCAGCTTATGCATCAGTATCTCTTTGAATCACTCCTCACGCTTAGCTTTAGGGATCCACAATCCTAGTCTTAGGGATCCACCAATCAAATCAATCCACCAAGCCTCATCTTTCGAGATCCACAATCCTAGTCCTAGGGATCTCCGAAACCCATCTTCCGCCAATCTGACTCTTTGAAATCCTATTGCATCAGCTTTATCATTCTATCATCCATCTCCCTACCATGGAATCCTTTTATAGCACTCCGCTCCTCCATCTCCCCCCCCCCCCCAATCCTAGAAAGTCTTAAGCTTGCTTTACTATTGTGCCTCTGATTTCCCTTTATCATTCTCCCGTAGTGAGAGTTTGAGCTAATTCAGCCCCTTCTCTTCGCCAACCTGCGTCTCATCTCATCTCAATTTCTTGTACTTTTCAAGAAGTCGTCGAGCCTCATTTCTCTCCCTGTCGCCTTCTTGAGGGGGCATCATCTAAGTCTAGTCTCTCCTCTTCTTATCCAAGACTGGGGCAACCTTGTTGCTAAAACATCTTCCTCGCGTCATCTTCAGTCGAACTTCTTTGAAATAGTGTTGTTTCAACACTATGTCAAAGAGGGGCAAAATGTAGACACCTAAATTTGATTACACTGCTTTGGTAATCTAATTTAGCCATCTCTAAAGGCATCATTAATTAAATTCTTATTTAATTAATCCTTTGCCATCCCTAGTTGATTAATTTAATTAATCATCTATAGTCCTAATTGATAAATCAAATAATCTATTATTTATCAATTAAATTCTTTTCTCTTATCTAATTCCAAAAATCCCTATTTATTAAATAAATCTATTTGATAAATGAAATCCTCAAATTCAAAAACCCCTAACCTATCTCTAATCCTCCATTTAGCCTAATCCACCCCATCCACCCATACTAACCAAGCTTAGCCACTAACTCACCCACCCTCATTAATGCCATCCACTTGCACATCTCTAACATCCCTAAGCTAATCCTAAACCCAAGCCTAATCCACCCCCTAATGTTGTCACATTCCTTAAACAAGTTTAAGACTTTCCTAATCCAAACCAAAGTCTCCCCTCAAAAAAACCCAACCACTAAGTCACGAGTGCTCTTACAAAACATAAAGACTCTTACAAGCCCACTCATGACTCTTACACCCATCTTCCACACTCTTCCCTCTTCCACACTCATTCCTCTTACATCCCTCTTACATACTCAACCCCACTCATCATGCCTTTAACCAACCCTTTACCCTACCCTCTCACACTCATCCTCCTTGTGACAAGTGTCACCTTCCCATTGGTGCTAAACAAGCACAATCCATGTGCTCTCCTTTGAGTGCATCCTAGCCCTCCTTAAGCCTTCATCCATCCTTGCATCTAAGCCCTCCATCCCTCTACCCCTTAGCCTATAAATTGAATCCCATCCCAAGCCATTTCATCAACAATCTTTGAGCTAAAGTTGCCATGCCCTTTTGAGAGCCAAAAGCCATACCCATACCCTTATAATGCCAAATTGAGAGCTCACAAAGCTACCAATTTGCCATTACCCATCTCCATTGAAGCATCTTTTGAGCATCTTGAGCATACATCCACAACAAAAGGACACATCTACAGAATCAAGAAAGCATGGAGTGTTTTCTCTTGTGAGGTTTGCACTTATTGTTTGCTTTCTTTGTCTAAGCATATATGTGAATTTAGTTTTTGGTTTGTGAATGTTTACTTTATTTGTTAATGTTCTTTGCATACTAATTCTGGTTCTACATTTACATCTAATAATTCTATCAACAGGAGTATTGGTAAATCACCATTCTAGATTGTATATGGGAGTAGTCCCAGAAATGCTTATGAATTGCAATAGTTGGATAAAGGAGAGATAAGTACTGCTAAAGCAAAAGAATTTGCTGAATATTTGAAGAACATCCATGAGGAGGTGAGGGAGCACATCATAAAGATGAATACATAGTAAAAGGCTAAGGAAAATGTGAAAAGGAGGTATAAGGAATTTTAGGTTGGAGATGAAGTATGGTTCATTTAAGAAAGGAGCATTTTCTAGTGGGTACATATAATAAGTTGAAGATGAAGAAGTTTGGATTATGCAAGATAGTGAACAAGTATGATTCTAGAAATGCTTATGAAGTGGAGTTGCCTGCTGAGTTGAATATTTCACCAGTATTTAATATTCTAGATTTGATAGAGTATTATGAAGGAGGTGATGGAGATGAAGTTGCAGAAGTGTAGTGGAGTATTCTAGCAGCTAGCTCAGATAAAAAGGAGATTGAGGAGATATTGGACAGTCGTGTTGGAAAAAGTAAAAGGAACAAAACTTATGAGGAATACCTGGTCAAATGGAAAGGGATGCCAATAGAGGATTCATCTTGGTTTTTCTCTAACACCTAAGACATGATGGGGTCAGTTCTCAAATTACCCTAGGTGTCTGATTTAGGAGCATCCTGGGTGTAAGAGCAATCTTGCATCACCCAAAAATATTCTCTTTTCAATCTTTTCTATTTTAATAAGAACTAGTAGACAAAGTGGTTACTATTTATGGGAGCTTGCTATTTTTAGTACTTTTGTCATATGAGCTCGAAATGTTCTCATTTTCTACATGAATGTTCATTTTAGAGTTATAAACCTAGCATAAAAATCTCATTTCTCCAACTTAAGTATTAGAGAAGTTATTGTAGATTTTCGGTGGAAACATTTGCAAAAAATCTTCAGGCCCACTGTTGGAGGCCTTAAAGTGCTTGGATGAGGTCCAAACACTTGATAGAAGCTTGCTTGTGTGCTTTTGTGTTTGTAGATCAAGAGTTGTTGTTTCCAAAAAGTGGTTATAATAGCAAATCAGAGCAACGGTTCAAGAGTTATGGCCTTTCAATGTTGGGCTACCCGAAATTCCTAAAATAAATGTCAAAAATGTATTTGGTTGATTCTATATGTATTGTTAGCATCTTTTGGCCCTAACTATTAAGTTTGAGCATCTAGAACCTTCTTGGGTGGCCTAAAATTGCCTATTTAAGAAAAGCTCAAACATTGTCTAGGACAACTCTAGGTGATAGTTCACAACTTGTCTTCCAAATTATTTTAATGAAGGCACCCATGTGGCTTAGCATATTGTACTCATGAGTTCTATAATTCTACATTTGTGGCACAAATAAAAGTCCATATTTTTTTCTCACATTTGATATTGTTTCTTTGTTTTCTATCATGGTTTATGGTATTAAGGGGAGCACCCTTCATCATTCTTTTTCCTATTCTCAAAGTGAAAATGATGAACAACCTAACCAAGAAGATGGTATTGATGACATAAGTTGTAACATGGTTGAATCCTATTATGATGATTGATGGTGCTGATAATGATTTAAAATTAGGAGATAGATTCATGATGTTATACATCAACAATTTTTCTTAGATGAAGATGAAGTGAATGATGTAACCTGCAATATGACTTCCTCAAAGAATGTAGTTATGAGAAGACCTACTAAAGAGGACATTGATGAAATCACTGCTAATATGGTTGTACAAGTGAAGAAAAGAGGTATGGTATTTAAGAATGATGGGGGTAAAGTGGCCAATATTTTTTGTCAAGAAAATAGATCCTAAGGAGCATAAAAGAAATAAACCTAAAGATGGTTATGGCATCAAGATCAAGAATGTGAGCAAGAAATGGATGCCCAAGAAAGAAGATGCTTCCAAGATTCCCAAGGCTCAAAATAAGGATGGGAAGAAAGAGGAAAAATCACTTGTTTCCATTGATAATAAAGAGCAGAAAAATCATGGTGCTGCTATGATCTCTAAGAAACAAAAGAAGATAAAAGGTATAAAAATATTCTGCCAACTCACTTCTACTTATGATAGAGTGAGGAAATAGTACAAGAAGACCTAGGTCTGGCTGATCACCATCACAAAATTCAAGGTAAAGAAAAAGTAGGACATTGCTACCTTTGACTTAGAATCAGATTAGTATCCCTTGGAAGAATACAACTATCCTTACCCATATTTTGACAACATTGGGATGGTCCAACATTTGGTAGAAAAAGAGTTCATCCATGTTGAAGCTCTAAAAATCATTAGATGAATACAATAGATGACTATGATGTCTGCATAAGGGACTACTAATCTATACCTAGAAGAGAATGTATTGAAAATGAAGATTCCTCTAAAGGACATAGAAAAGGATGTTAGAATATATAGTCCACCAATACAACTGAGACAAGGGTGGTGAATCAGTTATCCAACTATTATCACAATTACCAACCTTATTAAATCTTAACCATATGAGCAATATAATAAAAAATCACAACAATATACTCATGCATAATAACACCATATATGTTAACTAGGGAATCCCTTGATTAGAGGAGAAACCTAGATAAAGATGATACCTACAAGATGATGTACTAATATAAATATTCCTTGTTAGAGGATAGACCATGTTAGGAGTCTATAAAATACATTTAGTACTACATATCAGTCCCTATTAGGAGACTTTGAATCCTTATTAGGAGATTCAAACCATATTAGGAGTTGTACCAACCTTATTAGGATTTGTGGAAGGCATATAGACCCACTATTCAAATAGCTTCAAGGGAAAGACCAATGAACCCACTGTCCAAATAATCTCTATATTATTCATTGCAGAATAATAGAATATAACTGTACTACTCCTTCATCTTTCTTTGTCCTATGAACTAGGCTTCTGCTCCTTCTGATCTTGATATCAGATCACAAACTTCATATCCAATAATCCCTTGGATCACTTATTTGCATTACCAAAATACTATGCTCTTATTTCCACTTCTTTGATTACTTTGCATGCTCTATACATCTTAATGAAAATACTTTCCTTTATACCAAGTCCTCAAAACAATTTTTTGAGTTTGCCTTGAGGATTTTTGGTGCAAGAGCACCTAATGGAAGCAATTCAACTTTTGATTTTGGCTTGTCTAGGCTCTAGCAAAGTCTTGATTTCTTGTTTTTGACCCTATTTGGTCTTCAGTGTTTGTGTACAAATGGATTTGATTAGTCCAATCCATGTTGTTTATGTTTCTTTGAAGTGTATTGTTTCCTAGGTCTTAGGACTAGGATTATTGGGGTTTATACCCAAAATGGTGTGCAACATTGGCATGGGTAGTTATTTATATCCTAAGGATGTTTTTACATAGAATTCATAGGGGAAAGGTCATAGGTCATCATCTAGGTGAGAAATGCTAAATATTGTAAATGTTGTCAACTAAGTGTAAAAGTTGTCAACTTGGCCTAGGAGTGCAAAAATGTCAAAAAGAATATGTGAAAGAGTGTGGAAAAGGATAATTCATACCTACATGGTCTAGTTAGACCATTTCTACATTACTTGGAAGTTTCCAAGTGCAGTTGGCAAGATTTGGGCAATGTAGCAAAAAGTTGTCATGACAACTTTTTAAAAGTTGCATGACAACTTTGTCCTTAGGACTGCATGTTGCAAATTAGGACTAGGATAGTTATGCTAACTACCTACACACCTATGGAATATGTATAAAAACTCAAATAAAATGTGTTCCTAAGGTTGTTTGTTAATTTTGTATCAATTTTGTGCTGAAAGTAATGTTCTTACTATGCATCTTTTTCATTAAACATTTGCTTGAAACTCTCAAATGTATTGATAGATTGAAGTTCTAGTTTTTATCTTGGATTGATGTAGTTCTAGTATTTATTGTTCTTTTCCAATCAGATAGTTTCTTGGTAGGATTTCATTTAGTAAAGTTTTGAAAATCATTTGAACAAGAACAATTCACTATCCCAGGTTCGAGAATTTTTGCTAACATGGCTCCCCCATGAATCCCCACTATGAATTCTTCATGGAATTTTGGGAAATGGGAGAGGAGCTATTGTATATAGTTTTTGGGGCCCTAGAAAATAGTACAACCAATTTAAAATTGATTCCCTAGGTGAGACTATGTACCTAGCTAGGCAAACATCAATCATTACAAGAGGCAAAAGGGGGATTCAATGTATAGGATAGTTCAACCTAGTGTATGGATTTGAAAGAGAGATGTATGAAGTTGACTTGGTGAATTGGAGAAGTTTTCACTTTTAGTTTTTGAGTCCTTATGAATTAAACCTAGTGAATACTACTATTTTTACCCTAAAACCCTTATTTTTAGGCTTGAATGTAGCTTTCCTATGTATGGACAAGGGAGGGATGTAAAACCCAAAAAATAATTTACATTTTCCAAAAGAGTTCTTGAATCTATAGTTTTCTTGGGGTCTTGTTTTGGAAATATTTGAACTAAGGGCTGAAAACCTCAAGTAGGAGGGCTAATTCAATTAGGCCTAAAAGAGGAATTTTATGGTTTGGTTGAGATTGGTTGGAGACCCAATTGGTTTTAGGTCCAGAAGGTTGTAATTGTTGTAAAAATTTTTGATGCTCCCCTCAAGATTCATGACAAGGGCTTAACTACCTCCTGTGTACTATAAGTTTAATGGCTATATCGGCATTGATAGATGAATCTTTTGGTGCAATAGCAACCCCACTCTAACAAGTGGTATCAGAGCTTTGTCACTGGTTCAAATCCTCAAACCCTTGGGTAATGATAAGGGGGAAATTATTCTAAATTTTTTTAGAGCTCCCCTCACGAATCGTGACAAGGGCTTAACTGCCTCCTGTGTACTATAAATTAAGTGGTTGTATCAAACATTGATAGATTGATCTTTTGGTGCAACGATAACCCCACTCTAATAGTAATTATGCATATAATTCATTGAGAAGTTGCTCACTCCTCATGTCTAGTCTAATGGTTAAGTTTGATCAGGATTCAAGATTGGCAAGAAAGCAAGAAGAATACATTTGGTGAGTTTGAGAGCTTAACTAAATGGTGTAACTTGGTGGTGAAGTGTGGGAGGATATGAGAGAAATCCTCTAATGGATAGGTCACCAAGGTGAACCCTAGGAGGCTTGGTGTAAGCCTAGGCAAGTCTTAGTGGAGAATAAGACTAAGGAAATAAAACTACCCCTAGAGTTACATCAAATTGGTATCAGAGCATAAAAACATTGGCCTTGTGATCAAATATTTTCAACTGAATTAGTTGGTGAAGTAAACATGGTGACCAATGCAGAATTGGCCAAAGAAGTAGGTGAATAGAAGGAAAGGAACAAAATCCTTGAAGAGACCTTGGAAGAGATGAAGTCTAAGTTAGAAGAAGTGGTAGAAGCAACCAAGAATAAGGATGTGGAAGAAGTAGTCAACAAAAAGGGTAAAGGACAAGTTGTAGAGGAAGATGTCATCCCTACCCCAGATCCTCCTTTGATTCAAGAACCATTCCTCAGAGACATCAAGGAATTAGGTGGAAAATAATTAGAAGGAATCCCTTTGTTTAGTGGGAAGATGGACCCTAAACTAGTGATGGAGTGTATTGAAGGGATGGAGAATCACTTTGAGTGTGAAGGTATTATTGAGGCACAAAAGGTGAAGGTATCCAAATCAAGGTTAAGAGGAGCAACCATGACATGGTGGAAATACCCCCGGGAAGAAAGGGAAAAGTTGGATAAGAGGCCTATAGAAAATTGGAAAGCTATGATGACTAAGGTGAAGGAACAATACTTGCTTGAGGATTATGAAATCATGTTATACAAGAAGAGACAAGGTTAGAAACATAAGGACCTAGATGTAGCAAAATATACTGAGGAATTTCAAAATTTATGTTTAAGTTCAAGGGTGCAAAAATATGAAGCCATAAAGGTAGCTAGATACCTTGGAGGCTTGAAGTGGAATATACAAGAGGAGATTAGTTTATGGACTCCTACAATAGTCCATAAGTGTTTCCAACTTTCTTTGAAAGTGGAAGAGAAGAACAAGAAAAAGTCTGATTCTAACTTTAAAGGAAAAGATAGAGGAAAAGATGGAAGAGGGAAAAGAAGCTATGGTGGAAGAGGATATGATTCTAGGTATTAAGGGGACAACAAAGTAACTAAACAACAAGAAGGAGGTTTATGAAGATGAAGCTTTAATAGAGATAGAGGCTCTAACCCTCATTGGAGAGGAAGGAGTAATAGTCAAGGAAGGAAGTCCTATTTTTCCACCATGAAGTGTTACCATTGCAACCAACTAGGACATTCGGCCTATAGGTTTCCTAAGGAAGGCACAAGTTGTTAGAAATATTTTTAGATAGATGTCTTGAGAGTTTTCATTTATAGCAACATGTATTTAACATTTCATTTTTGTATTTAGTGTTAACAAATTGTCTAAGTGTTAGACAATTTGCAGTACCATAGAGACAAATGAGATGTATACAGATGGCACACTTCGAGTTAGTTTATTCATAGTTGAGGAAAGATTTATGACAATGTCATGATAATGTGGTAAAGTGTGCATATGTGTACAAATATTACAACACGAGTTATAATTAAAATACCAGTACATGTATTTGATAGAGAAGAACAAAGCATAGCAAAGAATTGAGTTGTACAACTTAAGGAATTATTTTGGTAACAAAATAATTACTAAGTCATGATGAACCAAATTTGTGGATATTTTGCCATAAATTATTTTATATTATATCAAGTGTGTGAACAAATGAAGGCCAACTAAGCAGAGAATTACTAATTTGCAAAGTATAAGTATAGATCTTGTCTTGCACAAATAAGTGAGAGACAAGTGTGCTAGATGTGGAAATTTTATGATATGCAAACTATTGTATGGACAACTTGAAAGTTATATGAGCCTTATGTGATGTGAGATCTGATGTATGATCAGAGCAAGTGCAAATTACAATAGTGAGAAAGTATTGTATGTATATCTATTCTTGTGAACTTTATTGTATAAATGCATGTCAGGGTAGTGGGCTCTTCTTGTATACATTGTAATTAGTCTACCAAATCCTAACAAGGTTGAAGCAACTCCTTATAGGGTTGAGGCTTCTAACAAGTCCTAGTCCTCTACCAAGCACTCAAGACACTATATGTACTTCATAGAGGTCAATATCCTTAATAGGATCCTTTTGTTTAGTTAATCATCTTGTGGGTATCATCCCCACCAAGGTTTTCCCTTGGACAGGGTTTCCTTGGTTAACAAATAATGGTGTTACGAGTTCTCTATATGTATGGTTCTATTTACTATTCATCATTGTTGGTTTACTTTCATATGCAAGTTATAAAGAAATTAACAATATTCAGTTGTGGGAAAAAGTTTGCAGAATACTGATTCACCCCCTCTCAATATTATCTATTTCTAACACAAGTTCCCAAGGGGTCACTAAGAGGGTGAATTATGTTCAAGAGGAGACTAATAATGGAGGTAAGCAATCAGAGGTGCCTTTGGAATCTAAAGAAAAACTTGATGAATAGGAGAACACTGATCAAAGAGCCAAACAAAGAAGAAACTAGTTAGATGAGAGCACCTTTTAGGATTAGGTGCAAGATTATGGGGAAGGTGTGTAGAGTGATCATTGATTCAAGCTCTACAGACAATATCAATAGTGAGAAGGCAGTAGAGAATTTGAAACTGGGAAGGATACAAGATGCTAACCCATATAAGTTTACCTGGCTCAATAAGAAACAACATATTCTGGTAGGAGAACAAGCATTGGTAGAGTTCACTATAGGGATGTATAAGGATAGTGTATTCTATAATATTATTCCCATGGATGCATGCCACCTTCTACTTAGAAGGCCATGGAAATTTGACATCCAAGATATGCATGATGGAACCAAGAATACTTCTTCATTCAAAAATAATGGAGTGAGTTTCAAAATAAAATCATTGGTAGAAGAAGGGGAAATGAATACTTCCAGTCCTAATGTGCTCATGGTTGGTGAAAAGGAGTTTTTTAAACTCTAGAAGAGGGAGATGGGGTTGGATTTTCATTGGTGTTGAAACCAAAGGATTAGGTTTCTGACAAGAAGATAGAGATACCCCATTCATTCAAAAAGAATGGAGTGACTTTCAAAATAAAATCATTGGTAGAAGAAGGGGAAATAAAGACTTCCAGTCCTAATGTGCTCATGGTTAGTGAAAAGGATTTTTTTAAGACTCTAGAAGAGGGAGATGGGGTTGGATTTTCATTGGTGTTGAAACCAAAGGATTATGTTTCTGACAAGAAGATAGAGATACCCCATTAAGTGCGAGAATTGCTTGAGTAGTACCATGATATTGTTAGTGATGGCCAACCTACTACCTTTCCTTCTAAAAGACTTGTGAGTCACCAAACATAATTTATCCTTGGAGACACTCTTACCAACAAAGAGACCTATAAGATAACACCTCAAAAAAATGAGGAAAACACCAAATAAGTCCAAGAGCTCCTAGACCAAGGCCCAATTAGGAAAAGTATCAGCCCATGTGAAATCCCTACTATCTTAGCACCTAAGAAAGGATAGACTTGGAGACTTTGCACTGATTCTAGAACCTTAAATAGAATCACCATTAGGTATAGGTTCCCAATCCCTAGGATGGAAGACCTAATGGACTATCCAAGAGAAGCAAGGTACTTCACAAAGATAGACTTAAAAAGTGGTTATCACCAAATCTAGATAAATGAAGGAGATGAATGAAAAACAAGTTTGAAAACTATAGAATATTTTTATGAGTGGCTTGTTATGCCATTTGGTATATCTAATTCTCCATATACTTTCATGAGAATCATGAATGAGGTCTTGGAAAGTTACTTTGGTTGTTTTTGTCTATTTAGATGACATCCTATTTTTTAGAAAAACTAAAGAAGACAATGTAAAGCATTTACTAATTATCTTTAAGAAGCTACATGATGAAAATCTAATGATAAAATAGGAGAAGTGTGATTTTATGGAGCAAGAATTAGTTTACTTTGGCTTTGTGTTGTCCCAAGGTAGCCTCAAGATGGATCTAGAAAAGGTGGGTTCCATTATTAGTTGGCCCACTCCTAAGACTACCTCTAATGTTAGGAGTTTCCATAGATTGGCTCAATACTAAGGAAGTTCATCAAGAATTTCAGTGGCATATGTGCTTGGTATGACACTAGTCTTATTCCTACCCTACCTTTCTCTAGGATCACCTTAGACCATGCTCTTGGCCTAGTAGGGTTCTTCACTAATCCTACTCTCCTTAGGATTATATGTATGACATCCTAATCCCTTCAACTAGTGAACACCAATTAGATAGAACAACATCTCCACATTCCACTCCCAGGCTTGCATTAGTCCTTCTTACTCCTTCAGCAATTCCACAATTTTCCCAAATGAACAATAAGCACCCCATCAAGGGATATAGGCTTCTAGGAGGTCATTAGGTTCCCTTTCAAAACTTACCACCAAATTTTGCATTGGGTTCCTAATCGAGCCCCAAGAAACCCCACAATTTCTTCCCAAATAGGGCTACAAACAATTAGGCCTACTTTTGGTGAAAAACCCCAATAACTTGAAAAAGTCCTTAACAAGGGGGAAAACTAAACTAATATCTAGAAACCCTTTTTAGAGAGCTAAAGGATTTCCAAGGTATTTGGCTCCCAATATTCCTGTACAGTACGACCCACAAATGTACCTAAAATTAGGGTTTTAAGGCTTTTCAAGCCTATTTAACAAGATCTTCATTTTCCCATCCAAAGCACTTCCAACAACACCTTACATTGAATTTGGGACTACAAAACTCATTTATCTACCATTCTCCAAACTTTTATTGAAGATATCAATGCCTTCAACCCAACTTAACACCTCTACAATTTGCTATGATCCCTAGCCATGTAGCTCTAGCTTGCCTAGGTCATCACCTCAAAAATGTCTTGCTTGATTTCAAGGGCCCATAATTAACTATACAATACATACATTTAATCACCTCCCTAATCTCAAAATCATATGTAGATACATTTGTGGAAAGAGGACCTATGACCCCATCTTTACCAGTTGCCTAGTTCAGAACAACAAACTGACAAAACAAAAAAGAATTCACCAAACTAACTAAAAGTCTAAAAATATGAATCTAAAACCACAAAAAATCTTGAAATGAATTATCCTAACACATAAAATGGCTACAACACTTAATTCAATTCATTAAAATATCAAATGCTTAGAAAAACTCAAACAAGGATTGTATTTTCTGATGTCCAGTTTGTACATACTCTTCACAAATTATGGCAACCCTTTGATCAAGTCAAGCATAGTCTTAAATATTTTTCCAATTCCTAAAACCAATAGTTTTAGATAGTTATGAAACCCATTTCCTGGAATCGCACTTTTGAAAGAAATGTTGTCAATGACAACATTGACAACTTTTACAACTTTTTGGATTTGTTATTCAAACTTGATCATAAGTGCAAAAAAATTCACCAAATGCCTATATAAGGTATTAAAACATTGGTAAAGTCCCTTGAGCCCCTTTATTAGCTAATTTACCAAAAGTTCAAAAACCCCTATTTGATCTATTGTGGGCATTCTTGTAACTAAGGCCATTAAGGACCTATTAAAGCTTCCTATTCTAACACATCTCACACTAGGACTAGGATATTCCCATTATTATTCTAGTGGTGTGGCAAAAACCACTATAATCCAAAACAACATAAGAAACCTAGGTCCACCATGAGCCCTACCTAGGTGCTCCTGCACCATACTTCCCCATAAAGGCAAAGTATGTCACTTTTATGGACAATAGGTCTTTGGAGATGCCTAGCTTGTTGAAGTCTACCTCTACAACACATGTTGCCTTTAAATTTTTTTTTTACCTCTACTTGATGAGGTGTTCCATAAACACCCTATGCATATTATTTTTCTTGACTCTAGAATCCAAGACCTTCTTAGCTTCTAACTTGGTTGGGGAAGACACCATAGTAGGATTCAGATCAGGACTGAAACCCTGACTGGTATGAGAAATCTTAGGTAAAAAACCTTTGAATTTGACCAAATCTTAGACATTGAAGATGGGAGAGATTCCAAAATCTGATGAAAAATCAACCTTATATGTATTGGATCCATATTTTGCAATGACTTGGCATGGTCCCACTAGTTTTATCTGTAGTTTGGTTGGTGCACCTTTTTGCAACTTGAATTTGTTCAAATGCACCATGACATAATCACCTATGCAAAACTGAAGGTCTCTTCTCTTGTCATCTACTTTGGCTTTTATCTTTTGTGTGCTATCTTGGATAGCCTTTTTCACTTTCTCTTGGATCTCCTTCATAGTTTGAGTGAAGTTCTCAACATGGCTACTCCTATACTCCATGCCTCCAAGATCTCTTAGTTCACATGCACCCCTTGGATGCATTCCATACACTATTTCAAATGGGCTTCTGTCTATGATTTTATTCTTACTATCATTATAAGCATATTCTACTTGAGGAATAATAACATCCCATGTCTATCCATATTCCTTAATGAGGCACCTCAATAGATTCCCCAACACTCTATTAACCTCCTCTGTCTGGCCATCTATTTGAGGATGGTAGGCTGAACCAAATGAAATATTTGTAACAAGTCTTCTCTACAAGGTCTTCCAAAAATGGCTCATGAACCTCACATCTCTATTTTAAATAATACTCAATTGGAGACCATGAATCCTTGTAACCTCCCTAAAGAACAAGCGCATAATGTGGCTAGCATCATTAGTAGTCTTACTTGGTATGAAATGCCCCATTTTACTAAATTTATCAACAACTACATAAATACTATCATATTCCTTTTTTGTCTTGGGAAGACCTACTACAAAGTCCATACTTACACACTCTCATGACCTATTTAGTACTGGTAAGGGTTGGTATAAACCTAAATTACTCATTCTACCCTTGGCTTTCATACACACCATGCACTTTTCAACATACTTAGTCACATCCTTGACTAGTTTTGGCCAATAGTAAAATCTTTGGACTAACTCTAGCTTTTTTTCACACCAAAGTGACCACTTAGACTCCCATTATGCTTTTCTTGAATGAGGTTTTCCCTTATTCATCCTCTTGGGACACATAGTTGGTTGCCCTTAAAGAATAATTCATTTTGCAAAGTAAATTAAGAGAACTTGCTATGGAAATGGTTCTCATAATCAGAGCATACTTGGTATGCTTCTGTAAAGTTTTCATCCTCATAGAGATTCTTGAAACTCTCTATTCTAATGTTGTGTAACTAAACTTCTTGGATAATTAACAATTTCTTGCTCAATACATTTGCTACCTTGTTTATTTGCCCCTTCTTATGTTTGATTATAAAAGTAAATGCTTGTAAGTACCCCATCCATTTAAAATGCCTATTACTTAGCTTCTCTTTGGTTTTTATATAGCTTAGGGTTTGGTTATCAATGAATACAACAAATTCTTTTGGTAACAGACAATGTCTCCATTTCCTAAGAGGTTGAACTAAGGCATACAATTCTAGATCATAAGAAGAATATTTCTTCTTTTCTTCATTAAAATTTTCATTAAAGGAGGCTACTGGCCTACCTTCTTGACTCAATACACCCTCTGCTACCAACCCACTTGCATCACATTCTATGGTGAATAGCTTCTCAAAACTAGGCAATTATGAGATAGCTTGGGTGGCTACTTGTTTCTTCAACAACTCAAAGGACTTTTCTACTTCCAAAGTCTATTTGAACTTATTCTTGACCCCACCCTTAATGGTATCTAGAAAAGGTGCCCATATACCACTAGAATTCCTAATGAGTTTTCTATAAAATTGGGCTAAAAAATGAAAACTTCTTACCTCAGTAGATGTGGTAGGTGGTGGCCAGTTGAGGATAGTTGCAACTTTCTCTTGATCCATCTTCAAGGACCCGTTTGACACTACAAAGCCCAAATACTCAAGCTCTTGCTTGAAAAAGTCACATTTATCAAGGTTAATAACAAGATTTTCCTCATGCAATCTTTGCAATACAAACTCAACATGTTTAATGTGTTTGTTGAATGTTAGTATATCATCTAGATATACAACCACAAAATTTCCAGTGAATTTATTAAGTAATTCATTCATGAGCCTCATGAATGTGTTAAGAGCATTTGAGAGGTCAAATGGAATCACAAGACATTCATACAACCCATTTATTGTCTTGAATGTTGTCTTCCACTCATCTCCCTCCTTGATTCTAATTTGGTGATATCCACTTTTCAAATCCAACTTTGTGAAGTGCATTGCCCCTCCATGACAATCCATGAGGTCTTCAATCCTATGTATGGGAAATCTATACCCAATTATGGTTCTATCTATAGCCCTTAAATATGTACATAGTCTCCACTTTCCTCCTTTCTTGGATGCTAGTATAATAGGGACTACACATGGACTCATACTGTTCTTGATCAGGCCTTGACCAATAGTTTTTGTACTTTTCTTGTAACCTCCAAATTTTGATCAGGAGTAAGCTTATAGGCTGCCTTGTTTGGTAAAGATACACTAAGGACAAAATCAATTTAATGGCTTATCACCCTTCTAGGAGTAAGGTGACATGGTTTTCACTAGTTATAATCTCCTTGTACTTCTTAATCAATTCTTGTATCTCTACTAGCAATGGTTCTTTGACTGTCTATTCCTCTACTTTAGACTATACTAGAAAAACATAGCCTTAACTCTCATCATCCTTGAGATCCTTAACAAACTACTTTCCACTACATAATAACACACTACGAGTTTTGGAGTGTGATTCATCTCCTTCGAACAGAGACTGAATCTTGAAAGTTCTACCACCCTTTTAAAATGATATGGAATTTTCCTTCCCATTATACACCACCTCTCTATCAAATTTATAGGGTCTTCCCAAAAGTAAATGACAAGCATCCATTGGTAGATGTCACATAACAACCTATCCTTATATCCTGCTATGGAGAACTCCAACCAAGTCTATTCATTTACCAAAATACTTTGACACTTATTGAGCCAAGTAACTTGATATGGATTCACATGGGGTATCTTGGTCAGTTTGAGCTTGTTGACTACCTCCTTTGATATTATGTTGTTAGTAGAACTAGAGTCCACTACTACCTTGTAGACTTTTCCAAGAATCTTTTAAATGATCCTAAACAAACCTCTCCTATTCTTAGGTTCATCTTGAGCTGATTTCTTGATCAATACCCTCCTAAACATAATATTTTCACCTTTCTCTGACTATATGTTATCCACTTTAGGTTCTTTGATACTAGAGTTATCCTCTTGAGCATATGCAACTCTCTTGTCATGGTTTGAAGAAGAAGGTTTGTCAAGGCAACTATATGTTGGATGGCCTAGTTGACCATAGTTATAGAATTTCATGCTAGAAAAGTAATAATTGTTTCTTCCTAACCCTCTACCTCTATTAGAGCTTCCTTGATTACCCCTTCCTCGACTATAAGCTCCTCTTGAAGTACTTTCAATACTTTATTTAATGAGTTTGGTCACACCTTGGTTCCTCTGCTCACTACCACTGCCTTGATACCCTCCTCTTTGATCCTTCTAATTTCTTCCTCTACCTCTATCTTTGAAGTTAGAGTCCTCTTTCTTTCTATTGTTTTCTTCCACTCTTAGGGATAATTGATGGCATCTCTGAATAGTAGTAGGTGTCCACAAACTCAACTCTTCTTGAATGTTCCATTTTAGACCACCCAACTATCTGGCCACTTTTATTGGCTCTTCTTCTTGCTTCTTGGACCTAAGACACAATCTTTGAAATTCCTCTATATAAGAGGCCACATCCATGTCTTTTTGCTTTATTCCTTGTCTCCTCTTATGAAGCTGAATCTAATAGTCCTCTGGTAGGAAATTCTTCTTCAATTTAGTCACCATGAAATTCCAATTGGCTATGGACCACTTACCCATCCTAATCATCTCATCTTGAACATATTTTCACCATGTTAATGCTGACCCTTTGAGTCTTGACTTAGCCACCTTGAGCTTTTGTGCTTCTTTCACTCCTTCACATTTGAAGTGGTTCTCCATTTCATCTATCCAATCCATTATTGCATCAATATGCATTTTCCCACAAAAAAATTGAATACCTTTCAATGTCTTCTCTCTTATGGCTTTTATGGTCTTTAAGAAAGGTTCTTCATTTAAGATAGGGTCTAGTTTAGGGATAACATCTTTCTCTGCTATCTCCTTGCCCCTAGAATTGCTCTCTTCATCTTTTTTCTTAGCTTCATCGACAACTGCAACTAACCTTATCTTCATTTTGTCTAAGGCTTCTTCAAGGAGTTTATTCTTCTCCTTTTTCTCATCAAACTCTTTGGCTAGCTCTATATTTATCACCATACTTGAATCACCTACTAATTCCCTAGTAGTTGCAAATATATACTATATTCCCAAATTGTTAAGTTTCTTCGATACCACTCTAGTGTAACAATAGTCTTACTCCTACCCTATTTTTCTCTAGGGTCACCTTAGACCAAGCTCTTGGCCTAGTAGGGTTCTTCACTAACCCTAATCTCCTTAGATTTTATGTATAAAATCCTACTCCTTTCAACTAGTGAACACCAATTAGATAGAACAACATCTTCACATTCCACTCGTAGGCTTGCATTAGTCCTTTTTAGTGCTTCACCAATTCCAAAATCTTCCCAACATGAACAATAGACACCTCATTAAGGGGTATAGGATTCTAGGAGGTCATTAGGGTCCTGTTGGGACTCAAAATCGAACCCTAATTTTGAGTACCATTGAAAAATCAAGCCCTATAAGCGCTTTTGATGCATATGTACCCAACTGTCCATTTGAAGCATAAGAGGTGTTTAATGTTTCTAACACCTTGCATTTAGTATGTCTATGCATCCCATGATGATAAATTGTCATTTCGAGTCATTCCATGAAGTCCCATTTTGAGTAATGTTCAAATCTGCACTTTTGCTTAAGTGTCAAACAATGACAGGAGGCCATGTTTGCATATGAATATCTCACACCCAATAATGTTTAATGACTCACCACTTTGGGAGTGTTTAGTTTCCATACTAAAGAACCTATGTTTCATATTTTGAGTCATTTTGAATCCATTTGACTAGGTTTTGAATCCCTCAAAGTTGGTCATTTATTGTTGTCATGCTAATGCAATTTACTTTGAATTCTGGAAATTCCTATTTGACTTATTATAGTTTTGACCCAGTTAACCTAAATGAAAAAATTTATTTTGCACTACATTCTAGAGGTTAGAGAATTTTTGTGTTTCAAATTTGAGCTTATGATGAATCTGTTTGGTCAATTTTCAAATGCAATTCCCAATGCAATTTCTAACTTTTTACTGGTGTCAAAAGGAGCAGATTGATCAGTACCCCTTTCATGATGTTATATCTCAAAATCCATGATAGGTGAGATTGAATGGATTACCATTATGTTCTATTCTAAAAATAATTCAAGTGTGCCAATTTTCAAGTCTTGACAAATCCATCTGCACACTTTTCCAAGTCAATTCCATTTGCAAAAATCACCTTTTTGTCAGTGTTTCCAACTTGCAAATTTTGAAAAGCCCACTTTGACCATTTGCCAAATGCATCATGTTATTCATCATAAGCCCAAATTCAAGATTTATACTCTCCTCATGAAAATGAACCAATGTCCTAGTTTTCATTTTCCCAAGCATCAGTTTGCCTAGTTTTCAAAGCCAAATCCAAATGTGTCTTATGGTTTTTTGACTTGTTTTCTTGCAAGTAATTTTAAAGGGGTAACTTTGACAGTCAAAGCCTAGCTAGGGGTTCGGATCAGTTTTTAAAGCCAGTCAAAAGACCTCCTAGTACAAAGTTGACAATTATCAAGAAAGTGATAAAATGAGTTCTAAATCAAACGTTCATCAGATCAGTTTTGAATATCAGTTGTCAAAAAATGAATTTTTTTTAGCCGAACCCACTTTGGGGCCTGACTAGTTCTATCAATTTAATATTTATGCTTTTTGGTGCAATTGTGTGTAAGTTTAATAACATCAACATTTCAGATAATACTCAATGATCCATCATCAAGATGAGAGAGCTAAGAGAACATAATGGGATTTTAAAATGTTTAAAAAGGAGGAGAAGAGAAATAGTAATGTTTTAAAATCATTACAAAGAGGATTTTTGGTTGAGAATGGCCTAAAGGATCAACTTGAAGACCATTTGCTACTTTGTAATTCCAAAGATTATAAGAGGTTATCCTTGATCCTAAAAGAAGTTTGAAGTTTTCGACATTAATATGACTTTTCAATTTACAAGTGACTTATGCTTCATAACCTAGGTTGAGGGTAACTCACTAACTCTGAGATCAAATGACATGAGGACTTGGTAGGTAAATATAGAGAGCACATTTCAACAATCTAAAATAAATGTTGAAGCTTCCCTTCATGGATACAAAAGGGGAATAAGTTACTAGTGGCTGACCATTCATTAGAAGAAGCCACCATCTGCAAATAAAACAAGCATCCATAGACAGAGAAGTTGCTAAAAGTAGACTCCATAAGCTCACACAAATTAAGAATAGAGACATGGAGGTCTAAAAAATTGAATGAAGAAAGGCCTTGCATTGGATAGGGGAGAAGACCACAAAAGCCAAAGCAAGGGAAACGCGTGAGGAGGACACCTCCTCCTTACTTCCACTCTCACCCATACAAGGAGAAGAGTGCATGTGCCAGGGGCTGGAAGATTTCTTCAACACTCTGAATCCAAAAGGAGAAGGAATCCATGTGGTAGGCTTATATGGAATGCCAGGCTTGGGGAAAACTACACTTGCCAAGGCTTTTTGTTTTCCTAATCTAAGGAATTTCGATGGAAGAGTGTGCATGAATTGATAAACAAGTGCATAAAGGAGAGGAAGGCACATCTAGAAGAGGCCTACACTGGCAATGATATGTTCATTTTCCTTCTAAACGAAGCCAACTTTCCTGAACAGGTCATTATAGAGTTGATAATGTCTGTCTTCTTTGCTTCTTATGAGACTTTCTCTAAACCCCTCAATTTCATTATTAAATTTCTCATAGACAGCCCATGGGCATTGGAAGAAATTAGGGTAGAGCAGGAGGCCTTGGTGCAGGTGAAAGGCAATGAAAAGCTCACTTGGGACGACTATGCTTCGATGACTTTCACTCATTGTGTGGTCAAAGAAACTATTTTTTTGGGCAACATTGTGCCCATTATTTTCAGAGAGACAGCCCAAAACCTCAAAACAAAAGATTTTGTGATTCCAAAGGGATGGATAGTGTTGGCATTGTTGAATGGGCTCATCTATGAGATAGTTATATGAACAAGGGAAAAAGAGTGAGGGATTTATCCCACATTGAGTGAGCTGAGACTTTTTAAAATGTTTATATACAATAATACTCCATAGAGTTAGTGTCTTAAGACACCGTCTTTTGAAAAGGCAACGCTCATGTCTGTGGGGCTCGTGGTCGACTAGCTAGAGGCCATTAGAGATAAGTTTTTAACAAACACGCAACTCAAGATGCTGATGTGGTGAGATCAAGGTAGAGGCACTAGATGATGACACATGACCAGATCGAGCAGTGGGTGCTTTCCCATATTATGAAGTTGCTCGATAGTTAAATAATGTGGGGAAGTGCCAAAGTGCCACGTAGCAGTGGGCCCAAGCTGATGGTGAGGTAGTGGATCTCGTCATCAGCATGAGATGGACCTCTAGAAAAATAGAAGAGGGACACATGGCATCCATCGAATGAGTCCTAAAGTGACAAGTGGTAGTATGGAGATCAATAGGAGGCTAAGATGAAGCCGTTAGATTTTGCCACATGGTGAGATCCGAAGGTTGGCACTTGCTCACAATATGGAGTTGCCCAGAGGTTAAGTAAAGTGAGCAAGAGCCAAGATGCCACATGGTAGTGGACCTACCTAGAGGTGACATTGCACTAGGTGGCAATGGGTAGGCCAATCAGGTGCTGCCACGTGGCTGCTTAGTCAAGCCGAGTTTGACCCAAGTTTGAAGGTTGACTAAAATTTGAAAGTAATAAAAAATTATTTTTAATTATTTTTTCAAAAGGATGGACATGCAAACTTTTAAATTCAACAAGACATATTTTCTAAAGTTTATGCTTTAGAAATTTTTAATTTTTGAAAATTCAAAAGTGCAAACCAAGTTTATAACAGGGGGTATGATTTTCAAAATGAGATTCTGGAAGTTCCTGAGAAGCAAATATAATGATATTATATATCACCAGAACCAGGAGAAGATGAACTTTTTGATTATGGAGTTTGGTTTTGCACAAGAATTCACTAGTTCGAGTTATAGCCAGAAATGTAAAATTTGGGCCTTCTCAGTGAAATGGGCAAAAATTGAAGATGTAATTACACGCTTGGTAAAAACACAAGGTAAAAGGTCTATTAGATTAATTTTGAGGATATTATGCCATTCTGGTATAATTTGGTTCCTATTTTCAATTAGGAAGCCAAAAAATGATCAAGGATTTGATTTACTAGTTGTAGAGAGATATTAGAGAGATTCTTTTCACTGTTAGGAGATGTTTTCCAAGTGGACACATGTCAGATGCATAATAGATCCAGGAATTCACTCTCCTCTATATCATTCTCTTTCTCATTCTTTGTGGGGGTTCCAATTTTTTCACTATGAGACCATTGTTGGTTGCAAAGTTTCAGTCTTTCTATGAGACCACTTTGTTTGATCTAGAACTATGATTCTACCTTCATTCTTTAGCATATTTTCTCTTATATGACAGTAGTAGGAAAGATAATTCAGCTAGTTCAGATCTATTCGGTGTTTTTTTGTTTTGATTTCATGCATTTGAATTAATTGTTTCAAAGAAATGAATACAAATGAGCCAAAATTTCTTTAGTTTCATTCTGATTCTCATCTCCTATCTTAGTAATCTGCAACCTTATGTGGTCTAGGAACAAAGAACTAAGAGCCATTTGCATCCCCTTAAGGTTCTATGTCTGATGTATTTTGTTGTTGGAACAAATAAGCAAGTAAATGCTTGATGTGTTTGACAGGATTGCTGATCATTTTGAGAAGGATACTTCATAAGAATGAGGTCTTTATGAACACCGATCTCTGATTCACAAAATGATTAGATAGATATGATATCTAGGTGTATAGAATTTGTCCTAGATATCACAAATGTATGTATTAAATTCATGAAATTTTCCAATAAATAAGGCATTGATCAGTTATAGGATCAATTAGTTTTTACTGCTGCATATTTGGGGCTTTGTTGAACTCAACATCATTAATCAAATGCTTTTCCCTTTCATGTTGAAGAGCAAAAATAGAATGCCCTCACTCAACTTGAATTTCAATATCTTGTATTTAGCTACCACGGATCTATGTTATTGCATGAGTCTTTAGGATAAATAAGGGTTAAATCTACTAATTATAGATTCAAGAATATGTTTAGCACTGGTACCATATAGATTAAATCTGAGGTCCACTCACCTAGGTTTTGCAGAGTTTGAAGTAGAAAAAGGGTCTAGCCTTATAGTTGGCTTGATGTGTGAAATAGCATGTTGAAGATGGGAGGTAGCTGCCCCTAGATGTGTCTTGCTCTCATTAGGGTAATTTGAAACTAGTAGTGTTTCAAAACACCCAAAAAATGGTGACTTTGGTGGAGAACAAGGTTGTAAATGCCTGAATTATGGAGTTGGAAACCTCTAATATATTTTGCATATTCAGTTTTATATGCAAAGATTTTTGATCCCCGGTTAAGCTTTATTCATGGACAATAGTATGTTGTGGGAATTGGCTATAAATTGTGTTCTATGACTATTATAGGTCTATCTTCAATCAATTCAGTTTTTGCAAGTGTTGTTGAGAAAATTACGAGTCAAAAATGGATTTATGAAGTGTATTCTTTTCAAGGTGTTAATGATTTGCACATTTCTTCTACATCAGAAGATCTGGTTTAGATTTGTCAAGTGATAAATTATGTTTTATTTCTCACAAAGTGTGAGTGGCGACTCTCAAATCTCTGTACTAGTTTGTTCCTAGTTGATCTCATTGTAATATTTTGAAGGATTTTCAGTTGTATGGGTAGATCTGAAACTTTTGCTAGTGTCTTGAAAAGGAAGTTTAAATTATTGATAAGCTTTAAAGTGTTGTTTGTAATCTACTGATAAAACATACAAGTATTAAAAAGTGAATCACAACAGTGATTTCTTTATCCTCTAGCAAGGAGGTGGTGGCTCTACAAAGTTTTGACCAGTGGTGTGAAGGAATTTTAGTCTTGCACCTATGCCAAAACAACAGATCGAAGTTTAGCATCAACACTTAAGGTATTTTGGTTTTCATGTTTTCTTTCATGAAAGTCAAGTGTTTAAAAAGGTTGCCTCTATTCAGTGATTTCTAGCACTAGAAGGAAGAAGTAGAAGTTTTATTTTAAAATGGAATCAGATCTCAAATCTGAAATTAGTTTACCAAGACATGAAGATGTGCTGGAAGATGTGATAGAAATTAAGAAAGATCTTCACAATTAGATTAGCAGATTTATAAGAAATGTGGTAGGAAATGTTTAAGGTCTAGAAGATGATCAGATCTATGAAAGGTATAAATCAACACTTATGGAGCTGCATGTGTCTTTAAGACCCAAGGAATCTTCATGACCTATTGCTTTCGTAGATGTCTTTATGCCTAATTCAATTAACTGGCCATCACATTTGAGGGTACAAAAGATTTTTCATGTTGATGGTCTTTTCAAGAAATTTGAGAATGATTTAAATAGCCAATGTGAATGTGTTGAAAGTAATAATGAGTCTAGTGAATCCATAGATAATGACAACATTTCTTGTGATTATGAAGAGATGGATTCTAGATCTACTAAATTAGATGATTTTAGTTAGCAAGATGAAGATGGTTATGTGACTAAAAATGAATCGTGTGACAGTATGCACGAGAGTGTGGAAAGTTTTAATAGCAGTACAAATAATTCTTCTTTTGGTAAAAATGAGAATGACACACCTAGTAAAGAGGTATTGTACAAAGAAGAGGTAATATTTTCTAGTATGGATTTTGGTTTTTTAGATTGTCATATTAATGGTACTACTACTATAACTTTTTCAGATTAGCTAGTTTATGATCAGAACCTAGGAGAAGAGACTTGTGATGAAATATTGTTAAGTGTTGATGAAATTTCAAAACTGCTAGCTCATGATCTCAAAAGACATGCAAATGTTTCTTTGGATGCTCATGTTGTCCCTTTTGGTATTTCTTCTCAAGGTGAGGTCATTTCCCCAAAGTTTGATGTTGAATTTGATATAAAATCAAAATATCCATTGTCAAGTTTTGGGGGTGTATGTGATAATAGATCAAGTATCAATACACATGACAACTTTCCTAATAAGGAGAGTACCAATAGGGAGAAGTTTCATTTTGTTTCGGATTCTTATCATGTTGATTATACTGAAATTGGTTTTGAATATAACAAAGAAGCAAAGGCTAGAAGTGACAAATTTGATTATGAGTTTTCACTATATGCTGATGATAAATTCAAATTTCATTCTAATGAATTCTTTGATGAAGATTACAATCAACATGATTTATGTCAACACTTTCATGATAGTTTTTTAGACTTGGTAACTAATCAGTTGTGTGATTGCAAAGAGGTTTCAATGAAAGGTAAATATGATTTGATGAGTAACATGGTCGTAATTAGGCAACAATTAGATTCTACATATTCTTCACATCTGGTTACACAAGGTGAGTTGCAAAGTTTTGGCATATGCAACTTTTTGAACAAGGTAGAATATGAATCATTTGTATTTTTGATGGAGAGCATGCATCAGTCATATGTGGATGATGGTTTTCAGAATGATTCTAATTTACATGAGCATGCTGATTTTTTTCATCATAGTGAGCATGAGGTAGAGGTTAATGCTAGTATATGTATGCATTATGAGAATGAAGGAAATTGTTTCGTTTTGCCAAATAATTTGTTTCAATATGCTAATCTAATTGGTGAAATTGATAGAAGAGATGTTTTCAGCTTACCTCATGAGAGTGTAGATGGAAATCAGATTTATGATAGAGGCAAGAAATTTTGTTGAAGTTTGGTGGCCCGAGGCCATCGTTTGTATATAGTAGGAGTAGTTGTTTCTTGCTTTCAATAAAGTTGTTCGGGAGAAGTTTTTTCTATTAGGTTGGTGGTTTGCTTCTTCTAGAGATCTAAATCCTTGCCATGCTTGTAAGGGACATGCATCCCCAAACAGAGCCACTATTGGGACTCAAAATTGAAGCCCTGATTTTGAGTACCATTGAAAAACAAGCCCTATAAGTGCTTTTGATGCAGATGTACCCGACCGTCCATTTGAAGCATAAGAGGTGTTTAATGTTTCTAACAGCTTGAATTTAGTACATCTATGCATCCCATGATGATAAATTATCATTTCAAGTCATTCTGTGAAGTCCCGTTTTGAGCAATGTTCAAATCTGCACTTTTGCTGAAGTGTCAAACAATGACAGGAGACCATGTTTGCGTATGAATATCTCGCACCCAGTAATTTTTCATGACTCGCCACTTTGGGAGTGTTTAGTGTCCATACTAGAGAACCTATGTTTTAGATTTTGAGTCATTTCAAATCTATTTGACTAGGTCTTGAATGCCTCAAAGTTGGTCATTTATTGTTGTCATGGTGATGCAATTTGTTTTGAATTTCAGAAATCCCTGTTTGACTTGTTATAACTTTGACCCAGTTGACCTAAATGAAAAAAATTATTTTTGTGTTGCATTCTAAAGATCAGGGACTTTCTACATTCCAAATTTGAGCTCATTATGAATCTGTTTGATCAATTCTCAAACGTGATTCCAAATGTAATTTCTAACTTTTTACTAGTGTCAAAAGGAGAAAATTCATCAGTACCCCTATTCGTGATGTTATATCTCAAAATCCATGATAGGTGAGATCAAATGGATTGTACCACTATATTTTATTTTGAAAATACTTTGAATGTGCCAATTTTCAAGTCTTGATGAATTCGTCTACACACTTTTCCAGGTCAATTCCATTTGCAAAAATCACCTTTTTGTCAGTGTACAATCTACAAAGTCTAAAAAACCCATTTTGACCGTTCACCAAATGCATCCTATTATTTTTCATGAGTGTAAATTCTAGATTTATACTCTCCTCATGATAGTGAATCAACATCCCAATTTTTATTTTCCCAAGCATCAGTTTGCTCAGTTTCCAAAGCCAAATCTGAACATATTTTATAGTTTTTTGACTTGTTTTCTTACAAGCAATATTAAAGGGGTAACTTTGATAGTCAATATCTTTTGACTAAGAATTCATCATGAGATGAGATTCAACAGGGTAAGAGATTGTCGAGCAAAGAATCAGTGTGTTTGATTTCAGAGCTTGGCTAGAGGTTCGGATTAGTTTTTAAAGCCAGTCAAAAGACCTTCTAGTACAAAGTCGAAAATTTGCAAGAAAGTGATAAAATGAGTTTTAAGTTGGCAGTTTAGTGATGGATTTTGATTTGGATCTATATCAGATGTTCATTAGATCAGTTTTGAATATTAGTTGTCTGAAAATGAATTTTTTTTAGTAAGACCCACTTTGGGCCCCGGCTAATTCTATCAAATTAATAGTGCATTGGGATTATAAAATGTTTAAAAAGGAGGAGAAGAGAAATCGTAATGTTTTAAAATCATTACAAAGATGATTTTTGGTTGAGAACCGCATAAAGGATCAACTTGAAGACCATTTGCTACTTTGTAATTTCAAAGATTATAAGAGGTTATCCTTGATCCTAAAAGAAGTTTGAAGTTATGGACGTTAATATGACTTTTAAATTTGTAAGTGGCTTACGCTTCATAACCTGGGTTGAGGGTAACTCACTAACTCTGAGATCAAATAGCATGAGGACTTGGTAGATAAATAGAGAGAGCACATTTCAACAATCTAAAATAAATGTTGAAGCTTCCTTTCATGGATACAAAAAGGAAGAAGTTACTAGTGCCTCACCATTCATTGGAAGAAGCCACCGCCTGCAAATAAAACAAGCATCTATAGGTAGAGAAGCCACTAAAAGTAGACTCCATAAGCTCACACAAATGAAGAATAGAGATGTGGAGGTCAAAAAAATTGAATGAAGCAAGGCCTTGTGCTGGAAAAGGGAGAAGACCACAGAAGGCAAAGCAAGGGAAACACGTGAGGAAGATATTGTGGAAGATAACTCCTCCTTACTTCCACTCTCACACATACAAGGAGAAGAGTGCATGTGCCAAGGGCTGGAAGATTTCTTCAACACTTCTAATCCACATGGAGAAGGAACCTATGCAGCAGGCTTATATGGAATGTTAAGCCTAGGGAAAACTACACTTTCCAAGGCTTTCTGTTGTCATAATCTGAGGAATTTCGATGGAAGAGTGTGCATGAATTGATAAACAAGTGCATAAAGGAGAGGAAGGCGCATCTAGAAGTGGCCCACACTTGCAATGATATTTTCATTCCCCTTCTAAATGAAGCCACCTTTCCTAAGGAGGTCATCACAGAGTTGATAATGTCTCTCTTCTTTACTTCTTACAAGACTTTCTCTAAAGCCCTCACTTTCACTATTAAATTTCTCATAGACAGCCCGTGGGCATTGGAGGAAATGAGGGCAGAGCAGGAGGCCCTGGTGTGGGTGAAAGGCAATGAAAAGCTCCCCTAGGATGATTATGCTTTGATGACTTTCACTCATTGTGCGATCAAAGAAACTCTTCATTTGGGAAACGTTGCACCCGTTGTTTTCAGAGAGATGGCCCAAGACATCAAAGTGAAAGATTTTGTGATTCCAAAGGGATGGGCAATGTTGGTATTGCTAAATGGGCTCATCTATGAGATGGTTATATAAATAGGAGCAAAAGAGTGAGGGATTTATCCCACATTGAGTGGGCTGATAATTTTTAAAATGTTTATTTACAATAACACTCCATAGAGTTAGTGTCTTAAGACACTGTCTTTTGAAAAGGTAGCGCTCATGTTCGTGGGGCCCATGGTCGGCCAGCTAGAGGCCATTAGAGATAAATTTTAAACAAACACACAACTCAAGATATTGATGTGGCGAGATCGAGCGATGGGCACTTGCTCACATTATGAAGTTGCTCGACAATTAAATAATGTGGGGAAGCGCCTAAGCGCCACGTGGCAACAGGCCCAGGCCAATGGTGAGATAGTGGATCTCATCATCAACATGAGGTGGACCTTTGAAAGAATAGAAGAGTGACATGTAGCATCCATTGGATGAGTCCTAAAGTGACAAGTGACAGCGTAAAGATCAACAGGTGCCTAAGATGGAGCTGCCAAATTTTGCCATGTGGCGAGATTGGATGACTGGCGCTTGCTTGCAATATGGAGTCGCTCAGAGGTTAAGTAAAGTGGGCAAGCACCAAGTTTCCATATGGTATTGGACCTGCCCAAAGATGATGTGGCACAAGGTGGCAATGGGTAGGCCAATCAAGTGTTGCCATGTGGCAACTCGGTCAAACCAATTTTTACCTAAGTTTGAAGGTTGGCTAAAATTTGAAAGTAGTAAAAAATAATTTTTAATTATTTTTTCAAAAGGATGGACATGCAGACCTTTAAATTCAAAAAGACATATTTTCTAAAGTTTATACTTTAGAAATTTTAAATTTTTGAAAATTCAAAAGTGCAGACCAAGTTTATAATAGGGGGTATGATTTTCAAAATGAGATTCTAGGAGTTCCCGAGAAGCAAATATAGTGATATTATATATCACTAAAACTGGGAGAAGATGAACTTTCTGATTATGGAGTTTGTTTTCACATAGGAATTCACTGGTTCAAGTTATAGCTAGAAATGTAAACTTTGGGACGTCTTAGTAAAATGGGCAAAAATTGAAGATGCAATTATAGGCTTGGTAAAAACACATGGTAAAAGGTCTATTGGATTAATTTTGAGGATATTATACCATTATGGTATAATTTGGTTCCTATTTTCAGTTAGGAAGCCAAAAAATGATCAAGGATTTGATTTACTAGTTGTAGAGATAGGTTAGAGAGATTTTTTTTCACTATTAGGAGATGTTTTCCAAGTGGAAACATGTCAGATGTAGAACAGATCCGAGAATTCACTCTCCTCTATATCATTCTCTTTCTCATTCTTTGTGGGGGTTCTAGTTTTTTCACCGTGAGACTATTGTTGGTTGGAAAGTTTCAGTCTTTCTATGAGACCACTTTGTTGGATCCAAAACTATGATTCCACCTTCATTCTTCAGCATATTTTCTCTTCTATGACAGTAGTAGGAAAGATACTTCAGCTAGTTTAGATCTATTCAATGTTTTTCTATTTTGATTTCATGCATTTGAGTGTATTGTTTCAAAGAAATGAAAATGAATAAGCCATAATTTTTTTATTTTTATTCTAATTCTCATCTCCTATCTCAGTAATCTGCAATCTTATGTGGTCTAGGAAAAAAGAACTGAGACCCATTTGCATTCCATTAAGGTTGTATGTCTAATGTATTTTGTTGTTGGAACAAAGGACCAAGTAAATGCTTGATGTGTTTGATAGGATTGCTGATTATTTTGAGAACAATACTTCATAAGAATGAGGTCTTTATGTACATTGATCTCTGATTCACAAAGTGATTAGACATATCTAATATCTGGGTGTATAGTATATGTCCTGGATATCACATATTTATGTATTGAATTCATAAAATTGCCCAATAGATAAGGCATTGATCAGTTATAGAATCAATTAGTTCTTACTGCTGCATATTTGGGGCTTTGTTAAACTCAACATCATTAATCAAATGCTTTTCCTTTTCATGTTGAAGAGCTACAATAGAATGCCCTCACTCAACTTATGAATTTCATTATGTTGCATTATCTACCGCAAATCTATGTTATTGCATGAGTCCTTAGGAGAAATAAGAGTTAAATCTATTGATTATAGATTCAAGAATATGTTTAGCACTAGTACCATATAGATTGAATTTGAGGTCCACCCACCTAGGTTTCGCAGAGCCTGAAGTGGAAGGGTCTAGCCTTATAGTTTGCCCGACATATGAAATAGCATGTTGAAGATGGGAGTTAGTTTCCCCTAGATGTGTCTTGCTCTCATCAGGGTAATTTGAAACTTGTAGCATTTCAAAACACAAACAAGTCCCTTTCAAAACCTACCACCAAATTTTGCATTGGGTTCCTAATCGAGTCCCAAGAAACCCCACAATTTCTTACCAAATAGTGCTACAAGCAATTAGGCCTACTTTTGGTGAAAAACCCCAATAAATTCAAAAAGTCCTAACTAGGAGGCAAAATAAACTAATATCTAGACACCCTTTTTAGATACCTAAATGATTTTCGAGGTCTTTGGCTCCCAAGCTTCCTGTATAGTACAACCTACAAATGTGCCTAAAATTAGGGTTTTAAGGCTTTTTAAGCATGTTTAACAAGATCTTCATTTTCCTATCCAAAGAAATTCCACCAAAACCTCCTATTGAATTTGGGACTTAAAAAATCACTTATCTACCATTATCAAATTTTTTATTGAAGCTATCAATGCCTTCAACCCACCTTATCACCTTTTTAATTTCACTATGATCCCTAGCCATGCAACTCTGGCTTGCTTAGGGCATCACCTCAAAAATGCCTTGCTTGCTTTCAAGGGTCCATCCTTCACTGTACAATATGTACATTGAGTCACCTCCTTGATCCCATATTCCCATGTAGATACCATGGTGGAAAGAGGACCTATGACCCCGTCTTTACTAGTTGCCTAGTTTAGAACAACAATCTGATAGAATGCAACAGAAGTCAACAACTAGCTAAAAGTCTACAAAATCTAAATCTAACATCACACAAAATCTTTAAATGAATTACCTTAATACATAAAATGGCTAAAACAATTAATTCAATCCATTAAAATATCATATTATTAGAAAAATTCAAACTAGGACTATATTTTCTATTCTCCATTCCGTACATACTCTTCACAAATTTTGCCAACCCTTTGATCAAGTTGAGCATAGCCCTAAATAGTTGTCCAATTGGTGCAGGAGCACCTAGGGTAAGATAAATCCCTAATATGAATTTTAGTTTGTAGATGGTCTAACTAACCATTGGGGTAATAAGGACTAGTTATAAAGTCCTAAGGTGAGTTTAGATGGTTTGATTTTGTAGGTTTTGGTTTGGGAGTCAAATCTTGTCAATTAAGTCCTGATAGGCAAGATTGCTAAAAAGTTGTTCTTGGTGGAAAAATGTGGTAAAGTTCCATAAATGTGGTAAAAGAGTGTGCAAGGGTTTTCCTTAGATATTCTAAGGTCGTCCTATAAGTTTTGGTAACATACTAACCAAGTTTGAAGAGTCTAGGAGCAAAATTGCAAAGGTTATCAAAGAGTTGCATTGACAACTTTGCAATTTTTGAAAAGTTGCTTGACAAATTTTATGTAGCTTTGGAAAAACCAATGAATTGGGAAGTTTTGGTTTGAACTATAGGCCAGAATGGAGGAGGAAGTCTATTTAAGACTTTTCAAACTCATTTCCAAGGGTTGGATAGTTGGATGTACAGACAACGCCTATAGTAGAGCAATTTTGAGCATTTGAGTGTGGTTTTTGAAGTTTTAGTAAAATTTTGGAATTGAAAAATGAAATATTTTTTATGGGATATAATTTAGTGATCATTTTTTGAATCTATGTGTATTTTCTTATATTTCAAGTAAGCATTTGATAGTGTTTATAAAATTATTTAGTTTTATTGATCCTATTGTCTAGTTTTGTAGTGCAACCATGAATGTGGTTATGGCTTGAGTGTCCTTTGAAAAAACACCATCGATCTTGGAGACCAAGAAATAGCCTTTATATATATTGTAAATATGGTTTTTGGAGTTTATGGGAGGCCAAATGCTATTTCTACAATCGAGCCCTAGACAAGCAATCAAGCTTTGCAAGGTGCAAGGAAATGCTTGTAATGGAGTTTTGTGGTGAATAGGAGATTAGGATGGGTCAATATTGAGTTTGAAATGTAGGAGTAGTGTATTAAGGGATCAAAAATCAAAGGATTAGGTTGGATATGGAGTTTGACGCCTCTGGTGAAGAAAACACAAACATTGCTTTTGAGGGTTTTTTGAAGTTGTACTGTATGACCAATTTTGGAGCTCAAGATCTAAAAAATCCTCAAGGTTAGTTCATAGGGAGAAAAATTATTGAATACACCAAGGGGCCTTATTAAGGTTTTTTCTGAGTTATTTCACTTTCCTTGTTTCTAGGAAGGTTAATAGGGGCTCTTAGGGCTACAAGGACTAGCTAGGCAATTTGGTGATTTATGAGTGAGAAACTCAAAAGAATGATGCAAAATGTTGGAAAATGGGTCAAGAACCTCAATAGGAAGGTTCAACCTTCATTTTGGGCCACTTGATGCATATGGTGAAGTTTTGGCATTCTAGGTCAAAGAATGCATATAGGGTGATTATTAGTAATAGTATTGAAGCTTGAATTTTTGGGAGAATTTCTTAGATAAAGAGGATTGCAAAGGGATACTCTAGGTTAGGGTTAGGAGAAGAAACCTTAAGAAGGCTAGGAGTAGCCTAGGAAGATCTAGAGAGTTCTTAATTAAGGAAGCTCTCCATCACCACTTCTTAAAACCAACAATTTTAGATAGTTATGAAAACCATTTCTTGGAATGACTTTCGTAAGAAATATTGTAAATATTGTCAATGAC
Organism: Cupressus sempervirens; assembly: GCA_028749045.1. Taxonomy (NCBI): domain Eukaryota; kingdom Viridiplantae; phylum Streptophyta; class Pinopsida; order Cupressales; family Cupressaceae; genus Cupressus; species Cupressus sempervirens. The sequence goes on from CM053787.1 coordinate 48,712,514, forward strand.
AACATTGGAAACTTCTACAACTTTTTGGATTTTCCATCCAAACTTGATCATAAGTCCACAAAACTTCACCAAATTACAATATAAGGTCTTAAAACATTTGAAAAGTCCCTCAAGTCCCTTGCTTAGCAAATTTACCACCAAAAGCACAAAACACCCTATTTGACCTATTGTGGGCATTCTTGCAACTAAGGCCATTAAGGACCTATTAAAGCTTCCCATTCTAACACATCTCACACTAGGACTTGGCTAGTTCCCTTATTAATCTAGTGGTGTGTCTAGGACCACTACAATCCAAAACAAAATAGGAACCCTAGGTCCACCATGAGCCATACCTAGGCGCTCCCGCACCATACTCCCCCAAAAATGAAAACTATATCACTTCTATGGAGAATAGGTCTTTGGAGATGCCTACCTTGTTGAATTCTACCTCTACAACCCATGTTTCCTCTAAATTTGGTTTGTACCTCCAGTTGATGAGGTGTTCCATATACACCATATGCCTAGTAGTTTTCTTAACTTTGGAATCCAAGACCTTCTCAGCTTCTAACTTGGTTGGGGAAGGCACCATAGTAGGATCCAAATCAAGACTGACTCCCTTAGTAGTTTGAGAAATCTTAGGCAAATGATCTTTGAATTTGACCAATTCTTGGGCATCAAAGATAGGAGAAATGCCCAAATCTGATGGAAAATCAACCTTTTATGCATTGGCTCCATATTTTGCAATGAATTAGCATGGTCCCACTTGTTTCATCTATATTTTGGTTGGTACACCTTTCTCTAACCTGAATTATTTCAAATGCACTATGATATAATCACCTATGGATAAATGAAGGTCTCTTCTCTTGTCATATACCTTGGCTTTTAGCTTTTGTGTGCTATCTTGGATTTTTTTTTCACTTGCTCTTGGATCTCTTTCATAGTTTCAGTGAAGCCCTCAGCATGACCACTCCTATACTCCATGCCTTAAAGATCTCATAGTTCACATGCACCCCTTGGTTGTATCCCATACATAATTTCAAATGGGCTCCTACCTATGGTTCTATTCTTACTATCATTATAAGCATATTCTACTTGAGGAATAATAACATCCCATGTCTATTTATATTCCTTAATTAGGAATTATTGTGGTTACACAACACACACCCCATTTCCTAACAGAAATTAGGATCCCCTACTTTATTTTGGGCTTTTGGGGCCATAGTCCAGGCTCTGAGCCATTTTTGAGGTCTCACCTACCCCCTAGTTTGCATTCTAGGCCCTATCAAAGAAACCTTGTTGACAAAAATCTAGTTATCAAAGGAGATAAGTTTAAAGAGTGCAAAATTTAAAAGGTGCACCTAATCTAGTGCGCTAGTGTGCCATATGTAAAGGAAAGCGTATCACCCTTTGGTGATGTACTGATGCACAGCAACACAGCTATACATTTGCACATGAGCACAGCACAAAAGGCGAGCGACACTATATAAGCCCCCACCCCTTTCTCTTTTCTCACCTTGCTTACCTCCATCAAAGACTTTCACTCCTATTATCTCCTTTGACTGCAGCTCTCACATCCATGAGGTGGCCCCTCTCCATCTTTTCCCCCTTGCAAAAAAATTCAAACAAATGAATATCCTAAGGTGTGTAGTAGCGCACCTCATGCGATGTGCTACTACGCAACATAGAAAACTCCACAAAACATTAAAAAAATCCTAAAAAGAAAAAAAAAAAAAATAATAAGGCATTTAATCCAAAAATTGGGTACGCATCAGCACACCTATCTGGGTGCGTTGATGCGCACCCAATTTGATCACAAAGGAAACCTAACAAATAGAAAATTAGGTGCACATTAGTGCTCCTGACAAGGTGCGCTAATGTGCACCTAATTTTGTTTCTAGTCATAAGAAAAATTGGGTGTGCAAAAAAATTCAAAATATTAACACTTCCAGCTCAAGCATGAGGTGCACATTAGTACACCCCATCAGGTGCACATCAGTACACCCCATCAGGTGCACTGATGCACACCTCATAAACTTTTTGTACTTGTGAAGAGGGCACACTAGGCACACCTATCAAGTGTGCCATTTTTTTGCAATCTTGGGAAAAAACTAGGTTTTTCATGTTTTTCGAGTGTCAGGGTTTTTTTATTTTGTATGAGTCAGTACTATGATTTAATTAATTCATTTTTCTCCAACCTCAGACTAATGGATGTCCATTTGTGGAGATATTATGGCATCCTCATCAGCTTCTATGGGCAAGAAAATGGCACCAAAATCTATCGTCTTCAAGTTCCAAGGCATTCCTCCAATAAAATCAAGGTTTCACGATGACAACTTTGAAATAAGAGATACGAAATTGGGACACAAATTTGGGAGAATTCTTGAATATATGTAACAAACCCACTAAGAGATTTTCTATGGTTTCTACTTTGATTCATTTGGGTTTAGTAAATGCAACATCTCACTCGGTGTCAGTGAAATCTTCAGAGCTCATTATGACACTTGCACAACACTTTGTCCCTAAAGAGAGGATTGTTAAGAGTGTTATAGGAGAGATCATTCTCGATCTATGACCCAACAACATTGAGAAAGTATTCCACCTCCTAAGGGTGGATCAATTTATTAGGTTAACTTATGAGGCAGTAGAGAGATGGTATAGAGAGCACTTAAAAGAGGCTTCTAAGATCATCCAATCTTCTTATCTTATAGAGAAGATTGTTGGAAATCTGATTAAAAAGCTCATTGTTGTTGAAGATCAAAGAGGGAGATTGTTGTAAAAGAATGTTTTCAATCATTACTTTGTCATTGATGTCAAACCTACTATTTTTAGGGATGATATTTTCTTATAAGATCCAAGTACTATCATTTAGTTGATTGATGAAGAGGATTTGATCAACAAGATGTAATAAGAGCACCTAAAGGAAAGGTTGAATTATGATGTTGTAATGAAGTGCAAGGATCAGTTAAGACAATGGTTAAGTAATGTATTGATGACATATTCAAAGATACAAAGGTTGGTCACACTTAGAAACATTGAAGGAAGAAATTGTAACAAAGTTGACTGCAAAGCTTTAACTAAGATCATCAATAGGTGCCGAGCAAGTTAGTTGAAGCTGAGAAAATTCTTAGTAGAAGCTAAGTAACAGACATTTCTAGTGTGTTCCAAGTGATCTTCATGTGCTAAGTAAAGATCAGGTGCTGAGCATTAGAAAACATTTCAGTCGGTTTCGAGTGATCTTCAAGTGTCGAGCATCAGGAAAAACATAGTTGATGTCAAGTAACACAGTATGTGCCAAGCACCAGTATTTCAATAGTGCCAAGCTACTAAATTATTTCAAATGATGAAGATTCACTAAATCTAAGCCAACATAGTGGTTACATTGAATTTTGTGAACAATTTGGAAGATAAGGATGATGAGTTGTTGGCACAAAATCTTATGTAAACCATTTTTGGGCAAATTCTAAAGGATTATTCAAGAAGTTTGTAGAGGAAACAAAATATGGGTTAGATACAATGAATCCTACCAAATCCATGTGAATTGAAATTAAAAAATGGAAGAATCAAGCGAGAAAAGGTACTCCAATACTTCTATTTAAGAATTCATAGACAAGGAAGCAAAGAGCTGTTGATACTGTTGCTGCTGAAGTGCCAAATTTGTGAAGTGGTTAGAAGGATGTCAGGAAGGAGACATCTTGGAGAAAGAAGAGCACAGAGGCTCTGCTTCTACAAGTGGTCATGAAGAGATGATTGCACTGGTACATTGAGTATGGAGACTCAAGGAGACAAAGCTTGAAAGAAGGGCAAGCTGTTAAGAGTTGCAGAGATTGAAGGCCAGGCAAGGGTATGAGCTGAGAAGTGATCTGGGATCTACAAGATAAGTTGTATGTTGTAGTCAGGTCAAGATTTTCTAATACTCTCTAGAAATTGTATTAGATCTAAAAATCCTATGGACTTAGGTTGGTCTAACAACCATTTGTAAATCCTTTAATAGGGTGGCATTCCAAGTGAATGTTCTAAAGTCCTCTAACCAAGCCCACTTCTAATAGGGTGGTTAAATCCTCCAACAAGGTCACATTTAATAGTGTGTTTGAAGCCTTTAGCAGGGTAGGCCTTTCACGAGACATCACTTTGGAAGGGTGAAAATTGAGTAGCATGTTACTGGTGGTTTTTCCCAAATTGGGTTTCCATGTAAATCATTGTGTTGTGTTGATTTCTTCTATGTTATACTTGCATGTTGATTTACAGTAACTTGCTGATTAGATAAGTTAAAGCTTGGATGAATGAATGGTTGAATTGGTTCACTACACTTAGTTGAAAGTTTGAATGGGACATTTGGACCTTGAATAACTGATTCACACCCCCCCCCCCCCCCCCCTCAATTATTCTAAAGCAATTCTAATAAAGACTCCTCTAGGGAAGACAACTAGTAAAGTAGACATGAGCAGAGGATATATGAAGGAATATATTGGGTACTCGATCATACTTTTGAGCAGAGTAATGGATCTATCAGTAGCTCGACACCTAAATATCTTCATGGTATATTTTATTGAGACTATCAAGATGGTGAAGATGCCACTTGATTGGGCCATTACTTTGAATAAAAATTTGTGTGAATAGTTGGAGACAATAAAGAACAAGAGGAAGTTCTACATGACGTCCTACCTGGTGTACTTATTAGCTACAAGGGCTACAGACTATCTAGGGCTATACAAAAGAGGCAGCACGCATGATCATAATGCCCAGCCATATATTTTCTATCCATAATTGGTGAAGAAGAGACTCTCTTGACAAAGCAAGGAATACATAATTGTTAACAATGCCTTCATATTCACCATTATTCAATTCATCGAGGGAGATTATGTGAAGAGATTATCTACTGATGCAGTAGCACAGATAACAACACTCAAGGCATATTACATTCATTTTAGAATATTCACATATCTAAGGGTAGCTAGTAATATGGTCAACCCGAAGAAGCTTCCAAGGTATCCTAGTGACAAACTTGTTCTTTTGGAGATTGCTCGACAACTTGAGTCTGCATATGATAGACTTAGGAAACAATGTAAACTGTGTTGGACATGGCCTCTATTTATAAGACCTTTTCAAGTGAAGCAAAAGTAGGATATTCATTCTCTTGAGTGTGAATGGGATTGGTATCCCTTAGAAGAGTACAATTCTCCATGACCATGTTTTGATAATATCAAGAGAGTATAGTATCTAGCAAGAAAATAATTCACACATGAAGAAGCTATTGAAGACCATTGGATGGATGCAACAAATGACTACGATGTCCATATTAGGGATTATTGTAGGAAGACTTTATATTTGGTGGAAAAGGCCTTAAAAATAAAGATTCCATTATAGATATTGCAACAAGACTTAGGGGAGCTACTTGATCCTTTGTTCAGTGTAGATAAAATTAGGGAATGACCCATTAGGAATGTTGAGGTAAACATAGAAGAGAATAATGATATTAACCATTGAGCAAGGAACATCATCAAAATGACCTAGGATTAGATCAAAATACCATTTGAACTTGATCTAATACTTGAGACCATGCACAGGCCCGCCCAACCAAAGGTAGAGGGAGGAAAGTCACCGTCCCTACCTTTGCAGCCAAGTCACCCATTAGGCTCAAAATGATATACCAACTTGACGGACCAATTGGATACTATCACCCTTAGGAGAGAAAGACAAAAGGGAAAAAGAAAGAGGAGTTCTCCTCAAAGAGTTGAACCAGAAGGGGATGAAATCCTGACACCTCCCAACAACAAGAAGAAAATGTGCAAGGGTTGGAAGATACTAGAGCTTTGCAAGTCTAGGTAGACCATCAAGTGCCACCAACTGCACCCAACCAAGTAGAAATAGAGGTTGAAATTTGAGAAGTTTTCCCTCCTTAGCAGGTAGAACAAGTATCCCCAACTGTGCCCAAAAATGGAAAAAAGATTAAGACTCCTATCAAGAAAAGGCAAAGGGTGATTAGGAGGGTAGTGTCTTTCCCATTTGTCTTGGAACCCATTCTTGAAGAGGAAGAAGAGGAGGAGGATGAGGATGATATACCCTTGAATAGAAGAACCTAGCTAGCAAGAGCCATGGAGCAAGAAAGAAGAAAAGGTTCCACTACTACACCACCATCAATTCCAAAAAAACCTCTGCAAACAACTACATCTAAGGATGAAATGCAACAATGGATTGATGAGCAGGATGTAGAGGGTGCTGACATATTTAAAATGTCTAATTTTGATTTCATGCCTATAGGGAAGGAATTAGTGGGAGACAAGATCCAAGATACCCTAACAAATGAGCCCAAATAGGAAGATTGGACACAAATGCCACCAGAATCACAGGGTCCAAAGATGACTCCATCCCTATTGCAAGTTTTAGCTATAGATAAAGGCTCTGCTACTTCCCTACCTTCAAGTACTGAAGAAGAACAAATTCTAAAGGAGCAGGAGGAAGAACCACAACAAATATCAAGTGATGAAGTGTCTAGAGAAGGACAAATGGTCAAATATCCTAAGCAAGCTCCCCAGGACATTGAGGTAAGGACTGTGGGCTCCACTGAAATAGAGACTATAGAGGAAGAGCCTTTAGAGAGGAAAAGAACTTTGGAAAGGAGTGGTAAGGGAATAGGGGTGGTAGAACAAACTCCTTCATCCTCAAGAGACAGGCCTTTGATAGAATGAGTCCCAAGGTGGTTACACAAAGAAATGATAAGAAGTAAAAAGCCACAATTCAACATCGATGAAGAGGATATGATTGACTTGATTAAGGTTCTAAGAAAGCCTAAGTCCCTATCAAAAGAGGCCAGAGCATTAACATTCATCAACAGTTATCGAAATCAAGATTTATTTGCATAAGTGGTTATTCCTCGTCCTGATGCTGATGTAGAAGATTTGACTCCACAATATTAGCAAATCAAAGAGTTTATGCTTGGAAAGCCCTCATTAGATACAACCAAGTTGATGGTCACAATGGGGATGAAGGAAGTTTTTAGAAGTTTGGAGCAAGAAGGGGTAGAACTGATGACACTTTGTAGGCAAAATGAAATCCTAAAAGGATATTTAGCTGAAGTGGCTAGTCTCTTGGATCTTGAACACTCTAAGGAGACTCTAAATACTATGCTTGATAGAAGAGATGGGGGAGGAGTATGTTTGGATCCATTTTTAAAGGCTTGTTAGGAATGGTGGAAAATTTTTGAGGAAAAGGGTGCACTTATCATCCACAAAAATCTAAAGCTATTACATGTTATGCACAAAAAATGTAGACAAAATGGTTGAAGCAGGATTTTAGTATCATGGATGAAGTACATGCACGAGGAAAGGATTTACAAGTACTATAGACCATAAAGGGGTAGAGGTACATAATGCTTGTAGATGTATATATAGTAGAGGAATTAGATTTAATTGATGATTAGATTGAAAAGATAGCAAATAGTTATTGTTGGTGTAAATAAGTACTTTACTATTTACACTTACTTAAGTTTACTTAGGTTAATGCATTATTTTGTTATTTTTATTTATGAGACACTTAGGAGTTTTTGCAACCTTGTGAGTTGTCATGTTGACAACACAAGAGTACACACCTTCATTTGAGCACATGGTGTCTACAACATTGTTTTGTGTGTTCCACCCTTCTAGGCTTATCCTCTCATCACCGCACTTACTTTCGTGCTTAATGGAGGGTAATCCATATATGGTGGACATGTGCTTGGTTGTTTGACACATCATGATGCTAACTTCTATGTATTCTAAAATCTCTCATGTAGCCTTTATATTTAGGAACTCCTGGTGTACTCTTTAGTATCAAGTATTGAATACATTATTATTCTGATCATACTCTCTCCATTTTTGGTCTACAGTTGTGCTTGTGTTTGAGTTCTTAGTTCTTGGGTGAATTTTTCCCTTAATCAAATTCTTACATGGTATCAGAGCAACTTGGAGATTTTCTCATCACAAGTCATTCAAGACCTCTTGCTTGCTTCATCACCTCAGCCTGAATCCAGAGTGCTACAAAAATTGGGAGCATCCAGCACTAGATCTGACCTCTCCATTATGTCTGAAATGTTGAACGGGTGAAAATCCACTATAAGCACGCCTATCTTGGCCCATAGTCGACCGTGAGGCAAATTTTTTTTTGCAAACTGGCACACGAAGGCACCGATTTGCAAATTTGGGTATGATTTTTCGGATCCATTGAATTTTTCAAATATGAACATTATTTGTTCTCTGCAATTTATTTCTCGAAATTATTTTTTCGAATTTAGTCAGAGAAAATTTTGTTTACAGTACGGGCTGTCAGATCCCGTACTGCACATTTGGTGGATATTATTATTTTTTGCAGGATTTTAATTTTCAGCTAAATCTCAGGCCATACTTGCAAATTTAGTGTTCGGCCAAGTTAAATCTGAACACAACGACTGCAACAACACACCACCAGCCCGACCAACCTCTAATTCCACCAACGGCATGATTAGCACACTCCCGACAAGATTGTAAATTTCGGGCAACATTCCTAATTTCAAGTAGCCTAAGTAGTCCATTGACACGGCAGACCCAACGGCGGCCTCAAACATTGGCGGGCAAAAAACATTTTGGTTTAAGTGCTGCTGACTCTGTGTTATAAATAGTGCATTATCTGTTGTTCCCACCCATGTGGAATTAAATCGCAGACTTCCAATGACATCAACGACGGAACCTTTCGACGTCCTAATGTTAAATCCATAGCTTGCACTACCGTGCCACGTGGAGTCTTTCCATTCACCTGTCCAATCCAGTCAGCCCGCCATGTAGGGGTAAAGTCAGCAGATCCACGCAGACAGTCAACACTGGCACGCGACAAACATTTGCCCCTGCGAACCAATCTATGCAAGCCACGTGGAGTTTGTGTCACATCAAACACTTGTCATCAGACTGCCACATCATCATTTCGTACAGTACGAACGTGACTCATCTGCCACGTCAGCCCCAGGAGCAAATTTTTTTGCTGACGTCATCCTTTTATGAGGATAATTTTGACGCCCGTCAGAACGCTAGTCAAGGGCATTTTTGAAATGCGTTGATGACTGGTTGACCATCAAATTTAGACTCACAGTTTCTTTTCTAGACCCCTCTCTAGATTGCTTTTCAGTTTGGCAGCTTGACTTTGCGAGCTCGTATCTTGGTCATCCGGACTCCGATTTAGGTGCAATTTATTTTGAAATTAGGTAAAATTTCTTGAATTTTCTAGTGGTGGTTTTTTTTTTGGTTTTGGTGCACAGATTTTGCAAAAATAACATTTTTTGGTGATTGTACCTGCATAATCCTGCATTTTGCAACTTCAAAAGCTCCGTACAGGCACATCTGATCACTTTTTCAGGTTCCATTTTTTTTGAAAGTGCATTTTTTTTGTCTACTTTCCAGATCTGAAGTCAAATTCTAGGGTTGTGTGGACAAATTTCTCACTTTTAGAATTAGGCCTTCTTTGGCATTGTATAGCTTTCATTTTTTTCCATAATTGTTGTAAATTTGAGCTATAGTGCTTAAGTGACAGATTTAAGCCTTATAAGGCAGTTGTAAAAGTCAAATCAGAAAGTCCACTTTGTACATTTTGACAAGTGGCTCATTGTAAACGCACTACTTATAAAGTGCCAAAGCATCTCTTTTGGGGGGGTCTTTTGATTGAGTGAAAAGGGGGGGGGGGGGGGGGTTGTACAGTGTTCTTGTGTCTCTATTTTGTGCTCTTTCATTTCTGCATCATGGGTTTTAAATGTCCTCCTCTAACTTCATGCAACTATTCTACATGGAAAGATATTGCATGGAGTAGATTAATGGAAAAAGGATATAGTCTTTATGTTGATGGTACAATTACCAAACCTACTGATGCTAAAGAACTCATTGATTGGACAAGTCAAGATCGACAAGCTTTAGGTGTTATCAGGAGTTGTGTACATGGGGATCTTCTCTTTCACATTCAAAATTGTTCAGACTCTAAGGAAGCTTGGGATAAACTTGAACAGTTGTATGGTAAAGTGGATGAAGAAAAGGGATTTCAGATTGAAGATGATCTACTTCACTTGGATCCTAAGAATTATGACACGATACATGATTATATCATCAAAATCAATGAGTATAGGGCACTTCTAAAAGATTGTGGAAATCCCATGAAGGATGATAGGTTGATACATCACATCTTGAAAAAGCTACCTACTGAGTAAGCCAACTTTGTTTCAAGTTTTAATACTCACAAGTTGACCATGGGATCTGCTTACCAGAAGCCTTCCTTTGATGGATTTGCAAAAATGTTGATTGTTGAACAATCTCACTTGGTGGATTTTGGCCTTCTCAAGTCATCTAAGACCAAAGCCTTAGTAGCTCGTGATGATCACACATCTAGTCAAGGGGGGAAAAGCAACAACAAGAAGAAGCAGTGGAAGTAGAAAACACAATCTGAGACACAACCTGACTCCTCTCAACAAGGCGGTTCTTCTTCAAACAAGAAGGGAAGTAATGAAAAGAAGGACAAACTCTTTTGTGCATACTGTAAAAAGCCAAATTATGATGAGCATCATTACAAGACAAAAAGAATCGATGAGTTAGAAAATCTACTCAAGAAGAACAGAATTCAACTGCCATGTACTTCCAAGGATTCTACTCCTAACTCTTCAAAGGGTAAAGGTCAAGCACTTATGGCAAACACAAATTCTTCTTTGGAATGGATACTTGACTCAGGTTCCTCTTACCATATGGGTTCTTCAAAGCAAGACTTTTCTTCATTGAAGCAGTCAAAGGTGCCACACATCTTCGTGGGAGATGATGCTAAAATGGAAGTTGAAGGGAAAGGACATGTAGAAATGGAAGATGGGGAATTCAAAGACATTCTCTATGTTCCAAATCTAAGGTCCAATCTCCTATCAGTTTACCAAATCACTCACCTTGGAGATGGTCATAAGGTTGAGTTCCTTCCCGATTTAGTCATGGTGCGAAGTCTAAAAGATGATTCATTAGTAGCAGTAGGGAAAGTCAATAATGATAGGAGGCTTTATTCCTTCTCCCATTTTGTGCCTAAGAGTTCTTCTCAAGCCTTGTTAACTCACTCTAATTCAACCAACAACTTATGGCATGAGTGGTTTGGTCACCTTGACTTCCGCTCTCTTCAACAACTTTGCTCAAAACACATGGTCAAAGGTCTACCCAACATCAACTTTTCTAAGGGAGAGTGTTCATCTTGTTCAGTAGATATGAGTCTCAGGGAAAAGTATGATAAAGGGAAGTCTTCTTGAGCTCCAGTTGTTCTTCAACTAGTTCACATGGTATTAGCAGGACCATTTGCAGTGACTTCACTTAGCCAAGGTCGCTACATACTCACATTTGTTGATGACTTTTCAAGATTCACTTGGGTCTTCTTCCTTCATCATAAGAATGAAGTGGTTCATAAACTTCAAGATTTCAAAACTCATGTTGAACACAAATAAAGGAAAGCCATCAAGGTATTAAGAGTGGACAATGAGAACAGATATGTTGACAGAAGACTTAAGAACTTTTGCAGAATTGAGGGGATTGATCTTTAGAACTCACCAGCATTCAGTCTGCACAAGACAGATGTTGCAGCTATGAGGATTAGGATTCTCAAGACCATGGCAAGTTGCATGATAAAGGCCAAGTTTCTCGATCCTACACTTGAAGTTGAAGCCATTAGCAGTGCTACTCACATACTTAACAGGTCTCCTCATCCAGCCTTAGATGGCAAGACTCCTTTTGAGGCATGGTGCGGTAGAAAACCAGTTGTGAGTCACCTTAGAGTCTTCAGTTGTCTAGCATGGGCTAACCTTTCTTCTAGGAGTTGCAAGGCACCGACACCTAGGCTTTGTACCTTTATTGGTTATGAAGACAATGTGAAGGCTTACAGACTTATTGATCTACAGACTCATGAGATTTTTGTGGAGAAGGATGTTCACTTTGAGGAAATTTCTTTGAGCTTATCCTCTACTCCTCTTCACACATCATACATAGTGGAAACTGATAGTGACACCAGTGATAGTGCTTCAACAGGTTCAGACACGTGGGGTTCTATCAACAATTGTAGTGAGACGTCACATTAGTCCAGTCCACGTGCTTACATTGCCACAGTGAAAGGTCCATCTCAACATGGTACATCTCGTCTTCCAGCTCCAGCTTCACTTGACTTGGGAGACAAACTTGAGGACATACATCTTCTCATTGATGATGATTCTTCTACAGTTGTTGCGAGGGCTCACTCTGACCCTCATGTCCATTCTGTACATGATCAATCTGCATAGGTTGGCATGATTGTGGATCCTTATGAATAGCAATTAGTGGAGGTCTCTTTGTCAGTTGAGGAGACAAATGGTTCAGTGGAACAGGTTCAATAGACATCTTTGACAGATCTGCATTCATTCTTTTCAGCACAGTTGGAAGGGGTGAACTTTAGCATCAGTAAAGGGATACTTGAGCAGGTTTTAGGGCCAACACACATCTTTAGGACTGTACCTTGGGCTTTTTTTCTTCCTAAGGGGAGGAACACCATTCTGCATTCTTGGACCAGCTTCTTCATCAAAGGAGCTTTCACCTGTTGGCATTCTTCTTTTGGGGGGGGGGGAGCCTATTATGTCTCTCTTCCTTCTCTTATTCTCTTTTGTATATACTGGATGTATGTCATAATGGGGGGTCTTGATTACTCCATCCATCGATGCATCCTCTTTTATCTCTCTTTTTAGGGGAGGGTTTTTCCCATGAGGTTTTCCCTCTTTCCCCGCTTTATGGGAGATTGCAGTTTCATTATGTACATGGGTACCTTACATGGCCTAGTAGCCAGGACCCATTATGCATCTTCATCCTAGTTCGTAAGCTTAAGGGCATTTCCCTAAGTTGCACTTAAGGGGGGGTGTTGGTGTAAATAAGTACTTTACTATTTGCACTTACTTAAGTTTACTTAGGTTAATGCATTATTTAATTATATTGCATTATTTTATTATTTTTATTTATGAGACACTTAGGAGTTTGTGCAACCTTGTGAGTTGTCATGTTGACAACAAAGGAGTACGCACCTTTATTTGAGCACATGGTGTCTACAACACTGTTTTGCGTGTTCCACCCTTCTAGGCTTATCCTCTCATCACCGCACTTACTTCCGTGCTTAATGGAGGATAATCCATATCTAGTGGACATGTGCTTGGTTGTTTGACACATCATGATGCTAACTTCTATGCATTCTAGAAGCTCTCCTGTAGCCTTTATATTTAGGCACTCCTAGTGTACTCTTTAGTATCAAGTATTGAATACATTGTTATTCTAATCATACTCTCTCCATTTTTGGTCTACAGTTGTGCTTGTGTTTGAGTTCTTAGTTCTTGGGTGAATTTTTCCCTTAGGCAAATTATTACAGTTATAAAGTAATGCAAACATTACATGTGGAGATCCATCAGCTCAAGGACCAAGCCTGAGAGTAAATTTTGTAGGCAGAGAAACATTACAGTGATGCATGTCTTGACATTTTTGAGGATGACGAACGAGAGAAATTAATGCCAGTAGAGGTAGTGGTAGAGAAGTTTAGGAAGATTTTTGAATAAGCTTCTAGAGATGAGGATATCTAGCAAGCATTAAGAATAGAAGAAATCTTGCTAGAGTTGGATACCAAAATTAGAGATTTTTCTGAGACCCATATTGAAGTAGACAACTATAGACAAAAGGTCAAGGATAAGTACGATGCCTTCGATTTACTAGATGTAGTGAAAACCACTAATATTATTGAGAAATTCAAGGGCAAGCATCCAAACATAGCTCTGGTATGAGGGGGAACAAAACCTAGAAGCCGAAATTTTAGTTTTGACACTTGGTGAAATTTTTGCATTTTTGACCTTTGAGGTGCGCTAGTGAGTTGGTGAACTAGTGTGTTGTTGCACTAGTGCATTGGTGTGCTTTTTAGCTACAAAGTGTTTGAAGGATTTTGAAGAAGTCAAAGGTGAGCAAGTGCATTGGCACTTCTTCGGAGGTGCACTTTTCTAGAGGTGCGCTGATACTTAACTGCTAGTGCTAAAAATAGAGCTTTTCATGCATCAGAAATGCATTTTGGCAAGAGTTTAACTCTGATAGATGCCTAGTGAAGGATCAACTTCTATTTTTGACACTTCCAGACACTTCCACATTGATTAAAGGCGTACTTATTTTTCTCTCTCATAAATTCTTTGTTCATGACATGTAAAGCCTCATGCATCCAATTAATGAATATAAAATGGATGGAGTCCTACTAAGCACTAGTTAGATTGTCAGTTTGTATATAATTAGTTTGTTTTATTAATTTAAAAGCATATTATTGCATGAAGATGTCTCTCACTCTCAACACAAATCGAGGAGATTATTTCTTATAAATACAACATTGTAATATGTAATCAGGGCCTCCTTTATTTTGCAATAATATTATGCTTCTGGTGCTCACATTTGGAGTGTAGTAATTCTTGCCTAAATAAGTCATTGTTTTGTGAATTTTTGTTCATGGAATTGTGATTAAGCCAAAAGTTTATTGCTTTGTTTCTGGTTGTGCGATCTTTGAATTTTGGTATTTGCTACGATTTGACAAATTTTGTTGACATATCTAGCTCAAGAAGAAATCACCAAATTGTGCCTGCATAACTCTTTGACTCGCATGCACACACTTTCTGTGGCCTTGCAATTTGATGAAGAGTGAAACATCATATGGTTATTAAGTTTCCCATTGACAATTGCATCAATGGAATCAAGGAAGTACTACTCCTATTTTCATTGGTTACCTACTGATTTCTTTGAAAGCTTAACTTGCAGACATGTTATTTTCTATAGCTTATGTCCATTAAGATTTTACTTTCACGTTATTTGCTTTAAAGTTCATGTTATTTTCTTTACTAACCCCTTGTTAATTTAGGAATTCATATTAGTTGCATTGTTAGATTGCATTCATTGAAAAAATAAAAAAACATAGTTTTTTTACATGTTTATTTTGAAGCAGTGAACAAATTCTACATCTCATATGAAATCAAACGAACCAGCAAAGGCCTCCTCATGAACAAAAACATTTATCTTCAACTGAGTAGATTCCAATAGGTCACAAGATCACTTGGAACCTTGGAGTTGACTCGCAAGATTAACTTTTCAAGAGAGGATTTGAAAGAATTCCTATTGTTTAGCATTGTGCATAATGATAGCTCAACAGAAGTGGTGCTAGAAGGAGGGCTTGATTTTGATTTTCACAATAGAAGAAAATTTTGTCAAAGTTTCAAAATTTTGCACTTTTTACAAGTTCAAAAAAAAAAATTTAGTTATTTGAGAAATTCAGGTGCATTACTGCGCTAAATTTTGTGGTGTGCCTCATTTTGTGAGAAAGTCTACTTTTGCAGAGGTGTGCTTTTTCCATAATTGATGCAAACTAGAGGGTTTTGATCTAAAATCTCCATTTTAGTGAGCTTTAAGATCTTCACCAAGTGCACATGAGTTCCTTAAGCTTACCCATTTTTGCAAACCACATAGTGACTAAGGAATATCTCAAATTCAACCACTTTCATTCAACATTTCATCATCTTCTTCAACTCCACCTCCACTTCAACCACCTAGTGGACCACCAAATATTTCAATAGTTACACTTGCACAACAACCACCTTTAGGTTTGCCAAATCCTCCAATGGCCTTTTTTGCAAATGCTATAGATTCACCAATAAACTTGAGAGGTGCACTCCATGACCTTCCTAAGAATCCTGAGAAGTTTTGCCCAAGGTTCATTTATGGAGAGGTATGAACTGTTGAAGACCACATCAAAGTATTCAAAGAAATTTGTGATAAAAAATAGATTGCCAATGAGGATGTGATTCTCTATTTATTCCCTTACTCTTTGGGGGAAGCTTCTTTCAATTGGTACGTTAATTTGCCACTTGGATGTATTGGAGATTGCGACACTTTCAAAAAATTGTTCTTGGAACAATTCAAAACTTTCATCAACCCAGCTATGATACATCAACAATTCATATCAATCAAAAGGGACCCAGCTGAGATGATTTCACACTTTAACCATTATTTTCACATGACCTATCACAAACTAGAAGCTACATACACTATACTAGTTGAAGCTGCCATTTAGATTTATCTGAATGCTATGGACCATCTCACTGCTATTTTTCTAAGAGGACTTCTTGCAATAAATATTGACACATTAGATAAAGTCTTCGCAAAAGCAATTGCTTTCACTAAGAAAGCTAATCCTAATGGAGGAGGATTAATGCTTCCAGTTCAAGCTATTACAAGAATGCCAACATACCATGTTAGAGTACCCACAATGCCTAGTCAATTCATACCTATGAATCCAATTCTATTACAATAGTTACCTACTCTACAAAACCCCGCTCTAACATACCCATGGTATAAACCTCCAAAAGTTGCTTTCTTTAAGAAAAAGGCAATAGTTTTCGTTGAGGCAGACAACAGTCTTGTCTCTAAATTTGGCCAAATGAAAAAGACTATGTCATAGATGAACAATGAATTGACTCATTTGAGGTTTTCGGAAGGATAGAACAACAACTATCAAAGAAACAACATTGGTCCTTACAACAACAATTATGGTCAAAACTACAATAGGAACTTGAGTGGAAACAACAATAACAGTGGAAATAACAATGCAGGAAACAATAATGGAGGGAACAAATTCAATCCTCCTGATCATAACAATGACTTCTAGAGACAAAAACAACAGTGGAACACTCATTTGAATAACGGAAGCATTCCTGCAGACAATAACAACAACAATGTTTAGTATACAAATATCAATTAATATGACGATGGTCAAAACATGGCTAACAATGATGGCTCATATTGTAATGAAAATCAAGAGATGAATCAAATTTCAAAACCAAATGATAATCCTCTTGTTGTGCAATTTAATGCTATGCTACTAGAGTCATGATTCAAGAACTAGACCTTCAACATGCAGAGATGTTTGCTTTCTGTAATGATAATCAAAATACATATAATCTAAGAAGTAGAAAAGAACCTATGATGGATGGAATTCATCCAGCACTACAACCAACTCCTCCCGATCTGAGAGTGAGTAACAATCCAACACCAATCAGGCCGCTATATGGAGAACAATAGAATCAAAATCAAGTGAATGTACCAACAATGTTGAAAACTCTTGCTTGGTCTACTGAAAAGTATAGTGCAGTGGAAGACTTGAAACGAACAAAGGCCAACATGTACATCTTTGACATGCTGCAAAATTGTCCACAATAGCGAGAAGCACACATAAAGACTTTGGATCACACAAAGGTTCTCCATAACATGGACATTATCCCTCAAAAGACAATATCTCAACAAGTTAACACTTCAGACACAATGCCAACTATGTTTAAAGACAAGGTTGAGGTGCCCCCATTTTTGCTTAGCATCGGATTATATGGGAAGAATCTTCACAATTTTCCTAATTGATTCAAGGGCTTCTTGTAATGTCATGTTGCTATCAATAGGACGAAGATTAGGGGTTAGTCCTCAAACTTCCAATTGGATAGTGATACAATTGGATGAAATAGAGGTGAAAGTCATTGGTGTGTTGAAAGATGTTCGGATAAAGTTAATAATGAACCCCCAGATTCAAGATGTCCTTGATATACATGTGGTTGATATTTTAGAGACATATGGACTACTTCTAAGCAAAGAATGGACAAAATTCCTAAGAGGATGGTTCTTTACAGACTTCACTCATTTGTGGTTACCATGGAAGGGATCGAATAATCAAATTAAGATAGATGCAGAGCAAAAACTGAAAACAATGATTATAGAATACAATGCTCTGAATGAGGTGGCATTTTTACAATTAGATTTGGGCTCTTACAAAGTGTTGGTATTTGATACCATCCCAACCAGAATATCAAATGATCAAGATAAAGAACTCAAGATACCAATCCCAAAAGATGAAATCATGATGCAATTCATAGGCAATATGCTGGCTAATTTATAGTGTTTAGGAGAGGAAGTTGATCCCAGTATCCTACTTCTTCTAGGTTTCTATTAATTGCATAAAGTTAGTCACTTTGAATTTGAATGCTCATCATGTCAAGAAGCAATCACTAAGGTATTTGTAAGAATTTTCCTTAGGAAAAAATTCACCTAGGAACTAAGAACTCAAACCCAAGCACAATTGTAAACCAGAAAGGAGTATGATCAAAATAAAAATGTATTCAATTAATTATACATTAAGAGTACACTAGAAGTGCTTGTATATAAAGGCCTCTGACATACATCTATAATGCCTCAAAATTAGCTACATGATAAGTCATACAACCAGACATATGTCCACCAGATATGGGTTATCCTCCATTAAGCACGAAAGTAAGTGCAATGATGAGAGGATAAGCCTACAAGGGTGTAACATGCAAATCAGTATTGTAGACATGTGCTAAAAAGGGAGTGCGAATAATTTTATTGTCTACATGAAAACTCAGTGAATGATGCAAACTCTAGTCTTGTAGACACCATGTGTTGAAATACAAAATAAAATAATAAAATAATGCATTAACCTAAGTAAACTTAAGTAAGTGTAAATAGTAAATACATATTTACACCAAAACCCCCCTTAAGTGCAACTTAGGGGAATGCCTTTGAGGTTAGAAAAACTAGGATGAAGTGCAAGATGGGTCCCAACTACTAGGCCATGTTAGGTACCCATGTACACAATGAAATGCAATCTCTCATAAAGTGGAGAAAGAGGAAAAACCTCATGGGAAAAGCCCTTTCCCAAAAAGAGAGATGAAAAGGGATGCATGGATGGATGGAGTAATGAAGACCCCCCCATTACGACATACATCTAGTATAGATAAAAGTGAAGAATGAGAAGAGCAAGAACCTCATAAGAGGAAAAATTCTACCCCCCCCCCCCCCCCCCCACTCCCCATAAGAAAGAAGAGGAATAGAGACAAGGTAGTCCCCCACACCCCCCCAGTGAAGAATGCCTATTAGTGAAAGCTACTCCAAGGAAGAGGCTAGTCCAAGAGTGCAGAATGGCATTCTTCCCCTTTGGAAGAAATAATGGCAAAGGTACAATCCTAAAGATGTATGGTGGCCCTGAAACCTACTCAAGTATCCTTGTGTTGATGTTGGTGGTCACTCCTTCGAATTGTGCTAAAAAGAACGAATGCAGATCTGGCAAGGATGTTTATTGAACATGTTCCAATGAACCATCTGTCTCCTCAACTAATAAAGAGACCTCCTCTGATTACTGTACATTAGTATCCATAATCACGCCAACCTGTAAATATTGATCATGTAGAGAATGGACATGAGGGTTAGAGTGAGCCTTTGCAACAACTATAGAAGGATCATTGTCATCAGTGAGAAGATGAAAGTCCTCAAGGTTGTCTCCCAAGTCTACGGTATGTGACTCCATGAACAAACCTACAATATCTACCATGTAGTCATCCTCTATTGCTAGAGTTGGAAGCCATATACCCTACTATGTTGGACCTATCACTATGGCAATGTAAGCATGTGGACTATACTGATGATGTGACCTCTCACTGCAATTGTCGATAGAAACCCACATGTTTAAATATATTGAAGCACTATCACTGGTGTCACTATCAGATTCCATAGTGTATGAAGTGCAGAGAGGAGTAGAGGATAAGTTGGGTGAACTTTCCTCAAAGTGTACATCCTTCTCCACAAAAATCTCATGAGTCTTTGGATCCATAAGTCTATATGCCTTCACATTGTCTTCATATCCAATGAAAGTAAAAGGCCTAGGTGTTGGTGCCTTGCATCCCTTGGAAGATAGGTTAGCCCTTGCTAGACAACAAAAGACTTTGATGTGACTCACAACTGGTTTTCTACCGCACCATGCCTAAAACGAGACTTTCCATCTAAGGAATTATGAGGAGACCTATTAAGTATGTAAGTAGCACTGCTAATGGCTTTAACTTCTAATGTAGGATCAAGAGACTTGGCTTTTATCATGTAACTTGCCATGGTATTGAGAGTTCTAATCCTCATAGCTACAACATATATCTTCTGTGGATTGAATGCTCATGGATTCTGAATATCAATTCCCTTAAGTTTGCAAAAGTCTCTAAGTCTTCTATCCACATATGTGTTCTCATTGTCCACCCATAGAACCTTGATGGCTTTCCTTGATTTGTATTCAACATGAGTCTTGAAGGCTTGAAGGTTATGAACCACTTCACTCTTATGATGAAGGAAGTAGACCCATGTGAATCTTGAAAAGTCATCAACAAAAGTAAGGATGTAGTGGCCTTGGCTAACTAAAGTCACTACAAAAGGTCTTGCTAAAACCATGTAAACCAATTGGAGAACAATTGGTGCTTTTGAAGACTTTCCTTTATCATACTTCTATTTGAGATGCATATCCACTGAACATGATGAACACTCTCCCTTAGAAAAGTTGATGTTAGGTAGACCTTTGACCATGTGTTTTGAGCAAATTTGTTGAAGCTAGCGGAAGGTAAGATGACCAAACCGCTCATGCCATAATGTGATTTGTGAAGTAGAGTGATTCAACAAGGCTTGAGAAGGAGACTTAGGCACAAAGTGGGAGAAGGAATAAAACCTCTTTTCATGATTGACTTTCCCCACTGCAACCAATGTATCATCTTTAAGACTGCACACCATCACTAAATTTGGGAGGAACAACTTTGTGATCATCTCCAAGGTGAGTGATTTGGTAAACTGATAGGATATTCGAGCTAAGGTTTGGAACATAGAGAACATATTTGAACTCCCCATTTTCCATTTCCACATGTCCTTCCCTTCAACTTTTGTTTTAGTATCATCTCCCATGAAGATTTGTGGTACCTATGATTGCTTCAATGAAGAAGACTCTCCCTTTGAAGAACCCATATAATAGGAGGCACCTAAGTCAAGTATTCATTTCGAAGAAGAATTTTTATTTTCCATAAGTGCTTTCCCTTTACCCTTTGAACAAGTTGGAGTTGAATCCTTAGAAGTACCTAGCACTTGAATCTTGTTCTTCCTAAGTAGGTTTTCCAAATCATCGATTCTTTTAGTCATGCAATGATGCTCGTCATTATTTGGCCTTTCGCAATATGCACAAAAAAGTTTTTCCTTCTTTTCACTAATTCCCTTCTTGTTGGAAGAAGAACTACCTTTTTGTGAGGAGGATTGTTTTGTCTTAGATTGTGATTTCTGCTTCCACCACTTCTTCTTCTTGTTGCTTTTCCCTCCTTGACTTGATCGGTGTTCATCACTAGCCACCAAGGCTTTGGTCTTTGATGTCATGAGAACTCCCAAATCCATCAAGTGAGATTGTTCAATAATCAACATTTCTACAAATGCATCAAATGTAGGCTTCTAGTAAGCAAATCGCATGGTCAACCTGTGAGTATTAAAACTCGAAACAAAGGAAGCATACTCTGAAGGTAGCCTCTTCAAGATGTGATGAATCAACTTTTCATCCTTCATGGCATTTCAACAATCTTTAAGAAGTGCCCTATACTCATTGGCTTTGTTTATGTAATCTTGAATTGTGTCAAATTTATTTTGATCCAAGAGAAGCAGATCATCCTCAATCTGAAATCCCTTTTCCTCATCCACCTTACCATACAATGATTAAAGTTTGTCCCAAGTTGATTTGGATTCTATACAACTAGCAGTGTAAAAGAAGAGATCTCTATGTACACAACTCCTGATAATTCCTAAAGCTTGTTCGTCTTGTTTTTTCCATTCAATGAGTTCTTTAGCATCAGCAGGTTTGGTAATTGTACCATCAACATAAAGACTATAACCTTTTTCCATTAATCTACTCCATGCAATATCTTTCCACGTAGAATAATTGCGTTAAGTTAGAGGTGGATATTTAAATGAACCCATGATGTAGAAAATGAAAAGAGTACAAAAGAGAGACACAAAAAAAGATAGTACACCCCCCCGCCCTTTTCACTCAATCAAAAGACCCCCCAAAAAAGATGCTTTTGGCACTTAATAAGTAATGCGTGTACAATGGGCCACTTGTCAAAATGAACAAAGTGGACTTTTTGATTTTGCTTTTACAACTACCTATTGAGGCCCAAATCTGTCATTAAGCACTGTAGCTCAGATGTACAACAATTTTGAAAAGAATTGAAAGCTTTACAATACAGAAAAAGCCCTAGTTTTGAAAGTGAAAATTTTGTCCACACAACCCTAAAATCTAACTATAGATTTGGAAAGTAGACAAAAAATAATGCACTTTCAAAAAAAAGGGAACCTAAAAAGGTGACCAGATGAACCTATATAGAGCATTTGAAGTTGCAAATTGTAGGATTAAGTAGGTACAATCATGAAAAAATACAATTTTTGAAAAATTCTTGAACCAAAACTAGGAAAGAACACTACCATTAGAAAGATCAGGAAATTCTACCCAATTTCAAAAAATAATACACCTAAATTAGAGTCTAGATGTCTAAGTTATGGCCTCACAAAGTCAGGTTGCCAAATCAAAAAGCAATCTAGAGAGGGGTTTGGAAGAAAAATTGTGTGCTTAAATTTGATGATCAAACAATCATCGCTGTAGTTGAAAAATGACTCAAAATGATAGTCAAATGACTATCAAATTTAACCTAATGAAATGTTGATGTCAGCGAAAAAAGACCCGCCAAGTGATGTGGTAGTACAGCTTGAGTGAGTCAGCTGTATAGTCATACAAATTCTGATGTGGCACAATACAGACTGCATAGATCAAAAACATGTGGCAGGTGACATGTCCACCTGTGGGGCAGTTGACTATAGTTGAGTGCTGACGTGTCTGGTGAGTGGCTGCCTGCATAAGCATTATGACTGGATGCCATGTGGAAGCTTATGTGGCAAACAATGTCAAAATTGTTGATGTGGCACTATCCATGGTGGCAGACCATGTGCCAAGCATTGATAGGCACTCTACAAAAGAAGATACATGTGGGCACCAGAGATCTTTGGTCACGTGGAGCACCTGTGTGGCAAGGTAGGAGCAGATCGTAGACAGGTGGCAGCTTCGCTATGTGCCGCATGGCACCGTCATACATGACAGATCGTACTGATATTGCAGGCCAAAAAAAAAAATGTTGTCATTGAAAAGAGTTCACTGTCATTGGTTTTTAATTTTGTGAGCAAGAAAATGTAAACCTCATCAGGATCTCGCTTTGATATATCCCACATTCAAAGGGATAAGACTATGGAGGGTTTATAAAAGAAAGGAGCCGCGAATGGTAAGTAATGAAGCTATGGACTATGTGGATGCATGCCAGTTGATTGAGTCAGCTAGTCTGATGCTAGAATATGTCAGATTATATGTGGGTCCACCAAGATGTAAATCTGGTCTGTCACTTGGCTAGAACAAACTATTATGCGCTCGAATAAATATTTAAGGAAAATTCCTTTATGTAGGTTCGGGATCTAACAGCCCAATACCTGCAAAAAAATTTATTTGGTACCTGCTCGAAGGGCAAAAAAATTTCAAAATAATATTGTTGAAAATGCACAGAATTAAATTACAGACCCAAAAAATTAATCAAATAGATCTAGAAATGACCATAGCTGAATTGCAAATTGGGGCCTCTAGGTGCCAATTTGCAAAAAAAAAATTGCCTTATGGTTGACTTTGTCTTAAGGTAGCCAAATTTATAGTCGATCTTCACCGAATCAATGTTTTGGATGCAATGGCAAGGTTAGATCTAGCTCTAAATGCTCCCAATTTCTGTAGTACTCCTAATTCAAACAAAGGTGTTGAAGCAACAATGGTCTTGAACAACTATGTGAAGAGAAAATCTCCCAGCTTTGATCCCATGTAAGAATTTTCCTTAGGGCAAAATTCACCTAGGAACTAAGAATTCAAACACAAGCACAATTGTAGACTAGAAAGGAGTATGATTAGACTAATAATGTATTCAATTCAATATTTATTAAGAGTACATTAGGAGTGCCTGTATATAAAGGCCTCTAAGATATATCTAGAATGCCTCAGAATCAGCTACATGATAAGTCATACAACTAGGCACATATCCACCAGATATGGGTTATCCTCCATTAAGCATGAAAGTAAGTGCGATGATGAGAGGATAAGCCTACAAGAGTGTAACATACAAATCAGTATTGTAGACAACATGTGCTAAAAAGAGAGTGCAAATAACTGTGTTGTCTACATGAAAACTCAGTGAATGATGAAAACTCTATTGTTGTAGACACCATGTGTTGAAATAGAGTTGCATACTTCTGTGTTGCCAACATGACAACTCAAAAGGTGCATAGACTTCTAAGCGTCTCACAAAATAAAATAATAAAATAATGCATTAACCTAAGTAAACTTTAGTAAGTGTAATAGTAATACGTATTTATACCAACAATATTAACCCATATTATGGAGACAAAAGATGATAAAGCCCTAAAGGATGAACCTGGGAAAAATCAAAGTCCTATAAACTCATCTAAATTTGTGGAAAAGATTGAAGAGGAAATCAAAGATCTAAATTTGTCCTATAGTGATACCTCTTTAGATGGTAGAGGCTTGTCCTCTCCTCCCCTAGGAATAATCAAAGTTTAGAGAAGAAAACAGTACATGAAAGGTCAAGGGAAAACTTCGGTAGTCATTCATCCTCAAGCTAAAGTTGATGAAATCAAAGAATTAATAGGGGAGATTCAAGACAAACAAGAACAACATATGATCCCTCTGTTAAGAAGTTATAAAGGAGAATTGTCAAGTCCACCCCACGAGGAGTTGCAATGGGTCCCCAAGAAACAATCATTCCAAGCTCGAGTAAAAGAGAAACTAAGGACAAATAAGCACAAGGTTAGAGAACCCAAGGAGGATCCAATTTGGACACTTCACTTCGATGGTTCCAAATGCAAATTAAGGGCTGACACAGGTATTGAATTGGTTAACCCAAAAGGTAAGTCTTTTTACGCAACATATCCATTACAGTTTAGATGTATTAACAATGCTGCAAAATATGAAGCGTTGATCTGAGGACTTCTCTTTACACTGGAGAAAAGAATTATAGCTCTCATAATCAAGGGAGACTCTCAGTTGGTCATACGACAAGTGAAATCACTATACTCTTGCAATGACAAAAGGCTACTTGCTTACAAGAAAAGAGTGTGGAATTTACTAGATGATTTTAAAGCTTTAAACATAAAGTCCATTCCAAGGAGGAAAAACATGGTAGCAAATGCTCTTGATATTTCAACAAGTGCATTACAACCAGTCAAAAGAATGAAATCAAAAAGATTTTTAGTATAGTTGGTTGCTGCTCCATCTATTCCAGACAATATTACAAATTTCCAAGTCTTTTAGGATGATCAACACATACTTGAGTTTATCATGTGCAACAACCACTTTAAAGGGCAAGAAATTGATGACACTCTGGATGACAAACCTGAGGATGATGAACTCAAAGACAAAGATGGTAGCCTAAACTTGAAAACCAACACTATTCCGAAGGGAATGGTTGAGTTAAAGTGCATCTTTGACCATGATGAATCGACACTTAATAAAAGAATGATCCAAGAAAAGGGGATCGAGGAGTGTGATGCATACAACTTAGGGACTTATGAAGATCTAAGAATGGTCCAGATAGGGAAAGCATGCAATGAACAAGAAAGAGAAGATATGCTCAAACTATTTACTGAGTATAAAGATGTTATTGCTTGGAGCTACAAAGAGCTAAAGACGTATGACCTTGAGATTATAACCTATGATATCCCCTTGAAACTAGATGCCAAGCCTTTTTGGCAAGGATAAAGACCTATTAATCCTATCATTAAACCTTTGATAATGAAAGATGTTAAGAAGTTACTGGATGCTAAGATTATCTTCCCCATTTGTCATTCCACATGGGTGGCCAATTTGGTTCCTGTATGGAAGAAGACTGGAGAGATTGGTCTTTGTGTTGATTTTCATAACTTGAACCTAGCATCTCAAAAGGACAATTATCCTTTACCCTCATTGGATGAGATTCTACAAATTATGAATGGTTCAAAGATGATGTCTTTCTTAGATGGATATTCAGGATATAATCAAGCGATGGTCGATGAAGAAGATCGATTAAAGGTGGCTTTTACAACTAAATTGGGAACTTTTGCCTATAAAAGAATGTCTTTTGGACAGATTAATGCAGGTGCTATATTTTAGCAAGCCGTGGATGAAGCTTTTAAGGGATTGGTCAATTAGTGTATAGTTATCTACATGGATGACTTAATCATCTTTTCAAAGGATCAAACACTCACATTACTAATTTAAAGTGGGTATTCAATAGATGTCATAAATACGACATATCCCTCAATCCCAAGAAGTGTTCATTTGGAGTCACTAAAAGAAAGCTCTTGGGTCATATCATTTTAGAAGCCAGGATCTCCATCAATCCTAATAGAGTTGAGGCCATTATGAAGTTATCACCTCCCCACAATCAAAAGGAACTCAAGTCTTTCTTCAGGAAGATAAATTTTGTATGGAAATTCATAACAGGATTTGCATAAATAGTTCATCCCCTCAATGATTTACTCAAAAAGGAAGCTAAGATAGAATGGGTTTCCAAAATTAAAAAATCATTTGAGGATATCAAAGCGGCCATTTCCATGGCCCCGATACTAGTAAGTCTTAGCTATGAGCTACCTTTCAAGATATATTCTTTTGCTTCAGAGCATTTGTGCACTAAAATCCTAATGCAAAAGAAGGAAAAGGAAGATGAAAGACCTATTGCTTTTATGATTTGTCCCCTGAGAAATGTTGAGTTGAATTATTCCAACCTCGACAAACAGTCTTTCACTTTGATCAAGGCAGTAGAGAAGTTTTGCCATTACATACTAAGAAGTAGGGTGTATGCGATCATACCTGATATAGAAGTAAAGACATTATTGATGCAAAATGAACTCAATGAAAGACAAGGAAAATGGGTGGCAATACTTCAAGAATTTGATTTAGAAATTCAACCTATGAGATTGGTTAGAGGTCAAGGATTATAAAAAATGATAGCTGATAACTAGGTTGAGGATGAAAAGGAATTCAAGTTCGATAGTGAAATGAATGAGAAAAACCAGAAGAAAATGATAGTATCTCAAGTTGATATTGGTCAAGGTGTAGTAATAGACATCTAGTATTAGGATACTATTTACTACCTTTTGCAAAAAAAGTGCCCAAGTTGGATGAATAGTTCACAACGTAGGGGACTCAAATGAAATGTGAGTCCCACATGCTACATGATAGAAAGTTGTACAAAAGGAATTATGAAGGAATCTATCTTAAGTGCTTAGGACATGAGGAAGTAAAGGAAGTTCTAGAGTAGTTTCATGATAAGTATGGTATAGGGCATGGTTCAGAAGAAGCCACTACTCATATGATTTTAAGATCGGGTTATTTTTGGCTCACAATATTCAAAGATACTTTTGAGCATGTACGTTCGTCATATTTGCCAAACTAGCACTGATAGGGAAATACATCCAACAATGCCATTACAACCAGTGTATGAGGTATGCCCTTCATAAAGTGGAGGCTAGATTTCATAGGTCCTGTCAATCCACCATCGTCAACTAGACACACATTTATTCTTATAGCCATATATTATTGTACACAATGGACATGTTGGTCTGAATTTTTGAATCCTTTGCCTGGATATAAAATCTTTAGATTGTCTCCATAAATTGATAAATAGTGTTTCTAGATAAGTTGTTCATTTGCAAGCCTTTGAAAGTTTTATGTGAACCCTACGTTTCGTTTCATTCATAATTGCTTGGGTGCGAAATGTTTGAATTAGGCAAATTTTCTTTTTCCATTTATGTCTTCCACGCCCCGAGCTACTTTTCCTCCCAAAATTCCCTAGCCATCTGATCTAAGTAGATCCACCGTTGTCATTTCCTCTCTATGAAAACATGGGCACTCTTTATGTATAGCGAGGTAGCGAGTGCCTGAAAGTGTAAAATGAGACCACAAGATGAAGACATAGCAGTCGAAAAATTGTCTTCTAACTGATCATTCAGTCATGGACACCTGGAAAATGCTATCGGATCAGGAAAAGGGACCCAGTTGGAGACAATTAGAAATTGGCGCTGGAATGATGATTTTTTCGATGTCTCGCTATCTCGCTATCAAAAAAGTTTTCCATATCGTCGTTAGCGAAGTAGCGAGTTGTCACAAAATCAAAAGTATGGTGGCCTCAAAATTTATCAGTAACTATGGTATGACCAGGTGGCATGACAAGCAATAATTATTGTCAGAAACAATTGGCAGGAACGATAATGATTTGATGGGTCTTTGTATTTCACGGTGCCAAGTTCTTTTCAAGTCATCGGAGCTCACTACCTCGCTATTGAAAAAACTTGACTCCTTGTTGTTAGCAAAGTAGTGAGGCACCATAAAAACCAATAGCCAGTGGGACCTCAGGTAACGTGGATGGCTGACCAGGCTCAAAGTAAAGTTTTGTTGATTTCCAATAGTGCAAATTCTTGTACGTCAGCAATGTCTTGGACCCATAAAAGCATTTGAGATATCCCAATCGCTAGATCAAGTTTCAATCAACAATCCTTACCATCTTGCTATAAAGAGTTGCAAGATGTTTAGTCTTTTTGATATAGCGAGTGTAGGACCCACTTTTCCTCAGGATACTTGGTGCAATTCCTCCACCTTTGATGTAATCTTAGATCAATGGTCGTCGTTGTCTCGCCATAAAAAGTTGCCCAAATAATATGTATAGCGAGATAGCGAACAAGGGCCCACCACTATTTTTCTAAGTAGTACAGTAACATATCATCTGCAAGATCAAGATCAGATTGATGGTTGTCACTGCTTCGCTATAGCAAGGTGCTTGTTCTTTATGTATAAAAAAGTAGCGACCTGCTGACACGTGTCCTCGGTTGCCAATGGGTCTAGACAGAAGCGCCATCAAGGAAAGAGCTGTGTATGTGGGAGATTTTCATTGGATTAGAGGGCCAACTTGTTGAGTGTGATACCTAGTTGTCTCTCTCTGTACCCCACGATCGTATGATTTTTAAGATTGATAGCAAAGTTTTAAATATTGAAGGTGGTGGCACTCTGCACATTAATAAGATGTGAAAAGTTTCACATGTGAAGTTAATAACAGAGTATAATAGGCAAGATTTTCTTAGTTTCACCTTGCACGAATAAATATTTTGAAATATTTTTTGAACGAAGATAATTACTACAAGGATCGAGATAAATTTGGCACGAGTGTGAAGCGATTGGTTCAAAGATAAATTGCAGAGTTACGAAGAGCAAAAAAACTCCAAGTAAGTTCTCATGAAATAATTTCCAAAAAAATTTCAATCTTGTATGGTTTAATCAAAGGATGGTTCTAAAGAGTTCACTAGATCCTGGGTTATGGATAGCAGAGGGATTACTAGGTAAAAATATTTCTGTGTAGAATTGTAATATCCTGCATACTAGTTCAAACTGGTTTGCAGAAAAGAAGTGTTTTGTCCCGTGTAGAAGTATATGGATTTTTGATAGAGGAAAACTAGTAATCTTGAGTGTTTTCTTAAAGTTTCATCTCTTTGAAACTATGGTAAGATGTTGTAGTCAAGTAACCAAGGTTTTAAGAAGGATAATGAATGAACCTAGTAAGATAATAGCCCTCTCAGCAGTAACATCATCCTTTAAACAAATTTTCAAGATATCATAGCCTGATGCCAAGATAACAAAAATGTGTGGGGTCCTGTACATAGTTTTTGAGGAAGATGAGGAAGATTTCATACTCACGGGCATGGTCTTTCTCGCTTTTTGTTAGCATGCACCTTTTTTGTATCAGTGGATGGAAAATTTTGGTCAAAAGGTGGTTAAGAAAGAAGACGTGGCTGGGAATCAGAAGTTACCCATTTTGTTAAATTTGACAGCCACATTGTCTCCCTGGTTAAAGGTTGTGCACTAAGTAATTTTTTCACTATTTCTGAAGCTTGGCATGATCAGAGAAGAGTGGGAAGAAAAGATGAATTTCACAAAGTAGTTATCTTGAAAAAACCCACAGGTTGAGGATAGAGTGCAATCATCAGAGAAGATTTTGTCAAGGACAAGCTTAGCACTTACATATATGACAGAATCACCGTTGAGAGCAAAATCAACGAAAGGAGGTGATAGACAGAAGCCTGCAAGAGAATGTGTGATTGGCATAACTTCCTGTTAGTCTTTTTCTTTTTTATAGATTTCTGTGTCTTCCTCTTATAAAGGACACCTATCATTTTCTCTTAGCCTGAAGCTTGTTGCATCTCACACTATATAAGTAAGATTCTAGGGCTAGAGAAAGGGTCCAAATTCTATTCTTTGTAAGTGATATACTTAGTCTATCTTTGGTCCAATGTTTTAAAAGCAAGTTTGGGATGCATTTTCTCTATCATTTCTCTGAGAATACATGAATATAGAATGAGTTGTGTTTCTTTCTGAAGGTCATTCTGAGTCTATTGTAAATTGTATACAAATTTCAAGGAAAATGAATACAAATTATGAACTATCCCCATATCAGTTCTTTTTGAACTTTGTCTCCTTCTGATTACTTGGCTATCTTGATGTTGTATAAGTAAAGACTTGTGCAATTGAATACAATCTAGTTAGATTGTATATCTGTTTATCACTGTTGTTAATTCAATGGATTAAGTAAAAGCTCTGATGAATTTGATAAGGTTACTGTAGTAGTGAAAAGGATTTTGAATGATGAATTCTAAAAAGAATTGCTGATAATATTTGTTGTAAGGCAACAAATTAGATCTAAGGATTTGTTGTAGACTCTGAACCCCTATGGATTAGGCACTGATCAAATTGATTCAGTTGAAGGAGAAATATATCACAAATGGTTGTCAAAATGCAACATCAAATCAATTTTTACTTTTATTTCCTATAGATCTTAAAAGTTGGCCTATACTTGTCTGCATGGAATGTTTTAGCTTCAGTTAGCCACTTTTTTTGAGAGCACTTGTAGATCTATAGAAGAATTTTTGGCCATATCTGTTATATGGGATGTGTTTATCAAGTTATCAAGAATTGTGTATGTATTTGAGGATTTGAGATGAGAATCATAATGAAACTAAAAATAATCCTCATACAGTTTTGCCAGTCTTGAATCATCCATGGGTATACCCACCCTGGTTTTGCAGAGCCAGAAGAGTATAAAACCACCCTTGGTTTTGTTGAAGTTGGGCCCAAATGCTTTGCCCATGCAATGGTTAACAAGAATTGGATAGTCTTTAGATTGTATGAGTATTGTCATCTTCGTATTAAGCATTTTGTTGCTTCGTAGTTTTAGTTCATTATAAAACATCAACAGGACAAAAGCATAAACTTTTAGAAATTGCACTGCTAAGGTAGTCACAGACTTCTTGGAGGAACACATTGTTACCAGATTCAGAATGGCATTCGCCTTTGTGTGTGATAATGGATCTGCTTCCACATTAGTATTCTTGACTCAATGGGCATTTGAAAATTAGGTCATTATCAAGTTCTCTTCAAATTATGACCCGTGAGGAAATGGGGTAGCAAAATCTATGAACAAGAACTTGATCACAGTAATAAGACAGTTATTGAATGAGAATCCTAAATATTGGCATACACAACTCAAATATGCTTTATGGACAGGCCAAGTGAGGGTTAAGAATGCTTTGGGGACATCTCCATATTTACTTGTCTATGGACAAGAGCCAGTGTTCCCGCTTAACCTCAAGATTCTCATTTTGAAATTCATGATTGGTACACTAAAGATGCTAGCAAAGTACAAATCAGATTGATGAATCTTTTAGAGATGGATAAGAAACAAATAGTTGCATTGGAGGACATGGTTAAACATCAAGCTGTCATGAAGAGATGGTTTGACAAGAGGTCCATGATAAAATCCTTCAGAATTTCTAATCTTTTTCTACTTTGGGATAAGGTGAAAGAAAAGCCAATCAACCACACCAAGTTTCAACGCTTGTGGATTCATCCTTATCAAATAGTAGAAATTCTCAGAGAAAATACTTTTAAGCTCAGTTCCTTACAAGGGGAATTAGTTCCATTGCCAGTCAATGGGTAATTTCTGAAAAATTATTTTGAAGTCTAGAAGAACAAAAAAAAAACTAGTTAGATTTTATTTATGCAAGTGTGTTTGCTTTCAGGTTGTGTTTTTGCTTTCAGTCGCATGTTTGTTTTCAAAGTTGAGTCAATCTAGGGGGTAAGGTGCACTCGAGATTTTATCTTGACATATCTTACTAACTACTCTTTTGGTTCTGATTTGAAGGAGAGTTATTTCTTTGTTAAAACATTTGGATGATTGTGTGTCTTATACCAACTGAGGAATAGAGGTTACTTGCAGTAATAGGGGGACTTTTAGTCTTGAGTTCAGGATTCCAGCCATACCAAGTTTCAACACTTCGCAATTTTAAAGATCGATTGTCTCAAATGTTGTTAAACCAAGGTTGAAGGCAACAAGGGATGGTCCAAACCCTGATTGGTTCAAATAGAGGGGTCTTCTTAAAGGATTTCTAAGATCATTGTTTCGCGTGAGAGTTTTTAAAAAGTTTTAAAAGAGGAACGCAAGGGATGTTCACAAAAGAATTGAATCCAAGAAATGGCATTGGTGTCTTGACTACATAGTCTAAGCATAGTCAAGATACATAAGAAAATAAAAAAGGAAGAAAAATGTTAAGATTGAAGGATTCTAAAAGATCTAAAATGAGTAATCTGTTAAATATATACAAAATGAGCTATGGAGTATCAAAAAAATTGCCTCATCCAAGAGTCAAAATGGCGACATTATGAATTACATAGAGTAATTATTCAAAAGATTGCTAGAAAATTCAAAAGAAAAGTGACAGCTGGCTAAGAGCCCTCGAACTAATTCTCTCATTTGGTCTGTTGACTAAAAGAAAGATTGATAGCCCGAGATGAATTTTGGGCCAATTTGGGGAATGTTTTCCCATGTGCCTAGATTCATCTAAAATTGTGACATGTGTCCGGTCATTGAAAAGCTCAATTAAGTGTTAGGACTCGATTAATTTATTAATAATTATGTTTAGTCTTTAAAAAAAAATATTACTTAATCTCAACTTGGTGATGCTGGGATTATTAAGTAAAAGACACATCAACGCCAATGGGAATGACCCGAGATGAATTTCGAGTAAAATTTGGGTCCGCTATCATTGTTGTCAAGAAACATCCAGAATTGTGACACATGCCCTTGACAAGTGTCACGATTGACATGTGTCACAATTCTGGATGACTCTTGACAACAGTGATAGCATTTCACAAATTGACCCGAAAATCATATCAATAATTAAGTTTTACTTTTATTAATTTAAAATTAAAAAATTTATTCAAATGTATATTAATGTAATAAATTTTTACTTTTTTTTATTATTGTTATGTACATTACTAAATTATTGAGTCTTAACTCTTTATGTCATTTACATGTACATTGTACATACTATTAGTAAAGTACTTGAAACCATTAATAACTTAATAGTTTCATTTTAAATTTTAACTATTAATCCTCTATGTTTTTAGAGTATGAAGTTGAAAGTTCTCCAAGTCAAGTTTGATACGATAGGGTTTTCAAATTTCAAATTTTCAAATATTGGTAGAATTCCATTTTGTGTTCTGAAGACTGAAAGTGTGAAACTTGAGTATCAAATGACAACACTAATTATCCAATATCGATTTCGTGTATTTAATTTTTAAAAAACTTTTTTCATTACAATTTGCAGCAATAGAAATCTTGATTTTAATTCTCTTAGGTTTACACTTTACAATTCTTTTAAATAGGGCCTAAAGAAGAATTTTATTGTAATAACCAGTAGCAGGCATGGGAAAAACAAAGTAAAAAGCCTCCCGTATGAGTGGAAGCATAAAGGAAAAGAAACACATTATAGAACTCAAGCAAGTGCTACAAACCCCAAGTTTCACCAATGAATGTCATGATATTTTTTATCCTGTTATCCATGGAGATTTTGGAATCATGGGAATTAGAAATTCATTGTTTTAATAAGTGAAAAGATCCATTGAAGGGGAGAAATTATTAAAAATATAATAACAATATTCATGAACATACAAATAAACTAGCTACTCTGGTTACAGGATTAGTAAACCTCATTGTACCCGAAGTATTCCCTCGCCTTAAAATTGTAATGCTATGAGGTCAGAATTATGATGAAAATAGAAAGGAAATTGTAA
Source organism: Cupressus sempervirens (assembly GCA_028749045.1). Classification (NCBI taxonomy): domain Eukaryota; kingdom Viridiplantae; phylum Streptophyta; class Pinopsida; order Cupressales; family Cupressaceae; genus Cupressus; species Cupressus sempervirens. The sequence continues at coordinate 48,746,621 of CM053787.1, forward strand.
ACCAAAACACTCAAGAGGAAATTTTATCCATTATTGAGAGTTAATTTTTCATTGTTAGACCTAGGGCTAAGGTTTAAACTAGAAAGCTTTAACAAGCACATTGACTTGGATAAACTAGCACATGCTTATGACAAACTGGAAAGAGTTTTTCAAGATTCATTTATTAAGGATTTAGTAAACTTAGAGTCCTCCACTAGTGTTACACTGGACATAGACCATAAGCCTCCTTATCAGTATGATATTTTTGTGCCATGGATTTAGAATACTATTTCCTTGTTATTATTTTGTCTGGGATTGGACAATAACAGAGAAGTGGAGGCCAATGTTCTTGAAATGATTTATAATATCCATTGTCGAGGTCAGTTAGTTGAGAAGGTAGATGTATGATATAATTTTGTTCAACACATTGTTGAATCTATGCAACAACAATTACTAATGATTAAACAAAGTACAACTACAGGCAAGACGAAGACATTTAGGTTCACAAGTTACTTGTGTTACCTTCTTTTAGCAAAGCATCGCCCAATATTTGAGATAGAGAATAACAAGTTTGATATTGAGGTCTATAAGTTTGATGAGAAAACCCAAAAGAAATCAGAGACTCCAAGACCAGTATATGAATGGACACATAAGATGAGGATGACTACTACAAATAAAAACTACAACCATCTTGTAGACTTCCATTTGGCACCTATTTACCAAAAAATCATAGAAACTTCTATGCCTAGATTGCCTATGTCTTGTAAAGATTGCATTCAACTGGGAAGTGAGATTCAATTGGCTGATTGGTTCTTCATGGAAGAGTACACTGTCTTAAGGTTTTACAGTTCAGTAGTTAAACCCTGCAAACTTCCAATGCATGTTACAAAAAGGGTTTTTGTACTGAAATATGTATGGTAGATGGAGAGTGTAGATGAAGTTTTTAGTGGACAACCAAAGAAAATGATATTTCCTTCCTCTCCTTTCACAATTAGAGGCCTTACATTTGAGAGAAAGGCTTTCAAAGTGGCAAATGAACTGGTAACTTTTTTTGGCTTTGATTTTGTCAGTCATTGGAATTATGATCCACTGAACATAATAAAAATGAGACTTATTGCCAATGGGAACTCTGTGAGAAAATATCAAAATTAGGCGATGCCATTGATAAAAAAGTTAAAAAACAAGGATTCATGGGATGAGCTTAAGAAAGAGCTCGGAAAACATGCAACAGAGAATAATATTTCAATGCAAGAATTGTCATCCCAAATTATGACATTGCACATATTAGAGTCACACAAATCAGAGCCTCTAACATACTTAAATTTTTACTAGAAAGCATTTGAACCTTCTAAGAGGTTTATGCCGAAAGCAATTAAAGAGGCATGCACATCTGCTTTGTGGTGTCAAACCAAGATGACTGATTTTTTAGAAAATGAGGCAAAATTTGGGTGAACCAAGGACATCAACAGGTTTTTGAGGAAATTGAGGAGGATGAACTTTTTAGCAATTATTGGAATAAAGAGCATCCAACTATACTATATGATTTTGGTAGTGATAGTGATAATGAAAGATAGAAGGACCTCAAGTCTGATGTTGACATTCAAGGTATTTAGGATTCTAGGTAAACTAGGGGCAGAGATATTGTTAAAATTCAAATGAGTGATTCTATTAAAAAAACATATAGTAAAGGGGCAACTACGATACAAAAATAGGTTATGTAGGTATAGTGTAATGTCCCCTTTCTAGCATTCATAGCATGATGTTTTCGTTAGCCTATTTCCCCACAGTCCCATAGGCTAACTAGGACATTAAAGGGGCTTAGAGGTCATTTGGCCTAGACAGTTTCAGTTGCAGGTCTTTCTGAGGGGTTCTGAGGCAACTTTGGGCATACTTACTATTTATAGTAAGTCATCTTAGACATGGCCGGACATTCAATCATAGTGGTATGTCGATGGTAATTGTTTAAAATCGACAGGAAGACTTATTTATCATTGATAAGATTTTTTATGCATTGATAAAGCCATTTTATAAAGTTAAATTTAAATATTTAACTTTATTAATGCATAGACTATAGGTTGTGGGAAATATTTAAATTAAAAGAGTTCCCTTTATTTTTATAACACATTGGAGACATAAGGTACATAAAGGAAGTTATGTTTTATCCCACATTGAGAAAACGAAGGATTGAGCTCTTGTGAGAACACTATAAAAGAAATGGAAGAGCTTTTTTTTTGTATGCTTGGATGAAGATTAATGTTATGTTGCTGGATATCTGATTATCGGGCTTGGAGGACGGAATCCATCTTTGCTAGCATTCTCTTCGCTGTTGGAAGACACAATCAGGAGGATCAAGGGTGTTTTCACTTCAGGAAACACACTGGGTTTCATTTGGGGCGTTTGCATAAAGAAATTTACAAGGGTTTGAGGTGCAGATCTGAAGTTAGTTATTGCTATAGTGTCGCACGAACAATATTTTGCTACAGTCGGCATGAACAGTATTTTGCTACAGTACGGCGTGAACAGTGTTGGTATCAAGTTTACTTGTTTTTTCGGCTGATTAGAAGTTTGGAGGGCTGGCCGACTACATCTGCAAAATACTATAGCAACTAATTCTAGGTTTCTTCTGTCAAATTTTGATATTTTGCATAATAATTGTTGAATACAAGTCTGAATAGTTGTTGCAGCCTTTAAGGCAGCTGTAAGTGCACATCTACATTTAAAAATCACCCTTTATTAGCATATTGAAAGAGTTTCTAGATTTTTCATATACTATTGAATGTGTGCCAAGTGTTTGTGAAAATGTTATAATGTGTATTATGCATTTTAATGTCACTTCATAGTTGTTCGTAAATCTACTCATTAGAAAGCAATTTATTGAGGAAATCAGCTTTATGAGTTTGCATACAAAGTGTTTGACAATATTCCTTAAGTTAAATTTCTGCAAGTCAAAGTTCAAATCAGGGGAGGATATTACAGTGGTATCAAAGCTATAAGTCCTGCCATCCTGTGGAGGTCTTATAGGAAATTTGGAACTGGCGGATAGAGGGGAAAGTGTTTGATGAAATGTCAAAACACTAAAATCAGAGCATTTATGTTTGAGCATGCGATAGGGGCCTTATAATTTTCGCAATACCAGAGCAAGAAAAAGTAGGAGTTCAGACCTGCAAAGCAAATAGTCTAGTTCATCTGTACAGGGGGGTATAAAATCCAGTCATACAGACACAGTGGAGGTATTCTTTGATCAAGACAGCAATATGGGTGACCGAGATGACAGGAATACAAGATTAGGTGGAGGCGGGAATGCTGGTCCAGAGCCTGGAGAGGAAAGATTCTTACAGTTATTAGAGACCTTGGTACAGGGTCAGCGAGTAGCAGAACAAAGGGCACAGGAATAGAATCAGAGATTGGATCTTATGATGCAGATGATGGCTCGTCAAATGGGGTTGAGTGCTAACATGGGTGGAGGAAATAATCAGAATGGTAACAATCAGAATGGAAATGATCAGGATGGGACACATAATGGAGATGAACAAGTTGGGAACAATTTCGATCATGCACCCCAGCGAGCTAGGACAGTGAGTTCAAGGCCCATGATTCCTACATTTCCTCCTAGAGCTCCAGAGCAGCTCGTACCAGAGCCCTAGATTACTGATATACAGGACCAGTTGAGGAGAGATTGGGAAGCCGGAGGGCCAAATTTTACTGCTACAATTACCTTTAGGGAGTATATGGATGTGCGGATGAAACATATGCCACATGGACATGACAGGAACCAGAGCTATGAGCTACGAAAGAAAGTAGGGAGACTTGAGTTACCATATTATGATGGCTTAGGAAAGTCTACAGCAAGAGCTTGGGTTCAAAAGCTTGACACATACTTTCAATTGAACCCTATGCCCGAGGAAGAAGCTATTAAGTATGCAGCAATTCATCTAGATGGGTTAGCACACGAGTGGTGGCATCATGGTATGGTCACTATGGGACATGCACACATTACCTCATATGTGGAGTTTACAGAGAGGCTGATTGAACATTTTGATAGGAAGGATCCAGAGCTCCATTTCAAGGAGTTAGCTCAGCTTAAACAGTGGGGATCATTGGAAACATACATTTCAGAGTTTCAAAAACTTGCAGTGTTAGTAATAGATGTATCTGAACGGAGGATACTAGTTCTATTTATGGATGGGTTAGCTGATCCGTTGAGAGGGTGGATTAAAGCTCTCAACCCTCCCACTTTGCAGGAAGCCATTAAGAAAGCTCGTGACATGGATTCCTCTTCATCTTCAAAAAATAAATTCCAGGCAAAGAGTTTCCCTTCAAGGAAAGATAAGGACAGGAAACCTTTTCATAAAGAGGTTCAGCCAACTAAGGAGGAAAGTATGAGGTTGGACAATGAGACACTTAATGATCTCAAGAAGAAGAAGCTTTGTTTTCATTGTAGGGAGCCTTGGGATTTGTCACAGAAGTGTCCATTGAAAGCAAAAGCTAAGCAGATGGAGTACTTTTCAGCCGAAGAGTCAGTAGATGGAGATTCAGAGCAGTCATCCAAATCAGATGGAGATGATGATAGTTCTTCACAGGAGGAAGCACGCGGTGATAGCATGATAGCTCAGTTGTCAAGTATATAAGAGGCCGTCACTTTCAGAGTTAGGGGAACCTTGGATGGATAGAGAGTTGTGGCACTCATTGATACAGGGGCGACACATAACTTCATTGATGAGAAGTTTGTGACACGCAGAGGGCTACATACAGAGGAGCATAGGGGATTTAAGGTGATGGTTGCTGATGGCTTCAAAATTGAATGTACCAAGAAAATCTCTAACTTGCAGCTTCGTTTGGGAGATTATGACATGACAGGAGATTTCTTTGTGGTCAACATTGGTGATCAGGATATGGTGCTTGGGATGAACTGGATGAAGTCTCTGGTAGAGTTTACATTTAACCTTGAGAAAATGGAAATGAGGTTTGAGGAAAATGGTAAGAAGATAGTGCTCAGAGGTTTGTCAGATGGGAGACTTCGAGTGGTGTCACTCAAGCGGATGCAGAGTTTCTTTAGACATGATCAGGTGCAGTGGGCAGCAGAGTTTAGAGTAATGCCTAAGATGACAGAGCAGCATAAACTAGAGTATCCACTTGATGTACAAAAAATAATAACCAAACATACTAAGGTATTTGGTGAGATACCTCCAGGGAGACCCCCAGATAGGGGAATTGAGCATGTTATTGAATTAGAGGAAGGGGCTAAGCCAGTTATCATCACACCTTACCACCATCCAAAGAGATATAAGGATGAAATAGAAAAGGCAATTAAGGAGTTGATTGACATGGGGCACATACGGCCAAGCAAAAGTCCTTTCGCTTCTTCAGTAGTATTGGTGAAGAAGAAGGATGGTACAATGAGGATGTGCATTGATTATAGGGAGCTAAACAAGAAAACAATCAAGAACCGATACCCTATCCCACGCATCGATGAGCTTATTGATGAATTTCATGGTGCATGCTACTTCTCCAAGATTTATTTGAGATCCGGCTACCATCAGATACAGGTTAGAGAGGTGGATGTGGAGAAGACAGCTTTTAGATGCCACTATGGACATTTTGAGTTCTTAGTCATGCCCTTTGGGTTGACAAATGCCCCTGCCACTTTCTAGTCCTGTATGAATAGAGTGTTCAGAGATCAGTTGAGGAAGTTTTTGTTGATATTTTTTGATGATATACTGATATACAGTCGTACTTGGGAGGAACATTTGAAGCATATTGATACAGTGCTCAATATTCTAGAGAGGGAGTCATTATATGCCAAGATGAGTAAATGTGAGTTTGGGATGACAGAGTTGCTCTATCTAGGACATATTATTAGTGCAGGAAGTGTTCGGGTTGACCCAGACAAGATCAGGGCCATTTTGGATTGGCCACCACCGAGGAACACTTCACAACTCAAGGGATTTCTCGGGCTTTGTGGGTTCTACCGCAGATTTGTGAAGGGATTTTCACAAATAGCAGCACCACTTACAGATTTGACACGAAAAGATAATTTCAAGTGGTCAGAGAGGGCTCAGGATTGTTTTGACAGGTTTAAGGAGCTGATGAGTACATGTCCTATTTTAGCCATTCCAAATTTCACCAGGCCTTTTGAGCTACAGTGTGATGCCTCGGGAGCGGGCATAGGAGCTGTTCTCATGCAAGACAAACATCCCATCGCATATGAGAGTAGAAAATTATGAGGTGTGGAGAGAACCTACAGCATCTACGATAAAGAGATGCTAGCAATCATGCACGTGCTAGCTAAGTTCAGGCACTACTTAGTGGGAAGCTGATTCACAGTAAAAACAGATCATAATAGCTTGAAACATTTCCTTGGACAGAAGGACCTTAATGACAGGCAACAGAAATGGGTGAGTAAATTATAGGCCTATGATTTTGACATAGCCTATGTCAAAGGGAAGAAAAATATTGTTGCAGATGCTTTATCTAGAAGGCCTCATTTGCTTGCTGTTGGGATAGTCATGGATGATTGGAGAGAGATGATCTTGGCAGAATATGCTAAGGATAGTTGGGCATCTAACATTATTGAGGGAGCTATTCAAGATAGTCGATACACTGTCGTAAATGATCTAATCATCTATAAGGAAAGGATTTATTTAGTACCTGGGTCTGCTATGAAGCAGAAGATTTTGAGGGCATTTCATGATTCACCAATGGCAGGACATCCCAGATTCTTTAAGACATATCGGCAGGTGAGAGAGCGCTTCACTTGGAAAGGACTCAAATCAAAGGTGCTTCGATTTGTTAGGGAATGCCCTGTGTGTCAGCAGAACAAACAGGAACATTCTTTTCCGGGTGGTTTACTATAGCCCCTACCCATACTAGAGAAGAAGTGGGATAGCATTTCCATGGATTTTATCACAGGCCTCCCTAAGGCACAGGGTCAAGATTGTATCTTTGTTGTGGTAGACAGATTGACAAAATTTGCACATTTCTTTGCAATTTCGTCTACGTATTCAGCAGCACAAACAGCAGAACTATTTTTTCGAGAGGTATTCAGACTACATGGGATACCACGGAGCATAGTCAGTGACAAAGACAGTAGATTTATGAGCCACTTTTGGCAGGAGTTATTCAGGTTATGTGGAACAGAGCTCACTCCGAGTACCAGCTACCACCCCCAAACTGATGGGCAGACAGAGATAGTGAACAAATGGGTTGAGGGGTACCTTCGAAACTACATTGCAGGAGAGCAGAAGGCTTGGGTGAAGTGGCTACATCTAGGGGAGTACTGCTATAATGCCTCTTTCCATATGTCTATTCAAATGTCCCCTTTTATGGCACTGTATGGGTATGATGCTCCTAATTTTTTGGATTTTTTATTTGGGGATAGCAGGGTGCCTAAGGCCAAGGATACTTTGCAGGAGTGTCAGGACATTATGTGATCCTTGAAGAAAAATTTGCAAAAGGCACAAAATCAGCAGAAGCAATATGCTGATCAGCACAGGGTTTAGAGGTCTTTTGAGGTGGGAGATATGGTGCACCTCATGTTACAGCCGTATAGACAGTCCTCTCTCAAGAAGAGTGGAGCAGAGAAATTGAAACCACGCTACTATGGACCGTTCAAAGTAATCAGGAGAGTGGGCGAAGTAGCTTATGAGTTGGAGTTGCCTGCAGACAGTAAAGTGCATAATGTGTTCCATGTGTCACGCCTTAAGAAGGCATTGGGTCACAATGTGGTGCCTTTAGTAGTATTGCCACCTCTTGATGATGAGGGAAAGCTTATCTTGGTTCCCGAGGCCATACTTGACTCCAGGGAGAGGGTGCTTCGTAGGAGGATTATCAGGGAGTATCTAGTGAAGTGGAGGAACCTACCTGTCGAGGATGCTACTTGGAAAAATGAGCAGATATTGCAGCATCCAGAGTTAAAATTGCTTGAGGACAAGCAATTTTGGGAAGGGCGGACTGTAATGTCCCCTTTCTAGCATTCATAGCATGATGTTTTCGTTAGCCTATTTCCCCACAGTCCCGTAGGCTAACTAGGACATTAAAGGGGCTTAGAGGCCATTTGGCCTAGACAGTTTCAGTTGCAGGTCTTTCTGAGGGGTTCTGAGGCAACTTTGGGCATACTTACTATTTATAGTAAGTCATCTTGGACATGGCCAGACATTCAGTCACAGTGGTATGTCGATGGTAATTATTTAAAATCGACAGGAAGACTTATTTATCATTGATAAGATTTGTTATGCATTGATAAAGCCATTTTATAAAGTTAAATTTAAATATTTAACTTTATTAATGCATAGACTATAGTTTGTGGGAAATATTTAAATTAAAAGAGTTCCCTTTATTTTTATAACACATTGGAGACATAAGGTACATAAAGGAAGTTATGTTTTATCCCACATTGAGAAAACGAAGGATTGAGCTCTTGTGAGAACACTATAAAAGAAATGGAAGAGCTTTTTTTTTGTATGCTTGGATGAAGATTAATGTTATGTTGCTGGATATTTGATTATCAGGCTTGGAGGATGGAATCCCTCTTTGCTAGCATTCTCTTCGCTGTTGGAAGACACAGCTAGGAGGATCAAGGGTGTTTTCACTTCAGGAAACACACTGGGTTTCATTTGGGGCGTTTGCATAAAGAAATTTACAAGGGCTTGAGGTGCAAATCTGAAGTTAGTTATTGCTATAGTATTGCATGAACAATATTTTGCTACAGTCGGCATGAACAGTATTTTGCTACAGTATGGCGTGAATAGTGTTGGTATCAAGTTTACTTGTTTTTTCGGCTGATTAGAAGTTTGGAGGGCTAGCCGACTACATCTGCAAAATACTACGGCAACTAATTCCAGGTTTCTTCTGTCAAATTTTGATATTTTGCATAATAATTGTTGAATACAAATATGAATAGTTGTTGCAGCCTTTAAGGCAGCTGTAAGTGCACATCTACATTTAAAAATCACCCTTTATTAGCAGATTGAAAGAGTTTCCAGATTTTTCATATACTATTGAATGTGTGCCAAGTGTTTGTGAAAATGTTATGATGTGTATTATGCATTTTAATGTCACTTCATAGTTGTTCGTAAATCTACTCATTGGAAAGCAATTTATTGAGGAAATTAGCTTTATGAGTTTGCATACAAAGTGTTTGACAATATTCCTTAAGTTAAATTTCTGCAAGTCAAAGTTCAAATCAGGGGAGGATATTACATATAGGGCCCATTGGGGCAAGTGGTGAAGGGATTTGAAATCCAGTTCCAGTACCAAACCCACCCAAAAGAGGATGTAATCTAATCATTGGACTCTCTGAGATTGAAGATGATTTATCTAAAAAGGAAAAAAAAACATTATACTTCTGCTTCTAAAGGTCATCCCAACACATTATTTGTTAAATCTTCAAATCTAGTTGTAGTTGATCCCATTGGCACTGGCACTGGCACTAGCATGGATGAACCTTGTGCAAAAAAGCAAAAAGTTATGACAATTGCACTACCAGCAATGTCAATGGTTACTTCACCAATGTATGCACTAGTAGCTTCTGTACAAAACCCATAAAATAGTCCTAAAACACTAGGATTTGGAATGGACCATCTTTAATCTGTTGGTAATCCTCAAAATACAATTGTAAGTGGAGTAAGTTTAACTAGAGTTGGAGAAGCATACAATGATACAACTGATAATTCACCTTTTAAACACTCAATTGTGTCAGCAAACCTAGATTTTAGTTTGAACGAATTTGCATCAAACTTTGAAAATACAAGCGAAAGAAATAGGCAAATTATGAAGACTTTGAAAAGTGATGCAATTGCTGAATGTCAGGGATCTTCTAATAGAATATTTCCAACATATGATCCAAAAAATGAAATGATGAACTTCATGGCTGTTATGCCCTTGGGTAGAGATAATAATCCACCAGAGAATGTAATAAATTGTAACGATATATAAGTTATCAGTCTTCAAATGGATTTTTCAAAAGTAAAAAATATTGACAAAATCAATATATCAAAAGAGAGCAACAAAATGGTCTACTCTACACTTCTGAAAGTGGAGAGGGAACAAAAAAGGCTTATAAAGTAAATAGAAAAGTTATAGGTAGACCTTGATAACGTGAAGGCCAAGGAGAAAGCAGCAAACAATTTTTTCAAAGAATTACAAAATAGGATAAATAATTCTTCTACTACAAAGGCAATTATCCAACAAGAAAAGATAAATGAACAAATGCAAAATTTGACTAAAGAATTGGATGAGTACCAAAAAAGACTTCAGCATGAAAAAGCCTCTACTGCACAGTTGTTCAAGTCTATAGAGAGTAGCACATAGGTTAACAATAAATTGAAAACTAACCTAGACTCTACTGTCAAGGAAAATAATAATTTGAAGATTGAATTGGAGAATGAAAAGAAAAAAGATGAGTCTAAGGCAAGGATGATTTATAATTTGTAAAAGGAATTGGGGAATGAGAAGAAAAAAGAGAAGTCTAGTGCAAACACAGTCCACAAATTGAATAAGCAATTGGAGAATATGAAAAAAGAGAGGAGTCAACTGCAAAATCAATCCTTGATTTGAACAAGGAATTGGAGAATGAGAAGAAAACAAAGTCTAGTGCTATTGCAAGCACTAATACAATCCACCATATGAGGAGGGAATTGGAGTATGCAAAGAAAAAAGATGAGTCAGCTGCAAAGAAAATCCTCGATTTGAGAAAAGAATTGGAGAATATGAGGAAAGAGGAGTCTACTCAAAGACTCCATGATTTGAAGAAGGAATTGGACAATGCAAAGAAAAAGGAGGAGTCTGTTGCAAAGACAGTCCATGATTTAAAAAAAACTCGAGGATGAGAAGAAAAAAGAGATAATTACTGTAAATACAATCCAAGATATGAAGAAGAAATTGGAGGATGAGAGGAAGAGAGCAACTAATTGGCAAGGGCAACTAGAGGAAATATATAAAAAGAGTGAAAAAGAGATGTCTAAAATGAAGAAAAAGATGGAGAATGTAATTGCACAAAATAGAACGACCTCTTTCGAAGACCATCATGTGAAGGATACTATAATAAACATGGTTGAGCTTATCAAACAAGAAAATTGAGACAAAATAATGAAGAACAATGATAGTTTGTTTGAATGGCTTGATTTAAATAGCAATCTCAGACTTGTCTTTGAAAATGTAAAAAATGATGTTCAGGGTAAAAGACCTTCATCAATTCTTTAAAAAATCTTGCTAACCAAATTTTGAATAAAGTACAGAGATCTAATGATAGGGATTTGGCAAACCATGGAATAAACAACCACTTGGATGCCTCTGTAATAATCATTGATGTCTGTCATAATTGCGAGCAAGTAATGGAAATAACTGAAGCTCTCAAATCTGCTTCCAAAGACTTGATGAAGATGAATCACATCATACTGAACTTGCTAAATGTTGGATTACCAAATCCAGCTAACTCAAAGGATAGATTCATTGGAAAAGAAGATTATATGAAAATGTTGCAGGACAACATGAATTTTGATTTAGGCAACTTGCCTGAGGAAACCACTCTAGAAAGAATTGCAAGTTGCATCAAACCATTGTCAACAATGAATAAAGTTATATATAGATTCCTCGATTCATGTAAAACTATCTCTCAGAAGTATTCATTGTTGATGAAGTTACAACTATTTAGCTACAACCTCAAATAAATGGAGCTTCCAAATGATGCAGAATGGAGCACCGTAAAGAAACTCATTGAAGTTGGGTCATCTTCTCAAACTGTTACTGTTGATGTCAGTGGCAGTCATAGCTGATAGCATTAAGAAGTAACAACTTAGTAAGTAATAGTACTATAATCATTTTGTTACTTGTTGCTCTTTAATTTCAAATTTTGGATTTAATTTCAACTTTGTTTAATGTTAATTGTTGCAGGAAACAAGAGCTAGCATATCAGGATAGTTGGGCAACTAGGCACTGGCACACTATTACTACATAAAGCAGATGAATTTTTTTTTTCTACTATTTGAAAAAAATGTACAATTGGCAATGTGATTGTATACACATAATGTATTATGTAGTAATAATCTGATTATATATACAATTACAAATCGATGTACAACTATTGTTGCTCCCTTGTATCTGCAAAAGGGAATTCAGGGTTATTTCAATTTGACATCGAGTCATTTGCAAAGGGTTGTAATTATTTGTAATTGTTAAATGTATTATGTTATAGACTGATTTATAATTATAAATTATAATATAATTTTTTTAAAAATAGAGCTTATTATGTTAAGTGCATTATGTTAGAATTTCTTAAAGAAACTAGAATCAATCAAAATCTCAACATGTTAAAAAATACAATCAATAAAAATCTCAACATGTAAGTTTGTAACATCAACATGTTCAAAAAAATATTTAAGCATCTATAAAAGGATAGTGAATGAAGGCTATAAATTGACTTCTACAAACATAGTTAATTAGTAGATGGAGTCTTAGATCAGAGCTGCTACTACTAGCCTACTACTTGACTCACACAGAAGTTAGAACTTGAGGTTGAAAAGCTGCTATAGTTGCCAATCTCCCTGGACTGGCTCAACATCACTATCATCAGAATCCTCCTCATTTATTGCATATAACATTTCATTGTTCGTTGCATTTTCTTCATATTCACTATTAACATCAATATGCATGCTAAAGTCAACATTATCTTCATTGCTTCCAATATCAGGACATGAACCATTGCCGCCACCACTAACACTGCCACTGCCACTGCCATTGCCACTACCACTTGGGTATGAAATATTGACAATCTCTCTTCTTTGACATTGGTTTCTCCAAATGCTAAGAGCCCCGTCATAAGGGAAACTATCTACCTCATACCTAGAATTATAGAACCTCAAACAAATATCCAAATATTTGTCTAATTTGTTTCTAACCTCTGGCTTCAGGAAGCCCAAAGTACTAAAAACTCTCTCATCCTCCATTGAACCCAATATCATTGTCAAACATAAATCGGTAAGCTTGAAATATTTTGGTATTGACTCTCTCAATTGATTGCTCTCACCAAGGTTTTTTTAAAGCTTTGTTACTGCTCCCTCTTCATTTGGGTTCTCCATAAGATCATATTGTTCCCTCGTTATGTTTACAAAAGAATATGATTGATCTCTCAGTCAAGATTCATCTAAAATTCCATTTATAGTTACTCTATTGATTACTTTAGATTTACAAAAATGTTGAATCATAGTCATAATCCTTCTCTGAAAATCAATCATATAGTTTAGAGACCAATATTGTGGAAAAACAATTGACATTGGTTCGAGCAGTTCCTCTGGGGGGAATCTGAATCTAATTTCTGATGAAAGATTATAGCAAACTCACTTGACAGAGTCAAGCACAGAGTCTTTTATCTTCTTGAAGTCTTCACTTGTAACACATGAAAGCACCTTCTCTGGTTTTGATTCAACTTCGCTTCCTACTTTGTTGGGGTTGACGCGGGCATAGTACTGCATTGGTATGTCAACTTCATGTACTCTGGCATAAACCTCACTGTTTGAACCAATATGTAAAAAGTTTCTAAGATTGTTCAAATCTATGATTTCTATCCACTTTGCAAACTTTGATTCATCTAATGGTAGTAATTGATACAGAGTATCTAGGCTATTGCATGTCATTTTATGTGACTTATTATATTTTGCAATATACATAGCTCTTTGTTGAATTTTTTTTCATAATATTTCTCATGTCCTGTAGCATGGGGAGAATAGTTGCTAAAGTTAAGAGTATCTTAACATTAGTTAGACTTGAATATAGCCGAGGGAATCTATCTTGCACAGAGTGGATTAGTCCAAGCAATGACGGATATTCATAGATTACTTGATGCGTTGGTCCATCCAAAGAGATCCATCTAGTATCATTGTCTTTAAGAAGCTTCCTCCCATCAGTAAGTCCTTAAGCAAAGTGTTGAAATTCTCAGACTTGTTTTGGATTTTGACAAAAGTATTAGTAAATCTCTTTGATTAGAAATTCCACTTACACAACCAAAATTGCTGACAATTCCAAAAGCTAGTGTTAGGATAAACCACGGACAGAAATAAAAAACTACATGCAAATATAACCAATAACAAAAATAATAGAACACACAGAAATGAACAAAAGGCACCAAGATTTAACGTGGTTTACCCAATCCCTGGGCTACGTCCACCAAACAGCAAGTCCGATCTTATTACAATCCAGTGATTACAACCTGATTACAATCCGTAATCCCTTACAGCTCAATACCGTCGCAAGAACCAATTTCGTATCACCACCCATAAAAAATACCCAACCCTAAGCCCTTTTTATACAAGTATTAAACCGCTTTAGGGTTATAACATGTCGGCCATATGTCGGCCATAATATGTCGGCTACCATGTTGGCTACTTCCAAATTTTTTTTTTTTCGGGGAACCCCACTATTTATGAAGTATGTACAGTACTTTCTTGATCAGTCACCACAATCTAACAATCTCCCACTTGGGGACTGATCAGGCTCCAGACTAAACAACAATCTCCCACTTGGAGACTGATCCTGTAGCAATACAACTACCGCATGGGGCTCCCACTGGATCAAACCACCCTGGACTCTATTGTTCTTTTATTCACATGTAGTCTAAAAGACCAACTGAAGCTGAAGAGGAGTTCAGCTTCTCCCTTGTGACAACCTTTGTCAACATATCTACTGGATTTTCATTGGTATGTATCTTCTCCAGCTTTAACTGTCCATCCTCCAAAACTGACCGAATGAAATGGTACCGCAACTGTATGTGTTTGGTCTTAGAATGCAAAGCTGAATTCTTAGCAAGATGAATGGCACTCTGACTATCTGTGAACAAATAATTATCCTTCTGAGGATGTCCCAATTCTTCCAAGAAGAACTGAAGCCATATCATCTCTTTGGCTGCCTCTGTAGCAGCAACATACTCTGCCTCTGTAGTGGAGAGAGCATTAATCTTCTGTAGCCTAGAAACCCAGCTCACGGCTGCCCCACCAACAGTAAAGACATAACCTGTAGTACTCCGCCTGGTATCAATATCCCCAGCCAAATCTGAGTCAACATAGCCCTGTAAATCAGTAGTAGAGCCCCCAAAGTGTAAACACTTATTGGATGTTCCTCTCAAATATCTGAGAATCCACTTGACAGCATTCCAATGCTCAAAACCTGGATGACTCATATACCTGCTAACGACTCCCACTGCATGTGCAATATCTGGCCTAGTGCATACCATAGCATACATCAAACTTCCTACAGCTGAAGCATAGGGTACCTTGGACATCTTATCCTCCTCTTCCTGTGTCTTGGGACACATCTCCTTAGTCAATTTCAAATGACCGGGTAAAGGTGTGCTGACAGCTTTAGCATTCTCCATAGAGAAACGTTGCAACACCTTCTCAACATAATCAGCTTGAGATAGCGTCAATGTTCTGTTCTTCCTATCTCTGCAAATCTTCATACCAAGGATTTGTTTTGCTGCCCCCAAATCCTTCATAGCAAATGCATGTGCTAACTAGCATTTTAGCCCCTTAAGATGATGCATGTTAGACCCAGCTATAAGCATATCATCAACATATAGACATAAAATAATGTAGCTATCATCATCCAACCTCTTAAAATAAACACAGTAATCTGAATGACACCTGTGATATCCATGCTCATGCATAAAACTGTCAAATTTCAGATACCATTGCCGAGGTGCTTGCTTCAGGCCATATAAACTTTTGTTCAATTTGCACACTAAGTTCTCCTTACCTTTGACCTCAAAACCCTGTGGCTGAGCCATATATATTTCTTCATCCAAATCACCATGAAGAAAGGCTGTTTTAACATCCATCTGCTCTAAATGCAAATCTTCAGTAGCCACAAGACTTAAAACAGTACGAATAGAAGTCATTTTAACAACAGGAGAAAATATCTCATCAAAATCAATTCCCTTTTTCTGTGCAAATCCTTTTACAACTAACCTGGCCTTAAATCTTTTCTTACCTCCTTCCTCTTCTTTCAACCTGTAAACCCATTTATTCTGTAAAGCCTTTTTACCTGCAGGCAACTTGCACAAATCCCATGTCTTATTTTTCAGCAAAGAGTCCATTTCATCTTTTATTGCAGACTCCCACTGAATCTTAGTATCCACCTGCACAGCTTCATCATAACTGTCAGGTTCACCAGCATCAGTAAGTAAAATAGAATAGAAAGAGGGAGAAAACCTTTGTGGAGGTCTAATTGGCCTTGTTGACTGTCTAACATTCACTGGTGTGTGTGGTATTTGTTGTTGCAGTTGTTGCACATCATGAGGAATGGCTGGAACATCAGCTTTTGGAGTATCATCCAGCACTACATAATCATCTTCTTTCTTCTCATGTTGCTGCAACAGATCTTTGTACAACACTTTTTCATTGAATATGACATCCCGACTTCTTATAATTTTATGATTTTCAAAATCCCAAAGCCTATAGCCAAATTCATTAATGCCATATCCAACAAAGACACATTTCTTTGATTTCGCTTCTAGCTTGGTTCTATTTTCAGAGTCTATATGAGCAAAAGCTTCTCAACCGAAGGTCTTGAATACCACAGCCCAAAGGAGTAGAGGGACCTCTATTAATCAAATATACTGCAGTATTGACAGCCTCCGCCCACATGTGTAAGGGCAACCCAGCATGCAACCTCATGCTCCTTGTGCGCTGCATTATAGTCCTGTTCATGCGTTCAGCCACTCCATTTTCCTGTGGAGTCCTTGGAACAATTTTTTGTCTACGAATACCATTAGTGGAGCAATAATCTTCAAATTCATGACTGCAATACTCACCACCATTATCAGATCTGAGACATTTTAATTTCTTACCAGTCTCATTTTCAACCAAGCATTTCCATTTCTTAAAAGTTTGAAATACGTCAGATTTCTGTCTAAGGAAATAAACCCATACTTTTCTAGTTGCGTCATCAATAAATGTAACATAATAATGAGAGCCACCAAGGGAAGATACCTGAGCCGGTCCCCATACATCTGTATGCACAAGCTCTAATTTCTCCTTTTTGTTTTCCTTCCCCGTCTTTACAAAACTCACTCTCTTTTGTTTTCCATACACGCAACTTTCATAGAAATCCATATTCACACATTTTAGACCTGGTAAAACTTTCCTTGAATGAAGTACTTTCATACCTTTCTCACTCATGTGCCCAAGTCTATTGTGCCACAGCGCTGTATCAGAATCTACAGCAGCTATTTGTTCTCCCTGCTCAACTGCAGTAATTGTTCCTGAATATTCATTTTTCTCTGAAATAATCAAAGTAGAAGGAACAATATGACCTATACAAAGATATAAGGTGCCTACTTTCACACCTTTTGCTACTACAAGGGAACCTTTTGAAACCTTCCAATTTTTATCATTAAAAGTAATTACACAACCCTCATCACCGAGTTGCCCTGCTGAAATTAAATTCCTACTCAGCTTTGGAACATGTCTTACCTCATGTAGTAGCCAATGATTCCCATTCTGCAACTTAATCTTAATTTTTCCCTTTCCAACAATCTGACAAGGTTCATTATCCCCCAAATAAACAAGCCCAAAATCCCCTTGGACATAATCAATGAAATAACCTCTATGAGGTGTAGCATGAAAAGAGGCACCAGAATCTAAAACCCATGAATCATCAACACTCTCTAAAGACAGAAGCAAAGCATCCTCTTCGGATTTATTACTTACCTCATTTGCCTCTTTGTCTCCATCTGATTTATCTCCTTCATTTTTCTTTCGAGTCCAACAATCTTTCTTTTTGTGCCCTGGTTTCCCACAGTACTAGCAATCATTTGGTCCTCTCGATTGAGACCTCCTCCCCTTTGACTTTCCTCTTGATTTCCCACGATTTCCAGAGTTACTTCCTCTTTCAGTCGTTCTGCCCCTGCTTTGTGCATTTAAAGCACTTCCTGATGTAGATCCACCTGAGGATTTTCTACGAGTTTCCTCACTTAAAATAACACCGATCACATCATCATATTTTAGGGTACTTGATCCAGGAACAAAATTACTCACCGCCATTACCAAGCCATTCCAGCTTTCAAGCAAAGAACACAAAATCAAGAGAGCCCTAATTTCTTCATCAAAATTGATACCCACAGAAGATAATTGACTAGTAATAGTATTAAACTCATTTAAATGATCTGCAACAGATCCACCTTCTGCCATTTTCATATTAAATAAACGCTTCATGAGAAATACCTTATTTGAAGCGGAGGGCTTTTCATACAGTGTCGCTAGGGTTTTCATCAAATCTTCTGTCGTCTTTGCTTTTGTAATATTAAATGCCATCGATGGTGCCAAGCATAACCGAATGCTTCCGAGTGCCTTTCTGTCCAAAAGATCCCATTCAGCCTCTGACATAGTTCCTTGATTCTTGGCTTTTCCTTCCAACGGCTTCCATAAATCCTTCTGATATAAATAGTCTTCCATTTGCATCTTCCATAACTGGAAGTTCTGCCCATTAAACCTATCAACCCTCAGCTTACCATCATCTGCCATTGCTCCCACTCAACCGTGAGACTTCCACTTAACCGTGAGACTTTCCTGCAGAGGATAACTGAGAAACAACTAGGCTCTGATACCACTTGTTAGGATAAACCACGGACAGAAATAAAAAACTACATGCAAATATAACCAATAACAAAAATAATAGAACACACAGAAATGAACACAAGGCACCGAGATTTAACGTGGTTCACCCAATCCTTTGGCTACGTCCACCAAACAACAAGTCCGATCTTATTACAATCCAGTGATTACAACCTGATTACAATCCGTAATCCCTTACAGCTCAATACCGCCGCAAGAACCAATTTCGTATCACCACCCATAAAAAATACCCAACCCTAAGCCCTTTTTATACAAGTATTAAACCGCTTTAGGGTTATAACATGTCGGCCATATGTCGGCCATAATATGTCGGCTACTTCCAAATTTTTTTTTTTCGAGGAACCCCACTATTTATGAAGTATGTACAGTACTTTCCTGATCAGTCACCACAATCTAACAACTAGATTCATTTGATGGGCTATGCAATGAATGCAAATAGCGTAGGGTGCCAAATCATTCTTGATCTTTTTGCAAAGACCACCTTTATGACCTTGCATAACCGAAGCTTCATCCGCTGCAACACACACCAACTTTTTGGCATTCTCCATTTTATCCCAACCTCCACATTCAATTAGAGTACTCTTTAATAAATCATATAATTTTTCAGCTGTCACACTACAATTCATTTTAGCAACAGCTGGTAGAAAGGGTTGACGACAAAGATTGTTTACAGTATAAACATGCATGCACACCTAAGAAGTATTATCAATTGCTGTAACTTCATCTAGAGATAGTGCAATAAAATTTGAGTGTTTTATTTTTCCCTTCATATCTTCTTTTTCAACCTATGCAAGACATCTATAGCCCATTTCCACCTGTTGTTTATTGACCAATAATTGTTCGGATAGTTTCAAAGTTTGAAAAAGCGCAATAAGGTAGTAATTGAAGGGTAGTCCATCATAGGATGTCCTCTGCTCAAAATATAAAAGACCACATTTAATTGAACTACTTTTTCCATATTTTTGCACTTCCATTGCTTTCCTAATGAAATCTTCAATGGAACCTTTTACTGCAGAACGGTTCTCCCATATTTGTTGGTGTAACTTGTACATTTCAGTATTCTTAATATGCAGACAGTTGTCCTTTGTTTTCCAAGTTAGCACGAATTTTTTAACTCCATCTATAGTTTCCTTTTTGTGACATGCTTTTCTATGGTATCAAGTTTAAGCTACAACCTCTTCTCCTTCTTTGTTATCTCTATGCAAATCTTACATCTGCATTCTACAAGAGGCTCACCATCAATTGAATTGGCTACTGGTTCAATGAACCAGTACTTTTTCACCCATTCTAATTGAAAATTCCTTTTGGACAGATCCCAGCAAGATCGATCTTTCTTTGATTCCAATTTTCTTTTTCTCTTTTGTGCATGAACATGATTTATGGAATCACTTTTGGTTTTCTCACTCTACTGGTCCGAGACCGACTCCAACTCTGTAATATAAGTTTCTGACTCCCTACTCAAGGGAAGTGCCTCCAAGTCATGTTCAAGTTCGTCCTTGACTGAGATATTAGGTTCACCAACTTGAACTTCAATATGGTATGAGTCTCCAACTTGTGATGAATCTCCTTTTTCAATAAGCACTGGAGATCTAACCTGTGAATCTTGTAGGTTGCCAACATTTCCACCACCAAAATATGCCACTATGCTTCTGCGTTTTGGTAATGGTGGCCTCTCTTGGCTTTTAGGGATCCTACCAGAACCCTTGTTACCCCTCTTGTTTGATATTGCAAATCGATAAAGGCTGCAAAAAGAAAAATCAACTTAGTTGTTGAACAAAAGACTCAAATAGTGACGACTCAGACTGTGAACACTGACAATAGACTACTTAGACTACATATAATAACAATAATATGATTTGTTCTCCAAAAAATGGTACTACTGCTACGGTACTACAATCTATAGTACTACCCAATATAATTCATAAACTTATAGGCTATCATAGCATGTGAGATATCTAGTCGCTAGTGGACATTGGACAGTAAAACTAAAAAATAACTAGTACCACTACACTAGTACGATAGTACCATAGTTGACATAAAAAAATTAAAAATCACTCGCCTTTTACCAAAACCAAGGTCCACAAGTCAATGGGCAATGCACTTAGCACTTTGAAACTTTGATGACAATAAGAAATGTTAGTCTCCAGAGCAGAAAATAACAAATTATGTAGAATAATAATATCTTATAGTTCAATCTAGGTTGTCGAATTACGTGAGATTAACAAGTAGGAATGTCAAATGCAGGCGAAGCACACCTTCTTATGCAAGTCCACAGTAGGAAATAGTTGGCTAAATGGTGTTGGTGGTCATTACATGTTGGAAAAATGGTAGGCAACGCCCAGCCCAAGGGAAAATTATTTGGTTGTAGTAATAGCGAAATAACATGGGCCAATAAGAAACAAACATGCAAATGTTGGTGAAATGTTTAAAATAAATGTATCCAAAATGTATGTTGCATTAGTGATTGGACTGATATTTTTGACCAATCATGTGATAACTAATGGGTGACTACCACGAGCGTTGAACCCAAATCTGATAAATATTCGGCGATGAGGTTGACCTACGTTGTATGTGCTATTTGCCAAATGACGATCGACCCATGAGACGGGATTGCCAAAAGGCGAATATTCGCCACTAAAGTAATCTTTGATTTGCAAGAATTCATTTAATCACTGCTTTGAATTAAGATTTGATTGGCCTTCAATGGTTATTGGTGGCTTTACACATGCTGATTTTGAACATGCATATAGTATATTATTGAAGTAACCATATCATGTAATTTTGAGGAGGAATTTAGATACTTTTTTGTTGGAATGATGGGATAAGATCTTGCCTAAGCATTCACGGTGGTAACATCTATGTAGATAGTACAAGAGTAAGTAGTTGCAATGAGGTGACAACTGTCAACAAGTTTTGGCTCGATGTTTCTCCATAGTACACTATTTTGGTTGTATCGTATATTGTGGTTTGGGTGACGATCTTCATTTAAAGATTTAATATTGACATATAAGTGATTGGACATGATATATATTACACGCAAAATAGTTTGAGTTTTTTGTATTGAACTTTCCACTTCGACCTTTGTGAGAACCTACAATACACAAAATGTGTCCTTATATGATATCTTCTGATATGTATTAGGAAATATTTTTGTAGTTTGATTTTCAAATCAATAGTAAATTCTAGTAACATTGCACGTTTTGGACCGTGTTCGCTCCTCTCCCCTGCTGAAATTATTGCCCGGACTATCCCATTAAAATTAAAATTGGTTTGAGCAAAATCAAACATCCTCCTTATTAAACTGATACGAATTTACAGTCACTCTGAAACTTCTCCGAAGAAAATATCTCTGAACGGTCTCCATTCTTTTGTAAACTATATCTTCTAGTGCCAAGAAAATTCTACACGAACGTGAAAAATGTGGCAGGGCAGGTCCTTAATAAATCTGCTGCCATGTAAGAACGCCTGTCGAATAATATCCGTCCAACATAATGTTATACCATGGGCTCTATACAGAGCATTTTCGGTTGAAGCCGCTGATCCAGAGATTCAGGGATTTACAAGTCCGAATCAAGCTCGCCCTTTAGGTACATTTTCATTAACCAACTGTTAAACAATGCTTTTGAATTAATATCTGAAATGGGTACATAGAATTTTTCTCAAGAGAAACTAAAATCTATATCCATTATACAACTTCAGAATGATTGAAATCTTAACCCCGATAAGGTTTTTGGACTGGCTTTAAAATTTGCATTGGCGAATACATTTGATTAAATTTTTAGGATGTATATATATTGGTGTTTTTCAAGATTCCAAAGGTCCGCCTTCGCCAATTCTATAACCCTAATTTTTGTTCAGCCCCGACGTCAATCAAGTGTTTAAGTTCGCGGTGAGATTCTCACCGAACAAGATAAGTGAGTCAATTTCAGAAATCGGTATCCTTGGAGAAACTAAACGCCTGCATCAATATTTAACCTTTGTTTTAATTAAACCCTAACCTTAATCACGGTTTTAGTTTGTTGCTAAAATTCTCTTTGTATAACAATTAGTGGTGTGGAATAATTTTAGTTATTATTATTAGTATTTGGAATCTTGGATGAGTTCCACATTTATTTATTGTCTATTACATCTCTCAAATTCTATAAAAGGAGACAAATCTCTTTGTCAAACAATCTAATATCTAATATTTTATGGTATAATTGTGTTGTTGTGAACTTGTGTATGCCTTGTTTATGCTTATAGCACCATTTCACAATATGGTATCAGAGAGTGTTGATGTTTGGTAACTTTTGTCAGATAAACCTATATATAATTATATATGAGAAAACGTTTATTATATAAGTTTATTGTTATATAAGAAATATATATATTATATATATAACAATGATTAAATGTTTATTATATTAATTATCTAATTAATGAATAGACATGTCCCATTCATGAGACATGCCTCTTCATGTCTTATTCTCAATTCAAATAAGAGGTCGCTGCCATTTGGAAAACACATACCAGATACAATGGCAGTGCTTAGTACATTTGCAGCAATCATCAGGAAAAAACATGGTATCAGAGGCACCTGCAAATATAAGAATAAGTTTATAACATTGAGACAAATGAAACTGGCAGATCAACCAGTGAATGAAAGGTGTGAGAAGACAGTATTAAATAATATGCATCCCTTATGAATGTCTGCTAAGTGGAACACACAAGAGACTCAGCAATTTGCCAAACTCGCAGAGGTGTTTATTTGATAATAAGACCAGATTCAACTAGACGAGCGAACAAACTAATCCATTGTTTCAGACATCCGATAATTAGTAGAGATAAAATAAAATAAATAAAGAATAGAAGGAAGATTACAAGACAATGATCTTGACACGATGATCTTTGGAGGGTTCTAATTAGAAGTTAATATGATCTAATCAACATTGAGTTTGAAACATGTTTTAACCCAGTTAGCGATAAAAAGTGCATACATAGATAGAGACAACCACCAGAATTTGTGGAATACAGAGGAAAGGCGAATCAGAAAGCACGAATGATTGAGGGTAGTTAATACAAAGGACATATAGTAAGAGTATTATTTTAGACTACAATACATTCACCATACATAGAAGCATTGTTCTTTGATAAAGAAAGCATATTCTGCATACAAGAAGTGCATAGCTCTTACTTTCCATAGAGTGTCACATGATTGAAAGAAGAAACTATGAATCTTACAAAGGGTTCACACTACGCACTATCACTGCTGCTCGGTGGATCACAAGCACATAGAAAACTATATGTTGGACCATATCTCAACAATAAGCCTTTCATATATCTCTAAAGATATTAACCAATAGTATCCAAGGAGTGACATGAATGCATCGTAAACTCTGAGTATCTCAATATATACTGTAATCTGCAAAGAGAATGAAAACATTCAATCAAGGATCTATAGCAGAGGAGGGATGAGCTTGCAGTGAATGTGAAATGGAGGCTTTACAAAGATAAATGCTGAAGAAGCGTTTAGACGCATATCATCAGATCTGCATCCTATACATAAGATAGTACACAGATTTGGTATTTTTTATTATTTTTTATTTTGGCACAAAATAGATATCGTGAGACATCCATTGGCATTCGTTACCAATGAATGACGCTATATGGAGGACCCATCGAAACTATTAATGTTGTTACAAGACTCTCCTTGACTAGTTCATGTGTCATGTGGGCAAAAATGGACCCACCGCTAATGCGAACGGAATAGGAAAGGGAGTGTCAGCATTATTACCCTATGACAAGTAATGTAAATGGGTTATCCAGTCAGTATATTGTTTGCTGTATAGGAGGAGGAGGGTTAAAGCCTCATTGCCACTCCTCAAAGTGTATCAGGGATTGTATCTTATAAGGAGGGGTCTGCTGCCTTATAAAATAATATAAAGACAATAAGGGGTAATAATAAATGATAATTCTTGTTGCAGACCTTAGTCTCAGAATGCATTATCAGCAATGACTATGAGGGATGAAATAATATTATAATGACAAAGACCCATCATTAAAGGTAAGTATACATATTTCGTTCTTATGATCTCATTTGAATATGAAAGATTTTGAGGTGAATACATATTAAAGTTTCTTTTATATATATATATATATATATATCTGTGTGTGTGTGTGTGTGGTGATTATACGTGAAGTCAAATATATATTCTTGTAAAGAACATAAGTGAAATTGGTCACTATAGATTATAATATGTGGCATTAATAAGAAAACAATTTGTTGAAAATATAGATTTAAGTTAGATCTATATTATTGAAATGATCTTATTATGTAGAATTATTATCCTTAGGTATTATAGTAGTATCTTTCTTATTTCTATACGAGCTATATACCTTGATCTTTTCCTCTGAGAATGTTCTTGTAGAAAAAAGAGGGAGATTGAGATTCAGAGGGAGGTTGACATTTCAGGCAACCTTGAAAGAGAGGGAGCAGGAAGAGGATATGATTCAATCAACTTTCGGTAATCTTGATCATATTGATTTAGAGGGAGTAAACCATGCTGAGATGTGTTCTTTGACAATTAATAAATTGTAGCAGACAAGAGGACCGTGATTCATGAACATACCTCGTGACTATGTGATAGCAAAATGATGGATATCTTCTGATCAAATATCTTTAATCTTGCTAACTTGATATTACTTTGAGGTAATATGTGTGTTTATCCTTCCTAGCTAAGAGGGAGTGTTAATGTTTGGTAGCTTCCGTCAGATAAACCTATATATAATTATATATGAGATATATAAGTTTAGTGTTATATGAGAATATATATATATATATATATATATATATATGACAATGATTAAATGTTTATTGTATTAATTATCTAATTAACGAATAGACATGTCCCATGAATGGGACATGCCTCTTCATGTCTTATTCTCAATTTAAATAAGAGGTCGCTGCCATTTGGAAAACACATACTAGATACAATGGCAGTGTTTAGTACATTTGCAGCAATCCTCATAAACAACAGAGAGGGATGACTTAAGTTTGAGTTGATTATGTTAATGCTTAGCCCAAAAATAAAGATAAATGTCAATAAATTAAAAAAGAAAAAAGATAGGTACAAAAGACCCAAGAAATTGTCTTAGGAAATCTGAAAACTTTTCAACTTGAAGGGAAAAACCTAGCCACACCAGAAAAAAATCTCGTTTATTAATAATGAATGTTTAAGACTTAAGTACACTACTTTTCACTTGATACTATTCACCTTCACACAAGGTAATCGTGTGTGTGTGTGTGTGTGTGTAGAGAGAGAGAGAACATATTATAACTGAAAGTCTTTTAAATTTCCAAATATAAGACTCTTCATATTTTCAAATGATTCTACGTATGACACATTTCTTTTCATATAATATTATCATAAATATCTTCAACAACTGTTGATACAATACAGAAGTAATATTTCTATCTCACATATAACAAAATAAAAAATAAAGATCTTTTATATGCCAAACACATATAGCTGTAACCGAAGAAGTCAAATTCCCATCACATACATTCTCATGATAACTTTGTTGGTGTTAGTTTTGTATCACTACATAACATATAGCAATTGAATACTTGATATGGATTATCAAACACTCAACCCTCTTTTGAAAAGTAAATACTCATGAAGAACATGAGAAAACTCCAAGGTTCCTTACACTTGTGGATACTAACTCAGTTATATTAATGTGATTTGCTGGTTAATCACATAGGCAAGCTTACGTTATTCATTCGAAGCTAACTTGGTGGTACTTCGCTTTGCTTGACTTGTTCCTTTTCTCCTTGGTCACTTTCACTTTCAACTACTCCTACCACTAATTGCTTACTACTCTACTACTACTCCTATGAATGAAGAAATTAGCAAATGGACGGGGATCCAACCAAATGAAAGCTTGCCAGTGGCGCTACCTCCATTGGTGCAATGATTCTAAGGGATACTCTTAAGATTTTCACAGTTACACCTATCTTCCAACCCAACTTGAAGTACAAGCGGAAAGATGAAATGCAAGTAGATCTTGGGAGCAATTAGACTAGATTACCACAAGGCTTCCTAACAAGTCGCTAGGATGCCAGTGGCCTAGTATATAGATCCCTATCAAACATTCACTAACATCATCATACAACTAGCCATCTACTTCTACTCTAATTGTTGAGAATAAAGGATTTCTGATAGATAAACAATTACAAATATTTGTTTATAAATTTTGAATCAAATAAGCAGAATGACAATACTTATCTTTTCACTGTGTTTGTAGTAGGTTCTTAAATTCTTCCTTCTTCAACAATGAATACTTTATTGGATCACTGTAAGACAAATGATGTGAATAATAATAGCAATGATATAATGTTGGTCTGATTCTGCAGGTACTTGTATGCTTGTTATTGATGCTTTCACTGCAGTCGGATGTGCGCGCACACACACACACACACATATGTATAGAAGGAAGAGGCATGACTCCGAAGAGTCATGTCTCTACGGAGGTATGTTTAGTTAGCAAGTAACAGTTCCAATAATAGTTTGTATATTGCCCGATAACAACACTATTAAATCAAAGCCAAGGCACGGGTGTTGAATACCCGACTTAAGTAAAATAACCTTGACTCGGGTGATATGAATATCACCAGTTGTGAGCAATATAAAACCCGACAATAACATCAGTTGGTGGAATTATGAAACCCGATAATGGCATCAGTCGGTGAAAATATGAAATCTGACAATGGCATCAAACACGGGTAATATGAAACCCGATAATAGCAACGATATCTGTTACAAGTAATACGATCAATTAAGTTGGTCCATCATCATGCATATTTTCTATCAAAATTCCATATACATAACAGAGATGTATGTATACGTATATGTATGCATAAATCAGTATGAATACATGTACGTATATATGTCTTTGTAATGTATATTAGACAGTGGTGCATAGTTATATCTCTGTGAAGTAAGACAGATATCAGAGCACAAATAGCTTATATCTCTGAAATGTAATTACAAATAACATTATAGAAGATTCAGATTTTGCTTCTCTTGACACTAAAGATGAACACTAACAACATGAAATGAAATTCTACTTTAATTTGAGAGATGAGAAGAAACATGCAAATACGTCAAAATGATCATGTATATCCACCATGCAAGCCACAACAATGAATAAAGAACAATTTTGATAGTATTCCGGCAACAATTCTCCAACATAACTCTCCTTTACAAATGAGAACAAAATGGCCTTATATAGGGGCCAAAAATACAACCAACGGTAGAGATTAAGAGGCAAAATCAATGATCTAGATCAAATCCCATAAACCCTAATTAAGGTTGCCACCTTATCAGCCAATGAGAAGATGCCACCTCATCAATGGACCAAAGTAAAAAAGGAAGAGTGGCATCCAATGAGAAGGCACCAAAATGGTAGCCAATTAGAATCAAAGAATTTGCCACTTAGGCTTACATCAAATGATCCTCTAATATAATTTTACCCTTTTCTTTCATCTTCTTAGCCAAGGCAATGAACTTGGTTAGCCTATCGTTGACTTCCTTCATGGGAGGGCAAGGTGTGTGCTGTATGCCTAAAATGTGAGCACACTTCTATGAGTCATTATATCCAAGATTGCTCAAGAATGAGCTCTCGAATGACAGCTCATAGCTTTCTATTCATAGAGTGCAAGGGTTTCTAATGGAGGCCCTCAGTTTTGACTTAGTTTGTGCCCATGCAAGTACACCATAAAATGAGAGATTCAAAGATCTAATATGCATGCAAATGGAGATGAAAGTTAATCTATATGATAACAATGCAAAACAACGCAAGATCTAATCTATCAATGCAAGATCTAATCTATGAAAGCAAGATCTAAGCTAATATGAAAATGCATGGATGAGATATGATAATGGAAGCCATGGATACATGAGAGAAGAAGACAAGAAGATAGAAGTTCTCCACAAAAAGCTTTAGTATTCAAAGTCTTTCAAAAATTGCTCTCCAAATCTGTAGCATAACAATAGCCTAGAGTGTGTGTGTGTAAAATGAAGAGAGGGATCTCCCTCATAAAGAAGATTGGATGATCAAGATTAAGAGGCAAAATGATTTAATTAGGGGTGGAGAAAGAATGATCCGTGTGAAATAAAGATCCAGCAATGAGAAAATAGGAAAATAATTAAATGGAATCCCACTTAGAAATACGTGCATTTAAGTGTAGAGAAATTTTTGATTTTTAATTATTTTATTTCCTCTTTAAGTGGGGTTTTATTTAATTAAAAGGGAGCAAGTTCCTTTTAATTAAATAAAAAATATTTAATTAAATTAAAAGAGAGGTTTTTCTCTTAATTAATTAAATGTGGATGAATTATTTAATTAAAAGAGAGGTTTTCTTTTAATTAAATGGGGATTTATTTTATTTAATTAAAAGAGAGATTTTCTTTTAATTAAATAAGATAGGATAAAATGATCAACCTTAGAAAAATAAGTAATCGAATTTGATCAAAGAAATTGATTTGAATTGAATTAATAAAATATTGCAAACCATTGATTTAGGAAATTGATGAATTGATTAATTGAATAATGGGGGCCCATAGTCTAGGCAACCATTTTAGGGTGCCTACATGTGCTTCATCTTGAGCTCAGTTGAATTCATGATGTTGTTCGCTGCTTGTTGTGTCTTCTCATGATCCTTCTCATATTCTTTCGCATATCTGATAAAGGCATTGAGGGAGGCAAGGGTGCCCAAATGCTTCTTCTTGATGGCAACCTTCCCCAACTCATCCAGTCTCAATCCAAACCCTGTCTCATTGACACTCTCCTCATTGATACCCTCAAAATCAAGTGCAACCCCAACATCACTCATCATGGTTGAAATGGAAGTGTCAATGAATAGGCTGTGTTGTGCAATCTTATTCCGTATCTCTTTAAGTATCCTTAATTTGATGGTCAAGGCAACATACCAAGACTCCACCATACTCATTCCTCCATCCACCAACATGGCTCTCTCCAAATATCTCTTCGTTAGCCCAATAACTGCTCGTAGCTTGGGAATGGCTAAGTCTTTGACTGGAAGGAAATCCTTCCACTCCCCTTCAAATGTTCTGAATTTGCCTCTATTATCCACCAATGACTTGAATGTCGAGATAAAGGAAGGCAAGAAATTTTGCCCATCTTGAATATACCACTGATCCAATCTTTGATTTCATGCAGTCGAGTCGATATCTCTTCTATGTTGCTCCTGTTGTCCTGCGGAAGGGCTGCTTGATGCAACTATTGGATAGGCTGGAAATCTCTCCAATAGTTGTTTTCGGCCTCCAACTTTACAATTCTCTCATTTGCCTCCCTCAACCTTTCTCTAATTGAAACCATGGCTTCTTGGATCTCCTCACACTCCATGTCATCCGTGATTCTTCCCAAATTATACTCTACTATCTCTTACTCCTGAGCTGCAATCTCATCCATTGCCTTGCTAACCTTTGGTATAGCAATTTGAACTTTTCGGTGACCATCATCATTCCTGATTACCTTTGCCATCGTTTTTGCAATTTGTTTCCGTTTCTCACTATCTTTCTTTTCCACTAACCCTTGAATATCTTCAACTGTTTAGACAGTCACCACCTCGCCTCTTGGCATAAGCATTTGCCTTAACCATAGTGGTGCAGTTCATCTCCCCAAATTTGGATTCGGTTTGACTAGCAAAGCATCACCAACGACCTTAGGCGCCTAGCTTACTTCCTCAATATCAATTGGCCTATCCTCTTCTTCACTAGTGACTGTCATATCATCTCTATGCTGGTTCTCCAAGAGAGGAGAGTATTCAGTATTGTCATTGTAACCGCTTGATTCCGAATCAAAGCTCACCTATACCGAGACCCTTTGTCCACTTGTATTAACCTCTTGGCTCCTAGCCTCAATTATGCTCTCCCTTGATGGTGCTGCATTCTGTTTCTTTGATGGAGGTTCCCGATGTTCTTTACTTTTATCAACCTCCAAATTTCTCTTCTTTCTCTTAACTGCTCTTCATTGCTGGCTATTACCCCCACCTTTCTATCTGACTGACTCCACTGGACCTTCTTCCTCTGGTTTCATCTTCTCACAAGTAAGGCGTACCTTCCGACTTTGTAATTGCCTTAACTTCTTATTGTACCATGACTTAGTGTGTAGATCAACTGTCCTTGTAACTGCCTCTAAGGAAGGATCCTAATGATCATCCCAATCCACTAGACCCAATTTTGTTCCATCCACTGTAACATACTCTTCTCTTAGCACATTTTCATCATCTTCCAACTCATTGGGAATATCAAGGCCTCTCCATTTGATTGCCCTCATCATGCCCACTGACAATCTTGAGAAAGCTAGCTTCCTCACACGAAAGTCATCCTGTGCATTGGCCCAAAAATCTTCTATATTAGGAATATGTTTGAATGTGTTCTCGTGAGATGCCTTGATAAGACCATTAGGATCGAATCTCTGTCTTGCTCTATACCATCCTAGATGATATTGCTCTAACTCCTTTTTTGCAGCTGCAAAGGCGATAGGATTGGGGCAAGTATCATTGCCTATTCCAAATGAGAAAGTAATCCCTGTCTCACCTTTAAATTTCATCATCTTGTCATAATGCTCAAGTTGCGTGGCCAACTCCATCAAAATTATTTCGTTGGGTGGGTACCTTGGAAGTCTCTTGGAACAAACTGTACTTCCTGCCACTCTAATATATGTGATTTGCAGAAATTGGATAAATTAATTCCCATACTTCTTAACTTTTGCTTTTGCTTTTGATGAAAGCCTCCTAGTAGGTGTCCCTTGTAATATTCTTACCGTCTTCATGGAAAAGGTGTCATAAAACATCTTATAATCTTTGGTGTCATGCAAATGAAGCTGTTGATAGCACTCATGCACCAAACATTGCCCCAACCCATTGCTAATCACTCCTAAGGCCTTAAGTCTAGGATTTTCATATAGTCTTGCAATCATATAGAAAAGGTAGGACCCCATGTAGAATTGCTTTTGAATTTGTATGGTCCTTAGTTGCAACTCTAAATTTTCACTTATAATTCTAGCCCAATTAAATTTTCTCTTTCCTTTTTCAATTTCATCAATAAAATAGTACATCTAGTTCTCGAATTGCATACCTTGAGCCACGCCCATGATTCGGCTGAGAAGCATAATAAGTTCGCAATACTCTGATTTGAAATCTGACTTGGTGAGCTTTGACGACTTGGTAACTCCCTTCTCGCCTTCGTGTAACCAATTCTACTTTAGATGAATGAAGTAGGCATCTTGATTGTCTTGAAAGAACTTGGTTGTTTGATCCATCATTACCACTGTCATGCCTTTATGCTGGGGAATATTGAATACTTCTTCGACCACTTGTCCGCTGATGTTAGCCAACACTCTCTTCCCTTCATAAAAAATGATGGACTTGGTCACAATATCAAACCGTGATGCACACTCCATTACAAATTCTTGACAAGGCAAGGTAGGAGGGAAAGCCGCTGTGTGTACAATTCCGCTCTTGTAGATCTTCTTCGCCATGGGGGATTGTCCTTCAATCTATCCTTCAACTGTACCATGTTCACCGTGCCGATATTGGTGTCACTTATTCGCCTCATTTTCGAGAAGGTGGTAGTCTTAAGTATCATGTTTTTCTTGTCTTTTTTGGTATTCGTTCCCTTTGGGTTCTTTCTTGTACTAACATCCACCATCCTAAACATTTATTTTGCCCCTTCAATCTAAATGATATGGAATACACTTATAAATCTCCCTACTTCTTTCTATCGATGGAATCTAGCTTATTTCTGCCTCTCCCAATCCTATCTCTACACTTATAATCGCCTTTCCAGCCTAGGGGTGGGACTATCACTTATTTCTGCCTTTTCGTTACTTTAGGATGGACGACACTTATATCTTCCAACTTCAATCCTAGAGTGGTCTAAGTTATTTCTGCCTCTTCAAATGTCCTATCATGAAATCTACACTTATATCTCTCAACTTCAGCCTATCAATGGAGATGATGAAGGGGTGGATGAATAGTGCAAGAAGAAGATAAGGGAGACGAACCAAGCAAGAATAAGGAATAAAATCCACTTTTTAAAACCAATCTTCACCTCTAAAAATGAATGAGAATCTTACCTTAAATCTGCCTTCTACCAACAATCGGCGTCTTGAAGTTCTGATCTGATCTTAGAAAATTCAGTTCTCCTTGCAAATAATGAATCTCTAGCGAAAATCAGAATTCACCAACCTTGTCTCTTTTGAAAATTCTTCAATATGCAAAATCAAATCTCATGCAAATTCTGCCCCCTTGTGAAATTTGCCCAGCTCTATAAAAGTCAGACTTTCCAAGACAACCTTGCTGCCCTTTAACCAATTTCAGACCTTCAAAATTGCCTAGCTAGGGCAAAACAAATCATTGCCCTAGGAAGAAATCACGATCCCCCCAAGTAAAAATTGCCAACTTCCAAAAGTCTGCCCTCAAAATTGCACCTCTATTGCAAATTTGGGTCTACACTTTAAAACTCTGCTATATTGCAAATTTCTGCCAACTAGGGCAGAAAATTGCCCCCTAAAAATCAGAATTGCTGCCTCCAAAGTTCGCCCGGCTAGGGCAGAAAATTGCTCCTCTAAATCAGACCTGCTGCCTCCAAAATTCACCCAGCTAGGGCAGAAAATTGCTCCTCTAAATCAGGCCTTTTGCTGCAAATTTGGGCCTCCAAACAAATTCGCCTAGGGCAGAAAGGAAATTTGCTCTTCACAAAAAAAATGCCTCTCAAATGAACAAAGTCACTACCCACAAGGAGGAAAATTGCTGCCAAAAATCGAAAAATCAGACCTCACAATCAACCATGCTCCCCTTCCAAACAAATTTGCCACTCCATAGAATGGAAGAAGTTGGAATTAGAAATGAAGAGGAGGAGCCTCTTCTTATACCAAACTTTTGCCTCCTTGAATAGGACCTACTTGCATTGGAGGGAAATAAAATTAAATAAGGGGTTTAAATTAGCCAAATCCGAAATAACCATAAGTGCTAAAATTAAAATTTAAAAAAAAAGTCATGTAGGCCTCTAATATAGCTTTAAACCTTCCCCATTGTGAACCCAATAATTTACCTTGAATTTCACACCTCTTAGGCCTTAAAATACATTCAATTTAACATACAAAGGGGGCCAAATTAAATTTCCAAATTACAAACACTTAGCCCAAAAATATGATTTTAATTTCAATTTCACTTCCTCTTAAAATTTTGAAATCCCCCTTTAGGCAATTTAATATCAACTTAATCAAATTTTGCACTTCAATCCAATTTCAATTTTTTGCTATACAATTTCAATTTGTAATTAAAATAAATCCTTATTTCGCAATCCAATTTCATTCAAAATTCAATTTCACCATCAAAACATTTCTTTTCACCATCAAAGTTTTTTTAGATTTCCAAAACAACTGAGTCTACAAATTCATTTTGAAAATGCTCAAGCTTATACAATTATATCAAATTTTCAAAAATCCAAGTCCAAAATTTGCAAATTTGTCCTGCCAGATATTATATTGACCATCAAAAAATGTTGTTGTTGAATTTTGTTTGGCCTAAGGACAAAATTACACGTTTCGGAAAATCAAGCTTAGCACCAGGTGAAAATAAACCGAATCCCTCCTAGAGACCAAGACGTCCAAGGTGTAAAATTATCAATTCGAAACCTCTAAACAACTCCGAAAATGCACTAAGGCAAACAACGACTTACAACACCTGCGAAAATTGCCAAGGCTTGCCCAAGAAAAGGTGGGGTCCCTAAAGTTTTGGGGTGATGGTGTGAAAACCTCACAACAAACTTGTTATCTTAGCATCACATAATTCATCACAGTTACTTTATAAGCACATAAAATTAAAGTCATGGAGTCACACAAATGACTTCCACCATGCCTATTCGTAGAGGGTGGTCCATTGCACCTCCTCGTAGAGGGTGGAACAAGGGCTTTCACCTCAGACTTCTCCTAGAGAAGAATGCACTTCCACCATGCTTATTTGCAGAGGGTGGTCCATCATGACTACTCGCAGAGAGTGGTTCACTATACCTACTTGTAGAGGGTGGAATAAGAGATTTTCTCTTGCAGAGAACTCATTAACGAGGGATTTCACCTCAAACTTCTCTCACAAAGAAGAATTCATTAACAAAGAATTTCACCTCAAACTTCCCTCACAAAGAAGAACTCATTAACAAGGGATTTCACCTCAAACTTCTCTCACAAAGGAGAATTCATTGACAAGGGATTTCACTGTGAACTTCTCTCCTAAAGAATAACTCATTAATAAGGGATTTCACCTCGAACTTTTCCTTCATAGAGAATAACACATTAATAACATGTATAAGAATAACTGAGATTCTCGCTCAACAGAGACTTCCTCTCAGCTTTAATCACCACAATAATATAGCTAATTCCAATTTGACTAAATAATGAGCCTTAGCAGTCATATTGCTACACGAGCTTGCTAATCCTCTACACAAAGATTTAGCACTCTTCCTCTGCCACACAAGCTCCCTTTGAATATCATTTCTCCTCTGAATGCAAATCTAATCTATACGTGTTCTCCATCATAATGAAGTTATGTGCCACCAATTCAGTCCCATGACTGCAAGCAGCATTCCCATGACTTTGCATGTAATTTCTCATCATCCCATGGCTTCTCAGTTCGTCCTGGAAGCATTTTAGAGAGATTAAAAAATAGTTCGTAAAATCAAACTATTCATGAACAGATCAATGCTAAAGCATACACTATTCCCAGAGTTATGACATAAATTAATATTAATTACATCAATATTCAAGGATGTGAAAAACTTATCTCTTGTCTTTTCAGATTTTGATCTCCATATCTTTCCATGCTAACAACAACATGGTCTGCTGCAACGCTCATACTTCAACTCAAATTCAACTACAAATGATAACAATCACAACCCAGCAACTGAATTCAACCAATACAACAGAAGTCTAATAACTGTAAATTTATTTGTCTGAAAGTAATCACACACCTTTTGAAATCTAAACATAATTAGGAATAAAATATCTGCAAATATACCTTCAAACTTTTTCTGGCAACAAAGGGTTATGAAACATACTTGATAGAATCATTTGTCAACAAACAATTCTTATTGCAAGTACAAATTCACCATAATTTAAGCACTGTATTGCAACATAACTTATAAGAAGATTTAAAAGAAAACTTCTATACCTATGCAGGCATAAAGTTACTTCTCTGTCATTTTGTTACCAGTCAGCTCCTAATCATTCATCGGATTTTCATTGAAGACTGCCAAGCACCAAATAGTGTGGGCTCTGCAATCAAAAACACCAAAAACCTTCTGACGATAATTGCTGATACCAGCTAACATCTACGATCTTGGTGGTGAGAACTCCATCATTGATGCTCAAAATACTTGCAATTGCTTCTCTCACAATAGCCTCAGATAAAAATTGCATGGTGCCCTCGATAATCATAAACGCATAATAATAATCCATTGCCTATGAAGAAAAATGTTCTTCCCGTGGAAGGGACTTTTCACATCCCCGTTTTGAATGGAAAATAAAAACTCTTGATTTTACTTCCGTCGCTTGTCAAGAATAATACTGCTGTAGTGGATAAAAAAAAACTTGTTTGCTTGCTGTTACAAATTTAAAAAAAATGCTGATGTTGAAGACAATAGTGCCATGATATCATTAAATTTCCACATTGGATACCACCAAATACAAAGGAAAGCTCCACAGAGAATGAGAATTACAAACTGAAAAGGAGTATGAGAAGCTGAACTTGAGCAAAAAACAAAGGCACAGGCAGAAAGTTGCGAAGCCATCACAATGTGAGTAGCACAATCAAAGCAAAGGAAGACTTCTAGGGAAAGCTGAACACTTTGATTGAATTTGGATCCACAACAACAAATTCAGATGCACAGATAGATAGCCTAAGACACTTGGATAATTTGCAATAGATACACGAGCTAGTGAAAAGAGACGTCCTTAATTGCTGTTATCTAACCTGATGCTGAAACCATGTTAATGTTTAGCCCAGAAATAAAGATAAACAACAATAAATAAAAGAAGAACAAAGACAGGCACAAAAGATGCAAGAACTTATCTTGGGAAAGCCCTTCAACTTGAAGGGAAAAACCTAGCCACATCAAGGAAACATCTCTTTTATTGATAATAAATGTTCAAGTACAATGCTTTCCACTTGATACAATTCAACTTCACGCAAGGCAATCATGTATATATAGAGAATCAAAAGACCCTTCATATTATAATTGAAGGTCTTTTCAATTTCCAAATACAAGACTCTTCATAATTCTAAATGATTCATCATATGACACAAGACTTCATATTTCTAAATGATTCATCATATGACACTTGTCTTTTTGTATAATATTATCTCAAATATTATCATAAATATGTTTTCCAGCTGTTGACACAATACAGAGGTAGTATTTCTATCTCAATATAGTTCAAAATCAGAGATATAGATCTCTATCTCAGCTACAATTATCAACAGATTATTTTTATGGCTATCATATCTGCTCCAAGATGCAAAGGAAGCATCATTCTTCTATCAAAAGATCTGTCATTTTAATCTGTTGCGCCAAAGATGAAGTCCCTTCTGTTCTGGTTTGGTACCTGTAAGTGTCATGGGTTGTGTAGAAAACTTTGAAAATTTTCATGGGCATCAGTCCCAAAAAACAGCGTGAACGATAACCAACAGTGGGGTTTTAATGAAGGCAGACATGAGGAAGTTTTTACAAGAATCACTGGTTGGAAAATCTTAGGTTGCATGGGTTGAATTTGTTTGAAGAATGCACTCTAGCTGTGGTGTACCAGCAACTAAACACGAGTTACAGTCAAAGAAAAATGTCATTTCTAAGTCAAAGATTTGTAATGCAAGATTTGTGATCATGAGTTGAAGGAGGTTGCAGAATTATACAAGGAAACTATTGACATTTCTTTGCCAGTTGTAGAATATCAAGGGATTTTAAGTAATGAGCAAGAATTTTCCAAAATTTAGGGCGCTTTTAAGCCATGACCAGGGGACAATTTTCAGACATACAACTAGCCCTTTTGGGTAGTGCCAAAACGTTTTGAGTAAAAGTCTACATCCAATTTCTTTAAAGGTCCAAAATAAGAAGGGTTATCTTTTGTTTTAACTTTTTTATAAAAATAATGGACATTCCATTAGTAAAAACATTGATTGTGAAAATCCAAATGCATCTGATGAACAAGAAATTGTGGAGAATAGTAAATAAGAATTAGAAACCACCTACAGATGCAAATAAGAGTTTCTGGAGTGACAGAGCAGAGATGCTAAAGGAATAGCCATCATTGGCATTGCTCTCTCTGCTTATGTGAGCTACATCATGCAGATCTAAGAAATTGCTCAAGGAAATATGGGATATCTTGAATGAGCTGTTTGGATAAAAAACAAGCAATGCAATGTTGTCTAGAGCTTCAGCTATTGAGATTCAAGATGGATGATGGAGTCACTATGCCAAGTCACATAAGCAGCCAAAAACCTCCCATTAGACAGCTTTTAGAATTTACAAGTCAATTCTGTAGTAGATGATGAGGATGCTAGATCTATTTTATTAATCTATTTGACTTCTGAATACAAAAATGCAATTTTTATTCTTAGTTAAATACCTTTTTAAACTCTTAGCTGAAGAGAAGTGAACTATAGAAGAGACCCAAAGTGATCCTCAACACGAGAGCACATTACATAAAAAGTAGAACCAATTGTAGAAGGTCAAAAATAGGCAAAGGGAATTTAATGTTGCTAATGCAAGAAAATTGGTCACACAATTTGGAATTATAGAACTTAAGCCAATGATGTACTCAAGGAAAGCTCAAAGAAAAACCTTAGTTCAGGAGTGTGTGAATCTTGGGAATTATATTCTTAATAGAGTGGTGAAGCAACGTAATGGGAGCATTATGGATTTAGCTCAACATTGATGCTTTTCCGATAATTTGAGATTCTGGGGAGGTATAGATGGGGAACTTAAGAATTCAGCTTGGAAGCTACAGCTTTACAAGGATTACAAAGCAGCTTGATGAAATTCTCGTGTGAATCAATTTCTGAATGGCCATGCACTGGCATCATTAAGAGGATAGAAACCCTTACCAATTTTAGAACCTTGGTTATGGTTGAGCCAATTCTACTTATGGATTTTGGTTGGTGTTGGATTTTCCATGGCTAAATATGTCTTAACTTCTGAAATGGGTGTAGACCTGTATTATTCAATGTATTCAAACTTTCACAAGTTTAAAAGTACCTTTTAGATTTTGACTATCTGCTAGAGTTCTTTTTATGCTTACACTTTATCATAGCCACCAGGATTATTGCATTGTGTCTCTAATATTGCCAATGTGATTAAATGTTTCTTATTGTTGCCTGTAACATGTTTGAAAATGCAACCAGAATAACTTTGGTGCCATTTCATGTTTTTCTTTCATAAACACTGAGTTGGGAACTGGTTGGTGAAACAGGTGTTAAAGATTCACTTGATATTTGGCTTTGCATCAAATCTTTGATTGCTATCAGCTCATCCTGGCTTATTGTTTGGTTACTTGTTTCAATCACAGATTCAATGCTTTTTCTGAAGTATTCTTTACTGGTGTATTAGGTTCTATCTATGCAAAATTGCTTGGTACAAGTCGATACACCTTGAAGACGGACATTGCACATTATTTTGATGGTTGTGGTTTGACACCAGAGGATATTAAAGTTGCATACACTAGGGCCTATACTCCAACTGGCATGTAAGTACTTGCAGTTCTTGAAAAAGTGCTCCAAGTATCAGTTCACCTGCATTAACATTTTCCTCAAAAGATTTGGATCCTGACAGGTCTTAGTATATCACAAGATGACTTTTGGATATAGATATGTAAAGTGCAGTATATTCCTTGAGTATCTGATATTTTGCCCCATTCTTTGCTTTTCACATATATGATATAGTGTTGGATGTAGATATTGTAATGTGCAACATTCCTTAGGTATATGATATTAGATAAAATGTTTACTGCATTTGCTTCTTATTTATTACCAATTCCTATACTATGATCATTACAGCTATGGTTTCAGCACACGCAATATTTTAAACTTTTCCAGTCAATGGATTTTTTAAGCTTTGCCGCTTTATGTATTATTATTTATTTGTTATTCTTACAGTTTAGCCATGAACCAGGCCGTGTAATTCTCTTGCACTTTTTTCTCTGTCATTTTTGTTGGGATAGACATTTTAAGGTTACATTCTCTTTGTAAGCATTTCTCTAAGTGCAAGCTGCTCACAAGGGAACCTTTGTAATGTCCATTCTCAGTTAGCACGTCAATAAAAAATAATACTAGCCTATTAATTTTCTTCCCTTAGGCTAAAGCATCAAGTTAATAAAGGAGATAATGTGATAATTGAATATATGGCCAAAAAAGGCTATGGTTGGGAACTTCTGGTTAATAAGAATTTAATTATTTACATGCAGTCATTAAAGGGGGGCACTTGAGTTATGGTTTTATTTTCCCAAACCGTTTTACATAGCGGTCATTTTAATGAGAAGCAAATAATCTAATTGCCTAAGTTGCCAAAAATAGGTGAATTAAGGATATGCCAACACCTTTTTGGGATCTCTTATAAAGAGGCATCAATGGGAGCTGGAGTTGATTATGAATCATTTTGAATTTTGGTTTTCCGTTCAAGGAGTTGGTGTAATATGATATTCATTAATTACACGTAAGTTTACTTAGGATAATGCATTTGCATAGTAGTTGTCATGTAGACACTTAGGAATTTGCAAATCATTTTAGCACATGGTTTAGGAGAAATCTACTTGAGGTGGAGTTAGTTGTTATCTCGCACCTCTTTATTTGTGAGATGCACCTTTTGTGTTCTTATCATATTATCATCCTCTCATTGTTTCCCATACTTTGTTGTACAATGGAGGATGATCCACTAGTGGTGGATATGTCACTACGCATTGTCTACTTGATAGGTTGTCATTTGTATATCTCCTAGTTATCATGCATTGCCTATATATTCAAACACATCAACAGTGTATTCATATTATCATTTGATCATGTTATTGAATCATTCATTTTATCATATCATTTTATTTCTCTTGTTTGTGCTATTTATTGAGCTTCTAGATTTTGGCATTACATTGATTGCCTTAGGAAAATTCTTACATGGTATCAGAGCCATAGGATGATCCAGGTGGATCTAGCAATCCTAAAATTTGTACAGTCTCAGAATCTCTCAAATTCAACATCATTCCAAATATCTCAAAAAATTAGACCCAACATAACTTGGACGGGGTCAAAAGGATCTCATATGTAGAAGTTATGCTCAGTCAAAGATTTGGTGAAATTGGCAAATCAAAGGGCTCAAAAAAAGGTAAAAAAAAAATAAAGTCATAAAAAAGGGTCAATATTGGTATCATTGCGAAGAGTTTTTTAAGAGCTTTCCAACAGTGTTTATTTCATCAAAATCTGAGATAAAATGTGGAAGATATTGCAGAATTACTTTTACCTCAGAAAAAGGAGCTCCCTATTTTCAAGCGCCCCTATTTTTGTGGGTCTATATTTCCTAACAAATTAGCCACAAACTTTTTAAAAAAAAAATTGTCGTTTACCATCCCTAGTTTAAAGAGTTGGATTATGAACCCCTATAAAATAGCAAGCTCTATTCTCCTCTATAATTAAGGATACAAATCCTTAAAATATTAAAGCTATTTCTAAGGAGAGCCAAACAAATATTAAAATGATGTACAATTTTCTTAGATAAATTCCAAGAAGGATTTTAGATCAACTTATAAATCATTCATTCCTTGGAAAGTATATTTCTTTGTAAGATATTATTTTAACAGGGAGATTATTATATAAAAATGGGAGATTTGTAACTATTATGGTTTTCGCTATAATAGGCACATAAACTTGTATAAAAGGGGGATTATTTTCCCTTAGAAGGGGAATTAGTCTGTGGCAAGAAATTGGACTTTGGGAATTAGTCCTTGGGAAAAATAATAGTCTTGGAGAAATTCTGGAGAGAGCATTTTTGTAAAGGAATAACTTTTCCTTGTGAGAGGATTTGTAAGCACGAAGGCGTTGTGTTTTGTCTTCAAGTGCATAGGAGAGACTGTGAAGGCTGGAAGCTTGGATTCTGTAACAAAGTGTTTTGCTTGACAGAATTAATAAGGCGGTCCCCCAATTGAGAAGTAGATCCAGAGATGTAGTCCTACCTGGACAAACTCTGTATCAAATTGTTTGTCTCCTTATTCTCTTTCTTATTCTCTCATCTATTTAAGTTTCTTTTATATTATTTTCTTTTATGTGTTTAAGCATAATTCTTCTTGTAATTTCAATGGTTAAAACACATAGCCACGCAATTACTGCCTAGATTAGGGATTAATTCTGTATTTGGATTAAAGTTATAAAACTTGTAAATCCTAGTTTATAGATCAAGTTGGTATTAGAGCCTGTTTTGTATAGAAATTGCAAGTGGTGAATGTTAACCAGGTTGAAGTTAAAACAAGGAGAAGGTGAACTTGTAGAGTTCAATCTAGAGATTGGGAAAAGAAGAACTTTTCCATGAATCATTCCATTTGAACAAATTTTTTCTGAGTTTGATGCAGAAACCTTCCAGAGAGCATTTGTGGAATTGAAGTCTTTGGTGGACATTCTTCTTTAGGAGAGGCATGAACAACAATTGAGAAAGGTGAACAAGCCTAGGAAGAAAGAAGAAGCTAAATCTTCGTCAAAAGATGACAAAGGCAAAGGAGTAGGAGGTGGTAGTGACCCTCTTGAACCTTCATCCTCATCTTTTTCATCTTCTTCCTCCTCTTCTTCTTCTAATTTTACTTCTTCTAAAAAGAAACATGTGAAGACACCTTTGTTAAAACTTGATGTTAAGTTTGATTTGCCTGTATATAGTGGCGAATTGGATGTAGAAAAACTAGATAATTGGCTTAAGCAAATTAAAGTGTATCGCAGAGTTCAAAATATTTTGGATGATTCTTCTAGAATCTAGCTAGCTGCTCTCAAAATAGGAGGTACTACATTAGTTTGGTGGGAGAGTAAGATCCAGGATGATCTACACATGGAAAAATCATTTCATCTTGGTATGAATTTACTTCTGCTTTGAAGAAATAGTTTTATCCTTTGGGTCATATGCAACAAGCCATGATGGATTGGCAAAATCTAAAACAAGGTAAAGGGCAGTCTGTGCAAGAGTATACACAGGGGTTTAGGAAGAAGGCATTAACTCTTGGAATTCATCTTTATACACAAGATACTTTGTTAATGTATATAGGTGGAATGCATTCATATTTAAAGTATACAATATTGATGTTTAGTCCTTCTAACTTTGATGAAGTATGTGTTCAAGCAAC
Organism: Cupressus sempervirens; assembly: GCA_028749045.1. Classification (NCBI taxonomy): domain Eukaryota; kingdom Viridiplantae; phylum Streptophyta; class Pinopsida; order Cupressales; family Cupressaceae; genus Cupressus; species Cupressus sempervirens. The sequence continues at coordinate 48,789,640 of CM053787.1, forward strand.
CCATATTGAAGCAGGTGGAGGAAACACAAGTTTCAATTTAAAGAAAGAATTTGTTCCTCTTGAAGGCAACAAGAAGGGAAAGAAAGCAACCACAATGAAGAAAGAGGAAGGTGAAAAACCTACTTGTTCACATTGTCAGAAGAAAGAGCATGCGGATTCATAATGTTAGAAATTGCATCCAGAGTTGAAACCAAAGTGGTTTAAGAAGGATCGCAAAGGAAAGCAAAAGACTACCATTATTGTTCAGGAGCTTGGATCAGATTTTGATGATTAAACAAAAATATCAGTTGTGGGTCTGAAAGTTAAAGCTTTTGTTGATTCTACCACTAATGTTTCATGTTCTATTTTCAAAAGTAGTGATGTTTCTGAAGATAGTAAAAGGTGTGAACTTTTTCATATAAGGGTGATTTCTAAGAACACTAAAATTGACACATTGATAGATAGTGGATCCCAAGTTAATTTGATTTCAGAAGAAGTTGTTGAACAATTAGGATCGGAAACTAAGCCACATAAGAGACCTCCTTTAGGTTGGGTGTGCAATGATAACGAACTGCGAGTAACAAAGCAATGTAGGTTAAGATTTGCAATAACATCCAAATACATAGACGAGGTTGACTTTGATGTGGTACCACTAGACATATGTGGGATTGTGTTGGGTAGTCCGTACTAATATGATAGAAAAGCTATCTTCTATAGGGAGCATAATAGGTATCATTTGTTTAAGGATGGGATTGAGTACATTGTAAAGGCTCATCCTCTGAAGAATGAAGGAACAATTGTAAATATAGGGCATTTGAAAATGATTGTAAATGCAATTAGTAGATTGACTCTCATGTCTGCCACAACAAGTGAGGATTAGGTGCAAGCAGAATCAAGTCTTCGACTAGTGATGGTAAAAGAGGGTTTGGATGATTCATTTTCTAATGGCGCTCTTGTGCAGGGGATCATGAGAGTTGATATTTTTCCTTTTCAATCAGTTTATTCAGTGTTGTTGCTTCTTTTTCTACTAGTTGGTACTATGTGGGTGATGGATGCAATAATGAATCTTGGTGGATGTATAGTTAATTGTGTTAGCAATGCTATCTCATTTTTTATTGTGTTTATGATGAGCAGATATTCAAAATTCCAGCAGGTTGTACAAGCGATATTGGACAAGTGAGGTGAACATGCCCTCACTTTCAATCTATGTAAAAATAGACTTTTGGAGGTCCAAAAGATTCTTAGTGGGGAGGAATGATCAAGGTGGATCTAGCAAGCCTAAAATTTGTACAGTCTCAAAATCTCTCAAATTCAGCATCATTCCAAAAGATCTCAAAAAATTAGACCTTGACATAACTTGGATGGGGTCAAAAGGATCTCATATGCAGAAGTTATGCTCAGTCAAAAGTTTGGTGAAATCGGTAAATCAGAGGGCTTAGGAAAAGGTAAAAAAACAAAGTCATCAAAAAGGGTCAATATTGGTATCATTGCGAAGAGTTTTTTAAGAGCTTTCCAACGGTGTTTATTTCATCAAAATTTGAGATAAAATGTGGAAGATATTGCAGAATTACTTTTACCTCAGAAAAACGAGCTCCCTATTTTCAAGCGCCTCTATTTTTGTGGGTCGATATTTCCTAACAAATTAGCCACAAACTTTTAAAAAAAAATGTCATTTACCATCCCTAGTTTAAAGGGTTGGATTATGAACCACTATAAAATAGCAAGCTCTATTCTTCACTATAATTAAGGATACAAATCCTTAAAATATTAAAGTTATTTCTAAGGAGAGCCAAATAAATATTAAAATGATTAATAATTTTTTTAGATAAATTCCGAGAAGGATTTTAGGATCAACTTATAAATCATTCATTCCTTGGAAAGTATATTTTTTTGTAAGATATTATTTTAATGAGGAGATTATTATATAAAAGTGGGAGATTTGTAGCTATTATGGTTTTCACCATAATAGGCAAATAAACTTGTATAAAAGGGGGTTATAGGCAAATAAACTTGTATAAAAGGGGGTTTATTGTCCCTTGGGGAATTAGTCTGTGGCAAGAAATTAGACTTTGGGAATTAGTCCTTGGGAAAAATAATAGTCTTGGAGAAATTCTGGAGAGAGCATTTTTGTAAAGAAATAACTTTTCCTTGTGAGAGGATTTGTAAGCACAGAGGCATGGTGTTTTGTCTTCAAGTGCACAAGAGAGACTGTGAAGGCTGGAAGCTTGGATTCTGTAACAAAGTGTTTTGCTTGATAAAATTAATAAAGCAGTCCCTCGATTGAGAAGCAGACCCAGAGACGTAGTCCTACTTGGACGAACTCTATATCAAATTGTTTGCGTCTCCTTATTCTCTTTCTTATTCTCTCATCTATTTAAGTTTCTTTTATATTATTTTCTTTTGTGTTTAAGCATAATTCTTCTTGTAATTTCAATGTTTGAAAGACATAGCCACACAATTACTTCTTGGATCAGGGATTAATTTTGTATTTGGATTAAAGTTATAAAACTTGTAAATCCTAGTTTACAGATCATAGGAGTGTTTATTGCTAGGCCATTGGAGAGCCATTTTTGCATGAACTTTTGGAAGGTCATGATTCAAATTTAGAATCACTAGCTTGTGGGAGCGTTTTGAGGAATATCAGACCTCACCATTGCATCCGTGTGACCATTCTGGTAAAAGTAAAAGTAAAATTTGAGACATTTTTTTTGCAAATTAGACTGCTAAGGCCTGATCTGCAATTTGGTAATGTTATTTGGGGAATTTCAATTTCAGATCTGAATTTATTTTCATTTCTGTCAATTTTTTGCATCTACATTTTATTATTGTCGTCATAATATTTTTAGGCAAAAAATTTGGCCTATTAGGCTTTTGGATGTTATTTTTGAGTGGTAGGTTTGGTGATCTGTACAAATTGTAGGAACAAGAATCGGGTTGCTAAACTCCAACCCTGTCCCTGATCTCGCCCCTAGTAGAACAAGCAGCATCACCAAATGCATTCGGAACTGAAAAACCTACCTTTCTATAGCGGGCCGAGCTCTTGTCATAACTGGTGTACAAAGGAGGTTTTGAAGGCATTATATCCCATCTTGTGGGATTATAAAATCCCACAGCTACAATTGATCACAGCTTGGCGAGCTCCTCACTTGACTGCCACCAAGCCGGTTAATGCGGTGTCTCCCAATCAACAGCTTTGCTACATGTGGCACCTAAGTCACTTTGGCCCACATTAGTGCCTTCTATAGTTGCCACATCACTACCCAATAAATGAGGAGGTTCATTCTTTTTACATTTCATTTTGCTACTTTAAATTTGATTGTTGTAAAGTCGTGAGATATGTGTTTTTTTATGTTGCATTAACAATTGTTTGGATGTCAAATTTAACAAAGCAATTGTGTCATCATTCTACTACATTAATTTTGGCCATTGTTTGACCATTATTTCTTGGCAATTTTGAACTACTATGATGACTGTTTGGATGTTAAATTTAACCTCATATAATTGATGACATCGACAAGGTTGAAAAGTTTGGACCCCTCACTATTTGAATATTTGAACTTACAGTCCAGCATTGAAAGGCCCTAGCTTAGTCATCTGAGCTCTCTTTTGAGAGCATTTTTTTAGTATTTTGGTTAGGATTTTTGTAAACTTTTCAAGGGTGGTGTTATTTTCTGGTTTTGGTGTACGAATTTTGTATAAATTGCAGTTTTTGGTAATTGTACTTCTAATCTTTGATTTTGCAACTTCAGAGGCTTCATCTGGGCTCATATGAACACTTTTTATGTGTCATTTTTGTGAGAGTAAATAGTTTTTGAATTTTCCTCATATATCAATAATATTGTAGCCTTTTCTAGGCAAAATTATTGCTTTCAAAGTCAGGTCTTTTATGGCCATGTATGGTCATTGTAATGCTTAGATTTTGATTTGATTCTGAGCAATATTGAATTGAGACTAATATGGCCTCATAAAGCTATTTGTAAACATCAATATCGGAAATCCGCTTTGGCCTAAATTAGGCAAGTGGAAGTTATACACACACAATATATAATGTGCCAAAGTCATCATTTTGGGAGAGGTGAGTTAATTTTGGGGGGGGGGGGGTGTCTCATGTGTTGGTGTCTCTTTCTCTATTGTGCTGTTTCATTTTTGCATCATGGATTCTCTTGCATGTCCACTATTAACTCCACATAACTATGCTACATGGAAAGATAAAATATGGCGCATGTTAATGGTGAATTGTTCGAATCATTGTGTGGATGGTAGAATTAATGAGCGATGTGAATGCAAAGAATAAAGGACATACCAGAAACTTCAGGGACATAGGTTACTTGAGAACAAATGTTCATGATAATATCTTTTATAACATCTTAGCCATCAACAATGCGAGGGAAGTTTGGGATAAACTTGCACGAGTTGTATGGTAAAGTTGATAAGGAAAAGGGATATACAATTAAGGTTGATCTTCTCAAATTGGATCCTAGGAACTTTGACACAATTCAAGACTATACCAACAAAACTAATGATTATAGAGCACAACATAAGGGTTGTGGTAAATCCCATGTAGGATGACAAATTGATCTATCACTTGTGACACATCTTCCTCTTGAACATGCAATTTTTGTTTCAAGTTACAATACTCACAAGTTTACCATGGGAAGTGCCTTAATGAAGCCTTCGTTTGATTCATTTGCAGAAAGGTTGCTCTTAGAACAAGAAGAATTGATGACTATGGGGACTCTCAAGTCTTCAAGGTCTAATGCATTGGTGGCTTATCATGGGAATCAAAGGAATTGAGGTGGTAAAGGCTCCAACAAGAAGCAAAAGCAGTGAAAGGCCAAATCGCAATCCGACACACAACAATCTTCCTCCTTGCAACAAAGCAAGGTTTTTTCTGACAACAAGGAGATCAATTCTATAAGAAGTATAAATTTTTTTGTGCATATTGCAAGAAACCAAATCATGATGAGCGTCATTGCAAGACTAAGCAAATTGATGGGTTGACAAACTTACTCAAGAAGAACCATATTGATTTTGCCAAGTACCTACAAGGCAAAGGAGTCAATACCTTCCATTTCAAAGGGTAAAGGGCAAGCATATGTAAAACTAATTTGGAGAAATGGGGTCTTGATTTGGGTGCCACACATCATATGGGTACTTCAATGGAGCAATTTTCTTCCTTGAAACTATCTAAGGTACCTCATATCTATGTTGAAGATGATACACAAGTGGAAGTTGAAGTGGACAGTGGAGTTTTCAAAGATGTTCTCTATGTTCCAAAGCCTTAGCACCAACCTCCTTTCAATTTACCAAATCACTCACTATGGCGGTGGAAATAAAGTTGAGTTCCTTCTTGGTTCGGTTGTAGTGAAAAATCTTAAGGATGATTTTGTGATTGCAATGAGTAAAGCTAATCATGATACAAGGCTTTATTTCTTTTCTCACTTTGTGCCCAAGCCTTCTTCACATGCCTTGTTGATACACTCAAATTCGCAAAATAAACTTTGGCATGAAAGGTTTGGACATCCCAACTATTGCTATCTTCAACAACTTAGCAACAAGGATATTGTCAAAGGTTTACCTCAAGTCAAGTATTCATAGGGTGTATGGTCAGGTTGTGAAGTGGGAAGCATCTTGAAGAGAAGCTTGACAAGGGTAAGTTTGGGAGAGCGACATTTGTTCTTGAGTTAGTTCACAGTGATGTAACACGCTTAGTTCAAGTGCCATCATTTCGCAAGGATTGCTATGTACTTGCCTTCATTGATGACTTTTCACGCTACACTTGGGTCTACTTTCTTAGTCACAAGAGTGAAATGTTTGATAAATTTCTCACCTTCAAGTCTCATATTGAGAAGCTGTTAGGAAAGGCCATCAAGATTTTTCGTACAAATAATGGGAGTGTGTGCACTCAAGGCTTATAGATTTTTGCATGCTTGAGGTTATTGATCTTCAACATTCAGTTGCATACATTCCACAACAGAATGACATTGCAGAAAGGAAGAATAGAACTCTCAAGGGGATGATCACTTGTAGAATTCATGTTAAGTCTCTTGATCAAGCATTTTGGGATGAAACTATATGTTGTGCCAGTCACATCCAAAATAGAATTCCTCATAAGGCCTTAGATGGAGTCACTCCTTGTGAGGCTTGGTGTGGTGGAAAATTGGTTGTCAAACATTTTGTCTTTGGTTGTTCAGCTTGGGAACGAATGCTTACACAAAAGTGTATGGAACCACAAAGTAGGCCTTCCATATTTGTTGGTTATGCTAAGACTCTTAAGGCATACAAACTAATAGATCTAGTGACACATGTTTCTTTGAGAGGGGTATTCACTTTGAAGAAAATTGTCCTAGCTTGGCTTCTTCTCCTCCTTCCTCCATTTTGGAAAGCTTCCACCTTTTGATGGTCAAGAAACAGTTGCGAACATTCCTTCTTCCACTAGACCTCATTGGGCACAACAAACACTTAGTTCAACAGTTTCCCTTGTGGGGAATCCTTCAAGCACTAGGAGGACAAGGGCACAACATAAATCATTTCCCCATGCTTATATTGCAATTGCTTTAGATACATAGTCATTTAAGGAAACTTTAGGGCCTCTTGAATGAGACTTAGCCACAGAGGAAGAGTATTAAATCTCTGATGTGAAATAACACTTGGGACTTAGATCTTCGAAAGGGAAGAAAGATGGTTTGATGTAAGTGGATCAACCGGACCAAGTTTGTAGTGGATGGAAGTGGGGACAAGTGTAATGCTAGACTTTTTGCAAAAGGTATTTCCTAGGTTCATGGTGTTGACTATATTGAGACCTTTGCACTTGTTGCCGAGATGAATTCCTTTCGTTTGACACTTGCTATTGTTGGAGTGCATGGATGGGCTATATTGTATGGATTAAAGAGTGCATTTCTTAATGGGGATCTTCATGAGGAGATTTATGTGGAGTGGCCCTAGGGATTCATATAGGATACTTCTATGGTTTGCAGATTCAGAAAGTCCTTTCTTATCTTAGCAGGGCTCATCTAGTTTCATTTAAATTCAAATGTCTAAATTCTACGACATGAAGACTCTACTTGATACTTGTTCTCTATGTTGATGATGTGATCATTATAGGGAGTACTATGATAGACTTGGGTTTACATCATTATTTTCTGGTATTGAGATCACATAAATAGGGATTACACTTTCTCAGCTCAAGTATGCTCTTGATTTACTTGTTGGGTTTCGCATGAGTGATTGCAAGGTTGCACTGACTCCTTTTCTTTTGGGTTGTCAAGTTAGAGACTAAGTGTACCACACCACTTGTTGATGCTACACGCCTTGCCATAGCCTTTGAGTTGGCATATTTTTTTGCTTAATGCAAGAGCCACATGAGCTTCAATTAAAGGCAGACAATACTCATTGCTCTACATATAGGGTACACATACACGTGGTTCTTTATTTAATAGGTACTAGACTTGACTTGGTTGGATAAATAGACTCAAATTATGTAGGCAATCTTGTTGGTTGCCAATCTACTTCAAGCTATGTATTTCATCTTGGTTTCAACCCCATTTGTTGGCAAAGTAAGAAGCAAAATGTTCTCACTCTTTCTTCAATTAAAGTAGAGTTTCAAGGGGCTGTTAATGCAGCTACAAAGGCTATTTTGGCTTCAACATAGCCAAAAGGAGTTTGTTTTCAGTAGTCCATGACTAATAGTCATTCCTTGTGATAATCAAGGTGCTATAGAGATCACAAAACACCTAGTTCAACATCAATGGACCAAACACGTTGAGGTTTATACATACTTCATCAAAGAGCTGATACATTAGTAGGTCATTGAGTTGCGATATTGTCCTATGATAATATAGATTGCAGACAACTTCACCAACCTCTTCACTAAGAGCAAGTATCTTCATTTGCAAGCTCTCTTGGGGGTTTGTGATATTTCTTTAGGGGGGTCACTTGACTTCCTTATTCTGTCTCATGGTGGAGGGGGGATATTTTCGTCACCAAGTCTTCTCTCTCATTATTTATTATTGTACTTATCTTTCTTTTTTGGAGGAGGGTTCTTCCATGAGGTTTTCTCTCTTTCTATGCTTTATGAAAGAATGCATTGTATATTTTTTGCACTTGCAGATTGTATATAGATACCTAATATGGCCTAGTAGCGGAGACCCACCATGCATTGTCATATAGCTTTGTGAGTTTAAATGCACTTCCCTAAGTTACACTTTGTTGGGGGGGTTGGGGTTGGTGTAATTAAATATTCACTAATTACACTTTACTAAGGTTTACTTAGGATAATACATTCGCATATTAGTTGTCATGTAGACACATAGGAGTTTGCATTTCATTTTAGCACATGGTGTAGGAGAAATCCGCTTGAGGTGGAGTTAGTTGTAATCTCACACTTCTTAATTTGTGAGATCCACCTTTTGTGCTCTTATCACATTATCATCCTCTCATTATTGCACATGTTGCATGTACTTTGTTGTATAATGGAGGATGATCCACCACTAGTGGACATGTGATTACACCTTGTCTACTTGTTACGTTATCACTTGCATCTCTCCTAGTTATCATGCATTTCCCATATCTTAGGGCACATCTATATTGTATACATCTATTATCATTTGATCATTTATTGAATCATTCATTTGATCATATCATTTTATCTCTCTCGTTTGTGCTCTCTATCGAGCTTTTTGATCTTGGCATTACATTCATTGCGTTGGACAAATACGCACACAAGGAAATCAAATAACTATTTTTTTAAGGATACAAACCCCGAGAGCTGGGAACTCCATGCTTGGACGCAAGCCCAGTCATATTTGCCACTCTTTTATTCTTTTGCAAAGTATAGAGGTGGTCGCAATAAGTATCTGGATCATACCTCAATCCTAATTTGAGCAGAATCAGATTGATTAAATGTCTTTAGCAATGCAATTGTCAAGAAGAATCACAACTTTTCACAACCATAGAGATCACAACACATGAAGATGCCATAGACAATAAAGTCATAGGTATGCAACTAATTGAGATAATTTTTCTTATCAAGCAATCTGGTTATAACTTTTCTTATCTAGCAATCTGGTTATTGACTGATAGTTTCAATCTTGGAGTACTTATTTGCAAGCTTGGAATGTGTAACTTGATTTCCCAATTTCACTAAAGGGAATATTAGTATTGATTGTCAATGTGTCTATTTTTCATCTACATTTCTTGGCTTTTTGATGTAATAAATCAAACCCTTATTGCTGCGAGACAATATATCTAAGTAAGTAATACATATAATAATAAGTTTCATTAAATCCAAGAAAATGATATTTCAACCTTTACTCCTAAATGTCTTGTATTTCTCTGTCCTTGGACACAATTTAGAACAACATTAGTGGAGAAGCATTTGGATTCCCAAATGTCTTGGGCTTTTTTATGTACTTAAAACAAAATGACAGTAATGAAGATCTTATTCCAATATGACTCTTCTCTTTGTATGCAAGGCTATTAGTTTGAAATTAATTTGGGGAGTTTGGCTCTTGTAAGTTACATCTAATGCTTGATGTAACCAAGTTAAAGCTTATTATATACTCAAATCAATTCCATCAACATGTAAAAAATAGATTATTTTCATTTCCACTGGAGTTGCTTCCTAATGGTTCTCTACCTCCGTACAAATTGATAACAAAAAATGGATACAATCATACAAATACAATAATAAAGTTATTAAACTGCAAAACATAAATCATAGACCAAGAAAGAAACTTTTGGGCTATTGTTTTATATGTTTTTTCATTTTGAGACAATTCAGCAAATATATATTAGTGTCATACTCTTTTTCCTGAAATTTCAAGAATGTACCACACCCTTATTTTATATGTGAATCATGTACGCAAAAATATTAGTAACAGGGGGGTGCATCCTCCCCAAAACCCCAATGTCTTTGAGATAGGGACGCGCTGGGGACACTATTTCGGCGTCTTGAACAGTGCCACCAGTCTATCGCTGTTCTAGTAGATACAAGCAAACATTGTTCCAATGTCTCCAGTGGTGCCACCAATCTGTTGCCGTTTTGGTAGAGATAGGGGGATGTCCCAGCGCCATTGAGGAGATGGGGGATGTCCTGACATCTCCTGAGGGGATAAGGGAATGAAAACAAGTCCCTTGACCTCTCCAAGGGAGGGCTGGGTGTCCCTTGTCCAACAAAAAAAGATAAAGATTGTTTAAAAAACTTGAACATTTTTCGAATATTCTATTGGTCGTATTGAATATCATATCATGCTGCTCAATGTAATCATCTTTATGATGAGATACTCGCACTTTTGATATCTGTGACTATTATTATTTAATATTTACATAATAGAAGTTAGAACTCTTACATTTGCTGATTCAAGTATTTAAAAGTTTAATATTTACTGTTCAATGTTCAGTGTTCTACTTTCACGTTCAATGTTCAAATATTTAAATTTTAGTAAATTAGTATTTTACATCTCTATGTCTTATTAGCATTTTAAGTACCCTATGTATAGTATATAGTATATACAAGCCCCCCCTCTCGTCCCCTGCCGCCTTCCCCCGCCATCCCCAATTGAGGGCCCATAACACCCCCACCTGGAAACCTGTTCCACTATTCCCTAGGGTGGTGTAACTATGGTAAAAACCTATTGAAGTTTAATGTTAAGCATTTCAGACAATGCTTGTTTGGCATCTAGACAAGCCATTTCATTGTGAAACAATTTTGTTAACTATTGCTTGATTATATATTGTGAGCATAATTTTTTCTTTGTGTCGCAAAATGTGATTAGAGACCATGCCACTAAATTATATAGATAAAAAAGGTTTATAAATCATCAGGAAATAGTTTAGCTAAATATTGTTTTTCTTTCTTTTGACAAGGTGTTATTTTGTTGGAATCATTTTTAGTTGCACCAAAAGCTCGAACTGTCAAATGCCCAATACAAATACCAGATTTATCCCGATCCATGGGAGTTGTTTAAGCCATGTCATGAATCTCCAAGGAGGTACTGGCCACCAAGTCAACAATCTCCTCCTCAACACTGACCGAGTCTTCAACAACCACTGAAGGGAGACTCGAAGCCGTGACCTGTAAGAACAAGAAGCAAAACTGAGACCCATTTTTGCAAACCAAAAACAACAAATGACAAAAATTAACAAATGCTTTGGTCAAATAAACTTGAATGGTGTAAAAGAGAATTCTCAGGAACTAGAAAGTTTATTTTCTATGGAAGTGGCTGAGTTTAATGCATCTACCTCAAGAGCAGGCTAACTTTCATGTTCATCAACCTGTTTAGGGTTGGAATGAAAACATTATAAATATACCATGATAACCAAGAGATCTGTCTCCATACCCAGAGATGCGTCTTGGAGGTGAAGATGCATATCTAGTGCCGGAGATTCTCTAGGAGTGTCCTAAGTTTCAGGGTTCCTTTGGGTGACATCTTTTGTCGTCTTTGAAGTCTCTTGACCAGAAATCAACATCTCTTGCCAGAAATTTTAGGGCAAAGCACATTGAAAGGCAAAATAGGGAGGCAAATAAATAAAATAAACATTCATAATGTTTCATGCTGATATTATGGGCGATACAAAAAATTGTTCAATGTTATAGTGATCAGATTTGTTGATGCGTGTTTTGTCACACTAGCCTATACAAAATAAAATACCAAGTTTTCTATCATATTTTGAACAAGTAAACCTCAAATGAAAAACAATGTGAAGCCTAAATAAGGCAACCCCAAGGTTTAAACTGTAAACGTTTGACTTCGTGTTGGACATAGACCGAGTAAAATGATGCGATATTGCTGGTAATGCACAAAGGGACTTAGCTAATTGTTCTTGGACCTAGAAACTTTTTTCGCTTAAAGCAGCTGAAACTTGAATGCTAAACAGAATTGAACTTAAAATAAAAGAAAAAAAAAACTCAGTGTTTAGAGAAATCTAGTGACAATGAGGATAATGGGTAATGCTTTGATAAATGGATTCTTCAATCAAGCTTTGCTTCGCCACAAGGAAACAACTATACAAAATTGATGCAATCTCCAAAGATACGAAGGATTTTTAGTATTGTGAACATTCATCGAAACACCCAATACTGATGCAATCAAATGAATATCCACAATCGAAGTAATGCTTAAGTGGATTTAGACTAATCATATACTATAACTTGCAACCAACAAACTACAAATGGTATGAATCAAGGAATTCATCACATATCTTTGCATTTCTTGATTAAAAATTAATGAACTTCAACTGAAACCTGAGAAGTAAAAACCGTGCAAAATGTAGAAACAATACACAAAGATACAACCATAACTTGAATGAAAATTGTATATTAACTTTGACATAGTTTTGGCAACAATCTCTGATCTCCTCTTTGTGCTACAACTACTTGCATTAGTCTCTGTTTTACAATTTATTTCTAATAATTTACATATTGGCAGAAAATATGTTTAATAGGCAACTTATAGGTTGGAATTAAATTAGCAGCAAATATGGTACCATACAAGGGCAAGGGGGGACATATATAGCGATCAGAGAGGCATGCTAATCCTTATTTCTCCCTAAGCAACTTGTTGTAGATAACCATAGGTCTGTGTCTTTTGACAATTCTGATGGATCACTGCTGGCTAGTTTCAAAGCTAAAACTATGTATTCTTGTCTAGCTGATAATGAGGAAGTATTCTTCCATATCAATTCCTGCTGGGGATAGACCTGGATGCTTCTTCCTAGCACAAGCACTTTGATAAGCTGTGGTCTAGATTGGTAGAACCAAAGAAAAAATATTTTTTATGGAGACTGATTTTGCACAGGCTACTTTTGAAACAGCCCGATGGAGAATTTAATTTGTGGTATCTTTGCAGGACTCCTGAGATAGCAAGACATTTGTTTTTTGATTGTATTTTTGCTAGCGAATTCTGCAAGCTATTTGGTTTCTTTGTGAATGAGAATATTTGATTTTTTGAGGTTATATTTAGTAGCGTCTTGAGCTTCAACTGAAATGATTTGGCGTATTTAGAAATTTAGGAATGACAATGTTTTCAGTGGGAGGGCTTGAACTCTCATTGAGTCTCTAAGGAGGCCCATATTTAGTGATATTGATATGCAGGTTTCTGTCACGATGAGGCTCTCTAGGAGGAAGTTTGAGAACTATTGGGTGGATATTTTGCAATCAACAGTTTTGGGTAAAAATCCAGTCGCAAAATAGGATGACCAGCCACAGCGTGTGAGACAGAGTCTCTCCTACCTTAAAGGGAATGCTCACCCTTCTCACCATTCCTTGGATCAACTCAAGGTAAGCAAGAAGTCGAGAGATCTCGTAAATAGGGTGTTACTAATATCCTTTCTTCTTATCTTTCAAGAAAGGATCAACTTACTCATAAAACGAATATGGACAAGGTAAATCTCTAACTACACTTCTATCAAGAGCTGGAAACAGTGATACCGATAAATCTTCACTAACTCAAAGGTTAGCTAAAAATGTACCGGTTTGGCTCTAAGTCCGATTGTACTTCTATATGGTAAAAGTTTTACAATTAGGGCACAAAGACTCCTAAAAGTAAGAACAATCTAACTATTTTGCGAATTAAGACGAAATACAAGCTATAGACAAAGCTTCTAACTATGGATTTTCACAATTGTTCCTGGTCAAAGCTCGGGCTTCAATTGTTTCTTAACTCTTTTCAATTCAATTCACTAGAACAATTTCCAATAACACAAGATGATATGAATCAAAGATAACTTGGATGAATCATAGACAAAGCTTACAATTCACACAGATAACAATCTCACTTAATCAAAGTTAAGTCTCAAATGCTCCTTTGTATTCACTTCTCTCAAAATAGTGCTTACACAAACAAAGTTATGCTGACACAATTTCTCTAGAGTTTTCTTGCATAAAGATAATGATGATTTTACAATGAGGGGGCACTCCTTTCTATAAGCAAAGAAGTTGAGAAAAAGGTGGAGGAAAAAGTGGGAGCAACTCAACCAACTTTGACCAAGTCTAACTATAGAAACTAAAGGGTTACATGCAACTGCACATGCAACTCGCATTACATCTTTTGCATACATGCAAATCGCATTACATGCAATTGCACTTTTTTATGTAATGCATTCTAAACAACTATGAAATGGAAACTATACAACAATCTTAGAGATTGCTTCTTAAGGCTTTGAGTTTCACAATGACGTCATGCACTGTGGAAAGAGCAACAATCTCCATAGTCTTTGATATGGAGTCAATTCTCACTGCATTTTCATATGCTGATTGCACAACTTTGAAATTTGTTGTTGTATTATTTAACAATTGTTTTGTCAAAGATTTGTACAAAACAAACTTGTTCATTGTGTGCGAACCAAAATTTTCGGAATTTACATCAGCATTGATCCTGATTGTATATTTTGAATTCACTTTCTCTGCTGCCAAAAGATTACCAAGATTATTAGTAATACGATATCCCAATTGCTCCAAATCACAAGTAAGGCTTGTTTCAACTACTTGACAATCTTCAAGAGCCACTTGCAATTTTGTGATCAACTTTCTTAAGGTCTCTTCCTTGTAACCAATGAGTCCATGTAATCTGAAAAACATTTCACATGATGGAAGAACGTCACATGAGACCATAGCATCCAGATCAAATTTTATCATTTCATCCCAATCCTCAAGGATTTCCTTCATGTTATCTGCTTCTTGAGTCTAAGAAATTAAGCTTGGTTCCATTTTGTTCATCTCTTTGACATGCCTTAGAACCGCAAGTGTCTCTGTGATAGCTCGAACTCCTTTAGCAATGATTTCCTGTATCCAAGACTTAGCAGCTTCAATCAACCTTCTCTCTTTAGATGTTTGTGATGTAACAATAACATTCTGACAAGATTGCTTCTAAATGACCTCATTCAAACGAGATATCTCCTGTTTCAACTGATTCTTCTTTTCCCAAAGCTCATGATTGCTTTTTGATACATTTGTCAATGCATCTTGAGTATCTTGTAAACAACTCAAATGAGATTGCTTTCCAACCTCAACCTTAGTAAACTTGTAGTCCGAATGGGTAAGCTCTTCAACAAGTTTATCTACTAAGGGCTCAACAACCTCAACATATTTGGTTTTGTCGGAATCAACCAAAATTCTGGAAACAATCTTATATTTCAAAGATTTAGATTTAGTCTTCTTCATAGGAAGATTTTCCGGAGGAACAACTACCTTCCTTCTCTTTGTTGTTATTCTATTCAACCATGTAGGCAGGCTGAAACTTTCATCTATAGATGCAGGCACAGTGGAGACCATTAGCATTGATCCAGATTGTATATCTGTAGTGACTGAGCATGATTCAGTTTGTACCACTGAAGGCATAGGAACATGTTGAGAAGACTCCATCATGAAGAGTTCAAATCCTGTCAAAGATGTATCCAGTTGGGAAACTTGACCACTGGTAAGAGTCGGAAAATCTTCAAACACATTTGCTAAGTGTTCATATTGTTCATGTGCAAGAACACGAGGAGCAGCTGATGAAATAGGAAGAGCCATGGTGTTAACTTTCGAGACTGGAATGGAATGAATGAAAACAGTAGAAAATGAATCTACACCATCATCAACCTCATGCAAAAATGGCTCTTCATGTAGAGAAGACATGTAGGCTTGTGTAGGCTTTGGAGGAGATGTGATCCTAATTTCTCCTTCTTCATTTAAATCTTCTTTCTCGGATTCTGTTTCCAATTCTTCTTTTGATTCTGTCGCTAATTCTTGAATTGGTTCAGGAACTTGAGACGATTCAGTGCCTTTTCCGCCCTTTAATTTGAATTTGAAGGTATTCTTGGCATTTGAAGATGAGGCACCATCTTTCCCTGTAATTTCCAATTGTGATTTCCTACCAAGAGGACCAAAACTTCCACAATCCAGGCCCATCTTAGGATTTACTCTTTTAAGGCCTTTACTTTTCAACCATTTGTTAGTGTTTACTAGGATAGATTGAAACCTGTCCATGATAGTACCTTCCTTTTATTGCCATTGAATAGGGAAACGACACTTTTTATCAAAACTTGCTTGATGGAATTCTGGATCAAGGATGTCACCATCATCTTCAACTTGGAAATCTGGAGGGATTTCCAACATATTAAGATCAATTATTTGTTGCAAGGTTAATGTGCAATAATCCATCTTCATAATGTCAAGTTCTATTCTCATGTCAATCCAAATATCTTCAATGCGATGAACATGAGTGTAGGCCTTTTTTATTTGAGAATTCATCTCTCGATAATCAAAATCAAATCTAGCCTTGAACTTCTTCAATGTAATCAACTGCAACTCTGCTTGCATATTCTTTGCTTTAGGCACATAAATAATTGAATAGTTGCCAATAGATAAAGGTCTAGTTGAGGTAATGTCAAATCTAGGTCTATGTGAAGCATGCTGATCACTAGGCACATAAATAATTGAAAAGTTGCCAATAGATAAAGGCCTAGCTGAGGTAATGTCAAATCTGGGTCTATGTGAAGCATGCTGATCACTCTGCACTTCCATGAGTTGTCTTGCTAACTCCATTAGAATGATTTGATCTGTAGCATACCTAGGTAAGGTATACGGTTCTCCCTTGAAATATCCAACTTTTAAGTATGTGAAAGTGAGAAATTGAAGAAAAATGCAGCCGTATTGGTTTACCTTTTCCCATGTTGCATCAGACACTCATTTGATAGACAACTGTTTGTCGAACAAACACCTGTAATGTCCAAAGAAGGCATCTTGGACTCTTTTGTAATGGAATTTACTATTAGCCAAAGTGATTTAGTCATAGTATTCCCAAATAGGTACTTGAAGACAATCTCCTTTGGTAGAAAGACCCGAAAATGATCCCATGGCAGCAAGAATGTAAACAAGATAAGAATTCATGTAAAAAGGTACTGATGTTCCTACATTGCATATTTGCTGGCAGAGCGCAATACTGATAAGCTCTTCCCAAAAGATGTGTTCTTTGTTCTTTATGATTTGAAATATAAATTTATACATCCATGGCTCAAAATTGGAAGAATCTTTAAGACCACAGATCCTGCTGAGAAGGATGATGAGATCCTTATATTTCTATTTAAAATTTGACCGATGAAGAGACTTTGGCCACTTGAAAAAATTGCTTCTTTTGTTGTCTAACCAGTAAATGTTGACATACTTCTAATAATTGCTTTTTTTGCTCATTCCAACAAGTCAATGATGATTCTTTGGTCAAATCAACACATTCTGATTTGTGAGGAACTTTGAAGATTTGTTCAATAACTTTAGGATCAAGGCTAATGATAACCTTGCCATCAGCATCTTTGATGGTCCTTGTTTTAGGGGTGAACCGCTGAGCACATCCATAAACAAAATCAGGTTCTATAGCCACCGTGGGAAACGTAGACACCAAGTGGATGTTGCTTCTTTTAATACATTTCATTTCATGAGTAGCTGGAGCTTCAATCCTTTGTAGAAAATCAGCCACGTCTACATGACCAATCTTCGTGTCCAGCACGTTGTCCAAGACAAATGTAACTGAAGAAGGAGATGCATGAGCCAATTCCTTATCATATTGATATTTCATTTTTCCTTTGGATTTGGATGGCGAGGACATATCTTGTGTTTGTGCTGCAACACAAAAATCCCAAAACATAAATACATCATTAGAAGGAATCTCCATGCAAGTGAATTCCGGAGCAATAGTGAAGATTCGAAAAATGAGTGACTTTCAAAGAGAAGGCATATGTATATGTAATGGAATGGAAAGTGAAATGAAATGAACGGAATGTGGAATGAAATGATATGGAATGAAAATGTGCGAAAGTGAAACGCATGGAAATGCGTGCAAAGTGAGAGTTGCTGATTTCAAAAGTGACGGTGTTTTCAAAGCTTTATTGTATGAAACATGTGTATATGTAAATGCAACATGTAATGGAAGGTGGAAGGTGAAATGAGATGCAAGTGCGAATGAAAGGTACACTTTACGTGTATATGCAGATGGATAGCATGTAAACCATGTAATGAGGTGGAAACATGTACTTAAGTGCGAATGCATATGAGAAGATGGAAATGAAAAATGGAGGTAAGGTAATGAGTTATATAGTCACTTTTGGAGGAAAGAAGTCAAAGTACACGGAAAGCGAAAATGACATCTTTTTGTCTTTTCAAAATGATTTTTGATCAAAATCGGACCTTTTGGATGCAATTACACGTATGAAATTTCATGTAATCATGTCTTGCACATGGAAGCGAAAGGTGAGATGAGTGAAAATGGAAGTGGAAAATGGGATTACATGCATATGTGGATGGCGATTGAGATGAAAAACATGTAATCGCATTCATCGGATTAGATGTGAGATGGAATGACATGGAAATGGAAAGTGAAAGATGACAATGCGTTCACATGTAATGAAAGGAAAACAAGTTTTTGGGAAAAAACTTGCAACTTCTCCAAATGGAGAAAAATTGGCAAACAAGCACACAAAACCAAAACAAAAGAAAAAACATACCTTTGAAAACAACTCAAAACATGCCAAGATGTAATGCACTTCAAAGTTTAAATTCGAATTTGGAACTTGGGAAAGAAACAAAAACATGAAAATGAAAGAAAACTTCATATTTAAAGGAAAAATGCACATTCTAAGGCAAATTTTTTTACAAATGGCAACCATTCAACGATTTCATGCATAAAATCAGCAAAGATAAGCATGAATTAAATTGCAAGAAGGAAGAAGTCCACTTACATGAAAGATAAGTGCCAAAAATGAAGGAAAAAGATGCTCTGAAATCTTCTTAAAAAATGGTAAGAACTTTTCCAATCTTGAAATTTCAAATGATGAAGGGTAGCAAACAAGGAGATTAATATGAAAGATGCCAAAACATGCCCTAAATCCTCTCCAACTTCCAATGTTTTCAGAATTTCATCCTCTTGAAACATTTTTGGAAAAAACGTGTTTCTTCAAGGTTTGAAAGTAAATCTATTTGGTGTTTAAACACCAAAATATTGATCACAATGCAATGCAATCCATTAATAAAGCCAAAACGACATGATTCCAAGCAAAAATGTTTTCCAAATTTGAAGATTTATAGATTTTTTTGCAAAAACGTGCCCTAGCTTGGGAGATTTAAAAACGTTTTTTGGCTCATTAAACTGATTTTTAATGGAGGCAAAATGATCACCAATCCAAAGCGCCTTGAATGCAAGAGATTTCATTCAAATCCATGGAAAAAATATGAGTTATAGCCAAAATCGGACTCTTTGGGAGCAAGAACACATGTTCTTCACAAAATAGGACATTTTCATGACCATTACATATTTTAAAACATGTATGCATATAAAATCAGACCTTTTAGAGTCTATTGCATGTTTTAAAATATGTCTTTATGCATAATCTCACTTTTTGAAGTGCATTGCATATTTTAAAATGTGTTGATAGGCAAAATCAGACCTTTTAGGGTCACATGTTTTAAAACATGTGTCACCTTTTTGATGCATAAGCACAAAAACTCTACTTTTCGTGTCATTGCATTAAAAAAGTCCACTTTTACAAGCTTTTGATGTAATGGCATGAGAAGTATCCTCAAAGTGAGTTTTTATATGCAATAACATGAAAAGTTTCCACTTTTCATAGACTTTTACATGTATTTGCACATAAAAAGTCCACTTTGAGGCATTTAAGTTATATATTTCACTTAAATTTATAAAAATGTCATCAATATGGGTCAAAAGTAACATTTATGCATCATATTATTTAATATAATACATAAACATTATGTTAAAGTGACATTTAGATAAGTATTTGATTTTAAAATAAAAAATTTAAAATGTAACTATATAGTTCTATAGTCACTTTAAGTGAAAAATTAAAAAGTAACTCAACTTAAAATTATAACATAAAGTGCACTATAGTCACTTTAAGTTATAATTTAAAAGATAAAGTAACTTCAAAACATAACAAAAAGTAAGTAAAATGTTATATTTTGAAAAAGTGAATGTCAAAATGAAAATATAACATCGTTTTTTTTAATTCGTGCTGTTGCACCTAAAATGTCCACTATTGAAGCACTAAAATGACCGTATCTCTTGATTGACAAATCCGATTGACCTCTAGGTTAGATCGAATCGAAGGGGAAAACAAAAGGCATGACATGAGCAAAGCCAAAGGACTAAGAACAAGCAAACACAAACTCAAAAGCAAAGAAAGGACTGTGAAGGTTTCAAAAATCAAGCAAAGGCTCGATAGAAAGCAAAACAAAAATGATTTGACGAAGGCCTTCAGTAAAACAATTTGATGTTCGAATTGAAATGGATCAATCGATCAACATTAAGCAATTGAAAATCAAATTTAAGCTTAGAGAAATGCGAAACTTGCTTGAAAAAGTTGTGTTGTTACCAACATTTTGTCGTGACAAAATGCAGGACAACACAGCAAGGAATTCTTCAAATAGGAGATCTCTCATGGACACACATGGACAAGGAGAGATCCCCATTAGAAATAACTCTTCAAATTTCGTGGTATAACTCAATGCACAAAGGGGGAGGGTAGATCTTCCAATAGAAGCAGTGAACCTTGTAGGCATAGTCCCTCTTGTAGAAGCAGGGCGTGTAGACATTTTGCCAATAGCTGTACCTATGTTCCACCCATACACACAACATATGCTAGAAGGGCACAGAGTTGAGATGGAGGGAAGGCCAGGCTGGTTGGATGTTATTGATAGAGAGGTGTGAGGAGGAAAGCATAATAGATGACTGTAGACAGTTACTTTGATCAGCATATTACCTTTTTTAATTTTACATCATATATATGGACTGTTCTCGATCAAACAACAACATTCTCAATTTTTGTATTGGATACCTAAAGTGGCAGATTACTATGTAAGAGTCATCTTGCTTACAGGATGTAATCTGTGATTAGCTACTTTGATTATATGATATCTACAAAAATAAACCTGATAAGTAGAAACCATGCAAAATGTAGAAACAAAACACAAATATTAGACATATCTTGAATGGAAATTCTATATTAATTTCGACATAGTTTTGGCAACAATCACTGATCTTTGCCACCTATTGCTACTACTACTTGCTTTAGTCTCTGCTTTACAATCTATTTCTAATAATTTACAGATGGAAAGGCCAAGCCTTTTATAGAGCTTTCTAAGCTACAGATAAAGGGCACAAATTGATTCTAAATTAATGGCCAAGATACCATCCCACATGTAATCCTCATCCTGGCCATTAATTTGTAATCCTCCCACATGTTGATTTGCTTGATGAGTAGGTTTGAGTAACTTGGACATTTTGACTTGGATTGGTTGAAGATGAGAAAAGGCCACATCAGCTTGCATATCTAGTAAATTTTAAATTTCATCACAAAAAAGAGATATCTCTTGATACTTAACAATTTCTTTCTAACTTTGATTAACTCTTCTAAAACTATTTACATCTTGTCAATGAAAACGATGGTTCATATTCCCAATTGCTTCATCTTCATAAATGTTTTTCTTTATTTCGCTGTTCATTGTTTTGGGATTTATCCTCTAGAATATCTTGATTTTTTGATCTTTTAGTAATTAAGTCCTTTATGTCGATCTTGGATTTGCAAGGGAGATCAAAGTTCATTGTAGCATTCTTCATTTGTAGAACCATTCACCTCCTTTTATGTGTCAATCTTGAATGCTTTCTCCAAGTTTGAGTTTTGTCTTTCCTCAAACAGGTCTTGGGTCTTTTTTTTTCATGAGCTAGTCCTCTTTTTCTTTCATTCGATCATATTCCTTGTCATGCCCAAAAGTTAGGGCAAAAACACACCAACATTTTTTTTTAAAAGACAATAATAACAAGGTTTATTACATACTAACATTGAATGCATTTCAAAAAGATAACAACATGGTAAAGTTGAGTTCAAGTCTTGAGGTTGCACGATTAGGGTGTTATTCCTTATAGTAGAACTGAGATACTCTTTTTCTTTTTGTGTTCATAACTAACTCACTTGTAAAATAGCTTCTTGGATTTATCATATCATTCGAGGTTCTCAAAGGTTACTAGAAAATTTACATTGAACTCTTGTTTTCTTTCAAAAGAATACTGAAGCAATACATTTTAGTGCTGTAATAGGTTGGAAGTATCCTCATAGTTTGATGATGTTGTATACTTTAATTAACGTGTTATATTCCTATAAGGTAGAAGCAATCTAACAATTTCTTTTATCACTAATACAAAACTATAATAAGAGGAATTTTAGGGTTTCAGTTTCAAATTTACATTGTCGATCAAGGTGATAGTAAAAGTATGTTTAAAGAAATTTGTTTTCGTTTCTAGGTTTAAACATACTGCTGAATTCAACTTAATATTTCACTAAAATGAACAAGATATTTGTGGAGACATAATTTAATAGTTTTGATAATCCATAGATGACATTGCTATAGGAACACATGGAAGTCATATTTAAAGTATCCATCTGTTTGAATTTCACAGAAGTTTAATCATTAAATTTATTATGAAGGGCATGACTCCACATAATTCCCCCTTATGATGAAAAAGGATTATCGTTATGACATAATTAGCTTAAGGTATAAGGACACTAGTTTAGGGTTCAAGTGAAAAAACGTGTATAGGAACATCTATAAGGCTATCCATAAAACCATGATTTAAAAATACACAAAATAGATATCTTTCTTATTAAATAACAATATTACATAATCAAGTCCTATTATAATATAAAGGTAATTAGCTTTACTATGATTACATAAATCAAATCTTAACGAGAAAATCAAATAGACTATATATACTTATATACATTAAACTTAAATTCATACAACCAATTTCATAAATTTCACTACACTAATATACTTTGTTCACTATCTCAATTATTAACTAATAAAATAAGAATCACAAACTAACTAACTAAATAACACTATATCTTACTAAATTAATCTACTAACAACTAATTTCAATTCTACTTACTAACCTTTAATGGCTAACTAATTAAACTACTTTATTAAAACTTTACTCTAAATTACTAACTAACTAAAGCATATAAAAAAAACCAAGCCATACCAAATAATGATTCACTTAACCATAAAATTTAAATCTACTAAATTACAACTACTTACCAAATAATCTAACGCATCACCACTAACAATAATATTAACCTCTAGCACTTACCTATTCACGTATTATTCAAGTCTTACTTAATTTACTATGAACAATATATAACCAACCTTAATAAATGACTCACATACAAACTGATTTATCATCTATTTACTCTATCCACTAAATACTTCAATTAAATTCTAGATAAATTTATTAAATTACTAATTCTACCTATTTACTAACTTAATCCTACTTTTCTATATTCCTACTCAATCCTACTAACCTACATGTCCTATTCCAAGTTGGCAAGTGGGCTGCCCACTTGTGGTGCACTTCTCCAAGTGGGCTGCTCATGTCAGCGTACTTGGAGGAGAGTTACGCATGGGAATGAGGGAGGTGGAGTGTGGGAGAAGTTAGAAGTTAGGAGGGTTGAGCATCAAATTTAAAGGTCTTTTTAACATTGCTTGTAATGTTTAAAATTGAATGCCATTTCAACTTTCACCAAGTCAACGTGAAGTTTTGGAGAGGATGGGGGATGGTGTGTGGGCCCCACGTGGGTCACATCTCCATCTCCCACTTGCCCTTTTTTAAATTGTTATTTTTTTTGATGGAATTTGGAGGAATATTTTAAAACTTATGCATTTATGTTTTATTTTCTTTGCTAGGCTTATTATACATTTTTAAATTTGAAAAGGAATATACTAGAGACACTAGTAACCTAATTGCGCAACCTCAAGACTTGAACTCAACTTGACCATGTCATTATCTTTCTGAAACGCATTCAATGTTAGTATGTTGGTGTGTTTTTGCCCTAATTTTTGGGCATGACATTCCTTGTAATCATTCTTGATAAGAGAAAGGTAAAATACCTTAGATTATGATTGCAACTAAAAATCCTTAGTCAATGAACTACAAGAAATCTATAACAATAAAATGGATGTTTTAAGCCTGTGCATCATCAAATCATCCTGAAGAATTATAAAAAGGATTTGCATGCTAATTAGTAATTTCTCTTCAATGAACTTTGTAAACTGTGACAACAACAACAACATCAATAATTTGTGAGAGTTGCTTCACAATCTCTCCTAAATGCCAGTTCTTCTGGAAGTAATGTTCCCAATCTGGAAATGATATTACAAGTCCGAAAAATTATTAAGATTTGCTGTTAAAACTGCTTGGATCTGGGTATGACAAACTAGCTTTTAATTTTTTCCAGGATTGCTTCCTCTGACCCTCAATATCAACTTGTCATATTCTCCTGTATTGAAAAAGGATGAGGTTGACAAAAGTTTTATGGTGCAAGGATTGATAGAATAGTTAGTTGATATGACAAGAAGGAAATAATTGTCTAAGTATGTAATGTCCCCTTCTGAGTGATGGTTAATGGAGAAGAAATAGTTAGCCTTTTCTGTTTCCTGAGGCTGGAAAATTATTTAAGAAGTTGGTTGGGGGGGGGGGGTGATAATTAAATATTAGCCCAAAAAGATAAAGTTATTTGCTATATATTTAATTTTTCATTATGTTTAATGTTGAGGTCACACTTAAGTTATAACATTATTACACCTAGTAAGTGCAATGGTGGAGATTTAACTAATGTAAAGTGAATAATAATTAATGCCTAAGTTCAAAAGGCAGGCTTTTGAGTGATCGAGTGCTTTTTGGGAAGGAGTTTCTTTATAAGGGACTACATTGGGTCCACAGGAGGATTCTAATCCAGCAACTTGTTATGATTTTTTCCCTTCTGTAAGAAACTGCATGTCTTGTTATGATTTAAGGTGTCTAGAAGGCAAACTACCAGGAAGAATTCACAGTTTTTTGTTATAAATAAATGAATCGCAGGTCTGCAACTTTTCCTGCCAATTTTCCATATCAGGTGATTAGGTCAGGGGTGAATGATTTCAGCTTTAGCAATCATAATCTATAGATTCTGTCATTTGGTCTTTCAATTTCGTTCAAGGATATTCTACTATTGATTATAACTCTCTATTTTCTTTGTTTCATTTGGTTGTGATACAACAAACCCTTATTGCTGTGAGTATTATATTAAGTTTCAATTTAATTAGAGAAAATGTATTGCAGTGGTTCAGAGCTACAATTCTTGCCAGCTTGTGACGTTGCACGTCAGCTTTTTCCATTTCTTGTCAGCCATTTTCAGTTGCATGTCAGCTTTTTTAAAGTTGCATGTCAGATTTTTCAATTGCATGTTCATTGTACCGGTTGCATGTCAGAAATTGTGATTGCTTTTTGCTCCTAATCCAATGCATGTGAGTATAAGGTGGTTGTTCAGTGCACTCTAAAGGTTTGAACCATACATGTACAATACAAGAAGACAATTTGGACAGCAAGTGGAAGGGACTGGAAGCATCCCAGTTGAAACAGAGGTGGGAGCAAGAAGAGCAGAAAATCCCCCTATGGATATCAACAACCAAATCAATGATATCTTGACAAGTTTTGCCCAACAACAGCAACAAATGTGTCAATAATTCTGAGAGTTGATCGTACACAATCAAGAAAATAGGAGCCTGAACATGGAAAAGAGACAAAGCAACTATCAATGTTGTGAGAACAATGGATACAAGGTCTGTTTGACCATTGTGTCCCACCTTTCTGTCTTGTTAGGTCAAAAGGGAACCAGTTCTAGAGATAAAGGAGAATGAGACACATCACATATAATATTATGATGGCTTGATATGAATTCATGCAACTTTCGGCTGATGTAAGGCAACTAATGAACTTAAATTAGTTCACAATCCAGTGTAGGGACATGGCTAGAAATTGTTTGGAAAGGCAAGACACAATGTCTAGAGGGAAAAAGTTTGGTAGAGCACTCAGCTTGTGGAATATAAGAATGCTTTAAATAAAATTTCTATACCAACCTTCACTGGAACCGAAGGAATATTGGAAGGTCACAAGTTCATATGTTAGACACATTCTTGGCACTGAAGCCCATGGAAGAGGAAAAGACAGTACAATTTGCTACCATGCGCCTAGAGGGAATAGCATATGGTTGGTGGCACTATGGACTTGTCTCCCAAGATCATGCCATGATTCATTCCTATGAACAATTTCTTAAAAGGTTGGTTACTCACTTTAGCAACAGATGCTACAGATGCAATCTCCATTCAAGGAAAGACAAGTGTCTCTGAGTGAAGGTTAAGATAAGATAGTTTGTTGTGGAGCTGTCTCAGAATTACTTAGTTAAGATCGGTTATCAAATTCTTATTTCTCAAGAGAGGGATTCCTTTGCAGTGGGAGATCTTTGTTGGCATAAAGATGGTTTGCTTGAGGCCTATGTTTTTTCATGGTTGACAATCAAGGGTAAAATTCTAATAGGGGAAAGTAGGAAAAAGTATGGATTCATTGAACCTACTATGTGTGTAATGTGTGAAGATGTGGAAGAGAATTAATCTACTTTTAGTGCAATGTAAAGTAGCAGACAAATGTTAGGATTGTATTGAAAGCAAATTAGGCTGACTCGAACCAAGAGCCTTCACAATAAAAGGCTTGTTTGAAGGATGGGCGAGGATGACTGGAAATTGATTTAGGATCAATTAAGGAGATTAGCCCAACTATTGTTGCATGGGAGATATGGAAGGAGTGAAATAGAAGGATGTTTTAGGATAAGAAAGAGTCGACTCTAAGGCTTTAGACAAAGTAGATAGGGCAATTGAGGAAGTTATGGGGGCTGTGGCCACTAAAAGGCAATTTTTGAAGTTTTCTTAAACAGAGTAGGATAGACAGATTCAAAAGATCTGGCTGGGCATTAAGATTAACACCTCAATAGGTTACACAAAAGGATAAGAATAGAGTTATTAATAAAATTGATATTGTTTGGGCAAGACCAAAAGTACGATGGGTAAAGGTAAATTTTGATGGTGCAACCAAAGGTAACCCAAACCCTTTAGGTTTAGGGGTCATTATATGAGATGAAAATGGTGACATTCTAGTTGTAGCAAGAAGGCTTTGTTCACGCACAAATTATGTTATAGAGGCAAATGTCAACTGTTTTAGGTGTCAAGGTTATGCGATCCTTAGATATTTAAAAAATTCATTTGGAAGGGGATTCACATATCATTACACAGGCTATTTGTAAGATAAATATAGATGCTTGACATCTTAAATGTTATATAGAAGAGATAAATAAGGATTTAGCTGGTTTTTAGGCTTTTAGAGTATCTCATATTAGTGGAGAGGGAAACATGGAGGCATACCAACTTTCAAAGCTTGTAGTTAGGTCAAAGGAGGTTGAAGATTTTTGTTTTGAAAAATTCATTTAAAGATTTAGTTTGAATAGGGGTGAGAGTATGTGACTGTTGGTCAAAATAAAAGACAAACATAAAACTTAAATACTTTTCATTGTCAATGTTAATGAAAGGTGGTAGTGTTGAGAAATAAAGATGGACAGAGTATTTAAGTTTGTCTGGATGATGAAATGATGTTTGCGCATGCTCAAGACCTAGTGCGGTAATTGATGATTTTGGCAAATGTGTGATAAGACATGAATGCAGTGAAGGACAATTTGGAGGAATTATTTCTAGGAAAGGCACATTTTTAATAATCAAGGCAGTATTCACGGTAGCTTTTATGGTAAGTTTCATCTCCAGAAATGATGTTGCTCGCCAAGGCATGCTAAAAGGAAGAGTGTTATAGACGAAATGAAGACCACATTTACCTTATGCACAACAAAGCAATAGAAAGAGATTTTTGGGCCTATATATCATCGATTGAAACTACTCCTTAAATGCCCATCTATGGATTTAGTAAAAGTTGTGATGGCGACTCTTGGTCTTTTTCAAGGGGAAATGCATGTGTGGAAGCTGAATGTGGATATTGTATCTTAGATATTGGCTTGGGGTTTGAAGATTGGGGAGGATGAACAAAGCATTAAACGTGTTGAAAGGAAGAGTGTTACAGAGGAAATGGAGGCCACGTGTACCTTTCACACGACGAAACAATAGAAATGGCTTTTTGGGCTTGTGGAAGATCATTGATTGAAACTACTCCTTAAATGCCCTTTTAAGGATGTAGTAAAAGTTGTGCAAGTGACACTTGGTGGGCTTTTTCAAGGGGCAATACACGGGTGGAAGCTGAATGTGGATATTGTCGCTTAGATATTGGCTTGGGGGCTAGAGATTGGGCAGGATGAACAAGGCATTAAGTGGTTGGTGATCTCTTTTTTCTATAAAAACTTTATTGTGGGTCTGGATTCTCTGTTAGAATGGGCAATATCCGAGTTATGGATTTGATTACAATGAATTCTATGGAGACGAGGAGGAAACAATTGTGATGGGGTTAGTGTTGTTTTTGCGATGGCCCTCCTGGGTTAACTAGTTGTAATTTGAACATGAATACATAGAGAAGATTAAAGTGGAGTGGGAAACACTGAAGATGGTGATTGAAGCTTACCAGGAAGTTGGTGGAAGGCAAGGGCTAAGGGTTCCAATCCGTTTCTCAAGACATCAACGTTCTTTCCAGTTAATGAGGATCAGGGTTCACAGTGCAAGGTGACTTTTGAAGGTAAAATGGAGGTGTGTAATTTTTGAGTGATGTTAGTAATGCTTTTTTGAATCTTTTTGAACATGATGAAAGTTTCTACAATTTTTGGCCTGGAAGAATTATGGAAGTTGAGAAGTTTATGTGCAAAGAGGTAGAATGAAGCAGATAACAAAACCATAATGACGGGTTACAAATGGAGTCATTCTATGCATAAAGTTGGAAGAATTTAATAGCGAAGATATGAAGCTGATTGCAGTAGATTGAATGGGTCATGTTTTGAAATGTAACTGATGTGATGCTAATATGCTTGAACAACGAGGAAGGTTGAATCAAGGTTAGATATTTTGGCGAATGAGTTATCTGTTGTAATTAGACTATTCTGGATTTAGGAAAAGTCATTTGATGTAGGAAGATGTCTAGCTAAAGTAGTGTTATATACAAGGACTTTATGTGATATAAATTTGGAAGGCTTTTATTATTAATAAAATTAAACACTATTATTGATCAATTTTTTTTTTTAATTAATACTATAAAATATTAAATTTTCTATTGAAATTTACATCACATAATATAATCGTAGATATCCACATTGAATCTGAACATCTTCCTGCCCTTACAACCTATCCTAAATACAAAAAGAGCATGACTACTATAGAGAAAAATATCTAGACCTATCAGCTAACCTCTATCTGGCCTTATCTAACCTTTCAGGCATTTGACAACATAACAATTACATCATAACATGTAACAACCATTTTGCTCCATTCACCATCATGTTTGCAAATAAAAATCCTTCCCACCATTGACACAGAGTAGCTCCATTTGTAGCCTGTCACCATTTGCTTTATTGCCTACTCTTTTTTTTAGATTTTAACACAAAAATTTCCCCAACTTCCCATATTTCGTTCAACCCAACTCCCAAAAAATCCATCAATTTCAAAAACTTCAAAAAATCCTTGCTACTATCTCCCAAAACTTACACCCCAACCATCTTACCTTTAGAAATCATCTTGCCCTTCAAACCTTGCATCTTATTACCTGGAAAGACCGTCAATGTATCAGAAAGTGGATTGGAACCCTTGACCCTTGTCTTCTACTAGCTTCATGGTAAGCTTCTATCGCCTTCTTTAATCTTCCCCACTCTTTAATCTTTTCTATGTACTCATGCTCGAATTGCAATTGGTTGACCCGGACTAGCCATCTCAATCACAACACAAAACCCATAATAGCCACCTCTTCCTCATCATCATAACATTCATTGTAATCAAAACAATAACCATGATATTCCCATTCTAAGAAAGAATCTAGACCCGCTGTCAAATCCATATAAATAAAGTGTTCATAACCCACCTAATCCTCTGCTCTTCCTTGCCAATTTCTAGCTCCGAGCCAAGATTTGTGTTGCAATATCTATATTTAATTTCCATCTATGTATTGCCCCTTGAAAAAGCCCACCAAGAGTCGCCTGCACATCTCGAATCACCTCCTTGGACGAGCATTTTAGGTGTTGTTTTAGTTTATGATCCTCGGGACTGAAAAGCCCTTTTTGTTGTTTTGTTGTGTTGAAGGTGAATGTGGCCTCCATTCTCTTTGCAATGCCTCCCTTTCTGTACATCTCAGCAAGCAATGACACTTTCTAGAAATGAACTTAACTTGTAAGCTTCCATGAACACTACCTTGAGCTTTTGAATTTACCCTTTTATTGGAAATAATTTCTCTAGATTGTCGATCGCCTCTTTCATGTCTTTTCACACATTTGCTAGCATCATTAAATGCCATGTTGGGTCTCAAGGGTTTAAAACATCATTTTATTGTCCTGGCAAAAATTAATAACCCTGTCCTCATTTTTTATTAAATGCCTCCACCTTTCACTAACTAGTAATGAAGGAAAGATGCTTTTTATAATCCCTCCAACGGTCACAAACTCCCTCCACCATTTAAATAAAACTTAAATGAATTTTCAAATTCAAATTTCTCCAACCTTAGCCTGACTGCAAGTTTTGATAGCTGGTCCACCTCCGAGTCTCCCTCTCTACAAATATGCGAGACTTTCAAAGCCTCAAAACCAACTAACACCTTATTTATTTCTTCTATACAACATTTCTAATGTCATGCATTTATATTCATGTTGGTAATAACATGTGTAATGATAAGTGAGTCCTCTTCCCAATGGTTTTTTTTAATATCAAAAGAACGTGCTACTTAACACCCAAAATTGTTGCTCTTGCCTTTACAAGTTTGTTTGTTCCTGAATGAAGCTTTTGTGTTGCCAAGGCTAGAACACCAAATTTTTCATCTCTCAATGACCCTGTACTTGAAGGGCCTGTTTCCCTTGTGCAAGTCCTTCAAAATTCACCTTTACCCAGTTTACTTACTGTCTAGCCCAGGTATTATCTATTTTACTTATAACTCTTTTATTAACCCGCAGTGCCTTGTGGAGGAATTGAATTTGATTCCCAATGAAATCTTCTAAATATGTCTTTCTTTCTCCGTGTACAGAGACTTCAGGGATTGCTCTTTAGTGGCAACAATCCCCATAACTTCCTTAATCGCACTCTCAATTCTGCCTAACAACCTTTGAGTTGATTCTTTCTTATCTTGGAATATCCTCCAGTTTCTCTCTTTTCAAATCTCCCATGCTACTATAGTCGGGCTTATCTCTCTAATTGACCCAAAGTCGATTCCCATTCATCCTCGATTACTGTGAAGGCTCTTGGTCCAAACCATCCTAGCTTTCCCTAAATATGATCCCAACATTCCCTTGCTACTTTGCATTGTAGTAAAAGGTGATCTACATTCTCTTCCCCAATTTCACACATGACACACCTTTGGGTCCTATCAATCGATAGTTCTTCCTTCTTTCCCTGTGAGAATTCTACCCTTAATTGCTAGAAATGAAAAACTTTATAGAAGTCTGAGTTTAAATAAACCATCTCTATGCTAGCATAGATCCCCTACTTCAAACAAATCCCCATCTTCAGAAGTAAGAATTTGATAACTAATCTTAATTGTTTAGTTACCTGAAACAACACCACACCAAACTATCTTATCCTCCCCCTCACCCAAAGACACCTGCCTATCCTTGAGCAGAAATTGCATCTTTATCTTTTGTTACTCAGTTAAATGAGTGGAATCTAAGTCTTTTCATACCCATTCAACACCCCATAAATTCCATTTTAGAGTAACATAATCTTGAACTCTGTCTCCCCATAAATTACATAGATGTTCTTTGATGCCTCTGGTTTCCTTTAAGTCAAGTATTTGTTGGCCAAACCATGAATCTTCCCATAACTTTTCTGTTCTCCCATTCTCTAATTTCCAAGTAATGTGATCGGTTATAATTGGTCTACATTTTACAATGAAATTCCATATTGCCAAGCCTTTAAGATGGTTATTGACTGTTAAGATTCTCTGGTCCACATTTGATTCTGACCCCCATTTGGCTAGGATGCATAAACATATTCCACATTAACTTAGCACCCAAAGCAATATTCATCAAATGCCATTCTCTTAGGTCAGCCCCCCCCCTATATTTTTCCCTTGCAAATCTTTTCCCATGTCAGCAAGGGGATCCTTTCACCTTCATTGGCCTCATTCCAAAAACTTTCCCATTTTCTGTTTAATTACATTAATAACCTTCTTAAGTATTTCGAAGCACATCATCGAAAAAGTAGGGCTTACTGAGATGACAGTCTTTAACATAATAATCCTACCTGCTGAAGTTAGCCACTTTCATTTCCACCCCTCTAGAAGCTATCTACCAAATCCTTCCACAACTTTGCCTTGTTTCTTCTTTGGAATAGGGAGAATCCCAAATATATGCTTGGTATTCCAAAATTTTACAAATTCTAATATGTTTTTGTCTAGGTATTGAAGAAGAAAATATCAGATTTCTTTCTTTTAATAAATCGCCCTGATACTGGACCATAAAGCTCAAGGGTGTCCTTCATTGCATGGGCCGCCCACTTAGTTGCTTCTCCTGCCAAGAATGTGTCATCTACAAACTGAAGGTTGGTTAGAGGATCCACCCCTTCTACTATTTTCACACCTTTTTATACCCCTTGTTACTTTCGTGTAGATACAATTCTTCCCAAGACCTCAACCATAATCATAAACAAGAGGGCGGATAAAGGATAACCTTGTCAAATCCCTTTCTTTGTTTCGAAGAAGTCTTGTGGACTCCCATTAATCAAAATTGAGAATCTAGGAGTTTTAATGCAACTCTTAACCCAACTGACCCAATCATAGGAAAACCCCTATCCACCTACAATCTAATATTGTGAACTGCTTTATGAGCAATTATAACACCTTCATAAATAGATCTGCTTGGGGAGTAACCACTTGGTTCATAGGATATTACCCCAGCTAACATCTTCTTCAACCTAATTAGCGATGACTTTAGAAATGATCTTATAGACTATGTTGCAAAGGGATAAGGTCGGAAGTCCTCAAAGGTATTTATAACATTCCTCTTTGGGATCAACGCAAAGAAAATCTTGTTGAAGTCCCTAAAAAGAAAACCTCCTTTCCTTTGATTCTTCTACAAGATCCAGAAGGTTAGATTTAAACACTTCCCAGAGGTGCTGGGAAAATAGAGAAGGAAAATCATTTGGGTCTGGGGCTTTGTCACTTCCTAACCTATACAAAGCCAACTTCACTTTCTCTAGGGAGACCTCTTTCATAAGCATTTGATTTTGGGCTTAAGAAACACAATTAGGAATGATATCTAGAATTTCATGCCATTTGCTAGACTCTCCCTCATTCCTCTCCTTATAGCTTGAGAAGGATCTTATTGCCTCCCTATTGATTTTATTTTCCTTCTCTAGAGCTAGTCCATTCTTATCTATAATGGATAAAATTTTATTTCTAGCCCACCTAATTTTTACAGAATTTTGGAAAAAGTTGGTGCTTCTATATTCATCGTTTAACCACAACTCCCATTTTGCCTCCAATATATTTCTTCCCTAGCTAGAACTTCCTTAGTCCTTGTTCAATTTTTGTTCTAAGTCTTGTTTTAATTCAAAGCTCATTTCTCCCGTACATTTTCTATATGTGTATGTGATAAGTTTAACTCCCCTTCCAATCTAATATTTTCCACAATTATATTCTTAAAATGAACCCTATTCCATTCCTTATGCTTTTCTTTAAGAAATTGCAATTTTTAAAAAAAATGAAATCTTTATTACTTGCTATCATTGGGGTAGTTTACCACTGATCTCTAATTAGATCTTCAAAAGCCTTCCACCCTTAGCTACATTGCCTTAAACTCAAAGGGACTCCTCTTCTGGGCTTCATCCTCCTGATTGAATAATGATCTGAATCCATTATAGTTAAAATCTATGCCTTATAGGTCCAACCACTAGTTGCCCAATCCCTAACTATCAATAATCTATCCAATTTCTTTGCTATATTTACAAATCTTGGTCTTCTATTTGTCTATGTGAACTCACCTTTCTTGTATGGTAGCTCAATCAAACCATTATCTGAGACAAAATTATTAAAATCCATGCTACTCCATTTCATCTATCCCACACCTCGTTTATCCGAAGGATTAATAAGGGCATTCAAGTCTGTCACCAAGATAAAAGGCTCCTCTAGATTCCTCTCCAAGATCTCAGTTAATTCATTCCGCAAGACTTGTTTAAGGGCTCAAGTGTTAGGACCATAAACATTTATAACTGAAAATCTAAAATGTAACTTTTTTGATTCCAATCTCAGTCATTGTCAAATTCTCACCTCTCTAAGCGCTTCAATGTGCAGTAGTACACCACAATCCACCTAACTCACCAGAGGCCCTTGTAGAGCCCACCAACCTGCAATTCCACCAACTAAACCTCCTTTCAAAGGATTCAAAATGCTCCTTAGTCTTTGTTTCTTGTAACAACACCACATCATGCCTTGTTTGATCAAGACATCTTTTGATTAAACGAATGTTGTTAGTAGCATTGTAACCCCTAACATTCTAGGAAAAGAGCCTCGTTGCTCTCATAGCCTTTTCTCGATCTCAAAAGTTTGGTTTGGTTTGCAACATTTCCAACCATTTCAAATTTCATTTTTGTTGTTTATGGATCCCTTCTTTTATGCTTTCCCACTTTTGTTTTAGAGATAGAGGAAGGTGTTTGTTTTATGGATCTTAATTCTTCAATCCCTGGAGTTTTAAAGATGACCATCTCATCTCCCTCTTGCGAGCCATAGTCAATGTCTGAATCAACACTATTTCCTGCACTATCTTTGATTCCTTCATGAGAGGTCACCAAGTTTCGCATAAGGGATATCATAATGTCCTTAGAGATTTGTTCCACTATCTTTCTTGCTAATCACAACTCACTATGATTTTGTTTTGCTAATTTCTCCATAGAAAAACACAACTCCTACTTTGGTCTAGGAAAACTATCTTCTGTTGGCTCCTTATCTTGTTGCTTTTCCTCACCAATGCCCTTTGATAAAGTGTCTAGGATAGCCATATTCCTCCAATCCGCATGAGAAACTTGCTCTCTATGGATCAGAGTGTTCAAAATAATTTTCTACTGGGGCTCTTCACAACTGCTACTCACTTTTTCATATAGCACCTTCTCTATCATATCCTTAATCAAATCCATCTCGGCCTCCATCATTCCGCCATCTACCTCCTGATACTGAGAGAAAGGGGTTTCCTTGACCATTTGCACTGAGCTAACCATTCGCAAACCTACATCTACCCCTGCTATCCCTAGAGAAAAGGTTTGATCAGTAGCCTCCAAATGAGTCCTTTCCCTTCCATCATCATCCTTTCCCTTCCAATGAGTATGCCTCAACATATGGTCCTCCCATTCAATCTAATTCCTTCTTGATTGACCTTCTCTCTCATCCAAAATCCTTATTATTTCGTCATTGAGTCTACATAATTCTGACCCCTTCCCTTTATTCTGTAAAACCTTATCCTTGCCTTCAATCTCACCCTAATCTCCATTCTCTACAATGAGAGGCTGCCTCCACTCCCCTTTTCTCTAACCTAATATGAAAAAGCTAGGAGGCACATCACATAGCTGTCTTGACACAAGAATCTGAGGGAAAATCGAGAGGTGTTTTGAATCCATAACCTCTTTATATCTGATAAATGTTCCTATCGAGTCCCCTATCATTTTAATCATCTCCTCTGCCCAATATTTTTGTGGAAGATTATACAAGTGAAACTTGATAGGGATACTCTTCACCCATTCCTTCTCGGGGTTAAAGCTTGGAGACCATTCTTGGATGTAAAGGCCCTTCCCATCAATCAGATATGGCCCATTTTCCATAATCCAATCCCTATCCTCCTTTGAAGTGCAAGTGATCAAAAGAAATTTGTTGGCCAAGGTCCTTAAAGAAACCACACATCCTCAGTTCTTCTCACACCATTCCTTTACTCTGACCAAAGAGGACCACAGGCCTAACCATTTCATAACTAAAGGCCTTTTCCCTAGAAGCTTTATTGATTCCAACCATTGTTTATTGTTAATCCTAATCCTAAGAAGATCCTTAGCATGAGTGATATTTTTGCTTACCTCTATCCTCTCTAGTTCTCTTGTCTTCTTTTAAATCAGTCGCCAAAACTTTCGAGTGATTTGTTGAAACTTGAAATTAACCATCTTTCGTAGGATGCGCTTTGGGAACATTGTCTTGTTCCTTGCCTTTCTAGACTTTTAGGTAAGGGTTCCGCTGATGAAAAGCACTATCCTTCCTCCACCCTTTATTTGTCCCAAATCTAACTTGGCCTTGTCAATTGAATGACCATCTACTTTGTGTGCGATTTCTATAGTTCCAACCTCAATGTTTTTGAAAATCACCTCTTCTCACCTGTTGTAGTCCTTCCAACTGCTCCATTTTCTATAATTAAAAAATTCTATGGTAATTCTTATGTAAATACAACTACTTTTGCAATTATATATTACATTTATTTAGGATCAAGCAATAGTGAGAGGTTGCAGTGGGGGGGGGGGAGGTTAAATCAGTGTTGCAACACTTTTAATTAAATTAAACTTGTTACCACAAAGCCATATAACAAATCAAATGATAAAGCGTACACAACAAGAGAATTCATACCACCATGATTTGATTCGAGGAAACTTTGGCCGAGGGGAAACTCCAGTAGGAATTACCACAAGATAATGTAATAATCTAAAAATGTCCCCGTTAGGAGACTTGACCCTGTTAGGAGTTGATACATTGGATTTAGTACATTAGTCCATGTTTGGAGACTAGATCGTGTTATGGGTCTGCAACCCTGTTAAGAGTTGAAAGAACAAAAAGGAAGCTCACTAGTAGAGGATGAAGGTTATAGCCATCTTTAAGGATTCATTGTCCAATACAATAAAGTATTACATCAAAAGCTTGAACTATACATAGCATCTTAGTGCTTGATTAGTTCCAATGAAGTTCAAGTCTGGTTTGTTTTGACATTCAACATCAAGGCTCACACATCACAAGTACATGACTTAATTGTCACATATTCTCGCATAACAAAATACTTTCCTTTATACCACTTAGATTCTTTATTCCAGTCAGCTTAGACAAAGCTTTACAAAATGTGTCCATATACAAACCAAAATATAAAATTAGACCATGCCATCCAAGAGTTGTGTTCTTGGAAGTCGTCCCAACAATGCTAATTGACAATTCAATTTACTAAGCCAAATAATCCAATCAGCAAAAATGGTCCTGTAATGTTGACTTCTTGGACCCGTGCCATTTCACACTACTATATCTAATACCACATCACATACTAATGCTTGCAATTATAGTTTAGATCAAATACATTCCTCATACCACATTCTTGAAGTTATAGACTCATTTGATAAATTCTCTCGTTTTGCCGACCAAAACTATTCAACTGTGCTCTATATGCCTATCCTAGACTTAGGCATTTTTAGCATTCTTGACATACAAACACTTATCACTGACATTAGTGTTGGTTAACAATTTGTCCCTCTTTCTAACTTGGGTTTACCTTGACTCTAGATGCCTAGAAAGTGAGAAAACAAAGGATGTCACCAAGAAATGGGTTAGTGTATGTGTTATATCATTGCCCTCTGAATTATAAGTTACAACTCCCTTATATGCAAGATATGCAATGAATAATGTCTTTAATAGATTATTGGGATGGGGGTATGCACTTAACTTGAGAGCAAAAGAGGATAAACTAGGATGTTCATAACTACAAACACCCTAGACAGAAATAGATTTGGGCAACCTATAACACCCAGTGAGATGGATATCGCAAGTTATCTTAAAGCCCTTCTAATACTATACTCTAATCTAAATGTAGATTAGTCCTACTGAAATGTAATCTAGGGAGAGAGCAGAGATGCACATGAAAGATGAAATGGAATCCACCTTGGCTAATAACCCTCCACTAAAATGGAATCTAGTAAGATATCACCAGCTTCAAATACATTTGTCCTACAATCCCATAGAGACTACTTTATTATGCATGGTTAGCTCAGCTGGAAGAGACAATAAACAAAACATTAGAAATGCTGATCACAAATGGAATTAAGATCACACAAGACCTAGTTGTAGATATCAATCAAATCCTCCATTTCATACAACCTCTTGATTCTCACTTTGTATATGGAAATACAGGGGGAAAAGTTGCATAAAATTGCCGATCCTTTCATTATCATCAGAAATTACATTTATAGTCTCCTGTCACTCCTTAGTTTTGGCAGTGCAACAGTCACACAATAGAAAGAAAATATGAATAAAACATGAAAATATGTATTCTGCAACATGGTAGGAACATGTGGCATCTTT
Organism: Cupressus sempervirens; assembly: GCA_028749045.1. NCBI lineage: Eukaryota > Viridiplantae > Streptophyta > Pinopsida > Cupressales > Cupressaceae > Cupressus > Cupressus sempervirens. Next base: position 48,827,946 of record CM053787.1, read on the forward strand.
CCCAGCGAAGATTCTAATCCCATGGCACCTCTGAGAACACCTGGCAAACGTTTATCTTCATGCGGCTTCAAAAACCCTGCGAAAATCTTCATTCCCTTCGTATTCTGTTATTAGTGCCAAATCCATGTAATTCGTATTTCAACCTTCACATCAAGTTTGAATTTTGGCCATCGATCTTGAATCAACGATCGCGATTTAAACCTAGCAATCCTCCTTACTTTTCCCTTGTTGCTTCAATCTCTAACACTTGACCGTACCTATTATCTCCCTTTGTTGTAACTTTAGAAACCCTCGCTGTTTGTTCCTGCGATCTCATGATACACTGCTCTTTGTATCTTCGTAAGTCTCCTTATTAGCCTTTACGATCTTCCGCACCTTAGTTTATTGTAACATCGTATCATTTTACAACCTTAGCACTCATTGTTCTTACGACCATACACTGACATTGCTTTGTAACTCTAGAAGTCTCTTTAAGAACATTTACGCTTACACGATCTTCCATTTATCGTAAGATTGGAACCTTTAAAAACCTCAACATCTTATGTCTTTACGATGTTACAATCCCTCTATTTTCGTATGGTCACGAGTTCCTTTTTTAACTTTTACACTCATACGCTCCTCAGCCTATTGTAACATCGTATCATTTAACATTTACCATGGGACACGACGAAATGACAATGCGACAATCTTGAGATCGAAAACTTGAAATACACACCCGTGATGCTATGACAATATGGTATATCGTAAGACTGGGATACTCAGCACTCGCCTTTACAATCCTCCATCAGTCTTTATCGTAACATCGGAAGAGAGAAAACCACTTAAAATACTTAAGGACACGACTTTTCAACTGGTTACGTGGAGATCCCGATGCATTTTGCACCGTTAATTTGATTTCCATTTGACGGTTGTGACTTTCCAAGGTGACTTCACTATTCAACTCAATGATGTGGACGTTTAGATGTGTTTTGGACCATTGATTTGATTTCAACTTTGGTCTTTGCCACCTTTGACCGTGTTCTTAACCATTTCTGCATCTTTCAGTGCTCACTCTGCATCGAATTTAATTCATCTTGTTTCTAGCTTGTTCTCATGATCTGCATATCATATTTTAACCTTGGATCTCATATTCTTTGCTGCCATTTGCTCTGAGTATGCCCAAGATCTCTCCATTCTACCTATATCATGCCTTCAATGAAACACTTGATCAAAGCATTAGGGTTTCAGAACTTCCCTCTTATCTAGGAAATGCATATACTTACCCTCCCTTTCCTAATCACCTAATATGAACGAATGCATTAGATTGCTTTTGAGTGCCCACCTAGGTGTACACAAAGGAATAAATGAGAGGACAAGCTCCTTGAGGGTAATCTAGACATAGACATGACATCACATTCACTTAATCCTAATCCTAGAAGTTCAAGAATGGAGGACTGAAAATGTGGCAACAATTAGTGACTAAACCAATCATGTATGTTGCCATGAATGACGACATCTGTATGGTCACCTGACATTCACTTGCAAACACATTCTTAGACTTATTAGTATCTGCAGGTGGGATGCCTCCACTTGTGCAACAACTTGAAATAGGTTCAGTGAAAGCAAAAGAAGATGCTGCTTTTGTGTTACAATTTGTCGTAGTAGAGATATCTGTGTTTGTATCTTAAGTGCAAGAGCTGTTCCTGCCTTCTTTTGTCTTTGTATCTCAAGATGTTTGTACGATCTTTGGATGCTAGACCCGTTAATCTTCCTCCCCTTGGCAAAAGGACTCTTCCTGACAACAAACCACTATATAGTGGATTTGGGATGTTTATACAGGTAAAAAGTGGTCGTATGGTCACTCTCTTGCCTTGCATACAAACCTAATGGTCACCCCCCATAGGGAAATTTTCAGATTAAAACCCAAATACACTTGTTTATTATCAGCTTACCTTATGAATTTCTTCCTTGGTAGCTAGGAAAAATTTCTGATTTTACATGAGCAATCAGATCTACCAAGCTCTTGTTAATAGTTGATGCCTCTATCCTCCCTCCTTTGATCAATTCTCAGCCCTCCTATGGTTGGGCAATTTCTTTTCCATCCTTCAAGCTTTTATTTTCACCACCTTTAACCAAAGTAACAAGAATTGAAATCGGATCGGAATCGGCAAAGGCCAAATCGAATCGTGAATTGGCCATGAATCACCCATGAATCGACTATGAATTGGCAAATTAAAAAAAACACTTTAAATTTAGAGATTTTAACAATTTAAAACTTATTTCATGAACCATTTATTGAATATAACTTAAACACACTATACCATCATCAAATAGAAGTTAAAATACATAAACACGGAACATAAATGATAAATCCATCACATACGTAACGCATCCATCACATAGTAAGTTATGAGAAGTCATATGATCATAATGATTCAAATCATAGAATGTATGTAAGATGAAGATCCATAGGACATCAAATCATAAATATATGTAAGAATTTAAGATGAAGATCCGTGAAACACATGTCTATCAATATTTGTAAACAAAATGAAAAAAACAAGGTTCTAGCTCAAGCCTCATCATCATCCTCAAGCTCGGTCGCAGCCTTAGCCTTAGCCTTTGAGTATCCCCAGTCTGCCTACTAGAACGACATCTAAGGTAGGTCCTAGAGGATTGCTGAGCCATATCCCTTGCATGTAAGATGGGCTCACGAACATCACTACGGCCTGTGTCTATGCCTGTGCGTGTGCATCTACCAGTGCTTGAACATGCTCTAGCTACCTCCTCTGCCATAGCCACAGCTTCAGCCTCTCTATCCACCTAGTCAACCCACTCATGGTCTTCCTCAGTGAAGACTGGATCCACAGCTTTAGTGAGCCACTCTAATTCTGGATCAATCTCCTCCAGAATGATCGAAGGGGAGTGTGCGCCCAAAATCTGTCTAGTCCTAAGATCAAGGTTGTAATGCACAAAGACAAGATCATTCAACCTCTGTACAGTCAACCTATTTCTCCTGTTCGAGTGGATGTGCTCAAACATGTACCAACTTGCTCACATCCAGAAGCGTTGTTTGGCTGACTTAGAATATAAATGACAATTTTTTGAAGTTTTGGGGTTGTGGGCCCAAACATTTGCCACCATCTATCTGAAATAAGGGAAAACAAAAACAATTAGTCTCATTTACAACTTTAAAATTACATAATCAATAATTAAAATGCACAACTTATAAGTCAAACTCTAGATTCATGAATATATTATATATCTTTTACATGGCTGTATTGTTGTCCGAGCATCTATGGCCATCCTGCTAGAGAAAAGTATCCCTTTATTTTTGAACTTGTCGCTCAAAATGGTTGCAACTGCGCTATCGTCGTCACTACTAAACCTCTAGATCATTGTATATAAGCTGGTGATAACCTCCTCATCTGCCTTGAAGTTAGGACAAAAACAAAATGTCGATTCAAAAAGTAAGCTACTGCATGGATGGGTTGGTGGAGCTGATTCTGTCATCTCCTATCAATGATATCCCAAATAGGGGCATACTTCTCTTGCACTCCTGCATACTGGGCTCTAATGGTCTCCTTGGCCCTATCCATGCCCTCATATATGTAGCCCATAGAGGGCTTCTCCCCATCAACAGTTTGTAGGAGAGATACAAGGGGCTCATTGACTTGCATATAATGTAAACAAAAAATTTGAGTCAAAATTTAAATATAAAATTAATATAACTTAAAGTAAAACTAAATGATTAAACAATTAAATATTAAATATTAAATATTAAATACTAAATAGTAAAATAGTAAATGTTAAATTGCAATAAATTTACCTTAAGGATTTCTTTAGCAGGTTTCAAAAAACCACCATCATCAAAGATGCAATTCACCACATCTACCCGTGTAGTGGTTGTAGCATAGGAAGATGAAATCCACTCTCGCCCAACAAACATGCTCCTCAAATTGTTCCTTGATGTCAACAAGGACTGCAGTGTGATGAAATTCGAGGCAAACCTCGTGATGGCTAGACGAGCAAACTCCTTGCCTCTTGTGTACTTCCTCATTGTGCTAAGGACGAATAAATGATTATAAATAAACTTGCATATATTTTTTGCCCTTTCGATACATGATTTGACCGACTCAAGCTTGCCAATTTCCTCCAACATGAGGTCAATGTAGTGTGTTGCACAAGGAGACCAAAATATGGTGGGTTGCCTCTCCATCAAAAGTTTATCTACAACAATTTTAAGTTAATTAGAAATTCAAACATGTTAGAACTTAAGAAACATAGAATTAAAAAAAGTTCAAAATTCAAATAAGTGAATTTTCAAAACTTGACAAGTTAAAAGTTTACCTGCAACAACATAACTTGTTGCATTATCCGTCACCACCTGCACCACATGTTGTTCCCCCACCTTTGCTATGACTTCCTCAATAACCTCACATAAGTATGCGGCATTTTTATATGAGCAGAAGCATCAATGGATTTGAGGAACATGGTATATCCTACAAAACAATAAATCGTAATGGATCATCAACAAATTAGTAATCAATAAATCAAAATTGAAATATTCAATCATGATTCACAATTATGTATGTAGGAGAGTAGAATGATCAATCACTTTCACAGGAAAAAAGAAAATTGAGGAGTGTTCTATTCCTCCTATCTGTTCAACCATCAGTCATTATGCTGTAACCCTTTTTGATCCACTGCTTTCGGTGCTCCTCAAGCTCAACCTTCATATCCTCTACCATTTTATCCAAGAGGTATCCACCCAACTCAGCCTCAGTTGGGGCTGTAAACCCTGTACCACAAATGACAATTGCATCTATCATGTTTTGCCAATAAGCCGCCCTATCGCAAATAGATTATGATTAGAAATTTAGATGTCAAATCATTATGTAAGCTTGTAAAGTGAATCTATGATTAATCAATGAATCATAAAACAAGTAGATATAATTAAAGTTTTACTTTAAGTTTAACCTTAAAGAAAACAAAGAAAAATGAATCAATTACTTGGCTGCAACAAATGGAATGTTGCAAAAGTATCAGAATTTGCAAATCTCTTTTTTGGCAACATCATGAATCTCCTTGTTCAAACCCATACCCTCAAGCATGGGTTGTGAGCCAAGAGTAGTGCATGGCACAAAGTAACAATCCATTCTATTTTTCCGCACTCTAGGCCGCAATACGTTGGAGTTGGACTGAATTTTAGTATAAGATTGACTAGCACTAGCACTCACATGAGCACTAGAACTAGGACAAAAAGGAGGCCTGAAAGAACCCTCTCCAACACAGCCTACAGATGCGGAAGTTGATGCAGATGCAGATGCGGCTATGGGAGCATGGGAGCCAATAGCCCTTAACTCTTCAAATTGCATTTTCTTATTCAATTTCTCTTATTCATATTTTTCTAATGCCACTAGAAAAGTGCATTTTATCTTAGCAGTTTGTATGCAGATGTAGATGCGGCTATGGGAGCATGGGAGCCAATAGCCCTTAACTCTTCAAGTTGCATTTTCTTATTCAATTTCTCTTATTCATATTTTTCTAATGCCACTAGAAAAGTGCATTTTACCTTAGCAGTGTGTTGAGTGGAAATTGTAATATCATGTCCAAGTATAGCAGCAATGTGGTATTTGAATCTATAAATACCACCAAAATTTATTTCTTTACAAAACATATTTTTCGTTTGAAATTTGTTTTTTCTAGGAAACTCTTTGGTATACTTCCAACATTCATTTTTTTAACCCATTACAGACAATGTAAGCAAAGGGCTGCTGCATTAACAAAATTCAAGGAAAACATTAAAGTTTGAAACTAATAAACAAAAGCTACAAAACAAAAAACCCTAGTTTGCAATTTAGTAAAACTAAAAAACATTCAAGATTTGTAAATGAAAACTAAAAAAATTTAACAAAAAATGCATAATACACTAACATGCAAAAAAAGGTTCAACATTTACCTCTTGCAAATGAGTTGAGGAGTGTTGCTATTGACTCCTCAATGCTGCCAATGCAATTTATGGCCGCCTCAAATAGATTTCTGATGTCTTTGGTGCTCTTCCTTTGTGCTGGTTGGAAACCTGTGGTTTTTCTTTTCTCTTCTTTCTCACTTTTCCTCTCTTCTACTCATGCTTAACAATTAGAAGGCCCTTTAGGGTTAAAACAAAGAGGAAAGATCAAAAATAAATTAAAAAAACATATGTTTTATTAAAAAACTAATTCCACTTTATGCCTTGCCATGTGGCCGATTCATGTGATTTTTTCTATGAATCTCATGAATCCGCTGATCTGATTCACAACTCATGAAAAATCGTCCAGGTTGAATCGAATCGCCGAACCAGCGAATTAGGTGATTTAATGGCAATTCTCAGAATTTTGGAAACAATGAATCTATAACCACTTGGTCAATCCTTTGTATTCTTATGTTACTGTAGCATGCTTTTTTAAAGTAGATTTTGGTTGGAGTTTTACCCACACAAGCTATGTGGGATTAAATAAAAACATCACCTTAAGTTTGTGTAAGATGTATTTTAATTAATTTCTCTTGATATATATATAAAATTCACCAAAGGAAAATTAACCAGCTTAGGGATAGCTATTATTTCATTAAGTCCACCCTTTAACCTCCCCAAAGGGGAAATTTGAACTCTAAGGAATATCCATTGGTATTTCTAGTCATCCAAGTGGGGAAATCTGACCCATGTACGGATAAATTCCCACATTTACACTTGGAAAATTTCATCTTCACTTGCCCATGAGTTGGGAAATTCACCCATGTAGGGATAAATCAATCCTATAAAAATATTTATTGCTCATCCTCAAGTGTATCCTAGGGAGCATTGACCATGTCTGAAAAAATTCATGCTCTTGTTGTGATATTCCTTACTTTACGACCCCAAAATTGCTCTTAGCCCAAGGGGAAAATCACTTTGGATTTGGAGTCTTCACCATATTCCCTATCCTTAGTATCTAGATGGGGAAAATCAACTCATGCTTGGATAAGTGGGCCAACACTTAGAATTGTTTATTGAAAATATTTGCTGAATTGGAGAAATTCATGTCATGTTTGGATTTTCATCATTTAAGTGGGGAAATTCATACCATGTTTGAATTTTCACCATTTTAAGTGGGGAAGTTCATGCCATATACGATTTCATCATTCTAAGTGGGGAAATTCATGCCATGTCTGGATTTTGATCATTTTAAGTGGGGAAATTCCTAAATGTCCCAATTTTATGTATTTTTATAAAAGAAAAAATGATCTTCGTTATGACTTTTCACATTTGAAGTATGGAAAATTAATTTTTATAAGGTTTTTCAGGCCCTTATGCATAAAATATGCCTTTATAATGTATTTGACTAGCCAAAATGTTAGCACTTAGGATTTTTCGCTCAACCCACTACAATTCGCTCAACCCACTACAACTCAACCCTTTAAGGGCTTCAATTTTAAAACTCCCACTTTAAATTGCAACTTGGCAACTTGATTGCTTAATCACTACTCAACCCTTTTAAATTCTGAACTGCCAACTAAATTGCCAAAACCTAGCAACTATGAGTGATAAGAGGGCGTCATCATTTACAATGGGGCGATGGTGTGAAAACCTCACGACAATCCAAATTTCTTTGCTCCGTGCCCTCTTCAAATGTGTCAATTACGAGGTTCCACTTGGAGGGTGCTCTCTCCACTTTTGGCAATGATCCTCAGCCATTGATCACTTGGACCAATCTCAACCATTGATCAATCATCTATCTAATCCATAAATGAAAATGTCTCCAAGCCATTTTCACATAAGAACTTGAAATGCAAAGTCATGGTACTTTTTAAAAAAGCAACTGCATACCATCTTTAAATCACAAATACATTGGAGCACAAGTACACACATTTTGTGCGTGCAACAAGGAGTTATGGGTGAGAGACTAGTCTTCTTTCACCTTTTTGTGCAATTCCTTTTCTTACTCAAATGTGCAATTAGATGTAATAAAGGATTTGAATACATGTTTTATCTTCCGCATCTTTATCGTTTCCATAATGGATATATTTTCACACTATTTTTGAACTCTTTTAAAGTTTCACCTTGCAGATTGACAGCAGTGCAGGACATCATTATCGCACTTTTGCAGAAGTTTTCTTGCAAACTGCGATAATGGAAATACTTTGCAAGTTTGTGTCAATCTGTAACCCACTAGAAGTATCTTGATATGGCACCAAGTTTGATGATAAAAATGGCACGACTTCTCATGGAACCAATTCATCGCAGCAGCTTAGGGCCACCTATCAAATGCCTGTTGACAACAACAAAAATGCAGAGAAGCTAACTTGCTTTACCTTCCTAATTTCCAGCACTATATATTATATAGGCAAATGTGAAATTTCAGCTCCTATTTTAGTTTAGCTTTGAATTTTCTAAGTGGCCAGGTTTAATGTGGTATTCTAGCTTTGTACATAGGTCACATTTAGTAGAATGCAATTATTTATTTACACTATTATTTGCAGTTGGTCTCTTTGTTTCTCTTCGCATACTTTTTCCCATACCAAGTTTCCTGATTAAATTTGTTTTTATAAGATATTGACAGCTGTATTCTTTGTATCAATGTTTTTACACATGAATCCTCAAATACGTAGAGAAATGTCAATGAATTGTCTTTATGCGTGATTTTTACTTGTGTTCTATGTTGGCATACTTTATTGACATATTCTAAGTTGTTTTGTGATATTATATGTGTGGGATACTGAGTTAATTGTCTGTATACATGTTATTTACTTGTTTTCTACATGATTTGCATTTGTTAGCATAATTTATTGACAAATTTTATGTTGTTTTGTGATACCATGTGGCATAATTATGTTTATTTAATAAAACCCAAATAAATAGGATTTATGACAGACAAATGAAGAGGGTTGTCCTTTAAAAAGTCAATATGTATTGTAAATATTGTTGTGCATTATATTGTAAACTGAGATATTTCCTCGTCATGCTTTTACGCTTCGAGTCATTCATGATCTGTCTTCCTCATTCTTGGGTGTTGCTTCTTGATCATTGAATGTTGAATTTTAATCTTATGGGAATGATTATTACTTCCTCCTGTTTATCTTACAACTTCCTGTGGCATGGAGAACAAAGTATAATTGATCTAAAAATTTAAGATGCAATTGTGTATTTGATTTTAGTATCAATAAAGCCTTAAATTTTGAAGCTTATATTTGTTTGGATGTTGTTTCTTAGTTCTATATTAAATTTTTAGATGTCTCTTAAGGTATTATAGCTATGATCTATGTATAATCTGGTCCTACTTTTTCTTTTATTTAATGATGATTTAATTTGCTGTAGCTATGTTGTTTCTTGTTGAGTAGGATATTGCAGTTCCCCTCCAGGGCTGCTTATGCTACAGCATTAAGAATGGTAGCTGCTAAAGGGCGCCAGTATTGGCTGCAGGAGGTTTGAATTTCTAAATACATCATAACTCAAGTTGTCATTGTTCCACTGTTATCCTTTGGTATCATGCAATATATGTTAGAACAGAGTTTAAAATTTCCTCTGCATGTCAGGCAGATCGCTTTCTGTGGAGTAATGCACTTTCTTTTGAAGGAAAAGCTGTGAGTATTAAGCTATTTTCTATGCTTCCCACACCAATAGTAAATTGTAATCCTTATGAATAATTTAAAACTGTTTTAGCTCTGCAATGCTTCTGATTCTCTGATTTGCACTGGATGCTTCTATGGATGTTATGGATGTCAATGTTAGTACTGGTGTGGACTCTAATTGACTATTATCTGTATCTCAATTACTGAAATGCTTGAAGATTCATATTGATTACAATGGTCAGGCAAAACATTTTTAAGCAATTATTGAAGGCCACATTTACCTTTTTGTTGAGGGAGTTTGTTAGGAAATAACTATGAGAGTAGTTACTGCTAAATGATGTATCTTTGAACCACTTGTTTTCACAAGTATTCTTTTAAATCTGCTTTTGTTAGTTCTATTTAGTATTTCTACATTTTGTAATAGGTGTTGAAGTTTAGTCATGCTTTGATACAAGATCAGTGTTAATGTATCAAAAGTGAGTCCCCCAATTGTTTTGTTTCCAACTGTTGAACCTTATGGTGTACCATTGTGTGAGAATAAAAAAAATTTAATGGAAATATTACCTGAATCCAACTGACAAATAATTGCATAAAAATCTGATTTAAAGGCATCTCTAAAATCATCTTCAGCAACACAGCCTATTCCCACAGGCAGTGGTTAAATGCAATGTGTTAGCCTGTACTTAATGCATATAAATTAAACCCAGAAATACTACAGCAGTTATTGAAATGATAATTGTTTGATATTCAGTTATTACAAAGGAGACGAAAGCTCCTTATATAGAGATTACTATTAAGTAACATGGATCGTTTTTTCAAATGTACTTATATTGCCATTGTTATTGATGATTTTCCAAATGCAGATTTCAGGACTCATAAATATGAGAAGAGACATGTCTCTATGGTTAAACATCATTAGTTAACATATTAATATAATTGTTATATAAATAACCATATATGTAACTCATCTTAAGCATATATGTAATATTAATATGTTAACCATATATGTAATACATACATACATACATACATACATATATATAAGATATTTATCTTAAAAATAATTTACCATCAACAAGGTATCTCATGATAAAATCAATCCGATAGAAGCTACAATCTTAACACTCCCTCTTAGCTAGGGAGGATTCGTAGAACACATTATGCTCTTAAGAATATGAAGAGATATCATTTTAGTATGATATTCAATTCACTATGAGGCTAAATTTCTCACCTTTCGTAACACACAATTGAAGCAATTTCCATAACTATAAAACACCACCTTAAGTGTGGTCTATAGTAGTAACTATCGTGTCTGGCAAGATCCGGCCCAAAGAACCATAACAAGTTGGTTATCATGGTGTCTGGCGAAATCCGGCCCAAAGAACCATGATAACAGGTCTACCATTTATAAGATCACCACCTTACAATGGTTACCTTCTGTTTGTTTGTTATCATGATTTCCAGCACGCTAGGACAATAATTTAATGAAGTCTGTCATGATAACAGGTCTACCATTTATAAAATTGTCATCTTATAATGGTTACCTTCTGTTCATATATGTCAATTAAAGATCGTCACCTTTCATTACATATAGTAACCACCATGAACCTAGTTTGAGGGTGGTACAAAGGCTTTCACTTTAATTTTTTGTCACAGAGAAGAATGCATTACAAGGAGTTTCACTTAGAACTTCTCATAAAGAAGATATCACTCACAAAGGATTGCATCTCAAAATTCTCCCTCTGAACAATGATCTTGGGAAGTTAGGTCCTCTAGTTACTTCCTCATAAGCTATCTTCAGCCAAGGATGTCTGTCAAACTTACTTTGAATCTGATATCAATATTTTGATTTTCTAGTGATAAGTCAATACTTTCTCAAGACCTATCAAAATCATGCAATCATACACATGTATTTCTAGACTCCCTCTGAGTATTAATCTTCTAAGCTCTCGCGTTGCCTTAGAAGAAGTGTCACACTCCCTCTAAATGTAGAAGAATCTCATAATCTCAATCATCAAAAATGTTTGTTTCAAGAACCTCACTTTATCCATCTTGATCATCAGGGTCTTTGGAGCTATTGTCATTAGATTGAGTCTGCACAATATTTGGTAGCATATGTAAAGTACCAACTTGCTTTTCCTACAAGGTCATCCCCTTTAAAGATGATTCAAGTGGGAATAGAACATTGTTTATTAGTTCCCCCCCACAATGTGAAATTCCTCCTCTTATGTTGTCAAACAATTCTGCATCATATTCAAATATGGAAAACTTCTTTCTATTCTTCTTTGCAAAGAATAATCTTATCTAATGAACCACTAACTTCCTAATGCACCATTCTTCTCTTCCCAATGCTATCCTTCATAGTGCGAGTCCTTTATATGCATGTTAGACTCTGATTTGTAGTTTCTTCTAGCATCACAATGCAAATTATAGTTGGCATTTGATATGAAATTTACATCACTTTACCCTCCTGGGAACCCCCAAATAAATGAGTGTTGCAATTTCAAAGATTCCCTTGTTACTCCTTAAATTATCTAATGACTCTTGTCAACAATAATTATGTTGGACGTGTCAAACAGTTTTACTAGACTCCCTCTTAACATCAATCTCCCTCTTTTTCTTGCAATAATATTCTCGAAGGAAAATATCAAGGTACATAGCTCTTATTAAAAATAAAAACCACTTATAACTATTATTCAATAATTTATGAAATGTCTCATAATGGCTCATAAAAAATTATTCTATTATGACTTGCATTATCAATACTACTATATATTTATTCATACAATTATATATCATCCCACATTATATTCAATTTTGATATAAATAAATATAATGATGAATAGAAATTAAAAATATATCCATACCCGAGTTTTACATTTCTATACTCCCACGTATCCTAGAAGGCCTCTTTATATTAAGTCTGCTGCAATTGACCTTCTTCGTTGGTATCCACAAGGAGAGATTATATGAGATAGAACCATTGTTAATAAACCATTTTCCATGTTTATGACACCCAAGTTTATATTGCATTATAACTGAAATTCATCTTGACTTCCGGTCATTATGTGACATGCCAATAATATTCGGCGTTCATTATGCATCATGCCAATTATGCACTGGGTCAAACTTGTGGGATTCACATATTTTTTTTTTTCAAATTTTCTTTGTCTTTCCCTTTGGTGGGACCTCCTTGCTTCTGTGGCATATAGGGTGGCTTGCCAAAAATGTTCCTTTTAACTTCCTTGTTAATCATTTCTCATTTCGGTTTTAATACTCTGATCGGCTAGTGGTGGGATCACTTCACCTAGAGTGGAGAGTCATTTCTGTATCTCTACTGATTATCTATTTAGTAACATTGGTGATAACTCTTATCTATGCCTACGATATGGAGTATTAATTCATAGTTAGTAAACAATATGTACTGTTTATAATGTGTCTTTTTGGTATGCGCCTTATTTGCTTTAGAAGCGTAAATAGTACAAATGTATATATCAAAATTATGTCTCATCACGTCTCTCTGTTCAGAGATCACTACAACCTCTAATTAGATGTCGATTCTTGTCCAAACTCTGACATGGTAAGACAAATCCTTCAAGTGCGGTTTTCCTTCAACGATGTTATTTTCATCTCTTTGAAGGGTTTTCTTTAGTGGTTGTTCTCCTAGTTAGTGATGATATGATGCCATGTAGGGTGAAATATGAAGTCTCCTTATTGTTAGTTATATTATCTTTAAGGCGTTGGTACCGAAAATGTTCATCATGTATGATCGCTATAGATTAGATCACCCTCTTTGTAGAATTACCCCTATCACCAAGGTCTACCCGTCGATGATGTGGACCCTTTCTTACTGATATTGACTTGGCCACTCAACCGATATATCGTAGCATTACAACATTTATGGGATCGATTGAGTTCATGTATGAAGTATACAACATCGACATGATTTAGTGATCAGATCTATTCCTTTCACATTTACGAATAATATTTTGACTGACTTTATAATTACTATACAGTCACATCTTTTGTCATATGGGTTGAATATGATGACATTTTAAATTCTTATATTCCCCTTCTCAATTCTCCATTTACAGTATAGCTCTGATACCATGTTAAGGAACATGGATCGTTTTCTGCAAATATACTTATATTGCCATTGTTATTGATGATTTTCCAAATGCAGATTTGAGGACTCATAAATATGAGAGGAGACATGTCTCATGAAGAGACATGTATCTATGGTTAAACATCACTAGTTAAAATATCAATATAATTGTAATATAAATAACCATATATGTAACTCATCTTAAGCATATATGTAATATTAATATGTTAACCATATATGTAATATATTATTATATAATAATATATTATATATTATTATATAATAATATTATATATTATTATATAATAATATATAATGTATAATATTATATGACATATATAATATATATTATATATAAGATATTTATCTTAAAGATAATTTACCATCAACAAGGTATCTCATGATAAAATCAATCCGATAGTAGCTACAACCTTAACAATTACAACAGAGTTTCTAAGACAAATAGTTGACCGAGAAGAAACATTCTAAATAAGAACTAACTACAAAATAGAAAGATCTCAATGAATTTACCATTATAGAAACATTACATAATTATTTTAACACCTCTCTTAATGGTCATTCAACTAACTACCCCACAAGAAATTTGACATTGTTTGCAAGTCATTTGACCATGAATACGTAGAAGGCTGTTCCCTTCTCTTCAGAACACCCTGTGACATGACCCTCAACTAAGACGCCCCTTGTTCTACAAAACTTTTGGATATGACCAAGATTGCTACAATCCGTTGAATCTAGTGTAACAAAGCCGTCCCTCCCTTTGTCTAGAGACACAAAGATAGCTTAAAAAGCTTCACAATTCTAAAAGAACATGATTTTTCCAAAAAATGTCAAATGAAGTACCACCCATGATTTGGTAAAAAAATTGGTATTTTTTTTGCACAAGTACATCGTTCACCCTAGAAACCTTAGGTGTGACCCAAAACAAGCTGGAAGAAACTATAATTTTATCCAAAAATCATGAAGAAGAGCACCATGGTTTTATGGAAAAATTGACAAAAACTGTCGTTTTGTAGAAAAATCAGGAAAAAACCCACGGGCACCCAAATCTGGGGAAAACACATGATTTTTGTATGGAAAAAGTGCACAAAAAAAAACTCATCATGATTTTTTTTGGAAAAAATTCATAAAAGCTAGAATTAGAAGACCACAAATTTTAGGATAAAGTCATTCTAAATTTTGCATATTTTTTGAGATAAATTGGGAAAGGTTGATATAATTATGTGATATTTCTATAATGGTCATTTAGTTAAGATCTTTATTTTTTGTAGTTAGTTCTTATTTAGAATGTTTCTTTTTGGTCTTCCATTCTTCTTGTTGGTTTTCTCAGACCATGATATTTGGTATGTGTTTTCCAAATGCAACAAAAACTCATTTATATTGATTATAAGCCAAGAATAGACATGTCCCTTCATGGGACATGTCTATTCGTCAATCAAATAATTAATATAATAATAGATTTAATCATTTATATGTATGTTATATTAATTTCTCATATTTATATCTCAATTATATCTCATATAATTATGTATATGTTTATTTGACAAAAGCTATCAAATATCAACACTTCCTCTTAGCTAGGGAGGATAAACACACGTATTAACTCAAAGTAATATCAAGATAGCAAGATCAAGGATATTTTTGATCAGAAGATATCCATTATTTTGATATCACATTTGATATCAATAGTATTGGTCTCCTAGAATATCAACATATGATATTCACCAAATATTCAAAAGGTTTTGATATCTCATTTGATATCAAGAGTATTCGTCTCCTAGAATATCAATGATATTTAGCAAGGACTCAAAATAAGGTTTGATATCACATCTGATATCAAGAGTATTGGCCTTTCAGAATATCAATGATATTCACCAAATACTAAAATTAAGGTTTGATATCGCATCTGATATCAAGAGTATTGGCCTCCCAAAATATCAATGATATTCACCAAATACTCTTTGAGTAATGGCCTTCTAGAATGTTGAGATGCAAGACATTCACCATGTACTCAATTTGCTTGATCTTATAATACAAGTTATTGTAAGATTGTCACCTTACAGTAACTTATACAAATACAAGTGACATCATTTGGAAGTTGTCACTTCCTCATGATGTACATAGGGGGGTAGGCACATTAGAATCATAGTCACACATATGGACTTTTGAACTCCCTTTCAAGATCAATCATTTGAGCTCCTCAACCAAAGTTACCTTTGATCAATTGTCATACTCGCTCTGAATCTAATATAATCAAGATCTTCAAAGATCAACTGGAACATATCCTCTATTTGCTTCTTCAGACAGATGTGTAGACTTCGTAATTTGATATCAATCTCCATTTTCCTGCAGCAAAATTCTCGGAGGAAAAGATCAAGGCACATAGCTCTTATAGTATGTATTGAAAAATAAAAAAGTAAGAGCATGACTACTATAATACTCAAGGATAGTGTAATATTATTCCTTTAGAATAACATAATTACTCTATTCAAGATGACATTTTTATTCATTATTCATAACAAAAATATCAGAGACTTCAATAATACTTGTTTAATATATTGATTCTTACTTTAAGTTGTAGAACCTGGCTTTCAGATAAAAATTATGCTAATATTTTAAACTAATAACTGAAAACAACATAAATTATATATATATATATATATATATATTTTTTTTTTTTTCATACCTTATAAGATTGGGCATCCACTGACCCCTTTGTTCTTTACATTATAAATGCCAAAACACTCTACGACATACCATGCATTTTGAATTTACCATAGGTTTGTATTTTATACGCGTGGTCAAACATATTGGCATCCGCTCCATATTTCCCTTGGTAAGACAATTGGTTTTGGTTTGAAAGGTGTGTGGTCCTGATGAGGATGTCTCTAATAAGACCTGCTAAATTTCGATCAAGTATAGCATTGGGTTGAGAAGGCCCAAGTTGTGGACAGGTCATGGCTGCAGGTGAATGACTTAAGATGTCATGGCCTCCTACGTCATGAAGTGTGTAAGACTTGAAAAGCTGGTTTCCCATTGGCAAATTGACACCTCTCACATGCCCAATCTTGATACCCTCTACATATAATCATTTGGAGAACTATTGTCGCAAGTTATTGAAACATTCGTTATTCAACGTGTAGGCTAATTGTACCCTATCCAAATATCTTCTTTGGGTCCAATAACCACATCGTCAGCCTTAATAAAATACTTCATAATTTGAATAGGTTTTAAGCAAGTATAATCTTATTTGCCTTCAAGGTGAAGATGAACAACGCCAAATTTCTTTATTTGGTATCGCGATTCATGTCAATAGTCATTTGCAAGAGAAGAACAATTGACATCAACTACGTGTGATAGATGAGCATTGCATATCAATGCTTTCTCCTTTCTTTGGGAAAATGAGCTAAATTGAGATACCCAATGTGGTCATGTTGGTGGCATGTGCAGATGTTTCCTTTACTTCCATACAATGGTTTCAATTAGAAATCCTATCGATTCCATTATATGACCTGCAGAGCTGCATATTTATTTGGTTTGTTCCAGACTTAATCTCATGTATTCTCGTGATTCCATCAAATGATATGTTTAGAAGATTGGCTTTCATCACAGGAATGGACAAATCTTAACGCTCTCAAGTGACCTATCCCTCGTTAATGTTCATTGTTCTAAAGTTCTAAGTACCCTAACTGCAAACAAAAAAAAAGAATGCCCAAAACCCAAATGGGCACAAACCCTCCCTTAAGCAGGATAGATAGACTAAAAGAATGGATGATTTTGAAAACATGCAGAAGAAGAGTTGTAGGAACATGGACAAATATAGCATGCAGAACTTCGTGCAGGTTGAAAACACTTGTAGAGGCCATAGATGATTAAGAAAATGTCTTACAAATTTGTTATGTGCAGGCACAAAGAGCAGCAAAAGAAAACCCTAGCTGAAACTTGCAAAAAATAAACAATGCCCAAAAACAACTTGGACTGCGTACCAAAACAAAAAGAGAAATGCTACAATTTTTGAGGAAACTCACCTATGAGGTTGCTGGAATTCAAACATGACACTGGTAGCTTTCAAAGAAGACGTAAAGCTTTCTTATTTGTAAGGAGATTAAACCTTTGATTTTTATTTCTAAAAACATCAAATAAAAACTTTGAAAAAAAATCTTAAAACATCATTTAGGATTTGCCCACAAAATATTGCCAAAACTTAAAACACCCCATTGGACTGATTTGATTTTGATTTTGGTTTTGCATGTTCTACTTTGAAGCTGCAACTTTTGTTTTAGTAGCTTGATTTTTTTAGTTTGTGCGATGTCGCAAATTTTGGTAAATTTACTTAATTAAATTAATTGATTAATTTGTTTACATGCTTAATAATAAATTAATTTAATTAAAAAAAAATAAAAAATAAAACAATCAATTGAATAAAAATCTTCCAATAGTTGCAAGTATTAAGTACAGTCTAATCTTCTAGAAAGTAGTTGGAGACATTTGTAAGGAGATTGATGGAAGTAAGACATGAATTGTATTAGAAAGGTATCAAAGGGTCACCAGATTCACCAGATTCGCAAGAGTAGGATGGAAACCTAACTCTTTCTACAGGTTGAAACAGTCACAATTTACTTTTGGGTATCTTAGGAAAATAGAAAATTTGTAATGTCTTCCTTGGAAGACAAATTTTCATAACAAAGCTATTTACAGAATTGAGAAAAAAATTTCTTTTAAATTAAAGGATGCTAGGATTTATTCTAATGATCTACACTACTGAGTCAAAATTGGAGCTACATTTTACATTATTTTAACATGGCTTTTAGATGTGGGGTGATTTTGAGTGATTAATTCGTGAGATTTCTTGGGTGTCTAAACAAAATACATACCTGCTGTAAATCAATATATCCTTGCCTTGGTGGGTGAGTATATATTGGTGAGTTGTTTAAATATTGGAGACTTGTAAAGTTTGAGTTGAACATTTCCATGATTTTTTTGTAACCCGATTGCTTTGAGTTTGGTGTGTAAAATTTAAAATGTCTGCATTTTTCTTCTTATCTCAATAACCTTGATATTAGTGGAAGGTTTATATTATGGTGGGATCAAGTTGAGCCTACAATGTGAGTCCTTTATTTCAATACAGGTCTTTGGAGGCTTCTGTGTTTATTGTCTTCAATAAATATTTCATTTGAGAGCAGTCACTTGAGATTTTTTACACAATTTTATTGCACTAGTGAAGGCCAGAGTTAGATACAGTCTATTTTCACCTTTTTTTTTGTGATGGTTCGTGGTTTCATCTGCCCCACTTTACTAGCATAACTAATTTCATGACATGAGTCTGTTCATTGAGTTGTAGAGTTTGATATTTGTATTATTTTGCATACTGGGGCAGGGGGGTCGTGAATCTGCATGTAATTGAAATTAGCTAGTTTTCAACCATTCTTTCCATTTAGCTTATCTGCAGAAGAAAATAGCTGAAACAAAAAGAGAAGCACATGAGGATACTAAGCTTTTTATGTGGAAAACCCAATACCATAGTTGCATGGGTACTTGTACCCAGATATATCCTTGGGACATGTACTAGGTATTGTTATGTGTATCCTAGTACTGATTGCTCAGTGGAGAGTTCATAGCTTAGGACCTTGATTAAGATTTCTGATTTTAGTTTTGGTTTTCGTCTGTGTATTAACTTGCTGTTTACCAAGCTTATTTCAATACGTAATCGCTAATCTATAACAGGTGCTGATGATATGGATCTTCTCTTAGACTTCTCCATGTTATTTTGATTTTCTGCACAGCTGCTTCTGCATAGTCAAATCTGTGTGTACTGTTTGTTCTGTTCTGATTGGTTCAAGTCTGCTTTATTTGGCCCATTTGTTTTTGTTCTCCTCCGTTAACAATGCTTTTGTTCTATTCCCCCTTTAGGTAGTGTCTGGTCCCGAAAATGTCTTCTGTTCTAACAGTGGCACTACATGTTGTATAGAAAATGCGGAAGCTTCACTACAGACGATGTATTTTGCTCTGGGAAACAGCAGGCAATCTGGAGTTTGTGTTATGGAGCACATAGAATATGGGAAAACAATTGCATAGACATCTAAAAGCTTAAATCAGATACCTCCGTGTTGGAAGACAGTGAACAATGGCATTCCACCATATTGGAGGAAAAACAAAAATTTCTCAAGAAATGAGGTTGCATTAGCTTTGCAGTTGGAAGCAATGGGTATTGGTGCGCAGAATGTTCAAGCATGGCTTGGGTTAAAATATGTTGAAGACAAGAAGAACAAATTGACTAAAAACATGGATGAACAAACTATAAAATTAGATGTCATGCGGAACTACATGGCTGAGATGGAATTGTATAAAACTTCATGTGAAAAAGATAGCCTCTTTAGAATTGGTTTTACACAAGACAATGGTGTATGAAATTTGAAAATGTATCTTGGGGATATAAGAGGAAAACATATCATAACTAATCAGATAAAAATTTGTCATAATGGTAATATGTTCATGATCAAGAGATAAAATTGATAGTGATATGGGTGAAAGAGAGTATATAAATGGAGGCTCTGATTTTTGCCAAAACATAGGGGGCTCCATCATGAGCATCATTGGGGCCATGAGAAGGTTTATATTCCCTACTAAACCAGCAAACTTGAACGGCATTGAGAAGATCCGACTGAACTTGAGCATGATCTAGTAACAACAACTTTGGCCATGTGGGTCCATTTTGACAATTGGGTCATTGCCTAGATTAGCATTCATTGCCTTGTATCGGCATTGAGCCCAATCAGTGATTTCGTCAACCAGATCCGTAGTGCCTAAGTGACATTCAACATCAAAGACATGCAGAGATCTATGAGGCCCTACCATGTAGCTAACATTGTGTCTGGCCATTTCTTGGTATCTATGATCACACTCTAAGTGACCTGTGTAGCATTTTTGTCACATCTACCCAAAGCACCACCACTCTTGGGCTTATCTTATCTAGTGCAAGCATTGAACCAAGTTGAGTGATATCTAGTGCTCCATCACAAGCATACCCTTCAACATTGGATCATTTGATCCAACTCCTAATGAACTCGCCGGTATCTCACTCGATGCTGCAAGGGAAGATCCATACACACATGAGCCATATAGGTATTGTAGAAGTGAGCAAGATCGACATCATGGGGAGACATCTGCCATGCAAGCATATCTCACCTTGAGCAACCCAATCCAAGCATTGTAGACGATCTTGTGACTAATTAGACATTAAAGTTTCTCCATAGGCATTCCAACCCAATTTGTGACCATGATTAGGAAGCCCCACTCCTGCTGGTCAAATAGAGGTCATCCCCAACCACAGACAGACACATGGCACATTTGTATTTGTGAAGACACATCAGCATCTCATTTATCACCCCACCTTTTCCTAGCACATAAAATAATAAATTATATGATTCATATCCATTGATAAACTCCAAGTCACAAGTGGTAATAGCATTTTGGTGATGAGGACTAGTAAGAGGACATGGGTCCCTCTAGTACTACCACATAAGGAAAGTAATATAATGAGGGGTGAACCATATAAGGTGGATACATAAATGAAGAAAATAAAGGATAAATGCATTCTAAGGAAAATAATGCGAATGTTAAAAGGCATTGATGTCCACGGGCCTTCATGTGTAGATAAGTATTTCTTACTCTTAAATATTACATTTATTTATTCTTTGTAGTCTGTCACTTATTTATTTCTATAGATATTAGAAGAGCTACTTGCCTTGATCTTTTCTTTTCTCTCTGGGTATGTTCTTACAAGAAAAGAAGATTAATATTAGATTCAAAGGAAGCTTGACACTACATCAAAGGCAATATTAGGTGAGGAGCTCAAAAGATTAATATTCAGAGGGAGTTTGAAAATCCATGTGTGCGACTACATGATTTTAATGGGCCTGCACCCTATGGACATCATGAGGAAGTGATGACATCCAAATGATTATCACTTGTATTTGTAGAAGTTATTGAAAGGTGACGATCTACCAATAACTTAACCTTCTATTGTGATAGACATTTTATGATGTCTAAAACAGATCATAATAGATTAAAACTTGCATGGTGGATTAAGTTTCTTGAACAAACCATGGCCTTCTATGGAGATAGACATCTTATGATGTCTGAAATAGATCATAATAGATTATATCTTGCACGGTGGATTAAGTTCTTTAAACAGACGATGGCCTTTTGTTGTGATGGACATCATATGATGTCTAAGTAGATCATGATAGCTTATATCTTGTAAATCATCATCTAAGTGATAGATGTCATTGCATTGATGGTCTATGAGTTGTTTGTATAGATATGTTGTAGGTACTTTGTGAATATCAAGTGACGTGATATGCAGGACGCTATTATCTTATAACTATTGAAGTACTTGGTGAATGTCATGTGACTTGACATTCAACAAGCCATCACTCTTGATATCATGAGATGATACCTAAATGGTGGATATCAACTGATTAAAGATATCCTTAAAACTGACCATCCTTGATATTATATTGAGGTAATGTCATATCACGTGTTTATCCTCCCTAGCTAAGAGGGAGTGTTGATGTTTTGTAGTTTTAGTTCGATAACTACTAGTGAAGATATATATATATATATATATATATATATATATATATATATATACACACACACACACACACACACACATTTTTATTATAAAATGACTTAAGAGATATTATATGTATAGATATATATACATATATTTTTATTGTAAAATGACTTATGAGATATTATATGTATAGATATATACACATAATTATAAATGTCATTATGTTAATCATATAATAATGAATAAACATGACCCTTCTTGAGACATGTCTCTCCTCGACTTATTCTCCATATAAATGCAAGAGATTGCTGCCTTTAGAAAGCACATAAATCACAGGCATTGCAAATACATTTGCAGGGATTTTCTAAAACTCATCAATTATTAAACCATAACTTTAATAATAATTATAATGTCATTACTTCATCTTAATCATTGGAAATCAATTCTGACATTGCTAGTAGGTAGCACACTGCATTTATTGCTAACCAAGGTGTCTTACCAAAGATAGTAAGGGCCTATCTCTATCAACTCGTGGTTTACTATAATTAGTAAAATGACTTTAAGAGATATTATATATATATAGATATATACACACAATTATAAATATCATTATGTTAATTATATAATAATGGATAGACATGTCCCTTCATGAGACATGTTTATTCTCCATATAAATGCAAGAGATCACTGCATTTGGAAAGCACATAAATCATAGGCAGTGCAAATGCATTTGCAATGATTCTCTAAAACTCAACTCGCGATTTACTATAATTAGTAAATCTATGAATAACTGATCAAAACAAAGATGCCAAAGGTCATCACTGTAACTGAGCGGTTCTAGGTGCTCTACATAATATACAAATGCTGGATAAATGACTTATCATAAATAGTAAGTGTACCTAATTGACCCAAACAAAGAGAAAGCCTGAACATTTCTGATACTAGGAATGGGCATTGACCTCTGATTCTGCCAATTGAGATTTACTAACCACCTTACTTAGCCTACAAGGGCAACTGATAGGCTAATGCAAACTAACCTTGGCGAGCTAAGAAGGGGATTACATCCTTGTATATGTAACTATCTTTAAAGTACCCAAGTACCCCCATATTTGTGCAACCCTACCCAATACCAGAAAAACCCATTGTAAGAACCACTCTTACTATATGGAAATTGATTACAAGGTTTTAGGCCAGATGTCAAGGAGCTCATGGCTTCTGATATGGAATTGCAAGTGGAGGCACACAACTTTAGGGCAAGATACAAGGAATCACTACTCACTGAAGATCACTTTTGTAGGGTAGGGTTCAATAGAATTGCTGATTAGAGTTTTCTTTTGTACATCTTTAATCTACTTCATTGCTTGTTGCATATTTGAACCTTTGCACATAACAATATACCACACACACATGCACACCATACATATATCTCCAAGGATATCTGCCTTTATATACCAACCACAACACAAAATAATGTCTTTTAGGTTGGTGTAATTAGTTGTAACACGCAACACTTAGATCATCACATGAAAGACGTGAGGCATCACAACATGTGGGCGCACCTTCCTTGTCTTCTTAATTTTAGGTTGAACCTCCATTTGCCTTGGAATTTTGTTGATTTTTGATTGCTTAAACATTATCGTCTTCACTCTTTCTTGTTCAAAATCTTAGAATTCTATACCCACCTCTAGGGTGGAGACTTTGTTTTTATGTCAAAATTGTCATGCTCAAGGTTGGAATTTGACCTTTTAGGTAGAAACCAGCATCAAGGGATAGTGGAAATTACATTTTTAGCTGGAAATTTTATCCAAGATGTTCAACGGATTTCACAACTTTAGCTGGAAATGCATTTGTCTAGGGAAGATTGTAAAAGTTTAGCTGAATATTGATGCAGAGCATCTTCATAACTCTTCAAGAACCCCCAAATCAGTCATGGAGTTCCAATCATCAACACAATCTCTTCAACATGTTAGAGGCATTAATACATATTTCCCAATACAATCATCAATCAAATCACCATTTTCGAAATATTGTCCATGAATATAAATACATTACCCTTTTAGATCCATCTCTTATTCATTCAATATGAATAATTTAAACCCTTCATCTATCCATTACTTGCAAAAGAAACCTAGAAATTTTCTGACTGTCAAATATGCTCTATTCTGGTCATGAAAATAGAATCATAAACACTCATTCATAGTTCTTGAAATATTGATAACCAAGCCAATCACACCGTTCATATTGTAGAATGGGCATTTAAAAACCGTTTCTCCAATTTATAGCAAAATCCAATGGTGCAATCCGAAGTTATGATTGTTTTTCGAAAACTGGTCACTGTGAATCAGGTTTTGGGCAGTTACAAATGGTTTTCACCAAAACTTTGATAACTTTCTCAATAATGCATGAAATCAAACCAAAAGTGATGGAAAACTTATTCAATGTACTACACTACCATAATAGAAATACACTTGTTTCCAGGCTGTACATGGCCGTACAAGACCTGGAAAAAAGAAAAAACACTTTCAAGACAATAAAATAATGGATTTAAACAATGAAAATATGATACCAAAATGCTTCCAATGCTTTTCAGTCTTTCTCCAACTCTACATAATGCCTATGAACAACCATTACAGAGGTTTTTATAGCCTTTACACCTTCATGTGGAAGTTACAACTACTCAACTTCCTCTTATGACTATATAACTTCTCATTTTATCTTTTTGCAACTTTTCAAAAGTTGCATTTTACAACTTTTGACAAATGACTTTTAAAACTTCACAAAAACCTTCCAAACATATTAGGATGGACTAGTAATGTCTTCTATCACCATTTTGCCCCTTCATGGGTATCTGATACAAATTTCACCAAATAACTAATTCAAGACCATATAAGGACAACTTGGACAACTCATTACAATGGGCTCTTTTAGCCTTGATTCATATTGACTCACAATGACATTACAAATGCAAATGTACTTCAATTTACTTATGAATTAAGTTTTATTCCAGTATAGACTCCTTTTATGCCTTTTCTGGGTGCTCCCGCACCAAATTGAGTCTGTTTACTAGGTCGAATTCTGCATCTTAGGTGGAAATGAATCATTTTCAAGGTCAAGATTTCGCTATTTTGGTTGATATCACTTTAATACTTATGAATTTTAATCTTGGACTTAAAAATTTCATTTTCACCTCTTTGATTTTTTTTTGCAACAAGGAATTTGATTGCCTTGATGATTGTCCCATTGCAAATGGTGACCCCTCTTTTACTTTGTTGTGTAGTGGCTTGCTTAGGTAGGTCTTGGTTTAGCAGCATTTTGACTAAGTCTCAGCCTTTAGGTGACGAAGAAGTAGAAAATCTGGTCAACATAGAGGTTTGATAGGTGAGAAGTGAAACATTTGGGCAGTAAAAGAATGAGAGGGCAAGGGAACTCTCAATCTGTAAAGTCAAAACCCCAATACTTTCCAATTTCTGACCTTCATCTTGAAGGCAATCCTTGTAAGCTCATGCCCAGAATCAATGCATTGGTGTGAAATCCTAGCAGCCATGGGACCTTTGATTGAGAGGTTGTCGAAACAAGTTGTAAATCTCCAACCTCATTTAGGAACTTGTCTTTTTGCAATCTAAATAAGGGTTGTTGTTTTTGTCAAAACCCCTTTAAGTATGGATAGAAATTCCTAATGAAAGCTTAATTTTGTCTTATGATGGAGTTGTTCAAGTGTGAAGCAAGTTTTGATAGAACTCCTAACCAATCGCTCATTTCTGACATGTATGGTGAGAAATATCCCAACTCCAAGTGAATTTCCACCCAGCCTTGGGTAGAATTTTTAACAATTTTAGTAAATTCCCAATTAGAAGTGGAATGTTGAAAATGATAGTTTTGATCAGATGATTATGAATAATAATTATCAATACCATGATATAATTATATGCATGTATATATATCAATATACATTGTGTATATTGACATATACATACATTTTTAAATGCTTGAAATAATATCATTGTATTGATCTTATTTTTGAAACTAATTGTCATTCATAAATCAGATTGAAAATATCATATATTAGTTCCAAGCACAATATCGATCTGCATGTCTGTTTGGCATTTAACATTGCAGATTATCAGTGATCATGTTCCTAATAGAATTCCGATCAAGATATGATCAATAGTGCTGAGATTCTTCTCAGATTGAGTCTGATATCATTACTTATACTGATTGTTGAGTACAGTATCAACCATTCACATTTATCATTGTAAATTATTGTGTAAACCCCTGATAATTATCGGGCTTTGTTTAATGTAATGAACTCACACTATTTAAAGGACGTGATAATGAATGGACATTTCTGCACTTTGTGGAGACATGTCTATTCATTAGCATGTCCCCTCTATTTTGAATTTAGTCTCACACGGACACATAGACACAGACACACAGACACACACACGCAAACACACAGACACACAGACACACACACACACACACACACACACATAGAGACACACACACATAGACATAGACACACAGACACACAGACACAGACACACCCACACACCCACGCATCAGATCCGATTGGACCTAGAGGAACACCGAAATCAATTAGTGAAAGCCTCTTGGAGTTCGATCATTTCATGATAATCAGATTCTGATTTGTAAATACAATAATCAGAACTCTTAAGTATTATTTCAGTATCATTTCTATTTTTGAGAAACATAACAATTATCCCCAGTCTGATTATAACCTGCAAAAAGGGTAACATCAGTCAATAAACATATAATTCAAGAGTCAGGAAATTGAAATGATATAGACAGTCTAAATCTGCAATAAATCTAGTCATCTTTGATATGAAAATCCAACCTCTTTTAGGGAAATCATTCCTGAACTTGGAAACTAGACTAAGTATGCAGTGAAATTCCTAATAGTTGTCTAATTTCCGACATGTTTTGGGATGATTGTCCAAAGAAATTGCTAATTTCCGACTTCCTTTTGTGGGGATTCCAAACTTTTTGATAATTTGTGCTTCGCTTGAGTTTGAAATTCCTTACAAGTGTGAAAGTTATGATCTTCTTTTGAATTCAATGTGTGATCAATGGTATCACTTTTGCTCTTAAATTGTGGAAATGGGCTTAGTTTGTGGATGCAATCTTAATTAGGCCAGAAAATTCATAAGCATTTGATGAAAATTCCTAACTGGCAGCGAATTTCCGAGCCATATTCAAATGTTTTTTTTCATGGTTCACAAATACTCAAATAAGCCATATCATATACATCTATGTTCACGATTCCAATGAAAATCAGAAAATCATTACAATTACAAAACAAAATGTAGTTCATGATTCAATGTTCATCAATCAAGATTCCTTAATCACAATCATAAGGATTCTCCAAAATTTTGCTTCATCTCCAACTGCTGCAAGTATTACAATAATAGATAGCTTCTATTATTAGTTAATGGTTATCTATTTGGAATCTATTGTAAATATTAGAATGCTTCTAATATTAGTTAGTCTGTAGTTATTTGTTAGCTTTCTTTTAGCTAAAATATAATGTTTCTATTCTTTATGATCATTTCCTAAGGAAACATTGTTGTATTCGTTTGTATATATTAACCTCTCCGTCATTGTTAATATAAGGCAAATATTTACCAATTACTTCGTAATATGGTATTAGAGCCAATTCTTTGAATTTTTTCGGAAAATGTTATAATTTCTTGTTCGAAATTATCAGATCAATATTTTTCAAAATTATTTTTTGTGGTATTTGCTTCTTATGACCATTTTTCTGCAACTGCCATCTGTTTTTTGCTATGTTCCTTGGGGACACGTACCCGGCCTAAAATCGGGCATTTTGGGGATAGGGGGAGACTGGGGGACGGGTATGGGATGTCCCCCAACCGTCCCCAAAAAGTGAAAAAATGCAGGGGATGTCTTAGAAACTTGGGGATGCTAGAGGGAAAAAAGGGGGACAGTGAGCCGTACCCCTTTTTTGTTTGCATAAAATTAAAAAAGTTTAATATAAAAAAGTATTTTAAAGCCTCCAACTTAGTCGGCCAGGTTGGCCCCACCCGTCCAAATGCTTTAAAAGGCAGTAGAGGCAGAATAGGAGTAGCAGGCTGCTTCATTTTTTTATGTTTTGTTTTTTATGTTGAACATGAACATGATTATGATACATTGATACTTATTACTTTATGGCAGTTCTCTACCCTTTGGGCATATTTTGATTTTGATTTTCAAATTTATCATGTTTATCATTATGACATTATGATATTGACAATTGTTAATGTTCATTGTTCAATGTTCACTAACATTGATATGCATTTTGACAATTGGGTATTAAAATCGGATATTATTTCCTAGTTGGCATTCAAATGTTGTATATTATGGTTTTATAATGTTTAAATGACATGCTCATATGAATGACATGTATATTTGCAAATTTCAATGTATATTTTAAAATTTCCCTATATATATATATATAGCCGTCCCCCCCGTCCCCAAAATCGGCAAAAAAATTTGCCATCCCGGAAACCCATCCTGCCATCCCTTCCCATCCCTGTACTGGAAACTCAGGGGAACATGGGTTTTTTTTGCACATTTCCACCATTTTTTGTGGTTTTTTTTGACTACCAACCTTATTCAGATTCTATTATTTTTGGTGGCGGAGAAGAGTACATTGTTGTCGGAAAATACAACATTAAGATTTTGCGTGCTAGGAAGAATCTCATTTTCCTCAATGTATACTATATTTCAAGGATTGAACTAAGTCTACTCTCAGTCTGTTATTTGCTGTGACATTCTCCACTATGGAATGTCACCTTTAATTCACATCAATGTACCATCACTGATAGGGCAACTTAGTCTATTGTTACAGTGGGTCTTGAGGATCATGGTCTATTCCAACTTACCAATTTTGGCGATTCTCGGGACTTAGCTATGGCTGCTTGATGGTCATCTGTTAGCACACATTGGCATCAATGGTATGGGCACTTAAATGTGCATTATCTCTCTCAGCTTGGTCGGGAAGAGCTTATCCTCGGTTTGCCAGATTCAGACTCAACAGCTTGGAGTTTGTGATGTATGCTAGGCTGGGAAGCACCATCACACACCTTTTAGCAGTGGCGATTCATGGCGAGCTTCTCAGGTACTTCAATTTGTACGTGTCGATATTTGTGGCCCTGTGGTCACTCCTTTTGTTCTTGGGTCCAGGTATTTTTTGTTGTTCATTGATGATTTCAGTAGAAAAATGTGGGTATATTTTCTTAAAATGATATCAGATGCATTTCCTGTCTTTTAGAAGCGAATTCTCTAACTTCTTGGATACTCATGACATTGAATGCCAATAGCCACACCCCACACACCACAACAAAATTGTGTAGTTGAATGTTGGAACAAAACAAACACCAAGATGGCTTGCTCCATGCTCGAACACAAACATGTTCCGAAGAAGTTCTGGGCAGAAGTAGTCAACACTGCAGTTTATCTTTTGAACTGGTCACCCATAGTGATGGTCAAAGGTAAGATTCTGGAAGAGGCTTGGTCAAGTCGCAAGTTCGGAATCAGTCACCTAAAAGTTTTTTGCTTCCTTGCTTTTTTTTGGATCCTTGATGTTTCACACACCAAGTTGGATGCCAAGAGTTAGAAACTCATGCTTGTTGGATACAATAGTCTTCACAAAGCCTACTGCTTGATTGACCCTAAGACATCTCGTCTCCTTTAGAGTCGTAATGTAGTCTTTGATGAGCAACGAGGACTATTGATGCCTATTTCTCATGTTCCTGATCCAGCAGACTAGCCTATGAAGGTTCATGATTTGGGAGTTAGGCTTCCATTAGGTCCACCTAATGGGAGGGCTCCCATGGCTCCAGTTATACTAGTGATCCCTGTACATACACCTCCAACTTCTCTTGCAGGATCACCCGGATTTTTAGATGCTTCACCCAAGTTTGATTCAGACTCTTCAGATGAGGAACTTGATTATAGAGCATCTCCTGATACTAATATTGATCATTCTCCTCTTCGGCTTAAGTGGTCGGCTAAGATGCTGATATTCGTGATGATGAGCTCATTGATGGGAGAATTGCTCGGAAAAAGAGCAAACCTACAAAGTCTGTTAACTTTACTCTCATGGCCAACATTTATAGTGTGTTTGAACCTCAAACATATTTCGAGGCTAAAGGAATTCCAGTGTAGGAACAAACTATGACATTTGAACACTAGAGCCTCTGAAGAATAACACCTGGGTCCTTTCTGATCTTCCACCAGGGAAGAAATCCATTGGCTGCAATTGGGTTTACAAAATCAAATACAAATTTGATAGTACTTTGGGTAACTACAAAGCTTGTTTAGTTGCAAAGGGCTTTTTTTAGCGTTAGGGTATTGATTATGAGGAGACCTTTGCCCCTATTGCAAAGATGAGCACAATCAGATTAGTGCTAGCCATGGCAACACAGTTTGGCTAGGTCCATTGGATGAATGTCAAGAGTGCTTTCTTGAATGGTGATCTCCACGAAGAAGTCTACATGACGCAACCTTTTTGTTAAGGTTGTCGGTAAAGAACATTGGGTTCTCAAATTAGTGAAAGCTCTCTATTGCTTGAAGCAGGCCCCTAGGGCATGGTACATGAAAGTTGATAAGTACCTCAGTAATCAAGGCTTCTAGAGGAGTTTGTTAGACTCAAATTTGTACATCAAGACTACTGACAGTGACATTATCCTTTTGGCTATTTATGTGGATGATTTGATCATCATTGGAAATTCGACATCCTTGATTTAGGGAATCAAACAGAATTTATGCCAGTTTTTTGATATGATTGACCGTAGGCTCATGGATTATTGCCTCGGTGTTTAGGTTTGGCAATAGTCTTCTAGTATATTTATGTCTCCATCCAAATATGCGAGGGCTTTGTTAGACAAATTCTGTATGCAGGATTGCAAGCTTGCATCTACACCCATGGAGAAAGGTCTTGAGTTATCAGCCAAGTCTGATTCTCCTCCCATTGATGATACTACATATAGGCAAATAGGCAGCCTCATCTACCTCTCTGCTACTAGGCCTGATATTAGCTTCGTAGTCAGCTACATCTCACATTTTATGACAGCTCCTAAGGCTGATCATTGGATGACAACAAAGTGTGTGCTTCATTATGTAAAGGGCACTATAGATTTTGGACTTCTTTACTCTCAAAGTTCTAATCCTAGACTTAGTGGGTTCACAAATTTAGATTGGGTGGGCTCTGTAGACGATAAAAAGTCAACTTTTGGATGTGTTCAATTTGGGATCTGATGCCGTAACATGGCTAGTAAGAAGCAACAGACAATTTCTCTCCTCTGCAGAGGTTGAATATAGAGGGACACTCAAGGTAGGTTGTAAAGTTGTTTGGCTTTGTCGAATGCTTGGGGATATGCAGATGTCACCAACAGGACTAACCACTTTGTTGATAACAAAGGTGTTACCAAGTTAGCACAAAATCTAGTCTTCCATGAACGAACCAAGCATGTGGATGTTCATTTTCACTACATACGACAACTGGTTGAAGACAGGACAATAGACTTGTAGTATGTTCCCACAACGGATCAGACTGCAAACATTCTCACCAAGCCTCTTGGTCCTGATAAGTTTGTTAAATTCAGAGGAGAGCTTGGTATTGTGATAAATTAACTATTAAGGGAGGGTATTATGATAATAGATAGCTTCCATTATTAGTGAATGCTTATCTATTGTAAATATTAGAATGTTTCTAATATTAGTTAGTCTATTGTTATTTGTTAGCTTTCTTTAGCTTTCTTTTAGCCAGAATAGAATGCTTCTAGTCTTTATGATCGTTTCCCAAGGAAACATCTTTTTATTCTTTTGTATATATTGACCTCTTGGTCTCTATTAATATTAATCAAATATTTACCGGTTACTTCAAAATAGCTAGTTCAAGATCATTTGAACCCAAAGTGGTTCCTTTTGTAATACATGCACCATGTGTCTGGATGTAGTTATCATTATCATAATTTGTGGTGGGCCTAGAAAGATCCTTAGTGGTTGCATCCAAGTACTACATCCCAAAGCTTCGCTGCCCCATCCGTGTAGTGGTCCTCCTTATGTGACAAAAGACGCAAGTTGGTATGAATGTAAACCAAGTCTTCTGCTATTTTTCAGCCCAACTGGTTACATTTCACTAAGTGGATAAATAAGTGTGTTCTATAGTTTTGTTCAGTGGCAAAAGAACTTGCAACCTTGATAGTGTTCACAAAAAATAAAAAATAAAAATGCAAAGCAAATTAAAGAATGTGAAGTACAAATTTGTCGAATACGAGTAGTAAAGAAAAAGCAAAATAGACTTACTTGTAAGAGGACCTTGATTGCAAGAGGTTGTAGATACTTAATTGGTTGACTATAGAGGTAGCACATGTGATAGATTCCATGTCGTGTAGGCCTGCTATTGGTATTTAAGATCTCTTTTCGAGGAAAAGAAGCCAAATTCTGCCTTAACTTTTTTGTGCACTTCTGCATTTAAAAAGGGTTGTTGAAAAACTTTCTTGCACCCATTAGCAACGTCATCTGTGTATGGTGCTACTCTAGTTGGCATACCAAGCACTTCAATGCTATAATACCTCAGAGAGAGGGCACATGCAAGGAGGTGCATTGGGGTGGTCATTGTTTCCTAGCGATGGTCAATGCTTGTGTTTGCCTTATTGCATAAGGTTTCACATTCTATGGGATCATTCTCTTGTGTTTTTATTGCAAGTTTTACCTTCTTTTCCATCATATCCACATACCATCATAGACGTCCCCCAAACAAGGTTTATTTGTATCAATAAATCGGACCATAGTCATGATAGTCTTGACGAAATCCAATACATATTGCACACAAGCCCACCAATTATCATCCAAGACCAATGTCTTGACCTTTTGGGCCCTTTCTGAATGTGAAGCCTTTCCATACACCCCATCGTTTGGAAATAGCCATTTGGCTCAATGCCTCTTGCACCTTGAGAACTCTCATACCAACAGTATGAGATGTCAATAGGTTTTAAGCATGGTGTCCAAAAAATTTCATCATATCAGCCCTCAACCAAAGCATCTTCATCCCTACAATGTTTTGCGTTGTTTGTGATTACCTAGACTGCATTCTCAATACTGACCATCTTTATGGCCTAAATGAGAATCTTGGAAATGAATTGTGCATCTTTCACTTCCCTTTCGCAATCAACTGCCCTCAAAAAACATTGCCCCCTTTAAGGGACACTACAATAACATTAATCAATGGATGGTTTTTGCTAGCTTTCCATGCATTGGAAACAATAGAAACACCTAAAGTTTTCCAAGAATATCTAATATACAAATACCCTCTTTTTTTTTGATATATGGTGGTGCACACCTTTTCATACCTAGGACTTGTGTAACCAATCAGTGCACTATTGTTGGCCACCACCATCTTCTTCCAGTATGGTGATGTCACCAAGTTGAAAGGAAGACCATTGGCATAGAGGCAACATCCAATAGATTGATCAACAAGCTCTCTTGCTCCCATATTAAATGCCGTGTACAATGGACTTCATTTATAAGCAATAAATTCTACTTCTTTTGCTTCCATTTACAGTACATGCAAGAATGGATGTTTAGAGGATACAACTGGCTCAGTGAGTAATTGCATTTTTTTCTTTCCGAATGGACCAACATAACAAGTTTGAATTTTGAAATTATTGGCATCAGGCCTTTTTGTAATGTCCTGTTCGGAGATCCTTGGAAACAAGGATGAAATACAAGCAAGATAATTTAAAAAAAAAAAAAGTATGAAAACACAAGACAAACATCATACAAGGATCATAATGATCGAAACGGAAGACTAACCAACAACCAACCACCAAAGATCTCCACGTGTCACCACTGACTAAAACATAAACAAGAAAACATAAGAGATCAACCAAGATGAAAGACAAACGCTGACTCCTGAAAATTGGCTAAGTCTGAAATCCTGAAGCCCTAAAATTTGGCTAAGTTTGAATTTTTGAAGCCTTGAAATTTCCTAGAATCTTTATCTTAGCTCGTAGAGATTTGGAACCTATCTTAAAAGACTTGTCGCATATATTAAAATATATCTTAAGTAAAAGGAATTAATACTTAAAAGATATATTTTAAACCCCATAGGAAATCTGTTTTGAACTAGGAAGGTGTAAAACCAAAAAGGGTATCCAAAACCAACTTCCGAACTTTTCTCCGACAAGTCTAGATAGCCCCTGTTTTTCGCGTGAGGTCAACAGAGTGCCAGATTCTTGTGCGAAGATGTGCCACATGCCATGTGAAGAAGTGCCTTTTCATGCAAAGATGTGCTCAAATGCACGAGGAAGTGTTTGGCTGTACAACCAAGACACCCCAAAACTGGTGTAGGGTTTTGTGTGAGAAAGTGCCAAGCCATACGAATAAACCCAACACGCTGTGCGAAGACTTGTAGTCTTGTGTGAGAAAGTGCAATTTCGCGCGAGAACTCAAGTCAGCACGCCAGAAAATGAAAACAGAAAATAGAGAAGGAAACTAAGAAAACTAAGTAACGAAGTTCCTCCACATTGGGGAGTACCGGATCCACATTTCGAGGCAAGAACACTCAAACCATATCTTAAAGACAGAAAGCTGGAAATAACATCTAACCATCTAAACATACAACAAAGGAAAACAACAAAAGGGAAACATCACAGAGTACTGAAAGCAACATCACAGTGAGCAATATAAACAAACTAAGTACACGGTTCCTCCCAACTGTCAATAACATCATAAGACCATCGTAGGCCCTAGCTATCCTCCGCGTGTAACATCCCAAGCCACTGATCAGATCATCGGTACTATCGTTATAGGGACGTCACTACTAACACATGCTACAACAAGCATAAAGAAATCTAACATGTTAGAAGTAAAGCATAAGATAATCCAACAAGAAGATAACATCACCTATCAAATGCTAATCATCATAATAAGGAAATGTGTCAAATATAACATCATCTAAACATGATATACAAGCATCCCAATGAAAGCATAAATCACAAGAAAGCATACTCTGGAACCTCAAGTACCAAGTGAAAACATCCAACAACGGTTGCGCTAGAACAATAGACCATCTCTGTACACCGGTCCCTAGTATTGGTGTGGGTAGCTACGCCTCCCAACCACGTGGCACCTATAGGTCCACTCTTGCTATGTTGATGGAGATAATGATCCAACTACAAACAATGTAAAACAAACATCCATGGCTAATACACACGCCAGATAGTATGATGACTGAAACCAAGACATAAACAAAGACACTCAATGGGCTAGTAAGTAGGGGCTGACATCATGGAGAGTCGCTTGGCATCGACAAGCCCAAGCTGGGATCGTGCGTTTCAACTCCTTAATGGAGGGCACCACATGCACATTTTATTATCTTAAGTTTTATTACCACCCAATGTTTATTTAATTATCACTTAAAACTTCTTCACGAAAACCCTATGGGACAAGGTCACCAAGCTGCGAGATAGAAGCCCCCTCCATATGCTACCCTACCCTACCCATGCTCATACAGCGATGAGTACTCATAGGCATGCAAATTCCCAACCCAATGATCATAACTTCCGGAAGTACCACAGAAGCTCGGGACTTGCAAGTCACCCAACAAGTGTACGTGCACATACTTGTGTGTGGCGCACCACTAGCATGAAGATCATAACACAAGGACTGGATGAGAACATAAACAAAAAGTCACTCAACCAAAAATAGACTCAGGAGGACGGATGTAACACACATCCCAATGCAACATAAAAAATGCAATAGTGGTCTGACTGATATCCAAATGGATCATCCAGGTCCACGACCCACATTGTGCCAAGAAAACTTGAGAAAATAGGGCGGCACACAAAACGAGGTAAAAACCCCCAAAAAAACTTGAAGATTCCGAAATTAAAATCCATTTGACCTTTAGGTACGAAACCCCCGAAAATTCAATAATAAATGAGTTCGGACACCGTATGCAAAAATGGCTAGCATAACAGCTCAAAACCCCAAACCCCCATCCCAAAAATAGGGAAAATGCTCATACCTGACCAACCGAACAAAACCCGCGAATAGATTGGAGGGGAACACTAGTTCTTAGCCTCCTAACATACTACTACAAGAAACGGAAGCTGAAACGAAGCAAAAA
This sequence comes from Cupressus sempervirens, assembly GCA_028749045.1. Lineage (NCBI taxonomy): Eukaryota > Viridiplantae > Streptophyta > Pinopsida > Cupressales > Cupressaceae > Cupressus > Cupressus sempervirens. The sequence goes on from CM053787.1 coordinate 48,864,369, forward strand.
CAACAAATCGGGAAGGCCCTACTTGACAGCAAAAGGGGCAGAAATCGAAACTTGTAGAATAAAATAAATAACCCGCCAAAACCGCTGAAAGTGACGACAAAGCAAGAACTCCACGAGCTGAATCCAACGAGATTGATCTTGCGAAAAACCCACGCTCACAACTCCCATAACGAATAGGAATTCGAATCCTTCAGAAGAGGATTCTCAAAAAGCTCTCAAATTTTCTATTTCAAAAAGTGAGAAGTGAATAATAAAATCACCTTTTTAATACTTATTTACTTTTCGAGTGAATAGTCGATCAGGGCAAATTGCTAGTTAGACTAGCTAGGCTTCGAATCGACCCAAACGAAAACAAGTTATTGCTTGTAACGAGAATTCACCTAAGGCAAAGTTGACAAAAATTAAATCCGAAAAGATTTAAAGCCCGAAAACCCAAAATCACAGAAAATCACTTAACACTTTCGTGACAACGTGAACCTCTGAATGCACAGACATGCTTACTGGTCTAATCACATAATGTAGATGAGTTCGGATTTACTAATCAAAAGTTTTTAAATTAAAACAATTAAATAAGGATACGTTGACCATACAGGGACGACATTGGTAAAATATGAACAGTTGAATCACTAACTCCATGTGCCACCGCTAGGGATATAAATCCTGCATACTAAAACACACGATCAAGTGCAATTGCATATGATATAATAGCCGAAGCAATTAATGCATTAAATAACTAATTAATCCATTTACACCACTCACGTTTGCAGAAAGTGTAAAGATATATGAATGAAGTAAATAACCATAGCATAAAATCTAGCTCATAACATAATCAACGAATATGTCCAATAAACCATATAACTAGATATCATCATAGATCTACTGTCATCTCAAAATAGCATCAATATGCAAATATGATAAACTAAATAGCATAGCACTAAAGCATCTATGGTACTGAATCAAGGTATCACATCTGACCCTTAGGTCGCTCAAAGTACAAGTAATAATAAGAGTATCAAGTATCTCTTGAATCAAAATAGACAAGGTACAGATTGCAAATGCGAGAGGTACTACACTTCTCACCAAACCTTCACTACCAACCATTCTTGCACAATGAAAAATCTGATCTCTTGCTATTATATGAAATAAAAATAAAATAAAAAACTAAAAAATTCAAGCATACAAGTGCAAAAAAAATATAAAAGCCATTAAAACAACGTGCTAAACTTGTTTCTTTATTTAAAAAATAAAAAATAAAATTAGAAGACAATGAAAAAATTCTTCCCAAACTTGTAAAAAATCAACAATAACTCAAAAAATTTCATTATAAGATTCAATAATGGGATCAAATACTTGCCTTAGACACTTAGATCTCCTTTGTGGAAGCTCTTTGGCACCCCACGAATGATCCTCTTCGAAAATAATCTTCTGACCTTCAAAATGCCAAAATAGAGACCGAGAGAGATTAGACCAAAGTAGCGAACAAAATGAGAGGCACAAACAATGAATGACCTCTATTGGGGCTGTATTAGGGTTTAGATTCCAAAATAATTTAAAAATTGCTTTATGCACATGTTTTGAGTGAATTGATTTTCACTTTACAATGTTTTTTTTTAATGGCCCCGCACATAGATGCTCCTGGCCGTCCGGGTGCATATGGAAGCCCACAAGTTGATTTCATTCAGGTAAGCGATAACCTTACCTTCATTTCATTCAAGTAAGCGATAGCATTTCCCTCTAGATGCTTGTTGATGTGCAGGGATGCACATCGCCAAGCATCCACAATGAGATGCTATGCTCCATGTGGGCCTAAGCTTGCATCTGAACTACCTCTGCCTCTGGAAGCATCTGCTTCCACATCAGGCACCGAGATTAGTGAATCCGACAACTAAGGATTTCTGACCTTCATAAGTTGTTTCCCAAACACAAGGTGAAATTCTGATCTCCCTTGAAGGCAAAGTCCAAACAAGCATGAGAAATCTGATCTCCTTGTGACAAAATTCCTAACAAACTTGCAATTTTCAACCTGTATTGTTAAAAACAATCCTTGAAATTCTGACCTCATTTGGAAGTCCTCCTGCATGTTAGTAAAGGTGCTCAATGCAGTAATCCTAATGAGGGTTGAATTTCCAACCTCTCAGTAATGACAAACTTTAAGGGAATTAAGGGGTGAAATCGCCTCAATTAAGAGTGAAATAAAATTCATACTAGTTTGTCCTGTTTAAAGAATGCAAATTTTACACAAATCAAAGCTTTAATACATGCACAAGGTCAGCTAAAACACGAATGGATGTATTGCTTACTGAATTGGGCACAAATAAACACCAAATGGAAGCATTTCTACACCCATTCAAAAGCAAGCCTGATTGAGGATAAGCAGATCACAAGTGTACCTCTATGCTCCTAACGGAACTGCCGCCCAGCCGCTATCAATAATATTCAAGAAGGGCGCCCTTTAGAATGGTAGGGCTCCGCCGCCATGCAATCAAAAGGTGAATTGGTTTATGAAGCCCATAAATCTGTCATTAATGAGGCATTCAAATGCAAAGCACATAATCATGAAGTGCGGGAATTAGAGATAATGATATGTTAAACATCATTGTGTGAAAATTTTCTTTGAAAGATGACAAGTAAGAAAGATAAGGGGGTGCCAATTCAAGTGCAAAATTCAGAAGTAAATTAAAATTAGAAAATATTTTAAAGGGATGCATGTATTCAAGTTAGGATGTTAGGGATTTAAGGATGTAAGTCATTTGTAACAATTTGCGAAGTGTCTCATATTTTAGTTCCTTTCTTGTTTTGAACATTAGTTTTAACGATTATTCTCTTATAAAACTTTGCTTCTAATACAAATATTTCCTCTTGTCTTCCAAGGATTCAAAGTACGATTTTCAAGATGAAGATGACAATGAAGAAGATAACATGGTGCTGAGCTTCCTCATATACAAGGATGGTTCAGTGTTGCGCATTTCATGCACGAAGATGATGACGACATCAGGCTCAAAATGGAAACGTAAACAAGGCAGTTGCAAGTGATTTATCAAGCAAGAAAAGAATGAAAGAGCTGGAAACCAAAAAGAAAAGTACAAGTGGAATGGCATAAGTCAACAATCACATGAAGGGGTATTCAAAGAGAAAGGAAAGTGAATAAGTTCTCCAATTGGAGAAATGCTATTTCAATCTAGAATTTTGTTTGGAAATCCAAGATAAATTTGGACATCATGACTTTAACCATGCAAAGGAAATGATTATGAGATGCATTGCTTACATTTTGCCTTGCAAAATGATTCAGTGTCCAGTAAAGAAAGCATCATTGATATGGTGATCATTTTTTGTATTTTTTTAATATCCAAATTCATGGGGAACCTCAACCAAGGGTGATGATCAAATTGCAAATATACACAATCATGGAATAAGGACAGTCAGGATGTAAATCATATTCAAAGACATAAATGATTGCATGGAAGGTGATGGTGAACAAGCAATGCAAATGATAACATCAAGCTCAACATGTGGAACATAAAGATAAAGATTTTTATGATGGAAGGAGGATGATCAAGCCCAAACAAGGGAAGATGAAGGTTGACAAGTTCAAGTAATGAAGAAGGATCAAGGCGATATCAAAACAAGAACAATTTCGAGAACATTTCATGGAGAAGATTTCCAGAACAAGGAGGATGAAGAAGTGGAGTTGAAATGAAGTTCACAAGATAAGCATGTTGAGGTGGTGCCCATTCATTTTCAACCAATCAAGTTATTCCAAGATAGAATGTGAATTATCTCATTGGTTAATCCTCAAAAGAATATTTATCTCAAGTTATTCTCCCATTGAATTTTCTCACTGGTTCATCCTCGAAAAGGATATGCATGTCAAAGTGATGTAATTTTTTCATTGATCAATATTTACTGCTTGTAGGTGGTAGGATATAGCAAACCCTAATTAGAGTTTCTTAGGATTATTTGGGTTGTTGATCTTTCTTCATTTTAGGCTTTCTATTGTACTTGAGGCCTCTATACAAGGTTTACTCGTTTCATTGTAAGGGGAGATTTTGGTGAATTGTTGCTGAGAGACTGCCAAAGTAATTGCCAATTCATTGAAGCTTGGTGGATACATGTGCTGTTTTGAAGTGTTCCATGGTTTCTCATTTCTCACTTAGAATTTAGTTAGGTTGAGTAGTTGAATGAAAGATATTGTTTATTCATGGTGAAATTTTACCTTCATACCTTTTACTAATTATTTATTGCAAGTCATAGTGCAATCTTAGACTGAACACATTGCAAAGCACAACACTTTAATTACCTCGGATATGTATGAGCAATATGAAAATTATTTGTGTACCCTCAAATAAAAGCACCTTCATTTGCATAGTTGTTTAAGTCCGCAAAGAAAGGATTGATTAGTTTCTCCTCATCATCAATACTTAGAGAGAGAGAGAGAGAGAGAGAGTTCTAAACCCATATCCGTTTGCATTCTTTTAAAAAACGCCATTACAAATAGTTGAACAGCTCATATTGTGAATCATTCATCATTTGGAAAGTTGATCACATCATTATTATCATTATTACCAAATTACATCAGCTGTGTTCAACAAATGATGAATGATTCACAATGTGAGCTGTTCAACTATTTGTAATGGGGTTTTTGAAAAGAATGCAAACAAATATGGGTTTAGAACTCTCTCTCTCTCTCTCTGGATTTCTAAACCGATATCCATTTGCATTCTTTTCAAAAACCCCATTGCAAGTAGTTTAACAGCTCACAGTGTGAATCATTCATCATTTTGAAACAAGTTGATCACATCATTATTACCAAATCACATCAGCTGTCAAACCCCATTACATATAGTTGAACAGCTCACAGTGTGAATCATTCATCATTTGGAAAGAAATTGATCACATCATTATTACCAAATCACATCAGCTGTGTTCAACACTAAGTTGACAGCTGATGTAATTTGGTAATAATGATGTGATCAACTTGTTTCCAAATGATGAATGATTCACACTGTGAGCTGTTAAACTATTTGTAATGGGGTTTTTGACAGCTGATGTGATTTGGTAATAATGATGTGATCAACTTCTTTCCAAATGATGAATGATTCACACCGTGAGCTGTTCAACTATTTGTAATGGGTTTTTTGAAAAGAATGCAAACGGATATGGGTTTAGAAATCAGCATTAAGTTGTATATATGCATTATAGACCTCAGGTCACTTCACTTGTATGCATTACTTCCTTTTTCAGGAGTGGATAGAGTACTCAGTGTGATCTCCTGTATGTTAGGATGGTGGCAAAACTCACATCAACAGTCCCAATCTGCAATGGTGTGATATGTGTAAAGGTCACAAGAAGTAGGTTGGTTGTAGAGGTACTTGGTGGAGGGAGGATTGGCTACTGACAATGAGGAGTAGGAAGTCGTTGAGGTCAAAATCAAAGAGGAAGCATAGGAGGAAGAACACATAGAAACCTTAGAGGCATAGGTGAGGTCTTACGTAAATTGCAGACCAAAGTGTCCAATCAGGGTTAACAGAGATGAAAAAGAAGAAGAATTCTGGGTAAGGGTAGAGAATCTTGGTCCAATTTTTGTATATTTTCAAATGTATAGGATGATAAATGATGACATAGGGTAAATGATGTCAGTTCAATATGCATGGGATGATATTGGAAATATTAAATCTCCATTTTTCTATAGGTAGATAGGATATCTTTTGAAAATATCATTTTGTATCTCAGGTTTGGGGGGTATGGTTAGACTGATCAAGCCATTGTGCCAAAATACTCTTAAATTCATCTCTATAATATTAATACATTGGATATAGCCCCTACCTATTTTGATTGATAAAAAAGTATTTGTAGTTGGATCATTTTTTGAGATTGCACTGTGACTTGCCATAAACAATTAGCAAAAGGGATGAATGTAAAATTTCACTACGAATAAACAGTGTCTTTCATTCAAATTCTCAACATAACTAAATTCTATCTAAGTGAGAAATGAGAAACCATGGAAAACTTCAAAATAGCACATGTATCCACCAAGCTTCAATGAATTTGCAATTGCTTTGGCAGTACATTGGGTATAACCCCTACCTATATAGGATGATGGATCAATGTGTGTGATCAAAACATTGATGTTAAAAATTCTTACACAATCGAATCCAGAAAACTGTTAATATATTTATGAAGCTTCTGAAACAGATTTGAGACAAAATAACCTTTCACATACACCTTAAACTTGTCACATCCTAGATCACAAGTAACTAGATTTCCCTTTTTGGATGTTAAAGTGATATATAATGTCCACTAAAACTGTTCAGGTTTTTTGACGACGATGGAATTGAAATCCTTTTGAATACCAGAGCTACAGCTTGATTTTTCAGCAGAGAAAAATGAATGTTGAATACTTGACTGTAATATAGGTACCTATCTGTTTCCCTCTATGCTTAGTATGCCAAGGAGAGGATAACTCTTTTGACGCAACAGCTAGTTATTTAAGCCAGCATTTTTTTAAATAGAAGCAGTTTGAATATTTACACTCTCATCATTGGACCATGTAACTTCTGAGAAGGTATCTTTTGAAAGGAGGACGTGTCATTAGTAAGTTGAACAATTAAAAGCTTTATCCTTTCAGAAACGTGATACTGCTAATACGAAGGCACACAGATTATTGTTCTGAATAAATGCTAAATGGCAGAAACAACAGGAGGAAACCTGTGTAAAATTGTTAGTAAAACAATTAGAACCATCCTTGAGAACATTAATGAGTCTATATCACAATAGGAGCTAAAGCGGAATGCACATACAAGCAGCTCAATTAATGCCCATTCAAATATCATAAGCTTTTAAAAGAAAACAATTGTCGTCATGATATCTACATGGAGGGCGGTGGGGTCTACAGCTCTGACGTGACATATGTCTGCTGACCCCTTTACATAGGGTGTCAGGAGAGACTACAAAAGCTTTACATAACAGCTTCTGCCCTGTTTCTGTACAAGCCCAGTGACCTGTATAGTTTTTGGCAGGTGTACCTAGATTTGACAGAGGATTCTTAAATTTGGCAGATTTTACTATTCTGTAGATTATCTGCGTTTTGTGGCCTTTTTATTTAAATCTACTAAATCTGGTAGAATTTTGTTAAATTTGGTTAAGTTCTAAATTTAACAACCCTACTGACAATTCTTGGTAGACAGGTCCTCTCCAATGGCCTTTTTTTATTGCATCCAAATGATAGCGACCCTTATCATGCTCACATAGTATCTGATTGGGGATTTCAGAACAATTTTTAAAAAAATGAGTCAATTATTGTGTACTTCGTAGTGTGTTGGGTTTGATTGAAAATTTCAATGTTTCGAGTGGCTTTGCTTCTAATTTTGGGATTTTTTAAGTGCTATAAGCCTATATGCTATATGTATGTACTCTCTTTTGAGTCCAAGCCTTTTGTTAGAGAATTTTTTTTTGGTATACTTTGCAATATTTAAATGTCTTCTCATTTTTAACAGAATTTATTTACAGCATGTGGTATCTTTTGGATATTTTTAAGTCTCTATTGAATGCATTATTTAACTTGTAAATGCAATCAAATAAAATGCCAGATATTCTATCAGCATTTTGTGATCCTGTACATCATTTGTGCCATTCCTGTAGTATCACTAGTTTCTGAAGTACATGAGGACTTTGTTGTGTGCACCTTGTTTTGGCAATCACACCCTCATCTATGTCCATACATGTGTTTTGTTCTTGCATATTCTTTATGTAGAGATATGGAGGTTTTGTTCTGTGCGTGTTTTATTTGTAATCACAACTTCTTTTATCTTCATGCATGTGTGCCTTGTTTTTGCACATCTTGTTCCAGTTGCTGGAACTTTATATTAGGCACTTGATGTTGCCCTGTCGCCATTTTTTTTGCACTGTATCATTTTCTAAAAAAAACATTGACATTTTCCTCCAAAATTTTAACATTTTTACGAGAATTGAATCCAGAAAGAAAATGTTGGTGTAACTATGTGAAAATTATTATGTTGTTGATGGTTGCTGCAGTTGTTGATCAACTTTTATCTCACCATTTATCAACTATTTCTACCACTATAAAACATAGTTCATGGCTGATCAATGATTATTGGACATTCACCATTCTGTTCCTTTTATATGGTATCAGAGCAGGTATGGGTGAAGACCGAAGATGTCGAGGCTGTTGAATTTCTCAATTAGATTTAATTTTAAATTCTTACTTATATAAATGCCCTTGTAATATATATTCTCTATTATATTGTATAAAGTAACTTTGAAATAAATGAAGTCTCTAATTCTGCCATGACCGTATTATAGAAGACCTTATATATTATTGTGTTCAATGTATTCGATGATGGAGGTAAGCAGCAAGATTTCTAATATGTATAATAAGACGGGGGGGCATGAATTACAGGGATGTGAACCCTACGTACAACCCTTTGTTCCAATAACACATCGACAATACCAAGGTTAGGTAGATGGTGTGATAATTAAGTCATACCCGGTCAGTGCGGGTTTACCACAAACAGATTAAGAAATGCCAACTCATGTCAATGTGACTAAACATACGATGGATAAACATTGGAATATATATGCAAGTAGGATTTGTACTGATGCAAATACAATATACCCGCAAGCTTATAATGTCTACACGTGTTGCCACTAATCTGAAAAAAATACATGCAGTAAACCTGATCATTGAGCATGTCTTAGTTAAGTTCAATGGTTAAGACCAAATTCGATGGGGCCTGCCAAAATGTGGGTGATAGTGTAGTTAACTCCCAAGTCATAGTCAAGTGAATAAAGAACATAAATATTACCTCAAATGTGTTAAGTTTGTAGCTTCAGTAGGATTGATTTGATCATGAGATACATTGTTGGTGTTAAATCATCATTTAGACAAATATTCTTATATATATATATATATGTGGTTATTTATATTATTGTTACTATATTATTATTATCTAATGATGATTAATCATAGAGACATGTCTCTTCATGAGATATGTCTCCTCCTCTCATATTTGTAAGTCTTCAAATCTGTATTTGGAACTCACCAATTACAATGACAGTGTTATCACATTTGCAGAAAATGATTGTAGATAATTCAACATGGTATCAAAGCGAGGCTGCAAGTGTAAAAAAATGGATTAGTAAGGAGGTCTAAGAAAGAAATACAAGAAGCGACTATATGGAAAAGACAGTTTTATCTCAGTCAAGAGTTACAAACCCATCAACGATCATTAGAAAGGTGGTATGCCAATGAGGAATACAAAGCAGACATTTACGACAAAACATCGATTGGACCAAGAAGTCAATATTATAGTTGTTATTGATTTAAACCACCTCCATATTGCAGATGCTGGTCTCTTTAGCTATTCTGCCATTTTAAATGATGGAGATATGGACGGACGTAGGAATGAATGGAATAAGCACAGGGATATATTCAGGCAGATAAAAGGCTCATAATTACAAGAGGATAATTGAGTGAGGATTTGGCAGAAGGAGCATCAGAATTCAACATGGATAGACGCATGGTGTCTTGGTTTGATCCATCAATAACAAAGAAATTTCAGTTCACCCGCTTCGAGCTGTGATAAATTATCTTGAAAATTTGTTGAATTTAGATCTTGGTTTTGTGTGTCTGGCTTTCAAATTTATATTTGAGGCTTTGGCATTTGATTGTGGTACGACATTTGTGGTCGGAGATATCTAGGTCATCTTTTGAAAGACTTTTGAGATATTTCGGGTGTGTTTGGCAATATTCTATAGAGATTTTCTTGGACAGGGACGACGAATACACTTGGAAATAAGGAGCGACTTCATTAGAAAATTTCATAAATGACAAATCATTTGATACATATATTACCGGAGACTTTATGCTAAGCCCCGTATTAGAAAATAGATATAGACTTTGAACATCAATCTGGGAAAAATTGTGAAGATGAACGAAGATGCATATAACACAAGCTAATCAACATAAAATATATTCTTTGCAGCAGATATAAACACAAGCACCAAAGAAAATAGAATCACTCTCTTCCACTAGTGTAGAAGGAAGATATAGATACACGATGCACACATTCAACCACTGGTTACCATGGACTATTGGCACAACATATGACATCGTAATGTCCCTTGTATCTTCTGGATCTCTTGGCTTATGAATGCTTGGTTTAGTTCGTCTTTTGCAGTTTGTTCCATTGTTGAGCTATCCTGACTGAGATGTTCCAGAGTTTCTTGTATCTCTATCTTGCTCTCTGGTTTATGAGTGTTTATATTAAGAATTCTTTGTATCCCAACAGAGTTTTCCTTGTCTTCCTTAAATTCTGTATAGTTTTGAATGAATGGTAGTTCCTATATGTATTGTCTCTACTTATGGTTGCAACCTCCAGCTGGGTGAATCAATAACTCAGGTCTGGAAGAGGACGGTGTCTTCTATATTGGACATTGTCCCTATTGTACGTCATGCTGACTGATGCGTGCGTGCTTACTGTATGAAGGCTATGCAAGGATCTATTCCATACTCCATTGAATTGTATCATAGGGGGCTTGGGAAATAGTGGTTTTGATGGATATTTATTAGCCATGTCTTCCTATTTTGGACTGCTTGTTTGAATGATGTTTATGCCTCCTCATCCTGTATCCTCTGATGGCTTTGCGTTAATGGTTTAAGTTTCCTATTCTCTTCACGTGAATTGTAGTGACTTATTGATGTGTGGTTCCTATTCTTTCTGTTTGATTATCTTTGACTTGTTTGTTGCTACCTCTGCGATATTGGATCCGTCACCAAGTTTTTCTGTTTTGTTTCAATAGAATTTGGGCCTTCATGCTTTATCTATGCCGTATTTATGTTTTACTATGTATTTGTAAGCTGGTGTCTTGAGCCTTCGTACTGCTTGCTATCATCGCTCGATTATTATTTATTATACCTTATAAGTTATCATTTGCTTTGTTAATGTTTTTTGTTTTCTCTTCTGATTGTTCGATGATCTTTTTCTTCTTCCCTTTCATATTCTGACTACGTTCTTTTTTGCTTACCCTAGACTAGATGATATTTGCTTGTAACGACTCAGGGGTGGATGTTTTCTCCCGATAGCAATGCCATTGTTTTCCAAAGTGGATAATCCTCCATCTAGAGTCTACACCGATTAAATATGCCACTCCTTCGTCAAGCATCCTCTAATCTTTGTTGTAGATGATATATGCCGCTATCCTGTGATGGAAAATGTTTAAGGTGATTCGCTTGCTTGTCGTCTAAGGTAACTCTCCTCTTGTTTATCTTGGTGATCTCTCTATTACCCGTTCTTTCCAATCGTTGTTCTCCACAATGGATGCTCTAACTTTCTTCCTTGGTCCATGTGTTGGATGCCCCCCTGACTCGTTAGAATATATAGGTGCTGAGGGAAAGGTCGCAACTTTTCTAGGAATCTCTTAATATGTTATAATATATTGTATTTATTCTTTCATATATGAAATAATATTTATCTTGTTATAATAGTATGTTATTATTCATTATATATAATAGGTTATTATTTCTCATTTATCATTTGATGTATATTGCATTGTAAATGTTATTATTTAAAATATATCAATTTATATATCAATGATATTCAACATATATATATATTATTAATGAACATTCTATTGACCATTGATATTTATTTATTATTGATTCTAATATATTATATCTTTATTGCATTATAATATATTCTATTATATTTTTTTGTTAAAATTTCTATTATACTTTATTTATTTATTTTATTATTATTTTGTTATCGTTTATTATTTAATTCGATTGAAGGAAAATAGGAGACATGACAGACACCAAGGCGAAGATTACGGTAGGAAACAAACAAGATCGCAGTCATCCTAGCTTGGGCTTATCCTAACCACTTGAGTTAGTGAAGGCATTCAGAATCACCATAGATGGCATTATTCAATATATAGAAATGCATTGTGGTTGTATCATTTTTTTGGAGTATTGAGGCACATCATACTCCCAAAATATGATAACTCAGAATGAAACGTTAATGCTAGAATGTAATGTCACCATTTTTAGTAGGTTCCTATAGTTGGCCAGGTCAGTTCACCATTGCGACCCTCGTGAGTTGACAATGGGATTTGAGGGTCTTAGTTGTGTGGTTATAGGCTTTCCATTAGCCTGTGGTGTGTTTGGCTTCATTTGAGGGACTTACTATTTATAGTAAGTCAATCTATTGGTTCCGATGAGCTCAGTTGAGTCAAAGGAGTTGGGGGATGCTCTCAGTTTTTATTTTAGGCTTCCAGTTTGAGCTTCAAGAATCTTGGAGGGAGTGTCTATTTATAGTAAGTCACTCCATTAGGTTCATTCGTCATCTTTCATCATCATGATCACTTTGGTGTTGCCAGATTGCGATTTTGATGCTTCTTCAGGTGTTTTTGCAAGATGGGTGAATTATTATTATTCATTTAAATATGTTGAGGTTGCTACTTTTGTTAGTGTTTTTCGTTGGTCACTTCAGTATCATAGCTCGTTGGAACCAGGACAAAAAGTTTTAAATCATGGGAACAAGAAACAGTGGTCTCATGTGTCAAGATTTTAAGTTATGGTGGAAAAGGTCATTTTCAGAGCCAAAAGCAATTAATAAATTAGTTTATAATGACACTTCATTATATTTTTGTTGTATGTGGGAAGCTTCCTAAGTGAAGTTCATTTGGGAACCTTTGTGCCATTTGGAGATTATAAACATGAGCTCATTTGATGAGTAAAGCATTTGATTATTTGTTTATCTCTTTGCTGCTTGTCTTTGTGACAATTATGAGTTTGTGGTTTTGTGCCCTTGTTGAAGTATAAGGGTTAGATTTTAGTTTATCTTGCAGTTTGCTACTAAGGTAAAGCAAATTGTAATTGCTTCTCTACTGTGTCTACTGTTATTGAAAAGTTGATTGAAGAAGTGCTGAAGACTAGATTTTGGAGAATGAATTGAGGGCTGAATTATTAATTTTATGCTTCTACGTCTCGGCGGGGAGTTCAATCTGAGTGTTACAGGACTATTGTTTCACTATAGGGCAGCAGTTTATCAACTGCAAGGTCATGTTCACCTAAAGAGGGTTTGTGTGACATTTCTAAGGGGCCATATTACAATTTTCAAGAGCTGCGTTCAATTTATATAGCCTGTGATACGTATTAATGGGGCTGCTGTAGATTCACATTGAACTGAAATTAAAGTCAAAGTCAATCTATATTTCAAAGTTCTTGGCATTTTAAATATTATTGTTGCAACTATTTGTTTGAAACATTGTTGATAATGAATTAAAGCTGTAGCAAATTGTTTGTCTTTCATAATCATATAATTGCACAATTCGTAGGGCAGAATTATGAATTAATGTTGGCATTCATACGAACTTTTCAATATTAAATTAATCTGAAATTCTAAGTGCCCAGTTGCATTCTCTAGTGTAATTTTGAAAATCAGATTATCAAATTTGCAACAATAACAGTAAAGACTGCCAAATGTTTGACGAAATGTTAGAGATTAGCAAAGGAAAATTGATGATTGTTATGGATATTGCCAATTGGGTTATTACAGTGGTATCAAAGTGGTTTCCTGCCATCCTGTGGGGTAGGAAATTTATTTTATTTTCAAATTTGTTGTTGCATGCGGAGTGACTAACACTCTAGTTTTTTCTAGCTATGGATAGATACAAGAGGCCTAATAGTTTTGGGAGCTGGCAGAGTAGTGAGGAAGATAACAGGAAATTAAATTCCTTGAGAGAGGGTATAGAGAAATTTAAGCTTCATCGGCATAGGATGGCAAAGAGTTTGTCAAGTTTAGAGATGGTTGAGAGGGCAACGAGGTATATGGTTTCCGCCTTTAAAAGGTTCGCAGGAAGGAGGCTTGAGTTTTTCCCAATAGGTGTCCATGATGCAGATGGACCTATATTTAGTACGACACCTGCTAGTCCTATCCATAGTGTTGATGATGGACTTATTTCATAGGGACATGTGGTTGTGTTAGTAGCAAGGATAGTGGCACTGAGCTTCAACAGGTTGAAACTCCTAGAGTTGTTGCTGCAATTAGTGTAGAGACAGTTGATACAGTTGTTACTACTGATACTTCACACTCTCTTGAGGAGGGGATTATTAGTGGAGATTTGTATGTGAGCTGTCATAGTGTTGCTTTGGTGCAGTAGGCAACTGCTTCCTCAGGTGGGACCGATGCATGTATGGAGTCACCTTGCTTTGATGTTGGTAATTTGGGTGATACAACAGAGTCAGTAGATGTGGGTTGATACTCTAGAATTATTGATTCACAGGTTGACATTGAGTCAAGTGTGCAAAGTCAGGTGTCAACAATTGAGGCTTAATTAGGAGATATGGATGCAGATAATATGGACACATTTGATGATGCTATGAGCTGCACCAGGTATGATATCCCTTGCCAGGTATCAACTGATGACTTCGAGGAGGTTTTGGATGGGTCCTAGGATTAGTGTTTACATGATCTATCTTTTGAGGTGGAAGCTGAGACATGCGGGGATATTGATATTGTGAGGGCTTCCATTTCTTTAGATGAGGAGTTGATTGAGGTACATAGTAGTTGTATCTCGGATGTAAAGTTGTGCGAGGTCGATAGCACACATATAGTGAGTGATCTTGTGGTGGGTAGTTTTGGTTCGGTTCCTATCCTAGTGTAGTTAGCGAGACAGAGAGCTTGCATAGGAGGTAGGGGTTACAAAGGCATCATGTGACTAGTCAGTTGAAGGTGAGTGAAAGTGACATCGCTTCAACTTTCGAGCATTATGATGCGATCTATCAGATACTGGCTACATCTAGTTGGGGTGCTCCTATGTTCGATGAGCATAGTGATAGTACTCTTTCTCTAGTAGAGGTTCATGTGCTTCGAGAGGCTATCAAGATCTTGAAGCATTAATATTCGCAACTAGTTGCTGACAGGGATTACCTTCTAGAGTGTGGTAGCACTTGTTATGAGACATTGTTAAAGAAAGAGGAGGAGATGGTTGAGCTCACCTAAGAGCTTAAGGTAGGACTCTCTTCAGTGTACTTAGTTGGCTCTTTAGGAGTCACAATCATGATTGGATGAGGTGACCATGGAGTTGGAGCATGTTTGGACCAAACCAACCCCAAATCCAGTTTAGTTGCTGTTAGATTGTGGTGACTGATCAGAAAAGTACTGTACATGCGAAATAGGTTCTTGCGGCAGTATTGAGTTGTAAGGGCTTACGGATTGTGATCAGGTTGTAATCACTGGATCAAAAAAATATTGGACTTGTTGTTTAGTGGATGTAGCCTAGGGATTGGGTAAACTACGTTAAATCTTGGTGCCTTGTGTTCTTTTCTGTGTGATCTCTTATTTTCTGTTATTGGTTATATTTGCATGTAATTGTTATTTCTGTCCGTGGTTTAATCCTAACAAGTGGTATCAGAGCCTAGTTGTTTTTTCAGTTATCCTCTGCAGGAAAGTTTCATGGTTGAGTGGGAGCAATGGTAGATGAGGGTAAGCTGAGGGTTGATAGGTTTAATGGGCAGAATTTCTAGTTATGGAAGATGCAAATGGAAGACTATTTGTATTAGAAGGATTTATGGAAGCCTTTGGAAGGAAAAGACAAGAATCAATGATCTATGTCAAATGATGAATGGGATCTTTTGGATAGAAAGACACTTGGAAGCATTCGATTATGCCTGGCACCATTAGTGGCATTTAATATTACAAAAGCAAAGACAACAAAAGAATTGATGAAAACCCTAGCGACATTGTATGAAAAGCCCTTTGCTTCAAACAAGGTATTTCTCATGAAGCGTTTATTTAATATGAAAACGACAGAAGGTGGATTTGTTACAGATCATTTAAATGAGTTTAATACTATTACTAGTCAGTTATCTTCTGTGGGTATCAATTTTGAAGAAGAAATTAGGGCTCTCTTGATTTTGTGTTCTTTGCCTGAAAGCTGGAATGGCTTGGTAATGGCTGCGAGTAATTCTATTTCTGGATCTAGTACCCTAAAATATGATGATGTGATTGGTGTTATTTTGAGTGAGGAAACTCGTAGGAAAACCTTAGGTGGATCTACATCAGGAAGTGCTTTGAATACACAAAGCAGGGGCAGAACGATTGAGAGGAAGTAATTCTGGAAATTGTGAGAAATCAAGAGGAAAGTCAAAGGGGAGGAGGTTTCAATCAAGAGGACCGAACGACTGCTGGTACTATGGGAAACCAGGGCACAAAAAGAAAGATTGCTGGAATCGAAAGAAAAATGAAGGAGATAAATCAGATGGAGACAAGGAGGCAAATGTGGTAAGTAACAAATCCGAAGAGAATGCTTTTCTTCTGTCTTTAGAAAGTGTTGATGATTCATGAGTTTTAGATTTTGGTGCTTCATTTCATGCTACACCTCATAGAGGTTATTTCATTGATTATGTCCAAGGGGATTTTGACCTTGTTTATTTGGGGGGTAATGAACCCTATCAGATTGTTGGAAAGGGCAAAATTAAGATTAAGTTGTAGAATGAGAATCATTGGCTACTACATGAGGTAAGACATGTTCCAAGGCTGAGTAGGAATTTAATTTCAGCAGGGCAACTCGGTGATGAGGGTTGTGTAGTTATTTTTAATGATAAAAATTGGAAGGTTTCAAAAGGTTCCCTTGTAGTAGCAAAAGGTGTGAAAGTAGGCACCTTATATCTTTGTACAGGTCATATTGTTCCTTCTACTTTAATTGTTTCAAAGAAAAATGAATGTTCAGGAACAATTGTTGCAGTTGAGCAGGGAGAACAAATAGCTGCTATAGATTCTGATACAACGTTGTGGCACAACAGACTTGGGCACGAGTGAGAAAGGTATGAAAGTACTTAATTCAAAGAAAGTTTTACCAGGTTTGAAATTTGTTAATATGGATTTCTGTGAAAGTTGTGTGTATGGAAAGCAAAAGAGAGTGAGTTTTGCAAAGATTGGGAAGGAAAATAAAAGGGAGAAATTAGAGCTTGTGCATAACGATGTATGGGGACCAGCTCAGGTATCTTCCCTTGGTGGCTCTCATTACTATGTTACATTTATTGATGACACAACTAGAAAAGTATGGGTTTATTTCCTTAGAAATCTGATGTATTTCAAACTTTTAAGAAATGAAAATGCTTGGTTGAAAATGAGACTGGTAAAAAATTAAAATGTCTCAGATCTGATAATGGTGGTGAGTATTGCAGTCATGAATTTGAAGATTATTGCTTCACTAATGGTATTCGTAGACAGAAAATTATTCCAAGGACTCCATAGGAAAATGGAGTGGCTGAATGTATGAACGGGACTATAATGGAGCGTGTAAGGAGCATGAGGTTGCATACTGGGTTGCCCTTACACATGTGGGTGGAGGTTGTCAATACTGTTGTATTTTTGATTAATAGAGGTTCCTCTACTCCTTTGGGTTGTGGTATTCCAGAGGAGGCATGGACTGGTAAGAAGGTGAGTTATTCTTTTCTCAAAACCTTCGATTCTGAAGCATTTGCTCACATAGATTCTGAAAGTAGAACCAAGCTAAAAGCTAAGTCAAAGAAATGTGTATTTGTTGGATATGGCATAAATGAGTTTGGTTATAGGCTTTGGGATTTTGAAAATCATAAAATTGTAAGAAGCAGGGATGTCATATTCAATGAGAAAGTGTTGTACAAAGATCTGTTGCAGCAACATGAGAAGAAAGAAGATGATTATGTAGTGCTGGATGATACTCCAGAAGCTGATGTTGCAACCATTCCTCATGATGTGCAACAACCACAACAACAAATACGACACACACCAGTGAATGTTAGACGGCAACAAGGCAAATTAGACTTCCACAAAGATTTTCACCCTCGTATTCTATTTTATTTATTGATGCTGGTGAACCTGAAAGTTATGATGAAGCTATGCAGGTGGATACTAAGATTCAGTGGGAGTCTGCAATGCAAGATGAAATGGACTTTTTACTGAAAAATTGTAATGACCCTTACTATAAAGGCCACTGAAACCCTCAAACTGGACTTAGGAATTTTGTCAAACAGTTGGCATGTAACCGAATAAGGCTGCAATATTACTAATTGTTGTACAACGAAACCTCAATATATGATGCCAATAATGTATGAACAACAATTTCCAGATTATAACACTACCAATCTAAGAGATAGATGACAATATGAAACTCAAATATGAAGTCCAATGCAATTCTGATTTTATGACAGCAAATAGAACTGATTACAATGAGAGACTGTCACAACTATGCACTTCTAATACATCAAGCTCTTGACAATGCAATGTTATGACATGAACAATAACCCAGTTCAGATTTGGAATGCAAATGACGAAACTTTTACAATAGTTATTAATGACTGGAAATAACTATTTATGCAATGACAGTGCTGACTGTTCTAATCCATAACATGCAATATTTTGGCAATCAAAACTTTAGTTTGTGCACCTGGAATAGCTCCAATTTTGCCGGATATAAATGCTGAATTGATGCCACACGAAGACCTCACAATCTGCCCCAAACCGACTCACAAAATTGCTGCTGCTGCCCAACTGACAGGGCCGTACAGGTACGGCCTGGTACGGCTGCTAGATAAAAATATTGCAGCGTTTTTTTGTCACTCCAAAAGCAATAAATCTGGGCGCCTAGGGTTGCTGAATAACCCCCTAAAATATGAAATTCATCCGTCAAGCCAATTAGGAGTTATGAGCAAAACGTGGGTCCAAACCCTGGACTGGCAGTCTGAAAATAATGCACAACTGTGTCTTCAAACCCTGTTAATCAATCCACAAATGCTAGGGCACAACTGAAACCCTTTTTCCAACCAAAGTAAGTCCTTATAACTGAATCTCAATGAAGTCCAAATGAGATGGCTGAATTACCAACTCCTCAAATGCAACAATTCAGGTGATGTTTCACACCCTCAAAGTCTCTAATCCAAGGGAGTGATTCGTTCCCAAAGATCAAATAATAATTTGCAGACCCAAGAGACTACAAATTTGCTCCACAATGGAAGAAGTAGAAGAAATCACAAATCCAAGCATGTCCAAAATGAGAGGCCCAACCCTCTATTTATTCACTTTTCTAAGAAGTTGCTAGAACTTCTAGAAACATCCTTTATAAAATCTCATTATAATGCACTTTTTCTAGAACTTCTAGAAACATCCTTTATAAAATCTCATTATAATGCACTTTTTATAATAAAGTAATTTTATAAAATAAAAAGTGCAACTCAACTTAAAATTATAACATGTAGGCCCCAATAACACATAATAATAAAATATAACCTCTTAACACTTCTTCAAGAGCAAGATATGACCATCTGATCCGCAGAATTGACTCTCTCTCCACACCATTTACTTACGAGAGTCTGGAATAGGCAAAATCCATGATCAATGTCATGTCGAACTAAAGAGGGGACATTACAAAAATAAGTTATGGGATTTGTGCAAGTTGCCTGCAGGTAAAAAGGCTTTATAGAATAAGTGGGTTTACAGATCAAAAAAAGAGGATGGAGGCAAGAAAAGATTTAAAGCCAGGTTAGTTGTAAAAAGATTTGCATAGAGAAAAGGAATTGATTTTGATGAGATATTTTCTCTTGTTGTTAAGATGACTTCTATCCGTACTGTTTTAAGTCTAGTGGCTATTGAAGATTTGCATTTAGAGCAGTTGGATGTTAAAACAACCTTCCTTTATGGTGATTTGGATGAAGAGATATATATGGCTCAGCTAGAGGGATTTGCAGTCAAAGGTAAGGAGAACTTAGTTTGCAAATTGAAGAAAAGTTTATATGGCTTGAAGCAAGCACCTCAGCAATGGTATCTGAAATTTGATAGTTTTATGCATGAGCATGGTTACAGTAGGTGTTATTCAGATCATTGTGCCTACTTTAAGAGGTTGGATGATGATAGCTACATTATTTTATGTTTATATGTTGATGATATGCTTGTAGCTGGGTCTAACATGGATCACATTAAGGGCTTAAAAAGCCAATTAGCACATGCATTTGCTATGAAGGATTTGGGGGCAGCAAAACAAATCCTTGGTATGAAGATTTGCAGAGATAGGAAGAATAGAGAATGCTAAAGCTGTTAGCACACCTTTATTCGGTCATTTGAAATTGACTAAGAAGATGTGTCCCGAGACACAAGAAGTTGAGGATAAGATGTCCAAGGTACTCTATGCTTCAGTTGTAGGAAGCTTGATGTATGCTATGGTATGTACTAGGCCACATATTGCACATGCAGTGGGAGTTGTTAGCAGGTATATGAGTCATCTAAGAATTGAGCATTGGAATGCAGTCAAATGGATTCTCAGATATTTGAAAGGAACATCCAATAAGTATTTACACTTTGTATTTACACTTTGGGGGCTCTACTATTGATTTACAGGACTATGTTGACTCAAATTTGGTAGGGGATGTTGATACCAGGTGGAGTACTACAGGTTACGTCTTTACTGTTGGTAATGGTGGGGCAGCCGTGAGCTGGGTTTCTAGGTTACAAAAGGTTAGTGCTTTATCCACTACAGAGGCAGAGTATGGAGTTGCTACAGAGGCAGCCAAGGAGATGATACAGCTTCAGATTTTCTTGCAAGAATTGGGACATCCTCAGAAGGATAATTATTTGTTCACAGATAGTCAGAGTGCCATTCATCTTGCAAAGAATTCATCTCTGCATTCAAAGACCAAACACATACAGTTACGGTACCATTTCATTCGGTCAGTTTTGGAGGATGGACAGTTAAAGCTGGAGAAGATAAATACCAATGAGAATCCAACAGATATGTTGTCAAAGGTAGTAACAAGGGAGAAGCTGAACTCCTCTTCAGCTTCGGTTGGTCTTCTAGACTGAATATGAATAAAAGAACAGTAGAGTCCAG
Source organism: Cupressus sempervirens (assembly GCA_028749045.1). Classification (NCBI taxonomy): domain Eukaryota; kingdom Viridiplantae; phylum Streptophyta; class Pinopsida; order Cupressales; family Cupressaceae; genus Cupressus; species Cupressus sempervirens. The sequence goes on from CM053787.1 coordinate 48,885,252, forward strand.
GGTGGTTTGATCCAGTGGGAGCCCCATGTGGTAGCGGTATTGCTACAGGATCAGTGTCCAAGTGGGAGATTGTTGTTTAGTGTGGAGCTTGATCAGTCTTCAAGTGGGAGATTGTTAGATTGTGGTGCCTGATCAACAAAGTACTGAACATACTTCATAAATAAATTTTTTTGGGCCCTATTTTATCGAGATTTTGGCCCGACATGTAATTATTAATTACAACCCTAAAGCGGTTAAAATACTTGTATAAAAGGGCTGAGGGTTAGGGATTGTTTCATAGGGTGTGATGCGAAATTGGTTCTTGTGGCAGTATTGAGTTGTAAGGGATTACGGATTGTAATCAAGTTGTAATCACTGAATCATAAAAATATTGGACTTGTTGTTTGGTGGATGTAGCCCAGGGATTAGGTGAACCACATTAAATCTTGGTGCCTTGTGTTCTTTTCTGTGTGATCTATTATTTTCTGTTATTGGTTATATTTGCATGTAATTGTTATTTCTGTCTGTGGTTTAATCCTAACAGTTGCATATTGTGGTTGGTGGTGAGTTTGCTTCTACGGTTGGGGATGATGGACATGATAATGTGGCTGACATGTTCGTCCAACATATGGGTGCAGTAGGTACAGAGGAGGTGGCATTAGTGGAGACGAGCTCTCATGGTGACTTGCTTCCTTCTATCGGAAGAAAATCTATTTCTTCATTTCATATAGCTGGTACCATTGGACAGTTGGCAGTGCTAGATTTGTAGAGGGATTAGTTGTGGGTTGCAGGGGAGTAGGTTGATGTTTCTACATATAATTTCTATTGCACAGAGTCTTTCATGGAGTATCTTTTGGAGAGTTTGGATGTGCAGGAGGATTCATACAGAGTCTCCAAAGGTACTCTCATCCGAGGTTCTCATGCTATTCAGAGGTTGGTGGGAAAGATTGTAGAGACTGTCTACTATGCTTTCCCATAGGGATTTCGAGGTTGGGTTTGCTGAAAGGATTGCCTAGGATCCTGCCCTACCAGTGGTTTAGAGTCAGAGATTGGAGCCATCTTCTGATTCCTAGTTTGATGATAATGAGCCCTTGATAGAGATTGAGAGATTTTATCAGCATTACACTATGAGGAGTGCTCATCACTTTTCTTTTGACCCATAGGTAGAGGATTTGGTTTCGTGTCGATGTGGATTGGCTCTAGTTTCATACCATCCGCTATGGGATGGGTTAGCACCATCTTTTGCAGATGGGATTGGTAGCTACAAATTAGCTCTTGCAGTATCTACACACCCAGGATAGTTTGGCAGAGGTCGGAGTTGGTGATAGTGTTTTAGGTACCTGTGGTTGTTACCATCTATACAGTGCAATTGGGTGTGAGTATAAGTTTGATGGGGACTCAAGTGTTGATAGAGTTGGTATTTTAGTTGGGTTGAGTATCGATGTGTTGTTGCCTTCATCAACGCCTCGGGTGAGTTTTCACATGATTCTAATGTTGATGTTTGTTATTTGGGTGTTGGTGCTACAAGAGTTGCTTGTACACAACAGGGATAGTATGCAGTTCTACCTTTGGGATTTGGGTGGATTCTGATGTTCATTTTGCTCCAAGATTGCTTGGGACAAGCAATCTTAGGGAGGGAGGATTGTAATGTCCCCATTTTTAGTAGGTTATTGCAATTGGCCAGGTCAATTCACCATCGTGACCCTCGTGAGATAACAATAGGATTTGAGGGTCTCAGTTGTGTAGTTGTAGGCTTTCTAGCAGCCTATAGTGTGTTTGGCTCCGTTTGAGGTATTTACTATTTATAGTAAGTCAATCTATTGGTTCCGATGAGCTTAGCTGAGTCAGAGGAGTTGGGGGATGCTCTTAGTTTTTATTTCGGGCTTCCCATTTGAGCTCCAAGAATCTTGGAGGGAGCATCTGTTTATAGTAAGTCACCTCGTCAAGTTCATTTGTCATCTCTCCTCATCAGGATTACTTTGGTGTTGTTAGATTTTTATTTTGATGCTTTTTTAGGTGTTTTCGAAAGACGGGTGAATTATTATTATTATTCATCTAAATACGCTGAGGTTACTATTTTTGTTGGTTGCCTCAGTATCATAGCTCGTTGGAATTGGGATGAAAAGTTTTAAATCACAGGAACAAGAAATAGTGGCCTCACGTGTCAGAATTTTAAGTTATGGTGGCAAAGGTCATTTTTGGAGCCCAAAGCAATTAATAAATTAGTTTACAATGACACTTTATTATATTTTAATGTTGTGTGTGCGAAGCTTCTTAAGTGAAGTTCATTTGGGAAACTTTGTGCGATTTGGAGATTATAAATATGAGCTCATTTGATGAGTAAAGCATTCAATTACTTGTTTATCTCATTGCTTCTTGTCTTTGTGACAATTTTGAGTCTGTGATTTTGTGCCCTTGCCAAAGTATAAGGGTTAGATTCTGAGTTTATCTTGCAATTTGTTGCTAAGGTAAAGCAAATTGTAATTGCTTCTCTACTGTATCTATTGTTATTGAGAAGTTGATTGAACAAGTGTTGAAGACTGGATTTTGGAGAATGAATTGAAGGCTGAATTATTAATTTTATGCTTCTATGTCGCAGCTGGGAGTTCAATCTGAGTGTTACAGGGCTGTTGTTTCACTATAGGGCAGCAGTTTATCAATTGCAAGGTCATGTTCACCTAAAGAGGGTTTGTATGACATTTCTGAGGGGCCATATTACAATTTTCAAGAATTGCGTTCAATTTATATAGCCTGCGATACATATTAATGGGGCTGCTGTAGATTCACATTGGACTGCAAATTAAAGTCAAAGTCAATCTATATTTTCAGGTTTTTGGCATTTTAAATATTATTGTTGCTACTATTTGTTTGAAACATTGTTGGTAATGAATTAAAGATGCAACAAATTGTTTGTCTTTCATAATTATATAATTGCACAGTTCGTAGGGCAGAATTATTTTCGAAAATCACATTATCAAATTTGCAACAATAACAGTAAAGATTGCCAAATGTTTGAAGAAATGTTAGACTATTGATTAGCAAAGGAAAATTGATGATTGTTACAACTTATGAATATAGCCAGTTGGGGTTATTACATAGAAATTACGTTTGATGTCAGGAAGTCTAGTGGCATTGATATTTTCTTTATAATTATATAAGTTCTGGTTTGAAAATGATATGACTAGTGGAGCTTATGTTCACTGGTAGTTGATATAATTATAAATAATAATAATAATATGATGGAAATATGGTCACAAAAAAGCCAAGAGAAGGCAATAGCTATACATGTTACAGGTTGTATTTAAATCTGACAGTACATTATATGATAGGCTGTAAAAGATCTAGATGCTGCAAAAGGAGTGTTGGATGATTAAGAACAATATGCAATCATTCCTTTGTTGAAGAGCTGTGTTTTATCGCACATCGAATAGTGTGTGAACACCTATATTAAGACATCAATATTTTCGAGTTTCATAAGTAGATTGACTTCAAGATCTGGTTTATTAAGTATCAGACTCTACAGGAATCCTAAATTAATTAATTATATAAATTTATCAAAGGAGACACATATATTATCTACAATGAAAGTGAGGTATTAAGGCAATGGTCTGGTATAGACTGTTGAATAGACAGAATAGAGGAGGAAAACAAATTAATCCTACAGATAATATACATATAGGTTTGGTATGTATTGCCACCATACAAAGATGGTTTGGGCATTCAGCAAAGCATTACATTTTATGGGCTGGAAAGAGATAACACAAACTCAAGGGATGTCAATGAGATCATTCAACCATTTATATTTTAGTAATGAATTTGTGAAGGCACATCAATGTTGTGAACAATACAGATAGAAGATAAAATGCATGAAGACTTTATCTGTCTCATTATAAGACTTGGCCTTTAGAGAAGTGGAATCAATGATAAAAGAGTCCATGTAATTTATGTGCAAGATCTCTAGGTCTGTGTTTCTGTAAGAAATTTTGCTTCACTTCTTGGTGTTCTTGTAAATGGTAGAAACACAGACTTAGAGATCTTGCACATCAATTACATGGTCTCTCTAGTCATCGATTTCACTTCTCTAAAAGCCAAGTCTTGTATTAAGATAGATAAAGTCTTTGCATAGGTTGAGTTCTTTGTAGATGGGCTGCTCACCATTTCCTCCAATAAATTTGTAGTCACTAGTTTCAAATCAATCGGGTCTTGAAAGTGACTAAAAATTCTATAAAATGGAATGAGTGAGAATTTTACATTGTGGTGGGGAATAATAACCAATGTTGCATTTCCATTTGAACCATCCTTTGATTTTATACACATGGATTTTCATTTGAGCAGCTTGTATCAAGGATGCTCTTGTGCAAATAAGTATTCTTATCTTTTATATTTACTTACTTATTGTAGTCTCTCTCTTATTTGTAATTCTACACATACTATAAGAGTTATTTGCCTTGATCTTTTCCTTTGTGTCTAGGGATGTTTTTGTAGGAAAAGAAGGTTGGATAACGTGAGACTCTTGAAGAAAATATCTGTGATGATTGAAATTATGAGTATCCTTCTATATTAGGAGGGAGTCTGACATTTCTGCAAAGGCAATGTAGGAGCTCAGAAAATTGATATTCAGAGGGAGTCTAGAAATACATGTGTGACTGCATGATTTTGATGGGCCTACTCCTGTGTACATCATGTGGAAGTAATGATTGATCACCAAAAAGTTGGAAGATCGATATCAGATTTAGAGGGAGTCCAACAAGCAACCTTGGGCGAAGAGAGCCTCTAAGGGAGTAACTACATGACCTGACTTCCCAGGATAATTGTTCAGAGTGAGAATTTTGAGGTGCAATCCCTTGTGAATGACATCTTCTCTATGAGGGAGAAGTTCTAAGTAAAGTTCCTTGTAATGCATTCTTCTCTGTTAGAGAGAAGTTGAGGTGAAAGCCTGTGTTCCACCATCTGACTTGGTTCGTGTTGGTTACTATTTTGCATTTGTGGATTATGTCATGAAAGGTGACGATCTTTCATTGATATATATATTTGGAGGGTTGCTATTGTAAGGTGATGATCTTATCAATAGCTTGCCTTGTTATCATGACAGACTACATTAAGTTGCTGTCCTAGAGTGCCAGTAGTCATGATAACAAATGTATCATGATCAAACTACATTAACTTGCTGTCCCAGAGTGTCGGAGATCATGATACTTGTCATGATAGAGTTCATGACATGTTGATTACTAGTTATTTGATTGACTTCATTAAGTTGTTGTCTAGGAGTGCCAGAAAAAAGAATATGTCATATCCTACCAGGATATAACATATTCTTTTGGTAGGCATCAAGGATTTGATGCCAGTGCACATACCAAAAGAATATAAGTATGATGAATATCATATGATTGATATTTCTTGTTGAAACATACTTTAGATTATATTGAAAGATAACCTCTAAGTTTATGGATATATATTGATATCCTTAAATATGCCATTCTAGGAATATCATACTCAGATGATATCTCTTCATATACTTGAGAGCGTAATGTGTTCTATAATAATCCTCCCTAGCTAAGAGGGAGTGTTAAGTTTGTAGGTCCAATAGGATTGATTCAATCATGAGATACATTGTTGATGTTAAATCTTCATTTAGACAAATATTCTTATATATATAATATATATATTAAATATATGGTTATTTATATTTTTTTAATATAGTATTATTATCTAATTGTTATCTCTTCAAATCTGCATTTGGAACACACCAATTACAATGACAGTGTTATTACATGTGCAAAAAATGATCGTAGATAATTCAACAAAAAGATATCACACATTGATCAATGCATGACTTGACACTATGAGATGGGTCCATGCTAATATGGTTAGGACATTTGAGACAAGAGTAAGTTAATATTATAAGTACAAGATTACAAATATATATATATTAATGTGTCATATTTAATATATAAATATTTCATTCATACTATTATATATATTATGACATCAATAATCATGAAATATATATATCTAATAAGGTTAATATTATCTTGAGATAAGCTACAAACTTTAACAGAGGCACAGAGAAGGGAATATCTGTGGAAAATGTTGCCAAGGATAAAGTTATGAAGAGACCACTGGTTCATATTGCTTGAAAATGTTGCTTGATTTTCATGGTAGTGCTGAAGGAATTATGCAGTGTTAGGGTAGAAAGACTGCAATTATGATAATAGTCTTGGATTTATTATTGTGTGTAGGGAGATGGAATAAAGACTTATGATAATAGCCTGCCATTTGAATGTTTGGTAATCCACCATTAAGTTTTAGAAGATGTTTGAGCTTAGCATTTATGGATTTTATTCATCAAATTTGTTCTGAAATGCAACCAGACACCTGCGATGTGCACTCACAAACATCTAGAACATTTGTAAACTGAGTTGAGTTTCTTAAATGGCTAAGAGACCAGGCATTGGTGATGAGTTTTAAATGAGGATATCTTGCATTTTGTGGTAGTGCATGGAAGTAAAACAGAAGAACTAGCAATGATTTTCTGCCCGTCCAATTTTCGAAGAAAAAATCTGCATGAGGGTAATGCACGTTAAATACTCAGGAAAGACTAAACCCGTTTTCACAAGGGTAATTTCTGTTCCCAAAACAACTTTTTTTTGTAAGCTTTTTCCTTGTTTCATTGATCAATAGTGAAATCTAGGGATGCGTCCCCCACAAACCCTTGAGTTTCCAGTATGAGACTGTCCTGAGAACAAAGGGACTAGCTGTTCACTGTTGGATGTTGCTGGATGTGAGGATGGGATGGCATCCAAAGATGGCTGCAGGATGCCTAGGCATCTCTTGACCATTCTGGGGACATCTGCACGTCCGTCATTGGTCTTGGCTTCTTGACTCCACTAGGTGTTGTGGCCCCTATACCTTGACTCTCAAACTTAAAACAAAAGCAGAAATTAATGGGGAAATTTCATCAAATCAAGTTGATGTTTTTATACCCACTTTTCTGTGTTCCAGTGACAATGAGTTTGCCTTGGGGGATGATTAGAGGCCTCCCTTCACTACATTTTGACATTTTTAACTTGTTTTGATATCATGTTGCTACTTGTAATACAGTAATTATCTTTACGATACTTATGATACAAAAGAAATCTTCCATTTGACGATTTGACAATTTTATTTAATATTCTAATTGTTAATAGTAATTAGTAATTAGTAATTCGATATTCAATGTTCATTGTTCATTGGTTCAATGTTCAAGTATTACTGTATTGAGTACTTGGCATTAAACCTTGAACCAGTGAACAATCAACGTTGAGTATTTGGTATTTAGTATTCAATGTTCAAGTATTGCATGTGTCATTATTATCTTCTTTTCCTTAGTACTAATCACATCACTTCATGACAATTTCTAATTGCTGCATTCATAAAGGATCTGGTCCTTTAACCTAACCACATCCTCTCCCCATATGTAATTGGCCGGCTATCTCACGACTAACAATTAGCCTTCTTGCTAGTCATTGTCTTTCTCAAGGTAAGGTAATAGATCACTATTATTAATTTTCTTCATATTGATGGTTTGTCATTGATTTGACATAATCGTTGTTTAATTGATATCGTGCTTCTTCATAAGATATTGATTACTGGATGGTTAACATCCTTGTCTTAATAGATTTTGTAATAGTGAACCTTCTCTAAGTGATGTGTTTAATATTATTGATGTCTTAAGATATTGTTTTCACTGATGACTAATCTTTGTCTTCTTCTTAGATTGATAGTCTCTGTCTCTTAACTAGTAGTGATGTTCATCATTGAGTGACATTGTCATCGATCATTAGTAATATTCCTTATGCTATCTTCCCATCGATGTTTGATGATATTTTGGGCACTTATTATCATTTTTGCTTGTGGATTGGAAGGAAAAAGGAAATATAAGGTCCTTTTATAGTCCATGATACCTACCATGTGTTTTTGGGTCTATATATGGTGACAACAATATGGGACTACCCTGTACTCCTTGCCAGAGGTGCCTAATTGTGCTGCAAATGAGGTGTACATACCCTATCCCCCAATAGGATTTGAACTTGTGACCTCTTGACAAGTTCACAATAAGCCAACATAGGATGAATTAATTAGTTAATGAATTCCACAATAAGCCTTTGTCTATTTGATTAGTGTTGCCTCCTGATCTTGATCATTAATCGATGCACTCAAAATTTCATTGATATCTCGTATCGATGTTTACTTTGATGTTATCTTCTTATATATACTTGCCTTTGATCGACCTTCTTGATTACTGATAATGTCTTATCTTCATGTATGCTTGATGTTCCTTATTGATAGTATGCCTTCTTTAGCATGGAGAGGCAATGATGACTGACTTCATGATTGCTTCCTCTTCATTGGATACAGATTATCTTCACAAGATCATCAATTGTCTTGCATAGTCATGGCTCTGTGAATGTTTACATAGGTGATTACAGAATTCATGATGCAATTCTTGTCTTGAATAACACTCATGTTAGTCTCCTTGATGAAGGTACCAATGGTAGTATGGATCCTTGTAGATTTCCCATACAATATTGATTGTCTTGACCAATGGAGATGCTCTCCATTCTTGGGGTGATAAACATTTGGCTTACTATCCTTCTTCGGAAAGGTGATCATCTCTTTGGACTTAATAAAATTATCAGCATAATCGTCTTATTCACAAGGCTTCATGACATTTCAAATATTGTTTTTTTAATTGCTTAAGTACATTTACTTCTCACTATCAACTTGCTATGTATATGTACTTCTACTAACTTCTACTCGGGTATAGGTGTTCAAAGACTCTCACTTCTTCACCACAGAAGTACTTTACTGCTTTTATGCTATTAGTTTAAGAATGGGGACATCACATAATCATCAAATTGTTAACCACTAGGGTTACCGTTATACCAAAATATCGACCTATCAATGCCTGATGCAACCACTAGACTTGTAAAAGAGACATGAGGCTATTAAACCATGTTGTGAATCCAGTGATGGATGCTGGCCCACTGCCAACGATCCCCCTCCTAGTGTTACTCGCTACGATGTGCAAGGATTCAAACCTATGACCAAGCTCTAATACCACTTGTTAACTGCTCGGGTTGCTGTTGCAGCAAAAGATTGGCCTATCAATGCCCAATACAAGCTCTAGACTTATAGAAGACACAGGAGGCTGTTAAACCGTGCCATGAATCCTGTAAAAGATGCTGACCCACTACCAACACAAAATTCGTTGTGTAAACCTTAGGAGGGGGTCGTTAGGGCAAGGTGAATTTGATGTTTTAGGATCAATGTAATAAGGGGGGATGTTGGCATAACTATGCAATTATTTATTACATTGTTGACAGTTGCTGCAGTTGTCAACTCCTATGTCACTGTTATCAGCCATTTCTCTTGTTTAAAACATAGTTCATGGGTGATCAATGATTATTGAACATTCTCCATTTTGTTTCTTTAAGGAATTCCTCTCATCAGTTAGGGGAGGTATATCTCTTGTGCTAGCTTGCCTTTTTATCTTATACCCTTTTTTTTTGAGCTCTGTATCTTCTTTTCTATATGGGCCACTATCCATCAATGCCGGGGAGAGGGCCTGCTAGAGAGAGATCAAGAGGACCTTGACCATGAAGTTTGGGACGTGACCAAATGGAAATGTTGTTTTCTGGCAGGCAGGGCCACTTTTACAACAGTATGGAAGGGACAAGTGTTACTATCTTCTACCAGCGGTTGGGGAAGGAAAGGCAACTATAGGGAGGAGAGTCTTTTACGCATTTGAGGTCATTCCTAGTGGTTTTGAGTCTTTTGACTGCTTTGAAATATATTTCAATAACATTTCTACTTGAGACCTTGGCTAGTTTGTTGGTAGCACCCTTAACATTTGGTAGGTATTCTTTTTATGTGCCCATGACTTCACTCCTATTTGTAGAGTACCTCTTTCTTCTATAACTGTCTCTTCTGTGCCATGCTAATATGTTATACTTATTTAGTTGTTTAAAAATTGAGATTCTTTGGGTTTAATAAATAATGCACTCAGCACACCGAGTCTTCAGGATAGATGGTGGGCACTGGGTATCTTTTCTGATACATCAGTGTGAACTTTGTTATGTAAACCTGTAGAGTGAAACATCATCCTTTCTAGAGATGAGAACTTCAAGGAATAATTGACAATTATTTCTTGGAAGTTAATGCAATAAGATCGTCCATTGAGATGACGTCACAGTCACCATTCTCATAGCTGGACATCATTTGTTTCCTAAAATTTTCAGAGAGATGCATATGGCAGCAATTTGACAAATGTCCATCTTTCGTTCACAGCAAACAATTTTATTTAGGTATATCTTCCTTCATAGGACCTCTATATAATGACAACTGTGTCAGTCCGAATGGCAGTAAAATCCCACTGATACCAGCAATTTGAGTGCACCAGCTGGGTCTTTTAAATGGACACTGAATTATGTCACCTATTTAGAGATTGTACCTAGATTGTGATGCCTGGATTTGAGCAGCCAAAATAGGGCATAATTTAGTTGAATTGGCACCTTGCTAGCTCTAATGTGGCTGAACTCTGTCACTGTAATCTGTTCCTGCTATTGTCTATTTGTTTCAACTCCAGTTCATTTCACCATTTAAGAATTTCTTGTGGCATTTATATTTGTTCAAAGACGAAATTCATCAAAGAATTAGAGATCTGGTTTTGTCAAGGATTTCAAACTCAAATCATCTCATATTAAGGTGCGTAATCTTTCTTTATTATGCTTGAAAGAAGTTTGAGCTTGCACACTCACTCTAGAGAGGGGAAAAGATAAAAGAATATGTAGATACTCCACCTCCCTATAATAAGTATATTCAAGGAAAAAGACCAGAACAACCATGTGACCTGACAGTATGAACTAGCAGTTGAGTTATGAAAAGGTAAATCAATATATCCTAAGGGCATGCAGCCAATAATTGCATGTGGTGGAGACACGAATAGACCCACAAGCTTAGCAATGATGAAATGAACATTTTTTAATGACATCCACGAGACCCATGGTCTATGCGACCAAAAGAACCCTTAGTTAAATTACTGTGCTTTCTCCAGGCTGTCCCTTTTGTTGTGGATCTGCATAAGTAAGATTGTCCCCTTGTGGAGTCTTGCCTCTTCGAAAAGTTCTTTTATGTTGGTCCCCTGTAAAGTGTCCTTGTGCTGGCTGCGAATGTCCTTGTATGCGGTGCAATATTTCACATAGTGCCCTTCCATTTCTACCACTCCATCTGTGCAAAACCTACAATTTCTGTCCTCCCACTCTTCTTTAGGAACCTACCATCTGCCCGTTTCACATCTCAACCGGTGCAATCCACAGCGCAGTTGGGCAATTAAATTTTTTGCTTTTCCTTTGATCTCAGCCCCTAAGTATTCTTTGTCGCTGTAATCGCATTTGGGATTAAATTCTTTGACATAATAAGCCTTTTTTCTACCAAACTGATTTGTCCACATGGCAATTCTGATTTTTTGTACCACCCATTTTTTAATTTCTAGATTGGATTCCGAGCATTCCTGGTAGTCAATGTTTCACTTGTTGAAACATTTGCTGTTTTGTTTCTTCCATGTCTTCTTCCTGTTGAAGATGGTAGCTGTGATAGAGATTTTTATCTCTGGAAATATGAATGTTATTACCATTATTGTTATGTTCAGCTGAAAAGGACACTTATGTTTAATTTGCAATATTAAATATAAATGACATGTGTCATTCACATGCATAGAGGCATGAATATTCGAAGAGTTATAATTAATTATAGGAGTTATGAGAATCTCAAGAGACCTTTGGTTATAATGTGAAGAGTCTCTCCTATTGTTATATATTTGCATCAAGCAAATGATATTATACACTTGAATATTTCATTATCAATAAAGATATATTTGTGTTGTGTGGCTGGGTCTTTGCTTTCATTCTTGAAGGGTTTTCCCAGGATATTTCTGATGTTCTTTGTTTCAGTTCTATCTCTTTCTTATTGCTGGTTATCTCCATGGATTTTTGGGCTCTAGTATGAACATGGTATCAGAGCCTCGTTGGATAATAGCAATAAGAATTTATGTGAAAGGAGAAGTTTCAGTTGACGCAGCTCAAGGCAGGAGAATCCTCAAAGGAGATGTCCTAGCCCCCAACTACATAACCACACAACGGAAACACAACAGCAAGAAGCAAGATCTAATACCAAACTACAATAATTTATTTATAAAACAACTGTTACATGTAATGTGTTTGGCTCTAAGGTCTTCCCAGTTATGGCCAATTACAAAACAATTACAATAACTGTTTTGCAAGATCCTTTAAGATCCAATCCAAACCTATCCCAACTAGCCCAAATCCGTAACATAACAGCAATCTGTTAGAAACCATCAAGGAAATCTAAACTTGTGCTTGCAAACCCACCAAGCAATCTCCTTTTTTCCCAGCCACAGATCCAAGTGTAAACTGCCTCACATTCGGCGCTCTGTCCACACACTCACAACTCCATCATAATCCTGTTGTAAACTGCCTCACATTCGGCGCTTTGTCCACAGACTCAGGAAAACTCGCCCTTCAGCTACTCTCCACACTCACTCCTCTGAATGAATGAAAAATGCCTAAAAGACTCCACAAGATCCCCCACTTATACCCAACTAAGCCATAAGTTGGCCTAACAATTACAAATTAAAATAAACCCCTCATATTAAATTTATCTTGAGCCACAAGTTGGCCACAACACAAATTAAATACCCATACATAAATTAAATGCCAAAAGTCGGCTCACAGACAACTCGGCACCAATAGAAACCAAGACCAAGCCAAGCACCAGTAAAAACAAGCATTGCCGAGCTTCCACAAGCATTGTCGAGTTCCAATGCATGCCGAGTGCAATAGACCATGTTGAGCTCCCAGACCACGTCGAGCTCTCAGAACTTGCCGAGCACCAATCCTTCGACCGAGTATTAGTCCAAGCACCCTCCAAAGAAACTACTGAGCCTCCTCCCATGGACTCCAAAGTAGTCACTGAGCAAACCCAAGATGTTCCTGCATCATTAGTATATGCTTTGACTTATGTTTCTTTTTATGGTCTCCAGGCCACTTTGAGAGAGCTCCTTCATTCATTAATATCATTCGTCTTTCTCTGAGTTCTTTCAGATATGCTCTCGAGTTTCTTAGTATCTCTATGATTTCGTATGTCATTGTGTTCTGTTATTGGACGTCACTGCAAGAATTCATATTTCATATGATCGGTTCTTTCATGTGGTTGCTCTCATTTTTTATGACTGTTGTTGCATGGAATGTTCGGGCTCTTTATCTCATCCATCACTCCCTTTGTTAATAGATTCAATCTATTTAAGTTGTCGATTGATTTTTTGTTATCATTTGCCTGCCTATATTCGAGTGATGTATTTCATCTACTTATCGTATTTTTTAGATGTTATATCAAAGTGGCTCTCTTTTATGACTTGGCATTATTTTGAATATCTCTACATCGATTTTTCTTGATCATCAATTGTAGTGGCAATTGCATTTGATTTCCTTTGTCTTTTTGTGCAGATGGAATTCGGTGTGTCCTTATGATTGAGTGCTTTATTGATTGCCACATTTCTGCATCCACTATGGAGTTTTTAATTTTATTCCTTCTATGTTGATAGTGTCGATCTTGGAGGTTTCCGGTCATGTTTTGGTATATCTTGTAACCATTGCTCATTAAAATTATCTGACAACCATTTAGTGCAAATATGTCTGGTCTATGAGAAATATAGCAACTGTTCAGGCTAGTGCATATCTCTTATGCATAATTTCAATCTAGATCATTAAACTTTGTATTGTTTGTCACTATGTGTAGAGTTGTTGTGGATTGCAGGGTGGATTTGAGTGTTTGGCATCATTGTTCAGGTGAACGTCCTTCTTTGTTGGGCATAAGCATTGTAGACTGGATGAAGTAGTTTGTGGTTGGGCATCAGAAAAACACCTTGTGCAATTCGTGGGTATTCAACTTTGCTTGGGCACGATAATTTTTTTCCCGTTTTGGGCGATTTCTACTTCTAGGTTTGACAATATCTAGATAAAGACCTCATATGATGGTTGGACTCCTTGTGGCCATCCAATTGAGCCATCGTTTGTGTGATCAAGGATGAATGTAGTCTCAGATTCCAAATGAAATCAACAACATAGAATCTATAAGAGAGAGCGGAATGAAGCAGCATCTTGTTTGCTATGCACGGCTCCCCAAAGTTGCTTCTCTTCCTCGCTTGATTGACACAAATTCGGGAGTGATTCGACAATGGTTGTCATTCCAATGTGTTATTGTGGTGATCTGGAAAGCAATGTTAAGGGATAGCTTGTGTCTAGCATTTGGGAATGTTTGTGCAATCGAGTAGGGGAGCTTCTATTATCGGAACCTCTCCATGGCCTTTGAATATAGGCCCAGTGCCAATGATTAAGATGGAATTTACTTGAAGCTAAGTTCTTTTGTGCTCCCTGTGGAGAGCTTTAGGGTTACCTTATATCCTGTGGTTTATGCCTTCAAGACTGTGACATCTGGAATTATTAAGGACCTGAAGAAGAAATTTGGAATTTTAGAGAACCGGAATTTTTCATTCTACTTCAAGCCATTGGAAATCACATATGATCATCTCAATCGTTTCTTGGTCACCATTGGCTACTGTGGCAACAATTAATTATAATTCTTTTGGTTTTGTCGAGTCTTGGTAACATTTCCCCCCCTTGCTTTGAAGAATTAAAAGTTTAAATTGTTTTTTTTAAACTTCTTTTGGTCAAGAAGTTTAGAACTGAATGAAAGTGATTTCTCAACTTCATGGTAGAATTTATTTTTTAGAAGATTAATAGGATTTATTTTTGACCTCCAAAATTTGTCAGTTGCAAGAGATTGTATTCTGAAGATTTTAGTAGGTAAATTTCACTTTGGTTTTTGGAGGATCAATAATTTGTTGGATGTTTTAGGAAAGCTTGACCTTATACATGGCCACCATGGGTGCATATTAGTCATTATCTTATGCAAGATTGTGTCAAGTCGATTGCATTCTTTAGCTACAAAGTGGGACTTTGTTGTTAAATGGTATTGCTTGAGGTTATAGAGATAAGTATTGAATGGAGTTGAAGAGATAAGTATTACTGTGATGTTTATATTATATAAATGTATTGATACTATGAGATCTACACTAGCTATTGAGGCATCACTCTGAACCTCTTTGTGTATGTGTGTTTATTGAGATTAGACCACAAAGAGATGAGTATTTATGGTTATATTGCTTGAAGAGAGATTACGTTTATCATTGATAATTGATTGTAACAATCTCTCTTGGTTGCATGATGTAACAAGATAAGGATTATAGCTCCAGAGGGAGATGCTGAGCTTAAGAGGGAGTTTTTCGCTTCAGAGGGCAGCTTCATAATTACGAGGGAGTGTTTATGAAATCCCCTTCACTCTCATATATGCTTGTGATGTTTATGGTATTTGTAAAATTTCAGACTTAAATAGAACTAAGTCTTGTTTTTATAATGTCCATTTCTATTCTTGGGTAAATAAATGAGATTGTAAGATCAGCTATGGTAACTCTTTCAATATGTGATAGTGAACATCATGTTGAGAGAGTCCATGATGCCATAATGTTGAGAGATTCCGTAATGGGAGTTGGATGTCATGTTGAGAGATTTTGTGATGGGAGTTGGATGTCATGTTGAGAGATTCCATGACAGTTCATGTTGAGAGAGTCTGTGATTAAAGGCTTAGCTGTGAGTCTTATAAATCTTTTCATGTTGAGTGATTCCATGAATATGAGTAATTGTTACAGGGTTTCATGTTGAGTGATTCCATGAATATGATTGATTGTTACAAGTTTTTATGAATCTTATAGGATATATGAGATGAGATTTTATCATTAACATTTTGATTGCAATCTTGTTCAGCTAAAGATCTCTCTTTGGCTAAGAGGGAGAGTTGAAGATGGTAGCTGCGATAGAGATCTTTATCTCTGGAAATATGAATGTTATTACCGTTATTGCTACGTTCAGCTGAGAAGGACACTTATGTTTAATTTGTAATATTAAATGGAAATGACATGTGTCATTCACATGCATTGAGGCATGAATATTCAAAGAGTTATAATTAATCATAGGAGTTATAGGAATGTTAAGAGACCTTCAGTTATAATATGAAGAGTCTCTCCTATTGTTATATATTTGCATCAAGCAAATGATATTGTACACTTGAACATTTCATTATCAATAAAGATATATTTGTGTTGTGTGGCTAGGTTTTCCCTTTCATTCTTGAAGGGTTTTTCTAAGATATTTCTGGTGTCTTTGTTTCAGCTTTGTCTCTTTCTTATTGCTGGTTATCTCCATTGATTTCTGGGCTTTAGTTTGAACACTTCCGATGGTCAAACCAACCACATCCATGTTATCAACTTTTCTTAGGTAGCTTAGTAGATGAATAATGGCTGTGGTCTCTACTGGAAACATGCTTGCTTCCGCCAAAAGAATCTCGTATGGGACCGTTGACTTGACTTTGAGGTTAGTAGTGGTGAAATACTTTTGTATTCTTTCGCTTTGCCGCCATTTGTGGTTTGAAACACCGCTCCCCCAAACTTCGCCTCCATAAAGAACCACTGGAATCCCTAGCAGCCCAAATTGGGTTTTCCTAGCTTTCCAATCCCATAACTCTGCTTTTTTGCATCTGTTCTATAGAAGGTATGAGATCTTCCACCCTCCTTGTATTCTTTTTGATCTGCATGTCTCCCAACCTAGTCGGTAGTGGAAGTCTATCCCCAGATACATGTATTCTTCCACAATTTCTAAGGCTTTACCTTTGAATATGAAAGTAAGTTGTCATTTTCTTCTCTTCAAGGAAAGGACCATGATCTTGGTTTTTGACGTGTTGACTTCCATCCCGACCTCCACATAAAATGTTTCTAAATTCCCTAGATGTTCCTTTAATCCGTGGGCTGTATTAGCAACTCACCTACTATCAGGTAAGTGCTTTTTCTACCATGATAGAGACTATAAACCATGAATGTTGGGTTTTCCCTCATTCATGCCAATATTTTAATAATAATATTAGCAATGTCAATAACTGAGGTAACTACCTTGCTGACCTTAAAAATGTTAAGACCTAGATGGAAATGTTCCACTCTCAGACCTGTCAACATCCATGAATTATCCTTTTTCTCCTTCAACCTGTTAAACAATCCTTCAGGGGCTTAAAATGGATTCTTGCTCACTTACTAGACAAGTTAACAAGACTAACCTCGCCCATTCAATCTTTGGTCACCCATTCTAGACAGCTTGTTGGGTTTCCCTTCAAATTTCCAAAATTAAAGTGGTGGCTGATAACGCCCCCAGAGAATCTGTCAGCAAATCCAGAGCCAGCTATCTGAATTACGGAATTCGAACCATTGGTGAGAGCATCCAAATTTGCATTGACAATATATGCAGATACTCAATAGTGTCCACACTGTTTTTAAGAAAAAAACCATTTCTAACATAGATAAATTGCATAATTTATTTTACCAGTGCTTTCCAGCAGCAGATTAAAATTATTGACATAATTGAAAAACACCTTTTTACCTAGGCCAATAAATTATGTTAACATTCACAGTGCAATGATTCAAATTTTTAGCACATCATTTTCCATCTATGAATCTCTATGTAATCAAAGATGGTTCAATAGAATGTGTTACTCGCCCATTTATATTCCTCCCATTGAGTCCTTTATATAACCATTAAGTGAGATCCAGAAAGTGCAATACAAAATAATAGAAACGTTCATAACAGACACAACGTAGGTTGCAGTTTCATGATGAAGGCGGACAATCTCAAATGCCAATTAATAACTCTTAAGATTAAAGGGCCATGCTTTTAACCTTTTGCCTTGCGTAATTATATTGAAATATATAAATTTACTCGTGATACTCTTTTGATGTTTAGTTGTCATATAATCTAAAATACATAGTTTAAACAAGAAAGCCAATCAATTTGACTTAAATCACTCAGATGAGAAGCATATAACAAATTTAAGGAACTGGTTTGCCTTGTGCACAGCTCTGATAATTCTCAAAGGCAATTCTTTTAGCAGTGTAATTGATAGTAATATACTCATATTGTTTCCGATCCATGCGTAGTGACTGCTTTATTTAAAGTATATTACAGTTCAGTGAATTGATATTTTATGTTAGCATATTTTGTAATAGAACAATCATTTTGCCTTGCAGGTGCTCATGAGTGGTATTCCAAGAATTGCTCAAAATGACGACGTGGAGCGATTTTTATCGGGATGTGACTACATCAATTCCAGTTTACGTTTCTTTTTAAGGTATGATATGACTCATATTAGCAAACTAAGTATACGTCTTGTCTTGGTCAAATTAATGAATGTATGGCCTTAGCAGGCAAGAGCCGGACGAAGCCGCAATTCGACTTGCTGTTGTGAACTGCCGGACAGAAAACGATGCAATGAATATCCAGCGGGAGAAAAATCAAAGAATCTGTCTTAACAATCCCGTCACTGTGAGGGTGCTGCATTGATGGTGCATTTGGCATGCAGCAATATGTTTTGTGCACTTTATATTATAGAGTTCATTCGGCAATATGTAGCGAGTGAAGTTTCCCAAATCTCGAAGTGAGATAAATGATTTGTAAAATCTCGATACCCATGAATAGTAAAATCACAGTTAAGTTGGTTCCGTACATACACCCTTCGTAATTTACAGGGAAGATCTGAGAAAACAGGAAACAGTTTTAATGGGGTTGCAAGCATGATCTTGTTTTATTTTCTGTGCTGGCCATTAAACCAATGTCATTCATGCTTGACGGACATAATCTGTTTGGAGGATATAGTATGTCAAATAATGTTTTAATTAGTTTTGAAATAATTGTATAAATTTTTTTTTCACTCTCTCATCCAATATTTTTACGAAGAATGTAAGGGTGGAAAACTAAGAAGGGAAATGAAATCAAAGGCTTGGCACATCTGCCTATACGCAACATTGACCAGACAATAGGAGTATAAACTAATGATCAAGGAATGGTATTAATAATAATCGTCATAGAAAAAAGTGTATTTATCATATTTATGATTGTGGATATGGACCAAAAAAAATATATTATTGTGAAAGTTTGTTAAAGAAGTAGTAATAATAATCGGGAAAGTATTTTTTAAAGATAATATTTAGTAATATTTTTTATATGTTTCGATTCATTGTAAATACCGTCTTATGTAATCACATGTTTAATAAAAGTTACATTATCTCAAGTTAAATCTTAAAATTATAAACTTACATATTTAATTTTGATTTCTTGGTTTCATCCATTGGTTTGAGTTAGATTTAATTCAAACTTCAATTGTAAAATTTCAACTTTTAAATTTAATCTTATTTATTTTTTCACTAGCCATTGTGAACTAATTTATTATGTGTGATGTATTTAATGATACCAATAGTTTAGTTGGAGATGAACACATTATGGTTAAGAAACAAAGAGGAACTATTGTAATAATAATTTAAAAAAAAGTAAATTGTTATAGGTTGATTGAAAACTACATGAAATGATCTTTTGCTATGTGCGGTGGGGTTCCTACAGCAGAGACTTTGCACTAGGTTTGATGAAGGTGCTTTGCCTCCGGGCCCGAGCCCTACTCCATCTTGTTTTGGTGCAATGGATTTTGATGGAGGTTCTGTTCCCGTTGTGATTGGTCATGGCGCAACTATCGTTGGGTCGAGGTTCACTTCAAAGCCTTCTTCTGGGCTTGTGGGGGTTTCTTTGACTCCGGCCAATACATGATGCTCTGTGCTCGGCTCGACTATGGGGAAGGGATTTAAGTTCGGTGAGGTCGAAAAGGGCTTGTCTATAGAGTCCCCTGTGGCGACCTTGGCTACGGATAGTGCTAATGTTGGATGATTTGCTTGGATAACTAAGCATTAGGAACCTCATATTTTTGACTTAGTATAGATCTACCCCTTGGCTAATGGTTTCTTTATTGCAAGATTCGATAATCTAGAAGACATAAGGATCATTCTTTGTGATCACTTCTATACTTGGGAAAATTGATATTCGTTATGATTAAGCTCAACATTATGGTTTCAATCCTTCTTCTAAAGCTTTTTGTAAGATGCCTATACAGCCACCCCTTCCTAACATTCCCTTACATCTTTTGATGGATTCAGTCCTTGAGGAAGTGGGTGAAGCTTTAGGAGATTTCTTAATGGTAGATTCTTCCTCATATATGTTTCACTCTACATATGCTCAGATTCTTATTGACAATGATACTTCCAAAGGTTTGTTGACACAAATTCATCTTTGTTCTCCAAAGGCATCTTGGATTCAGACTCTAGATTATGAAGGTCTTCCTTTTAGATGTAGAAAATGTTTCAAAATAGGCTATTCGGCAACCAAAGTGTGACTTTGTGGAAGTTAAATCTAAGAGGCCCTCTTCATGATGGAAGGGAGCCTTATCAGAGCACTATATGGTTACTAAAGGTACCTCCCAAGAGGTGATTCCTACAGAAGGGGTACAAGGTTACATTGGTTCGATTTAGGTGTTGGCTGTTCGAATTTTGGGTGAGATTCCTATTGCTGATCCTATCTTGGAAAATGCGGTGTTTGTTGATTTGACTGGTTCAGTGTAGTTGGCCAGCTTTACTACTGACTTGTTTCTTTAGGTTGCAAAGGTGTCTGGGTCTGGTGTTGCTAAACAATAGAGTATTGATGTTATTGGTTTTATCCAACAAAATGTGGTTGATGTAGCAATTACCAGAATTGTTGATAAAAAATGAAAAAGGATGATGCTAACCCAATCCAAAATGGTTTTTTGGCTGGTGGTTCATGTGTTGTTTCTGGCATGGATTCTCAACCTTGTGGTGGATCTTTGTTGTTATGTTTGTGAGGAGAGTTAGATCCTAGTCACTGGAAAGCACTCAAAGAAGTCTTCTCCTCACCTTGATATGACCCTTCACTCCCAAAAGAAGGGAGGTAAAGGAAAAACTTAGTTTTTCCTTTTGTTTTGTAGGTGGAGGGATTGATTTACCCTTTAAGACAGTTTGGATTTGGCAATTATCTTTTTTATAAGTCTTTGTAATCTTGGCCTTGGATAGATATATCCCTGACAATCTTTGGTTGATCCTTTTTGGACATCTAGACTTGTAATGCTTTTTTGTGACAACCTTTTACTTGTGGGTTTTGGGTTCCTTCAAAACTTGTTTTTACCTTAATCAAAAATGTTTTCCAAAAAGTCTAAATATTATCAATTTTACAAACCCCTACCACCTGCAAGGCATAAAAGAAAACACTTAAGTGAAAAGGGAGAAAACCTAAAAGTGCTAAAACTAAAGAGAAAATAGAAGTCGTAATACAATCAAAACTTGGTTAGTGCACCATATCACAAAGGCACCAAAATGTTTCAATTTTCCAAAAAGATGTAACATGTACAAGTACAAATAAAAACATGGAATACATGATTTCAAGATTTATTTTTTGTAGAGAAAGAATCAATGGAGGAGGAGTTGTTTGATATAAATGAACAAGTTATTCATTATGGATTGAATCCAACAACTTACGATAAGCGAAAAAAAAATTGCAAGAGGAATGGGAAGAATTGTGTAAGAGGGAAGAGAAATATTGGAGACATAAATCTTCCAAGCTATTGCTTAAAGAAGGGGATGAGAATACTAAGTTTTTTCATATGTCACCTAAAGAAAAAAGACTAGCAAGTACAATTGTTTTTCCATAATGACTTAGCATATGGAAGTGAAATCTCAGATGTAGAAGGTATTCAAGATGAGGGTTATTTTTTTCAAGAATCTCCTACCTCGTCCCAATGAACTTTTGGATGTTTTTCCTTAGTAACCCCTCAAGATATTCAAGCTCTCATAACTCCATTTACTTTGGCAAAACTTCAAAGGATAGTTTTCTTTTTTTCCAATATAAAACTCTAGGTTCTGAGAAGTTTATTGTTGTATTCTTTGTAAAATTTTGGGATGTTATTGAGATTGATCTCTTGGCAACATTAGAAGAGTCAAGGAAAAGTGCTTCAACCATAATTTTTATAATGCAATAAACATTGCCATCATTCCAAAAGTCAAGGAGCCTAAAACCTTCATAGTCTTTAGTCCGATCTCATTGTGTTATATGATCTATAAGATACTTTCCCAAGCTATCAATTTGAGACTTCAACACCTCGTTACAAAAAAGTTATCCCCTGGCCAGGGTGGTTTCTAAGTAAGGAGATGATTGAAGGGGCATTAGTGAGACATGAAGTACTACACTCAAAAGATATGACTCAATTACCAACATTTGTAGTGAAGTTGGATATGATAAAAGTATATGATATGCTTAACCGATCTTTTCTATTTGAAGTCCTTTAGAAATTTGGTTTTGCTAAGAGGTGGTCTAAATGGATCAAGGCACATATAACAAAGTTTTTGTATTCAGTTATCATTAGTCATGTCCCAAGTGGTTTCTTAGCATCTTCACAAGGTGTTAAGAAGGGAGATCCATTACCTCCATTTTTGTTCATCATAATGATAGAGACTTTCAACAGGATAATCCAAATTAGAAATGCACAAGGCACATCATACTAGTTACACATTCCTTATTTGTAGATAATACTCTCAATACTGGAAATCTAGACTCAAGAGACTAGACAAATTAGAAAAACTCTACACTTGCATATAGTTGATTTAAGCGAAATGATCAATCCTTGAAAATCTAAGATATACACTCAACACAAATGCGGTCATTATTGGCAAGTAGTTTGTTATGAAGGCTTGAATATTGTCATTTATGGAAACACTATCAGATAATAAGGTCGCTTATACTTACATCCAATTTTGGTTTTGATTTGATGGTAAAATTGCCTAAGTATAGTTCAAGAAATTTGTTAACAATCAAGTTGTTTTAATTAGTGAGCTTGACATGATTAATCTAATTGGCCATAATTTTGAATATTGATATAATGGAATCTACATATGATGTAACTATGTTTGTTGGAGTTAATATATCATTAGCATTTTTTTTGGTTGATTAATGTGAAGACAAGTCTACATCACAGAGTTTAGGATATGAGACAAAGATTGGGCATTTTAGCCTAAGAAGTTGAATTGCCTTGTTAATTCAAACAACATCCTAGATGTTAACCCTTAGTTAGCAAGTTTTTGTAATAAGTTTTGGATGAGTGTTTGCATATTCCATCACCAATGCCGACTGGACATATTAATTAGTAGGGTATAAAGTAAGGATAGTGTGATCGTGTAAAGTATCGTGTGTGTACGCTCATGTTATGCAAACTTTGTGTGGTGTTATGATGCTATTTTGATGGTTAGATGCAATCAATTGTTGCATGTGCAAAATCATATACAATATTTAAAAAGGATTGATAAGACATAACATATATAAGTGCAGTCATTTTGGTATTATATCTATTACTTGTATAAATCAATATCTTTGTAAGAGCAAACAACTTCATCATAATACAACTCTCAATAGGGTTGAGGCTCTAATCACAAGGTCTAGTCCTCTGTCAAGGACTCATGCACTAGAAATATATGTAATGACTCCTAATAGGTTCAAGTTTCCTAATAGAGAACTTTCAGATAGGGTTTTTCCTTGGCTGGGGTTTCGTCGAAAACAAATCATGGTGTTATGAGTTTCTTATTGTTGTGTACTTTACTTTCCAATTTATTCAATTGTGGTTCCTTATGGTTAAGTTTAGAAATAATTAATTGGTGTAAAAGTGTTGTAACACTGATTCACCCATTCTTAGTATCACCTATTTCTAACAACCATATCAATGAAAAGTAGTGAATATCTTAGGTTTTTTGTTGGATGAAATCCCTACTACATATCTTGGTATACCTTTCTTTATTGGGGCTAGTAAAGAAAATTATTGGAAAATCATAATTGAAAGATTAATGAGAAAAGTTTTAATGTGGAAAGCTAGATATTTGTCACTCTTAGGTAGGATTTTGGTTATTAAAACAATTCTTTCAACTATCCCAAAATATTACATCTCAGTCCTCAAAAGCTCCTATTTGAGTGTACAACAAATTGAAAAGATGATAAGGAAAATTCTATGAAAAGGTAACATGTTAGAAGAAAAGAAGATTCCATTGATATTGTTAAAATATATGACACTAAGTAAAGAGGTTGGGAGAGTTGGTTCACATGACCTATAAAAAACAAATAAGGCTTTTAGATGGAAGCTCATTTGGAAAATCTACATCAAATAAAAAAACAAATGGTGCAAGATCATGCAACAATAGTATTTAGATTTTACAAATCCACTTAAGGCAATACTCATCTTGGACCCATCCAAGGGTTCAACTATTTGGAACTTTATGATGTCATCTAGAGATGTGGTTTTCCAATATGTCTCTTAGGAAATGCATAATTGAGAAAGAACCCAATTTTAGGAGGCTTCCTAGAATGACCCACTACCTCTACACTAAACTAATAGCATTTCATACGTCAGTCAAATTATTATTAATTGTCAGGGCCAATTTTAGTGATAATGTTTGTACAATAGAGCTCTACACAAGTAAGGCTATATGGAAGGATACATCCTCCCATCCTATTAGCACTAATATGTTTTGTCATCATTCTATACTCTCAAATAAAGTTGCCTATATATTTGAGGAGAAATATAAGTTAATATGGGTGCCCTCAAGAGATAGTAAGTATACAATTAATCTAGTTACAAAGCACTTAGGGAAAATGAAAATCAATATTTAAAGCACAAATCATTTTTAGTTTGCCAGAGTTGTTTAGTCATGCCCAAGGCAGGATGTTTTGCAAGTGGCTAGCTTCAAGAAAGAGGATTCTAACAAATGATAATTTGAGAAACTTCAAATCACACAATCTTTCCACTATGTTCTATGTGATAAAGAGAATGAGATAGTCAATCAGTTGATTCTACCATGCAAGTTTTCTCAATAGTGTTGGTATCATGTCACGAATAAGCTAAATATTATAATGCCACTCCCTAATACATAATGGGACCTGCTCTAGTCTTGGCCCATCCTATTTTCTTGATCAATTTTTGTATGCAATTGGAAATTTAGTCCAACTATGGTCATATGATTGATTTTGTGGGAAAGAAATAAATGTATATTCTGAAAGATTACTTTCCCTCTAAACAAGGTTCTAGAGTGCATAAAGAATTCTATTTTGGAACTAGCTAGTGCATATGTACAAAGTAATGTTAAATGTAATCCATTTCACGCTTTGGCATGGATCCATTGTCAGGTAATGGGCACATTATCTATCCCATCTTTCTCTACTTTCAATAGGAAAAAAATCCACCAATCAATCAATGGGTTGAGTGTTAAATGACATCTATTGGATAATTTTTTTGTAAAAATAGAATTTGATGGATCTTCTAAAGACAACCCACGGTTTGAAAATTGGTGTCTTCATTAGAGATCATTTGGATATAATAAAGGCTTTCAAAGATTTGTCTATTCCATGAGGTACACACAATATAGTTGAAGTCCATACACTCTTGATGAGTGTAGCCAAAAACAGGGGTGGGAGGGAGGGGTTTATTAAAATCCATATTTAGTGCTTGCATAACTAGACAAATCTAAATTTGTAGATTGTTTATATCTTAAAATAAAAATGGGTATTGTTAGAGTCCTTCAAAGAGCATTGTATCTCACACATGTACATGAAAGCTAATAAATTAGTAGACCACTTTGCTAATACGGGATATGATAAAATAATCCTAGACTCATCTACTAATGCAAACATTCTAGTAGATTTCCTTAAGTTGGTAGTGATCATATAGAAGGAAAAGCACACAAATAAGGATATTTGCTAGCTTGTCCAAAGTAGATCTTATGACCCTAGGTGAATTATCAGGATGGATAAAAGAATACATAAGTTGATGTCAAGAATATAAGCTATGAGGCAAATTCATTATGCTTGGGACATCTATAGGACTAGTCAACATTTAGAAAAAGTGATTACATGTGTGAAATGAAAATTATTTCTAGTTGTTCAAAGGCCCTCAGTCTGCTAGTGAAGATAAATGGCTCTCAAAGAGCTGACAAAGGATCAAGTCTTGCTGAGTGTAAGGCTCGACACCATAAGGGATGAGGCCAAGATCATGCCCCAAGTGATTTTGATAGCGTAGATGCCCCTCAATCATTGGTCCTAAGATGAAGAGGTGTATGTGTGGGCCCACATTCGGTTACTAACCCCTCAACAAAAATATAAATTCTAATCACCCTAGGTACTTCTACATCTCACCCTATTCATGATTACACTAAAATGTAAATGAAAAGGTAATCATCACCAAATTTGGCAGAGAAATATTTTATCTATTTCACATGTGTGAAGTGGCTTTTTTTTCATATGCATCTTGTTGCTTTCTAGGTAATCATCATTATCTATGTTTGGAGTATGATTACTCTAAGATAAACATGCATTGAAGTCTACAAAAACCAAGAAAGAATGCATTTAATAGATGGGTGGAAGGAACAAATTGCATAGTTCATCGTCTTCTTGAGAGTCGGGGGGATTGCACGACAATTTATTGTTGCCAACAATGGAGTATAAATTGTTGAAAATATTCAAGACTATGCTAAGTTACTGAGAGGGGAGGGGTGAATCAATAACTTCTAAAACTTTACCAATTTCAATTTTAATCCAATAGATTAGTTAGCACTTAATTCACACATCTGATCTAATTGAATGCATGAGAAACTAAAAACATGAAAGCATCCGTAACACTTGAACTCAAAGATTTGGTGACCCATAAACCTTCCAAATAGAAAGTAAAATTAGGGCAGGGATGATACCCACAAACTTTAGTACTGCAACATAAAGTTGGCCTGTTAAGGCTTACATTGATCACTTCTAATGATCTACCCTGTTAGGAGCTAAATGGACTACTAGGTCCACCTTGTGAGAGGATTTACAAATATACAATGAAGTATGCACTCGGTAAAGAAATTTACTAAATACTGTTAGGTCTACCTTGTTAAAGGATTTTGACTGGTTCACCTATTAGGATGAAGCATTAGATCTCTAATTTGCAACTGAGTTTACTGATAGAGATTCCTTAGTGTATTGATCACCTTTCTGTGATAGATATGTCTCTATTGCTCCTTATACTGATATGGCCTTTTCAATTCGCTCTTTATCTGCAACATTCATAACTTGAACTTTTCGCATCCACTTTCACATTACAATACATATGCTCACACATTGATATGGTACAATACATTACATATATATACCAATCAAATTACAAAATATCAAAGTAAGCCATGATACAAGTTTAACACAAATATTACAAAGTCGACCCACATAAAGATACTCAGGCTCTGAAGATTGAGTTAGTGAGGTTTTGATACTCGGCATCCACTGTCAATGCTTGACATCGTCATGCACTTGGTAGACATAGAAGCTCAGTCCATACTAATCGCTTTCAATTAGTCTTGAACTTAATCTACACTGGTGACTTGGTAGATATTGTGCAACTCGGCAAATATTGAATCACTTGGTTAGCATAAGGTAGCTTGGTTAATATTGGCTATGCATCACATGAACTGCAAACTTGGTAGATATTGCAATGCTCAGTAACCATTGATAAACTCGGTGTATAATGAAAAGCATGGTTTGAACTACTGGTCTTCACATTGATTGAATTTGTTCGGTTACCACTGGGATTAGTTTGAAAGACTCAGTAACAACTGTAGAACTCGATGGCTACTGAATTACATGGAAAACACTATAAACTATTCAATGAGCTTGGTAGCTATACAAAATCTAAATAAGTGTGTGTCACTATCAATAAATTGACTGATATGTCAACAATCTCCCCCTTTGACATTAGTGACAAAAATACTTATTAGCTCAAAACTGAATACCTTGTATTCATCACCATGTGATACTAGCTTAGTATATTTTTGAGATTTTGCAAAATTGATCTTTGTAATTATATACAATATACTATACATTTTTTTCTATATACAACATGTCTTACTGATACAAGTTCTCCACCATAGCATATTTCTCCCCTATACTATGTGTCTCTCTATGTACATGTCTTACTTCCTCATAACATATAACTTTTCTCCCATATCTCCCATATACATATAACATTCTTCAATATAGCTTTTCTCCCCCTTTTAATAGTAATGCCAAAGATTTATTCTAACTTAATTACATAGAGACATCAAAATGGGATAAGAATTCAGAATGTACCTTGAGGGTGATTGCCAAGGTTTTATCCCAATTTTCTTGTAAGACCTTGCATGTATGAATTGCAATTTGCACCTTTGCTAATAGTTCAATCACGTGGTGTGCAACATAGAAGTTGTTATCATGGGTTAGAGTCTTTGACTATACAATATGATTTTGCATAGCATCCATGATTGGAAGGACCATATTTTGTATGTCAATCAATGTTGAGTGGATCCTTCCTTCTTCTCTTAACAATTCAGCTTGCATGTCTAACAAAAATCTGATCTTCTTGAAATGAGTAGAGCTTGAACTAGGGTCAAGTTGCAGCTACTGAGAAATTGCTTTAAGATCTATATCAATTTTGGACAATTTGTCCTTTACTTCCTTCATATACTCTAGGACATTGCATAGTTTCCCAAAAAGTGATGACACATTTGAAAATGACTCCTCAAGAATGACCAAAATTGTAGAAAGCTCAACTTGATAAATGACTATTTGCTAAGCAATGTGCTCCAACACTTTATTGTTAAATTTATTTCCAACCTTTTCAACTAGCTTATCTTGACCTTCAGTGTCCTCATTGGATTTTTGGACTGCTTCTCCTGGCTGGTATAAAATAGGTTGAGAAGAATCAACCTCAATTCCTATTGCCCCAGTAAAAATATTCTTGGCATTATCAATTATCTTATACTCTGTCTCTTTCTTCTCTTAATCTTTACTATTTGGCCTTTTCTGGAGGAGTTCACCAAATATGTGCATTTGGTCTGTAGAAAGATTGTAAATATCCCATTTGGGAATTTACTATTTCCTCATCTAAATCTATGTCTTCCTTTATCTCCTTACCTTTCCCAAAAAAATTTGTACTCGGTTGAACCTTAGGCTCAACTGTCCTTGCACTTATTGTTTTTGTATCTGGAATGGAAACAATGGTAGACATACTTGGATTTGCAGTAAAAATTGATACTGTACTAACTAATGGAATACTTATAGAAATACTTGGAGAATCCAAAATTGATGAAGTCAAAATTGTAGAATCCAAAATTGAAGTGGTCAAAACTGGAGAACTTACCAAAAATGTATTGAAAACTGAAGAAGTCAAAATTGGAGAAGTGAAGACTAAAGAACTCAACTTGGTAGATGAAGAATGAGTCTGTAGCTCAGTGGATGAAGTGTAAGTCACTTTTTTCAATGATATGCTGAGTTGAGTTGGGGCAAAGAGTGATTGGACATTTGATGTATTAGTAGTAGTCACAACGAAACTTGCTAAAGCTGTCTCCATACTTGATGTAGTCAATGGTTTTCTCAGGGAGTGAGGAAGTGAGGCAATGACTACTGAAGCTATCTTGACTTGGTCAGTCTCCTCATCATCTTGATTTTCTTCCTTGGTAGCTTCTGGACCTTGATCCTCTTCATCTTGTTCATTATCAAAGTGAGTCATTTCTTCAACATTTTCTTCCTCATCTTTCTCCTTATCTTCTTCTTCATCATCATCCCTTACATCAACTAAAAATTCACTTGGTTTATGAAGATGATAAATATTTTTGCAAGTGTTTGTAGCATTTCTAACAACATGCTTTATGCCCTTGATCAAAACCAAACAAGTATTAAATCTTAGAGTTAGTTTTTCTTCATTTTTCTTTAATGACTCTTTCACCTTAGCATTTGATATGCTCGGTAGTAACTGACTCAGGGTCTGTGCATATATGTCTTTGACTATTTGCATAGAAAAATCCCATCTTTGCTTTATCTTCTCTAGTAATTCACTAGAGACTTGAGAAGTGATTTGGTTTGTTGAGTACTTCCACTTGCCCATTTTGTTCAGCACTGATTCTTCAACTTCCTTCTACTTAGCCTTAGTCTTGATTTCATATTTCAAAGATTTAAAATTTGTTATCTCTGCTCCTTCCAATTTCTTCAACCTATCTTGGAAGGTGGGTGGAGGTTTGTTGAATACAATGTCACCTCCTTTCTTTCGTGACCTTCTTGTGAAGACTATAGTGGATGACTTTGCAAGCTTGGTGATGACCACCTTGCCCTTTTTCTTCAAAGGTTCTTCTTTCTCAGATTCTTCCTCATCCTTTGCTTCTTCCACATCCTCACCTTTGCCCTTGGTTAACAAGAGAGGTGCACTTGATTTCAGCTTTTCTATCCTTCTCTTCCTTTTGTTAACTGCTTGTGGGAGCTTTATTTCTAGCTCTATTCTGGCCTTAGCTTCTTCATAAGTTCCAAAATAAGGGGCCTTGGAATCAATAGGTTCATTGACAAGAGCTTTAATGATGTCTTTTGTCTCATAAATATTCACCACATAGCCAAGAGGTTTTACCCATGGAACTCTAGGCTTAATTGCTTGGATATATACCTTGTCACTGTCCACCATGAGGCATACATCATCCTTATAATCCTCAACTAACTTCTTCAAAATCTTGAACCTATTGCTCATTTTCTCTTTGAATACATTGAAGTAGTTGTCCATGATGCTACCATAGTTCTCACCTATTTCTACAACATATTCATTTATTTGGTAAAGCACAAGCACGTCTTTTCTCCAGACTATAGTGCTTGTAGAAGGGAAGAACTTCTGAACATAAAAGAATAGGTAGGTTAACAATGAAGAAAATTTTCACAGGTTATTCTTTGATGTTCTAATATTTTCCATGTTTTTATTCAATTGCCTCAACAATAGGTCAACAAGGTCATAAGAGAAGTTGTTCTTAATCACTTTATATGCCAAATCCACAGCTTCACATGACACACTATTAAGGAAGCTTGAACTATATATCTTATGCATAGTAACATGAATTCCAAATTTGAATTCTACATCTATAACACTACTTATTTTCATACCTCTTCCATCCCACTTAGCTAGGGTTTTCTTTTCCAACTCTGCTTGACCTAGGGTTTTAGTTGTTTTGGCTTTGGCTAGCATGGGGAGGCTAGTGATTCAATGAATCATCTTCTTTGTTATATAAATTGGTTGTTCTAACCATAGTTGTCTGTTATGCACCCAGCTACAGATAAACCTAATCCATTTAATTTGAAATTCTTGAGGTGTATGAGGAATATGTGTCAATCCTTTTGCTTCCGGATGTCGATGCTTGGGTTTTAGGGTTCCATCAACACATAAATAA
This sequence comes from Cupressus sempervirens, assembly GCA_028749045.1. Classification (NCBI taxonomy): domain Eukaryota; kingdom Viridiplantae; phylum Streptophyta; class Pinopsida; order Cupressales; family Cupressaceae; genus Cupressus; species Cupressus sempervirens. Next base: position 48,916,570 of record CM053787.1, read on the forward strand.
CCTATGGCATCATCCATCTCTAGAGTACCAATTTCTTGGATAACACATTTAAAATGAGTATGAATGTCATTAACAAGAAGTACCTTAGGAGGGATTTGGGATTGAGCTCCACTTGGGTCTAGGGTTTCAGCAATCGTGATTATGAGCTTAAAATCTAGCACTTTCCATTCAACTCCTCGAACCAACATGTTAGACCCTCTTTTGAACTTGCTACTACTAGATGCCATTTTCACTCAGTAGCTTGAGAGAACTTCAAAAATATTTTACAAGAAATTCACTCAAATTGCTTTGATTGCATTGAAAATAGCTCTGCGCAATACTACTCAAAAGTTCAAGGTAAGAAATGAATTCAATTCCATTAAAACTTTGCCATTAATGCTCGGTACAAAGGTAGATAAGTTGACAGATTTTCATCTACTACATGGCATCGATCACTCGACAACATCTTCATGATTTGGTAACCATAAGTGCCTTTGTTACTCCCGACCTTGCTCGGTAGAGTCTATGACTTGACCTTACTTGGTAGAGAAGGTAACTTGGTAATAACTAATACTGATCTTGCTCAGTGATCTCTTTGTATCTTGTATATAGATTTGGATATTTTTCACCTTTCAAATGGAACTAATTCAAATGTCTTCTTTGATAGCCTAGTTCTAGTTCTTCCTTGAGAACTTAACTAGAAATGGTAGAGTCACCCAATTCTTGAGTGACTTGACCATTACTATTTAGACTAGTATCCTTGGTAGATTTAAGAATCCATTGTTGTCTCATCTGCTTTCAGATGTTATCAGCCTTTGCTTTCTTCTCATCTTCAATTCTACCAATATTCATACAATTCTTGGTAAGATGACCAAGTTCAGTACAAATAAAACATCTTTTAGTAGTATCTCTTTTCCTCATATGATGTTTAACACAATTCATACGAATGTGTCCAAATTATCCACAGTAATGACATCTACACTAGGTATTGTAGTCCCAACCAAATATTGCTTTCACAATTTGTTCTATAGGATTCAATGTCTTTGTTTTGCATTTTGATGCCTTGTGTGCATGTTTCTTATGTTTATGATAGTTTCCTTCAAATCTTGGTTTCTCTTTGCATTCATTAGCCTTATGACCATGTTGATTGCAATTGTAGCATTTTTAATTAAATTTTTCTTTTCCATTGCTCCAACATTTGTTTGATGTATGACCTATCTTACCGTAGTGATTACAAGTAGGTATTTGATTCTTTTGAGCACCTTGTTTGGAGGATTCACCTTCTTCTTTGTATCCAATTCCTACTTTTCCTTTTTGCCTATAGAAGTTTTTCTCATTTAGCTGATCCATGTCTACTTGAGATTTCATCATTCTCTCATTGATTTACTTCTCAGAGTTTAGGTCTTTCCTCAATCTTTCATTGATTTGTCTTTCAAATCTCAGATCATTTTTTATTCTTTCATTGATTTGCCTTTCAAAATTTAGATCATTCCTCATTTTTTTATTTTCAAATTTTAGGCTCATAATTTCCTCATTTGTATTGGAGAGCTGATCAGTAAGATCTTCTTGCTGAAGGGATTGGTTTTGGATTTCATTGTTTCTTCCATCCATTTCTTCTTTTATGTTGTTTCTCTATTCCAAGACTTCACATAACCTTACTGACTAAATTTCTTGTTCTCTTTTTAGCTTTCTTACTTCTTCTTGTAGGGAACCATTCTTCGCTAGGAGTTCTTTGATTGCATCATTTGCTTCATCTAAGTTGCTTGAAGGGTGAAATTCTTCAATTCTTTCTTCACTATAAAGATGATCATTCATTTGATTTGCAAGTTCCTTTCTTCTTTTTAGGGATTGGGAAAGTTTCTCCTTAGCTTTCTTGAGTTGGGCAATGGCCATTTCCAGATCCAACTTTTCATTGTCAATAGCTTTGTCAAGTTTGAATATCTCCATATCCTTGATCTCTACTCATGTTGTTAAACTTTCTCCTGAGAACCACAAAGCTTTGATGCCAATTATTGGAAATATTCAAGACTACGCTAAGTTACTGAGAGGGGAGGGGTGAATCAGTAACTTCTAAAACTTTACCAATTTCAATTTTAATCCAATAAATCAATTAGCACTTAATTCATCACATCTGATCTAATTTCATGCATGAGAAACTAAAAACATGAAAGCATCCATAACACTTGAACACAAAGATTTGGTGACCCAGAAACCTTCCAAATAGAAAGTAAAATTGGGGTGGGGATGATACCCACAAACTTTAGTACTATAGCATAAAGTTGGCCTATTAAGGCTTACACTAATCACTTCTGATGATCTACCCTATTAGGAGCAATTAGGACTGCTAGGTCCACCTTGTGGGAGGATTTACAAACATGCAATGAAGTATGCACTCAGTAAAGAGACTTACAAAAGACTATTAGGTCTACCTTGTTAAAGGATTTTGACTGGTTCAATTGTTAGGATGAAGCAGTAGATCTTTGATTTGCAATTGAGTTTGCTAATAGAGATTCCTTAGTGTATTGATCAACTTTTGGTGATAGATATGTCTCTGCTACTCCTTCTAATATGGCCTTTTCAATTCATGCTGCATTCATAACTTGAACTTTTTGCATCCACTTTCACATTACAATACATATGCTCACACATTGATATGGTACAATACATTACATATATATACCAATCAAATTACAAAATATCAAAGTCAGCCATGATACAAGTTAACACAAATATTACAAAGTCAGCCCACATAAAGATACTTAGGCTTTGAAGAATGACTCAATGAGGTTCTGATACTCGACATCCACTGTCAGTGCTTGACATCATCATGCACTTGGTAGATGTAGAAGCTCAATCCATACTGATTACTTTCAAGTAGTCTTGAACTTGATCTGCACTGGTGACTTGGTAGATATTGTGCAACTTGAGAAACACTAAATCACTTGGTTAGCATAAGGTAGCTTGGTTAACACTGGCTATGCATCACATGAACTATGAACTTGGTAGATATTGCAATGCTCGGTAACCATTGATAAACTCGATGTATATTGAAATGCATGATTTAAACTGCTAGTCTTCACATTGGTTGAATCTGCTCGATAACCACTAGGATTGGTCTAAAAAGACTCAGTAGCAACTATAGAACTCGGTGGCTACATAATTACATGGCAAACACTGTAAACTATTCAATGAGCTCGGTAGCTATACAGAATCTGAATAAGTGTGTGTCACTAATAAAAAACTGACTGATATGTCAACAATTATTTTATCTATTTCACATGTGTGAAGTGGTTTTTTTTCATATGCATCTTATTTCTTTCTAGGTAATTATCATTATCTATGTTTGGAGTATGATTACTCTAAGAATAACATGCATTGAAGTCTACAAAAACCAAGAAATATTGCATTTAATATATGGGTGGAATGAACAAATTGCATAGTTAATCATCTTCTTGAGAGTCGAGGGGATTGCACGAGAATTTATTGTTGCCAACAATGGAGTGTAAACCACAAAATTATAAGATTTTGATAAAGGTGGATGAGTGAGAACCATCGTTCAATGACCACATAAGTGGTGACCAACTGAGCCAAGACTTCAATGTTGGTATTGGCTAAAACATAGATTAAAATGTAAATCTTATGAAGTGGGTACTAAATTTTTTGAACAAAAATAAAAGTGCCCCCGTGGTAAGATTTATGTTTTATTTTATGACTAATTCAATGTCCAATGCCAACACTATAAAAAAGGTGTGAAAGAAAATTGTGGGTGGTGATGTCCTTTACCTAGAGGTAAACTATACAATATTTCCATCCCAGTTAATTTCAATTTTCCTATCAAATGCTTTTGATATGTTCCTCTCATGGAAAGCATTAGATATGATTTCTACCAAAATTATTAAGCCATAATTTGTCATGGGATTAAAGTAGATATAAGGTTAAAGTGTATGTAATGTACAGTAAAGCCAAAAATCTCGTATATCTTTTGGCCAATAATATATTTTGATACTAGTTGTTAAATAGGTAAACAAGTGACATCAGTTATGTCAAGAAAATTTAATATTTGAATGTAAATTTCGATGCAAATTAGGGGTAGTAAATTTCACGATGTGATGAATTACAACAAAGTCTACCAATATTGTGTTGCCAGATATATGTTGAAATCTATTTGCATGTAGATGAAGCTATGAGTTTCACTATGCAAAGTCAACCATGAAAGGAGAAATGTTGTAAATCACAATTGCCTCAAATTTTTTTTTTTTGTAAATTTGAATAGAAGCAATAAACTAGAGCCCAATTTTGACTTTCAAATAGTATAATAATGTAACTAGGGTTGTTGAGAAATACTTTATCAATGTTCTAACCCAGGGAGCCTGATTTTGGCTACCAAATTGTATGTAATAAGGATCTATGAGAATCAATTCTCCTAGAGGTGGTATAGGGGTTAAGTACATAGGATAAAATTACTTACATATTTGGTATTTTGAATAAGGAATGGAGATTTTAAACACAAATTTACAATTGATTTCTTAATATAAGATGACTCTCTGTCTCTTTTCTCAAAATATATGGTGATTAATTTCAAGTTACTTATATGAATCTAAATGCAAGATATTTCTTTATTTGCTTCTAAGGTGTCAAACAAAATTTCCCTCTAAGAGTGTTGGATACACATACATGTGTATGCACACACAAAACCCCACCCATTGATGCACACACATAAATATATCCATATACACATACACGTACACGTACACGTACACATACACATACACATACACATACACATACACATACACATACACATACACATGTACATGCATACACACACACATACACATACACACACACAAATTTACAAAGACAGGTCTAACTACTCGAATTTGTTAAATAAATATTTTAAAAATAATTTGTGATACTCCAACTCATTCCTCACATCTCAATAATTAATTCAATATATTTAACTAATTCAAACTTTTTATATGTAGTGCGTAGTTAATTAAAATTTTGTCGATCCTTCCCTAAATCTTAATTAATTAAATTAAATCACATTCAACCATATTTGTATCACCTAAATTCTTTTAATTATTATTAGTCCATTAATACAATGATCAATTGACTAATATATTGACTAATCCTCAACAATATTTTATCCAATTTTAAATTCTTCCAAACCCCCAAATTTGTATTCATGTGAAGTAATTTATAGAATATCAAAGTGTAGCCAAACTAAAGCAAATAATTTACAACTAAAGTGTCTCTTTTAAGACATGTTGCATAAGCTCTAGTTGCTTTTTCTTGCTGAAATCAAGACCAAACTAATTGACATTTTAAGATGTGAACGAGCTAAAATCATATTATATTGTGGCTAAAGGATTTCAATACTATATTTATATGCATACACACAAACCCACACCCACCTGCATGTGTACACCCACCCCCACATACACTTGCATGCACACACAAATATACATTCACATACATGTACACATGTACATGCATATACATGTGCATTTATACATTATATAACCTAATTCGACTACTTGAATATATTAAATAAATATTTTTAATTAACTTGAGTCCTGAACTCATTCTTCATATCTCAATTATTAATTAATTGCAAACTTTTGGTAATTAATGCCCAATTAATTCTTATTTCATAAATTTTTCCCTACATATTGATTAATTAAATTAAATTAAATTGTATCTTTATCACTTAAATTCTTCTAATCACAATAGTCAATTAATATGATGATTAGCTAACTAATACTGTTCTTGTTCTCCTCGAAAATTTCTCCATTTTTTATTTTTTCAAATTCCCAAACTTGTAGTCAAGTAATTTGTGTCCTTGATCCTCATAGATGTTTACATGCACATGTTACTTATTTTACAAATAACTATTTAGCTAATTATTTTATTTTTTTCCCACATGTATGAGAAATCTCTTCCCAATAGAGTCACCCTACACTTTTCCCTTTTTTCTATTCATCACCTTTTTGACCCTAGACCTATTAAAATTTTCTTCTCCTTGTTCTTTCGAAGATGTTCTCACATGTGTGAAAACACCTTGCCCCTTTCTATATGACAAATGTCCTTCTCATATCCTTCCATGTTATGACACTTTGTCCCAAGGCTAAACCTTTAAATATTCACTATATTCTCTAATTCAATCTTGACCCTTCATACCATTTTGCATTTTAGTTCTCTATTCTTATACATGGTCACTTGATTCATCTTATCCTTATGATATAAATTTTCTTATAGAATCCTCAAGGTTACACTTCTTGGAGAAAAATCCACATGATAACTAGGCTAGAGTCAAATGTATCACTTTGGCTCAATCACGATAGAGAAGGCATACTTGAAATATGAACTATACTCATTTATCAAAGTAGTGATCAATGTTTATATGAACTATGCTCTTTGTTCCATCACCAATTCTCATGGAACTCCAAATCTAGTGAATATTTCTTTATACATGAATTTTGAGACCTTTATATATATTGCATGCTTTATAGCCCTTAACTCTACCAATTTTATAACATAGTCAATGCATACCATAATGTAAGATTTCCCATTAGATGGAGGATCACTCCATTTGTAAAAAGGCATGACTACTACATATGGATATTAGGGCATGGCATTAGACTTTGTAGGCCTACCCAAATTTGACATCTCTCACATTTCCTAGTATAACTTATTGCATTCTTGTGTAGTGTAGGTCGGTGATACCCTATTGTTATTATTTTCATTATTGCCCTTTTTGTTTCAAAGTAAGCTCCATGCGGATCATCATGAAAAGCATGTAGGATGTCATAGGTTTCATCTTCTCTCATACATGTTCTCATTACCTAATTAGACCTAGTATTAAAAAATAATCTGCTATCCAAGAAAAGTTGGAACTTTTCTCAACTCGATAACACTTTACTTTTGGTGAAAAATAAGAAGGTATTATTTTAACAAATAAATTGTCTGTTACATTTAAATAACATGGGGTAATTATAGAAATAGAGAATACATGTTTATTTATGAAACTATTATCAATGATTTTATAATCATCTGTATGCTTCGATGTGAACAAAAAGTTAGCTATCACATTAGCCTTGCTTGGATTATTAACTATAGTTATATCAAATTCTTGCATTAGCGAAACCCACCTTTCTACTCTACCACTTATTGAATTTTTTGCATCAGGTACTTAATGGTTGTATGCACAAACATCCCAATACCCAATTACATAATTATGATTTCTTTTAGGGCACAAAAAACAACTAAAATATATATCTTCATGATAGTGTAATTTAGTTCAAGACCTTTCAAATTCAAATTGATGAATTAGATATTAGTTTCTATAGCACTATCATTATGTCCTAACACTCCTCCTATGGCACAATATAATGCATACATGTGTATGTGAAATGGAAATGAACAATTTGGACCTCTTAGGACAAGCGCTTTGGTGATAAAAATTTTAGCTATAGGAAATATTCATCATAGGCTTTAATCCATTGGAATTCTAAATCTTTTAAGAGAAAAGTATACAATAGACCTTTCCTTTTGTCTAAAATATTTTATGAATTTCCCATGGTAACCAATATGCACTAAAACGTTCATGACATCTTTCTACTTAGTGGGAGTAGGTGGATTGAGGATAATTTCTATTTTATAAAGGTCTACTTGAATGAAAACTTGAGATATGTAATGTCCTAAGATTACTCCTTCTTGCATTAGCGTAAAATACTTCTCACTATTTAGAGATTGGTTGTTGCCTTCACATCTTTTCAAAACTTTACCAAATTTATCCCAAGCTTCTTCATAGGTAATACCATATGTTGTAAAATCATCCATATAAATATCCATATAGTCATGAGAAATATCTAACAGGATGCTAATTGATTCCCTTTGAAATGTTGTAGGAGCACTACAAATCCCAAATGCTATAAAAGAGTGTGCATGGGTTTCCAGGGATATGTAAAAGTGGTTTTCTCTTGATCTTGAGAAGCAATCAAGATTTTGTTGTAACCACTATACACATTCAAGAATGAAAAGTATTTCTTGCATACTACAAAATCTAGAACTTGGTCAATGAAGGGAAAAGGTGAACAATATTTCTTAGTGGAATTGTTCATCTCTCTATAGTCCACACATACTCTCTATTCCCCTTATTTATTAAGTACAATCGCCAAAGTTTAAATCCACTAATTGTCTGATATATGATATATAAAACCAATACTTAACAATTTTGTAGCCCAGTTTGACTATTTCTCTTAGAGAAGGATTAACTCTCCTTTGGGGTTGTCTAATAGACATGTTTCCATCCTTGATCTAAATACTATGAGTACATAGTTTAAGATCAAGTCCTTTCACATCCCCATACTCCCAAGTAAATGATTGTTTATGGTCCCACAATAACATAGTCAAAGATATTTGTTGTTGCTAGATAAGTTGATTAATTATGTTTAAACAATGACATGGTGAGACCTCAATTTTCTTGGTTAATTCAATCATATAAGTTTTAGTCAAGGAAGGTATTTGAATTTTATGAGGAAATAGTCTATGATAAAAAAAAATGGTTATATGAAGATTAAATGATTCTGATTCAGGATATAGAGACTGTAGAGAACATTGTTGGGTAGAGGAACATCTAAAGAATTGCTCCCTCAATTCATAATTATTTTTTGTGATGTTGGCAAGAAACTCATATTTGTCCTAAAACTACAAGAAATGATCACTTATTAACATCATTAGTTGTACTACTAAGTATTCTTCCCCTATATCTAGACAAAAAAAGCTAAAAGTTGAGGTTATGGTTGAGAAGGTGGATACATAGATACTTTCTTTGTATTTAGTTGATCAGAGTGATGGCCAATATAAGAATCTACAATATATATCCATGGCTTTCCTAGTATAATAGGATATCCCATAAGTGTGGCTTTAGGATCAAGGATAATGAAATTTGTAGGGTGTTCCCAAAAGTCTAATGTCACAACTATATCTTCCACCATCCAATTATTTTTGACTATATGTTATTTGTCCATGAGTTGCCATATTTTAAAATTTTTTCCTTAGATTTTCAAAGTCTTTCTTTCATTGCTCCATGTGTTCGTCATTGTTTGAAGTGTTATGCAAATCTCAAAAGCTTCTTGTCATAGTCCCTTCTTTTGAACCACTTTGAACCACTTTGAACTCCGGTTCAAAGTAGTTCAACCAAAGGTTTTACACTAATGACTTTTCTTGCAGGAAGTGTGCACTCATCTAATAGGGTGTTCTTCTAAATCACTTTGAAACACTTTGAACCTCGGTTCAAAGTAATTCAAAGTCATTCAGCGACAAAGGCATCTAGGTGAAATCAGATTATGGTGTACGATGCATTGTCATTTAGCAAGGCATTGATGGTTATGTCAGAGAGTGATGATTTAAAGGACATTTTTATTCCCAATGCAAAAATCATCATTATGAGAAAAAGTGGGAAATCTTCGATCGGAAAAAGGATTGAATGTTGTAATAAAGCTAATCATTATTGATATAGCGAAAAAGGGGTATTATTAAATGAAATGGTTATATCATAAGGCTTTCGAACCTGTGATCTTTAACAAGGAGTGATTTGTCATTAATGCCTAATAATGAGCCTGTACTTTTGCACATAAGTGTTTTTCCTTCTTAAAATGAGCTCGGCTTTCTTTTTTTTGTTTATCGTGTGAAGAGTTGGAAGTGTGGAGAAGAAACTATTAAGGAAGGAAGGGAAAATTGTTGTTTTTCGACGAATCACAGGTGAGAAACATAGAAGTTCTTGTTTTTATTCTATAATCTATGTGTTTTCCAAGAAAACCAGTTTGAAGCCTTGCTATTTTGATTAAGGATGAAGATTTTTTTACATTTCTTTGGCAATGTTTCAAACTTGGAATGTAGAAAGCCTGTCATAAGTGATACAAATTTAGAGGGTGTTAAGCTAGAGAATTTACAACCAAATTTCCTTGAGTATGCTAATAAATTGAAAGGGTGCATGGAGGTATAAACCAGTGGACTACTTAAAGCTGTGACTTTTTCCCCACCTCTTTTGAGTCTCGAGTTGCTCCAAATGTGTATTGACCACTATGATGTTAGGAGCAAATGTATTGTAAGAAAAGATGGTGAAACAATGATCTCAATTTCAAGAGACACTATTGCTTCTGTATTGCATCTGCCTGAGGGCACTTTTGCTACATTCTCCCTTGTTCAAGCCCAAATCAAATATCAAGAAACTCCAAACCAATTTTGCAATACCCTGGCTAGGAAATGGACTAAGACCATGTATGGCATAGGTTCTAGGCTACCCAAAGTTATCACTAAAGATCACCTTAAACCTCATATTCATGATCTTGTAGTGTTGTTACATAGAGTCAAAGGTTTTGTTTATGTTCTCCTCTTCAAGGAATGGATGTACATATATATAGAAATTATTTTGAAGGGAGAACAATGGATGGATTGGGTGAAGACTATTGCTAGTTCACTAAGGACACAACTTAAGCATGCCAAAAAGTCCAGAGAAAATTTCTATATGGCTTCCTACTTGACTTATTGTATTGCCAGTGTTTGTGCCCTTACCCCTCTTCCTTATGGAGTCTAGAGTGAAGAAATAATAGTGTACCAATATTGCCCCTTTCTGCAAAAAGATAAAGTGCTGGAGAACTTTAGGAAGGTTCATGATGTGTCAGTTGAAAATGTGCATACAACTTTGAAGAAAACACCAATGCCCAGGTTGTCCCCCAAAGCTCAAAGGTTGATTCAATAAAAAAAAAGTTATTTTATACAGTTTCCCAGTTTCACTTACTTGAGAATAGGTAAATTCGAAGAGGAACCTATATAACTTCCACGATATGCTTTGGATTGCTTTATTTTAGTTGAGATTTGTAGGCAAATGTTCTTTATTGTTAAGGATAATTTACCATAGGAGGATTGGGAGATAACTTTCCTGATTAAGTTGGGTTCTCTAGTTTTTAACAATATGACTAACACTTCTGTTGTTGGAAGCAATTTACTTGGATTCAATTTTGGTTCTTTTCATAGTAGAAGAAACTTTGATAGTAATGGATATGTAGTTCAGATTTGTGGGCTTATAGGCCACTCATCAACAACTCCATAGTTAGATGATCTATGGAAAGATTGTAAAGATGAGGAGGAGGTTTTGAGGAGAGATCATTCAAGAACATTAAAAAAAATCAATTCCCTAAGGTTGAAGTTCAAAACAGAGGGGGTGATTGAGGATGGCTTAGATATAATTGAACCGGGCTAGAAAGAATCTCATGAATCGAAGTCACTGGTGGTAGATTGGAACCATGATGAGGAATAGGATATAAATTGAATAACTAGATTTATATTTACTTACATAGATGATTGGCTAAAGAAGCAGAACAAGAAAGTTGTCGATGAACCCTCTTCAGGGGTGGTTTCTTTTTCTGAACCATCATCTTCTAACATCCCACTTTCCTCTCCTGTTGTTGGTAGTAAATTGGTTCAAGGTAAATAGAGGAGGAAACCCATCCATATACAAAAAAAAACTCCTAGGACTAAGTCTTAGGCTAAATCCAAGGCTCTTAAGCAACACAAGGTTCAAACAAAGAAGATGTCAACTGTGGGGCAGGATTCAACCGATGGTTTCAATTTCTCAGATGACACTGATGGTGATGTACAGTTCATCGAGGCTCCTAAGGTGGATCAACCAAAGTTTATGACTACCACTAGAGATCCTCAGGCAATTTTTGTAGGTCCTGCTATCCTTGCTTGGTTATCCAACACAATTAGCAAGAAAAGAAGTCTGCAATTGGTTACATCACCTGTGAAGGACATTGCAACTAAATATGTTGCATGGGGTTCAAAGGTTAAGAAGTTGAAGACAGATGCCCACCTGACCAAGGATCCAATGAATGGGAAGATAACTACTGAAATAGAGACATACAAGTAGAAAATAGAGGTTAGAGATATTGATGATGAAGGTTTCAAGATTACCTTGGTTGAATTAGGGACCATTAATAGAAGCATTGGTAATCACTTTTTCAAATTCTTTGTTGACCACATGCTAACTCAATCTAAGAAGGATAGCAAAGAGAAAAAAGAACTTAAGGGCATGGTGATGACTATGGCCACGTATATCAATTCCCTGATGAATCTTGGTGCATTACCAATTGTTCAAGCCCCCAAGCTTTCGACTAGAATTCTACAGGAAGTCAACAGTTGGTGAAGCAAATGCAAAGAGGAAAGTTGCTAGCAGATGCCATGAAGGATTGGGTGGAAGTCATCATCAAAGAAGGTAATAAGTTTATTTTGGAGTTCACAAATGTATATGCCAAAGGGGAGTCATTGCTAGGAGAGATTCAAACTTTGATTCCTAGATGGGAAGGAGAGCAAAGCCTATGTCCGGTGATTTCTTTTCAAGTAACTGAAGTCGAGAGGTTTGGGGTACTTAAGTTTCTAAATGAGAATCCCATGAAGAATGTAGATCCCTGCATGTTGTTTATCATGAAAAAACAACATGAGTTGGAAGGAGTCAATTTATAAGGAGGCAATTAAAGAGGTGCAGGGCATCAAGAACAAAGTCACTAGAATGCATGAAGAACTCCTTAAAGATATGAAGGTAGTAAATCCTATGAGAATTCCATAGTTTGATGACAGGAATATGGATTTTGAAACACTAACTAAGAGCTTCAATGAAGCTGTTGAACAAATTAGGGATAATGAATCGCCAAGCATAGATGACTTCACCTCGTTGGTGAACATTGAGTCGATGTTATGTCTCAACAAGGACCTCATGCCACATCAGAGCTTGAAGATAAAGGAGTTCAAATGGAAGAAAGACACATGTAGGGCCAAGTTGCTAAGTTTGAAAAATCTACATTCTGATGCCTTGTAGGAGTTCATGAACATTTTCAGAAGCTGGAAGCTGGTGTGTCAAAACATGGCGAGGAAGAGAAGACTAGTGACGAGACTTGAACAAAATAGTCATTTCAATTACATTTTGACACCTGATTTATAACTATTTTCTTGTTCATAATCATTTCTTGTTTTAGCCAAAATGGCTGGGTTTTGATGGAGGCCTTTCAAATTCTGTAATGGAACTATAAATTTTCGAGCATTGAATTGATTAAGGTTAGAAATAGATAGTTAGAAACTCTAATAAGTAGATACTTTTATATAGTAATCAAAAGATAGTATATGGATGTTTTTTCTTTTTAACTGACTATGTGCATAAGGAAGGCTATACATACATACATACATACATACATACATACATACATACATACATACATACATACATACATACATACATACATACATACATACATACATACATACATACATACATACATACATACATACATACATACATACATACATACATACATACATACATATATATATATATATATATATATATATATATATATATATATATATATATATATATATATATATATATATATCATCTTGAATTTAGCTTGGAAACTTGGTGTTCGATGTGTTTAGACCACTATTACTTTGTGAGCTCTTGTTTATTGGTTTGAGATATTTGATTGTTGTTCTTATTGTAAGTTCAGTTCAATTAAGGTGCTTGAATGATTGATATTAGTTTATGGTGTTATTCATTCCTTTGAAGTAGATATTTTGTGGAAGTATGTTTCGATGAATGTTTATTTTGTTGTTCGTATTGATTCTTACCTCACTACTGAAGAGTAAGTGAGAGATCCTTACATGCTTTCTGGTAAAAGTGCAAAGATAATTTTTAATTCATTGCAAATTTCATAAGGGAGCTATAGCTTTAAGATTCAGAGATAAAATTGAATAAAATGAGATTTTCTCAACTGTTGTGAACATTTTGTATTTTCTATACCTTGGGCATAGAGTGATTTTGTTAGATAGTTGAAAGGACAATCTATCCACTAACAGATTTTTGGTGACTCTTATGGGTAGAGTCCCTTTTGAAGAGAACTTGGTCTTTGGAAAACTATGAATAACGATGGTTCTTACTCATAATGAGGTTTTTCCTGTATTACAACCTAATCTTAGATTTGAGGATACCTAGGAAGATATAATCTCAGACTTGAATTCAACTACTTGGGCATTACACCAAAGTAACCAACAATATCAACAAGTATTGATTATTTTAGAAAGAGAAGAAGAAAGGGGAAAGTTATTGAGAGGGGTGCCAAAAGTTCAAGAAGAAGTGGTTGTTAATAGACTTTCTCAAGCACCTACAAGACCTTGAACATAAAACTGAGAAATAGAGCTAGCTACTTATAGATATAAAAGGGGAGAAAGAGAAAAGGGAATCCTTGATGAGAACTTTGAGCCACTGAAGAATTTGAAGTTTTTGCAGGATTTCAACGACCCTAAAAAGAAGAAGATCAAATCTCAAGGTAGACCTAGTCCACCACCAAAACAATCTCCTCTTTCACCATTAGTACAATCTTTGCTTCCATTAAATACCCTTGTCCCAACCTATATAACCATCCAACCTTTGCAAGTTGTACCACCTAACATGGCTGCCAATCAACCTTGGGGGCAAAATATAGGCTTTGAATCTAGGAGTTAACCCTGAAGCATTACCCAAAGGAGCGACTAAAATTTTACCTAAGTTTAGTGGAGATGGTAAAGTTTCAATGGATCATCATTTAAGTGCCTTTCATTCAGCTTGTGCTGTTATAAGCATTCCTACCCAAGAAGTTGTTGTAAGATTGTTTGTTTGGACATTAACTGATGCCACTACTGATTGGTTCAATCACCTACCTCATCATTCCATTACTAGCTGGGATGATATGAAAAATGCATTCAAAGGTAGATTCAAGGCTCTTGAAAATGAATGTTCTCTGTTTTCTCAACTTAGTCAGATGAAAAAGGAGATGCATGAACCTATGTGAGAGTTTGTTGCTAAATTTAATAGATTGATTCAAAGGATTCCTGCAACATCTAGACCTAGTGCAGAAAACTAGAAATCATTCTTTATTAATGTTGTTCCCCCAAATATAAGTTTCCATCTCATTAAAGTTGTTTGTGTTGATTTGGCTGCTACTCAAAGGTTAGCTATTCAATTGGAAGATGCATTTATCAATGTTGGTAAATGGAAAAGAGAATTAAAAACACCTGGAATTGCTTCATCTTCTACCCCTACAGACTCTATTTTGCAAAAATTGATGAACGATGTAGCAATGATGAAGAGGTAGAAAAATAAAATACATGGCCCTTATCAGACCCCTTACCAAGACATTCATAGGCGACAATAGCCTCAAAATTTTGGCAAAAATCCCCTATTAACTACCCCTCAAACAAGATTACAAATTGAAGAAGCTCCTAAGGAAGCGATGTGTTCTTTTCATATGACTTCAGACCATGATGAACAAGATTGTCCTGATTGGCTCAATTGTGTTCAATTAGTGAAAAATGCCCTTGTAGTAGAACAAATGTTTGAACATGAGAATGTAGAAGGTGGTGATTTAGGTACTTATTTCCTTGAGTATGAATCCAATTCAGAAAGAGGGGGCAATGTTTTTATGACACTTCAAGATCCTGCTTGCATAGTGATGACTAGAGGTCAAAACAATCAAAAGTCTTCCCTAGTAGCTAGCCCAAATGTGTTGACTTCTAAAGGAAAGGAACACATACATGCTGATTCAACAAAAATTATAGAACTAAAATTTTTGTCCAAAACGGAATTAGTGGCTAGTACATCGGCATTTGATATTGTGGAATTCTGCAAATCCTCTTCTATATCTATTTCTCTAGCCAAGTATCTGAGACTTAATCCTAAGGATTTAGACAAGTTAGTTCAATATGTAAAGGGAGGCTCTACCACTAATGCACATTTTGCTGATGATACCCTTGAAAACCCAAAGGCTATAAACGAACCCATTTTTGTGTTCAAAAAGTGCACAAAAGATGCCTTTTACCATGAGGTGACTGCTAACTCTATTCAGAAGGAAACGAAAGAGAAAAAGACCAACATTTTTTTATATATCATTGTTATTAAATGGCCAGAAACTCAGTAATTGCATCATTTATTCTGGAGCATCAGATAATATTATGCCCCAGCTTGTCGCAAAGGCTCTCAGTCTAGAGCTCACAAAAACCTTTGGATGTTGGTATTCCATGGATGGGAAACAAGTACGCCTAGTTGGTCAAATGAAAGATGTGTAAGTTGTCCTTTATGCTTGTCTAAAAAATAGATTGAAGCTTACCATTCTTGTAGCTAACATACCAACCAGCTATGGAATGCTGCTCAACAAGACTTTCTGTAAGGATATGGGTGGGGAAATTAAAATGGATTGGTCTGAAGCCTATATTCCAATAGGAAAGAAGAAAATAAAGTTGGAGCCTAAGCCAAAGAATAAATATATAGTAGTGTTTTCAGACAATCCCAAAGCATAGATATTGTATGAGGAATGTCAATTTGGAAACTATATTATATTGCCTAAAGAACAGTGCAAAGGAGAAGAGATAGTAAGTTGGAAAGAAGCCCTATGGACTCTATAATTTGATAGAAGTTGTTCTAATTCATGTTCAAGTGTAGGTGTGGTTCTCATTTCACCTTTAGGGGACATTTTTACTTTCTCTTTTAAATTATAATTTCATAATACCAATAACACTGTGGAATATGAAGCATTGCTTCTAGGTCTGCAAGAAGCCAAAGCGAAAGGAGTGAAGCAGTTAAAAGTGAAGGGTGATGCTGGACTTATTGTGAAACAGGTAAGCAAGCAATTTTTTGTTAAAAATGATAGGTTGAAGCATTATAGAAAATTGGTTTGGGATGAAATTGAGTCCTTTGAAGCATTTTCTATTGAATTCATACCTTGCTTCCAAAACACTAAAGCTAACTCTTTAGCTATTTCAGCATCGCTGTTGTTACCACATCCAGAATTTAAAAATGATACCTATAGGATTGAGATAATTTATAGGCTTAGATTTCTAGACAATGTTAATCATTGGCAAGTTTTTAATGATGATACACAATTGAGAGAATTCATTAAATGTGCTGGTAATTTTGTTGATACTTTCTTTGAAGGATCTGATCATGAGGGTAAATCAATTGGAGAGGAATCAGCTAGATCTGGGGAAGTTATTCAACTCAAGGGTAATCAGATTCCCAAGGGATTGATTTCTCTAGAACACCTATTTGGAAGAAAGGATGACAACGTGCTAAAAAGGAATGTTGATTATGACAAAAATACAAAAGAACATGATAAAATTAATATCAAAACCAACGAAAATCCTAGATGGATTTCTATTGGTAAGACCTATTTTGAGAGGGAGAAAGATAGACTAACCAAGCTTCTTACTTTGTATCAGGATGTTTTTTTCTTGGGGGTATGAAGACTTAAAGAACTTCAAAAATGGAGAGTTCATCCATCATATACCTTTGAAACCAGAGGCAACCACTTTCAAGAAAAAGCTCATAAATTATAATCCTAAAGTATCTGAAGCTATTTTTAGAGAGGTTGAGAAAATGTTAAAGGCTCGCATAGTATACCCAATTCATCATTCAACATGGGTAGCAAACATTGTTCCTATGAGAAAGAAGAGTGGTGAAATAAGGATTTGTGTGGATTTTAGGAATCTGAACCAAGCGAGCCTAAAGGACAACTATGCGCTTCCCACTATGGATCATATTCTATAGACAGTTACTGGATCCAAGGTCATGTCAATGCTTGATGGCTATTCAAGATACAACCAAATCAGTGTTGCACCAAAAGATCACCATAAAATAGCCTTCATTACTAAATGGGACACCTTTTCTTATAGTCAGATGTCATTTAGTTTGATTAATGCAGGACTGACCTTTCAAAGAGCAAGGAATTCATCCTTTAAGGATTTGAGGGACATGATAATCGTGATATATCTTAATGATTTGACTATTTACTCTAAGAGAAGAAAACATCATTTAAGGGACCTACAAAAGGTGCTTGATAGATGTAGACAACATTGTATATCTCTAAATCCTAAAAAACTTGTGTTCTTTGTGGAAGAAGGCAAACTGCTTGGACATATTATCTCAAGGGATGGTGTAAACATTGATCTAGAAAGAGTGAAGGCAATCCAAAATTTGGCTTTACCCACCAATAGGAGCAATTTGAAGTCCTTCTTTGGTCAAATCAACTTTTTAAGAAGTTTTGTTCCTGAATTCTCTGAAAAGGTGAGACATATGTTGGAAATGATGAGTGAAAAACATCCCTTCAAATGGAAAGAAGAAGGCAAGAAGGATTTTGAAGACATTAAAACAACTATTTCAAATGCCCCTATTCTAGTGAGCCCAAATTTTGGAAAAGATTTCATCATTTACTGCTATGGTTTGGAGCACTCCTTATCTGGCATTTTGACTCAGAAGGACGATCAGGATAATGAAGCCCCAATTGCCTTCGTGAGTGTTCCATTAAAGAAGCATGAGTTAAACTATACTCAAATAGAGAAACATGCATTTGCTATGGTAAAAGCATTAAAGCCATTCAGGTATTACATCCTACACTCCCATTCAGTTGAATACGTGCAAGAGATAGCAATTAAAAGTATATTAACTCAGCAAGAAGTGGGAATGAATAAAAGAGCTATATGGGTAACTAATGTTTAGGAATATGAATTAACTATTAAGCCTACTTCTTTGGTGAGAGGGTGTGGTTTATGCAAACTGATAGCTGAGAGTAAAGATCCATCTTTTGATGATGTTGGAAAAACACCTACTATTTTATTGGTTAGGCTTACAGACCCTTGGTTCTCCAATGTCACATATCTTTTGACATATGGTGAATGTCCCCCAAATATGAGTTACAAAGAAAGGTGAAACCTTAGATTGAAGGCTGCTAAATATGTGATTTCGAAGGAATTGATGGAACCTT
Organism: Cupressus sempervirens; assembly: GCA_028749045.1. Classification (NCBI taxonomy): domain Eukaryota; kingdom Viridiplantae; phylum Streptophyta; class Pinopsida; order Cupressales; family Cupressaceae; genus Cupressus; species Cupressus sempervirens. Next base: position 48,935,400 of record CM053787.1, read on the forward strand.
TCTAAGGTGTGTAGATGTAGAACAATAGGAGAAGTTGTTAAAGGCATATCATTCAGATGTCTATGGGGAAACACTTTTCATCTATAGTAACTACTTTCAAAATACTTAGGAACTGCTTCTACTAGCCCTGTATGTTCAAGGACGCTTACACATTTGTTAAGAATTGTGAAAAATGTCAACTTTTCACTGGTCATCCTTAGTTAATAGTTTTACCTCTTAGGCTAGTAGCCATTGATGAATCTTTCCACTAATGAGGTATTGATTTTATTGGACCCTTAAATCCTCCATCAAGTGTTGTACATATATATATATATATATATATATATATATACAACTACTAATTACTTCACCAAATGGGTGGAAGCTATCCCAACCAAAAAGGCCAATTCTTAGGTGGTGTGTGATTTCTTAATGGAGCATATATTTGTTAGGTTTGGAATTCCCCAAAAGATAGTCTCAAACAATGCAACTTACTTTTCATCTAAGGAAATCTCTCTTTTCTGCTATGAACATGGTGTATCACTAGCTCATTCCTTAATTTATTTTTCGCAAGGGAATGGACAGGCAGAGTCCAACAATAAGAATTTTGTAGCTATCATCAAAAAATTGATATCCGATAATTCTCAGGATTGGCATAAGAAACTATATGAAGCATTATGGGTTGACTAGATTACCCCTACAATAGCTATAGGTATGGCTCCATTTGAATTAGTGTACAAAATTGGAGCTCAAGTGTCATTGTCTTTGGAGCTATCTGCTACTAAATTACAATTAGTAATTGAAGACCAATTCTTTAAAGATTATTTGGAGAAAAGGATAATGTACTCGCACAAGCTAGAAGATGAAAGGAATAAGCTGGTTGATCACATCATTGAGCATCAGATGAGGGTAAAGAAAATCTTTGATAGGAGAGCCAGACCATGCAATTTCCTTAAAAATGATGAAGTGCTTCTCTAGGACAAAAGGAGAGAACCAAAGGGGGAACATGGAAATTTTGAGTCCCTTTGGAAGGGTCTATTTACCATTTCAGAAGTCATTGACCCTAATACCTTTCGCTTGAGTTATCCAGATGGAACAGTTCTGCCTTTCAGCTACAATGGGCAGGACTTGAAGTTAATCAATTTTTGAGTCTTGTGATGTCCCTAGTCATGTACATATTTTTTGGTTTTGTTTTTGTTCTTTTCTTTCTTTTCCTATTGTTTTTCTCTGTGTTAGGTTAGGTTTGCTCTTGTTTTTAGTTTTTTGAGTTCTCTATGTACTCCACGTACCTATTCCCTAGTCAAAACCCCTATTAGTTGTCCATGAGTTGCCGTATTTTAAAACTTTTTCCTTAGATTTTTGAAGTCTTTCCTTCATTGCTCCATTTGTTCGTCATCGTCCGAAGTGTTATGAAAATCTTGAAAGCTTCCTGAGTTCAAAGTAGTTCAACCAAAGGTTTTACACTAATGAGTTTTCTTGTAGGAAGTGTGCACTCATCTGGTAGGGTGTTCTTTTGAATCACTTTGAACCACTTTGAACCTCGGTTGAAAGTAATTCAAAGTCATTCAATGGTAGAGGCATCTTGGTGAAATTGGATTTTACAATGCACTATCATTTCCCAAGGCATTGATGGTTATGTCAGAGATTGATGATTTAAAGGACATTTTTATTCCCAATGCAAAAATCATCATTATGAGAAAAAGTGGGAAATCTTCAGCCGAAAAAAGGATCAGATGTTGCAATAAAGTTAATCATTATTGATATAGCCAAAAAGGGGAATTATTAAATGAAATGGTTATATCACAAGGCTTTTGAATGCACAATCTTTAACAAGGAGTGATTTTTCATTAATACCTAATAATGAGCTTGTACTTTCACTCATAAGTGTTTTTCCTTCTTAAAATGAGCTCGGCTTTCTTTTTTTGTTTATCATATGAAGAATTGGAAGTTTGGAGAAGAAAATATTAAGGAAGGAAGGGAAAATCATTTTTTTTCAGCGAATCATAGGTGAGAAACATAGAAGTTCTTGTTTTTATTCTGCAATCTCTGTGTTTTCCAAGAAAATTAGTTTGAAGCCTTGCTGTTTTGATTAAGAATGAAATCTATTTTGAATTTCTTTGGCAATGTTTCAAGCTTGGAATGTAGAAAGCCTATCATAGTGATACAAATTTAGAGGGTCTTAAGGTAGAAAATTTGCAACCAAATTTCCTTGAGTATGTTGATAAATTGAAAGGGTGCATGGAGGTTCTAATCAATGGACTACTTGAAGCTGCGACTTTTCCCCAATCTCTTTTGAGTCTCGAGTTGCTCCAAATGTGTATTGACCACTATGATGTTAGGAGAAAATGTATTGTAAGAAAAGATGGTGAAACAATGATCTCAATTTTGAGAGACACTATTGCTTCTATATTGCATCTACTTGAGGGCACTTTTGTCGCATTCTCCCCTTTTCAAACCCAGGCCAAATATCAAGAAACTCCAAACTAGTTTCGCAATACCCTAGCTAGGAAATGGACTAAGACCATGTATGGCGGAGGTTCTAGGCTACCCAAAGTTATCACTAAAGATCACCTTAAACCTCATATTCACGATCTTGTGGTGTTGTTGCATAAAGTAAAGGGTTCTGTTGATCTTCTCCTCTTTGAGGAATGGATGTATAGATATATAGAAATTATTTTGAAGGGAAAACAATTGATGGATTGGGCGAAGATTATTGCTAGTTCACTAAGGACACAACTTAAGCATTCCAAAGAGTCTAGGGAAAATTTCTATATGGCTTCCTACTTGATTTATTATATTGCCTCTGTTTGTTCCCTTACCCCTCTTCCTCACAGAGTCTGGAGTGAAGAAATTATGGTGTACCAATATTTCCCCCTACTGCAAAACGATAAAGTGTTGGGGAACCTTTAGGAAGGTTCATGGTGTGTTAGTTGAAAATGTGCATAAAAATTTGAAGAAAACACCAATGCCCAGGTTGTCTCCCAAAGCTCAAAGGCTGATTCAACAATATGGAAGTTATTTTATACAGTTTCCCAGTGTAGGACCAGAAAATGGGTTAAATGCATAACATACTATGAGAAAATCACAAAACTCAATCAACATACATTAGCACCCACTAGTCTACCATGAAAGCCAAACTAATAAAGAAAGCAATAGAAACCCCCTTTTTCGTTTGTAGCTCCCATGTCCTTCTTTCTTCTCCAAATGATTGTAGTTCCAATTTTCTTATAGTGTACACAAGATTGAAGCCAAAGCCTATGATATGGATAATGCCATGAGAATACTAGAAGTGTGATTTTAGTGTGAGAGCAAGAAGTGTAAATGCAAAGAAGTGGGGACTCAAAGACTCAAGAATTTGGATTTTCAAGACTTAAGCATTAAGATTCAAGGACTCAAATACCGAAAATGAGAGAAAGAGTGTCCAATTTATAATTGACATGGAGGATAAGAGCATTGGATTTTTCACCCATAGGTATGCGATGTGGTAAGAGATTCCTTTGAGAATCCATGACCCATATGACAAATATGCCAATTGTGAGATTCTATGACACATGAAAGTTAAACTTGGCTAAATGTGGAAGAGAATCTATGACACGTCATAAGACACCTCAACCCACTTAAAGCCAAGAATCTATGACGAATAAGCCAAATAGGGACATGCGTAAGAGATAAGAATATTTGATTATGACAAATCTTAGCCAAGTGTCAAAGGAGAATCCACAAGGTATCATATCCAAGTGTCATGATGATGCAATATTTGAATTAAAAATCCTCTTATTCCACAAAATTAGAATTAGTAGAAAATAGAATTAATGATGGAAAATGGAACTTAGGAAATTGTAAATTTCCATGGTTTGTGAATGATGACCCAATTAAATAATAAAATTAATTAATTGAGGATGATAATTAGTAGAATAAAAGGATTAAATTATGGGTTATTTAATACTATAGAGAAAATTAGTAGATGATTGGCCAAATTGATTAAATGAATGTGACCGTACCCTTTGATAAAAATGTAATGATGATGGATATGTAATAAGATGATGAAAAGGTAAACCAAAGCCATGGTCAAATTGATTGATAGATCAAAATTGATAACATGCCAAGGACACATTACATGAATTGGTTGATATGTAACATTTAACCGACATTGTAAATGTTATAGGATTGAAATTGATAAGGTTTGATCATAATAACATTGATGGACACTATCAATATTGTTAAAATGGTTGATGATGCTATGATCTAACATTGAAAGCCTCAACAATGTCAAAGATTGAATGACATGGATGATAATTTGACCTAGCACTAAGAGCCATGACAGTACTAAGGTCAGATTGATAAGATTGATAGGTTGATAGGTTTCCAAGGCACTAAAAGCCACAACAATACCTAGGATAAGATAAATGATGATTGATTTGGGATGTTTGATATGTTTCAGGTTGATTAGGACTAATTTCGAGTGATTCTAGGTTGATTTGGGGTGATTTTGAGTTGATTTGATATGATTCTGAGTCGACGTGACATTGATGTGAAAGAGGATACGAATGACAAAATATGGTCAATCTGGCCAAAAGATCAAAGTTAGTAGAATGAGAAAATGGGACAAATTAGTATGAAAAAGTGATGAAACCATAGATGCAAACCATTTTTGAGCATCTACATTTTGCTCCTCTTTGATACAATGTGATTTAGAGCGTTGTATCAAAGAATAACTAATCAGAAAGCCACAACATGCCCCAGTAGGGATGATATATATGTATGCCCCCTTGAGAAATTGACTAAGATAAGCATATGATAAGTCAATTTATCAACAAAAAGAAGACAAAACCATAGCAACTGATAGAATGAAAATCAGAGCTAAAATGTGAAGTTATGAGGCCCAGAGTGTAAAACATAGTCAATCTGGAGCTTGAGAATAATTGCATGGGTTACCACTCAAGAAAGACAAAAAAATGATGAAAATGATAGTTCATGTTGTCCAAAATGAAGATATGAATCCAACACAACTGACAGATTACAAATTCAAGTTAAAATAAAAAAGTTATGGGCTCCAGAGTGCAACATAGGGGCTCCGGGAGCAGTTCTGGGTATCCTAGGTCCCCAACTGTGCCCAAAACTCAACCAAGTTCGTCATTGATGCACTTGGTAAGCCCAAATGCACCATGACAGTACCAAGTGCATCAATGATGCACTTGGGGAGTCCAAGTGGACTCAAAAAGTGCAAAATGTGCTCGAGAAGGCCCTGGGGGCCAAAATCAACATGACGGGGGGCAACTAGGAGCCCAAGAGTAATTTCAAGGATTAACACTCTATATAGTGGCCAATTAATGAAAATGATAGCTCATTTTTTTTCAAAAGAAATATATGAGGCCAATGCAACTGATGATTCATAAATCGGAGTTGAAACACAAAAGTTATAGGCTCCGAAGTGCAACCTAAGAGTTTCAGGAGCAGTTCTGGATAACCTAGGTTCTCAAGTGCGCCCAAACTCTACCAAGTGTGTCAATGACATAGTTGGCATGACCAAGTGCATCAATGATGCAATTGGGAATCCTAACTATGCCCTAAAAGTGTAGATTACGCCCTAAAAGGCTCTAGGGCCCATAATCAACCCGATTGGACTCAGAATGACCCAAAACTGTGCGTGCATGCCCAAAATGATGGAAAGATGTCATAACATGAGGGAAATCATAAAAAATGTTCATATTTGGTCAAAGATGATGAGAAAAATGTCAGACTGGGGTTGAATTAGGTGGAAAGCCATAGAAAGTTGATTAATAGTGTAGGATGATGCAAGAATGCATGAATGCAAGATGAAGATGATTTGGTGAATCAGAAGACATGATCATGGTGATGGAGAATGAGATGAAGAAGAAAGATGAGATGAGGAGATGTTAGTATGATGGAAAGACTTTTGCTTCTAGAAAGTGCACTATATGTCAAATGGAGCTTTATTTTGATATGGCAAACAAAATGCAACACATCATGGCATAAAGGGCCACAACGCAAATGCAAGCCTTTTGCGTAAACAAGCATGATGTAGACAGAGAATGACCTTGTCCTTCCTGAGGCATATGTACATGCCCCAGACTCTCAAAGGTACATTGTAATAGGCAGAAATGGAAAAAGATGACCATGAACCATCCCAGCCAGTCTCATAGATTAGTTTTATATCAAAGAGTGGCATAGGAACATGATCAAAGAAAAACAAAGCAAAAAATAAATCACTCACTAAATAGCATGAGCCAACAGCTATCCTTGTCCATTATTACATGCTTTTTAGTGTTTTATGTGTTTAGATGGTGTTTGACAGGTTGATAATGTGATAGCACTGTTTGTGGATTCAGTTGATAGGTTCATAGTGACATGTTGGATTGATTGTTGGTTCACGGTGGTCAGATACCGTGATTGTCTTGAAAGTGTAGTGCTTTGAATTTCAGTCTGCAAAGTGCAAGTGTTTATGCAAAAGGGGTGGTTATCCACAGTGAATATGTACAAGGTTTATTGCATATTTTTGATTGGTTTTGTGATTTTTAGGGTTTTTGGGGATATTTGATTTTTTTGCATAACTAGTTTCTTCAAGACATTTTATGATTTTTAGAGTTTTTTCAGGACATTTTATGATTTTTAGTGATTTTTTCAGGACATTATGTGATTTTTAGTGATTTTTTCAGGATTGTATTTGAATGTTTAGGATTTTTTCGGACATTAAGCGATTTTTAGTGATTTTTTTAGGATCGTAAAAGCATATACATGTGTTAGCTCCAATCCGTTATGCGATAGGTCCAATGGATAAAAAGTGCTTAGGGATATGCCCCTAGTTCAAGTTCAAACTCATGCACCATGTAGCTAATATGCCCCCAGAAAAGATTCAAACTATGTACAAAGGCCAATGACAGAGTGTGTATAGACTGGTAATGCTTGGTAAGATAACAAAGGATGTTAACTAGTTCGTGAGCCATGGTCAAGGAACCAAGGATGTTTTGCAATAGGAAGAATATGATGAAGGAATGACAAAGGGGGAAAAGACTAGATGGAATCTTGATAGATGAAGGAGCAATAACTTATTACACATGGCACCTGTTTGCTAGGTTTTCACCATGGTACTTGCCCAACGTGCCTGTTTGCCAGGTTTTCACTTTTGGACAGAATTTTTCTCTTGACTCAAATTTTTGTACCAAGATGCTTGTTTGCTAGGTTTTCATCAAGGCATCCATTTTTTCATGACTTTTTTCACTTTTTTCTTTTCTTTTTTCATGACTTTTTGCTATTTTTTGGATTTTTTTTAGGACTTTTAGATGGAATCAAGAATGTCACTAAAAAATGCTGAGAAAATATCTATTGTTGGTGCTGCTAGCTAATGATCTCTAGATCCATGACTGACCATAACTACATAGGCGTCATTCTAAGTTTGTAGCTAAAATCAAACCATTGGAAAGGCCTCGAGATATACCATCGTGTACCGTATGTAAGACAATGTTTGCCTCTTGAGAATCAAGGAATTTGAGGATAATTGGGTCAATAGATGTGTCATGTGGGATGTCACTAATGATGACATATGTAAAAGCTTGTTGGATAAGGATTTGATCTTGGGTGTTGGGAAAATTAGGTAGCTGGATGCGGGGGTAAACAATTGGATATAAGGGAGGGTTGAGACCAATGACCTTCCACATGAATGCTAATTGAGAGAGCTCCAAAAGACTTTGTGGCATGTTGAACACTGGAACACTAATATTCATGGCATCATATTTTTCATTTTGTATCCTTGGGAGCTGCTTAGCTTTTGATTTTTCACGGGCTAATGGTGCCTTTTGGTTTTCACCAAGAGACCTATGCTCATTATTTTTTTCTTTGCTATCAGATGGAGTTGACTCCCAATAATACGCTAATGTGTTCACTTCAGGAGAAATTTCTTCTTTATGATTATTGTCCATAATGCCTCCATATATTTCAAAATCTATTATAATAATGTCATCATCATCGAATTGATCAAAAATTGGTGGTCCACATTGGTCCCAATCCAAAGGTTCAAGATAACTTGAGGATATGTCATCATCAGTGTTGAATGGGCTTTGGTTAAAGCTATAGATATGGGCATTAGATTCTATTGTATCATTGAGGTTATGCTCAAAAGGGAGAGGATTGTTGGTTTCAAGTGGGATATCCTTAGATGCCTTTTCATCGTTCAAAACATCCATAGTCTTACATGTAGGTACCATGGTACTAGGAGGATCTATTCGTGATGGTTTAAATCCAAGCCCCAAACTAGGAGGTTGTCCTTTTGTAGTGATGGGTTCAATTATACCTTGTTTTTGAGATCCAAGATTGCTATAGCCATCATAGCCTTGTTTTTGCATGATAGTAAACCCAAGTCCATACTTGCAAGTAGATATCAAAGTGGGTTCTCGTTTTGCTTTTTCTTTCTCAATACATATAGATGTATTCTCATTGATAGAAGTATCATTCTTTGTACTGATCTCTGAATGTTGTGCTTGAAGTGGTTGTGATTTACCATGAGATTGGGGAGAAACTAGTGACTCCCTAATGTGAGAGACTTGAGACATAAAGTACTCTCCACACCCTTTGTCTTCAATCTTCATCTTTTCTTTGGCTTTACTGAGGAGTATATCAGCATCCACATACTTAGAGGAATTTGTGGGTTGTGCTTCATTTTTTGTTGGGATTTGGTATGTAGTAGCATCTCTTAGATTAGCACAAGATTGGAAAGGATTTGGATCACCAGGGATGGTAACCTCCATGTTATTATAGGAAAACTTTAGACATTGATGATATGTAGAAGGGACTGCTTTCATAGCATGAAGCCAAGGGCATCCTAGTATCATGTTGCAATTCATTTCTATATCTAGGACATGGAACAATGTATCTTCAATAGCTGGACCAACTCTGACAGGTAATGTGATGATGCCCTTCGAGAAGTGTTCACCGTCATCATAAGCTTTTATTGTGATTCTTCGAGAGGGATCTACATCATCTTCAGAATAACCCAAATTGTTGACAACCTTAAGAGTATAGATGTTCAGTCCTGCTCCTCCATCTATTAAGACACATCTGACTTTGGCATTATGGATGAAGACTTCGAGGTGGAGGGGATCATTGTGGTTAGATTTTTCCTTAGGAATATCTCGAGGTGAAAAAGTGATATGTTGTGACGCGGATAGGTTCCCAACCATGGCTTGGAACTGGGCAACATCCATGTTATCTAGGACTATTGACTCTTTAAGGGCTTGCTCCAAGATCTTTTGGTGTTGGGGGGATGCACGCAGTAGGTCCAAAATGGATATTTGTGCAATAGTTTTTTCGAGTTGTTCAACAAGGCTATAATCAGATGAAGTAGGAGCAATAGGTCTACTTGGGGGTATAGGTCTAATAGAAGCAGTATGTCTAGATGGAACTCCAAGTAGGATGATCGTGCTACGGCGTGTAGTGACAGTGCAACGAGGGTCTTCAGCCTTCAATGTGAATGTAGATATGCGAAAATCAGACTCATTAAAGTAATTGATGGTTTAGTCGTAGCTAGTGCATGTTTATTTCACATTACCTTGCGAGTTTGAGTTTGAACTTGAGGGTTTCTCTTTGTCATGATTACCCAAAGGATATTTGAAAATAGTGCGATCTGAGTTGGATGCTAACAGTGATGGATCAACAGTGATTACACCATCATCAATAAGGTCTTGTATTGCATGTTTCAATTGGAAGCATGATGAAGTCTTGTGTCCTTTGGTGCGATGGTAATCACAATACTTTTTGTCATCCCACCAATTTGCTTTAGTTAATGGTTCATCTTTGATTGGGGGTAGCTGCAGGAAGTTATTACTCAGTAACTATTGTAATGCAGTCTCAAGAGGTATCCCCAATGGTGTGAATTTTCTATCCTTGGTTCTAGGATGTCTTTTTTCTTGTGTGAAAGTCTCAATTTTCTATTGTTGAGGTGTTGTTTGATTAGTAGTTTGTGAATTTGTGGGGTTTTCACCTTTCAAAGTCAATTGAGGTTGTGCTGTGCTAATTGTGCGGGCATCCACAATGCCATCATTAGTCACATTCTTTTTTTTGGAGAAAAATTATGCCTTGTCATTAGACGAGTCGGTATTGGTGTTGTCCTTGTTTGTCTTGAGGATTCCCTTACAGATAAGAGCATCTTCAATACTAGCCCCTTTTTTCATCAGTTTAGAAATGGTGCTTGGACTCTTGATTTTGAGTTCATACATTAAGTCCGAGACTAAGTTTTCAATGCATAGGTTTACTTGTTGTTCTTCAAGAATGTCTAGTGAGAATTGACTAACTTAGCTTCTCCAATGCAATAAGAATGTGATGAATGATTCTCCCATCTTCTATTTAGTTGAGCACAAATCAGAAAGTGTCACCTCATTTGTAATGTTAAAGGCAAAGTGGGAGATAAACTTGTCTGCTAGCTCTGACCAAGATTTGATATTACCAGGAAGTTTGGAGTACCATTCAAGTGCAGGACCACCTAAAGAATGAGGGAACAATCTCATAAGGTAAGTGGGCTCATCACTGAGTTCAGTACATGAACCACAAAATTCTCGAATGTGATCAACAGGATTTCCTTTTCCTCGGTATTTTTCAAACTTTGGAGCCTCAAAGTGTCTTGGGAATGGAGGCATATACAGACTTTTATCGAATGGGTTAGGACGTAGGTCCCTTTCTATATATAGAGCCTATTTCTTTTGGACTCCCAATGCCTTGACTTGTTTGGAAAGTTGTTTGAATTGTTGTAATAGTTCTTCATTGGGGTTTTGCATGATGGTCTTTCCTTCAAGTCTTTTGTGTCTATGAGTAGACCATTTTCTATGGCAAGAACTATGTCTACTTGGTTTTGACATTTCTATGTCTGATGAGTCTGATGAAGTGTCACTAGGTGGTGGAGGTATGTTGGCACCTCGAAGACAGAAAGGTCCCTGTTGTTGGGGAACTTGTTATGGTATTTGATGTGGCACTTGTTGTGGGATTGACTTTGATTGTTGTACCATGTGTTGTTGTTGTGCCATGTGTTGTGGTTGTTGTTGGGATTCCTCTGTTGGTTGTATGCAAGACCATGTATGTGCTTGTTGTTGTAGAGGTATTTGTTGAGATTGTTGTGGCACATGATGTTGTTGTAACAAATGTTGCTGGTATGCGATTTGTTGCTCAAGGTGTCTTTGGTATTCCAACTGTTGCTTGAGTTGCTCTTGTTGTTTAGCAAACATGGTTTATTGTTGTTGGAATTGTTGCTGAAATTGTTGTTGATAAATTGTGTGTAAGTCAAGTGGGTTCACATGGGATTGCATATTAGGAATGTTGGATGTTTGCCCCACTTGAGGTTGTTGTCATTGTGGTTGATGTTGTTGTTGATATGTGGGGTGGGTGTTAAGTGGATGTATACTTGGTTGCACCTTGGAAGTGTGGAGTCCTTGTACCACTGTAGGTTTTTGTTGTCGTGGGGGTTGACTAAGTCCTTGAGAATTGAATGTCATGTTTGGATTGTGGTTTTGGTACCTTTGTGTGTTAGATGTTCCTGCTTGTGACATCATATTGACTTGACTATGAGATGTGTCCCTGTTGGGAATGGGCGTAATGTCAATAATAATTTTCCTTTGTATTTCCATAGGGATGGTTGTACTTGATGTTTCACATGTTGTACTTATGAGGGGCTCCATAGTGTTTGATGTCATAGCACTTGGTAAAGTTAGGAGCAAAGGTGTACTTTGTTGATTTGCCTCCAAAGAAGGTATGTTTGGCATCCCTAGAGCATAAGTCCCTTTAGGTGCATCTTTTTTTTTTTATCATGTGACTAAAATCAAATCTTAATGTCCTTTTGGGGTGTTTAGGGATTGGTGGTATTTCATCGAACAAGGGATTAACATTGATGTGTTCAAATGTACTTTGGAGGATTTCAATTGTTGGTTCTTGATGGGACCTTATAGGTGCCATTATTGCATTTGAAAACTCCAAAGGTTTTTTTCCCTTGTCTAAGTCCAAATTTATCATGGGTTGGATGTTTTCAATTGTTGTGTTGGTTTGATTTTTGGACTTGGGTCCTTCCAAGTTTGGGTTAAATTTGACAATTTCTTGGGCTGCCAAACATTTAAAGTTCTTGCAAAATTTTTTGTCTAGACATGCCCTAGCCATTTCTTCATCAGTGATGCCATAGTCAGTGTCAGAGTCATCACTTAGGTGTACAATACCTTGTTGTATGTTTGATGTGTTAGGTTAGCTGAATTCGAAGGAATGTGATTGTTCATCTTCAGGTGTGGTTGGTACACTTCCTCCTCTTGGTGGTATTGGTACAAATATAGGTTCAAAGTTAGGACTCCATTGAACCATCCCATGTGTGGGGGAAGTGTTTGGAGGAAATCTCATGGTAGGTGCATTGTTCAAGGTTTGTTGTGCCATAGCTTGATTATGAGGATCTTGTGGAAACATGTTCAAGGGGTTTGCTAGTAATGGTTGTGATGCCTTGATTTGGTCTTCGTCAAAAGTTTGTTGGGTTTTCTTGCTCTTTCTTTGTCTTGGAAGAGGTTTTGGTTGTGCTTGTGCCTCAGAAAATAAAGGTTGATAGAGTTCTTTGGGTCTCTGAGCTGATTGTGTCCTAGTAAGTGCTAGCATGATACCTAAGAATGCAGATACAATGGAAATTTTGAGTATTTTGGGTGATTTAGAGTGGTGGATATGCAAGATATGAGTGTTTTTGGGATTGTTAAGTGTTTAGGAATGTTATGCAATGTGAGGAAATGCTAAATGAATTATGGTTTTGATGTGCAAAGTGCAAATGTCCTAGGGATGTTATGCAAATGCAAATGCAAGGTGATGTTTTGAGGGTATGCAAAATGAAGGGTAGGGTTATGTTTTGGACTTGGTAATGACACTAAAGGTAGGTGTATCCAAGATAGACTATGCAAAGGATGGTTTCCAAGGGTTGATAATGACGTTTAGGATATGCAAAATGAGGGTAAATGATCAAGAAGGCAATTTGGTTGATGGATAATCTAATAGGGTTTGGTAGTGAGAATGATGCTAAGGTTTGGACCATGCAAGATGAAGGGGATATACCACTAGGGTAAGTCAAAATGATTTTGGGGATTCTAGGGATATGATTATGCTATGAAAAGGGTATAGGGAAATTTTTGAATTTAGGTAAAACCTTTAGAAAGTATTTTGCCTAGGAGTTTAACTTTGTGATAAAGGACTTTGGATCTTGACCAAAAAATGATAAAAGACGAAAAGATCAAATTGATAAAAGATGACAAGGTCAAATCTGTCAAGACATAGACAAATTTTGACCCAAGAAAATGATAAGAAAAGATAAAAAAGACTAGTCAAGATCCATTATCTGTCAACACGAGGAGATACTCTAAGACTCATACTTTGTCTAGATTTTTGACTAAATTCAAAGGTTTTGGGGTTTCAAATTGATGTTTTGGGGGCTCAAAATGGTGGTGATATTGATCAGATGTGTGATATGGACAATGCCTATAATGCAAAAGGGGATTTTGGGTGCAAGATGCAGTTTTGGGTCAAGTGCAAAATGGGGAGGTGTAGAGGCTCCTAGATGCAATTTTGGGGTCCTAAAGTGCAGTTCAGAGGCCCAAAATGGTCATGTAGGTACCCAAGTGCACCCTAATAGTGCCAAGTGCACCCTAACAGTACCAACTATATCATTGATGCACTTGGAGCCAGTTTGGGCGTAGTTGGTAGTTTCTGGGCGTAGTTGGTAAGTCAGAATGAAGGTTTGCTGATTCTGAGTGGTATGGTTGCCAAACTGATATGCCAAGAACCTAAGATGCTAGGGTTGATGTTAGGATAGGTTGGGAGATGAAAAATGGTGGTTATGACCTATAGAATGATGTCTTAAGTGAAGGTGATGAAGACTCGGTGATGTAGAATGCAGATCTAGGCAAGGTAGTGCAAGGGGAGCTAACTAGGTACTTAAGGACACTGGTGAAGCCCCAAAATGTTATCTAGAACCCAAAACTAGATCTCAGGACCACCAAGTGCACCTAGAAAGTGAAAAATATGTCAATGACACAGTTGGGGCCCAGTTGGGCGCAGTTGGTAAACTGGGCTAGAATTGAGGCAATTCTGGGAGCTATGGTTTCCAAATTGATATCACAGAGAGGTAAACAACAGGGGACAATGTTAAGACTAGTATGAATGCTCAAAATGATGGCTAGGACACCCAAAATGATGGTTAAAGTAGTCAAGATGATGAATAGGTATGCAAGGATGCAAGGTGGTGAATGCAAAGTGCTGATTGTGAGATGGGAATGCAAAAACTAAGGGAGGTAAACTAAACCTAAAAGGATGCAATATGAAAGGTAATAGATACTAAATGAGGACTAAAAGGTGAAATATGAAGTCTATATGATGTATGAATGAGGCCTATACTAGGATGAATGTGAGTGAAGTCTATGCAAGTGTGAGATCTATGTTTTTCCAAGCACGTTTAAGAGCACAAGACACCATGTTTTTCAAGGTTTGAGTGTGTTGAACCAAAGTTTGCAAAGTTTGATAAAGGTTGAAATGTTTTGGAAATGTGTGATGTTTTGACAAGTTCAAATGATATCCAAGGTGTAAATTTAAAAGTTTGGCTTTTATCTTGATTATGTTTTACACACACGCAAGACACATTAAGACAAGAATAGCTATTGTTAAAAGTTAACAAACACACCACAACCTAGGCTTTTAGGACTATATCCACTGAATTCCTACTTGAATCAAAGTTCAACCATGCTTATCCAGAGTAGAAAACCTAGAATCTTGGCACCATAGGCTCCCCCTTACAGTGCACTCACTTCTCGGGGCTACCAAGATTCGCTTCCCAAGGGATTTTTGTCTCTACTAAGTACCGCGATAATGTAGGATGTCTTCATGGGCATGGGTGACCCCTTGAGCCAGTGGATAGAAATGATTTTGGCCACTAAAACATGGTTTTTAATAAGGGCATTCCGTTCGGCAAGTGAATGATAAACTTTCGCAGAAGGTCTCCCAGCCCTGAGAACCAGGGTTTGACACACCGCAAGGGTATTGGAGGAGATCTATCACGTAGCAATACCATCGACACAGCTTTCACCGTAATCAAATTTTATATAGCGGCTGGAACGTTGACCTGGATTTTGGCCCATTACCACTCTGAGGTTGTCCCCTGGCATACTCAATATTGAGTATCTTAGTCCAAGGCAGGCCTCCTATAGAAGTTACATGGATTTCTCTTACACCCAAGATCCACAAATGGCGAGGGGAGAGGATATGTCCAATGCAAATCCTAGGGATTTAACACTATAGACACGACAAGAAGAAAAGAAAAAGGTTCATTTTAAACACCAAACAAAATGTTATCTAATCTAGGAAATCGACACACATGGTTTGGAAAGACACACAAAGTCTTTGACAATGTCCTGCAAAGCACATATTAGTAGTTTCTCATGATCACGTCTTCATCCAATGATCGCCACATGTTGCAAATAGACCATCAGTAACAAAAAAATCACCTAATATATGTCCTAAAGAGTGATAGGAACCTTAGATGTAGATCTTGATTGATGCATGTGCTTACTGCAAACCCAGGTGTGCTTTGACAGAGTACATTGCTCCCCAGAAGGCCAAAATGGCTCTGAACATCCCCAAGTGCGCCTAGACAGTGCAGATTGCATCAATAATGTAGTTGGGGCCTAGTTGGGCATAGTTGGTAGTTTTAGGGTGCAGTTGGGAAGTCAGGTGCAAAGTGTGGGGAAATGGTGCCTAAGCAAGACCTAGAAACTGAAAATTTCAAAGCTACACTCCCAAGTGCGCCGAAATAGTGTAGACTGCATCAATGACGCAGTTGGGGCCTAGTTGAGTATAGTTGGTAAGTCAAAAACAATAGAAAGAGGTTTTTGTGGCTTCTAGACTCCTAAAACTACTCCCAGGAGTCCCAAGTGTGCCCTGACAGAATAGAGTGCACCCTAGGACAGCAAGCTAAAAAAATGCATGAAACAAGAGCATACAAGAATTTTACTAAACTCCCTAATTAATCTAGGTGTGAAAAAGAATAGTAGATAGTTGTTATACCCTTCCAAGTGAGCCCCTTCCTTGTACCTACAAGCACAAAACAAAAAAAATGAAAGTTAGATATGCATGTTCACGTCGGGTTCACCAAATGTAGGACCAAAAAATGGGTAAAATGCATAACATACTATGAGAAAATCACAAAACTCAATCAACATACGTTAGCACCCACTAGTCTACCATGAAAGACAAACTAATAAAGAAAGCAATAGAAACCCCCTTTTTCGTTTGTAGCTCCCATGTCCTTCTTTCTTCTCCAAATGATTGTAGCTCCAATTTGCCTATAGTGCACACAAGATTGAAGCCAAAGCCTATGATATGGATAATGCCATGAGAATACTAGAAGTGTGATTTTAGTGTGAGAGCAAAAAGTGTAAATGCAAAGAAGTGGGGACTCAAAGACTCAAGAATTTGGATTTTCAAGACTTAAGCATTAAGATTCAAGGACTCAAGGACCAAAAATGAGAGAAAGAGTGTCCAATTTATAATTGACATGGAGGATAAGAGCATTGGATTTTTCACCCATAGATATGCGATGTGGCAAGAGATTCCTTCAGAATCCATGACGTATATGACAAATATACCAATTGTGAGATTCTATGACACATGAAAATCAAACTTGGCTAAATGTGGAAGAGAATCTATGACACATCATAAGACACCTCAACCCACTTAAAGCCAAGAATCTGTGACAAATAAGCCAAATAGGGACATGCGTAAGAGATAAGAATATTTTATTATGAAAAATCTTAGCCAAGTGTCAAAGGAGAATCCACGAGGTATCATATCCAAGTGTCATGATGATGCAATATTTTATGGAATATTTGAATTAAAAATCCTCTTATTCCACAAAATAAGAATTAGTAGAAAATAGAATTAATGATGGAAAATGGAACTTAAGAAATTGTAAATTTCCATGGTTTGTGAATGATGACCCAATTAACTAATAAAATTAATTAATTGAGGATGATAATTAGTAGAATAATAGGATTAAATTATGGGTTATTTAATCCTATAGAGAAAATTAGTAGATGATTGGCCAAATTGATTAAATGAATGTGACCGTACCCTTTGATAAAAATGTAATGATGATGGATATGGAATAAGATGATGAAAAGATAGACCAAAGCCATGGTCAAATTGATTGATAGATTGAAATTGATAACATGCCAAGGAAACATGACATGAATTGGTTGATATGTAACATTTAATCGACATTGTAAATGCTACAGGATTGAAATTGATAAGGTTTGATCATAATAACGTTGATGGACACTATCAATATTATTAAAATGGTTGATGATGCCATGATCTATCATTGAAAGCCTCAACAATGTCAAAGATTGAATGACATGGATGATTATTTGACCTAGCACTGAGAGCCATGACAGTACTAAGGTCAGATTGATAAGATTGATAGGTTTCCAAGGCACTGAAAGCCACAACAATACCTAGGATAAGATAAATGATGGTTTATTTGGGATGTTTGATATGTTTCAGGTTGATTAGGACTAATTTTGAGTGATTCTGGGTTGATTTGGGGTGATTTTGAGTTGATTTGATATGATTTCGAGTCGGCATGACATTGATGTGAAAGAGGATACGAATGACAAAATATGGTCAATCTAGCCAAAAGATCTAAGTTAGTAGAATGAGAAAATGGGACAAATTAGTATGAAGAAGTGATGAAACCATAGATGCAAACCATTTTTGAGTGTCTACACCCAGGTTCACTTACTTGAGAATAGGTGGATTTGAAGAGGAACCTATAAAAATTTCGTGATATAATTTGGATTGCTCTATTTTAGCTAAGATTTGCAAGCAAATGTTCTATATTGTTAAGGATAATTTACCATAGGAGGATTGGGAGACAACTTTCTCGATTAAGTTGGGTTCTCTAGTCTATAATAGTGTGACTAATGCTTCTATTCTTGGAAGCAATTTACTTGGATTCTATTTTGGTTCTTATCATAGTAGAAGAAACTTTGATAGTAAGGGTTATGCAGTTCAGATTCTTGGGCTTGTAGGCCACTCATCAACAACTCCATAGTTAGAAGATCTATGGCAAGATTGTAAAGACGAGGAGGAGGTTTTGAGGAGAGATCATTCAAGGTTAACATTACAAAAAATCAATTCCCTGAGGTTGAAGTTCAAAACAAAGGGGGTGATTGAGGATGGCTCATATATAATTAAACTAGGCTGGGAAGAATCTCATGAATCAAAGTCATTGGTGGTAGATTGGAACCAGGATGAGGAAGAAGATATAAATCAAAGAGCTAGATTTATATTTACTTACACAAATGACTGGCTAAAGAAATAGAACAAGAAAGTTGTCAATGAACCCTCTTTAGGGGTGGTTTCTTTTTGTAAACCATCATCTTCTGACATCCCACTTTCCTCTCCTATTGTTGGTAGTGAATTGGCTCAAGGTAAATAAAGGAGGACACCCATCCATATACAAAACACGGCTCCTAGGACCAGGTCTCAAGCTAAATCCAAGGCCCTTAAGTAACACAAGTTCAAACAAAGAAGATTTCAACTAAGGGGTAGGATTCAACCGATTGTCTCAATTTCTCAGATGGCACTGATGGTGATGTACAGTTCATTGAGGCTCCTAAGGTGGATCAACCAAAATTTATGACTCCCACTAGAGATCCTCGAGCAATTTCTATAGATCCTTCTATCCCTACTTGGTTATCCAAAACAATCAATAAGAAAAGAAGTTCGCAACCAGTTACATCACCTGTGAAGGACATTGTAACTAAATATGTTGCATGGGGTTCAAAAGTTAAAAAGTTGAAGACAAATGCCCACCTGACCAAGGACCCAGTAATTGGGAAGATAACTACTAAAATATCCACATACAAGCAGAAAACAAAGGCCGAAGATATTGATGATGAAGGTTTGAAGGTTACCTTGGTTGAATTAGGGACCATTAATAGAAGCACTGGTGATCACTTTTTCAAATTCTCTACTAACCACATGCTAACTCAATCTAAGAAGGATAGCAAAGAGAAAAAGGAACTTAAGGGCATGGTGATGACTATGGCCGTGTATATCAATTCCTTGATGAATCTTGGTGCATTACTAATTGTTCAAGACCCCCAAGCTTTTGACCCAATTCTGCAGGAAGTCAACAACTGGTGAAGCAAATGCAAAGAGGAAAGTTTCTAGCAGATGCCATTAAGGATTGGGTCAAAGTCATCATCAAAGAAGGTAATAAGTTTATTTTGGAGTTCATAAATGTATATGCCAAAGGGGAGTCACTACTAGGAGAGATTCAAACTTTGATTTCTAGATGGGAAGCAGAGCAAAGCCGGTGTTAGGCGATTATTTTTCAAGTAACTAAATTTGAGAGGTTTGGGGTACTTAAGTTTCCCGAATGAGAATCCCATGAATAATGTAGATCCCTGCATGTTGTTTATCATGAAAAACAACATGATTTTGAAGGAGTTGGTTTATAAGGAGGCAATTAAAGAGGTGTAGGGCATCGAGAACAAAGTCACTGGAGTGCATGAAGAAGTCCTTAAAGATATGAAGGTAGTCAATCTTATGGGAATTTTGCAGTTCGATGATGGGAATGTGGATTCTGAGACACTAACTAAGAGCTTCAATGAAGGTATTGAAAAAATTAGGGATAATGAATCGCCAAGCGCCGATGAATTCGCCTTGTTGACAAACATTGAGTTGATGTTATGTCTCAACAAGGACCTCAGGCCGCGTCAAAGCTTGAAGATAAAGGAGTTCAAATGGCAGAAAGACGCATGTAGGGCCAGGTTGCTGAGTCTAAAAAATCCACATTCCCACGCCCTGCAAGAGTTCATGAACACTTTCAGAAGCTAGAAGTTGGTGCGTTAGATCGTGGGCGAGGAAGAGAAGATTGGTGATAAGACTTGAACAAGATAGTTGTTTCAGTTACATTTTGACACCTGTTTTATAATTATTTTCTTGTTCATAATTGTTTCTTGTTTTAACCAAAATGTTTGGGTTTGATGGAGGCCTTTCGAATGCTGTAATGGAACTATAAATGCCGGGGCATTGAACTAATTAAGGTTAGAAATAGATAGTTAGAAATTCTGATAACTAGATACTTTTATATAGTAATCAAAAGATAGTATATTGATGTTTTTTCTTTTTGAATGACTATGTGCATAAGGAAAGCTTAACATATATATATATATATATATATATATATATATATATATATATATATATATATATATATATATATATATATATATATATATATATATATATATATATATATGTATATACACATATGTATATACATATACACATATATATATATGTATATATGTATATACACACACACACACACACACACACACACACACACACACACATATATATATATATATATGTCATCTTGAATTTGGCTTAGAAACTTGGTGTTCGAAGTGTTTAGACCACTATTACTTTGTGAGCTTTGGTTTATTGGTTCGAGATATTTGATTGTTGTTCTTATTGTAAGTTCATTTCAATTAAGGTGCTTGAATGATTGGTATCAATTTATGGTGTTATTCATTCCTTTGAAGTAGATATTTTGTGGAAGTATGGTTCGATGAATATTTATTTTATTGTTTATATTGATTCTTACCTCACTACTGAAGAGTAAGTGAGACATCCTTATTTTCTCAACTGTTGTGAACATTTTGTATTTTGTGTATCTTGGGCATAGAGTGAGTTTGTTAGATAGTTGAAAGGACAATCTGTTCACTAACACTAGAATTGTCTACAAGTTGTAGGATAGTGGGAATAGTCCTAAGTTTGAGATACTATGATGTTGCATAGTGTTAGTAAACAAATTTGTCGTCCAAAAGTGAATATACAAATTGACTCCAAATGCCCCAAAATGAAGGACATACGGTACTAATAGTTGGATAGATCATCATTGCATTGATAAACATTCTCTGAATTGATAGGTACGACTCCCTCCTAGATGATATTTAGCGAATCGAATAACTTGATATGTCTTTAACCTAAAGACACTAAGGCATACTAACATCCACCCATAAACATGGGATGAATGCGATTAGTAGACTTACAAACTAAACAAAGATAGAAAGACCAACAAATAGCCACAAGACCACTTTTAAGCCTTTCACATTTCAAAGGGAATAAAACAAAATAAATATCTTATTCTAGAAGGTATGAGTATGTGAGCTGACTGATTTACATACATATACATACTTGATATGATAATACATAATTATATTTAAAATGTGGAAAAAGTGGCCACATGACCAATTTCAACCTGAGAAATAAATGTTCAAACATCAAGATTTGATATGTTCCTCTTTATTTCAAAAACATGACAAAATTACCAGAAGACCATTTTGTCCCTGTCATTACAATCAATTTGCAGAAAACACAAATAATTTCCCTCTATTTCCCTCTTTGTTACCATCACATTCAACAAATATTTTCCCTCCTAGATTCAAGACTTGTGTAGAAAAGAATAAACCCTATCTCCCTCCAACTCTCATAATAAATAGATTTTCAAGAAATATTGTTCAATTTTATAAATGAATCTTGTGATTTACGATATGCTTTCCCTTTGGTCAATACCACAATTTAATCTCTTTCGGATGTTATAATTTTATGTGGTTATAATATTTTCTTAACTTTTAATCCATCACAAAAATAACAATTAGTATATCATAATATTTATCTTCTTGTCTAGCCCCCTTTTAAATTTCTTTCTTAACAACAAGAATTAAGGAAATGATTCTTTTCAGCCTATAGTTTTTGTTGCATGGGTTCCAAAATCATACAACTGTCACTCTCTAGATACCTCTCTGTGACATTGTTTCCACTCTTATTTTCCATGTTTGGACAAATTGAACATGCTTGATATCTGGCTAGGCATTTAGAATGATAGCTCATGTTACATAGGGCTTCTATAATATAGGTTCAAGTGCAATTTGAAACTCATAGTGATATGTTGTTTTATAGATGGCTTTTAAAGGCACACATTGTGGAGTTTGAAACCCTCATGTTGGACAATTGGCATTCACTTTCTAGATACCTCTCTATGACATTGTTTCCATTCTTATTTTCCACGTTTGGACAAATCGAACATGCTCAAAATCTGCCTAGGCATTCAGAATGATAACTCATGTCACATAGGGCTCCTATAATACAGCTTCAAGTGCTATTTGAAACTCATAGCCATCTGCTATTTTATGGATGACTTATAAAGGCACACATTGTAGAGTTTGAAACCTCATGTTGGACAATTAACATTCACTTCCCATGCCTCTAGTTTACAGGTCTCTATTTTTATATATCATTTTTCGTTTCATATTAATCCTATTATAAGACTCGCATATAATAGTCCACAATCATCTTCATGCTGAGTCTATATAAGGGATTGTTCCCCTGTGGAAGACTTTGGATTTGCTTCTTTTCGCTCATTAGATCCGAGCTAAGTCACGAAGGAATCTCAGTTACTAAATGAATCTTAGTCTTCCAGACCGAATACCATTTCACTTTCCATATAGGTATGTTGCAGTCAGTGCTTTGATTCGAAGGAAAATATTTCTTAATGATGTACACATAAAATGATCTATATGTGTGGCTTCAACTGCGAGTGAGATGGGCTATTTTCTAAAATTTAAAATTGGTGAGGTTCCCATTCTTTATATTCACCTTCGGATTTATCATTCTCATTTTGAATGAGATCCAAAACTTGATGGGAATCTCCAGGAAATACAGACGTCACTACCTCACAATCTTGAAACAAGGTAAACTAGATTTGTAACACTCGATTTGCCCTTTTCAAAACATTGGCATTTGGTGAAATAGTTGGTGTGCGATCTCCATGCAGGCTTAACTGCACATTTAGTGCTCTCTTACGACTTGATACATTCCTTGCATGTTTCTTATTTGTGAATATCAACATGCAATTGTAACTATTTCAACTATCATCGTGGATTTGGTGTTGGTTTTGAATCTTGACTCTATTTCCTTAGCATTGAGCAATGAGTGAATTGGGGGTCATGTCTATGGTTGGTCTTGGCAATAATATGGTTGTCGGTTTTACTGATATTCAATAAAATTATTATCTCTGCGCCAATGCATTATTCTCCATTATAATGGTCGTCGCCCATCAATTGGATCGGCCTTTTGAGCATTGAATTGCATGCCATTTTTTCTCCCCCATAATTGGTTAATGAACTTGTGACATGGTCCTATTTGGACTCCTCCCTGTTCAACGTAACATAGCCTGCCATTGGGGTGGGGGGGGTTCAACGACTTCATTGATGTTCATTGAAAAAGTTCAGCCACTATGACTTGGGTATGTTTGCAGCTGCTATGAGCATATATGTCAGGATTGGTAATCTCTTCATATAAGAGTTATTGATCCTCACCAACATTTCAGAACTTAGATCGCCCAACTTGTAATTTTCAACATTTATTCCCACATCTGAAATATGGGCACTTGAACTCTGGTTATGAACATGCATTTGGAACATCGAACTTGAAGTTATGCTCTCAACCTTGAAACTATGAGCCACTCAAATTTCTTGAGATTTGTGAACTCTTGAACTTGTTTACTCTGAACTAGCACTTTGAATCGGAACCCTGTTCTTGATCCCTTGATTTTGAGATCTTGGAACCCGCGGTTCAGGGTTCAGATTTAACAACTTCTTTGCAATGCTATCTCTCTACAGGACATAGCTTCATGGGACCATAGTTAGTCAAAAACAGTAAATACAAGAAAATGGAGAGGATTTCTTCATGAACACGATACAAGTGAACAGTATAGAAGAGTTTTTTGAGGGGCCAAGAATTCACAATGTGGCCGCCTTGCTAATGCAGCTCCACAAAAGAAGGGACGGCTTGGAGAAATCCCATCAGAATATTTAGTGGATCCTCTTTTGTTCTCACAAACCTTTGATCTCGTGGATGTTAGTGAAACTCATTTCATTTCAAAGGAGCCGATTTTCTAAAAAATTTGAAGCTTGGATGCCATAAGCAAGCCAATACATAGTGTCTTAGTCATGATATTGATAGTTGCACTAATGTCAACAAATACATTCTTTCTTGATGTTCCATTAATGATGAACTCTATAATTGGATTTCTAGAATCAATGTATTTGGGAATAACAACCTTGCCAAGCATAACACTTGCCCAAGACATGGACAGTGTGGGGTCAACATTTAAAATTTTTAATCTTAAAATCATTCACCTTACATCCATCTCATAATTGAATAAGTAAACTGCAATACCAAATTAAGCATATACATCTAAAGCATGTAAATAAGTAAACATTCACACAAATGTATGACACAAGATATGATTACCCAAAACCCCTCTAAGGAGAAGGTAAAACTGGGGTGGGGATGACACCCACAAATGTCCACTATTGCAATAATAAAGTGTATCCAATGAAGGTTACAATGTTTTGATAATAAATCATGTTCTACCATGTGAAAGGTCTGCCCTATTAAAAGTTTACAAAGATTGTTAGGTCTCACCATGTTAAAGGATTTCAACACCCTGTAAGAAGTGTGACTGGTAAAAGGACTTCGAATTACAATGAAGTAAGCACCTTGTTAAAGGATTTACAATAGCTTATTAAGACTATTTTGTTAAGAGATGTAACTTAAGGATTTACAATAGCTTATTAAGACTACTTTGTTAAGAGATGTAACTTATTCACCTGTTAGAATGTCTCAGCAATGATCCTTTAGTTAGCACTGTGTTGCTTGATGACAGATCACCTCTTTTCTGATGTGTACTTGATCCTTTTTTATCAGATGTATCTCTGTTGTCTTCAAATTTCTTTCCTTTGTTCTCCTCTAACTAATTTTGCAATGTATTTCAAATCACAACTCCTTAGTCACCATGAATGCTCTATTTTGCATATGCAAAACCTCTCTCTTTTCTCCTTCCACATTCATAAAAAATTTAGGGTTTGCACTCCTTTCACCCATATTATCGTTTAATCCTTCCCTTTCTCTGATTGGCTGCATGTAGTCGGCTTAAAAATGGTTTACATAGAAGTTTGTGCTATTACAAACAACTATGTCAAAACTGTCAAACTCGGCATCTAAAGTCCCTGATGCTCGACATCAACTACAACTTCAATGTTGTAACTCGGCCTCTAAATGACTCGACATCCATTGATCAGTCAACATATAAATAACTTGACACATACTATCTGCTTGGCACTTGAGTGACTCAACACTTACTAGTTACTCAACACGTGAATCACTCGACACATACTGTTGCTCGACACTTGAGTGACTCGGCACACACTATCTAACATGTTATGCTCGGCATGCATTATCTGTTCAACATGAACTAAGTACATAACTTATAAATGACTTAAGTGTATAGAAACTCATTTGTCAAAACCAATCTGAGATCAACAATCTCCCCCTTTGACATGAGTGACAAAAACACTTGGTCATGCATGAATGATCTTCACTTACGAGCATAACTCAAATATTCAATATCTTTGTTCGACTTATATACACAATTTCATAATTTCATAATTTTGCAAAACATGACTTATCAATCATACCTCGAAATTCAATCACTCCCCCTGAGTTAATTGTGTTGTTCTATATCTAAACCAAAATCATTCCTCCTACTGAGTAGATTTGCATAAGCTGATCTGTGTACTCTGTTTTTGTCATTGAATCCCTCTTTCTCAAAAATAGTAGCTCCCCCACAAATATTATCTCCTTCATTATCTCTTATTTCTCCCCCTTTTGACATTTATGTCAAAAATTTATACACTTATAGTGTGTTTATCCAAAAATGTTCTATGGATTTCAAGCATTATTTTCAAAACAACATCCAAATTGTCAAAAGCTACCTCTAATGATTTTATTTGGATGACCAACTTAGCAGCAAGGTGTACTAAGCCTTCATGAGTAGAAACATGTAGATCCTTTTTCATGAGTGTTTTAACAAAGGCTAATTTCTTGTGCAATATCTCCATATGTGGAGTCAGCATAGACTAGATGCTGATTAGTTTAGCCTTTATGTTTGCTTCATCTACATGTAGCACTGCTAACTGAGTCCAGTAGTTCAGGAAATTCCTGAAATGTTTCTCACTTTGGCTAGAGAAATTGGTAGAGTTATGCTAGTTGACTGCATATGACTCTCCAAATTTATTTTATGGTTCCTGACTTCTTGTGTGAAGAATGTTGGATTGCATAGTTTGGTGTATAAAGAAAAAATGTTCTCTAGTACCTTCTTCACATGGTCAATTTTTGTTGCTAACTCAACCTATGATAGTGTAATAGCACTTGATAACTTTTCATTAACCTCATTTTGAAACTTTCTTTCAGACCATTCAAGTAATTTTACATTTGAATCAAGGTTTGTGTCATTTACCTTCTCAACTAAACTGGTTAACTGCTCTATGATAGGCTTTGTTGCTTCTGGTGCTGGCAAGCTAAATGCATCAAGAAAAATTTCCTTGATATCTAGCAAAGCTTGCTTCTGCCTATGCTCCCTTCCAAGTAGTTCAATGTCAACTAGAAAGAAAACATCATTGAAATGTTTCTCAGCTAGTGAAACTAGTATCCTCAGTCTTTTCTTCATTGACTTCTTAAAATCTTCAAAGTAGTGAGTCATTACATATTAAAAAAATTCTACAAGTTGCTCAATAAATTCACCTATTTGCACTGCAATAGATCTATTTGTTTTCCATGCAACTTTACCAAACGTAGGGAATGTATTCTATACATAGAAGAACATACATACAAGAATTGAACCAAATTCGCATTATGCACTCTTGGTCTTCCTTATTGCTCCAAAATTTTCTATCAATTATTGCAACTACAAGTCGACAAGGTCATAAGCATGATCCTTCTTAGCTATCTTGTAGCCCATGTCAACAATAATACAAGGCACACTATTGAGCCTATTGGATTGGAAGCAATTTGTGTTCTATAATCCTTACTACAAAAGTAATTAGGGGATCTAATATAGTGTCAATTGTCATTCCTCTTTTGTTCCACACCACTCATGTATTTTTCTCAATAACTTCTTTTGCTTCACTCATCATGGTTTTAGGTCAGTCTAGAGTTGGATACCTTGTTACTTTGTGTACAATCTTCTTTTTGATCTTCATTGGTCCATTTTCCAACCATATAGAATTATCATGAATTCTGCTAAGAACTATCTTTATCCATTCTGTTTTCAAAACATTGGGGAAATCTAGGGCATGGGTTAACCCTTTTGTCTCTACAATTTTGAATTCATCTTTCAATACTCCATTTTTACATAGTTTCCCATAGGCTTCCCTAATCTCCATGTCACCTATGCTACCCACCTTTATGTGTAGCAACATCTCACATCTTGAATTATTAAAACTCATGGTGGTATCATCGATAATGCACTAGATTGATCTTACTTGTAAGCAATATCAGGAATAGCTCTAAAGGTTGGTTGTTTGATCTCATTGCTTACCAATTGTACATTCAAAACTTCCTTACCCTCTTTAACCTTTGTAGCTAAAGAACTAAATGCCATTACGAACACTTAGGGTTTGCAAAAATTCAAACTACGTAGCTCAGCACACGATAAATACCTTTGTAATCTACTGACATGGTGTCGAGCAATTGTTGAATCCTATTTGCAAGCACTTGGAATGATCTCTTTAATTAGCCCTTAGATTTTCATGCTCTTCTTCAAGTTTGAATGATGTCAAATGAGTAGAAATCAATCATATAGACCATAAAACCCCGCATATAATGCTTCATGCTTGCACAACTGTAAGCTCGGCTTGAATAGAAATTTCAACTCACTTGGCTTCCATGAAGCTTCCTTTACGCTCATAAATCACTATGAACTCAGTCAACACTATCACTATTGATAGCTTGACACCAACTAACATTTCACTTGGCAACTAAAGTGAAACTCTTCATGCTTGGTAGTAACATGAAAACTATCACAACTTAAAGATTTCTTCTAAGTTATAATCAACACTTTGCATCTTTCTTCATGCATATATAATCTTTTCAGAACTAAATCCTTGAAACTAATGTATAGTATATCTTTGAAGTATTAGTCCCAACACACCTCTTGATTTCTTAGTTGGAGATGATGTGATCACCTACTCCATTGGATGAAGTGACCTCATCTAAACTTGATTTGATGCAATCTTCCTTTCTTTTCCATATCTTGTTCATCTCATCTCTGACATTCTCAACATTTTTCTTTCCTATGCCTTTGTTGAATTCACTTCTAGGCGCCTTTGACCTTGTTGGACAATTCCAACTTATATGACGAGTCTTCAAATAGATAAAACATGTAGTTTGACTCAACCATCTTTTTTAGTCACTTCTGAAATGTGTTCTTATGTCATTTTAAGCAACATGTCTATACTCTTGACAATAGTGAAAACTATACCTAGTATTATAATCCCAATTATAAGAGTTGTCATTGTGCTTTACCTTTTGTTTTCTTGTTTGATGACCATTTAGGCTTGGATCTGCTCTAATATACTCTATGTCCATACTTCTGACAGTTATAGTAGTATCCTTCAAATATTTGTGTGCTTATGGTCTTGGTTCTACATTCATGTGCCTGATGTCCTTGTTTGTTGCATTTGTGACAGTGACCCATGAACTTCTACTTAGGATTCGGATTTGTAGTCTTGCTCCTACAAACATTGGCAGTATGACCTATCTTACCACAATTATGTCAACTAAGTTTGGAGTTTTTACCTTTGTTACTTCTTTTTTCACCACTTTTGGATGATTCTCCTTCTTCAGCACTAGTGTAACCTAATACAATAGTATCACTATTGGATCTAAGAGATCTCATCAATTGTTCAAAGTACTTGATGGCTTCTCTAGGTCTATTGAAGCTTTCAACAAACCCTTTTTCTCTTTTCAAATCATTTCTTAGTTGTTCATTCTACAAATTTAGTGTTGTGATCTCAATATATTTTCCATTCAGTTCATGATTGACAATGATGACTTGATTCATTATCTCCAATTGCATGCTGAAAATTCTTTGTACTTCTGATGTTTTCTCCTCTAGTCTATTGACTAGTGTCATTTTCTCATCTTTAATCATGACTTTTTCTTCTATGGCTTTCTTCTTTTTCTCAATCACTTCACATAGCAATACTAATTAGACTTCTTGTTCTCTCTTGAGATTTCTAACCTCTTCAGTTAGGGTTCCATTCTTTTCCATTAGATTTGTAACTACTACATCAAATTCACTTTTGTTTCCATCTATAAATAATCTAGTAGTGTCAATCTCTTGGTAATGAGTGTCATTCTCTTCAATAGTTATTTCCTTTCTTCTCTTTAATGATCGCTTTAACTCATCTCTTACTTCATTCAACTAATGTAGGGCAAGTTCTATTTCAATCTTTTAATTCTCAATAGTCTTTCCCAACTTGTAGACTTAATGTAGGAGCATCTTGGGTTGATTTGTTATCTTGCTCATTTTTGTTCATTCTATAAGTTGGTGCCGAGTTACTGTAACAATTTCTTCATGTGCCTAGCAATTCCTTCATGTGCCTAGTTACTGTAGTAATTCTTTCATGTGCCTAGTTATTGTAGCAATTCCTTCATGTGCCAAGTTACTGTAGCAATTCTTTCACATGCCGAGTTACCCAGTGTATGCCAGGTGACTCTTCATGTGCCGAGTTATCCAGTGTATGCTGAGTGACCCTTCATGTGCTGAGTTTTCCTACTTATGCCGAGTGTCAGCATTTGGACGTGATTTCTGCGAGTTGACTTGCAGGATTTATTTTGATTGTGACATTTATGTTAAGATCTTTTCTTGGGATGTGTCCAGACCATTGTTGGGTCAGCCTTACTCCTATGTAATATTCTGGAATAATTCATAAGCCATTTTGGCAAGTATATATAGAGTGTTTAGGCTTAGAGTTAGGCAAGTCTTTGGGAAGAGGGTTGCTGAGTAGAATGGGAAAGTGTAAATTTGTTGTTGGATCTTTGAATGTGAATGCATTTGTATTTGGCTATAACCCAGAAGGCCTTATAGCTGGGCATGTATTAAGATATTTTAATGAATCAATAAAAGTATTTCACTCTTCTTCCTCCTTTGGTTGTTGTTCTTTGTGTTTGCTTCTGTTGTGTTAACTCTTGTAGGGTTGTTGGATAGCTGGGTGAGCCCTTGGCCCTAGTTATTCCTTCTTTCCCTATGTTAGGTGGTATCAGAGCTTGAGGTTCATCCTTGTGAAGATTGGATTGTGTATAACTATAATTTGGATTTGGTTGTAGGGTGGAAGATCTACAGATTTGACCTATAACTTGCAGAGGGTTATGATCTTGTAGGAACCTAATTTGTAAAGATGGTTCATGGTAGAGGAAATAATGCTGAAGATTAATTGAAATAGATTGCAGCCTAATTAGATGTTGTGGAGATAGCCTAGAGGAGAGCACATCTTGATGATGCAAGTGATGATGAAGTAGTAGCACCGAACCATAATCCAGAACTTGAAGAAGATCAAGATGAGAAAAGATTGTTGTCTAAGGAAAATTCAAAGCCTATTATAGAAGTTGTTCCTTATGATAGAAAATTGGATACCAATGCTATGTTGGATTGGATCTCAGATATGGAGAAGTTCTTTGAGTATGAAAAAACTCCTGATAATAGAAAGGTGAAGATTGTAGTCACTAGGTTCAAAGGTCATGCTTCACTATGGTGGGAGCATTTTCAAACTGATAGACAAATGAGAGGAAAGGAGAAGATCAAAACTTGGTCAAAGATGGTGAATAAGGTAAAGAACAAATTCCTTCCTACTAATTACCAAGTTAGATTGTTGAGAAAGATGCAAAATTTGAAACAAAACGACATGATTGTGAAAGAGTATATCGAAGAATTCTATAGATTGGACATCAGATCTCGACATGTGGATGATGATGTTGAAAAAATTGCAAGGTACATTAATGGATTGAGATCTAGAATACAAGATGAAATAAGTTTTGTGAAGCTGGAAAGTGTGGAAGAAGCATACCAATATGCCTCGAAAGCTGAGGAGATCTTAGCAAAGAAGCATGAACAAAGACAAAGAGGTAGAGGTGGTAGATTCCAGAGAGGCAGAGGTAGATCTTATGGTGAAGGTGGCAGATTTGACAATTTTGCCAGGATAAAGGCAAATATGAATGGAAGAATGATGACAAAGACAAGACCGAGTGGAGAGGTGGTAGCTCATACTAAGGACATACTATATCTTACCAAGGAAGAGGTAATTCTAGAGGTGGTTTTTGTGGTAACTATTTCAGATGTGGTAAAGAGGGACACAGATCTTTTGAATTCAGATCCTTTGAAAGTGGGCAAGGTAACATAAATGTTGTGATTCAAGGAGATGATGAGGGTTCACCAAGTGGACCTAAGGCTAGAGTAAATATGATGTTGAGAAGAACCTTATGTAATAAGGGAATTTATGAGAAACCTATTTTAAGGAGAAGTATTTTCAAGACAAGATCTAAGATGGCTGGAAAATGCTACAAAGTGATCATTGAAAGTGGAAGTTTTACTAATTTGGCATTAGAGGAGATAGTTACAAAGTTGTAGTTATAGAGGCTAAAGCATCCTAAACCCTATCATGTTTCATGGATCAAAGATGAACATAAGATATTGGTAAGTGAGCAATGCCTTGTGAAGTTCAAGATTGGACATTACTTTGATGAAGTTTTGTGTGATATTATACCTATGGATTGTTGTCATATTTTGTTGGGTAGACCTTGGTAATATGATAGATATGTTGTGCATAATGGAAGATTGAATCAATATACTCTTTGGGTGAATGGGAAGAAGAAAATATTGTATTGCAGAGGTTGAAAGAGGAAAAGTTGTTGATTAATCTGAAAAAGTGTTCTTTTATGCAAGGCTAAGGAAGAACATCTTAAGCATATTAGACAAGTATTGTAAAGGTTGAAAGAGAAAAAGTTGTTGATTAATTAGAAAAAGTGTTCTTTTATGCAAGAGGAGATTATGTATTTGGAATTTTTGATTTTAGCTGATGGATTGAAGATGGATCCTAGGAAGGTTAAAGAAATTTTGGAATGGCCTACACCTGAGAATGTGGGTGAGGTAAGATCATTTCATGGTTTGACTAAGTTTTACAGAAAGTTTATGAAGAATTTTAGTGTTGTTTGTAATGCTATGACTAAGACAATGAGGGGAGATAAAAAGGAATTCAAGTGGAGAAATGGAGCTGATAAGAGTTTTGAGACTTTGAAACAAAAGGTTGTTAAATTACCTATATTGATTTTGCCTGATTTCAACAAAGTATTTCAAGTTGAATGTGATGCAAGTGGTAATGCAATAGGAACTATATTAAGGCAAGAAGGTAAATCCGTTGCTTTCTTTAGTGAAAAGTTGAATGATGCTAAAAGGAAATATTTCGTGTATGATCAAGAGTTTTATGCTATTGTTCAAGCTTTGAAGAAGTGGAGGCATTATTTGATTCCTAAGGAGTTTGTGTTGTATACTCATCATAAAGCTTTACAATACTTGCGAAGTCAACATAAATTGAATTAGAGACATATGAAGTGGGTTGAGTACTTGCAGAGTTTCACATTTTTTATTAAGCATAAGAGTGGAGTTACTAATAGAGTTGCTGATGCATTGAGTAGAAGACTTTCTTTGTTGACTGAAATGAAGGTTGAACTTCCTGGTTTTGATGAAATGAAAGATTTGTATGATATTGAGCCTGATTTTTTTGAGGCGTGGAGAGAGTGCAGAGCACCAAATTTGATAGATCACATATGTAAGTATGATGAGTATTTCATTCAAGAAGGTATGTTGTTTAAAAGCATTCAATTTTGTATTCCTAGAAGTTCTATCAAGTTGAATATGATTAAGGAAAAGCATAGTGGTGGATTGGTTAGAAATTTTGGAATTGATAAGACATGAAGTTTGCTGAAAGAGAAGTATGATTGGCCACAAATGTATAAGGATGTTCAAAAATTTGTAAAGAGTTGTGGAGTTTGTCAAATTGCAAAAGGAGTAAGTCAAAATACTAGTTTTTATACACTTATTACTATTCTTGAGAAACCTTGGAGTGACATTAGTATGGATTTTGTTCTTGGATTACCTAAGATAGTGAAGGGGTATGATTCCATATTTTTTGTAGTGGACAGATTTTCTAAGATGGCTCATTTCATACCATGTAAGAAGGCATTAGATGTTGAGCATGTTGCTAAAGTTTTCTTTAAAGAGATTGTGAGATTGCATGAATTACCAAGAAGCATTATTTTTGACAGAGATAGTAAGTTTGTTGATTTATTTTGGAAGACTTTGTGGAAGATGATGGTTACTAAATTAAAGTTTAGTTCTACATTCCGTCCACAAATAGATGAATAGGTAGAGGTTGTGAATAGAAGCTTAGGTAATTTTCTGAGATGTTTAATTGGAAATAAGCCAAGTAATTGGGTGATGTTATTGGCACAAGCTAAATTTGTATATAATAATTTCATGAATAGGAGTACAGGGAAGACACCTTTTGAGATTGTTACTGGAATGCATCCTAGAGGTATATCAAATTTGAAAGATGTTGCTGGTGAAAAAAAGAGAAGTGTTGTGAGAGAAGAATTTGATGATTTTATGGAGTCTTTGCATAAGGAAGTGAAGTTGAGGTTGGAACAAAGTAATTAGAAGTATAAGGAGTATGCTGATAAGTTTAAAATACATCATGATTTTGAAGTTGGTGATGAGGTGATGGTTCATTTGAAGAAAGGAAGATTTCCTATTGGAACATATAGTAAGTTGAAGATGAAGAAATTTAGATCTTGTAAGATCTTGAAAAAGTTTGATAGTGGTAATACTTATGAAGTTGAGTTACTTGATGACATGGATATATCTCCTATATTCAATGTTTCTGATTTATATAAGTATCATGAGTCAAATGATGAAGTTTTTGTAGCAGATGATTATCCTAAGAAGTAGATTGAAGAAGTTAAATAGATATTGGATCAGAGAGTTGGCAAGAGCACAAGAGTAAAATATTACTATGAATATTTGGTGAAGTGGTAGAATAGACCTATTGAAGATGCTTTGTGGATTTCTCAATTTGAGTTGTATTCAGCTTAGGTTATGACATCTCAATGATTTAGGAGAATCATTTCTTTCAACCCCGGTTGTCTGATGCAAGAGCATCCTGGGTTGCCTTATTATCCTGCTCATTTTTGTTCATTCTAAAAGTTGGTGCCAAGGTTCTATAGCAATTCCTTCATGTGCCTAGCAATTCCTTCTTATGAATAGTTACTATAGCAATTCCTTCATGTGCCTAGTTACTATAGCAATTCCTTCATGTGCCAAGTTACTGTAGCAATTCCTTCATGTGCCAAGTTACCTAGTGTATGCCGAGTGACCAATTCCTTCATATGTCGAGTTACTGTAGGAATTGCTTCATGTGCTGAGTTACCCAGTGTATGCTAGGTGACTCTTCATGTGATGAGTTACCCAGTGTATGCCGAGTGACCCTTCATGTGCTAAGTTTTCCTGCTTATGCCAAGTGTCAGTATTTGGATGTGATTTCTGTGAGCCAACTTGCAAGATTTATTTTGATCACGACATTAATGTTAAGATCTTTTCTTGGGATGTGTCTAGACTATTGTTGGGTCAACCTTCCTCTTATGTAATGTTCTAGAAAAATATGTAAGCCATTTTGGAAAGTATATATAGAGCGTTTAGGCTTAGAGTTAGGCAAGTTTTTAGAAAGAGGACTATAGAGTAGAATGGGAAAGTGTGAATTTGTTGTTGGATCTTTGAATGTGAATGTATTTGTATTTGGCCATAACCTAGAATGCCTTATAGCTGAGCATGTATGAAGATATTTTGATGAATCAATAAAAGTATTTCACTCTTCTTCCTCCTTTGGTTGTTGTTCTTTGTGTTTGCTTCCATTGTGTTAACTCTTGTAGGGTTGTTGGATAGCTGGGTGAGCCCTTGGCCCTAGTTATTCCTTCTTTCCCTGTGTCAAGACTTCCTTTCCAAGATCTTTCCTCAAAGTTGTAAAGCTTTACTTCAAGAGAAGTAAGCTCTAATACCAATTGTTGGAAATACAATAGGGAAAGTAAACTATTAGAGGGGGGTGAATAATATCATTAACCTCACATTCATCTCATAATTTAATAAGTAAACTAAAATACCAGATTAAGCATATACATCTAAAGTATGTAAATAAGTAAACATTCACACAAATGTATGACACAATATATGATTACTTAGAAACCCTCAAAGGAGAAGGTAAAATAGGAGCGGGGATGACACCCAAAAATCTCCACTACTGTAGTAATAAAGTGTATCTAATGAAGGTTACAATATTTTGATCATGAATCATAATCTGCCCTGTGAAAAGTCTGCCTTGTTAAAGGCTTACAAAGACTATTAGGTCTCACTCTGTTAAAGGATTTCACAACTTGTAAGAAGTGTGCCTGGTAAAAGGACTTTGACATACAATGAAGTAAGCACCCTGTTAAAAGATTTACACCAACCTATTAAGACTCCTTTATTAAGAGATTTGACTGATTCACCTGTTGGAATGTCTCAGCAATGATCCTTTAGTTAGGACTTTTTTTCTTGATGAAAGATCACCTCTTTCCTACTGTGTACTTGATCCTTTTTTATCAAATGTATCTCTGTTGTCTTCTAATTCCTTTCCTTTGTTCTCCTCTAACTAATTTTGTAATGTATTTCAAATCACAACTCCTTAGTCACCATGACTTCTTTGTTTTGTGCATGCAAAACCTCTCTTTTCTCCATGCACATTCATAAAAAGTTTAGAGTTTGTCCTCCTGAAGAAGACCTAGGTGACTTAGGGTTAGGTATGAATCAACAATTGTGATTCAGCCATATTGCCACTTAATCCTTCACTTTTTTTGATTGGCAGCATGTAACACATAGGGATTCACAATAAAGATTCGTTCTTACCATATAAGATTGTAAAAAAATCCTTAAGTTGGCTCAAGAATGGTTTACATAGAAGTTTTTTCCATTACAAACAACTATGTCAAAACTATAAAATTTTGTATCTGAAGTCCCTGATGCTCGGCATCAACTACAATGTTAATGCTATGACTTAGCCTTTGAATGACTCAACATCCATTGATCACTTAGCATTTGAATAACTTGGTACATACTATTTGTTCGGCACTTTAGTGACTTGACACTTACTAGCTACTTGAAACTTGAATCACTTGGTACATATTGTTGCTTGACATTGAGTGACTTGACATGCACTATCTGACATGTTATGCTCAACATGCATTATCTATATGACATGAACTATGTACATAACTTATAAATGACTTAAGTGTATAGACACTCATCTTTCAAAACCAATCCAAGATCAATAGTTACAATGTGAAATGTTGACATAAATATGTTTTAGTTGATTAGTGATATCAAAATTTGCTTCCTCTATTGGCTTAGTTTTTTTAGCTTGGAACCTTTGTGGAAATGGTGGGTCTGACTACTTAGAGGGTTCAACTACTATAGGAAAATCTACTTGATTAGGAATAGGAACTAAATTTTCTACTTCTAAACCATTAGATTGTATTTTAGTTATAATAAGTGAAGTTGGTGTAGAAAATGTGGTTCTAGACCTTAGAAGAATATCATTGATACTTAGAGAATAAGAAGGATTTTGGTTAGGGTTTTCAAAATAAACATGCTATCGTTGTTGTTGAGGTTTACTTTTATGATTTGGGTAAAGTTGAGAAGTTAATTGGTTTGTTATTGGGGGATTGGCATTGGATATAAGAGGTGGGATAAGTTTTTTTTTTTTATAGTTGAGTGGGTGGTTGTAGTACTCCTTGAGGTTGGTTTTGTCATTTATGGCCTCCTCTCCAATGATGATTCTATTTCCAACTACCTTGCGGTGGTTTCTATGACCCTTGAGGTGGTTGCCACTAAATCAAGGGATGTTTTTAATTCCCTAGAGGGTATTTTCATTGAGATTGATGTTGTAAAAAGTAGGAGAATTCCCAAAGGAGATGTCCTAGCCACCAGCAAATGACTACATAGTGGAAAAAATACAAAAATGCAAGATCTAATACCAATTACAACACTTTATTTATAAAATAACTATTTACATGCAATGTGCTCGACTGTAAGGCCTTCCGAGTTTTGGCCAAATAGAAATTACAAAAATAGTTTTGCAAGATCCCTCAAGATCCAACCCAAAAACTACCTAGTCTAGATACAGACTCTATTAGAAACCTCAAAGGAAGATCTAAACTTGTGCTCATAAGCCAACCAAGAAATCTCCTTGTTTCCCAAGCCTCAACTACTAGTCCTTCTCAAAGTTCACTCCTCTAATTCATCCTCTTCTCCAAGTTGGATGATTCTTACTCTCAAGACTCCACAAGACCTCCTAATTATACCCAAATAAGTCACAACTTAGCCTAGTATGTTACAAATTAAATAAGACCTTGTATTAAATGTAGATTTAAGCCACAAGTTAGCTTACAACATAAATTAAATACATACAAAAAAATTAAATTCCAAGGTTGGCTCATGCTAGAAACCAACACAAATAACTTAGAAAAAGCCAAAACCATGACATGACTAAGCATCAAAAAACCACTACTGAGTATCAACAAATATCAGGTTCACTTGGCACACAAAGGAACACTCAGTTAACACTACTTGGTTAACACAAAAATGCAGTTAAGGCTATTGGTTAATACTAAAACTCAATTAACATTTTTGGTTAACACTATAAACTTATTCAAAATTTCTAGAATGAACAAAATGAGCAGGATAACAAGGCAACTCAAGATGCTCCTGCATTAGTGTGAAAAGATATAGCTAGAAGAACATCTTTTGGGATTCACCACAAAAATCTCAAACTGGTTTTTCACATACATATTCTCCAAGTCTTCAAATTTTACACTCTTTCCCTTGTTCCACTTTATCTTCTTCACATCCATCTTCAGTGTGTTATAGGTTTGCTTTCCACATTGATCTCTAACCCTTTCAAAATCCTTCAGCTCAACTTGCCTGCTAATACTCAAGTTTCTCCTATCGAGTTCTTCATTCTGTAAAGGAATCAAGGAATGATTCCTGCCACCTTTCTCAATAGTAATTACATTCTTCACACAATCATGCATAGTCCTGCAATCATACTACCAAGGTCTACCAAGCAATATGTGACAACTACTCATGCCCACAATATCACATAACACTTGATCCTTATACTGCCCAATCTGAAAATCAATAAAACATTGCTTCCTCACTTCTAAAGCATGTTCATCTTGTAGTCAACCAATCATATAAGGACAATGATGTCTCACTCTTCTCAAACCAAGTTTCTGAAGCATCTATTCAGCAAAAAGGTTGTCAGTACTACTGCTATCCACAATCACATTGTAGACTTTACCACTAGACTTACAACATGTCCTGAAAAAATTAATCCTTTGACAAGATTCCAATGTCCTCTAACCAACTAGTACTCGTCAAGCTTGTGAATTCTCTCCTTGCATAGGTTCACTGATATGGTTTTTAACCTCGTTCACAAAAATAAATCTTCTGTCACCAACCTTAGGACATTCATAAGTTCTATGTCCTTCTTCATGACATCTAAAACAAGTACCCTTAAACTCACCTCTAAATGTCCTTCTCTTCTGATAAAAAAAAATTGGCTCATCTTCTGCACTTGATATAGCCTTTGCCGAGTGGTTCTGCTTCTCCTTCCCATAGGAACTAACTTGATTCTTCCTCTTTAGCTTGTCTTCTACCTTTAGAGCATACTAATAAGCATCCTCAACTGAAGCAATATTCATCATACCAACCTAATCCTAAATATTGAATCTCAAGCCATTAATATATCTATCCACCTTCGCCTTAAATAGTTTTCTATGTCCAGACCAAATAGTCAACCTACAAAACTCCTCTATATAATATTTTACAATCATATCTTTCTACTTTGGATTATGTAATCTCTTAAACAACTCAAGTTCATAATCAATATGAATGAACTTAACCTTTAATTTAGTCACCATTAATCTTCATCTAGTGATCTTCATTTCACCTTCCTCTTTTATATCTCATTGTAATTCCATCCACCAAAGAGAAACATGTCCCTTCATCTTAGTCTGTGCTAACCTCACTCTAAGCTAATCTCCAATATCCTCTAACTCAAAGTAGTCTTCCAATTCACTAATCCAATCAATTAGGTCTTTAGTATTCAAAGTACCTAAATTTTTTAGAAACCTCCATCTTATTCTTCAACTTTAAATAAGATCCAGGTCTAGAAAATTGACCAGTCCTATCTCCCATAGGTCTCTCCACATGATCAGTTCTATCCTCACCACTTGATCTAGCAACCTCAAAATATTCAAAAACTTCCTCATAACCATCTTTAGTACCCACATGCTGAGGTACACTACCTATAGCACTTATGATCTCAATGATCAAATCACTCTTCATCAGTGTCATTTCATATTTGGATTTTACTTAATTCTTACTTTAGATCCTTCCTTCCATGACATCACATAGATCTTCAATCGCCTTAGGGTCCAATTTTCTAGGAGGCATCTTCCAAGATTTTTGAAAATCCTCCACAACAAATCAACTAGATCCAACCTTCACCCTAAGTCCTAATGCAAACTAATGATATGTCTACACACTTAGGAAAATCTTTGCTCTGATACCACCTAATGTAGTACAACACAAGAGAATCCTTAAGGGAGATGTCCCAACCCCCCAACAAAGAACCACATAGTGGAAACAATACAATAATGCAAGATTTGATACCAATAACAAAATTTTATTCATAAAATAACTATTTTCATGCAATGTGCCTGACTATAAGACATTCTGGGTTTTGACCAAATACAATAGCAATTACAAAAACAATTCTGCAATATCCCTTAAGATCCAACCCAAATCCTAGCTAGTCCAAATCCACACTCTAGTAGAAACCTCCAAGGATGATATAAACTTGTGCTTGCAAGCCCACCAAGAAATCTCCTTGTTTCCCGAGCCTCAACTACTAGCCCTTCTCAAAGTTTTCTCATCTACTTCGTCCTCTTCTCCAAGCTAGATGATTCTTTCTTAAGACTCCACAAGGCCTCCTACTTATACTCAACTAAGCCACAGGTTGACCTAATATGTTACAAATTAAATAAACCCTTGCATTAAATGTACATTTCAGCCACAAGTCTACTTACAAGAGAAATTAAATACATACAAGAAAATTAAATGCCAAGGTCATATTGACACTAGAAACTAAACATAGACAACTCAGGAAAAGCCAAAACCAAGACATGAATGAGCATCAAAAAACCACTATTGAGTATCAAAAAATATCAAGTTCACTCAGCACATGAACACTCACTTAACACTGTTGGTTAACACTGAAACTCAGTTAACACTACTAGTTAATACTGAAACTTGGTTAAAACTACTAGCTAACACTACAAACTTGGTGAAAACTGTCAGAATGAACAGAATGAGCAGGATTACAAGGCAACCCAGGGTGCTCCTGCATCAAAGATACAAGGTTTTGGTAATTCAGCCATTGAGGCAAGGGGTTATTTTAAAGCAAGACTTGGTAATTAAAAGTTTTCCATTAATTATAATATGCATTAGAATAAGGACCACTAAAATTTAAAGGGTCTTGTGTCATACCTTGTCTTAGAGGCGATGACCTATTTCATGTAACAAAGAACACTTGCTCATCATTTCCTTCTATTGTCTTGTATTTAGTAGGGAGTTTCTTAATCTCCAAATTGGCTACCATATTGCATCTATAGTCATTACTTTGTCTATAATGGGGAGAAAATTCAACCAACATATCCTCTTCTTCCTTGTGTTTCTTCTACCCTATATGGTGTCGAGTTGTGTTTTCATAATGTTGATAATGTCTTTCCTAAAGTATGATGAAATTGTTAGAAATATGAAATACTAAGTGGGGGGGGGGGGAGGGGTGAGGTGGGGGGTGAATCAATATTTCATAAGATTTTTCCCAAAACTATATATCTTTAATAATTGTATAACTTGAATAAGAAAGTAAACTAACTATATTGAATAGTAAACATAACCATCAAATAAAGTAACTCATAACAACATATTTTGTTAACTAGGGAAACCCTAGCCAAGGAAAAACTTGGTGGGGATGGTACCCAAAAAATGATCCACTAATCAAAAGTATCTGGTTGAAAATAAGACCCTGTTAGGAGTTTGTTACATCCATATAGTATCTTGGCTTTTGTTAGAGGACTTACACCTTATTAGAAGCCTAAACCATGTTAGAATTTTTTATATATAATTTACAAATGTATACAAGATGAGCCTACTACCCAAACATGCAATTTATAATAAATTTATTCAAGACAAAAGTTGAATTTGGTGAAAGATCAACCCCACAACTCCCAAGAATCACCTTCACGCAAACACCTATCACAAAAAGAAAGAAGCAAAAGATATAGATGCTAAAATTCCCAAATCCACAACTAAGACATTCTAGATGAGCAAAAAGAGAGATTGTCCTTATAAAGAAAATCAAAACCCTACCAAGTAACTAACCTAGGTTGCATGATAATAATTAATAAAATAATTAATTATTATATGCCCAAAGTTTAGCTTAAGTCAACTAGAAATAATAAGTGACTTAATAGTTAAATCAATATGATTTAATTAATAAGAAAAAACCTTATTACTCTAACACCCCCCTTAAGATAAAATTAGGAAGTAGCTAAAAACCTAACAACTACTACTGAAAGTAGAATTGGGTCCCAACAGCAAGGCTTGATAAGGTACCCAAGCACAACCAAATCTCTGAAAAGAGGAGAAATAGAGAAAACCACATGGGACAAACCCTACTCCAAAAAGAGATGAAAAACATGCTAAAAGAAACTAGTGAAAGAATGAAGAAGCCTCCAAACTAGGGAATGTCCTAGAAGATAGGAACAAAAGATGATCATGAAGAACACCACTGAAGCATGTAGAAGATGCAAAGCTCTATCAAAAGTAACTGCTATTCTGAAGAACCTCCACTAAAATAGAACTTGACCAGGTAGAGAAGACTATAATCTACATTGA
Source organism: Cupressus sempervirens (assembly GCA_028749045.1). Lineage (NCBI taxonomy): Eukaryota > Viridiplantae > Streptophyta > Pinopsida > Cupressales > Cupressaceae > Cupressus > Cupressus sempervirens. The sequence goes on from CM053787.1 coordinate 48,977,470, forward strand.
ATTAGGAGGCACACAAAGGAAAACAACTAAACTCAAAGATATAGATGGCATAAAACACCAAATATTGGAGAGTTGATCAATGAAAAATGAAAGATTTCAACCAAAAGTAGGAATAAAAAGAAAAGTGTCTATATGGTAAATGATCCATCTCATCGAAATGCGTAGGTACCCATAAACTACATCTGCCTAGCACATAGGAACAAATATTGAATACATAACTCACTCCATCAAACCAAAGAAGCATGAGAAACAACATAAGAACCCCCTAATGTAGACAACAGTGAAGTGATAGGAAACTAGAAAAGTGGGCCCAAAGAACCTTATGCCAAGGAACCACTAACAAGATGCACAAAAGAGTACATCTGTGTGTACTAATGTGATCAATCTTAGACATGTCATGTGGCTAATGTCACAGAAGGGAAACTCATTGGATAGAGGAAGATGGCAAACAAAGGCAAAACTTCAACCCCCCATGGCACTTTAATCATGAGCAGTGCATGTACAATATGACACAAAAAATAATGAATCCCAAGATTACAATAATTTGTATGAGTGTCCTCAAATGGCATTGCTCAAATTAGAAGGCAAAACAAAGAAAAATAATTGAAACAAATATATAGATGGAATATGACACTTTATCTCTGTGTGTTTGCAAGAATGTATACAAATGATGGCTAAATAAACTAGAAGAGACATAAGACTGATAAAATAGATAGTACAAACCATTCCAAATAATCTCAAACAACAAAATCAATCCTCAAACCTAAAACAACCAAGATATCCACCACAATGCAAAAATGGAAAAAATGAATAGAATGTGTCTAGAGAAAAATCTAGAAAAATAACCAGTATCACTGGAAAGAGATCTGAAAGACTTTTCCAATGATATAAAGAATTTCAAAATTGGAGATAGGATACTCAAGACATGTCTCCCAAAGTGCAAAATACAACCCCTAACTTTGACAGTAGAAATTGCCATCACAAAAATGTCAAAACTTAAAATTACCTACACTACTATGATAGGCTCAAAACCATCTTTTCAAAAATATCTTGTTTGTAGAAAAAAAATTATGTATGACCAAGACATGAGAAAAAAATGAAGGTAGGTCTAAATAGAGACTAAAGGGAAGACATGAGAGCTGATGCAGTGTTGATGTCAGCAAGTGACGAGCATAAATTTGACAGTCAAAGGACCATCAAGAAAAAAAATGCTAGAAAATTACCCCTATAAAAAATTCCAGTCGCCAGAAACAAGATAGAAATGTGAAAACACCATTGTCAGTAAAAGAGTCGATGCCTGAGAAACAAATCTAGTGCCCAAAATTGGTGCTAGAAACACAGCTCCCAACCAAAAAAGGAGGCAATAAAAAGTGTTGCTTTCCAAAAGTATGAGTGCGGGAAGCCAAAAGGACACCTCAAAATAATTTTTGTGACTTTGCAATAAATAAAGTATCAAGTGCACTAATTTAGCATGTGGTAGAAGATGAGGACTAGATGATGAGTGACATAATAAAGAAAATTCCCAAAAAATTGCTAATGGGGTTAGCACAGTGCATGATACTAATGATGCCCAAGAAGTACATGCTCATTAGAAAAATCATGGATTTAACCAATAAAAGGCACTACTCCTCCCAAAATGTATGTAGCAAGTTGACCAATGTCCACAAAATGCCAAAATTATGGCTTGATTGTGGGTCCATAACCTTTGCACATGGGCTCATGTTTAACTAAGCATGAAGGTCAGAGGTTGAAAGGCCACATGACACAATGGAGAGTAGAGGAGGTCCCAAATTCACCATACATGAAATTTCTGAAGACCACCAATCACACCCAAAAAAACTAGAAACTAGAGTACTCATTGACAAAGCCACAATCATGGGTGATTATAAAATCATGCACCAATCTTATTCACATGTAGGGCCCTTAAAAAGGCACAAGTCCTTCCAAGAAATGATGGCCTACCAGTGTAAATAACACATTCATGGAGCCAAGAGAAGGCCACTCTCCAATGGTTAAGTTGACATACATGAGAGGAGAGTTGGTGGGTAAATTTCCACCAACCAAAAAAATCCAAACCACCATGCCATCGTAAAGCCAAAGAACAAGTGCAAAAAATGGGTGTAGGGGCCAATTTAAAAGATAACCTAAAATTCCACCAAAAAATAAGACCACCCAATGAAAAAGGTCATGCTAAAGAGTAGGCGTGAGTGCCAAAAAAAACTACAACCCAAGCATGTGTATAGAGAATGAGGTGACTGTGGGATCCATAGATTTGAAGGCTAACAAAGACAAACGTATGTCCCAAAATTGTATCCTTCCAAAAGTAAGACATCACACACATGGCCCAACTCACCATGTGTAAAAAGGCATGCCCTCCTTAAAACTTTTCATTAAAAAAATGATTTGAAATATTTTTAATAAAAAATATATCTTTGCCTCATTTTGTGTGCTCAGGTCAAAACAACCTAGGCGCAAAAACATTTGCCTCAAATTTCAATAACATCTAGACTGGACTATTTTATATGGAAATGGGGGTTTATGAGCACGCTGAGCTCAATAGTGATGTCCATTTGGGCTCAAAGTGCTCTGATAAATAGTCCTCCCCCTCCACAAATCCAATACAAAATCCTCTAAAAGCCACAAATCTGAAAACCAATGCCAAATCTCTCAATAACCAAATAGGGGCATGAAAATCTAGAGCTTTGATACCATGCTGAAGTTGATTAAAAATCAACCCCATAACTCCCAAAAATCACTTGCATGCAAAAACTTGTCACAAAAAGAGAGAAACAAAAGCTATAGAGGCTAAAATTCCCAGATCTATAGATGAGACATTCTTGATGTGCAAAAAGAGAGATTTCTATTATAAAAAGTGAATGAACAATTACAAAGAGAGATCATCCTTATAAAGGAGATCAAAACCCTAACTGGTAACTAACCTAGGTTGCATGATAATAATTAATAAGAAAAAAAACTATATTACTCTAACAGATAGATACAAAAACCTTTGCATTGCTATTGATATCTTCAATATCTAATATTGCCTTTGTTGCTCTTTCCAAAAATGTATCACAATTCACACTTCTTTGATCATGTATCATAATTCATATCACATACATATCACTCTCACTTCATAAGAAGCACACTTATCATCATATTTACAATTTTTTGTTATACCTTTTTATTTCATAATTATCTTCTCTGTCAGCCTTCATACCTTTACACGCTTGCAAAAATATTAAATCAACCTTCTCTATCTTAGGGATAACATCTAGGATTTCATCCCTAATTAGTTAAGTAATTATTTTGGTAAACAAAATGATTCCTTAACCCAAAATACTCATTTCCTTATCTTGCTTTGTTCTAACTATACAAGACTACATCTAGTAAAATCAATATAACTTTGTTCACACTAATCATATTGTATTATGCTCTTGCATACATCATCCTTATAGTCTATATCATATGTACCTAACTCTACACATGTGAATATTGCTTCTATGAACCATGTTGATTAAAAATCTAATTTTTCTATTAGGTGAACTATATTTCACTTAAACAAATTCCTAAGTATGTAACCCAATTATTCATCCTTATGATATGCTCACTTCACATGACTTATATGTTTCCATAAATGACAACATCATGCTGACCAACCTAGCCAAATTTCCAACAATCTCCCCCTTTGGTATTGATGGAAACATATGAGGAAATTGGCTAAGTCCCAATATAAAACTTCAAAAATTTACAAAAACTTGTGGCCTTAATTTTTTTTCAAAAATTGTGGATCATCATATATATTATCTTTCCTTATTTCTCCTAATTGATATAACTCCCCCTTAAATTACAATTATTCACTCTATTACAATCTTCTGTATATAATTTTCCTTATATCTCTCCCCCTTTGACATCAATAAAAAATGTGTCAAAACTTATATGCATGTCAAAATTGTTTTACCTTATTTTCCATGTTGAGTTTACTATCCTAGAGATACAATCTATAAAGTTTGACTTCAGGATCTAAAACTCTTTCTTCCATGTGTCCCTAACTTCCTCATATATACTGATCAGGGTGCATAGACCATAAGATGCTATGTCTACTACATTAAGGTTTGAATAGATAAACTTTTCATATGATGTCTTTACTGGAAGATATTCATCCAATTTCCTCTACACATTATTGACCTTCAATATTAGGTGTTCTCTCAATAATGAGAACCTCTTTATGATTATTTCTTTCTTTAGCTCAATAGGATTTATGTCATCATGTATTTGTGCCATAGATGCCTCTAGGTCTTCAATATTTGTAGTTAGTTGTTGAAGCTTATTTACCAAGTTTTGTAATTCATTCAGCTTCCTATTTAGAACTATATTCATATATTTGACAAAGTTGTATGACATGGTACATTTTCCATACAATGTATTTCCTTCCATCAAGCATATTCTTAGTTCCTTAATACAAGTATCAAGTGTTATGAGATTATTTTTGATATTTGTACACATTGTGTCAAACATTTTTGCATCATGCTTTGCCTATGTCTGTGTTAATATCACTTTTGATAATCAGATGAACTCATTATCAAAAGCCTTGAAAAAGTCCTTAGCTCTTAGTTAGGGATCTATCTCTATCACCTTAACTATGATGGTGTTTTGCAACTCCTTTGAAACTTCCTCTAATAATTTCTCAAAATTATTCACCTTCTTGATCCTTTCAAGAAGTTTTCTCAAAGATGATATCAATGCTATCTGATCATCATCATTATAGGATAAGTTTTCCAATGTAGATTACAATGGATATTTGAACTTCTTAGGAGTTTATAACATAATATCTTCCTCGTGCTAAAATATGACTCTATCAACTTCAATTTTTGTAGCTTCAATTGGGGAAAGAGTGTTGACTCATACGTTAATATCTTCCAATTGTTTCCAATCTTCTTTTCTTTCTTTTGCTCCTCTATTTCCTCATCCTCTTCCCTCTCCTCTTCTTCTTTCCTAGATTTTCAAGAACTCCATGAAGTGGAGAACAAGAACTGATTCAACAAATAGGAAGAACATATCTAGTTCCCACTACTTCCTAGATTTTCTCAATATTAAGGATATTTATCTTAACTTGGCCTCGATCTAGTTATTGCCAACTTCTACTCTCGGACGGGCTTTAGGTCTATTCTTTTAGCTACAAGACCGAGTCTTCATTTTAACTACTTAGGTACTCTACTAAATAATTATCTTTTTATAAACTTGATCTACATAAAAAATGCTCAACAAAAACAAGAAAAAATATATATCCATTATGATATGTAACATGTATTTATTCACCATATGATTAAATATCCATTAAAACATAATTATAGATTATCATATATAAGTATATTGCATGATATCAAAGAAAGATGCTATTAGTAAACCATAAGTTTCCAACCATGAAAATCTAATCGCATAAAATTACAAGACCATTAAACTAAAGTCTATGTGGCTGCATGAAAAAACATATCAAGAACTAGGCTAAACAATATATATATTAAAAATATGGGAAATATTTGTCTCATCACCCAACACAGGCCATTATCCTCCAACCAATAAAGAAAAAAAAGGAAACAAATGAGTAGATGGATATGTTGGGACTCAAAATTCAAAGGGATTTTGGAGTGCCTAGTTGAAAACCTTTGCAAAGTATAGTTCCTATAAGACCTTTTCATGCCTATGTATCTGGTTGTCATTTTGAGGCCTATTATTTTTTTGAGGTGTTCCATGCATTGAATTTAGTATATAAATTTATCTCAAGTCCTTAAATTGCAATTCTTAATCATTTTGTGAGTTGCCATTTGGAGTATTGGAGAAATCTCCATTTTCACCAAAGTGTCAAACAATGTGTAGAGGCCTAGTTTGCATTTGAATATTTTGCACCCCAATTATGTGTGATGAGTTTCATGTTTGAGAATGTTTAGTATGCATATCAAAGAACCTATTGTTTCATATTTAATTTTTTTTTGATATGTTTTGATAGGGTTTATAGTTTTCCAAATTTGGTTGTTGATTATGTTAGAAATATAAGAGGAGTAACTAAGAGGGGAGGGATGAATCAATTACTAAAATAATAAATCCCATATCTCTTAGATGTCAATGGAAATTAAAACTTTGATTAAACTATATTCTTCTGTAACACACATGCACTTGGTTTACACTAGCAAATTTTGTAACTCAAAAAATACTAAAATAACTCGACAACTTCTTAACATGAAGATCTTAAGATATTATCTATGATTAACCTTTTTTAACTTAGTTGCATACACATAAAAGAAATAGCATGAACACAATTGACACTAAGATTTAATGTGGAAACCCAATTTGGGAAAAACCACCAATTATAACTAGTTACTGATTTTTGCTCTTTTGAAGTGAGCCCTATTGAGAGCCAACCCTATTAAAGGTTAGAAAACACACTATTAGGTGTAACCCTGTTAGAGGATTTGATCACCCTATTAGGAGTGGCCTTGTTAGAGTTCTTTAGACAATTCAACCTAGAAATGCCACCTTGTTAAAGGATTTACAAATAGTTGTTAAGCCAACTTTGTTAAGAGATTTAGATCACTACTATAATGGTTAGAGAGTAACAATGGGATGACCTAATTTTTAATGCAACTAAATTTCTAATTACAAATCTCAATTCTAGCTTGTATACTTGATCCTTCATGATCGAATGCATCTTTGTAGCTTAACAAAGATATTCTTCTTATCCTTCTAATTCACTTCCTCTAAGCATCTTCAAATCTTCTATTATATTGCACACATTCAATCCTCAACTTGACCTTATATTTACATCTTACTCAATGTCAAGTTAGCTTGAATACAACTTAGAATACTTAATATTCATCTTAGTTGGCTAGAACAAACAAATAAATTAATTGAACCCAATATGCCAAAACAAGAAAATCCATTGTTAGCCAACCTTGCTCGATAGACAATAACTCAAAAATGATTTTCCTATTTTAATTAAGTGAATTAGGTTAGTACTACATATTCAAAAATTTCCTTTGGTAACCGAGTGAGCTCAGTTAACAATCAACTTCAACAAACTTCTCTTTGTCACCCAAGTGAACTCATTAGATACTATGTTCTGAACTTGGAAAACTCTAGAATGCTTAGTACACACAGGAAACTATCTTCAATGCCTAAGTGATCTCAGAATACATTGAATAGAAATTATATGACATTTTGTGTAACATCAAAGAAAATGCACAATTAATCAATTATTTCCAATAAACTCCCTCTTTGGCATTGATGGCAACACAACATGTCATAATACAATGAAATTTTTAGAGCAAGAATAAAGTAAGGAACATATCCTTAGTTTCATTCTGATTCTCATCCATGAGAACTCCCTCCATTAGTGTGAACTCCCTTTGCCTTTAGTTTCTCTCTCTATCAACAAAACTTTGTCTTCAACATCTTGTTCTGATAGCAAACTTTCCTTCTTTGATATTAGACCAAGTTCTCCCTCTTTGACATCTCTAAAAATATATACTCTCCCTCTTTATAAAATTTTTGTGAGCTATGACAACAAACTTCTCCCTATTTGATATCTTATGCCAAAGACAATATTCAGTGAATATCAATGTACCTCATGTACTGATTCATATGCAATGTGCCCTCTCTAATACTACATCAACTGATTCATCTTCAACATACTCTAGTTGATGCATCACTAAAATTCATTTTAGTGAACTTGAAATAGGGGAATTACCCCTAACTTACCTCTTAGATACAAAAATGTATCCTTGGGCAATGGCTTAGTGAATATGTCTGCAATTTGTTCTTTAGTGTTCACATATTCCAATCTTACCTCTTTATCTTGTACCAATTCTTTTTAAAAATGATATTTTATAGAAATGTTCTTGGTTTTGGTATGCATCATAGGATTCTTTGATATATTAATTGCACTGGTGTTATCACAAAATATAACCACTGGATCCTTGATTTCTATCTTCATACCTGCCAACAATTTCTTGAACCAAACAACATTTGAACAATTAACTACTACTACCACATATTTAGCCTCTATTGTGGACTGAGAAATACAATTTTGCTTCTTGTTTTTCCAAGACACTATTATTTTATCAAGAAAGAATGCTTCATCACTGGTGCTCTTTCTATCATCAACACTTCCATCCCAATCAACATCTGTGAATGCTTTCAAATCCAAATTGTCTCATTTTTTGTACCAGAATCCATATTCTTCAGTACCTTTTAGACACCTCATGATTCTCTTGATTTCCATCATATGATCTTTTTTGGGATTTGCTAAGAATCTTGCCACCATACCAACTGCTAATGCAATATCAGGCCTTGTGTGCACTACATATTGCGATTTTATAGTCATTGATCTATATGTGGTTTGATCTACCTCCTTGGAACCATCATTTTTAGAAAGCTTATGTCTAGTAGACATAGGTGTTCCAATTGGTCTTAAATGTTCCATTCCAAACTTCATTAATATCTCCTTGATATATTTGGATTGAGTAATGTAGATACTATATTTCCTCTGCTAGATCTACAATCCAACAAAGAATTTTATCTCTCCAAACATGGACATCTCAAATTCTTTAGTCATCTCTTCTAAAAAAGCCTTGCATAAGTCATTATCTTTTAAATAAAGTGTCATCCACAAAGATTTTTGCCAATACAATTTTCTTGTTTGGTCTTTCTTTGATATACAAATTGATGTTATCATTTGTTCTTTGAAAAATAATCTTTATCAAGTAGTTATGAAGTCTTTCATACCAAGCTCTAGGAGCTTTCTTGAGACCATAAAATGATTTGCGTAATTTAAAAACCATATCCTTTTTGTAGGATCCACAAAACTTTTAGGTTGTTCTATGTAAACTTCCTCTTCAAGAATGCAAATTTTACATTCATTTGATAAACTTTAAATCTATTATGTGCTAATATACTAGTAAATTTCTAACACCTTCTAATCTTGCAATAGGAGTAAAAGTTTCACCATAATCAATACCTTCTTCTTGAGAATAACCTTTACAAACTAACCTTGCTTTGTTTCTGGAAACTTCTCCATCTTCATTTAGCTTATTTCTAGAAACCCACTTTGTGCCAATTACATTTTTATCCTTGGGTCTAGGAACAAGAGTCCAAGTCTTATTCCTTTCTATTTGTTCAATTTTTTCATTCATAGCTTCAATCCAACTTTCATTATCAAAAGTATTTTTTACTAATCTAGGTTCAAATTCAACAAGCAAACATGTACCTTTTAATTTGTTTCTTGTCATTGTTCCATCTAACTTGTCTCTAATGATCTAATCAGGTGCATGGTGCCTTCTAACATATCTTGCTAACATAGGTACTTTATATTTGGAATTTGTTCCACTAACCTCTTCTTGATCTTCTATATCAAGCTCAAGTCCCACTATTTGTGACTTAGGTCCATCAAACTTGGTTTTCTCTAGTAATAGCTTTGTAGCTTTTGACTACAACTTGGGTCCTTTAGACTATGAGTCAGGTTGTAATGGTTGCAACTCGATAGCTTCTGGATATTTTGGGGACTTGGGAGGTGAGGCCTCCTGACTTCCAAATGGATTTGTCAATGTATCAAGTTCATAATAAACAAATCTTTTATAATTCTCAAGTTCTTTGTTGCTTTCTTCTTCACTCTTTTCTACAAACTCATCAATTCTCACATGTGCACTTTCTATAATTTTATGAGTGGATAAATTCAAACATTTGTATGCTTTACTTCTATAGGAGTATCCTAGGAATATGCCTTCATCACCTTTGACATCAAATTTACCTCTCCTAGATTCCTTTAAGATATAACATTTGCTACCAAATAATTTCAAGTAATATACATTAGGTTTGTAGCCATATGATAATTCATAAGGAGTTTTATTTGAATCTTTCTTCAACTATACTCTATTCAAGGTATGCACTATAGTATTGATTGCTTCCTTCTAGTATTTGATTGCAACATGCTATTCTATCATCAAGGTTCTTGCATAATCTGTGATGGATCTGTTCCTTCTTTCTGCTATACCATTTTGCTGAGGTGTACCAAGGGTTGATACTTGTCTCTTAATTCCTTTTTCAATGTAGAATTCATTGAATTCATTAGAAATGAATTCACCACCTCTGTCTTAGCTTAAACATTTTATCTTCTTTCTAGTTTCTTTCTCTACTCTTTCCAAATACCACTTAAACTTTTGAAATGCTTCAGACCTTTTTTTTTAGATACATTACAATCATCATTCTAGAATAATCATCAACAAAAAGAATAATTTACTTATCTCCATTGTAACTCTCTATTTCAATAGGTCCACATAAGTTTGTATGAACTAGTTCCAAGACTTCTTCTGAATGATAGTCTTTGCTTTTGAAACTTGTCATTCTCATCTTACCAATTTGATAATTTTTGTATAGGCTCATATCAAGTTTCCTTAGGCTAGGAATACCTCTTATTCTTTTCTTCTTTCTTATCTTGATTAGATTATCAAAGTGTACATGACATAACCTTTCATGCCACAACCAACTTTCTTCTACTTGAGCAATAAAACATGAACTTTCATTGAGATCTAGGTAGAATATATTACCTTTTGTTTGTTTGCCAAACTCAACTTGATTTCCTTTTCCATCTAGCGGTTGGGCCTTCCCATTCATGAATTCTACCCTAAATCCAATGTCATTCAATTGTACCACACTTAGTATATTATGCTTTAGTCCTTCAACCCAATAATCATTATCACATCTAAGTTCATTGGTTAATGAGATAAAACCTTTTTTGTTCATGCAACAAGGTTCATTGTTTCCAAATCTCACACTACCACCATCATAATGTTCCATGTGTTCAAACTTTATTTTATCACTAATCATATGATATGTGAGAAACCACTATCAGTAATCCATGTATCATTCTTTCTAATATGAGAGATTAGTGCCATTTTATCTCCTTCATCATTAGATTCAGCCTTTATAGTAATATAAACCATTTCATCATCTTCATTGCCATCTAAATCTTTAGCTATAAAAAAAGATTTCTTATCTTTGTCCTTGTAGTCTTCAAAGTTTTTGAAATCCTTCTTTGCTTTGTACTTGTTGTGCTTATTTTTATCTTTGTCTTCTCAATTTGGGAACTGTGCAGTAATATGTCCAACTTCTTCACAAGAGAAACAAATTAGAGGAATCTTTCCTTTAAACTTTCCTTTGCCTTTGGGATACCTTCTTGCAAGAAATGCTTCAATGGCTTCAAGATCACTATCAAAACTATCTTCTTGTTCACTTTTAAATTGTTTTCTTTTAGATTTTTTTAGCTTTCTTTTTGAGTGATACCTTGGCTTCAAATGCAAACTCAAGATTGGTAGAACTAGGAGTATAGTTTTCCTAGTTATCTAGCTCAAACATTGTCAATCTTCCTACTAGAGCATCCAAAGTTATATTGTTACTTGGATCACATCTCCTCTCTTGAATAGAAAAAACTCTAATTCCATAGGTAGGAAGAAGGGTTATGAGTACCTTTCTTACCACTATTACATCTTCAATTGTTCCTCTAGAGGCTTTGATAGCACTAACACTGGCTTTAATTCTTTCAACATATTTTGTAATTTTTTCACCCTCTCTCATTTTCATCTAATCAAATCATCCTCTAAGAATTTTAGTTTTGGCTCTCCTTACATTGTCATCTCCTCCATAGATAGCTTTTAGCTTGATCCACATTTCATAATAATTTCCACAATCTTTGACCTCATCAAATTGGGCATAATTGAGACATGAAGCAATATCGATCATCATGATATTATGAATCTTCTTCTCTGTAATTCCTTCAATAGTTATAGTTCTAGTAGGAGCCTTGTATTTGACATCTAAATACTTTAGCCCTAAATCTCCAATGGTTTCCAAGTGTAGCCTCGTGAGTTCTTTCCATGCTTTGAAGTTATCTTTATTTAGGTTTTGGATCTCTATTTTTTACGACATCTTGATCTTTAGCTTAGGTCCTTGAAACCTTTTTTGTAAGCATCAAAAGCTTTGATACCAATTATGATGCAAGGAAGGATGGGGACAACAAGGGCCAATGCCACACCTAGCTCTCTGAACCACCCTGCAAGAGTTAACAAAATAGAAGCAAACACAAAGAACAAAAACCAAAAAGGAGGAAGAAGAGTAAAATACTTGCATTGATTCATCAAAATATCTTCATACATGCCCAATTGTCAGACCTTCTAGATTACGGTCATATTCAAAGATCCAACAACAAATTTGCACTTTCCAGTTCTGCTCTGCAATCCTCTTCAAAACTGCCTTAAAACTCCTCCCAAAACTACTTAGATCTAAGCCTAAACACTCTATTTACACATGGAGAAGCCACAAGTCAGCTCTCAGCAAATATTAAATGAAAATAAATCTAAATCAAATACACAAGTTAGCCTACATCAACAATTAACTGTCTTGAAATTGATGTCTGAGAAAAATCGTGATATCTCCTAGATACGATTGAATTAGAACTCGAACTTCAAACTATGGATATATATCTAGGTCTTATTCATCAAGGAAAAGTGTAGATCCATTCCAACATTTAGGCGTAGGAAACTGTCACGCAAAACTGTTAGAAATTAATGTTCTGGGTAATTACCATATGTCTCAAACTATAAGGAGTTAGGACATGCACTCTAGAATATAGATAGTACTCTAGGCCCTATTGAATCTTTGAAGTGTGCAGCCATTTATTCTTTATGGAATATCAGTTACACGATCTACTATAGGAACCCAAAAACCAGAAAATGCAGTTTCAGCAGAACCCAACTTTAGCAGCAAGATAAAAGCTCAAAACATGGAGGATAACAGTGCAACCCAGGATGCTCCTACATCAGATTATTAGAAATATAAGAGGAGTAATTGAGAGGGGAGGGGTCAATCAATTACTACAAAAATAAATCCAAAACCCCTTAGATGTCAATAGAAATCAAAGCTTTGATTAAACTATATTCTGTTGTATTCTACTGTAACACACATGCACTTGGTTTACACTAGTAAATGTTGTAACTTAGCAAACATTGAAATAACTTGGCAATTGCTTAACATGAAGATCTTATGATATTATCTATGATTATCATTATTTAACTTAGTTGCATACACATAAAGGAAATAGAATGAACACAATTGACACCGAGATTTAACGTGGAAACCTAATTTGGGAAAAACCACCAATTACAACTAGTTACTTATTTTCACTCTTTTTAAGTGAGCCCTATTGGGAGCCAACTCTATTAAATTTTAAAGGTTACAAAAAACACTATTAGATGTGAGCCTATTATAGGATTGATCACCCTAATAGGAGTGGCCTTGTTAGAGGTCTTTAAAAAATTCAATCTAGAAATGCCACCTTGTTAGAGGATTTACAAATAGATGTTAAGCCAACCCTGTTAATAGATTTAGATCACTATGAGAATAGTTAGAGAGTAACAATGAGATGACCTGATTTATTATGAAACTAAATAGCTGATTATAGATCTCAATTCTGGCTTGTATGATTGATCCTTCCTAAATGAATGTATCTTTGCATCTCAACAAAGATAATCTGCTTATCCTTTTAATTCACTTCCTCTAAGCATCTTCAAATATTTTGTTATATTCAACAAATTTAATCCTCAACTTGACCTTATAGTTATATCTTACACAATGTTAAGTTAGCTTGAATACAACTTAGAATACTTAATATTCATCTCCTCAGTCAGCTAGAGCTAACTAATAAATTAATTGAACTCAATATGCCAAAACATGAAAATCCTTCATTAGCTAACCCTACTCGGTAGACAATAAATTAGAAATAATTTTCCTATGTTAACCAAGTGAATTCAATTAACACTACATATTCACAAAGTTCCTTTGGTAACCGAGTGATCTCGGTTAACACTCAACTTCAATGAACTTCTCTTTGTTGCTCAAGTGAACTCGGTAGATACTGTCTTCTGAACTTGGCAAACTTTGGAATGCTTGATAGAAACATGAAACTATCTTCAATGCTTGAGTGAGCTCAAAATACACTAACTTGTAATGATATGAAATTTTGTGTAACATCAAATACAATACACAATTAATCAATTGTTTCCAACAGATTATTGGCCTGTTGATGCACTTTGTTTAGAAATCCGTGAAGCTTTCTTTGATTTTGAATAACTTTTAAATAATTGACCCAAATGATATATATATATTTTTCTCAATACATTCTAGGTGTCAAAGACATTCTATGTTCCAACTTTAAGCTTATGATGAATCTATTTGATTAGTTTTCAAATGTGATCTAGCATGTGATTTTTATTATTTTACTACTAGTCAAGTGTGCATAATTTTGGAAGGTCATATTTATGATGTAACTTTTAACCTATGATAGATGATCCCATACTAATCACACCAATTTATTCTACACTAAAAATGACCCAATCATGCTCGTTTTCAATTTATAATGGATCTATTTGCACTCTTTTCTAGGTGCATTCCATTTGCAAAAATTACTGATTCACAAAGTTACCCAATTCTACAATTTCTAGGAGCTGACTTCAGAGGCAAACTTCACCCAGTTATTCATCATGAGCTGAAAATGTACCCACTTACTCTCCATACCCAAATCTACCAATGCCCAAGGTTCCATTTCTCCAAGTGACTATTTGACTAGTTTTGGAGTCAAATCCAAATGTATTTTTGTGTTTTGACATGTTTTGTGACATGATAGTTCTAAATGTGTAACTTTATAGATTAAAATATTTTGACCCATATATAGTTTTTATGTGAAATATTAAAAGGGTATGTGGAAAATGTTAAAGTATCAAATTGGTAAATGGTTTTAGATTTGGAATGAAATAAATATTGCATATGGAATGCAAGAAAAGGGGTATTATATGTTTCCAAAAAGGTCTCAGAACAAGGCATTGATAAATAGGTTTTACCATTTTGAATATACATAAAATATGTAGTTTGACTCTATATTTTTCAATAGGAAAAAAAAATCACAAACAACTGAGTCTCTTGTCTCTAGGAACTTTGTGTTTCAAGGCATAACTCCCTTCTAAAATGATTTGACAAACAACTTTTATTTTTAAAAAAATGACTTTAAACTACAATCTTTTAACTAGAAAGAACCTAAGGCTTTCAAAATGCCCTTCAATAAACATACATGAATATGAAAAATGATTTGATTGTGTCTATACAAGCCACACAACATACTGTCAAGAAAATTTATATAAATGAGACCAGGCTAACTAAACATAAAAATAAATATACCCCATTTTCCATTCAATATTAAAAATAGATTGTTATAGCATAGAATTCCATTCCATATGAAATTAAAACCCCAATGACACTAGCAGCCATAAGATCTTAGATGGATAACAATCCCATATGAGAAACCAAAATTTATCATATTTATCATTAAACTTCAAATGACATAAAAAAATGATATCACCAAAAAGAGTTTCATAGATAACTATAAAAATGAGTGTTTAAAGAGTTTACCCTCTCAAAATCATAAAAGCATACTAATATAGCCGTTTATGGATTTCAAGTTTAATTTTTTAAACTAACTCCTTCTGGAGTTGATAGAACTACCACTACTTAAACATAGTTTTTAATACAACTAACTAAACTGGAAAGCACACTATTGGCTAATCTCCCCTAATGTCCTATTTGATTGCTATTTGTGATAGAGGGACCAAAATTTTGGTTCTAGCCCACAAGGAGTCCTCCACCTACCTCTTTCCATTATTTATGTGTTGCCATAAACTTGATCAACTCCTTTTGTTGTGGTACACCCAATTTTTGCAGCCTCAACTTCCATATATTCAACACCTTGTGGATGTGGTCCATATTCATTTTGCACACTTCTAGGTGGTCTTCACAGGTAATCATCATAAAATCATCTTGTGCAATAGTAGTGAAATCCTTTACTGAAATATCTTTGATTTCTTTCATAATCTTCATTTTATCCTGAAAGGCAATCACTACTTCTTTTGTCTCTTGATTTGGTCAATCTTCATTCTCTATAATCCTAACATCAATGTATTTGATGTCATTTCTTAGAATCCTCTACTCTAGTTTATCTCTATCCAGCAATAAAAAATCAATTTCCATGCCAATATTGGGTTTCTCCACCAGAAACTTAGTCATGTTGTAAGTCTAGACTTTAGTGATGTAGATGATATATTCATCCCACTTCACCCTTTTTGCTCCCCATGCATTGAGCTTTGATTCAAACTCAACCATCATCTTGTATGCCTGTACTTTAGTCTTACTAAATTTGGAGATATAATTAACTGCATGAGTTTTAACTACATATATCCAATCCTTGAATACCCAAGAAATTGACTTGTCCTTTTTCATTTGGTCCAAGAATCTTTGATTCATAGGCGATGCAACATTGACCATAGAGGTAGCATCAAAAAATGTTAGAGCATTAGAATTTTGGAGAGCATAAATATACTCAACCATCAACCTCAAGGACTACTTTAGGTCTCTCTTGTCCTTCCAACCCAAATTTTGTTTGTAATCTTTTGATTGATCGCATTGAGGATCTTCATGTATCTGGCTCTTGTAGAAACTCCAAGGTTAGTCCTCTTGATGGTATAGTCTTGTGGCATGGTCTCATCATGGATTTTGTCACTAGAAGGTTTATAAACATCAACAACCTAGTGCCATGTTTTCTTGTCTAAATCCAACATAACTACAATATTGGTCTTTTTCCTTCTGGGAATTTTACCTAGGCATTTTCTCACCATATCATCAATTGGGATAGTCACTAATACTATGCTTCTCTTTTTGTTTATGGTGAAATCAAATTGATTAGTTGCAAAGGAACTAGCCTTATTTTGAGGCATCTAAAAATTTGAAGAATCCCCAATAGCTAGTGAGCTCAACATATTAGCACCATCAATTACATGTTTAATGGCTTGTGGAAGGCTTTTGGCTATGGACTCTACTACTGGTTCACCTTTTTCCATTCCTTATCCAAGTTGACCACAATGGGTTCTTACACTTTCTTTCTCTGGCTGCATGAATGTGTGACTCTAGGTGAAGGTTTAACTTGAACTAGCTTTTGAATAAGGAGTTCAACTTCATGTTCAGGTTCCTTCTCACTTGCAGAAGGACATGGAACAACTTTATCAATATGAGAGGGAGGAAATACAAAGCTAGAGCTAGTTGAGCCTATCTAAGGTCCATGTTCATCTTGTTTGACTTTTGACTTCCTATTTTCCTCATGCCCCTCTTTAGTTCTGTTAATGAAATGGAGGGTTATTATATGGAGATCATCTTCTTATGGTTTTTTGCATTATAAATTAGGCATAGGAAATGACTAAACTTATTTGGAGGATTTTGGGTCAACTATTTCTCCATTCTCATCCTCTTCAATGCCTCTAACATCCATCTATAGTTTGAATTCCATAATTTTTTTAGAGTGAGCCTAGACTAATACCTTTTTCTTACCTCAAAATCATCTTCACATTCCTCTCAATAATATTCTAAGGTTCATGGGTGAATGAGGGATGTGATTCAAACCAAGACTATGCAAAACCCTTGCTATCAAATTGAGGTTGGCCAAAATAGGGCTTCAAGTTCATAGTTATTAGTTCAAACTTTTGCCTAAGAGCATCCTAAATGCTTTTGTAATGATAGTGATCTAGTTCAATAGGAAAGGTAAATCTAGAGTCTCTTCTAGCTTTACAACTTTTATCCATGTTTACAACTTGTTGACATACTTCAATCAACACATAGTGGTCTAAACACTATTTGGGCAGTTTTAGAGGTTTACCCTAGTATGCACCAATCCTGAAATATATGAACTTAAGGAATTGAAAAAAGAAACTTCCATAAACTATGATAAGCTGAACCATTTCCTTTAACAATATCCTATTTTCTTTCCCCTATAGCTCAAAAACCAGTTTGGCTAAAAATGTATCCAGTACCCTTCAAAAGTCTATAGGGTTTCTCTTTCTTTGTGATAGAGGGTAATAGTTATAAATGGTCATGTTATCAGTCCAGGCTTAGTGAGGCAAACCTTCCCATTCCATGCATTAAGATAGAATATAGAATAGGTAGGATGACATATAAAAACTAGTAGTTCCAAACACTTGTGAAAGATATGCATGTAAAATTCCTACTATAATTTATGCCCACTCAGTGTATTTTCCTTTGTCCTGAATAGATTGAATAAAAGAAATACATCCAATGTTCCCAAAGGAATGCATATTGATTCCCCTTTACTATGTTCAACATAATGATGAAATCTCTAATTTCTAGAATCATATGCTCTTTGTTCAAGGGTTAAGATAGGTGAGAGCCACCCTTTTCTAGTTTTAACAACCAGTTCTTATAAATGATTTTTTTGAAATCCTTGGCATTTATTGTGAGATGGGAGTATGACACGCTAGTAGACCAATCTTCATATACCACTTGGGGTGGAATTATCAAAGCACCCATGATTGTGACATGGTTTACATATACTAGGACCTCCCCATTGTGGGTTCTGATACATTTTTTTGTGACACCACACTTTTCTCTACATATAAGGACCAACTCAGGATAAAGAATGGCTTCTGGGAACCCCTCATCTTGTAATAACCCACTTACAAACACCTTTTTGAAAATAGACCTAGGTCTAGATTTTTTGAACCTTGACACCACACTCCCAATTTCTTCATCTACTAGTGTGGTGTCTCCTAGTTCTTGTAGTAAATTTGTTAAGGGTGTGGATTTATTTTCTTTCAATAAATTTGGGCAAGAAGAAACCATAAGATAATTGGATACCTTAAAAATTACATTCAATCAAAGAAAGGATATATAATATACCATGTGATTTTTTATTATCAGAAAAGAAAAATTAAAATAGGAGCTTTTGGAAAGAAAATTGGACTCACCATACTAAAATAAATGAAAATATCCTGATGGAAATACTAACTGGTCACCTTCTTTTATCTCTAGAAAATATAGAGTGCTTACCTCATAAAATCATACTAGAATAACCAGAAAAGGGATCTTATGGAAACACAAACCTAGAGGACATTTTCACTAAATGATAGGGGAAAGTATCAACATGACAAGGTGTCTTACGCATTAATGAGTACCTTTAGTTCTTCACATACTAAATTTCATTTCACCATCACTTCTATCAATAGCCTATTAATGTATTTCTTTTCACCCTTTTTAGAAAGATTAAGTACCTTTGTACTACCACATATATATAGGTAGCCAACTCCTACACTTATTAATTTTGAACTCTTGAGCCATGAAATAATTGATATAGGACTCAAATTTGATATACTAAGAATATTGGGACATAGTGCTTGCTAAAAACAAACTCAAAAATGACTTACATCAACTTCAAGAAAAAGCACAAAAGTCTACTAGAAACAAACACTTTAGGTCAAGTACATATTAGTGAAAATGATGAACCTTTGAACTTCAAACCTTGTACAAATTTGTTCACAAGTTCAAGTTCAAGGTTCAAGTTCAATACAAGATGAAATACAACAAAACCTCCCAACATGAGATAAGGACAACTTTGAACTTTTGAACTTTGAACTAATTGGTTCAAGTTTAAGGTTAAATAACTTCTTCAAGACTCTTTTTCAGAAACCACAAAAAGTTTAGTGAACCGAGTTCAAAATGTGGGTAACATAAGCATTCTAATTTTGCTAGTGAAACAAGTGCATGCCAAACTGTGTGAGATATTTTTTCAAGTTTTGTGAAACATGAACCTTCTCAACTATATTTCTTTGCTTTTCCATGCCACTTCAAAATCAATTTCTAGGAAAACTATCAAATGACATTATCTCAAATTTGGGGAGGATTCTCATAACAATGTAATTTTTCTATTAAAACCATTTAGTGGGGGGTTTTTGGAAAGAGTTTTAGTAGAATATTGGCATCTTCCCAACATTTATTTAATTCATCATTTGGAGATATTTTGGTGAGTTTGTTAAAGAAAATGATGAGGATTTGATTTTTAGTTGAAGGGGAAAGAGAGAAGAGAGATTATTTTCTATAGGTGGAGTAAGATTCAAGTGGAAAAATGGCATACATAGATCAAATCTCAAATTCTCCATTTTTCTATATCTTCTTCTTTTCTTTCATTGTACAGGGCTAGTTCTAGCCTATTGGACAAGTTTCCATTGTTGTAATTCCACCTTTCCAACATTTTTCTTGTGTATGAACAATAGATGTATATTTTTACTGAGAAAATAATGAAAATCCATTGAATCTATGTTAGTTTTCTAAGTTTATTGAATCATTTCTTGTATTGTATACCAGCAATAGCAAAGATATTAATGGAAATAAATTATATTTTTATATATCTCCTATTCATTTCTTGATTTTGTTTCAAGTGGATGAACCAAGGGTTTAGCTCACTTGTTGTCATGTTATGGTATATGAACATTCTTTTTATTCTTTGGTTCAAGGAATCAATTATATGCTTAATAGAAACTGCAGATAAGTCAAGCTTGCACAAGTATTTGATAAGAAGGTTGATTCAAGATTACTGATATGGAAATGTTACAAATCATTATTTCTTATATCTAAGATATTGAGAAAGTCTGATATGCTATGGGAAGGGTTTCATGAATCAATATCCTAATTTGGATAAGGCATTGATCTTAGATAGGAGCTTACATTTTCTTGTTATTTCATTCATGGATCTTGTTGAAATATTTAAAATAAAATCACAATTCCCTTTCTATTTTAGAGATGAAAGGAAGACCTTCACATTGCTTGTGGATCATTAGGTTGTGTACGTAGCTATTTTATTCCTACTGCTTCAACAAAGGTATAGAAGATTCAAGGTCATGTATGTTTAATGGATTCTAGAATTAATTTAGCATTGGTTATATTTGTGTGAATCCAAGGTACATGTGCTTAGGCTTTGCAGAGCCTGAAGTATAGAAAGATGAGTTATGTTATTAATTGGTCCATGTTCTATTCAAGAATGTTGATAATGGGAATTAACTACCCTTCGGCATATTTTGTTTTAACTTCTTAGTAGTTGAAATATTGTTGAATTAGGAGTAACAAAAATGGTGACTTTGTTAGGGATAAGCTTAAAGAAACTACTTGTAGTTGTAGGGTCTTGATGTGTATTTCATTATCTTGCTGCAAATTTGTTTCTCAACTTTGTTTCCTTATCTTATAGTCAAGAGTTGTGATGTTTCAGCCATGTGAAGAATGTTGACTCCAAGAGTATCATGAAAGTAATAGCTCTTTAACTGATGGAATTTTGGACTAGCTTGTGTTAATCTTCAAGTTGATTTAGTTTTGTTTCACCAAGTTTTAATAGAGACTATTTTTTGATCTATGAACTAGTGCATTATATGGATGATTTTATGATCAACTTGCAGTAGGTAGAAGACATATTTGACATTTGGTTGTATTCTTGGAATGGGGTTGAAGATTTTTAAATGACTTATATTGATTATGTGATGTGTTGATGTCATTTTTCTTAACTTGTGAAATCTTATCTTGAGTTTTATGTCCGAGTCAAAGAGGTGGAGACTCTACAATTAAATCTTATATGATGTATTATGTGATCCTAGATCCATTCTATTTTTTCAACATTGTAGAAGCTCTCAACCATCCAAAATTATTAAGGTATCTCCATGTTCATAAACTTTCCTTTTTATGAAAATTTATTTTGTCAAAGGTACGTGTTGGCCATTTTTGGCCCCCATTCAGCCCATCAATGATAATCGATTTGAGAGATCTTCAATGGGCTAGATTCTCTCATGTGGGTTAACACACTTTTTGGTTGGGTTAACATCTCGTGTTAACATGATTTCTTCATAAGTCAAGTTGGCTTGGTTCCTTCATGTGTCAAGCTAGTTTAGCTTGTTCATGTGCCACGTTGGCTTATTTTTCCTTCATGTATTGAGTTGTGTGTTAACATGCATTTTTTTCAGGGTTAACATTTTTTATTAACTATTTTTTTCATTTTGGAGAATGACTTTTCTACTCTTTCTAAAGTCGCAAAATCATTGTTGCCTCTTCAACCGAACATTCAAGAAATGCGCCAACCAACTGTTGCATGCCACATGGTGGATCCTTCTTGTGCTAGGCTACTTTTAATCAAACGATGGTCATATTTTCACATCACTATTGGGGCCCCTTGTGAAGACATGATGGCTATAAGATTTTGAAGCATCTTTGGATATTTACAGATGCATCTTAGTCGTATGTGGTAATGTGGAGATCTTGGATCTACAGTTGGGTTTTACCCTCTATTGAGGAGATTTTCATAGCACATAAGTTGTTCATATTCAAATGAAGATCTACATCAATGGCTTGCCTTCTCTGGGGGAAAATAAAATTTATTCCATGTGGGTCAACTCTATATTTTCATAGCAAGTTAACTTGCATGTTATCCCATCCCACATTTTTGACAGCGGTGCAGATTTTTTTGTTGCAGCCATGGCAGATTACAAGGATTGTTCTTTAATACTGAATGACATTCTTTGGCCTTGTTTACATGACATCTATGCATCTCCATGCCTCATTAATGATTGTAATGATCAAATCTCATGGGATTTGATTTCTTATAGCTAGGTGCATTTGTTTTTTCCTTCCTGTCAGTTCACTACAATAGATTGTATTTCAAGATCAGATTTAGTTCTAATATTCATTTATTGCTACTCTATGCAACTTAACTCCACCTTTGGTTAGGTTTGAATTTCAAGTTAGATATGAGTTATGCTTGACCTATAAAGGCAAGTTGTAAATACTTTTTCTAGGTTCTTCTCTATTCTATGATGTTTACTTGCAATAGCTATGTGCTCTGCAACTATATTCCTTACCTTCCATTAATGAAATAGTTTTCCTTCCTTACCTCTTCTTTCCATTTGTCAAATGTGCATGTATCTTGCCTTTTGGTGGGTGTTTCTTTTTAGTTTTCAAGGTTTGTATGTTGTGTCTAAACTATTGATGGTTGTTGTATATGTCAAGATGTCTTTCCTTTCAGAACTTCAACTATTTCTGAACCTGCATGTGGATTCTTGGAGATAGAATAGAGTCGAGACTAGTGTATTCTAGACTTTTCATTAATGTGTTGTGCATATATGGACAAAATTGTAACTACCATTCTATCTCGGTGCATCACCTCCCTTTCCCTTTCTACATTTTAATTTTAGTTCTCTTTCTCCCTTTTCCTCTCAAGCAGTAGATTAGGTGCACCTTGATAGTAAGGAAATTGGCCTTCTCTAGAGATTCAGCCTCAGAGCGCAAGTCCCACGCTTGGAGGTTGTTTTCATGTTGAACAAGGTTGCTTGAGGGTCAAACCTCAAGCAAGGGTGTAGGCTTTTGTGACAACAATATGTTCTCCATTAGATGATTTTCAACATTAAAGACAAGAACTATTAATTAATGGTTTACATACTTCATGGAGATTGTTTTTAGCTTTGTTGTGTGAAGTATTGAAGTATGTTAAAGAGAATTAGGTTGATGAGGATTTGGGTTTGATGTAAGTTTTGGATATGAAGTTGAATTAAGTGGATGAGTTTAAATTTTTGATATGTTAAGTCTCATGCCACTAAGTGTGCAACCCACTAGAAATGTTTTTTCTTTCTCTATCAAAAGATATGAATCATTTTGTTTTGATGACATTTAAGGTTCCCAAATTTTGCTCCAAATGATATCGAGGATTATTTGCCAAATTTTAGTAGGAGACAATTTGATTCAAAAATTTAACATGCTGAATTATTTGGTGACTTGATAGGTAATTTTGAAATTGTTCATGAAGATGTTTACATGAAATTATTTGTTCAAACATTGAAGGATGATGTTAGGGACTAGTTTTTTTACTAGCATGTTCTATCTCATCTTGGAATGAATTTTACATGACCTTCATAGAGAAATCTAGAGAAAGAGTAAGCATATATGATTCTTTTAGTAATTTTTTGAAGATTTGCATTAGGAATGGTGAGCTTGTTACTAAATTTAATATCAAATTTGAAAGTGTTTTAAGTAAAATCCTTGAAAATTGTAGGCCAAATGATCAAGTGTGTCTAGTTGTTTACTTGATACATTTGATAGGAAAATGATCTACCTATTGAGTGATAAAAAACCAAGAACATTATCCCAAGCATTTATAAGTGTAGTAGATATTGAGAATAACATGAAATATGGGTTAACTAGGAATAGTTTTTCTATAAGTTCTTGATGGAAAGATGCATTAGAGAATAAGGATAAATGTCAGGTTCATGTTTGAATTTGAAGTCAGTGTGTTAGTGCCTCTATTTTAGTTCCTAATCATGTTGAAAATTCATATTTAAAAGCATTTAATAATAAGGATTCCTTGTTAAAAAATAGGGTAGCTCCTAATGCTGATAAGAATGCATATGTTCATAATGCTACAAAAGTTAATGATAATTCACATTGTGATTTGTGTGATCCACCTAATGAGATTTTAGTTCATAAGGTTGCAATAGAAAGTGTTCCTCATGATGTTCATATTTGTTGTGAAGTTGATACTATTAGTAACCATTAGATTGAAGCATGTTTATCACAATCATTTGAGAATTAGACAGTTGAAACTTGTGTTTCACATGAAATTGAAATCATTGGAATTTTTGGTTTATCTTTGTATGAGTTGGATGCAATATGGGAGGAAGAGAGTATTGGTGAGAGTAACAAAGATTTAGTTAGTGAAGGTATGAGTTGTTCACCCAAATCTAAAAATGCATCTCCATTTTTGCATTTTACAAATCAGTATGATCCTAAAGATATTGAGAATCATTTGTATGAAGATAAGGAAATGATAATTCAATGCAATGATTATGAAGTTGATTCACCTATTTTTGTAGAGGATCAACATGAGGTTGAATGCAAAAATTATAATAAGGAATTGTTGAGCAATTTTTAGTCATGAGGTAAGGTTGTAAATAAATATATTTCAACATCTCCTTCCTATGATAAATTTCCTATAACATATAATGTTCATTTTTGGTGATTATCTACTTTAAATGTTTGTACATCAAAACATAGTAATGATGAGTTTAGAGAGGATTGGTGGCATTTTTCTTCTACTATTCTTGAGGAAAATAATATAGATGTCGATGCTACTTATTTGATATAGGAAGACAATTCATATTTTATAGTGATAGCTCTTATTTTTCTTCATATACTAAGATTTTTGACGACAATGGGTTTGAGAATGAAATTAAAGTGTTTGAAAATGCCTTATATAATGAGGATATTGATACAAATCATCCTACCTTGTTTCATAATGCTTAAAGGGAATCTCTTCATGGAGTTATCAATCCTTTTTTGAAGAATACTTTGAGAGTTCATATTTGATTAGGTATGATATTAATGGTGGTAAATTGTCATATTGCTATGAGAAATTAGATTTTTCTTCTTAGAATGACAATGAAAGTTAAGTTGATTTTATATTTTGTGAATCTACTAGTACAATGCACTATTTAATGATGATAATGATGGGGATCAACCAATTATTCATCAAGACTTTAGTTATGAACATTCTTATGAGATTACTAATGCATTACGGTGTAGAAAATGTGAGTCAAGAATAAGGGCCTAAGTTCATCATAGAACCACATCCCATATACATAATAGAGGGAGAGAATTCAAGGGGACGAGTCCTTCCAATCCCCATTCTAAAGAACTAGGTCTAGAAAGATTAGTGCTAACAAAACAAGTAGGGAGCACTAATGCAAACTTGATCTAGAAAGAATAAGGAAATAGATATCCAAGTCCTTTTGATAAGATAGAGCTAGATATAGGTAAATATGTTGAAAAGATAAAGAAGGTAGAAAATGCATTTAGATGGAAATCATCAAATCTAGGTCTAAATTGTGAAATAGACAAAACCCACAAATATTTTGTGAATCTATCAGGGGTGAGCTAGATAATTAAGGGAAAAATAGAGCTTTAGGGGTCAAGTGTGCCCCTAATTTGTTTTCTTCAATGTTGATTCTAATTTCACAATTCTGAGTAAAGTCAAAAGGGTACTTAAATATGCAACTTGTTTGTCGATTTTATATCCATAGCCTGCAATATAAAATGGTTTTTTTGTTGATGGGGGGGTTTGCCTTGGTCAAATCCCAATTTAGGAATTGAAATTGAATTTAAATATCATGAATGTAAAGTAATGTATGAATTCACCTTATAATAGCTAGATCTCTCAAATAGAATGCAACATTCTTACTTTACCAATTGATTTGGATCAAGAAGATAAATATGAATGGATGTAGAAGATGCAAAAAATGATCTTGAATAGATTGAAGAAGATCTTGAAGATGAAATCCTTCAATTCCTTGGATGCTTGAATCCTTGATCTTTAATGGAGGAGTGCTTGAATGAATGCTTTAAGACTTGAAGCCTTAAAAAATTGAACACTTAAGAGATTGACTACTATAGTGCTTAGAGATATGAATCATAGATTCTTGGATGAATAAATGGAGTAAATTAAAGGGCTTATATCTAGAGCTTCATATTGACTAACTTTACAAGTTCAATTGTCTAAGAATCAACACCTTAAACACACCCAGACATGGGACCCAAAGATGAGACCCAAAATAGGTCTCAATTAGTGGTACATTGTGCTCTTGATAACTAGGTCCTAGAACCTCTAGGATCCTTTCAAGATCCCTAAATAGGTCATGAATCTCTAGAATCAAGTGTAGGATCTAATATATAGTGGTTATTGTGCAAAGAGAAAATCCTAAGTAGATAGATGAAGGGAATGAAGAACCTACAAGAATATATCCTACCTTGAGCTTAACACTATGAAAATAGGAGCTTTAAAGAGGATATATTAGGTGTTACCTCAATTCCACCTAAGAGAAATGACATAGAAGGGAAGAAAGAATGAAAGATGCAGGGAGATTGATGATCTCATATTAAATAGGTGCTAAATATTCACTATATTAGAGTGATACCAATTTAATATGACCACATATGATGGGATATACAAGAGAAAAAAAGATTTGATACTGTTGGGACTCAAAACTGCCTTCCCGATTTGAGTACCATTCCAAGCTTTTGAGCCCTATAAGCACATTTTAATGCAAAGTGTAGCTGACTATTCTTTTGAGGCCTAAGAGATGTTTAATATTTCTAACAACTTTTATTTGGTATGTCTATGCATCCCATGAAGATAAATTTCCATTTTGATTCATTATTGATGCACAGACCTAGGTGGACTTTTCAGTTATTTATAATCAGAGGGACTTCCTTTAGTGTTCTCACAACACAAACAAGCTTCTTCATAGGATCATTCTCCTTGATCCAGTCAACTTCAAATCTTATCAGAGTGCACATACCATTCACTTGTGTCACCATAGGCTCTACATATTAGAAAACATCCCCAATGTCCCTCAATCCTTCAAATGGATTCATTTAAGCAATCTCGTCAACAAACTATCAAATGCCCTCAATTAGCATTTCCTCTTCATTTAGAGATCTTTTTCACCATTATCTTGATATCCCTACATGAAAACATTTAATGGAACATATAAAATTTGAATTAGGTCTCTCCTACAAGACAGTCACCACAAAAAGTGGGAGAGCCTAGGGCATCATGAAAACTCCAAACCAATTTGCTGATTGCACACAGTATTGTACAGGGACAGTCAGCAAATGACTCAGATTCTTGCTTTTATACCTCAAAAAACAACACAATATTTCATGGAATTAAAATTAATCTAATCCTCCATCAATTTAATGCATTCCTGATCATGTTTTCATTGAAAAAAAGAGTTTTAACAACCCAAAAAGAGGACTGTCTCCTCAGGGCAGCAACCTGGCAGTTTTCAGAGAATTAAAATTTTATTGCATGAAACTTTGTTACATGTCTTCCTTTCTACTCAAAACTACTACCAACTCCCCCTCCCTTTTAAAATGATTGATTACAATTTTTTTATAAACTCCTTTTCCCTTTTCCAAACTGTCTAACTCCCAAGAACCAACTACAACTCCCTAACTGTCTGTGACAGTTTTGAACTTTAACAAAATGATTACAAAACATATTAAAAAGGACCTTTACAAGGTCTTATTAAATTTAATGACCCATTATGGTCATGTTGCCATCTTGTGACCTTAATGTCTTCTCATGCCTTCAACCTTGGCCTTGATGCTCCTGCATCATTCTCCCAAGGATCAAATCAATCCAAGTCCCTTTGGATTGGGTAGTCTTCTTCCTTTTCTTCTAGTCTTTAATCACTTCTTCAGCAGACCTTGCAACTATGATGTACCCTTTATCTTTTGTCCTCATGTACCTGTAAACAAACACCTTGGATCTAGGCCAAGTGTTCCATCCTCCAACTAGTAACTTGATGTACCCATGGTCTGCACCATCATCATGCATTGAATAACCCTACAAGCCTACAATAAAATTGTTAGAAAAAACATATATCAGCACTCCTTCATTCACCAAAGCACATGCTCAATTCCTCACTTCCTCATTCATTCATTCATCCAACTCTTTCTTCTAATGTTCACCTCTTCCCTGTGACATGCCAATGTCTGAAAACATTTCAACTCGTATGGTCTTTCCTTGACCAATGTCTACTGCACTATACTCTACTCTATCCTCTTCTTTTTTGCCATTCAACTGACTCCAAGATTCCATCTTGGTTTGCTCACCTTCAAAACCTTGTTCATGGTCTTCTTCTATCAATTTACTATCTTCATTCTTTGCACTGTTATCTTCTAGCCATGTCTCATCTATGGCATCAAATTCTTTTGTCAAATCCTTCATGTTTTCTTTCACTAAGACCTCTTGCTGATCCATTTCCTCATCCTCACTTTATTTTTCTGTTTCTTTTCCTCTACTGACCATGTCCTCCCAAGGATCAAATGGCTTTCCCTTTTATCTTCTTCACCCTCACTTCCACTCTTACTTGCCCATTCTTCCATGATGGCTTCATATTCTTGCCATAAATCATGGTTCTCTTGTGTATTTTCTACACCCTGCTTATCTTCTTCCTCATCATCATACCATTCTTCCTCTAGGTACTCCATCTCTTCTTCTAACTTATCCAACTTCTTCATTATCTCCTCTTCTCTTTTGTAGATTTCCTTCATCCTACCTTCCCACTTTTCATAATAGGCTTCTATGTCTCTTCTCAGTATCCTTATTTCTTCTTGTCTTTGCTTCTCTCTTTTATTCTTCTTACCAAAGATAATTTCTTCTAGCCACTTGAAATCCTCATATAACTCCCTCTCAAATTTTGTAAGCCCCATCTACAAATACAACTAGCAAACAACTTTCTCACCAAGAAATCTTTGGACACCCCTAACACACTTTTCAACTCTGGGACACTCAAGGAGGACTTAGACACTCCAAGGCTTCAACAAAGGGACCAGTGCATTATAGATGACAAAGACTCCTCTGATACCACTTGATGTAGAGACCTAGGTGGACTTTTCAATTATTTATAATCAGAGGGACTTCCTTTAGTGTTCTCACAACACAAACAAGCTTCTTCATAGGATCATTCTCCTTGATCCAGTCAACTTAAAATCTTATCAAAGTGCACATACCATTCACTTGTGTCACCATAGGCTCTATATCTTAGAAAACATCCCCAATGTCCCTCAATCCTTCAAATGGATTCATTTAAGCAATCTTGTCAACAAACTACCAAATGCCCTCAATTAGCATTTCCTCTTCATTCAGAGATCTTTTTCACCATTATCTTGACATCCCTACATGAAAATATTTAATGAAACATATAAAATTTTAATTAGGTCTCTCCCACAAGACACAGTCACCACAGAAAGTGGGAGAGCCTAGGGCATCATGAAAACTCCAAACCAATTTGCTGATTGCACACAGTATTGTACAGGGATAGTCAGAAAATGACTCAGATTCTTGCTTTTTATACCTCACAAAACAACACAATATTGCATGGAATTAAAATTAATCTAATCCTCCATCAATTTAATGCATTCCTGATCATGTTTTCATTGAAAAAAAGAGTTTTAACAACCCAAAAAGAGGACTATCTCCTCAGGACAACAACCTGGCGGTTTTCAGAGAATTAAAATTTTATTGCATGAAACTTTGTTACATGTCTTCCTTTCTACTCAAAACTACCACCAACTCCCCCTCCCTTTTAAAATGATTGATTACAATTTTTTTATAAATTCCTTTTCCCTTTTCCAAACTATCTAACTCCCAAGAACTGACTACAACTCCCTAACTGTCTGTGATAGTTTTGAACTTTAACAAAATGAGTACAAAACATATTAAAAAGGACCTTTACAAGGTCTTATTACATTTAATGACCCAATATGGTCATGTTTCCATCTTGTGACCTTAATGTCTTCTCATGCCTTCAACCTTGGCCTTGATGCTCCTGCATCATTGAGCAATCACAAACTTGACAATAAAACATACCATACCTAACCAAAAGCATAGGGAACCTAAAAAGAAATGATAAGAAGACTGATTCGCCATTAAAAACAACATATATTTTCACTACATATAACTATCTATAGATTACAAAATGCAGCCAAAGAGCCACTTACATTTCCTTCTATTCACTCACTCTCTATCAAAAAATATTTTTTTTTGCCCTTATCGATTCTCTTCTCTATCCCTTCAATCTCTTCCTCTTATAACATTTGAGGTAGTTATGAAGTCTTACAAGATGGTTTGGATTCTTGACAGTTACAAAACAAACTCATCAACTTCCCTATGGTAATTTATCGATAACATTGGTGGCCGAAATCCTTCTATTTTGGATACATTACATTGCAATTTTAAACAATAAAACTTTGTCATTGTATAAGGGAATTTTGAAGGCCTTCAATATTTATAAAAATTTGAACAAAAGATTCAAATGACGAGGTGCCTCTGCACCATACTCCCGCACTTCAAAAATTTCCATGTCCCATGGAAATGTATTGGTGAGATTCTACAACATCTTGGTCTCTTCATCTACATCGATGCCTTTGCTATTATGCTTTCCTTACCTCTTTCAGCTTTAACTCCTATTCATGGAGTTTGTAGTGGTCGCCATCGATGGTGCTTTACCAAACATCTCAAGTCCACCCTCCAATGCCGCTTCCTTGTGCCTCACCCAGGAGTCCTTTCTTGCCTCTCACCCTAGGTCTTTTGGCAAACCTCAAACCAGCCATCTCCCCCAATAGTGGATTCTGGAAGATGCTTCACCTTCTTTGTGCCTTGCACCTTCTACCTAGCCTCATCCCTATTGGAGAATGGTCATGACAGACCTCTCATGTCTGCCCACACAAAAACTAACACCAACCTACAGCTTGATGGACAAGCACCTGCAACCAAAACTCATCAAAAAGATAAATACCAATTCTCCAAGGTCATGGTGTGGATTGCCTCCCTTGGAACTCTAGCCACACACTCAAGATCTTCAAGCTCTGATACCAATGATGCAGAGACCTAGGTGGACTTTTCAGTTATTTATAATCAGAGGGACTTCCTTTAGTGTTCTCACAACACAAACAAGCTTCTTCATAGGATCATTCTCCTTGATCCAGTAAACTTCAAATCTTATTAGAGTGCACATACCATTCACTTGTCTCACCATAGGCTCTACATCTTAGAAAACATCCCTAATGTCCCTCAATCCTTCAAATGGATTCATTTAAGAAATCTTGTCAACAAATTATCAAATGCCCTCAATTATCATTTCCTCTTCATTCAGAGATCTTTTTCACCATTATCTTGACATCCCTACATGAAAACATTTAATGGAACATATAGAATTTGAATTAGGTCTCTCCCACAAGACACAGTCACCACAAAAAGTGGGAGAGCCTAGGGCATCATGAAAACTCCAAACCAATTTGCTGATTGCACACAGTATTGTACAGGGACAGTCAGCAAATGACTCAGATTCTTGCTTTTATACCTCACAAAACAACACAATATTGCATGGAATTAAAATTAATCTAATCCTCCATCAATTTAATGCATTCTTGATCACGTTTTCATTGAAAAAAAGAGTTTTAACAACCCAAAAAGAGGATTGTCTCCTCAGGGCAGCAACCTGGCAATTTTCAGAGAATTAAAATTTTATTGCATGAAACTTTGTTACATGTCTTCCTTTCTACTCAAAACTAACACCAACTCCCCCTCTCTTTTAAAATTATTGATTACAATTTTTTTATAAACTCCTTTTCCCTTTTCCAAATTGTCTAACTCCCAAGAACCGACTACAGCTCCCTAACTGTCTGTGACAGTTTTGAACTTTAACAAAATGAGTACAAAACATATTAAAAAGGACCTTTACAAGGTCTTATTACATTTAATGACCCAATATGGTCATGTTTCCATCTTGTGACCTTAATGTCTTCTCTTGCCTTCAACCTTGGCCTTGATGCTCTTGCATCATTGAGCAATCACAAAATTGACAATAAAACATACCATACCTAACCAAAAGCATAGGGAACCTAACAAGAAACGATAAGAAGACTGATTCACCATTAAAAAAAACATATATTTTCACTACATATAACTATCTATAGATTACAAAATGCAGCCAGAGAGCCACTTACATTTCCTTCTATTCACTCACTCTCTATCAAAATATTTTTTTTTTTGCCCTTATTGATTCTCTTCTCTGTCCCTTCAATCTCTTCCTCTTATAACATTTGAGGTAGTTATGAAGTCTTACAAGATGGTTTGGATTCTTGACAGTTACAAAACAAACTCATCAACTTCCCTATGGTAATTTATCGATAAAATTGGTGGCTGAAATCCTTCTATTTTGGATACATTACATTGCAATTTTAAACAATAAAACTTTGTCATTGTATAAGGGAATTTTGAAGGCCTTAAATATTTATAAAACTTTGAACAAAAGATTCAAATGATGAGGTGCCTCTAGACCATACTCCTACGCTTCAAAAATTTCCATGTCCCATGGAAATGTATTGGTGAGATTCTGCAACATCTTGGTCTCTTCATCTGCATCGATGCCTCTACTATTCTGCTTTCCTTACCTCTTTCAACTTTAACTCCTATTCATGGAGTTTTTAGTGGTTTCCATCCATGGTGCTTTACCAAACATCTCAAGTCCACCCTCCAATGCCGCTTCCTTGTGCCTCACCCAGGAGTCCTTTCTTGCCTCTCACCCTAGGTCTTTTGGCAAACCTCAAACCACCCATCTCACCCAATAGTGGATTTTGGAAGATGCCTCACCTTCTTTGTGCCTTGCACCTTCTACCCAGCCTCATCCCTATTGGAGAATGGTCATGATAGACCTCTCATGCCTGCCCATACAAAAACTAACACCAACCTACAGCTTGATGGACAAGCACCTGCAACCAAAACTCATCAACAAGATAAATACCAATTCTCCAAGGTCATGGTGTGGATTGCCTCCCTCGGTGCTCTACCCACACACTCATGATCTTCAAGCTCTGATACCAATGATGTAGAGACCTAGGTGGAATTTTTAGTTATTTATAATCAGAGGGACTTCCTTTAGTGTTCTCACAACACAAACAAGCTTCTTCATAGGATCATTCTCCTTGATCCAATCAACTTCAAATCTTATCAGAGTGCACATACCATTCACTTGTGTCACCATAGGCTCTACATCTTAGAAAACATCCCCAATGTCCCTCAATCCTTCAAATGGATTCATTTAGGCAATCTTGTCAACAAACTATCAAATGCCCTCAATTAGCATTTCCTCTTCATTCAGAGATCTTTTTCACCATTATCTTGACATCCCTACATGAAAAAATTTAATGGAACATATAAAATTTGAATTAGATCTATCCCACAAGACACAGTCACCACAGAAAGTGGGAGAGCCTAGGGCATCATGAAAACTCCAAACCAATTTTCTGATTGCACACAGTATTGTACAAGGACAGTCAGCAAATGACTCAGATTCTTGCTTTTGTACCTCACAAAATAACACAATATTGCATGGAATTAAAATTAATCTAATCCTCCATCAATTTAATGCATTCTTGATCACGTTTTCATTGAAAAAAAGAGTTTTAACAACCCAAAAACAGGATTGTCTCCTCAGGGCAGCA
The DNA here is from genome assembly GCA_028749045.1 of Cupressus sempervirens. NCBI lineage: Eukaryota > Viridiplantae > Streptophyta > Pinopsida > Cupressales > Cupressaceae > Cupressus > Cupressus sempervirens. Next base: position 49,011,493 of record CM053787.1, read on the forward strand.
ACCTGGCAATTTTTAGAGAATTAAAATTTTATTGCATGAAACTTTGTTACATGTCTTCCTTTCTACTCAAAACTACCACCAACTCCCCCTCCCTTTTAAAATGATTGATTACAATTTTTTTATAAACTCCTTTTCCCTTTTCCAAACTATCTAACTCCCAAGAACCGACTACAACTCCCTAACTGTCTGTGACAATTTTGAACTTTAACAAAATGAGTACAAAACATATTAAAAAGGACCTTTACAAGATCTTATTACATTTAATGACCCAATATGGTCATGTTTCCATCTTATGACCTTAATGTCTTCTCATGCCTTCAACCTTGGCCTTGATGCTCCTGCATCAATTATGTGAAGTTCCAACTTGAGCAATGTCCAAATCTGCATTTGTGCCTAAGTGTCAAATAATGACAAGAGGCCTTGTTTGCAATTGAATAAATTGAACCCAGTTATGTTTCATGACTTACCACTTTGAGAATATTTAGTATACCTATTAGAAAAGCTATGTTTCATATTTGAGTTTATGATGAATCCATTTGATTAGTTTTCAAACACGAATCCAAATGCAAATTATGAAGTTTTATTGATGTCAAGAAGTGCAGAATGATAGGTACCCCTATTTGGGATGTCATAAATTTGAATTCATGATAGGTAAAATCAAATGGATTGTACTATTGTGTTCTACTCAAAAAATTCTTTAAGTGTACCAGTTTCAAATCTTGATGAATCCATTTGCACACTTTTCCAGGTCCATTCCATTTGTGAAAATCACTTTTTTGCTAGTGTTTCTAGTCTTGCAAATCCAAGTAGCCCACTTTGAATGCTTTCCAAATGCATCCAATTATTTTTCATGAGTGAAAAACACAATTTTATACTCTCCTTGTGATAGTGAACCAATGCCCTAGGTTTTATGCCCCCAAGTGTTAGTTTGACCTATTTTTGAAGCCAAAACCAAACACACTTTCTTGTTTTCTAACATGTTTTCTTGCGGGCAATTCTAGGAAGGCAAATTTGACAATCAATATCTTTTGACCTAGAAGTCATCATGGCATGAGATTTGGTAGGATAAGAGTATGTAGAAAAAATAATTAGTAGGTTTGATTTCAAAGCCCGGTTAGATGTTTTTGATAGTTTTTAAAGCTGGTCAGAGGACCCCTTGGCACGAAATTGGCAGTTTGCAGATGAATGGTAAAATGAGTTTAATGGATATTTCAGTAATGTAGTAAGGGTTAAATTTTATTACAATCAATGTTAGATACTCATTGAATCATTTGGAGGGTTCAATTATTTGAAAACAAAAATGTTTTAAGCCGGACCCACTTTGGTGCCAGACTAATCCCATCAAATTGATAAGGCAAGATGTTAGGGTTTTAAAGGATGTTGCATTGGTTATAATAATTATTTATCTAATGTGGTTGCACACCTTTCAAATTTAAGAGAGATAAAGTAATTAAAAAATTAAAAATTAATTGAACATTTCAGTGAGATTTTGAAACCCACAGTTGTAGAAGATTAAATCTTGTTATGGCTCCCCAATAAGAAATGTTCCTCAAGTCTCTGTCATGGATATATTATATGGAAAGTGTCCCAAATTGCATCCCAATGTCAAATTTTTGAGTCTAAGTACAAGAATGGAAAAGGTCTAAGTGAATTCCATGAGCAGTCCATGTTGGTAGGTGCCATCCAAATAGGAGTTGCACGATGAAGATGGACAACCGACCTCCAAGGCATAGAGGAGTCACTTGCTTCACTTGAAAAGGTGAATAATTTATTTTGTAACAAGACTAAGGTGTTGCCCAAGATGAATGATTGTAGGTTTGTACCCACCAACTCCAAAGGAAGGGCGTTTTCTTTGGGAAAATTGATTCAACAGAGGGAAAGTCTACAACTATTCAAGATTATTCTCCATGTTGAGTAGATTGCTTGTGTAGGAGATGGTAGTAAGTAATTTCCTTATGCTAAACCCCATACATGATGAAGGAAAGAAGGTACCATTCCACATTCATGGATGAGGCATCTCTGAAGACAAAGGAAAAACAGACATGAGTAATTAGTCAAGTTCAAGAAAGATGTGAGGGGAGATGACCCAGATGCAAAGCTTCTATAGAAAATGACAAAATGGAAGCACTACTAATAATGATATTATATTCTTAATGTTTTTTACCATAGCCAGTGAAGAGAATTTTAAGGTAGCAATATTGAAGGGAAAATACATTAGAGAGGAATCGTTATTTGAGTCAGCATTGACAAAATGTAGGAGGTGTTGCCATCCTTCATGATTGGAATGTGTTTTCTTTGCAAAGAGTGTATCTTTAATCCCACATTCATAACACATAGAGTTTCAGAGTTGTTTAAATACCCTAACTCTAACATTACTAGTTGTCTTAAAGACAATGTCTTTTGAGGCAAGAGTAGCTCATGTGAGGCCCAGAGTTAGTCGCTAGAATGAAACATGAGGAAATTTTGTACATAAATGCATATGAAGATGATGTGAACTCACTGGACAAATGAGATGATGAAAAGTAGCACCAGATGGATGAATCTAACCATGACATGTGGCAAGGTGACCTAGACTTGGCACAGATTTTGAGGTGGCCACATTAGCGAACAATGACACATGGTGCAAGTTCACTATGTCACTAGTGATATGGAAATCACTAATGAGGATAGAGACATAGCAATGAGCCACCACATGGTGAGGCTGATGATATGGAAAGAGGTACCATGTGTCATGACATTGCTATGTCATGATGACATGGCAAGGTGCTAACAAGGATAGCGACATAGTGACACAATCATAGTGTGAAACATGGCATCCAACCAATGATGTGGTAGTGAGTAGATCAAATGAACTAGATCATGCCACATGGTAGATCAGATGGCTATCACCATGTCGCCAAGGAAAGATGCAAGGAGGATAAGCATGGTGACATGGCAACTCAATTAGAGGTTGCCATGTGGAAGTAGGCCCAAAAAGACACAGTAGAATGAGGACCAATCTGGTGGTGGTACGTGGCACCCGAGTGGTAGAGGTAGATGACTATGAAAAGATGGACCAATAAGAGGCTGACACATGCTAGGGCTAGTCAAACCTAGTTTGACCTAGATTGGTAACTGAGGGGAAAATTTCAACATACAGAAAAATATTTTTTTATTATTTTCCTTCAAGAAATCACATTCAGGTCTTTTTAAATCAAAAGGACTATATCCTAAATTTTTAACTTACTTTAGGATTTTTTAAAATTTTTGAAAAAAAGGCAAGCCTGAGATCCTTACCTGGGGCTTAGTTTTCAAAATGAGATTCTGGGCATCTTTGATGCACCAATATAGCACTATTATATATCACTGAAACTAGGAGAGAAATTTTTGGAGTTTATTTTTGCACAAGAAGCCATTGGTTCAATTTATTCAAGGTTTTGTCTCAGGTATCCCTTTTTTAGTTTCATTCAATTAGGACAGTTCAGATTTGATTTCTGATGAAATGGTGAATTGGATGAACATCAGAGGCAAAATGAATATAGTTAGGGGTAGATTTTGTCACCTCTAGATTAGTTTGATGAAGTTATTATCAAAATTTCATATGCATTTCATATATTTTGGCAAAGTAAGGGTTTTCTTCATTAAGGAAGAGATATTTCCAAGTTTGTTACAGACAATGATGAGAATCGTATCAGATTTCAATTGTAGAGAGATGAGAGACATTTTTGCAACAACAAGGAATGAAGATTCAAGTGGACATGTGTCACTCCAAATTAGATTTGGGATTTAATTCTTTTCCTATATATCTCTCTTTCTAATTCGTTGTAGGGGTTCCAATCTTGAGTTTTCTCGGTATTGTGAGACCAAGGTTCTGGTTTTGATGTGTTTTCATTGTTGTGATACAATTGTCTTCAGCATATTTTCCCTCTCGTATGAACAATAGTAGTTAAGATAATATAGATAGTTTTGATCTATTTAGTGGTTTTATGAATTATTTACATGCATCTTGAATGTATAGTTTCAAAGAAATGAATACAATGAGCAAGAGTCTTCTTAGTTTCATTCTGATTCTCATCTCCTATCTCTATAATATGCAATGTTTTGAGATTTAGGGAGAAATAACTTAGACCCTTTTGCATCCCCTTAAGGTTATATGCTTGATATGTTTTTCCATTGGAATGAAGAGCCAAGTAAATTCTTGATGTATTTGACAAGATTGTTTGTTATTTGAGAAGGATATGTCATGAGAATAAGGTCTTTATGAACACTGATGTCTAATTCACAAAGTGATAAGATGGATCCGATATCTTAATGTATAGATTATATCACTGGTATCATAGATTTATGTGTGTAATTTGTGGAATTTACCAATAGATAAGGCACTGATCAGGTACAGGATCAACTTGTTCTTACTATTACATATTTGTGGATGTACTAAAATTAGCATTATAATCATCCATTTCCCTTTCCATTTAAGAGCCGAAAGGATTTCCTAACTATTGGATACAATTGTTCAATTGTGTGTTGTCTTTGCTGTCACACAAATGTCATATCAGTCATCAAATAGAGTCTACCAAGCTCAGATGGTCAGCACGGCAAAGAATAGAGTCTACCGAGCTCAGATGGTCAGCAAGGCAAAGGACAAAGTCTACCGAGCTCAGATGGTCAACATGGCAAAAGACAGAGTCTACCGTGCTCAGAAGGTTAGTAAAGAAAATTTACAATGTATATCGAGTAGATAGTTGTTACCGAGCTTTCAAGGTTAATCAAGGAAATTTAGTTGTTACTGAGCTCACTTAGTCATCAAAGGGAAATATGGTAGAAGCAATTCTTATTGAGCCCTCATGGACAGAGAAGGAATTTAGTTCTTACCAAGTAAACTCGGTAGCTAAAGGATTTTACAGATGTTACAATGTTAACTGAGTCAAGACGGTTAACTCGAGAAATTTTTGGAAGCAGTATTTATCGAGCAAGGTCGGCCAGTGAAGGATTTCATTATTTTGTGAAATAATGTTTATTTTTTTAAAGTAATATTTATAGCCAACTGATGTATGGATTATTGGTAAATGTAACATGAGAATGAGCTGACTTGATAATCTAAATGGTATAAACAAGAGGTCAAGTTGTGAATTCTAAGTGTGGAAGTGGAATTAATGTGATATGAGGACTAATTATTGTGGAAACAAATTTGAAAGATGATCAGAGATCATTGAGGAGTAGAAAAGCCATATTTGATCAAGGAGGATCTAATGATGCAGAACAGATACCTATAGTCAGAAAATTCAGTTGCATCTTGTTCAGGTCAATTCATTGTTGCTTTTTAACAATTGTAGTAGTGATTTCAAATCTCTTAACAGAGTTAGTTTAATAGCCATTTTGTAAATCCTCTAACAAGGTGATAGTTCAGTTGAATTGTTCTAAAGACCTCTAACAAGGCCACTCCTAATAGGGTGATTAAATCGTCTAATAGGGTCACACCTAATAGTGTGTATTGTAACCTTTAACAGGGTTGGCTCCTAACATGGTTCACTTCAGAAGAGTGAAAAATTGGTAGCTAGTTACTTGGTGGTTTTTCCCATATTGGGTTTCCACATTAAATTTGGTGTCTCTTATGTTCATTTTGTTTTCAATTGCATGCATGTTTATTTGAAGTTTAATTTGCTGAGTTACAGCATTTTTTTTATGTTTACCTAGTATTAGTAGTAACTAGATCTTTAAGACATCTAAGGGATCTGTGGATTAATTTTTGTGAGTAACTAATTCATCCCCCCCCCCCCCCCCTCTTAGTTACTCTACCTTTAATTCCAATACTAACTTATCTTATCAATTTCTAAGGTCATGTCATTAGCTATTTCATGTCTATGATCTTTGCATGAGTACATAAAATATAAGGGTTTAATCTACTTTGTTATTCTTTAGTCTATTCTTTGAATAGTGGTACCATATGAAAAATCTAATAGGTTCACCCGCTTAGGTTTAGCAGAGCCTAAAGTAGAAGAAGGCTCTAGCCTTATAGTTGGCCTAGTGTCTAAAAGGATATGTTGTAGATGGGAAGTAGCTACCCCTAGATGCATTATGTTCTCATTAGAGTAATTTGAAACTGTGACATTTCAAAACACCAACAGATACCATTGATCCAAATTGTGATTCTAGATTACAATACCTAGTGTGATACTTGCAATATTGTTAATTGTAATGTGAATAGAACAATTTCAATACAACAGATTATGAAAGCCAAAAGTAGTTCATTTCATTCAAAAATCAAGTTTATACAATGTTTGATGAATTTGAAGGGTCACCAACATCCCTTCAAAAAGAAACAAATAGTTCACATAATGTTTATTACATAATAAAACATTAAAACTATGAAAACTATTTTAAAACTACTCCAAATTGTGTCTACTTGTAGAAGTCATAACTTTCAACACATAGCTCAAAAATGTATGCCACTTACACTATTGGAAAGGTAATCAAATTGTCTATCTCCAAATTTCAATTGATACAACTCTTGGGAGGCCTAGAAATACTATGAAGGCCTCCAAAAATGCAAAATATTGAAGTATAGAAAATACTGGAAAAATAGATTTTGGTATTTTCTCATTTCTTCTTTTGTCAACCTCCTCTAGATCATCATAGACCATGTTCTGATCAATTCATGATTTTTTTCTCATTGATGTCAACATAGCAATAATTTTGTGAAGATTGACAAAGTAGCACATAAATATCATGATTGTACAGACGTAATTTTGATTGTCAAGTGGAATACAGTTAAGGACATGTTCCACACTATGTCCTCATAATAAGGTTAAGTGCACACAACTTAAGTAAAAAATATACAAAAGTTATAAGTGATTTACAAAGAGAAGTGCAAAAATAGAGTACCTGAGAAGTAGTTTATGATGATCCTATTATATCATCTGACAGAGATATAATCTGGAGATGTACAATAAGACAATGATAGAGGATAATTTGATGATGATGTTAGTAAGTGTGCAAGCCTTGAAGTCACACATGTGAAGCTTTTTATAGACTATGAGATGACAGTGTTATATGGTTTTAAAATAATTAATTATCTTATTTTGGTTCTATTACAATTAATTAACAAAGCCTCAAGGCCAACTCAAGGAATTATTTTAAGTAATTGGTATAAAGGAAAGTATTTTCCTTGTTTGTAAGATGTATGGATCATGCGAAGTGATCAAGGAAGTGTGAATAAGAGAAAAGTATTATGGTAATTCAAGTAAGAAATCTAAGGGATTATTGGATGAGAAATTTGTGACTTGGCATCATTATCAAAAGGAGAAAAAGTTTGGTTGATAGGATAGAGAAAGAGGAAGGAGAAGTACAATTAAATTCTAATATTCTATAGGGAATAATGCAAAGATCATTTGGACAATGAGTTCATTGTTCTTTCCCTTGAAGTTGTTTGTATAGTGGGTCCATCTACCTTCCACAAATCCTAACAAGGATGGAATCTCCTAATAGGGACTGATATGTACTAAATGTATTTCATAGACTCCTAATAGGGTTCATCCTTTAATAATAATTATTTTTATTAGTACATCATCTTGTGTGTATCATCCCCACTAGGGTTTCCCTCTAATCAAGGGTTTCTCTCTAATCAAGGGTTTCTCTAGTTAACATACCTGGTGTCATTGTGCATGCATATCTTGTTGTGGTTTATGATTATATTTCACATATGGTTAAGATTTAATAAATTTGATATTTTTAATAATAGTTTTATAACTAATTCACACCTCTCCTCTCAGCTATATTGGTAGACTATACTCTAACAATTGGTATCAGAGCATTAGGTCCTTGAAGAGAAAGCTTAATAGCTTTGGGAGATCACTAGTGAGTCATTTTAGAAAGAATAGTCCTAAGTATGATGGAGGAAATTTGGACACCCAGAAGATGGAGCTTCTTGGTGAGCTATTAGAATTGGGTATAGAATAGAGTATTGAGTTTCCAGATCTAGAATCATTCTGTTGCATTCATATGAACAAAAGCACAAGTAAAGATAGATCCAAATTCAAAGAAGACATGAAGATAAAATAAGGTATTGATATGATTATGAAAAGAGAGCCATAAGGTATGCAAATTTTCATTTTTTGGACATGTAAAAAGTTTGTTCATTTTTTGTCTACATGTCCTCAAAGATTAAGAAAAACTAGAAAGAGTTCGCTATCAGATGAAGATGAATAATTTAAAGAAAGTATGGAAATATTCTTGAATGATTATAATTATGAGCTTGAGTTTGTTAAGAAAGAGGAAATAATTGAAGAGATAGCTTTAGTAACTATTGTTGATGATGAGGAAAAAGAAAACTTTGGAATTGTTAGAGACAATGTAAAAGTTTTCTTTGAGACTAACAATGACTTGTAGAATGATGTCAAAATTATTGAGAAAAGAGGAAAATACAGACTTGAACCAAGAGAAGAAGTAATATTTGAGATAGAAGCTCCTACCTCTAATAGGAACATGACAAAAAATCACCCTCTAGAGAAGATATTTGGAAGCAAAGACAAAGGATAGATGACAAGGAATGCAGTTAATGAGGAATTATGTTTGATTTCTCAAGTTTAACCTAAGAGTGGAGATGAAGAATGCAAAGATAATCATTGGATTCAAGAAATGAAGAAAGAATTAGATTAGATTGTGAAGAATGAAACATGAGAATCAGTTCCTAGACCTAAAGATAAGAATTTCATTTGAACTAAATGTGTATTCAGAAACAAGATGAATGAACAAGGTGAAATTGTGAGAAACAGATCCAAACTTATATGCAAGGGATATTTAAAACAAGAAGGAATATATTATGAAGAGATATATGCCATTGTAGATAGAATGGAAGTAGTAAGAATGTTGGATTATGTAGTAAACAACAAATTCAAAGTATTTTAGATGGATCTCAAATCAGCCAACCTATATGGAGAACTTGAAGATGAGGTATACATTGAGCAGCTTGAAGGTTTTTCTTTGATAGAAGAGAAAGATATGATATGTAGATTGAAGAAAGCTCTATATGGTCTAAAGGTAAGCACCAAGAACTTGTTATACAAAGTTGGACAAGTATTTGGTAAAGCTTGGATTTGATAAAGGTATGACATATAGTGAATTGTATTTGAAAGAAATTGAGAATGGTTTGCCAATAATTGTAATGTTTGGATGAAATGATGAAGCAAGTGATAAGTATTCTAAAGACATGAAGAATTAATTTGAAATGAGTATGATAGGAGAGATGAAGTTCTTTCTAGGTTTGCAGATTTTGCAGAATAGTGATGGAATTTACACTTCACAAGCCAAGTATTTGAAAGACTTGTTGAAAAGATTTGGACTAGGGAGTTGTAAGCATGTTGGTACACCAATGATACTTAGTCCCAAGTTATCTAATAAGGATGAGACACCTACATTTGAACAAAAAAAGTATAGATCCATGATTGGAGGTTTGCAATATCTGACTTACACTAGACCAGATACAAAAAATGTAGTTGGGATTGTAGCTAGATTTCAAGATGATCCTAATGAGTATCATTATGCAATAGTAAAGATGATATTCAGATATTGGAAGGGAATATCTAATTATGGGATATTGTATGATAGATCAATTTATTTCACTTTGTGTTCTTATACTAATGCAGATTGGGTAGGCAGTATGGATGATAGAAAAAGCACCAGTAGTGGAGCATTATTTCTTGGAGGAAGTTTGTTTCTTCGCTAAGTAAGAAACAAGATTGTATATCGAATAGTACAGGTAAGGCATAGTATGTTGCAATAGCAAATAACTATAATTTGGTCATTTGTATGAAACAAATGTTGAAGGATATTAGGATTGAGTTTTCAGAGCCTATTGTTATATATTATGATAATACAAGTACAATAAGTATGTCTAAGAATCATGTATTGTATTCTAAGACTAAGAATATTTCTATTAAGAGTCACTTAGTGTATTCTAAGACTAAGCATATTTCAATTAAGTATCATGTTTTGAGAGAGAAGGTTGTAGAAAAAGAAATCAGATTAGAGTATGTTAGTACTAAAGAATATATTGCAGATATATTTTCAAATCCCTTACCTAAAGATAATCTAGAGATGCATAGTAAGATAGTAATATAGGATAATCTGATGATGACATTAGTAAGTGTGCAAGCCCTAAATTTTCATATGTGAATATTTGTATAGACTATGAGTTAGCAGTGCTATGGTTGCAAAATAATTAATTATCTTATTATGGTCCTATCATAACTAATTGAGAAAGCCCCAAGGCTTACTCAAGGAATTTTTTTGAGCACTTAGTATAAAGGAAAGTATTTTCCTTGTTCGTAAGATGTATGGAGCATGTGAAGTGATCAAGGAAGTGTGAATAAGAGTAGAGTATTTTGGTAATGTGATTAAGCAATCCAAGGGATTATTGGATGTGAAGTTCATGATTTGGCATCAATATCAAAAGGAGAAAAATTTTGGTTGATAGGAAAGAGAAAGAGGAAGGAGTAGTAAAATTCAATTCTATTATTCTATAAGGAATAATACAAAGATCATTTGAAGAGTGGGCTCATTGGTCTGAAGCTATTTGGACAATGGTTCCATTTGCCTTTGACAACTCCTAATAGAAATTCAGAGTTTCCTAATAGGGACTGATATATACTTAATGTATTCCATAGACTCCTAAGAAGGTACATCCTCTAATAAGGAATATTTATATTAGTACATCATCTTATGGGTATCATCCCCACCAAGGTTTTCCCTATGATCAAGTGTTTCCCTAGTTAACATATCTAGTGTCATTGTGCATTAGATATTGTTGTAGTTTCTAATTATATTGCTCATATGGTTAAGATTCAATAATGTTGATATCTCTGATAATAGTTGTATAACTGATTCATCCCCCCCACCCCCCCTCTTAGTTATATTGGTGGACTATATATTCTAAAAAATCCTTCGTTGCTTCATAAGGTCACTATACTCTATTCTTCACAGCTTTCACATGCATGTAACATCCAAAAATTAAGTTCTTTGCTTCCTTCACACACTTTTCAATCTCTTCTGTGATAGCACACTCCACTTGTATGAAAATAAGGTTTGTAACCTACCTATTTAAAGATGTCTATAGAGTCTTCCAGATGCTTCCATTTTTGCCTCTTCATCTAATTGGTTGTTCTTTTCTCACAGGGATTGGTGATCCACATAAAAATACATAACAACCTCTATAAAAAACTCTACAATAATTAAATATCATGCTCATGTTGGCTTGAAATGGTTTACATAAAATTTTGTATCATTCCAAACTTTTATGTTCTGTCTCTATTACTTAGCACTCACTAATTTTGTTACTCAGTCATAATTGTTATTCATTCTATTGCTCAACCTTAATTGTACTCAGTTTCTTTTGTACAACTTGATATCAATGTGCTCTGTCTACTTGAAGTTCACTAGGCTTGTCTTGTACTAAAAATAATCGGCAACCAAAGACTTTCTTGACTCCTATAGAGCTCAACATATACATGATTATTTACAAGTCTTTGCATGACTTGACCTATATAGATTATCTCAGTCATAGTGATGACTGACTGACTCTGCCTTATATATGACTAAGTGTTTGACACTAATAGACAACAAGACTTAGAGATATCAAAAAACTTCCCCTTTAACATTAGTGACAAAAACACTTTGTCATGATTACATCTTTACAGTACAAAGATAATAGTACTCCACCTAAGCCTATGACTTGGTTCTTATAGAACTTTTAAAAATAAAATTACAATACAATACATAATACAAACTTTACATGAATCAAAATAGTTTGATTGTAACTCTATCATACCTTGTCTTCTTTTTTTGTCTTTTTGAACTCATCATTCACTCATGATCATTTCACTTCATTTCATACTAATCATCTATCCCCTTTCTATATTAATCATTCTCCCTTTTCATTATTCTTCAAGCATCATCACTCCCCTTTGTTTTTGACAATTATTTCTATTGCTTTTGTTGTTGGGGTGTTTACTATTTGGGTTGTGAGAGTGGAATCAAACTATATATACATCAATAAATGGTTTGTGAATTTGATTGATCATGAAAAGTGCACGATCCCATGTGAATCTTTTTGATTCCATATCATGAGTCTTGAATTCAAGATTCCTTGCTAAGTCAATTAAACTATCAGCACTTGAAAGATTATGATCTTTTTGCACTAGATCCTTTGTTGAAATCAGCTCTTGTTGTATAACCTCCAAGTGAGGTATCAACATTGAAAATATAGATATAAATTTGGCTATCTTTTAGCTATCTGATGTATTTATCTCAGCCAACCCCCCTTGTGCAAACAATAATCTATTATAGTGCATTGAACTTGATTCAGCTAACTGAGAGATAGAGCTACCTAATTGCTTCATATAAGCCTAAATCCTCTATATTTTTTTCCCAATATTCACTTGTGAATCTTGGCATGTCACAAAGTATGTTTTATAGATCTTGTACTTTCTTTACAAGTTCTTCAATGTTCTATACAAATGCATGTAACTCAACTTTTCTAACTGTAATGGCAGTAGAAACTTTCTCCAATACTCCCTTCTCAAATTTCTTCTTAGACCAGGCCATTAGTTTTTCATTTCCCTCAATATATTCAGTGTTGAATTTCTCAAAAATTTGTAACAAGAGATAATGGAGGCCTTCTCATCAATGACTTGAATATCAAAAGCATCAACAAATATTTCTTTGATGTCATGCAACACTTGTTTTTGTTGTTGTCCTGGCCTCATCTCTTCTTTCTTCTTCTTCCTTGATAAAATGTCTTGTAAGGTGACATTTTTCTCAAAAGTGAGATTAGCTAGATCCCATTTTGGCATATTGCTTCATCCAGACTAACATTATTATCTAGAGAACTATCCTTAACCTTATTTCCTTTACTATTCCTTGGAGTGTTGTTTCTCGATATTGCTAGAGTGAGAGTAGATGATGGGATGTCACCACTCAGTCTTGCTTGAACTTCAATGCTTGGAACAATAATGGTAACACTCAAAAATATATTATCTTTTACTATTTATTCTTGTCTAGTCTCCTTATGTCCCTCATCCCAAGGACTTGAGACACGTGGTCCTTCTTGACATGTAGTAGAAACTTCTACATTTGTTTCCTTGACTATTTCCTCTTTCTCTTTCTTTTCCATTTCTTGTTCCTTAGCTTCTGAGGTCTGCATTTTTTCATCAATAGGAGTGGTAGGTGTGGTAGCATGTATAGGGGATATGTTGCCTTGTGGGCTTGACACACTTGAGCTTTCTTCATCACTTTGATCATCATCAATGGTAACTGTATCCACTATTTTCTCCTATTCAACTCTTTTAGTAGTTAATCCAAAAATAACCTTCCATATCAAATCATTTTTTTTGTACAAAATCCTTAATCTTATTTTGTATAATCATGAATGTCCTAAATTTAGGAACAAATTAGTTCCTATGCTTCTCCAAAAATGTTATCCTTTTCTTATTTGACAATTTAGGCATGATCTTGGCCAATGTGCCTTCTCTTATTTGTTTCTCTACTTTTAATGAATTTTGTTATTTTCTATCTAGTCTATTATACAAATCACTTGGAATCTTCTTTTCTAATTTAGTAGGAGCCAGTTTATTATCAACCATCATATCTATCATGGCCTCTTCTACATTTATTTTGTCATCATTTCTCAATCTATCATACTTTGCATATCTAAAACTTGATAACCTTGTAGAGCTTCTGATGTTGGCACATACCTTATCAATATTTCTTGGCTTGGTAGGTAAAATGACTCATTAATGTACAACTTCATCATACTTAATCTTCTCTACATATTTTTCTTTAATTATTCCATCTTTACTAGCTTTCTTATCTTTATCTGGCCTTTAGAATCTGGCACTTTATTCTTTTTTGCACTGGTGCCACTAGGTTTGGTAATCTTGACCACTCCTCTCTTCACTAGTGGATGGACACTCACTAATGGGGCTTCCCTAATCCTCAAGCTTTGTGGTGAAAGAGGAGAGAGGGGCTTGGGTGTTTCCTTCTTTGCAACCTTTTTCACTTTAGGCTATGTGATTTTCACTAATTTAGCCTTCTTTGTTGGTGGGATGACTAGTGCTAGGGCTTTACCCTTTTTCTCTTCACTTTCTTTCTCTTCCTCATCACCAATTTCATTTTCTTCATCCTCTCCTATACCTTGAATCAACATCAAAGGTTCTTTTTCTTTTGTTTGTATTCCTAGTTTACCTTCTAGGTCTTCAACCATCTTCTTTCTCTTCTTATCTATAGAAGCAATTTTAATACCAACTATGATTCTATACTTTTCTTCTTCAAACTTTCCAAAGGGATTTTCCTCTACATCAATTTCTTCCTTGAGTAGTCCAACAATGCTTCCACTCACATCATCATCTTTATTCTCATAATCAAAGGGCTTAAGCCATGAGTTCCAAGGCTTAACTACCTATATAAATTTATTATCTATATCTACCAGAAAATATACATCATTGTAATTCTTTATTACTAATGATGCTAGGACCCTCATCCTTTTTATCATCTTCTATTTTAACTCCTAAAAATACTTATCCATAACATTTTTAGAATTTTCTCCCAACTTCATTATGTACTCACCAATCTACCTTGTAATTGGTTTTCCTTACTCCCAAACAACATTTCCAATAGTAGGAAAATAATTCTAAACATAGAAGAAAATACATATAATCAATGATCAAAACTTACATATTGAATTGTTTTCCTTCCTAATTAATGTTAGGTTCTCTACCAATTGTGACCTATGCAACTCAACAAGATCAGATCCTTCATCACAAACTTCCATGCTTGGTCAACTACCATATAGGGCACAATATTCAGTCTACGTGACTGATAAAATTTGTGATAAATGACTCTCACTAGAAACTCAATTAATGGATCTTTAATGGTTGAAATAGACAATCCTTTTCCATTCCACTCAATCTTAGTATTAGCCTCAATTTCTTCTTTTCTTAGGCAACACATTTCTTCTTCTTATCCACTGTTGGATATATAGTTACATTATGAATCACTCAATAGGTCTATTTTCTAACCACAACTTCATGTCATGAATTTTGCTCAATACAACTTTAATCCATTCAATCTTAAAGTTTCTCAAAAAATCTAGGGAACAAGTTAACCCTTTCCTCTCAACAATTTTGAATTCATCCTTCTATATACCTTCATCACATAATTTTTTGTATGCCACTCAAATCTCATAATCACCAACTTCACCAATTTTACACATGTAAGAACTCCTCACAACATGAATCATGTTAACCCTAGGTGGTATCAATGATAGCACACCTATTTAATATCCTTTTATGGAAACATCCAAAATAGCACAAAACTTAGGTGGATAAAAAGTGTCACTCATCACTAGTTGAACATTGCTTACCTCTACTCCTTGATTCTTCACTATAGATGATGAAGGTGTGTACATAGGGCTTTTTTCTCTTTAACAACTACTCTGATAACCACGCTAGACTATGTTTTAGGAATTTGGTTGTTTCCTTTGTGCCTACATAGGTCACCTTTATACTCCATCCATTCTACTTTTGAAAAAAAGAGTGGATTAGGTACCACTTAGACAATGAGTATTGGGGGATCGTGGAAATTGAAAAGAGGACCTAAACTAGCAATCAAACTATATTCTCATGTTAGGGTTCTGAAAATATCATTTTTGAATTGTTCAGCACAACTATAGATCAATATTTGATCACTTTTTCACTATTTAGTTCACTTACAATTTTCCTTAAAATCACTTTACAAATTGCTCAACTTGCTTTGTGCTCTCAAAATCTGAATGTAAAGTGTGTAAAATACCTTCAATTTTTTTATATATACCTCCATTCAATCAAGTTAGGGTCTCCATTAATTTTGTATCTTATGTTAGGTGGAATCTAGCTATCTCAATCAACACTATACTTTTGAACTCAGTCTCCTCTATACAACTCAATCTATTCCATCTAACTTAGCCTATAGATTAGTTTTCCATTGGTGTACTCAGTCCATATTGCAATGCTCATTCAATATAGAAATTTTTACTGATATGTTACACTCAATATGTAAATGATTATTTCATACTGCTCATTCCATAGATTTATTCTATTACATCTTTTCTCATGCAAATATGAAGTTTTGCACATTTTATGTTGGGAACTGATGCAAGATAAATAATTAAGGATATAGTTCCTTACATACCTTTCTTTATTAGTTTGAGGTGGTGTGATCACGTTCTCCATTGGATTGGGTGACCTTGACTTTATTTTCTCCACTATTTTCTTCTTCCAGGTTTAATTCATCTCCTTCTTTGTTTGTTCAACATCCACTTTTCCTTTACCCTTGATGTGTTTATTATATGGTACTAGTACTTGAGTCTTGCAATTCTTATTCACATGTCCAACTTTTTGACAATTAGAAAAAAAAAAATTAGGTGCATTCATGTTTGTCCAGTTAGGTTTTGCTTATAATTTGCATTCATATGCTCTATGTGCAAATTTTTGATAATTATAACAATAACATTTAAATCTAGGTGTAGTAGGTGTACTTTTTATTCTTGATCTACATTCATGTATCCAATGTCCTTGCTTCTTACAATAAAAATAATTACTAGTAAACTTAGGTTTAGATTTTTTCATACCATTCTTGCTTCTACAAAAATACTTGTAGCATGTCCAATTTTACCACAATGATAGCATGTAGGTTTGTCTCTTGAATTTATATTCCTTAGCTATCCACTCTTGGATGATTCTCCTTCTTCAGTAGATGAATGTTGTTTTGTATGTCCCTATATCGAGATGTTGCCATATGACCTAGGTGATTTCATAATTTCTTCAAAGTATCTTAATTCTTCACTTTGCTTATTCATCCTTTCCACAAGTGCTTTCTCATATCTTAACTCATTCCTTGGTAGGTCATTATGTGATCTCATATTTTCTATCTTCGTGTCTTTCCCATTCAATTCTTGATTTTCAATCATCAATTGATTCATCATATCTAGCTAGGTGTTTGTAAGCTTTTGTGCATCAGATGCCCTTTCTTCAAGTCTGATAGTCATTTGTCTTTTGTCTTCCTCAACTACAACTTTATCTTCTTCATCTTTCTTCTTTTGTTTGGTTATTTCACATAGCTTTACTGATTGAATTTCATGTTCTCTCTTTAATCCTTTGACTTCTTCATTCAAGGTATTGTTCTTCTCCAATAGATCTACAATGACCACATCATTCTCTTTGGCATTTCTAGTGTGAAGAAATTATTTTTTATCAACTTATTCATAATGTGTGTCATTCTATTGAATGGCCATATCCTTTCTCTTCCTAAGGGATTTCCTTAGTTCCTCTCTTGCTACTTCAAGTTTTTGTAGCATGAGCTAGATGTCAATCACTTGATTGTCAATAACTTTTCCCAATTTATAAGCCTCCATCTCCAAGATCTAAAATCACAAGTTGTTAGACTTCCTTTTAGAGAATTAAATCTTTAATACCAATTGTTGGAAGTTTAATTGGGAAACTAAGAGACCGAGAGGGGGATGAATCAGGATCTATAAAACTTTTATCCTTCAAAACAACTTTACTGCATTCACCATACATACCTTCTCATATCTAGTTTATGCATAACATAGAGTAGATTGTAAAATCAAATCCTGTAATAAATAGATCTAACTATCAATCACATCCATGAAATGTAAACACACGACACAAAACATTTGATTACCCAAAAACTGTACAAGGTGAAGGTAAAACTAGGGTGGGATGACACCCACAAATCTTCAGTACTATTGTAACAAAGTTAACCTATTAGGGTTACAATTTTGATCACTTCTAGTGATGTACCCTATGAGGGGTATTGTGTTTAATACTATTAGGTCTTACCTATATAAATTATTTTACACTTATAATGAAGTAAGGACTCTATTAGAAGATTTGTAAAGGTTTGTTAGAACCACTCTATTAAATTATTTGCCTTGATTCAATCTATTAGAATTGTTTCAGTAATTGATCCTTTGGTCTGCATTGTAATTATTAATTATGGATCTCCTCTCTTTAATATTTGATCTAATTTCTAATCTAATATATCTTTTCTTAGTCATTCACTACTTCATAAGGTCACTATACTTTTTTCTTCACAACTTACACATGCATGCAACATCCAAAACTTAACTTTCTCACTTCATTCAAACACTTCACAACCTCTTGTGTGATAGCACACTCTACTTATATGAAAACAAGGTTTATATCTCCATATTTAAAGACTTATGTAGATTCTTCTAGATGCTTCCCTTCTTCCTTTTCATCTAATTGGTTGTTCTTTTCTCATAGGGATCGATGATCCATGTCAAAATGCATAACAACCTCTATAACGAACTCTACAATCATTAAATATCATGTTCATGTTAGATTGAAATGGTTTACCTCAAATTTTGTATCATTCCATACTTTTATGCTCTCTTTGTTACTCGACACTCATTAATTATGGTGCTTGGTCATAATTGTTCTCTCAGCCTTAATTGTACTTGGCTTCTTCTATATAGCTTATCATTAATGTGCTCTTGTTGGAAACATGAATGTTGATGATATTCCTATGGGGGATTATTGTAGATGCATTACTATAATGATATTTTACATTCATGATTGAGTTGTCATTGATGTCAACATAGCAATCTTTTGTGGTATCAGACAGAAGAACAACAGAAAGATCAAGTTGGTACGAATGATTAGTTGAGTATTCTCACTATCTAAGATTATGAGAGATACTTATAAGTATCTAGTATATGTATTTAACATTAGAAGAAGAAATGTTAAGTCTAGAAGAAGTTATGTAAGTTTTGGGGATGTGTATTTTGAGATAGAGTTTACAGAGGCATGTTCTGGTAAACTTGTTATATCTCTTATCAGAGTTGTTATTCTAAGAATCAAGGTTGAGGATGTGAAGAAGAAATGTCGATGATGATGGTATAAGTTTTTTTTTCATAATATTATGTATATAGAAAGATATTCAAGTTGCAAGATGGAAGATAAATGTTATCGCTAAGTGTAATGTGTTCTTAATGTGGTCCTATAATGATTATTTGAGAAGGTCTAACAGTCGACTCAGGGAATTGTTTTATGGACTCATTATAAAGGAAGATTTTCCTTTATTAAGTGGAATAGAAATATATCGATGAGAAGTGATTGTAAGTAGCAAAGAAAGCAGAATGTGAAGTTGAGCAGAGCAAAGCGAAAGTAAAGGAAACTTCATTGCTGATGTTTTATTGTGTGATCTGAGGTTCATGACCCAGTCTAAAAGGTCTAATAGTGTTTGGTTCAATTGAAAAAATAAAGGAAAGAAGAAAATAAAATTAAATTGCATGTTTCAGTAGTGAGCTTGTCTTGTAGTTGAAATTGCATGTTTGGGCAATGGACTCTTCTTACATACATTGTACTACAACTCCTAATAGGGTTGGCACAACTCCTAACAGGGTTGAAATCTCCTAACAAGGATTCAAAGTCTCCTAGCATGGACTAATATGTACTAAATGTTGTAATATACTTGTAACATGGTCCATCCTCTAAAAAGGAATATTTATATTAGTACATCATCTTGTGGGCATCATTCCCATCGGAGTTTTCCCTCTAATCAAGAGTTTCCCTAGTTAACATATCTAGTGTAATTGTCTATGTGCATCTTATTATGGTTTTTGTTTACTTTGGTTGAATTGTTAAGTTTGTTTAAAGAAGATAAATCTTTTAGTTGTTGGATAACTGATTTACCCCCCCCCCCCCCCCCCCCCCCCCCCCCCCCCCCTCTTAGTTATCTTGGTGGACTATTGTTTCTAACAATTGGTATCAGAGCATCAAGTCCTTGAAGATAAAGTTTAACAACTTTGGGAGATTCATGGAATGTTCAAGAAAGATAGTCCAAAGTTTGATGGAAAAAATTATGATAGCTAGAAGGAAAAGATGAAGACATGTCTATTTTATATGGGTCTAAGATATTGGATCTTGACAAAATTAGCAAAGACAATCATTGTTGAAAAGGATTTGGAAACTTGTACCAAGGAAGAAAGAGATCTTTTTATGTGTGATAAGAGAGATAGAGAAGCACTATTGATTGCACTTCCTGAAATTTAATACAATCAGGTTAAATCACTTGTTACTTCACATTTCATTTGGAAAGCTTTGGAAACTAGTTTTGAAGGTGATGCACATTCTAAGAAATCGAGTCTACAATGTTGGATTTGTGCATTTTAAGATGCAAAAATGATGGAAGATGAATCTGTAAGAACATATGTAGGCAGGATATCTAAAATTATTCTAGGTATTAAATCTCAAGGAGGAACCAAAGAAGATGATGAGGTTATATGGAAGATATTGAAGACTTTGATACCACTATTTAAGTCAATAGTTCAAATGATATAGTTGTTGATATCTTGTACCAGATATTTCACAAAGAAGATATTGCTTGAAGACTTGAAGTAGTTGAGAATGAGCTTAGAGAGTCTAGAGAATTGACCAGAACAGAGATAGCTTTTAGTGCCTTGAATGTTTGACCTAGTTTATCAAGGAGCACAAGTGCTAAAGAAGATTTTTCTAGCAACAAATCTAATGAGGAAAAAAAGAATGAAGAAGGAGTAGCCCTTCTAGTAAGATGTGAAAAAGGTGATAAGAAAATCTCAAGTGTTGGGCTTGTGATGAATATGGTCATTATGAATCTAAGTGTCCTAAAAGAGAGAAAAAATTATAAAGAAAATTACAAACCTAGAAGAGATAGAGAGTGTTTGTATGCAAATGAAGAAAATGATTCTGATGAACAATTAGTAAATGCTAGTGATGATGAAATAGGATTTGTAGCTATTAAAGAAGAAAGCCTAGAGATAGTAGCTTTGGTATCATAGGTTGAAAATAAATCTAATTGCATAATTGATAGTGGTTGTTGACATCATATGACTAGTGATATGAACAAGTTTGTTGACTTCAAAAGTTAGGATAGAGGCATTGTCAGATTTGGAAACAATGCAACATGCCAAGTTAAAGGTATTGGATCTATAACTCTTGATGGTAAAACTAACACTGAGGATATATTTTTTTTTTATGGTTTGAAGCACAATCTTTTGAGTGTTGGACAACTAGTGGACAAAGGTTATCAATTGCAGCTCACAAAAAAGACATGCATGATTAGAGACAAAGATGGAAAGGTAATTGGAATAGGAACCAGATCTAGATGTAATGTATTTTAGTTGAATCCTACTGAGATGACATGTTTAGTTGCAAAGGTACATGACAATTGGTTATGGCATAAGAGATTTTGTCATATAAAATTTGACAGTATTGTGAAGACTAGTAGTATGTTTGCAGTTAGAGATTTTCCCACGATTGTAAAACCTACCAACACAATTTGCAAGGAGTGTGTTTTGGCATAACATAATAGGACTTCTTTTCCCAGCAAGAAGTTTACTACTATAGAAAAATTGGAGATTGTACACATAGATCTCAATGTCCTATGAAGACTAAAGGATTCTATGATGGAAGGTATTTTATGATTCTAGTTGATGACTTTTCTAGAATGATGTGGGTTGCATTTCTTAAAGAGAAATTTGAGGCATTTGATAAGTTTAAGATTTTCAAGAATAGAGTTGAGAATGAATCTAGTATGAAGATTAAATGTTTAAGATCAGATAGAGGAGAAGAATTTACTTTAAATGAGTTTAACATGTTTTGTAAAGAAAATGGAATCAAAAGATAGTTATCAGCTCCAAAAACCCCTGAACAAAATGACATTGTAGAGAGAAGGAACATGTTAGTTACAGAAGCAACAAGAGCTATGTTAGTTGAGAATGATGTATCCAAGATATTTTGGAGAGAAGCTATGAATACAACAGTCTCCACTATGAATAGGAAAGACACAAACAAGACCCCTTATGAACTGTGGTTTGGTCACACATCTATAGTTAAGTATTTTAAAAAATTTGGTAGTAAGTGTTATATCAAAATAGATGATGATATTGGTAATTTTGATGCTATAAGTGATGAAGGTATGTTTCTTGGTTATTCACTAAAAAGCAAGGCTTTTATATGCTATAATATGAGAATTAAGACTATTATGGAAAGTGCAAATGTGAGAATTGATGAGAAATTCAAGATATACAAGAGAATAGTTTATTACAATTCAAATGATGATGTTGTTACTAAATCAAGGAATGATGAAGTATTTCTTGAGACTAACAATGATTTGTAGAATAAAGGAGAGCCAAGGTGGGAACAATGCTCAAAACCTTCAGTAGAGCTAAGACTTGAGATAGCAACTCCTGCTCCAGTAAAGAATATGATAAAGAATCACTCATCCGAGCAAATCATCAAAATCCAAGATAAAGGTATAATGACAAGAAGTAGAGTCAATAAGGAACTATGTTTGATATCTCAAGTTGAACCTAAGAATGGAGATGAATCATGTAAATATGATCATTGGAAACACACTATGAAAGAGGAATTAGATCAAATAGTAAAGAATGAGACATGGGAATTGGTCCCTAGACAAGCATAGAAGAATGTGATAGGAACTAAATGGGTATTCAGGAATAAGATGAATAAACAAGGTGAAGTTGTAAGAAACAAGACAAGGTTGGTATGTAAAGGTTATTCACAACAAGAAGGAATAGACTATGATGAGACCTATGCTCCAGTGGCAAGAATAGAAGTAGTAAGGTTATTCTTAGCATATGCAGCATATAAGAAATTCAAAGTGTATCAGATGGATGTTAAGTCAACATTTCTGAATGGAGAACTTGAAGAAGGGGTATACATTGAGCAACATGAAGGTTGTCCTTTGATAGATGATAAGGACATAGTATGCAAACTAAAGAAATAATTGTATGGCTTGAAGCAAGTGCCCAAAACTTGGTTGCAAGGTTGGACAAGCATTTGACAAAGATTAGATATAGAAAAGGTATAAAAGAATGTAATCTACATTGAAAATAAATTGATGATGGTTTGATGATTTTGGTAATATTTGTTGATGATATCATATTTGGAGGAAATGATGATGAAAGTGACAAGTTTGCAGAAGAGATGAAAAAGGAATTTGAAATGAGTATGATAGGAGAAATGAAATATTTTCTAGGATTACAAATTGTACAAAATAAAGAAGGAACCTTTATTTCTCAGACTAAGTATTTGAAAGATTTACTGAAAAGGTTTGGTTTGGAAACATGTAAACCCGTTGGAACACCTATGGTAATTGGACACAAGTTATCTACAAAGGATGAGACACATACTATTGAGTAGAATAAGTACAGATCTATGATTGGAGGTTTGCAATATCTGACTCACACAAGGTTGGATATAGCAAATGCAGTTGGAATTGTCTCAAGATTCTAAGTTGATCCCAAAGAAGCACATTATGTAGTAGTCAAAAGGATATTTAGATATCTGAAAGGAACACTAGAGTTCAGATTATGGTATGACAAATCTAATGAGTTTACTCTAAGTTCTTACACTAATGTTGATTGGGTAGGCAATATGGATGACAGAAAGAGTACCAGTGGTCGAGCCTTCTTTCTTTGAGAAAGATTGGTTTCTTGGCTAAGAAGTAGGATTGTACCTCACAAAGTATTGTGGAAGTAGAATATGTTATAGTAGCAAACAATTGTAATCACATTGTTTGGATGAAGCAGATGCTAAAAATAAGGATAGAAATTAGTGAACCTATTGTCATACATTGTGATAACACAAGTACAGGAAATATATCTAAGAATCCAATGTTGCATTCGAAGACCAAGCACATTTCTATTAAGTATCACATGTTGAGAGAGAAATTTGTAGAAAGGAAATTAGATTGGAGTATGTGAGCATTAAAGAGAAGATTAAAAATATATTCACTGAGCCTCTTCCCAAAGAGACTTATGAGTATTTTTGAGGTATACTATGGGTTAGTCCCCTTCCCACATTGGAGTAGAAGATGCAAGGGTGCATTAGTCCAGTGTAACAGAGTACCATTATTTTTTTGGACTGAATGTTGATACTTCCTATATGGGGGAGTATCTATGATGGGAAGAATCATCCAAGAATCTTGTTGGATGTGGTTTTGAATAGTGTGTTTGGACACTTAAGCTAGTAAGAATTAGTTGTTGCAAAGTTTGATGGTTGTTGAAACCTTTGACATTGATGTCAATGGGGGAGAAGTAAAAAGATCATGAGGAAAAAGATCATGGGGAGAAGCAAAGAAAAGCAAGAACAAGTATAACATGTTTAGGAGAAGTACAACATGGAATGAAAATTTGATGGAAAGCACATTGTGGTATGTCGATAGGGGAGAATGATTGATGAAGAGGATTTGAAAAAAAAGATTAATAATCTTGTTGGTATTCTTGGAACTAGATGTTTTTTCATATATGTTGTCATTAATGCCAAAGGGGGAGATTGTTGGTATCATGAATGCTTATGATATTCCTATGAGGGAGTATTGTAGATAGGTTACTATGATGATGTTACATTGATGACTAAGTTTGTCATTGATGTCAACATAGTAGTCTTCTATGGTATCTAACCGAAGAACAATGGAAAGATCAAGTTTGTACATACTATCAGTTGAGTATTCTCACTATCTGAGGTTATGATATAGATACTTATGAGTATCTAGTTTATGTAGTTAATTTTGGAAGAAGAAATGTTAAGTTTGGAATAAGTTATGTAAGTTTTGGTGATGTATATTTTGAGATAGAGTTTACAGAGGCATATTCTAGTAAACTTGTTATATCTCTTAGCAGAGTTATTATTCTAAGAATCAAGATTAAGGATGTGAATATGGCATGTTGGTGATGGGATAAGTTCACTCATCATTATATTACATGTATAGAAAGATATTCAAGTTGCAAGATAGAAGATTAATGTTATTGCTAAGTGTAATGTATTCTTAATGTGGTCCTGTAATGATTAATTGAGAAGCTCTAATAGTTGAATCAGGGAATTGTTTTATGGACTTTGTATAAAGGAAGGACATTTTCCTTTATCAAGTGGAATGGAAATATATCAATGAGAAGTGATTGTAAGTAGAAAAGAGATTGGAATGCGAAGTTGAGCAAAGCATAGTAGAAGTGAAGGAAACTTCATTGCTGAGGTTTTATTATGTGATATGAGGTTTGATATTTGGATCCAAGGTTCATGACTTGGTCTACAATGTCTGACAATGTTTGGTTTGGTTAACAAAACAAAGGAAAGAAGAAAATAATAGTAAATTTCATGTTTGAGCAGTGAGCTCTTCTTGTAGTTGAAATTGCATGTTTGGGCAGTGGGCTCTTCTTGCATACATTATACTACAACTCCTAACATGACTGGTACAACTCCTAATAGGGTTTGAATCTCCTAATAGGGATTCAAAGTCTTCAAATAGGGACTCATATGTATTAAATGTTGTAATAGAATCCTAACAGGGTCCATCCTCTAACATGGAATATTTATATTAGTACATTGTCTTGTGCGCATCATTCCCACTAGGGTTTTCCCTTCGATCAAGGGTTTCCCTAGTTAACATATCTGGTGTAATTATCTGTGTGCATCTTATTATGGTTTTTGTCTACTTTAGTTGAATGGTCAATTTTTTTTAAAGAATCCATCAAGCCCCAAGGGATTGAGACTTTTTAAACTCCCAAATCATAATAAGGGATAAATCACTGACTGAGAAGAAAAAATAGAGGGGTTGTTATCTCATCTAGTAGAGTGCTCACCCTACTATGAATCACTAAAAGAGCTACTACAAAATATTGTATTGAAATAGTCTAATGCAGTGGTAACCCACTGGTCAACCCATCAAAAGGCCCACATATAGATTGAATTTCTTTTTATCACCATGGAAAGGTCTAGTAAGATAGTGTTACCCATGTATAAGACTTAGAAAATTGTTGTGCATTACCCATAGATGAGATTTAGCATATATACATGTAAAGGAAAGAGATACCCAATGTCAAGGATGCTCAACTTTTATATTGAATGTGTGCATGGAGAATCCATTCTTTAGGATTATGCTCAATCCATAAAGGGATTTATGAGATGTGTGGATTGAAAAAGATGATGAAGTAATAATGCATAGATTTGAGAATAACTTAGGAAGCATAACAAGCATCCAAGGCTAATGTATCCCATGCTATACTCAAAATTTGTATTTACTACTCCATGACTCAAATGCAAAAATGAGCAGAGTGTACGCCCTCACAATAAAGTCATTGCTAACACTTTAATAGGAGTAATGCATTTAACAAAGTACACATATAATCATTGAGGGATGCTTCTACTATAAGATGCTTCCATGAGAAGAAAAATCAAGAGAAATTAAATTTGCAACATGCAAGAGCACAAAGGGGTCTTCTAACTTTGGGGTTAGTATGATCATATGATAACATGTGAATATTATTTCAAGTATGAAATGTCATCATACCCCAAAGAAAGTAGAACTACAACATGACGAAAGAAAGAAACATAAAAGTTACGAATAAGAGTCTTTTTGGACCACCACCACGAAGACCAAAATGAATTGGTGCTACCATGTCACAAATACAAGAAGACAACACAAGGATACAAGTATGAACAATTGCACATGTAGAAAATAACATATATCAATAGATAGAAGAGGTAAGATACAAATAGAATAATGATACAACATTTGAATTCCTTTTTCACCTTATGACAATAGAACAACAAGGGTCATTTAAAGAAATATAAAGTATTATTGAAAAATGTAATACAAGGAAAGCACATAATGCCAAGAAAACATAAAAAATGATACTATGCTAGAACACTCACTTCAAGCATGTGTCCCTCCTCCCCTATCTCAGTTAGTAGTAATAGGTGAAGGTGGAAAACATCCAAATGGAGCTATATCCAACATAGTAGGAATAATCTAGAGCTAAATCCAAAGGACCCTCAAGAGAGTCACTATGCTTAGGTGTACATGTAAGTGTAAGATGTATAGAAATAATGTTAGGTAAATTAAAATCAAGATCAATAATCTCATGCTAATAATTATCTAAAGGGTTTTCTTCTTCTAAATTAATAGCAATAGAATCCAAAACAAGAATATTTATCTCATAAGTATAATTAATTTCCTCGATAGACATGGGCTGATAAGAAGCATTCACATAAGCTTTAGCAAGAGCTTGCTAGTTCTTTTGAGATTCATGAGCATGTCAGTTACACTTAGTTATATTAGAATCTTGTTGAGAAGAAGAAGAAGGATTAAAAATCATAGGTTCCTACTACACCCTTAATATTATTGTATATAGGGTTATGAATAGTCAACTTATGGCTATCTTAATCTTTAATTAAGTCATGTTATCATTATTATATTATAATTTAGGTAGGTAGGTTGGCATAGGTGTTATGAAGGGTTGTGTCTATTCAACCTAAGCATAATTAGGTATATATAGGAGGTTGTGAGTCTTATTTCATCATCGTATTATGAAGTGTGTTCTCATTGGAAATATTTGGAGGTTGCCCCCTCAAAGTGACCTATTAATCTTAGCTATTATCAAGTATTTATATAATATTTCATATTACTTCTTCTATTGTGCAAGTTATTTCATTACAAGTGGTATCAGAACATGATCTTAGCACCATAGAGGCAAGATTTTTTCTCAACATTGGGGTGGTTTTGGGAAGAGCATAACTTTCAAATTTTAGCAAATTTTTCAAAGATTTTTTTTAAAAAATTGAAGAAAATATTAAAGAAGCTATAGTCCAAAATTTAGAGGAATTGGAGCAAATTTGAGGAAATTATTGCAGAATTACTATTTTTACACAATTTTTGGAGATCTTCATATTTCTCACATCCTATCGAATTGGAGTATAACGTGTATTGGGTTTTTCAATACATAGCAGATGAGCCTAAACTAAAAGCTTGGAGAAATTGAAAAACAAAAATAAGCAAGAAATTGTAAAATTAGGAAAATTCTCTCTCAAGGCAGCAAATTTGCTAATTTTTTGGGGATTTTTTCAAGTAAGGATTTCTTGGCCCAAGTAAGTGACAATAAAAAATAAATAAATCAAAGAATTTACATTTAATTTATGTGATTTCTTTCAAAAATATTGGTTTCCATCATGATGGTGCCTCCAACAAGAGTCAAAAAGAATTCTACCATACCAGGGAAATCATTTGATCAAGACTGGGAAGCAATAGAGGATAGTAATCCCAATGAGGAACTTATTAAGTTCAAGGAAGAGGTTAAGAAGGATATGTGTGACCTACAAGGAGATATATCAGATATATGAAGCATGTTAAGCACATATATGAATGAAACAAGGAAGGAGCTCTCAAGCAATCAAGGTGAAACCTTCAAGTTGACTAATAATGACACAAATTTTATTAATCCTATGGGATCTAGGAATTTTTTTCCAAAGGTGGGTATGCACAAATTTGATGGCAAGGATCCTCTAACATGTATAAATCAAATGGATAATTGTTTTGAAATACATCAAATCCCATATGGAGAAAAGGTTATGATGGCTTCCTTATATCTAGTACCAGATCAATTCATTTGGTATTGTTGGCTTTGTACTCAAGGGAGAAAAAGGGTCTCGTTGTATCATGGTCAATTTTAATAGAAGAACTCCAAGCAAAAAATAGCAATAATGTAACAAAAAAATTCTTTAGCCAACTTTATAAGCTTCAAAAAATAGGATCAGTTAAGGATTATATTCAACAATTCAAAAATATATCCTTAAGAGTGTATACAATTATAGAGGAGAACTTGAATGATTTATTTTTGGGTGTTCTCAAAGATCACATTCAACATGAGGTATGCATGTTTTTTATTAGTTTAGTAAATGAGTCTTTTATATTGGCACATAAGGTAGAGGAGAAGTTCTTGATTCCTAGAAAGTAATGGGCTAATGTGACAAGAGACAAAGGATATTCAACACCTTATCTTCCTCAACCTACTAGGTTGACTCCAAAACAAATTGAGGAGAAAAGAGAAAAAGGGTTGTGTTTCAATTGTGCAAATATAGTTGAGGACATAAATGTAGTGAAAAGAAATTGTTCTATATTGAAGGTCCAAGTGAGGAAGAAGAGTATGATCCCATATCAGAGGAGGACAGGGATTCAGGTGAGGAATCACATGATTCTCAACCAATCATTTCTTGTCATGCACTTTCAAGTTTTGGTGCACCAAAAACTCTCAAGGTATTGGGTTTCTTAAAGAAGCAGAAAGTAATAGTGTCGACCGACTTAGGTAGTACTCATAATTTCATCAAAAAAAAGTTGGCAACTCTTCTAAATTATTTTATATATCCAGCCCCAAAGTTTTGGGTTTTGATTGCAGATGGGGGCATAGTTAGTTGTTCAAGGAAGTGTCATAGTATCAAATTATCCTTGGGAGATTATCAACTTGATACCCTAATGTATGTGATATCCATGGGTGCATCAGATATTATTCTAGGAGTACAATGGCTTACTACATTGGGAACAATTGAGATGAACTTCCAAGAACTATTCATGTGATTTCAATCACAAGGAAAGGTAGTGGAGCTAAGGGTATTGAATGCAAAATCCCCACAAATGGTAACCTCTCATCAAATGCAAAAACTTCTTAAGAAAGATGTGGATGGATTTTTGGCCTAGCTATGTTCATTAGAAGTCTATCAATCTAATGCCCTTACTCATCTAGATTTACAAGAAATAATTGATCATCACTCAATGATTCTTGGAGATATGCCTAAAGGACTTCCTCCTAAGAGGGATCATGACCATGCCATACAACTAGCTCTAGGGAGTTAGCCATCAAACATTAGGCCTTATATGTACCCACATATACAAAAAAGTGAGATAGAAATAATTATTGAGGAAATGTTAGAGGTAGGAATTATCAGGCATAGCCAAAGTGCTTACTCCTCACCTATTATGCTAGTGCATAAGAAGGATGGAACTTGGCACATGTGTCTAGATTATAAAGTGCTCAACAAGTACACCATTAGAGATAAGTTTCCTATTCTAGTCATTGATGATCTTCTAGATCAATTAAATGGAGCTATGCATTTTACCAAGTTAGATCTTAGATCAGGTTATCACCAAATTCGAATTAAGGAGGAAGATATTTGTAAGATAGTATTTCAAACTCATGACGGTCATTATGAATTTTTGGTGATGCCATTCAGTCTTACCAATGCACCATCTACATTCCAAAGTTTAATGAATTTCATTTTTAAGAAGTTCTTGAGAAATTTTGTGTTAGTGTTTTTTGATGATATATTAATTTATAGCAAGACTTGGGAAAATCATTTGCAGCATGTAAATCAAGCATTACAATTACTCAAAGATCACCAACTCTATGCTAAGTCATCCAAGTATGCTTGTAGTCTTAAGGAGGTGGAATATTCGAGACACATAGTTTCACATGAAGGAGTAAAGGTGGACCCTAACAAAATAAGGCTATCATGGAATGGCCTATTCCAAGAACTATTAAGAAGTTAAGGGGTTTCTTGGGATTGATAGGATACTATAGAAGATTTGTGAAGAATTATGGTCATATAGCAACACCCCTTACAACTCTATTGAAGAAGGATTATTTTCATTGGAATGAATCTGCTAATGTATCATTTGAGCAATTGAAGAAGCCTATGTGTACAACTCTAGTGCTTGCCACTCCAAACTTCACCAAGGAATTCAGTGTGGAATGTGATGTTTTTGGAAACTAGATGGGAGTAGTTCTCATGCAAGAAAGTTGACCAATTACTTTTGAGAGTCAACAATTAAAAGGTAAAAATCAACTCAAACCTATTTACGAGAAGGAAATGTTAGCAATCCTTCATGCAGTTAAAAAATGGAGGCCTTATTTAATGGGTCAAAACTTTAAGGTTAAGACAGATCATGATAGCCTAAAATATTTTTTGGAATAAATACTATCATCAAAAGAGCAAAAAAAATGGGTCACTAAGATGTTGGGATATGACTTTGAAATTGTATGCAAGAAAGGGAAGGAAAATATTGTGGCTGATGCACTTTCCAAGAAGGATGAAAAAGATGAATCCTTATTGTGTGCCCTTTCAATATTACAAGAAAATTGGGTGGTAGAAGCCAAAGAAGAGTAGAAAAATGATATTGCAAAAAGTAATCTGATCTAGCAAATAAAAAGTGACCCTAGTAGTTTAGATAAGTTTTATTTAAAGGGGGATATTCTTTGGTATAAAGAGTGCTTGTATCTCTACAATAATTCCACTCTTAAACACAAGATTCTTAAAGAACTACATGAGTCCCCAATTGGTGGTTATTCAGAATTGTTGAAGACATATCATAGGGTCAAGAAAGATTTCACTCGAGAAGGGTTAAAAGATGATGTTCAAAAGTTTGTGGCTAAATGTTTGGTTTGACAAAGAAATAAGGGGAAAACAATGAAGACACTAGGTCTCTTGTAGCCTTTATCTATTCCTAGCCAATGTTGGAAAGAGGTATCCATGGACTTCATCATAGGGCTTCCCAAATCTAAAGGTCATAATGTCATCATGGTAGTAGTTGATCACCTTACTAAATATGCACATTTTATCACATTATCACATCCTTTTACAACAAGTATAGTGGAAAAAGTTTTCTTGGAGAATATCCAAAAGCGACATGGTACACCTAAGGTTATTGTTAGTGATCATGATCCTATCTTTACTAGTCACTTTGGAAAGATTTATTCTCATGTTTGGGTACTCAATTGGCTTATAGTTCTTCATACCATCCACAATCAGATGGGCAAACTAAAGTGGTTAATAAATTTTTGGAAGGGTATCTATGTTGTTTCACTTAAGAAAAATAATCTCAATGGGTAGATTGGCTACCTCTTATAGAATGGTGGTACATTATTTCTTTTCATAGCTCATCAAAAAATGTCTCCATTTTTGGCACTTTATGGATACCATCCTCCTTACATCACATCATCATTAAAGTTGTCACCAAGAGTTCAAGTAGTAAAGGATCACTTGCTTCATCAACAACAGGTACTTTTAGGACTCAAGAAGAATTTAGCTATGGCACAAAATCGAATGAAACAACAAGTGGACCAACATCATAGTGAAAGAAATTTTGAGGTTGGGGACTAGGTCTTCTTGAGATTGTAGCCTTAAATCTCAATGAAGCAACAAAAAAAGAATAATAAGTTGTCTCCAAGATATTATGGACCATGCCAAATCATGCAAAAGATTGGTAGTGTTTTCTACAAGCTTGAGTTGCCACCAACAACAAAGATATATCCAATTTTTCATGTTTCTTGTTTGAAGAAAGTAATTGAGTAGAATATTCCTACTCAAACATTACTACCAGAATTTGATAAAGGAAGAATAATTTTGGAACTAGAGTGCATTCTTCAAACATGTACAAAGAAGCTAAGGAACAAAACCCTGACTTAGTATCTCATCCAATGGAAGAATTTACTAGTTTTTGAGACCACATGGGAGGATGAGGAGTTCATTCAAAAGAATCCACACTTGGTTAGCATTGAGGACAATGCTTCTTTCAAGAGAGAGGTCATGCTACGTCCTTAATATTATAGTATATAGGGTTATGAATAGTCAACTTATGGCTATCTTAATCCTTAATTAAGTCATGTTATCATTATTATATTATAATTTAGGTAGGTGGGTTGGCCTAGGTGTTATGAAGGGTTGTGTCTATTCAACCTAAGCATAATTAGGTATATAGGAGGTTGTGAGTATTATTTCATCATCGTATTGTGAAGTGTGTCATTGGAGATATTTGGAGGTTGCCTCCTCGAAGTGGCCTATTATTCTTAGCTATTATCAAGTATTTATATAATATTTCATATTAATTCTTCTATTGTGCAAGTTATTTCATTGCAATTCCTTACCTTTTAATGACACAAGAGAAGGAAAACCAATAGGTTGAGAGGTAGAAGAAGGAACCACACTAGGATAAGGATCCATACTAGAAGAAGGGACCACACTAGAAGGAGAAAATGCAAGAGGTAGTTGACCATTATAAATGGAAAAATAAAAAAAAATGGGCATAGAAGGTGTAGGTAAAAGACCACACAAAAAAATCCCTAGGCATACTTAACTCAACCATCTTTCAATATTTATGAGCTTGATAAGTGCAAAAAATGTAATCTGGATGAGTAGGAATATAAGACTAAAATAAATCAAGTATAGGACAATGTTGAGGTCTATAAGGATGATATAGACTATGATTTATCATCTTAATCTCTCCATCATAAGGAAGTTTAATACACTGATGAATTGGCAAAGCTATGACTTGTATAAAAGTCAACCAAGGTAAATTAAGCTTCACTTGGAACTTGTCAAAAGTAGGAATAAAAAAGGTAGTATTCTTCACTTTACCATAGAGACCAATAGGAAAATAAATGGAACCTTGATGAGGATACAAGAAATTTTTACAAGACTAAATCCAAGTATCAATCAAGTCATAGAAATCATGATGTTTTTTCTTAGCATATAAATATTCCTCAATAATAATTCTAACCATAGAAGTGGGATAAAAAAGACACCCATGATAAGGATATTGATCTATCTAGATAGTAATATAGAGAGGACTATCATGAGCCTTGAACTTAATAGCATTAGTAAATGAGGTAACAATGCCTCTAGGATGCTTACAATTTAGTTTAGGTTTAGTTTGATCATTAAATGTAGAGGGATTTTATTCCTTAGGTAGAGGTAGAGATTGAATTAAATGTTCTACATCATTAATGGTATTATCATTCTCTCATCATAAGGTATCATAAGCAACATTCACATCAAGAGGAAAAGAAGAAGAAGGATGTTGAACAATAGTATTAGTAGTGTGATGAGGTAAAGGATTATTGTAGATTTAAATATTTTGATCAGGAGATGCCATAAATGTATTCCCATTATCTTGGCTATCAATAGATAAGGCATTAGAATCAATCAAATCCTAAATCTTATGTTTCAAATAATAGTAGGCCTTAGTATCATGTCCAGGCTAGTAATGGAATTAACAAGAGGCTTTAGGATTAAAGTACAGACTTGATGTAGTAGAAGGAAGAAGTGGTTTAACATGAGGAAGTGAAAGAATATTAGCACTAAAAAACCTACTCGTAAAAGAATTCAAAGACTCAGAAAGAGGAATAAACTTATGATTCATTTGAAAAATAGTGGAAGAAGTTACGACACCTCAAGATGCAACAATTACTTGATCATCAATTGTATTCATGGATTTGCTAATATCGATGTAGTTGTTAGGTTTTTTTAATTTTTTATGATTAGGTGTGGCACCACTCTTATCAATAGGTATAAGAGCCATTGGAGTGGTGCTCTTAAACTAAATCACTTGCAATTGATAATGAAGAAGCATTGCACAAAGTTATGAAAGAGAAGTAAACTTAGTAAGTAGAATCTTATCTCTATTTTTTTTTTTGTAAATTCACAATAAATATATGTTAAATATCAAGATCAGACACATGATAAGAAATCTGAGCATCCAAATTCATAAATCTATCAATAAAATCAATCACTTTCTCCTTAGGACCTTGTTTACAATGCATCAAATCTATCAAAGAAATAAAAGGATTGATATTATTATGAAATTGTTGTATAAAGGCATTAGCAAGTTTATTAAAAGAATTAATAGAATGAGGTGGAAAAGAGAAATAACATGGAAAATATTTGTCATAGAAGGTACAAGAAAACAACTTAGCTAAAATTCTATGGTCATGAGCATAGTTACTACATAGAACTTGAAAGGTCTTAAGATGTGTCATAGGATCACCATTACCATTATAAGTGTCAAGGTGAGGCATATCAATTTGTTGAGAAGAAGTAGTATGGATAATGTCAAAATAAAATGGACTACCCATATCACATGTAGGGACATCAAACGTAGACTAAGTGAAGAAAGCAAGTTGTTGTTGTAAAGAAGACATAGTTTTAGAAAGATTAAGGATAGTAGAATCATTATAAGAAATAGGTGGACTAGGAACATTTAACACACTTGAAAGGGTGTATAAATTAGCTGGAATAGAATTAACTATGGGTGGAACACTAGGAAACACAATAGGAAGAATAGGATAAGTGAAAGGAACACTGTTATATGAAGGTTGTGAAGTCGGCAAGGAAACATGTGGAATACTACATGGAAAGAAGGAATAGGAAGACTACTAAGAAGATTAGATGCCTAAATAGAAGTAGTCACAATATGATCAACAAAAGTAGAAATGATACTCATAGGTATAGAAACATGAAAAAAAAAAGATCAAGACTATAAATAGGTGGAGCCATTCCTACTTCATAAGCAACTTGATTCAAAGAATTAATGCACTAATGGAAAAGATAAGTAAGACCATGCAAAATATTAACGCCATGTTCATCATTATGGATCACTTTGTTAAGAGCATAAAAAAAAAAACAATAGTCTCAGTATTATGATTTTCTTATAAAATTCAATCATACATTTTATCAATCCCAGTAGAAAGTTTGTCAACTTGTTCAAGAGGAACCCTTAAAGCCTCATCCTCATCATGAGATGAGTGGGAAGAGTCATGCTCCATATTGTAAGTCCCATTTGCCGTTGCACCAAAAGCCATGACTGTTAGTGAACATATACCCAACACATATATGGATTAGGGTCATGAGAAAACATAGGGTCACTAAGGTTTCCAAGGCAAGGAGAAGAGGAATCTAGATCAAAGAGAGTCACGAGTCTATAACTTATCCTAACATGAATGCTATAAGTAGGACTAAAAGTAGTAAAGCTCATACACCAAACAAGGTGAGTAGACACAAAGTAATCTAACCTTATGATATGAACTCAAATCCAATGCAATGTAAAGCAAGATATAAAGCATGCAAAGATTAATCACAAGATAATACAAGAGAATACAAAGACCTAACTTTAAACAAGTCATCTAAAACCAAAAAAAAAGTGGAAATGTTGTAAGTTGACTTCACTAGTAAAGGTGAATGGAGAAGAGAATGCAAAGGAGAATCTAACACCACAAAAGAAAAAATTAGCATAGATGGGTTCACTAATAAATATAGTGAAGAAAATGTAAATAAAGGATAAGGGCCTAATTTGATCACATCACCACATCACATATACATAATAGAGGAAGGGAAGTCAAGGATAACCAAAAAAAAAGTGGAAATGTTGTAAGTCGACTTCACTAGTAAAGGTGAACAGAGAAGAGAATGCAAAGGAGAATCTAAAACCACAAAAGAAAAAATTAACATAGATGGGTTCACCAATAAATATGGTGTAGAAAATGAAAATAAACGATAAGGTCCTAATTTAATCACATCACCAAATCACATATACATAATAGAGGGAGGGAAGTCAAGGAGACAAGTCCTTTCAATCCCAATTCTAAATAACTAGACCTAGAAATATTATTGTTAACCAAACAAGTAAGGAACACTAATGCAAATCAGATATAGAAAGAATAGGGGAAGAAATATCCAAGTCCTTGTGATAAGATACAAATAGATATAGGTAAATATGTTAAAAGGATAAAGAAGGTTGAGTATAACACCTTTAGAATCAGTTATATGCTTATTGTATTGATCAAAATGGATGGAAATTTCTGGATATGGGACTGAAACTATGTAATGGATGAAACCTAAAAATATTGTGTCAATATAGTAGGGGTGAAGTGGATAATCAAGGATGAAATAGATCTTCAAGGGTGTGGTGTGCCTTTGATTGAATGTGTGTAGGACTAATTTTGATTTTATAGTTTTAAAGAAAGCCAAATAGGTACTCAAATCTGTAATATATTTGTCTATTCAATATCTTCAACCTACAATAAAAAGGGTTTATGTTGTTGATGAGGGGTTTGCCTCTATCAAATCCTAGTTTAGGAGATAACCTTAAATTAAAATAATTGAAATAGAATGAATGTAAACTAAATTTACAAATTTATCTAGCAATAGTTGGATTTCTTGAATCGAATGCAATGTACTTACTTCACCAATTGATTTGGATCAAGATGATGAAGATGAATGGATGTAGAAGGTGCAACAAAGGATCTTGAATAGATTAAAAAAGATATTGAAGATAATCTCTTTCAATTTCTTGGATGCTTGAATCCTTGATCTTCAATGGAGGAATGCTTGAATGAATGCTTAAAGACTTGAAGTTTTGAAAGCTTGAACACTTGAGAGTTTGGGCACTAGAGTGCTTCAAGATATGAATCATGGATTCTTGGATGAATAAATGGAGAAAATAGAAGGTTTTATATAGATCTTGGAATGGACAAACTCTTGTCATCTAACCTACCTAAGAATTAACACCCTGAGCACACTCAGACATGGGACCAAAAGAGTAGACCCAAAATAGGTCCTAATTAGGGGTGCACTATGCCCTTGATTGGTCAAGAGAACACTATGCCCCTAAAAACTAGGCCCCAAAACCTCTAGAATCCTTTTAGGATAATAAAATAGGTCCCAAATCTTTTGAATTAGGGGCAAAACCTGAGATATAGCTATTATGATGTGAAGAGAAAATTCCAAGTGGATAGATCAAGGAAAGAAAGGACCTAAGAGAATATATCCTACCTCAATCTTAACACTATAAAAATAGGAGATTTAAAGAGGATCTATTAAGTTCTACCCCAATTCCACCTAGGAGAAAGAAGAAAAAAAGGAAAGAAAGAATGAAAGATGTAGGGATATTGATGATCTCACATTAAATAGGTGCAAAATGTCCATCAAATTAGAGCACATCCAATTTAAGATGACACATCCATTATTTGAGAATTGTGTTGACATATCAAAGTATATTGAAGTAGTTTCACTCTTTGGTACTAATGTCATTTGTGAGTATAAATCAACTTTCTCATTTAAAATATAGTCGATTGAAAGAGAAATGGTGCATGGTGAGTATGATTTTTTATATGATGATACATTACTTCATGATTCTAATTTCTATTATCCATCATTTTCTTATGTGAGTAGTGAAGATCATGTGCTAGGTCATGATGTTTTTTGGGAAGGGGATTAGAGAGATATAGTTGATTTTTATAATGAGGTAAACCCTTCGCCTATAGTTTATTGTGATTATGAATAGCAGGTATGTGAAGATAATCTTAGTTTTTTTTCATACATAGAGATGAAAATCAGGCTTATCGCAAAGCGAGATATAAGTAGTTTGTGTTTTGGTGATCCAGGGTAACCAAACAAGATGTAAGTTGATTTTATTGATTGAATAAGTTATTAAGTTTCTTGGCATGGTATACTCTACAAAGAGATTTTGGATTCTTTCCATTATTGCAAGGGACATGCATCCCTAGATAGAGCCACTACTGAGACTTAGAAGTTGAATGGATTTAAAAGCGCCTAGTTGAAAACCTTTGCAAAGTATATCCCTTATAAGAACTTTTCATGCCTATGTACCTAGTTGTCATGTAGATTCCTATGATGTTTTTTGAGTGTTAAGCACATTGACTTTAGTATATACATTTATCTTAGGTCATTAAGTTGCAATTCCAATTTGTGAGATACCATTTGGAGCATTTGAGAAATCTGCATCTTCACTTGTGTCAAACAATGTATAAAGGCCTAGTTTGCATTTGAATATTTTGAACTCGATTATGTGTCATGGATTTCTACTTTGAAAATTTTAGTATGCAATATCAAACAACCTACATTTCAAATTTCAAGTTGTTTTGACAAGTTCTGATAGGGTTTTGAGTTTTCTGAAGTTGGTTGTTAATTGTTATCGTGTTGTTGCACTTTGTTCATAAATCTAGGAAGCCCTATTTGAATTTGAATTAATTTGAACCAATTGACCCAAATGAGAAAATTATTTTTCCACTGTATTCTACAGGTCAAAGAAATTCAATCTTCCAAGTTTGAGCTTATGAGGAATATGTTTGATCAGTTGTCAAAAGTATTCCATATGCAATTTTTATCATTTTACTACTGGTCAGATGTGCAGAATTCTCAAAGGCTATGTTTGTGATGTTGTAACTTTGATCATGATATAGATTAGGCCAAACTAATAACATCACTATACTCTACTCTAAAAATACTCTAATCATTCTAGTTTGCAAGTTTTCATGAATCTATTTGCACACTTTTCTAGGTGCATTGCATTTGCAAAAATCACTGATTCATAAGGTTGTGCAATCCTACAATTTCTAGGAGCCAACTTTAGAGGCTTTCCAAATTCATCATGTTATTTGTCATGATCCAAAACTAAATCCACATACTCATCATACCAAAATCTAGCAATTCCCAATGTTTCATTTCACCAAATGCCCATCTGACTAATTTTTGAAGTCAAATCCAAATGTAGTTTTTGTGTTTCGACATGTTCAATGATAGGACAATTTTAAATATGCAACTTTAGAGATTAAAATATTTTGAACCGTATATAGTTTTGAGCTGAAATATTAGATGGGTTTGTGTAGAATGTTAAAGTATTAAACTAGTGAATGGTTTGCAGACTTAGAATGACATAAGTATTTCAAATGAAATGCAAACATATAGGTATTATATGTTTTTGTAAAGGTCTAAGAACAAGGATTTTTTATTGTGATGGTGAAACAAGTGTAGTTCAAATTGTGTGAGATATTTTTCAAGATTTGTGAAATATGGGCCTTCTCAATTGTATTTTCTTGGATTTTCCAACGCAATTCAAAATCAGTTTCTAGGCAAACCATGAGATGGGATTGTCCCAATTTTGGATCGGATGCTCCTAACAATGTTATTTTTTTGTTAAAACCATCTAGTGGGGTTTTTGGCAAAAGTTATAGAAGCATATTGGAATCTTCCCAACAATTATTTTCTTCATCATTTGGGGATATTTTGATGAGTTTTTTGAAGCAAATGATGAGGATTTTATTTTGAGTTGAAGGGGAAAGAAAGAAGAGAGATGTTTTTCTACAAGTGGAGGAAGATTCAAGTGGGAAAAAGGCATACTTATATCAAATCTAGATTCTCCTCTTTTCTATATCTTCTTCTTTTCTTTCATTGTATAGGGTTGGTTCTAGCTTGTTAGACAACTTTCCATTGTTACGATCTACCTTTCCATCATTTTTATTGTGTATAAACATCAAATGTATATTTTCCTTGAGAAATTAATGGAAAATTGTTGAGTATATGTTAGTTTTCTAAGTTTATTGAATCATTTATTGCATTGTATACCAAAGATAGAAAAGATGTTAATGGAAATAATGTCATTTCTTAGATATCTCCTATGTGTTTCTTGATTTTGTTTCAAGTGGATGAACCGAGGGTTTAGCTCCCTTGTTGTATGTTGTGGGATATGCACATTCTTTTTTATGCTTTGGTTCAAGGAATCAATTAAATTCTTAATAGGAATTACATATAACTTGAGCTTGCACAAGGATTTGATAAGAAGGTTGATTCAAGATGGTTGTATGAAAATATTGCAAAGCATTATTTCTTAGATTTAAGTTATATGATAAATTTTGATATGCTATGTGAAGGGTTTCATGACTTAGTAGCCCAATGTAGATAAGACATCAATCTTAGCTAGAAGCTTCCATTTTCTTGCTATTTCATTTAGGGATCTTACTAAAATATTTAAAATCAAATCATGTTTCCCTTTCTATTTCAAAGATGAAAGGAAGAACTTCACTTTTCTTGTGGATTATTAGGTTTTGTAAGTAGCTATTGCATTTCTACTACTTCAACACAAGTATAGAAGATTCAAGGTTGTATATGTTTAATGGAATCTAGAATATGTTTAGCACTACTTATATTTGTGTTGATCCAAGGTACACCCACCTAAGTTTTGGAAAGCCTAAAGTGTAGAAAGTTGAGTTGCTTTGCTATTTGGTCTAGGTTCTATTCAAGTAAGTTGATAATGGGAATTAGTAGATTTATGGTTCAGATAAGTAGATTTATTGCATACAATGGTGCATCTAGGATAGTGTTGTTACATTACTTCTCATCATACTCCTATTTTTATGCCTCCATTCTCATATATTCTTGGTTATGATGTATTTTTTGTTATTGAACTATTATTTTCAAAAGGTAAATTTCTTGCAAAAAGTGAATTTTCCAAAGGTTTTGAGGTTATCTTGAAGATACTTTGCATCATGCTGAATAAATAATAGAAGTTGTATGAAAATGAGAAGGGAACATAGAGGGTGTTTCAAGTGATGGAATTTTTTTTTCATTAGATCATAATTGCAAATAAATTTGAAGATAAATATAGTAGAGAAGTTTAAGCCAAAATTTTATGGATACTAAAAAATTACTAGGAAGGAAGGAAGGTAGCCTACAAGTTGGAGCTCCCATTGAATAGAAAAATACATAAAAATTTTCATGTTTCTTGTTTTAAGAAGGATGTAAAGAATTAAGTAGTATTTTATATTGAAAATAGATTGATACAAGTATGATAAATGTGTTTCAATCATTGTTTTGTCACTGATGTCAAACCTACTACTTGTTGGTAAGACAATTACTTATATGATTTATTTATTTTATTAATGAAGAGGATTTGATAAAATTAGGTAACAATAGAACCTAGAAGAAAGGTTGAGTTATGATATAGAAAAGGAGTACAAGAATTAGTTAAGACAATGATATTATAGTGCATTAATAATCTACTTAATGTTGCAAAGGTTGGTTACATTGATTAAGTTCAAAAGAATAAGTTAAACAAAGTTTGTCTATCAAGCTTGACAATTTGCACAGTAGGTGTTGAGCAAGGTTAGTGCAAGCCAAGAAAAAAATTACTTGGAGCTAAGAAAAGTAAATTTTAGTATAAGCAGAGTAAACTTTAGTTGATGTTGAGCACTACTAAAATTTGGTTCATCCCAAGTGATTTGACAATGGATGTCGAGCAACACAGTATGTGTTGAGCATCAGAAGCCAATTAATGCCAAGTGTCAACATTATGAAAAAGATCAAGAATTTGATGAATTTGAGCTAACAAGTTTGATTTCTTGGATTGTGTGAGTTGTGTGGAAGATAAAATTGATGAGCTAGTGGCACAAAATTCATGGTAAACTATTTTCAGGTGAATTCAAGAGGATTGAAGGAGAAGTTTCTAGAAGGGAATAAAATGAAATAAGGGGTAGATTCATTGAATCCTACCTAATCTAACCTAACCCTAAAATGGATGATGGAGGGTGAATAGAAAAATATCTTAATTCTCTATTTATAGAGATGGTTGGTTAGAAGCAAGGGTTTTCATGTGTGAGAACCTAAGGAAGACAAGGAGTCTAGGGCATTGCTTCATTTACTAACCTAAGAGAAGAAACTACATTGGCAAACAAAGAGAAGAAACTACATTGGCAAACAAAGCAAGAAGGCTTAAGGGTATGGATGCTTGAAGGGTAAACAAGCTATCAGAGCTGAAGTGTGTGAAAGCCAAGAAGAATGGAGGACTAAAACAAAGATCTATAATTTGCAAGTGTGTTGTAAGTTGTTATCAGATTGATACTTAGTGTTACTTTCTAATCATTTTACTAATCTAGGGTAAATCCTTCAGATTAAGGTTGACCTAATAGTCATTTGTAAATCCTTTAATTAGGTAGCATTCCAAGTGAATGATCTAAAGTCCTCTAACAAGGCTCACTCCTAACAAGGTGATTGAAATCCTTTAACCAGATCACATTTAACAGTGTGCATTATTACCTTTAACAAGGTTGGCCTTTCATAGGGCATCACTTCAAAATAGTGAGAATGAGTAGCATGTTACTGGTGATTTTTCCCAAGTTGGGTTTCCACGTTAAATCATTGATTCAAATGTGTTATTGAATCTATTATGTTTCATGTTTACATGTGTACAAATTGATTTGATAGTAACCTACAAGTTTAAGTGATTGCATAATCTAATGGATGCATGCATGATGAAAATGCTTAATGGGTTCACTAAGCTGTAAAAAGTTTTAATTGTACATCTAGACCTTGAATAATTGATTCACCCCTCCTCTCTATTATTCTAAAGAATTACAATAGTTTCATCATACCTACCACCTTGAGATGATAAAGGAAAATTCCAAAGTGTGTGTTGTAATAAGGGAAATGATGTTGAGGAATATAAACATAATAGATAAAGTGTTATATATTTTTAACCATGTAAATCTCCATTTCTTAAGGAAAAATAATCTTTAGAAAGGACCTGTCACATATAATTTTCAAAAGTAGTACTTACTATTGAAAATGAGGTAGCTTATATAAAATAATAAATCAAGATCTTACAGATAAATTCAGAAATGTTTTCCTTCATTGTTAAATGTTTGAATAATATTTATTCTTACATTATTAAATTTCACTAGAAATGTTTTAAAAGAAAAAGATGGTGTGAAATCAGGAAATATGTTATAATTGGGAGACTTTAGAGGTGAAAGACAATAGGAGGAAGAGTTACATTCTTGAAAATGAAAATATTATCCCCTCTTA
The DNA here is from genome assembly GCA_028749045.1 of Cupressus sempervirens. Lineage (NCBI taxonomy): Eukaryota > Viridiplantae > Streptophyta > Pinopsida > Cupressales > Cupressaceae > Cupressus > Cupressus sempervirens. The sequence goes on from CM053787.1 coordinate 49,054,803, forward strand.
TTCATGGGTTTTGAATATGCTTCTTATTTAGATAGTTTTGTTACCATTTTCTCATTCATTCACTTATTATTTTTTCATTAATTAAAGGAAATCAAACTTATGTGTATCATCTTAAATTAGAAGCACTCCAATTTAATGAAGGTTTAACACCTATTTAATGTGAGATAATCATATTCTCCCTCTCTTTAATTTCTTCCTCCCTTTTTCGTCCCTTCTCCTAGGTGGAATTTGGGTAAAAACTAATAGATCCTCTTCAAAGATCCTATTTTCAAGGTGTTAACCTTGAGCTAGGATCTATTTTCCCTAGGTCCTTTCTTTTAATATATCTTTCTACTTGGCATATGATCCTGACATTGAAATAGGGTTTCCTCATAATTTAGGCATAGTTTCTAGATTTTGAGACCTATTTTATAGTCCCCAGATTGTCCCTAGGGATTTTACAGCTGGAAATTAGGGGTACAATGTGCCCCTAATGTGTCAAGGGAAAATTGTACCACTGATAGGGCCTATTTTGGTTCTTTTTCTCTAGGTCCTATATTTTAGACAATCAAGTACAAACTCTTATGTCAGTTGGGCTATTGGACTAAGTTGATTCCGATCTCTATATAAACCCCTTAATTTTCTCCATTTCTAATCCATGATCATATCATGACATCTTTCTCTAAAAATATTCAAACATTCACATTTTCAAGCTTTCAAGTGTTAAAGTCCTCAAGTTTCAAGCCTCCAAGCATCCATTCAAGCGTTCTATTGAAGATCAAGGATTCAAGCACTCAAGAAATTGAATGATTTTATCTAGAAAGATATTCTTCAAGATCCTTTGGTACATCTTCTATATCTATTCATCTTCATCTTCTTGGTTTAAATACATTAGTGAAGAAGAGCACATTGCATTCAATTCAAGAGATCCAACTTTGTAAGGTGAATTAATACATTTACTTTACATTCATGCTATTTCAATTATTTCAAATCAAGCTTAATTCCTAAACTAGGGTTTGACCAAGGGAAACTCCCCATCAACAATAAAAAGACCTTTTAATTGCAAGTTGTGGATCTCAAATCGATGAATAAGTTGTACATTAGAGTACCCTTTTTGGCCTTCTTCAAAATTGCAAAAAAAATCAACATTGGACATAGCCAATCAAGGTCACATTATACCCCTAATGCACCAATTTTCCCCTAACAAATCACCAAAATATTTTTTGATTTTCTTTCGCTTAGTTTAAGGCTCTAATCCAAAGGTTTCATCTCATTTTGATCACTACAACAAGCATAAAACAAACTTCAAAGGTGAGTTCTTGTTCCCTCCCTTATCAATTCAACACATCTTTATTTAGCATATACAAACACTTTAAGGGTCTTTAAGGGTTTTTGGCTATATTTCCTCTATTCTTCTAGATATAGTTTGCATTAGTGCTCCTTTTTTTCTCATTTAGCATTAATCTCACTAGACTTATTCATTTAGAATTAGGAATAAAAGTTTCCTATTACTTATCTACCCCTTTCTATATAACACACTCACAATATAATAGAACAAAACATACATGTACGTAGGTTATGTAGTGAACTTAGGTTTTATGCCCTTGATTCATATTTTCCTTGCTACATTCATTGGTAAACTTGATTTTTTCAACTCTTTCTTTTGTGGTGTTAAGTTATCATTTACATTTTGTGGTGTATTTTGGTTTTTTTTTCACCCTTATTGGTGAATCAGATTGTCAACATTTCCTCCTTTGATTTTCAAGTTAGATCCTTGCATTATCTTGTGTCAATTTTTTCTTTTGTGAATTTTTTTTAGATTTATTGTTCATTGCATACTTTACATTCTATTAGTTTGGATTTAATACCATAGGGTATTCTTTCCTTTTTTGGTGTATGAGCTTTATTACTTATAGTCCTACCTATAGTATTCTCATTAGGAGAATTTATAGACTTGTGAATCTTTTTTATCAGGATTATTATCCTCTTCTTCAAAACCTTAGTGACCCTATGGTTTCTCATGATCCTAAATCTTGTATGGAGCATATCTCTTCTCACTCATCTAATGATGAGGATGAGGCTTTCAGAATTCCCCCTGAACAAATTGATATGCTTCCTATTGAGATTGATAAAATGCATGATTGGTTTTTACAAGAAAACCACAACACTAAAACTATTGTCTCTTTTCATTATCTTAGGAAAGTGATATGTAATAATGAGCATGGTGTTAATATTTTTGTGGTCTTACTCATCTTATCCATATGCATGTTAATCCTTTGACTTAAGTTGCTTCCAAAGCTGGATCACATCTTTCTGTTTCTACCCTTGAGCATGTTTTCCCTATCTTTGTACCTATCTCTAGAATTTCCACCTATGTTCCTTCTATCATGACTACTTTTTTTTAAGTACCTAATCCTCTTAGTGGTGTTCCTATTTCTTCCTTACCTATGAGTGTTCTTCCTATTTCATTATTAGCTTCACAACATTTATATTACAATGTTCCTTTCACTTATTCTAATCCTTCTATTGTGGTTCCTAGTGTTCCACCTATGATTTCTTCCATTACAACTAATTCATGCACTTTTCCTAGTGTGTTGAATGTGCATGTTCCATATGTCCCTTCTAATGATCCCACTATCCTTAGTTTAGCACAAATGATGTCTTCTTTGCAACAACTTGATTCTTTCACTCAATCTAAGTTCAATATTTCTACACATGATATGGGTAGTCCTTTGCCTCCTGACATTATTTGTATTATTGCTCCTTTACAAGATAATATTCCTCACTTTGGTACTTACAATGCAAAAGGTGATCATGTAACACATCTTAAGACTTTTCAAGCTTTATGTAGTGACTACACTCACGACCATATGATTTTAGCTAAGTTTTTTGCTTACACATTATGGAACAAATCTTTGCAATAGTATTTCTCTTTTCCACCTTATTCTATTGATTCATTTCATAAACTGTATAATTCCTTCGTACAATAATTTTATAATAATAATGGTCCTATGTTTCTTTGACTGATTTGATGCATTATAAACAAGGTCCTAAGGAGAAAGTGACTAATTTTGTTGGTAAATTTAAGCATTTACATGCCCAAATTTCTTATCATGGGTTTGATATTGATATACAACATATATTTATTGCAAATTTACAAAATGATATCTAAGATAATATTTTTCTTACTGAGTTGACATCTTTTTCACAACTTTGTGCAGTGCTTCATTATTATCAGTTACAAGTGAATCAGTTTGAGAGCACCACTCCAATGGCTCTTGTACCCATTGATAAGAGTGATGTTGTACCTAGTCCTAAAAACTTCAACAAACCTAACAACTACATCAAGATAAATAAAACTAAAAATACATTAGATGATCAAGTAGATGCTACCTCTCGGAGTGCCACTACTTCTTTCTCTATTTTTCAAAAGAACCATAAGTTTACTCCTTTCTCTGAGTCTCTACATTCCATTATGACTAGGTTGGTTAGTGCTAATATGATTATGCTCCCTCCTATTAAACCACTCTTTCCTTCTACTACATTAAGTCCACATTTCAATCCTCAATCTTTTTTTCAATTTCATTGCTAGCCTGGACATGATATTGAAGCCTTTTACTCTTTGAAACATAAGATTCGGTATTTGATTGGTACTAACACTTTATTTTTTGATGGTCAAGATCATGAAAATTGTTAGAGTAAATTATTATTATTTACGCTTTTACTTAAGTTTACGTAGTTAAATGCATTTATTTATTAGTTGTAGTATAGGAGTTGTTGACAACATGGGAGTTTTTTCCTATCTAAGTCATACTTATCTTCTCACCTTGATCGAGGATATCCCACCTTTTGTGGGCATATGCTTAGTTGTCATTCTTATCTCCTAGCATCTTCTAGCTTGTTCTAGAAGTCTCCTTGAGGCCTTTATATTCGGGCTCTCTCATTATATTTCTCAACTCATATCTTTTCAAGAAATATTTTATAGCGATTCTTTGTTGCAATATCTTCTCTCTCAGTCTGCTTAGTTTTTCCAAGCTCCACCTCTTTCCTCTCTAGTTTCTCTTCAACAAGTTATTTGCATGCAGGTGATCTTGGTGAGCTGTGAAGTTGGCTTTCATCAACTTCTATAGAAATAAATCTACGGCACCTCCTAATAAAAATATTTAGATTTATACTAATCATTTTCCTCAACATACTATAAATATTATAGTTCAACATCCTTCTTCTTTTGTTCCTCCTAAAGTGAATGTTTCTTATAATACTTTGCACAAAGAAAATAATAATACTATTTATGTCGTGGAATGTGTAGTTCAACCTCCACCTCCACCTAAGGTAGACATTCCTTCTACATCTAATGATCAACCCAAACCAAAATGTAAGCATACTAGAGCCCTTACTATCTCATTCATTAATGTTGATAAGTTTAAGGCTTTGTGTGGTCCTATCTCTATTGCTACTCAGATTGCTAAATATCCTTATTATGGGTGTCTTGTTGACCCTACTTCTATGGTTAGCATTATCACTAAGGAATATCTTTATACTAAAGGGAAATAACATGAATTTAATGACTTAATTGATACTTGGATATAGACGTGTAATGGCTTTTTATATCCTCTACAAGATTCCATCTCTTTTCCTATTGAGATCTTTGGTAAAGTGATGAATACTACCTTTGTGGTCATTCCTACTTCTAATCAATTTTAAGTGAATCTTGGCTTACCTTGGTTGACCTCTATGCAAGTTATTGCTTCTTGTATTCATTAATGTATTAAATTTTCTTATGATGGTGAGGTTAAGATGATCAATTATAGTCTTTATCATCCTTCTAAACCTCAACATTATGCTACTCTTGACTTATTTTGGCCTTCTCTTCCTACTACACCTCCTACTCATCTAGACTATATGTTTTATTTGTATCAAGATATAAATGTCAAAAGATATTCATGAATTATTTCTTCTAATTCCTTTTATTATAATGGTCAACCACCTCTTGCCTCTCCTAATCCTCCTAGTGTGGTTCCTTCTACTCCTATGGAGCCTACTCCTAGTGTGGTTCCTTCTTCTACATCTCAGCCTTCTTTTGTTCCACCTCTTGTGTAATCAAAATGAAAGGAACCTATGGTAGTCAATCCTCCTTCATCATAACAACAAATTTCTAATAAAACTAAGTGTAACTGACATGCTCAAGAACATTGAAAGAAACATCAATCTCATGCTAAAGCTCATATGAATGCTTCTCATTAGCCTATGTTTGTTGAAGAGGTTAATGATATGCATATTCTCATTTTGGATTCCATCACTATTAATTTAGATGAGGAAGATACTTTAGATGATGAGCATGAGATTATTTATATTGATGTTGATTTACCTAACATGCTTTCTATAGAGCTAATGCTTACATCTACACCTAAGCATGGTGACTCTACTAAGAGTCCTTTGGATTCAACTATTGTTCCTACTATTTTGGGCATAGCTCCTCTTGCATGTTATCCACCTTCTCTTATTACTACTGACTGAGATAGGGGAGGAGGGAAGCATGCTTGAAGTGAGTTCTCTAGCATAATAGCTTTTATATTTTTGCTTATTGTTTTATGCTTCCCTGTATCTTGTTTGCTAAATGTATGTCCAAATTTCTTCAAATAAACCTTGTTTCTTTGTTGGCACAAGGGGATAAAGAAATCATCATATTTTTATATTCTTCTATTTGTGTCTTACTTCTTCTATGTATTGTTCTATGTTATATTGTACATGTGTGAGAGTTCTTAATTTTTTCCTTGTGTAGTCCACTTAGATTTGTGACATGGTAGCACCTATACTTTTTTGTCTTTGTGATGGTGATCCAAAAAGACTCTTGCTCATAAATCTTATTTATCTTTCTTTCATTTTATTGTAGTTCTACTTCCTTTGGGGGGATTATGGCATGTCATACTTGATATAATACTTAACATATTATCATATGATCATACTAACCCTAGAGTTAGTAGATTCGTTCTCTACTCTTGCATGTTATATTTTTATTTCCCTTGATTTTCCTATTGCTCGGGGCATCTCATAGTGGAAACATGTTTTGACCATTTTATAACTTATCACCAATTTTGTTTTAGATGTTATCTTCTATTTGAATCTATTATACAATAGTAAATAATTAGTTTTTCATTTTTTTAAACTATAGCTATTATTTATTTATCAATTGGTATGAAGTTAAATGCAATTTGGGTGCATTTATTTAATTTCTTAAATATGTTTGAAATAATTATAAGATTTTGCAAAGATATATGTAAAGGATTCAAATCATTTTCCAATTTGGATATAAATTAATTGAAATGGTTATTAAATATTATTTTTGTTGGTGGTCACATGTGGGGTTGAACTCTTCAAGATAGTCCTTTTATCTCCCTAACAATTTACCTCGCATATGCTTTCAGAAATTATCTAAAATAAATTCTTTTATCTCTTTTCAATTCACAAGATGAGCACTTGAAAAACACATTCTATTCAACCATCAATGTATTTTTTTCATCCATGACCATTCATGTTCTCTCATGATATCATTGAAAATAACCTTAGGCCACCTATAGCTTCCATTTATTCAATTATTTCTAAGACTTATGAGACACACCATTGCAATCACGTCAATAGGTGAAAACCCCATTTTAATTAACAAAATTTTAGAAGGAATCTAACCTTTTATTTTTACATTTCTTGTTATCAAACAAATTTTCACTCTCAATTTGTTTCCACTTAGAATCTAAGATACTACTAGCCTACAATTAACACCCATAGAGCACCACGAAAAGCACTAAAAGCCAAAAAACAATTGCAATAATATTATAGTCTCATAACTATACTTCTCTACATCTATATTAGAGAGTATTTAAAGTTTTCCAACGTACCAAAGTTCCCCTTTTCATCCTTCCCAATAGGGATTTTTTTTGAAATCAATCCCAAAATATTTGTATTTAGATACGATGTTAAGAGTATTACCTTCACATTTAACACACATACAGACACACACACAAACACATATATATACACAAGAGTAAAAGGTGGGTTTTTTAATTTTGATCATGTAGGTGGAGAGAATACCAATTCCAAAATGATCCTAAAGGATTTCAAAAGGATTGTATGGTGGTGGTAGGATGTTTTGTCTCTCATGTGCCATTATTCATGACTTATGGTGGAATGTGCCATTTGGGGTTTTTTGGCACCTTTTTTTTCCTTGGACCTGTTGCTTGGTCATTCTTTCTAGAATAATGCCTCCTACATAGTGCATTTGCATGAGATGGAGCTTGTTGTTCCTTGGGAGGTGTATGTGTCATCATTGGAGTCTTTATGCAATAATATCTCCTCGTTCAGCTCAAGATGGTAGTGGGTATTCCTTTTTTTTTATTCTCACTTGTCTTTGTACCTTGAGCAAGATGTATGGTAATATAATTCTTGTAAATGGGATTTGCCCCTATTAAATATAAATAGTCTTGTCATGTTCAGGAGTCTTACTCTTTTGTAAGGGGTTTGTGATAATGTCCTGTGTTATCTATACACTTTTTATTTTTTTATGAAGATGGGGTATGGTCCCTATTATAGGATCTAATTTGGGAAGTTCTCTTTCTCCTTTTGAATTTGGTTTGTGTGGTCTCTTGATGTAGTCATGATAAGAATATTCTCAATGAATATAGTCCAAACCCTACAAAATGAGTCTCATAAAAATCAACAAGAAAAGAACAATAATGGATTGAAAACATGTATCTAAGATCTTCACATTCATAGACATGTAAAATTACATACAATTGACCAACAACATGTAGGCTTACATTCTATGGATACTTATCTATTTATAGATTAGAATATAAATGGTCCTTCCATCCTAACCTCCAAGAGTTTATCATGATAAGAATTATATTAACAAAGATCAAATGGATCAATAAATAAAATTTTATAATGAAACATGTTGGGCAAGAAAGATTACATTCTCCAAGGTAAGTAAATTGTAATGCCAAAATTAGCTTAGGACCCAAATCATGAAGAACTTCATGTGAAGTTGCTGAAATGAAATTCTATCTAGAAGAGACATTCGACATGGATTGAGGAACATCAGGATATAATCCAAAAATATTCACAATTCATAGAAATTCTTTGTAAAATTGGAATCTCTAACTTTCCATGAAATAATAATACATAAGACTAAGCAAGAATCCATGCTCCGCTATGAAGAATCCAAATAAGGTGTGAACCCAGTTAAAGGTATAAAATGATGTCTAAAACATGTCATTAGGTTTATAACAACAAACAAGCCAATTCAATGGAACACTATATAAAATAAATTAATTAACTAACATGAACAAACTAAAAAGGAAACATATTTAGGTGATATGATATTTCCATGAGACTAATGATGCTTCCACATCAAATGCCCTTAGTAAGAAAAGATATTCCCTAAGAGGAACTCATGAACTTCTAAAAAGATTTAGGATGTAAATACCACGCTCATTCTTGATCAAAATTTCAACCTCATCTATATCTTTCTCCTTCATTATCTCTTTTCTTTCCATTACCAAATCCTTTAATTTCTCCTTTTGTTCATCTTCTAGTCTTTGCATTATATCTGCATATGATTGTAAGGAATATTTATAACAACCTTCCTTCCTCTATACACCTTAATCATAAATTTTATAAGACCTCATATTATCTACAACAAAAATCCTCTACTTCATAATTCAACCTTCATTATCATTTGAGACCATATTGTTTTTAGATCCACCCACAATATCCTTCTTCAAACTGTGCAAACTTGTCCTCAATGCAACAACTCTTCACAAGAATCAAGTCCTTTGCTCCCCATAATTTATCCATCAAGGAATACAAGGTAAAATTATTCCCTTACTTATATATATTCATGAAGTTCCTTCTATAGTCATCAATAGCTCCTCTATCAAATTACCAAGGTATATGCAAAAATACATTAAAAACACTCATGGGCAAGACATATCAAAAAGGAATAATATTAAAATTCACCAAACACCACTCTCTCATCTCTACCACATGATCATCTTGTAACAAAATTATCATGTAAGGAAAGTGATGTCTAAGAATATTCAAACCAATTTTCTCTACCATTTATTTAGATACTAAGTTATTAGAGCTTATGCTATCCATAATAACCTAACAATACTACCTCATGATTTGCATATAATTCTAAAAAGATTATTCCTTTGTAAACCTTTGGTTTCCTCTTTTTCCTACTCTTAACAAATTTGTGCTAGGCATAATGGATTCTCCCCTCTCTAGTTATGCTTTACTTTTATCTAGTGCTCCAACTATGTGCTCCTGATGTTGCACTAAATTGTTTTTGCCAATGCCTATACTAGATTCTTCAGAACATTCAAAAGATATATGTCTAGTTCTTGATACTTGAATCATTTACTCAAGAATTCCTCATTTTCACTTACTCTTCTTTATATCCTCTAATAAGGAACTTTACTTCACTTAGTTCTTAATTCCTCTTCATTGATTTGCTTCTCTTTTTTGTTTTTCACTTACTTCTCTTTTTTATGGGGTTATTCTATTGTCTCCTCTTAACCTTATCTTTAGCCTTATAAGCATATTGGTAAGCATCCTCTACTATGGAAATTATTAGCATACTCATCTCATGTCAAATATTAAATCTAATGTCATTTACATATCTAGCCACCTTCTTCCTAGTCATCTCTTGGTGTCTAGATATGATTTTTAGTTTGTAATTTTTTAAAATTTATTCCTTCACTCAAGTGATCATGTTGTTATAATGATTTAGAATAATCAAGAAGGGTGGGGGCATAATCAATTATTATCAGTTCTAGATGTACCAATTCATCTTTTAACAACTTCAAACAACTTAATCAATCTCAAATACCCCACTCAGTCTATAAAGCATATCATCAATAATTTGACATTTCATGCAATGTCTTAACTTTATGTCTCTATATGTATCAACTACCAATAAATAAACTACTATAAAATATAGCATGCATGACAATAACATCCACACATGAAAATAACACTTTGACACTAGGATTTAATGTAGAAACCCAATTTCAGAAAAACCACTAAGTAACATGCTACCAAGTTTTCACTCTTTTGAAGTGAACTTGGTTAAGACTGTTAAATGTTATACACCACACTGTTAAATGTGATCCTCCTAAAATATTTAATCACCTTATTAGGAGTGACCTTATAAGAGAACTTTGGATCATTCCATTAGAATGTCACCTTGATTAGAGGATTTACAAAATGACTATTATCAACCTTGATTCAAGGATTTTGACTAATACAATGGTTAGAATGTAATAGTAGGTTTGATCTATAAAGTATGACTCACTTTGAAAATTTAGATCTCCATTTTCTCCTTTGCTAGTTTATTGACTAGTCTCTATTTTCATCTCAATCAATAATCACTTCTTCACCAAACTCTTCACACTTCACTTCTATTGTTCTCCTCTTCACAACTTCTCCTTAAAATGGATAATAAACCACAAACCAACATTAGAAAATATCTCTTATACCTCCTTAAAAAGGTAATTTTGATTTTTTGTCACTTAAACATCACCATTGATCTTAAAGTTAGGTCAGATTCATCGAATCCTTCCATCTTTTTGTTCTCCTTCTTCTTCTAGAAACATCAAATCAAATCCTTGCCTTTGATCACTTAACAAACTCTCCCCATGCATCAAATGTTCCATCTCATCGATCCTTATCTTCAATGTGCTTTGACTAATTCTAAATTCTAATTGTGTCAACCTCAATTTCAAATCTTTCTCAAACTATAACTTTTTGTCACTTGACAATCACTCCATTCTTCAACTCAATCATCACTAGCTCAGTACACACTATATTGCCTCACTCAGCATCAATAGGCTTTCTCGGCCATAACTAGGCTCAGTCACTATTGAAAATTCTTTATATATTTTCTTGGCAATAACTAACACTGACTTAAACTATTCTATTCAGCTTCTACTTAAGTTCCTTAATCTTTTGTTTTGCATCCTTCATTAACCAACCAATGTTGATACTTGGTCAAGCTTATCCTTATGACTTGTTCCAAGTTTGAGTTTCATTAAACTATGTTCTTTACTTCATGTATTTATTGAACAACACATTATCTTGTCAAATACTAACTTATCAAGTATCCATTGTATTTCCATGATACATAACACATCTCAACTCAACCTTTCACTAGGTCATTATTGTCACAAAAGTTTGCAACCACGTCCAAAGTTTTTACCTAAGGACAACCTTGTGAAACATGGAAACAACCTCCAAGTTGTGGGACTTGAACTATGAGGTTGAGTCTCCAGAGAAGGCCAGCTTCCTTTACTATTAGGGTGCACCTAACTACTCTTGGAGAGGAAAAGGGAGAAGGAATGCATGAAGCAAATCTACCTATTCTAACCTAAAGGGGTGATGCACCAAAATAGAGTGTTCAAACCAATCTCTGCCCATACATGCACTATTGAACCATTATGACACCAAAAGATATACACATCTAGACTTTCTTTAATCTAACAATCACATACAGATCATAAAACCCAAATGAATGACACAAGGAAAGAGAAGATTCACTTATATACCATTCATAGGCCAAAAGAGATACAACCATGCGAGATTGCAGATCTCTACAATACACCAATGAGAGGCAAATAGTTCTTGCACTATACATCAATGGCTAGAGAAGATAAGGCATAATGTCATACAGTTCAGAGGCAAAGGGAATTTACACATGAAATTGGAGAGCAATATCAGAGAAGTCAGAGAAAAGTCAACCTTTTCAAAATCTACAAAATTTTCCTTTATAGCTCAGGAATAACTGAGATGTTATCTCTAAAGTTACTCCACAACCACTACAATTAAGTCTTACTAAGAATAATCATGCAGATCTAGGGAAAATCTAACCTTGGCATAGAATCAGATACCATGATATCTAATCTTTGTTGGAATCGGGCCCTGAGAAGACAGAAACGGTGCCATTAAACTATTCTGACTGGGTAGATGGATCAACTGGGGGAATGGGGTATTTTCCCGTGTTCACTGAGTTCAACATTCATCCAAGAGTGGTTGGCATTGATCACAAGGATTAGATCGTGCAACAAAACTTGATTTCCCCTATTTCTAGCTCATGAATCAGCAAGATCAATAGGTCAACCTAACTCTGCCACTAGGATGAGCCACATGGGCCAATAGGCTCATTTTATTTTGCCACCCTGCAAGGTCTCCATGTGGTTGACCAACATCTTCTTTACTAATTTTGCCACCTCCTCAAAAATCCTAACCATGATAGTCACATAACCGCCAGCCCAACTATCAATACTAACTATTAATACCTTGGTCAGGCCCGCTAGGACACATGTCCCTTAGCTACTTTCCCACATTGCTTAAAGTCCTTGTTTCTTCATAATGTGAGAAAGCACCGATCATTGATCTCCACGAGATCAAAAATCATGAAAGATCCCTATAATACTATGCTTGCCTCTTGAAAATTTTGGGCCCATGAAACACTCAGCATCTGACTCAGCCTAACTCGAGCCCATTTGGCACCACCTTACGGCCTATGAAACAACCCTAGCCCCACAGGGACACGTGAAAGCAAGGCACTTGCCCGTATTGTTTAATCTCCTTGCATCTGGTTAATGTGAGGAAGTTCTAGCCCTTGATCCTCTTTAAATCTATGGTGATCATAAATTATGCAAGACTGCATACCTAGTCAGCTAGACGGGCCAATGAAACACCTTCATTGTACTCTAACTCGCCTGACAACTATCACCAAGGACAAGTTGTCATCACCTTCTGAGAAAGGTGGGCCCATGATGTCACACCAGCCACATGTCACAAAGTGGCATGCTTACATTGTTTAACATCCTTGTAACTTCATCTTGTGGGCATGTGCCAGCCATTGATCCTTGAAGATCTGACAGTGGAAGGTACGACTATGAACATAGGATGTCGTGGGACACGTGTCACAAGGGGCATGCTCACATTGTTAGAAAGCCTAATAAAAGACAAAATGCGAGAATATGAGCACCAATCGAACTGCCAACTCACTAGCCACCTTGTCTACCCTATCTGCGGTAGCTCAAAGAAGATGGACCCTCCTGCCACGTGGCTGAAAAGCACTTCCTCGCATTGTCAAGAAGTTTCACAAAACTCAGAATGTAGGAAAGCGGGAGCCAATAGAATCACCAACTGGACTAACCTTCCTCCTTTCTATGGCCCACAAGAAGAACCTACACCCACTTATCCACACATCGTAAAGGGGCTTCCCCGCATTACGTAAAGGTAGTGCATTTTCAAAATGCAGGAAAGCACCCACCATAGATCTCCAGAGATTTGATGGTGCGAAAAGTTGCGAGTAAGCAAAAACAAATTTAGGAAATAAAGAAGTACCATAAAGTTGTATCATTTTTTTTTTTGATATTTCCATGGCATTAAAATAATATTAAAGATGGAAGGTGACCGTTGGGTGGGCTGAGGTATTCGAAATCAAATTTTGGTAGGAGGAAAAATATGTAACATTAATGGCAACTCAGAGGGGACGCAAACTAGCTATGCGTATGACCAGTGACCTTATGCATCCATTGGGCTATAGAGTCATAAGAACTATAGATCAGTGCATGGAAAAACCCTAATCCCACCTCTGCAGTAGAAAAACACTGAAAACCCTATCTCTGCAACTCTGCAAACTGAGAAAAACACATGTGCTTGAGCACTTCTTGGAAAGTTGGAAAACAATAGGAAGGAAAACTACTCTAATATGTATAGGAAACTTCAAGCCCTATTAGAAACATGGTTTGAGATAGATCCCATTGACTAGGATAGGCAAAATTTCACTACCAAGCCTGCTTAATTGAAAAGCATTGGCCTGCCTGCAATTGACAATCAGATAGGGACCACTCCATAGTGCATCAAATTTTGAGTGCCTCCCTAGTTTTTCCCTATCTGCATCCCATTTCAAAACCAAATCACCCTCCCTGAAGGTTCTGACCCTAGCCTTCCTGTCAAAGCTCCTTTTCACCTGCTACTGATGTGTTTCTAGGGTCTACATGGCCTAACCTCTTTTTTCTTCTAGCTCCATCAGCTCTACCATTCTTACTGTCATGGCATCATCTTCAATTAGCTCTAGCTGATGGGCTAGTTCTAGGGATGGGAATTCTAATGAAATTGAAAGCCTTGCTTCCCTGCCATATACCAACACAAATGGTGAATTCTCTATTGACCTCTTAGGTGTTATTCTGTCAGCCCACAGTGTAGTCCTCAACTTTTGATGCCAACACCTCTAGTTATCCTCTATAGTTCTTTTCATAATCCTAATCAGGTTTTTGTTGGAGGATTCGGCCAAACCATTGCCCTAAGGATAGTAGTTTGAGGATGTGCTCAAGTAGATATTATGGTCAACTGCCCATGCACAAATCTGAGCTCCCACAAAAGATTTTGCATTGTTTTAAATAATGGTTGAAGGGGCAACAAACTTGGTCACAATTCCATCAAGGAACTCAACAATTGAAGATTTTGTGGTGTCCTTCAATGCAACTACCTCTGTCCATTTGGTAAAGTAATTTGTAGCAACTAAAATCCATTTGTGACCAAAACTAGAAGGAGGATTGATAGGGCCTATGAAATCCAATCCCCATTGAGCAAAATGTTGGTCCACCTGAATTGGATGAAGAGGAAGAGCTGCAAGCTTTTTCTTACCAGAAAAGAAAGTACATTTTTCACATTTCCTCACATACCTATGACAATCATAGAATAGGGATGGCTAGTAGTAACCAGCCCTCATGACCTTCATTGCAATTGTCCTTTCTGAGAAGTGACCACCATCAAGACCATCATGAAGCCCTTTGATCATTCTTTCAGCATGGTCCATGTCAATGCATCTTAATAGGGCTCCATTAAAATCTTTCCTAAAAAGGATGCAATCAACTATGACATAAGGAATTGACTATAATCTATATTGTCTTCTTTTAGTTCTATCTAACCCTTGAGGATATCTATTGCCTAATAAGAAATTCTTCATATCATCCTTCCAATTCCTTGGGTCATCACTTCTTGCTTCTTGTTGCTCTATTAGTATCATAGCAAATTCCTCATTTGATTCTTGAGATGATATCATTTGTTTACATAATCCCTTCCCTCTTGCTAGCTTGGTGATCTGGATGTCAACATCATATTCCATCACTTTAGTAATCCAACCAGCTCTTTTCTCACTAATATCTTTGCTCAAAAGGAAATCCTTCACACTGGCATGGGGTACTAACAAATGAATTTTATTATGAGATAGGAGGTGTCTAAATTTCTTTAAAGCTCTGATGACTGCAAGGGGTTGCTTCTTTACATAGTTGTATTTGTCTTCATACTCTTTAAGCCCTTCACTAAAGAAGGCTATGGGATGTAATTCATCTTTATCATTTGTTTGAGTCAAGATAGAAAAAATACTTGTCTCACCACCTAGGGTATAAAGGATGAAATCCTTTTCAAATTTTGGATTAATGAGAGTAGGGGTTAAGGCTATGGCTACCTTGATCTCTTCAAAACTTTCCTTCCCTTCCTTGCTCCATGCAAAAACCATACTTTTCTTGAGCATAGTTGTAAGGGGTTTTACCATGGTAGCAAGATTAGGGATGAATCTTCTCACAAAATTTATCCTACCAAGGAAACTTTGCAACCCTTTCATATGTTTAGGAAGAGGGAGAGAAAGTATTTCTTTTGTTCTTTATGGATCAATGGTTAAACAATCCTCAAATAAATGTGTCCTAATAATTTTCCTTGATTGGTAGCAAAGACACACTTGCTCAGGTTAAGGGATACCCCAAACTCTCTACACCTTGAGAACATATGCCTTAAATGATCAAAATGATCTTCTACATTCTTTGAATACACTGTAATATCATCAAGGTAAACTAATACAAACTTTTCAATCATATTTTTGAAGGCCATCTCCATTGCCTTCTGAAATGTAGCACCTGCATTGGTTAGCCCAAATGGCATCTTACAATAAGCATAAGTACCCCATTTGGTAGTGAATGCAGTCTTGTACCTATCAGACTATTTGACCAGCACTTGATTATAGCCAGAAAATCCATGAAGAAATGAAAACCTCTTTGAACCACTAACCTTGGACAAAAATTTGCTCCATGGAAGGGAGAGGATGGTGATCTTTCAGGGAAGCTTGGTTAAGGTGCCTAAAATCCACACACAATCTGATTTCTCCATTCTTCTTCCTAAAAGGGACAAGGTTTGCTACACATGACGAGTGCTTTGTGGGGAAAATTATATTGGCCTCAATCAATTTGGATAGCTCTTTTCTCATTAAGGGTTCAATTTTGGGATTTACTGGCCTTTATTTTTGTCTTATTGGTTTGACACTATCAATTAAATCTATGGTATGCTGAAACAACCTTGGGTCAAAACCCTTTAGATGATCATACATCCAAGAAAATACATCATTAAATTCTTGACACAGATGAATAAAACTCTCTTGCTCAATCTCAAAACATACCTTCCCCATGTTTAAGGATTTTCCATTAGCAATTGTGACTAGGGTGTGATCATCTTCATCGGTAGCTAAGTTCATGACTCTACCTGTCACTTGGTCATCGGGATTTAAAAAACTGTCTAAGGTAATGAGACCCTTAGGAAATTTTTTGGAACTGAGGTTAATGATTTGATCACTAGACTAATCATGCAGTCTTGACTAGTTTTTATCTGAAAATTCTACTTCATTCTGCAAGAAGCTTACAATTTGTTCATCAGATTCAAATACTTGCCAATGGATGTTGTTGTCAGGGATGGCAAGCCTTACTACCATCCTAATTTGTTGCTTCTTCTCCTCCTCAAGATACCTTGGCACATCATGAGATACACCTATTGTTGCAAACCTATCAGCATATCTATTTTCTTTTCTAGGGATGCTTGAATATTAAATACATTGAAACCCTCAAGAAAATCCAATACCCTATGTTTATAAGACTTGAGAAAACCATTCTTGGTGATATTCTAATTTCTCACTTGGTTAACCACCAATTCACTATCTCTATATACACTTAAGGCTTGAATTCCTCTTTTCTGAGCAAGTTGGAGACCCTAAATCAAGGATTCATACTCGGCCACATTATTAGTGTGACTGAACTAGAGCCTAAAGGAGAAGTAGTACCTTACTTGTGCAAGAGAAATCAACATCACAATAGCCCCTAATCCATTCTTTTTCCTTGATCCATCAAAGTACATGCTCCATATCCTGCTCACATCTTCTTTAGTCTCCACAAGATTGGGAACTAGAGCATCCTTCTCTAATATACAATATGTAATGAGGCCTGTCTCAAGGGTTTCTGACATAGGATCAAATTGATATGCACTACCCCATTCATCCAAGAGGAAATCAGGTATCTCTCCTAGGGAAGTAGTAGGCTCATTCATTATGTCATTCTCATCCACTTCTAGGATAGTGCAATTCATGTTGATGAGATTAGGGGTGTAGGGTTCGATATGATGGAGGGATAGAGGCTTTGCTTTGATCGAAGATTTGGCCCCATATCTTGTTCTAAAAAACATATATGACCAATCAGAAGATATGTAACCACCAATTTGGGCAGTGAAGTCTCTTGACAAAGAGATGGCAAAATGCGGCTTGACTTTAGCAATGGATATATCTTGAGTTACAGTACAAGTTGGGCATGCATCTAGGGCCATTTCCACATTCCTAAGGATCCCTACAGTCTTGACAGTACTAACATCCAACTATAACACATCCCTAACAATAGGCTCATATTTCATTCCCAAAGCATCAGCAACACACCTAGGCATCACTAAACTACTAGCCCTTGAATCAATCATGCAATTGTGGACTAGTTTATTCCCTATAATTAGAGAGACATAAAATAGAGGGGGTCTAACCTTTTTACTTGTTTCTTCCTCCCTTGATTTTTGTACTAGGCTTATGGCACTTTCCATGCTGCATGGCTAATCCTTTGGTTCAATACTTTCCAATTCTTGTTGCAACAACCTCTTTTGCATGGGTATAGTAGCAACGGCATCCCACATGGAAATATTCACATTTGTTTTCTTCATTTGTTCTACCACACTAAATGGCGTAGTGGGTGCTTTAGTAGGAGCCTTGGGAGCTGCACTTGTAGGAGGTTGAGATGGAACAAACTGAGGATCACTTACATCTCTTCTACCATTATTTTGCCTTTGCTACTGAGGGGTATTTGACTGATCATTTACTGCTTTTTCATGGGGTATTTCATTTTAAGTTGAGGCCTGATTGGGAAGAGGAAGGGTAGCATCTTCAATAGCTCTTCTTTTGCTCCTAGTGTTGTGAGCAATGGAATCCTGGTTTACATTACAATGTT
The DNA here is from genome assembly GCA_028749045.1 of Cupressus sempervirens. Lineage (NCBI taxonomy): Eukaryota > Viridiplantae > Streptophyta > Pinopsida > Cupressales > Cupressaceae > Cupressus > Cupressus sempervirens. The sequence continues at coordinate 49,073,156 of CM053787.1, forward strand.
CCTCCATTTGATGATTCATAAAGGAGCAATCACCCTGTCCTTGCATATATGAGGCCTCTTTAAATTGGTCCTCCTTGTATGATTGTCCTACTATAGGCTCTTGGATGGTCAAAGCCAAATAAGATTAAGCCTTCTGACACATGCAATGAGCATAGGAGTAGTTACAGGAGGGACAAAAATCATGATCTTGGGCCATGTTGTTTTGAGGGACTATGGCCCTACTTTGGTTTACATTTGAGGTTGAAGCATGACTACTCTACCTATTCTAATCAAAAGAATTCTTCCCATAATTCTAATTTGTAGGCCTACCACTATTCATAGTTTGATGCTGCAATTGATGAACCTTACTACCTTGAGCTTGCTATCTTTCTAAAGTCACCACCTTATTGCTCATTTTCTACATCATAGAGAAACTATCCTCCAACTTCTTCTCTTGGCCCTACAATCTCTTATCTATGTTCAGCATCATAGATTGCATCATTTCCTTGATTTCATCTATTCCATTTGAAGATGTAGAAGCTTGAGGGACTAGAGCAAGGGATTGTGATGTGGAAGTTGTGGAAAAAGGAGCCATTGCCGGTTGGTGGTTTGGAACATTAGGAAAGAAAGGCATGGGAGGCCTTGGAGCTAGCTTACCTCCTTGTATTAGGATGTTTTCTGACTTTATTGCTATGTCATAGGCATTAGGCAAGGTATCTCCTCCCATAGTTTGGATTGTAGTGGTGATGTCACTATTAAAAGCTTTGAGGTAATGCAAGAAGGCATTACCAGGAGTAGGTTTTATCGAAGCAAGTATTATATCCCATGTCTTTTGAAATCTATAGTTGAAATTAGTCATACATTCATGGGGGGCTCTTTTTATAGTAGTCAACTATTCTAAAAGTGACAAATGGTCACTTTTTTCTTCAAAGTGTTTACATAGTCTTGGTCCTAATCCATCCCAATCTGTTATAGAACCATGAGCCAAACCTCTATACCACTGTAGTGCTTTTCCTTTCAAGGATGAGGCTAGAAGCCTAACTGCAACATCATCCTCTATAATACCATGAATATTGTAGACATTTGCAACTTCTTGAATGTGTTTTGAGGGAGAGATAGAAGTTTCACCAGTAAACTCTGGTATACTTTTGAGTGCAGCTATTGGTATGTCATATCTTTGAGCCAATAAAAGAGGACTTCCACCATTAAAGGTGCCAAAAGTATGGGTTTTGGGCTATTCCATATAGAGAAATGATCTATTGATATGTGTTGATGGTAATGTGGGCTAAGATCTAATAGTAGGAGGAGTAGAGATAGATCTTGCAGGTGTATTTGTTGCTATTGCACTCCTAACTGATGATAGATATACTCTAGTCTTCTTTCTTCTAGGATTTGAAAATGAAAGCTCTTGGTACTAAAATTTACCTCTAGAAGATGCCCTTGTTTTAGCTTTGGGCATGAGCTACTACAACTTTGGTCTGGAACCAGATGTTTTTGAAGCTCAAAGTTGCCAAGTACTTGAAGAATGAGCCTCTTAAAGGGTTGAACACCGAAGCCAGTACTATCTCCTCAGTATTAATCTTGAAATCTTCTTTTTGACACCAATAGACTTGAAATTTTCTAAATATTGTCCCACCGGGTGTGCCAAAAAATGTTCTCACAAAAGTTTGCACCCACGTCCAAAGTTTTTACCTAAGGACAACCTTGTGAAACATGGAAACAACCTCCAAGCTATGGGACTTGAACTATGAGGTTGAATCTCCGGAGAAGGTTAGCTTCCTTTACTATCAGGGTGCACCTAACTACTCTTGGAGAGGAAAAGGGAGAAGGAATACATGAAGCAAATCTACCTATTCTAACCTAAAGGGGTGATGCACCAAAATAGAGTGTTCAAACCAATCTCTTCCCATACATGCACTATTGAACCATTATGACACCAAAGATATACACATCCAAACTTGCTTTAATCTAACAATCACATATAGATCATAAAACCCAAATGAATGACACAAGGAAAGAGAAGATTCACATATATACCATTCATAGGCCAAAAGAGATACAGTCATGTGAGATTGCATATCTCTACAATACACCAATGAGAGGCAAAGAGTTCTTACACTTTACATCAATGGCTAGAGGAGATAAGGCAAAATGTCATACAGTTTAGAGGCAAAGGGAATTTACACGTGAAATTGCAGAGAAATATTAGAGAAGTCAGAGAAAAGTCGACCTTTTCAAAATCTACAAAATTTGCCTTTATAGCTCAAGCATAACTGAGATATTTTCTCTGAACTTACTCCATAACCGCTACCATTGAGTCTTACTGAGAATAATCATGCATATCTAGGGAAAATCTAACCTTGGCACAGACTCAGATACCATGATATCTGATCTTTGTTAGAACAGGGCCCAAAGAAGATAGAAATGGTGTCATTAAACTATTCTAACTAGGTAGGTGGATCAACTGGGGGAATGGGGTGTTTTCTTGCTTTCACTGAGTTCAGCATTCATCCAAGAGTGGTTGGCATTGATCAGAAGGATTAGATCGTGCAACAAAACTTGATTTCCCCTATTTCTAGCTTGTGAATCAACAAGATCAGCAGGTCAACCTAACTCTGCCACTAGGATGAGCCACGTGGACCAATAGTCTCATTTTATTTTGCCACCCAACAAGGTCTCCACATGGTTGACCAACATCTTCTTTACTAATTGTGCCACCTCCTCAAAAATTCTAACTGTGACAGTCACATAACTGCTAGCCCAACTGTCAATGCTAACTATTAATACCTTGGCCGGGCCCGCTAGGACACATGTCCCTCTGGCACTTTTCCACATTACTTAAAGTCCTCATATCTTCATAATGTGGGAAAGTGTCAATCTTTGATCTCCACGAGATCAATGATCATGAAAGATCCCTATAATACTATGCTTGCCTCTTAAAAATTTTGGGCCCATGAAACACTCAGCATCTGACTCAGCCTGACCTGGCCCCATTTGGCACCACCTTGCGACCTATGAAACAACCCTGGCCCCACAAGGACACAAGGTAGCAAGGTGCTTTCCTGCATTGTTTAATCTCCTTGCATCTTGTTAATGCAGGGATGTGCCAGCCCTTGATCCTCTTTAAATCTATGGTGATCATAAATGCTACATACCTAGTCAGTTGGACGGGCCAACGAAACACCTCCATTGTACTCTAACTCACCTGAAAACTGCATCAAGGATGAGCCATCATCACCTTCTATGAAAGGCGGGCCCATGATGTCACACCAGCCACGTGTCATAAATGGGCATGCTCGCATTGTTTAACATCCTTGCAACTTCATCTTGCAGGCATGTGCCAGTCATTGATCCTTGAAGATCAGACGGTGGAAGGTATGACTAGGAACATAGGACATCATGGGACATGTGACACAAAGGGGCATTAATCGCATTGTCAGAAAGCCTGATAAAAGACAAAATGCAAGAATGTGGACACCAATCAAACTGCCAACTCACCAGCCACCTTGTCTACCCTTTCTGCGACAGCTCAAAGAAGATGGACCCACCTGCCATGTGGCTAAAAAGAACTTCCCCACATTGTCAGGAAGTCTGACAGAACTTAGAATGTGGGAAAGTGGGTGCCAATAAAATTGCTAGCTAGACTAACCTTCCTCCTTTTTGCAGCCCACAAGAAGAACCTGGACCCACTGATCCACACATCGCAAAGGGGCTTCCTCGCATTATGTAAAGGTAGTGCATTTTCAAAATGTGGGAAAGTGCCCATCGTAGATTACCAGAGATCTGACAGCGCAAAAATTTACAAGTAAGCAAAAAAAATTAGGAAATAAAGAAGTACCATAAAGTTTTATCATTTTATTTTTTTGATATTTCCATGGCATTAAAATAATATTAAAGATGGAAGGTGACTGTTGGGTGGGCCGAGGTATTCGAATTCAAATTTTGGCAGGAGGCAAAATAGGTAACAGTCATCTCATGATCTCTTCTTTTCAAATCCTCTTCATAAATAAAATGATATGGAACTCTATATTGTTAGTAAATGTCTCTTCAATACATTTGACATTCTTTCTTACCAATATGTTTAACATCAATGATAACATAACAATTTCTCCAATTATAGTTTCCAAAAATCTCCCTCTTAAGAATTAATGGAAACACCTCACATACTTCACATACTATACTAGTTACCATGAAATCCAAAATATTCAATATTGTAAACTGTCATCTCCCTCTATGTTTGTGTTTCTCTTTCTTAGTTTCATTTTGATTATGATCCATGCAGTCTTAAGGTAATCCCTTTGTTAGTTTGGTATATTTGCTTAGTAGCAACACCTCAACTCATCTCCCATTTATGTATACTTGTATGGTAACTCATACATATTAATCTCTCCCTCTTTGAAAAAAATGCCAAAGATGTCAATCATACTCATACATCATCATTGCACTGTTATAAATGGTACAAAAATGTCATCTCAACATTAACTCTATATAGCTTCATCTTCTCATAGTTCAGTGTCTTCCTTTTCACTCCTTTAGGTAGTGCCTAAAGTGTAACATCCTACATCAATGTTTGTGATATTTTTATTTAAAACATTTGATGTAATGCACCATCTCTATTTAGTGTTCTTTAGGTCGGGGAATGACCCCTAACTTACCTCTTAGATAATCATAAAAATCCTTAGGTAGTATCTTTGTGAATATGTCACTCAACTATTCTTTTGTGTTCACATATTCAAATCAGACTTCCCTATCTTGTACTATCTCTCTGAAGTAATGATACTTGATCTTAATACGCTTAGTCTTTCTATGCATCACAAGATTATTTGATATGTTTATAGCACTTGTTTTATCACAATGTATCACAATAGGTTCAATGATCTCTTCCTTCATACCTTCCAACAATTACTTGATCTGTATAATGTTTGAACAATTTACTGCTACAACAACATATTCAACCTATGATGTAGTTTGTAAAATATAGTGTTGCTTCATGCTTGTCCATGAAATCAATTTGCTTCCCTAGAAGAAAGCTCTTCCACTTCTGGTCTTTCTTTCATCAAAATTTCCTACCCAATCAACATCTATATAAACCTTCAATTCAAATTTGCCACTTCTCTTGTGCCATAGTCAAATGAGAAAGGAGTTTGAAATTTCAATTTGTGGAGAGATTAAGTTCTTTTTTGGGTTGAAAGTGCATTAGATGAATATAGGCATCTTCATCACTCAATATAAGTATATCAAATAGATTTAGAAGACTTTTGTATGGAAGAATCGAGACTAGTTGGAACACGTATGGTGATTGGACATAAATTGTCAAAGAATGATGATTCTATTGAGGTAAATCAAACTTTATACAAGTCAATATTTAGAAAACTACAATATGTTGTACATAATAAACCTGCCATTGCATTAGTTGTTGGAATTGTTGCGAGATTCTATGCTAATCCCAGAGAAAATCATATGATGGTAGTAAAGATAATACTGAGATGCCTGAAAGGAATAGAAGAAAATGACTTGCTCAATGAGTCCTTTCCTCCAAAAATGATGTCATCAACAACAATTTACACTAGCAATATCTTATTTTTAGCTTCACTTTTCAAACAAAGATTGATATTGTCATTAGTTCTTGCAAAACCAATTCTTTCCAAATAATTGTGTAACCTTTCATACCATGCTCTAGGGACTTTCTTCAAACCATATAAAGCTTTGTGTAACTTACATACCATATTCAACTTTTTTGGATCAAAAAATCTTTTAGGTTGTTCAATGAAGACTTCTTCCTCCAGAAATTCCCATCAAAAGTGCATATTTTACATCCATTTGATACACTTTGAATCCTTTGTAAAAATAAGTATGCAAGAAAATTTCTCATTCCTTCCAACCTTACAACTAGGGGAAAAGTTTCACCATAGTCATCTATGTCCTCTTGTGCAAATCCCTTACAAACTAGTCTTACTCTGTTCCTTGTGACTTCACCTTTCTCATTCAGCTTGTTTGTGAAACCACTTAGTTCTAATTACATTTTCGTCCTTAAGTATGGGTACCAATGTTCATGGCTTGTTCTTCTTAATTTTTTAAATTTATTCATTCATTTCCTTGATTTGATCTTTATTCTCCAAAGTATCTTTGACAAATTTAGGCTCAAACTCACATAATAAACATGTATCATTCTTCAATCTTCTTCTTATTGTATGCCTAAAATGTGGGCACACTACTATGGGGCATTATATACAAGATTTCTCAAAAGTGAGGTCTCGAATGGTGACTCATAGCTCTCTATTCATGGAGTGCAAGGGTTTGCAATGAAGGCCCTCAATTCAACCTAGTTCATGCCCATGCAAATACACCATGAAATGAGAGATTCAAAGAGGAAAAGCAAGAGTGCTAGTCTCCATGATCATCAAATATTTATGAAAATGAAGATGCAAGCTAATCTAAATGATAACAATGCAAAACAAAGCAAGATCTAATCTATGAAAGCAAATATGACTCTAAACTAATATGCAAATGCAATGATAAAAGCCCATGATGAAAGCCATGGGTGCAAGAGAGAATGAGACAAGAATATAGAAGTTCTCCACAAAAGCTTTAGCATTCAAAACTCCTTCTTCAAAAATTGCTCTCCAATCCTACAGCACAACAATAGCATAATCATGGGTATCCAAAATAAGGAGAGGGCTCTCCCTTATAAAGAAGATTGGACGATCTAAATTGAGAGGAAAAAGATTTAATCAAGGGTGGAGAAATAATGATCCATGTGAAATAAGGATCCACCAATGAGAAAAGAGGAGTGGTTGAGAAGAAATTGGAAAGATAAGTCCCACTTAGAAATATATGCATTTAAGTGTAGAGAAATTAAATTAAAAAATTTATTTTATTTCCTTTTTCATCAAAAAGAGATATTTAAGTGGGATTTTCATTTAATTAAAAGGGAGCAAGTTCTTTTAATTAAATAGGAGATATTTAATTAAATTAAAAGAGGATTTTTTCTCTTAATTAATTAAATGTGGATGAATTATTTAATTAAAAGAGAGGTTTTCTTTTAATTAAATGGGGACTTATTTTATTTAATTAAAAGAGGAGATTTTCTTTTAATTAAATAAGACTTAGGATAAAATGATCAACCTTAGAAAAATAGAATAATTGAATTTGATCAAGGAAATTGATTTAAATTGATTTAATAAAATATTACAAACCATTGATTCAGGAAATTTGATAAATTGATAAATTGAATAATGGGGGCCCATAGTCTAGGCGACCATTTTAGGGTGCATACATTTGCCCCTCTTTGACTAATGTGTGATCGATTTGGGAACACATGTAGTCAAAGAAAGAAATTGAAGTGTGAGATTGATTTGGGATCACAAAACAACCCAGATGTGTGGTCAATTTGGGAACACATCAGGACAAAGAATACAAATAAATTTTGACTCAAAAAAGTCAAAGATAAAATTGATAAAATTGAATCAAAGATTGAATTTGATAATTATTGTCCCCTCCTAATTGAAATCAAAATGAGATAGAGGAGAAACATCAAATTGATAAATTTGATCAAATTGAACAAATGGTAAGGTTCTTGATGTAAGATGAAAGATATAAGAATCATAGAACCAAGGTAGATCATCAAGCATGAAATATTATGCCCCAAAGGTTATTTAGAAGAAAAGAAGTGGGGAAAAAGAAAATGGAAGATAGAAGTTTGAAAGATATAGAAAGAAATAGAAAGAAGAAAAGAAAATGTTCCATAAGAAAGAGAGTCCTCCAAAATCAATCAACTATTCAAGATAAAATTTTTGATTGAGATCATGAAAGAAGATAAGGAAATGAAGATCAAAATGTGACCACAGTTGATTAAAAGTCCACAATAAAGATGAAGGGAGAACCCTCTCAAACTCATAATGCAGCCTAAAAATGCAAACTAACATGAAGTCTAATAATGCAAGCTACATGAAAATGCAAAGGTGTACTTGCAAAAGAGCATGTAACATAGGATTTGGTGTTCATCATTCATTGGAGAATGTCAAAGAACTTATTTTCATCATTGGGCCATTATTAACAGACATCGAAAAATCACACAATCATCACTAGTCACAAGTGCACCTATGAAGATACGAATGTAATTTATATCGGATTGGAATGTGGAAAGATTCTAACATAAGCATAAAAGACATAAAGATCAAGATGACTTTGATGTTAGCTTACCCAATTTAATGTAGCAAAACCATGCTCACATCAAGGCATAGATGCCAAGATGACCATAAGAACAGTTGTGAAAAAAAAAATCAAGGATGATGCCTCAAATCTCCTAAGTGTTTCAAGGGGACAACAAGAGACACTCTAGAGTTTCAAGACCACAACCACAAGAAAAAAAACAAATAAAAACATGTCCCATGCCCCAAGTCCTCTAGCGATGCATCATGGAGAGACTTATCAGACAAGGACACTCAACAAAAATCAATAATAGTCAGCACACAAAGAAAGAAAAAATCATGACATAAGTCAAGCATTAAGTGTTGCGTTTAAAAATTTAAGTGTGTTAACTGATATTGAGTTCCGAGGATAAGGATCAAATGCTTGCAGGAAAGGAAGATCCCATGATGATACTAGGTAAGATCAAACCAATAAGTGTTGAAAAACACTCGCTGTCAACGGCTGTATTGAAAAATACAATTGGGGTGGTGTTGAAAAACATTCTTTGTGAGGTATCCTAAAGACTAACACATCCAAGAGACTCAAGCTAACCCAATTATGCCCCCTAGACAAAGACCAATTCCAAACCAAGGCAACAAGGACAAGGCATGATGGAGAAAGGATAAGTGTTGAGGACATGCACTAAGAAAGAGGGGTGCAAAGGCCTCAAGTAGCAGTCGTTTCCAGGTTTTCACCACTTGGATTTTTTTTTAAATTTTTTTTTTAGGACTTTTTATAATTTTTTTGTATTTTTTGCTACCAAGGCGCTTGTTTCCAGGTTTTCACCAAGGCACTTTTTCTATTTTTTTTTATTTTTTGAATTTTGAATTTTTTTTTTGTATTTTTGGAATATATTTTTTTTTGTATTTTTTTTAGGACATTTTTCAATTTTTAGAATTTTCACAATATATCATTTATTTTTTATTTTTTGAAATATATCTTTTTTTTTGCATTTTTTGAAATATATCTTTTTTTGTATTTTTTCAAGATCAATAAATATATACAAAGAATATACAATGCCCCCAGACAGAACGGGCATTAACCTCTCAAGCAAGATCACATTGTGCAGTCCCAATGTTTAGCAAGGTAGAGGACATGATGGAACAACAAGCTAGTGGATATGATGGATAAGTAAGGAGTGCATGAAGCAAGTGAAAGTGATCTTCAAGGACTGACTCCTCAAGAGTACCCAAGCTAGGGAAAAATTGTCATGTAAAGCACATTTGAAGAAGAAATGAAAGGCCAACATAGGATAATTCATGAAAGCATAATGTAAAAGTGGAAAAGATGCAATCCAAAGGAGTAGACATGTCAAGAGACTTCATAGCATCATATTTTACTCTATTTTATTAGATCAAGACCAAAGGGGTAAAGGGTAGAAAAAGACTAAAATGAATGGAGGGAAATAGATGTGAAGGCTAAACATGAAAGGAATGAAAATAAGATAATCATAAGATAGCTCACAAGATAGCCAAATGTTTGTGTGTAGGTCAACATTTTTAAGATCAAAGAGAGAAGATAGAATGGATGAAGATGTAGAAGAATTACGCATGATGCCTGATTAGTGTCTCGAATGGTGACTCGTAGCTCTCTATTCCTGGAGTGCAAGGGTTTGCAATGGAGGCCCTCAATTTGACCTAGTTCATGCTCATGCAAGTACACCATGAAATGAGAGATTCAAAGAGGAAAAGCAAGAGTGCTAGTCTCCATGATCATCAAATATTTATGAAAATGAAGATGCAAGCTAATCTAAATGATAACAATGCAAAACAAAGCAAGATCTAATCTATGAAAGCAAATATGACTCTAAACTAATATGCAAATGCAATGATAAAAGCCCATGATGAAAGCCATGGGTGCAAGAGAGAATGAGACAAGAAGATAGAAGTTCTCCACAAAAGCTTTAGCATTCAAAACTCCTCCTTCAAAATTTTCTCTCCAATCCTGCAACATAACAATAGCATAATCATGGGTATCCAAAATGAGGAGAGGGCTCTCCCTTATAAAGAAGATTGAACGATCTAGATTGAGAGGAAAAAGATTTAATCAAGGGTGGAGAAATAATGATCCATGTGAAATAAGGATCCACCAATGAGAAAAGAGGAGTGGTTGGGAAGAAAGTGGAAAGATAAGTCCCACTTAGAAATATGTGCATTTAAGTGTAGAGAAATTAAATAAAAGAATTTATTTTATTTCCTTTTTCATCAAAAAGAGATATTTAAGTGAAAATTTCATTTAATTAAAAGGGAGCAAGTTCTTTTAATTAAATAGGAGATATTTAATTAAATTAAAAGAGGGTTTTTTCTCTTAATTAATTAAATGTGGATGAATTATTTAATTAAAAGAGAGGTTTTCTTTTAATTAAATGGGGACTTATTTTATTTAATTAAAAGATGAGATGTTATTTTAATTAAATAAGACTTAGGATAAAATGATCAACCTTAGAAAAATAGAATAATTGAATTTGATCAAGGAAATTGATTTAAATTTAATTAATAAAATATTACACACCATTGATTCAGGAAATTTGATAAATTGATAAATTGAATAATGGGGGCCCATAGTCTAGGCAACCATTTTAGGGTGTATACACTTATCATAACTCCTAAATCTTTATCTCTAATGATTTAATCTGATGCATGATGTCTTTGTACATACTTTTTCAATATAGGTTTTGGTCTTCATTTGTCTTGTTATTGTTCAGTAGATTTAGCATGTTCAACATATTCAATTGTCTATGGATGCAACTTGGCTTCTACTGCCTAATGGTCGACATTGTCTATCTATGACTTAGCTCCTATAGCCTAATTCTCGATAGCCTATTGATGCTTAACAACCACCTTTTTTGGTTTAGGTAAAGTGTTAGGTTTACCTTCATAGATATAGACAAACTTTCTATGGTCTTCAAGTTCTTTCTTGCATTCTTCTTTATTTTTCTTTGCAAATTCATCAACTCTAATATTTGCACTTTCCAAAATTTTGTTAGTGTTAGAATCAAACACTTGTAAGCTTTTCTCTTAGTGGAACAACCTATAAATATGCCTTCATTAGTTTTTGCATCAATTTTACCTTTTCTTGCATCTTTCAATATGTAACACTTACTTCCAAAAACTTTAAAATAATTCACATTTGGGGCATATCCATACTAGAGTTCAAAAGGTGTTTTATTTGTGCCTTTATTCACTTGAACTCAATTTAGAGTGTAGACTAGAGTGCTAAAAACCTCTCTCTAGTACTTCTGTGAAACATCCTTCTCCATCATTAGCACTCTTGCACAATCCATAATTGGTCTATTTCTTCTCTTAGCAATACCATTTTGTAGTGGATTCCTTGGTGCACTCATTTGTCTCTTGATACCTTTGTCATTTTAGAATATATTGAACTCGTCTCAAATGAATTCACCACCTCTATCTAATCTCAAGTATTTTAGACTCTTTCCCATTTCTTTCTTAACCCTATCCAAGTACCACTTAAACATTTAAATATATCATATTTTTCCTTAAGAAACATCACAGTCATCATTCTAGAAAAGTCTTCAACAAACAAAATGAAATAGTTATCACCATAATAGCTCTACACTCCAATAGGACCACACAAGTTAGTATGAACCAACTCCAAAATATCATCAGAAGAATAGGTCTTGCTCTTGAAACTAGACTTTGTTATTTTACCCATTTGACATTGTTTTCACTTCACTTTATCAAGTTTCCTTGATCTTGGTAACCCTATAACTCTTTTCATCTTACTTATTATTACCAAATCATCAAATTTTACATGACACAGCCTCTGATGCCATTACCAAACATCTTCACATTGTGAAAATATACAAGTATCTTCAAATAGGTCTAGATAGAATACATTACTTCTTGTTTACTCTCTACCTCTAACTAGTTCACCAGTAGCATTGTAGACCTTTGCCTTCATATTTTGGAAATCAACTTTGTAGCCTAAACTTATAAATTGTGCAGCACTCAACAAGTTATATTTTAAACCATCAACCCAATATGCATTTTCAAATTTGATCTTATTATTCAGTTTAATTGATCATTTACCTTTCACATAACACGGTGCAACATTACCAAACTTAACACTACTTCCATTATAATGATCTAACTTTTCAAACTTACTTGTATCACCAGTCATATGATGTGAGAAAACACTATCAATTATCCATCTATCATTATTACTCAAATGTGAAATCAATTCAGTTTCCTCATCTTTATATGAATCATCTTTTATTGCAAATTAAATAACTTCTTCATCATGATCATCAAGATTACTATAAGAACCATCATCTTTAGCAATATAGCAAGATTTTGTACATGTGTCCTATATGCTATGAAATTGGTGTCTAAAGAATATAAAAACTAATGTAACATTCACAAACTATATTAAACAACAATACATATGATAAGACAAAGGAAACATTGTAGAGGAAGGCAAACCAAAAATGGTAAGCTCCCCAAGTGTGACCTTGATATTTTGGTGTGTCCAAGCGATGATGGGTGTATGCTTAAATGTGCTTCAAGCCTTTAATGGATATGAGCCTTCAAAGGGGTAAAACATGGTGTATGGGGTGAGTATGGATTCTTGCATCATAAGAGTGAGTTTTGATGATTTTTTATTCAAAGGGGCATTATAAGTTTGCATGAGAGTTGGATGATTTGTGAGAGGGGAGGGGCCCAATTTATAGGCCAAGGGGTAGTGAGATGGAGGGTCAAGATGCAAAGATGGAGGTTTGATGAGGCAAGGCTAGGATTCAAGAAGGTGAAGCACATGGATTGTGCTTCTTCCAAGCCATAGCCTTGTAACACATGTCACAAGGGGATTGGACAAGGGAAGAGGGTCAAAATGGGTGGTCAAAGGGAATTGTGAGGGAGGAGTGTGGAAGAGGGATGTAAGAGACTTTTAAAGGTCCATTAATGCATGTAAAAGCCATTAATGCTCTTGGATAGTAATGTAAGAGGATGATTAGGACTTTGACTTTGGCTTGGATTAGAAAGTCTTAACACTTACTTAAAGGTGTGCACAAGTTTAGGAGGGTGATTAGGCTTGGCTTAGGAGGGGATTAGGAGGCAAGTGGTAGCATTAATGAGATGGGGTAACTAGCTGGCTAAGTGAGGTTAGTATGGGTGAATGGGTTGGATTTGGATAATGATAGGATTATAGGGAAGGTCAAGAGTTAGGAATTGATTTATTTAATAAAAGGGGATGTGGAATTAAATTAAATAGGTATATTTCAATTATTTAATTTAATATAGGAATAGGGATTTAATTGATAATTAGACTTTGGGTTGTCATTTGATTTTATTGATTGGACTATAGTTAATTACATGAATTAATTAAATGGGGATGATGATTAATTATTTAAATATAAAATATTTAATCGATAATGTCCTAGAAGATGACTAAATAAGATTACTTAGTGATGTAATCAAATTTAGGTGTCTACATTTTACCCCTCTTTGACATAGTGTTGGGACAACACTATTTCAAAGAAGTTTGAACATAAATAACATGGAAAATGTTTTTAAATAAATAGGGTTTCCCAAGTCTTGAGTAGAAGAAGAGAGACTAGACTATGTAATGCCCCCTCAAGAAGGTAGTGGGGACAAAAGATGAGGCTCAATGACTTCTTGAAAAGGACAACAATTAGAGGTGAGCAGCAGGACACAGAAGGATTAAAAGAGTTTGTTGCAATAAAATTGCAAAAATAACATGACCAAAGGGAAAAGGGGGGCTAGAGGGGTCAAAGAGGGAAGTAGGACACCCCAAGGGACCTATAAGAGGGTCAAGGAGGGCTAGAAAGGATTAATTGCTCTTATATTTATGGTGATATATTGCTAGTTTTGAGCTCTGATTTGGAGGACGTGATGGTTGCACAATTATGACCAAAATATTAAGTAGACATGGTACAATGAGTATAGTGCAGTAGACACCAGACCAATCAGTAGGTGCTAAAACTTTTCTCTTGTGAATTTAGTTTTTCTATTATAGTATTCTTGAAAAATCAAAAAGGTATTCCCACATGCACGGGTTTAGCAACATCGCTCTAGAGATCCATGGGATCACAATCTCGCAAAAGAGTGGACAGTAAGGGGTCAAATGGTGGGTTTTAAGTTCTTTTCATAGGAAAGTGAATGTGGGTTATAGCCCTTATGGGTTAGCAGTCCTAGCTTATGGTTTTGTGGGATAGCGATTTAAATAGCGAGAAAGTGTTCCCATTAGGGGGATTGCAGTTCCACTGGCTAAGGGTGGGAAAGAGTAAAAGTCAACATGGGAACGAGGAAGATTTTTACTAGAGAGGGGAAATTTGGAGATGTGTTCTTGTTGTGATCTAAAGCTATGGGAATGCAGGAACACAATCCTACTTGCAGGAATGTGGATAAAGGTTTTTTAGTGTTTTAAGAGGTAAAGAGAGGGTTAGGAAATAGAGGTAGAAGGGGTTAATTGAAAGAAGAATTGACTGATGTTTGATGTTTTCTAGATGCATTAGTGTCATGAGAGTGACACGCCATGGTATTGTACGCCAGAGAGGTGGTTCACACCAATGGACTAGGCTAGGATTGACATGATCAAACTAGGATATCTAGCGAGGTTGCCCCATACAAGCACATACATGGTGATGGTGACATTATTGTGCAAGCACTAGCACATTGAGATAGGGACATTTCATCTATTAACACATGATATGATCATCAAATTTGAGGATGTCTACAAGATCTTTCAACTGCCAATGCAGGGCATGCTAGTGATGGTAGACAGGGGAGTCATAGGAGAGTAGGCAGTGCGATGACTGGTGGCACCTAAAGTCTAGTTTCAAATCTAGAGCGGCAGTTCACTTTGGATGAGCACTTGGATTAGGTGGTCATAGATTGATCGATATATTTCTACATGTGTGGGCTAGTGTCAGGATATATATCCCCAAATACTAGTGTGACAGGAGTGACACTTTCATCGATTCCTATGATTACACAAATTGTAGAGAGTGAGTCTCAGCTACATGGAGCTCACTGATGTTGGAAGAGTTGTACTAGGATTTACATAAAATTATGTATCAAGACACAAGGTACCATTAGGGAAGGAGCATGGGCTTTCTAATCCTACTACAAGTTTTGGCTTGCAAGCACATTATAGTCTTTAGACAACTGGGCAAAGGGACAAGCAACCAAAGGAGCCAATGGTATAAGTTGGTGAGATCCACTAGCATACCACCATATTGAGGATGTGGACTACTAGTGAGTCTAGATTGATGAGATCTAGGAAGTGACATGGAGGCCACATGTGGGCCTTGGGCCATGGGTGAAGGAGAGGTAGCAGTTATCGTACACCATTTCGTTGTGTTTCATTTTTGGTCGGTGGGAGTACACAGCTGAGTGATATCAGTCAAATAGGGTGTTGCAATAGTTTTGATAGCCATTGGATGTGCTAGGGGATCCAGTCAGGTACCATAGAGTGACCAAGGAGTCAATGATGTTTTTTGGGGCACCTTTATAGATAGATGATTTATTTCAAACATGGCAAGATCTAGCACTCCAGGATTGGGACCGGCTCAGTGGGGTTGTAGATGTTGGGTCCACTTAGGGCTATAGGGATTCGTTTTAGTGCCTAAGGCTAGTGGGAAGGGAACACATGACTAGGGAAGTTGTGGTAGTATGGTAAATTGCTTGAACAGTGAGGAGCGGGAGGTACAAGGTGAGGGGCCTGAGATAATAGGCAGAGGTTGTGGTGCAAGGTGAGGCACCATAGAGGAGGAGGCAAAGGGAGTGAAAGGAGGAGAGACATGAGGAAGGGAGACATGAGGAGGTGATACCACATCTAGATATGCCACAATAGGAGGGAGGAGAGGAGGCACAGGGGCTAATTGGGTGAGGAGGAGGAGGATCATCCATGGGTGGAGGAGATAGGGGATTAGTAGGAGATATGCATCCCTATAGTAGGAACATGAGGCTATGTACCAAATATTGAAGGATACTCAGTAGGACAGGGACCAGCTTAGAGTTGAGGGAGATCAGTTCTAACAAGAGCAGGATGTGACTCAAGGATAGATGGACAGAGTGGAGATTGTGTAGGGGGGACTACAACTAGAGTTAGGGTGGTTGGAGGGGAGAGTGGACGTGATGGAGTCAGAGAGGGAAAGGCTCCAAGGGAGGGTGGACACTGTTCAGGAGGAGAGAGACATGTTGGTGGTAAAGGTGGTGACTCTAAGGGCACATATGGTGGTGGGGGGAGGTTTGGAGGAGTTGAGGTGGCTAAGGAGGGAGGTGGAGGATCTACAAGAGAGAGAAGGTTTCTACAGGGGGAAGATATCATGCACTTATGTTAGCAAATCAAATTAAGCACTACAAGAAATTCACATGATCAGGTATAGCTAGCACACATAGAGGTATGTAGAGTGGTAGGGTGAGTGGGTGGAGCACTAGGGGCTCCTAGAGGATGGGTGGATCTCAACAAGTAGAGCAGAGCCATAGATCAGGGCAGAGCCAAAGACGGGAGAGGGGGATAGCTAGGAGGAGAAATAAGATGAACAGTTTAAGGATAGATGGGGATAGGATGAGGCCACCGCCGCCAGTGGTGGGAACGGATGTAGAGAAGGATCATTATGAGTCCTATAGAGAGGAGGTGATTGATGAGAATACAGATGAGAAGTGATATGTTGTAGTTTTTGTGATCGTTGGGATATTTTTGATGTATAGATACAGATTTTTGTGGGCACAAACCCAGATGTATTTGTATGGATAGGTGTACTATATGAACATGAGATTGGACTATGATAAACATTGTTTTGTATTCTTTCAAGGGTGGGTGATGCATTCTTTATTCTTTGGAGGATATATATATATATATATATATATATATATGTGTGTGTGTGATGAGCATTCTTTGGAGTGGGATATGTGTGTAATGAGAACTGTGCCTTTAATATTTTATTATGTCATATTTTTTATTTTATTTTTGAAATATATGTGGATACATGTATGAGATGGATAGACAGATGATGCAAGATGTGATGCTTTATATGAGATGTATGATATCCATGATGGTACTAACACTTTGTTATGTAGGCTAGGATGCTTTATATGAGATGTATGATATTCATAATGGTACTAACACTTTGGTGTAGAATGTGATATGTTATAGGAGTGATATGAGATGAATGATGGTACTAACATTGTGATGCAAGATGTGATGTGTTCTAGGACAGATATGAGATGCATGATGTTACTGACATTTTGATGTAGGATGTGATGTTCCTTATGGTTTATAGAAGATGCAAAGAATGATAATATAAAAAAAATGAATTTAAAAATATTATGATGATGTAGAAATAAACCTAAAAACTATGATGATGTAAATAATAACTTAAAAATGAATTGAGAAACTATGATGATGAAAATGATAGCTAAAATGAATCTAAAAACTATGATGAGGCAAAAAAGAAAAAAGAACCCAAAAGCTATGATGATGGATGATGGATAATGGATAACATAAAATGAACCTACAAACTACGGTGATGTAAATGTAACTGAAATGAACCTACAAACTATGATGATGTAAATGTTAACTAAAATGAATTTAAAAACTGTGATGATGCAAATGTTAATTAAAATGAACCTACAAACTATGATTATGCAAATTTATAACTAAAAATGAACCTAAAAACTATGATGATGCAAATGGATAACTAAAAATAAACCAACAAACTATGATGGTGCAAATGGATATCTAAATGAACTAACAAACTATGATGATGCAAATGGATAACTAAATGAACTTACAAACTATGATGATGCAAATTCATAACTAAAAGAACCTACAAACTATGATAATGCAAATGGATAACTAAAAATGAACCTACAAACTATGATGATGTAAATGGATAACTAAAAATGAACCTACAAAATATGTTGATGCAAATGGATAACTAAATGAACCCGCAAACTATGATGATGTAAATGGATAACTAAAAATGAACCTACAAACTATGATGATGCAAATGGATAAAAAATGAACCTAAGGATTATGATGATGCAAAATTGAGATCTAAAATGAATTTAAAAAGGAATCTAACATGTATTATGATACAAATGATAACGAAACCTAAAGAGACCATGATAATGAACTAAGAGATGAATGGATGTGATGTGAATGCAAGTATTATGGTAGGGAATTGAATGTGGAAGTAGGGGATGGATAGGTTGGATGTGTAGCATATCACTAATTGATTGTAGCTTCAGTTGAAGGGATGAATGTGCACAAATTTAAACATAGGTAGTGAGAGATAGGATCTAGGGAGAGTTGGTGGGATAGGGAAATGGGGAAAGGGAAGAGGGATAGTTGTTAGATTGAACCTAGGAGGTGGAGTGGAACACGAGTGTATGGTATGATAGGAATGGGTAGGAGTGATAGTATGGATGTGGTAAAGTGAGATGAGGGAGTTTTTCTTTTTTAGGAAAAATAGAGGTAATGGGGGGGATTGAATTATGCTTGAAGCTTGAGGGTGGGTTACTTCATAAAGAAGTACCACCATGTAGTTTAGTTTGATATAGGAATATTGGGGATATGCTAAGGTTACCAAGAACATCAAGGCATGTTCACCAATATTACATAGGACTAACTCAAAGCAAGCACACAAGGATTTCCCTAGTATCACACATGAATCCCAAAGGAATTAGAGTGGAAATGATACTGGGTGATCCACAAGTGAATGATATTTCCCAGTTACACCATGTCATCAGAAATGATCATATGTTTGGAACATGCAAGGGTCACATCCAATTGAAAAGACCTGATCAACACCTCATTCTCTAATTGCCCCATTTATAGCACACCATGATATAAAAGATCATGTCAACCTTGACAAGGAGACTATTGAATACAATTAGTTAATTGTGTATTGTCTCTGATTTTACACAAAATGACATATCTTTGCTAGTCAATATATGTCAGGCTTACTTGAGAATTGAAGATAGTCTTGTGTGTCAGCCGAGCATTCCAAAGATTGCCAAGTTTAGAAGTCAGTGACTACTGAGTTCACTCGAGCATCAAAGAGAAGTTCACAAAAATTGAGTATTAATTGAGCTCACTCGGTTAATGAAGGAAAAGTTGGATGGAACCAGTGTTAACCGAGCTCACTTGGTTATGAAAGAAAAGTTGTAAAGATGCAGTGTTAGCTGAGTTCACTTAGTTAACACAGTAAAATCATTTCTGAGTTAGAGTCTATCGAGTAGGGTTGGCTAATGAAGGATTTTCTTATTTTGGCATATTGATTTTAATAGATTTATTTGTTGGTTCTATCCAACTAAGGAGATGAATATTAATTATTCTAAGATGTATTCAATTTGACTTGACAAGGCATAACATATAAGTATAAGGTCAAGTTGAAGATTGAAAGTGGGAAAAGAGTATTGAAGAATAGAAGATTCTTAGAGGAAGTGAAGTAGAAGGATAAGCATAATATCCTTATGGAGCTACAAAGATACATTCAATTGAAAAGGATCAAATATAGAAGCCAAAATTGAGATTTGAAATCAAAAATTTAGTTGCATCAGAAATCAAGTCATCTCATTGTTACTCTCTAACCATTGTAGCAGTGATCTAAATCTCTTGACAAAGTTGGCTTAACAATTATTTGTAAATCCTCTAACAAGGTGGCATTTATATTGAAGTGTCTAAAGACCTCTAACAAGAACACTCCTAACAGGGTGATTAAATCCTTTAATAGGGTCACACCTAATAGTGTGTTTTGTAACCTTTAATAGGGTTGGCTCCTAACAGGGATCACTTTAGAAGAGTGAAAATTAGTAACTAGTTGCAATTGGTGGTTTTTCCCAAATTGGGTTTCCACGTTAAATCTCTATGTCACTTATGTTCATGCTATTTATTTTATGTGCATGCAACTAAGTTAAGTAAGTTTAATCACATATAATATCTTAAGATCTACATGTTAAGTAGTTGCCATGTTATTTTAGTGTTTGTCAAGTTACAACATTTTCTAGTGTAAATCAAGTGAATGTGTGTTTATTGAGCATCATTATTTTTAGTGAAGTTTATGTGTATTCTAACATCTAAGGGATCTAGGATTTATTTTTGTGGTAATTGATTCACCCCTCCCCTCTTAGTTACTCCTCTTATATTTCCAACAATTGGTATCAGAGCTTCTTGGTGCTTACAAAGAAGGTTTCAAGGACCTAAGATAAAGATCAAGATGTCTTACAAAAGAGAGATTCCCAAGATGAACAGAGATAAATTTGAAGCATGGCAAGAACTTATGAAGTTGCATTTGGAAACCATCAGTGATTCAGGTTTGAAATATTCAAACACTACTTACAAATCTCTTATTGGTACAATGATTGTGAAGGAGATTGTTGAAAGAAAAATCATAATATCATGGTGATTAACATAGCATCAACTCTTAACTATGTTGAATTTGATGAGGTCAAAGGATGTGCTACTACTCATGCCATGTGGAGCATCCATATTTTCAGTGAAGTTTATGTTTCTTTTAACATCTAAGGGATCTAGAATTTATTTTTGTGGTAAATAATTCACCCCTCCCCTCTCAGTTACTCCTCTTATATTTCCAATAGAAAAAACCAAATTGCTTAAAAGGGATACTTTAAGAGCCGAAAGGTGAAATCCAATATTGAAAGAAAAGAATAAATCCATATAAAGCAACCTTTTGCCAAAGAGATTAGTAGGACTAGATACTGATGGACCAAGATCAGACATGAGGAAGGATGTATCTTGCATGGACCTATTGGTAGTATTTGAGGCTATGACAAGTTTGAAAACTATAAATTTCTAAGGACAATTCTTTGATTACAAGAGATCTCGCATAATGATTCACAAAATTACTTATTCAAGATAATAGTAAATTTTGACCAAACATGAGCTTGTTGAAAACAATTGGTTCATTGTGTATTGTCTTTGATGTTACACAAAATGTCATATCATTGCTAGTCAGTGTATATCGATCTCACTCGAGTGATGAAGATAGGTTCCTATGTCTATCAAGCATTCTAAAGTTTGTCAAGTTTAGAAAACAATGTCTACCAAGTTCACTCGGGTAGATCACAGAAGTTGACTATTAACTAAGCTCACTCGGTTAATGAAGAAAAAGTTGGATGGAACCATTGTTAACCAAGTTCACTTAGTTACCAAAGGAACTTTATGAATATGCAATGTTAACCAAGTTCACTTGGTTAACACAGGAAAATCATTTCTGAGTTAGTATCTCCTAAGTAGGGTTAGCTAATGAAGGATTTTCTTGTTTTGGCATATTGAGTTCAATCAATTTTTTTGTTGGTTCTAGCCAACTGAGGAGATGAATATTAAGTATTCTAAGTTGTACTTATTTTTACTTGTCAATGCATAAAGATATAAATATAAGGTCGAGTTGAGGATTGAATGTGTGCAAGTAATAGAAAATTTGAAGATACTTAGAGGAAGAAAATTAGAAGGATAAGAAGAATATCCTTGTTGAGTTGCAAAAATACATTTGATTATAAAGGATCAAGTATACAAGCCAAAATTGAGATATGTAATCAAAAATTTAGTTGCATCAGAAATCAAGTCATCTCATTAGTACTCTCTAACCATTGTAACAGTGATCTAAATCTCTTAATAGAGTTCTCTTAACAGCTATTTGTAAATCCTCTAACAAGTTGGCAATTTTTGATTAAAGTATCTGAAGACCTCTAACAAGGCCACTCCTAAAATGGTGATTAAATTATCTAATAGGGTTACACCTAATAGTGTGTTTTGTAACGTTTAATAGGATTGGCTCTTGGGCTCACTTCAGAAGAGTGAAAGTCAGTAACTAGTTGCAATTGGTGGTTTTTCCCAAATTGGGTTTCCACGTTAAATCTCGGTGTCACTTGTGTTCATGATAATTTTTTTATGTATGAAACTACATTAAATAAGGCCAACCACAAATAATATCTTAATATTTGCATTTACCAAGCTACTATTTCTATTTTAGTGTTTGTCAAGTTACAACACTTACTAGTGTAAATTGAGTGCCTATATGTCAACCGAGCATTAGTATTTTTAGTGAAGTTTATTCTAACATCTAAGGGATATGGGATTTATTTTTGTGGTAACTAATTCACCCCTCCCCTCTTAGTTACTCCTCTTATATTTCCAATCAAAGTTTCTTGGTGCTTGCAAAGAAAGGTTTCAAGGACCTAAGTTAAAGGTTAAGATGTCTTATAGGAGAGAGATTCCCAAGCATAAAAGAGATAACTTTGAAGAGTGCCATGAACTTATGAAGTTGCATATGGAAACCATTAGTGATTCAGGTTTGAAACATTTAAATACTGCTTAAAAAGATCCTATTGGTACAATGACTTTGGAGGAGATTATTGAAAAGAGAAATTGTAATATCATAATGATTGACATAGCATCAACTCTTAACTATGTTGAATTTGATGAGGTCAAAGGATGTGCTACTACTCATGACATGTTGACCACATTGAAGGATATCTATAAAGGTGATGATAATGTGAAAAGAACTAAAGTAGAAAGCTTGAGAGGTTAGTTTAACTAGATGAAGATGAGAGAAGATGAAAACATTGTAATATATGTGTCATCAGAGCCTTTGGAGGAACAATTGAAGATGTAACAGTGGTAAGAAAGGTACTTAGAACCCTTCTTCCTATATATGCAATCGAAGTGTCTACTATTCAAGAGATGAGATGTGATCTAAATAATAAGATAACCTTGGATGCTCTAGTTGGAAGATTGACTGTATTTTATCTAGATAAATATGATAATTATACTCCTAGTTCTAGCAATCTTGAGTCTGCGTTTGAAGCCAAGGTATCACTTAAGAAGAAAGCTAAAATATCTAAAAGAAAGCAATCTAAAAGAGAGGAGGAAGACAATTCTAACAGTTATCTTGAATCCATTGAAGCATTGCTTGCAAGAAGGTATCCCAAAGGCAAAGGAAAGTATAAAGATAAAATCCCTTTAATATGTTTCTCTGATGAAGAAGTTGGACATATTGTTACAAGATATCCAAATAGAGAAGACAAAGATGAAAAGAAGCCCAACAAGTACAAAGGCAAGAAGGATTTCAAGAACTTCAAGGACTACAAGGACAATGGTAAGAAATCTTGTTTTATGGCTAAAGATTCAGATAATAGTGAAGATGATGAAATGGTTTGTATTATTTTAAAATATGAATATGATGATGAAGGAGATAAAATGGCACTTATCTCTCATGTTAGAAAAAATGATACATGGATTATTGATAGTGGCTACTCACATCATATGACTACTGACAAAACAAAGTTTAAATATATGGAACATTATGATGGTGGAAGTATACGATTTAGAAACAATGAACCATGTTGCATAAAGGGAAAAGGTTGTATCTCACTAACCAATGAACTTAGATGTGATAATTCTTATTAGGTTGAAGGATGAAGACATAATCTATGAAGTGTGGCACAACTAAATAACATTGGATTCAAGGTAGAATTCATGAATGGGAAGGCCAATCTATTGGATGTAAAAGGAAATCTAGTTGGGTTTGGAAAACAAACAAAAGGTAACCTATTCTACTTAGATCTCAGTGAAAGTTCATATTTTATTGCTCAAATAGAATAAAGTTGGTTGTGGCATAAAAGGCTATCTCATGTGAACTTTGATAATCTAATCAAGATAAACAAGAAGAAAAGAGTAAGAGGTATTCCTAGTCTAAGAAAACCTGATATGGGCCTATGCAAAAATTGTCAAATTTGTAACATTGGAAAGACAAGTTTCAAAAACAAGGACTATCATTCAGAAGAAGTCTTGGAGATAGTTCATACAAACTTATGTGGACCTATTGCAATAGAGAGCTATAGTGGAGATAATTATTTTATTCCTTTTATTGATGATTATTATAGAATGATGACTATAATGTATCTAAAAGAAAAGTCTAAAGCATTTCAAAAAATTAAGTGGTATCTAGTAAGAGTAGAGAAAGAAATTGGAAAGAAGCTAAAGTGTTTGAGATCAGACAAAGGTGGTGAAGTCATTTCTAATGAGTTCAATGAATTCTTCATTGAAAGAGGAATTAAGAGACAAGTATTAGCCTCTAGTACAGAACAACAAAATGGTATAGCTGAAAGAAGGAACAGATCCATCATGGATTGTGCAAGAACTTTAATGATGGAAAAGAGTGTTGCAATCAAATACTAAAAGGAAGTAATCAATACTACAATGCATACCTTGAATAGAGTATAGTTGAAGAAAGACTCAAAAAAAACTCCTTATGAACTATGGTATGGCTACAAACCTAATGTAAGTTACTTGAAAGTATTTGGTAGAAAATCTTATATCCCAGAGGAATCCAAGAAAGGTAAATTTGATGTCAAAGATGATGAAGGCATAATCCTAGGATACTCCTGCAGAAGCAAAGAATATAAATGTTTAAATTTATAAATTCATAAGATCATATAAAGTGCACATGTAAGAATTAATGAGTTTATAGAAAAGAGTGAAGAAGAAAACAACAAAGAACCTAAGGATTATAGAAAGTTTATCTGCTATGAACTTGATACATTGCCAAATCAAATTGGAAGTCAACAGACTTCACCTCTCGAGTCCCTAAAATCTCCAAAAGCTACCAAGTTGTAACCAATGCAACCCAACTCATAGTCTGAAAGACCTGAGTAACAATCACAAGCTACCAAGTTATTGCCAGAGAAAACCATGTCTGATGGAACCGAGTCATAGATACTAGACCCGATCTTGATATAGAAGATCATGGTGAGGTTAGTGGAAAAAATTCCAAATCCAAAGTACTTGCATTAAAAAGATATGTCAAAACACACCATGCACCTAATCAGATCATTGGAGACAAGTCAGATGGAACAATGATAAGAAACAAATTGAAAGGTACATGTTTGCTTGTTTAATTTGAACCTAGATCAGTGAAAGATGCTTTGGATAATGAAAGTTGGATTAAAGCTATGAATGAAGAAATAGAGTAGATAGAGAGGAATAATAATTGGACTCTTCTTCCTAGACCCAAGGATAAAAATGTAATTGGCACAAAGTGGGTTTTCAAAAATAAGTTGAATGAAGATGGAGAACTTTCCAAAAACAAAGCAAGGTTAGTGTGCAAAGTTTATTCTCAAGAAGAAGATATTGATTATGGTGAAACTTTTGCTCCTATTGCTAGATTAGAAGTTGTTAGAACTTTACTTGCTTATGGTGCACATAAAGGATTTAAAGTTTATCAAATGGATGTAAAATCGACATTCTTCAAAAGGAAGTATACATAGAACAACCTAAAGGTTTAGTGGATCCTAGCAAAAAGGATATGGTTTGTAAATTACACAAAGTGTTGTATGGTCTTAAGAAAGCTCCTAGAGCTTGGTATGAAAGACTTCATTACTACTTAATAAAGATTGGTTTTTTAAAAAAAAATAATAACAATAGCTTGTATATCAAAGAAGGACCAGACAAGAAGATTGTGTTGGCATGAATCTTTGTGGATGATACTTTATTTACAGGAAATGATGATTTATGCAAGGCATTTTTAGAAGAAATGATTAAAGAATTAAAAATGAGTAAATGCAAGGCATTTTCAGAAGAAATGAGTAAAGAATTTAAAAAGTTCATGTTTGGAGAGATAAAAAATTTTGTTGGATTACAGATCCAACAAAAGAAAGATGGTATGTATATTACTCAATCTAAATATATCAAGGAGATACTAAAGAAATTTGGAATGGAAAATTCAAGACCATTTGGAATGTCTGTGTCTACTAGACATAAGATTTCCAAAATGATGATTTAAAAGAGGTAGTGTATACTAGAGAATTTGACCTATTGGAAGCAAGAGCAAACAAACAAACATTAGTTGCACATGGATATTATGATATTCAAAACAAAATGCAACACAAATAATGTAATGCTTGATTTTTGAAACTCAAAGAAACCAATAAATCAAGTCCTCAAGCAACCTCAAACAACTCAACAAAAGACACCCATGAGAGGCCTTGTTGGTGTGTTAAGATTGGAGGGATGTTGGTGTGCTCTCCCCAAACACAACTATGGTGAATCTCTTGATGTGAAAAATGCAAGTATTATAATGAAACTATGCTATATGAAATGAAGAACACCTCAAACAATGGCTATGGAAGAAGCCATGTTTAAGAGCATTCAAGTGGATGTGGAGATGGAATGCGATAAAGAAACTAAGCTAATGTGAAAACTAAACTAGTATGCAAGTGAAATGAAGATGTAAATGCATGAACAAGCTAATCTAACAATGTAAATGCAATGAACTATCAACTACCAAAGGTTAGTATGCAACATGAAAATCACTATGAAAGCTCTAAACTCAAACTAGCATGATAACAATGTAAAATGAGGGAGATGAAAATGCTTGAGACAAGGGCTCTATATATAGGCTTGAGAGAGGCCCTAGTGAGGTGGAATCTATGTGGCATCCACATAGGTGCCACGAGGAGACATGTAAGAAAGCCATGCAAATGGTCAACATTCAAAGTTTGCTCACACATATGTGGCATCCACATAGGTGCCACGAGGAGACATGTAAGAAAGCCATGCAAATGGTCAACATTCAAAGTTTGCTCACACATGTGTGAGCAAACTTGGAGAGAGGAGTGGGGGACAAAGTTGTAAGAGATGTGGAAGGCATGAGAGGTATGGAAAGTGTGAGTGTTCCTCACACATGTGTGAGCACACACTTAGGATTAAAAGGGGATTTAGCAAGGTGATTAAGGTAAACTAAGTGGGATTGAGTGGTGGGTAGGCTTAGAAGGATGAAAGTGATAGGTGTAGACTAGGCTTTAGGCTAGGTTTAAGATTAAATTAAATAAGATTTAATTTAATCATAGGTTTAGAGAAATTAATGAGATGGAGGGGATTAAATAAATAAGATTTATTTAAAAGGGGATTTATGGAGGATCTTGCATTAAATAAATTCAGTACATTAGGGATGGAAGTATTTAAATTAAATTTAAATACATTAGGAAAGTGAACCTATTTAATTAAATAAGTATAAGAATATGAAAAATATAATTAATTAATTAATAATCAATTATAATGTCAAGGGAGATATTAAATTAATTAATATAGCTTTTAGGACAATTTTAAGTGTTTATAGATAGATCAACCCACATACAAATTAATGAATAGAAAATTGCAATATGTAGTGCACATAAGGTCTGATATTACATTAGCAGTTGGTATGGTGGCAAGATTCCCTGCAAATCCCAAAGAAAATCACATGATGGAAATCAAGAGAATCATGAGGTATTTGAAGGCTACTAAAAACTGTGGATTATGGTACAAGAAAGAAGGCAATCTAGATTTGAAAGCCTTTACAGATGCTAATTGGGCAGGTAGTGTTGATGATAGGAAGAGCACCAGTGGTGGAGCATTCTTTCTTCTTAAAAGACTAGTGCCCTAGACAAGGAAGAAGCATAATTGTATTTCTCAATCTACAATAGAACCAAAATATGTGGTAGCAGCAGTTGATTGTTCCAATGTTATTTGGTTCAAGCAACTGTTGGCAGTTATGAAGATAGAGATAAAGGATCTAGTGGTTATCTTCTGTGATAACACCAGTGAAATTAATATATCAAAGAATCATATGATGCATACCAAGACGAAGCACATTGCTATAAAATATCATTTTCTAAGAGAATTGGTGCAAGATAAAGAGGTAAGATTAGAATATGTGAATACTAAAGAACAAATTACAGACATATTCACTAAGCTATTGAGATGCATTTTTGTATTTAAGAGGTACATTAGGGGTCATTCCCCTATCTGAAGCTCACTAAATAAAGTTTAGTGATGCATCAAGAAGAGCATATTTGAAGATCAATTTGTTGATGCAGTATTGAAAAGGACAGATTGCATATGAATTAGTACATAAGGTACATTGATATTTACAAAATATTATCATTTGCATAAGATGTCAAAGAGGGAGAAGTTTGTGTGTCATATCATAGAAATTTTGTTTGAAGATGTCAAAGAGGGAAAGAAATGTCAAAGAAGAAGAACTTGGTTTGATATCAAAAAGAAGGAGATCTTGCTATTAGAAGAAGATGTTGAAGAGATTTTTGTTGACGAAGGGAGAAATTGAAGGCATGGGGAGTTCAAACTAATAGAGGTAGTTCTCATGGATGAAAATTAGAATGAAACTAAGGATATGTTCCTTACTTTATTCTTTCTCTAAAATTTCATTGTATTATGACATGTTGTGTTGCCACCAATGCCAAAGAGGGAGATTGTTGAAAATAACTGGTTAATTGTGTATTGTCTTTGATATTACATAAAATGCCATATCATTGCTAGTCAGTGTATTTCAAGCTCACTCAAGTGATGAAGATAGTTTCCTATGTCTGTCGAGCATTCCAGTATTTACCAGGTTTAGAAGATAGTATCTATTGAGTTCACTCAGGCAAATCATAGAAGTTGAGTGTAAACTGAGCTCACTCAGTTAATGAAGGAAAAGTGGGTTGGAACTAGTGTTAACTGAGATCACTTAGTTACCAAAGGAACTTTATGAATATGCAGTGTTAATAGAGTTTAACATAGGAAAATTTTTTTTGAGTTAGAGTCTATTGAACAGGGTCTACTAATAAAGGATTTTCTTGTTCTAGCATATTGAGTTCAATTAATTTATTTGCTGGTTCTAGCTGACTAAGGAGATAAATATTAAGTATTCTAAGTTGTATTCAAGCCAACTTGGGAATGTGTAAAGATATAAATATAAGGTCAAATTGAATATTGAATGTGTGCAAGTAACAGAAGATTTGAAGATACTTAGAGGAAGCGAATTAGAAGGATAAGAATAATATCCTTGTTGAGCTGCAAAGATACACTTGATAAAAAAGGATCAAGTATACAAGCTAGAATTGAGATCTATAATCAACAATTTAGTTGCATAAGAAATTAGGTCATCTCATTGTTACTCTCTAACCATTATAGCAATGATCTAAATCACTTAATAGAGTTGGCTTAACAACTATTTGTAAATCCTCTAACAAGGTGGCATTTTAGGATTGAAGTGTCTAAAGACCTCTAATAAGGACACTCCTAATAGGGTGATTAAATCCTTTAGCAAGGTCACACCTAATAGTGTATTTTGTAACCTTTAATAGGGTTGGATCCTAATAGGGCTTACTTTAGAAGAGTGAAAATTAGTAACTAGTTGCAATTGGTGGTTTTTCCCAAATTGGGTTTCCACGTTAAATCTTGGTGTCACTTGTATTCATGCTAATTTTTTTGTGTATGCAACTAAGTTAAATAAGGTTGATCATAGATAATATCTTTGGATTTTCATTTACCGATTTACTATTGTTATTTTAGTGTTTGCCAAGTTACAACATTTACTAGTGTAAATTGAGTGCCTATGTATTAATTGAGCATTAGTATTTTCAATGAAGTTTATTTTGACATCTAAGGGATCTGAGATTTATATTTGTGGTAACTAATTAATCCCTCCCCTCTTAATTACTCCTCTTATATTTCCAATAGAACTGACATGAAAAAATGAGAGATGTACAATGGGACATAGTGAGGGACTAAGTATAGGGATATATTGATGTAGGAGCATCTTGGGTTGCCTTGTAATCCTACACTTTTTGTTCATTCTACCAGTGATTGTCAAGTACCAGTTATTGTCAAGTGCTAGTTACTGTTGAGTGTCAATTATTGTCAAGTGTCAATTTTTGTCAAGTTTCGGTTGCTACTAAGTTCTAGTTACCACCAAGTTCCATTTGCTTCCAAGTTTTCTAGTGTTGACTGAGTGTTTCTTCATGCGCCGAGTGAACATGTTATTTTTTGATACTTGGTTCCTTCTTTGGCCTAGTTGTCTTTCTTTTAGGTCATAGTAGGAGCCAACTTTCATATTTATTTTGGATCATGAATTTAATGGTAGGATCTTGTTTAGGGATGAGTGTTGACCATTTTGGGTTGGTATTTCTTTGATGTAATGTTCTAGAATCTTTTGTAAGTCATTTTGGAAAGTGTAAATAAAGTGCTTAGGCCTAGGTTAAAGGGAGAATTTAGAGGATTTCAAAAGTTAGGGCATATGTTTTTGGAAGTGCAAATTTGAAGCTAGATCGTGGATCTTAAATGTATTTTTCTATCTAGTCATAACCCAAAAGGCCTTACAGCTGGGCATGTATATTGATTACTTGAAAAATTAGTAAAAGTGTTTAGTTCTCTCTCTCCTTGGTGTTGTTCTCTATTGTTTTCTTTCATTGTGTTTACTCTACAAGGTGCTTTTGATAGTTGGGTGTGCCTTTGGCCCTAGTTCTTCATCCCTTCTTACATCAAGTGGTATTGGTTCTTACCAAGGAAGAGGTAATTCTTATTCTAGAGGTGGTTTTTGGGGTAATTGTTTTAGATGTGGTAAAGAAGAAAATAGATCCTTTGAGTGTAGATCCTCTAAAAGTGGGAAAGGTAATAGAAATGTTGGGGTTCAAGGAGACAGTGAAGGTTCACCAAGTAAAACTAAAGTTGGAGAAAATCTGATGTTGAGAAGAACCTATGTAATAAGAGAAGTGACAAGGAACTTATCCCAAGAAGAAGTCTTTTCAAGACCAGATGTAAGATGGCTAGAAAATGTTGCAAGGTGATAATTGATAGTGGAAGTTCTATAAATTTGGCATTAGAAGAATTGGTTACAAAATTGCAGCTACAAAGGTTGGAGCATCCTAAACCCTATTATGTTTCATGGATCAAAGATGAGCATAAGATATTGGTAAGTGAACAATGTATTGTAAAGTTCAAGATGGGACATTATTTTGATGAAGTTCTGTGTGATATTATGCCTTTGGATTGTTGTCATATTTTTTTTGGTAGACCTTCTAAATATGATACATATTCTATACATGATGCAATATTGAATCAATACACTCTTTGGATCAATAGAAAAAAAAAAATATTACTACCTTTGATTGAAAGTCCAAATGAGGTTAATTGTACAAATGTTCTTTTATGCAAGAGGAGATTATGAATTTGGGATTTTTGATTTCATCTTATGCCTTGAAGTGTTGGAAATATAAGATAGGCTAGGTTACTAAGAGAGGAGGGGTGAATCAAGAACCAATAAAACTTATTCTTATATCATCTATTAATCCTTTATATATATTCTGATCTAATTGCATGCATGAGAAATTAAAAGCATAAAAAACATTCATAACACTTTGACACATAATATGGTGACCTAGAAACTATCCAAATAGAAAGTAAAACTAGTTATAAAGTTGGCTGGTTAAGGCTTACAATGATCACTTCTGATGATCTGCCTTGTTAGGAGCAATAAAAGGATTTACAAAATATACAATGAAGTATGCACTCGGTAAAGAGATCTACAAAAGACTATTAAGTCTACCTTGTGAAAGGATTAAACTATTCCACCTAATAGGATGAACCAGTGGCTAATCTCTTATCTACAACTTTGATTTGCTAGTTGAGATTCCTTTGGAGTGTAATGATCACCTGTTGTGATAGATAAATCTTTGCTACTTCTTATATTGCTTGTATCCTTCTTACTTCACACTTCTTATCTTTTACTTACACCATTCTTTATTATATATTATTCTTCTTGGATGTGATACAATACATTACATATATACCAATCCAAGTTACAATTCATCAAAGTCAGCTCCAATACAAGTTTTACCAAAATCCACAAAGTCAACCCAACTGTTGGCATTTAGGTTTTGAAGACAAACTCGGTGACCTTCTGATACTCAACAACCATTTTAAACACTCAAGATCATCATGCTCTCGGTAGACGTAGAATCTTGGTTCATACTAATCACTTCCAAGTAGTCTGAACTCGGTCAACATTGGTGACTTGATGAACACTACAAAACTTGGCATATAAATTGAATCACTTGGTTGACACTACATAGCTCAGTCAACACTATTATTGTGAGCATAGTATAAATTGAATCACTTGGTTGACACATCCTAGCTCAATAAACAATAGATTCACATCACTGAAGCTAGGAACTCAATAAACACCGGATAACTTGGTTTGCATTGAGAAACTCAGTAAACACTATGAAGCTTGGTTTACACTGATAATCACCAACTTGGTAGATATTTCTTAGTGCAAACTGAATACTATTTCTAGAACTCAATAGCAACTATAGAAATTGGTAGAGTCGAAATTACATGGTTAACACTATAAACTACAAGATAAGCTTGGTAGCTGCTAACCATTTCATTAAGTGTGTGTGTCACTAATAAACAAACTTGACTATAATGTTAGCAATCTCCCCCTTTGTCATTAGTGACAAAAACACTATTTAATCAAAACTAAATTCTCAAAACTTTAAGTTCAAAACAATCATTAGTCTCCATCTTGTGTGTTCAACTCAATAACATACTCTATTTTTGAGATTTTTCAAAATTGTTTTTGTAAGAGATGTTTTCTAATTATCTATACATGTATATGTATAATATTATGATGCTCCCCCATACATATATATACATCATGCTTTACTTTCTATATACATATATCTCATGTCCCTTATATTATATCTTCTCTTCTCATCTTCTCCCCATTTTTGACATAAATGCCAAAGGTGTATGCTACACGGTGATACCAAAATGTGACAAGAAGTCAGAATGTACCTTTCAAATCACTGACATTATCTTGTCCCAATTTTCTTGCATGCAATGCAATTTGCACTTTTACTGATAGCTTCATCATGTGATCAGCTATGGAGAAGTTATTTTCATGGATGAGAGTTTTGGCATGTGCAATATTTTTTTGGAATGCATCCATATTTGGAAGAATCATGCCTTGAATGTCTACAAGTGTGGCCCTAATCTTTGCTTCTTTCCTTAATAATTCTACCTACATATTAGTTAGAAATCTGATCTTTGAATGATGAGCAGAACTGTAGCTCAGGTCAAGTGACAATTAGTGTGCACTTACCTTCAAGTCTTCATCTATATTGGAGAGTTTATCTTTGATTTCCTAAGTAAAGATAGATGTATCACATAACTTGCTAAATAATGAAGTAAAATTATTTTTAGAGGTTTCCAATGGGCTGAGGATAGCAGACAGGTCTACTTGATATATTGCAATTTTCTGTGCAACTAGCTCCAATACTTTATTTTCAAATTTATTCTTTGCTCTTCGTGACAACATTTCTTGCCCATTTAGATCTTCATTGAATTTTTGAACAATTCTACTAATTGAACCAAAATAGTTTGAGTAGTATCAACCTCAGTACTGAGTGCACCTACAAGTATCTTCTTTGCATAATCTAGCACTTGGTTTTCTCTGTTCTTTTCCTCTCTAAGCTTCTATTGTTTAACTTTCTTTTGCAATAGCTCACCTACTATGTGTATTATATCCTCATCAAGATCAATGTCTTCTTCTTTACTTTTTCCTTTAATTGAAACTTTAGTACTTGGTTGAGGCTTGCTCTGAACTGTCTTTGTACTAACTATTGTACATTGGGAATTGTAACAATAGTGGAAATAGAAGGACTAGCAACAAGAGTAGATATTGTATTAATAGTAGAAATATCTAGTTGTTGTGTAGCAAAATCTAATGAAGGAGGAAGCATTGATTTCTCAATAGATGAAGTGTTGTGATTGCTTAGTAGATGAAGTATTGATTACTTCAGTCAATGTAGTACTTAGCTAAATAGGTGCAAAGATCGGTTGAGTGATTGGAATTGCAATGGTTGCCACAACCAACTTAGCAGAAGCTTTCTCTAAGATGGATGGCTTTAAATATTTTCTCAAAGAGTGAGGAAATGAGGCCATAACCATTGTTGTAATCTTCTCTGGGTTAGTTTCTTTAATACTCTAAAGCTTAGGGAGATTCTCCTTGATAGCTTCCTATTCTTGCTCCTCATCATCCAAATTAACATCATTTTTTTCTTCTTCATCATCATTTTCCTTGTCTTCCTTTTCATCTTTATCATCATCTTTATCATTGACATGAACAACAAAATCACTCTTCTAATTAAGATTGTAGATATTCTTCCATGTAGTAGTGGCATTCTTCACCACATATTCTATGTCATCAACTAGAATCAAGCAAGTGTTGAATTTTAGAGTAAGTTTTTCTTCATTCCTCTTGATGAATTCTTTCACTTCTTTATCATTAAGACTCAACATGAGCTACCTCAAAGTCTATTCAAATATTTCCTTTGTAGTCTTCTTGGCATGTTCTCATCTTGGTTTTATTCTTTCCATTAGTTCATTGGGAACTTTCTGCACAAGTTGATCATATGAATATTTCCATTTACCTAACTTGGACATAGTCATGTCTTCAACTTGCTTCTTCTCTTCTATGTTTCTGGTCTCATATCTCAATGATTTAAAGTTTTCCATGCCAACTCATGCATCAATCTCTTTTAGTTTCTCTTGAAATGCAGGTGGAGGTCATTTGAAAATAACATCCTCTACTTCTTCTTCACCTAATTTCAACTTCTTTCTTGATCTAGATGCTCTTCGAGTGAATACTAAAGCAGATGACTTGGTAGGTCTAATTATGACAATCTTACCTTTCTTCTTGATTGGCTCTTCTTCTTCCAATTTAGTTTCTTCTACCTCATCTTCTACATCATCTTCTTCCATGTCATCTCCTTTACCTTTTTCTCAGTAGGAGAGTAGAACTTGTTTGCCTTAGTTTTGTTATCCTCTTCTTTCCTTTGATGACTTCTTCAGGAAGCTTTATTTCAAATTCTATTTTGGCTTTGGCTTCATCATAAGTACCAAAATAAGTAGCCTTGGGATCAACTAGTTCATTCAAAAATGCCTCAATGATGTCCTTGGTGTCATCAATGTTAACCTCATAGCTTAGAGGCTTAACTCACACCACTCTAGGTTTGACTGCTTGAATGTATACCTTGTCACAGTCTACCATAAAAAAAAACATCATCCTTGTAATCTTCTACAAGTTTCTTGGGAATTTTGAATCTTTTATTCATCTTTTTCTTGAATGAATCAAAATAAGTATCCATGATATTGATATAGTTTTCACCCATTTTTGCTATATACTCATTGATCTAGTATAGTACAGGTACATATTTTTTCCATATGACTGAACCTTTTGAGGGGAAAAACTTTTTCACAAAGAAGAATAAATAGCTTAAGAGTCAACCAAACTTACATGGGTTATTCTTTGAAGTCTTGATGCTCTCCATATTTTTGTTGAATTGAATTAACATCAGCTCAGCAAGGTCGAAGGACATGTTATTATTCACCACCTTGAGAGCCAGATCAACTACCTCACATGATACATTGTTGAGACGAATGGAGCTATAGATCTTATGTGCTATCAAATGGATTCCAAATTTTAGCTCCATGTTAGTTACACAGATGATCTTCATACCTCTTCCATCCCATTTGACAAGAGATTTTTTTCCAATTCTACTTGACTTGGGGTTTTGGTAGATTTTTCCTTGTTTAACATTTGAAACCTTGTGACTTGATGTATCATTTTCTTTATTATAGGAATAGGTTGCTCCAACCATAGTTTCCCATTGTATACATGGCTAAGGATGAACCTTACCCATTTTATCTAGAAATCTCGTGGCATATGTGGAATGTGGGTTAAACCCTTGGTCTCTAAGTGTTGATGCTTGCACTTCAACGTACCATTCACACATAAATTTTTTAGACCATCATCCATTTCTAGGGTTCCAATGTCTTGAATTGAATAATGAAAATGTGAGTGAATATCATTAACTAGTAGTACCTTTGTTGGAATCTATGACTAAGCTCCAGTTGGATCAAGCATTTTCGCAATTGTTAGACTTAACTTGAAATCTGGTGGCTTCCGATCGACTCCTCAAACCAACATCTAAGATCCTTTCTCATTCTTGTTGTTAGAGGATGTCATGCTCAGTAGAGTTTCTAAAAACATGGAAAAATTCAACAACAAATTGCATAGATCACTTGGAAGCACTGAAATCGTTCTTCGCAAATGGCTCTTCAAAAATTTATGGTGAGAAATGAATTTGATTTTTTTCTTTTTAACAAATTTCACTTTCTAATAGTCATAAATGCTTGGTACGATCACTTGCTTGGTGATATACTATCTTCCACTCGGTTCAGTCTTGGCACTCAACAAATTCATCCTCAGCTCGATGTCCACACAATGTTTGGTTACTCCCAACCTTGCTCGGTAGGGTCTTGCAACCCGACCTAACTCAGTAAGGTCTAGATTTTCCTTAGACACTTGGTGATCCCTTTGCATCTTTAATGCTCATATGGATATTTCCTTCTAGCTTAAGATTTTTGCTTTATAGTCTTAATTCCAGTTGTCCCTATGGGAGATTAAGTAGAAATGCTTGAGTCACCCAATTCTTGAGTGACATGTGCTTCATGGCTTGGACTTGTATTTTTAGAAGATTTTGGAATCCATTGTTGTCTCATCTACTTTCTGATGTTTTCAACCTTGGTTTTCTTTTCATCTTCTATCCTTCTACCATTCATACAGTTCTTGGCAAGGTGTCCAAGTTTTGTATAAATAAAACATCTTCTTGTGGTGTCTCTTGTCCTCATGTGATATTTTTGCTTTAATGTGTCCAAATTCTCCATAGTAGTGACATCTACACCATGTGTTGTAGTCCCAACCAAATATATCTTTCACAATCTGTTCTATTAGGTTCAATATCTTGGTTTTGCATTCAGAAGATTTGTGGCCATGCTTCTTGCATTTGTGACATTTTCCTTCAAATTTAGGTTTCCCTTTGCATTCATTAGCTCTATGACCATGCTTATTGCAATTGTACCATTTTCCATTGAATTTAGCTTTACCATTACTCCAACATGTGTTTGATGTATGACCTAAATTACAGCAGTGATTACAAGTAGGCCTTTGATTCTTTTGAGCTCCTTGCTTGGATGATTCACGTTCTTCTATATATCCTATTCCTGCTTTGCCTTTCTGTCTGTATTGACTTTGCTCATTCAATTGATTCATGTCTGCTTGAGATTTCATCATCCTGTCATTGGTTTGTTTTTTAGTGTTTAGATCATTTTGGAATCTTTCATTCTTTAATCTTGGATTCATGATTTCTTCATTTACATTAGTAAGCTAATCAATGAAGTCTTCTTATTCAAGGGATAGATGTTGAATTTCATTATTCTTTCCTTCTATCTCTTCTTTTTCCTTGTATTTTTCTTCCACAACTTTACATAATCTTACTAACTAAATTTCTTGTTCTCTTTTCAGCTTTCTAACTTCTTCTCAAAGGTTACCATTTTTTCTAACAGTTCTTTGATTGCATCATTTGCTTCATTTGAATTACTTTCTGAATGGATATTTTCAATTCTTTCTTTAGTGTAGAGTTTTGCATTCATCTTTACTACAATATCTTTTCTTCTTCTCAAGGATTGAGAGAGTTGCTCTTTTGCTTTCTAAAGTTACCCAATAGCCAATTCCAAATCTAGCTTTTCATTGTCAATAGCCTTATTAAGTCTGAATACCTCCATTGCCTCTGATCTTTGCTCAAGCTATTAAACTTCTTTTTTGAGAAGCACAAAGCTCTAAGAACAATTATTAGAAATATAAGATATGCTAGGTTACTAAGAGGGGAGGGATGAATCAAGAACCAATAAAATGTATTCTTATTTCATCAATTAATCCTTTATATATTATGATATAATTGTGTGCATGAGAAATTGAAAGCATAAAAAAATTCATAACACTTTGACACACAATATGGTGACCCAAAAACCTTCCAAATAGAAAGTAAAACTAGGGTGGGGATGATACCCACATGCTTTAGTACTATAGTATAAAGTTGGTCAGTTAAGGCTTATAATGATCACTTCTAATGATCTTCTCTATTAGGAGTAATAAGGACTGCTAGGTCCACCTTGTAAGAGGATTTACAAAACATATAATGAAGTATGTGTTACAAGATAGAGTTGTCGTTGCACCAAAAGATCGACCTATTAATGCTCGATACAACCACTAGACTTATAAAACATAGGAGGCAATTAAGCTATGTCACAAATTTCAAAGGGGAAGGTTGGCGGTTAGTCCAAAAATTCCACCCTCGGCATTACCCAAGGAGATTCGAACCTATAACCAAGCTGTGTTACCACTTGTTACAAGATAGAGTTGTTGTTGTACCAAAAGATCAATCTATTAATGCCTAATACAACCAGTAGAATTATAGAACACAGGAGGTGGTTAAGCCTTATCACAAATCTCAAAGGGGAAGGTTGGCAGTTAGTCTAATAGTATGCACTCGTTAAAGGGATTTGCAAAAGACTATTAAGTCTACCTTGTGAAAGGATTTAATTATTCAACCTATTACGATGAACCAATGGCTGATCTCTAATCTATAACTTTGATTTGTTGGTTGAGATTCATTTGGAGTGTAGTGATCAACTGCTATGATAGACAAATTTTTTTGCTCCTTGTACTACCTTTAGCCTTCTTACTTCACACTTCTACTCTTTTACTTACACCATTCTTACTTTGTTATATATTATTCTTCTTGGATGTGATACAATACATTACATATATATATCAATCCAAATTATAATTCATAAAAGTTGACTACAATACAAGTTTTACCAAAATACACAAAGTCAGCACAATTGTTGGTACTCAAGTTTTGAAGACAAACTAGGTGAGGTTTTGATACTTGGTAGCCATTGTCAACACTCAGCATTGTCATGCTCTCAATAGACATATAATTTTGGTTCATACTAATCACTTCTAAGTAGTATGAACTTGATCAACGCTAGTGACTTGGTGAACACTACAAAACTTGGCATATAAACTAAATCACTTGGTTGACACTACATAGCTCATTCAAAACTATTACTGCGAGCTTAGTATAAAATGAATTAATTGATTGACACATCCTGGCGTAGTCAACACTATATTCACATCACTAAAGCTGCAAACTTGGTAAACACTGGAGAACTCTCTTTACACTAAGATACTTGGTAAACACTATGAATCTTAGTTTACACTGATGATCACCAACTTGGTAGACACTTCTCAGTGCAAACTTAATGCTATTTCTAGAACTCGGTAGCAACTATAGAACTTGGTAGAGCTTGAATTACTTGGTTAACACTATAAACTGCAAGACAAGCTCGGTAGTTTCTAATCATTTGATTAAGTGTGTGTGTGTGTGTGTGTGTGACTAATAAACAAACTTGACTATAATGTCAACATTGAAGATGGGTCTCAAAAAGGTTAGAGCAATTTTGGAATGGCCTACACCTAAGAATGTGGCTAAGGTAAGGTCATTTCATGGTTTGGCTAGTTTTTACAAGAAGTTTACAAGGAATTTTAGCTATGTTTGTAATGCTATCACTAAGATAATGAGAGGATATAAAGAGGAATTCAAGTGGACACATGGAGCTGATAACAGTTTTGAGACTTTGAAAAAAAATGTTGTTGAGTTACCTATATTGGCTTTGCCTTATTTCAATAAGGTATTTCAAGTTGAATGTGACACAAGTGGTAGTGCAATAGGAGTTTTATTGAGTCAAGAAGGTAAACCTATTGTTTTCTTTAGTGAGAAGTTGAATGATGCTAAAAGGAAGTATTTTGTGTATGATCAAGAGTTTTATGCTATTGTTCAAGCCTTGAAGAAAGTGGATATATTATTTTATTCCCAAGTATTTTGTGTTGTATACTGATCATAAAGCCTTTTAGTACTTAGGAAATCAATATAAATTGAATCAAAGACATATGGAGTGGGTTGAGTATTTGTAGAGTTTCACATTTGTGATTAAGCATAAGAGTGGTGTCAATAACCAAGGTGTTGATGCATTGAGCAGAAGATGTTCTTTACTGACCGAGATGATGGTTAAAGTTCTTGTTATTAATCAGATGAAGGAGTTGTATGACACTAATCCTAATTTTTCTAAGATGTGGAGAGAGTGCAGAGAAACTAGTTTGACAACACAATCAAGTAAGTTTGATGGGTATTTTTTTCAAGAAGGTATGTTGTTTAAGGGTTTTCAATTGTATATTCCTAAGAGTTCTACAATGTTAAATTTAAATAAGGAAAAGCATAGTGGTGGATTGGTTGGACATTTTGAAATTGATAAGACATCAAGTTTGTTGAAGGAGAAGTGTTATTGGCCTTAGATGTACAATGATGTTCAGAAGTTTGTAAAGAGTTGTGGAGTGTGTCAAGTTGCAAAAGGAGTAAGTAAGAATACTAGTTTGTATACACCTATTTCTATTCCTGAGAAACCATGGAGTGACATTAGTATGAATTTTGTTCTTGGATTGCCTAAGATAGTGAAGGGATATGATTCTATATTTGTTTTTGTGAATAGATTCTCTAAAATGGCTCATTTTATACCTTGTAAGAACACATCAGATGTCGAGCATGTTGTTGAGATTTTCTTCAAAGAGATTATTAGATTGCATGGATTACCAAAAATTATTATTTCGGATAGAGATAGTACGTTTGTTGGTTACTTTTGGAAGACTTTTTGGAAGAAGATGGGTATTTAACTGAGATTTAGTTCTACATTCCATCCACAAACATATGGACAAATAGAGGTCATAAATAGAAGCTTGGGTAATTTTCTGAGATGCTTAGTTGGAGATGAACCACATAATTGGGAGATGGTATTGGCACAAGTTGAGTTTGCATATAATAATTATGTGAATAGGAGTATAGGGAAAACACCTTTTGAGATTGTTATAGGAATACAACCTAGAGGAATATTAGATTTGAGGAATATTGCTAGTGAAGAAAAGAGAAGTGTTGCAAGGGAAGAATTTTCTAATTTTATGGAGTCTTTGCATAATGAAGTAAAACTAAAATTGGAAAAAAGTGATCAGAAGTACAAGGAGAATGTTAATAAGTCTAGAAGACATCATTTTTTTGAAGTTGGTGATGAGGTGATGGATCATTTGAAGAAAGGAAGATTTCTTGTTGGAACATACAATAAATTTATGATGAAGAAGTTTGGACCTTGTCGGATCTTGAGAAAGTTTGACACTAGAAATTCTTATGAAGTTGAGTTACTTGATGACATGGATATATCTCCTATATTCAATGTTTCTTATTTGTATAAGTATCATGAGTCAGATAATGAAGTTTCTGTATAATATGATTATCCTAAGAAGCAGATTGAAGAGGTTGAACATGCATTAGATCAAAGAGTTAGTAAGAGCACAAGAGGGAAAAGATTACTATGAGTATTTGGTGAAGTGGAAGAATAGACCAATAGAAAATGCTACATGGATTTCTCAATCTCAGTTGGATTCAACTCAGATTGTGACACTTGTATGATTCAGGAGAATCATTTCTTTCAACCCTAGTTGTTTGATCCAGGAGCATCCTTGGTTGCCTTGTAATCCTACACTTTTTGTTCATTCTGCCAATTATTGTTGAGTGCCAGTTATTGTCAAGTGTTAGTTACTGTCAAGTGCTAGTTGCTATCGAGTGCTAGTTGCTACCAAGTTCTAGTTGCTGCCAAGTTCTAGTTGCTATCAAGTTCTAGTTACTGCCAAGTTCTAGTTGCTACCAAGTAGTCCAGTGTTGTCCGAGTGTTCCTTCATGTGCCAAGTGAACATGTTATTTGCTAATACTTGGTTCCTTCTTTGGCTAAGTTGTTTTTCTTTTAGTTCTTAGTAGGAGCCAACTTTTGTATTTAATTCAAATCATGAATTTAATGATAGGATCTTGTTTAGGGGATAGCATTGACCATTTTGGGGTCGACCTTTCTTTGATGTAATGTTCTAGAATCTTATGTCAGCCAATTTGGAAAGTATAACTCAAGTGCTTAGGCTTAGGTTAAAGATAGAACTTAGAGGGTTTCAAAATTTAGGACATATATGTTTGGAAGTGCAAATTTGACATTGGATCATGGATCTTAAATGTATTTTTTATCTGGTCGTAATCTAGAAAGCCTTACAAGTGAGCATGTATGTTGATTAATTGAAAAAATAATAATTTTTTTTAGTTATCTCTCTCCTTGGTGTTGTTCTCTATTGTTTTCTTTTGTTGTATTTACCCTACAAGGTGGTTTTGATATTTGGGTGTGTTCTTGGCCCTAGTTATTCATCCCTCCTTGCATTATATATACAACAAATAGACCAAGGGATTCACAGGAACTACTATTCCCAAGAATAGAGGGATGGGACACTTAGTATCATAGGTGAGAGGTTTTATGTATAATGGAAAAAGCTCAGGATGAGGAAGTAGTGGGAAAAAGATGA
Organism: Cupressus sempervirens; assembly: GCA_028749045.1. NCBI lineage: Eukaryota > Viridiplantae > Streptophyta > Pinopsida > Cupressales > Cupressaceae > Cupressus > Cupressus sempervirens. Next base: position 49,115,511 of record CM053787.1, read on the forward strand.
TATGGGGCATAGATTATAATACAGGGGTATGATATACAGATATGATACAATTGATAATTTGCAAAGATACGATATAGAGGATATAATAAATGGGGTAGGATACATGGATATGATACATGAGTTAGGATACAACTTATAGGATACATGGATATGATACACATGGGAAGGGGCATGATAAAATGCATTGCTCTAAAGTGGTGTCCAAACTCACAGAAGGGGATAGTGATAGTGATAGTGTGGTAATTAGGATTGTTGGAACACCTTGGGGAAATAAGAAGATTGGCAACGAGATGTATGGGGAGATGGTTGACAGATGTAGATTATTGATAGATAATAAAAATGTCAAGTACATAAGGTGCCTATTTGCTAGTTTTTCAAAGAGGTACCTATCCAAGGCACTTGAATTGCCAGTTTTTCACCGAGGTACCTATCCAAGGCACTTGAATTGCCAAGTTTTCACCATTGGATGCTTATTTTTCTTTACTATTTTCTTTTGCTTCTTTTTTTTTGGATATTTTGATTTTTTTGATCTTTTTAATAGGATTAGTAGGATACACTAAGGACCTTATGCATAGAAATTCTTGAGGTGAATGATGTTGGTAGGATCATTTAGTGTTTCACCTTCAAGTGTTGATAGTTGATATGCTCCTAAGCCAAAAGATGTGCTGACAACATATGGACCAAGCCATGTGGGCTCAAACTTTCCCTTCTTTTCTCGGTCTATTTGGAATTTCATATTTACTTTGAGGACCATGTCGCCTACTTGAAGTTATCGTAGGTGAACCTTTTTGTTGAAGTTGCACTGGAGGAAATTTTGATAAACTATGAGATGATCATAGGCTTGTTTCCTTTTTTTCATCAAGTTGATCTAGTTGTGTGAGTCTGGCTACTCTGTAATCCTCATTTGATATTTTTCCTTGTAAAGAGATGAACAAAGATGAGAGTTTAACTTCAATAGGTAGGACTACTTCAACATCATAGACTAGGGAGTATGGAGTCATGCCTGTGGATATACAAAATGAGGTACGCTAAGCCCATAAGGCTAAGTTGATTTGCATATGCCAATCACAGCCGAAATCATTAACAACTTTCTTGAGGATTTTGAGTAGGGTTTTGTTGGTTGCATCAGCCTGATCATTACCTTGTGGGAAGTACAGGTTGGAAAAATGGTGATGAATGTGGAGGGAGGTGCACAACTCCTCCATATTGAGGTTTTCAAAATTATCTCCATGGTCAGTTAAAATAGTAGCAAGGACACCAAAGTGGCATATAATGTGATAGAGGATAAATTTATATACCTAAACTCATGTGGCCATAACAAGTGAGACTGCTTCCACCCACTTGGTGAAATAATATGTTGCTATAATTATACATTTTTGGCCTTCTAAAGATAGAGGTGCAATAACACCTATAAGGTTGAACCCCCAGTATCCAAATGGCCATGACAATGCAATGGGTTAAAGATCTTGAGCCAGAGCTCGAATTAAATTTGCATGCTACTGACAAGGTAGAAATCTTTTGACAAACTTATAGGCATTACGTTCTATAATAGGCCAATAATATCCATCTCAGAGTATTTTTATAGCTAGGACTATACCCCACATGTGAGCACCACAAAGCTTGACATGTACCTATTCGAGAGCCATTGTGGCCTCATTTTGGTCTAAACACTGAGAGAGAGAGAGAGAGAGAGAGAGAGAGAGAGAGAGAGAGAGAGAGAGAGAGAGAGAGAGAGAGAGAGTATCATGATAACCTCGATGATATAGGGCGTTAGCTACAATAGTGTAGCAAGATGCTCTGCAAGTACAGTTGTGGCATTGGGTTCGTGTAAGGTGAGGAGATATGATACCATTTTTTAGATAAGCATGGATTTCATGGTACCATAGAGATTGGGGACCAACTAAGATGCATACCCATGTGGATCCATTATTCTTGTATGCAAGCTCATGTAGTTGCTCGATTAAGAATTCATATTGTGCAGCCTCCTAAGGGATCTCCAAGAGTGAACTGATAGTGGCCATGGCATCTGCAACCTTGTTTTGCAATCTAGGCACCTGTGTGAATTGGATCTAAATGAAATGTTGTTTTAACTAATCAACCAATTCTTTGTAGGGTTGGAGTTTATCATCCTTTGTCTAGTAATCATCAAGGACTTTCTTGATAATCAATTGTGAGTCTCCAAAGACTTGTAGTTTTATAATGTTCCATTCAACTACTATCTTGAGTCCTACAATAAGATCTTCATACTCTGATATTTTGTTGGTGCACTAGAATTGAATTTTGAAAGATTTAGGAATATAGTCACCTTGAGGGTTGACTAATAATATGCCTACTATGGGTCATGGAATGTATAAGATCCATCAAAGTATAGCTTCCATGATGGTTGTTCCTCTATCACATAGAGATGTTCATTTGGAAACTCCATAATAAGAGGGTGATCAATGACTAAGGGTGCATTAGCCAAATGATCTATTATAGTTTGTCCTTTGATAGCCTTTCTATCGACATATTGGATTTCAAATTCACTAAGAAGCATAACCCATTTGGCTAGGTGACCTAAGAGTCGTGTGTGTGATAACATGTGTTTTAAAGGATCAATCTTCGATATGAGTTGCATTATATGACTCAGCATGTAATGACAGAGCTTTTGAGTGGCCAAAAACATAGCTAAACAAGTCTTTTCCATGGGTGTGTTATTAAGCTCATAACCAACTAGAGTGTGGTTGATGTAATAGATAGCCCTTTCCTTTCTTTTCATTTTTCATCAAGTTGTGCTAGAAATACACCTAATTCTATTGGAGTATATTTTATGTATAGTATCAATGGTCTTCTAGAAATTGGTAGAACCAGGATAGGTGGGCCAGCCAAGTATTGCTTTATCTATTTAAAGATGCACTGGCAAATAGGATCCCATCTAAAATTCTGATCCTTTTTAAGAAAAATTGTGAATGGCTAACATTTATCTACAAGTTGCGAGATGAATCTTCTGACTAATTGCAACTTCCCATGGAGAGAGTGAAGTTGTCAAAATATTTTGGGAGGAGACATATCCATGATGGCTTTGACCTTCTAAGAGTCAATTTCAATACTGCATCATGATATAATAAAACCTAGGAGATTTCTAGATGTGATGCTGAAGACACAATTTTTGGGGTTCAACATGAGATGGTACTTGGCCAACTATTCAAACACTTCTTCTAGGTGAGATAAGTGATCAAGAACATTAAGAGATTTGACCAAAATGTCATCAACATAATCTTCAGGGGTTTTATGGATGAGGTCATGGAAGATGATCGTCAAAGCTTTCTTATAGGTTTCCCCTACATTCTTTAACTTTAATGGCATCATGTTGTAGCAAAAGGTTCCCCAAGGGGTAGTGAATGTTGACTTATATTGGTCCTCTTCTACTATTTATATCTTATTGTACCCAAAGAAATCATCCATGAGAGATAAGAATTCATGGGTCGTTGTGAGGTCAACAATCATGTCAATATTTGGTAAAGGGAGATCACATTTTGGATAGGCTTTATTGAGGTCCCTAAAATAAGTGTAGATTCTAATATCACTAGAAGACTTGGTGACTAGCACCATGTTAGAGATCAAATCTGAATAGTTAATGGGGCAAATGATCTCCACATCTAGCATCTTTTCTAACTACACTTTGACCAATAAAGAAACTTTGGGATGCAACTTTTGAAGTTTCTACTTGACTAATTTAAGTCTTGGATCTACAACCAACTTAGGATCTAGTCCTGGCATGGCTTGATAAGACCATGCAAAGTGTCCAATATTTTCTTCGAGCACCTCAATTAAAATATCCACTTGTTTTGGTGATAGAGATATCACCATGTATGTGATCCTTGGGGTCTTCGCTAAGATGGTGTTGACTGGTTTGGTGTCCTCTAACAAGATTGATAATACTATAGGCCCATGATCTTTGAAGGAAGGATGAAATCTCCATCCTAAGGTGCCTCAGAAAGTTTTCACCATCGGATATATCCTTTATTTTTATTTCATTGTTTGAATGATCTAATGGTGCTCTAGAAGATTTTTTACTAGGGGATAACTTTGCTTTTTATTTTTTTTCTCTTGAGTATTTTTGCAACTAGATATTTCATCCTCCCCAAAGTAACCTTTGGGATCCAACTTGTAGACATAAGCTGATTGTGGTGGTGGATTTATTATCATGTCTTGGCTCCCATAAATATAAGGAGTGCATGCTCTATAGTAAACTTATCGACATGAGTAACACTTGGTTGGTCCCAATCAATGAGTTTAGGGTGAGCAAGGGGTAATTCTGTGAGGTTAATGGATAGCTAACATAGTACATAGGCTCCTAAGATGAGTTTGCCAAGGAAAATATTGTCATAGGATTTCTTTTCAACTTTTTCTAGGATGTCCTCAACTTATTCAAGGTTGTTTTGGATGTTTGAAAGGACATGACCATTTTTAGTGGTGCCTCTAGTCATGGGGAGTCCATAGCATAGAAATTTCTTCTTCTCCTCTTTGTATGCTTCTATAGGTTTTCTGATGCCTAATTCTTCATAGTCGAAACCACCTCCTTGATAATCCCATTGTTCGATAGCAAGGCGGTGTAAATGTGGATATTTCTATCAAAAATAGTCATGGAGCTCTATACCTTTTGGAGGTGGGTCTTTGTATAACCAGGTACTAATATCAAGGGTTGTTTCTTCTCCATTGAGGATTCCATTAGAAAAAAATGTGGTGGGTTGAAGTTGTTTGAGCTGGGGAGTTGTGTTTGGCTTTGGTCCCTAATAGATCAGGCACCTTTGAGTCTATGGATCAAGTGGTAGAGCACCAAAAACAAAGGCATTTAAAAGACTACATTCTCCACAATCTTGGTTGTTGATCTTAGCTATGGATAGAGTGGAGGATAATATGGTATCTAGATCGTGGCAAGTACCAAAAGAGTTGGCCATGGTATTCCCAATCTTGATTCTAACACAATGGTTATCATATGAGGCATCTACCACATTACAATAAGTAAAAAGTTTAGGATCAGTGTGGATGGTTATCTCACTGCCATGATGCAAAAATTTGATGCACTAATGAAAAGTGGAGGGAATGATCTTCATAGCATGAATCCATAGTCAACCAAGGAGGATGTTGAAGGGTAGGTTAAGATCAACCACATAAAAAACTATTTCTTGAGTGGCAAGGCCAACTCTGATAGGTAGCTAGATAATTCCCTCGGTAGTCTACTCCAAATTGTCATAGGCTTTGATAGTGATGACTTCATTTATAATATCTACCTTAGTGTATCCTACTTGTTTGATGAACTTTAAAGTACATATATTTAAGGTCGATTCATTATCTATCTTTTGATAGCAAAGTCAAAAACCATGATGGGTAGGTAGAGTGGAAGGATATGATCTTGCTCAATAGCTAGAATGTCAAAAGTTTTGAAGGACAATGTGCATGGGGTAGAGAGATGGCCTACCAGGTTTTTAAATTCTATGGCATTGATATCAATAGGGACATGAGATCATGTGGAGTACTGTCAAGGATTTCTTTGTAAAGTGGACTAGTGAGCAAAAGGTCTAGAATAGAAATTCGGGTTGGAGTCTGAAGGTGTTCCAAGATATTATACTGTGGGCCTCATAGAGTAGATGTAGATGGTTCGGCTATGTTGAGTCAAGTTCTTCTTGTAGTAACTACACATTGGTTATTTGGGCCTTTGATATTTATCACATTTACAAAAGGCTCTACCTGAGATATGTAACCAATCAAATTATCATAGTCTAAGAATGTCAATGTATAGTTCTATAATTTGTCATGGTTATCTCCTTGTTTGTTCTAAATAGTATTTGGTTTGTTAACATTACCAGTAGTGGTATCATTTACAAGGGCTTTTCCCATATATTTTTTGTGTGGGGGAAATTCATTTTGATAGATCAATAATCATACATTCAGAGAGGTTTGTGCCCCCACTGTGATTTCCTTTTTCTTGATGAGATATTGTACTTAATCTTTTAGCTACATACATTTTAAGGTGGGATGTCTTTTAACATGGTGAACTTGGAAAAACTCATTTTCTTTATACCAAGATACCTTTGATTGATTTTGGTCTAATGGTTGAGTTTGTGGGTGTTGGATAAGATTTTTTTTGGATAACTTTTCAAAGATGACATCAGTGGTTTGCCCAAAGGCATGTATAATTGGGATTGCCTCTAGACGTGCAGTCTTGGCCCAGCTGTAATAGAAATGACATTAGTTAGATTTTGAGGTTTTGGTGCTTGTGTATTATGTTTAGTGTGTTATAATGGAGGTTGTTGGTAGGATTGTTGGTATACACTCTATTGATAGGAAGATTGTTGTTGTTGTGGCATTTTTTGATAAGGAGTATTAAGTGCACTAGGTGCTGCTCCCATGACATGAACTTTTTAGGTATTAGTGGCACCATCGATGACTGTGTTTTTGTATTTGTTACAATATCATGGTTTTTCATTGTATTGCCCTCATTCTTGGATGTTTTCTTTATAAATTTTGATGAAACCATCTTTAATGAGTCCTTTCTTGAGGGCCATCCCCTTATCCTTGATATCTTTGTATGTTTGCAGGAAATGCATAACCATGTGGTGTGCAAGACTAGGATGTGCATTATTAATGAACATCTTGACAATGTGGCATTTAGGCATGGTACATGAGATCTATGTTGTGAGGGTTTTTCATTGCTATAAGTAATCTGTGAGGCTTTCCCCTCCCTTTTGTTTGGTGTGGGCTAGATCTACAATAGATAACTCGGTCTCAACTAAGTGAGCATATTGTCCCATAAGCTTCCAAAAGATAAGCAAAGGTACTAATTATGCCCTAGGGTATGCGACTCAACCATTCAAGAACAAGACCTCCAAGAATTTTAGGAAAAATCTACATGAGGAATATGTCATTGTAAGCCACTTCTTGGTAGTGCATGTAAAGCTCTTTGACATGTGTGATTAGACCACCTTCTCCCTGAATTTATCAAATTTTGGGATTTCAAAGTGTTTAGGGAAGAGCATAATTGTTATAGTCTTGTCAAATGGATATGAAAAAACCATTTTCAAACTTAAAGGTCTTGGACTCATTTCCATCCTTGAGTGCTTTCAAGGCACCTTTCATTTCTTCCCACTCAGAGTTGATAGGAGTTATTGTTGGTGACTCCAATCCTAGTGCCCACGATGGAGGGTATGTAACAGATCAAGTAGGTGAATGTGAATGACTTTGGCTTGTAGGTTGCAGTGGATGAAATGCTAATTACACTACTACTAGGATGGGAGTTATGGGTTTTTGAAATGGTAATTGGACATATTGGTGTACCTTCTGGATACAGTTTTGATAGGATGGTTGTTGTAGAGGAGGGTAGATGTGAGACCATTGTCCAGTTGGTGGATTCTATATGGAGGTTTGGACATGCGATGACTGCGATTGAATTTTTTGGAAGGGTGCAGGTGATGGATATACTGGTGGTGTAGTTTGAGATTGTGTACTTGGCAGAGGTGGCAATTGGGATTTATATGGCACGAAATAGTTAGTGTAAGGAAATGTGCCTATTGTTGGGACTGACTAGTGTGGTATGGTTTGGCTGCTTCCCAAAGGTGGCATGGAAAAACTAATTTATGATGGTAGGTGTGGGAGTAACAAAGGATGGTGGTGATTGGAAATTAGGCATGAATGGATTGATAGTGAAAAGGTTGGTAGGTGGACCCTATGATTGCACAAAATTCTAAGCACCTAGTGGAAACAAGGTGGCAATGCTACAATTGGTAGTAAATGGGTTGTTATTAATAGTGGGTAGGATAAAAGGTGGATTGCTAGACCCTAAGGAGGGCATCCCTATGGTGCAATGAAGTGTTGACTAGTTGTGTTGCTGAAAGGGATGAACTACACTACTAGTAGAAGCATATGAAGTGGAAGTGGAAAATTGAGGGAAGGAGGATGCAACACTACTGAGTGGGATAGAAGTAGATTGAAAATTGGAGTAGTGAAGGTGGTTTTGTTTATAGATGCAAATGGTGTAGTAGTGGTATGTTGAGATGTTGTTTGAACTAATGATTATGTTATGGTGGGTTGATTACTTTGTGGTATGGGAGCAACGAGTTGGGTTGATGATATATTTGGATCTATGGGTTCTAGTTGCATCATTTGATGTCCTCATTCTAGTATGAAAACAAGATCATTTGGATCAAATGGACCAATAGGAGGTGGTAGCCTTCCAAATAAGGGATGGGTAGGATCAAATATGTCTAAAGGTGGTGGCCTCCCAAAGCCAAAGACACCAACATTGTCTCTCAAGAAGTTTGTCATGATGATTTCCCTATTTCTATCTATGATGGCATTAATAATGATTATGTGTCCTAGTTGATTCATAAAGGCATCTATGTCTAGTGAGGGACCTAACTCTTCTGGATTCTATAGTGACGGATCATGTGTGATTATCGATAATGTTCAATGTAGTTGTGCACTAGCTAAGCTACCACTAATATTAGGATCTATGTCTTTCTTCTTCCTTTTATTCTTAGTGAGATGTGTGGTAGGTGACATGAACTAATGATGTTACTAAGGAACCAAAAGGCAACAAAAAGAGAAAGAAAAAGAGGGAAGAGCAAGAGATAGGGGGAAGGAAAAGAGGAAACAATAATACACAAGAACCTGAAGAGCGAGTAAGAACAGAAGCCAAGAAAGCATCAAGGATGGTGGGGTTTGTTGAGCATGCCAAAATGGAGGTTATCAAGGGTATCGAGCATGGGGTGCCATGAATGGTTAATGGACCATCCATCATCTTGATTGAGGTTAATGGAATGATAGCTAATGGCAATGACCTCTTTCAACTTCATCTTGAAATAATTGTCCTCCTTGGATAAGATTTTGGCATTCTCAAAACAACTATGATGCTTGGTATAACCTGAGTGCTCAGCTAGGGTAGATTTTTGTACCCTCTCATGCTTGATGTCAGTATTGTGCTCTTAGATCCTAGTGATAACAGAGCGACTGGTTTCACCTATGTAGGGCATGCCACAAGAGCACTCAATCTTGTAGACCCCCGAGTCTAGAAGAGAGTTTTTTGAATCCTTGAGTAGGGGAATATAATTTCTTAACTTAGAAAGGGGTTTGAAGGCAACATAAAAGCCCTTATGGTGAAGATTTTTCCAATTGAGATGCCCTCCACAAAAGGAAGAGAAATATTAAGGGGAGGTGGGTTAGCGGAGATCTAATGGCTGCTACAAGAAAGATAAGAGGACTTGGCTTGGGTAAGGGCCTTAGAAATTTTCTTATGAGGGTACCCATTGAACTTGAAAACTTGGTGCAAATGGTCAAGCTCTTGGGGTAATTTTTCTACATCGCAAATTCTATAGGCTCTAAGGGAAAGAGTCTTGAGGATACCAACTTTTTGGGAAGGGTGGTGGTGGGATGAAGAGTGGAGGTACAAATTAGTGTGGGTGGCTTTACAATACACCCAACGACCAAAGGTACCATTGTACTTCTTCATGATAAGAACGTCATGAAAGGGTAACTTGTTGTCAGATTCAAGCTCCTTGGTGAAGGAAATGATCAGGGAAAGCTTGTTGATGTGTTCATCAAACTCCTCAAGTTTTTCCAGCCCATGTGGCCAACACACATTGGTGTCATCAACATAACGCTTTCACCATTTGGGTTTGAGGGGAAAGGTGTGGAGAGCCATCTCTTCAAAATACTCTGTATAGAGGTTTGTTATGACAGGGGAAAGGGGAGAACCCATCGCCACCCCCTCCACCTGTTCATAGATGACATTTTGGAATGAGAAGAAAGTGGATCTTAAGCAGAACTCAACCAAACTAGTGATCTCATCCCCAACCTTACGCCTCACAATTAGTACAGAGTCATGAATAGGAACCTTGGTGAAGAGTGAAACAACATCAAAGCTGACCAAGATATCACATGGCTCCCACTTGGCATCCTTTATAAATTGGACAAAATGACAAGAATCTTTGACGAAAAAATTGGAGTGCGTCAATAAGGGAGAGATAATCTTGGCAAGATGAGAAGCTAACATGTAAGTAGGGGATCCAGTGGTGTCCAAAATAGGTCGCAAGGGAACGCCCTCCTTATGAATTTTTGGAGCCCCATATATGTGAGGGGTCACTTCCTTGGAAGGTACCAATTTTCTCTTAACCAAGTCTTCAAAAGAGGAGTTAGACACACAAAGTTTGACTTTATTCAAGATTCTAGAGCATGGATTACGAGGGAGGATCTTGTAGCTACTAGGATTTGAGAGTAAGTCAAGCATCTTAGAGATATAGTCTTGCCTATTTAGGATGACTGTGGTGTTACCCTTGTCAACCTTGGTAATAAAAATATCATTATTATTGACAAAATCATGGAAAGCACATGATTCTACACCCAAGTTGTTGCATCTGGGTAGTTTGGCATGTTGAAGAGCGACAACATAATCTTGCCTTACTTCTTTTGCAACGCCAGACAGGAGGGATTAGATAGTGTTCTCAATCTCAAGAAGGAAATGAAAGTGAGGAATGGAGTAGGGGGAACTGGAAAAATTAAGACCACACTTCAACAAGTTAAAAGAAAGGGGGTCGATGGTGGCATAGGAAAGGTTCACAACCAACCTATTTTCCCAATCAGCCACCAAGCGAAGAGAAGAGGAAGCAAATGAATATCATGTGTGATACAACTGCTTGTTCTAAGGTTGGTTAAAAGGAGGCTTAATCTCACAAGGAGGTAAGGACCTCGCCAAGTGGAACCTACAAGAAGGATGGGGTCTAGAAAAAAGAGATAAGGTGTATGACATTGAATTTGAGGAAGATAACAAAGAAGATATAGGATGATCACACTAGTTTACCATAGCCTCCATACGAGACAACTGCACATGTTGCTCGATGTTATATTTGGTGACAAGACCTAATTCATCCAAGTGGGGGGTTCAATGAGAGATAAGTTGTTGGGAATCATCATCAGAGAATTTAATGATAGTATTCTCACACATACAAAGAGAAACAGAGGGACAGTTGTGCATACCTATGCGATCTAGTAAGGAGCTATTACAAGAAGGTGAACATTGGGGATCAATAATGGGTGCATTAGGTCGAGCCTCATGTGTCACAAAAGTGAGAATCGAAGCCATTTTAGAGTCAATTTTTAGTTGACAAGAGTGCCCTTGGGAGGACATAGCCATGGGTGAATCTCCATGCAAGAGCGATAGTCCTTTGAGTAGTGAATCATGTTGTATGGTTTGTGGTGAGTCCTTTCGATATGCTTCTCATGCTTCCTCAGCCTTAGATGACACCGAAGGATGTTGACACCTAGGTGAGGACCGGTTGTTGTGAATTGTTTCACCATTGGAGTTAGATGCCTTAAGGAGAGACATGTTAATGGGCGGGGAAATATATTGATGCGGCTTTGCAAGAGTACCTAAAGGGTGAGGGTGTATAGAGAAAAGGATGCCATTATGGGAATGATGCCACCTATGAGATCTATTAAGCATAGCACCAAACTTCTTCTTTTGTCTTTTGATGCACTCTGCTTGACATCCTAAAGCTCTAGCAAAAGAAGTATCCAAACATATCCACAGGTCTAGATGAAGGGAAGCAACAAGCTCCAGATGAAGAGACATTAATCTGGCATTGATGTGGTTGATCATCCTCCTTATAGACTAGATGACCGATTTGAGGGGAGAGAGAGCAGCTTAGAAGAAAATATGTTGAGTGTGCATGATCCACAGATGGTGGTGCACACATATAAAACCTAAAATTAGATTGGAATCTCTGCAATGATTGAGAAAGGCTAAGTTTGCAACTTTTCTCATTAGCTTAAACCTCAGCACTTCTAGTTGTTTAGATTTGTGATATAGCTCCCTCCCATGAAGGGTGTCAATTAACAATAACAAATTACCACAATCCATTTATAAAATAAGATGTTTTTTGGATTCAAAGATGTTTTCTAGAGTCGAGAGCATAGTGTCAACATCAAGCATGACAGGGTACACAAATCTGCCCTGGCTAAGCACTTAGCTTCTACCAAGCATCATATTTGTTTGGAGAATGCCAAAATCTTATCCAAGGAGGAAAATTATTTCAAGAGGAAGTTGAAAGAGGCCATTGCCATTAGCTATTATCCCATTAACCTCAACTAGGATGATGGGTGGTCCACTAACCATTCGTGGTGCCCCCTGCTCGATACCCTTGATAACCTCCATTTTGGCATGCTCAACAGAACCCACCATCCTTGATGCTTTCTTGGCTTTCTCTTCAGGGTCTTGTGTATTGTTGTTTTCTCTTTTCCTTCCCCCCCTCTCTTGCTCTTCCCTCTTTTTCTTTCTCTTTTTGTTGGCCTATTGGTTTGTGTCCACCTCCTCTCTGTCTCGATGTGTGTTGATCTCTCTCTCTCTCTCTCTCTCTCTCTCTCTCTCTCTCTCTCACACACACACACACACACACACACACACACACACACACACACACACACACACACACACACACACACATCATGCATCATTCATTTGAGTGTATTTCATGCTTAGGTCTTTTGTTCTTGTCAATTTTTATTTTAGGTCCCTCTTGCTCTGAGATTTATTCATTTATTATTTTATGTGTGTGTCTGTGGCCTTTCTATTCTACTAATTGGTTTATGGTTTCCCTGTTTATTGTTTTTGCATTTTATTTTCTCTTTTATTTTTATGTGCTTTGTAGCTTTGATAATTTCTTGCACTCACTTATTTTGTATATGTATATATATATATAAACATACACACACACACACACACACACACATAGGTATATATATGCATATATACATTTTTTTTTACTGATATATATACGTGTATATGTGTGTGTACTTATATATGTATACTTATATATCTATATATAGATATATATACACATATATTGATATATTAGCGCATATCTATATTTTATATATATACTACTATGTTTCATAAATATTCTCATATATATATATATATATATATATATATATATATATATATATATATATATATATGTATGTATATATATATGTATGTATGTATGTATGTATGTATGTATGTATGTATGTATGTATATACATATATATATATATATATATATATATATATATATATATATATATATATATATGTATATATATATATATATATGTATATATATATGTATATATATATATGTATGTATATATATATATATACATATATATATACACATATATATATATACATATATATATATATATACACATATATATACATATATATATATATATATATGTATGTATATATATATATATATGTATATATATATATATACACTTAGAATTTTTCATTTTTCATTTATTTATTTTATTTAGTGGTCTATTGACCTTGTTATCATTTATTTAGTGTCTTTGTTCTTTTTTTTTATATTGGTAAACGGCCAAGGCCTTTATATATTAATAATTCAAAATTTACAATAAAGTACCTTCGTTCAAATGGGCACTGGTAGGAAAGAACAGAGAAGAAAACCTCCAATCTTTCCCAGGACCTTAGTCCTATATAATTATAGATTAAGAGGGGCATACCCTAGTTTTGGAAGTTATGAAATAATTGAGATTAGAAATATACATGATACTTTTGATTTTTATTCTTAAATAGTATCATAATACAAATAGTTTGATTCATGTCACAATCTTGGAGTTAGATTCCATTTTTATTTATAGATCTGTTACTCTGTAGTACACTTACGATGCACATTAGTTTGGTTAGAATTAAATAAGATAAAATAAATTCTCAAATTTTGGATGGTGAAATACCTATCATTTTAAATGATTTTTCTATCTATTTTCCTGAATCAAAGATGAAGGTAGAAGTTCATATTGAAAATCCTATTGAAAGACAATTGATACATGTTTCTTAATCCTCATAAACCAAAAATTGATAATTCTATATTTATTCTAAATATGCTTTTTAGAAGTAGAGAATTGGATTAATATTAGACCAAACTTTCTAAACAAAGAAGATGAATTTTAGTTTATTCGATTCAAAAAATAAATCTTATTACTTAAATTGTCCTACTATTATTCAGGAAAATTTCATGACTGCTACCTTATTATAGAGGCTATTAAAACAACTTAACATATATTCTAATATGAAAAAACCCTTTAGAACATCAATTTCTATTTGCTAATTCTTAAGACAGACACATCAATATTTACTAGCCAAAAGGATAAGTTCAATAAGACTTTTAATGACTACCATTTAATATACATTCTGCCTCATTCTTTACATAGAGTTAAGAGTAAGTAAGAGATACGAATGATTAAATATGTTATGTATCTTATAAAATGTGAATCAGATTACTAATCTATATTTGGTCTTCCCATCTTGAAATAATCATTACTACTGCTTTTTAGCTCACTAGGCTACTATGTTTAACCCAATGAATAAAGAGGGAAACAAAGTCAAGTTATAAGATTAAACAAAACGTTATTGTAAACTAGATTCATAATCTCTGTATCACTAGGAAAAGACTCCTCATATATCTGAATCAATGAGAAAACACAACCTCCCAAGCATCCAAGATACAAGAGCCCATGAATTTAGAAAAAAAAAGTCATAAATATAACAACCTTCTTTATCTATTAAGTAGGAAGGATACAAGTATATAAGGAAAATATGTGAAGATCATTCTACCTGCAGCCTAAAGCAACAAGGGGAGCCTAATCGAGAGATATAAAACCAAAATATTTACCTTCCATGCTATATATTACAAAATGGAAGGAGGAAAAAAACTAGATAGAGGACCTAGAAAACTAAGGGAAAGCATAAACCACCATCCAGACCAAGGTCAGAACAAAGAAAAAATAAACACCAAACTAAGAACAGAGCCACAAATAGGGGACACTTATGGCCAACCAAATAGACAACAAAAATGAGGATAAAATGCTAGCGAAAGACTTGAGAGCCCGCCTATTTCTAGTAGACCATGATGACTTCTGATATGTCATTGGGTTTCTCTGGCTAAAAGTTGGGCAGGAATTCAAAGTCAAACTTCTCCCTGTTGGACTTTTCCAAGTTTGGGGTACTAACATTTAGAGCCTCAATGTTACTGAACACCACCCTCGGATGGATGTAGGCTTTAAACAAGTTGAGGTAATTAACAAGACATTCCTTGCTCTCATCCTCTACAATCCCTCTCCAATAGAGGAGGAACTATAAACTAGCCTCCATCCTTGGCCACTCCTGATAGAAGGCCAAACTCTCTCGAATAACTAAGGAGGGGCATTGAAAAACTACCTCTAGGTTAGGGCTGCCCAGAGTGAGAGCCGTGTACATTTTTGAGAGGGGAATCTAGAGCTTACCATCAATTATTTTAACTTCTTCTCCTAGCCCCTTCTGCTAGACTCGGTCAAAAATGTTACAACATAGCCTTATTATGGCCCACGACTCCACCCTGGCTCTGGCTAAAATGCCAATGAATGCACCACCGATGTCACTATTGGTCTACCATGTGTATTTGTAATTGAAAACTCCTTCACTGATGGCCCTACTAATAGCTATCCTTATCATATCATCGACTAGCTTCAAAATTCTACTCCATCTCTCTAGTTTAACCTTACCTCAGAAAGCCATGGTTCTAATTTTTGAAGTGTGAAAGAGACTAATGTTTGAGTCCATCTATAAGAGAAGAATAAACCCAAGGCCAGTGAAAGATAGCTACATCCAATGATTAAACAAAAGGAAGAGCCTAGAAATGCCTAGAAGCTATGACATCATCTAAGGATGACACCAACTTGGGAAAAGTCACAACTTACGTACTAATGATGACTCTGATGGGGAAAGACAAAAAAATCATAGGAGGATGATAGGCTAGACTCAAGTACAAATAGGGCCCGACAAAAGGCAAAAAAGAACCAAGAAGGGAAATAATAGAAAAGCTAGCTCCCTAATGAAATTCATAAGCCTAAACTTAAATGGAAAAAGAAGACACTGACTAGTAAAGGGGGTGCCGAAATAATAAAGACTAAATCAAGCCTAAATTGAGCTACAGGGCTAATTATGCAGATAGAGCATAAAATAATAAGATTAAATACAAGGAAGGGAGGAAGAAAGGAGGGAAAACCAAATTTATCCAATAACTACTTAGAACTATATATTATTAAAAATTAGAAAGTCTTCTCCATTAGCGCCTTTATTAGCCAATTTATCGACCTTTTGGTTACCTTCCCTAAAAATATGTTGTATTTGTATATCTAGGAAGAGGTTCAAACTATTAAGAACTTCTTCTAATATGGAGTTGAGGACCCAATTTGGCATCGAGCATTTCTTGATAGCATTAAGTACAATATGAGAGTTACCTTTGATAATGATGTTTGTAAATCCTAAATCTAGACATATTTGTAGACCTACTTGCAAAGCTTCTAATTCTGCAAGATTATTATTAGTAGGGTCTAAAGGTTTAGCTTTTTTAGTGATCCACCTATTAGATGCATTATTGATAATACACTTGATATCGACAGTACCAGGGTTACCTCTAGAAGCCCTGTCGAAGTTTAACTTGACCCACCCAATCAAAGGCATAGCTCCCTTGCTTCGTTTTTCTTTTTTTTTTTATAGGTAGGAGGGGGGTTAATAAGATTTTTCTAGTTTTTTTTTATAAAACCATCCCAAATTGAGAAAGAACCTTCCTCAATCTGAGTCTTCCTGAGATAGGAATTTAAGGTTTTGACTATGTAAGCTTCAATTTTTTTGAGAATCTCCTCTTACTACATATCCGTGTAACATAAAATTCTTTGATTTCTTTCTTTCTAGAGTTCCCACATCATAATAGATGGACAAATATTCCAAATGTTACTATACACACTTTTGCAAGGCCTAGTAGGCCAACCCTTCAGGACTTTAGAGAGGGAATTAGGGAAAGGAGTTGTCCAACCTAACCTCTGTCAAAGCCACTCCCAACAATGTTGGGAATATGAACATTTATACAAAATGTGGTTAGTATCTTCACTCTCTTGTCTACATAGCTCACATCTTGATGGACCCTCAATACCTATCTTTTTTAAATGATCAGCTATTAAAATTATATTTTGAGAGGCTAGCCAAAGAAAGAAGCCAACCTTGGGAAGACAAGATGCATCCCAACAAAGATTCAATGGGATGTCTACTTCTCCCTAATCAAAGGAGTTAATGATAGCTCTATAACCAAACTTGATACTATATCTCCCATCTTTAGAAGTAGCCCATATGAGGTTGTCCTTTCATTCTAGTTGCTTGATTTTCCTTTCCCAGAGGAGTTCCTTGAAAACCTTTTTTGAAGTAGGGTCTATATCTAGATTATCTACTAACTTCCATACCCATTTGGAATCTCCCTCCGAACAAGATTTGGTTTTGTAATCGCTAACCTTATGCCCCCAAGCATTAGTTAGATAATGCTTTATACTTTTTGGGATCCCCAAACTATCTACTAGGGGATGCCCATCCCAGGAGTCTTCCTAAAAGAGGGCTTCGCCCCCATCCCTACATCCTAGGTAAGGAATCTAAAAAATAAAGTCTCGACTTTTAGCAATGAAGTTCTAGCTCTTAGAGCCTTTGGGAAGAGACTTCATTCTAAAAATAGAATAGGGGTCAACTACATTAAGATATTTGTTGTACAAAACTTTGGCCCAATTTTGTTCTCTTTCAGCAAAGAGACGCTAAGTGAGTTTAGCCCCAAGAGCTTCATTTTGCCAACATAAATTTTTAATTCCTAAACCTCCTAAATCCTTTGGTTTACATATGTTGTCCCATTTGATAAGAGCCAACTTATTCGAATCTGCTAGATCATTCCAAAGAAATTTCATGAATTTGTTTTCAAACTTCTTATACGTATTTTTAGCCAAAGGAAGGCAAGAAAGAGGATAAGTTGGCAGGGAAGATAAGATAGCCCTGATCTTAGTAGATTTACCTGCTTTAGTGAGCCATTTATCTTTCTATACTCCTATCTAAGAATCTAATTTATTTAGGACACTGAACCATGCCTTATTTGATCTACTACCTTTTTCTAACTCTATTTCTAAATATTTGCATGGAAAAGTTCCTTTTTTATAACCCATGATGTTACAAATCTGGGATTCCTTGTCAAAACTGGTATTGATTAAAAAAAAAAATCAAATTTCGAGGCATTCACTTTTTAGCTAGAAGCTACCATATATTGTTGGATGATAGATTTAATGTTTCAGGCCTTTGATGGAGAACTTTCGCAAGGTAGGATGGTGTCATCAGCGTACTATTGGTGAGTGATATTAGGAACATTTTCTGTGACCTTGATACCATTAATTTTCCTTTCTAAGTGAGCTTTAGTTAAAGCCCTTCCAAAGGCTTCTGCCATGGTAATATATAAAGATGGGGATAGCGGATCACCTTGACTAATACCTCTTGAAGTCTCAAAGAAACCTTCAAGAGTTCCATTAATGAGAACTAATATTTTGGTTGTGGAGATGCACTGATAAATGTAGTTTATCCATTGATGTGAGAATCTGAAAGCTTCTAGGACTTTGCATAAATACCTCCAGTCAACCATGTCATACGTTTTTTAGATGTCGAGTTTCAAAAACATGCTAGCCAATTTGTTTTGTTAGTTGAATGTAGAGTTTCTTGGATTATCAATAGACCATCTAAGATGGATCTACCTGGGACAAACCCAATTTTTTCTTTTGATATAATTTTGGGAAGAATAGGTTTAAGATGATTGGCAATAATTTTAGATAAGATTTTATAGATGGTGTTGCAAAGGGCTATCGGCCTGAAATCACCTGGGTTTTTAGGATCTTCTTTTTTAGAAATCAAAGTAAGAAAAATATTATTAATCTTTGCTAGAATCAAACCCCCATTTCTAGAAGCTTCGATTGTTTTCCATAGATCAATTCCAATGATATCCTAACACTTTTGAAAGAAAAAGGCTTGGAAGCCATCTAGGCTTGGGGATTTGTCCAGATTCATGTCAAAAACCACACATTTGATTTCTTCCAAGGTTATTGGTTTATTAAATAATTTATTATCTTCAAAGGACACCACTCTCAGAATAGCCCTCAACATCTTTGATTGAGCTATTAAATTTGAATATTCATGATTATTTAGTAATTTGTGAACGTGGCTAACAAAGACCTCAGCTATTTTCTCCAGATTGTTAATGGTAGAGCCCAAAGAGTCCTTGATTTTGGTTATCTTTCTCTGAGCTCTGTTCTAAAGAGTGCTATTGTGGAAGTATTTTTTTTTCTATTACCTTCTTCTAGCCATTTTTCTCTCAACTTTTGGCTCCAAAAGTCTTCTTCTTTGGCCAAGATATCTTCTTGCTTGGCCAATAGTTCTTTTTCTAAGTTGTAGCTGTCATTATTCATTCCCTTTTTAATTACTTCTGTATTTAATTCTTTTAGTTTCCCTTCTATTTCTATTTTTTCTTTAAATATGTTACTGAAGTGAGCATTGTTCTACTTAAGAATCTTTTCTTTGATCATTTTAAGTTTGGATACAAAAATGAACATTTTAGAACCTTTGAAATTACCTTGCTTCCACTAGTCTTTGATAAGTTCGATGAAGTCTTTGTCTAAAAACCACATTTTTTCACACTTAAATGGGTTTCTAGCTGGTTTAGAAGGTTCAACAAATGTAAACCAATTAGGAAAGTGATCTGAACCTGCTATAGGAAGGACTGAAACTTGGATCTCAGTTTTTAGATCACTGAGATCACCTTTAATAAAAAACCTATCAATTTTCTCTGCCATATAAGTGAAGTATTTCCTTTTATTATTCCATGTATACTTCCCATTGTTAAATGAGATATCTATTAGGTTGTTCAGATATGTCCAAGTCTTAAACTCCTTAGTAGCTTAAGAAATATGTTGAATACCTCAATATTTTTCATCTAAATTTAAAATAGTGTTAAAGTCACCACCAATTAGAATGAGCTCATTACTGTGATTGTTAATGAAGACACTAATTTCATCCCATAAAATTTTTTTAGCATAATTATTGGTGGGACCATAGATATTTACAAGAATAAAATGTAAATTAGTTTTAATGCTACTGACTCTACTGCTTAGACATGAATTATTTGTACTTAAAATATTTAATGAGACTTTCCTAGGGTTCCAAATCAAACCTAAACCACCTGAGGCGCCTCTTGATTCATAAAAATAACTATTCCAGCTACCTAGTCTCTTTTCTAATTTAGATCCTTCTTCTATATTAAAAAATTTGTTTCTTGTAGCATGATAATTTTTGATTCAAATTGTTTTAATTTTCTTTTAATATCTATTTCTTACTAGGGGCGTTTAGGCCCCTAGTGTTCCAAGTTGTGATCTTCATGTTGCCTTGGGAAGGATCTTCCCCTTCCCTACATTAAGTAGATAGCTGATTTTTTGTTGTTCTTTTGCCTTCCCATCTGCTTCCCTGAGTTCCTTAAGGGATTTGCTTCCCCTTTTGGCTTTAACTTTACCATAGTTAGGTGATGTTAGTCCTTCTTGATTCTTCTAGATTCCCAATTGATCTATATTTCTAATAATGTTCAATGCAATATCGAGTTGATTGCCTTCTACTTTGTCTTTATCATCATTGCCTAGTTCTTTCATGAGCTGCTCTGTTGTGAAAGGGAGATCCTTTGAAGGATATTCTTTGCTGAAATTATCTTCATTAGGATCATCTGACTGGACTGCTAATGCTTTATTATCTATTCTTTGGGATATTTCACTTACCTTATTTCTAGCTTCAAAAGAAAACATATCTCTTTTAAGATCTTCATAAGTGTAATTGTCTCCACCTAACTGTAGTACTCGCTGCATAAGTTCTTCCTTCTGTGAATTGCTACTCTTGCCTAAATTCTCAAAGTCAAATACTTGGATCAATTCCTTTGAAAGCAGTTCTAAATTTTTCTTTTCATCCTCATTTAATGCCACTACTTTTGTGTCTTTATCCTCCTCCAGATCCTTGTTCAAAAAATCTTGAAAATCTTGCATTGGGATGTTTTTTAACCTCTTTCCCTCTGTGTAGCTCTCATTGGTTCTATATTCAGGATAATGTATCCTTGAAAGGGGAGTCTGCCAGAACTTGGTGAAAAAATTTGTGGCCTTATTTCTAGATGTTCTGGTATCCTTTGGAGATTCTTTGATCTACTGCTTCGAGGCCTTCAATTTATCTTTCATGTGATTGATCATTCCATAGTTTGGATCTTCATCACCGAATAAGAGTGAGTTTTCCATTTCTTCTATATTTGTTGAGTGCTTTAATCAAAATGTTAGTGTCTTGAGTTCTAGATTCAAAGTCTATTGTAGAATGTATTTCATTTAATTCTTTTGGGCTCTTTCTCTTCTTAGCTTTCTTTCCTTTCCTTTTGGGTTTCCTACTGCAAACTATTTTACTTTGCATTCTAAAGTTAGTCCCATCTTGGGTGTATTCACTTATTACTTTGGCTAGGATTTTGCAGCTCTACTTATTTGGCTTTGAGTGAATCTCTGAGTTGGGGTTGATGCCTTCAATTCCTAACATATTTGGCAAATCCAATATGTCTCTATTCTTCTCTATTCTTGGGGACTTATTAGTGTTTGAAGTATGAATATTTCCTTTTCTATTCCCCTCTGCTACCTTAATTTCTTCCTTATGATATTCCTTGTTTGGGAAAGGTAGGTTGTTATCACTTTTTGGAGTTGTCTTGCTTGCCTTTCCTCCTGTTCCATTCTCTAGCACTTCTTCCCCTGAGATATTATTGGTGTCCATCATGCAGTTTTTCTCAAATGTACGCTCCTTTTAATTCATTCTATAATTCCTTATTCTAATCATGGGGAAGGAGGTGTTGAGATCCAATGTAGGTTGTAGTATTTTGAAAGTAATTTTCCTCTCATCATCTCACCTAATTATTTCTGAAATTTAGCCTTCACACCTCTGAAAGTTTAGTTTGTAGATAGATCTGTTTGTAATAATTTTGAGTAGATTGAGATTCATATTATTAGCCTTACATTTAATTAGGAGTTTTATGTTATTGCAACATTCGAAGGAAGCATCTAATCCAATCAGATCTCCCATTAAACAAACTATTTTCTTAATCATATCTACCTGATTTAACTCTTGAGGGATAGGGTTAATAGAAAACTAAGTTGGAATTAAAAAAATTAAGTTATCTTCCTTGCAATTTGGTAACCATTCAAAAAATTTGACCACATAACCTTTAAAAAACTAATTAGAAGCATACCAAAAATATTTTCTCATAGACTCATCACTGTAATGAATGTAGATTAATATATTAGTGTGGTGAGAAATATTTACCTGATTGCCACAATAGTCCTCAAGCCAATCAATTAGGTTATGCAATTCTACTCTTGGCCCATTCCAAAAAACAAGCAGTCCAACCATTTGGCACTCTTGCCAACAATTTTCGCTGTCTTGGTCGCTAATAATAAGGACCTTATCTTCAAACTTGGTTGAAGAATGACTGGGATGTGGGGGGGACAAGGCAACAAAATGAAAAAGAGGGTTAGGGTTAGCGACTTGCGATGAGGAGGAATATAAGACTTGGGGGAGGATGAAGCTGGGGTAGAAACATATTTAACACCATTCCCAAATTGCTTTTTATCAAAAATTGAAGGGACATCCAAGGGTTTAATGGCAAAACCTATCTACTGGGCATATAAGGGGTTAAGGTTGGATCTTGCATATTTGGTAAGGTTAAAGAAATGAATTTGCTTGTCTAAACTAAGAGTGGACTAGATACAAGGTCAGAGTCTGTCTAAACACTGATATGGGTGGCGATCAAATCAACTGCTACACGTATTCTTTGGAGACAAAAGCCTATATCTTACCACATTGTTGATTCGATTAAAATCCACATTAACCCCCACTTTAGAGATTTTTCTTGAAATGTTGAAAGCATTTGAATCTTGCAAGCCGTCTAGAGTGGAAAATGAATTCGAGGTGTTGACCGTGAAATTAAGACTTGTTTGAGTTTTATTGGAGGGAAGCCCCAATTCAAATTTGTCCTTGGGACTGGTTTTGCTAGATAAATTGGTTGCTTCTTATATAATTTTTGCCAAAAGCCCTAGTTTTTAGGATAACAATACTGACTATTTCACTGTGAATCTGAGTTCGAGTTTATTGCCTTCACATATTTCACTTTTTCACATTTTTCTCTATTCGCCATTTTTTTTTTTGTTGTGTTCAGGTGATTGGAATTCTTCCTTAGTGGCTGTGTTCCTTGTCAGCCTGTGGTTTCTTTCTTTTTTCCCGTTGTGACTATTTGTGTGTCACTTTCTAGGATTAGACATTTCTAGGCATATAGGGTAACACTGTGCATAAAAATATAGATTTGTATACAATATATGTTCATAATCTTCTCTCTCGAGTAGACACATATATATTTGTATATATTTATATATATTCATAGATGTATACATATCACATTTACATATATGTGTGTGTGTGTGTAGATGCAATTATATATTTATATATATCTACATATATATCATTATGCATTTTTAGATTTATATATACTCACTCACATTTGCTTTGATTCCCCATTGCTTTTGTTTTTGTTTTGTGTTTTTCTTGTGTTGGATTTGTGTTATTTCTCCTTTCATGATTATGTTCCCTTGGTTCAACTTTTTTCCTTTAATGTTTTAATTCTTTTTGGCCCTTATTCTTTTATCTCTCATTTTTTATATATTTTTTGGGTGTGGCTCTTTTCAATTTTTTTAAATTTCTATTTTACTTTTATTTTCTCTACATTGTTTTGCATGCTTCCCCTTCTCTTCTTATAGTTCTTGAGAAAGGTCTAGTTTGCATATCTTACTATCCTGCACTTTCTCATCATGATGAAGGATCATGTACTGTGATTCAAAATGTTGATGATAAATAAACACACAATCGAATCCAAAAAACATCTTATAATATCATGCATATTTTATTTATTTTTATATTAATGCAAATTTACAATTTGACTTCATTCAATGTTGCAGTTGGTGGGAAGAATGTGTATTGCATTTTAGTTTGCAAAAGGGGGGAGTCGGTGGGTGAAGTTAGTGCATTTTAGTTTATGCATGTGGCTTGACAGGGATGCTTTAATTAAGGTTTTTGCCTCAATTTTATATATGTAGACTTTAGTAGGAATTTCAACACAAGTCTACTTGCATAAATTTATTTCGTCAGACAATTCAATAATATGGATTTAGTAGTTTGTGTTTAAAATCACTGAGATTGTTTTATCGATAACATTGTTTTTGGTTTTATTTTTATTTTTGGTACAAATAACATTATTTTGAGTGGTTTTTTTTTTGGGTATAGTGGGATGATATTGTAGAGGACTCTTTCTCCACATAAGAAGTGCCTAAATCTTTTCTTGCTTCTAATTTTATATATCCTCTCACATTCTTTACATTGTGTTAAACCCAAAAATTGAATTCGTGCCAGTGAAAGTGAGGAAGCCGGTGTAATTTTTGGCAGAGGTTCAAGGAAATTAAACTCAAATGCTGGAGCGGCCTATTTGGGGTATCATAAGATTCTGCCCTCTTATCTTTGTCACAGTAGTATTTGGAGTTGAATAAATTAATCAGGTTAGAGGAAGATATGGGATGCAGAGGTGGATTTTGATTTGGCTTTGCATTTTCGTCACTTGGATGAGGTGTTTTGGTATGTCACTAGTCTTGGCGCTTCTCTACAAAGCATTGTAGTGATTGTTGAAACTAATTTTTTCACGGTAGGTCACAACCTACAGCTATCATGATTCCAATTATTGGCGAGTGATAAAACCTGCATGATGAGGAAATAAGTTCAAATTTCAGAATACCCCACTGCCATTTTTAGAGGGATTGTACATCAACTGGTATTTTGAACAACATTTTTCAAATGTGCAAGAAGTTTCTAAATTTAATTTTTGATAATTTTTGGTATCAATAAATCTATTTTACCCTTAGGAAAATAAGAATCAACCAATCAAAAATTAGAAATTAATGTCTAAAAAATAATTTAAAAATAAACCATTGCTAAAACTTTAACACTTTGATTCTTTGATAATTAAAAATAATTGTGAACCACAACCAAGAACATTTTTTTCCTTGCCTTATCTACTAGTATAGATATCTTAAATAAATCTATCTAAAGAAATGCCCATAGATATCCACTACAATTTAGTTATAACTTAATGTACTACATCTAAAATTATTTATATTTTTTTCCTCTCCATTTATTTAGTTTTTTACTAACTTAAAACTTTTTATTTTAATTTCTAAAAAAATGGATGATTTATATCTCAAATACTATAATTTAAACAAATATTTTATATGGTCTTTATTAAATTATTTAAAAAATATATTCTATTTATAATAATATATAAATTTTGACATATAGATGGTTGTCAAATTTAACTTAAAAGAATAAAAGTTAACATTAACATGTTCACACCATCCCACTCCACATTATTGTAGAATGCCTATCAAAAGGACTAATAATATTAATAATGACAACGATGATGATGATATGATTTAAAACAATTATTGCCCACATTAAAAAAAAAAGTTTTAATATTTCAAATATACCCCGCCTTCCCACTATGCCTTACCCCATTCTTATTATTATTATTATTATTTTATTTTATATCTAAGCCAACGTATTGGTAAGAGAATGATACTAATCCCGTCGAATCTCTCCCATTCATTCTTAAATACATGGGGTGGGCTCATTTATGTAACACTTCATGTGGCAGAGTACCCACTTGATACAAAACCTCTGCAGTTGACATGGCGTAACGGCTTATCTGGCTTATAGTCCCGCATCCCCACGGAATTATTTTTAGTTTCCATCTCATGATGCAGAGTATAGACGATACCATTTCGAAGTTGTCGGCGACGTAAATTTGCAGCGATCTGGTCGTAAGATTTTGTCAAACAGTTTGCGAGAAATTGAATTGACGATGGGATCATTGAAATGCGTAGTGGTGGCTGTAGATGGGAGCGAGGAGAGCATGCGAGCACTCGAATGGGCTCTGGATAACATTAGATTGCGTGCTCCAATGGAGAGCGATGGAGATAAGGGAGGTACATTTGTGGTACTTCATGTCCAATCACCACCCACAATATATGCCGGTCTCAACCCAGGAGCTATCCCCTTCGGCGGACCTGGTAACTCTTTTCATATGAACACGCACTATTTACCTTAATTGAGTTTCAGATTTTTGTATACCCATGCTCAATCACTCTTTTCCTACAAACGCGTACTGTCCGTTTGGATTTCGAATTATTTCTTTTCCTACAAACACATACTGTCCGTATCGCTTGGATTTCAGTTTTTTTCTTTTGCTAGAAACACATGCTGTCCGTCTCGCTTGGATTTCGATTATTGTTAAACTCTCATTGAGATTAGCCAATTTTAATGTTTGATCACTCTTTTCCCACACTCATAAATTATTCCCCATTCTATTCCGCTTACTCGGGTTTCAGATTTCAGTGTGAACCCACAGCCAGACCGAGAAACTTTTATGGTTTTCAAATTTCACTCCATACCTACAGTGAGATCGACAAACTTTAATGGTTGATGATTCTTGCACCTCAATCATATATTATTCCCCTTCTTCGGACTTCAAAATTTTCTAGACGTTGCTTCTCCCTGCAAATACTCACCGTCCCTAGTCTGGATGTTGCTTTCAGTTATGTGCCCATGAGGAGATCAATAAATTTTACGGAGTGATCACTCTTTTGCATCAAATACACACTATTCTCCTCATATTGCTTTCAAATATCTTCTTCATCGACAATAAAATCAACAATTAATTGTTAATCACTCTTTTTCCCATACACATTTTATTTCAACAAATTTAATGGTCAGCTACTCTCTTCTTGCAAGGGCACAATGTTTTCCTTGCTTGGAGTCCAAATGTCTTGTACACCCACATTGAAATCAATAAATTTCAGCACTTAGCCATACTTTTGAACTTTTCCTTCAAAGGCATGCTAATCCCCTTGTTTGTCTTATAAATTTCTTGTATATCCATAATGAAATCACAAAAATTTAATGCTTAGTCACTCTTCCTACAAACACATACTATTTGTCTTACTCGAGATTCAAATTTGTTGAATACCTACAACGGAATTAACCAACTTTAGTGCTTACCTTTTGCTACAAACATAGCTACTAACCTTAATTTGGGTTTCCAATTTATTCTACACCCACTCTCAAATCAACAGATTTTAACGCTTAGCCCAACCTAATCAGCAATGCCATCCTTGTTCTACTGTACCCAACTCATGATACATCAACAGGGTCATTTGCTTTCTGTCTATTATGTTGGAATTCTGCCTTAAGCATTACTGCAATGATATATTATTTAATCTTGACCATCTATTATGTGTTAAATCTTGTTCTTCATGAAGAGATTTACTTACAGTGCAAGCTGTGAGCAGCTCACGTGGAAGTCCCTGCATTCACAGCAGCAATTGAAGCACACCAGGCTCGTATTACTGAAGCTATCATGACACATGCACTAGACATATGCAGTCAGAGAGATGTATGTCCTCATTCAGATTTCTTATGTTGTTTTATTGATGCTTGCTTGTAGATTCTGATTATTTTTTGGGGTCCTTAGTCAGATTTCAATCCATTTGTATTCCAAAATTTGAAATTATTACTCACAGACGTTATAAGGTTACAGATGAAATGATTTAAGGCTATAAGGTTATAGATGAAATGATTACTCACAGACGTTGTTCATCAAAGAGATGACTTAATTTATACTATTGAGTTCTCCCAAAAATAAAAAATCTAATAAAGAAAATAACTCTAGAAGCTCTTATTTAATTAAACCCATGATATATTTTATCTGCGATGAGTGTTTGTGAAGGATAGAGTAATAGGTTGTAAGGTTTGTGTTTTCAGGCTAATGTGGAAAAGAAGGTTGTGATTGGTGAACCTAAGGAGTTAATTTGTGAGACAACTTCAAAGTTACAAGCAGATCTTTTGGTTATGGGCAGTCATTCTTATGGAGCACTCAAGAGGTATTTCTACATTTGATTTGATCTATGTAGAAATGTACTTTACTTGGTAGATCAAGGTGCAACTTAAAGCTCTATCCTCAGTCATACATTTTGAGGAGCACAGGCTTAGTTTTTTAACTAAGAAGTTTGAATGCTAATCGTTGATGATCTTGTAATTATGTGCATTATTTAAAGAGTTTATGATATTTGCATATTGTCATAATTCAGTTTCATATTATGAGTGGGATAACGGAAGAATCTGTTATTGTAAGAATCTATTATTGCAAGAATCCAAAAGTCCTTAGGTATTGGGATGGGAATTGCAATCTTCTACTGGATATGGGGTACAAGTCTAGAGCTAACTCAATGAAACATATTCCTCATTCTAGACAAAATGTACCATGCCTTAAGTACAACTTGATATTGAATTGGGGGATGAGATCTGAATGATGACTGAAAATAAGAATTTAGCTGTCACGGTGTAGTCCAATTGGAAAGGCCTTAATCATTTTTTTATATTTCCCATGGGGTGAAAAACTGAGGAGGTGCAATTTTTGTACACACACACATATTTGCACATGTATACACATACACATACACATGCATATTTACACATGTATACACATACACATACGCATACGCATACGCATACGCATACGCATACACAATCTGTTCATATAAAATCAAAATATGAAGTGTAGTTAAAAAAAATAAAATCTATTGTAATGCTGTAAATAGTAAGCCATTACAATTTTACCCTATGTTAGGGGTCCTTTCCTTAGCGTCTCTTCTCATAGCTCTTTCCAAGCCTATTTCTGGCCCCGTTACAAGTCCACTACAATCCAAGAGGCAAACATTTGATACTTGAGTGAAAAATATCCTGATTCATACCAGGGGTTTCTTTTTCCAATTAGGTGTATTGACTAGGAAAGACCCAAAAGAGTGGGAATCACCTTTAGGTTTCCCTACATGAGCAAGTCAAGTCTACTAAAACAATGATTTAACCTTTGCAGGCTACTTCCAAAGTATATTGCTTATGGTATAAGATTAGGCGATATTAATTTTCAGGACCAACATATTCGATCTTTCATTTAAGAGCTCAGATCTTAGTGGGGTCAAAAGTGGTGGTTGCTGAGTCAAGTGAGTTTAAGAATGCAATTGGATCAAGAGATTGGGGATGCAAAGAAGATTGAAGGGTGTCGAGCTATAACTACTGCCATGGATACCCTTTTATAGTTTGTAACTATCATGAATGTATATTATAATGCCCAATTAATGAGGTAAATCTTTAACAAAACCAGATATCTGGATTTTACTCTTCTATTTGCAATTCTTTTTCTATGTGCATTTATCTAAAAATGGGAATACTATCTATTGCAAAGTAAAAAGGGATGAACAAAGTTGTATCATGAAAATTTCTAGTGATAAGTTTTTCATTCACAGTTTTTCTCGTACAAAATTGTACACTAGGGAGCATTTTGCAAGATCAGATTACTTTTCCTAACCACGAGAAGCCTATTTAAACCACTTGTTAGTTGCCAAAGAAATACAGTTGTCCATAATCACTAATAAATAGCTCCTGTTGATTACTTGAAAGCCAACCAAAAAATATTACAAAATTGGGTACAACCAAGTTGGTAAAACATAACTGAAGCATTTAATGCTAAGTACAATGAGAATATGTCTTTTTTTGAGTATCCTTGGTGTGTTGTGCAAGGGTTATGATTGTCTAATTTATTATCATATGCTTAGCAAGGGTCAGTAGAAGTTATTTTTGATGTCTTAATCTACCATAGTGAGCTACAGAAGTTGGGGAATCAACAGAAAGCTAAGAATAAACACAAGGAGAACCAATCTTGCGACAGATATATCTTATTCTAGACAAATGATACCATGCTTTCAATATAAATTGCTATTGTTTTTTTTTCAATTAATTATTGAGGGGTCTATAGGGGCCCCTAGAAGTATAAAAATACAATTAGATAAGAGATGACCTAAAGATTGAAAAGCAATTAACCTAAGAACCATAACAGAAAATAAATAAATCTAGCTGACATCCCAAGAAACTAATTACTGTTGACACAAAATTCTGCACGCTTGCTTGAGGTATGACCCTCAAGCGACCTCGTGTAACATGGAAACGACCTCCAAGTTTGGGACTTGCGCTCTGAAGTCAAATCTTCGGAGAAGGCCGACTTCCTTACAATCAGAATGCACCTAACTACTCTTTGAAGAAAAAGAGAGGAGATGCATGAAATCAAACTACCTAATCTAATCTAAAGGGGGCTGATGCACCTAATTGAGATGGTTGCAACTTTGCTTTGGGATGCACAACACATCAATGAAAAAGTCCAGATACACTAGTCTTGACTCTATTCTATTCTCCAAGAATTCACATGTGGGTTTGAATTGATCAAATGCTGAAGGGAAAGACATCTTCACAATACAACAATCATCAACAGTTTGGACATAGCATATAAAGCTTAGAAAACAGAAAGAAACACTCAAAACAAGGCAAAATACATGCACGAATAGTGAATGGCAAGAAGAGGTAAAGAAGGGAGCTATTTCATTAATGGAAGGCAAAGAATACAGTTACAAAGCCTAAGGCTACTGCAAGTAAACATGATAGAACAGATTGGAACCTTTTTAAATATTTACAATTGCCTTTTATAGAGTTTAGGCATAACTCTGATATTACATTGAGTTCAAACTCTAACCAGGTAGAGTTGAGATTGTAGAGGAGCAATAATTGCTGAGCAAAAGAAATCATGATCAAATGCACGTCACCATACAGGATATCAAATCTTTTACGTGCAAATCTGGCCTTGAATGGACAGAAGTGGCGACCATCACCATTCCAATTGGGTAGATGGATAACCAAGTGGCGAAAGGATAAAATCTACATTTACCAGGCATGGGGAACACTCAAAAAGCAACTGTAAGCAATCGAGGACCTGCTCACCATTAAGGAATTGCTTAATGCCGTGTCCACAACCATGCCAAGTCGGCAAAATCATCAGGTCAAAAGGAGTCAACCATCTAACTTGCCACGTGGACCAATGGCCTTGAAATATTTTGCCACCTTGCCCAGCCTCTATCTTATGTTGACCTATTGACTGCTTTAGTTTGCGGCTTCGCGACCTGCATTTCTCTTTAACTGTTTGGCCATGCGAAACCATGACGCCTCATATTTCATGCTTATCACTGCATCGCAGCCAATTCTACCTTATTCTCTTAACCGTGACGATGCTACGATCCCTGAGAAATGATCATTTCTCACCATCGTGGCCTGTTATCACTTAAACCCTTTAGCTATTGCGACCTTGCGCCTGACATGAGATTGGCCCTGCGCACCATCGCTGTGGTTTGGGGTTTAACATCTTTATCCTCTACGATGTTTCGAATGCCTGAGAACTTAACTGTTTGATGTTAATCGCAACCTCGCGGCTGTTTGAATTAACTCGTCCCCTAACCCTGTGAATGAGCAACCGAAGCATTCACACCATCGCCACCCTTGTTTGTGAAAAATGTGGACAAATAGAAAACACACTTCTATGAATCCTTACACTCGAAATCTTTCAAAATAACACCATGAAAACGCAAGATCTTAAGAATCGACTCATAGCTTCCTATCATCAATGTGCAAAGACCTTCAAAGGTTTGAAGTGGTGGTTCTCATATGAACATCGGTCTTAGTCTTTGCAAGTACATCCAATAAACGGAAGATTCAAAATGATCATAAACATGCAAGATATCTCAAAGTCTACAAGAAAGCTTCAAAAATGTCTATAATAATCGTAGCATAAGAAATCATCATGATCGTAGCAAAATAAATCATCTTGATGTCAAAATGAAGGAGGAGGTCTCCTTTATATATTAATCCAAAAAGGCATTCCCAAATTGGAGGGAAAATGAAAATTAAATGAAAGGGTATGACCCACATAAGAGAATGTGCAATTAGCATTTAATTAAGAGATGTGGAAACACTCCATAAAAATTATAAGATGAGGGGTGTTTTTATTTAATTTAAATGTAAAATAATCCCTTTTCTTATAAAATAAAGTGTGTGACAGTTATTTAATTATTTCTTTTAAAATAATAATTGTTGCACATAAAATTAAGTGAGGAGGGGTTTTATTTAATTAAAAGGGAGAAAATTCCTTTAATTAAATAATGCAAAAATCAATATGATCAAACCATTTATTAAAATAATTAAATAAATGAATTCCAATTTAATCAAAGAAATTGATGTAAAATAATAATGATTAATTAAATAATTCATATAATCTAAATAAATTGAATAATTGAAATAATTTAATTTGATCAAAGGAAATGATGATGCAAATATTGATTCAAGCTTGAAATAAATTATGAAACCGGGGCACATAGTCAAGGTGACCATTTTTGTGTGCTTACAACCTTGACCTTAGGTTGACCTTAACCCTCTGCGAGGATGCGATGACCCTTAAACTGTAGATGCTTTCGTGGCTTCGCAATTTGAAGTTGAGTGTAACATGAAATGCATGTGACCTTGCAATGGTAAGAACTTGACCACTAGCATAGCCTCACAACCCTCTTGATAGTTAAGCCCTAATTGCATCTGAAGATGCGAAACATTGAACTTTGACTGAGATGTTGACTATTGCACAGTCGCAAGTTAAAACTTTGAAACTCATCGATGGAGTTAAATCAATCCAACTAATTTGCTTTCATTCGATTAACAATTCCTTCAATACTGGCCCTTGCGATGATGTGATCAAGAGAACTGGAATTGACCTGGCCCATCATGACACGTGTCCACCTGCGGCCTATTCGCAACTTGCAACTAGGGTTTAGCATTTAACCTTGCGAACATGCACACAAGAAGCTTTTTCCATTTCGCAGCCTCGCAACCTACATTTGAATGTTAGCACTTTGTCTTGCAAAGTTGCGCTGACTGTTGAGAAGACTGTGTCGCATCGTCACCACCCCTTTGATAGTTAGGCGATAACCACTTGCGATCATGCAAACAAGCATAAATCGCAAGGTCACAACTTAAATCTCCTTAAGCATATCGATGTGAATATAAGGGGTTTGAAGGCTTAGGGATGTAAATGTATGACCAAGGTTTTAATGTATCCCTACTATGTATACATGGCAATAAACGAATAGTTAAGAACGTGGACATGGCCGCCAACTTGGATATTATGAGTCTGGTCAACGTTGGCATTTTAGAAGGGGGGGGGGGGGGGGGCGCTAAAATGGTTAACAATTACCAACAAGAAAACTAAGCATAGGGGCCCTAGTAGTCAACCTTGCCGTTTGGAGCCACACCCCAATTACCAACTTTTCCACTTGGAGCCATACCCCATCGGTACCTTCTCCATATCATGTGGACCAATATTGGAAGCTTGTAAGCTCCTTTACAAGTTGCATCCAAAGAAGGGAATTAATCCATACAAAAATTCCATGCACTCCATAGCTCTCACCAATTTGCAGGAGTCTAGAGAGGGCAATGTGAAAGCACTAGAAACTTCTTGATGCCCACAAGAGTTGGGTCACATCAAATTCTTAACAACTGGACCCAAATCAATGTTGGCAGTTTTCAATTCCTGTAGTTCCTTGTAGACAGTTAGTGTCTCCTTTCTAGCCAAACTAGCATTTGCTGAACTTCTTACATCAAGTTCAAACTCAACATCCTCTTCATTTGACCTTTTCAACATAGGCGTAGAATCCAAGAAATGTGATGACAAAATAAGTTTTAGCAACTAAATCTAGTACTCAACCACCAATGCCACATTTCTCATGAGCTATATGGATTATAAATTGTTAAATAAGAGTTCAAGCATGCATACACATGGACTTTGTTAATAACACAATGAATCTAGTAAACTAAATGCATTGATAGGTTTTGAACAAGGTTGTAAAACAAGGAAACAAAGGGAATTTTTTGCAACTGTGGTAGTGTCTTGGATTGTACACCATTATGAATGTATCCCACCAATTGTAAATGTGCTAGAACTCAAAGTGTATCACAAATAGTCATCCATGAGACTTCTGGTCATTGTAATTCTTATTGGGTCTGGGATAAGTCTACCATCACAAGGAATCTATAAATAGAGTCTTGTATTGGTTTGTAAATCATGGAAGAAATAAAAAAATCATATAGAATAAGGTTTTACCTGCTGTTTATTGGTAAAGGATTATTCCAGCTAGTGCTATTAAAGGAGCAAGGGCACCTTGCATCTGAGCATCCTATTTCACTTTGTAAAATTGTTTCTCTGATAAAGGTAGTATGATATTTTGATACAATCTAGTTTTCTATCTTTGTGGAGTTTCTAGGATAAACTCTGCAGTCTGTTTTGTGTTCATTTTATTTGCAGCATGTATATTTCCTATTTGCTGAACTATTCCATCTCTCTGACAGCTGCCATGAATTTAACTATCATAATATGCTATTGTATAATCCTTTATTTGTAGAATCTAAATTCAAGAGTTTATAGATCATGCTAGTTTTTTAATAGAATCCTCACAAATGCTAGCCTTCAATCTTGGATGCCCAAAGTTACCAATCTAGATTCTTTAAGGACGTCTTTAACAAAGCCCAGCTTAATAACATCTTTGTTGTTAAAAATATCCCTTAACTTGCTATCTGACATAAATTCCCAAAGGTAAGTATCTTGTTTGTCAGGTAAGCCTCCATGCTGTACTATGTCCATTCCTAAACATATCAGCAAAAGACTTTTACTCTGAGTTAAAATTCTCCAGCATCTTTAGGATAAATTCTCCAATCTGTGTTGTGTTCATTTTTTTTTTTTTATCGGTAAACAGCCAAAGCCTTTATATTATAAGTAAATGTTAAAAAGAAAGTTACATTGTTCTCCATTCAAACGGGCACTGGTAGGAAAGAACAGAGCAAGAAAACCTCTAGTCTTGCCTGGGACCGAAGTTCTATATTATACAAACTTTAAAAGGGGCATTCCCCAATATATTCAAAATTAATGAAAATCTTAAAATTTCCATTTATTAGATCTTATATTGACAGGAATAACTTTTCTTGTAGTATTCAGCTTGTCTTTCAAATTCAGACTTATGATGCTAGTCGAAACTGAATATATCTCCTGAAATAGTACTTCTATACTAACTTGCATATCAAAGAAGACCTTTCTTTCCACAAAGGGTTTAGTAGTATTAGTCCAAAAAAGAGAAATGAAGGGATCAGAAAGAACCTTTTCTATAACAAATTTTAACACTTCTCTTCTTAGCTCTATGTAGATTATTATGAGTTTGTAAAATACCAGCTGATTTATCAATTTTTAATGTTAGTGTCCTTATTATTTTTAAATCTTTAAAGTCTTGATTTATAGCTAATAATTCTTCTCCATCAGCCCCTTTGTTTGCTAAATGATCGGCTTTTCGATTTTCTACTCTAAATATGTGTTGGATTTTGGTTTCCTCAAAGAGATAAAAAATCTTTAAAAATTTTGGGTTTTGGTTTCCTCAAAGAGTTATATTATCCAGTTTCGGATTAGAAGACTGTTCAATTTTCGATTAAGTTACTTATAATTATAGATTAAGATATTTTCACCGTCAACACCCTTATTTGTTGATTGATCTGCTGCTTTATTACCTTCTCGGAAAATATGTAGAATTTGAAAATCTTTGAAGAGGTCCAAGAGATTTAGAATTTCTTTCAGTTTAGAATTTAAAACCCAGTTTGGTGTCTCCCTTTTCTTAATGGCATTTAGTACAATTTGTGAATTTCCTTCAATAATAAGTTTTGAGATACTTAGATTTAGGCAAATTTGGAGACCTTCTTGAAGGGCTTCTAATTCAGCGAGGTTCTTAGTGGTTGATCCTAAAGATTTGACCCTTTTAGTGATCTAGTTGTCAGAATCATTATTAATGATGCATCCTATTCCAACAGTACCAGGATTGCCTCTCGGCGCTTCATCAAAATTTAATTTGGTCCAACCACTAGGAGGTGGAATCCTTCTACACTTGTCCCTTGCCTCTTTATTCTTTTTTTATACATAAGTGGGGGATTAATTAGGTTTTTCCAACTCTTTTTCATTAGACCATCCCACTCTGAAAATGATCCTTCCTCTTTCGGGTTTTTCCTAAGGTGAGATTTTAAGGTTTCAACAATACAAGCCTCGATTTTATTAGTAAGCTCACATACAGTCATAACCTGATCGTGAAATATTATTCTATTTCTTTCTTTCCATACTTCCCAAACAAGGATAGATGGACAAATATTCTAGAGTTTACCATAGATACAACTACTACTATCAGCTGACCATCCCTTAAGAAGATCATCCAAAGATTCTGGCAAAGGAGCAATCCAACCCAGCATATGTTGGAGCCACTCCCAACAATATTGTGTATATGGACAATTATATAAGAGATGATTAGTATCTTCACTGTCATGCTTACATAGCACACATCTTGAAGGGCCCTCAATGGCCATCTTTCTAAGTCTGTCGGCAGTTAGAATCTTATTCTGAGAGGTAGTCCATAGAAAGAAGCCTGCCTTTGGCAGGCAGGAAGAGTCCAACAAAGTTTAAGGGGAGTATTAACTTCTTCCCACCTTTGGGAGTGATTATTCTATATCCATTTTTAACGTTATACTTGTCATCTTTTGATGCTGCCCATATGAGTTTGTCATTTCTCACTAATTGTTTTATTGTCCTCTTATGAATGATGTTTTCATAAACCTTCTTTACTGCTAGTTTCAAGTCAATATTATCCAAAGTTTTCCATTCCCAACTTATATTGCCATTAATATCTTTTTTAGTTTTATAATTGCTGACCTTACACCCCCAAAGTTTGACTAATTGATCTTTAAGAATTGCTGGGATATCCATGTTATCTACTGGGGGGTGGCCATCCCAAGAGTCCTCCCAGAAGAGAGCTTCATCACCATTACCAACATCCTAAGTAAGATATCTACTAATTATAGATCTGCTTTTTACTATAAAATTCCAACTTTTGGATCCTTTAGGAAGGATCCTCATTCTAAACAAGGAGTAAGGATCGACTGCATTTAGGTATTTGTTATACATAATTTTTGCCTATTTTTGATGTCTTTCTATGAATAGTCACCAAGTCAATTTGGTCCCTAGTGCTTCATTTTGCCAACTTAAGTTTTTGATTCCTAGACCTCCTAATTCCTTTGGTTTACATAAGTTTTCCTATTTTATAAGAGCCAATTTTTTCTGTTCATCAGTGTCATTCCAAAAGAAGCTTCTGAGTTTTGCCTCAAGCTTCTTATTAATACTTTTAGATAAATGTAAGCAAGAAAGGGGGTAGGTTGGGAGCGCAAATAAGACTACTTTGATCTTTGTAATTTTACCAGCCTTTGTGAGCCATTTATCTTTCCAGTCTCCTATCTTTTTATCCATTCTTTCAAGGATACTATGCCATCCCTTGTTAGTTTTACTATCTTTTTCTAGCTCTATTCCTAAGTATTTACACGGGAATGTACCTCTTTTATATCTCATAATATTACAGATTTGTTTTTCAGTTTTAGGTGTGGTGTTAATGAATTTTTTTTCTGATTTTTCAGCATTCACTCTTTGGCCTGATGCTTCCATGTACTGTTGAATGATTGACTTGAGGCTTAGGGCCTCTTCTATTGTACTTTCTCTTGGCAGAATGGTATCATCTGGATATTGTTGGTGGGTTATATTAGGGATATTTTTGGTTATAGTCATTCCACTTATTTTGCCATCAGTATGAACTTTGGTAATTGCTCTACCGAAGGCTTCTGCCATGATAATGTATAGGAAAGGAGATAGGGGATCTCCTTGTCTTATACCTCTTGATGTGTCAAAGAAGCCTTTGGGAGTTCCTTTAATAAGAACTGAAATTTTAGTTGTTGAGATGCATTGATAGATAAGATTAATCCATTGGTGCGAGAATCCGAAGGCTTCTAAAGTTTTGCATAGAAACCTCTAGTCAACCATGTCATATGTTTTCTGAATATCTAGTTTCATGAACATGCTTGCCATTTTATTCTTATTGGCTTAGTGTAACTTTTCTTGTATAATGAGTATCCCATCTAGAATCGATCTTCCTGGCACAAAACTTGTTTGTTCTTCTGATATAAGCTTAGGGAGAATCAATTTGCTAAAATTTTGGATATGATTTTATAAATGGTGTTGCAAAGAGCTATAGTCTAAAGTCCCTTGGGTTTTCAGGGTCATCTTTTTTGAGTATCAAGGTAAGAAAGGTATTATTGATTTTAGATAGTAATGATCCACCATTTCTTGATGCTTCAATGGCTTTCCAAATATCAATTCCGATAATATCCCAACATTTTTGGTAGAAGAAAGCTTGGAATCTATCTGGACTTGGAGATTTGTCAGGGTGCATGTTGAATAACACAGATTTGACTTCTTCCAAAGATATGGGTGTATTTAATGCTTTATTATCTTCTATAGTAACCACTTCTGGTATAGCTTCAAGTATTTTTGGTTGAGCTATGATATTCGAACTATCAAAATTATTTAATAAATTATTGAAATGACCTATAAAAATCTTTGCTATACTGTCAGGATTTTCAGTGATAGTACCTGATGAGTCTTTGATTTTTATAATTTTACTTTTAGCTTTGTTGTACAGGGTGCTGTTATGAAAAAAAATTGTATTACGGTCTCCTTCTAGCCATTTTTCTCTTGATTTTTGTCTCTAGAAGACTTCTTCCTTTGCTAGAATGTTTTCCTGCCTAGTGAGTAGTTCTTTTTCTAGAAAAAAGTTCTCATTATTTATACCTTCTTTAATTACTTGTGTGTTTAATTTTTTTAGGCTTTCTTCGATGTATATTTTTTCTTTAACTGTATATTATTGAATTGTTCTTTATTCCACTTAAGTTTATTTTCTTTAATCATTTTCATCTTAGAAACAAATATGTACATTTTGGAGCCTTTAAAATTGCCTTGATTCCACCATTCTCTAATAAGCTCCATAAAATTTTTGTCTAAAAACCTCATTTTTTCACACTTAAAAGGATTTTTGATAGGTTTAGAAGGTTCAATAAATTCAATTCTAACAGGATAGTGGTGTGATCCTGCTATAGGTAGAATTGAGGCTTGGATATCTAAATCCAATTCACTTAGTTCTCCTTTGAGAAAGAATCTGTCCAGTTTCTCAGCGATAAAAGAGAAGTCTTTTCTTCTATTATTCCATGTGTACTTACTATTATTAATAGGAATATCGATTAGGTTGTTAAGGTCTATCCTTTTTGTTAAATTCCATAGATGCTTGGGAAATTTGCTAGATGCTTCCATATTTTTCATCTATATTCATGATGGTATTAAAATCTCCACCTATAAGAATGAATTCATTTTTGTGATTTTTAATAAATAGGCTAATTTCATCCCATAAAAGTTTTTTATCTATGTTATGGATTGGTTCATAAATGTTCATAAAATTAGCTGTAGGTTAGTCTTTATGCTTTTAACTCTGCTGCTCATCCATGAATTATTTGATTTTGGTACATTTAGAGTTACTTTCCTAGGGTTCCACATCATTCGTAATCCTCCCGAGGCTCCTCTGAATTCATGTAAGTTAATGTTTCAATTACCTAATTTCTTTTCTAGCTTAATTCTTTCTTCCTTATTCAGTTTTGTTTCTTTAGTAAGCGTTTCTTGCTAGGAGCATTTAAACCCCTAACATTCCGGGTGGTGATCTTCATGCTACCTTGGGAAGGTTCTTCCGCTTCCCTCGATTAAGTAACTGACTGACCTTTTGCTGTTCTTTTGCTTGCCCATCTGCTTCTCTGAGTTCTTTAAGAGATTTCCTTCCTCTTTTAGCTTTCAATCTGCCATATTTAGGAAAATTTATCCCTTCTTGATTCATCAAAGTGCCCAAATGCTCTATGTTCTCCTATGCATTTAAGGCACTTTCATATTGTTTTCCTTCTTTCTCAGCTTTTTCTTCATTTTCTTGTTCTTTCATTATTTGTTCTGCAGGGTTTGTTTGGCCATCTGTATATCTATTATTTGATACAACTCGTATACTCCCTGTTCTGCCCATATCCGCACCATCTCCTTGTCCTGTTATTGTTCTAGATTCGGTTATTTGTAAAGCTTTACTTCTCTTATCTTCATCCTCAATGATTAACATGTCTCTTCTTAAATCTTCAAAGGTGTAGTTATCTCCGCCTAATTTCAGAACTCGTTACATTAGATCCTCTTTTTGTAAATCACTGCTTTTATCAATATTGTCGAAGTTAAATACTTGGATCAATTCATCAATTAATAGTTCCAAATTCTCTTTCTCTGCCTCATCTGAAATTAACATTTCCAAGTCTTCATTTTTTGACATATCATTATTCAGGAAGTCATGAAACTCTTGTGTTAAAATTCCTTTATCTTACTTTGATCCTTCTCCCTTGCATTGTACTCATTGAGGTTATAAATAGGTGATTCTTGTGTTGTAGTAGGTGTCTGCCAAAACTTGGTGAACAGATTTATTGCCTATTTTTGGGATCTATGAACTCCTTGATAGGCTCTTCTTTTTGTTGCTGCGGAGTATCCATTGATTCTTTTATACACTTAGCCTTACTTTGCTTTGGAGATACATTAGAGAAAAAACGTTTGTTTTCTATTTCTTCAAGACTACTATTAGTATTACCCAAGAGCTTTTTGTCCAGAGACCTAGGTTCCTTTTCTGACAATTTTTCTCTCCCACTAGTTTCTTTTGTGTTAGCTTTCTGTGCTTTCTTTAGTTTCTTGTTTAGCCTTCCGCTGCTGATGACTGTACTTTTCATCCTTATGTTAGACATATTATGTTCAGTTTTTTCTTCTTCTCTCATGTTGATTTTTT
This sequence comes from Cupressus sempervirens, assembly GCA_028749045.1. Taxonomy (NCBI): domain Eukaryota; kingdom Viridiplantae; phylum Streptophyta; class Pinopsida; order Cupressales; family Cupressaceae; genus Cupressus; species Cupressus sempervirens. The sequence continues at coordinate 49,156,266 of CM053787.1, forward strand.
TGGGACTTTGATCTTCATAGGTAAGATCAATTTTCAACTATGAGCTAGTGCCTTTACATTCTTTCATGTTTAACAATTCAATAAATTCTTTACTATTATCTGATATTAATAACTTTTCCTTTTCTTTGCTTTGAGATTCTTTTTCTTTTACAGCTTGTAGTATCTCTGTTGCTTTCTTTTGATCTTCCTTGGAGATAGGAGAAGACCTGCTTCTGATCTCTATAATTGGAGTTAGAAATTTTCTTTTTTCTTTTCTTAATTCACCATCCTCCAATTCTGGAACTGCTTTCCCTGCTGTCTCATGAATAGCCTTCAGGAGACCTTTCTCACTTATGGACTTCCTCTGGTATTCTTTTTGGTTTCTTATATTCATCATAAGGAAGGTATCTTTAAGATCCGAAGTTGGTTGATAAGTTTTAAATGTAATCTTTCTCTCATTATTTAATTGGGTTATTTCCAAGATTTTGCTTTCAAATCTATAAAATTTTAAGTTATAGATAGATCTGTTTGTTATTACCTTAATAGGTTTCAATTTCGGGTTATTAGTCTTGAAGTTGATCAAAAATTTATTATTATTGCAATATTTAAAAGAGGTGTCTATTCCTATCAAATTACCAATTGAAAAACCTATTTTCTTGAGAATCTATACATGCATAAGTTCAGGAGGGAGAGATTGAATGGAAATCCAGGTTGGTATGGAGAAGTTTAACAATTCTTCCTTACATCTGGGATCCATTCAAAGAATTTAACAGCATAACCTTAATAACAATCAGAGACAAAGAGGAAATCTTTTTTAACATATTCATCAGTACAATGAATGTAAACTAATCTTTCAGAATGGTGAGATATACTTACTTGATTTTTACAAAATACTTTAGTTAGTTAATGAGATTGATCATTTCTTGTTTTGGCCCATTCCAAAATGCAAATACACCAACATTCTGACAATCCTACCAACGATCTTCCCTGTCCTGATTGCTGATAATCAGGACTTGTTCTTTAGTTTTTTTTAAAGTTGGGGCGAGGAGCCGTGAAGGGTTGAATGAAGGAATGAGTAGGAGACTTGGGATTAAAATTCCTACGGTGAGGGGGGATATATGTTTTAGGAAGGCTGAATGCAGGGTTGAGATTTGAGGTCTCAGTCTTCCAAAGATGCGCTTCACGAATCTTGGGGGAAATCGCATAAGATTTAGTTGGTAAACCTATCTGTTGAGAGAACAAAGGATATCTATTTCGATTTGCATATTTAGTACAATTAAAGAGGCAAATTTGTTTGTCAAGGCTTTCAATGGAACAAATGGTATTAGGTTGAAAGCCTTTCTGGGCAGGGGAATTGACTAATTTGGGGAAATCGTCTCTTTTAATGGTTTGAGGGTTTAACAAAAGTTTACTTGCCTTATTATGATCCAGGGAGACTTGGAGAGTAGAGACCTGGTTCGATTCCAGTTTAGCTTTGGCACTGATATTCCATTGGATTTTACCACTGGTTGAATCCCTAACCTCTTTGAAGATTTTGCTGGAATCTCTAGAGTGGTGGCGCCTGATTTTTTATCAATGATCTGAGGTTTGTAATTCATTTGCTGGATATTAGGATGTTCCAGTTCAGTGGGCTCACTTAGGGCCGAAAAAGGATTTGTCGTCTTCACTGCATACCTTAAATTTGCTGAGTGTGAGATTGAGGGAAGGAGGATCGGTGCAAAGTCTCCCAGACTTATTCAATTCCCTGCTAGTGCTTCGAGACGATGGCAGAGGATGAGGCACCAAATGCTTGCATAATAATTGAGAGCTAGTGTTTGGATTATTCACAAAATACCCCAATTTCTTAGAAGGCTAGAGGTGACTACCTTGATGCTTGTCTTTATTCACAAATTTTGCATGTTTTGCATGTTCGAGATCTACTCTGATTGCCATATTCGAATCTTTTTTATAAAATGACCTAATTTAAGCCTTTGTGCTGCTACAAATTGTTGATTCCCATGACCAGGCATTAAAGGAAGCAATAAACGATCTATATCTCGGGACAACGATGTGGAAAAATGACTAGACACGGTGAAATCCGTGACAAGGGATGGCAAAAGTGGCAGCATCTTTTGAATCAAATGATCTTCTGGTGGAAAAAGAGGAGTAATTTACTGGATATTAATCGCTACTTCAAATATATAGTTTGCCCTTTGAAAGATGAAAATTTAGAATAGAAATCACTGCTCAATTCACTATCGCTGCATTATTAATCTACTTTTTTGCCGAGAAGTTCGCGAGCAGAACCGTGGTTTTTTGTTGATTCTTTGTGTTGTGTTCATTTTATTTGCAGCATGTATATTTCCTATTTGCTGAATTATTCCATCTCTCTAACAACTGCCATGAATTTAACTATCATAAAATGCTAGTGTATAATCCTTTATTTGTAGAATCTAAATTCAAGAGTTTATAGATCATGGTAGTTTTTGAATAGAATCCTCGCAAATGCTAGCCTTCAATCTTGGAGGCCCAAAGTTACCCAATCCAGATTCTCTAAGGACATCTTTAACAAAGCCCAGCATAATCACATCTCTGATGTTAAAAATATCTATTAACTTGCTATCTAACATGAATTCCCAAAGGTAAGTATCCTGCTTGTCAGGTAAGCCTCCATGCTGTGCTATGTCCATTCCTAAACATATCAGCAAAGGACCTTTACTCTGAGCTAAAATTCGCCAGCGTCTCCAGTTCCACCATAAACAGCAATTCACACACTAGAGAGAAAAAGAGAAGTAAAGCTAATGGAAATCCAGAATAAAATGACCCATTCCTTGTCATGTCCCTTTCTTGAAATAGGATTTTATAATAAACAATAGTAATTAAATAAAAAATAATTATTAGTTAAGTTAAATGAATGTTGAAAAGGCATGAATTGAAAGTTGTTTCTCCGACAAACATAAAATTATTAAAATATAAAAGGTAGAGAAGAGAACTTCATTTGAAGGGAAGAAAGGAAGTAAGAAGAAATGGAGCATGGGGATTAAGGAAGGATTAATACAGGGAATGAGAAGTAAATAAGGAAGTGGCTCATCCAAGAGGCAGAAATTATGAAGGGCGCTACTTTTCCAAAGGGTGCTAATTGTGATAGTTTGCGTCTCTTGCTAAAAGAAAAACATGGTGAAGAGATGTGACCTCTCCCTTACATTGGAAGAAGGTTTGGTTTGAGGAGGAGGATTGCTGGGCAGTAAATGTGATAAGGATACAGTTTCAGAACACATACTAAACTGCAGCTTCTATATCTACCCAATTTGGCGGTATGATGTATATTGTGTAATGAATTGTATGATAGTCATTGGACTTTCTTTTGATAGAAGATAAAATAATCCATCTTGCTGCCAATGTGCACATTGCATATTATATGTTATCTTTTCTATATCACTGCATGTGTATAATGTGACACATGTGAGAAATCCTTTAAGACCTCTTATCCATTGGGTCATCTCATTTTGGAGGGGAGATATAGTACCATACAAAGGATGCAAGTAGCTAGGAAGCCACGCTGGCAGAGACTCCTGAAGTGGGGTTGGGAGGCTGAATGAAGGTTGTCATTCCATGTCTTGAATGATCTCACAATTGGTGCTCCATAATGATGATGAGTTTGTTGGATAGGATTTCAAAGGATTTCATAATGATAACTAACTTGGCTGCAGACTCTAAATCAAGATATAAATTTGAAAATCTGCATTCCTGAATATAATACATTCCTGATTTGGGAATTCTGGGGCAAACAGAGTAAGAGTCCCAATAGAGGACACTACATTTCCACAAATGTGAGGTAAATACTGTTAGATAACTAAGAGGGGGGAGGGTGAATCAGTAATGTCTAATTATCTCACTGTCCCTTCAAATATTTATCACCATCAAAGCAACATAAACATCAACGACAATAACTTCAATACATCCAATCACTCTGTAGACATGTCTGGCATATAACTTAACTCATACATCAATTTCTTTTCAAACTGTTATCAAATTGTTCCTTGCATTACCTACTGTCAGTAAATTTCCAGTAATTACTTAGTGATATCTAGTTATTGCCGAGTTGCAATAAACTATAAAACATGTAAATCAATTTGCAACACAAATAACATTCACCCAATTTTGACACCAAATGATCATCTAGACCTTATCATTCCTTATCTAGGACTAAAAAGAGTGGCCTGATTTAAAGGACTTACAAACACCACTAATTGATGTTAACATATAGGATTTCACAGACATGTTAGGTCCACTCGGTACTTGCAAGATTTTCTACTACAATGGTTAAACAGTAACAGTGTAAAGCGATTTGTTAAGAATAGCAACTACGTTTGCTTGATCAGATCTCAGTTCTTACTTTTTCTTTGTCTTTTACTCACTCGACTGATTCTGTCTTCCACAAACTCTTCTTCTTCTCTTATCTTTGTTCGGTTTACTTGGCTCAACACTTCTTTCTTCTCCTTCAACAACTTCGTTCTTCACAACAAATTTTAACACTCCAGCATAATCACCTTTGGGCTAGCAACATGAGATCAGCTCCACAATCTTTCAAAATTAGCTTAGCAGATTAGTGGCCTAAACTGTCATTTTCGCCTCAAACAAATTTCTCAATGCTTCCAAATCCTTCCATCTTTTGCCCCTTAATCAAAATCGTCGATCTTAGGTTTACAACAGAATTCCTTATTACAATGAATTTAGACACATAGAAAATATAACTTTACAAAGAACTTTATGTCCATCCTTATCCTTCTTCAATTTCCTTCATTAGATCCTTCTTGATTTTTCTCTATTGTTGATTTTGCAACAAACTTTGACTCTTGCAATAGGCTTTCTTGAACTTTTCACATTTCCATCAAAACTCGGCCTTAGATTCCAATTGCTCAAACTTGTTCATCTGGTTGTCACTCGGTAAACATTACATTTACTTGGGCAACATATAACTCAGTTAATACTAACTCGCTTGAGCAACATGGTGTTCTTCCTTCCTTTGCAATCGCTTGGGCAATACTGTAGTCACTCGATGAATACAACCTCTCTTTATTAACCTTGTGACTCGGATAAGCTTGTGATCTTCAATACAGTACAATAATATATGATTGTAAAACAATCAAACCAATATTACATAATCATTGTCCAGCTCATTCAAGTACCCATTGAATACCTTACATATCAATTCTGACTTCACCATACTTTCTTCAAATCATCTTCATCAATCAAATAATATGGTACTTTTGTGAGTTAGCATAATGTCTAGCCAATTTAGACTTTGATATCAATGACAATATAAAAATTGATGTGACTCTTTTACGTACATTAATAGCATCATCACTTAACAATCTCCCTCTATCAATTGGGGCTAACAAAAACACACACGCACACAAGTCACAATGCTACTGATTAGGTAGACAAGTCCAACCTTTCCAACATCCTTGCACTCCAATTGCACGAGCCATCATTAATGAGTATAAATATGCCACCCTGCACAAACATGTTGCTAGGAATGGTGAATAGCAATAATTTTCTTAATGAAAACATATGGTGGCTTAAAAGCCAACAGTTCCTTAAGGCTTGGCCAAGAAATGAGGGAAAGCAGCATACAAGGTTGTTGGTGGATCTTGATCAACACCCTTATTGGCCAAAGAATCAGCCACACAATGTGCTTCCCTAAAGGCTAAAACCTAGTGAGTTATTTAGCTCTTGAGATTCCTTTAAAACCGCCAAAGTTTCCAATTGAGGCATTGATATTTTTGAAGGCCATTGATCTATAACCAAGCCTCCGTAAACCACTAATTTTGTACAGGAAAGTGAGGAAGCTAGAGAAACCTGCAGCAACCAATTTTCACCTGGACTCAAACTCTAGGACAAGAGAAGCACCACAAACAATATTCCATTTATCATTTTATATCACCACAGCCCCAACAAAACCTGAATTTTCTAGATGCACCATGAAAATTTAATTTAGTTAAAATTTGAACCAGAACGCAAAGATCTGAAACATAAAACACAAAGATAACAAAAGACACAGAAGACTTATCCTGGGAAAACCCTCCTCTTGAGGGTGGAAAACCTAGCCCACCAAAATATTGAATCTTTATGGACATCAAAACTTCCAATCAATAAGCCTTGTTAATCTTATTCATAGATTTAGCACAAAACTATAATAACAGAATTGAAAAACAATAGATACAAGTATCTCACAGGTACTCGTGTACTGAATTGTTTTACAAAATAGATATATATGTTGCAATCATACACAGATCTTATATGTAAGGCAATGAGCCCTGCATGAAAAGAACCAAAACTCTCTGCCAGGAACTATCTTCACTTGCAGACCTGAATAACATTGTCTTACTTCTACTCAGAATAAGCCTCTCAGAACAATCTTTATTTTTATTTATTTGTTTCATGGATTATATCCATTGGAGCAACACCGAAAATGAAGGGATTCGTGTGGAAGGTGAAGAGTTGACGGTTACAAACATCGATACTTCCAATAGTATTTACAGTGAATGAATTCATAAACCAACAACAAACTTCAAAGACATACCGTTGGCACATGATTACCAGACTTGCTAGGTGGTAAGTCACTAAACACTTTAGAGTGTTCAAATCTAAGATGTTGAATGTGGATGGCAGGCTGGTTTTTCAGTCCTGTCAAATGTAGGCAACATCCTACACTCTACAGCCCAATCAACAATGTTATGATCAAGTAAATGCTGCATCTGCCTGAAAGGAATTAACTTCAAATTGCTATTTTTAATAGGGTTAAGGATGTGTGTTTTACCATCCTTACTAAATCTCATTTCCATTTCTTGGTGCTGAGATAAATATCCTCTATGGTGTAACCAACTCATACCAATAACTACATAGTGCTGTCCATGTTCGTGGAGTAGATATCTCAAGGTTGCTTTTTTCAGGGCTTCCTGCAAGGTAGGTGGATCCAAGGACTTAACCCACCCTCTAAGAGGCTCAACTAAATCCTCTACAAATAAGGTCACCCGTCTCCTCTTTGAAATGTCGTACATCATCATAGATAGGTGCTGAAACTCACTAATAAATGCATTAAGACCCTCTATCTGTCTCAATTATCCCAACTCTTGGAAGTAAGTTTGAAGGGTCCTTCCTATCAAATCCCTCTACCAGCTTGTCAACAAACTCATGGTAGGATACTATCTAGTTTGATGTAGCGAAACTAGCCCATGGTACCACTAGTCATGTGCTACCCCATCCAAATGCAACACAACAAAGAGAATGACATCCTCCTCAGTCATGGGACGCAGAGAACAATATTTGTCGAGCTTATGTATTGATGTAGTGCAAGGTAGGAGAATTCCCAATGGAGATGTCCAAAACCCCAACAAGTAAACTTGACGCAGTGCAAGACAGGAGAATCCCCAAAGGAGATGTCCAAACCCCCAACAAATAACCACACAACGGAAACACAACAACAAGCAACAATAATGCAAGATCTGATACCAAATCACAGCTCTCTATTCATAAAATAATTGATTACATGCAATATGCCCAGCTTTAAGGCCTTCCAGGTTAGGGTCAAATACAACAACAATTATAATAACAGTTTAGCAAGATCCCACAAGATCCAACAACCTCAATCCCAGCTAGTCCAGATCCACAATTGGATAAGAATACCAAGAAAAATCCACACTTGTACCCTCAGGTCTACCAAGCAATCCTCTGGTTCTCAAGCCGTAGCTACTAGCTCTTCAAAGTTCACATTTACCCCTCATCCTCTTCTCCAAGTTGTATCATAATGCCTAAAGACTCCACAAAACCCCCTACTTATACCCAACTAAGCCACAAGTCGGCCGAGTTCATTACAAATTAAACTAAATCCCTTACATTAAATATATGTTGAGCCACAACACAGCTAGAACACAAATTAAATACCCACACATAAATTAAATGCCAAAAGTCGACTCACAGACAACTCGGCACCAAGGGGAACCAAGACCAAGTTGAGTGCTAGAGAAAACCAAGCTGAGCATCAACAAACACCCAAGCACTGCCGAGCTCCTAGTGCATGCCGAGCTCCTAGTTCATGTCGAGCAACCAACACATGCCAAGCACACAGAGAGTGCCGAGCAACAGAAGGTGCCGAGCTCCAACAGCGATCAAGCCCCTTCAATGACTGAGCATCTTGGCCAAAACTACACCCTTCAGTGACCAAGCACAACTGTTTGGTGACCGAGTCCACAGTACTTAGCCAAAATACCTCCAACCATGCAGGATTCTAAGCAAGCCCAGGATGGTCTTGCATCATGTATCCAAGCTCTCACTGCAACCTTCCCACTGCCATCAAAGTAGGTCAAGGTCATCTTGTTGAGTGCCTCCCTTAGATCAGTCTGTCTTGGCCTTTGTCTCTCAGGTGTAGGCTTGCCTCTAGTGTGCTCCCACTTTTGTGTCAAGAACCTGTCAAAGTTCAAATTTTGCGTGATGGCCTGCATTAGAGCATCCCACACAACATAATGTGCCACCACGTCATCATCAAATGGAGCCGTCTCAGTCTCAATATTAGCCACGTCAGACTTGGGTCTCAAGAAAATAGGCCATTGTGGCCTATCATATACCTCTGCGTGCTTAGTCATGTCAATCCTGTCCTTAGCTCTAAAACTGTGAGAGCCTACTGAAATACTTTGGTACCTAAATCCTTGCTTCGTCCTCTAGGGAGAATATTGCATTGCAAAGTCTTCGATAGCTTTTGCAGTACATCGACATCATGGTGTTGACCATGTGCAAGGTCTCTTAGCATCTCCCTAGCCTCCCTGTCAATCTCGAAACCTTTGCGAACATCCCTGTAACTTGTACCACCAGAACCATCGACACCCCTGTGCCAAACTGTATCTTAAGTTCTCCATCACTTGGTGGTGAAGTCCTTTCCCTATGGGACTAATGCATGTCAGGTATGAACCTCTGTGCCATAATGAACCCAGTTCCCTGTAGTTTGGTAGGAAACCACTGTAAGAGCCCTGCTGGCTCACTCAAGACTATGCTGGATATATATTTTGTTTTTGTATATTTTTGCAATGTTTTGCTATTTTTTTTTTGTTTTTTGAATATAAACGTTTTTTTGTATTTTCAGAGCAATATAAATGCTTACACAATACTATGAAATACAAGCTACTATGGATGCTACCATAATATTCAATTGGATTGATATATGCAATTATTACAATTATAAACTACAGATAAACATCCAATTTACAAAACCTGTATTTGGCCTTGTGTATGTTGTAGCAGAGGTAATGAATTGCTATGCCAAAACCAGAGGACGATAACCTTTAATGTGTAACACGGATTATACAAAATTAACACTGCCTAGAATCTACACATTATGCTCAATAACAGATTGCTCCAGCAGTGATCTCTAATGCTGCCCTATGGTGATTACACAGCTCACAAATTTGCCCTTCTGCGGCAATAACAATAGCCATGGATCGGTAAATAAGGTATGCCCAGAATTATGGTGAATCCCTTCACTTAATCTTCAGCCACAACAGTTAAATACTTGTATGAAACGCTTCTCTTGGACACCAATTTCAGACTAGGTGAATATCAAATTGACATACAACAACATCAATTTGATTAGAAATTAAATTCAGATTTTGAAACACAATTCACTGGATCCCTTACCAGCTCAAACTCCAATTTAATGGAGGAATTAGATTTCTCCAAATTCCCAACAATGAAACCCTTCAAGTTTCTCAATTTTATAAAAATGCAAATGACAATAGGATGTTTCGATTTGCATAAGAAAGCCTTTTTATAATTAATATGAAATTGTGGCTTCTTTGATACACCAAATGCCACTAGGCTTCATTGTTACACTTCTCATTAAAGAGGCTTCAACTTGAGACCATCAAATTAGGTTCGTGAAATAATAAAGTTATATATTAAGCTAGGCTTAGTTAGTAACTTGCAATATGAAATTCATTAATTAATCCAGTCAATCACTTAAGGAGCCAAATCACCAGGTGCCTCAATGGCATTGCTAAAAATAGAAACTATGCTAGATCTGACTTACTGTAAATAGCAAGCCACTCAATTGAGACCCTTAAAACTCAGTGTTAGCTCACGAGGGTCGCGATGACGAACTGGCATTGCCAAACTATTGGGACCTGCTAAATTGAGGACATTATGTAATATCCCCTCTTAGAAAGAGAATTTAATAAATATATCATAATATTAAACTATAAATTAATAATAATTATACAAATGATTAAATAAATAATAATATAAATTATTATATAATAAATATAATAAGAAAGAAAACATAATATAATATTTATCAGTTAAAATTCTATTATCATATAATAATATGATATAAAGATTAATATAAATAAGTTAGAACTAAACATGGTATACTGACATATATAATAGAAAGACACATCTGTTCAATATATGAGATATCTAAGGGAGCCAATATCAAACACAAACATACGGAGGAGATTAGGGAGTTCTGAAAAAATATGACAAAGTCTATATTCGAATTTGGAGTTAGTAATAGAAGCACCAAAAATGCGCATTTTCCCTATTAGTATAAAGATCTCCATTACACATGAACATTTAAAACATTTCGAAGGCCATAGTAAATAAGAACAGATAAAAAGGAAGTCAGCAAAGTGAGAGTCAAATGATACTTACATGAAATAGTTCTCACACGGCAGGACATATCAAAACAATGATATATAATTCATATCTGATACGGACAGTCAGCGAACAATATAAAGAGCCGACAAGTTTAATTAGTTCTGCAATTTCCTTAGAACAAAGGCACGAGAAATATTGGGGAAGTGACATTCCTATACAATTGCAAGTTTAATTATTCGTTTGGAATCCAAGGAGATTAGTGCGTATGCAGAGGGCAGATGACAATGAACAATCTATCGGACATTATATGTGGAAAATAATATCTATAGTGGCAGACGTATATAATCTGGGTTGCACAAAGAGACAACGATAGACATCACATGGACTAAGGAAACATCTAGCCAATATATTTTCATTGATATCTGTATATCTTGAAACTGAACAAATACTTTCTTGGACACCAGTCACACCATATACTCAGCAAGAAGAGTAAGGAACACACACAACATAGAAGGGAATCACCATAAGGAACATATTGTTACGGGCATGCTGGAAAAAGAATGATAGATGGAGGAATCTACATAAATTATAGACCATTCAAGAGATCACCTTTATAGAGAAGATAACAGTTCCTTTGCATATGATTGCAGAAAACATGATTGGAGGAGATTCAGAAGTACGGTAAAAATCACTGGGACACCTCAACATGTGAGAAATGATAAACTAATCATTCTACTAAGAAGATATCAGATACAATTATAATTGATATACTCTGCAAACTACACTGTAGATCTCAGAATAGAAAAAAGAGAGAAGAATATTAAATTTCGTTACACCGATTTGGGTTCTCAACTAAGTAAAGAAGGGAATCAAAATAACGCTCAAAGAAATTCATTATTTTGAGAGACACCACAAAGCAGGACAGAAAAATATTATATCAGATTGGTGTTAGAAATCAGTAGAACATGGAATTGGCATATATACAATCAACACACCAATATGAATTGTATAGCTATTCGAGTAATATATTAATATTATAATAAACTCAATAATATATGCAAACAAGGTTCATAGGATCCAAATAAGTCCCAAACATACCAATCTTCAGGATCGGGAACTCATCAGAATTGGAGTTATATGAACATTGTCCCAAAATTATCAAGTTATCTAACAGGGGACATTACAATGGTATCAGAGCCAAGTTCTTATCATCCTGCACGGTAGAAAATATGCAACATCAAATAAGAGACGGCTACAAGAATATCCATCATGCAATCACAAGAAAAGGAACATCATGATTCAGTTAAGAAGGAAGACACATGTAATTATGACAATATCCATTTAAAATGATACCAGAAACATATTGAGATCATCTAAGAATGATATGTGACAAAATGAGTTATTTATAAGAATTAAAAAAAGAGGGCATTCAAAATGGATGTCGTGATTCCTAAAGGGAATCTAGAGGCCCAAGATATTTTTGTAAAGGGCATTTTTGAATGCCGGTCATAGAGGACATTCTTATCAAATGTTGACCATAGAGGGAATTCTTAAATGTCGGCCACAAAGGGCATTCTCTATGAATGTCGGCCATAGAGGGCACCTTTGAATGTTAGCCATCGAGGACATCGTGTGAATGTCGGCCATCGAGGACATCGTGTGAATGTTGGCCATAGAGGACATCGTGTAAATGTCGGCCATAGAGGGCATTCTTGAGTGTCGGCCATAGAGGGCATCCTTGAATGTCGCCCACAGAGGACATCATGTGAATGTCGGCCATAGAGGATATTCTTGGATGTCAACAATAGAGGGTCTTCTTAGTAAACACCACCATGCCTGGTAGAGGGTGCTTGTAGTGAATGTCGCCATTCTTAGCAGACAATCTTCTTAGTGAACATTGCCATTATGGACAGAGGGCATTCTTAGTGAAGCATCACCAGGCTTGGCAGAGGGTGTTCTCAGTGAGCGTTGCCACCTTTGGCAGAGGACGTTGTCAGTGAGCGTTGCCACCTTTGGCAGAGGACGTTGTCATTGTGGCAGAGGGTATTGTTATAGAATGTCACTATTATGGGCAGAGGGCATTCTTATAGAATACCGTCCTTAATGGCAAAGAGCATTTTTGACACTTTAAATTAGAGACTTATTCATGAGAGACAAAAAGCAAGTATCAAAGGAAAAGCACTACATACATCCAAATAAGTTTTACCTTTGGAATTATTATTGGTATTTTCAATTGAGTATTATCATCTTTTGATTTGATATTTATATATATGATGATTCTAATCTTATGTTAATATCTATGTTTTAGGGTTGTTGGAAAGGTACCAAAATTTCTTGAGGGCAAGCAAATTGAGGAAGGGCAGAGTGTGATATGCCTGTTTCTTATAGGAATCCATAATAAACAAATATTAAATAATAAGATTCTAATAAATAAATATTATAATCGGGAACTTAAGCGAGACACATCAATCAAGGAGGAAATATTGAATTGCTTGAGGATAAACAATTTGGGGAAGGGTGGATTGTAATATCCCCTCTTAGAAAGAGAATTTAATAAATATATCATAATATTAAACTATAAATTGATAATAATTATACAAATGATTAAATAAATAATAATATAAATTATTATATAATAAATATAATAAGAAAGAAAACATAATATAATATTTATGAGTTAAAATTCTATTATCATATAATAATATGAGATAAAGATTAACATAAATAAGTAAGAACTAAATATGGTATACTGACATATATAATAGAAAGACACATCTGTTCAATATATGAGATATATAAGGGAGCCAATATCAAACATGAACATATGGAGGAGATTAGGGAGTTCTGGAAAAATATGACAAAGTCTATATTCAAATTTGAAGTTAGTATCAGAAGCACCAAAAATGTGTGTTTTCCTTCTTAGTATAAAGATCTCCATTACGCATGAACATTTAAAACATTTTGAAGGCCATAGTAAATAAGAACAGATAAAAAGGAAGTCAGTAAAGTGAGAGTCAAACGATACTAACAGGAAATAGTTCTCACACGGCAGAACATATCAAAACAATGATTTATAATTCATATCTGATATGGACAGTCAGTGAACAATATAGAGCCGACAAGTTTAATTAGTTCTGTAATTTCCTTAGAATGAAGGCACGAGAAATATTGGGGGAGCGACATTCCTATACAATTGCAAGTTTAATTATTTGTTTGGAATCCAAGGAGATTAGTGTGTATGCATAGGGCAGATGACAATGAACAATCTATTGGACATTATATGTGGAAAATAATATCTATAGTGGCAGACTATATAATCTGGATTGCACAAAGAGACAATGATAGGTATCACATGGACTAAGGAAACATCTGGCCAATATATTTTCATTGATATTTGTATATCTTGAAACTGAACAAATACTTTCTTGGACACCAGTCACACCATATAGAAGGGAATCACCATAAGGAACATATTGTTACGGGAATGCTGGAAAAAGAATGATAGATGGAGGATTCTTCATAAATTATAGACCATTCAAGAGATCACCTTTTATAGAGAAGATAACAGTTCCTTTGCATATGATCGCAGAATAAATGATTGGAAGAGATTCAGAAGTACGGTAAAAATCAGTGGGACACCTCAACACGTGAGAAATGATAAACTAATCATTCTACTAAGAAGATATCAGATACAATTATAATTGATATACTCTGCAAACTACAGTGTAGATCTCAGAATAAAAAAAGAGAGAAGAATATTAAATTTCATTACACCAATTTGAAGAATATTAAATTTCGTTACACCAATTTGGGTTCTCAACTAAGTAAAGAAGGGAATCAAAATAACGCTCAAAGAAATTCATTATTTTGAGAGACACCACAAAGCAGGATAGAAAAATATTATATCAGATTGGTGTTAGAAATCAGTAGAACATGGAATTGGTATATATACAATCAACACACCAATATGAATTGTATAGCTATTCGAGTAATATATTAATATTATAATAACCCGATAATATATGCAAACAAGGTTCATAGAATCCAAATAAGTTCCAAACATACGAATCTTCAGGATCAGGAACTCATCAGAATTGGAGTTATATGAACATTGTCCCAAAATTATCAAGTAATCTGACATGGGACATTACACATTACAATACAAAACTGGTGTGTTCATTGTGCAGTTGATTTTTTTTCATTTGATTTCAGTTGCACATGTTACATTTTCAGTTCAAGCAAGAACTAACTTAAAAATTTGGAATTTGTATCAGTTGAAAATTTCTTGTTTGTACTTGTTACCAATTTAACATACCTCCTAAATTGCTATGTCATATACTGAGCTAAGTGTGTTTTAGTTGCTGAGAATACATATTACAGAATGAAAAGAATGCGGAAAGTAAAGTACAGGAATCAGTAAACAAGAAAATTGATCACTTTTATTCAAAATACAAGTACCAAAACAGTACATTTTTATGGAAATATTCAAAACCGTTTTGATAAGGTACAAAGTGTTCAAGTTTTACACAGTACTTAAATACAATGCATTCAGATATCACACAAGCATCCTCAGCTCCTAACATAATATCTGAATAAACACATTGTATAAACAGAAAAGTACTGAAGAAGATAAGAGGAAAGGCATCCATTGCCTGAACGAAAGATTTGCTGTGCTGAATATTGAAGGGTTGAGCTCGCATCTCCGTCTGGGAATAAACTTGCAAAAAAAATGAAAGAAGAGGAGGATCAGTTCATATGAACTGAGCAATGGAAATCTTTCCAGTCATCTAGTCATCTATACTCTACTGTTCCTACAACATGGTTATTCAGATAACTATATTAAAAGACAAGAAAGTAAGAGAGAAATCTGAAAATAAAACATGTTTATGTTAATGAGTTTGTTTCATGTGGAGATACAAGTATGAAGTTTGAGGTTGTTGAAGAATCTTGCATAAATTACACGTTTGAAGCCTTTCAATTGAATCATGTAGAGGCCAAGATTGAAGGACTAAGGAGGCTATTTTCTACCATCATGTTATCAGAATCTTTGGGTTATTTGTTCTCAGGAAGCCGGTTTTTACCTGTTGGGGATGGTGTTCTAGTTGAGGGTTTTTTCATAATATTCTTCAACATTTGATGAACTCTTCGTAGCCGCTGTTGGGTATTAGCATAATAAGTCGGCTTACACAGTAATGCAAAGAAAACCCTCATATTATCATTTAAACAAAACCCACAAGAAAAAATCATGGGTTCCTGTGCAATATTTATTTATAGCAAAATAAACAGCAATACAAACAACAACCAACAAATTAGAGAACCCTCCATTTTGTATTTTGCAAGTACCCATGATAGGAAATCACTTTTTTGTATGTAACCAACAATTATCCATTCACGGCTCAGGAAAAGGATAAGCCACAGTGCAAAAACCCTATACATTATCATGTATACAAAATCGCAAGGAGGAGAAAAGGACTCACGGCTAGGAGAGAGGAGAAGACCCAACAAAAGTATACCTTAAACCTCAACAAATCCAATGCCAAAGCATAGGAGGAAGCCTTCTAGCAAAGAAAAAACCAACCAGCATGAAATAACAAAGCTGGCCATGAAGGAAGTGCAGATCTAAAACTAACATAAGTCGTCCAAAAAAATCCGCAGGAGCCAACCAAACATGGCGTCCAAACAACCAACCAGAATGAAAGCCGAATGAGAGACCAATAACCAGCAAAAATAGTGTCCATGTAAGGAAGAAAATCGTGCCTAGAAAAGGGAGAATGGTGACCAAAAAAGAAGAAAATCGCAGGTGAGAGAATCCACGGCTAGGGTTTGAAAACCCTCTATCTTTCCTTCCATCCGTGAAAGCCAAATGATCAAAACTAAAACAAAATCTGCCCTTTTTTCCTAATGACATTCCTTTGCCATATTTTATAAAACTTTCGGGTCCAAATAGGAGTTAGGCCTTTTTTTTGAAACTCAATAGCTCATTTCATTTAAATATTATATGCATTATGCCTATATTTATTATTCAATGCATATAAAATTTAAAGAAACAAAGATATTTTATTTAAAGTGCTATATATATTAAATAAATTATGGTAATTAATTATTTAATACATATAACACTTATAAAATATATTTTAGATTCCCTTTATTATATTTACTAATACTAATGTGTTTAAAATTAATTGATATAACATTAAACACATTAATATTAATAAATATAATAAAAAGAATAATATCATTGTAAAATTAATATATCAAATGGTTACAATTATAAAACTATTGATTTTATTAATTAAATAAAGAGAATTAAGAGGAGTTTCAAATGTTTTAATGCTTAAATGCAAGGAGAGCTTTCAGTGGATATCTTTGAACTCCATAGAGACGTTCAGTTAACTCTTTCATGCAAAGATGAGTTCTATTTTAGCAAATATGGACTGTTTGAGATAACTTAACGTTACATGCAGTTATAGTTTTGGGTATGAAGCTATTTTTGGAGGCTAAGGATAGGTTGATTTTCTCATGTAGTGATGGAGCACCTTAGTGCTATTTTTGGTGATTTATGGAGCAATTAAGGTCAGTTTTGCATGCAGTTCATAATGAGAGCCTGTTTTATGCATATTTTGCATAATTATGAGGAGTTTTACATGCTATATTTTTGGGTTATTTGAGGGATCCGAGGTAGGGTTTTATGCATGATTTTGAGGAGCTAGAAGCAATTTTCTAGTTATTTATCAGTTGGGCAAGTGGTTGATGGCAGTTTTCAGAGACTTCTTCATAGTTTTTATCATTTTTAACTTATTTTTTCTAGGCATAATCTTGGAATCCGAATTAGGGTTACGAGTTCTATATATTGTGCATTCACCTCATTATGAGGCATCTTCTTTCGGATTCAGATTTTTGCACATTGCAGATTTTGAGTTGATTGTAAGAGGAAATTTGTAGCAGAGATTTTTTCAGCATTGGTTATAGAGATTCAACGGTTCATTCTCATTGATTCTCGTGCAATATTGTGAATTTTTTACTTTAATGTTGTGTTCGCTTTCATTTAAGTTACATTCCTTATTGCAGATTTGAATCTTGATACGTGTGATTATAGGTCTTTGTTTGTGATCAGTGTTCTTTTTGCAGAAAATTGGTAAAACCTGGGTTTTCCTTTCAAAGCAAAAGATCCTAGTCCTTGCATAGAAACACTTTTTGTGATTGCATGTTTGTCTGAGTATTGTGAATCGATTGTGTCTTTCATAATTCATGTTGATTTGATTAAAGTTACATTCAAAACCATCGGTGTATCACCTCAGTTAGGTTAGTATTCATTATTTGTCATTCACTTCTCACCCCTTATCTCGCGTATACTTTAGGATTAGGTGATCTCTATTTAGGAACCGACCTAGCTTCTGGAGATTCATCTCTCGTTTTAGGACAACCCACCGCCCAAGAGAGTTTTCATGTTTCAACAGGATGGCTAGATTATGCATCTTGCTATAGGCGCAATCCTGATTGACAACAGTACTATTGATGGACAACACCCTTAGTAGTCTATTTGTGTTTTACAAGGTTGCATGGGGACAAGGGTACTTAGGGTACAGGTACCGGTACGACTATTTTTCATAATAGGGGACTAGGGTACTTGGGTATGCCAAACTATATTTTTTATTATACTTTTATATTTATAGAAAATCTGAAATTATGAGTCATGGCAAAATGGTTTTTCATAACAAGAACAATGATAAAGTTTGCAAATGAAATGTACTGTTCTCAATTTCAGATTTGCTATATGTTTGTTGTAATAATAATATATGATAAATGTTTAGATGCATAACAAAGAAGGCAGACTTAAAACATGAACAAGAAGATCATAAATCATATGACAATGACATTGCAAATGATAAACTTTTGACTTGAACAGCGATAAAATTTATTGTTAAATTCTAATCAATATTGTATCAATGTTTCAAATTGATCAGGTATTGAATTAAGCTTGATAAACAACAAGCTGATACGCAAACAAAAAATCGGAAAAGAACTCAGAAATCTTAATCAAGGTCCTTAGCTATGATGCTCTCTACCAAGTACCCGGTACTTGGGATACGTGTACCCGGAACTTGGGCACGTGGGTACAAGTACCAGGGGTGTGGGTACGAGTACCCATGCAACCTTGGTGTTTTACATCTTGGACTATAAATTTTTGAGATTTGTCATGAGATGAAAAATTAAAGAGTCAATTTTTAAATATATGCAAAGCTTTCTCATGAGGTGGAAATTTAATAGGTTTAGTCTTAAATTCTTAATTAAGTAATCACATCCTTAATAGATGCAACAAAATAGGATGCTGATTTAGTTGATTGACTTGATGTCTTTAACTAGAGAGGACAAAATTGAAGAGTGTTAGGCGATAACTACCCAGAAATATATCCTTTTGTAGTTTGTAACTTCTTGAATTTCTACATGGATTGGGCTATAACCACCCATACATATAACCTCTGTAGTGTGTAGCTATCTTGACTTTCTATCATCAGGCTCAATTAAAGAGGTACTACATTAAAAAAAATACCATATACTTCAAATTTACTTTTTCGTAAGAAGTTTTTGTAAATGTTTGTGATGGGAATATATCAGTCATTTGTTATTCTTGGTTGTTATTATGCATGGGTTATGCCTGTTGTTTATTATAGTATGTGAAGTAAAAGCTTTTTGTGTTACAAGAGTTTTAATTTACTTTTGCTAAGCTGCATAATCTGGAAAATGCTCAAGAAGTTAAGAAACACGAAGGAGATCCAACCACTGAAATATACTGTGTTCTTCACATTGCGTTCAATGCACATTGGTATTGGAGTCTAGGACTATTTTTATGATGGTAGATATTGTGAATTATGGCAATTGAGGTGTTGTCCATTTGGAAAGATCCCATATGTTCTTGAACTTTTTGATGAGGCTAAAATCAAGGAGGTACAGATCTATCTATCTATCTGTCTATATCCAAACCTTTGAGCTTTACTTCATTATCCATGTCGAGCATCTTCCACCCTGCACATTCCCTTAAACATGCCAGCCTGCAAGAGGAGAGCTTGGATCCACTGAGCTTCAGAATGTGTACACCTCATCAAGGTTTCATAGAGTGGACATGGTTGGTTTCACTCATTGCTTTTATGTTTGGGAGGAGTTTTTATTGTTCTCTGCGTAATCAAATTGAACTCCCTTCAATTAGACTTGGAATAGTGCAGCCAGCCCCTCTGAAAGAATGTCGAGATCATTCTGTTGAAAAAGTTGTCTTTGATATAGGACCAGAGTATTTCTCTGTATGATTATGCAGTAAGCAGTAACTGCAAATGAAAGGAAAGCAACAATTAATACTTCACAAAAAGAGAATAAATAATAGATGAGTCAAAAAATGACAAAAACTAGATAAACTAGGTTGCATGGGTATGCGTACCCATGTACCCAAGTATTGGGTACACGTATCCCGAGTACTGGGTACTCAGTGTAGAGCATCATAGCTGAGGACCTTGATTAAGATTTCTGATTTTTGTTTCGTTTTTTTGTTTTCATAACAGCTTGTTGCTTATCAAGCTCAATTCAATACATAATCAGTTTGAAACTTTGATAAAATACCGATTAATAGTAAACCTCATTACTGTTCAAGTCAGAAGTGTTTAAAGTCTGCCTTCTATGTTATGCATCTAAACATTTATCATATATTATTATCACAAACATATTGCAAATCTGAAACTGAAAACAATACATTACTTATGCAAGCTTTATCACTATTCTTGTTTTGAATAACCATTGTTATGACTCATAATATTAGGTTCTCTATAAATATTAAATTATATTAAAAAAAGCTTGATGTATCCAAATATCCCCGTCCCCTATTTTGAAAAATAGCTGTACCCATACCAGGACCCTAATTACCCAAGAACGTTAATCTTCTATGCCACATGAAATATCACAAATTGCATGCTACTAGTTGCTCATTCTCTTCTCTCAAAGATTTCTTTCATCTGAAATTGTGTCCTATTCTAGTCCCTTTTACTTTTTTTCTAAATTATTATCTTTTTTCTTGACCTCATCAAATAAATTTTTGTAGCATCTAAGTTTTTATTTTTCTCATTAACTTTCTTCAATTCTCTCTCAACATTATCAATTTCGACTAAAAATTTACATTTTTCTTTTGTCCTTTCTTTGATAATTGTTACGATCTTTGAATTGTATTTCCCGACTTCCATTAATTCTTCTTTCAAAACATGTATCTCACAAAATAAATTTTCTTTTTCTTTTTTTCACCTTTTCACCTATATTTTCCATTGTAATAAACCATTAGAACTCATCTTATTCACTTGATTTCACTACAACGATTTATTTTCCTTGGGCAGCTCATGTGCCTATACTTCTTCGATAATATTCTTACTACTGTGACCAATCAATTAGTATGATTATGCAAAATTTCTATGCCTGCTAATTTCTTTGATAATATTCTTCCTACTGTGACCGATCAATTGGCTAGCACAACAAATACACGATGACTGCACCTTTGTATATGCTGCTAATTACTTTCTTTGTGGACAGATTTTACAATTTCCTTTTCAGAGCAAAAAAGAAACACAGTGAAATTCCTTTCAAATAAAAAACTGCACCTTTACTACCAGAAAGTGTACCTTGCCTGTTTTTTGTTTTATTTAGCTAGCGGCAGGATTTCCTTGGGAACTGCCAACACATCAAACAAAAACTTTTTGACATTTAGACTGGGCGATCAATGTCTTTTGATAGGATCATGAAACTTCTATTATAAATATTTTCTTATTTAGGGGCCTATCTCCAAATGACTAGTCTCTCTTCTGCATTCTTTGTCATGGGTTTCACCAATAAAAATCTTCCTTAGTGTTTTCAAAAATTGTGATATCTATCTCATTTTCAATAGCTCCGACTCTCTTTATTTTTACAAACCCTTGGTGAGGAGACCTCTCCAAATCAATAGGGAGGTGGCTAATCTTGGTATGTATTTTCCCTGTCATCGACTCTACAGAAAATGCTCAAACTTGACATGAAACAAATATTCACTATCTTGCAAGTCTCGAAAATGGCATGCAACATCTGGGCAGTCTCAAAATCTAACATGCACCAAAAGGAGGCAACATGCAAGATCCTGGGTCACCTTTAAACTGACATGCAAGAGTAGTAAACTCATATGCAACTAATAAACTCAATAGGGAGGTTGGAAAACTAGTTTTGACACCACTATAATAACCACCCCTAATTTTTTGCTTTTGAAATCAAATGCAACAAAAGATAACTAATCCTGATTGTTAGCTACAGATTACATGCAGGCACAATAAACCAACATATGCAAATGGTCTCATGGACAAACTAACTGGATTTGTAAGGGTGTCTGCACCAACTCACTCAGTACAACATGAGATTGCAACTGTCAAGATTTGCGGGGGCTTGTCACCATCACTGCTTAATTAGTACTTGCAACTAACTGAGCAGAGGTTCACCACCATCGCCACTTAAATAAATACTTGTCACATGCAGCTAGTATGAAAATTACAATACAAATCAAAACCAGAGATACCCAAATGGTGAAAACTTCTCCAATCTTAAATTCCAATATGGTAAGAATCTCTCTCATCCTTCTACATTTTGTATTGAAGAAGAAAACTTCAGATTTCTCTCTATTGACCTCTTGCCCCAATGCCCTGGAGTACCAGTCTAGGATGGTTTTAAAATTCCTTGCATCTTGTAAACCGCTTTCTCCAAACATAATAGTATCATCAGCAAATTGCTGATATGTAGTTGATGATAGATCGCTGGTAATTTTATTTCCTGAGATATTTCCTAATTTTGGGATATTGTTATAGTTCCGCCTCCTGCTTCAATTTGTTATTTACTATATCACACCTAAATATTATTCTACGTCATGCCTTACTAGTTTGCTAACAGTCGCAATCAAGACGCATGGTGTTTAGATAAGTTTATTTGGAGAAATTCATCTTATGACACTTCAATAGAAAGAGAAAGTCAGACTAACAGGATACTTACAAGGAAGGTCTCTCCCTAAGTTGGCAAAACAAAGTTGACAGTCTTGGGGACCCAAGAGGCAATGACTCAACATTTGTGTGAAAATATTTAAATTTTTTAACTGCAATGTGCGAAGCCTGTAGTAAGTCTAAGCTTCCCAATGCGGAAGTGGGTTTCTCATGAAATATATTTTGTGTCTTGAATCAAGAACCTAATAGTTGTCAACTGAATTAGTGTCATAGTTTGTTTTGGCTTTCTCTAATCATACAACTGTACAAGTGCTACAGAGGAGAGAACATTGGGCACCTTGGAGAGGTATCAAGTACATAATGGAACTCTACTTGAAATCAAGATCAAAATATCTCAGCAGAAGGGCATTTCCATCACAAAGTCTGCACATAAGTTATATGGCCCAACTTTGTGAAGCCTTTCCTTGATTGCCCATTGGTAGCAGATTGTTCACCATTCCTGAAATCTATTTCAATAATCTCTTCTAGATAGTTTGACATTATCAGATGTTTGGGTTCTGCACACCTATCTCTTATTTAATCGTGGACCAAGTTGAGATATTTTGACATAGTTGTAGAAAGTGTTGTCATTTCTCCATATTCGCTATCTCCAGTAAGGAACCAAGCCCCTTAAATTGCCATTCTAAGAAGACAACATCAGGGATGTTCCTAGTATGGAAGCAAACAACTTAAAATGTGTTGGTAAACAGATTCGTCACCGTGAAATAATCTTCAAAATTGACCTTGTTTGCCCTGTGAACAGTGACAACTGTGCCAACAATTAGAGAGTTTGCAAGTGATTACTATCAACTTACAATCTTCCTCTGTGTTGGAGAGGGGCAGCTCCCTCGTATGATGTGGTTATTTGGGGTTTTAGTGTACTTTTCACCTGAAAGTACAAAAGGAGAGAAAACAAAACTGAAAGAACATAGAAATATGAATTCCAATAGTAGACATATGACTACTGATTGAGATCCATCAAAGGTAGGTTTCGGAAATCAAAGTGTGATAATGGTGAAAGCAATACAAAAGACCACAACATACGAAGTGATAAGCCATAGAATACATCCAAATCAAGATACCATGGAATGAGTGTATTTCTTTGCACCAAGTTAAATGCTCCACACAAATGCATAAGAACAATCATCAATTTAACATATGATGAATTAATGATCACAATTAGAAGAACATTTAGGACATATGTATTAGGATTAACCACAGATAGAAATAACAATTACATGCAAATATAACCAATATCAAAAAATAATAAATCACACAGAAGAGAACACAAGACATAAGGATTTAACGTGGTTCACCCAAACCCTAGGCTACGTCCACCAACAAGTCCAATATTATTATTATCCAATGATTACAATCCACAATCCCTGACAGCTCAATAGTAGAGCCTTTTACAATAGTAGAGTCATTTTTGGCTTTGGGGGCAGCACGAGGGCATTGCCTCTCGACCCCACCTTGTATTGTGATAGGGAGCGCACTTGGGGCGCTGCCCTAGGACCCCATCTTGGGGCCCTCGTAGAAATAATTTGGGGGGAAATCATGCCAAATAAACCTCAGAGTCTGATTAGGCTCCACATCATAACAATCTCCCACTTGGGAGATTGATTAGACTCCACAACAATAACCTCCCACTTGGAAACTGATCATAGCATTGCTAAACGTATAACTCCCACTGGAATATCAACCCACCTTGGACTCTGTTGTTCTTTTATTCTGTTCAGTGTAGAAGACCAACCGAAGCTAAAGAGGAGTTCGGCTTCTTCCTTGTTACTGCCTTGGTAAACATATCTGTTGGACTATCATTTGTATGTATCTTCTCCAGCTTTAATTGTCCATCATTCAAAACCATAGTTACACCGCCCTGGGGGATGGGGGGACGGTGAAATGAGGGGACAAGTTTTCGGGACGGGGGACAAAAGGGCCTTAATTTGGGGACGACAGGGGGACGGCGGTGAGGGACAGGAGGGGGATATATATATGCATATAGTACTTCAAATGTTAGTTATGAAAATACGTATTGCAGTATAAGATATAAACATAAATAGTCGAATCTGCAAATAGTCAACATTGGTATGTCCCCCATCCTCGGTGGAGGTCGCGGAATTTGGTAGCGTCGCTGGGGACAAGGGGATAGAGTCCCCAAGTCCCTGATGTGTTGAAGTCTTCGTGACGTGGGGAAAAAGGGCCAGGGGGGGGGGGGATGCACCCCCATGTTACTATGTCCAAAACTAACCGAATGAAATGGTACTACAATTGTATGTGTTTTGTCTTTGAATGTAGAGCAGAATTCTTCACAAGATGAATGTTACTTTGGCTATTCGTGAATACATAATTATCCCTCTGTGGGTGCCCCAATTCTTCCATGAAGAACTGAAGCCGTATCATCTCCTTGGTTGCTTTAGTAGCAGCAACATACTCTACTTGTATAGTGTATAAAGCATTCACCTTCTGTAATCAACAAACTTAACTCACTGCTGCCCAACCAACAACAAATACATAACCTGTAGTACTTTGCCTGGTATCAATATCCCCTGCCAAATCTGAGTCAACATAGCCCTGTAAATCAGTAGTAGAGCCCTGAAAATGTAAACACTTAGTGGATGTTCCTCTCAAATATTTGAGAATTTATTTAACTGCATTCCAATGCTCAATACCTGGATGACTCATGTACCTGCTAACAACTCCCACTGCATGTGCAATATCTGGCCTCGTACATACCATAGCATACATCAAGTTTCCTATAGCTGAAGTATAAGGTACCTTGGACATCTTATCCTCTTCTTCTAGTGTCTTTGGACACATCTCCTTCGTCAACTTCAAATGACCAGGTAAAGGTGTGTTGATAGCTTTGGCATTCTCCATAGACAAACATTGCAACACCTTTTCAATATAATCAGCCTGAGATAATGTCAATTTTTTGTGCTTCCTATTTCTGCAAATTTTCATACTAAGGATTTGTTTTTCTGCCCCAAGTTCTTCATAGCAAATGAATGAGCTAACTATTGTTTTAACCCCTTAATGTGATCTATGTTAGACCCAACTACAAGCATATCATCAACATATAAACATAAAATAATATAGCTGTCATCATCTAACCTCTTAAAATAAACACAATGGTCAGAATGACATTGAGTGTAATCATGATCATGCATAAAACTGTCAAATTTAAAATACCCATTGCCGAGGTGCTTGCTTCAAGCCATATAAATTTTTCTTCAATCTGCACACTAAGTTCTCCTTACCTTTGACCTCAAATTCATATGGTTGTGCCATATATATCTCTTCACCCAAATCACCATGAAGAAAAGTTGTTTTAACATCAAGCTGCTCCAAATGCAAATCTTCAGTAACCACAATACTTAAAACAGTGCGAATAGAAGTCATTTTAACAACAGGAGAAAATATTTCATCAAAATCAATTCCCTTTTTCTGTGCAAATCCTTTGACCACTAACCTGGCTTTATATCATTTCTCACCTCCATCCTCTTCTTTCAACCTGTAAACCCATTTATTTTGTAAAGTCTTTTTACTTGCAGGCAACTTGCATGAATCCGAAGTCTGATTTTTTAGCAAGGAGTCCATTTCTTCTGTCATTGCAGACTTCCACTGAATCTTTGTATCCACCTGCACAACTTCATCATAACATTCAAGTTCACTAACATCTCTTAGTAAAATAGAGTACTTAGCCTTGTTGACCGTCTAACATTTACTAGGGTGTGTGGTATTTGTTGTTGCGGTTGTTGCAGAGCATGAGGACCTACTAGAACATCATCTTTTGGAGTATCATTCAACATTACATAATCAATTTCTTTCTTCTCATGTTGCTGCAACAAATCTTTGTACAATGCTTTCTCATTGAATATGACATCCCTGTTTGTTATAATTTTATGATTTTCAAAATCCCAAAACTTATAACCAAATTCATCAATGCCATATCCAACAGATACACATTTCTTTGACTTAGGTTCTAGCTTGGTTCTATTTCTAGAAACAATATGTGCAAATGCGTCACAACCAAAGGTTTTGAGAAAAGAATAACTCACCTTCTTTCCAGTCCATTCTTCTTCTGGAATACCATAGCCCAAAGGAGTAGAGGGACCTCTATTAATCAAATATACAACAGTATTGACAGCCTACATCCACATGTTTAAGGGAAGCCCAACATGCAACCTCATGCTCCTTGTACGCTTCATTATTGTCCCGTTTATGCGTTTTGCCACTCCATTTTCCTGTGGAGCCCTTGGAACAGTTTTCTGTCTACAAATACCATTAGTGAAACAATAATCTTCAAATTCATGACTGCAATACTCACCACCATTATCAGATCTGAGACATTTTAATCTCTTACTAGTCTCATTTTCAACCAAGCATTTTCATTTCTTAAAAGTTTGAAATACATCAAATTTCAAGGAAATAAACTCATACTTTTCTAGTTGCATCATCAATAAATGTAACATAATAATGAGAGCCACTAAGGGAAGATGCTTGAGTTGGTCCCCATACATTTGTATGCACAATCGCTAATTTCTCATTTTTCTTTTCCTTCCCACTCTTCACAAAACTCACTCTCTTTTGTTTTCCATACACACAACTTTCATAGAAATTCATATTGACACATTTTAGACCTGGTAAAACTTTCTTAGAATGAAATAATTTCATACCTTTCTCACTCATGTGCCCAACTTTGTTGTGCCATAGCGCTATATCAGAATCTACAACAACTGTTTCTTCTCCCTGCTCAATTGCAACAACTATTCCTGAACATTAATTTTTCTTTGAAACAATTAAAGTAGAAGGAACAATATGATTGTACAAAGATATAAGGTGCCTACTTTCGCACCTTTTTCTACTACAAGGGAACCTTTTGAAACATTCCAATTTTTATCATTAAAAATAACTATGCAACCCTCATCACTGAGTTGCTCTGTTGAAATTAAATTCCTACTCAGTCTTGGAACATGTCTTACCTCATGTAGTAGTCAATGATTCCCATTCTACAATTTAATCTTAACTTTTCCCTTTAAAACAATCTAACAGGGTTCACTATCCCTCAAATAATTAAGCCCAAAATCCCCTTGGACATTATCAATAAAATAACCTCTATGGGGTGTAGCATAAAATGAAGCCCCAGAATCTAAAACACAAGAATCATCAACACTTTCTAAAGGCGTGATAAAAGTCAAATGAGACTAGTTTCTAAATAGTTATCTATTTGACTTTTATCACGTTTGGTCTTGATGTGACCTGACCTTCATTCAGACTTCAATGTTCTTGTGCAAGATCGGTTTCAGGGTGACACATTGTCATGCCGATAGTTCTTTCCTGATAATTTCTAGATTATCAATTCCTTGTTGGCCATGTTTTCCTTAGGATTGCAATGTGTGATTTTTCTTCCATTGCTTGCTTAGCATTGCATAATCTCAAATTTAATCTTCGTTTCTAGCATTAGCCATCTTCAATTTCAATGAGTTTCCAATCTGTAACATTGTATATGCATGGTATGACTATTGAAAGAAAAGCCTATGCATGATAAAGAAGAGATTCATTTTGTCTCACCACAGTCTGTATGAACTCTGAATGGTAGTTATTCATAGTTGGGGTTTGGGTTTCGAAAAGTATAGGTTAGGATTAGGGAAAAAAGTTAAAATTTTGGGGAGAGAGAGTGAAAAGGCTAACCATTAACTCCCAACTCCCCAACTCTAACTTTCTGACCTTAACTTTTTCAAAAAGTTGTGTTTCAGGGAGAGAAAAAATGCAGTTTTAATTTTCTCTTCTAATTTGATTTAAAATTTTGAGATTTTGGACTAAATATCAAGGCAACAACTGGCTCTATCTGGGATCTAGGATTGTGCGGGATGCTGAATGAACCTAGATTCAAGCAAGAGTAGTGCTTTATCACAAGGGCTATAGAGTCAATAAGGGGATAGCATAGGAACCGAGGGGAGAAACTGGAGATAAACCAAAATTGGAACACACTACAAAAACTTCTAACTAGCATATATAAATGGTAGGAAATCCCTACCTCTAATCTCCACCTCCAAATGATTCATGCAATCCCATTGACCGGGTGGGAAAAGCAAATGCCATTGTGACTTAACAAGTGGCAACTCCCAAGTTCCTGCGAACTCAAATGCGAGCTTGCTCCTTGAATTCCAATTATGAGATTCCTAACATGCTCTATTGTTCCAGACAAGTAAACATATTCAAATAACCATGCTTCATCAAAAGTCTCTGATATTAGAACCAACTCTTCTTCTTGTCGCATGTCATTAATGACTTCATTTTGAAAGAGCTGCAGTACTATATTCTCAAGCTTCTAAATGTAACTCTGGTCTTTTGCTCCATTTGGAAAGCCCTCTACTTGGATTTCTTGTGATCAATCATCATAAAGCCTTTGGCTCTTTTCTAATACATAGAGGCCTTCTTCTTCACTTATCATGGTCCTTGCTGCAAATCTTGAGCAATGTTTTGGATCTGACAGTACAAACTCCTTGTACATAACTTGCATTTGTTGGCATTCATAATCATATGTACTTAGGACGAGATCTCCCTCTTGGCATTTTAATTAAGAATGTGGTAGGGTCGGTTTCTCATCTACTTCATCTTCATATCTCTTTGTTTCCTGATTCGGACATACTTCATGAAACCTTGACCTTTGTAAAAGTTGAGATGAGGCCTTTGATGAATCATAATCAAGACTAGGAACTTGGGAAAGTTCTATAGTACAAAGAGAGTCACTCCTTGAAGCTTAGTGTAACTGATCAAGAGGGGATCTTGCATAACTTTGAACATTGTCATGAAATTTCTTGAGTTTATTGACACTCACATTTTGTTGGGTACATTCCTTGAGATGATCTTCAATAGTTTTTCTCATGTACATAGTATTGATCTTTTCAAAGGTTGCCTCATCCTTGATATTAGCATTGTTCTTATTTGGAGATTGGTTTTCAATGCTAGAATCTACAATTTGCAATCTTTGCAGTGGAAAACTTCCTACTAACTCATTATGATAAACAAGTTCACTAATCCTTTCCTCATCTTTCACAAGATCATCATGAATTTTACTACTTTGTATAACATTCGAGGTAGAGATGGATGAGTCCATACCTTGAATTTTCCCAACATTTGTCTCCTCTTCAATGAGCAGCGATGGAGAAATGGGGAGATCTTCGCCAAATAAGAAGTGATCATGTGGAGCGTCAAGACATCAACTTGGAATAATGACCACTTGAGATTCATCTTCTGATACTCTCTCATCATCATTCTTTTCATATTGTGGGTGCAAGCACGTATGTAGAGACTTTGATGCCTCTTCATCAAGATCCTTGTTTTTAGATTCATGAACGACTTCTATGTCCTTCTCAAGATGTTTGCAATGCTTATGAAGAGGTTCATTACAAACTTCTTTTCCCATTTCGCCCACTTCTTTTGTATCATTTCCTTGGCATGCATATCTTGATGAATTTCTTTCAACATTCTTCTCATAAGATATTTCATTAGTGAGAAATGATTCTCACATTTATCTTCTTGTTCAATATTTTGCAATTTTAGAAGAAATGAAGGATGTATTTTGTTAGGGTCAAGATGTGCATTACCATAGAATCTTTTCAAAAACTGAATTTGATCATGATCACTAGAAGTTTTCTTCAGTTGAGTAACAGGCGTAGATGCTCGACTACTTTCTTGGTTACCATTTTCCAACTTGGAATCATAGAAATCATGCTTCTGAACAAATTCTCCTTGATCTTTAAATGTCAAATTTCTTTCTGGTAAAGATGTCAGAGTGTGAGAAAAATTGTTTGTCTCTTCCATCGTCTTCATTGATCCTTTGCAAAGTTTGAAGCAAAGATGGATGAATTTTGTCGGATCAAGTCGAGCACCACCATAAAAATTTCTCAAGAAATCAATCTGTACAGGTTCTTCAGGTGCCTTCTTCCTCTGGTAGGAAAAATATTCATCGTCGCTATCATTGTCACTATCACTTTTTACCTTTCCTTTGTACCAAACCATGATTTTGAATTCAGACCTTCAGATAGCATTGCCAAATGTTCAATCTTTGAAATAGAGTCGCCAACCTTCAGTCCAAGGAAGGTACCCTTTATCAGCCAACTTACTAATTATTGTTTTCTTGACCTTAGATATGACCAAGATTTTGTTTTTTCCTTCTTGGAATAGCAAATATTCTCTCAACAATCATAATGTTTTGACCGATAGGAGCTCTTCGCAAGATTTCCCCGAATTCTTCTTCTAGAACTCGATTCACCTGATGATATTGCTGAGCACTTCGTCTACATGTCCAGGCTAGAATGTTCAAATCTGAAATAACATCTTCTTGTGTGTCTTGGAAACCAAGATTCGGTTGGAGAACTGTAAACACATTCTCATGCAGCAACACCATCTTGCTTCATCACAAGCGACTGATTAATCTTTCTTGTTCAATCCCTAGTATAGTTGCCAAAAATCTGTTGGTAAACAGATTTTTGACTGTGAAATAATCTTCAGAACATGCCCTGTTCGCCCTGTGAATAGTGACAACTGTGGCAACAGTTGCAAAGACAAGTGATCACTATCAACTTACAATCTTCCTTTGCATTTGAGAGGGGCAGCTCCCTCGTATGATGTGGTAGTGTACTTTTCACTTGTCAGTACAAAAGGAGAGAAAACAAAACTGAAAGAAATATGAACAATAGTAGACATATGACTACTGATTGAGGTCCATAAAGACAACGATTTACAAAGGGTTTTGGAAATCAAAGTGTGGTAATGGTGAAAGCAATAGAGAAGATCACAACATACAATGTGATAAGCCATAGAATACATCCAAATCAAGATACCATGGAATGAATGTATTTCTTTGCACCAAGTTAAATGCTCCACACAAATGCATAAGAACAATTATCAATTTAACATACGATGAATTAATGATTACAATCAAAAGAACATTTAGGACATACAAACAAAATGTTCTTCATTATCTTCTTGAGAGTATACAAACTAAAAAAAAAAAACCCTTATACATCATATGAAACTGAAAATTATTGAAAGTTCTTTGAGAATTTCTCTAGAGATTACCCTTTGCTAAAAAGTGTCTCCCCCCATTTACATTACATAAGCCTTGTATTTATAGGCCTCTTCACATAACTAACTTCTCAGGTTAGTAACTACCTCAAAAGTTAGAGTTTTGAATTTGGAATGCATTTGAAAACTAACTCTAACTCATGCAAACTTCGAATTCGAATCCTAAAAACTAACCTTAATCAGGGAAAGCTAAGATCTGAACTCTAGTTACAATAAGTGACATAAGTCACTTTTACAATAGACAATTTTACACATATTTTGAGAAGAGAGTCGAATAATTCATCTGGAAGAAGAAGCAGCCACTATGTCCTTTCTCGAACCAAGATCAATTCAGTCATCAAGTAGAACACACTCTTCAACTGTATTTAAATCTGATTACAAAGTGATCATTGCATTTGCTTTTAATTTGACATTATGAGAGGAAGATTCTAACAAGGGTTGTGGAAAGTCACTTTGGGTTTTTTGTCGTCCTTGTTCCAAATTTTCTTCTTTCTATTAATGAGATCCTCCGTAAAGATCCTTGTAGATGCATCTTGCTGATATTGCCCCTTTGAGAGGCTACATTATTTTAAGACATTACATCAAACAATTCAGCTGCATTGTAAGGTTTTGCGCTATGCAGATTGATTGGCAATGTTGACTGAAATGGAGTTCATACTTAAGATTTCTAATCTTCTTCAACTCTATAAACTGTAATCATTCCACTACATGAAATTACATTTTTGCGAGGCATTTTGGGATCTAGTTCAGATACTATGAGGAATTCCACATTGCTCTAACCATCAACACTGATCAATGCAATTGAATCCCACTAAAGTATCTACAACCCTTTTCTACTAAATGCAACACAAAAGGCTCCTTGGATGCATTCTTTTCCTTTAATCGAACACTCCCAACATATAAGTGATATCACTATATCGAGCCCTCACCATTCATGTATTAAAAGCTTGGCCATGGGAAAGTAGGCATGGATGATGACTTTGGTCAGCTTGAACTTGGTCTTCACTAAATCCTCATTGGAATCACTGTATTTGGGTTACATTCACTCCTTTTCTTTCAACTTTTTCATCCGCAGTACATGTTCTTTGATAATGAATAGTGAGTACAACCATGAAGTTGATGATGTCCAGGTACCATATTTGTGTAATGTGTGCATCAACATGGGCCTTAACAACATCTTCCTTAACAAAGATGCGTGTTCATATTTTGATGAATGTTGTAACCAATTCCAAATATATGGTTTCCACGGGTTATAACGAAGAGTTGGGCAATAGAATGAAGGAATCAAGATTTATACTACCCGCTGTCTTCATAAACATGTTTCAAGAGTCATCTAGTAAAGCTTATTCAATACAAATGCTATCATGTCCCCTCTTTTAGCTCAGTTTAGTAGAGACGTGTGAGTCAGCTTATTATGGGGTCTTGTAGGCTGACAGGGTTGGATAGAGACCTAGTATGGTTATTCAGTGTTGGGAACTTGATGTTCTGGTAGTTATTGATCAATTGGGAGACGTTCCTTGTTTTTAGGAGGCAGTTCCTACTTTTTAGGAGGTATGATCTTGCCCAGGGTTGGGTCTCCATGAGATTACTCTTTGGGTTCAATTTTAGAGGGATAGGGCTTGTTTCCTAAATTTTAGGAGCATCCCTAGATTTTAGGGATGAGACTGCCAGTGGATCCTTGATTTCCAACTTCAGTCACAAATAGGTGACAGGATGATTTTATGGTTTGTGATGTCAGTTGGGCATTTTGTGGTTATTTGGGTTATATTTTTAATATTTTCTAAGTTAGCGTTTAATAATTAAATAAGGTAAGTTATTAGCCATTTTGGAGTAATAAGGGGTTTTTGGCCTCATCTGGATGGGCATCCTATGGTGTGATAGCTCGTTGGAAAGGTCTCAAAATTCTCTAAATCTTTCTCTTTGTTCTTAGGGCAATTCGATGAACAGGTTTTTGTCTATGAGGAAAAAGGTCATTTTCTAGTAACATGACCACTTTAAAATAAGAAATTATAACACTTTCACTACCCAATACCACTTGGAATTGAGAGGGGTTATAAGGAGATAGAAGCTTCATTCTAAGATCATCTTTTGCATATTTGACAACTTGTTTATGAATTTGCTTTGAATGGGCGATTTCTAGCTTGGGACGCAAACCCCAAGTTAGTGATTGGCTGGGACGTAGACCTCAGCAATCTTTGGCACCAAATTTTTTAAGCATTGTGCGTGGTGATTAAGGACAGAGGCATCAATTCTCATTGGGGTTTCAGTGTGGCATATCATCTTTCCAGTTGGGATGTGGTTCATTGTAGCCTGTGGGATGCCATTTGTAGTAGATACACCATGTGGTGTATAGAGTATTGCTTGTATTCACCTCCAAATGTATGATGGATTCAAGAACAATCTTCACCTTCCAATTTGACATCAAATTTGTATGTGAGCTTTGGGAAATGCATTGGATTTATTACTTGGCTCTATAATTCAGACAACTCTGTCTGGTATGGTTTGCAATAATTCTGATTTTTACTGAATAACTTATTTATTTCAATCTTGTTTCATGGTTGCTGTTTTCTATTCCTTTCTATGTTATAAAACCATCAAAAACAAACAAACCTTTATGCACTTCTGTCTAGTTCTGCAAGAAAACATAAATAAACAGGAAAACAGATTTAAAAATATAAAATTACAGCAGATCAGTAGAAGAGATCGATCAGGGATCTTTCAGTGGTATTAGAGCTTACATCCTGCCAGCCTGTAGGGTTTGTGAGAAATTGTCACAATAGTTGTCAGCAAAAGTCTTGATAATTCGTTTTAGCATCTGGGTACTAGCTAAAAAGTTTTGATAATTCATTTTGGCATCTGGGTATTGGATACAAAGTTTTGATAATTCATTTTGGCATCTGGGTACTGGCTAGAAAGTTTTGATAATTAATTTTGACATCTGAGTACTGGATCAAAAGTTTTGATAATTCATAGTAGCATTTGGGTAGTCACTAGATGGTGAATTGAATACAAATCTATGCATCCAAATGTTGAGGTACACAGATTTTATACATGCAGGAGAGCTCAACTTGAGCAAGGGTTTGGAATAAACTAGGAACCTATTATCGCAGAAGAACAGGTGGGTGGCACAGGGAATCAGGATGATGAAGAAAGAGAGATGGTGCGGACCCTATTCACTACTCAGCCCAGGATCGCTCAGGCTTTAGACAGAAGATTACAGGATACCTTGGAGTGTTTGGAGATGGGTGGACACAGAGGCAGGTGAAGTAGATCAGTTTCAGTGGCTAGTAGTCAGCGCAGCCATCAGTCCCATTCTTTAGTTGGGAGCTCCCTTCATTCCTCTAGGCGGCATCGCCATTGTACACCTACTACAAAGACCATTGCTTCCTCAGTTCATACTAGGTGAACGGCCGACACAAGTGGAACCACCAGAGGTGGAGTTCTAGGAGTCAGTTTTGGTAGCCACAGCGGAGTGGAGAGCTCTACCCCCTGACGTTAGGGATGTCTTCCCTCTTCCCTAGTATTGTGCACAGTGTAGAGATATAGCTAGGTTAAGGAGAGATTGTGATTATAGACCACCATAGTAGTAGCAGAACTATGACCTCAATAGAGCTACTGGGAAGATCACATTGGCTACATATAATGGCTCAGGAGATATGAGTGCACGAGCTTGGGTTCACAAGCTGGATATATGTCTTTCATTACCGCCCATGCCTGAGCGTGAGGCTATTCATTTTGCTGTGTTGCATCTAGAGGGGATTGCCTATGATTGGTGGCACATTGGATTGGTTACCCAGGATCATGCCTTAGTACATTCCTATGCTGAGTTCACTGGGCGACTCATTACAGGGTTTGACCGTAAGGATACAAAACTTTACTATAGAGAGTTGGCTCATTTGAGACTAACTGGTCATGCAGAAGCTTATATTAATGAGCTCTAGCACATTGCAGTTATGGTACCTGATATGACATAGAAGCGTAGTGTGATGCTATTCATTGAGGGATTGCAGGACAGGCTTAAGGGATTGGTTCGTGCTTTCCAGCTGGCCACTCTTAAGGATGCTATTGATGTGACATTGAGATTGGACACCACTCCTACCTCTTATCAAACTGATAAGAAACCATCGAGGAATATACAGGCACCACAGAGATCTCCTTTACAGGCTAAGGACACGCCGCCAAGGTGGACTTGGATTCTAGAAATGAACTAAGGAGGAGGAAATTATGTTTTTCTTGTAAGGAGCCATGGGTACTCGGACATAGGTGCCTTGGGCAGGGAAAGGCACATATTATTGAGGCCATATCAGATGCAGACGGTGAGGAGGTTCGGGATATAAATGACAAAGATGATGGTGTCCAAATTGAGCTCGAAGATGCTGAGGTAGCAGTCGCAACATAGGGGACTATGCGTACGTTGTTAGGTGCACCGATGATTCACCTCTTCTACATCTCGGGTATGATCCATGGGCATATTGTGTATTGTTTGGTGGACAGTGGGTCTACACATAATTTTATAAATACAAGAATGGTAGACTAATGTGGTCTGCAAGCATAGAATTTTCCAGGAATCGATGTGACTATGGCCAATGGTCTTACTCTGCAATGCATCAAGGGTATCCCACAGTTGAGCATAGGCATGAAGGGATACACCTTGATAGATGACTTTTACATGTGTGATCTAGGGGGCACGGATGTAGTTTTGGGTGTATAGTGGTTGCAATACTTGGGGAGATACAACCAAGATTTTAGGGCGAGACAATTCGAGTTTATGGTTGGGAGAAGGAAGATCGTGCTCAAGGCACGCCCACTTCCGTCTCAGGGTGGATCAGCTAGGAGTATGATTACTGATCAAAACTCAGATAGTAACAATGATTTGATCATAACCCCATGTCCCTCAATATCTCAACACACAGGAGCGGGTGCCTTAGATTTTCCACGGAGATTGTATGAGGTTTGGGACATGTTGCATAATAGGACTGTTTTGGGATCGACTACTGGTCTGCATTTTGACAGGAGGACGGGATGGCCATTTGTTTGGATTCTTGGGCACGAGGGTATTCAGGGGTGGATACTCTACTGTGACGATGTGATCTAATTCACTTCTACACCTTGCAGTGGGGAGTATGTTTGTCATGACGAGACACTTCAGGTTTGGGGTCGATCAGTGCTCTGTATTTGGATTGCTTGGGATAGTGGAGGATTAGTGTTGTATTTCTTGTGGGCAAGCATCTCCGAGAGGGGAGGACTATCATGTCCCCTCTTTTAGCTCAGTCTAGCAGAGACATGTGAGTCATCTTATTATGGGGTCTTGCAGGTTGACAAGGTTGGATAGAGACCCTGTATGGTTATTCAGTGTTGGGGACTTGATGTTCTAGCAATTATTGATTAGTTGGGAGATGTTTCTTGTTTTTAGGAGGTAGTTCCTACTTTTTAGGAGGTATGATCTTGCCCGGGGTTGGGTCTCCATGAGATTACTCTTTGGGTTCAATTTCAAAGGGATAGGGCTTGTTTCCTAAATTTTAGGAGCATCCCTAGATTTTAGGGATGAGATTGCCAGTGGATTCTTGATTTCCGACGTCAGTCACGGACAGGTGACAGGATGATTTTATGGTTTGTGATGTCAGTTGGGCACTTTGTGGCTATTTGGGTCATATTTTTAATATTTCCTAAGTTAGTGTTTAATAATTAAATAAGGCTAAGTTATTAGCCATTTTGGAGTAATAAGGGGTTTTTGGCCTCATCTTCCTAAGGTGTGATAGCTCGTTGGAAAGGTCTTGAAATTCTCTAAATCTTTCTCTTTGGTCTCAAGGCAATTTGATGAACAAATTTCTGTCTATGAGGAAAAAGGTCATTTTCTAGTAACATGACCACTTTAAAATAAGAAATTATAACACTTTCACTACCCAATGCCACTTGGAGACACTTAGGGTTCGATTAGCAATTGAGAGGGGTTATAAGGAGATAGAAGCTTCATTCTAAGATCATCTTTTGCATATTTGACAACTTGTTTATGAATTTTCTCTAAATGGGCGATTTCTAGTCTGGGACGGAAACCCCAGGGTAGTGATTGGCTGAGACGTAGCCCTCAGCAATCTTTGGCACCGAATTTCTTAGGCATTGTGCGTCGTGATTAAGGACAGAGGCATCAATTCTCATTGGGGTTTCAGTGTGGCATATCATCTTTCCAGTTGGGATGTGGTTCATTGCAACCTGTAGGACGCCATTTGCAGCAGATACACCACGTGGTGTATAGAGTATTGCTTGTATTCACCTCCAAATGTATGTTGGATTCGAGAACAATCTTCACCTTCCAGTTTGATATCAAATTTGTATGTGAGCTTTGGGAAATGCATTGGATTTATTGCTTGGCTCTATAATTCAGACAAATCTGCCTAGTATGGTTTGCAATAATTTTGATTTTTATTGAATACCTTATTTATTTCAGTCTTTGTTTCATGGTTGCTGTTCCCTATTCCTTTCTATGTTATAGAACTATAAAAAACAAACCAACCTTTCTACACTTCTATCTAGTTCTGCAAGAAAACATACATAAACAGGAAAACAGATTTAAAAATATAAAATTACAGCAGATCAGTAGAAGAGATCCATCAAGGATCTTTCAAATGCTACAATGTTATATCTTTTCGCTCATGAGATGCTAAAAGATTGTAGCTCTTCTTCAAACAATTTGGCGACCTTTTTTCTTTGGTACACCTTGGTTGCATGAGTATTTGGTTGAATAACTCATTGTGCTCTCTTTGAGAATGCAGATTGCATACTTATTGATGCATTCTATGTGATATATCCAGCATATTAAATAGGTACCTAATCAAGTTTTCAAATCCTTGAAGCAAAATGAGGAGCCATAGATTCTCTTCATTTGTGGACATAACTTTAGTGACTTCACAACCCCAAAATCTGACAAGGAGCTCCATTCATTGTGTTCTGAAGGATGTCTATTATTCCACATTGTGCATATCCATGCTCTGCACTTTGTATTCATATTCCGGCATTTTGTCAAGCAATTGGCATGCTTATATTTTACCAACGCTGCCTTGACTGGTGACTTCATAGCTTCATTTGGTTGAATGCTTGTCCTCATGTGTTCTCCATACTTGATGCCCATGATAAGTAGCATCAAAGATGTATGTAATGTCTGCAATATTGTTATATTATTAAATTGCACGAGATGATCATCTCCTTTGAGCTATTTCTGACAAATATGAGCTTCATCTACAATTTTACATTTTGCATGCTAGCGGCATTCCCAACTTAGGCACCTAGTAAAAGATCTTTTTGTGCTTCGAGCATGCAATCTTCATTGATGATTGTGTGGGCATTCATAACCACCTTCAGAAAACTCCTTTAATTGCACTATTGCAGAGTAGTCTGCCAGCTCTGTCTCTGCTTTTGCACATGATTTGTGTTTCTAAATAGTTATCTAT
Source organism: Cupressus sempervirens (assembly GCA_028749045.1). Lineage (NCBI taxonomy): Eukaryota > Viridiplantae > Streptophyta > Pinopsida > Cupressales > Cupressaceae > Cupressus > Cupressus sempervirens. The sequence continues at coordinate 49,195,435 of CM053787.1, forward strand.
TTGACTTTGATCACACCTGGGCTTAATGTGACTCTACCTTCAGCCTTCAATGTTCTGGTGCAAGATCGGTTTCAGAGTGACACGTTATCATGCTGATAGTTCTTGCCTGATAATTTCTAGATTATCAATTCCAAGTTGGCCATGTTTTCCTCAGGACTACGATGTGTGATTTTTCTTTCATTGCTTGGCTTAGCATTCAATAATCTCAAATTTAATCTTCGTTTCTAGCATCGACCATTTTCAATTTCAGTGAGTATGCAAACCTGTAACATAGTATATGCATGGTATGGCTATTGAAAGAGAAGTCTACGCATGTTAAAGAGGAGATTCATTCTGTCTCATCACCGCCTGCATGAACTCCAAATGGTATTTATTCATAGTTGGGGTTTGGGTTCCGAAAAATATAGGCTAGGATTAGGGCAAAAAGTTAAGGTTGGGGAAGAGAGTGTGCACAAAGGTTTGGGGAGAGAGTGTAAAGGCTGACCATTAAGTCCAACTCCCCAACTCTAACTTTCTAACCTTAATTTTTCTGAAAAGTTGTGGTTTGGGGAGAGAGTGAATGCTGGTTCAGGGGGAGAGTGAAAAATTGCAGTTTTAATTTTCTCTTCCCATTTGACTTAGAATTTTGAGATTTTGGTGGAGTAAATACCAGTGCAACAGAATGAATGAGTAATCACATTTCAGCACAGAGGTAGTTGTGTACCTAGTCAAACTGGCATGCCAGTTTTGGTCGAACCTGTCGAGAATTTTGAAATGCATGCAGATTAATAGATTATTGTAAGCCCAGCTTTAATTTCCTGTATTTAATAAAAAGATCAAAATCCATTTGCATAATGTTTTTAAAAATGAAAATTTTAACTTATTTGTGAGATATTTAGCATTATTTAATTTGTCTTATGTATCCTATTTCAAATCTGTGGAATTGAATTCCATTTACCTTGTCAACGCCTTGTAAATGTAATTCTATTATGCTCCTTTTCTGTGGACTCTTGTTTGTGGCGGTCGATTTCTAATCAGCCCGTTTAAATCCATTGACATAACTGTTGGGAGCACTTGAACTGTTTGTAGGAGTTTTTGGAATTATACCCCTAAATGGTTAATATTTTATATGAATCAACATGATTTTTAACCATCTATCGTTTTGCCTTGATGCAGGATGCTTCTGGGCAGTGTCAGCAACTATTGCCTTAACAATGCCAAATGTCCTGTTACCATCGTCAAGAGTAGTCAATGATGCCCCTGATTATAGTTTCTTCAAGATTTGTTAATCTATGAGCCTTTGTATGAAGTATTTCTGTACATATAATACTTATGTCTTGTTTCTTGTGCATTAATTATTATGATTCGCTAAGGTGGTATGCTTTATTTGAGACATATATTGGCATGACATTTGATATTTAGAGGATCTGCATAGATGATGTGTTTTATTTATTCATTAAAGGTACACGAATCTCTATTGAAGATTATATATATATATATATTTTAATCTACCAGAGCTGATTACAAAGAGCATATTAGGACACTTGAAAGAGAACTACAGAGGAGGAAATAAAATAAGGAGCTGAGTATTGCATAGTAACAATAAATTTAGCAGAATTAAGTTCCGGTAGATGGTAATAATATTCAATAGCTGAACCTTAGTTTGTACATGAAATATAAGAAATTTATGACAACTGAACGTCTCCAAAAAATGAAACTTGTAAGTGCTTATGTAGCTGTCTCGAAAATTTAACATCATCATGAAATTGTAAATAATGAAATGAAATGTCTATTATTCAAAGAAACTTTTCTGGAAGCCACTTTATTTTTATCAAGAAGTTCATTCCTCCTGTGAATTGGCCAGATTGCATTTGTTGCATGCAGAGAATTGATTACAGCTATCATTGGTTTTCGTAATAAGGGTGCACCTCATCCAGAGGTATGATTTATAGATCCCAAAACCCTCCTAAAACTAAGACCTTAGTAGGCATTACTATAAGGCCGCAAATCGTTTCTGCTCATACAAAATTATGAAACTGATTATAGCTGTTGATGGTTTTCCTGATAACGATCCACCTCATCCAGAACTATGGTAAATAGACCTCGAAACCCTTATAAAAATGAAAGCCACAGTTTATTTCCGCTCATACAAATTTACAGTTCAAGTTCAACTTCATTTTGGACAGTTGGCTTTCATCTAAAATACACACGTTATCCTATGGATTGATAACTGATGGACTGACATTTTCTATTGGGATACTATTGCATTCATTCAACTCACTTTTCCAATTATATTGACTAATCATATAATATAATTTAAAAAGCTAAATAGAATTTCAAATGTTTACATTTTATTTTTATTTTTCAAGATTTTATAACTCATAATTTTATAATTCATAATTTGCTTAATTTTGGTAGGGATAAAAATTAATTTCTCCCAACAAAAATACAAAATATATGTCATGTCATGTCAATAATGCATGAATTAATGACAATTTTATCTTTTTACAATTACAAAATGTTAATTAGTTTTTTTGTCGTTGATTAATTTAACAAATTTATCTTTTTATAATTGAAGTAACTAATTTTTTAAAATATTATTTTAACTTGCATTTATACTATAGTAGAATTAAATAAAATTAAGTTAATAAATATCATTTATGGACATATTATTTGACTTCACAGTTTTTTAAGCTAATAGAAAATTAATTATATTGATAATAATCAATGAGTTCAAAAAAAATATATAAATATTGTCAATTTTAAACTAAATGGTTGTACATAATTATCACATTTATTTTATTTAAATTTTTAATTGTTAAAAAAATTCAATTTAATAATGTTACTATTGATATGCTACTTATTGCAATAATAAGATGGTTCTTTAAAGACTTGCTCAAAATAAGCTTAATAGATTTACACATTTTTTATGGAAAATTATCACAATCCAACTCACACATAATAAACTTAACTTTTTTTCGAAGAAGGGAGATTAATTTCAATAATAATAGTGCATGCACACCTTGTTTAAATAACATTTTTCTAAAAAGCCCACTCTATAAGGCCATAGTCTAAGCGCTCATAATTTATTGTACTATTGGCAAGAACTTTGATGCTTTGTATCACTTGTTAGATTTAGATATTAAGCAATTATTAGATGTAAATTTACTTAAATGTATACTTTTATATTAGTATGCATGCCTTAAATATCTATATCTAAAATATTTATAGAGATTAGTTTGGAGGCATCCTTATAGTGTATTTAAGATACATGTACTGAAAATATAAATATGAAATAATGAATATAGTTTTTACATCCAATATAATAAAATCTTATATAAGGTAATTAGAAATTTTGCCCACATTAAAATCAAAGAATGCTAACAACCAACCGCAAAATTCTATTTGTATAAATTTTTATATAGTTATTTGTTTCTCATGCTATAAATTGTAGCTCTACAATTTATTTTAAAATGAACTTTTGTTTAATATCTATATAATTCAAGGATGCGAATGTGTTTTTATATTATTTGGTTTTATTATATAATGTAATATATTTGTTCTAGTGATAAGATAGTGAAGGTGCAAAATATGTAAAAATATGGGAAAAGTGGAAGAATTTTGTTGTGGTAGTAAAAATGTGATTTGGCTCTAGGAAATTACTTTCTAATAATCAAAAAGAATTTTTATGGCTTTGCAACAATGGAGATGATACATGATATTGAGGAGAGAATGATGACATTGGTATTTGAGGTGGTTGCAATCTAAAGTTTTCATGTAGTTATGGCGAAAAAACCAATAAAATCTATTATGCAAAATTGGGTTGTTCAAGGGTCTTGATCAAGTCAAAGGTTGAAGATTATGGTAGAACATGATTGCTTTATATGCTTGTGGATATATTATTATGTATGAGGCAACCTAAGATTGTCTCTTGGCATTTACGTTGTTATCAATTTCCTTTTTGTTGCTACCCTATTTATTGAATTAATATATCTATTGTGCTCCAATAGACTTATTCAAGGTATCACACTTCTAGTTAATGCTACAAAACAACCTTCATTTTATAGATGACAACATGAGTTTATAGTGGAGAAAATGATGCACAGTCTTGATGTTGTTGATATTTTGGTAGCTTTAGTAGGATAAACCTATGAGATCAAAGAGAAATTAATTAAATGTATATAAAATTAAGTTTTCAATTATATTAATCATATTGATGAGTAGACATGTCCTTTCAAGGGACATGTCTCTTATCTTGGTTTATTCCTCAAAAAAATGTAAGGACATTGTCATTTGGAAAACACATACATCTACAAGCAATCTTGAAAATTTAACATGGCATTAGAGCCTTACTTGCAGATGCAAATTCTAGAGAATTGAATGTGAGGTTTGTGGAAAGGAGGGGAGACTGCAAATGATTCTGTGGGTACAAAAAGAGGTTTTGTGACTTCTGGTAGGACATTGAACTAAATAAAAAGGATGCTTGGTCATGCAGTACATACAAGTTTAGATTTGGCAATGGTGTTGTCACTATGGTGCACCCTTTGAATTTTTGAATTTATTGCATCCATTTTTTTGCTCTACCACCTTCTTTATCAATGCTAAGGCCGCTTCCCAATCACCCTTCATGATTCTCTCCTTGGTTTAATAGTGCTTTACAAATGAGATTTGTGTAAATGAAAAGAAAGATACAATTGCTTCTCTTAAATAAGTTAGATTGTTGAACAAAGGATGCATATTATGTTATCTTATTTGAAGACATAACAATTGGATAGAGAGAATTGACAAAACTATCAATAATCTACCTATCAACCTGATACATATGTAACATTCTTAATCAAAGCATCCATGTTGGCACAAACTGAAGTGGTACTCACCATTGCAGGAGAGGCTGAATTTACACCAACTAAATGTTGAAGGCACATGTATTTGATTCTACACAAGCAAAGTGTTGGACAACGTGTGATCAAGCAAAATATTTTTGCCAATTTTTATTCTTAGTCATCGTACATTTTGTATGAATGTTTTTTCACAACAACTCAAACCTATTTATGTCCGGGCCACATATGTGTTTTACACATGCTAGATTTGGTTGAGTAATTGATTTTTTTGTATTATCTGTTAGTTTTGGTAGCTTGGACAACTGTTCATCCATATGCAGTTAATTAGAAAATAATTGTTTTGCTAACTAATTTGTTAGAGTTAGGACAAATATTTGTTAATTAATTGACCACTTTTGGAAACAATTAGAAACCGACTTGGTTAGGGTTGTTAAGTTGCTTTAATCTTGATCGTTTATTTTCCAACAGGAATAGTATACAAGGGGGTCAGGGGGGCATTTGGAGAACAAGAAGTTTGTAAAAGCATTTGCAGTGTTAGCAAATGAGTTTGCAGTGATAGCAAATAGTTTTGCAGTGATAGCAAGGACGTAGTGATAGTGTTGGGGATAACAGCGAAGGAATATCAACAGGAGAAATTAGGAGATTGTCTGAGTTCTGCTAGTGAGAAGCAAGGAATTTTGTATCTGTTGATTTGTTGAAGTTAATAGAATTTCCTCATCTGTAGTACTAGTTTTCCCTTAGGGGATTTTCCAGGGATGATTTGTCCAAAAACATTGTGTTCTTTGTGTTGCGAATCTCCTTTCGTATTTGATAAGTGAAGTTGCAGTTGTGTTATTTTTCGATATTAGCTGGGAATTTATTTTTGATAGTTTAACAATCGTTTACAATAGGAGATTAATAATCAGTGATTGTAATAAGAATTTTCATGTCATCCCACTTGCAATAATATACACATTGAATGCATGAAAAGGGAGAATAGACCCACTGCTAAGTATTAAGACTAGAAGTGGATTTGAACATGGATGATGAATCCACTATACTATTTATATCCAGCAATAAAGGTGGGATGTACCACAGATGATACCTATTATCCTAAGGAGATAGAATATGAAAGAAGTATTAACTTATATAATCAAGATATAGAACATGGAGTAAACAACTACCGTAGGGTGTAGTTAAGGCCTCCAAAGGTATCATGGAGATAGAATGAATTTCAAAGGTAAGTTTGACCTATAAGAGAGAAAGGAGTACTGGCATACATAGTTGATTAATGCTTTTGAGTGGAGTACATTAAGGCAACATGGTTCCATTATTCAGCGTGGGTGATTGTTCATCAAAAATAAGGTAAGTATGTTTTATTAGTTGAATGATTATCAATTCAAAATTTCTTTTATAAAGTTATGCTAATATTCATGATAATATTATTATGGGAGAATTTTCTAATATTGAGAATATAAAATCGGATAAAATTTCATATTGAATATAAATAAGAATGATATTTTAAATATTAATAATAGGATAATAATATTGTTTTGAGAATAGAGATGATATTATTTATCAATGTCATTATTAAATATTAAAAAAACAACTTAATATTATTATTATTATTCTCAAGTACTCTCTCTCATTTTTAAATTTCAATTCATACTATAAGAGCTATGTGCCTTGATCTTTTCTTCCAAGGATGTTATTGCAGGAAAAGGGAGATTGAGAGGGAGTTTGACAATTATGGATGAAGAGCTCAAATGATTTATATTTAGAGGGAGTCTAGCACTTCTTCAAAGGTAAAGGAGCTCAAAAGATTGATGTTTAGAGAGCTCGAGATATCTGTTGGAAGGAGCAGATAGAGGATATGATTTAGTCAACCTTTGACGATCTTGACCATACTAATTCAGAGGGAGTTTTTACACTGGATCAGAGGCAACATTGGACGAGGAGCTTTGAAGATTAAGATTCAGAGGGATTTTGAAATTCCATTAGAAGCATCATTAGATGAGGAGCTTAGATGATTGATATTCAGAGGGAGTTCAAAAGTCTGTATGTGTGACTATGTGATTTTAATGGGCCTACCCCCTATATACTTCATGAGGAAGTGATGACTTCCAAATTATCATCACTTGTATTTGGAGAAGTTGTTGTAAGGTGATGATCTTACAATAACTTGTATTATGAGATCAAATAAATTGAGTAAATGGTGAATGTCTTGCATCTCAACATTTTGGAAGACCATTACTTAGACTATTTGGTGAATATCATTGATATTCTAGGAGGCCAATACTCTTGATATCAGATGTGATGTCAAGCCTTATTTTGAGTACTTGGTGAATATCATTGATATTGTGGGACGCTAATACTCTTGATATCAGATGTGATATCAAACCTTATCTTGAGTACTTGGTGAATATCATTGATATTCTGGGAGGCAAATACTCTTGATATCATATGTGATATCAAACATTTTTTTGAGTAATTGGTGAATATCATGTATTTTGGGAGACCAATACTCTTGATATCATATGTGATATCAAAAACCTTTTGCATACTTAGTGAATATCGAATGTCAATATTTTGGAGACCAAGACTTGTGATATCAAATGTAATATCAAAATGGTGAATATCTTGTGATCAAATATATCATAAAATTTGTCATATCTAATATTGCCAATGGTGTAGTGCATGTCTTGTATTTATCCTCCCTAGCTAAGAGGGAGTGTTGATGTTTTGGTAGCTTTAGTAGGATAAACCTATGAGATCAAAGAGAAATTAATTAAATGATATATATATATATATATATATATATATAAGTTTTCAATTATATTAATCATATTGATGAATAGACATGTCCCATGAAGGGACATGTCTCTTCTCTTAGTTTATTCCTCATATAAATATAAGGACACTGTCATTTGGAAAACACATACCTATACATACATCTATAAGCGATCCTCAAAATTTAATAAATGTGTTGGATTTTAATTATTTTATTTTATGTTCTAAGGAAACAATGAGTAAAATAATTCATAATGACATTACCTAATCCTAAGACAACTTGGATTCTTAACGATTTGTGAGAAGTGAAGCATGGTATTATCACAAGGTACCTTGGGACCCTTTTATCCATTTGAATATTTTTGAAAGAAATGTGGAAATGGATTTTGACCAAAATTAAATATAAACTCTTGAATTGTGGAAATATCTTTAAGTATGATTGGGGAAATAAAAAGGGCTTATATACTCTTTCATGAATTCACTACATTTGACCAAAAGACAACTAGGGATTGGTTATTGAAGGCACTTGGTTTACAACATTTTTGATTGTAAGGGCCTTAGATGGTTTCATGACTTGGAAATATTTAGCCCATCGTCATATTCAAACAACTAGTATTGGCCACTCTTGGGACTTGTATTGGCCACTCTTGGGACTTGGTCAAGTAGAAGGATACACTTCTTCTTTCTCCTCAAACTGTAATGCATCTACCTCGTTTAGTTCCATTTGGAATGCTAAGTAGATTACATCAAAAATCTATTCTTGTTATTGACCAAATTGAGTCTTGGTTAAATTTTCCCACCTCCATTTAGTGGAATCACTTGGTTTAACAAGATTATACTTGTTACTATCAAAAACCTTAAAGTCAAACACCTCTTCAAGGAAGACATTCAAATTTTAAAAATGTGTGGGACCTCATCATATTCAATTATACAACATGGCAACAACTCAAGTTTCAATTCAGTCTTCCCCTTTAGACAAAGCTTCTACTCTAGAAAATATAGCAAAAATTTCCTTAGAAATTGGAAAAATGTCCCAACAATCAAAATATTTGACCTTCCACTCTCAAAATTATTTGTAAACAATTCCTTCAATCTATATAACTCATCATCTCAACCTCAAATTGCATTTCAAGTTTAGTCAATCTAGATTGATCAAGTTAAGAGCTCCAATTTGGAGGTCTAAAGTTGATGCTCATGCCTAATTGATAGCTTGGAAATTTATACATGCTAAAGTCCCTATAAGTGATGAGTTTTCTTCATCTCCCTTCATGTTTTATGTCCCTTCAACACAAAACATGAGTCTATATAACATGCCTTTTGATCTCACCCCATCCCAACAACCCATGGAGATTGCTCTTCTGCACTCTCCACACTTGATTTTTATAGGCTTCATCTTGAAGAATGGGAATTATTGCACTTTACTCATACCACAATCATGGACTCTCTACATACCATAATGAAATTACTTGTAGCTTTAGTTGCATTAAGATTTCAATGCCAAATTACTTTTTTTCACACTTTCTTTTCCCTTCAAATTGAAATCCTGAATTTCTCCACAAATTTTTTCCTCCATATCTTTATTTTACATCCTAAAATTCAATTGGTTGATCTACAAGCTTTAACTCCATGTGTTTGATCTGCATTGATGATGTAAGAATGATTGCCAAAATGCACATTTTATTTGGATTTTGTGTACAAATTCTGCAACTCTTTCTTATGATGGTTGTCAAGTTCTTTAACTCTAATAGAAAAGTCATTTTACTGCTCCAAACCCTTGCAATATTAGATAAAAATTTCAATTAGTTTCTTTAGATTTACTATTATGTCACTACTTTGTAATGAGTTGTGCAACTCTTTTTAGTACTCCCTACTAACAATGATTATTTTCTTAGCTATTTTTTGTATTAATTATAATATGGAAAATAAGGAGATCATTTGATATGTTCAAACACACATGTATTCATGGAGAGCATTTTAATTTCAAGGTTGGTTCCTCAACTAGGGTTTGACTGAGGCAGACCCCTCTCTTCCAAGCGACTTATCTCTTTTCTTTGTACATGAATATGTAATACTAGTCTTGGAACTAGATCTAGAAAGTACATGATCTTGACTATAATTTACAACTAAAAATGGTTAAAAGTATAAGCAATAGGCTGATCCAACTAACCTAGTCCTACGAATAGGTCATCCTATCTGATTTATTCCCTTCAATTTATCCCTAAATTGAATTTGTAGATCAATTACAAGTTTTAGGTTTTATTTTGAATAGATGATTTGTTTGTCATATTTTAATTAGTCTATATTTGCTGAAAATCAACTTTGTTCTTCACTTAACCCTATACCTTATATTTTCCCATTAATTTTACTCTCTTACATCCACTACTACATTGCATAACAATTAAGGAACTCATTGCATCCACTTGTTGCTCAATTCCCTTTTTGGGAAAATGTAGATCATATTCCTTCTAATGCACCATAAAAGAAGACAAAACCTAGTTCATTAGTTTATGTGGACTTACATCTCCATCCATCTCTCTTCTTTTTATGTTACACTTCAAAAAAAAAGCACCTAAAAAGAGTTTTTATGAGCTCGAACAAGGGGCCTTGAATGTTTTGAATATGTGATTATGCAATTTTCTAAAAACTTTAGAAATTGACACCTCAAAGCACTAGCACCATTGTTTAGAACGAAAATTCTACCCCAAATTAAAAAATACCCAAAATAAAGAGTCTAGATGAATATGATATTACCATTTGAAATTTATTTCCATAACTATGACACCTACATCACTACCTCACCTCCAAACTTTAAATGGATGTAGATTTGGCCTCTAATGTCTGATTTGGATGAAACAAAAGTTGATCTTGTATTTTTTGGACCTCCTCAATGTGATGCCAACCTATAATTTACTTTGTCAAGCTTCAGTTCTACTATACAATAGAAATACAAAAAAACAACCTTCCAAAATCTACCATAAAAATGCACTCAGACCTCTTGAAAGACTATGCGATATCATTCTATGGGCTTCGATACCATATAAGATTTGGCAATAGAGATGACCATCCAAGATCTAATAGCCAATTGGAAAGCATTATTAAAAGAGATAAATAATATGATAATAATAAATTATATTCCCATCGATAATGCAATACAGTGAATCATCTGAGTTGAAAATAAATAGGAGAAACCTTGGTTTTATAGCCAAGGTGTATCCACATGAGTGAATGAGACAATGTTGATTTTCATTTTCTCTTTACATGATAATCAAAATTTGAAGATATCACTCAATATATTATGCATAGGTTATAGTGTGATAACACCATGAAAGGTGGATCACTCACTTAAGAGGTGGAATCACACATCCACTAAATGTGGATCACCCTCCAAAGTGGAAAAGTCTATCTGCTATAAGTGGATATGATCGAATAATAACATGATAAGTTGACATACAATGAAAATGATCCAACTAATCCTATGTAATTCACCTAGTAAGATTAAGTGAACTGTAATTATTGGAAGTTTATTGGGAACCTAAGATATTGTGAGGGTGGGGGGGTGGGATGAATCAAGACCTATAGAACTTTTATCCTTCAAAACAACTTAACTGTATTCACCAAATTAACCATCTCATATCTAGCTCATGCATAATATAGATAGAAATATCAAATATTGAAATAAATCTAACTATGCATCACACCCATGAAATGTAGACACATAACACAAGATTTTGGTAAGGTGAAGGTAAAATTGGGGTGGGGATGACACCCAAAAATCTTCACTACTGTAGTAACAAAGTTAGCCTATTAGGGCTACAAATTTGATGACTTCAAATGATCTACCCTATGAGGGGTTTTCTCTATTAAAAGATTTTCAAGATTGTTAGGTCTACCTTGATTAAAGGATTTAATACTTACAATGAAGTAAGGACTTTGTTAAGAGATTTACAAAGGTCTATTAAAACCACTCTATTAAGAGATTTACCTTGATTCAATCTACCAAAACTAATTTAGTACATGATCCTTCAGTTTGCACGTACAATTGCTGATTATGGATCTCCTCCTTCCAATCTCTGATTTGATCTCTTATTTGATATATCTTTATTCTTTCCTTCATTGCTTCATTAGGTTGCTAATTTTGTTACTTCACAACTTTCACATGCAACCTCCAAAACTTAACTCCTTCGCACAATACTTCACTTCCTTTGTCTCATATATCATATCTAAATAGGGTTTGGATTTTCCTATTTAAAGACATCTGTAGAGTCTTCTAGACGTCTCCATTTCCACCTCTTCAACTAATTGGTTGTCCTCATGTCAAAAATAATGTAACAACCACTACTACATTTGGACCAAAATTGCGATGGCAGGATGTTGCAATTGTGATAGTCAATCGCCCCCTAAGTGATAGTACCAAGAAATGGCTTCTGTTGGATGAGCATCAGACTTTTGGTGTCACACATTATGATAACAAGCTCTTCTGTCGCAATTGCAACACAAAAAATGTCATAATCTAGAAGATGGTAACACCAATAGGCCATCATCACATTGTCATGAATGCGATAGGTGGACATCGCAATTATGATGACTCACTGTTCCATTATGCTATCCCCATAGCGATGTCCGTGCTCTATGGCCAAAAGTCATCTGTCAGAATGCCATCGCAAGTGCCATAGTATGCGACAACCTTACCGTGGATGCGATGACAATCCATTAGATTATGTTCGTCAGAGTGCAGTGGACATCCGATGACATTGTTGTTGGTCCAATGGAGTTCTGTTGGGCTGGTTGTCACAATTGTGATGACTTGCTAAAATATTTTTTTAAAAATATATTTGATAGGAGCGAAGATGGGCAATTGTAATATACTTTGATGTACTTATTTTTCTTCTAGCTCTTTAGTTTTGGGCAATTGGAATATATGTGAGATTGTGGTTGTGAGGATACTGACCATACACATATGGTTTCTTGGAATATGTTGGATAAGAACAATAAGCAATAGTCAGATCCTTCAAGGGCACTTGCAAAATATGGAATCCTGATCTTAAATATCATTGTTTGTATTTTTTGAAGAGAACTATTTGTTGTAGAAGGGCATTGCAATGATCTGAAGCATGAGGCATTGCAATGATCTGAAGTAAGTACAAGTCATGGTTAGTGTGATTCAAAGCTATTTAAGGTTTTCTATGTGGTAGATGCAACTAGCATTTGTATTACATTCAATTTCCCTTCTAGTGGTGTGCATTCTAGATAAACCAGAAAATAACAAGAATGAAAAAGGGGACACTATAGATCTTGCTTGTTTACAAATGGAAAAATCTTCTGAACCAATCTCCATATTGACTATACTTCAACTATGGTAACTATAAACTCATGTAGCAGTTGTATTGCCAAATTATTTACATCATATATTACCACTCATATGGTGCAGGAGCACCTTGACCATCTCCCATGGAATTTTAAGTCATAAGTAGCATGTTTTTGAGTCATGTTAGATTAGGGTAATAGTCATTTCATTCCATGTTATTAAGTGTTTAATTAAGGTCATATTGACCAAGTTCATGTTTTAAGCAATGCGGGTCAAAGAGAGTCAAAATGTGGGAAATGCCATGTAAGTCAATAGATATACTATTAAAAAGGTCATAATAAGAAGTTGGACCTATATAAGGTGCCTAGAAAACATGTGAAAGCATAAAATGCAAATATGTGCAAAAAAGTGTAAAATTGTAAAAAAAAAGTGGTTGTAACCAATTTTTACAAAATGACAAGTTTTGTGGAAGATGGCTAGTCATCCATCTTAGACGACTTCTTAGAGGAGGTGAAAGGTATTTTTATGGTATAAAACAATGTAATCTCATGAGGAGACATAGAAAAGAAGAGAGGTAAATTAGAAAAGTGCAGATTATGATGTATAACTTTGTATAATACAAGTTTGTTTTGTTTTGTGAAAATCTGCATATATTGGTATTTGACTTATAGTCTTAGTATCTTCTCCTTTGTCTCGAGATTTTGGTGATTATTAAGTTCTTTTTATATGTCAAGGAATGTCTAAGAATCACTGCTGATGTTAAACTTGTATATAGGATCATTGAGTTATTGTCAAATATCATTACTCCTTGATTTAGAACAACAAACTTGTACTTTGTCAAAATGAAACACCACTTTAGTTGCATGTTATCACTGAATGGAGTTAGAGGAAGATTTTAAGGATCTTCATGGTTGTCTTAATATCCATCTCATGGGTTTGAAACATAATCATTTCCCTTTGTGAAGAGTTAGTTGAAAATCAACAAGATACATGCTGTTGCAAGAAAAATGCAGAGAATCCGTAATTAGAACATGGGAGAAATTTGTATATGATTAGCACAAATTTTTGGAAGATTGATTACACCCATATAATGTTGAGTAACCTTTTTGAAGAGTAGAACAAGCGAAGTATAGGAATTTGAAGGCTAGTTACCATATGGGTAAGTGCACCAAGTTGTGGTGCCAAAAGGGGGGTATAAGTGGACACCTTCTTCCTGAAATCTGCCAATTTTGAACTTCAACAAGAATTTAAAGATAGTTACACTCAAAATTTTAAGATATGATGAAAACAAAAGTCGTAGTCCTTTGAATCTAGTTTCTAAACTACTAATTTTTTTCCAAAATGGTTTAGTTTTAGGTCCTCAAAAAAAGGGGCCACAAAAAGTGGTACTATTTATTTCAAAAAAACATAACACAGTACAAAGTGTGGCCCCCCTAAAATTTTAACTTTTTTTTTGAAATTCTTTAATCTCTCTAGTCAAAAGTTACTTAACACTATGTCATTTATCCCAAATTTTTCGAGTAATTTTATAATGTGCATATTTTTTTTTAATGAATTTTTAAACTAGACACATCCCAAAAACATGAAATATCTGTGTGCTCCCCCTAGAAATAATTGAAGACTAATCTAAAATGAAAACCTTTTTTTTCAAAGTGTGTAGAATGGAGTCTAGTTTCTAAAAAACTAAGTTGTTACAAAATTCGATGAACGAGCTAAAATCTATAGCCCAATTAGTACATGGTGGTTTTTGACAAAAAATGAACATACATTCAAAAGAAATTATAGATGAAAGGCTTGAAATAGTTCAAATTAAAAATAAATTATATGGTTAGATAGCTAACACAGAGACCTATAATGCTATGTAACCTGATCTTATTGATACCCAACCATGAGGAATCTTGAAGGGGAGCACACAAGAAAAATCAATCATTTTTGGTATGTTTGCTAGAAAACATGTCACACCTGTTTATAAACTCCAAACCTTTGGGTTGGATCTCCAAGGCAAAACCAAGCCTTAGGCTTGGGTTTAATGCAAAGATTTCAATAGTGCATGCGCCCTATAGTGTGCACGCGCTCTATAGTGTGCACGCGCTATTGGAAGCATTGAATTCTCAGTAGCACGTGTGCGCTATAGGGCACATGCACTATTGAGGCCTAAATTGCAAACCAAGACCAAAAGAGAGTTGGATTGGGGGGGGGGGGGGTGGGGGGGCAGGGGAATGGCTATGTGTGTGTGTGTGTGAGACAAAGAGATAGAGAGAGTAGGTGGTGGGAGATAGACTGGGAGAGGAAGAGAAAGAGAGAGGAGGATGGGAGTGCATGTGTGTGAAAGAGAGAGGGTATGGAATGGGAGAGAGGGAAGACAGAGTAGGGGATGGAAGAGAGAGTAGGTGATGGGAGAGGGAGAGAGAGTGGGGATATAAATGTGTGTAAGAGAGAAAGAGAGAGTAAGTAGGGGATAGGAGAGAGTGTGAAAATGTAAGAGAGAGTAGGGGGTAGCAAAGACAAAGAGAGTAGAGAGAGAGAGAGAGAGAGAGAGAGTAGGGGGTAGCAAAGACAAAGAGAGTAGAGAGAGAGAGAGAGAGAGAGAGAGAGAGAGAGAGAGAGAGAGAGAGAGAGAGGGAGAGGGAGAGGGAGAGAGAGAGAGAGAGTAGGTGGTGGGAGAGGGAGTGGGAGAGGGAGAGTGAGTGATAGAAAAAGTAGGGGATGGGAGAGGAGAGAGGGGGGATGGGAGTGTGTGTGAAAGAGAGAGAGTAGGGAATGAGAGAGGGGAGAGAGAGATAGAGAGAGTAGGAAATGGCAGAGGGATGGGAGAGAGAAGGAGAGAGTGAGAGTGAGTGAGAGAGAGAGAGAGAGAGAGAGAGAGAGAGAGAGAGAGAGAGAGAGAGAGAGAGTAGGCGGTGGGAGAGGGAGTGGGAGGGAGAGAGAGGTGGAATGGAAGTGTGTAAGAGAGATAGAGTAGGGGATGGGAGAGAGTAGGTAGTGGGAGAGGGATTGAGAGAGAGAGAAAGAGGGAGGGAATAGGAATGTGCATTTATTTATGAGAGAGATAAAGTAGGGGATGGGAGAGAGTGTGAGAGTTTGAGAGAGAGTAGGAGGTGGCAGAGAGAGCTCATACAGGATGGGGGTGAGAGAGAGAGAGTAGGGGATGGGAGAGAGTGTGAGAGAGAGTAGGGGATGGAAGAGAGGGAGTGAGAGTAGGGGATGGGAGAGAGAAAGTAGAGAGGGAGAGAGAGTACTTGAGAGAGAGAGATAACTTAGGTAGTGCAAGAGGGAGTGGGAGAGGAAGAGAGAGGGGGGATGTGAGTGTGTGTGATAAATCTAGAGAGTAAGGGATGGGAGAGGAGAGAGAGAGAGGGGGATGGGAGTGTGTGTGTAAGAGAGACAGAGTAGGGGATGGGAGAGAGTGTGAGAATGTGAGAGAGAGTAGGTGGTGGTAGAGAGAGCTCGTACGGGATGGGAGAGAGAGAGAGTGAGATTAGGGGATGGAGGTGTGAGAGAGAGTAGGGGATGGGAGAGAGAGAGTGAGAGTAAGGGATGAGAGAGATAGAGTAGAGAGGAAGAGAGAGAACTTGAGAGAGAGAGAGAGAGAGAGAGAGAGAGAGAGAGAGAGAGAGAGAGAGAGAGAGAGAGAGAGAGATAGTAGGTGGTAGGAGAGGGAGTGGGAGAGGGAGAGGGAGAGAGATAGGGGGGATGGGAGTGTGTGTGATAGATGTAGAGAGTAGGGGATGGGAGAGAAGAAGAGTGGGGGGATAAGAGTGTGTGTGTTTATGAAAGAGAGAGTAGGGGATGGGAGAGAGAGTGTGAAAGTGTGAGAGAGAGTAGGGGATGGGAGAGAGTGTGAGAGTGTGAGAGAGAGTAGGGGGTGGCAGAGAGAGTATGGTGATGGGGGAGAGAAAGTAGGTGGTGGGAGAGGGAGAGAGAGGGGAGATGGGAGTGTGTGTGTAAGAGAGACAAAGTAGGGGATGGGAGAGAGTGTGAGAGTGTGAGAGAGTAGGGGATGGGAGAGGAGAGAGAGTAGGGGATGGGGGAGAGAAAGTAGGTGGTGGGAGAGGGAGTGGGAGAGGGAGAGAGAGAGGGGGGATGGGAGTGTGTGTGTAAGAGAGACAGAGTAGGGGGTGGGAGAGAGTGTGATAGTGAGTAGGTGGTGGCAGAGAGAGCTCGTACAGGATGGGAGAGAGAGAGAGTAGAGAGGGAGAGAGAGAACTTGAGAGAGAGAGAGAGATAGTAGGCAGTACGAGAGGGAGTGGGAGAGGGGGAGAGAGAGAGATAGGGGGGATGGGAGAGAAGAGAGTGGGGGGATAAGAGTGTGTGTTTCTGTGAAAGAGAGAGAGTAGGGGATGGGAGAGAGTGCGAGAGTGTGAGAGAGAGTAGGGGGTGGCAGAGAGATAGTACGGTGATGGGGGAGAGAAAGTAGGTGGTGGGAGAGGGAGAGAGAGGGGGGGGAATGGGAATGTGTGTAAGAGAGAAAAAGTAGGGGATGGGAGAGTGTATGAGAGTGTGAGAGTAGGGGATGGGAGAGGAGAGGGAGAGTAGGGGATGGGGGAGAGAAAGTAGGTGGTGGGAGAGGGAGTCGGAGAGGGAGAGAGGGGGGGGGATGAGGGTGTGTGTGTAAGAGAGATAGAGTAGGGGACGGGAGAGAGAGTGTGAGAGTGAGTAGGTGGTGGAAGAGAGAGCTCGTATGGGATGGGAGAGAGAGAGTGAGATTAGGGGATGGGAGAGTGTGAGAGAGAGTAGGGGATGGGAGAGAGAGAGTGAGAGTAAGGGATGGGAGAGAGAGAGTAGAGAGGGAGAGAGAGAACTCAAGAGAGAGATAGTAGGTAGTGGGAGAGGGAGAGGGAAAGAGATGGGGGGATGGGAGTGTGTGTGACAGATGTCGAGAGTAGGGGATCAGAGAGAAGAGAGTGGGGGGATAGAGTGTGTGTAAGAGATCTAAAGAGTAGGGGATGGGAGAGGAGAGAGGGTGAGAGAGGTAGAGAGAGTAGGTGGTGGGAGAGGGAGAGGGAGAGTGAGAGAGAGAGTAAAGGATGGGAGAGGGGAGAGAGAGAGTGTAAGGGATGGGATAGGGGAGAGAGAGAGTAGGAAGAGAGAGAGGGTAGGGGATGGGAGAGAGAGTAGGGAAGATTGAGAGTGATGTGTTTCCACATAGTGCGTACACACTATGTGAAATCACCTAAAAATAGACAAAAAGCAACTTTGGGGCCCATTTCATCCATTCTCTACTTTTGGTCTGTTATGCACTTTGTTATTTCGACAGAAATCATAGGTTTCAACATAGCAAACACTATTTCAACAATTTTGGAAGCTAGCAAACACCAAATTCAATCATTGGATACATGATTTGAAGACTTTTTGAATATTCCTTGTATAAAAAATGTTAGTGCAATCTATTTTAAATATTGTTTGTTGATATATAGATACAAATTTGATTATAATTTGACATGTTGTTTAATATATAGTGAATTCATTGAAATTTGTATGTTTGAATGAAATGTTATTTTGAAATGGTTAAAAATTTGACAAGTTGTTTGATATATATTGTGTATTCATTTTAATAATTATAATTTTTATATGTATTTGAATAATTTGTAATTTACACATTTTAAGTAATTCAGATGTTTGAATAATTTGACACATAGAAATAATCATCATGCCAAGTAAGAAACCAAAAACTCAAAAAAATGAAGATAGAGAGAGAGATTTGGCAATTAAAAGAGATAAAATGAAATTATTACGTGAGCAAAGAAAATTGCAAAGTAATAATAAATAATTGACTTTCAAAGAGGATCAAGAACCACCGGTACAAAGAAACAAAGAGAAGAATTGAAAAGACAAAGATAATGAATGAGATTGTTACGCTCAAGAAGACAATTGAAATGTGAAGCTACACCATCTTCCAATGTTGGAGTCATATCATCCACTACACCATCTTCCAATGTTGGAGTCATATTGTCTACTACACCATCTTCCAATGTTGGAGTCATATCGTCCACTACACCATCTTCCAATGTTGGAGTCATATTGTCTGCTACACCATCTTCCAATGTTGAAGTCATCGTTCTCTCATGTTGAGGAGACACTGATTTGTAGATCTGATGATATACACACTCCATCATGTCATGTTGAAGGCACAACATCAACACATCAAGTAGGTGATATTCCATCTTTTACATCTTATTGTCAAGGCACATCATCTTCAGTTTAAGGTACACAATACACTCGACCTTATGTTGATGTTCAAAATATTGAGGGAATGGAAGAGATTATAAAACCTTCTAGAATTCATTTTAGAAGACCAAAATATTTGATTGATATTGATACTAATATTTTGAAATCAATGCCTGACAAGATTAGCAACCATACTTGTCAAAGAAAAGTTAATCGTATGTGGAGATTATTTTTTGAAGAATTAAATATTACAGGTCAATGCCAATTATTTGTTGAAATGATGAATAATTTTAAATTTAGGCCTATCATGAAGATTCTTGGGCTAAGAACGATGGATGATTCAAATGAAAAAAAATTGTAAAGAATCTAATGAGTTCTTATGACAAAGTGGGTTCTAAATGACGCACCAAAGATAGTAATATCACAAGATGAGTACTTACATCGACAATAGTAAGTAGCCAAATGAAGAAAGCTCAACTCATGAGAAAGACAAGCAAAACATTAAAAATTGGTAGAGGTACTCTAAGGAGAGCCATGCTAAGGCGTGATAGATTGGAAGATCCAACAAAAAATAAGTTATGGACATTTACCAGTAGACTACTGTGAAAGGATAAAGAAATTAGTGAAGCCTTGAAATCATTGATTGAAGATTTTTGAAAAAATAACACACGTGTTTCCCCTAATCAAAGAGATGTTGTAAGGAGGATTGTTAGCCAAAATCACGACCCACATGCTAAACATTTTTTGGACTCAACTCAGACACAATTTTTTGCAAAATTTATTGGTATGTATCCTCAAATTCGAATAAGTCAAAGATTTTTTGAGATGGGCCTATCCCCAAACTCATCTCGTTCCCATATGATGCAGACAAAAGTATGATGAGCCCTTTAAACAACCCAAAATGAGCAAAAGTATAGAAGTGTTCCAAGAGATTCTTCTAGGTCTTGATGGGAAAAATCTACAAATAGTCAACTCTAGGAGGTTTCAAGGCATCAATAGGTTTATTTTGGCATATCTAACTTATTCCAATCAATACCTTTTAGTTTCAATACCTTCTAAGCCAACATGCTCAATGTACGAAAATGTTGTCAATGCAAGTTTTTCCAATTTTGTGACAACAACAAGACAAATTGATCAATGAATTTTGTTTTTCCCAAAAGACTCTTTGAAGAAATGGATGTTTTGGATACCCTTTATCCTTGCACAAAACATATATAAAACTTAGATACCCTTCCTTTGGAAAATATCAGAGATCCTTCATGCTGCTCCTTTTTCCAACAATGTAAGCATGATGCAATTACAAAGCAACTGATAGGAAGACTTAAGATCTTGTATGTTGATATCAAACATAAATTTGGGGCCATTCTCCTATCTAAAGTTAACTAAAGGAATATGTTGATTGTATCAATTCATATGTACTTACGAAGAATGTCATATGTATAAATTGATATAGTGGTATAATCCATTGAGCCAAGAGTTTGATTGAGGATTGAGTTAAAGAGCTTTTGAGCCAAGAGTTTGATTGAGGAATTGTTAGAAGCATTCCAAATCTCATGATGCCCTTTATCAAGCTATACCCCACTACACTAATTACAAACACTTTCGAGTTGTTTAGGAGTCTTTAAGACCTTCAAAATTGACTTGTAACTTTTTATGCCAACTTCAAAAACAAGAAATTTTATTACATTAAATCTAGGCATTATATTTCAACAAAAAGTTATTAGCATTCTTATTTAGCCCCATCCAAAGTTTCGAGAAAGGTATAGGCGTAATTTGTGCTGAAATGTAAACTTAATTTAAATAGTAACCTTATGAAAATTCAAGGTTGACATTATCCATGAACAAATCATTGCTCAATCAACCTTGTCCCCTCCAATTTGGAGTTCTCCCTTGTCTACCAAATTAGTCTACAAAAAAACTCAAAAAAGCCTAATCATTCTCAAATTTATTATGTTTAAGAAGGGTGCATTGCACTCACCTTCAAGGTGTGAATCTGTTTGTAATGATAACATTGCTCTCACAAAAGCCATAATATTGAAACCCAATGAATGCATGAAAATACCACATTGTAGGTCATGTGTCTAATGGCTTCTTGTTTACTCATTTTTCTTATATTCATTACACATCCAAATTGTCACCAATTCTGTAACTCTCTATCCTCCACTAAAAACATCAAATTGCTAGAGGCAACTCATTGTTTTGTGTTGTTTGTCATGACTAGGGATGATAAGAGTATGAGTAGATATAAAATATTTTCTACAAAATATAAATATATTCCTATGTGACAATGGATAATCAATATTGACTAACTTTAAAGATGTTAAGAAAAGGGGAAATTTAGTTTAAAACATTGGAAATTTAGTTAAAAACATTGATAAATTGTTAATAAAGATAAAATAATGAATGGACTTATATCAAAGGTAGTGATGTAAAAATAGAAGATATGAGTCAAAGGGGGAGAAATGAACTATTGGAGAATGCTACTCAGGGAGAGAAGTGTTAAAGTTAAGATATGAGTCAAACAGAGACATGAAGTAGAGAAGTGTTGCAAGGAGGAGATGAAGGGTTTATTAGTTCTATGAGTATTTTTAGAAGGGGGAATATATAATAGAAAAAATTGGAAACATTATTGTGTTTCATAATAATTTGAAGATGATAAATATTGGTGATAAATATTGGTGAGTAGAGGAGGTAGAGTAGATGATAATTTGAAGATTTCAACCTAAGAGGAATTTAAGTCCAAAAAATCAGAGTAGGAGACCTACAAGGAATTCTATGATAGTCAACATTTTGTACTGTATGACAATTGGAGGGTTAAACCAAGAGTTGATTCTCAATCAGTTCAACATAAGGAAGGTGTCCCAATAGAAAATTGGGGTTGGTGAAGCCATTGGTGAAGAGTTACAGTTATTGGCTTGGAATAGGGCTAGTATCCCTAAAACAAAAAGGTGCAAGATCTTGATTGGAGAAGTACTCACCTTGGAGGAGTTCACAAATGAACCTATCACTTTGGATAGGCCACAAAAATGATATCCTAAAGGAGTAAGATATTAGGAAGGCCAGAAGTTTAGTTTGGTAGATTAGGAAGAAGAAAGTGCTTAAACCTCACTTCTTGCTCAACATCTTTGCATTAGTGAGGGGGAGATGAAGAGGATAGATGGCTACATAGATATGGAAAAAATAGAAATATAAAGAGGGGGGGGAATAAGAGAGAGTGAGATACAAGATAGAGTGAGATACAAGGATAACATGAGCCAAAACTACCAAATTGTAGTGCTTGAATCCTTCATTAGAAAATTGACACCCAAATTTGAATACGAGTCTACAAAACAACATGTTCCTTCCACTTGTCATACTCTTTTATTTCCTTTTAAAGATGCTCTATGATTTTCCATAACATGCATTGTAAATTCGTTAACAAGTATAACTCCCTCTTACAAGTATCTTATGTATCATCTTAGATTCGTCCCCCTCTCATGTGAGATATCTCTCTTTCTTATACATAACAACTATTTATTGAAGCTCAAAAAGCTAATTGTGTTTTTTATTCTTGTCTATATTCTTTTTGTAACAATGATTTTTTCTTCTACAAAAACTTTGTGACCACTTGTGATCAAATTTTTATCTTATTTTTAACATAAATGTTTAGAGAAATTTTGATCTAATTTTGTTGGATAGAGTAATTTCAAACTACTAATTTCTTTCATGGAGTTCCTAATAAATCTCAAAGTTCTCATTTAGGTGACCAATTGCGAGGAGGTCCTAATCAATCTTGACTGATAAAGTTTATTGCCAATCAATATTGTATCAAAAATTCAAACTAATTAGGTATTGAATTAAACTTGATAAACAAATGATAGAGAAGGAAAACTTTAAACATGAACAAGATCATAAATCATATGATGATGACATATTGCAAATGATTAACTTATGCTTAAACAGTGATAAATTTTATTGTTAATCAATATTCTATCAAAGTTTCAAACATATTAGGTATTGAATTTAATGTCATACATAAACATATCTAATTTAATGTCATACATGCACATATCTAATATAATGTCATACACAAACATATCAAATTTAATGTCATACATGAACAAACATATAATTTAAAATGATAACCAATAATGTCATGTACATTAACGAACACATAATATATTATGATAACCAATAATGTCGTGTATGAACAAACATATCATATATTAACCAATAATGTCATAAGTTGAATAATGTCATACATCAAATATGTATCGAATATGTCCACTGATGCCTATATATATATACATGTCTAGATCAACTATACCTTTTCCTTCCCATGAGGGGAACGAAACAAATCTCTTGATGTCTTCTGTCATTGTGCAGAGGGAGATGGTGGAGATGATGGGGTCCTCCTGACATGCTTGCTCATCCTCTTGTTGAGCATCTTCTCCAACTCGAGCTGATACAAACAAAGTAGATATGAATCAATATTTATTATATGTTGAAATCAAATATATGTACACACAAAATCAATTATTTTCTTATTGCCATCAAATAGTTACTCTGTAAGTCCACCTCGAAGGCTCGTGGACGATCAGGTGTGATGAGACCCTACAACAATTCAATAAATATAATCACTTATAAATAACATTAGAAATTTTGAGACTAACTATTATAAACAACTAAAATGAAGAAAATTCTTTCATACCTCAGTCAATGGCTGTGAGCTAGCCATAGCTATGGCCACTCCACGATCAATAGACTGTCAGAGATGAGGTGTGTCCGACGTCATGAGTTGCATGTCATACAATACATGTTACATGTAACATGAAACATGAAATAAATATAATCAAATGAATTAAATTAACATGAAAAAATTGTACCTGTACGAAGCTCGTACGATGTCTATGCTTTGAGTCTGTAGTAAAGGTTGAGGGTCCTGTGGAGAACTGATGCACATGCATAATTTTTTTTGTCAATCCTTAATATGATTACATTATATATATATGTATGTATGTATGTATGTATGTATATGTATATGTATATATCTGTATATGTATATATATATATGTATATGTATGTATATGTGTGTGTGTGTGTGTGTGTGTGTGTGTGTGTGTGTGTGTGTGTGTGTGTGTGTGTGTGTGTGTGTGTGTGTGTGTGTGTGTGTGTGTGTGTATTAATTAAAATAATTAAATTGATACATACCTCTGGACTTGTGGAGAGGACAAAAAATGGGCCTGGAGGATCGCTGCTAGGCCCAACAACACTCTGACCCTAAATTTTGAACAATATCAATAGATGCTAATTAATTAATAATTCACTATACATATGAAATGTCATCATATTAGTAAATTATAATTGTAATTTACCTGTGTGTCAATGCCAAATGGGTCATTTAGGAACTCATCAGTGATGAGCCCATCATCCTCACCATCTCCAGTATGAGTGCCAAATGTGCATAGGGATCCGCATGAAGTGCACATGTGACCACGACACACAGAAGGCTCCCCCTCAACTAATGGGCTTGTGGAATAGATGAGGGTCTGCATCAAAGCATTAATGGTCCCTAGAGCGCTGACCTCTACATGTTCCTTCGCAACTGAAGGAATAGTCACATGCTCATGCTATGGCTTGACCACAGGTGCCCTAACTACATTAGGTTCATGACGTGCTCTCGGCCTCTCAAATGATGACTCCCAACCTCTACCCTAGGAGTCTAATATATCAAAATAATTGGGAATCTCCCCAAGGACAAATTCACAATATAATTTCTTAAAAAACTACATGGGGACCTCATGATTGTTGCAAGGAGGGGCATCAAAAACCATCCACCATCTATCCCAAAAATTATTTCTAATAGCATTGTGTATGCACCAATGGATAGGGAATCATTTAGTATCCTCTCTAACAGTATTTTGCTCATCGAGTTTTCTAAATAATGCACATATACTACCTTTTGGTATTTTTTTTTTTTTAACATCTTCATATGACAATTTATTTGCATAAAATCATTTTTGTTTATCCCTCTTAACCCTCCAAATATCTAACTAACCACTAACTGAGGCTATTTGGGTCTTAATGGATTCGAGAGATGATGCCAATTGAGCCCTCATTGGATTGGTTTGTCTAGATTCTTTCAACTGAGCAATGAGACCTTCTAATTCAGTTTTGCCTCTCTCTATTTCATTTATTATATTTTCTTGTGTGCCTAGTAGAGGTCTTGCAATTGGTTTGGGTTGTGGAATTTGTTATTCTTCTTGAAGAGGGTTTTGGTTTTGAGGTTGTTGAGGTTCTTGTGGATTTTTCGGTTGATTATGGACATTTCCTAATAAAAAATCAATTGAAATCCAAATAAATAAACAAATCTAAATGAAAATTGTAAAAACCCTACAAAACAATATGAAAAATATATCAAACAATGCAAATTAAGTTTAGATCACATACGGCGTCAGCGTGGGTGCACTTGTGATCTCAAATTTTGTCAACGACGAAGCATATTGGCAATGGATGGTGCAAAAATGTTGAAACTCCAACCCGTGTACGCGCTGCTCTATAGGAAAAGGGCAAAAAAATTGATGGAAATGATGGGTTGTAGGTGTGCAACCCATCATATATAAATTTTTTATTTTGCTAATAGCACGTACGTGCTATTGAAAATAGAGAAAAAAAAAGTTGGCACCTTTTTGGCACCACAACTCGGTGCATATGCCCATATTCAATAGTGAACCCCTCATCAATTCAAAGGTTTGAAGGTTTGGGTATCTCCTCAATGACTAGGAGCCCAAAAATCAGAAGGTGGAGAGGTCTTAGTAAGATAATTATGAATTAAAGTTCATTTTTTATTTTTCTTTGAGAGTTTAGTGAGTTTGGAGTTAGAAGGTATGTTTTAGGCCTATTTGTCTAGACTCGAGCCTGCAAGTTATACGCTTTATTGAACACTTGGGGGTCTTTATTTTTTGGAATTTAGTCAAGCTTAGTATTGGGTATCTTAGTCCCCCATTGGTTTTGGTGCCCAAATTTATTATACTATGAGAGCCACATTCTTCCTTTGCCTCTACTTAGTTTAAGTTCCACATACACCTAACTTCATCATAATTCAAAACATATATTGGCCTATATGATGAGCTTTCATATGACACTGTCTAAGAGAACATATCACCACAATATTCCTCTATTGTTAACATCTATTTTTGTTTTTTCAACCTTATTTCAAGTTCAATCTATTTTTCTAATTATTTTATAAATATTCTTGTACTTACACTCATAAAAATCATTTTTTCATAATGTAGGAGAAAAAATTAAGACTTGATGAATAATTAGAACTCTGATCTTACATGGGATCTTTAACATAGTATCAAGCCTAGTTAAAAGAAAGATTAGATTTATTTAGAGAGATCCCTCTTCTACGATGGAAGGTTCTATGGAGTTTGAAATAATGTCTATTGATGTTTGTTGATACAAGATCAACTATCTCAAGAGTTTTTTGCTCTTTCTTAAGACAATGACTATACTTTAGGATCCTCTGATTCCTCCCTATAATATTATTCAACATATCACCACACTCAAAAAAAATAATGAGAATAGTTCATGAATCAATGTATACTTTAGAATGCTCTAATATCATTTGTTTACACTATTCAAATTCTTCTTTATATCTCCCAATTTACAACAAAAGTTATCAAATGCAATTAAACATGATTGCAGATAAATAGAAAAAATATAATACCTTAGAGAGGAATAATTTGAGTCAATCCCATAGTAAGCCATTCTTTTGAAATACTTCATATACTGCAACTAAATTTCATAGATAAATGAGTTTGACTATGGTGTCCTTCCGCATTGCCTAAAACCAAGAGATTCACATAGTTAGTTGTCATGCCACGTGAAGGTAACATCTAAATTCTCCCCCCCCCCCCCCAAACATCTAAATTCTAAAATTCATTCATCAATTAATAAAATGTAACATTCATGAATTATCACATGATAACATTCAATAACACATTAGTTTCACTAGAACATTAACATTAACATTGAAACATAAGATTCATTAGAACATTCAATAGAACATAAATAAAACATCTATACATAAACACCAATCATTATCAAATTAGTTACATAAATAAGTTACAATAAGTTAAATGAATTATTTCCGTTTTCATTTTTTGTCCTTCCCTATATTGTTGCGGATACATATCCATGTCGTCATCAATATTTCTTCACACTCGTGAATGTGCGCTTGCTTTCTTTTGCAAAGGAAAGTCCTCTACAATAAAAAAATAAAGGTTAAATTTTAAAAAAATTGAGACTTTAAAGATTTTAAAGAATATTGTAGCACTCTCTACCTTGTCCAACCATATCATCTTGCTCGCCAGCTTGGAACTCAACATGCTCATCAGGAACAACCTCTACATTCCCTACAGCTGGAATACAAGATGTTTTTTTAATCCCAACACATATTATAGTTAAATTTG
Source organism: Cupressus sempervirens (assembly GCA_028749045.1). Taxonomy (NCBI): domain Eukaryota; kingdom Viridiplantae; phylum Streptophyta; class Pinopsida; order Cupressales; family Cupressaceae; genus Cupressus; species Cupressus sempervirens. The sequence continues at coordinate 49,222,953 of CM053787.1, forward strand.
TATTAATACGACAAATTCAATTTAAAATTTTTACTTGTATTAATAATTTAGAAAAAAAAATCAAATAGAAAATATATATCTTGAGTACTAGGATCCACATTCAAATCGCCACCTCCACAATGCTCGGTTGATGTATCAGGATTGGCAGGCTGCAATCCAATCTAAATAATTAGTGCATTTATCAATAATATATACATATAACTACAAGAAAAATACTGAGAAATCTTAATCATTCATTTTAATACATATAGAAAATATATAATCATTGTTTCCTTACTTTAAACAAATATAATGACTTATATTTTTGGAACTTAATATCAAATACAGTAATTGGTAGAGTATTCAATTTGAAATAAAAATCAATTAACTTATTTACCTCATCGGTCGATCCAACATAAGAACCTTGCACACTCATTTCTCGAAGTTGTTTAGCCATGACTATATAGTCTTTTGTATAGCCTAATTTCTTATTCTCTTCAAAGATTATTTTTTTAAACTCCATGACCTACATTTTTTCTTGGTATCATGATTTTTTTATAATCAATTTCATCAAAGACCAAATTGTTTACAATTTATAAATATTTGCATATAATTTTCCATTTACTGATACTTACAACTTGTGCAACAAGTTTTGAATATCCACTCGAGTTGAGCTTGTACTTCCTGTGCTTCTATTTTCTTGCTTCGGTTGCCTTTGATGTGTCAGACAACCTATGTGAAGTTTGAAATATGTTATATCACATAAGTATTAAGAATAATTATTACATTATTTTTCATTCTTAATATTATGATATACCTTCTTTCCTTGGGTGGTACCGGTTCTCCATCATCTCTTTCTTTTATCTTAGTGGCATCCTTTATAAGATTATCCCACTCAATAATAGGGATATAGGGGGGCCATTGATAAAAAGGTTTTTTTAAATTTGGGTCATGTAGTTGAACCTAATATACTTCAAATCTTGGCTCGCTTTCTCAAGGAGCCTAAGACTTTGAAAGACGTTGGGTCCAAAAGTGATGTCATGGCATCAATGAGTTGGTCCTTTAACTCTTTCGCTTGTAAATTCCACCTTAAAAAAAAGAAAAGAACTATTAGATTCATAAATGAATTGAAGCTACCTTTTAATTATTTGAAGAAATTGATCAAATTAAGGAAACATGATCTAGCAATGAAATCAAAATATGATACCCTGTGTGTATGGTTGGCCCAAATATATGTAAACATTCATCATTAAGTTTTTCATAAAATAAATTATTCTTTGTAAAATAATAATGTAATTAGTAGTTATTGCAAGGGACTGCACGAGAGGTTAGTGCATTTGATTATGAGTATAAGATTTTAAAGTAAAAGAAAGAATCAATCATTAAAGTACGTAAAATTTGCAATACTTTAAGGGGAAGACCATCTTCATTGGTAACGAGCAATTGATCAAAGTTCTTTAATGTTTCCATACATCTAACATAGGAACACCTAGGAAGGTCCTCATTGCCTCCTACATAAAATGAATCCAATATTATAAAATGCCCCCTAAGAAATAATAGTTCAAGTGAAATAAACACATGAAAAATGAGAGAGAAAAAAAGAAATCGGCTTACCAATAGGCAGTGCCACCACATCTATCATCAAGGCATGTGTTGTCAAATTTGCAATCGGTAGTGCTTCTTCGGTTCTGTTCCTTGTAGCAGGTGGCATAGTGAACAAAGGATCAATGGTAGGAGCTAAAAATGAGATTGTTAGAGCACAATAAAATAAGATTGTTAGAGCTATTTAAAAAAATAATGTTCAAGAAAAACACAAGTGTAGGATAGAATATGCGATGTAATTGAACCACCTGAAGTATCATCCTCTAGGGGATCACCCCATAACATCCTTACCATCCTCTTGAAAAAATAACACATGCATTTTATTCAATGACATAAATAAAAGATTATACTATAAAAATTGTTATTGAACTTTTATTATAATTAAAAACTACATTAATACTTATTGAATATGTATGAACCAGGGTCAACAACCTATTGATCATATCTTGTGTTGTAGGAGTTTGAGGTTGAGTTAATGTTAGTTCTGATAATTTTTTTTCCTATATCATTAATACACTTCTTCAATGCAAAAACTAGATTAGGGGCTAAATTAAAATCAATAGTAAATTCAGCTAGCTCATTGTGGTGCGACTCCTCATCCTCATGGACTACTTTTTCCTTTCCCTTATCCTGATCACCATTGATTTGCGAGAGCAATATCATTAGCTCTATGTTTAAAATCAATCCAAAATAGTAGTGAATGATAAAACATAATAAAAAATACGCATTAACATATTTCTTGTATCTAATTTGTACAACAATGAGTTTTACCTGTCTAGAAGAAGAACGATCACCACCGTGTGGATCCTGTGGCTGTTGATCCATATTATAGCCTTGCATGACAAAAAAAATCAATGAGACATGTCAAAATACATGTGTTATTATTCTAAGTTAGCAAAAAAAATACAAATTTAATGGTGTGTTTATCTTCATCGCTTGGAGTTGATTTTAAATGTGCATAGTACGTACCACCTCGCCCATGATACTAGCTTTTTTTGTATCTGTGCAATTCAAATTGTAATCAATAATAACCTCTTCACCTCAATGTATTGATTTTATTGCACATATAAATACATGATTTCCCTCGTGCACCTCAAATATGCAATTGGGTTGCTTCTTAGTTGATGCAGGTCATGTACTATTTATAAAACTTAAAAATATTCCTTGATGCTTTTGGCCTTCTGTTAATGTATATAGCTACTATTTTACTTTTTTCACTAACTTTTTGTTGTATATAATTTTCCGCAAGTGCATACCTACACATACTTTTTATATATCTAACAATCTGCATCCAACTACTATAATCATAGCAAGGTCCAACATACTCCATCAATTCAACAACCTTGTTGCAAGAGACTTTATGCCATCCATGGAAAATAGGCCCAAACCATGTAATGAGGATGGTGCTATGCGATATATCCTCTCTCCAACACAAAAATCAGTGTTTACTGGAAGACGTTCATTGGGGACCCATTGTTTTTGTAGATGTTTCTACCTAAAGAGAACATCAAAGTTGCCTTTAATCTCATCATCATAAGAACATGACCCTCCTTAAGCAAGGAAAATTTTTATGTGCTTATTGAATTTCTTTCTGATATTTTGACCTCAAGTCGATTTTCTTGATTCAGACATACTAAATATCCGACTTTTTTCTTCCATTCCTACATTTTCCTTGCTCGAGAAAGACAGATCTAACAAATACTTATTCATTGGTACCTGGACTCCATGAAATAAGAGAGATAGGTGGAAATGAGAGATATTTTACAAATGGTAAAATATATTAATCTCTATGGTGTGTAATGAATTATACCTAATGATCCATGAGATTGTGTGGGATGCTCGTGAAAGGGCTTCACATTTCTATAATACTCAATCAATTGTCTTATGTTAGCTAAAAAATTAATGATACATATACTCAAAATTACATTGAATATTAGCATCACATATGAATTATAAACAGTAAAAGGTTATAATCATCATCATCATCATCCACGATCATCCTCCTCCTCCTCCTCATCGTGATTAGTAGAAACATCATCATTGTGATCGGTAGCAATATCATTTGCATTAGGAGCATCATCTACTTAATGTTTATATCTACACATATGGTTTTGAATGAAAAATTTGGTGTAATTAATGTGTCTATCTACAAAATTTTTGGACATTTTATACTTAATGTTTATATTTGCACATATGGTTTTGAAAGAAAAATTTGGTGTAATTAATGTTATATCTACAAAAATACTAGACATGTTGTACTTGATGTTTATATCTGCACATATGATTTTGAAAGAAAAAATTGGTGTATTTATGCCTCTTCATTTTGATTTTGTTCAAGGGAAGCCTGTCAATGGTAATAGAAAACAAGAATGCATTTTCTAAGAGTTTACAATTGTTCAAAAAAATTAATGTTTTGCAAGAAAATGCACCCAAAGAACTATTAGCTCAGAAGCAAGAACATGGTGTTTATATTAGATCTACCTTGCTAACTCCAAATGGGTTGGGCTATTATTATTTCTCCCCCTCACATTCACTTTGATAGTCATGTTAGGGAGGTGATTTCATCTAGTTCATCCTCATGACTTTTAAGTCCTTAATCAAAATCTTGGGTGCTCAAATTAATGTCCAAGACATTTGCACCTTAAGGCCCTATTTGATCATCATTTGAAAGGGCCTCAATGTCGACCAAAAAATGTCTCTCAATATGTTTAGAGGTTTAGAGGTAATGTTACTCAACTATTCATTGAAGTTATTCTTCAAGATCCTTGGCTTCCATTGTTGGGCCATCATATGGATCCTTTATATCCAACCATTCGTTATAAGTTGGGGAATGCACTTCATGCCTGGCATGCAAGTGATGCATCTTCATATGCAATATTATCACCTTGAGAAACTATATTTGATCTTGCTAGCTTGGAACAAATGATTGTTCAAATTATTTTCACTTGACAATTTATTTCTCCTTCTTCAACTAACCTAAATCGTTGTTTCTCTCAGTTGTATTGTTTCTCTATTGTTATATATTGTAGAATGGATTTTTAATTTCTTTATCCATGTTTTTATGATGCATATAAAAGACCATATCATCTTAGGATAACACAAAGGAAAGTGGTTGCAAATATATGAATAAAAAACTGAAAAAGGAATTCAATTAAATAAATAATTTGTGTGTCTAATGCTATTTAATGAAATACTAAACAAGCTAATCATCATATACTTATGACCATCAAAGTATGCACAAAGTAAGATCTTGTTACATAAATTTTCAGCAAAAAACAGAGGGAACAAAATTCAAATAGGGAGTCATATTCCTTAAAAAAAAGTCATAATATGCAATATGAATTACAATGAAGAGATAAATTAAACTAAATTTGTAGTATAATAGAGCTAGATGTGCAAGTTAGAAGTGCATGATATGCACAATGTATAAACTAGAGCCCAACTAGACTAGAATATTATAAATTTAGGCTTGATCAAATGAACCTAAGTTAGAGCATGAATGTACAAACATGTTCTTGATTATGTATACAAATGTCTATGATGATATTCTTGAACATGTAGGCAATTCATTAATGCAATATTGCAACCTTTTGACTATTAGGAATTGTTGCTTTGTACTTAGCCCTTGTAGATGATAGTGCAATTATAGATTAGTTCTTGCAAAAAAATGCAATAAGGCCTAAACCAAGATAAATAAAGTTATGAAGCAATATAATTCCTCTTTAAGAATGATGTGGTCAAACCTATCTAAACATGCTTCGAGAATTTCAAAAATATTCCATTGTGTAGGAAAACATATAAAATCCTCGCCCAAAACCTCTTTTTCAATCATAAAAAATACTATCCAATTGTGGATATCCAACGATGAATAGTTTGTAGTAGAAATGGGTGATTCAACTGATAGGTTCTTTTCAGGACTAGATCATGCCTCAGGAGGACTAGCTAAGTTGACTCTAAAGAAAATCCTACAATTATTCCCACTATGGACTTGAATAAAGAAAGTCTAGATGCTTTGCCTATATTTGAGTACAAATCAAAGAGTTGCAATCTATCTCTCTAAATTCCAAGAGAATGAGAAATGTAGAATTTTGTCAAACCATAACCACAACTTCCATACATAATGTATTGATATGTGGTTTTACTCTTACTCTACTTGTCCTCCTTGTAGAACCATAGTGCAACCCTATTCATCTTCAAAGGTTAAAATAGAGGAGGAGACATCAATTTCCCTAAGTAATATTGGAAGAACAAATGGTAGTGTTTATACCCATTTGATGAGAGGTCAGACAAGTTCTACTGCGGTGCACTATGAGAACCCACCAGATATTGTTTTGTGGGTAAGAGAGAATGACATGGGTCAAGGACTACCCACTGGAAGACCATGACCATAAATTTCTCTTCTTAGCCCTATCTATCGAACATGGATTTCTCTATTTCTCTATTTTTTCAAGCTCTGTTGAACATTTTGACAAGTTTACCCTAAAAATCTCCATTAATGGAGGCTTGAAGAATTGCATTAGAATAATGAGGACACCACATTGCTTTATGTAAACAGTAAAACCTCAAAATGGATAAAGAAATATTAGGGCAAGTATGTGTTAGGTATAAAAGATTTCCATACAAAATATCAACTAATAAAGTAGTGCAATTAGTATTCAAAACAATACCCAGTTGAAAGAGTGTGGCGGTAGGCTTGGAACCAAACATGCCAAACCTTTGAAAGCATGTCACTTTTGTTGACAAATGAAAATCACATGGAAATATTGAACAACTTCAATCCCAAGGAAATAATGTAGATGCCCAAAATCTCTCATGTCAAAAATCTCCATCAATGTTCACTGAACAATTTGAATCATAAAGTGAGATCTATTTGTAAGGACCAAATCATCTACATATAATACCAAGATAAAATTATACCCCTCTTGTTGTTTCCATCTTGCTATTGAGTGTAAACTATGGGATTGGAATGAAAATGATTGAAACTAGAAGAGAGAGAAAAAGAGTTCATCTTCTCCTACCAAGCCCCACAAACTTGCTTGAGGCCATATAATGAATGTTGGATACTATAAGAAACATAGAATTCATAAAAAAATCCCTATAGTTAATCCATATAAATCTCCTCATGAATATTTCTATGCAACAATGCACTCTCTAGATCTATTTGAAAAATTCACCATCCGTATGATGTTATTATACAATAAGTAAAATAATGTGGAGGCCAATGTTATGGAATATGTATGCAACAGGATCATTTTTTGTAAAGCTGATTGTTCATTTTATTGTACCTAATCTGATGGCAGTTCTACAGGAATTTGTAATCAACCCAGCTAATCAACAACTAGACCAATTTAACTGGGTTATGGCTTGTTTCTTTCTAAAAATATCTACTATAATATGTTTTTGTAAAATTTCTTGCAAACTCTACCCATTTTTTGTGGTCTGCATTATTTTTGTGTAGGACAGGTTGAGTGAGTTTTATTGTTTTATTATTTGAATTTTGGAATATGTATGTAGCTAGATCATTTTTTGTAAAGCTAACTGTTCGTTTTATTATACCTAATCTAATGACAGTTCTACAAGAATTTGTAATCAAACCAACTAATCAACAACTAGACCAATTTAACTAGGTTATGTCTTGTTTCTTTCTAAAGATATTTTCTATGATATGTTTATGTAAAATTTCTTGCAAACTCTACCCATTTTTGTCGTCTGCATTATTTTTGTGCAGGATCTTGATGTAAGTCACTTAGCATGGGTTGAGTGAGTTTTATTGTTTAGATTTTGGAATATGTATGCAACTGGATCATATATGTAATAAGCACCTTGAAAAAAATCTCTTCGAATATATAAATAGATATAGGTTTAGAAGGAAATATAAAGACATACATGTTTACAAGGAAAAGAAAAAAACATTTACATACACACCTCTTCTCTCCCTTGAAGAAAATCGCAGAGCAAGGGCATGTAGATCACAAGGGCAAGACATGTCAATGAAATCACATAGCAAGGGTATGATGTGACAATCAAATCATAGAGCAAGGGAACAGGAACAAAATGAAAATATCATGAGGGCACATCAACCAAATGCATCAATCACAAGGGCCACAACAACATTCACAACTCTCCACACTTGTAATTCAGAGCTCTCCACCTCTTTTGTGCACAACTCTACAAAATGAAAACAAATGGAAAATGATTGTCATGTTTTTTTTGTTTTATGATTGGGGGCATCACAATTACGATGCCAACATTAGTATCACGATGACGTCGGGAACAATTGCAAAAAAAAATTAAAATAACCATAAATTACATCATCGTCGTAAATTATCATTGCAATTTGACTCCAAATATTGTAGTGAACCATTGTAAAAAACTCTAGGATCAGTAATGTTATGTACATGCTATCTCAAAATGGTTTACTTCAAAATTTGTACCATTTCAAACATTCTATTTACTCTGTGTTACTCGACACATATTGCCTTTGATGCTTGGTCATAACTATTCTTCCTTTAGTTTCTCAAACTTAACTTAATTGACTCCTTATGTATAACTCAACATCTATGTGCTATGTCTTCTTGAAATTCACTAAACTTGGCTTATATTGAAGTACTCAATGACCAAAGACTTGCTCGGTTCCTATAGAGCTCGTCTTATACATGATTATTTACAAGTCTTTACATGACTTAGCATATATAGACTAACTCAGCCGCAATGATGAATAATTGACTCTGCCTTATATATGAAGCACTATTTGACATGAATAGACAAAAAAAATTAGAGAGGCCAATAATCTCCCCCTTTGACATTAGTGGAAAAAAAACTTTGTCATGATTACATCTTTACATTTCAAAAATAATAGTACTCCCCCTATGCCTATGACTCAGTTCTTATAGAGCTTCAAAACTTTCTTTTACAACACAATATACAATACATATTTTACATGACTCAAAATAATATGATGTAACTTGTCATACCTTTTTTCTGAAATCTATCATTCTGAGCTTTGTATCTTTGATTATTTCTTTCTTATCTATCCCCTTTCACTTTTCTTTCTTATCATTTATCCCCCTTGTTTTTGTCACTTATATTTGCTGCTAGGGCTGAGTAGATGGAACCAAACCATATTTATCAATGAATGGTTTATAATTTTGAATGATCATGGCAAGAGCATGATCCCATGTAGTTCTTATTGATTCCAAAATATGGATCTTTATCTGCAGATTTGTAGCTAAATCAATTAAGCTACTATTTGCTGTGTGTATCTTAACCAACCTTCCTTGTGAAAAAAAAATTTTTTTGTAATGCATTGAGCTTGATTTAACTGATTGAGAGATAGAATTTCTTGATAATTTCATATTAGCCTGAATCTTCTGAATTTTTGCCTGAAACTCATTTGTAAATCTTGGCACATCATGTAGAATATTGTACAGATTTTGTATTTTTTGAAAAAGTTCTTCAATATTTTGTACAAGTGCCATCAATTCAACCTTTCTGACTGCAATCTTAGTAAAAAATTTCTCCAATACTTTCTTTTCAAACCTTTTCTCAAACTAGGCCATTAGCTTTTCATTTGTTTCAATATTCTCAATGTTGACGTTTTTCAACTATTTGCACTAATTGAGCTATAATGGGCCTATTCATCAATGGTTTGTATATCAAAGGCATAAAAAAATATATCCTTGATATCATTCAACACTTCCCTTTGTTGCTGCTCTCTCCTCATCTCTTCTTGCCTTTTCTTTCTTGTGAGAATATCTTGCAAGATGACAACACATTAGAAATGTTTAGAATAATTGAAGTGGTGGGGGGGAGTGAATTAGTTACTCAAGGTCCTTAAGTACCATTTGAACAATTAAATAATAAAACTCTTACTGTTCTGCTTATCCTGATGTTACTCGGTCTCTAATGTTACTTGTTCTCTACTAATGTCATCTACAACTTAATCAATTCCCAATGAGTATCCCTGGGACCGAAATGATTATCCTTGTCTGATGGGTCTACATTCGTCCCTATCATTAGGTACTATTCACTTCCCTGCCAATCTTGTAGCCATCACCCACAATCCACATAGGTGTATTTGTACCCCAAACTAGCCCCAAAGAAGGGGAACGAGACAAGGAGCAACTAAACTATAGTTGTGCACTTTCCTATATGAGAATTCAACACATGCATAGGTGGAGAAGGCTCGTACTTGGGATCTTCCCCCCCATCATCTTAGTTATGTCTGAGGGTTCATGGTTCATTACTATGCTTACACACTAGGCTACCCTTCTCCAAAAGCTTCACAAGACCACCTACCACTCTTCTCTGGATCGGGTTTACCGCATCCCCCTAGAAACTCCTTCCTCTCTACAGATAAGCCTTGCCCCTGATACTATAGTTCTAGTTTTGTTTAGTATACATTATCTGTTCCCCTACCATTCCCCCTACACCACCCCACCAAGATAGATAGGGCCCTACCCTACCATTCCCCCTTCACCACCCCTGTAGGGGTAGGGGCTATAGTGGTGTCGGGGCCCTACAAGAAGGCACTATCACTAATAGAGGGGTGGGGGGGAGCCCATAAAACTCTAGCCCTTTGCAGTTCTATAGTAGGGGGATGCTGCCATAGAATTGTAGGGGGTATGCAAGGGCATTGAAGCATTCAACATAGTTTTGACACTAAGATTTTATGTGGAAAACTAATTTGGGAAAAACCACCAGCAACATGTCACCAATTTTTTACTCTTTCAAAGTGAGCTATGTTAGGAGCCAACCTTGTTAAAGGTTACAATACACACTATTAAATGTGACCTAGTTAGAGGATTTAATCACCATGTTAGGAGTGACCTTGTCAAAGGACTTTGATCATTCCATTTAGAATGTCACCTTTTGAAAGGATTTATATGGGTTGTTAAGTCTTTCAAAAATGACTGTTAGGTTAGCCTCTATTAAAAGGATTTCAATACAAATTGTTTACAATGATTAGAAAGAAAATAGTAGGGTTTTGATTTATGTGATTACAACTCACTTTGCAAGTTCAGATCTCTCTTTGGTTCAGGTGTTGATTCATTGATAAGATCTCCACTGTCATTTCTATTCTTGATTCGCTCAACAAGCCTTCAAGAAACCAGTCTTCCCCCTTCAACAAAACTTAAGCCTTCTTGCTCAGATTTCACTTATCACTGTTAGCAACATTAACAGGGTCGGATCCTAACAGAGCTCACTTCAAAAGAGTGAAAAATTAGTGAAATGTTGCCGGCAGTTTTTCCCAAATTGGGTTTCCATGTAAAAATCCTAGTGTCAAATCTATGTTGAATGCTTTATATGTTTTACATTTTATATTCAGAAAATCATGTTATATTTGGAACAATAAATTTTGTTTATAGTAGAGACCTAGCAACAATAGGATAAGAAGAATAGTAAGAGTTTTATTGTTCAAAAGTTCAAATAGTACTTAAGGACCTTGAGTAACTGATTCAACCCCCCCCAGTTATTATAAACATTTCTAACACTCTCAAGTTCAGTATACTTTAATTTAGTATCCTCAAGTTCAAATGTTACCTTGGTAAGATGTGATCTTAATATTTTCTTCTTCTTTTTGCTCACTTGTCATCATACTAATCTTTACTATTGTGATTTCAAGTCAATGCTTTAGTATTTTATTTTCCTTCTTGAGCTTTGTAATTGATTCAAAATCCTTGATTTTTTCAACTAGTTCCTTTCTCATGGATCTTGAATGCTTAATTTGACCTTTTTGATTCTGAACGAAATCTTGTGCATCTCTAAGATTGATCTTCAACATGTTCCTTTCATCATTAGCCTAATCTAATTCCTCAAGTGTTGCATCAAGTTTCCTTTGTGGATGTTTTATATCCATGGTGATCTCCCTCAGGCTACTAGGTCCCTTATGAGAAACTAATATTTTATACCAATCATTAGAAGTAAGGAATATTGAGAGCCTAGAGGGGATGGGGGTTGAATTAATATTCAAAAACTTTTTTCCCAAATATAGATATTAGAAATTAACCTTAAACTTGCATAAACAAACAATATGAATCTCACAAAGAAACTCATAACACCATATATTTTGTTAAATAGGGAAACCTTGGCCAATGGAAAACCTCGGTGTGAATCTCACAAAATAACCTTGCAAAATGTTTTGACCATGTTAGGAGTCTATTACATACATATATTGTATTTTTCCTTGTTAGAGCACTAGAATTTGTTAGAGGCCTCAAACCCCTTAGGAATTGTATTACAAAATGGGTGACCTTATTGCTCTTACATCAATGTACACCTTTACAAGTAGTGTAAGATATTACCAAATCTACAATTGTGTTGATATCCAAAATATCTATCAGTCCTTTGTTGTTCGTTGAATGACCATGCATATTAACGTCTACTCTAATCTAACTATCAAAATAATATCTATCCAACATCAATAAAGTGTGTATATCATTATCATATCATAGAATAATCATCGACATCTTTTCTTAACCAAAATGTCTTCCTTTATACACTTTTCATTTGTTCAGTCAGCCTTGCATCACACAAACATGTTACCAAAACCAATTACTAATTTATGCCAACTGAGGGTTAATATCTAGGATGTTGTCCCTACCTTTTCAAGTTTTTGAATTGACAAGTCAATTCAATTCCTGGACCAGAGATGATCATACTATACCATATGCTTTATTTCTATGATAACAAACTATCAATAGGATTTCCTTCCAAAATATGTGAAGCTCATAAAAGTATCTTAAGATACCTTGGATATATTGCATGGATTCCCAACACTAACATTCCTCAAACTATAGCCATGTATCTTCTTGTAGTGAAGATCGCCAAAACAAACAATCTACCCATGGACTAATTTTCAAAGTAATACTTAGAACAAAGTTCTTCATAAGCATATACCAAACTTAATAGTTATCTTAAGTAGTCTTGCTTTTGCATAATATTGCCATTAATGACAATATCCATGAACTTAGCTTATCCTACTTTCCAACACTTGAGCACATGCATTGCTATATCAACATTTTGAGACTGATACACAATTTCTAACTTATTCATTGGTGTTTTGTTAACTTGGATAAGATGTCTAGTGGCTAGATGGATGCTCTCTTGTGTTTCACTAATATAAAGATCTTGAAATCCTTCTTTAAAAAAAATGCACTATATTTATTAAAAAAATCTTCTTATATCAGTATTTCAAAATGCCTAAGTGAAAGAAAGTCAAAGTGTGGAAACGCTTCCAGATGCTAAATCTAACAAGAGAGGTGGTGATAAAGATTTGATACAAATCCTTAAGCTATTGTAAACTAGATAAACATAAAAAAAATCATATTTAAGCAAATCAACTCACAATACTAGATATAAATGGGAAAGCCCTTGCAAGGAAAAACCCACCCTCCAAAAGCCATACTCAATTATATTAAATTAACAACACTTACAAAATAATCGTTGAGCTAATGCTAATAAAGCATAATTATATCGGTAGATAATTCTAGAGAATATATAGCATGAAAATGCTTGTTAGAAGATATCCAACCTAACCACACAAAATTCACTAAGTAGGTGCACATTTATAGATCTTAGCACAAGTGGAAAAAGCCCATGGTTTCCAAAACCATCTCTAATACCAAAGAGGTACGTGGTATTAACATGCTAAACCAATGACATGTTGCACATAGAAACTTCCACTGCAACAAAGCATAACTCAACCATACTGGGCACCATTCCATATGCAACACCTACCTTATAACACTTGTCAACTATGAACTCCACCTTATATAAATTGCTAAACATTAACTCTCCATGGGTCTTCCACCAAACTATTAACTTCCATAATCATTTGTAGATTCAACGTAGCAACTTTAGACACTAGCTCCTTAACTTTAGAATTTTTAAAGTGGTCTAAAGAAAGAAAGAAAGAAATATCATGTTTGGACTCAAAGGTTGAGACACCTTTACTCTAACATTAACCACTTTAATAAAAAAATTTAAAAGAACTATACAATCTATTTTTTGGCATTGAAGAGGAAGCTAAGGATTAAATCATTAGTTTTTATAATATTTGTATCACAATCATTATCTCTCAATCACATTATTGAAAGAGGTTATGTTGTTGGATGTGAAGTATGACTACTCATTTATTCTTTCCTTATTGTTCATTTTAGGTTTATTTTTATTTTTCCATGTGTCTTTTTTTGAAGACTATTGTATGTATATGAGAGGAAAACCTAATGCAATTAAGTTGCAATGATTCATGAGTAAAGTTTGATGCTATACTCTCTAATGGATGTATCCAAATTGGTAAGCTACAATTTATAAATCTTGTATCTCTATGTATATTCTCATGTTTCTCAATTTATTTTAATTATTTAACAATTGGTATTATAGCTCTTGAGATCTAGAGAGGGTGAGACATGAGGAAGGGAATGACAGAATGTACCAGGCTTGTATGAATTTGCCTTAGGGAAAGATTCACCCAAGATCGTAAACTTGAACACAAGCACAACTGTAGACCAAAAAAGGAGTATGATCAATATATCATAGTATGTCCTCATACATTGCTCTGTATTATATGTACAAACACACTAGGAGTGCCTGTATATAAAGGCCTCTCAGGAAGCACCTAGAATGTCTCTAGAAAGAACTAGGAGATAAGATAAGCATGACAACTAAGAACACATCTTATCCATCATTCTAAATGATAGGATAAGGATGATGAGGTGTATCTCAAGTGGAGATGTTGTAGACACCATGTGTATAAAAGAGGTGCGAACTCCTATGTTGTCAACATGACAACTCACAAGAGTACGCATACTCCTAGGTGATTAATAAAAAATAACAATAAAATGCATTAACTTAAGTAAAATTAACTAAGTGTAAATAGTGAATAATTATTTACACCAACAAGGCTAAAATAATTTGCATGGCCATTCAGATTTATGGTAAAGTGTTGAAAGATTAAAATTGAAAGAGCTATTAAACATTTTAGTTTTTGGTTCAAGGTTTGAATGTATGGTTATGTTTACAATTGATTTGAAAATATAAGATGTGATTTCCCTCCCTCAATACTTAGGGAAGGTCAACCTATGAACATGATTAAGTTTGTATGCCTTAATTGGGTCTGTGATATTGCAATTCAAACACATTTACACCAATTTCATTCTTCTAGGTAGGATGTACACTGAATATTTTTCATAGTTTATTGGGGTTTTGTTGAACAAAGAGGTTCAAGTTGTGTAGATATGATGATGGTTAAGCTTTTTTTTAGGAGTTTACGAAATCACTAGCCACATCTAGCTCTTACTAGTTTTTAAAGATCTGACTCTAGTTGTTTATATCCTATTTCCTTGGTTCTCGTGCCTACCAATAAGTGTCAAAATTCTAAACGAATTTTTTCATGAAGTTGATTTCATCTTATGTTTGTATACATCTCCCTTTGGCCCCATCTACCCAGATTGTTAAAAAATGATCTTCTTGTGTAATAACCTCGTCTTAAAGAGCTACTGATTTACACCAAAACTGAGCTATGACAATTTGTCAAACTCTTTAATGCCAACTTTATGTGCTAATAGAAACTTGCAAATATTTACAATTGCAAATGTAATATGCTATAATCTAATTAAAGGAATCTGGCAAAGGGAAGAATCAACATTGGGTCTTCAAATGCTAAAGAAGCATTAAGAACTTGTCTCCGAGCACAAGCTTGTAGTCTTGAGGGTTCACATTGAATGTCTGGATTGAAAAATAATTTGCAGCTTGTTCGAAATTCCTCACCAATACCCTATAGCAGATCGCAACCAATATTCAGAATGTATTGCTGCTATCAAACCCCATGCAGCTCCAATAACAGTGAATGCAGCTCTAGTATAGTGAATATAGGTCCTTAATATGGTATGATAAATCATCCAATGCTGGTAGGAATTGCAGAACTATAAGTTCCAGCTGAAACCAACCCTTCTTTAACCCATTTGCAAAAAATATATGAAATAATTCTCAGCACAAACCCTTCCAATCGTGGTTCGAATTGCAGACCAGAAATCGAATTGGCGCCTTGTGAAAACTCCTCAGAATGGCATCCAAATCTGTCATTCGAACTACCCAAACTGATGGAAGTGTTATCGCTGAGACAGTGGTGTGATTACTGATGGACTCCCCAATACTGGAGCGGTAGCTTGGAGTCACACGAGACTTTAGAGCCGATGTTGAAGGTTAATATACTCCCGTCTCCTGTAATGGCAATCCCGACATTCATGATTAATGTGAAAAAAACCGTTTTCCAACCTCTAAATACCTACAGCCTGTCTTAAGGAATGAGGCGCCTCGATTCTCAAGGAAATATGTCGCTAATATGAGCTCCAGCCCAGGTTCAAAATTCCCACCCAAAATCTTTGCCGCAAATTTAAGAATAACACCTGCGATTTTTGTAAATTCAAGTGACGAAAAAATACACTATGAAGAAGTGCCTAAATCCAGAGACGGCAGCACACAAGTTGTGAGGAAAAATTACTGCCCAATAATAAATTTCGACTTTGGAGTCTTGCTTGTCTCTTTGACAATCCAAATTAGATGCTATAGATCCTGCTCGGATAAAATGCTGAACTCCAAACCTTTGCGAATAGCTTGAATCCTAAAATCAATTCTCGGGATGATCCTCCAAATTTGGCCTTAGGCCACAAATTCTACCCCGCTGAAATGACTGAAATGCCACTTCCAATTTGCAATAATTCAGATGATATTTCACACCCTCAAAATTACGTACCAATTGAGAGTTATCGTTCTCAATGGCCAACTATGACAATTGCGAAAACCCTAGGTTCCACAATGCACTTGTGATTGAATCACAATCTGAAAATCAAAGAGAGATAATCAACTGCTTGACTCGAATGGAGCCCCAGGGTGCCTATTTATTCTTTTCTCTCCATCTTCTCTAGAGACTTCTAGAACATTTTCGATCTTATCTCTTAAGTGACTTTATTAAATATTTTATGATCCAAGTCACTTTATTAAATTAATTAAATATAAAGTTATCTTTTAATATTTATTTATTTGATAAATTTATAAATAATTAACTTAATATCACATATTTATTTAATTAAAATAATTAATTAGTCATCCTTATAAAATATGCATTATTTTGGACAACCAGATTAATTAAATTAATTAAATCGAACTGTCACCAAAAATGGGGACATGACAGTCCGCCCTTCCTGAAATTGCTTGTCCCCAAGCAATGGCTGAACCATAAACCAATCAGTATGCCTGGGTCCCAAATGTAAATCTGTATGTCATCCCAATCCTCATCATACTCCCGTGGAGAAATCATCAATACCAGTATCTGAGAAACTGTACTCAACATCCAAACAACTGACAACTCTGATGAAATTATCTGAAAACCAACTGTAAATGTCGGTAGAAGAAAGCATTCTGCGGAACTCAAGCCAACTGAAACATCAATTCTATCAAAACTCAAACCCCTGTCAAAATGACACCTGCACCCAACTGCACTGTAGATATAACAATAGCGATAGGTACTTGAATTACTGCCATCAAATCCAATCTTTGAAAAACTGCTCTGGGTGGGTTGAAGCTGCAGGCTGAGTAACTTGCTACTACCAATTTTATTTTCAAAAGATGGTGCCAATCTATTCCCTAATGGATGGTAAGAAACTGGAGCCAATCTACATCTGCGTGAAATAAAATCTTCTATCTCTGTGTTAAAAGAAAAATGATGAGCGTACCTTACTGCATAACGCCGATAAGAACCTCCAAACTCTGCTGTCGGCTCATCATCACTGAATTGGGAATCAACAGATGGCTCCAATTTCTGACTTCGAGTGACTGTAGGCTGGATAGGATCCCGTGCATTCTGCTCAACAAACCCCTCCTCGAGATCCCTATGAGGTAGCATAGTAGAAAGGACCCCAATAATCTTCTCAACCAATCTGCAAATAATACTAGTATCTTGGATGAGAACACCTTCTGTCACTTTATGCGAGTCCAAATGAAAACATGCACTATCCAGCAAATACTCCATGAACGGTTCAGTGTAGTAAAAATTATATGAGGAAACATTAACATACTCCCCTTTACACCACAATTGGTCCTCCTGTAAGGGTGGCATACTCAACTGTGCCACACTATCAACTATCTGAGAACAATCAATCTGGAGACTTGACTCTATTGGTGTCACAAACTCATTAAGACCAGCAACTTCCAAATCCTGGACATGTGTGTCAGCCTCAACAATATGCTCCTTAGTAGCAACTGCGGAAGTGTACTTACCATCATCCACCTCAATAGTCAAATGAACTGGGTCTGGAGCTGGTTTTGACCGCAAATGCTCCAACTCCACGGTCACCTCCTTCAACTGAAACTACAACTTTTGTAGATCCCGCTGTGTGTCCTCTAACGCCTCAGTAGTCACTATGAGCTCCTGGGAAAACTTTCTCACCTCTTCTTCACGATCCAAGAGTGCCTCATAAGCTGTACTTCCCCATTCAACCAAGTGATCACGGTCGGCTAATCGTAAATAATCCTGCTTCAAAATTTGGACAGCTTCACTCAAGGCATGAATCTCTGCCAAAGAAAAATAACCACCGCTGGACTCATCTATCATTGAAGTACCCCAACCAGTGACAGCCAACAACTGACGAGCAGTATCAAAATGCTCACAAGCGATAGCAATGTCTCGCTCACTAACTTTCAACTGGCTAATCACATGATGGCTCTAGCTAAACTATCTTCCACAAACCTTCTCTGTCACATTGTCTAAAGGAGTATCTTCAAGGTCACTGGTTTCTAGAATATTATCATTCATATCTCGCGAATCATCTCTAAAACTCATATCCTCATTCGGAGTGTCAAAATCTGGAGTACTGCTGTCTGACTCCCCTGTACCCAAAGAATTTGTCAAGGAAGCTGAATCTTCAAAAATGTTCACTTCTTCCTCCCGGATGTCATCAAGGCCAAAATGATCCTGGGACTCATCTGTACATGCTTCCAAATACGAAAAATCTTCAACACCTTCTAGCAAGAACGGTCGTCTGCATATATAAACCAGACCCAATACCGGTGTATAAAAACCAACATCGGACAAGCTGCTGGCACTAGGAAAGACAACACCGTGTATTCTGCTAATCAAATCCATGATAGCACTCAAACAAACATTGCTACTATTAAGTGTTAAAGATCTCCAGTTAACTGAACCCCAAATGCCCCTGAAACATTCTCGAGTCCATATCCGTAAACAAGGAACAGCTGGTAACTCAAGCAAACTCCTTACCTGAGTAATGTGACCAATACCAACTAACTTCACATACCTGTCTGCCATTGTCCTTGTATCCTGGATGTGAATGCAAGATGAACTCGTAACATTATCAGCTACCATATATGATCCGTCTGCTGCAGGGAGCTGAATGTCAGGCATGTAAGATGAAACTAAGCCCAGCTCCATGCCATGCTCATTTCCATGCCTTTCCCAGTCCTGTAATGCCAATGGAGTATTTACCAAGGTTTCTTGATTGTCCTCAAGCTCACGAGAAAGCTTGGAAACTTTCTCCTCCTTCCTCCTCAAGGCATCTGAATAGTCTTTGGTAAGGCTAAGAAGATGGTCACGGTCTGATAGAAGATGTAAATAGCTTGACTTCATGGTTCCCATTCCTTCACTAATTGCCTGTAAGTCAAACCAAGAAGATTTTGCCTGAACTCCCTTATGTCTTCCTTGTAACTGAATCATTTGGATTTGCTCTTCTATCATCTCTCGCATCCTGTCATGATGAGAGAAAGAAGTCACAACACTATCTTCACTCACCTTCAGCTGGCTGGACCAATCATGTGAAGTACTACCAATTTCATCCTCATGTGATGAAGCATCTAACTGAGCCTGGTACTCTCTCTCAGCAAAATCATGAATACTCAGTGTTTTCTCATCTCTACCTGGTATCTCATCATCAACATCCTTATCATCATCTGAACTCACTTCACTGTAATCATTGACTGTCGGAACCAAACCACCTTGAGTATCTGAGACATCACCCTTGGGAAACCTGTATACAACTGTCTCAATTGAAGTATCAAGTTGATAGTTACTATCCATCAACGTAATATCCTTCACCACTTCTTCTTGTGACTGAACTGAAGCTTTTGACCGGTTGCACACTTGTTTCTCAAATTCCTCATTAAGGTTCCTAGTAACATCTCTCATTGTATCAGTCAACGCTTTGTGAGAAGATTTGACAAAACGAAATCTAGTTGATTTATTCACCTTAGCTGGGTCGGACAGCCTGTCAATCATACAGTGGTGCTTAACCAACAGTTCAGACATGTTATGTTTGATTTTTCTGAGCTCATCCTGAATGCCTGAATAGTCCTCCTTTTCACAATTCCGACTCTGAATACTATGTCTATTACTTGTCCAAGATTGTGTCCTCGGAAACTTTGTGCTGTACCTGTCCATCTTGGTTGAAGTGGAGTGCTGATCACTCATGTAATTCGGTTCTCACCCCACAGGATGGCAAGAAAACCGCTCTGATACCACTGTAATAACCCCATCTTAAAGAGCTACTGATTTACACCAAAACTGAGCTACGACAATTTGTCAAACTCTTTAATGCCAACTTTATGTGCTAATAGAAACTTGCAAATATTTACAATTGCAAATGTAATATGCTATAATCTAATTAAAGGAACCTGGCAAAGGGAAGAATCAACATTGGGTCTTCAAATGCTAAAGAAGCATTAAGAACTTGTCTCCGAGCACAAGCTTGTAGTCTTGAGGGTTCACATTGAATGTCTGGATTGAAAAATAATTTGCAGCTTGTTCGAAATTCCTCACCAATACCCTATAGCAGATCGCAACCAATATTCAGAATGTATTGCTGCTATCAAACCCCATGCAGCTCCAATAACAGTGAATGCAGCTCTAGTATAGTGAATATAGGTCCTTAATATGGTATGATAAATCATCCAATGCTGGTAGGAATTGCAGAACTATAAGTTCCAGCTGAAACCAACCCTTCTTTAACCCATTTGCAAACAATATATGAAATAATTCTCAGCACAAACCCTTCCAGTCGTGGTTCGAATTGCAGACCAGAAATCGAATTGGCGCCTTGTGAAAACTCCTCAGAATGGCATCCAAATCTGTCATTCGAACTGCCCAAACTGATGGAAGTGTTATCGCTGAGACAGTGGTGTGATTACTGATGGACTCCCCAATACTGGAGCGGTAGCTTGGAGTCACACGAGACTTTAGAGCCGATGCTGAAGGTTAATATACTCCCGTCTCCTGCAATGGCAATCCCGGCATTCACGATTAATGTGAAAAAAACCGTTTTCCAACCTCTAAATACCTACAGCCTGTCTTAAGGAATGAGGCGCCTCGATTCTCAAGGAAATATGCCACTAATATGAGCTCCAGCCCAAGTTCAAAATTCCCACCCAAAATCTTTGCCGCAAATTTAAGAATAACACCTGCGATTTTTGTAAATTCAAGTGACGAAAAAATACACTATGAAGAAGCGCCTAAATCCAGAGACGGCAGCACACAAGTTGTGAGGAAAAATTACTGCCCAATAATAAATTCTGACTTTGGAGTCTTGCTTGTCTCTTTGACAATCCAAATTAGATGCTGCAGATCCTGCTCGGATAAAATGTTGAACTCCAAACCTTTGCGAATAGCTTGAATCCTAAAATCAATTCTCGGGATGATCCTCCAAATTTGGCCTTAGGCCACAAATTCTGCCCCGCTGAAATGATTGAAATGCCACTTCCAATCTGCAATAATTCAGATGATATTTCACACCCTCAAAATTGCGTACCAATTGAGAGTTATCGTTCTCAATGGCCAACTGTGACAATTGCGAAAACCCTAGGTTCCACAATGCACCTGTGATTGAATCACAATCTGAAAATCAAAGAGAGATAATCAACTGCTTGACTCGAATGGAGCCTCGGGGTGCCTATTTATTCTTTTCTCTCCATCTTCTCCAGAGACTTCTAGAACATTTTTGATCTTATCTCTTAAGTGACTTTATTAAATATTTTATGATCCAAGTCACTTTATTAAATTAATTAAATATAAAGTTATCTTTTAATATTTATTTATTTGATAACTTTATAAATAATTAACTTAATATCACTTATTTATTTAATTAAAATAATTAATTAGTCGTCCTTATAAAATATGCATTATTTTGGACAACCAGATTAATTAAATTAATTAAATCGAACTGTCACCAAAAATGGGGACATGACATCTTGAGCCAAAAATATTCATAAATGTGTCAAACTAGAGTTTCAAAAAGTCTAAAATTCATGGCATTCTTGTGAATTTTAAGATTTTAATGTTTCTGGTTCATCTCCATCTTCATGCAACATTTCAAATTTTCAAAATTTGATACTCGATTCAAAAGTTATGTGAGATTAAAGAATGTCCCAAAAATACATATTTATAATCAAATAATTAACCTCAAAATGCAAAAGAGGTTAAATTTGAGGTGAGATCTTAACCTCTCTAACCCAAAAGAGGTTAGGGAGGAAAGTTCCAAAACTTATTTGCAACCCAAATCTTAACCTCATTTGTGAATTGGAGGAATAAGGTTAATAAATCCAAATAAAGTTAATTATATGGAAGAAGACTCCAAAGTAAAATGATGTAAGGGCATCCTGGGTGTAAGAGCAATCTTGCATCACCCAAAAATATTTTCTTTCTGTTGTTTCAATAAGAGTTGTCTTAATATAGAGTTGTTGTTTGTCAAGGCTTGCTACTTAGTAAGTCAGCCATACGAACTCAGAATATTTTAATTTCAGAGGTGAAGGTTCATTTTAGTTATATCAATTTGCTAGTGGAGTTTAATGGTCAGATTATATGTATTAGTGAAGTTATTACAAATTTTCGGTGTAATTTTGATATAAAAACTCCAGGGTTAGTTTTGAAGGCCTTAGAGGCCTTAGATGAGGCCCAAAAACTTGAGGGATGAGTACTTGTGCTGATTAAAGCCTGTAGATCATAAGCTAAAGTTTTCGAAAAATGGTTATAATAGCCGATTAGAGCAATGATTTGAGAGTTATCATCTTCTGAAGTTGGGCTACTCGAAATTTTTAAATTAAATATCAAAAGTGTATTTTGCCGACTTTATATGTATTGTTAGGGTCTATCTGGCCTAGGTATTAAGTTTGAGTATCTAGACCTTTCCTAGGCGGCACAAAATTGCCTATTTAAGAAAAATTCGAACATTGTCTATGACAATTTTGAGTGATAGTTCGCAACTTTGTCTTGCAAATTACTGTAATGAATGTGCTCATGTGTGTTAGCATATTGTAATTTTGAATTCTGTAATTCCACATTTGCGGTGATAATAAGAAGCCCATATTTTGTTTTCGCAATTATTGTTGTTTCTTTGTATCTGTTATGTATTTATGATATTAAAGAGAGCACCCTTTATCATAAAAATACAAATAAGCAAAAATTGTACTTTGAAAAGTTCGATTGATAATGAATTCATAACATTGCAGATCTTGGCTTGGAAAGCACAGAATGATTGCAGCATACAGGCATATATCAAAACAAGGAATATACAGGAGGCTCATGTCAATTGTTTGACAGAATGCATCATGATAAGTGATTGCATAGAGTGCGATAACTTCTAGATGCTGTAAATATGTGTGCAAAATGTGAAATTGGTTAGAATATTAATTAATCGGGTTGAAAAATTCACCTTCGCATATTGTGTCCAGGTTTCATGGTTGGACACTTCCATTTAAGCATTGAAGAGAAGGATTTGTTTAATATATAAGCTACCGAACTT
Source organism: Cupressus sempervirens (assembly GCA_028749045.1). Lineage (NCBI taxonomy): Eukaryota > Viridiplantae > Streptophyta > Pinopsida > Cupressales > Cupressaceae > Cupressus > Cupressus sempervirens. Next base: position 49,246,337 of record CM053787.1, read on the forward strand.
GTGTAGCTGTATGGATATATGACAAGAAAATATTCGAAGACACGAAGGAAAATTCACTACTTGACCAAATGCTTGTTTTTCCTCGAGTACCCTGATAGCATTATCGATGCCAATGGCATTTTACACAGTGCATTATCATTTCAGGAAAATTCCGCAGTAATAAAACCCAATTTGACTAAGAGAAGTTCATTGGCGGCATTTCTACTTACTCTAATCTATGTATGACGATGCTTATGAATTGTTTGATAGAATGTTTCAAGTTGTTGCCACCTCACAACACTCCACCCACATTGTGAAAGACATTCTTAATAGTGTGTAAACTCTATGAGAAAGGTTCAATTGATGAGGAATGAAGTCAAATGGGAAAACACAAACAAAGAACGTAAACTGTTGACAAAATGCCTATAAGGAAGATGAAGGGAATTCCCTTCTGCAAGTAAGGGGCTATTCAAAATGCCAATGGAGGCTTCTGGGTAGATGAAGATACATTTCTACTGACTTTCACAGACCTATGAACATGAATGCTACATGTATGCTAAATATAACAAAGTGAGAGTGGACTGCAGTATGTGGAAGCTCCTTTGAAGAATGTGTGGTGGTTATAGACACATATAAATTCAAAACTTATCCAACATATCCGGACCATGTTGCTGAAGATCAAATGTCACTAAGGATGTGCTCGTGTTAGAATTTGTTTGTTTGGTTGTGGAGGACATACCAAAGCCACGTTATTTAAATGCCATCATCACACAATGAATATGCAAATTTAGAAATTTGTGATTACATACAAAGACTTGAAGATCTCTTGATTGACAAGTTTGTGAGAAATAATAAAACAAATTTAAAACTCACAACCCTAAAAAAAAAATTTGCACAGCACAAACTATTACCGAGTGCCAAAAAAAAATTGCTCGGCACTTAAGAAACCGAGTGACAGGAGAGTTTACCGAGTTAGCTCGGTAAATGAAGAGCAACTCGGTAGATGAAGAAATAACTCGGTAAACACTATTACCGAGTGACAATTTTGCTTGCTCGGTAAATGGTGTTTACTGAGTTGTTTCTTCATCTACCGAGTCACTCTTCATTTACCAAGCTAACTTGGTAAACTCTCCTGTCACTCAGTTTCTTAAGTGCCGAGCACTTTTTTTTTGGCACTCGATAATAGTTTGTGCCGTGCAAATTTTTTTTTGGGTTGTGAGTTTTAAATTTGTTTTATTATTTCTCACATGGTATCAGAGCTTTGAGGCCCCACATCCACAGTGAGTTAGGACATTTGTTTTCTTGGGATATTTATCATGGCAGGAGATGTAGGAAAGATATGGCAGCAACCACCACCCTTCAATGGACAGAATTATGATACATGGGCAAAGAAGATGAAAACCATTATGGTTGCAAATGATTTGTGAGAGTTTGTAGTTAATGGGTTCAATGATGTGACAAACCCAGCTCAGTATGCTGCACTCACAAATGCACAAAAGACTCATTTGAAAGAGTCAAGGAGAAAGGATGTAAAGGCATTAAGTCTTATTGAAGCAGCAATGACAGAGATTGTATTCCCAAAGATTGCAACAACAAATTATGTAAAGGAAGCATGAGATATCCTTGAGACAAACTTCAAGGGGACTGATAAAGTCCGTACAGTAAAGCTGCAGAATATAAGGAGGGAGTTTGAGAACCTTCAGATGAAGGAAAATGAATCAGTTGCAGACTTCAGTTCAAGGACCTCCAATGTGATTAATCAACTGAAGTCAAATGGAGAAGACTATCAAGAGCAGAGGATAGTGGAAAAGATATTGAAGAGTTTAGCTCATAAATATGACAATTTGGTCATGACCATAGAAGAGGCAAAAGACCTCACTATTTTGACAATGGATGAGTTAATGGGTACACTTCAAACCCATGAGCATAGGATCAATAGATCTACATCTTCTTCTTTCCAAGAGGAAGGGGGAGAGGAAGAAATGGCTTAGGTAGGAACTCCAGAGGTAGAGGCCGAGGTAATGGAGGACAAAGAAATGTTGCAGCAGAAAGCTCAGGAAGAGCAGATGGAGCAAGTAGCTCACAAAATACCTTAAGAGGAGGTAAGAAAAACTACAACTCAAATAAGAGTAATGTAGAATGCTACTACTATCATAAATATGGGCATTATGCAAATGAATGTTGGAAGAAGCAGAATGATTAGTTAGGACAAGCAAATGTGGCTGATGTGAATACAGGAAGTGGACCCAATGCTGCTGCCTTCATCATGTGTAATTTTGGTGAAGAAGGAAGCCCTGAGGTTTGGTACCTCGACAGTGGATGTAGCAACCACATGAGTGGTAATGAAACCTTATTTTTATTCATTGACAAGAGTTTCAAATATGAGATTAAGATGGGTAACAATGGAACCCTACCAGTTGTGGGCAAAGGATCTATTATGGTCTGCACCAAGAAAGGTGAGAAAAGAAAAATGAAAAATGTGTATTTCACCCCTGATATGAAGCACAATTTGATGAGCATTGGTCAGCTCATTCAAAATGGATACAAAGTGCTGATGGAGAATGACAGGTGTATCATTCAAGAAAAGGATGGGAGCAAGAACTTACGTGCAGCAGTTCAAATGACAAAGAACAAAATGTTTCCCTTGAGGATAGAGACATGTTTCTCATCTCAAGTTGGTCCTGCACCTCCCACACAATCAGCTCTAAGGAGTGTGATTGAAGACCCCTCATGGCTATGGCACCTCAGGTATGGTCATCTTGGCTATGCTGGTTTAAATTTGTTGTCAAATAAAAGAATGGTAGAAGGTTTGCCATGAATAGGAAATTCATGTGACAAGTGTGAGGCTTGTATTTTGGGTAAGCAACATAGGCTTCCCTTTAATTCTGAAAATTCTAGGAGGGATAGATATCCATTAGAGCTAGTGCATACTGACCTAGTCGGTCCTATGCAAGTTACTTCCATTGGGGGGAGTACTTATTTCATGACATTTATTGATGATTTCAGTCATAGGACATGGGTGTATTTCTTAAAGAACAAATTTGAAGCATTTGATAAATTTGTAGAATTTAAAGCTTAGGTTGAAAGAGAATGTGGACACTATATCAAGGTCCTAAGATCAGATAGAGGAGGGGAGTATACCTCCAATTCTTTTGTAAATTTTTGCAGGAAACATGGCATAAAGAAAGAGCTCACAGCCAGTTACACACCACAGCAAAATGGAGTGGCTGAAAGAAAGAACAAGACCATTGTTGAAATGGCAAGGAGCATGATGAAAGAGAAAGGTCTCCCAACTAAATTTTGGGGAGAGGTTGTAGCAACAGCAGTTTACCTAATTAATAGGTGTCCTACAAAGGTAGTCCGTGACAGAATTCCAATGGAAGCATGGTCACAAAGAAGATGGACAATTGACCATCTAAGGGTGTTTGGATGTGTTGCATATGCACATGTGCCTAAAGAGAAAAGGCAGAAATTGGATGACAAAGGAGTGAAGTGCATCTTCACAGGGTACAACTCAGAATCAAAGGCATACAGATTGTATGACCCATTGAACAATAAGATGATGCTTTCAAGAGATGTGGAATTTCTTGAAAATCAGTCTTGGTATGGACAAATTAATGAGTCATCGAGCACTTCAAGTAAAGTGCCAATTATAAGTGAAGAGGATGCTGATGAATAGAAAGAAGAAGGAGCAGATAGAAGAAAAGGCAAGAAGCCTCAGACATTACCGAGCTCCTCTAGGCATTACCGAGTGTTAGTGCCAAGCAGCAACAGCGAAGATTCTAATCCCACACTCTCCTCCCTATTACCAAGAAAGACCAAGAGTCTTAGGGAGATATACCAAAATGAAAGGTATGAAGTTATGATGAGAGTGCGAATTTTGCATTATTTTCTCATAGTGATCCTATATATTTTGAAAAAGATAGAGACAAAGAAAGAGCTCAGAAGTTGCAGAGCAGAGAAGGTAGAGAGAAAAAGTGATCAGTAGATCAGTCGTTGCAAAGACAGAAGGAATCATTGTCATGCCTGTAGTTGCACATGGTTCTACCTGTCATTCTGTAAGTTGATAGTTCATAGTGTATTTTTTTCATTCGTCCTGTTGAAGCAATGATTGCTCTAGGTGTTATTGTATGCAGCCATTAGAGCTGCAAGTTTAAAGTTTATTAAGTTTGAAGTTTTATCAGTTTTAAGGTTATTTTAGGGTTTTTCTGGTTGAAGCCGAATGCTCCCAAATTTGTAATAGTTTGAATCAGAGTTGAATAGAAAGCAATTTTTTTTTGGTTTAGGGTTTTTTGTGATTGAAATATTTATTATTTCTCACAGTTGAAGTTGGCATCAACTTGTAAATGGGTCACCCAAAGGAGAAAGTCAATAGATTGTGCATTCGCAATGGATTGGAGCATCACATTCAATGAGTGCTCAAAAGGCAGTTTTGTTTTAGAGATCAAAATGGAATAAAATAATAGTGCTAAAAGGATCTCAAATATCATTATAGATGCATAACGATGATGGGAAATGTGAGTAGGCACCAAATAGCTACTAATATTTGAGTGGAAAATACAATGTAATGAGATGTAATGTCAAACTCCAAAATTGTGGGCACTTCCCCTATGTGAAGAATCAAGGTAGATGGTAGGATGGGTACAAGCACTAGAGATGAAGTAGAAAACTTTAATAAGAAGTGTTCTTAGTGAAGTCAACAATCGGTCTTTATTTTTTCTCAAATTTTATACGTTTCAAGTTCTATTAAATGTAAAAGTGACTTTTGTCACTTTTAAGATGTTGATCATTTTTGTGTAAACTTTTGAGGTTAATTAACCTTTTCAAAGTGTATAAAATGGAGTTAGTTATTAATCTATAAATAAGGTAGTTATTCCATGAAGCCTATAAATATAAGGCTGTTTGAAATGTAAAATGAGAAGGGGGGAAGACACTATTTAGCAAAGTGGAAATTCTAGAGAAACTATCAGAGAAAACTTATAAGAAATTTTGGTTTCATATAATGTATAAGGGTTTTTGAGTTTGTATACTCTCAAGAAGATAATAAAGGATTATTTGTTCATATGCCCAAAATGTTCTTCTAATTGTGATCATTAATCCATCATATGTTAAATTAGTGTTTGTTCTTATGCATTCATGTGGAGAATTTGAATTTGTGTAAACAAACATGTTCATTTCATAGTATCTTGATTTGAATGTACTCAGGTAGCTTATCACTTCGTATGTCAAGGTTTGTTAAACTTCTTGCACCATCATTACATTTGGATTCCCAAACCCTTTGTAAATCATTATCTTTATGGATCTTAGTGAGTAGTCATCAGTCTATTATTGTTGTTCATATTCCTATCTTCTTTACTCTTCTTTTGTGATTTCGGGTGAAAAGTACACAAAATTGTCAAATACCCACATCATACGAGGGAGTTACCCCCCTCTCAAATATAAAGGAAGGTTATAGGTTGATAGTGAATAGTTATAGTCTCTCCAACTTTTAGCATAGTTATCATTGTTCACAAGGTGAATAGGGTCAAGTTTAGAGATAATTTCACACTAACAAATCTGTTTACCAACATATCCCAAGATAGTTAGTTTGGTGATGTATGAATGAACACCATTATAGACACCTTGATGGTTTTATTGTTTATACCATAGAGTCAAATATCTTGTGAAAGGAGTTACAAATTTATGATTTATAAAGATGAGCCTCAGAGTGTCTTAATATCCTCCAAAAAAAATATTTTTGGGTTAGTCTTATTTTTTAAGAGTATCAGAGACACTATATCTAGTAGTTGTTTATTAAGACCAGACAATAGGTTTCATTCACAATAGTCTTGTATGAGTGTTGGGGTGAATATTTTACACCATGATGGTTTTACATGCATGTCTTGAGGCTTTGGACTTCTCACTCTCTACATGACAACACTTGAGATCACTAAGAGTAAGGTGGGTGAAACTATTGTTTAGCTGGGTCTTTCACAGCCTATAGTTGTAGTTGTTCAAATGATGTCACTTGCTTGAGCACATCCATGGAGCTATACATTTGGTTTGGAATCTTGTTGATGTAATTGGCTAGAGGTTTATGGTACAAAGTAGGAAGAGCATGTCTCAAATGTTCACAAATTAAAGTGGTGGAATCGACACTTTCAAAACTATCGTTAAGGAAGATGGATTGTTAGGGCTATGCAAGGGGTATTTTGGCAATTTTGTTCCATGTGAACAAAAAATCAAGGATGGGAATGAAGCATAATAGGGCATGGGTGCAAAATTTTGAAAACTATTAGGAGGGCCTTGATTTTAGCCTAAGTTCTATATTTTTCATCAAGATGAGGCATTTATTGATGATGTCAAAGGAGACACTCCCTTTGTAGAGACTAATATTAGAATTAATGGGTAACTTGGGGATGTATACAAAGGTTTGGAAGCTGACATAGGTTGGTTTTGTCATCTATAAATGAAACTTTGCAAGAGGCACTTTTGCCAGTAGCTAAAGATGACATTTACTTTATGCCTATTGTCTTAGTGCCAAGACAACATATATCAACCAAAATATTTGGCATCAAGTTCTTCTTATAAATGACAATAAGTTAGAGTGTAGAGAACCTAATCTATTTTCCTCAGAGGGTGGGGAGGTTTCATTTATTGCTTATCATTATAGACATTAGAGAATTGGTCATGAAAAAATTGTTTATAATTTCAGTTATAACTATTGAGTGTGATATGTCTATAGATTATCTTCAAAAGGTGGATAATCATGGTGTCTCCACTAGACTCGTAGTGTATTTATTATGATACCATGAATATTTGTGTATCAATCTTGAGTAGGATTTTTTCTTTATTTTTTTGCTATCATGAGATGGGAACCTTCATGATGTTTGTTATTGTGTCATGGTTGGCTTCTAATTCTAAATTAGGTAATTTGTATGAAATAGGTTCTCTTGATAGGTTGTCTTATTTAGAGCATGAGGTTTTGATTCATGGAGATGTTAGATCAAGTTGGATGCAAAGTTTAACTGTTCATTTCATCTTTCTTTTTGTTTGTCCCTTAATCTTCTCTTTAAGACTAGTAGTTAAGTGCACTTGAGTTGGAGCAGTATTGGAGATAGTGACCTCCTAGAAAGTTTTGGTGCTTTATTTTTGTGAGCATCACCCAAATGAAATGAGTGCCAAGTGCTCCATTCATTTTCATGAGAAATGGTTTCTTGTGAATTGGATACTCATGGAACATGGGTCAAATACTACACAATTAAATCCTAATACTAATATCACAACTTGACATGTGAAAAAACATCTGAGGTACTATTACTTTTTTCCATTAACATTAAATTTAAGATGTAAAAAATACTTCTTGTGAGAATAAAAAACACGTTATATTGAGCTATAAGATATAGTGTGCATGAAGTATAACAACGCTATTGTTTTATTTTTGGGTGACTACTTTTTATGATTAGAATTAATTAATGTGTTTGCGTTTATTATCTTTTATATATATTCTCTTTTTTTTCCTTGATAAAAGAGTAGTACACAAATATTATAGTAAATTAAAATAATGAAACAGAGTGGAAGAAAGTTTCATTAGTCATATTATGATTGCTATCAACACTAATTAATTAATATGGTTATATATAATCTTTTATAACACACTAAACAAGTTTCTTGTAAGCATTCATTGTATGCTTATTGTTATAAGTGATAAATATACATCTATTAATGTGTGTTAGAGATGCATATATTTTATAATAAGCATTTGTTTAGGCTATATAATTAGTGACCTTGTACGATCTATAGAATTGTAATATTTTTTAAATATTATAGTCAATTTATGTTTTTTAGTCCATACTTTGTGAAAATTATTATGGTTTGTACACTTGGTTCATGAGTTTGCTATCTAAAACCATAAGGTTGATGTGTGTGTGTAGAGAGATTAATAACAATGGTGGGTTTTTCAAAGGGCTCAAATCATTTAATTACAAAGTTAGGAACTTATGAACAATATCAACTAATTTTGTGTGTGTGTGTGTGTGTGGGTGAAAGTTCTTTTCTCACATAAAACACCATTTCAAAGTGAGAAGGTGGTTTGACATGATGAAAATTCCTTCAACCTTTTGTACCACCAAACTTAGGTCTGATATTTATTAGCCCTTACTTTCCAAAAGTAGTACTTAGAATGTACAATAATCTTTTAAATCCCAATCAATTCTTTTATAATAAATTTCTAAACAAGTTCTTTTTTAAGTTTTCCACAGTCAATCATATTAATTGTTGGAATGAGTATATGGGAAACAAGATACTGAGAGGGGCCCATGAATCAAGATATTAAACTATTGACTTCAAAACCAATTTCATTAATTCATACCTAACTCATCTCATAGATCTACCATTAAAAATATAATGTTGAAACATAAACAAAATACATCACATCGATAAAGAGTTCAACACATAACACAATGATTTGGTTACCCAGAAACACTTCAAGATGAAGGTAAAACAAGGGTAGGGATGAAACCCACAAATCTTCAGTGTTGCAACAATAAAGTTAACATGTTAGGGTTACAATGTTTGAAAATAAAATGCGATCTACCATGTAAGGGGTCTGTCCTATTAAAAGCTTAAGACACCATTAGGTCTAACCTTGTTAAAGGATTTGACACTCACAATGAAGTAAATAATTTTTTAGGAGGTTTACATAGATCTGTTAAGACCACTTTGTTAAGAGATTTACCCAATCTCAATTAACAATAACTAATTTAGTACCCGACCCTCAGTTTTCTCTACAAGCTGATCTTGGGTCTCCTCTTTACTATATCTCTAATCTGATCTAATCCAATAACTTTGTTTAGTCATTCATTACTCTAATTTCTCTTTGTTTGCTCTATCCTTGAAACTTCTCCTTCACTCCTTCACATGTGCATACACTCTTACACATCTCAACACACACTATGATTCTAGGGTTAGAATTCTTCTTAAATAATATTTTGTGTGAAGGTTCTAGGTCTTGATTGATGGCTTACACTTCATCATCTTTTGTCATTTCTACCCCATTTTTTGATTGGTTGAATCACATGCCTTGGGATCATTATCTTTTGTAATGAAACTTGATCAACATCTTAGCTAACTCCATAAAAATTAAATATCATAGAAAAGTTGGCCAAAATGATTTACATATGTGTTTGTGCCATTACAAACTTATACATCAAAATTGAACTATTGGACACTTGAATGCTCTAATGCTCAGTCATGTATAAACCTTCATTTTGTTACTCGACTTCTATATACTAGTTTGCTCAACTCTTTATAGCTTGTCAATATGCTCAGTCTCAACTATATTGCTCGAATCGATCGCTATTGAATACTTAGCAATCACTATCTTGCTCGGTATAAGGTTTGTATGCTTGACCTTTACTAGATAACTCGGTCGTAGTGATGACCTTGTAATCTTGCCTAGTAAATGACTAAGTGTTTGGACAATAATAGACAACATAGGCTTAGAGATCAGCAATTAATGTCAAATATAATCTCCATATCAATGATTTTGACATCTATTTTGACTACAGGTACCTTTTCACTTTGTCTTGTATTGAATCATTCATCTAATTAAGTTCTCCTTATTGGAAAAATCTCACTATATTTTTAACTTACAATTGATATTGATAATTTTTCCATAAACTATATAAAAACACCTTCACTAATTTTTCTATTTTCTTTTTCCAAAAAAAAACCTTAATCACTACCATTTGAGTTTAAGACTTCTCATTTCCTTCAAATTAATTGTATGAAACAAACTACCGATATATTTGATCCAAACTCAAGGCTCTCCTTGCACTCAAAATTCTATGAGCAACTCTTCTCTTGAAAATTATCATCTTGTATAGATTGGTAGTAGAATACACTATGTTTGCATTTGCACAACCATTACTGTCTTGGATGGTATTTTGTGTTCAATTTTGAATAATTATTGTCTCTCATTAATTCACCAAATCAAAGACAAAGCAATTATCAGACCCATGCGAGGTTTATGCCAGATAATAACTGTCAAACTTGACACAAGCACAAGGAATATATCATTTGAGCATTATAGATTCCATAATTTCTTTTTGTTAAAAATCATCAAAGAGATGAGACAAAAAGCTTTGCACCACTAAAATAATATCTCATTAGTTTACCATCCTATGACAACTAATTGAAACATAGTCATTGATAATGTCATTCATGATAGATCATGTTGAACTAGCAAATACCCAATTGCGATGCAACTCTCACTCCTATCTAGACTATCTTACACCCATGATCATCATACACTAGTTTCAATCTAACTTGAGCACCCTTGGTTTGTTGCTATTAAGATCTGACACAATAAGAGTTTCTAACAATCTGTAGAACACCCTTTTTTGGTATGCATGCTACATGCCTACATTAATCAATATGGATGTAGTCAAGCACCACAAATACCACAATAAGGACAATAAACTTGATCTATTCAATGAATAGATAAACTATTGAAACAAGAGTACTACACCATCAATACAATGGTAATTATATAATGATATAATAACTTTGTACCAAATAATATAATGAGACATTTCCTTAGGTATGTCCAACTTTATTGATGTATGAAACAAGTTGGATGATGAGATTTCCCCCTCCTCCTACTTGTACTATGGTTGTTTAGCAACTGAGTAAATTGTAGGTATTAATTACTAAATACTCGACAATCACTATCTTGCTCATTATAAGCTTTGTATGCTTGACCTTTACTAGATAACTCGGTCACAGTGATGACCTTGTAATCTTGCCTAGCAAATGACTAAGTGTTTGGACACTAATAAACAACACAAGCTTAGAGATCAACAATTAATGCCAAATATAATCTCCATATCAATGATTTTGACTTCCATTTTGATTGTAGGTAGCTTCTCACTTTGTTTTGTATTGAATTGTTCATCTAATTACTCTCCTTATTTGAAAAATCTCACTATATTTTAAACTTAAAATTGGCATTGATAATTTTTCCATAAACTATATAAAAACACCTTCACTAATTTTTCTATTTTCTTTTTCCAAAAAAATAAAAATAAAAAATAAAAACCTTAGTCACTACCATTTGAGTTTAAGACTTCTCATTTCCTTGCAAATTAATTCTACAAATCAAACTACCAATATATTTTATCCAAACTCAAGGCTCTCCTTGCACTCAAAATTCTATGTGCAATTCTTCTTTTCAAAACTATCATCTTGTATAGATTGGTAGTAGAACACACTATGTTTTCCCAGCCAATACTGTCTTAGATGGTATTTTGTGTTAAATTTTGAATTACTCATTTTTTAGATGATAGAGTTACACAAATTTTGAATTACTCATTTTTTAGATGATAGAGTTACACTAATTTCATGAAATGACATTGTTATGATGTCAACTTTCTTTTCATGACAACAACATAATTTATCTAAAAAATAATAATTTATTAAGCTTAAAGCTTCTAAAATTATTTATTTTGAATAAAAATAATATTATAAATTAATAACTCTTCTCTTAAATTAAAGTGTAATTATTATTTAAAATACAAGCACATCCAACTAGTGTATAATCTTAACAAATACATTCCAAAAAATCGAATACACATTGTTGAGTAATCCAGTTCCCCTCAAAAGTACTGGAAAAAAGAGAGAGAAAGAAACATATTTGATTGAACGACAGGATCGTGTTAGAAGCTCATAGGTGACAGTAAGAGGAAATCACAATAACAAGTGCTACATAGTGACTTAGTACTTCCTTTAGCTTTTATATTAATATAGTTTTAATTTAATAAATTTATTATAGTTCATAAAATATTTTAATTAATAAAAATATTAGATAATTATAGTTTTCTATAATGATATTAATTATAATTATAATTATAATTTTATTTATAAATATAATTGTTAATATATATGTAATATTGTATTTATGTCATGTGCTAATATTATATTAGAAATATATTAAAATATACTAATAATAATAATTTTATAATAATAATATATCATAGTATTTCTTAAACTATTATATAATATACTAAAGATATATTTTTAGTATTTTTAATTGAATGACAGATATTATATTATAAAAAAATATAATATTAAAATATAAAAAATTAAACCAAATCATTTGTATTAAAAAATATTAAACATTAATGAATCATATTCACTATAATAAAAACTAACTCTAAAAAAAATTAGTTTTACAACCAATATAAGAGCTAAATGAATTCAACCAAATCTTAGAAAAATAATTTCTTAAAATTGTAATGTTAAGAATCATACATGTATACTATGCAACATATTAGTTTGATAATTTTTAAAAAAATCAATTAATTTTTAAGTCATAGAAACCAAAAATTTAATCACTAGTTAAAACATAAAATCTAAAAAGTATCATAATAGTACTTAGCCGACAAGCACTACTATTAATAATAGTAGTTAAAATACTGGATGTGAAATGAAAATAAATTAGCAATAAGTAAAGTGTCGTGTTGTCTTAGCTCTCTTACCTCCACTGAAAGAGCATCTGAGTCTTTCCAAGAAAGCAAGAAAATTGTCATTTCTTGAACTTCTAGAAACATTTATTAACCTAGATGTTGCAAGGAGCATCCTTAATGCCAAGAACATAAGGTTCACAATCAATACAGATAAGTTTGTGCAAGTATGAGCTTCACGACAGGAAAATCTATTGGTCACAACTACAATTCAACGATGCTTCCTCTCTATAAAACTTTAAATTTTATGCAGTAGTTTTAAATTTTCATTATTATTTATGTTATAGGTATGGTGTAGAAACTGCTTCTAAGATTCCTCCTGTGGATATAATTATCACCGCAATTGACCCTTATAAGGAATCTGCTATTGAATTCTAAGATTCAAATTTTCCTTAACTTGCGGCAAATTGAATTCTAACTTCAAATATGTTTTACTTGTATGCACAGGTTCTTCACGAAAATAGAGAAGGCCAAGGAAATGAAGGTTTTGTTCTCCCAAACTTAGTATACGTTGCAAGAGAAAAAAAGATTGTTGTTTAATCATCATTACAAAGCTGGAGCTCTGAATGTTGTGGTACTAATTCTGTTTTGTTTATATCTTGTTTTTCAGTAGGATTTCCTACTAGACTTTAGAAGTATTTTGTTTTGTAAACAAAACATTTTTAGACTCATGTCTGGGTTAAGGGTTAGAAACATGATTAGAAACATGATTGATTAAATTTTAGATGATTAAGCATTATATAGTGAATGATTAATGAAATCAACATACATATACATATAAGTCCTAAGTTACATGAAATGAACATGTGCACACATATAATTCCTAAACATGAAATGATCATGTACACATACACTTGTCCTAAATATTAAATGAATACATATACATGTGTATATAAGTCCTAAACATGAAATGAAATGAATAAGAATGTACAAGTCCTAAATATGAAATGAACAAGCATGTACATATAAGTCCTAAACATGAAATGAGTTCATGCAAGTACACATAAGTGGAATAAGCACGAAATGAGTTCATGCATGTATATATAAATCCTAAACATGAAATGAACATAAAAACATGGACATATATACATGTATATAAATCCTTGTGAGGCCTCACTCCAAACCATCATAGCATAGTGATATATTCACATTTTGATACCTAATGATTTAATACTTTGGTACACTTTTAGGTTCAATTAGACAGTGATTCATATTATTGATGACATATGATGATCTTTACTTATGTTGTGGACTAGAACTTATTTCATATGTTTGATGGGAACACACACACACACACACACACACACACACACACACACACACACACACACACACACACACACACACACACACACACACACACACACACACCACACTTGTAGTTGTTCATTGTTTTGATAAGAATCGAATTGTGAGTATATTCGAAATGTTAAATCAATATATTTTAAGGTGAGAATTGATGTTGATGTGTCTAGATCATGATGTTTTAATATTGAAACCATTTTGTATGACATTACTTAGAAAGGGAAATTTAATTGAAAATGAATTATGCATGTCAAATGTTGAATACAATTATGTAGTTTTGATCTATTGAATATATTTACATGTGATTTTTTCTTGGACTACCGATGCCCGAGTTTAGTGTGTAGGGAATTAGCCATTGAATTTAATCGAGGAGCCAAGGCCTAACCATATGTGAACACAATAAATCCAAGGTTTAATCTATTGGAAAGATTTGAGCCTCATTGTTATGTTTTTTAATTTATAAATGTGAATTGTATGTGTTCCTTAGATTAAATGCTTATTTGTAACTAATGACAATATTACCATAATGTGTAATATATTTTTTTGGTCTCACTTGACACTTGTAATGTCCATATGTAGATGACATGCCAATTAGGGTTTGGCAAGAAGTTACTTAACCTAAAAGTTAACCCCAATGGAATGCCCAAGTTAACCCCACTTGAAAGATTTGTTAGGAGAAGTCCCCATCAAGTTGAATTTCAAATTCAAACTACCTAGTGACTTAAGAGGGCTAAAAAGTGGTCCTAAAATGTCATTTTAGTGTAATTTAGGTACCCATATGATAGTATTATAAGTTAGGAGCCTAATTTTCTCCATTAGAAGGTCTAGATAACTTTAATTACCCTCCAAACAAGTCATTTTCCAAAAGTTGCGAAAATGGAGTTGTCTCATGACATTTCCCCCACCCTCATACTTAGCCAAGCTTACATTTTTGAAAGGGATAGTAGTGTAAGATAAAAGTGGCTTATGTTATTGCCATATTGAGATAATGGATGGGTTAGATATTTCAAAGGTCTTTTTAGAGCACCTTGGGAAACTTAGTTGAATGTGCACCCACTCTCTAATTTTAGAGACACCTAGGGTTTTGGAGATGGGAAGCTAAGAGAAAAGGGAGCTCCTCTCAAAATTCATTTCCATTTTGCATAGAACCAAGGTTGGTGCATCTTGCTATGGAATTTATCTTCATTTGGAACTTGTATAATGGTGTTGAAAATATGAACATGTAGGAATGTAACTGCATATTGTAAGTAAATTGTTGTTTATGTTATGTTGGGATGAGTATGCAAGTTTTCTTGCATTATGTTTTATTTATTTGTTATGTTTCTTTGGGATTTAATGTTGTTTTGGGTGTAAAGGCATCACTCACCCTTGGGAGGGAAGAGTAGCCTTGGGTGAAGGGATTAGATGGGCTTGACAATGTGGTTGAGAGCTCTTCTAATGGAGAAGAGAGGATTTTTCATGAAGTATGGGCTCCATGAAGCCATACTAATTGTCATTGTGTTTTTGGGTGATAAGGGAATTTTTTGTGAAAGAAGAATGTATTGATGAAGCCTTGTGGAGACCTTGAAATTTTATGTATGTCATTAGAAAGCATGGAAATCTCCTCTTGAAAATCCCACCTTCACCCTTTATTTATGGTTTCATTTGTGACTCATTATGAAGCTCATGGTTGAGGGTGTTAAATTTTGTAATTGTGATGTTTATGCATTTTTAAACTTGTATGATTGTAGTCTATTTGGGCCTTGGTTCTCCTAGCTCAATGGGTGGACTCATAGAGGTCTAGGTTGAGAGGTGAGCTCTCCATGGATTTGTTCAATTGTAATTATAGGTTTCTGTTGACATTAAGGTCAATTTGTCTATTAGTGACTCAACACTTAGTCAAATGGTTACATTTCTACCAAGCTCTACAATTGCTATCAAGCTTATCATTCATCTAGTAGTGTTAACTAAGTGTCTCAATTACTACCAAGTGAAATAGACAATTTGCAATTCATGCCAAGCTACACAGTATCTACCGGGTGTTAGAGATAGTTTGAAGTATAGCTTGAGTGTAGCAATATCTACCAAGCTATTTAGTGGAAGTGAAGAAGAATCTAGTGTTAACCGAGCTCTATAGTATTAACCAAGCTCTACAGTGTCTATCAATCTCACAATGTTAACAATGTGAATCTAGTGTTGACCAAGCCATGTAGTGTCAATCGAATGATTTAGTAGTTACCGAGTTTCTCAATTTTCATCGAGTCACACAGTGTTGATTGAGTTTGAGATACTTGAAAGTAATCAGTATGGACCAAGCTTCAACTTCAATTGAGTGCCAGAGTTTGTTGAGCACTAACATTGTTTGTTGTATATCAGAACATCACTAAGTTTGTCTTCAGAATCTGAGTTACAACACTTGGGACAACTTTGTGAATTATGATGAAATTCGTATTATAGCCGACTCCAAAATATAATGAATTGGATTAGTATATATGCAATGCAATGTATCATATAAGTATGTCATGAAGAATATTATGAAGTGCATGCGTGCGAATTAAAGAAGGCTACAAGTAGTATAAGGGACAACGAAGATTTACCTATCACAACCAGGTGATTATTGCAATACAAGGAATCTCATTCAAAAAATCAGAGTTATAGATAGAGATCAACCACTTATTCATCCTAACATGTGCATCAGTAAAATCCTTTAACAAGGTAGACTTAATCATCTTTTGGTAAATCTCTTAACCGAGTGCATACTTCATTATATTTTTGTAAATCTTTTAACAAGGTGGACCTCACAATCCTTATTGCTCCTAATAGGACAAATCACTAGAAATGATCAATTGTAAGTCTTAATAGGTTAACTTTATACTATAGTACTAAAGCTTGTAGGTATCATCCCTACCCTAGTTTTACATTTTATTTGGAAGGTTTTTGGGTCACCATATCTTATGTCAAAGTGTTATAAATATTTTATTGCTTTTATTCTTTCATGCATACAATTAGATCATAATATTATATAAGGATTAATTAGTGAAGTAAGATAAAGTTTTATTGGTTTCTGATTCACCCCTCCTGTCTTAGTAACCTTGCTTACCTTACATTTCAAAAAATTGGTATCAGAGCATTTGGTTCTCACATTAGAAGTTTAACAGATTGAGAAAATAACAAAGGCAATGGAGGTGTATAGGCTAGATAAGGCTATTGAGAATGAAAAGATCAATATGGAATTAGCCATTGGACAAATCAAGAAAGAAAAGGAGAAACTTTGTCAATTGTTGAAAAGAAGAAAAGATCTTGCAATGCAAATGGATGATAATCTCTACATTGAAGAAAGAAATGAAGACTTATGTCCAGAAAGAAATTCAAATTAAGTTGATGCAACAATTAAAGACCTATTAGAGAAGAATTTCAATCTTCAAGAAGTCAGAAAGCTGAAAAGAGAACAAGAAATCCAATTAGTCAGAATGTGTGAAGTCATGTTATAGAAGGACAAATCCAAAGAAGAGATAGAAGGAAAATATAATTAAATTCAACAACTATGCCTTTAGCAAGTAGATTTTATTGATCAACTCAGTTATGCAAATCAAGAGCTTACCAATCTAAGGACAGAGAATGAAAATTTGCAGAATGATCTCAGCATTGAAAAGAAAACCAATGAGAGAATGATGAAATATTAGGAAAGCATGAATCAATTGAATGAGAAAAATCAGTATAGACACAAAAGAAAAGCTGGATTAGGATATACAGAAATAGGTGAATCATCTCAACAAGGAGCTCAAAAGAAAAAAAAGCCTACTTGCAATCATTGTGGTAAGTTAGTTCATACATCAAAAAAATGTTGGAGCAATGACAAAGGAAAATTCAATGAAAAGTGTTACATTTGCAACAAGCATGGTCATAGAGAAAGTGAATGCACAGAGAAACCTAAGTTTGAAGGAAAGTTTCACAATTGCAAGAAACAAGGACACAAATCTTCAAAGTGCAAAACCAAGAAGTGGAGCCTAGTAGAACAAATTGTGAAAGCAACATTTGGATGGGATTACAACACATGGTGTGGATGTCACTAGTATGGTGAATTTGGGCACATTGGAGAAAATTGTGTAAAACATCACATGAGGAAAATAGATACTACAAAAAGATGTTTTATTTGTACATAACTTGGACATCTTGTCAAGAACTATATGAACATAGGTAGAATTGAAGATGAAAAGAAGGCCGAAGCTAAAAACATCCGAAAACAAATGAGGTAGAAATGGGTACCAAAATCTCCAGAGAATACAAGCCAAATTTATGAAGTTGTTGACACCCAAGTCAATGAGTTGGGTGGCTCGATCATTTCAACTTATTTTCCTATGGAGATCACTAGAACTATGATTCAGAAGAAGTCATCTAAAATCAATTCCAGCTACCAAGCAAAAAGATCCATATCAACATTCAAGATGCACAAAGATTACCAAGTGATAATAGAAATGTAAGACCTTACTGTGCAAGGTTGGGTTGCAAGACTTATTGAGCATGGTCAGGTTACATTATACAAAAGCTGATTCGGAGACTCTACTGAGTACCTAGGTCAGATCAAATGATGGTAATGATACCAAGTTTTGAAGTTCTCTAAGTTGGTAGTTCCTACTGAGTTAGGAGACCTTACTAATTTGAAGATGTCGTCTAAGCATTAAAGACTAAACCAAGTGGAGGACATGATGGCACCAAGAAAGTATGAAGTATGAAGCATTAATGGCGATCAAAAAGAGGAAATTTGTTAAAAGGAAGAAATTGAATGCATTATATCACCAACAATTTTCAGAGCACAAAGTGAAGAGAGAATTCAGAGTTTCTGATCAGTTTGAGCAATTTTTGTTGAAGATTCTCCTATTTTTAACCCTACATCAGGTAGAACTCAAAAAGCGGACTCTTGTCGAGTGGGATGGAAGAGACATGGAGCTTACTTGCATGACAGACATGGAATTTAAGTTTGGAATCCATGTGATTGCTCACAAGATATATAGCTCAAGCTAGTTGAACAATGTATCATGTGAGGCTATTGATATAGCATACAAGGTGGTGAAAAAAAACTTATCTTTTGACCTTGCCAAGCTACTACTGATACAATTCAACAAGAATATGAAAAGCATCAGAGGATGAAAGAATAACCTATGCAAGTTCAGTTCTCTTCTGATATGTTTATTTTTAATTGTTTAAAAGTTTTTCCCTTCAAAAGGATCTGTTGTATGGAAAAAGGATGTTCCAGTGTTGTACCAAATCAACAAGTATATAGTAGAAGTGGGTGAGAATTTTAGCAGCATCATGGATAATTACTTTGAGTCATTTAAATAAAATATTCAAAGTAGATTTAGGATCCCTAAGAAGCTTGTAGAAGACTATGAGCAAGATATATGTTTTATGGTTGACTGTGACAAGGTATATATTCAAGCAGTCAGATCCAGAGTGGCATTGGTTAAACCTCTAGAATATAAGTTTGACATTGATGACACTAAGGATATTATAGAAGCTCTATTGAATGAGCCTGTGGATTCCAAAGCCACCTATTTTGGAACATATGATGAATCCAAGGCATGAATTAAGCTTGAAATAAAGTTACCTCGAGAAAACACATAGGAAGAAAGAGGATAGAAAAGATAATCAAGAATGAAAAATCATCAAGCTCTCCTCTCATGCTACCGGAAGGAAAAGAATATGATGATGAAGAGGATGAATTAGAGGAATCTAAGTTTGAGAAGGAAGAGCATCCCAAGATGAAGGGGAAGTTCATTATAACTAGACCTGTTAAGTCCTCCCCTACTGTATTTACAAGAAGGGAAGCCAAATCTAAGAAGATGTTGAAGTGAGGTGAAGATGAAGTTGAAAAAATCATCTTCAAAAGATTTTCACGTACACTCCAAGAATGATTGAAGATGATGGAAGAAGGGACTGACATGGCATGTTTTAAGTCTCTCAAGTATGAGACAAGGAATAAAGAAGAGAAAATGAAAATTGAGGATACTCTTGTGACAAAATTAGGCAAATGGAACTACTCATCGGATGAGCTTACACAAGTTCCTTATGAAATAATGAAGGAAGTTAAACCTAGATGAGAAAATGAAAAGAAGAATGCCAAGGATATCTTTGAATTTTTTTGAAGCAACTCATATTGAGTCTCAGTGAGAAGGAAGTAAAGGAATCCTTGAATCAAAATGAGAAGAAGATCACTCTCAAGTTAAAAACATGTATGATATTGCTTAAGGATATTGAATCTATGGTGAATAAAACTACTACCACATTGAAGAACATCTATGGGTTGCACAAACCTAGTGACTTTGTTGTGCACGTTGATGACAAAGATGGTGAAGATGAGGAAGAAGAAGTAGAAATAAAAGATGATGAGATAGATGATGTCAATCTTGATGATGAGAAAGAAGAACAAAAAGCTACTGGAGGAAGCCTTCCAAAGATACAAAGTATTAAAGAATCTGATGTAGAAAATATTGTACCTTAGATTATGACTTCATTTCCTCACTCTTTGAGAAAAGCCTTAGTGCAACTAGGCACAGAGAAAGCTTCTACCGAGTTGGTTGTGGATACCACTACCACACCAAGCACCTAACCAATCTTTGGATAAGTTATTTTGAGTATTTCATTGATTGAAGTGCCCAATACTTCATCTACCGAGCAGAAATTTCTTCCATCATCAGGGTTGACCGAGCAACAATAAGCTATTCTTGTTGTCAGTACCATTTCTACATTTATTATTATTCCATCTATTTCTACAATTGTTTCTATTTCAAGTGTATCCATAGCTAATGCATAGAGATTACTTCAGCGACGAATCTTTTCCATTTGGTGATCTTGTCTCATGGGCCGATCATCATTTGGTGAATAGCACATACAACGTAGGTCAACTATGTAGAAAGATATTTATCAGATTTGGGTTCAACACCCATGGTAGTCGCCCATTAGTTATCACATGATTGGTCAAAAATATCGGTCCAATTGCCAATGCAATATACATTTTGGATACATTTATTTTAAAAATTTCACCATCCTTTGCATGTTTCTTATTGGCCCACGTTCTTTTGCCATTACTAAAACCAAATAATTTTCCCTTGGGTTGGATGTCGCCTATCATTTTCTTGACCTGTGTTGACCACCAGCCCCATTTAGCCAATTGTTTCTTACTGTGGGCTTGCATAGGAAGGTATGTTTCGTGCTACATTTGACATTCCTACTTGTTAATCCCATGTAATTTTCCAACCTAGATTGGACTATAAGATATTATTATTCTACACAATTTTCTCTTTTCTGGTCTAGAGACTCACATTTCTTATTGCTACCAAAGTTTCAGAGTGTTGAGTGCATTGCCCATTGACTCATGGACCGTAGTTTTCATAAAAGGCAAGTGATTTTTAATTTTTTTTATGTCAACTATGGTACTACTATACTGGTATAGTGGTACTAGTTATTTTTTTTAGTTTTACTATCCAGTGTCCACTAGTGACTGGACATCTCACAATCAAGATAGCCTATAGGTTTGCAAATTATATTGAGTAGTACCATAGACTGTAGTATCCTTTTTTGGAGAATGAATCATATTATTATTATTATACGTAGTCCAAGTAGTTTACTATCACTGTTCATAGTCTTTGAGTCATCACTATTTGAGTCTTTTGTTCAACGACTAAGTTGATTTATTTTTTGTAGCCTTTATCGGCTTGCAATGTCAAACAAGAGGGGTAACAAGGGTTCTAGTAGGATCCCTGAAAGCAAAGAGAGGCCACCATTACCAAAACATAAAACCATAGCAGCATATTTTGGTGGTGGAAATGTTAGCAACCTATAAGATTCACAAGTTAGATCTCCAATGCTTATTGAAAAATGAGATTCATCACAAGTTGGAGACTCAGACCGTATTGAAGAAGTTCAAGTTGGTGAACCTAATATCTCAGTTGAGGATGAACTTGAACATGATTTGGAGGCACTTCCCCTAAGTAGGGAGTCACAACCTGATATTATAGAGTTGGATTCGGTCCCAGACCAGTTAGGTGAGAAAACCAAAAGTGATTCCATAAATCATGTTCATGCACAAAAGGGGAAAAGAAAATTGCCATCAAAGAAAGATCGATCTCACTGGGATCTGTCCAATAGGAATTTTTAGTTACAATGGGTGGAAACGTACTGGTTCATTAAACCAGTGGCCAATCCAATTGATGGCGAGCCTCCTATAGAATGCAAATGTAAGATTTTCATAGATATAACAAAGAAGGAGAAGACGTTGTAGCTTAAACTTGATACCATCTAAAAAAATGTCAGTAAAGTTTACAAAAAGGAAACTATAGATGGAGTTGAAAAATCTATGCTAACTTGAAAAATAAAGGACAACTGTCTACATATCAGGAATGCCAAAATATACAAGTTACACCAACAATTACAAGAGAAGCATTCTGCAGTAAATGGTTCCATTGAAGATTTCATTGGGAAAGCAATGGAAGTGCAAAATATAAGAAAAGTAGTTCAATTAAGTGTGGTATTTTATATTTTGAGTAGAGGAAATCCTATGACAAACTACCCTTCAATTACTGCCTTATTATGCTTTTTCAAAGTTTGAAACTATTCGAACAGTCACTGGTCAGTAAACTGTGGGTGGGAATGGGATAGATGTCTTACACAGGTTGAAAAAGAAGATATGAAGGAAAAAATAAAACACTCAAATTTCATTGCATTGTCTCTAGATGAAGTTACAACAATTGATAATACTTCCTAGGTGTGCATGCATGTTTATACTGTAAATGATCTTTGTCATCAACCCTTTCTACTGTCTGTTGCTAAATTGAATTGTAGTGCAACAACTAAAAATTTATATGAATTATTAAAGACTACTTTAATTGAATGTGGAGGTTTGGATAACATGGAGATTGCCAAAAAGTTGATGCATGTTGGAGCAGATGGAGCTTCAATTATGCAAGGTCAGAAAGGCGGTCTTTGCAAAAAGATCAAGAATGATTTGGCACCCTATGCTATTCCCATTCATTGCATGGCCCATCAAATGAATCTATCTTTTGGAATTGTCAGTGATTTTGGTTGTGTAAGTAAAGTGGAATGAAGAGATTTACCAATACTTTTGTCGAAGTCCAAAACGAGTTTGGGAATTTCAACACTTTGCTCAAGGACTTAATGATGGGATGAAGCTTCTTAAAGACAATGATACTAGATGGATCTCTTTGGATGGACCAGTGCATCGAGTAATCTCTAAATATTTGTCATTGATTGGATAATCTACTCTATGCGAGACAGATTCCCTTAGCTATATTCAAGTCTAACTAATGTTAAGATAATCTTAAATTTAGCAGCTATTCTCCCCATGCTACAGGACATGAGAAATATTATAAAAAAAGGTTCAACAAAGAGCTATGTACATTTCATAATATAATAAGCTACGTAAAATGACATGTAATAGCTTGGATACTCTGTATTGATTACTACCATTAGATGAATCAAAGTTTGCAAAGTGGATAGAAATCACAGATTTGAACAATCCTAGGAACTTTTTACATATTGGTGTAAATGATGAGGTTTATGCTAGGGTACATGGAGTTGACATGCCAATGCAGTACTATGCCCACATCAACCCTGACTCCAACCCCAACGAAGTAGGAAGCGAAGTTGAACTAGAACTAGAGAAGGCACTTTCACATGTTACAAGTGAAGACTTCAAGAAGATCAAAGACTCTGTGCTTGACTATGTCAAGCCAATTTGCTACAATATTTCATCAGAAATTAGATTCAGATTCCCTCCAGAGGAACTGCTCAAAGCAATGTCAATTGTTTTTCCACAATATTGGTCTCTAAACTGTCTGACTGATTTTTGAAGAAGGATGATGACTTTGATTCAACATTTTTTCAAACCTAAAGTAATCAATGAAGTAACTATAAATGGAATTTTAGATGAATCTTGACTAAGAGATCAATCATATTCTTTTGCAAACATAATGAGGGACCAACATGATCTTGTGGAGAACCCAAATGAAGAGGGAGTGGTAACAAAGCTTTGGAAAAACCTTGGCGAGAGAAATCAGTTGAGAGATCAATAATAGAATATTTCAAGCTTACCAATTTATATTTGACAATGATATTGGGTTTAGTGGAGGATGAGAGAGTTTTTAGTACTTTGGGCTTCCTGAAGTCAAAGGTTAGAAATAAATTAGACAAAAATTTGGATAATTGTTTGAGGCTCTATAATTCTAGGTATGAGGTAGATAGTTTCCCTTATGATAGGGCTCTCAGCATTTGGAGAAACCAATGTCAAAGAAGAGGGATTGCCAACATTTCAAACCCAAGTGGTAGCGGCAGTGGTTCATGTCTTGATATTGGAAGCAATGAAGATGATGTTGACTTTGGCATGCATACTGATGCTGACAGTGAATCTAAAGAAAACACAATGAAAAATAAAATGTTATATGCAATAAATGAGGAGGATTCTGATAATAGTGATGTTGAGCCGGTCTAGGCAGAGTGACAACTATAGCAACTTCTCAACTTCAAGTTCTAACTTCTGCGTGAGTCAAGTAGTAGGCTAGTAGCTTTGATCTAAGACTCTATCTACCAATTAATTATGTTTGTAGAAGTTAATTTATAGCCTTCATTCACTGTCCTTTTATAGATGCTTAAACTTTTTTTTTGATGTTATAAACTTAAATGTTGAGATGTTCATTGAAACTAGTTATTACTTTTCTAGAGTCTACACATGTTGAGATTTTCATTGATTCTAGTTTTAATACAATAGTACATGTTAAACTCGAGATTTTCATTCATTCTAGTTTTTAGATATTTTTACTTTTAGATTTTCATTGATTCTAATTTGTTTAAGAAATTGTAACATAATGCATTTAATAGAATAAGCTCTATTTAAAAAAAAATGTATTATAATTTATAATTATAAATCAGCCTGTAACATAATACATTTAACAATTACAAACAATTACAACCCTTTGCAAATGACTGATGTCAAATTGAAATGACCTTGAATTCCCTTTTGTAGATACAAGGGGGCAACAATAGTTGTAGATCGGTTTTTAATTGTATATATAATCAAATTATTACTACATAATACATTATGTGTGTACAATCACGTTGCCAATTTTCCATATTTCCAATTGTACAATTTTTTCAAATAGGTGTAGGAAATTTTTTTCCATCTGCTCTATGTAGTAATAGTATGCCAGTGCCTGACTGTCCAACTATCCTGATATGCTGGCTCTTGATTCCTATAACAATTAACATTAAACAAAGTTGAAATTAAATCCAAAATTTGAAATTAAAGAGAAACAAGTGACAAAATGATTATAGTACTATCACTTACTAAATTGTTACTTCTTAGTGCTATCAGCTATGACTGCCACTAATAACAACAATAATAGTTTGAGAAGATGACCCAACTCCAATGAAGTTCTTTAGGGCCCTCCATTCTACATCATTTGGAAGCTCCATTTCTTTGAGATTGTAGCTAAATAGTTGTAACCTCTTCAGCAATTAATACTTCAGAGAGATAGTTTTACATAAATTAAGGAATTTATCAATAATTACGTTCATTGTTGATAGTGGTTTGATGCAACATGAAATTCCTTTTGGAGTGGTATCCTTAGGCAAGTTGCCTAAATAAAAAATCATGGTGTTCTACATCTTTTTCATGTAATCATTTTTTCCAATGAATCTACCCTTTGAGTGAGATGGATTTGGTAATCCAACATTTAGCAAGTTTAGTATGCTGTGATTCATCTTCACCAAGTCTTTGGAAGTAGATTTGAGAGCTTCATCTATTTTCATTACTTGTTCACAATTGTGACAGACAACAAAGGTCATTACAGAGGCATCCAAGTAGTTGTTTATTCCATGGTTTGCCAAATCCTTGTCACTGGATCTTTGTAATTTACTCAAAATTTGATTAGCATGATTTTTTAAGGAATTGTTGAAGATTCTTCTTTTAGCCTAAATATCATTTTTTACATTTTCAAAGAGAAATCTGAGATTGCTATTTAAATCAAGCCATTCAAACAAACTATCACTGTTCTTCATTATTTTATCCCAATTTTCTTGTTTGATAAGCTTAAAATTATTTATTATAGTATCCTTCACATGATGGTCTTTGGAAGATGTTCTATTTTGTGCAGTTACATTCTCCATCATTTTCTTCATTTCAGACATCTCTTTTTCACTTTTTTTTTTCCTTGTATTTCCTCTAGTTTCCCTTGCTAATTAGTTTCTCTCTTCCTCTCATCCTCCAATTTATTCTTCAAATCTTGGACTGTATTTGTAGTATTTACCTCTTATTTTTTTTCATCCTCAAGTTTCCTTTTGAAATCATGGATTGTCCTTGCAGTGGACTCTTCCTTTTTCTTCACATTGTCCAATTCCTTCTTCAAATCATGGAGTTTTTGAGTGGATTCCTCTTTCTTTGCGTTCTCCAATTCCTTCTTCAAATCCAACATATTTTTTGTAGCTAACTCCTCTTTTTTCTTTGCATTCTCCAATTCCCTCCTCATATGGTGGATTGTGTTACTACTTGCAGCAGCACTAGACTCTGCTTGCTTCACATTCTCCAATTCTTTCTTCAAATCAAGGATTGTTTTTGCAGTTGACTCCTCTCTTTTTTCACATTCTCCAATTACTTGTTCAAATTTTCGATTGTGTTTGCACTAGACTCCTCTTTTTTCTTCTCATTCTCTAGTTCCTTCTGCCAATTATAAATTATCCTTGCCTTAGACTCCTCTTTTTTCTTTTCATTTTTCCAATTCAATCTTCAAATTATTATTTTCCTTGATAGTAGAGTCTAGGTCAGTTTTCAATTTATTATTGACCTATTAACTACTCTCTACAAACTTGAACAACTATGCAATAGAGGCTTTTTCATGCTGAATTCTTTTTTGGCACTCATCCTATTCTTTAGTCAAATTTTGTACTTGTTCATTCATCTTTTCTTTCTAGACAATTGCCTCTATAGGAGAAGAATTCTTTATCTTTTTTTGCAATTCTTTGAACCTATTGTCTGCTGCTTTCTCCTTGGCCTTCACATTATAAAGATCTATCTATAAATTTTCTATTTTCTTTGTAAGCCTTTTGTTTTCCCTCTCCACTTTTAGAAGTGTAGAGTAGACTATTTTGTTGCTTTCTTTTGATATATTGATTTTGTCAATATTTTTCACTTTTGACAAATCCATTCGAAAATTGGTAACTTGTACATCGTTACGATTTATTACATTTTTTGGTGGATTATTATCTCTACCTAGGGGCATAATAGCCATGAAGTTCATGATTTCATTGTTTTGATTATATGTTGGAAATATTCTGTTAGTAGATCTCTAACATTCAATAATTGTATCACTTTTCAAAGTCTTTATAATTTTCTTATTTCTTTCGCTTGTTTGTTCAAACTTTGATGCAAACTCGTTCAAACTAAAATATGAGTTTGCTAACACAATTGAGTGTTTGAAAGGTGAATTATCAGTTGTATTTTTGTATGTTCTTCCAACTCTAGTTAAACTTACTCCACCTACAATTGTATTTTGAGGATTGCCAACATACTAAAGATGGCCCATTCCAAATCCTGGCATTTTAGGACTATTTTCAGGGTTTTTTATAGAAGCTACTTGTGTAAAAATTGGTGAAATAACCACTAACATTTCTTGCAGTGTAATCCTTATAACTTTTTTCTTTTTTGCATAAGGTTCATCCATGCTAGTGCTAGTGCCAGTGCCAGTGCTAGTGCCAATGGGATCAACTACAACTGGATTTGAAGATTTAACAAATAATGTGTTGGGATGACCTTCAAAAGCATAAGTATACTATTTTTTTTTTCCATTTCTAGATGAATTATCTTCAATCTCATCAGAGAGTCCAATGATTGGTTTACTTCCTCTTTTGGGTGGGTCTAGTACTGGAACTGGATTCCAAATCCCTTCACCACTTGCACCAATGGGCCCTATACCCGCATAACCCATTTTTTGTATCATAGTTACCCCTTTACCATACATTTGTTTAGTAAAATCACTCATTTGAAGATTAACAATATGTCTGCCCCCAATTGACCCAGAATTCTGAATACCTTGAATGTTGATATCATACTCGAGGTCCTTCTGTCTTTCAATATCACTATCACTGGAACTGTCAAAATCATATAGTATAGTTGGATGCTCTTTATTCCAATAATCACTAAAAAATCCATCCTCCTTAATTTCCTCTAAACCTATTGATGTCATTGGTTCACCCAAGTTTTGCCTCATTTTCCAAAAATCAATCATCTTGGTTTGACACCACAATTTAGCTGCGCATGCCTCTTTAATTTCTTTCAGCATAGACCTCTTAGAAGGTTGAGATGCTTTCTTGTAGAAATTTAAGTAGGTCAAAGGCTCTGATTTGTGTGACTTTGATATGTGAAATGTCATAATTTGGGATGACAATTCTTGCATTGAAATATTTTTCTCTGTTGCATGTTTCTCCATCTCTTTCTTAACCTCATCCCAAAAATCTTTGTTTTTTAAACTTTTCTATTAATGGCATCTTCTGATGTTGATATTTTCTCTCAGAGTTTCCATTGGCAATAAGTCTTGTTTTTATTATATTTAGTGGATCATAATTCTAGTGACTAACAAAATCAAAGACAAAAAATGTTACCAATTCATTTTCCACTTTGAAAGCCTTTCTCTCAAATGTGAGGCCTCCAATTGCAACATGCAAGGAAGGAAATATTGTTTTCTTTTGTTGTCCAGTGAAAAGTTAATCTTTGCTCTCCATCTATCGTACATATTGCAGTGCAAAAACCCTTTCTGTAACATGCATTGAAAATTTTTAGGGTTCAACCACTGAATCGTAAAACCTTAAGATAGTGTACTCTTCCATGAAGAACTAATTAGCTAATTGAATCTAACTTCCCAATTGAATGCAATCTTTACAAGACACAAGCAATCTAGGCATCGTAGTGCTTGTAATTTTTTGATAAATAGTTGCCAAAAAGAAGTCTACAATATGGTTGTAGTTTTTATTGTTAGTAGTCATCCTTATCTTATGTGTCCACTCATATATTGCACTTGGAGTCTTTGATTTCTTTTGGGTCTTCTCATCAAACTTATAGACCTCAATATCAAGCTTGTTGTTCTCTATCTCAAATATTGGACGATGCTTTGCTAAAAGAATGTAGCACAAGTAACTTGTGTACCTAAATGTCTTCATCTTGCCTATAGTTGTACTTTGTTTAATCATTAGTAATTGTTGTTGCATAGATTCAACAATGTGCTGAACAAAATTATATCTTACATCTACCTTCTCAACTGACTGACCTCGACAATATATATTATAAATCATTTCAAGAACACTAGCCCCCACTTCCTTGTTACTATCCAATCCCAAACAAAATGATAACAAAGAAATAGTATTCTGAGCCCATGGCACAAAAATATCATACTGATAAGGAGGCTTATGGTCTATGTCCAGTGTAACACTAGTAGAGGACCCTAAGTTTATTAAACTCTTAATATATGAATCTTGAAAAACTCTTTCTAGTTTGTCATAAGTTTGTGCTAGTTTATCCAAGTCAATGCACTCATTACAGTTTTCTAGTTTAAATCCTAGTCCTAGGTCTAATAGAGTGAAAAATCCACTCTTAATTATGGATAAAATTTTCTCCTGAGTGTTTTGGTTTATAATTGCCTTTCTATTTTCATCATAATTCTGAGTGCATAGCATTACAATTTCAGGGCAAGAGAATACTTTGGGTATAGCGAGGTTTGCTAATCCAGTAACCAAAGCAGCTAGTTTATTTGTATGTGCATGAATACTGTTATTATATTTGTAATAATTTTTCCCCTTCTATGGATCTTTCCACTTTCTAAACAATGAATGTTTAATTCCCATGATTCCAAAATATCCATGGATAATAGGATTAAAAAAATCATGACATTCATCGGTGAAACCTAGGGTTTGTAGCACTTGCCTGAGTTCTTTAATGTCTTTCTTTTGATTTTTCTTTATGCTTGCACTCGTAGGGGAGGTTTTTGAATTTTTTTTGCCCATGCCTACTACTAGTTATTACACAAAATTCTTCTTCAAGCCTTATTTAAAAAAATTGTAAAGTGTAAACCTAAGACAATTAAAATCAAGATTTCTATTACTGCAAATTACAATGAGATTTTTAAAAAAATTTAAATACCTAGAATTGAGATTCGATAAATGGTGTTGTCCTTTGATACTCGCTTCACACTTTTAGAATTCAGTCTTCAGAATACAAAATGGAATTCTGTTAGTCTTTGAAAAGTTGAAATTTTAAAACCCTATTGTATTGGACTCTCGACTTGCACAACTTTCAACTTCATACTCTAAAAACATAGAAGGTTAATAGTTAAAAGTTAAAATGAAAGTATTAAGTAATTAATGGTTTTAGGTGTACTTTACTAATAGTATGTACAATGTACATGTAAATGACATAAAGACTCAATGATATAGTTCTGTACATAACTATAATAATAAAAAGTAAAAATTTATTATATTAATATACATTTGAATTTTGAAATTTGTTCAATGTTCATTTTAAATAAATAAATTAATAAAAATTGAACTTAATTAAAAAATTATCGATATGATCTTCGGGTAAATTTTGGGTCTGCCATCACTGTTGCCAAGAAATAACCAGAATCGTGATAGTAAATTTTGGGTCCACCATCGCTGTTGTCAAGAAACATCTAGAATCATGACACGTGTCACAATTTGGGATATTTCTTGACAACAGCAATGACGGACCCAAAATTTACCCAAAGTTCATCCCGAGCCGTTGCTGTAACTTAACAATCGCGACATCATTGAGTTAGGATTAAGTAATCATTTTTTAAAAAGACTAAACATAATTATTAATAATATTAATTGAGTCCTAACACTTAATTAAGCTTTGCAATGACCGAACATGTGTCATGATTCTTGATAAATCTAGGCACATGGGAAAATATTCTCCAAATCGTCCCAAAATTCATCTGGGGCCGTTGATCTTTCTTTTAGTCAACGGTCAAAATTTTGGGTAGAATCTTCGAGTACACGTGTCCTAATTTCAGGTTAATTTAATTATTTATATAAAATATTATATATATATAATACAATTTATAATAATTATTATAATAGTTATAATATAATATAAATAAAGGATTTTCTTTTTAATTATAGAAATGATTTTCTTTTCTATCATAAACCTTTTATTGTAAAGATGATACACATTTTTTTTTTATTGTAAAGATGAAAAATTCAATGAAGATATATTAAATTTTATAAAATAAAATTGGTGCAATATATGAAACCAGTGCCACATAGTGGCTTAATACTTGCCTTTAGTTTTTATATAAATCTAATTTAAATTTAATAAATTTATTATAATATATAAAATATTTTAATTAATAAAAATGTTATATAATTATATTTTTCTGTAATGACGTTAATTTAAATTTAAATTTTATTTATAAATATAATCATCGATATATATGTTCTATTATGTAATAAATAATTATAATGTAAAAATAATAACATTTTTATAATAATAATAAATCTTAAATGATTATATAATATAAGTAATATTATATTATGATTTATAAAAAAAATACATTATTAACATATAAGATATAAACTAATGCACTTACATTAAAAAATTAAAAATATTAACGTTAATGAATCACATTGAAAATGAAATATTTAGCTCTTATATCTGACCAATATAAGAGCTAAATGAAATCTATCAAATTCGGCCAATATAAGAGCTGATTTGCTAAATGAAATTATTGAATTCATCTAATCATAACTTAGAAAAATATTTTATAAAAATTTTTAAGTTAAAATTTTTGCATTTATGCTATGTAATATATTAGTTTGATAAAAGAAATTACAATGATTTATTCTTACTCATAAATAAATGAAACAAATTTAATCACTAATTAAAGTCTAAAATCCAAAATGTATCACAATAGTACTTAGCCCTAAGCCTACCGCCAAGTACTAATAATAATTATAATGACAATAGTTTAATTCAAATAAAATAATTAAAATTTAAAAATATAATTACAAATGCTATATTTTTATTCATATTTATTATTTAGTTTCAAAATTAAAATATAAAATAATTTAATTATCTATAAATTATTAACATATATTGATAATTGTGATAATTGTTTATAAACATAATTATTGATAATATTACCCGAGTCCTGACACTTAATTGAGCTTTGCAATGACCAAACACGTGTCACAATTCTAGATGAATCTAGGCACATGATAAAATATTCCCCAAATCAGCCCAAAATTCATCTCGGGCCGTCGATCTTTCTTTTAGTCAACAGTCGAGATTTTAGGTAGAATCTTCAAGTACATGTGTCTCGATTTTAGGCAAAAAATTAGAAATATAATTTAACTTCAATCATTTAAAATTTGGCCCGAAATAAAGCCGCAATCATTGAAAAGAATTTAAATAGCATATTAATTAATTTAGAGAAAAATATTGAAATAAATATTGTTAAAGAAATTGTTATTAATTATTATTATTATATTTTAAAATTTACCATGTCAAAATTTGATTTTAATTTAATTATTTACATAAAATATTATCTATATAATTTATAATAATTATTATAATAGTTATGATATAATATAAACAAAGAAATTTCTTTTCTATTATACAAATGATTTTCTTTTCTATCATAAAGTTTAAACTTTTTATTGTAAAGATGATATGAAAAATTCAATGAAGATATATTGAATTTTATAAAATAAATTGGTGTAAGATATGAAATAATAATGACAATAGTTTAATGTAAATAAAATAATTAAAATTAAAAAATATAACTACAAATGCTATATTTTAATTCATATTTATTATTTAGTTTCAAAATTAAAATGTAATATAGTTTAATTATCTATAAATTATTAACATATATTGAAAATTGTGATAATTGTTTATAAACTATTTTATAAACTATTCGTCATGAATCATCATTTAAAATATTTCATAACGAAAAAAAAATAGGTGACAAGATAGGTATTGTTGGTCTCAAATTGGTTTTGACATTTGAGTGTCAACACACTTAACCAAATTCTCAAGATGATGCCGAGTATAATACAAAAGTTGAGCCACAGTGTGTGCCGAGCTAGAGATTCAATAGGTGACGAGTGAATTTGAGGTTCGAAGTGAAGTTCAAGTGCTGAGTGATAAGTGATGTCGAGTAACTATAGGTGTCGAGCAAAGTATAGATGCCGAGTGAGATTGAATTCCTATATGTGCCAAGCATCAACAACTAGTAAGTGTCGAGTAACACATAATCAACAGATGAATTTGTATCTTCACAAACTCGGATGTTAACCATTTTTGAGCCAACTTAGGATGAATCTTGAAGGATCTTGAAGATAAGATTGAATCTTTTGCATTACCTATGTAATCAGCATGCAACCAATAAGAAAAATGGAGAAGGCATGCAACCAATAGGAAAAGTGAAAGAATTCAGTGAGAAATGAAGAGTAAATATTGATTGTAGATTCATACCTAACCCTAAGTCTTCGAAGCCTTTAAAAGGAGGATGAAACCCCATTATATGCATGAATGTGAGAAGTGTATGGGTGAATTATAGCAAAGTGCAAAGGGGTGTAAAGACTTAGAAAGAGCAGAACAACATTGCAAAATTTAGTTGATCAAGAACAGAGTATCAGAATTTCGAGAAGAGACACATCAGATCAAGCAAAGATAAGAACGGACAGAGCAGAATGAGGATCTGGAATTAGTAATTAAGGATTACAAATCATCATGTCAAGACTTTCTAATACTCTCTAGAAATTGTATTAGGAATGAAAATCCTATGATGATAGGTTGGTTTAATAGCCATGTTGTAAGCCTTTAAACAAGGTGCTAAATCCTTTAACAAGGTAACATTCCAAGTGAATGTTTGTAAATCATTTAACCAGGTCACTTTTAACAGGGTGTAAAGTCTTTAATAGGAAAGGCCTTTCACAGGGCAGACCATTGGAAGTGGTCAAACTTTGTAACCTTAAATAGTTACATATTGCTATAGTGATACTTTGTGGGTGTCATCCGCATCCTAGTTTTACCTTCTCATTTTGGGGTTTATTGGTTACCAAATTCTTGTGTTATCTGTTTTCATGCATGTCTTTAATTTTATGTTTATTAGATGAATTAGATGCATGTGAATGATATCAGTTAAAAGGTTTTGAAAAGATTAAAGTTAGTTATGTCTGATTCACCCCCTCCCCAGAAGTAAATCTTCCCACTTCTAAATTCCAACAATTGGTATTAGAGCTAAGTTCTCACAAGGAGGAGCCTTATAGCTTGGAGAAAAGATCTAGAAATGGAAGTCTACAAACTTGGGAAGATCATAGAGAATCAAGCAATTGATATACAACTTTCTTTACATGCTTTGGAAGAAGCTAGGGAGGAACTGAGAAAATCCTTAAAGAGAAGAAGAGAGATTGCCATAGCTAAGAATGATACACAATACAAGGAGATTGAACTATTTACCAATGGAGATTCCAAAGAGTTTGATGCAGCAATAGCAGAACTAATGGAGAAGAATAGAGCTCAAGTAGAAGAAATTAGAACACTCTAGCTTGAACAAGAATCACAAGCCATGATTCTTTGTGAGGTGATTGGACGGAAGAAAAGAGTCATTGAAGATAAGGCTATGCTAGAAGAAGACAAGAGAAACCTTACCGAAAAATTGGAAGAAAAATCAATTGAACTTGTAAGAATTTCAAACATGCAGCTAGACACCCTAAGCTAGATGTTGAATGCACATCATGAATTGAATGTCAAGGATATTGAGATCTCTACACTAAAGATGCAAAATGAACAACTGCAAAATGAGCTGAAAAGAGAGAAGGAGATTGCAAAGAGCTTCAAAAAACTCAATGAGGCAATCAAGTACTTTGAGCAACTACTAAAATCACCAAGGGCTAACAATGATACTTTAGGACTAGGATACACTAGCACTGAACAAGGAGAATCATCCAAGACTGTAGAAGAAAGGAGTAACAAAGGTAAGAACACTAAACCTACTTGTCATTTCTGTGGTAAAAAGGGACATACCTCTAATGTATGCAGGAGCAAGAATGCTCATCAACATGACAAACCTAAGAATAGGAGTCATTGTCAGAAGTGCAAAAGGCAAGGACATCAAGCACATGATTGCAGGACTAGAACTATTAGAACACCAAGATTTGAAGGTCACTGCTACAATTGCAGGAAGTATGGACATAGAGATTTTGAGTGCAGATCAAAGCCTATGTGGACACCTAATCAGCCAACAAGGGGAAATAATCATGGACATCATTACAATTGAGACTACAAAACTAGGTATAGCTATCATTACTATCAGGAATATGGACACATTCCTAAAAATTGCATAAGAACACATTTCAGTGGAAACTACAACATATGGTTGAGTCAAACCACATATTTCAATTGCTTGAAAACCGGTCATATCAGCAGGAATTGCTCAATAAGGTCAAAGGCACCTAACTCAGAGTTCAACAAAGGAAAAGAGAAGGTAGATGTTGAACACATCAGAGGAGAAATGAATAAGACATGGAAGAAGAAAGATGGGAGTAGCACATCCAATGAAGGGATCACTTCACCTAAAGGGTCAAGTGATCACACTTCATTAAATTGAGTACAAGATGGTATGAGGGAATGATTTACGAAGCTTTATCATACAACACTTCCTAAACAAGCAAGTACTAAAAAAGATAGATCAGCATGAATAGAGATGCAAAGATGAAATTTCAAGATTTCATAAGTGTTGCCGAGTTGCCCTTAGATGCTGGATAATTTTTTTTTAGTACATGCCAAGTTGATTGCCAAAGATAGTAGAAGCCAAATGATTAGTTGGAGCCGAGTTGGTAGTGGAAGCCGAGCAAAGACAAATTTTAGTTGAAGCCAAATGAAGGATACTTCTGTGGATGCCGAGTGATGAAAAGGTAATGGAAGTCGAGTAATGTAGAAATCCTTAAGAAGCCAAGTGGACAGCTGTAAATGCACTAAGCATTAAATACAATGAAAATAGGGTATATTATTGCATTTTTAATCATTTTTCTTCATCACAAATGAAGAGAAAAGACTAAAAAGAGTGCAAGATGAATTCAAAGAAAAGAATCCAATGTTTAAGTAGATTTCAATAGTGATTCAACACAGTTTTGTTGAATTCAAGGTATTTACATTTGTGGTAATTTATGTAGTTTCATATTTTCTTTGTATTCAAACCCTAGATCAGACAAATGGCTTCTAGCTCTAGGAA
Organism: Cupressus sempervirens; assembly: GCA_028749045.1. NCBI lineage: Eukaryota > Viridiplantae > Streptophyta > Pinopsida > Cupressales > Cupressaceae > Cupressus > Cupressus sempervirens. Next base: position 49,282,416 of record CM053787.1, read on the forward strand.
AACATAGGGGAAAGAACCATTTGAGGTTTAACTAGTGTCCAATGAAGTGAATCAACCTAATTTCAGGCCAATCCCTAAAGTGGCATATAAAACTGACCCAGCCAGAGCCCTATCTATCATACTCCCTAAGGTAGTAATGGTTCAAGACATTAGGAGATGTTACAATTGCAAGATTGGATCCATAGGAGACATAGAAATGAGGGAATCTTATGAGAGAGATTGTGTGAAAATGGAGTGTTGAAAGAAGAGTATCAACTTGTTGAAAAGAAGGGTTTGATGTGTGCCCTAGAATTCCCTATAGTTTTCAAGATTGAATGGATTAGGCTTGTGCTTAGTAGGATACGTGATGGGAGTTTATGGTTGGAGGATGGTCCAGTAAAAATCAAAAAGAGAATTGTACATAGAGTGATAGGGTACCAAACCCTAGATCGGCCAAAAACCCTTAGGAGTGATTCTAAGGAAGTAATTGAGAAGAAAACTGGTGCCAAATGGAACAAGAGAGGAATGAAAATTGACACCATTCAAGACCCTCTTGTTGACTTTTCTATTAGAGTCATTGCACATAAGTTCTACCAATCCAATAGACTTAACAGTGTGCCTTGCATTGCAATGGCTGTGGGCTACATAATAGTGAAAAAGGATCATACTTATGATCTTGCAGAATTGCAATTGCAATAAATTAATGAGAATTTAGCAAAAATAAGAAGGACAAAGGGAGCACAATGCAAGTTTGGTGCTATTTTGATTTGTATATTCTTCTACGTATAGAATGAGTTTCCTTCTTTTGGCAAAGTTGTGTGGAAAGAAAATAGGTTTATCATAGCTCAAGTTAATGAATATATAGAATAGATGGGAGCTAATTTTGAGACCCTTATGACTAGCTATTTTGAAGAGGTCAAGAAGACCATGAAGCAAAGACTAAGAATACTAGTTTCATTAGTAGAGAAGCATGTAAATGATGTATGTTTTCTTGTAGATATTGATTATACATACATACAAGCTACTACACCAAGAGTTAGATGGTTAAGACCTCTTGGATATGAAATAAATATAGATGAGGCATCAATAGCTATAACTACACTACTAGCTGAGGAAGTGGACAAAAGTGCACCACATTTTGGAACCTATGATGTGGTTAGGTCAAAGGTGGATATGGAGTTGAAGACTACCTCCACACTAAAGAAGAAAGACAATCTTGTAAAGAAGCTTAAGGAAAAATTTGGTGAAGGCATGACAGAAGAAGAAGAAGAAGGTGAAGAAGGAGAAGATGATGAGGAAGAACAATGACATGAAACACTTGCTTTGACCCAAGGTATGGGGGAGGATGCAGAAGAAGAGGAAGGTGCTGAGTAGGAAGCACCCAAGGCTGAGCCAAAGAAGAGAAAAGCACAAAAACAACTAGTTACACAGCCCAAGGGGAAAAAGAAAGAAACAAAGCCTAGCCTGACCAAGCCAACTACAAGGAAAAATACTAGGGAAACAACCCAAGTGGAAAAGGAACATGGGAAGAAAAAGGTGACAGAGCAAGCAGGGCCTACATAATGTTGAAAAAGAAGAGAAGAAAATATGTTGCACCCCCAAAATCAGACAAAGAAAAGGCAGAGTTTGATAATGATCAATTCAGATTGGTAAGGCATTCTACCAAGTCTAAATTGGAAAAAAAAATAGCAGAAGAGTCCATCTACACTATGATGGCTAAGTTCAAGACTATCCAACTTGGACTAGACAATTCTAAGCCTAAGGAGCTAAGCTCCATTGTAGAGAATAAATGGCATTACTGCCTTAAAATGGAAAAGGAAATAAGGGAGTCTACATTGGCTCATGTGATGCCAGAGCTTACTAAAGGACAAATAAGTAAGACCAACAAGAAACATGGGATTAAATTTGCACCCAAATACAAAGCCTTCCATTTTTTGCAAAATCAAATTGAAGATGTTGTGCAAAAGTCCACATAAATGTGGAAATTAATTTATGGATTGACTACTACCAAGGAAGGGCAGGAAGATCCCTTTGAGGGAAGGAATGATGAGGAAGAAGAAGAGAATGAAAAGGATGAAGAGGAAGAGAAAGAGAAAGAAGAGGCAACAATGGAGAAGACACAAGGTGAAGCAAAAATAAAAGAAAAGCGGCAACCAGAACAAAGTGTCCAAGACACCCAATTGCCACCACCAAGTCCTCCACATACAATAGCTATAGAAACTATAATTGTAAAGGATGTTCCTGACACCTTAGGTTAGAACATCAATCCACTAACTGCAGATGATCTCAAAAAGATCTTCACCAAACCACATTGCAATCACAATTATGTACAAATCCTATTTTGGTGAGTGTGGAAGAATTGCAAAAAGCTGTAGTAGAGATTACTAGGGAGAAGGTGAACACACAAGAAACACCTTCACAACCTCCCATAGCTACAAAAGATCAACCAAAAAAGCAAGTAACATAGGATACAACTGCTAAGGTTGATCACACAGTCAAAGCAACAGTAACTGCCAAGGAGCCAACAAAGGAACAAATATGACAAGATGTTCCTACAACACAAAGCCAAGGTGCACCTCCTCAAATCATTATTATTGATCAAGGAAATATAGAAGAAGAGAAGGAAGAGGAGAAAATCCCCAAGGAAAAAGAGCAAGAGTTAATATAGACACTGGTGAACTTGCATACCTTAGGGACTCCTACAAAATAGCCGAGCACTGATGCAATACCACTACAAATCTTAGCACCAGGCTCGAGCTCCACCGAGGTAGCAAGGGTACTTCACTATGGAGACCCTACACTTGATGAAGAAATAGTAATGCCTAGTTATGGATATAAAACAATGAATTTGACATAAATAAATGAAGTGCAAGAGGCACTTGAAAGAAAGAAGAATCAAGAGATACTTAGAAATGAGTATAGAAAAAAGAAAGCATTGGTGGAAATCAAAGAGACATTCCTTGATGCATTTAGCTTGCCTATACCTAATGAAACAATGCCCATCATGGAGCAATTGTCCAACATAGTGGATTAGGTAAAAAATGAAGACCTTGACACTAATGTTAAATTATTAGAGTTGTTTTAAAAGAAATTTCAAATGCAAGTTAATGATAAGATATCTAGTGAGATAGCACTTTCACAAGTGGAATTGGCTAAGAAAGTTGGAAAAGTGAAAACAATACTTGAGAATATATTCTTAGTGTACTCCAAATTGTGTGACGCATCATATTTCACACAATAAACTAGCCAAAGAATACTGAGATTGGAACGAAATCTTAAGATTTATAGTACATAGCTACCCAAAGATCTAGCTCAAAGTAAGAAGCATTTTGCAACAACGCTTCACACCCAGAAGGAGTTAGTCGATTGATAGCTGAAGAGGCCAATGTCAAGGCCAAATTGATACAAATTCAATCTACTATTACCCCACACCTAGAATTAATCCATAAGGAAATGACCTATGTAGAAAATGTTTTAAAGAAAGATCCTAATCTTTCTATCATAGAAGGCCTAGTACAACTTGTAGTGGAGATAGCTATCCAGCACAAATCACTGGAAATTGCCTTAGACAATTGGGATGCTTCTTTGAAGATGATAATGGAGGTAAAATTTTTTTTTTGGCTAAATATTCTATTCATTCTTAGGACCCTTTGAAATAAATGTAAAAAAGGGGGAGATATTCATTATTGCATATAATAAGAATGGGGGAGATACTACATTATTTGATGGAGGTAATAAAGAATATCGAAAGGGGGAGATATTCATGTAACACATTTTTGAAGAAGTAATAAGGAGATACAACCAAAAGGATGTAAAAATTGCAATATGTGAAAGGGGAAGTACAAACAAAATAGATACAAAGTATAGACAAACGCAAACAGTATCAGACACATTAGCATGAGACAAATTCAACACAAGAGTATTTGGTTGCAAGAGTGGAAGTTTGGTTATAGAATTGGCACATAAACTCAGGGGGAGTTACAAATTTTTGAGGTATACAAAATTTTGAACAAGTTTTTGAAGTTTTGTACATATGTCAAACAGAATGTGAACTATACTCATAGAGATTAGATTCATAATGTTTAGTTAAGTGTTTTTTCTACTCATGTCAAAGGGGGAGATTGTTGGTCTTAGATTGGTTTTGAAATTTGAGTGTCAACACACTTAACCAAATTCTCAAGATGATGCCGAGTATAATACGAAAGTTGAGCCACAGTGTGTGCTGAGCCAGAGATTCAATAGGTGCCGAGTGAACTTCAAGTGCCAAGTGATAAGTGATGCCGAGTCACTATAAGTGCCGAGTGAAGTATAGATTTGAGTGAGACTGAATTCCTATATGTACTGAGCATCAACAACTTGTAAGTATCAAGTAATATAGAATCAATATATGAGTTTGTATCTTCACAAACTCAGAGGTAAACCATTTTTGAGCTGACTCAGGATGAATCTTGAATGATCTTGAAGATAAGATCAAATCTTTTGCATTACCTAAGTAATCAACATGTAGCCAATAAGAAAAATGGAGAAGGCATGTAACCAATAGGAAAAGTGAAAGAATTGAGCAGGAAATGAAGAGTAAATATTGATTGTAGATTCATACCTAACCCTATGTCTTTTAGCCTTTAAAAGGAGGATGAAACCCCATTATATGCATGAATGTGAGAAGTGTATGGGTGAATTATAGCAAAGTGCAGAGGGGTGTAAAGACTTAGAAAGAGTAGAACAACATTGCAGAATTCAGTTGATCAAGAATAGAGTATCAAAATTTTGAGAAGAGACACATCAAATCAATCAAGGATTAGAATAGACAAAGAAAAACAAGGATCTAGAATAAAAAATTAAGGATTACAATTCATCAGGTCAAGACTTTCTAATACTCTCTAGCAAGTGTGTTAGAAATGAAAATCCTATGATGATAGGTTGGTTTAATAGCCATATTGTAAGCCTTTAAACAAGGTGCTAAATCCTTTAACATGGTAACATTCCAAGTGAATGTTTGTAAATCCTTTAATAGGTCAATTTTAATAGGGTGTAAAGTCTTTAACAGGATAGGCCTTTCACAGGGTAGACCATTGGAAGTGGTCAAACTTTGTAACCTTAAATAGTTACATATTGTTGTAGTGATACTTTGTGGGTGTCATTCCCACCCCAATTTTACCTTCTCATTTTGGAGGGTTTATGGGTTACCAAATTGTTGTGTTATCTATTTTCATGCATGTATTTACTTTTATGTTTATTAGATGAATTAGATGCATGTGAATGATATCAGTTAAAAGGTTTTAAAAAGGTTAAAGTTAGTTACTTCTGATTCACCCCCCCCCCCCCCAAGAAGTAAATCTTCTCACTTGTAAATTCCAATAGGTGTGAAATAAAAAATTGACACAAATTATCTAAATTTTATTTAACTTTGTTAAGGTTATAATCTTTAGTTTTTCTTGCAATCCACTCTTATCGCTTCATTTGTTTTAACCAATTAGATTAAAAAAAAATCCTTTTAGAAATTACAAAAATTTTAATTGGATTATTTTGAATTGAATAATTTTTTGCTATAAATCGTTAATCAAATATATTAAATGAAACCATAAAGGGATTGTTGAAACTCTTTTTTTTGGTTTCTTAGTTCTAAGTTCTAACTTTATAACTATTAACCGTTAATTATTTTAAACAAAGTTGCAGACTAACATTTCAACGGTGCATTGAGAATCGAGATGCCAAAAACAAAGTCATAGACTAACATGAAGTTGGAACAATGATTTGAGAAACCAAAAACTATTGTTTTCATTGATAATATTTTAGAATGTACATTGTAGTTTGTACAAATCATAGATATTCAAAATAGCTGCTTAAATCAGCCTAGTTTTACTATTTCATAATTTATATTAAAAGGCAAGGCCCAATCCAAAGTAATTTACATTAAAGGGCAAGGCCCAATCTAAAGAAAAAACAAATATCTTAAAAATATTTTTTTACCCTAGGGAAACACTACAATGATTAAGGGAAAAGGACTGAGGATTCAGGAACCAGAGAACTAGGGAACCAAGGACGTTGGAAGCATCAATGGGATGAGGAGCCAAGGGCTTGAAGCCTTCAATCAGAAAGGTCTTCAAGTTCCTCTATGAGTAATCTATTGGAGAAAATGATGTCACTAAACTCATCTAGCCATGTGAAGTTGGTCTCATTGACGTCGTCCAACAATAACCACTTTCGTAGAAAATCCCTTCCAAGCCACGCCCACTTCTGATGGTTGCCATTCGTTCATGCCGAGAAAGAAATGATGCTTATGTGTAATACATCTTATGCCTTCCTCCCAACACTTGTATGCTACATCTACAAAAGGGATGCTAATGCCTAGCCCCGGTACTTGCTCGACCAATACAAGAATTTTGACATCATCTTCTAAAAATGTTTCCTTAAAAATGTTACGCAAAAGCATCAGAATATCTATTTGACTGCCTCCAAAGTCAAGAAGAGATGTGAGGAAGTGGGAGGTAATATTTGTGGACACACGGTACCTCTTATCATTTCTTATGAATTCATGGTCAAGGACCATGAATATAGCCTGGTAGATAAAAGGACTTTGGGCATCTAGCTTGCAAACCATGGCAAGGACATCGTCAGGAATCCTGCCCAAAAAGGGCTTTTGCAGAGCCATTGTAGTGCATTTCAGGCAAATTGGCATATCCATGACTAAGTTTCAAGAGACTCTACAAACTGAATTCAGATTGAAGAATTTGAGAAATGATAATGAAATAGGAATTAAAGAGGATATTTAATGGAATTTGCATTAAATTCTTTGGCATTTGCAATCTTTCATATCTTTTATTTCGTATTCCTATTAATTTTCAAGTGTGTGAAATGCCAAAATGTATTGGCATTAATGTTAGATAGTTGAAAGTGCTTGACATTGAGTAAATTTCAGCTAGAGATTACTGTGCAAAACTTTCCACGTGTGTCCATTCCAGAGAAATTCATGTGACTCCAAATCTTTTCAAGATTGTGGACCGGGGCCCCAACCGTCGATTCCTGAAATGCATCTTCTGTCGTTGATCTCTAATTAATTGACAATCAATAAAACTATTGTATTTACTATTAACAATAAGAATGTGATGGTAGCCGACTTGGTAATAGTGACACTAATGTAACAATGTTACAACATTATTAATAATAGACCTAAGATAGTACACAAGTTGAAACTTGAAGTGGCTACTCAGTAGTTAGTAAAACCACTAGCTAATACACGTGCAAATTTTCTTTTAGCAGATTAAACAATATTTTAGTTTACCACTAAAAGATTTGCCAAGACCATTATTATTCATTTTCCTACAAAACAAGTAATTCACCTCTGACATTATTAATTCATTTTTGGCAAGGGAAAAAATAGCCATTATTTATTTATATGTTAGCAAGAAAAAATATTAATTCACTACATTTAAAATAATTTTTGCTAGGGCAAGAAAAAAATCGCCAACATATAATATTTTATTACCTTATATGGAACAAAAAAATTGCCCTCAATATTAAAATTTTCCTGCCCACAAAATGTTCGATTCACCAACATTTTAGGCTTTTTTCTAGAGAGGGATTTCTTAAAGTTATCACTGCTAGTGCAATGATAGTTGAAAATTTGTCTCAACTGAGCACTAAAATCTTAAATAAGGGTAAAAAAACTATTTCTACCATTACAAAGGTTAAGGGTAAGGAAGAAGAGGAAGAAATTGATCTAGATGAGGATATTGTTATTCCAAATTGGAATATTTCTCTCCTCGTTCTTGACCAAATGGATACCCTGGGAGAAATATTAAATAAAAAAGCTAAGCAACAAAAGTGTAGAGAAGAAAAGAAGAAGAAAAATAAGTCCTTGAGGATATAAAGATCATATTTATTGATGCTCTAAGTATTGAGATTGATAGTACACAGCCTATTCTAGATCAATTAGCTGAAATTGTCCACAAATTCAATGAAGATCTAAATGGACAAGAAAAACTACTGCACAGAGCTGAAAGGAAATTTGAGAAAAGAGTATTGGAGAAAGTTGCATAGAAAATTGAAATAGATCAAGTAGAATTGTCTAATATTCTTGCTTCAAACTTTTACCCATAAAAGCATTCACCATACATCTCACAATTTAATAAGTAAACTTAAATATCATATAAAGCATATACATATAAAGTATGTAAAGAAGTAAGCATTCACACATGTATGACACAAGATATGATTATCCAAAAACCCTCCAATGACTATGTCAAAACTATGTTACTCAACATCTGAAGTGCCTGGTGCTTGGTACTAACTATGACTTCAATGTTGTCACTTGACATCTAAATGACTCAACATGCATTTCTTGCTTGACACTTGAACCACTTGACACATACTATCTACTCGACACTTGAATGACTCAGCACACGAGTGACTCGACACTCACTATTTACTCAACATGCTCTAACTTATATGTTGTGCTCAACATATGCTACTTGTTCGACATGAACTGTAAATGACTTAAGTGTATAGACATTCACTTGTCAAAACCAATATGAGATTAACAATCTCCCCCTTTGACATGAGTGTCAAAAACACTTGGTCATGCATTAATGATCTTATCCTTATGAGCATAACATAGATGTCTATTCGACTTCTATAAAAAAATTTAAAATATGAAAATCTTGCAACACATGAATTATACCTCAAAATTTCATAACTCCCCTTGAGTTGATTTTTTTGTTCTATATGCTACATCTCACTCAAAATTTTCTCTTGTTGAGTAGATTTTCATAAATTGATATTCTTTCTCTGTTCCTATTTGAACTGATTTTTGCATTCTATTATTTTGTTCTCTTACTCCCCCTTTTTTATTTGCCTCTTAGTCCCCTTTTGATTTAGATATCTCTTTGCTCTATTTTATTTCTCTTCTTGCTCCCCCATTACTCTTACTCCCCCCTTTTGGCACTTATAACAATGGGTTATACACTAATAGTGTATTTTTCCAAAAAATATTTATGGAACTCAAGTATAATCTTTAGAGTTTCATCCCAATTGTCATGAGCTACCTCCAAAGACTTGATTTGGATAGCCAACTTGGCAGAAAGGTGGACTAGGTTGTCTATTGTAGAAAGATTAGGGTCTTTCTTCATAAGAGTTTCTGCATAGCCTAGGTCCTTGTGTAATATCTCCATGTGAGGAGTCAATGTTGAATGGATGCTGATCAGTTTAGCACTGATGTTGGCTTCATCTACTTGTAATGATGCTAACTGACTCTAGGATTGCAAGAGCTTCCTAAAATGTTTCTCATTTTGAGCTAGAGACTTGGAAAAAGTAGCACTGGATGACTGCAATGGTTCTCTAAACTCAAGATGTGATTCCTTACATCTTGTTTGAAGAGTGTAGGATTACATAGTTTGGTGTACAAAGAGAAAATGTTCTCTAGTACCTTCTTTGTGCTCTCTATCTTGGTTGCTAGATCAACCTATTTTAGTGCAATAGTACTTGATATCTTCTCATTCATCTTGTTCTGAAACTTCCTTTCAGACCATTCAAGTAGTTTTACATTTGTGTCCAGGTCTTTCTCAGTAGCCCTATCCAATATATTGGTTAATTATTCAATCATGGGCTTGTTTTCATCTAGAGTCGATAGATTGAATGCATCTAGGAAAATCTCTTTGATGTCAGTCAAAGATTGCTTCTACCTATGCTCCCTTATGAGCAATTCTTGATTTTTCTTCCTTGCTAGGGACTCTTGTAATATACCCATTTGCTCAATTGTGATTGTTGCCAAATCAAATTTAGGAATTATGATCTCTTCATCTAGGCTGACATCACTATAAGTAGTTACCTCTTCTACCTTAGATGAGTTAGGACTCAGCCTTGAGAATTGCAATGGTGTAGCATTTATGCTTGGCCTCTGAATAGCTTGAGTGGAAGGAGTACCAAATTTTGGTAATATAGCTAGTGGCTCCTTTGGCTTGGATGTCAAACTTGACTCTTTAGTCTTGTCCTTTTCTCCCTCTATAGTTCTAGTTGCACCTTGATCTTGTGCTGGAGATGTAGTTGTATCTACTTGACCTATTTAGCCTTAAGTGCCTTCATTCTCTGGTGTCTCTACATCTCTTCTCCAACTGTCTCAACCTTATCTTTTTAAGTTTCTTGCACATTCACTAAGATTGGAGTGTCTTGCATAAGTGTACTGATAGTGAAACTTTTTGTCTCCTTCCTTTGATATACCACTATAAGCTGTGAAGGTTGTACACTTGTGACTTGAGGAGTGATTATATATGTGTTTGGCATTTTCAATTCCTCCCCTGCACTTATTTTTTCTATCTGGTATTCTTTTGATGACATTCTCACATAAATTGTCTAAATCTAAAGAGGGACTATGACTTACCACTTGAAATTGGTTGTTGTCATCCAATTCTGTCTTCTCTTCATCAGATTTAGCTTGAGAAACATACTTCCTCCTTGGTCTCTTATGTGTTTCAGCTTTCTTCTCCTTAGGCTTGGCTACTTCTTTAGCCTTTTGTGTAGTGACTCCAGTGCTAGCCCTTGTGGAAAATGTTGTAGGTTTGGGTCGATTGGGTTTAGCAAACTTCTTTGGTTTGTTCACTACTTGTTTCTTTTCTTTTCTCTTTTTCTTAGTAGTTGTAGGTGCTTCATTGGCTTCTTCTTCCTCAATAGCTTTTACAGTTTCTGCTTCCTCTTCTTGTTGGTCTTCTCACTGACCTTGTGTCAATGCCAATGGTGCTTGAGCTTGTGTTTCCTTTTCTTCTTCATCATATTCCTCTTCTTCTTCCTCACTTCATTCACCAAATCTTTCTTTCAATTTCTTTACTAGTTTGTTCTTTTTCTCGATTCTTGAAGCAGTCTTCAATTCCATTGTTATCTTTGATTTTGCCAAGTCATAATTTCCAAATTATGTAGCTTCTTTATCCTCTTTTTTTTGCAAGTAATGTTGTGATTTCTACAAAGGCCTCATCAACATTTATTTCATATCCTAATGGCCTTAGCCATCTCACCCTGGGAATTGCTGCCTATACATATGTGAAATCAGTATCAGCTAGGAAGCAAACATCATGAAAATGTTTCTCCATTAGTGAGATTGGTATCCTCATCCTTTTCTTCATATATTGTTTAAAACCTTCAAAATAACTTGACATGATAGATTCAAAGTTATCACCTAGTTTCTCAATAAATTCACCTATTTAAAATACAATAGGTTTGTTCACCTTCCATGCAACCTTACCAAATGTGGGAAATGTATTCTGCACATAAAAGAAAATACATAGAAGAATAGATCTGAATTTACACTGTGCACTTTTAGTCTTCCTTATAGCTCCCAAATTCTCAATCAATTTTTGCAAATGCAACTTGAAAATATCATAAATATGATCCTTCTTCACTATTTTATAACCCATATCAATTGCAATGCAAGGTACATTATTTAATCTACTAGATTGATAAAAATTGTGTGCTATAACCCTCACTGCAAAAGCTATTAGGGGATCTGTTATAGTATCAATTATCATTCCTCTTTTATTTCACATAACCCCTGTGTTCTTTTAAATTATTTCCTTAGCTTCACTTCTCATTTTCTTAGGCTAATCTAGGGTTGGATACTGTGTCACTCTATGAACAATTTTCTTAGTGATTTTTACTGGCCCATTTTCTAACCATAGAATTGTCATGAATTCTACTCAAAACATTTTTTATCCATTTTGTCTTAAATACATTGGGGAAGCTTAGGGCATGAGTTAATGCTTTCTTCTCAACAATTTTAACTCCCTCCTTCAACACATCATTCTCATATAGTTTTCCATATGTTTCCCTAATTTTCATATCACTGATGCTTCCAATTTTGCATGTGTAACAATTTACTACATCTTGAATCATCAAAACTTGCGGTGGTATCATAGATAACACACCAAAGGGATCTTGTTTGTAATCTATATTTGGGATAGCCCTAAAAGTAGGTTGTTTGATTTAATTACTTATTAGTTGCACATTTAAAACCTCTTTTCCCTCTACACCTTTGGCTGCTAAAGAACTAGATGCCATTACATGAAACTAGGGTTTGCAAAATTTAAAATTGCATAGCTTGGCACTCGATAAATACATTGTGAATTCTATTGGAATGGTGTCAAACAACCTTTAAAATCTCTCACAAATTCTTAGATCAAATTCTCTAGACTGCCTTTATCTCTTCAAGCTCTTCTTCAAATTCAGTTGATGTTAAATGAGTAGAAATCGATCAAATAGACCTTAAAACACTACATTTAATGCTAAGTGCTTACACAGCTATAAGCTTGACTTCAATTGAATTTTTGGCTCACTTGACATCCATGTGTTTTTCCATACACTTAGCAACCACTATGAGCTCAAACTTTACTAACAACCTTTGCTAACTTGACATCCACTAACATTTTACTCAAAAGCCATAGTGAAACTTTTCATGCTCGACAGTAACATGAAAACTGACAAAAATAAATGATTTATTTTTGATTTCTAACAACACTTTGCATCTTTATTCATGCATATTTTTAATCTTTTCAAAACTAAATCCTTGGAACTGATTTATAGTATATCCATTTAAATATCATTCTCACATATCTCTTGATTTCTTAATTTGATGAGGTGTGATCACCTAACCCATTGGGTGAAGTGATCCCATTTAAACTTGATGTGCTACAATCTTCCTTTCTCCTCCATGTTTTTTCATCTCATCTCTAACATTCTCAACATATTCCTTTTCTTTTACTTTGTTGAACTCACAACTTGGTGCCTTTGACCTTGTTGCACAATATCTACTTTTATGACTAGTCTGCAAACAACTAAAACATGTGGTTTGATTCAACCAACTTTTGTAATCACTTCTGAAATGTGTTATAATACAATTCTCAAGAATATGTCCATAATCTTTACAGTAGTGACAACTTTACCTTGTATTATAATCCCAATTATAAGAGTTTCCATTATTCTTTACCTTTTTCTTCTTGTTTGATGACCACTTGGGTTTGGATTTGGACTCAAAAGCTCTATGTCCATACTTCTAAAAGTTATAATATTATCCTTCAAATCTTTGAGTGTACATGGTCTTGGTTCTGAATTCATGTGCCCAATGACCTAGTTTTTTGCACTTGTTGTAGTGACCCATGTTCTTCTTCTTATTATTCAAATTTATAGTCTTGCTCCTGCAAACATTAGCATTATGACCTATCTTACCAGAATTATGAAAAGTAGGTTTGGAGTTTTTACCTTTGTTACTTCTTTCTTCACCACTTTTTGATGATTCTCCTTCTTCAGTACTAGTGTATCCCAACCCAAAAGTATCATTGTTAGATCTAGGGGATCCCATCAATTGTTCAAAGTACATGATGGCTTCACTAGGTTTATTGAAACTTTTAGCAAACTCCTTTTCCTTTTTACATCATTTCTTAGTTGTACATTCTGCAACTTTAGTGTTGTGATATCAATGTCTTTAATCTTTTGTCATCTTCAATAATGACTTTGTCTTCCATATCTTTCTTTTTCTGTTTGATCACCTCACATAGCAATATGGCTTGTGATTCTTGCTCTATCTTTAGATTTTTGATCTTTTTAGCTATGGTTCTGTTCTTTTCCATTAGATCTACAACTACTGCATCAAATTCATTAGATTTTCCATTTGTAAATAGTTTAGTAGTGTCCATCTCTTGGTATTGTGTGCCATTCTCCTCAATAGAAACTTCCTTCCTTCTTTTCAATGATTTCTTTAGATCTTATCTTGCTTCATTCAACTGATGTAGAATGAGTTGTATTTCAATCTCTTGGTTCTCAATAATCTTTCCCAACTTGTAGACTTCCATCCTAAGATATTTTGTCAATCTCCAAGGCTTTAATTTCAAAGGACTTTTCTCTGATTCCAATTGTTGGAAATACAATAGCAAAGGTAAAAAATGAGGGGGGAAAACATTCACCATACATCCATTTCACAATTTAACAAATAAATTGAAATACCATATAAAGCATACACATCTAAAGTATGTAAACAAGTAAGCATTCACACATGTATGACACAACATATGATTACCCATAAACCCTCCAATGAGAAGGTAAAATTGGAGTGGGGATGACACCCAAAAATCTTCACTACTAAAGTAATAAAGTGTATCAAATGAAGGTTACAATGTTTGATCATGAAACATGATCTACCCTGTGAAAGGTATGCCCTATTAAAAGCTTACAAAGATTGTTAGGTCTTACCCTATTAAAGGATTTCAACACCTTGTTAAAAGTGTGCTTGATTAAATGACTTTAACTCATAATTAAGCAAGCACCTTGTTAGAGGATTTCAATACAACCTATTAGGACTACTCTATTAAGAGATTTAACTGATTCACTTGTTAGAATGTATCAATAGTGATATTGTGATTAGCACTCTATTGCTTGATGTCATATCACCTCTATATTGATGTGTACTTGATCCTTTCTGATCAGATGTCTCTTTTTTGTCCATTGTTTCCTTTCCTCTATTCTTCTTTAACTGATTTTGAAATGTAACTCAAATCATAATACCTTGGCCACCATGAATGCCTTGTTTGTGCATACAAACTCTCCTTTCTCTACTAATTTCTCTCTATTAAACATTTAGGGTTTGTCCTCCATAAGAAGACCTAGGTAACTTAGGATTAGGTATGAATCAACAACTATGATTCATCCATATTTCCACTTAAACCTTCCTTTTTATTAATTGGATGCATGTAATACATAGGGATTCATACTTAAGATTCATCCTTATCAATAAAAGATCATAAATCAATCCTTAAGTCAGCTTAAAAATGGTTTACATAGTAGTTTGTGCCAATACAAATAACTATGTCAAAACTATGTTACTCAACATTTGAAGTCCGTAGTGCTTGACACTAATCATGACTTCAATGCTGTCACTCGACATCTAAATGACTCGGCATGCACTACTTGCTCAACAACTAAATTACTCGGCACATACTATCTACTCGACACTTGAATGACTCAACACATTAGTGACTCAACACTCACTATTTAATCAACGTGCTCTAACTTATATGTTGTGCTTGGCATATGTTATTTTTTGGGCATGAACTAAGTAAATGACTTAAGTGTATAGGCACTCACTTGTCAAAACCAATTTGAGATTAGCAATTTCTTTATTTATCAAACTGAGTGACACATCTATCTTCAAAAAGGAGATCAAGGATAAATTATCCAAGATAGATGAAGATATGAAGGCAAGTGCACACTAGCTATCACTTGACCCAAGTTATAGTTTTGGACATTTCACAAAGATCAGATATCTAACAAATCTACAGGTAGGATTATTGAGGGAAGAAGCCAGAATCAGGGCCACACTTGCAAAAATTTAGGGCATGATTCTTCCAAACATGGATGCATTTCCAAAGAACATTGAACATGCAAAGAATCTCATCCATGATAACAACTTCTCCATAGCTGATCACAATTATCAACAGAAGTTCAAATAGACTTGCATGGAAGGTATTACAAGAGAATTAGGAGAAGACTATGGTACTAATTCTGAAGGTACATTCTAATTTCTTGTCACATTTTGGTATTAACATATAGATATTAGACACCTTTGTCATTTATGTCAAAAAGGGTGAGAAGATACTGTATATTGTATTATTGTATAAAAGGGAAGGAGTTATTGACAAAGGGAGAGAAGATTACTATACTACAGATATATGTGTATAGGAGAGATATATGTATGGGTGAGTAGTATAGTATTATGTAGATGCATGTACAAATAACAAGAAAATATCTTTACAAAAGAAATTTTGAAAAAATAGAAAAATAAAGTATTATATCGAGGTACAACAGTAGGAAGTCAAAGCTAAGTTGAAGACTCAGAATGATGATAAAGGAAGTTTTTGACTTAAAGTTTTGAGTGTTCATATTTTTTGGTTTCATAAGTGTTTTTGTCACTAATGCCAAAGGGGGAGATTGTTGACATTAAGGTCAACTTGTCTATCAGTGACTCAATACTTAGTCAAATGGTTACATTTCTATTGAGCTCTATAGTTTCTACTAATCTTATCATTCATCTAGTAGTGTTAATTAGATGTCTGAGTTGCTACCAAGTGAAAAAAATAGTTTGTAGTTCATGCTAAGCTATACAATATCTACCAAGTGTCAGAGATAATTTGTAGTATATCCCACTATAGTAGTGTCTACCAAGCTATTTAGTGGAAGTGAAGAAGACTCAAGTATTAACTGAGCTCTGTAGTGTTAACCAAGCTCTATAGTGTTTACCAAGCTCGCAGTGTTAACAATGTAAATCTACTGTTGATCGAGTCATGTAGTGTTGTAATACCCCAAAATTGGCTCATTTCCATGATCACCAATTCTAGTCTATTTTGATCAATCCTAAGACCTATTCTAATAGGAAATTCTTATTTTGCTACTTGCTACTTGACTTAATTGTCAGATGCAGAAAACCCTAATCTGCATTCATCATACTCATAATCTAATCCCTATAGTATGCACTCATATTAGTCACATTGAAACCTATTGATTAATATTTAATTTAATTATTAAGTATTTATACTTTAATTAATTAAATTATACCTTAAGGCTAATGTACTAAGGAATTAAGTTTATTTAATTTAATAAATATGCTTATTTTGATTAATTAAACAAGGTCATTTAATTAAATAGAAAGTCATCCCTAATTAATTAAATGAAATTATTTAATTAAATGGAAAAGGCATTTATGCGCTCACATCTCACTTATTAAATTAAATAATCTCTTCAAAATTCTCTCTTTAGTTCTAAATGGAAACTCTGAGTGAACTCTCTCTCGAATTGGAAACAATCTAGTTAACTTGCTCTCACACCTATGACAAGTTTAGTTCACTACTCATCACACTTAGATCAGAAATAGTTCACTTCACCTGCACAAGGAAGTTTCCATCTTAACTAAAGCTTTGCTTCAATCCTGACTGTTGATCCGAGTTGATCTCACCTGTTGGTGGATTCTAGAAATTCTATTTAAGGAACTCCTAATTCCTCATTACAAAGGTTGAATTTTTACGCTATCAAATCTCTGCTGAATTACTCGCTCACTTTGCTCAAGCTTTCATTGCATTCTAGCTTTCTTTAATATCATCTAGATTAATGCTATGCATACATGTAGATTAAATGTTATTTTATAGTTTATAGATTAAACTACATTTCATCTTAATTGCATTTAAATCCTTCATTCTTAGAGGGTCTAGTTGCCTACACCTCGATTCTGAGGATATTAATAGGCAAAATCCCTTTAGATAGAAGGCAACAAGTCGAATCGCAGGGCTAATCCCAGGTGAACAATCTCATGTTCATTCTTGGATGAATCCACGTATAATGACTATGTTGAAGTGTCTGTGAGGTTCAAAGGCCCACAATTCATAGGTACAAGTGTCAATCGAGTGATTTAGTAGCTACCGAGTTTCTCAGTGTTCACTGAGTCACATAGTGCTGACCGAGTTTGAGCTCCTCAAAAGTGATCATTTTGGACTGAGCTTAAGCTTTAATCAAGTGCTAGAGTTTGTTGAACATTGATAGTGTTTTTCATGTATCATAAAATCACTAAGTTTTTCTTTAGAACCTAAGTTACATTAGTTGGGCTGACTTTGTGAATTATGATGAAATTGGTATTATAGCCAACTCTAGAAGATAATCAATTGGATTTCTATATATGTAATGCATTGTATCATATCCAAGTATTTCATGAAGAATATTATGAAGTGCATGAGTGCAATTAAAAGAAGTCTACAAGAAGTATAAGGAACAATATAGATTTATCTATCATAGCCAGGTAATCAATGCAATGCAAGGAATCTCATTCAACAAATCAAAACCGTAGATCAAAGATCTGCCACTGATTCATCCTAATAGGTGCATCAGTCAAATCCTTTAATAGGGTAGACTTAACAATCTTTTGCTAAATCTCTTAACCGACTACATACTTCATTATATGTTTGTAAATCCTTTAACAAGGTGGACCTCATAGTCCTTATTGCTCCTAATAGGCTAGATCACTAGAAGTGATCAATTGTAAACCTTAATAGGTTAACTTTATATTGTAGTACTAAAGCTTGTGGCTATCATCCCCACCCTAGTTCTACTTTCTATTTGTAAGGTTTTTGGGTCACCATATCTTGTTTCAAAGTGTTATTAATGTTTTATTTCTTTCATTCTTTCATGCATACAATTAGATCAAAATATTATGTGAACGATTAATTGGTGTAGTAAGATATTGTTTTATTGGTTCTTGATTCACCCCTTCCTTTTTAGTAACCTTGTGCACCTTACATTTACAATAGTTTGTGCTTAAAGGATCAAGTGGTAAAGGTTTTGGGAATGACTTCCATGTTGGCATTGTTGTGAAGAAGAAAGAGAATAGTTGATTCATTGCCATTTTTTTATGGAGATTTCTCTACCTGGTTAATCTTTGTTGTATTGCATGATTGTAAAGGTTGTAGTAGAAGGAGGTATGTGAGTTCATGTGTAATGTGTCACTATTGTATCAAAATTAATTGTATTCAAATGAATTGAAAGTATTGTTGCATCATGAAAGTTGGGTTGTAATGTATTTCTTAATGTCATTCCAAGAGAATTTTCTCAATGTATTAAATAATTATTAAAGGAAAAAATGTATGTAATTAGGAGATTTTACAAAGAAAACTATTTCAAAAATGTCTTAGTTAACAAGTAAAATTAAGACCTTGAAACTAAACCCATGAGGTTAATAATAAACTAAATGTAAACATGAAAAAAAATGATTGAGCAAAGAAAAAGATGTTAATCTCATATTGGTTTTGACAAATGAGTGACAACACACTTAGTCATATTCATTATGTATACCGAGTGATCAGAGAATGCCAAATAATCAGTTTATGCCGAGTGATCAAAGCATGACAAGCATTAGTTTCCAGACAATATGTTGGAATTACAATAGGAAAGGTAAACTTCTGAGGGGGGGGGGGGGGGTGGTGAATCAGAAGTTAAAACTTTCACCACACATCCATCTCATTCATTCAATAGATAAACTAAAATAACATATAAAGCATATGCATCTAAATCATGTAAACATGTAAGAAATCACACACATAACACCAGATATGATTACCTAGAAACACTCCAAGTGAGAAGGTAAAACTGGAGTGGGGATGACACCCACAAATCTTCACTACTATAGTTGTAAAGTGTATCCAATTAAGGTTACAATGTTTTGACCATGAATCATGGTCTACCCTATGAAAGGTTTGCCCTATTAAAGGCTTAAAAAGACTATTAGGTCTCATCTTGTTAGAGGATTTCATATAGCCTGCTAGGATTACTCTGTCAAGAGATTTGACTAAAATTGCCTGTTAAAATGTCTCAACATAGATCCTACAATTGGCACTTTCTTGCCTGATGACAGATCACCTCTAAAAAATGTCTAATTGATCCTTCATGATTAGATGTCTCAATGCTATATCCTTTTCTCTATCCTCTATTTTTCTCTAACTGATTGTGCAATTCACTCTTTCTTCATAACCTCTAAGTCTCCATGAATGTTCTATTTGTGCATGCAAACTTTAGTATACTTCTCCTTCAATCCCTTACACAATCATAGATAGTTTAGGGTTTCATCCTCCTTAAGAAGACTAGGAGACTTAGGGTTAGGTATGAATCTACAGTTGAGATTCATCCATATTGCTACTTAAACCTTCCCATTTTTTGATTGCCTACATGTAATTGCATAGGGAATCCAAATATAGATTCATCCTTATCTTCAAAAGATCATAATCTATCCTTAAGTCAGATCAGAAATAATTTACATAGTTGTTTGTGCCATTACAAACAAATATGTAAAAATTGTGTCACTTAGCATATGAAGTCACTGATGCTCAGCATGCACTGATCTTTCTATTATGACTTGGCACCTACACTGCTTGGCACCCACTATTTACTTGGCTCTTGAGTCACTTAGCATGGTCTATCTACTCGAAACTTGAGTGACTCGGCACATGAGTGACTTGGCACTCATTGTAACTCAACATGGTCTAATATTTATATGTTGTGCTTGACATCTATTACTAGTTTGACATGAACTAAGTAAATGGTTTGAGTGTGTTGACACTCACTTGTCAAAACTGATCTGTGATCAATAATCTCCCCCTTTGACATGAGTGTCAAAAAAAATTGAATATACATAATCAATTTTAATCTCTCAACCATAACATATCCATGACTACTCTTATATACAAAACTTCAAAATTTCAAAATTTTGCAATAACCTATATACTTCAAAATTTGGTAACTCCCCCTGAGTTAATATGTTTTTTTTGTATACAAAATTTGTGTTCCACTCTAAGTAAATGTGTTTCTACTGACTGATACTCTTTCATGCTCTCCCTTAGCTAATTTCTCTTCATAGTATTTCTCTCCCAATGATGTATCTCCCCCATATTCTCTATCTCCTTCTATATGTATCTCCCTCGTATTCTCTATCTCCTTCTATTTCTATCTCCCCCTTTTTGACACTGATATAAAATGGGCTATACACGTATAGTGTGTTTGTCCAAAAAATATTTATGGACATCCATTATGATCTTGAGGGCTACATCCCAGTTGTCACATGCAACATCTAATGACTTGATTTGGATTGCAAGCTCGACAACAAGGTTCACTAGGCCATCTAAAGTAGAAAGCTTGAGATCTTTCTTTAGTAAAGTCTCAACATAGCCTAGCTCCCTATGTAATATCTCCATGTGTGGGGTGAGAGATGCCTATATACATGTCAATTTGGCTCTTATGCTAGCCTCTTTTTCTGTTAATACAACTAATTGAGTTTGTGTCTAAAGCAATATCTTGAAATTCTTCTCACTCTAAGCTAGATTTGTAGGTAGGGTTGCACCTAATGTATTTATCCTACATTCTAGTGTCAGAATGTGACTTCGAGTTTCTTCAGTGAAGAGTGTAGGACCACATAGTTTTGTGTACAATGAGAAGATATTCTCAAGTACCTTCTTTACATCCTCAACCTTTGTTGCGAATGCAACTTGAGTTAGTGCTATCTCACTAGATATTTTCTCATTCACCTTACCTTGAAACTTCTTTTCTGACCATTCTAAAAGTTTTGCATTTGTATCAAGGTCTTTATTACTGACCTTTTCCACTATATCTATTAGTTGTTCTATCAATGGCTTGGTCTCTTCAGGAGTAGGTAGACTAAATGCATCTAAAAAGATGTCTTTAATATCTTGGAGTGCCTACTTCTACCTATGTTCTCTCTCAAGCATTTCTTGATGATTTTTCCTTTCTAAGGCTTGTTGTAAAATGCCTATTTGCTCCAATGTC
This sequence comes from Cupressus sempervirens, assembly GCA_028749045.1. Taxonomy (NCBI): domain Eukaryota; kingdom Viridiplantae; phylum Streptophyta; class Pinopsida; order Cupressales; family Cupressaceae; genus Cupressus; species Cupressus sempervirens. Next base: position 49,303,740 of record CM053787.1, read on the forward strand.
ATAGTTTCATAGTCATATTTTGGAATCACAATTTCTTCATCAAGGCTTATGTCTCCATAATGGATTACCTTTTCTACCTTTGATGAGCTAGGGCTTGGCATTGAGATTTGCAATAGAATGGCTTCTATGCTTAGCTTCTAAAGAGCTTTTGTAGAAGGAGTGGTAGATGCTGGTAAGGCTACCAGTGCTTGGATGACCACTTGTTTCTTCATCTTTGGTGTTTTCTCACTTTCTTTAGGATTTCCCTTATCTATTACTATGACCATACTATCATCTTGTTCTTATGTTTTAGGTAGAGATGAATTTATCTATCATGTTTCTTGTTGTTGACCTATAGTTGTATCTTTTTTTCTACCTTCTTCTCAATAGTATCAAATTTAACACTTGTATCAACCTTAGTAGATGAATTTACTATCATTAAGAACAAAGGTTGTACATTAGTAACTAAAGGGATGATAGAAGGTGGTTCTTGTGGATTCACCTTTTCCCTTGTAACCTCAGTTACTGCCTTTTACAATTCTTCTACACTAACCAAAACCAGATTTTTGTAGAGATTAGCTTGGAGTGTAGATTGGTCTAGAATATTTTTGAAGTCTTCTACAATAAGTGGATTGATGTTATGAGCTGATGTATCAAAAAAATCCTTAACAATTATGGTTTCAGAGGTCTTGGTTGTGTCATGGGGAGGTCTGACACTCAACACTTGTGTGTCCTACACACTCTGTTCATCTTGTTATTACTCAAGCTCAACTATTGATGTGTCATCTTCTTTCTTTTCTATCACTTCCCCAACTATATTGTCTTTACCATCATCTTTCTTATCATCATCTTCCTTCTCATCATCATTGGCATCATCATTATCATCATTTTTACCCTCTGAAGGGTCAAATTCTCCTTGCTTCATAGTGGTCAACCCATAGATAAATTTTCATATTTGAGTTAATTTCTTGACCACATCTTCAATGTTATTTTGAAGAATAATGAAGGCTCTATATTTAGGTGTAAACCTAACTGCATATCTCTTGACAACCTTAACAACTTTTCCCTTTGTCAACTCTAGCATCACTTGAGCTAATGTTGTTTCCTTGATCCATTTTTCCAAATTTAGACAATAATGTCATTTTTGGTCAACAATATCATATAAACCTTTTTGTTATTGAGTGGGAAAATTCTAGTGGGGTGTTCTTAAATTTTGATATCATGGCATATAATGCCTCATCCACTTGGTTTTTCTCTTCTTTTCCCAATTTATCAAAATCAATATGTTTCAAACCAGTTAAATCTACATTACTTTTGATATTTTCACATAAGTTTTCAATATCAGATAGAGGGTTGTGACTTACCACTTTAAGTTGGTTATTTTCATATGATTATGTCCCCTCTTCATCAGAATCTAGTTGTGGCACATATTTCCTTCTTTATTTCTATTGCACTTGGTCTCCTTGATCTGTTATCTTAGTCTTTTCCTTGGCCTTCTAAGTTGTAGCAGGTGTGCTTGCTCTAGTGGTAGGGGCAATAGGCTTGGCTAGACTTGGTTTGATAATCTTCTTTGCCCTTACTAATGGCTATGCCTTAGCCTTCCTCTTCTTTGGCTTGATAGGAGTAGGTGCTTCCTCAGCTTCTTCTCCCTCAACACCTTTAGTTTCTTCCTCTTCCTTTTCTTCTCTCATGTGTTGGGTCAATGCAAGAGGTGCTTGTGTTTGTGTTTCTTCTTCCTCTTCATCCTCTTCTTCTTCCTCCTCTTCCTCCTCGACATCTTCTCCAAATTTGGCTTTCATTTTCTTCACTATCTTATCTTTCTTCTTAATGGCTGATGCAGTTTTCAACTCCGTGGTAATATTTGACTTTACCATCTCATAGTTACCAAAGATCTTTTCACTTTTATCAATTTCCTTTGCTAGTAGTGCTATGATGGCTACTGAGGCTTCATCCACATTAATTTCATATCCAAGTGGTTTTAACCATCTTACCCTTGGTGTGGCAGCTTGCACAAAAGTGTAATCAACATCAACAAGAAAGAATATATCATTATAGTGTTGTTCAACTAAAGAAACTAGTACCCTCATTCATTCGTTCATTGATTTCTTGAAATATTCAAAGTAACTTGACATCAAGGACTCAAAGTTTTCTCCCATCTTCTCAATGTACTAATTGATCTGCACCACAACTAACATGTTGGTCTTCCATCCTACATTACCAAATGAGGGGAATGCATTTTGTACATAAAAGAATATGCAAACCAATATTGAACCAAACTTGCATTGTGCATTCTTGGTTTTCCGAATAGCTCCAAGGTTCTCCATCAATTGTTGCAATTATAGCTCAGCCAGATCATATGTGTGATCTTTCTTTACAATCTTGTAGCCAACATCCACAGCTATATAGGGTACACTGTTCAATTTGCTAGATTGATAGAATTTATGTGAGATTACCCTTACATCAAAGTTCAACAATGAATCAGTGATAGTATCTATTTTCATGCCTCCCTTATTCCATTTTGCTCTAGTGTTCTTCTCTATTACTTCCTTGGAATCACTTCTAAGTGTCTTTGGCAGATCTAGGGTTAGGTAGCTAGTAACCCTATTGGATATTTTGATAGGTCCTCCCTCTAGCCATAAAGAACCATCATGAATTTGTCTCAACACAATTTTGTATCTATTGACACTCAAAATTGTAGCTTCGATTTTGAGTACCATTCAAAAAATTAAGCCCTATAAGCACTTTCTAATGCATATGTATCTGGCTACCCATTTGAAGCATAATAGGTGTTTAATGCTTCTAGCACTTTGAATTTAGTGTATCTATGTGTTTCATGAAGTTAAACTTCCATTTTGAGTCATTTCATGAAGTTCTATTTCGAGTATTTGTCAAATCTACTTTTTTGCTTAAGTGTCAAATAGTAACAAGATGTCGTGTTTGCAATTGAATATCTCATACCTAGTAATGTTCCACAACATGCCGCTTGGGGAATGCCTAGCATCCATACCAAAGAGCCTATGTTTCAGATTTTGAGTCATTTTGAGTCCATTTGACTAGGTTTTGAATCCCTCAAAGTTGGACATTTATTGATGTCATGCTGATGTGAATTGTTCTGAATTCTGGGAAGCCCTGTTTGACTTATTATAACTTTGACCCAGTTGACCAAAACGAGAAAATTTCTTTTGCATTACATTTTAGTGGTTAGAGACTTATTGTGTTTCCATTTTGAGCTTATGAAAAATCTATTTGATCATTTTTCAAACATGATTCCAAATGCAATTTCTGACTTTTTATTGGTGTTAAGAAGTGCAGATTTGTCAGAACCCCTATTTGTGATGTCATATCTCAAAATTCATGATAGATGAGATTGAATGGATTGTATCACTATGTTGTACTCTAAAAATACATCAAGTGTGCCAATTTTCAAATCATGATGAATCTATCTGCACACTTTCCCAGGTCAATTCCATTTGCAAAAAATGTTTTTTGTCTGTGTTTCTAGTTTGCAAATTCTGAGTAGCCTACTTTGGTTGTTCGCCAGATATGTCCTATTATTCATCATGAGCCCAAATCATAGATTTATACTCTCCTCATGATAGTAAATCAATGCCCCAGTTTTAATTTTTCCAAGTGTCCATTTGCCCAGTTTTCAAAGCCAAATTTGAACCCAGATTATGTGTTTTTGACATGTTTTCATGTAGGTAATTCTAACAAGGTAACTTTGGTGGTAAATATCTTTTGACTGGGAATTCATCATGAGATGAGATTTGATTGGGTAGGAGTGTGCGGAACAAAGAGTCAGTGTGCTAGTATTCAGAGCTCGATCAGGTGATTTGGTCATTTTTTAAGGCCAGTCAAAGGACCTCTTGGCATGAAGTTGGCATGAAGTAATTAGGAGTTTGAAAAAAAGGTAGAATATCAGTTTTAAGAGGTGTGACAGTGATTGAATTCTGATTGAGCCAACACCAGATGACTTATGAATCAGGTTTAAAATTTCAGTTGTCTGAGGGTGAAATTATTTTTAGCCGGACCCACTTTGGGGTTCAACTAACTTTAGCAAGCTGATAAGGTATTTGGGAATGGAGTTATTATAAAGTTATAATAATTATTATACTTTTAGATGTTTGATATGTAAGCATAGTTCTCCAATATCAAATCAATGTGTAAATGAGATTTTGATGAAGAACGTTTATGAGCCTCAAGAACTCCATCTTGTAAATAGAGTGAAATAAAAGGGACACATTTGCCAAGAAGCCAACCATGGCATTTACTTGGAGATCCTCCATTGCTTAATTAGTTACCCATTTGTGTAGATGCCGAGCTCAAGCTATCAATTGTACATGCAATTATATACATTTCTAAATGGTGGATTACTAAATATGTTTCTTGGTCCAAACTGCATGAAGAAACTGTGAGTGAGTGACTCTTTGATTGAATACACATGTATAGAAGTTCCAAAGAAAACTTTCCTATCATTTGAAGATGGTGAAATATTGACTTTTCTCCATTGGCCAATTGGAAATTCACCAGTAAGTAAAAAGGGCACAAATCACAAATAGAAAATTTGATGGTATCCAGAGGTACAAGAAAGTGAGCAAGTTGAAGGGGCTAAATGTGTCATGGGTGATGTTAGATAAGGAGCTTTGGCATCTTTGTGAAAAGCAGACACCAAGATACCAAAACTTGTGAGTGTTCACAAAGAGGAGAAATGGGTTTATTTACAACATCTTTTATGAGAAGGAAACAAATTACTTGCCCAAATAAATATTCTTTATTTCTCCTTTTCTTCACCAAAGAAATTTAATAGTCAAAAGCAATGTGGATAATTGGTATTAAACATTTTGTGGCATATAGCATATGATAGAGCAGGCTACTATTAAAGTATTGAAAATTGATACCAAAATGTTAATTGCATGCAGGTAATTGGATTTTCCTTTATTAACACCTCACACCATTAGAGTAGGGTGCACATGCAAGGGAAAGACTCATGTTGGCAAACAAGAAATCTATGTATCATATAATGGGACGAGACACATGCAAGTAAAAATAAGCAGCAGATATAGAGGAATTCAAAGTCGCCATCAACAAAGGCCCATGCAATTGAAAGACACACTTACACCAAGTAAAGAGGAAGACATGAGCAAAGTAGAAATCCACACATTATAAAAGGAGTAGCTATAGGAGAGCCCATATGGAGGGGCACTATCCCAGTCAAAGTAGGGGGCAGCTATAACCAAGCCATCCCATGCAAGTGCAGACTTGGAAAAAGTGGCAGGAGAACAAGCCGTAGATCAAAGAGAAGCTCACACTAGCATGATTAAAAGAAGAGCTACCCACACATAAAAAAAAGATAATGTGCTTCCAAGAGGAGCCCATGACAGGGGAGGCAGTGTTATGTCATGCGAGATTTTTAGCCTGGTCATGGCAAAAATGGCAACCAGATTTCTGTGCCAGCTAACCATTACCGGGCTCACTTTGAGATCAAAAAGCTTTACCATTATGATGTTAACATTGATCTGAAACCTGCCAAGGGTTGCAGTTACAATGTCATAATGGAGACATTTAAACAATAAGCAGATAATTTGAACAATGCAATACCTGCATACGATGGACACAAGAGTCTCTACATAGCTAGGCCTTTGGGCAATGCTGTTGAGCTTGATGTCATCCTCTCGGATAGCCAGGGGATAAGTAATGGAGAAGGGCATTTTTCTTAATATCCCACGTTGGGTAGGTGGGGGTACCTTTTTGTTTTTAAATACAATCCTGCTAGTAATACAATGTGTCTAAGGACATGAGGCTTTTGAAATTCAAGAGTATGTAGGGTAGGTCCCATGGATGACTAGCTTGAGGTGAGAAGTAACAAATTTTGAACGAGCATGCAAGTTGAGGTCATTGGAAAAGTGAGGTGAGCTCATCGAAAAAAGAAAGAAATGGTGATAAAAAAAAGTGAAGTTTCTGGTAGGTCGCCATGTCACCACCGAAAAATGGTGAGAAATTATGGCAAGCGACATGGAAACTTGCCAAAAAATTAAATAATTTGGCCTAGAAAAGAAAATTTTTGGCAAAGTATGAAGTGCAACGATCATGATGAAATGGCAGTGACAAGATGATGATGTGGTAATGATCGGACCAACTAGAAGGTGCCATGTGGCACAAATTTCAAGGAAGGATGTGATGTGGTGTGTAGATCTCATAGATACACCAGATCGTGCCACATGGTAGATCTTACAGATGTCACTATGTTGCAAAGATGACATTGCTCAATGGATAACATATCGACATTGTGACACAATAGAAAGTTGACATGGTAGTGAGCTGGCAGCAAAGTGGATGAGTCTGATGATGACATGTGGCAAAAGTTTTTGACATGGCACGCTTCTTGAGGTACTGATGTGGCAGAGGATGACATGTGTCAAAATGTCACTATGTCACTGATGATGTGGAAAAGTGCTGACTTAGATAGTGACATAGCGACCATGACATGGCATAATGAGGTGGCATGCTAACATGGTAGATCAGAGGACAAATCAGATGCTAACATGTGGCACCCATTTGGAGAGGTTCGATAGCTGTGTAGGAAAAGAGCCAATCATGTGATGACACATGACACCTTGGTCAAACCAAGTTTGACCTAGATGGAAGATGTGAGGGGAATTTTCAAAAGATTTTTCTTTAATATATTCCCTTTGATTTACGTACAACCCAGGTTTAAAAGATATTTGAAATATTACATAGTTCAAACCTTTGAAAAAGGTTGAATATTTAAAATGTAGTCCTGAAACGTACAAGTGAGAGCCTAAACTTCAAAGAGGCATAACAAGGGAATTTTTCACCAAAATGGGTACTCTAAAATACTGTTAGGACTAGGAGAAAATGAGCTATCCATTTACTAGGTTGGTTTTTGCATAGGATGTCACTAGTGTGTGCTACAGAGGATTTTGTTTTTTTAATCAAATGCTCAGTTCCAAACAATGGTTTCATCAATGCAGTTACAAAATTCAGTTGGGATGCATTTGATATGCTTTGTTGGCTTAGTTTTTTCAAAATTTGATATATAATGATACGTTTTTCTTGCTTTTTGATGGAACTTCTCAGAATTTTTGTCTTTTGCAATCAACTATCATTTCTATCAAAATATTTGAGATACTTTATTGTTTGGGAGGAAAAAAGGATCAAGGATTTGATTTTGCAGTTGAGGGGAGAGAGTAGAGAGATGCTTTTAACTAGTTGAGAAGGTTTTCCAAGTGGACACATGCCAGTTACATAGTAGATCCAAGATTTCACTTCCTCCTATATCTTTCTTTCTTTCATCCATTGTAAGGGTTGGAAAATATTGGAAAGTTTCTCTGGAATGAAGACATTTAGCAGAATTGGCTCCAGAATTGATGAAGTCTAAATGGAAAATCTAGGATGTGCTAGTTCCAGACCATGAAGCATTCCTTTGGTTATGATACCCCTTCCCATACCATAAGTTTCTCATTCCTGCCATTTTCTCTCTTGTATGATAGTATTTGTTCATTGTATAGTCTAGTTTATTAGATACCTTGTGAGTTAATTTCATTCATTTTTATGTATTATTTTAAGGAAATCAATACAAAGAACAAAAAATGTTGAGTATTAGTTTAAATCTTGTCTCCTTTCATAGTGAGCTATGACATTTTATGATCTTTGAACAAAGAGCCTAGATCATAGTTGTAGTCCCTTAAGGCTGTATGTTGCTTTATTGTTGCTTGTAATTCAAGGAATTATGTAAATGCTTCAGGGAAATCAATAGGGTTGTAGGTTTATTGAGGAGGATATAAGGTAAGAATGAGATTTAGATCGAACATTGATATCCAATTTACAAGGTAAATGGATAGATCTAGAGTCCTGGCATAACATATGTGTTCTAGATATGCAAAATGCATGAGGGAGATTCATGAATTGCCCAATGGATGAGGCATTGATCTATTATAGGATCATAAGTTTTTTGTTCATACCTAGTTTTCATCCACTTTCCCCACCCACATAAAGTCAAATCAAATTCAAATCATCTTTACATTTTATGTTGAAGAGCTAGGAACAGTCTAACCCTCACTCAGCTTGTGCATTTGATAGAGTTGTAATTTACTACTGCACTTCTTTGTTACTGCATAAGTCATTAGGAGAAATAAGGGTTTTTATCTACTTTTTGAGATTTAGGAATATGTTTTGCACTGGTACCATATGAATTGAATCTGAGGTCCACCCACCTAGGTTTTGTAGAGCCTGAAGTAGAAAAAGGGTCAAGCCTTATAGTTGGCCAGGTGTCTGAAATGGCATGTTGAAAATGGGAGTTACCTACCCCTAGATGTGTCTTGTTCTCATCAGGGTAATTTTAAAACCTTTAACATTTTAAAACACCAACAAAATGGTGACTTTGCTGGGGATTCTATGAAGGAATTCATTGATAAGGAGCTGAAAATCTTTGATATATTGTGCATATTCAATTTTGTATGTAAAATTTCATGTTCCCCAGTTATATTTTATCCATTTGCAGTAGTAACTTTGAGGTTGAATGTAAATTGTACTGCTAAAAGGTGTTCATCTTTAGTCAATTCAGCTGGTTTTTTTTTTCAAAGTACTATTGTAATTTCAAAGTCAGAATTGATGAAAAGTGATTTCTCTTTTCAAAGTGTTTAAAGTTTTGAAAATTCTACAAGTTGAAAATCTAGTTTAGATTTGTCATGTGTGAATCATGTTTTAAATATTTCTCACAATTATGAGTGGCGACTCTCTAAGAGATCTCTGAACCAGTGTAGATTGGTTACATAGAATTGTTTTCAGGATATTTCTACTATATTGTGCAGATCTAAAAGTTGTGATAAGTTGTAAGCAAGAAGAGAGAATATATGAATTCTTGACTGAAAATTTTTGAAGTGTTGTTTGATCTGCTGTCATAAGAAATTTTGAATGTAAAAAATGAATCACAACAATGATGTCATTTGGTTCTCTTCAAGGAGATGGTGGCTCTACAAGGATTTGATTAGTGGTGTGAAGAGTTGAAATCAACACCTATGCCAATCAACAAATCAATGGTTTCAGTAGAAACAATTGAGGCATTTTATTTTTCATGATGTTATTCTTGTCATGAAAGAAAGTGGTATATGTATGTGTTCTCCATCAAGTGATTTTCATCACTAGAAGGAGCAGAATAGTGTGATAAATTTTATACACTTCATGGTAATAAGTTTTAGTTTGTAAAAGTTTTGTGAAGTGTTTGAAGAGATTCATTTGGTAGAAGATTATAAGCCTAGTAAAAATTACAAATCAGAATTATGATGAATGAGTTTTAAGTTTGAAGAACGACAATTCTCCTTTCATCAAGCATGCAACAGGTTAGTAAAGATTGTAGATTTATTTCTGCCAAAAGATATATGCCATTCTATTTTGATGGCATTCATGGTTTCCTAAATCATATGCCGTATAACCTCAAAAAATATTTACCTAAACTTAATGGGAACCATGAGAATTTTGCTAGTCATCATATTCAATTGTTCAGTGATTCGATGGGTAATTATGAGATTTCTCATGAGGACGTGCATATGAAGTTATTTGTTCAAACTTTGAAAGGTGATGCTAGAGACTGGTTTTCTTTTTTATCAACATGTTCCATTTCATCTTGGAGTGAGTTACATTCTGCCTTCATGGAGCAATTTGGAGAAAGGGTAAGCATATATGATTCTTATAATAATTTTTTAAGGATTTACATTGAGGATGGTGAACTTGTTCCTCAATTCAATATTAGATTTGCAAAAGTTTTGAGTGAGATCCCTTAGAGTTATAGACTTGATGATCAAATGTGTTTAGATGTTTACTTTGATGCATTTGACAAGAAAATGAACTATCTACTAAGGGATAAAGAACCACAAACATTATATTAGGCTTTTATGACCACTAGGGATATTGAAAATAATTTGAAATATGGATTGACTAGAAGGCATTTTGCTAAAAATGTGTGTCGGTATAATGTATTTGAAAGAAAAGATGAATGTGGTATTGATGCTTCAATTTCAAATCAGCTTATCAATACCCTTGCTATAAGTTTTAATCAAGTGGAAAATTCAGATCAAACTATGTGTATAAGGAAGGTTAGTTTGGTTACAAATGAAGATACATATGTTCATGATGTTATAGCAGTAAGATGCATCTCAGAATTTGATAGGGTTGAGCACTATGTTGATTTTATGAATCAAGGTTTAGTTATAGTAGTAAGTTCTTCTCATGATAATTGTATGTATAATGATGTAACTAATGCTTCAAAGTCTGAGATTGCTGCACCTAGATCTCAGTCTTGTGCAAGTGACGAGGCTGAAAGTTATGTCTCTAGTCATGAATTTGATATTGCTGATCTGACATTGCATGGAGAGATAACACAAGATGAAGAGCATGAATCAAATTTATCATAGTCACAATCAGAAGAATAGAGTGCACATGTTTGTAATGTTTCAGCAGTGGATGATAAGATGGATTCACTTGACCAGTTAGATATGCAATAAATTAATTCTCTTATTGAGAGATTTCATTATGTTGAGAATGTTATAAAGGTTGAAGTTGAAAGATATGAATCTCAATATGAGTACGAAGAAGTTGAAAGTTATCTTCCAAGTGATAAAGGTGAAGTTGCTGATCTAGTGTATTATGAAGAAGCATCATGTGAAGATAATGATGAGAATTGTTACTCGAATCAAGGAAAGGACAGTGATAGTGCATATTCATCTTCATACGAATTTGATGCAAATTGGGAAGAAGAAAGCAATGATGGAATTTTTCACTCTTATGTAGTAGAGGTATGAGTTCTTTTCTTAAATTTGAAAGTGAATTTTGAGTTCAAAATTATGCAAATCAGCTTGAGGTTGAAAGTGGTGAAGAAGAGTTGTCTACACAATATGAAGATAAAGGGATTATTTATAAAGATGGATTCCTTAATTGTGTAGATGAGTGTCTTGAATATATATGTAGTAGTAACTAGTAGTATACAAATAATTTTGAAGTTAATGTATCAGCACTTAACGATAATTGGTTTGCAAGACATTTGAATCACCTCGATGAAGACAATGAGAATAACATGGACCTAATTTCTACATGCTTCATTGATGGAGTGGATGTTGATTCTTCATAAGGTTTTGATTTTTCTTCAGATTCTGAAAGTCTCTATGAAGATGAAATGGATAATGGTTTTAAAATGTATATTAATGCTTTATATGATGAAAATCTAGATGATAATCAACCCATTTTTTGTCAAAATTTTCAAAGAGGATCACTACATGGAGTTATCGACCTATTGTTTAAAGAAGACATGGAAGGTTCAAATTTAGCTGAGGATGAGTTTAATGATGATACATTGTCTTACTACTACAAGAGATCAGATTTATCTTCTTCCAAGCTTGATAGTGATTATGATGATGTTGCATCTCATAATATGGACGACAATGTATTTGATGAAGGTGTTATTGAAAATCAATGTGCACCTTGTAATGAATTTTATGATGGGTACTCTAATGCGAAGACTAATCTATTTTCTGATTGTGAAGAACCATTTGAAGATTATGGATTAGTTTTAGATTATGACATTGATGACATTGTGAGTACAAATCTGATCACTCACCTGAGTACCATCCAGTTATGCATACACATTTTCAAGGTATGCGTGATCCCTTTCCTCCTGTTGAATATGATGCCTTCATATTCAAGACTGGTGGCATGAATGATTCATTTGTTAGAGAAGATTTTTAGTTTGAGTTTGATATGTTTGAGCATGCTGATTAGAACTTTCATAATGAGCAAATGGTTGAAAGTGAAGATGTAGATTCAGTTTTGCTAAGTGATGAGTTTCAAGATGCTGATCTAAGTGGTGAAACTAATAAGAGAAGTATCTCTAATTTACCTCATGAAATTTTAGATGTGAATCAGATTTTTGATAGAGGTAAAAGTTTTTGTTGATGTTCGGTGGCCTAGGGCCATTAATTGTACATAGTAGTAGTAGTTTTTTGCTTTCAATAAAATTGTTCGAGAGAAGTTTTGCTGTTAAGTGTGTGGTCTGCTTCTCCCAAAGATATGAATCCTTACCATCCCCACAAGGGACATGCATCCCCAGACAGAGCCACTATTAGCACTCAAAATTGTAGCTCTTATTTTGAGTACCATTGAGAAAATTAAGCCTTATAAGTGCTTTCTAATGCATATGTATCCGGCTGCCCATTTGAAGCATAATAGGTGTTTAATGCTTCTATCACTTTGCATTCAGTGTATCTATGTGTTTCATGAAGTTAAACTACCATTTTGAGTCATTTCGTGAAGTCTTGTTTTGAGTATTTGTCAAATCTGCATTTTTGCTTGAAGTGTCAAACACTGACAGGATGCCGTGTTTGTAATTGAATATCTTGCACCTAGTAATGTTCCATGACTCTCCACTTGGGGAATGTATAGTGTCCATACCAAAGAGCCTATGTTTCAAATTTACAGTCATGAAAAGTCCATTTGACTAGGTTTTGAATCCCTCAAAGTTGGTCATTTATTGATGTCATGATGATGTGAATTGTTCTAAATTTTGGGAAGCCCTATTTAATTTATTATAACTTTGACCCAGTTAACCAAAATGAGAAAATTCCTTTTGTGTTGCATTTTAGTGGTTAGAGACTTACAATGTTTTCATTTTGAGCTTATGAAGAATCTATTTGATCAGTTTTCAAATGCGATTCCAAACACAATTTTTGACTTTTTACTGGTGTCAAGGAGTGCAGATTTGTTAGAACCCCTATTCGTGATATCATATCTTGAAATTAGTGATAGATGAGATCAAATGGATTGTACCACTATCTTTTACTCTAAAAATACTTTAAGTGTACCAATTTTCAAATCATGATGAATCCATCTGCACACTTTCCCAGGTCAATTCCATTTGCAAAAAATGTTTTTTGTCTGTGTTTCCAATTTGCAAATTCTGAGTAGCCTACTTTGACTATTTTCCAAATACATCCTATTATTCATCATGATCCCAAATCAAAGATTTATACTCTCCTCGTGACAGTAAACCAACGCCCCATTTTTCATTTTTCTAAGAGTCTATTTGCCTAGTTTTCAAAGCCAAATTCGAATGCAAATTATGTGTTTTTGACATGTTTTTATGCAGGTAATTCTGAGAAGGTAACTTTGGCGGTCAATATATTTTGACTTGGAATTTGTCATGAGACAAGATTTGACAGGGTAGGAATATGCAGAGCAAAGAGTCAGTGTGCTAGTATTTAGAGCTTGATCAGGTGTCCTGGTCATTTTTTAAGGCCAGTCAAAGGACCTCTTGGCATGAAACTGACAATTTGCAAGAAAGGTAAAATATCAGTTTTAAAAGCTGTGAACAAACCAACACTAGATGACTTATGGATCAATTTTAAAAGTACAGTTGTCCGAGGGTAAAATTTTTTTAGCCAGACCCACTTTGGGGTCCGAATGACTTTAGCAAGCTGATAAGGTATTCGAGATTGGAGTTTTTATAAAGTTATTACAATAATTATACTTCAAATGTTTGACATGTAAGTATTGTTCTCCAATATGAAATCAATGTGTAAATGAGATTTTGATGAAGAATGTTCACGAGCGTCAAGAACTCCATCTTGTAAATAGAGTCAAATAAAAAGGGGTACATTTGCCAAGAAGCCAGCCATGGCATTGACTTGGAGACCCTCCATTTCTTAATTAGTTACCCATTTGCATATATGTTGAGCTCAAGCTATCAATTGTACATGCAATTATACACATTTCTAAATGGTGGATTACTAAAGATGTTTCTTGGTCCAAACTGCATGAAGAAACTGTGAGTGAGTGACTCTTTGACTGAATACATATGTATAGAAGTTCCAAAGAAAAATTTCCTATCATTTGAAGATGGTGAAATATTGGCTTTTCTCCATTGGCCAATTGGAAATTCACTAGTCAGTAAAAAGGGTACAAATCACAAATGGAAAATTTGATGGTATCCAGAGGTACAAGAAAGTGAGCAAGTTGAAGGGGCTAAATGTTTCATGGGTGATATCAGATAAGGAGCTTCAACATCTTTATGAAAAGCAATCACCAAGATACCAAAAATTGGGAGTATTCACATAGAGGAGGAAAAGGTTTATTTGCAGTGTCTTTCATGAGAAGGAAAAAAATTACTCACCCAAATAAATATTCTTTATTTCTCCTTTCCTTCACCAATGAAATTTAACATTCAAAGGCAATGTGGATAATTGGTATTGAACATTTTGTAGCATGTAGCATATGATAGAGCAGGCTACTATTAAAGTATTGAAAATTTATACCAAAATGTTAACTACATGTAGACAATTGGATCTACCTTTATTAAAAACTCACACCATCAGAGCAGGGTGTACATGCAAGGGCAAGATCCGTGTTGACAAACAAGCAATCTATGTATCATAGAATGGGAGCAAACTCATGCATGTAAAAATAAGCAGCAAACATAGAGGAATCCAAAGTCGCCATCAACAGAGGCCCACACAATTGAAAGGCACACTTATGCCAAGTAAAGAGGAAGCCACGAGCAAAGTAGAAATCCATGCATTATAAAAGATGCAACCATAGGAGAGCCCACGTGGAGGGGCATTGTTCTAGTCAAAGCGGGGGGTGGGTATAACCAAGCCATCCAACACAAGTGTAGACTTGGAAAAAGTGGTAGGAGAACAAGCCGCAGATCATAGAGAAGCTCATGCTAACATGATTAAAAGAAGAGCCACCCACACATTAAAAAAAGACAATGTGCTACCAAGAGGAGCCCATGATAGGGGAGGTGGTCTTATGTCATAGGAGATTTTTTGCCTGGTCATGGCAAAAATGGCAACCAAATTCCCCTGCTAGCTAACCATTACTAGGTTTTCTTTGAGATCAAAAAGCTTTACCATTATGATGCTAACATTGATCTAGAACCTCCCAAGGGTTGCAGTTACATCTTCATAATGGAGACATTTAAACAACAGACGTATAATTTGAAAAATGCAATACCTGCATATGATGGACACAAGAGTCTCTACATGGCTAGGCCCTTGGGAAATTCTATTGAGCTTGGCATCATCCTCTCAAACAACTAGGGGATGAGCAATGGAGAAGGGAATTTTTCTTAATATCCCACATTGGGTAGGCAGGGGTGCCTTTTTTTTTTTAAATACAATCCCATTAGTATTACAATGTGTCTAAGGACATGATGCTTTTGAAAGCCAAGATCGTGTAGGGTGGCCCATGGACGGATAGCTTGAGGTGAGAAGTACCAAATTTTGAACGAGCACACAAGTTGAGGTTGCCAGAAAAGTGAGTTGAGCTCACCAGAAAAGAGAGAAATGGTGCCAGAAAAAGTGAAGTTTTCGACAGGTCGCCATGTCACCACCAGAAAATAGTGAGAAATTTTGGCAAGCGACATGGTGAGTTGCTAGAAAATCAAATAATTTGGCCTGAAATTTTTTTTTTTGGCAAAGTATAAGTGTAGCGATCATGATGAAATGGCAATGATGAGATGATGACATGGCAATGATCAAAACAACCATAAGGTGCCATGTGGCACAAATTTCAAGGAAGTATGTGATGTGGTGGGCAGATCTCGTAGATACACTAGATCGTGGCATGTGGTAGATTTGATGGATGTTGCTATGTCACGAAGACAAAGTTGCTCGATGGACAACATAGTGACATAGTGACATAATAGAAAGTTGACATGTGGCAATGAGGACAAGTCTGACGATGACATGTGGCAAAGGTTTTTTACATGGTAAATTTCTTGAGGTGCTAACATGGTAGAGGATGACATGTGTCACAATGTCGCTATGTCATTGATGATGTGGCAAAGTGCTGACTCAGATAGTGACATAGAGACCATGACATGGCATGATGAGGTGGCATGCTGATGTGGCAGATCAAAGGATGAATCAAATGCTGATATGTGGCACCTAGTTGGAGAGGTTCGACTGCTATGCAGGAAAAGAGCCAATCATGTGATGACACATGGCACCTTGGTCAAACCAAGTTTGACCCGAATGTAATATATGAGGGGAATTTTCAAATTTTTTTTTAAAAAATATATTCCCTCTAATTTTTGTACAACCCAGGTTTAAAAGATATTTGAAATATTACATAGTTCAAACCTTTGAAAAAGGTTGAATATTTAAAATGCAGTCTTGAAACCTATAAGTGAGAGCCTAAACTTCAAAGAGGCATAATAGGGGCATTTTTTCACCTAAATGGGTGCTTCAATATACTGCCAGAATTAGGAGAAGATGAGATATCCATTTATGAGGTTTGTTTTTGCATAGGATGTCACTGGTGCGTGCTATAGAAGGTTTTGTGTTTTCAATCAAATGCTTAGTTCCAGAAAATGATTTCATCAATTTAGTTATAGAATTCAGTTGGGATGCATTTGATATGCTTTGCTGGCTCAGTTTGTTTGAAATTTGATACATAATGATATATTTTTCTTGCTTTTTGATGGAACTTCTCAAAAAATTTGTCTTTTACAATGAACTATCATTTCCATCAAAATATCTGAGATACTTTATTGTTTGGGAGGCAAAAAGGATCAAGGATTTGATTTTGCAGTTGAGGGGAGAAAGTAGAGAGATGCTTTTGATTGGTTGAGATGGTTTTCTAAGTGGACACATGTCAGTTACATAGTAGATCCAGGATTTCACTTGCTCCTATATCTTTCTTTCTTTTATCCATTGTAAGGGTTGGAAAATATTGGAAAGTTTCTCTGGAATGAAGACATTTAGCATAATTGGCTCTAAAATTGATGAAGTCTGAATGGAAAATCTAAGATGTGCTAATTCCAGAGCATGAAGCTTTGCTTTGGCTATGATACCCCCTTCTCATCCCATCAGTTTCTCATTCCTACCATTTTCTCTCTTGTATGACAACATTTGTTCATTGTATATTCTGGTTTATTAGGTACCTTATGAGTTAATTTCATGCATTTTTATGTATTATTTCAAGGAAATCAATACAAAGAACCACAAATGTTGAGTTTTTGTTTAAATCTTGTCTCCTTTCTTAGTGAGCTATGATGTTTTATGATCTTTGAACAAAGAGCCTAGATCATAGTTGTAGTCCCCTAAAGCTGTATGTTGCTTCATTGTTGCTTGTAATTCAAGGAATTATGTAAATTCTTTAAGGAAATCAACAGGGTTGTAGGTTTATTGAGGAGGATGTAAGGTAAGATTGAGATTTAGATCGAACATTGATGTCCAATTTACAAGGTAAATGGATAGATCTAGAGTCTTGGCATAACATATGTGTTCTAGATATCCAAAATGCATGAGGGAGATTTGTGAATTGCCCAATGGATTAGGCACTGATCTATTACAAGATCATAAGTTTGTTGTTAATACTAGGTTTTCATCCACTTTCCCCACCCACATAAAATCAAATCAAATTCAAATCATCTTTACATTTTATGTTGAAGAGCTAGAATAGTCTAACCCTCACTCAGCTTGTGCATTTGATAGAGTTGTAATTTGCTACTACACTTCTTTGTTACTACATAAGTCATTAGGAGAAATAAGGGTTTTTATCTTCTTTGTGAGATTTAGGAATATGTTTTGCACTGGTACCATATGAATTGAATTTTAGGTCCACCCACCTAGGTTTTTGCAGAGCCTGAAGTAGAAGAAGGGTCAAGCCTTATAGTTGGCCAGGTGTCTGAAATGGCATGTTGAAAATGGGAGTTAGCTTCCCCTAGATGTGTCTTGTTCTCATTAGGGTAATTTTAAAACCTTTAACATTTTAAAAAACCAATAGTATCCACTCAGTTTTAAACACATTAGGAAAATCTAGGGCGTGTGTTAAACCATTTCTCTCTATGATTTGGAATTCATCCTTCAAAACACCATTTTCACATAATCTATTATATGCATCTCTTATCTTCATGTCTTCTATACTTCCTATCTTGCAATTGTAGCACTTTCTCACATCTTGCACCATAATTACGTTTGGCAAGATAATTGACAATGCACCAAAAGGATCTTGTTTATAGGTGATGTCAGAAATGACCTTAAATATAGGTTGTTTAACTTCATTACTAACAAGCTGAACATTTAAAACTTCCTTCCCTTCAACATTTTTTGAAATAGATGCCATTTTGTCAAACTAGGGTTTATGCAATATTAAAACTGCGTAGCTCAGCTTGTGATAAATACTTTGTGAAATTTGAAGAATTGGTGTGAGATTGCTATCAAAATCTCTACAAATGCTTTGAATGGGTTTTTGAATCCCCTTCTGCTATGCTTGCTCTTACTTGAATTCAAAATGATGAATAATGATAAAAAATCAATCACATACCCTTCAAAAACCTTGTATTTAATACTTAGTGCTTACATAGATGTAAGCTCAACATCAACCAATTTTAGGATCACTCGACATCCTTTGATATTTCCATCACTCGGAAACTATAATGAGCTTAACATCAACTAGCGAGACTGCTAGCTTGACATCAACTAGCACTCGACATGGCATTCATAGGAAAAATTTCATGCTTGACAACAACAAGAAAAGCTTAAAGATTTAACTTGAATTTTCAACAACATCTTGCATCTTTATTCATGCTAATGTAGTCTTTTTAGTACTATCTCCTTTGGAACTAATATATGATATAACACTTGAATATTAGTCCCACATACCTCTTGATTTCTTAGTTTGATGAGGTGTGATCACTTGACCCATTGGATGAAGTGATCCCTTCTCCATTTGATGTGTAACAATCATCTTTCTTTTTCCATGTCTTGTTC
The DNA here is from genome assembly GCA_028749045.1 of Cupressus sempervirens. Classification (NCBI taxonomy): domain Eukaryota; kingdom Viridiplantae; phylum Streptophyta; class Pinopsida; order Cupressales; family Cupressaceae; genus Cupressus; species Cupressus sempervirens. The sequence goes on from CM053787.1 coordinate 49,322,501, forward strand.
ATCTCATCTTTGATGCGTTCAACATTTGTCTTGCCTTTGCCTCTATCAAATTCACAACTTGGTGCGTTTGACCTAGTTGGACAATGCTTACTAATGTGACTAGTCTTCAAATAGCTAAAACATGTGGTTTGACTCCACCACCTTTTGTAGTTACCACTGAAGTGTGTCCTAATAAAATTCTTAGGAACATGTCCATATTCTTGACAATAATGACAACTATATCTTGTATTATAATCCCAATTATAAAAGTTCCCATTATTTCTTACCATTTTTGGCTTGTTTGATGACCACATGGACTTGGATCTAAATTTAAAAGCTCTATGTCCATACTTTTGATAGTTGTAGCAATATTGTTCAAATATTTGTGCATTCATTGTTCTAGTTCTGCATTCATGTGCCTAATGACCTTGCTTGTTGCACTTGTGTTAGTGAACCATGTTCTTAGGCTTAACATTCTAATTTGTAGTTTTTCTTCTACACACATTCACAATATGTCCTTTCTTACCACAATTATGAAAAGTAGGTTTGGAGTTCCTACCTTTGTTTTTCCTTTCTTCATCACTTTTGGATGACTCTCCTTCTTTAGTGCTTATGTATCCTAGTCCAGATGTATCATTGTTGGATCTAGGGGATCTCATTAATTTCTCAAAGTATTTGATGGCTTCATTTGGTTTGTTGAAACTTTTGGCAAATTCCTTCTCTCTCTTTATATCATTTTATAGTTTTTCATTCTACAACTTCAATTTAGTTATCTCAATGTCCTTGACATTCAATTTATAGTTGGAATTCATCATTTGACTTAGAGTATCCAATTGGATGATGGAAATCTTGGTTAGTTCTATTGACTTTTCTTCCAATCTATTAGCCAAAACTCTTTTGTATTCTTCAAACATGGCTTTGTCTTCCATGGATTTCTTCTTTTATTCAACCACCTCACATACTAGTATAGCTTGTGATTCTTGTTCTAGCTTGAGATTTCTAATTTCTTTAGCTTGGATTCTATTCTTTTCCATTAGATCTACAACTACCGCATCAAATTCATTTGAGTCTCCATCTACAAATAGCTTAGTAGTATTTATCTCTTTGTATTGTGTATCATTCTCTGCAATAGCAATTTCTTTCCTTCTCTTCAAGGAACTCTTTAAAGCTTCTCTTGCTTCATTCAGTTGATGTAGTATAAGATATATTTCAATCTCTTGGTTCTCAATAGTCTTTTCCAACTTGTAGACTTCCATTTCAAGATTTTTCCTCAAAGCTGCAAAGCATCTCTTTTAGAGAACAAAGCTCTAATACCAATTGTTGGAATTACAATAGGAAAGATAAACTTCTAGGGGGGGGGGGGGGGGGTGTGGGGCTGAATCAATAATTAAAAATTTAACCCATAAAAATTTTACCACACATCCATCTCACTCATTTAATAGATAAACTAAAGTAACATGTAAAGCATATGCATCTAAATCATGTAAACATTTAAGAAATCACACACATAACACTAGATATGATTACTTAGAAACCCTCCTAGTGAGAAGGTAAAACTAGGGTGGGGATGACACCCACAAATCTTCACTACTATAGTTGTAAAGTGTATACAATTAAGGTTACAATGTTTTGACCTTGAATCATGGTTTACTCTATGAAAGGTCTACCCTGTTAAAGGCTTATAGAGACTATTAGGTCTCACCTTGTTAGAGGATTTCAACACCCTATAAGAAATGTGCCTTGTTAGAGGACTTCACGAACAAATGTCTCAATGCTATATCCGTTGCTCTATCGTCTGTTCTTTTCTAACTGATTTTGTAATTCACTTTTTCTTCATAACTTCTAAGTCTCCATGAATGCTATATTTTTGCATGCAAACTTCTCTATACTTCTCTTTCAATTGCTTACACACTCATAGATAGTTTAGGGTTTTTTCCTCCTTAAGAAGACTATGCGACTTAGGGTTAGGTATGAATCTATAGCTAAGGTTCATCAATACTGCCCTTAAACCTTCCCATTTTTTGGTTGGCTACATTTAATTGCATAGAGAATCCAAATATAGATTCATCCTTATCTCCAAAAGATTGTAATCTATCCTTAAGTCAACTCAGAAATGGTTTACATAGTTGTTTGTGCCATTACAAACAAATATGTAAAAACTATGTCACTTGACATATGAAGTCACTAATGCTCGTCATGTACTAATCTTTCTATTCTGACTCAACACCTACACTGCTTGACATCCACTATTTACTAAGCTCCTGAATCACTCGGCATGGTCTATCTACTTGGCACTTGAGTGACTTAGCACATGAGTGACTCAACATGGTCTAATATTTATATGTTGTGTTCGACATGTATTACTAGCTTGAAATTAACTAAGTAAATGGTTTAAGTGTGTTGACACTCAGTTGTCAAAACCAATTTGAGATCAACAATCTCCCCCTTTGATATGAGTGTCAAAAACATTTGAATATACATAATCAATCTTAATCTCTCAAGCATAACAAACCCATGACTCGACTTATATACAAAACTTCAAAATTTCAAAATTTTGCAATAAACTATATACCTCAAAATTTGGTAACCCCCCCTAAGTTAATATGTCTATTTTGTATCCAAAATCTATGTTCCACTATGAGTAAATGTGTTTCTACTGACTAATACTCTTTGACTTCAATGCACTGATACTCTTTCATGCTCTCCCTTAGCTAATTTCTCTTCATAGTATTTCTCCCCTAGTGATTTGTCTCCCCCATATTCTCTATCTCCTTCTATATGTATCTCCCCCATGTTCTCTATCTCCTTGTTTTCTATCCCTCCCTTTATTTAATCTCCCCCTTTTTGACATTAATGTCAAATTGGCTATACACGTGTAGTGTGTTTGTCCAAAAAAGATTAATGGACATCCATTATGATCTTGAGAGCTGCATCCCAGTTGCCACATGCAACATCTAATGACTTGATTTGGATTGCAAGCTCAAAAACAAGGTGCAATAGGCCATCTAAAGTAGAAAGATTGGGATCTTTCTTTAGTAAAGTCTCAACATAGCCTAGCTCTCTGTGCAATATCTCCATGTGTGGGGTGAGAGATGACTGTATACATGTCAATTTGGCTCTTATGCTAGCCTCTTCTACTATTAACACAACTAATTGACTTGGGCCTGAAGAAATCTCCTGAAATGCTTCTCACTCTGAGTTGGATGTGTAGGTAGGGTTGAACCTGATGTAGTTATCCTACAGTCTAGTGTCAGCATGTGAGTTCTAGTCTCTTGAGTGAAGAGTGTAGGATCACATAGTTTTGTGTACAATGAGATGATATTCTCAAGTACCTTATTCACATCCCCAACCTTTGTTACCAATGCAACTTGAGTTTGTGCTATCTCACTAGATATTTTCTCATTCACCTTACCTTGAAACTTCTTTTCTAACCATTCTAAAAGTTTTGCATTTGTATCAAGGTCTTTATTATTGACCTTTTCCACTATATGTGTCAATTGTTCTAACAATGGCTTGGTTTTTTTAGGAGTAGGCAAACTAAATGAATCTAAAAAGATGTCTTTAATATCTTGGAGTGATCTCTCCTGCCTATGTTCTTTCCTAAGAATTTCTTGATGCTTTTTCCTTTCTAAGGCTTGTTGTAAAATGCCTATTTGCTTCAATGTCATAGTGTCATAGTCATATTGTGGAATCAGAATTTCTTCATCAAGGCTTATGTCTCCATAATGGATTACCTTTTCTACCTTTGATGAGCTAGGGTTTAGCACTTAGATTTGCAATGGAATGGTTCCCATGCTCGGCTTCTGAAGAGCTTTTGTAGGAGTGGTAGATGCTGGTAAGGCTACCAGTTCTTGAATGGCCACATGTTCCTTCACCTTTGGTGTTTTCTCAATTTCTTTAGGCTTTCCCTTGTCTATTACTATGACTTGAATAGCACCTTGTTCTTATGCTATAGGTATAAATGAATTTATCTGTCCTATTTTCTGCTATTGACCTATAGTTGTATCTTTTTCTTTTGCCTTATTCTCAGTAGTATTAACTTTAACACTTGTATCAACCTTAGTAGGTTAATCTACTATAATAAAGAACAAAGGTTGTACATTAGTAACTGAAGGGAAACTATTGGACCATTTGAGAATGGAAACTCATATGAGTTTTATGCAACAGTTGTAGATTTGATGAAAAAGAATGGTGCCCTAATTGAAGAGGTTAGTAATCTTAAGATAGAATAAGAAGTCCAATGTCTATTGCTATGTGAGGTGACCAAGAAGAAAAAGAAAGCTAAGGAATACAAAGTCATTATTGAAGATGACAAAAGGACACTGGTTAATAGACTAGAAGAAAAGACATCAGAGGTACAAAGAATTGCTAACATACAATTGGATACAATAAATCTGCTAATGATTACAAATCATGATTTGAATGGAAAGGACATTGAGATCACAACCTTGAAGTTATAGAACGAACAACTGAGGAATGAAATAAAAAGAGAAAAGTAATTTGCTAAAAGTTTCAACAAATCCAGTGAAGCCATCAAATACTTTGAGAGATTGATGAGATCTCCTAGATCTAACAATGATACTACTAGATTAGGATACACTAGCAATAAAGAAGGAGAATCATATAAAAGTGGTGAATAAAGAAACAAAAAAGGTAAGAACTACAAACCCACTTGTCATAATTGTGGAAAGTTAGGTCAAAAACTAATGTTTACAGGAGCAATAATGAAAATCAAATTCCTAAGCATAAATTCATGGGTTAGTGTCATATGTGCAGCAAGCAAGAACATCAGGCACATGAATGTAGGACCAAGACCTTAAGCACACACATATTTGAAGGATTTTTCCACAATTGTTAGAAGTATGGACATAAAGCATATGAGCATATATCCAAGCCTAAGTGATCATCAAACAAGCAAGCAAAGGTAAACCATAATGAAAATTCTTATAATTGGGATTATAGGACAAGGTACAATTGTCACTATTGTCAAGAATATGGACATATTCCTAAGAATTTCATTAGAACACATTTTAGAAGTGATTACATTAGATGGTTGAGTCAAACTACATGCTTTAGTTATTTAAAGACTGGTCATATCAATAGAAACTATCCAACAAGGTCAAAATCACCAAGTAGTGAATTCAATAAAGGCAAAGAGAAGGTTGATGTTGATAAATTTAAAGTGCGGATGAACAATACATGGAAGAAAAAGGAAGATTGTAGCACATCAAGTTCAGATGAGGTCACTTCATCCAATGGATCAAGTGATCACATCACCTCCAACTAGGCAATCTAAAGGTATGTGTGGGACAAATATCTCAATGATATATTTTACATGAGTTCCAAAAATCTAAGTTTTGAAAATATTATATATGTGTGAATTAAGATGCAATGGAATAGTAAGAACTTGGAAGAAATCTTTAGTTTTGTTAGTTTTCATGTTGTTGTCGAGCATGAAATATTTCATAGTTACTATCGAGAATGAATGGAATTTCAGTTGATGCTGAGATGTGAATGTATGGTAGTATTGGCCAAGCATTCTATGTGACCTAAGAAAAGTGGAAGTCATGTGTAAGACAAGTGAGTTGGAAACCCTATATTGACCAATCTTATAGCTATGCAAGCACTAAGCATTTAATGAAAAATTTTAAGGGTTATTTAGTCATTTTTTGACTCATTTTAATTCATTTGAGATCAAAGAGAGCACAAAGAGCATGAAGTAAAATTGCAATAGTAGATTCTTGCATTTGCAAACCGAATTCAACTACAACTTGACATATTCATCAGATTAGAAAGGTAATTTAGTAGTGCTGAGTTTTAATGTTTGAATTATCATGAACCCTAGGTATCAAATATGGTAGCAAGCTCTTTTGCAAGTGTTAGGAAAGAGGTAAATGAAGTGTTGAATGTGCAATTGATAAGTAATAAGATTAGGTAACCCCCTTTCTAGGAAATATCTGAAATTGCATACAAAGGAGACCCCTTTGGTGCACCATGAATGATACCACCAAAAGTTTTAATGATTTAGGATGTTGGGTATTGTTACACATACAAAGTAGGAAGTATAGGTGACGTAGAAATAAAGGAGTTGTACAATCAACTTCATGATGATGTAGTTTTAAGGGAAGAGAATAAAATCATAGAAAGGAAAGGGTGACCCTATTGGAAATATAAGAGGAGTAATTGAGAGGGGAGGGGTGAATTAGTTACCACTAAAATAAATACCAGATCCCTTAGATGTCAGTAAAAAAAAATTCTATGAAAACTTAACTCTGTTGATGCTCGACAAACACATAGGAAAATAATGTAACTCCGTAAACACTGAAATAGCTCAGCAAATGCATAACATGAAAAACTTTAAGATATTATCTATGATTAATATTACTTTAACTTAGTTGCAAAAAAAAAGAGAAATATCATAAACACATTTGACACCAAGATTTAACATGGAAACCCAATTTGGGAAAAACCACCAATTGCAACTAGTTATGAATTTTCACTCTTTTGAAGTGAGCCCTGTTAGGAGCCAACCCTGTTAAAGGTTACAAAAAACATTGTTAGGTGTGACCCTATTAGAGGATTTAATCACCCTATTAGGAGTTACCTTGTTAGAGGTCTTTTGAAAATTCAATAGAAATGCTACCTTGTTAGAGGATTTACAAATAGTTGTTAAGCCAACTCTATTTAGAGATTTAGATCACTACTACAATGGTTAGAGAGTAAAAATGAGATGGCCTAATTTTTGATTTGATTGGATTGCTGATTATAGATCTCAATTCTGGCATGTATAGTTGATCTTTCTTGCTCAAATGTATCTTTCAGCCCTCCAAGGATATTCTGCTTATCCTTATAATTCACTTCCTCTTAGACTCATTAAATCTTCAATTATCTTTCATGCATTCTCACTTTATACTTCTCAACTTGACCTTATATTTATATCTTTCATATTGTCAAGTTAGCTAGAATGTAACTTAGAATAATCAATATTAATCTCCTCAGTCGGCTAGAACCTATTGGTGTTTTTACACTATTAAGAAAAAAAATAACTTAACACCAAGATAATAAAGATCACAATAACTTAAGGATTAGCTGTTTCCCATAAAAAATTATATGCTCTTCAGATCTAGACCCAAATTCAACAAAATTATGAAATATTTTCTACTCTTTTGGCTCTACAAAACCAAGGTGGGTGCACCTTAGTGATGAAAGATTTACAATCTGATACTACATACATATTTCACTCATTTTATGACCTTTTTATAACAACACACATCTCTTATAGTAGATTGGTCACAATTCTTCTTAGATCTACAAGTAATTTTGGGCAATAGCAACTAACTAAGACTCAAAATTTAAATGTAAACAAGTGTTAGCCAACTTTGACATTCTTCAAACATTAAAGTAAAATTGATTTGATTTGAAGCTTGATGCTTATTCATGGTTTCTCCATATGTAGACTGAACTCATTGATCAGTGCCTCACCATTGGGATTCAAAGTCTATTCAAATTTTGGACCTAATTGACTATGTTACAATCAATATTATCAGCAATTCTCACTAAAAATCATTCTTACACATATCCTCACTACTACCATAGAGATCCTATCATATTCACTAAAGTATTTACCTAATTCATTGAATTAAAAGCAATGATGAAAATGGTATACAAATTAGCCTAATTGCATTCAATTGAACAAGCTTTGCTCATGAAATTTCAAGATAACTAGGTAATAACAATGGAGACAAGATTTAGGAAGAAAAGATATGGGGACAGTTCATCTTTGTATTAAATTCCTTTGAAAATTGTATAACAACTATAATAGAACTCAAAATGACTCAAGATAAGACATCAAAATCTTGTAACATCAATGCATTTTCAGATACTTGTAGAGAAAATAGATCATAAAGCATCAAGACTGGACCAAACAAAACTTAGTAAAACTAAAATTATGCAATGACTCAGAACCTTTCTCTATCCCTAGAATCTCACTTATATAGTGTGAGATGCAACAAGCTTTAGGCATAGAGAAACTGATAGCTATCCTTAAGAAAAAAGAAATTTACATTGTTATTGTCATAGAAGACAAAAATATGTGCAACAAAAAAAATTTACATCATGAATATTCTTTTGTAGGGACCACTTCTATTTCACCCTTTTCTATTTCTTTATTGTTGAGAATTTAATGATTGGCTTTATGGTTGTTGTAGCTCCTCGGAATGTATAGCCAATGGATTTGTTTGTGATGGACTTGGCTCTAAATTTTGTAGACTTACATTAACTTGAGGCTCTCCATCCACATTGTCATGAACTAATAAGATAATAGTTATATCTGATTCTTAATCTGCTAGGTCATCAGTTTGGATTTTTGTACTTGCAACTACATTTGGTTGCTCACCTTTGTCCTCCTCTCTTTTTACTAATGTATCAATTATTTGTAATTCATCTTGTTCCATTTCTTCATCATCAGTTTTAGCATATTCTAACTGCTTTGCATGAACTAAATCTGCTATCCACTTGTCAATAAATGTTTCATCTAGCCAATTAAAATTTAGAAGATCATGTTGTTTCTTCATCACATATTATCCTAATTTATCAATCTCAATAAAATCCAACCTCAAAGAATCAAAGAATAACTAAACTTTTACAACTTCCTTAGTTGTGGCTGCCCACCATGCATTTCCCTTTTCATTTATGACTTCATTCATTTGAAGGCACAACAAATCATTTAATTCCTGGGCCCACTTCTCTTTATTTTTCAATTTATGTTGTCTATCTATGGCATGTGGGAATAGTCTAAAGTTAATACTCTTATACTTATCTAGATAGCTTATGATTCTTCTCTACAATGCAAGTTTCATATCATCAAACTCTGATATATCATTGGTCAAATCATAAGTTTTCTCATTATATTCATAGGATAAACTAATAATAGAAAAGCACAGAAGAGTAACATCCTTATTTCTTCTAATCGATTTATTGAAAATTGGCTTAAGAGCATCATCACTTGCTTTCAACTCTTCCCATGTATTTAATACCTTTGTTAACTGCTCATAGAAGGATGACCAATCAATTTTATTTACTAAATACATGATGGCTTTCCTTAACCTTTCCTCATATTTGATCTCCAACTCTACATGCAATGCCCACAATTTACTTTTTTCTTCTTCAAAATCCTCTACAATATAATACTAAGGTCTCTGTGGTGTGTCTAGAATCTCAATAAGGAGAGTGGATTTAAAAGGCTCCACTGGTTGTCAAGGATAGGTGATTCTTGTCCTGGTGGGTCATCCCATCAATTTATTCTCCAGTTCAATCCTCTTTTCAACATTTTAATTGTAGGCAGCCAAGACTTTCTCATAATTGTCCTACAACTCTAGTCATTCTCTCTTGTCTCTCTAAGTTGTGGCTAAGGTGAAGTTGGTTGATCCAAAACCTAGCTCTATGGCCTCTTTAGTATTAGTTTCTTCAACTCTTTTCATAATTAAGTTTCCTATTAGACCAATGTCATTAGGTTGGGAAGAGCTAGTCCTGGATCCTTTTCTCATTGACCATATGATTAGTGCAACATGATCCTCACTAAATTTGGCACCTTTCATTTCTTTCTTCCCCTTTTCCTCTGTACTCAACTTCTTTGTGATAGAATTGAAAATCATAGCATCTATTTGTGATAGAATTGAAAATCATAGCATCTACAATATCCCAATTTTGCAGCAACAAAACCCTGGATGCTTTTATCATTTGTCTCCCTTCTTCAAGGGTCAAGCTTTTAAATTCTTGCATCATTTCTTCCTTTATTTGATTTTTCACATCAACCTCCTCAATTTCTAGATGCTCTATTTTCAATTTACTGCATCTTTCCTCAAACAACACAATGTTTTTTCTCCGAGCAAATTGATAAAAGGCTTTGGATTTGACAAAAAATATCGTTAGAGATTAATTCATGGCAAGCCTATTCCATTACAGGGTCTAACTCTTTCCCTCTATAATCTACAATAGTTAGCTCAAGGCTTGGCATAGGAGGTTCCTGGGGATTTCCTTCCTCCAATTCTACTGTAGTAATGAAATCTCCCCCTTGGGATCCTAACTATTCCACCTGTTCGCTAGTTAGTCATTCATCTTCTATGTGCAATGTGGATTGAGTGGGTGAATATTCCTCTATTTAAAGTACTTGTTCCTTTTCTATCCTCTACCTCTTGGGCTTGGGATCATTACGACTCTCCTCTAGAATGACATTGGTTGACCCCATTATTTGTTTTCCTTTATCTAATGTAGCCCTTTTATTCTAAATTATACTAAAGTCAGGTCTCTTTTGAACAATTAATTGCCCTGATACTACTACAAGGGTAAATGATAATCTCCTCATTACCTCTTTGGCTTTTTCAGGAAAAGAATTAATAAAAAATGACTTCTTCTCATTCATGACTTCCATAATCTCAGGAAAGGTAGTCATTAGTTTATTCAATTTGTCTGCCTTTGTTTTCACATCCTTTAAAGGCTTATATTTATTATCAAAACAATTAATGAATTCCAAAACTCTGGAGTAAACTCTCCATTTTTCCTTTTTGATCTCTTTCTCTTGCAAAGATAACTCATTCCTTATTATATCTTTAGGGAAGTAGGGTTGATGTTCTTTTGAACTCACTTTAGCCCTTCACCTGAACACATCAAAAAATCCCTTAGTATCACAAAAATGGGGATGAGATATTGCTATCTTTTACTAGTCCAAGAATTTATACAAGAACACCCAACCACCCTTAGTGATAAAAAAATGGTGAGCCATAGTACAAGTGTGGAGAATAGAGCCTTTGGATCTTCCAACCAATTGTGCTTCCTCCAATCCCCCTATTTGCCATAACATTTTAGCTATCCCTACCTTGAAAGGCACCTGATAGGGTAGTACATGGGGAGTTCCTTGGAAACCATAAACCTTAAATTTTTTTGAAATAGGGTATGGTATGATATCTTCCTAGTTTTGGGATACTTTTAACCCAAAAGAATTGTCCATGGGCCTGATGAAATCCAACAATGCCTTGGGAATTCTGTGACTGTCCCTTAACATTAGGCTTCCTAACCTGGATGTGAAATACCTATCAAATCTGACAAAGTTGGCCTCCTCAGAATCTCAAGTCATATCTACAATCTACAACTAGATTAGTAGAGCCTCTCCTTCATATTCTTAGTTTAGAACCATCTCCTTTTCAAAATATGTACCCCTTTAAATAAGAACATGTGGATAACAATGAATAATGGCCAAAAGTCTTTTCCATCTTGCTCTTTGTAATTCCAACTAATCCTATATGGATCTCTTCTACTATATAAGATGAAAAATAAAAAATAATATCCACACTAAAAGAAGAGATTTGTGTCATCATATACATGAATTTTATTGGCACAAAATTATGTTCATCTTCGTCAAAAACCCTACATAGAGTCATGTAAATTTCTGTCCCTAGAAGTGAAGAATTCTTTCTTAAAAGCCTCTTTAGTAGATGTTGTAACCAATGTCAAATTTATAATTAAGCTCAAGTGTGTCCTCATTACACCTTTCCTAACCTTATCCTTCATAGATAAGTATTCTTTTTCCAGTCCTGGTAGGTCAATGGTCTAATGATAATCTGAGAGTAGCTCCAAGCCAAAAACCTCTCAAATTTCTTTAGCATTTATACTTATCAGGTACTTCCCATCTATTCTTCTTACTATCCTAGTTGCTTGGTCATAATTTTGTGCAATGACTATGAGTAGGTCAGAATCCATAAAAACACCAGGGACCACTAGTTTTCCTAAATCAAAATTCCAAATATTTCCATGGGGAGAAAACTATTTTCTTTTTGAAAACCACTTCTTAAAAAGATAGAGCCCTATTTTAGAAATAGTGGCATCCCTAACCCAATTCTCTTTGTCATATAATCCATCTGCAATCTTGAGCCTAGGGTTCATAGGAATTAGCTTTTTCATTTGGGTAGACTCACTTGTGGACTTAGTTAAGTATTCAAGGAAGTCATCATGTATATTTCTACTTGCTTAATCTACCTTCCTCGAAAAAACTTTCTTTGGAGGCATGTTTATATGATGTAGAATACCATAATTCTTTGTGTTTTAATGGATTAAGATACTTACTTTCCCCCTTGTAACTCTTTATCAAAATTCAATAGCAAATAATGGATACTGAAAATTCTTTAGCGACTTTTAACTAGGCAAGGAACAATTCTTCAATAGGCTCTGAGCTCTCTAAAATTTTGAATTCTTTTTGCATAGAGAAAAACTTGGTGAAATCCTACAATATATATTTGGTTCTACTTCACATAGGGAGCCTTAATTTTCATAAATGGGTTGTAAGGAACACAGGTGGCACCACCTTCTAATTTTGAAAACAAGCTGTCAATTTTAAAAATTTGACAATTTAGGAACAAAATCACTAGTGACTCAGTTTTAATAGGCTAGGTTGACAGTGAACCCAATCAAATTTCTCCACATAAGCCTTTCCTTCCACTGCTAGAAATTTTTACTAGACCCGCCAGTGCTTTTGGACACATGGCATGCTCTTGCTATGTCACTAAGCATAAACATTGAGCAACTCCTCATAGTGACATAGTGATCATCGTTGATGTAGCTTTGATTGGATGATGAACATTTTGTGATTATTTTATTGCAAGTATGGTGGGTCCTTCTAACTTTCCTTTGGTCATCATGTCATGAACACTAAAGGTCGAGCAAGTTCCTATAGTGACATGGCACCCACAGTCGATCTTGGAGAGATCTAATGGCACCAATCAACCAATATCCTTTTCTGAGTGTGAATCTATGGTGGCACAAGCCATCATACACACCTTACATGTTGGTAGGGATCTTTATGACAAGTAATCTTTATTGTTCTGGTGAAGCTTATTAATGACAAACAAAAATATGACACCCATCTTTAGGTTTAGTCTCACCATGTTTCTCTTTTGTGGGAGGTCATCATGTTGTGACCGATAAAAACCTTGCAATTTCTGATGGTGACATAGTGACCACTATTGATCCTAAAAAGGTTTGATGAAATAGATGATTTACCTTGAAACCATGCATATATTAACTGGGTTCCATGTGTAGTACTTCCTTGGTTGCCATGTCACATGCAGTGAAGTTCATACAAATTTTTATAATGACAATGCAACTACTATAGATCTTAAAAAGATCTAACAGTAAAGATTATTTCGAAAGATTATGGAACAAAACAAAAGTCTATTTAAAAGGTTCTCAAAAAAGGTATATATTATTTCAAAAATGATTTTCCCACTTGACTATAAGGTAAAGGCATATGACTTAAAGGGTTTTCTTAGGGCACAAAAATGCAAGATGCTAATTAGGGTTTTTCTTAGATTTAATAATTTTAAAACCAACAAAACCCTGATTTGTGCATGGAGAACTAGAAACATTCATAGTGAAACATACTTAGAAAAACATGAGGTAAAAACATGACCAACAATACTAACAAACAATTCAATTGAACTCAATATGCCAAAATAGGAAAATCCTTTGTTAGAGGACCTTGCTTAGTAGACACTAACCTAGAAATGATTTTCTTGTGTTAACCAAGTGAACTCTGTCAACACTGCATATTCACAAAGTTGCTTTGGTAATTGAGTGAGATTGGTTAACACTGGTTCCATCCAACATTTCCTTCATTAACTGAGTGAGCTCAATTAACACTCAACTTTTGAAAACTTTCCTTTGGTGCCCAAGTGGACTTGGTAGATACTGTCTTTTGAACTAAGAAAACTTTGGAATGCTGGACAGACAAAAAAAACTGTCTTCAATGCCCAAGTGAGCTCAACATACACTGACTGGTAATGATATGAAATTTTGTGTAACATCAAAGATAATACACAATTAATCAATTGTATTCAACAATCTCCCTCTTTGGTATTGATGGAAACACAACATGTCATAATGCAATGAAATTTTTTTAGAGTAAGAATGAAGTAAGGAACATATCCTTATTTTCATTCTGATTCTTATCCATGAGAACTCCCTCTATTAGTGTGAACTCTTTTTTCCTTCAATTTCGCTCTTTGTTAGAAAACTTCTATCTACAACAACTTCTTCTGATAGAAAACTCTGTCTTTGATATTAGACCAAGTTCATTCTCCCTTTTCTACATCTTTTTCTCTTTCTCTTTACAAAATTTCTATGAGATATGATTGAAAACTTCTCCCTCTTTGACATCTCATGCCAAATACAATATTCAGTGAGTATCAATGTACCTCAAGTACTGATTCATTTGCAATATGCCCTTGTCAATACTACATCAACTAATTGATCTTCAACATGTTCTAGTTGATGCACCACTAAAATTCATTTAGTGAGCTTTAGATAGGGGAATGGCCCCTAGCTTACCTCTTAGATGCATACATGCATTGTTAGGTAATGGCTTGGTGAATATGTCTGCAATTTTCGCTTTAATATTTACATATTCCAATCTAACTTCTTTATCTTGTACCAATTCTCTTAAAAAATGATATTTTATAGCAATGTGTTTTGTTTTGGTATGCATCACTGGATTCTTTGATATATTTATTGCACTAGTATTATCATAGTATATAACCACTGGATCCTTGATCTCTATTTTCATACCCGCCAATAGTTGTTTGAACCAAACAATATTAGAACAAATAATTGTTGCTGCCATATGTTCAGCCTCTGTTGTGGATTGAGAAACACAATTCTATTTCTTTCTTTAGAACCTCACTGAGTCAGTCTTTAGAACTTGAGTATCTTGATGTGGGCTAACTTTGTAATATTTGTGTTAACTTGTGTCATGGCCAACTTTGTAATTTTGTAAATAGGATTGGTATATATATGTGATGCATTGTATCATATCCATGGAATGGAATGTAATGAATGTGTAATGCAAGTGAAAGAATGAGAATATGAAATGAATGCAGCAAATAAAGAATTGTAAAGGCCATATCAATACAAGGAGCAGCAACAACAAATCTATCACAGAAAGGTGATCAATACACTAAAGATTCTCTAATAGCAAACTTAGTTGCATACCAGAGATCTACCATTTCATCCTAACAGGTGAACTAGTCAAAATTCTCTAACAAGGTAGACCTAATAGTCTTTTCTAAATCTCTTTACCAAGTGCATACTTCATTCTATGTTTGTAAATCCTCTCACAAGGTGGACCTGGTAGTCCTATTTGCTCCTAATAAGGCAGATCATAAGAAGCGATCAATGTAAGCCTTAATAGGCCAACTTTATGCTACAATACTAAATTTTGTGGGTATCATCCCCACCCCAAATTTAATTTCTGTTTGGAAGGTTTTTGGGTCACCAAAACTTTGTGTTCAAGTGTTGTGAATGTTTTTATATTTTTAGTTTCTCATGCTTGCAATTAGATCATAAATGATGAATTAAATACTAAATGTTTTATTGGATTAAGAATTGAAATTGGTAGAAGTTTTAGAAGTTACTGATTCACCCCTCCCCTCTTAGTAACTTAGCATAGTCTTGAATAATTCCAACAATTGGTATTAGAGCTTTGTGGTTCTTTGGAGAAATTTTAAACATCTTGAGCAAAGATCAAGGATATGGAGATATTCAAACTTGACAAAGCTATTGACAATGAAAAGTTGGATCTGAAAATGGCCATTGCCCAACTCAAGAAAGCTAAGGAGAAACTTTACCAATCCCTAAAAAGAAGAAAGAAACTTGCAAATCAAATAAATGATCATCTCTACATTGAAGAAAGAATTGAAGATTTTTTCTCTTCAAGCAGTTTAGATGAAGCAAGTGATGCAATCAAAGAACTCCTAGAGAAGAATGGCTCCCTAAAGGAAGTAAGAAAGCTAAAAAGAGAACAAGAAATTCAGTCAGTAAGGTTATGTGAAGTCTTGGAATAGAGAAACAAGATAAAAGAAGAAATGGATGGAAGAAACAATGAGATCTAGAACCAATCCCTTTAGCATGTAGAAATTATGGATCGAATCTCCAATGCAAATGAGGAAATTATGAGCCAAAGAAAAATCAATGAAAGATTAAGAAATGATCTAAATTTTGAAACAAATCAATGAAAGAATAAGAAATGAGCTAAGATATGAAAAATAAATCAGTGGAAGATTGAAAAATGACCTAAACACTAAGAAGAAAATCAATGAAAGGATGATAAAATCTCAAGTAGACATGGCTCAATTGAATGAACAAAACCTCTATAGGCAAAAAGGAAAAGTAGGAATTGGATACAAAGAAGAAGATGAATCCTCCAAACAAGGGCTCAAAGGAATCAAATGCCTACTTCCAATTACTGTGGTAAGATAGGTCATACATCTAACAAATATTGAAGTAATAGAAAAGAAAAATTCAATGGAAAATGCTACAATTGCAATTAACATGGTCACAGGGCTAATGAATGTAAAGAGAAACCTAAATTTGAAGACAACTATCATAAATTTAAGAAACATAGACACAAGGCATCAGAATGTAAAACAAAGACATTAAATGCTATAGAGAAAATTATGAAAGCAATATTTGGTTGGGATTACAAAACCTGGAGTAGGTGTCATTACGTTGGAGAACATGGACACATTGGTATGAATTGTGTTAAACATCATATAAGGAAAAGAGATACCACTATAAGATGTTTTATTTGTACAAAACTTGGTCATCTTGCCAAGAATTGTATGAATACTAGTAAGATTGAAGATGAGAAGAAGGAAAAAGTTTATAACATTTGAAAGAAAATGAGACAACAATGGATTCCTAAGTCTATCAAGGATACTGGTCTAAGAAATGATGGTCAAGTCACTCAAGAATTGAGTGAATCTACCATTTCTAATTATGTTCTCAAGGACAAACTGAAACCAAGCTATCAAAAAAGACATTAGAATCAGTTCCAGTTGAAAGGTGACAAAGATCCAAATTCATATGCAAGATAAAGGGGGACCACTGAGCAAGATCTATATCAATCATTACCAAGTTACCTCCTCTACCGAGTAAGGTCGAGTCATAGACTCTATCGAGCAAGGTCAGGAGTAATGAAGGTAGTTATGGTTACTGAGTCATGAAGACCTCGCCGAGTGATTAATACAGAGTAGTGGATGACAACCTGTCAAGCATAATAGTAACTCATCTACCTCTATACCGAGCATTAATGGTAAAATTTTGACAAAAGGCATGGAAGAAAATTCATTTTTCACCGAGAATTTTAGAGAGCTATCATGAAGTGCTATTTTCTATGTGATCAAGCGACTTGAGCAAATTTCCTACAATCATTTTTGATGTTCTCTCAAGCTACCAAGAAAAATGGCATCCAGAAGCTATAGCAAGGGAAAAAAAGGTTCTAATATGTTGGTTCATGGTGTTGAATGGAAGGTGCAAACTTCAAGATCGTGCCCATGGTTGCAGAAACCCTAGAACCTAGAAGAGGTCAATCAAAAATCCCTCCCAAGGTACTTCTTATCAATGACATTAGAACTCATTTTAAATGTGTAATTCAAGAAATTGGTACTCTTGAGATGGATGATGCCCTAGCTCAATTGTGTGTTAATGGAACCCTGAAACCTAAGCATCAACATTTGGAAACAAAAGGTTTGACTCATATTCCCCATATGCCCTAAGAATTTCAAATAAAGTGGATTAGGTATATCCTTATCCAAGTGCACAATGGTCAACTATGGTTGGAGAAACCAATATTGATAACAAAAAATATGATTAATCAAATCACTGGCTTCCCATGCTCGCCAAATCCAAAACCACCAAAACCCTAGGTCGAGTTGAATTAGAAAAGAAAACCCTAGATGAGTGGGATGCTAGAGGCATGAAAGTAAGTAGTGTTATAGATGCAAAAATCAAGTTTGGTATTTATGTTATAGCTCACAAGATATACAGTTCAAGCCATCTCAACAGTGTATCATGTGAAGCTATGGACTTGGCATACAAAGTGGTGAAGAATAACTTGTCTTATGACCTCGCTAAGCTGTTACTAAGACAATTCAATAAGAATATGGAAAGTATTAGGACTTCCAAGAATAACCCATGCAAATTTGGTTCTTTGTTAACATGTCTATTCTTTTATATTCAATTTTTTTTCCCTTCCAAAGGCACTGTAGTCTAGAGAAAGGATGTTCTAGTATTGTACCAAATAAATGAATACATTATAGAAATGGAAGAAAACTATGGCAACATCATGGATAACTACTTTGATGTGTTTAAAGACAAAATGAACAATAGGTTAAGGATACCTAAGAAGTTGGTTGAGGACTACAAGTATGATGTGTGCTTCATGGTTGATTGTGACAAGGTATACATCTAGGTAGTCAAGCCTAGAATTGTGTGGGTCAAGCCTCTTGGCTATGAAGTAAACATTGATGATACCAAGGATATCATTGAAGCCCTTGTCAATGAACCTGTGGATCCCAAGGCCCCTTATTTTGGAACTTATGAAGAAGCAAAGGCAAGAATAGAGCTAGAAATAAAGCTCCCTCAAGTGGTTAACAAAGGAAAGAGGAGGATAGCCAAACTAAAATCTAATGCACCTCTCATGTTAACTAAGGGCAAAGGTGAGGATGAAGAGCAGGTAGAGGATGAAGAGGAAATAGAAGAAGAACCTTTAAATAAAAAGGTCAAGGTGATCATCACCAAGCCTCCAAAGGCATGCACTATAGTCTTCACAAGGAGGTCCATGAAGAAAGGAAGTGACATTGTACTTAGTAGACCTCCTCCCACCTTTCAAGAAAAGTTAAAGAAAATGGACGAAGGTGCTGGTATAATTTTTTTTTAAATCTTTGAAGTGTGAGAAAATGAAAAAGGTAGAGAAAAAAAAAGTTGAATAGCTGGTGTTGACCAAAATGGACAAATGGAAGTATTCACCAGACCAGATTGCCTCTCAAAACTCTAATGAATTATTGGAGAAAATCAAGCCAAGATGGGATTTTGCAATGCAAATAGTAAAAGACATATATGCACAAACCATGAGGTAGTTACTATTGAGCATAATAGATGATGAGGTTAAAGAGTCCTTAAAGAAAAATGAAGAAAAACTAACTCTAAGATTTAATACCTGTTTAGTTTTGATTAAGGATATAGAGCATGTTGTGAGAAATGCCACTAACACTTGGAAGAATATTTATTTGCTACATAAACCAAGTGATTTCCCAGTGGATGTAAAGGATGATGATGAAGAAGAAGGTAAGGATGAAGAGGATGATGAAGGATCAACTCATTGTGTTACTATTGATTATGAAGAGTATAAGGAGCAAGAAGCTAAAGAAAAGGAAGATGAAGAGGAGCAAGGTGAAAAAGCTACTGAGGAAGATAGGGAAGATGGTGAGAAGACTAACCCGATAAATATAGAAGCTACAACCATTGCCTCACTTTATCACTCCTTGAGAAAACCTTTAACTACATCTAGTTTGGAGATACCTTTAGCAAGTTTGGTTGTGACTACTTTAGATACATCAAATTTCCAATCACTCTTTGCCCAAAAATAGCTCAGCATATCATTGATAGAAGTGTCTTCCACTTCATCAACTGAGTTGCAGACTCTCTCTTCATCTGTTGAGTTAAGTTCTTCAGTCATCTCCTCTTCTATTTTGACTTCTTCAATTTTGAGCTCATCCATGGTATGCACTCCAATTTCGTCTACTTCAGTTTTCAATTCTACAATTTTGGCTTCATCAATTTTGGATTCTTCTAGCATCTCTGTAAATATTCCACTAGTTAGTGCTATAACAATTTTTATTGCAAGCCCGAGTATGTCTACAATTGTTTCTATTCTAGGCACTAAAGCAATAAGTACAAGGACAATGTACAAAATTTTTGAAAGGAAAGGAGATAGAAGAAGATATAGATTTGGATGATGAAATAGAAATTCTCAAATGGGATTTCTATAATCTGTCTATAGACCAAATGCACATAGTTGGTGAGAAAAAGTCCAAGTAGCAAAGATTAAGAGAAGAAAGAGAAAAAGAATACAAGATATTACATGATGCTAAGAAAATTTTATCTGAAGCTATTGGAGTTGAGGTTGATTCTTCTCAACCTATTTTTTTTTAGCTTGGTGAAGTAATACAAAAGTTTAAAGAAGACATCGAGGGACAAGAAAAGTTGGTTGAAAAGGCAGAAAATAAATTCAATAATAGAGTGTTGGAGCACATTACTCAACAAATTTCTATTAATCAAGTTGAATTATCAACAATTTTGGTCAATCTTGAGACGTCCTATTCCGATGTGCCATCACTTTTTGAAAAGCTATATGATGTCACTGAGTATACCAAGGAAGTTAAGGACATATTGTCCAAAATTGATATTGATCTTAAGGCAAGTGCTCAACAGTTGCAACTTGACCCCAGTTCAAGCTCTACACATTTTAAGAAGATTAGATTTTTGTCAGATATGCAAGTAGAGTTGTTAAGAGAAGACACAAGGATCCATTCCACACTAGATATAAAAAATATGATCATTCCAGTCATGGAATCTATGTAGAAACACATTTTTTATTCAAAAACCCTGATTCATGATAACAACTTCTCTATTGCTGACCACATGATTGAACTGTCAGTTGAAGTGCAAATTGCCATCCATACATGTAAGGTTCTTCAAGAGAACTGGGATAAAACATTGGAAATTACCCTCATGGTACACTCCGAATTCTTATCTCATTTTGGTGTCTCCATGTAAATATTTTAGAATAAATCTTTGGGATTACTATCAAAAAGGGGGAGAAGAGCATAGTTAAAGGGGGGGATGAGATATGAGAAGAGAAGAGTTACAAGGGGAGATATGTATATAAGAGAAAGTTACTTGTACATAATATATGACATAGTATGGGGGAGATATATGCTATGATGCAGATATACTTTGTATATATCTTACACAGATCAATTTTGAAAAATCTCAAAAATAGACCAAGCTAGTATCACATGGTGATGAATACAAGGTATTCAGTTTTGGGCTAATATCTATTTTTGTCACAAATGCCAAATGGGGAGATTGTTGACATATCAGTCAAGCTTGTTGAATAGTTTACAATGTTTTCCATGTAATTCAGTAGCCACCAAGCTTTTATAGTTGCTACCGAGTCCTTTGGACCAACTCTAGTGGTTACCGAGCAGATTTAGTTAGTGTGAAGTTTAGTAGTTCAAATCGAGCAGTTCTATGTATACCAAGTTTATCAATGGTTACTGAGTTCATAGTTCATGTGATGCAAAGCCAGTGGTTACCAAGAATTATAGTGTCTACTGAGCTCTTAGTTCATGCGATGTGAAGATAGTATTAACCATGCCACTCCATGGTAACCAAGTAATTCAGTGTTTTCCAAGTTGTACAGTATCTACCGAGTCACCAGTGCAGACCAAGTTCAAGACTACTTGAAAGTGATTAGTATGGATTGAGCTTCTACGTCTACCAAGAGCATGATGATGCCAAGAAGTGACAGTGGATGCTAAGTATAAGAACCTCACCGAGTCAGTCTTTAGAACTCAACTATCTTCATGTGGGCTGACTTTGTAATATTTGTGTTAACTTGTGTCATGACTGACATGTAATTTTTTAAATTGGATTGGTATATATATGTGATGTATTGTATCATATCCATAGAATGGAATGTAATGAATGTGTAATGCAAGTGCAAGAATGTTGATATGAAATGAATGCATTAGATAAAGAATTGGAAAGGCCATATCAATACAAGGAGAAACAGTGATAAATCTATTATAGAAAGGTGATCAGTACACTAAAGATTCTCTATTAGAAAATTTAGTTGCATACAGAGATATATTGTTTCATCCTAATAGGTGAGCCAGTCAAAATCCTCTAACAAGGTAGACCTAACAGTCTTTTCTAAATCTCTTTACCAAGTGCATACTTCATTCTATGTTTGTAAATCCTCTCACAAGGTGGATCTAGTAGTCCTATTTTCTCCTAATAGGGAAGATCATTAGAAGTGGTCAATGTAAGCCTTAACAGGCCAACTTTATGTTGCAGTACTAAAGTTTGTGGATATCATCCCCACCCTAGTTTTACTTTCTATGAGGAAGGTTTCTAGGTCACCAAAAATTTGTGTTCAAGTAATGTAAATGTTTTTATATTTTTAGTTTCTCATGCATGCAATTAGATGAAATATGATGAATTAAATGCTAAATAGTTTATTGGATTAAGAATTGAAATTGGTAGAAATTTTAGAAGTTACTTATTCACCCCTCCCCTCTCAGTAACTTAGCATAATCTTGAATATCTCCAACATCCAATTGGTCTTGAATCTTCCATTCTAAATTTATTTAGTATCTTGTTGATATATTTAGATTGAGTAATGTAGATACCATCTTTCTTCTACTGTATCTGCAATCCAATTTTATTTTTTTATTTCTCAAAACATAGACATCTTGAATTATTTACACATTTCTTATGAAAATGCCTTGCATAAGCCATCATTTTCTATGAATAAAGTATCATCAATGAATATTTATGCTAACACAATCTTCTTGTCTAGTCCTTCCTTGATATATAGACGATTGTTATCATTTGTTCTTTGAAAACCAGTCTATACCAAGTAGTTATGAAGTCTTTCATGCCAAGCCCTAGGAGCTTGCTTGGGACCATATAATTATTTGTGTAATTTGGAAACCATATCTCTTTTACTAGGATCTAAAAAACCTTTAGGTTGTTCTATGTAGACTTCCTCATCAAGAATTCCTTTCAAGAATGCAAATTTTACATCTATTTAATAAACTTTAAAACCTTTGTGAGCTACATATGCTAGTCAAGTTCTAACACCTTCTAATCTTAGAACCAGAGAAAAAGTTTCACCATAATCAATACCTTCTTCTTGAGAATAACCTTTACATACTAACCTTGCTTTGTTTCTGGAAGCTTTTCCATCTTCATGTAGCTTACTTATCAATACCCATGTTGTGCCAATTACATTTTTATCCTTGTTTCTAGGAACAAGAGTCCAAGTTTTGTTCTTCTCTATCTATTCTATTTCATCATTCATTGCCTCAATCCAACTTTCATTATCCAAAGCATCTTTGACATTTCTAGGTTCAAATTCAACAAGTAAACATGTACCTTTCAATTTGTTTCTTGTCTTTGTTCCATCTAATTTTTCTCTAATGATCTGATTAGGTGCATGATGCCTTCTAATATATCTTGCTAACATAGGTTCTTTGGGTTTGGAGTTTTTTTTTGCTAATCTCATCGTGAACTTCAGTATTACTTGGGTCCATCAGACTCAATTTTCTCTAGTAGTATCTTGGTAGCTTCTGACTGTGACTTGGGTTGCATTGTCTGCAACTTAGTAGCTATTGGAGATTTATGGGACTTGGGAGGTGAAGCCTCCTATCTTCTAGATAGATTTTTTAGGGTATTAAGTTCATAGTAAAAAAATCTTCTATAATCCTTAGGCTCTTTGTTGCTTTATTCTTCACTCTTTTCTACAAACTCATCAATTCTTACATGTGCACTTTCTATGATTTTATGAATAGAAAAATTCAAAAATTTGTATGCTTTACTTCTGTAGGAGTATCTTAGGAATATGCCTTCATCACCTTTGACATCAAATTTACCTTTCCTAGAGTCTTTCAAGATATAACATTTGCTGCCAAATACTTTCAAGTAACTTACATTAGGTTTGTAGCCATACCATAATTCATAAGGAGTTTGATTTGAGTCTTTCTTCAGCTATACTTTATTCAAGGTATGCATGTAGTGCTAATTGCTTCCTTCTAGTATTTGATTGCAACATTATTTTCTATCATTAGTATTCTTGCACAATTCATGATGGACCTATTCCTTCTCTTAGCTATACCATTCTACTAAGGTGTACCATATACCATTCTACTAAGGTGTACCAGGGGCTAATACTTTTCTTTTAATTCATTTTTCAATGTAGAATTCATTGGAAATGAATTCACCACCTCTGTCTGATCTCAAACATTTTAGCTTCTTTCTAATTTCTTTTTCTACTCTTGTCAAATACCTCGTGAATTTTTGAAAACCTTTAGTTTTTTCTTTTAGATACATTACATTCTAGAATAGTCATAAACAAAGAGAATGAAAAACTTATCTCCACTATAAATTTCTATTCCAATAGGTCCACATAAGTTTATATGAACAAGTCCTAAGACTTCTTCAAATTGATAGTTCTTGATTTTGAAACTAGTCTTTCCCATCTTACCAATTTGACATTTTTTGCATAGACCCATATTAGGTTTCCTCAAGTTAGGAATACCTCTCACTCTTCTATTTTTTATTATCTTAACTAGGTTATCAAAGTTCACATGACATAATCTTTTGTGCCATAAAAAACTTTCTTCTAGTTGAGCAATAAAACATGAACTTTTACTAAGATCTAGATAGAATAGATTACCTTTTGTTTGCTTGCTAGATCCAACCAAATTTCCCTTTTCATCTAGCAGTTTGGCCTTCCTATTCATAAATTCTACCTTGAATCCAATGTTATGTACCACACTTAGTAGATTTTTCTTTAGTCCTTTAACCCTATAAGAATTGTCACATATAATTTCATTGGTTAATGAGATATATCCTTTTCATTTTATGCAACAAGGTACATTGTTTCCAAATCTCACACTACCACCATCATAATATTCCATGTGCTCAAACTTTGTTTTATATCTAGTCATATGATGTGAGCAACCACTATCAATAATCCATGTATCATTTTTGCTAACATGAAAGATAATTGCTATCTTATCTCCTTCATCATTAGTATCATCTTTCACAAGAATATATAACATTTCATCTTCACTATTATCATAATATTTAGCCATAAAACAAGATTTCTTACCTTTGTCCTTGTAGTCCTTGTAGTTTTTGAATTCATTCTTGCCTTTGTAGTTATTAATTTTCTTTTCATCCTTTCTTTGTTTGGGCACCTAGTAGCAATGTGATCAACTTCTTCACAAGAAAAGAAGATTACAAGAATCTTACCCTTGTACTTTCCTCTACCTTTGGAGTATTTCCTTGCAAGTAGAGCTTCAACAACTTCAAGATAACTGTCTAAACTTTCTTCTTCTTCTTCACTCCCTGATTGACTAGCCTTTGATTTCTTACTCCTTTTCTTGAGTGAAATCTTGGCTTCAAATACAGACTCAATATTTTTGGAACTAGGAACATAGTTATCATAGTTATCCAACTGAAAAGCTGTCAATCTTCCAACTAAAGAATCCAAAGTTATATTGCTATTTGGATCACATCTCATTTCTTGAATGGAAGATACTCTAATTACATAGATAGGAAGAAAGGTTATGAGTACCTTGATTACAATTGTTTTGTCATCAATAACTCCTCTAGATACTTTGATTGCACTCACACTTGCTTTGATTCTTTCAATATATTTTGCAATGTTTTCATCTTCTCTCATCCTCATTTGATCAAATTATCTTCATCATACTTACAACTTGAATTAATGATACTTTCTAGATGTAATCTCATAATTCCTTTCCATGCTATAAAGTTGTCTCAATTCAACTTGGGAATCTCTCTTCTATATGACATCCCAATATTTAGCTTTGGTCCTTGAAACCTTCTCTATAAGCACCAAATGATCTGATACCAATTGCTGGAAATATAAGAGGAGTAACTAAGAGGGGAAGGGTGAATAAATTACCACTAAAATAAATCCCAGATCCCTTAGATGTTAGTACAAAATAACTCTGTGAAAACTTAACTCTACTGATACTTGACAAACACAGAAAAATGTTGTAACTTGGTAAACACTAAAATAGCTTGGCAAATGCATAACATAAAAATGTTTAAGATAGTATCTATGATTAATATTACTCTAACTGAGTTGCAAAAACATAAGAGAAATATCACAAACACACTTGACACCAAGATTTAATGTGGAAACCCAATTTGGGAAAAACCACCAATTGCAACTAGCTACAGATTTTCACTCTTCTGAAGTGAGCCTTGTTAGGAGCCAACCCTATTAAAGTTTACAAAACACACTATTAGGTGTGACCCTATTAGAGGATTTAATCACCTTATTAGGAGTGGCCTTGTTAGAGGTCTTTTGAAAATTCAATAGAAATTCCACCTTGTTAGAGGATTTACAAATAGTTGTTAAGCCAAATTTGTTACAAGATTTAGATCACTGCTACAATGGTTAGAAAGTAAAAATGAGATGACCTAATTTCTGACACAACTAAATTGTTGATTACATATCTCAATTTTGGCTTGTATACTTAATGCATCTTTTCAGCTCCACAAGGATCTTTTGCCTATCCTTCTAATTCATTTCCTCTTAGCATCATTAAATCTTCAATTATCTTCCATGTATTCTCACATTCTAATTCTCAACTTGACCTTATATTTATATCTTTCATATTGTCAAGTTTGCTAGAATGTAACTTAAAATAATCAATATTCATCTCCTTAGTTGGGTAGAACCAACAAACAATTCAATTGAATTCAATATGCCAAAACAAGAAAATCCTTTGTTCGCCGACCCTGGTTGGTAGATACTAACTCATAAATGATTTTCTTGTGTTAACCAAGTGAACTTGATCAACACTATGTATTCAAAAAGTTCCTTTGGTAATCGAGTGAGATTGGTTAACACTGGTTCCATCCAACATTTCCTTCATTAATTGAGTGAGCTCGGTTAGCACTCAACTTTTGCAAACTTTCTTTGGTGCCCGAGTGAACTTGGTAGATACTGTCTTCTGAACTAGGCAAACTCTAGAATGCTCAGCAAACACAAAAACTATCTTTAATGCTCAAGTGAGCTCAACATACACTAACTAGTAATGATATGATATTTTTTGTAACATCAAAGACAATACACAATTAATCAATTGTATTCAACATACCCATGCCATAGATTTCCCTAATGTATTCAAGTCTGAATGGATCAAGATTGTGCTCAGTAGAATGCATTAAAACTTCATATGGCTAGAAAATGGATGCATAAAAATCACTAAAATAATCATTAGCCAAGTATCAGGGTATCCTACCCTAGATTGACCCAAGAGCATGCGAAGTGATTCAAAAGAGATAACTGAGAAGAATATAGGTGCTGTATGGAATAAATGCCTATAGATTCTATCTCAAACCCCTTAATTTCTTTTGTTGTGAGAGTGATAGCTCACAAGTTCTTTTAATCTAGCAGATTGAATAGTGTGTCCTAGATGGATATAGATGTGGGATACAAAATAGTAAAGAGAGACCACACCTATGACCTTGCCAAGTTGTAACTTCAACAACTATATGAAAACTTATAGGCCATAAGGAAAACCAAGAGTGCATCTTACAAATTTTTCTCTTTATTAGTTTGTATATTGTTTTATGTCCAAAACACATTTCCCTCATTCAATAAAGTTTCTTGGAAGACCAGCAAGTCTATTGTCATTTAGGTTGGAGAATTCATAAGCAACTCGGGGATAACTTTGAGTCAGTAATGATAGGTTATTTTGAGGAAATTAAGAAGTCTATGAAGAAGAGACAAAGGATTCTAATTTCACTAGTTAAGAAACATTATGATGATGTTTTCTTTCTAGTTGATACTAATTATACATATGTGTAGGTAGTCCTACCCAGGGTCAAATGGCTTAAGCCCTTGCCATATGAGATAAATGTTGATGAGGCATCTGTAGCTATCACAATGTTATTGGCAGAGGAAATATATAAAAGTACCAACTCATTTGGAAACTATGAGGAACCCAAGTCTAGGATTACAATTGAATTGAAGACAACTTTTGTGGTAAGAAAGAAGAATAAGCTTGTGAAGAAGATAAACAAGAGATTTGGAAAAATGGAAGATTAAGAAGAAGATGAAGATGAAGAAGAAGAAAAAGTCCAAGGCCCCTTGGAAATTACTCAAGGACAAGGAGAAGATGAGGGAGCTCATGAAAAAGGTGTTGAGGAAAAACCCAAGCTTGCTGAAAAGAAAAGAAAGGCTAAAGAGACTAAAGTGGAGAAACCCAAGAAGAAGGTTGTGAAACTATCACAAAAGAATCCAACAATACCTATTACCAGGTCTAGCACAAGGGCAACCACTAAGAAAGTCAAGGTTGTAGAGAAACCTAAAGGAAAGATGACTATTACTCCAGTAGAGCCAAGCTAACTAGTCAAGAAGATATATGAAAGGAGAAAATATGTAGCTCCAGTTGAGTCAATTGAAGGTGGTAAACCATAGTTCCTCTTCTAATTTAGATAATTTATATGACAATATAAAATCAAATGTTGATTTTTCTAGTTTTGCATACATAGACATTGATAAGGTAGGAAAAGTTGAACAAAATACTATAGAGGAAGCCATATATGTGATGATGGCTACATTCAAATAAACTCCTATAGATATTTCCAACTCATTACCTAAGAGTCTATATGACCAAGTTGAGAAAAAATCTAAATACAACCTATAAATAGAAAGAAAATTTAGGGAATCAACTTTAGCCCAATCAATGCCAAAATTGGACAAAAGATAGATTATCAAGGCTATGGAAAGGCACAAAACAAAATTTTCCCCCAAATATAGAGCTTTCCATATGCTAAATAAGAAGATTGAGAATGTGGTAACCAAAACTCCAACTATTTGGAGATATATTTATAAGTTACCCACTCCTGTAATAACAGAGAAAGGTGAGCAAGCACTACAAAACCCTAAGCAAGGTGAGAAAGAGACAACATGACAAGAAATAGAGACTACAAAAAATGAGTCAGTCAAGAATGATAGTGTGGGAGTAACTAAGGAAGAAATAAAAGAAGAGGCTATAATAAAGAAGAGTAACAAGATGATTGAAGTGTACCTAAGGTACAAGAGCCAAGCAGTAATCCACCACATGTAGACCAAGTGATCAACATGACTCAATACAAATCAAGGATGTTCCTAATAACTTTGTTTAGAACATCAATCCTTTGACTGAGGATGATTTAAAGAAGATATTGAAGAGTTCCACCATGGAAAAATAGTTATCCACAAATCTTGTATTGGTGAGAACTGGTGAAATTGAAAAGGTAGATATGGTAGTAGCAGGGGATAAACAAATTGACACATCCAATGTGCCCCTTACATCTAAAAAGATAGGAGATCAAAATGCAAGCACTAAACAACTAAGTGTTATTACTTAGACACCAGTAGAATTGTCTCTAATGCCACTCCTTTCAACTAAGCAAGCCTTAGTTATAGTTGAGAAAGATGGAATAAAAATTAGATTAGGCTAGTGTTGGCCTAGTTTTAGCTCATATATTTTTTCTTTAGATTAGAGTCATGTCAAAATTTCAATGTCTTGAGTCTAAGTCTAGATTTCACATAGGATGATGCTTCTCCTCATAATTCCTTTGATCTAACCTAATGCAAGAAATCATATGAGAAATGCATAAGTCCAAAGCTAGGTGATTATGGTTTGGAGGGTTCGCTATGTGTCATTCTGATGAGAAGAAGG
The DNA here is from genome assembly GCA_028749045.1 of Cupressus sempervirens. Lineage (NCBI taxonomy): Eukaryota > Viridiplantae > Streptophyta > Pinopsida > Cupressales > Cupressaceae > Cupressus > Cupressus sempervirens. The sequence goes on from CM053787.1 coordinate 49,351,870, forward strand.
CATGGATATTATATCGATTTGTTCCTAACCATGTTGAAGATAAATATTCAAAGCTATGTTGTAGTTTCCATGGAAGACATTTCATATGATCAAGATTAGTGAGAAGAGAAAGAAATTCATGTTGAAGAAAATAGTGAAAACCCTCTTGAGATCAAAATATGAGGATAAGTAAATGTGCATCATCAATTTAGTACATGAACATTTTTGATGAGACCATAATAGGCTACATGGTGGAGAAAATTCAAATGGATGAAAGAATGCATGCAATTGGCCAATTGAAAGTCAAATGCTTGCCTGTCAGATTGAGTCCCATTTAGTTCTTTTCAAGTGTTAAAGAGATATGATGATACGACTAATGCCCTAGTCATGAGATTGGAAGAGGTGAAGAAAAGATATGCAATGCCTTGACAATCATAAGTTTAGAAGCCTTCAAGTTTTGAGTTGAGATGCTATGACAGATCCATTATCATATGATCACATTGTCAAAAGATTGGAACCTATAGGAGATATTAGAATATCAAGAAGCTAAATTTGAAAGGTTAAGATATTAGGGCTACTCGTAAGATTGTGTCATCGGTGGATCATAAGCAATCAGATACATTGTATCATCAGAAGGCTAAGGTGAAAGAGTTAAGATGTTGCAATGAGATCATAAGATCATACCATCATATGATCACAAAAATTGAATGGAATAGTCATGCCTATCGTATGATCAAGAGCTTTAAAAATTCAAGATGAGATGTTATGTGACTATTGTGGGATCATATCATCGTCACATCATAAGTTGAGATGCCTATCGTGAGATCAAAGACATTCAAAATTAATGTTGAGATGCTACAAAAGATCCATTATCATAAGATTGTATGTTCGTAAGATTAGAAGTCATGAAATGTAGAAAACATTTCAAGTTGCGATCTTGCAGATAAGTCAAAGTCAATATGGAAGTAGTCATCAGATCTTCACATTGAATGAAGGCATCAAATGGATGGTTATTGAGAAGTTGTAACATGGAATAAAGGATATCATTCAAATGTTAGATCTTAGTGTATCTATGCTTAGCATTTCCCCACTTTTTGAAGATGATTGAAGTTTAATCAATGTGGGAAAATGAGAACACAACACATGGAGAAGATGGACCTTCAACATAGAACATAACTAGGGAATTAAGGTCTTATAATCTTAGCCATCATATTATAAAGATCAAACCTTGCCACACATTTGCAAATCATTTAAAGCAACTTAGAGTTGACCTTGCGAAGTTGTGAGAAACCCATGTTCACATTGTCGCAAAGGGTTAATCTTGACTTGGGATTGAATGTGAGACCTCACCTAATCTACCCTAGCATAGATGACATATTTGCATTATGATACTTCTAATTCAATGTTTTGATACACTTTTGAGGCTATAGGGTTATGTCATTTTAATATATGCATTTTAATGATCCACACTTATGTCTGCACATTAGGACCTAATTGATATATTTAATTATTCCACTTCATGTTCTAAATTATATCAATTGCTATACTAGAAATTGAATTGTAGAAATGCTTGAAATGTAAAATTGTAATGATTGAATGGGAATAGTGTTAAAGGATAGCTTGTGATATGCAATAGGACCTAATTCACATGCCTGGTGACTTAATAGTCATGGATTCAATATTTCATCACTATGATAGAAAATAAATTATAAGGTTATTCAGAATGTTATTCAAATTATGTTAAGGAAAGATCAATATTAATATGTAGGGATTGATATTTTAATGTTTCAAACATTTTACATGAAAATGATTAGAAAAGGGAAAGTTAATTGGAATTGATGAAATATGCAAGCCTAATGTTGAATGCGATAATGATTTATTGTACATATTTACATATTGCTTACATAATTTTCTTGGACTACTAATGCTTGAGTTTAGTGTGCAAGAATTTAACCATGGGGTTTAATGAGCAACCAAGGCTCAAACCACTATAAACATGACATAGCCAAGGTTGAATCTATGGAAAGATTCAGACCTCAGTGTAATGTGTTTTATTTCATAATGTGAATGGTATTTGTGGAATAGTTGAATTCATGTATTATTGGAGACAAGTCACTTTAAATGTAATTTGTTTTTTTTTTGTGTCACTTGACACTTGTGTTACCCAAATGGAGATGACTTGGCATTTAGGATTTATGGGAAAAGTAACCTAACCTAAACCTAACCCCAACATAGTACCCAAGTTGACCTCACATTTGAAGATGTTAGGATAAGTCCCTATCCATTTGGATTTCAAATTCCAAATTTTCATTAACTTTTGGGGATCAAAAAGTGGTCCTAGGGGGTTACTTTGGTGAAAAATAAGTGCCCACATGTTAGCACTATGGGTTGGGGGTATAAATTTAACCTTTAGTAGGCCTGGACAACCCTGGGAAACCCCCAAACAAGTCACTTTCTTAGAATTTCGAAATTGAAGAGTTCACATGTTTCTCCCTCTCAATCAAGATTACAATTTTAGAAAAGGGAGGCTTCTTTTTTGGGCCTTATTTTTAGCTAAGTGAGAAGTTGGAGGCTTTTAGAGGGATTGGGGGAAAATTAGTGGGTTGTCTACCCACTCTCTAATTTTAGAGATTCTTAGGATTTGGAAGCTTGGGGGGAGCTCTTCTACAACCTTTCATTACCATTTTGCAAAAGGATTCAAGGTTAGTTTTTCTTGCCCATGTAGTATTTTTATTCAATCTTGCATAATGGAATTTCATTCATGATCATGAAGGAGGGTGAGTTCATACTGTAAGTAGATTTCATGGTCTTGTATTGTGATGTAGTGTTCATGCAAATGTTTGAATGGTGATTCATGCTGTGGGAAGATTGTGATATTGTTGTGTTGAGATGAAATGTGTTGTTGCATTTGATTTTCTCTTTGTTTCTCCATTTTGTTATGTATGTTATTTATGGGTGTGAGGAATTCACTCACCCTTTGGGAAGGGAAGAGAAGTCTAGGGTGAAGGGGTTGGTTGGGCTTGAAAATGTAGTTGAGAACCTTAGAGCATGGGCTCCATTGTATGCCATATTCATTCATATCTTATTGGGGGTGATAAGAGAAGTATGGTATAGAAAGGAAGTTTATTGAGACAACTCTAACGAGAAGTTTATGGAGTCAACTTCCTGTGATAAGAGAAGTATGTTATGCAAATTGTAATAAATAGGATATTAAATGAAATGTAACCATTGACCTCGTCACCCATTAAATTTTTCTTCTCAACCTTAATATGTCTTATAGAAAATTCTTATCATTTTTCATGTATGGTACTTGAAGTTTTATTTCATATGTTAATAAAAGCATGATATTGAATGTGGCTAGGCATGCTAGTTCATTTTAATTCCACCTATTGGCCTGGTTTTTCACCCTTTATGTTGTGTTATACCCCATAGTGAAAAACCTTAGTTTAGGGTTTCAAAAATCTTATGAAATTTGTTGAAACCTTGGATGAATTTTGTTTCGATCCATAAGCCCTTGTTTTGTTTTTCCCTAACCCTCAAAGTGGTCAAAAGTAATATTTTAAATAAAATTGCGTGAGAGACTCTTATTCTAAGTATTCATTTTTCCAAAGTTATTTTATTAAAAATAAAACTTTTGACTTTAAGCATGCCCTAACCATGGTTATTTTCTTAAGAATCTTGGCAAAATATCTTATCTACGGTGGTTTGTTTGGGCCAGTTGTTGATCTCTCCAAGATCAATGGTGGGTGCATGCTTGCAAGATAAATATGCTTGAAGTTTATGTGAAATGGGCAAGCACCTTGGTGCCATGTAGCATTTGGTGATGTTGGGTTTTGACTATGTTGCAAAGACTAGAGCTTGTGAGTATGTTGTTAGGACATTTTCAGAAGCTATCAGTAAGGGTTAGCACATGTTTGATTTTCCAACGATATCATTGGTTGAGCTAAGTAGTGGGGTTACCTTTTAATACCATATCATTAAGCCATCGATCTTTGGAAGATCAATGGATGGCACATAACTAGATTATGAATAAGCTCAAGGTTTATGTAATGTGGGCAAGTGCCTATAAGACATGTGGAATATGATGAGGTCATGGGCCCATAGTCTTTGAAGGGTATTAGTATAGTTTGCATAGTTGGAAACTATCAAACATGCTAGAGAAAAAGAGTGTATTTACTGATTAAGTTTTGCTGACTTGATCCAAAAAGCATAATCTACACACAACATTGATCTTGAGAAGATCAATAGGCAACACATTCCATAGGAAAGTGAAGGAATTTTAGCCAAAGTACGAAAGTGCCTACACCCCATGTGGCAAAGTGGGACCTATCATAAAGAAGACTATTGAATCACACCAAGGTGGAAAGGTATGATGAAATGTAATGCAATAATTGGTGAGATAATACATGTGTTTGCCAGGCTAGAAATGAGTGTGCTAGTGGGGCCGTAATTTTAATGCCATATTTATAAAGTTGTAATGAATTTTAATGATTTTTGATCTTTGGAAGATCAATAATCAACACTTCACCACTTCATGAAAATGACTAAAATTTAGTCAAAGCAGGGAAGTGTATGCTTGATGCGTGGAGAATTTTCAAAATTTTTTAATGTAGCTTTTCTATTTTTAAAACTAGTCATCCAATACTTTATGATCAATGAAGGAAATTTAAATTCAAGGCCTGACATGAAAATTAATTGTTAGAAACATTAATTTTTTTCAGTGCCACTTCACATGACCTTAATGCTACTGTATAATTTTAAATTCACCATTATTGAACCATAAAATCATAAAATTCTCATAATGTAGGCCTTTTCAAGAGCTAGGGCATGAAATTCTTTAGGGTCTTCTATGATTTGTAGAGTAATTCATAGAGGAAAATAAGCAAGAAAAAGATGAGTAAGTTGTCTGAAACTTCTAAGAATTGAAAAATTATAATTGTGCTAGGGTAATTTGAGAAAATGCTTCCTCGCAAGGACTTTTTTGGCAAGGTAGATTACCTAAAAAGAGCAATTCATGATGATTTTCTTGAAAAAATGCCTCCATCAGTAAATGAACTAACAAAGGGTAGAGAATTCATCCCAAAAAACCCTAGGTTGTTAGTCAGTGAGGGTTTTTATGATAAGGAAAATTACTTGAGAGATACAGAAGTCTCAGTGGGAGGGTTAGAACTCTTTAAGAAGTGGTTTACAGAATGAAATTTGGATACTCCTATGAGAAATGTTTGGGAATTTGATATAGGAAAATTAATTGTCCCTGGAGTCTTCTTTGATGGTGACCTATGAGGAGACATGGCTAAGAAATATGATTCAATTACTAGGGTTGTAAAGAATCATGTAAGTGATAACCTTTTTAGGGTTTCACCTGAATTGATCAAAGAGGTTTTTAAGCTGAACCCTAACCATTTTTCCCATGAGAAAATTGATATGGAGGATTTCCAAACTATATATGATGCATAGAGGGTGTACCTAAGGGGAGGGCCATTACAACAACATTTTGTTAAGGTTGGATCATTACCTTTGGTCACATTGAATACCCCATAACCCTTGTTGAAAAAGTACTTAATCCTAGGGTGCAAGTCTTATATTTTTCTCTTTGTAAAATCTTTGGAATAGATGAGAAAAATCACATCAAAGGCTCCATTGTTCTTATGATAGCTCAAAATTTGCAGTATGGAATGAGTTTGATTCTGGACTTTGCTACTTTTCTAGTTGAGGAGATTCATAATGGATTAATTGGAATAGCATAGGGCAAGGTCAATAGGCCCTTTTGCTAGTACTCAATGTTAATTTATATATGTTTATATAAAGGAGTTAATTTCTTCTCCAAAGAGATAAAATTGGAATTGGAGAGAAACGGAGAAAGACTCCCAGTCCAGTTGTGGAGTGCAGACATGACATGTGAGGTCATTGATGCCAATTTTGTTAGGTTTGATAGATATTTTGCTTCAAGGCTTAGATTGTTGTTGAGAGGGGATAGCCCTAGAATACCACAACCCTAATTGAATTGATAATACCTAAGGATCATTCGAAAGGGCTATTGGTAAGTCATAATTGGGGGGATATCATCCCATATGTTGCTTCTACTATTTTTAGAATTTATGGCTTCTTGGGAAAACCCCATGTGTTACCATATCAGGTCCCTTTAAAGGTAGGTATTGCAGGATTGTTATGGTAGATTGGATCAATTGATGAAAGGGATTTACTAGGAAAATCCAAAGGTACATTCTTCCCAATGGTTACTATTGTGCATGATTTTGTGTTTATTAAGAAAGGATGGAGAAGTTTGGGATATTTTTTAGATAAATATTTATTGGCCCAGTCTCATGCTCGTTATATTGATCTAGAGGGATTCTATGACCTCCTCAAGGAAATAAGTAAGGCTAAGGCTTATACACAAACTATATATTTCACTAAAGATATAATCAAAAACAAATTCTCTTTGCAGGAATAAGGGGTCAAAAAAGAGAAATGGATAGTTTATAGAAAAGTCCTTGATTTTATAAATGTTTTTGAGCCCAAATATGATCCTTTGGTAGATAAGAAATATTAAGGGGGCAAAATAGATATGTTGATGAATAATTTTTCTGGAATAATGAAAACATTAATTGAGAAAAAAGAGATCATATCAAAGGCACACCTAGACAAAGCTACTAAGGTGGAAATAAGAATAAATAGTAGAATGATTGTAACTCCAGGTCAGTATACATTGCAAAGAAAGGCTGGATATGTTGTGGCTTAGAATGTACAGTATGTCCCTCCATACAAGAGGCCAAGATCAGAAAGCTCATCTGACATAAGTGACCCCAAAAAATAGAGGTTGGAACAAGGATCATCTTCTCAAGCAGGAGAATATTCACCATCCCAGATTCCACTCAGAATAGATGATGAGAAATCTTTGAGAGAACAATTGAAAAAAATTGGAGGGGAGGGGGACATTGTGATTAAAATTCTTGATATTCAAGGAGGAGTACCTGAAGAGCCTCCTATGCCATCTTTTGACCTTACTATAGTAGACTATAGAGGTAGGGTGATAGACCCTATAATTGCATAGGCCTCTAAAAAATTCATTGATGTTGAAAATTTTGTGAAATCTAGGGCCTTTAATTTGCACAATTTCTATGGAGAAGAATGGTTTAGGAGCACCCTTCCAAGGGCTCCCACCTTCACATTTTTGGTGTGTTAGTCTTCCTAAGGGAAGCATGTAAGTAAAATAAGAGCCTTAGCTCATGTTTGTGTGCATAGGTGTAGGTTAGGTCCTAGAGGTTTCTTTTGGTTCTTGATGTAAATGGCACAATGACCTAAGTCATGATGTCATCCTAAGGTCCTTGATTTTCCATGTGAGTAGGAGTTTGGAATAGGATTTTTTGTTGAAATATGAGCACATGTGTGCCTTAGGAGGACCTACATTTTGGTCATTTGAGTGTAAGGAAAAAAGTTGCTTGAGCAATAAAAAGTTTCTCAAAAGCTGTCATCATGAGATCTTTGCCTAGCTATGTGCTTAAAGGTCTTAGGTTGTGTGGTTGGTTGATTTTTAAGCACAAGAGTTCCTTAGAAAGACCTAGAAATGTTCTTAGTTATGTAAAAGCAAAAATTTCTCAAGCAACAAAATGTTGCTCAAAAGTTGCTAGAAACTTTTTATTTGTGAAGGCTTTAACCTTGTTTAAGTAGCTAAGAATCACTAACACCACCACTTACTGAGGAGAAGGGTACTTAAGACCTGAGGAACCCAAATAATGGGTTAGAAAGATGTTATTGTCTGGCTATAGTACAAATACAATAGACTGAGCCTGAATTTGTAGTGACAATTACTAGTTTTTATTATGTTTTGAAGAAAATAAAGGATTTTTGTGGATTTTTTGGATGGAATATTGATTATATATTTTTTTCTTTCTTGTGTGTGCATTAGATTAGGTTCTTTCAAGTTTTGTAGGCATCTGCCAGTTTTGGAGAGCTTTGTACATATGGGGTTGTAGATCTTGTTTCCACCATGGGCACACCATGGAACTTGGATTATAAGAATAAAAACCATAACATTTTAATATATTCAAGTAGGGGGCCCATCAATTAAGTACAAATATTTGTTTGACAAAGCCCTAGGCGAGCTAGGTAGTGTCTGACTAGGAGCAGTCAGCAAACAAAGAGCTCTCAAGAAAAGAGGAAGGAGTTCTATGGTTTTCCATTCAAAAGGAGTCAATAAGGGTGTTAGAAGTCATGTTGTTGTGGAGGAGAGGATTTGAATAGCTTTGGAGGGGTGCTATTGAAGAGCAGGACAACAAGGAGACCAAGAAACCCTTAAAACCCTTAAATTTGGCATAGGTGTTGTATAGCCTACTAGAAGCTTGAGACCCCAAAAATCCTTGAGAATGGTTCATTTTTGGTAGAAGTTATTTAGAATAGATTAATTTATTCTTTTAGGGGAAGGAGGCAAAATCCCTACAAATATGGAAGGAGGCCTAATTGGGGGCTCTTCTAGTAGCCTTGTTTGTGAAGAAACCCTACAATCGGGTAGTAACCCATCCTTGCCATCACTTTGGACATATTGAATGTGTTATAAAAAAATCTTGAAACTCATAAAGTTTCCTATTAGATCTTGGGAAGGAGTTAGAAGCCTAAGAGGCCTTTATAAGCCTATGGAAGGGATAATACTAGGAATAAGTGCTTGATAGGTTGTTAGAAGACAACACTATACTTGGTGGTCAGGTTAGGCTAGATCAGGGGATTCTTTGAGGAGAGGGGAATCCTATACACCTTCATAGGTTTTAGGAGAACACTTGGATCCTAGAGAGGATTAGGGCATAGACTAGCTAGTCTATCCTAGCCTCCCTATCAAAGAAACATAGACAATTTTGAAAATAAGTGCAAATCAATAAAAATAGAGAAACCAAATAAGTTGGACTCTAACTTTGAGGAAGAGGTTAAGGCCATTTTCATGGAGGAATTTGCACAATTGACCCTTGAAGGGAGAAGACAATTATTAAAAGAGTCAAGAGTTTTGATATTACTTGAATGGGACATAGCTAATGCTATGATCTTTGACTCTATTAGAAAAGAAAGAGATATTCAATATAAAATTGAGGAGGAAATTTTACAAGCTCATAGAGGAATAAATTATAACGATGATCGCCAAGAATTGGTGATCTAGTCTATTGAAAAAAGAGACAAAACTAGGATATGGGAAATCTCAAATGATGAGCAGACAGACACCCTCATAGTATACAAAGTAGATGAAGTGGATAGTGAGGAGGTGAATAAAATGACTAAAGAAATGGTAAACTTTGGGACAATGGTTGCTGCAAAAGAGAAACATAAGTTCCTAGAACTCAATGCTAAGTTTGAAGAGATATTAAAAGCATATGAGGAAAGAGGGAATAGGATACAATAGCTGGAGACTCACGTATCCTAGATGGATAAGCAACTAGGAAAGAGGAAAGTGGGAGAATCTAGCAGGCCTAGAATTGTCTACCCTCACCCCCCAATTGATCCATTTAAGTCAACTCCAATTATAGAGCTTCTTGACACTCCAAAAAGGCTAGAATTCTATACTACTAAGGATTTTGAGGAAGAAAAGAGTAAGCTATGGGCCTTACATGTTGATCTGAATAATCAGTATGAAGAAAAAGTCAGAAAAACAATCTTATATCTAGTAGATAAGATTGATTGGCTAGCATTTTATGAGCAATTGGTGAAAATCTTTGATATATGGAATTAAATAAGAAGTGATGAAGATACTTTGAAGCATATTGCTCAAAAATGGAGTGGAAGAGATAAAGATATCACTCTTATGTGTATCTCAATTATTAGTCTATCTTGTGAATAAATAGAATTTTTTTTTTGATATAACTAATAATCTATCTGAGTTTGATGAGAAGAGGGTTGTAGTTCAAAAGAGAATAATGATTTTCCTTTCTAGATATTTAGGTGAGAAATTTGATCTTTTTCTCAAGGCACTTAAAAAGATTGATAAAATAAAAGGAAAGGAAAAGTGGGGGAAATAATTAGATGATTTGTTGTGCCGAAGAATGAATGAAGTCATCAATGAGAAGCGATATTTGCTATGGGAAATGAAAAATGAAGAATATGTTAAAGTGTAATTATTTTATAATAACATCAGAGAAGAATTTATTGAAATAAATAAAATAGGAGACTTTGTGATCAAGAAATAGTGTGATATCTTGAGTTTTGATTGGCCTAATGACAAAATTTTCAACAAATGGATGAAAGATTTTGTATATTCAAAGCAAGGGGAAACATAGGAAGATGATGTGGACTAGGAAGAGAATAAAACACTTGATACATCAAAAGAACAAGACAAAATAGAACAACCAACCCTAGTGATAAGTACAATAGTTCCAACTGATGACATGGCAACTAAGGAATTATATATAATTGTTATTTTAATAGTACATGATAATGTAAACGGAGAGCCTCGAGTTGGAGTAAGGTTGCAGGAATCATTGCTAGATACATCACCAAAAAATTTTTTGGTTACATCTTCCAAGGAGCTACCACAATAATAAAGTCAATCATCAACTTTTCATAAGCAAAGAAATGCAATAGAAAGTGGTCCCCCTAGAGAATATTCATGATAAAAGACATGTTGTTGCAAAAAAAATTGTCTTTTATGATAGTAAAAATGTAAATATCTTTTGTCTTAAGGATAGTTGTCAGTTCTCTATGCCTGAAGCTTGTTGCATCTCACCCTATATAAGTGAGATCCCAAGACTAGAGAAAGGGTCTGAGTCGTTTACAATTTTAGTGTTACTAAGTATTATTTGGTCTAGTTTCTTGATGCAAACATTATGATGTATTCTCTGCAAGTATTTGAGAATACATTGATGTTATAGGATCTTAATGTCTTATCTTGAGTCATTTTTGAGTTCTATTACAATTGTTATACCATTTTCAAAGGAAATTAATACAAAGATGAATTGTCCCCATATCTTTTCTTCTTGAATCTTGTCTCCATTTTTATTACCTGGATATCTTGAAATTGTATAAGCAAAGCTTGTTCAATTGAATGCACTCAAATTAAGTTGTATGTCATCTCACCATTGCTTTTAATTCAATGAATTAAGTAAATGCTTCAGTGAAGTTGATAGGATTTCCATGGTAGTAGGAAGTATGTGTATAAGAATGAGTTTTAGTGAGAATTGCTGATAATATTGATTGTAATGCAATCAATTAGGTCTAGAAATTGGATAGACTTTGAATCCCAATGGATGAGGCATTGATTTATTAGTTCAGTCTATAGATGGAGAAATCATGAATGAGAATCAAGCTTAAAAATCAAATCAAATCAATTTTACTTTAATGTTTGAAGAATGTCAAAGCTAGTCAACACTTGTTTACATTTAACCTCTAAGTCTTAGTTAGCTACTATTGCCCATAATTACCTATAAATCTAAGAAGAATTGTGACCAATCTACTATAAGGGATGTGTATTGTTGTAAAAAGTCATGGAATGAGTGAAACATGTATCTAGTATCAGATTGAAAATGTTTTATCCCTAAGGTGCACCCTCCTTGGTTTTGTAGAGCCAAAAGAGTAAAAAATCTTTTATGATTTTGTTGGCATTGGGTCCATATCTAAAGAAAAAATAACTATTTATGGGAAATAGCTAATCCTTATGTTATTGTGATCTTTATTATCTTGGTATTAAGTATTTTGTTTCTTAATAGTTTAAAAACACCAACACCACCAATTAAGGTGATTACCTTCAATTTGGAATAAGGACTTTAGGAAGTAATGATATTAATTTGTACATGTTACAACTAGGTGATTTTTGAGAATAGTAAAAACATTTTGGAGCCTACCCAAGTACATCTTTCAAACACCACGTTTGGAAAGTTATTGAACCTTCATCTCCCTTACTCAGGTATAACCACCAATCCACCTTAGATTCAAATTACCAGCAACCTTATGGAGAACTATTATGTCAATATGTGTATTAACCTTAAGATGTGTTTCAAAAATAAAATAAAATTGTAGTTGTCTTTTTGCTATAATTTTTGGGCATGACATTGAAGTTGTGAAGGAGTAAAAACCTAAAGATCACAAGGTTGTATGGAGTTAATATTTACCTCTGGTTAAAGCTACAAGGAAGCAAAAAGCTACAGATCACATGTTCATAAGATGTTTACATTGAACCAAGGTTAAAGTCATGAAGATGCATAAAAATGCTAATTGCATGGTCGTAGGTCTAAAATGTGAATTAGTTTTAATGTTGCAAAATTGAAAAGAAAACTCAAAGGTTAGTGCTAAATGATCATCACACCATTGCATATAAATAGGTGGTTAAAGGTTTCTAAGTTGCAAACTTGTGGATGAAGTAGTCATCAAATTGTCACATCGAACAAAGGTATCAAATTAATGATAGATGAGACATAAAAATGGATAATGCATTCAACTGTCAGATTTTAGAAAATCAATGATGTAGGTTTCTCCACTTTTCATAGATGACTGAAGTTTAACAAATGCAAGAAAATGAGAAAATGACATGTGGAATAGGTAGACCATATTACAAAGAAAACTAGTACATTAAAACCTTCTAAATCTCAGCCATCAGATTTCAAGAAATCTATGATCATTTGCAAGTCACATGTAGTTAAAGATAGTCAAATATAATGCTACAAAGTCATGGGGAAGAATGACAATCCATTCATTGTAGTCATCATGTTGTTACTAGTAATCACATAGTTAAGAATCTTCAAGTTGTGAAACTGTGAATGAAATGGAAATCACATAGTCACTGATGAGTAACAAAAGCCCTAGACTAAGGTTGTAACTAAGTGAAATGAAGGAATCACACCATCGTAGGCTAGTTGAAGTAAATCATGGTTAAAGTTGTGATAGAGTGAAAATGAAGAGAGTGCATGGTCATAGGGTTAGATGCAGGGTTAAAGATCAAGGTTGTGAAAAATAAAAAACTATGGAATCACATCATTGCAAAGATTAAAGGATAGCATCTTGTTAAGGCAATGACAGGGGGGAGAAGGAAGAATTGCATAGTCGCATAGTTAAATCATAAACTAAGATTAAGGATGCAAAACCATGAGAGCCAGTCATCTCATGATTGCAAGCTAGAAGACATTCAAGAAATGTTAAGTTGCAAACTAGAAAATCTAGTAACAATTAACATTAAATTAGTCATTGCATGGTTGTAGGTCAGAAATGGTAGTTAAGTTTAATGTTGTGAAATCACAATCACAACTAAATGAATAGTTACCACCCAGTCATCGCGGTTAATGAAATAAAGACATTCTAAGTTTTGAACCAATGAAAAGGGTTAAAGTTAATCATGTCATCACATCAAAGAAAAGCATCTAATGAATGGTAGTTGTGAACATGTGACATGGAATAGATATACATGGAAAAGGAAGTTGAATCTCAACTATCTAATTTAAGGAAATTGACGTTGGTCATATTCTTGCTTTTCAAAAATGATTGAAGTTTAACGAATGTGGGAAAACAAAACACTGACTCATGTCTATAAAGGGGCCCACAGAGGAGATGATAAAGAATAAAACAAAGGAGATTTATCATGATTTAATTTGGATCGTTGATCTTAGATCGATGATGATAATTCAAACATGCAGTGACCATTGAAATATGAATTATACTAAATTGGTGCCAAACAATAGAATATGAACAAAATGATGATTTCTATAGGATTTTTGAGATTGCATGAAGCTAAACAGTCATCGTGTGTTTTTAGGAATATCACAGATTCAAAATCTTTGATGGAAAAGATGCCACATGTCCATATCCTTGGAAAATTTCATATTTTATTCTCTTTTCTATTTTATGACTATTACTTTGTTGAACTAAGGGATTGCATAAAACTATAAATGTAATTTTTTTTGATAATAGAAAGGTTGGAAAAATTGATGGTGATTTGGCACTGTAATTCCATTTACCCTATTTTCTTGTCATATTTTGTTGGCCATTTTTAGATTAGTTTTGCATTGAGAGTTGAAGGACAATGATATATGATCCTGTGATAATCAAGTGGATTTCATTTCACTTTGATGTTTTTCTTAAAGGTGATTCTATTTACTTTCTTCATGTATGATTCTCCTTCATCTCTTGCTAGTTTTATAAAATTTTAGATAACTTTATTGGGAATGAAGGATAGATGTGTATGAATCTATCATCAACTTGCTAAATTCAGTTTCATTCAAGTCTAGTAGTTAAAGAAATTCCATTTTCCCTCATGTGCATTTCCTTTTACATTCCTCTACATTTAGAGAGTTAATCTGCATTTAGAATAGAAGTATGAGTCATAAAATCTCAAGTTAATCTACTACAATCATTCCATTGGGTGTGATAGGTTGTCCAAATCTATTTTTACTAAAAAATTTGTGCCTACAAACAATTTAGTTATCCATTACTTCTCTTAGGTTAAGAGCTTATTCTATAAAAACTTTTGCTCTAATAAAGAAATATTCATTTCATGTTATTGAAAGTCTTAAGCAAGTTGTACCTTGTAATTCAGAGGGCAGTGATAGAACACATACACTAACCCATTTTTTGGTAACATCCTTTTGTATCTCTACAACATTAGGTATCAAAGAGTCATGATTATAAAATCTAATGGGAGAACAAACTATCAACCAACAATTTTTGGCGACTCTACTAGGGAAATATTCAAATAAAATCTATGAATAATTTTCCTTCATATTAGTTTGCACACTAATTTCACATATATTTTGAGTTACAAGAAAAGTCTTGTGGAAGTCAAGTGTTTGCCATAAGAACCTAATACCAGTTTTACAACCTCAACCTACTTGAGAGAAGCGAGTTAGTTTAAAGTTGAAGACTAGTAAAGTTTCCTTGATCTCAAAGGTAAGGTAAACTCAAAACACCATTTTCTAAAATGTTTGGTACACCTTGGATTCTAAGTATACTAGAAGTGGCAAGGAAAGAGGAAGAATTGATCGACTATATGAAGAACTTAAGAAGGCCAACTTTCCTATTCTATAATATATTTGTAGAAAAAGAAGAACATGCACAAGGGAATCAATAGCTAAATAACTCCAAGATACCCAATTTTCTGTAGTTGATCCTAATAGAACAAAAGTAATTCATTCTTCTATTCCTCCTATTCTCATGAATTCTATTC
Organism: Cupressus sempervirens; assembly: GCA_028749045.1. Lineage (NCBI taxonomy): Eukaryota > Viridiplantae > Streptophyta > Pinopsida > Cupressales > Cupressaceae > Cupressus > Cupressus sempervirens. The sequence continues at coordinate 49,366,970 of CM053787.1, forward strand.
CTCCTACCTTTGATGCTTTTTTGTTGATTGGTACTACACTTCTTGTTTCTATTACTTTTCAAGCAAACCAAAACATTATACCAATAGCTATGGCACTTCCTTGGGGAAATACAATTGGTCCTCTTGCCTTGATAGCTAATAATGATTTACCAAGAGCATCAAGGAAGAACTTCCCAAGATTTAATGGTGATGGTACTATTTCTATAGAAAAACACCTAAATACTTTTCATAAAGCTTGTGGTGTAGTGAATCCTTAACATGAAGATGTGGCTATCAGAATGTTTGTGAATACCCTTGTAGAAAATGATTCTAATTGGTTCCAAGATTTACCTGCAAGATGCATCACATATTGGAACACTATGAAACAAAGGTTTGAAGAATGTTATAAAAGTACAAAAGATGCACAAGTATTGTTGTTACAATTGGCACAAATAAAGATGGAACCATCAATTTCTATGAGAGATTTTAATGTAAGATTTAATGAACTCATCAAAATGATACCTACTGCAAGTGCACCAAAAGATGATAATAAGAAAACCTTCTACATCAGCTCTATGCCTCTTGATCTTGGATATCAAATTAAAAGGGAAAATGTAGAAATTTTTTGAGCTACTTAGACACTAGTTGTGGAGATGGAAGATGACATGATAGCCTTTGGTAAGTAGAAGAGGGAGCTTCAATTAGGAACCATGGGAAATATAGTCAGTACTACAAATAATACAGAAGCCATGCTTCAAAAGTTGTCCAATGAAGTCATTTCATTAAAGAAACAAATCAATAAGCTTGCTAATTCTTTTCATCAACCTCATCAAGAAAATTCTAGATAACCAAATAGAGGTAAAGCATTGTAAATGCCAACTATTCAATAGAGATTAGCAATTGAAGGTTCCCCAAAAGGACAAAATATGTGTGCTTTTCACTTAAGGGAAGATCATGATGGAGATACATGTGTTGATATGATCAGATATAAATAGATGGTGGATAACAAAGAACAAACAATCAAATATCCTGAAAGTGAGGATAATCATGCCCCTCGTGGTGACTCTGAAAACTTTTTCTTGGAGTATGAATCAGATTCAAAGATAGGAGATTATTTGTTTGTAACTATAGAAGGACCTTAGTTGATAGTAATGACCAGAGGTCAAAAGAATAGAAATCATATCAAAAATTCAATCCCTGTAAAAATAATGTACAATCAAACAAAACTGATAAAGACAATGGCGTGGTACCTTCAACTTCATAGAAGGAGTATAAAGGTAAGTCATCTGATTCATTTGACATAATACAATACTATGAAGAGACAAGAATTCATATATCTACACTAGATTACTTAAAAGCTAATCCTAGTCAATTAAAAAGTTTAGTTGAGCATTGTAATAACAAAGATAGAGGACAAGTTAGTATTAATGCTACTATTGATTATCTCAGTAAAGCTAGCTCTAGTGGAAATCCTTTGACTAATGAAGATTTGGCACTTCCTAAGTTGTTTTGAGAAGAAGAACCCATTATCTTGGCCACTTATGCAAATAAAAAACTAGATCCTTTATATATTTCTTTGTTTATCAATGGGAATAGATTGAGTAATTGTATCATAGATTTGGAAGCTTCTGATAATGTGATGCCTACCTTTGTAGAAAAACATTTAGGTCTTCCATTGACTAAGACCTTTGGTAGATGTTATTCAATGGATGCAAACAAGTACCCTTGCTTAGACAAATAAAAGATTCTCAAGTTGTCCTAGCTACATATCCTTCAAAAAGACTCAAAGTCACTATTCTAGTGGCAAAAATCCCTACAAGCTATGGAATACTCCTAAGTAAAAGTTTTTGCAAAAATATGGGGGGAGAGATAAAAATAGATTGGTCTTATGCTACCATTCAAGTTGGAGATAAAAAGGTGAAGCTAGAACTAGAAGAGAAGGAAAAGTTTACTCTCTTGAAATCAGAGGATCCTAGGTCTTAGATCTTGTATCATGAAATGCATTTTGGTAATTACATGCTATTTTCTCACACTCTTGATATTCCAAAAGAATTAGAGAAAACTAAAGATAATCAGTTGTGGACTTTGGAATTTGATGGTAGCTGTGCTAATGATGGTTCAAATTAAGGAGTAGTGCTAACATCACCTAGTGGGGAGATGAATTTATTAGCATGAATGTTGATGATACTACATTGCGGGAGTATCCTAAGCATTGGAGAGTATTGACATGTTGCATTCATGACTATATTTGTAATTGATGTCAACACAGTAATAATTCTATTAAGACTAGAAGAATAGCAGTTGTATATAGGAAATGTAATGATGTGCAAGATTAATCTAGATGAAATGCAATATTAATCTAGAAATAAAGATAGAAACTTATGCTAAATGCATACATTTTAAAGCTAAAATGAGATTAAACTACAAGAAAATGAAAAGCTATAAATATAAGAGAAATGAGTATTTTGACATAAGTTTGATGCCAATCAATTGCCAACCTTCAAAATGAGAAATTGAGTGCTTCTTGAATAGAATCCAAGAATTTGATCAATGGTCAAGATCAAACAAAATGAATGGTTGAGATCTGAAGCAGATTCAGTCTGAATAGAAAGTTTTGTTATGAAAAGGAAGTTAACTAATTGCTTTTAAGTGGAATAAGGAGTTAATTGATTTAATTCCTTTTCTAATTTTAGTCCACTCAGAGTTTCTATTTTTGAACTAAAGAAAAGATTTGGGGAATATATTTAATTTAATAAAATAAAACATGACCTCATAAATGGATATTCTTAATTGATTGAATAATTAAACTTAATAATTAAAATGAGGACATATCTTATTAAATCAAATACATTTAATTCCTTAATATGTATTTTAGCAAAAGGGGTAGATTTAATTTAATCAAAGTACTAGGACTTATAATTAAATTAAATTAATTAATAGGTTTACCTTTGTTAATTCAACTAGACTTAGGAATTAAATAGGATATATAATCAATGCTGATTTGGGATTTTTTGCATTTGACACTTAGGTCAAGCAACGATTATCAAAATCAAGATTGCCTAGTAAAATAGGACTTAGGATTGATTAAATAGACCAGAATTAGTTTAGCATGGAAATGTGCCAATTTTGGGGTATTACATTTGCCCCTCTTTGAATGAATGTATGATTAACATGTTGATTCAAAGAAATCAGAAGTATGAAGCATAAATTAAGAAATGAGATTGGTTTTGAAATTGATGACACAAAGACCAATTAATAAGCTTTTTAAGGTTATCTCCAGAATGAAGCTTAACCTTAGGGGATCCAGATGGAACACATAGATACCAAAGTTGATAAGCTTTTTAAGATTATCTCTAGAATGAAGCTTAACCTTAGGGAATCTAGATAGAACACCTAGATACCGAGATTTATAAGATTTTTAAGGTTATCACCAGAATGAAGCTTAATCTTACAGAATTTAGATAGAACACCTAGATACCAAAATTAACAGAACAAAGATTATCAAACTTCACAGAATTATTCCCAGAATGAGACTCAATTCTCAAGAGTTGGGGTTAGACTATCCTGATACCTGTCCATGAGAAATTAACAAGATCAATCACAATTCATAGAATTAGGAGTCAGGGTTAGACTAATGTGATACCTATCCATTGAATAGTGATCAAAAGCAAGAGCTTAAAATTATCTCTAGAATGAGGCTCAATTCTTAGCAAGAGTTAGGATTATCTCCAGAACAAAGCTTAATCCTCAGCTAGAATTTGAAATTATCTCCAGAATGGAGCTCAATCCCCTAGAGTCTAGATAGAACACCTGAATACTAGTCCATAAAAGATAACAAGACCTATCATGAGTCATAGACTTATCCCCAAAATGAGGCTTGATCCTTAAGAGTCAAGGTTAGACTGTCTATATACTTGTCCATCAAATTATGACAAGGATTGGTATAAGATTGATTAGCTGATGAAAAAATAAGATAGATGATATATGATGCCAGACAAAGGGGAAAAAGATGCCCTAAGTGATGAGATGTCTCGATTAATGAGATGCCCCAAGTGATGAGATGTCTTGAATGATGAGATGCCTTGAGTGATGAGGACATAAGATTCAAATTGAGTTGAAGCCAATTTTGAAAGATTCAATGATGTAATCATCCTACCTCCTTTAGGAGAGAAATTGAAATATGACACACCAGAATAATGATGTAGGGTAGTAGATCCAAAGATACTAAAGAAATCAAATATTCAGAAGAATATAGAAGAGATCAAGAGGATTTGAAGAAAATTTGGAGTCGATTCGAAGTGATTTTGAGGTCCAAAAGATAAAGTTTGACCAAAGTTGACCAGAGTTGATCAAAGTTGACTTTTTTTGAAATTTGGAAATTTTGAAGAAAATGTGATTTGAAGAGATTCCAAGATTCACAAAGTATGAGAAAAATTGGACTGCACAAGCGTTCAATCGCCTCAGTCCCAAAATTTTAAAATGCAAATTTGAGCTATAAGTGTGTCAGATTTTGAATTTGATCCCAAAAATGGGTTTAGAGCAGCCAAATTAGCTAGGAGGTGATTTTCAAACCAATCAAAGCACTTTGAAAAATTAGGTCAAAACCTATATAAGGGCCCAAAGGGTCATTTTCAATTCATTTGTGCTTTTGTCTTTTGTGAAGAAGAGAGCTCTAAGGAGAAAAATGGAGGTCCCCATGCATACGCATCGATTCAAGTGCTCCAAGTGACATAGCTGACCGACAGACTACAAACCTTTAGTGAGTTATCAACAATCCACTCTGTATGTCAAATTTCATGTATTTCAAGTCATTTGTAGCATGTTTTAGGGATTTTTTAGTTTTGTCTTACTGGTTCTCATGTGAGGATGTCATTTCTCATGTGACTCTAATCACCTTTCATGTGAGGAGGTACCAGGCCAGTACTTCCTTGCTGGGTATTATGGGTTTCTTCGCACGGGAGATACCCACTTCTCACATGAAAACCCCAAACTTGGAATTGTTTTGCCGAATGGTTTGAACTTTCTCGCACAAGAATATGTTTTCTCATGCAAAAATGTGAAAGTTTGTGTGAGAAGATGAAATCTTGCATGAAAATCTGGTGTACTTTGCAAAATTTAATGTTTGAAATTTGATTTCTTGTTGATGTTTGAACTTGCATCTATCATTTTCATTTTGCTGAGATTGATTTTTTTCCTATTGTTTTCATGTGTGTAGGTTAGCTTTCTTGATGTCACTTTAAGATTGCATTATCTCTTTCTTTTAGATGATTCCTCTCTTGAAGAGGACTTGGATTCAATATTAAGTTGTGAAGGAGAGTCATCACCTTTGTCATGTTCCTTAGGATCCTTGTATTGTTTATTTCCCTTTCCTTTGGGAGCCTTTGGAGAGGAGTCATTTACAACTAATGCTTGATGCTTTGAAGGCTTCAATTGACCCATGTGTGCTAAATTTTCTTATTCCCTTATGATTTGAGCTTCAAATTCATCAAGAGAAGGCATTTTGTATGCACTACCAAGAACATCCATAGTATCAAACAAAGATTGAATATTCAGGACCTAGCTTGGAAAGAATAGATAATATCAGGCAGCTACTACATCTACATCATTATCCAAAGGCTAAGGATAAGCACTCATTGCTTCCACACACCCTGAGCAACATAAATGGTTTCTTGATTCAGGTACATCACATCATATGTCATCTTCTATGGATATGTTTTCTTCTATTGAGCCTTGTAATTCTCCACCTATATTGATGGGTAATAATACATATATGAAGGTTCGTGCAAAAGGTTCTATTCCTATGAGATAGGGTACATTTAATGATGTTCTTTATGTACCATCCTTGACCACTAATATCCTTTCCATTTACCGAATTACTCATGAGGCACAAGGTAAAATTGCTAAGTTCACTACTAATTATGTCTATGTTAGGGACATGGAGACTAGATATTTCATAGCTATTAGATTGTGGTGACTGATAAGGAAATTACTATACATACTTCATAAATTCTTTGGGAGAAAAAAAATTTGGGCCCTATTTTATCAAGATTTTGGGCTGACATGTAATTATTAATTATAACCCTAAAGTGGTAAAAATACTTGTATGAAAAACTTTGGGTTAGGGATTATTTCATAGTTGTGATGCAAAATTGGTTCTTGTAGCAATATCATGAGCTGTAAGGGATTACAAATTGTAATCAGGTTATAATCACTCGATCGTAATAATATCGGACTTGCTATTTGGTAGACATAGCCCAGGGATTGGGTGAACCACATTAAATCCTGGTGTCTTGTGTTCTTTTCTATGTGATCTATTATTTTCTTTTATTGGTTATATTTGAACCTAATTTTTATTTCTATCCATGGTTTAATCCTAACAATAGCTATGGGAGTTGTTGATCATACATCACACTTGTATTCTTTTGCACATTTTATTAATTATGATGATGATATTCATGATGTACCTAACCCTTTATCAAGGGTGAATAATTCATGTGAGGAGAACATTGGACACTTGAATCATTTTGTTCTTGAAACAAGTGTTGAACTTCCTACTCCTTCAACTCTTGCATCTTCAGACATGAGTTCTACTATTTAGTGGGATGGTCTTTATGCTTCAGATCTTGCAGTGTGGGATGAATTTTTGGATGCTCTTTCAGATGAGTCTCATAATACAGATTTGGTTAATACATCTAAGGAGGTTTCTCTTCGAGATACTTCTTCAACTTCTTTGGAGATTGGATTTCTCAACTCTTCATGTTCTGTTGGTTTTTCACATCTCATAGATTAGCTTGATGGTGTGACAGAATCTTTGAGCTTGGAGACACCTATTTAGTCTTTAGAGATGCATACATGGAGACCTTCTTCCTCCTTCCTCACTTTTTACATGGAGTGGATTCTTCATAATTTTATGTATTTATCTCTTCCCAAGGAGAGACATGTTTCTTGTAGGCATTGGATTATATTTTGCTTACAGGTACTCTTCATCTACATTGGAGCTTTTTTATTATGGGGGGGATATCATGTCTCCTTATTTCCTTCCTATGGGGGGAATAATTCTTTGTATATACATGATGCATGCAATCTTGGGGGGGTCTTGAGTACTCCATCAATCCATGCATCTTGTTTTCATCACTCTTTCTCCACTTTACGAGAGATGACATTTCATGTATTGCATTGCATATTGTACATGGGTACCTAAAATGGCCTAGTAGCCAGGACCCATCTTGCATTGTGAGTCTAAGTGCATTCCCCTAAGTTGCACTTAAGGGGGGGTGTTGGTGTAATTAAATATTCACTAATTACACTTACTTAAGCTTTATTAGGATAATGCATTGCATAGTAGTCTATGATTGAGACACTTAGGAGTTTGCACCTCAATTAAAAACATGGTGTAGGAGAATTCCATTCTAGGTGGTCATAGTTTTGATCTCATTCCACCTTTAGCACACTTATCACATTATCATCCTCATCATCACACATACTTCATTAAATAATGGAGGATGGTCCACCTTTGGTGGACATGTGATTCGATCTTGTGTGGGTGATAGCTTATCTTCTCCTTATCATTGTCTCTTATCGCCTCTCCTATATAAGGAAACCTATTATGTACATTTAAAATCAATCCATTGGATGTCAATCACATCCATTATCAATAATAACATTCTTGCATCTTCATGCAATTGTCCTTCCATTCTCTTCTGGAAGTTATCTTGGTCTTTCATTTGATCTTGGGGGTGTTTTAGAGTCCCCTAAGATCAAATGAAAGACCAAGATAACTTCCACAAGTGATTGGAAAGACAATTTCATGAAGATGAAAGAATACTATTATTGATAATGGGCTTGATTGACATCCAATGGATTGATTTGAAATGTACATAATAGGCATCCTTATATAAGAGAGGCGATAAGAGACAATGATAAGGAGAAGATAAGCTATTACCCACACAAGGTGGAATCACATGTCCACCAAAGGTGGACCATCCTCTATTATGAAATGAAGTATGTGCAATGATGAGGATGATAATGTGATGAGTGCACTAAAGGTGGAATGATATAACAACTATGACCACCTAGAGTGGAATTCTCCTACACCATGTATTTAATTGAGGTGCAAACTCCTAAGTGTCTCAATTACAAAATACTATGCAATGCATTATTCTAAGCTTAAGTAAGTGTAATTAGTGAATATTCAATTACACCAACACCCCCCCCCCAAAGTTTAATTTAAGGGAATGCACTTAAACTCACAATGCAAGATGGGTCCTGGCTACTAGGCCATTTTAGGTACCCATGTACAATATGCAATACAATACATGAAATGTAATCTCTCATAAGGTGGAGAAAGAGAGAAAACCTCATGGGAAAAACAATACTCCAAAAAATAGATGAAAACAAGATGCATGGATGGATGGAGTACTCAAGACCCCCTAAAATTTGCATACATCATGTATATACAAAGAATGATCCCCTCATAGGAAGGAAATAAGGAGACATGATATCCCCCCCATAATGAAGAAGCTCCAATGCAGATGAAGAGTACCTGTAAACAAAATATTATCCAATGCCTGCAAGAAACATGTCTCTCCTTAGGAAGAGATAAATACATAAAATGATGAAGAAGCCACTCCATGTAAAGAGTGAGGAAGGAGAAGGAAGGTCTCCATGTATGCATCTCTAAAGACTTAATAGGTGTCTCTAAGCTCAAAGATTCTATCACACCATCAAGCTGGCCTATGTGATATGAAAAAATAAGAGAACATGAAGAGTTGAAAAATATAATCTCCAAAGAAGGTGAAGAAGTATCTTGAAGAGAAACCTCCATAGATGTATTAACCAAATCTACATTATGAGACTCATTTGAAAGAGCATCATGTCTAAAGAAGTAGGAGGAGGAGGAGTAGGAATTTCAACACTTGTCTCAAGAACAAAATGATTCAAGTGTCCAATGTTCTCCTCACATAAATTATTCACCATTAATAAAGGTTTAGATACATCATGAATATCATCATCATGATCAACAAAATGTGCAAAAGAATACAAGTGTGATGTATGATGCACAACTCCCATAGCTATGACATCTCTAGTTTCCATGTCCCTAATATAGACATAATCAAGAGTGAACTCAATAATTTTACCTTGTGCCCCATGAGTAATTTGGTAAATAGAAAGGAAATTAGTGGTTAAGGATGGTACACAAAGAGAATCATTAAATGTACCCTATCCCATAGGAATAGAACCTTTTTCACAAACCTTCATGTATGTATTATTACCCATCAATATAGGTGGAGAAGTACAAGGCTCAATAGAAGGAAACATATCCATAGCAGATGCCATATGATGTGATGCACTTGAATCAAGAAACCATTTACCTTGCTCAGGATGTGTGGAAGCAATGAGTGCTTGTCCTTTTCCTTTGAATGATGATGTAGATGTAGTAGCTGCATGATATTGAGAAGAAGCAAACACTGATGAGGGCAATTGGATATTGTTCTTTTGAAGAATGTGAGTAAGATCATCAATCTTCTTATGGAAACATTTATGCTCATCATGTCCTAACCTTTTGCAATAAGCACATTTATCTCTCTTTCTTCTAGATGTTTCCTCTCTTGAAGAGGAATTGGATTCAATATTATGTTGTGAAGAAGAGTCATCACCTTTGTCATGTTGCTTAGGATCCTTGTGTTGTTTGTACCCCTTTCCTTTGGGAGCCTTTGGAGAGGAGTCATTTGCAACCAAAACTTGATGCTTTGAAGGCTTCAATTGACCCATGCGTGCTAACTTTGCTTGTTCCCTTGTGAGTTGAGCTGCAAATACATCAAGAGAAGGCATTTTGTGTGCACTACCAAGAGCATTCATAGTAGCATAGAATGTGGAAACAAAGATTGAATAATCAAGACCTAGCTTGTAAAGAATAGATAATATCAATTGCTCATCATCTTTAGTAATACCACAATTAGAAAGCTCCAATCTAATGCAATTAATCTTAGAGAAAAAGTCTTGAATACTGTCAAAATCACATGGACTTAGACCTATAAGCTTATTCTCCAATTTGAATTTTCTTATCAGGTCTACCAAAGATTCCCTCCAATGTTGTCCAGGCATCATGAGGATGTGTGCAGGATGCAATATGATATAAAAAATCATTGGAGATGGTAGATATAAGAGATCAAAGTGCTTTATCCCTGCTATCAAACCATTTCCTTCTTTCTGCAACACTTGTAGCTAGTTCTAGATCCTATCCAAGAATCATTCTAAGTAGTCCAATACTCATAAACTGATTAGAAACTGCTTATTTGCATTCATGATAGGTATAGGGAGTGAGCAATGGAACTTTTGAAAAATCCATAATGAATCAAAGAATGACTGAAATCAACTGAAAACTCCTTCAAATTATTGATTCAATTAAGAAAGTTAAATCCAAGTATTCACCAAGCACAAATATAGTAAAAAAAGACCTATTTCTAAAAGTGATATGCCCACTCCAAATCACTAAAATTTGATTAAAATTTTGGAAAGTAGAGGAAAAATCATGCACTTTCAAAAAAAATTGCACTTGAAAATGTTACCAGATGTGCCCAAATAGAGCCTTGAAAGTTGCAAAAAATGCGATTTGCATTTTTTAGAAAAATTTTGAGACAGACATCCAAAATCACTAGCACCACTGTGTAGATTGTGAAATTCTATCCCAAAACAAAAAAAAATTGCTTGAAAAAAGGAGTTTGTATGAGGAAGATCTCGATGTTTGAAAATTGCCTTTGAAATTATTATTTTTGAATCGCCTCCTCTATATGATGCCAACCTTTGATTTGCACCAACAAGCTCCAATTTTCACCTATAATAGAAGGTCACAAAATAGGACTCCTAAAATTTCCTCCAAATTGTGATGTCCAAATTGCCAAATGTTGCACCAACAATGAGTCAAGCCAAGATTGTACTTCTTAAGAAAAGGTCTTCACACCATGGGAGCTCTAATACCATGTTAGAGTTTTAGGTGACTCTACAACACCCCTAGGATTAAGTGAATGACCAAGATAAATTCCAAAAGTGATTGGCAAGACAATTGCATGAAGATGTAAGAATGCTATTAGTGATAATGGACATGGTTGGCATCCAATGGATTGATTTGAAATGTACATAATAGGCCTCCTTAAATAGGAGAGGCAATAAGAGACAATGACAAAGAGAAGATAAGCTATTACCCACACAAGGTGGAATCACATGTCCACCAAAGGTGGACCATCCTCTATTATGCAATGAAATTGTGCAATGATGAGGATGATAATGTGATAAGTGCACTAAAGGTGGAATGAGATAACAACTATGACCACCTAGAGTGGAATTCTCCTACACCATGTGTTTAATTGAGGTGCAAAATCCTAAGTGTCTCAATCAAAAACTACTATGCAATGCATTATTCTAAGTAAGATTAAGTAAGTGTAATTAGTGAATATTTAATTACACCAACAGTATTGTGGGTTTCTTCACATAGGAGATACCCACTTCTCACATGAAAACCCCAAAATTGGATGTTTTCACTGAATGGTTTGAATTTTCTTGCACAAGAATATGTTTTCTCATGTGAAATGGTGTAAGTTCATGCTAGAAGATGAAATATTGTGAGAAAATTTGGTGTACTTTGCAAAATTTAATATTTCAAATTTGATTTCTCATTGATGTTTGTGCTTGCATCTATCATTTTTTCTTATCTAAGACTGATCATTTGCCTGTTGTTTTCATGTGTGTAGGTTAGCTTTCTTGATATCAGTTTTAGATCATATTATCCACCTTATAGAGCCTTGCTATAATAGCTGGATGATGTTGACATGGCACACATTGATGCCCTTGGTTGGTATGGGCATGGGAGCAATTTCCTATCATGAGACCCATTTTTGCTAATGAGAGATAGGCATTGGAACCATATATATGCATATATCGGGGACAGTTGATCTAGACATCTCTAGGGAAGACAGAGTAGTGGAGAGGTTGACTAGATGACCTAGTAGTAGTAGTATGGAGACTGGAGAGAGATGGAGGCATGGGATAATGCACCCAAAGAGCTGAGATACATGTTTGCATCTTGACCACTGATTGGGCACTTTGTGCAGGTCATCGAGCTTACTCATGTTTGGTGACAGTATGGTTGACTATAGGACATCTCTTAGGTGTAATGCTCATATGTGCAATTTTCCATAGATCTAGATCATGGGTGGTCAGTCATGTTAGACCAGGGTTGCTCGATGATTGATGTGTAGACTATAGTGGTGACATAGTGGGATTACATGCCAGCTATAGCAGATGGGGGGATGACACCAACATATCAAGCACACTTTGCAAGTGATACTTTCACTCGATTCACAGACCTAGTAGGGATTGGATAAAAGTACAAAGTTATGTCACCTTTTAGGCTAACTTATCAAAATAACTGAATTTGAGTATTTCTATCTAAAATTCAATTTTAAAAAAATGTATGATCTAGATAAATTCATTCTAGCTAATTTATATATGGTCTCACACTTTTTCAATTGCAAATGTCTATTAAATGCATGTTTTATACTAGTTTGTATCCAATTACTAAAGAAACAAAATTATTTTAGAAAAGTGGCATTTCAATAACTCTTACTATTTTTTAGATATTTTTTTAATAACATATATATATAATTTTATAGAGCTCAGAGTTAAGAATATCCTCAAGTAGAGTTTATAGTGTTTTAATTAGATATAGTATATTGTAATTAAAAAATTTCACAACCATGTATTTTAATACTCAAAAAGATGTTAGTTTTGAGAAAGAAAAAAATATTAAATCATATCAAAAATATATAAAAATTATATGACGTTCTAGAGGAGAGAGTCCTCTTTTAGAATGTATAACTTTTCTCCTAGTTAGAATAGATTTGTTTTGAAAAATATGGTGGGAGATGAAAACTATCAATTTGAGGTGAGTTGAAATTTCAATCCATAAAAAAGAGAAAATATAGGTCTAAAGTTGATTTTCATTTTTGATTGTTATATATATATATATATATATATATATATATATATATATATATATATATATATATATATATATATATATATATATATATATATATATATGTTAGCTACAACATATTCTAAAATCAAAGGGAAATAAATTTATTTCTATATAGTTTTGTGGTGGTAACTAGACCCCTAGTTTTTAGCATTTTTCAGCACCTAAAAAATTATCTATAAAAATTAGGAAAAAATATAAATTCTTATTCCAAATAATTATTAAAAATTATAATCCTTAAATTCATCCATTTCTACACATTTCATTAGTTTACTTCATTTCCAAATTCAAAATAATAATACCAATTTTATGTGATTGAAGTTGAATAGTTATACTTTTGTTAGCCTTTTCCTTTACAAAAGGGTGACATAGGTTTGTGCTTTTACCCGATGGCTATACCGATATAGTGAGTATAGGCACCACAACCACCATTACAACAACCACACCAGGAGAGTTTGAGACAATGGACATGGCATATTCCTATTCCTCCTTAGTAGATGGGGTTAGATCCAAAGGCTGGTGGCAATGAGACAAGACCTAGATGTCCTCGTGGTGAGTTGGGATCCATAAGAGCGATTGGAGGGGACACCTAGAGGCCACGTATAGAGGCCAAGTAGCCAACTAAGTAGCCTGAGCATGTATCAAGAGATGAGAAGATGTAGGACCAGCTAGCGGTGGGGCCATAGGGCAAAGATATCCTAGCACAGAACCAAGATGCTCTGAGTAGATCCTGAGAGCAAGTGAGGACAACACAATGGCAGTTGGGAGATATACATTTATCAGAGTGATATTGAGAGATCCATGAGCTATGAGAGTAGATGGAGTGACATCAAGATGAGGCTTGTCTTCAGTCAACTAGAGTAGCATACTATTCTGCAACATATATTGTGGTAGAGCCAGATGAGGCAAAGTAGGTGCCCCAATTTTCCTAGTATGCTAGAGAGTCAGGAGGTGCATGGCCTCCAGCAAGACGAGATATGACTCCTCCTTCTCCTCTAGCTGGAGGTGAGGGAGAAGGAGAGAGTTAACTTTCTTTCTTTTGATTTTTCTCTGGCTATGTATCGATTGGTGTGCCAACACCATTTTGTATCATATTGTATCTACACAGTTGACTTCACACACACACACACAAATATGGGATTTTTGATTTGAGTATCTTCATATGTGTCACTTTCTTTCTTTATAGTTTTTCATACATGAGATGTTAATGCTATGTTTATGAATACAAATTTGATATGATGTATGAATGTAGTGTAAATGAGATAATTCATGAAATTATGTATGTGAAATGTAAAATGTGAATGAAATAGCATCTCATGTAGTGTTCCATTTTGTTGATAGTGATAGGTATACCATGAAGATCGAGAGGATGAACCAAAGAACAAAACACCTATGCAAACATGAAGAAATGTGACACTTTCACAAAAGAAACAATCTCTCATCACAAAGGATGCAAGTAAATCAGTAATCGAACCATATGATTATGCAATGTAGCCCTATGGTAGATGTAACCCTAAGTCTGGTTACCAAGCTTCAAAAATTATCATCAATGAGCATTGAGATAAATCCAAAATGTTGTACAATTCTCACTAACATTGCAATCATGGAAATATGAATATGACATATGTTCTAGTTTTGTTGAGATTAAATGTAAGCATTCAAGGCACAAGAAGCTAGAATGTCCAGAACATTTTTCCCTTTTGATGTAGCAAGCTAACATAAGCATTAGAGCATAAATGCTAGGATGACTAAAATGTTTCTTGCATGTAGACACACTAGACACACCAGAGATCCTTCTCATTCTATGTAATCAGTAAGTATTCTATCTACAATGGCCCCTACATTCGTAACCTGAGACAGAATTGTGTTAAGTATACATGCAATGACCTGTACATTCACTTAGCATGACGAGTATTAGTATTTGTTATAGTATAGAGAATTCACTCAAACAAGCAAGGATAAGAACCAATCTCAATGAAGAGTCCATATAAAATGAGTCAAGGTACACATGACCATCCAACATGAGATAGAGGCTCTTATAGTGGACATGCCTTTTATATGGATGCTTCATATCATTCAAACTATACCAACAAATAGAAAGCAAAAAAAAGATCATGCCCCTTGTCCTCACTTCTCTAGTCAAAAGAGACATTATCAAGTTTCTTGAAGAGACATGATAAACCAAAAAAAACAAACAAGCAAAGAAAAGCTTAGCATATCCCAAACAAGTTCAACATTTTCAATTTAGTTTTTGTGTTATAGGATTGATGTCAAGTGTTGATGTTCAGAACATATCTAAAAGAACTCTCTTTAGTAGGGTGATGATAGTAGACAAACACAGTTAGAACAACTGGTGACTAAAGTCAAAGAGGAATCTTCAGTAAGAAGAACCTTAATAGGAAATTGAGCAATAGTAGATAAACATAGTTAGAACAACTAGTGATTGATGTAAGAGAGATCTTCCATGAGAGAAATCTTTAAAGTGAAATGAGAAATAATAGGTAGATGTAGTTAGAACAACTGGTGACTAATGCGAGAGATCTTTCATGAGGAGAATCTCAAAAGTGACATGAGTGATAGTAGGTAGACGTAGTTAGAACAACTGGTGACTGACATGAGAAATATTTCATGAGGAGAATCTCAAAAGTGATAGAGCGGTAGTAGGCAGATGCAATTAGAACAACTAGTGACTGACATGAGAGGGATTCTTATGAAAGTTTAGGGGTTTTCCCCAAGTTATGACAAGATTCAATCCATGGATGCAAGAGTGAAAGTAGAAAATAAAAGTGGGAAAGCAATTGTACAAGATCCAGAAGATATGTTGTGAGATATAGCATTTAAAGCAAGAGGTGCATGTTTATGAGGTTTTCACCTTCTTGGCAGATATTGTTTTTTTGCTACCATGATGCTTGTTTGCTAGGTTTTCATTCATGGAACTTTGTTTTGTTTTTCAATTTTTTTATATTTCTTAGAATTTTTTGAATCTTTTGGTATTACCAAAGTTCCTATTGCTAGGTTTTCACCAAGATAACGATTTTTTTTAATAGGAATTTTTGCAATTTTAAGAATTTTTTAGGACTTTTAAGTATATACAAAGAGTTTTTGGAATTAGATCATCTATAGAATAGCTTCAAATGGAGAGTGTTGATGGGCTCCTTAAGAACCTCTCCCTCGGCTATAGAAAGCTGGTAAGCACTAGATCCAAACACTATAGTAACTATACATGGACCAAGCCAATTGAGTTCAAACTTCACTTTTTGTACTCATTGTTACTAATTCCTAGGGTTTTCTCTCAGAATGAGATCACTTTGTTGGAAATCTTGTGGTTTAACTTTCTTATTGTAGCTTCTAGACATACACTGTTGATAGGTTCGAAGATGATCGCACACCACTTGTCAACATTCATCTAACAATTCTAGCTCTTGAAGCTGAGATATTCTATAGTCATCATCAGTAATGAGGCCATTCATGGAGATTCTCAAAGTAGGAATCTCAACCTCAATTGGAAGCACAACATCTGCTCCATATACCAAAGCAAAGGGTGTTGTACCCATTGGAGTTCTGATACTAGTTCTGTAAGCCCATAAAGCCAGACTAATTTGAAGGTGCTAGTCCCTTCCAAATTTGTTAACTGTATGATACAAGATCTTAAGGATCGACTTGTTGGATGCCTTTTCTTGACAATTACCCTGGCGGTAATAAATAGAAGACCAATGTTGCGTGATTCTAAACTTTTTGAACAATTCTTTAAGATGCTTATTTTTAAACTATCCTCCATTGTTAGTAATGATGGAGGAAGGTACACAATACCTACATATGATGGAATTCATAATAAATAGAGCTATAGTTTTTCCATTTTCTATAGAGAGAGGAACTACCTCTACCCACCTAGTGAAGTAGTCTGAAGCTGTGATGATGAACTTGTATCCATTTGAGGAGCATGGGTGAATCTGACCCACAAGATCAAAGGCCCATTGTTGGAATAGCCAAATCATGATAGATGGAATTAGCTCCTTGGCTAGAACATGAATCAGATTTCCATGGAGCTGGCACTGTTTGCAGGACTTAGTGTATTTGATTGCCTCTTGCTTCATCTTTTTCCAAAAGTAACCTGCTTTAATATGTTTACAAGATAGTGTCAAGCCATTAGAGTGAGATTTGTAAATGCCCTTGTGTACATCGATTAATGCACATTTGGACTCATCAAGTTCTAGACACCTAAGGAGTGTTCCATCGAGACCTCTCCTAAACAAGTCATCAACAATAATAACATACTATGAAGCATTACAGATAAGGTGACATTTTTAATTTCAGATTAGATTTTCCAAAATTGTTTGGTCACATAGATAAGACAATAGTAAATTTGGACTCAATTTTTGACAAATTTTGGTCAAAATTTTGACCAAGCAGTTCATGCCAATTTTTCTTGTTGAAATTTTGACCAACTTTTAGGTTGATTGAAATTTTGATGAATACATTTGTCAAATTTTTTTTTGTCTTTGCTAAATTTGATTTGTCATTTTTGGTCAAAATTTTAACCAAATATTGGTAAAAACATGTCAAGAAATGGTTAAAATGTTGACCAATTCTTGGTGAAAATTTTCAAGAATTGGTCAAAATTTCCACTAATGTTTGGTTGAAAACTTTCAAGAATTGGTCAAAATTTTGACCAATTCTTGGTAGAAAATTTTCAGGAATTGGTCAAAATTTCCACCAATGTTTGGTCAAAAAATTTCAAGAATTGGTGGAAATTTCAACCAAACTATGAGTTTTAAATTTAAAAAATAGAGTGGGTGAATCCACCAATGAATGCCTGTCGTGGACTCTCTTAGATCATCTTCTTGGACTAGTGCAATTTCAGAAGAGGCTTGGCAGTGGTTGCCATTGTATAGCACATATGTTCAATGATTTTGAAGTTGATCTAATGGTGAGCCCTCATCTAGCATTAGGTGGCTACTTGGCACTCTAGCAATTTCTTATGAACCTATCATGGCTAATGGGAGGTTTGATAATGAAAGCTCCTAGTGACCCTCCAATAGAATTAGTACTGGTGTTCAAGAAAGACACATTTTTTGGATTTCAAATATTGGCATTAGCATCCTTTCTATTGGAGGGTCGTGAAGCATCTTGATTTCTTTACAAGGGCTCCCCAAAGTCATCTCTATGCAGCTTCATTAACACAATTTGCATAATGGTTCAATAGTGGTTGTCATTGTGGTTGCCTAGAAAGTGATATGAAGGGCGAGCCATCATCTAGTAGTTGTGTTGCATATCACGAGTGATGAGGGAGCCATTTCCAAGAATGTGAAAAGGATGAATGTAGTACTAAATTCCAAATAAAATCAATGAAATACCATTCTTAGGTAGGATGCCCATGGCTGAGAGGGTCAAGCTATACAATTTTATGAGAAAGGAAAATGTATACCCACTAGAACCTTTCTCAAGGTGTTTGGACAACCATAATAGAATGATTGAGCCCAACAATTTACAAGGGTGGTAAAAGCCAACCTAAAAATATATTCCTCAATATAGTGAGCTTATGAGCATGCTCAAATAGGAATTGACATAATATTAGTAAGTCATTCATATTCATCTTGAGATAAAAAAGGTCAAGCAAAATGACAAGACAAGCAGTTTTACTACGAGACATGGAAATACTAATAGTATATGCCAAAACTGAAATATGTTGATTTTTCTCATAGTAAAATATAGATGACTCAAGTCTTTGGCATTTAACCAAAAATGAAATACATAAACAAGTGTGATCAAGGGAATGAATATAACATAGTTAAGAAATTGAACACTACACACTAAAATCTGGAATTCATTACAGAATTTTGCAAATTTTGAAGACAAATGATACAAGCCAACTCAAACAAAATATTTTGTTTCATTTCTTTTGTTTATATTAAAACAAAAAAATATCATTTGTAGTATCTCAAATATCACATAGTTTATTAAAAGAGAAATTACAAACCACATGTAGCTTCTTTCTACACCCTCTTGATTCTAGTGGGAAACACCTTAGCATAAAAAAGAGCCTACAACAATAGCATTGGTACGTAAAATGCAAAAGGAAATACAACAATGCTAAATCATGTTATTCAAGCCACACGTTTAAATAGGAAAAATTAAATGCAGATAGATGTTGCTATATTGCATTACCTTCCTCCATAAATCAAGAAACCAATTGCAACAAACAATGACATAGCTATAGGCATCACGCGTATCTAAGTTAGAAAAAACCCTCTTATAATACAAGATTCTCTATAGTGATTTCAAATACAATTTGATACTATCAACAATAATAGAGATAGAATTTAGCATGTATCATCAATAATTATCACTTGCTTTTAATGTAATAGAATGCTAAACATTTCATTACAAAGTAAAAAAAATGAACCTGCAAATAAAAGCTTTCCAATTTCCCCAGAAATGTTGTTATCATCTATCCCTATGTATATGCAAACCTAATGTCAAAAAGAAGATGCATCGAATGTCACAACCAAGAAATAAACAATCTCATAAACAATTTTCTAAATAGTCATCATATTGTTCAAACTTTGTTTATACATTGTAAGAGTGCCTCTTGAATAGGAAAAATTGAAATTAATTACATACCTATACAAAATAGACAATACCATTGACTATTGCATAAGCAAGCCGAAGCATATAAGTAGAAAAGCTTCTTGCTTGCAACAGAAGATCCAATTGCAGTGCCATTGCATTCAGTATTTAAGTTTTTATAGGACACTAACTATACATAAGTACTATAATAAAAACATAATTTGATTGCATACTTGATAATATATCTCTACCCAGAACAAAAAAAGCAATGTGTATGTAGAAAAAAAAACAAAAGACTGAGAACATCTAACAACATTTTTGTTAAAACCTACAACCATTTAGAAGCAAACAAGATTCATGAAAGTGTGTTAGAAAGACATGAGTGTAAACAAGAATAATTAAGTAGAATTAAGAATGTTATAATAAAGACAAATCATCAAGATACAACTCTTATACCAATGAGATTTTGAAGCTTACACGATTTTGACTCAATGTTCATATTACCAATACAGTTGGTTCTCTCCATGTGAAGAGCACCAAATATGAGATAAAAGCATTTAGTAGCTGCTCGAACATCCTCATTTTACATAATCATTTATAATATTATTTAATTTACATAGTTTTTTGGTTATTTAATTTCAAATTTGCTCCAAGCCCTATGGAATACTGCAATAAAAAAGGAGTCAGAAGACCTAATGATATAAGAAAATGAGGACTATCAACTTTTGAAAATATTTATTATTCATAAAGCTCAAGAAAGTCTGACATCTGAACTTGGGAACAAGATTTGATTGTATCCTCTAGAAGTCATAGAAGAAACATAGAAGTCATAGAAGAAACATCAGTCATTTAGAAGAAGTTATCAAGGAAACTAACATATATCTTCCCCATAGTTTGTTGGAATACATTGGCCACTAAGATGGGGGGGTTGTGAATTAGTGGCCTATAAAGACAAGGCTTCCTTTGTGTAAAAAAAAAAGACTTGCCAAGTATTGAAATAATATACTAAATCAGCACAAAACATGTACCAATCTACAAAACAATAGAAACATATATGCACACCATGACACATGGATCTATGAGTGGAAAACCCTTTACGCTAGAAAATAATACTCTAAAAATACCTTGAATAAGCCTCACTGGAATCTTGCTAATTACATGTTTCACGCCTCACTTCTCACTGGTAATAGCTTTTCAAGGCACCAATTCTAGGAGCACCAATCTCTTCCAAGTAGAAGCACCAACTCCATACATGTTAACAAAATTATGTACAAAGAATCAGTCTATTTCACTTCATAACATTAACTTCACTACTCTTTGTTTGTAACAATCTAAACATCTACAATATTCTTATATCTTCAATGATTATAGGGAAAAAATCACTGTACCTCATCTTTCTATTATATCAAATTACACTAGCAAAGTATCTCAATTGAAATCAATGAAACTCTCATAAATTCATTACTTTTGTAACAACAAATATATGATATTCAATCTGATGAATTAAAAATTTTACTCACTAATTTTTTTTTATCATATTTGCAGAAGAACTATTTCACATCTAGTGCACATTCCAACCTCTTTCACACAAAGTTCCTCATGTTTCAATCTTCATTGGGTAGTTGAAACAATCAATTATTTGGTAGATCTAAACCATTAGCATTTGAAAACTGAACCATCTAGTTTTTGTCTCAATGACTAGCCATTATTATTTAAAACTTGAACCTCATACCCACACATAAAAAAGTGAATAGCAACCTTTTTCATTACAATAATGTTTAATATTATTCACGTGCACTAATATGTTGTTAAAAGAAATTAGTAAATCTCTTGCTATTGAAATTGCTCCTCTATTACAGGGTCCTATCGCCATGGTGATAGGATGCAAAAACTTATGTTGCAAGTCTTTGATTTGAAAACCTTGACCTGTCTATAGCAAAGACTCACTAAGGATCCCATATAATAATCCCAGCCAGATCTAAACTCATCTTGTTTCACAAAGGACTATATCTTGTATTGATACAGACCAAGTCTTAGTTGTTTTGCTTCAAGATAAGAAGAAATTGGTTATCTCCTGAGCTACAAAGTGTCTGATCAAACAAATGATAGAGTTCTAATGTTAAAATCTCACATTTTGTAATCCTAATGAGAATTTTATTATGTCACAACTTTATCACATGCCAATAGCTTGACAACAATGACAAACACAAGCCAACATAGGTTATGGACCATTGTGTTTGCTGCAAGCCCATAGTATTTATAGTGCTATTTGTAATGCGATGTGATCAAAGCATTGGTTTGGTCATGGCTATTTGATTACAATAGTTACACCTCTATTTGATTCTCATAGCCAGAGATCTGATGCTCATTACAAGCACCTATAGAAGTTGGTTAACTCTGCAGGGAATCATGAACATTCTTCGCAAGGAATTAGTTACAAATGTTTAGCATACTCACACTTATCACAAATTGGATCAGTCAAAATAAGTCAAACAAAAATGTGATCAACAACAAATCCAATCTATCAAAAAATGATCACCACACAATAAGCTCAATCATCAATGAGAAATACTAACAATCTTATCCTTGGAAGCATAAAACATAAACCATATAAAAATGCAGAATATAAATTGTTAGCTGAAAGTAGACCAATCTCCATTAATTTACACTCATAGATTGTGTGCAACCAACAACTATTGTTCAGACTACCTATAAAACTCTTATTGATATATACCCAGAAACTCTTATTTGATGCCAACAATAATGAAGAAGTATGCAATCACCATCGATGAGCATTGTTTTCCCATGAAAATGTCTCTCATAGACTCTTCCAAACACCAATGCATGGAAATAGATTCCTTCTCAAGATGCATGAAAGAGAGGTGAATTTCCTCATTCCAATTCCCACCATGCACAATAGTTTCCTCTGCTTTTACTTGTTCATTTAGATTACCCAAAATAGGAATGGTTCTTAGACACTTATTAGCCATTTTCAAAGTTTTATGGCTAACCTACTTATTTTATTGCAAAACCTAGCTCTAATACCATTTTAGACTAGCATTGAAAATAAGCAGCAAAGCATCAAAAAAGAAACAATAAGACAATATTTATCTAGGGGAAACCCTACACTTGAGGGTGAAAAGCCTGCCACACCAAAAATCTATCTTTTTAATACTTCAAATTTGGATACAATGCTCTCAAGCTTAATCTTTAGATGAATCTTTCACAAAGATTGCCAACTCTTAACAATCATCAGTAGTATGCCTTTAACAATTAAAAAAACAACCTACATGGCATCTATGATACACATAAAGCCTTATATATTTTTTGATACAAAAATACAAAAAATAATCGACACACACAGGAAACTATACCAATAATATTTGCAGAAGTTACAATAGAATTGACATAGCATTGTCTTATGGCATCTATGATACACAGAAAGCCTTATCTATTTTTTGATACTAAAATACAAAAATGATTGATACACACAAAAAAAGACACCAATAATATTTGTAGAAGTTCAAATAGAATTGACATAGGATTGTCTGATCACAATCATAGTTGAATCATCACCATGCCTTTTGCTACACACACTGCCTATATAATGATAATTGTCAAGACCAAAATGATCTTGAGTTTTTTCCCAAACCATGGGAATACCAATCCTGCCACACCAAAAATCTATTGTTTTAATACTTCAAATTTGGATACAATGCTCTCAAGCTTAATCTTTAGATGAATCTTTCACAAAGATTTCCAACTCTTAACAATCATCAATAGTATGCCTTTAACAATTAAACAAACAACCTACATGGCATCTATGATACACATAAAGCCTTATGTATTTTTTGATACAAAAATACAAAAATAATTGACACACATAGGAAACTACACCAATAATATCTGCAGAAGTTACAATAGAATTAACATAGCATTGTCTTATTGCATCTATGATACACAGAAAACCTTATCTATTTTTTGATACTAAAATACAAAAATGATTGATACACACAGAAAAAGACACCAATAATATTTGCAGAAGTTCAAATAGAATTGACATAGGATTGTTTGATCACAATCACAGTTGAATCATCACCATGCCTTTTGCTACACACACTGCCTATATAATGATAATTGTCAAGACCAAAATGATCTTGAGTTTTTTCCCAAACCATGGGAATACCAATCAAGCATCGTACTGCCAACACTTCCACTCCCATAATAATTGGCAAGTATGGTGACCATTATGAATAGGTGTTGTTTCATTTTTTAAATTTTTAAATCCTAAGTTACTGTATCGCTCCTGAAAGATAAAATTCAAAAGTTAGTTCACTGCAAAGTTAGATTTGGTTTGGATTTGCTCAAAATTCTACCAGTCATTTAAATTTTCTCAAATTTATCTCAACAGAACTTGTAAGTATTTTGAACAAATTTGGAAGACTTGATTTGGAGTCTAGCCAAAAGTGCCCAAAATGAATTTGAGGTGAATCTGACTGAAAACTTCATTTTTATTGACTTTCATATAGAATTTTTGAAACCTTAGGTCTATTTGCCCGTCCAACCCTTAAAGTGACCACTAAAAAGACCGAAAGGGTTGTTTTATATGTCATTTGTGAATGAAAAGAAAAAATTCTTGCTTTCATTTATGTATGAAATTATCTACTGCTATACATATATAGACATGTATCTATACATATATTTTAGAAAAAAATATATTGTATGGATAAACACAAAATAAATTAGAACCGAACCCCAAAAAAATTGGGCAAATTTTGATTTTGAACCCCTATAAGTTATTTTATTTGTACTCCACCCTATAGATGTAGAAGAAACATATGGATTCATATTTTAATATATACGCATTCAACTCACATAGTAACTTGTCATAGAGAATATAGTTAGAAAAACTTGTGAAGTGAGAAAGTGAGCTTTGTCCACTGATGCATTAGCATCAATCATAGCAAGATACAATGTATTTTTAGTAACATGTTTAGGAATATATATGATTAAATGGTATGCTATTAATTAGAAATCATTTATCTAGATGCATCAATGTTAGACATATATTAGAGTTGTGAAGGATGTATGCCACCGTAGCACTTTCCATTTAACGGCTATCTAGTGGATTTGATGTTATAGTGTCTGGAGTTATCTTTTTGTGAGTGTCTCTTCATTTCATTTGTAAATTTGAAAGGTCATTCTTTGTTGCAACTACCTTACCCTTCATTATGAAGATGATCAAGGGTCAAGACAAGCATATATATGTCTTGATGGTATTCACATTGGTGGCTGATTATTGTTTTTAGTTAAGTCTAGCATAAAATTAGTTGCTCTGATTCGTCATTAGTGAAGTGATTTTTTGGGTGCAATTGGGTTTATCCCCCAAGTTGGAGGGGTTTCTGAGGGGAATCCTATCTCTAGTATTTTAAAGTTCTCTACTCTCTATTTTGATCAATTTCTTGTATATTTTTGGTTCAAAATGTAATAGAAGGTATCTTCAGCTATGTACTTTTAGTACTTTTAAAAAATTGATTCATATTTTATTTTCTTATTGTTGGTTTGTTTTGTTAGGATTAAACCATGAACAAAAATAACAATTACATGCAAATATAACCAATAATAGAAAATAATAGATCACATAGAAAAGAACACAAGACACCAAGATTTAAGATGGTTCACCCAATCCCTGGGCTACATCCACCAAACACAAAGTCTGATATTATTACGATCCAGTGATTATAACCTGATTACAATTTGTAATCCCTTATAGCTCAATACTGCCACAAGAACCAATTTCACATCACAACTATGAAACAATCCCTAACCCTAAGCCCTTTTATACAAGTATTTTAATGCCATTTTAGGGTTACAACATGTTGGCCATATGTTAGCCATATGTTGGCCACAACCTAAAAATATTTTTTAGGGCGATGCCCCAAACCCCAAAGAATTTATGAAGTATGTACAGTACTTCCCTGATCAATCACCACAAACTAACAATCTCCCACTTGGGGATTGATCAGACTCCACACTAGAAAAAAATCTCCCACTTGGAGACTAATCTTGTAGTAATACTACTACCACATGGGGCTCCCATTGGATCAAACCACCCTGGACTTTGTTGTTCTTTTATTCATGTTCAGTCTAGAAGACCAACTAAAGCTAAGGACGAGTTCAATTTCTCCCTTGTTACTACCTTTGTCAACATATCTACTAGATTTTCATTTGTATGTATCTTCTCCAACTTTAACTATCCATCCTTCAAAACTGACTGAATGAAATGGTATCACAACTGAATGTATTTTGTCTTTGAATGTAGAGCTGAATTCTTGGCAAGATGAATGGCACTCTAGCTATCTGTAAACAAATAATTATCCCTCTAAGGGTGTCCCAATTCTTCCAAGAATAATTGAAGCCATATCATCTCCTTGGTTGCCTCGATAGTAGCTACATGCTCTGCCTCTATAGTGGATAAAGCATTAACCTTCTGTAACCTAGAAACCCAGCTCATGGCTACCCCACCAATCATAAAGACATAACCTATAGTACTTTTCCTAGTATCAATATCCCCTACCAAATCTAAGTCAACATGCCTTGTAAATCAGTAGTAGAGCCCCCAAAGTGTAAACACTTATTAGATGTTCCTCTCAAATATCTAAGAATCTATTTGACTACATTCCAATGCTCAATTCTTGGATGACTCATATACCTACTAACAACTCCCCTTGCATGTGCAATATCTAGCCTGGTACATACCATAACATACATAAAGCTTCCTATAGATGAAGCATAGGGTACCTTGGACATCTTATCCTCCTCTTCTTGTGTCTTGGGACACATCTCCTTAGTCAACTTCAAATGACCAGGTAAAGGTGTGCTGACAGCTTTAGTATTCTCCATAAGGAAACATTGCAACACCTTCTCCACATAATCAGCTTGAGATAGCATTTATATTTTGTTCTTCCTATCTCTACAAATCTTCATACCAAGGATTTTTTTTGCTGCCCCCAAATCCTTCATAGAAAATGTATGTGCTAACTGGCATTTTAGCCCCTTAATATGATCCATGTTAGACCTAGCTATAAGCATATAATCAACATATAAACATAAAATAATGTAGCTATCATCATCCAACCTCTTAAAGTAGACACAATGATCTGAATGACACCTATTGTAACCATGCTTATGCATAAAACTATCAAATTTTAGATACCATTGCCGAGGTGCTTACTTCAAGCCATATAAACTTTTCATCAATTTGTACACTAAGTTCTCCTTACCTTTGACTGTAAATCCCTATGGCTGAGCCATATATATCTCTTCATCCAAATCACCATGAAGGAAGGTTGTTTTAACATCAAGCTACTCTAAATACAAATCTTCAATAGCCACAAGACTTAAAACAATACAGATAGAATTCATCTTAACAATGGGAGAAAATATCTCATCAAAATCAATGCCCTTTTTCTATGCAAATCCTTTCACAACTAACTTGACTTTAAATCTTTTCTTACCTCCTTCCTCTTCTTTCAACCTATAAACTCACTTATTCTGTAAAGCCTTTTTACGTACAGGCAACTTGCATAAATCCTAAGTCTTATTTTTCAGCAAAGAGTCCATTTCATCTTTCATTGCAAACTCCCACTGAATCTTAGTATCCACCTACACAACTTCATCATAACATTTAGGCTCACCAGCATCAGTAAGTAAAATTTAATACAAAGAGGGAGAAAAGATTTTTGGAGGTCTAGTTTGCCTAGTTGACTATCTAACATTCATAAGTGTGTGTGGTATTTGTTGTTGCGGTTGTTGCACATCATGAGGAATGGCTAGAACATCAACTTTTGGATTATCATCCAACACTAGGTAATCATCTTTTTTCTTCTCATATTACTGCAATAGATCTTTGTACAATACTTTTTCATTGAATATGACATCCTTTTTTCTTACAATTTTATGATTTTTAAAATCCCAAAGCCTATAACCAAATACATTAATGAAATATCCAACAAATACACATTTCTTTTACTTAGCTTCCAACTTGGTTCGATTTTTAGAATCTATGTGAGAAAATGCTTCACAACTGAAGGTTTTGAGAAAAGAATAACTCACCTTCTTACTAGTCCATGCTTCCTCTAGAATATCACAACCCAAAGGAGTAGAGGGCCCTCTATTAATAAAATATACAATAGTATTGATAGCCTCCACCCACATGTGTAAGGGCAACCCAACATGCAACCTCATGCTCCTTGTGTGCTCCATTATGGTCCTATTCATGCGTTTAACCACTCCATTTTCCCATGGAGTCCTTGGAACAATTTTTTGTCTATGAATACCATTAGTTTAGAAATAATCTTCAAATTCACGATTGCAACACTCACCACCATTATTAGATCTGAGACATTTTAATTTCTTACTAGTCTCATTTTCAACCAAGCATTTCCATTTTTAAAAGTTTGAAATACATCAGATTTCTATCTAAGGAAATAAACCCATACCTTTCTTGTTGCATCATCAATAAATGTAACATAATAATGAGAGCCTCCAAGGGAAGATACCTGAGTTAGACCCCATACATCGATATGCTCAAGCTCTAATTTTTCCTTTTTATTTTCCTTCCTAGTCTTCACAAAACTCACTCTCTTTTTTTTTCCATACATGCAACTTTCATAGAAATCCATATTAACACATTTTAGATCTAGTAAAACTTTCTTTGAATGAAGTACTTTCATACCTTTCTCGCTCATGTGCCCAAGTTTGTTGTGCCACAATGATTTATCAAAATCTATAGCACCTATTTGTTCTCCCTGCTCAATTGCAGCAATTGTTCCTGAATATTCATTTTTCTCTAAAACAATTAAAGTAAAAGGAACAATATGACCTATACAAAGATATAAGGTCCATAATTTCACACCTTTTGATACTACAAGGGAACCTTTTGAAACCTTCCAATTTTTATCATTAAAAGTAACTACACAACCCTCATCACCAAGTTTCCCTGTTGAAATTAAATTCCTACTTAGCCTTGGAACATGTCTTACCTCATGTAGTAGCCAATAATTCCCATTCTGTAACTTAATCTTTAGAAGCACCATAATCTAAAACCCATGAATCATTCACACTTTCTAAATACAGAAGCAAAGCATCCTCTTCGGATTTGTTACTTATCACATTTGCCTCCTTGTCTCCATCTGATTTATCTCCTTCATTTTTCTTTCAATTCTAGCAATATTTCTTTTTATGACCTAGTTTCCCATAGTACCAATAGCCATTCGGTCCACTCAATTGAGACCTCCTCCCCTTTGACTTTCCTCTTGATTTCCCATGATTTCTAGAATTATTTCCTCTCTCAATTATTCTGCCCCTATTTTGTGCATTCAAAGCACTTCCTGATGTAGATCCACCTAAGGATTTTCTATGAGTTTTCTCACTTAAAATAACACTAATCACATCACCATATTTTAGGGTACTAGATCCAGAAATAAAATTACTCATAGCCATTACCAAGCCATTCCACCTTTCAAGCAAAGAACACAAAGTCAAGAGAGCCCTAACTTCCTCCTCAAAATTGGTACCCATAGAATATAACTATCTAGTAATAGTATTAAACTCATTTAAATAATTTGCAATAGATCCACCTTTTTCCATTTTCATATTAAATAAATGCTTCATGAGAAATAACTTGTTTGAAGTGAAGGGATTTTCATGCAGTTGTCTTCACTTTTGTAATATTAAATGCCACTAATAGTGCCAAGAATAATCAAATGCTTCCAAGCACTTTTTTGTCCAAAAGATCCCATTCATCATTTGACATAGATCCTTGATTCTTGGCTTTGCCTTATAACAGCTTCCATAAATCCTTCTGATAAAGATAGTCTTCCATTTGCATCTTCCATAACTAGAAGTTCTACCCATTAAATATATCAACCCTTAGCTTACCCTCATCTAACATCACTCCCACTCAACTATGAGACTTTCCTATAGAGGATAATTGAAAAAACAACCTCACTCTAATACCACTTGTTAGGATTAAACCATGGATAGAAATAATAATTACATGCAAATATAACCAATAACAAAAAAAATAGATCACATAGAAAATAACACAAGACACCAAGATTTAACATGGTTCACCCAATCCCTAGGCTACACCCACCAAACAACAATTTTGATATTATTACAATCTAGTGATTAAAACTTGATTACAATCTGTAATCCCTTACAACTCAATACCGCCGCAAGAACCAATTTCACATCACAACTATGAAACAATCCCTAACCCTAAGCCCTTTTATACAAGTATTTTTATGTCATTTTAGGCTTGCAACATGTTGGCCACAACATTGGCCACAACCCAAAAATTTATGATGTATGTACAGTACTTCCCTGATCAGTCACCACAAACTAACATGGTTAATCATTCTCACTGGTTGACTTAGAAGCATTGCCATTCCATCACTCATGTATGGAAATCTTGTGCATCAATGCATTAAAATTTGATTCCTCTTTTTTACACATTTCCAATCATTTTGGCCTTTGTATCTCAAAAGTATTTCACCTAGTCTTACACTATTTTGGACACTTTATTTTCACACACTAACAAGCATGTGCAGACTTCCATATTCCCTTAGTTACTATGATACAATTTGTATTGATCATTGCCGAATAAGTAATCTTTTTTTGTACTCCATCCTGTAGATGTAGAAGAAATATATGGATTCATACATTAACATGTATGCATTTAAATTTTATAGTAAGTTGTCTTCTTTTACATTAAGAGATTATAGTAAGCACAACTTGTGAAGTGAGAAAGTTAACTTTTTCCATTGATGCAAAAATATCAATCAAAAAAGATACAAAGTATTATTATTAACATGTTTAGGAATATATATGATTATAATGGTATGCTACTAATCAAAAAATCATTTATCTAGATGTGCTTATGTTAGTATCTTAGAGTTATGAATGATGTATACCAACATGACACTTTCCATTAAAAGCATATCTAGTGTGTTTGATGAGTTCCCTATCTTGTAGCTCTATAATATAAAAGACCACATACAATCGATTCTCAAAATGTATGCTAGTAGCTATTGTAAATGTGGCATGATTTTTATTCTGAAAAAATGTGTAAAGCTATATTATTATTAAATTCTAACTTCAATAATAATTATAATATTTCAACTCCATTATTAATCATCATAAATCATTTTTAACTTAATTAGGAGGTAGCCTACTTCATTTTCTACAAACCAGGGTGTCTACTATAAATAGTAAGGCTGGCCCTTTTCAAGATGCTTACTACAAATGATAAGTATATTAACATGGTGCTAGAGCACCCTAAATAAAAATGTCTCAATATATGCCAAGGAATTAGGGATGAAAAATGTGAATTGTGATACCAGATATCTCCAAAAGGGCCTTCTAAACATCATTATTAGCATATGAGAACCTAGAGATAGGAAAAAC
This sequence comes from Cupressus sempervirens, assembly GCA_028749045.1. NCBI lineage: Eukaryota > Viridiplantae > Streptophyta > Pinopsida > Cupressales > Cupressaceae > Cupressus > Cupressus sempervirens. The sequence continues at coordinate 49,398,021 of CM053787.1, forward strand.
CACTGAAAACTGATGCTCACAAAATTTGGGATGTCACAATAAACGCCCAAGCTTCTCCAAGCTCTTGAACTTCATTAGAGTTCTTCTCAAGATTTAAATCTCTCTCATCTATTCCTAGAATAGAATAATCAAATAGCATAGTGAGTCCCCTTTATGTGAGGAACAAATTTCAACTCAACAATAAACTAGATTTAACCCAACCTTGACCCAAAGAGCAACTCAAAATCCCATTTAATATAAATAAAATCTAGAAGGGCTAAGAAGGATCTAAAAAGAATACCAAGATGCTTGAAGTATGTTTTACTTCCCTAGAATAAATCTTAAATTCTATTTTAAGAACCCAAATATCAAATATATTCCCTAAAGGGTCATATATTTGAAATTCATTTAAAATGAACTAAATGAAAAAGCACTTACATTCCGATCTTCTCCAAGAAGTATGTAAATCAACCAAAACACAGGGGGAAGAAAAGAGAGCTATAATGATTCAAGTTTACACACAAGAGAAAAGGGTATCCTAGAAGACCATTTAGACTAAACAAATTGGTCAGCACATGGAAATAAATCTAGAAGTTACATTAGTATGTTTGAGATGATTAAGTAATATTCACAGTGTTCTACTTTACATATCTTTCATTGACTATTAAGTGACATTTCACAATGAAATTCATAGTTGAACCTAAAAGGGAAAAATTTACCACACATGGTTCTTTTCCTAATATTTTTGCCACAATTAGCTTTCCAATTGAGAATGACTACCATTAAACTTCTTTCCATGGCAATACTAGTTTTTTTTTCTTTGAAAGAATGTGGATTTGGGGATTGCTTGAATGCTGATAAGAAATAAAAAAACTATGCACTCTCCAACCAGTTGTTCCTCCATTCCATCTACCACTTCTCCATTCTCAGTTACTTGTACAAGTTTGTTGCCTCTTTCTTTTAGAACATTTATCCAACTTTCCCAAATCAATTATTTCATGATGAAGTGATAATTATACCTGATTGCAATCCAAACACTTTGGATATAGATGCCATAGTTGTATGAAGTGAATTGTGTGCTAGAAAAGCTAAGAAAGAATGTTTGATGATGTGGAAGACATACTGATGGAAATTGTGCCAAATAGTGCATTGAATGAGAAGACTCCAATCTTGGAGAAATTGGTGCAACTGTTGAAAAGATCAATGAACCTTATGTGGATACCAAGTCTAAGTTGATGGGAAGAGATAAGAAGAAATTTGAACATAAAGTGTTGGAAATGATTGCAATAAAGATTGCTATATAGAAAGTGGGTTGTCTACCCAAGTTACCTAGTTAGAAACAATTGTATAAATAAGTATAAATCGAACAATCACTGCTTGCCAATACTACACAAATTTACATGAATTTTGAAGGTTGATAGCTACTATTTGTTGCAAAAAACCTCACAAATTTACATGAATTATGAATTCTAAAGGTTGATAGCTACTATTTGTTACAGAAAAACACACAAATTTACATGAATTCATATTAGTAGACCCTTAAACATTGCTAATGATGAGATTAGGGAATTTTCCTAATCCATCACAGTGACCATAGATTTGTAGACACAAGATAGCAGTCCTAATTCTAATACTGATATTCCTTAGTATCATATAAGTTCTAGGAAAAATCAAAATTTTAAGATGGAGCCATGATACATATTCTAAGCTTCTAAGGTTTACATAGAAAATAAGATACTAGTGGCCAAAGAATTACACACCTTTGTTCTTGCTGCCTGGTTAATGGACATTAGTGAGATACATATTCCCTCTTTATTAATGCATCACTTTGTCATAATACCACAACCCCTTGGAAGTGCTTATAATAAGGATCATTATTTAATCGATACACAAATTTCAGGTTCATAATTGCCTAGATTTTGAGAATTATATATCTAAAGACATTAGATTCCTATAGCCTATGATATCAATTTTTTACAATATTTAGATGTGAATGCATAAATATTTTCAACATCAATATTTGATAACATTCTTTATCATCTATCAACATAATGTAGGGAATCTAAGAAAAATATTAAAAAAAAAAAAAGTTACGTAGCTCTTACATTTTGATATACATCGTGAACTACAATCCAAAACATAAATGAAAAAAATGCATACACAGTCATATCTAGAAACTCTAATATACTGCAAAATAATTTTAACCATAATCAATATAAAATAGTAGGCTACTATGTTATATAATTTTATTTTAATTAATAATATTCTAAGCATGTTTGCTGTTTTGAAAAGAGGTTGGAGTGCATAAGTCATCTTTGTCAAATAACTCCTATGCTTTATTCTTCACCACCAAACACTCCTACTTTAGTCACAACCTTTGAATATGCTAGTAAGACAACCGAGTCCATTTAGAAACCCTCTCTTTTATTGTTTGCTCATTTTTTGAGTGCCTTCTTCTCTTTATTGTATCATGTCAAATAAACATCTTTTACTTGCAATCATGAATCATGTATTAAAAACCTTATTTTACTCTACAATATGAAGATACTTACATAAGGAGATTTGATATGTAATTCTTGTATGTTATCATAGCAATGGAGTAGAAATATCTTTGTAATCTAAAGCTTAGTCTTATAAATATTCTTTGAATTTGTGGCTAAATCTCATGCCCAATACTTTTTTTGCCTTATTTTTTTTTTCTTGTAGGGCTACGAGGGCATAATCAAAAGGGTGAGCCAGAGGCTAGAGAGGGTTTATAGGCTCATTCTAGATGACCATAGGAAAGTTCTAGAAGAAGAATATGATGAAGAAGAAGCCAAGGATTTTGTACATATTTTACTATCATCATTCACAAACCATAATTTCAAATGAATGAAGCTCTAAAATATACTTTTTCACTCATCATTCACAAACCATACTTTCAAAAGAATAAAGCCCCAAAATATACTTGTACTACTCATCATTTGCAAACCTACATACTTTCAAACCATACAAAATACCATGCTCATCATTCAAAAACCTATATACTTTCAAACCATACAAAATAATGTGAGCTCCCTAGATGCGCAAATGAAGCCCCAATTTTGCTGCTACCACTCCTACTTTTACTAATACAATGCACAATAATATAATATACATTTTTCTTTTTTTGCTATGCCCTGAGTTGGTCAAAATTTCAACCAACTTGGAAAAACTTAATTCAATTTCGACCAACAAGGGGTTTAAAACAAAAAAAAGGATAGAATCATAACTTTGGTAAAAAATTTTGGTAGAAAAACAAGTGCAAATGTACTTGTGAGAGTATATATGGTGGAAGCAGGATGAGTCATGTCCTACAATAGAATGGATCATTTGAGATTTAGAGGAATTATAAGCAAGGTAGAGTAACATTTCCACTAGGAACTCATGTCGAACATCATTCTCTGGAATCTATAACATGGAAGCAAGAGTAGCCATTATGTTAGCCACTTTGTTATCTGCCCGAGGAATTTTTTGAAAAGTGATATGAGAAAAGTATTTCTTTAGGTCATCCAACATGCATTTACAAGGTATAAATTTCTCACCCTTCATCTAATACACATCATTGACCTGGTTGATTATGAGTTGTGGATCACCAAAGATATTTAGTTCATCCACTCTCCATTCAACTACAATCTTTATGCCATTAATGAGGGCTTCATATTTTGCAATTTGTTTATACAAGGAAATAGAATCTTGTATGCCTTAGGAAGTGAATACCTTTGTGGTGTTATGAACAAGAACCCAACACCAAATCCCTATTGTGTGAAGGAACCATCAAAGAGCATCACCCAAGTTTTGTGCATTAACATTAGAATTGATTCATTAGGGAAGTCAATGTTTATTGGAAGAAGACTCTGCATTGGTGCTTCTACTAATTGATCAAAAATCACTTGTCCTTTGATAGCCTTTCGCTTAACATATTGAATGTCAAACTCACTTAGTATCATGACCCACCTAGCTAACCTTCCTATTAGAGATGCCTTGCTAAGTAAGTACTTTAGTGGATCAATTTTAGCAACTAGTCACATAGTATGAGCAAGCATGTAGTATCTAAGATTTTGGAAAGCAAAGATGACTTCCAAGAAAGCTTTCTCAATCATACTATAATTCATTTCATAATAAATCAACATGCAACTCAAATAGTAGATAGCTCTTTCCTTGTTATCATTGTCTTCTTGAGCTAGCAAGATACCAATAGATAACTCTGTCATTGAGATGTACAAAATAAGAGGCTTCCCATAGATAGGAGGCATCAAGATTGGTTGATTAGCAAGGTATTGCTTTATCTTGTTGGTGTAAATAAGTATTCACTATTTATACTTTACTTAAGTTTACTTAGGTCAATGCATTATTTTATTATTTTTTAGGTTAGACACCTAAGAGTTTGTGTACTCCTTTGAGTTGTCATGTTGATAACACTGGAGTGAGAAACTCTAATTTAGCACATGATGTCTACAACACTGGTTTTTTCTTAATTAACTGAGTTGTCATGTTGACAACACTATTATACGCAATCTTAATTTAGCACATGGTGTCTACAACATAATTTTGCATGCTACACCTTTGTAGGCTTATCCTATCATCATCACACTTACTCTTATGCTTAATGGAGGATAATCCACTTCTAGTGGACATGTTCTTGGTTGTAAGACTTATCAATATGCTGATTTCTAGGCATTCTAGAAGCATTCCAGAGGCCTTTATATATAGGCACTCCTAGTGTACTGTACATCATAGAATAATGAATGACAATAAATCAATTTTGGATATTGTTATTTTGATCATACCTTGTTGGTCCACTATTGTGCTTGTGCTTGAGTTCCTTGATCTTGGGTGAATTTTCCCTAAGACAAATTCTTATATGGTATCAAAGCTGAGGGAATTTTCTCTTCACATAGTCATTCGAGACCATTTCCTTGCTTCACCTCTCTAAGGAAACCTCAACCTAGATCTAAAGTATCACATTTATTGGGATCATCTAGAGCCAAAATAGACCTTGCCATTGCATCTGAAATGTCGATTCAGTGAAAATCAACTATAAATTTTCCTACCCTAGGCCATAGTCAAATTTGAGGCAAATTTTTTTGCAAAATGGCACCCGAAGGCTTGATTTCCAAGTACAATATGATCATTATTTAGATCTAAAATTTAAGTTTTAGATCAGTATTTTATTCTCTACAATTTCAATTAGAATATTTCTAAAATTTTAGTCTACAAATTTTCAAAAAAAAAAATTGGTCTATTCAACCTGTAGAGAAAATTCTTTTGCAGGAACTGGGCAGTGAAACCTTGACCCCTGTAGCTAGAATATTCCCTGCACATTGTAGAATATTTCTTTAATATTCAGAGGATGCATTACATTATTTTTGCAATTGACAATGTTCAAATACTGGTTGAACATACAAATTCCCAACAAATAACAGCCATAAATCTAGCTAAGTCACCAAGTGGCAAGCACAAACTCCTCGCAGCCTTGCTTGTTATTTTGTTAATAGTAGGCCTTTCATTTTATATACATTGAAACTCTTAAATCCCATCGATGTGGGACTAAACCCCCTATTTTCGGCTATAGATTTTTGTCACCGACAATGCTACTTCTTGTTGGTGATACTCCTTTCCCAGATTTCCTACATTAGCTAGTCAAAGCACAATGCAACATATTAAACCTGACCCATCTCCATACTTTCGGCTACTAACGACTATCTCCCATCTACAACATTTAACTCTAGTGTTCACACCTATTCTCCATATGGCATTCGCAGTCATGTCCATGTGGCAACGAATGTGTGCCACATCATAACATTTGTGTCCAACATCAGAATGATGACCATGCTAGCCATGCAGTAAAGACCCTACCACATGGAGCCCACATAGGATAGTCGACATCAAATTTTTTGCCACATCACAAGAAACTTTGTAGGTCATACCTTCCATGTAATGCCACATAAGTAGCCAACTTGGATCAGTCGTATGCCAACTCTACATCTATGTGGCAACCTACTGTAGTCATTTGTACATTGCCATGCACCATCCATACTACCCAATCAACAAGTCGTATGCTGACATCATCTTCCATGTCACCCAGGTAGGATTTTTTTGCTGACATCATCATTTTCATGAGCCTAAATTTGATGGTTGTCTGACTGTCATTTCTAGGCAATTTTGAACTATGCAATGGTCATTTGAGCTTCAAATTTACCCTTGCAGTTTGTTGCCTAGACCCCTCTCTAGATTTAGTTTTGATTTGACAGTTTGACTTTGAGAGGCCATAACTTAGTCAATCTAGACTCCAAATAAGGTGTGATTTTTTAAATTTTGGATAGAATTTCTTGATTTTTTAGTGGTGCTATTCTTTTCTGGTTTTGGTGAATGGATTTTTTAGAAATTGTGTCTTTTGGCAACTATATCTACTATCCAATCTTGCATTTTTTAACTTGAAATGCTTCATACAGGATCATCTGGACACATTTTTAGGTTCCATTTTTTTTGAAACTGCTTTATTTTTTGTCTACTTTCTACATCTGCAATTAGATTATAGGCTTGTGTGGACAAAAATATCACTTTTAGACTTACAACCTTTTCTACATTGTATTTCTTTGATTACTTTTTAAAATTATTGTACATCTGAGCTACATGCTTAGTGACAGATTTGAGTCTCAAAAGGAAGTTGTAAATAGCAAAATCAGAAGTCCACTTTGTACATTTTGATAAGTGGCCTATTGTACATGCACTACTTATAAAGTACCCAATCATACATTAGGGGGGGTTGAATGTTTTTTTTTCATTTTGGGGGGTACATTGATTAGTACATCATGGATGAGGAAGATTTAATTACCTTGACAACACAAAACTATAAGTAGTGGAGTCAATTGGTTCTCACTTATCTTAGTCAGCATAATGCATTGCCATATGCGAAAGGACTTTCATACAATAGTGACATTGGTTCCATCATTTTTCATGCTCTCTTTCTACATATGGATATGGAGGTTATGGATTCACTTGATGACATGAAGTCAACTGATTTATATGATATTTGGATCTATCTTTTAGAGATGTATGGAGATCCACACATTCCTCCATTCCCAAAAGATCTTTAACCTCTAGCTATAGCTGCATCCTCTCTAGATGAGATCACACCTCCTGAAGCTCTTGTTGCTACTAATGATCTAGTTCCAGCCATAGATGCTCTTGATTCAGTGCAACAAGAAACACTATGTCTTCCTACTTCAGCTTCCTGAGATGACTTCCTTCCAGACATTCCAGGTCTATTCATGGAGTCTCACATTGAAGATGTGGGAGACATCATCGATGAAATTCATCTTCTCTTTGTTGAGGTGAATACTTCATCCATTTCCATAGTGATAGATATGGCACAATAGGGTACACCTAGTCTTCCAGTTCCAACATCAGTGGATGACTTCTTGACAGATATTTTAGGTTTATTTGTGGAGTCACACATAGTAGATTTGGGAGACATCTTTTCTTTGATGAAGTAGAATATTTTTTAGTTGTCATGAGGGTTCACTTTGACCCTCCTATCCATTCTCTACATGATCTATCTTTACATGTTGATATGATTGTGGATCCTTATGTACAAAAATTTTAGAAGGTCTCTTTATCATTTGAGGAGATAGTTTTTTCTTTGAGGCATGTTCTACATCCATCCTTGCTAGATTTGCACTTCTTTTTAGTAGTATTGGAAGGGGCAATAGTCAGTATCAATATAGGGATAGTTGAGAAAGTTTCCAAGACACCATTCATCATTGGGATTCTTTCTACATATAGAGGAAGCATCTCACTTGTACCTCTACCATTTTTTCTTCTAAAGGGGAGGAACATTATTTAGTAGTCATGGATTAGCTTATACATTGGAGCAGCTATCATGGATTGACACTCTACATTTAGGAGGGGGGCTACCTTGTCTCCTTCTTCTCTTTTATGGGAAGGACTTTTTCCTCTCATGAGGTTTTTTCCTTCTACTTCTCTTTTGTATATACTTGATTTATGTTGTAATGGAGGGGGGGTCTTGATTACTCCATCCATCCATGCAAATTATTTTTTCATCTCTCTTTTTGGGGGAGGGTTTTTCCCATGAGGTTTTCTCTCTTTCTCAACTTTATGAGAGATTGCATTGCTTTTGTACATGGGTACCTAACTTGGCCTAGTAGCTGGGACCCATCATACATTTTCATCCTAGCTTTCATAAGCTTAAGTGCATTACCCTAAGTTGCACTTAAGGGGGGGTTCTGGTGTAAATAAGTATTCTCTATTTACACTTTACTTAAATTTACTTGGGTCAATACATTATTTTATTATTTCTTAGGTTAGACACCTAGGAGTTTGTGTAATCATTTGAGTTGTCATGTTGACAACACTAGAGTAAGAAACTCTAATTTAGCACATGATGTCTACAACACTAGAGTTTACTTAACTAACTAATTTGTCGTGTTGACACCATAGTTATATGCACTCTTAATTTAGCACATGGTGTCTACAACATAATTTTGTGTGCTACACCTTTGTAGGCTCATCATCTCATCATCGCACTTACTCCTATGCTTAATGGAGGATAATCCACTTCTAGTGGACATGTTCTTGGTTGTAAGACTTATTAGTATGATGATTTCTAGGCATTCTAGAAGCATTCTAGAGGCCTTTATATACAAGCACTCCTAGTGTATTGTACATCGTAGAACATTGAATGATAATAAATCAATTTTGGATATTGTTATTTTGATCATATCTTGTTGGTCTATTGTTGTGCTTGTGCTTGAGTTCCTTGATCTTGGGTCAATTTTCCCTAAGAAAAATTCTTACATATTTGTCTTAGAATTTGATCACAATCTTGGCTCCAATTATATTTCATACCTTTATGTAGAGTCTTAGTAAAAGATTGTGACCTATCCACAAGCTGTGAGATGAATCTGTGAATGGATCCATGTCTTCCTTGTAAGCCCCTCATCTGATTGATATTGTGAGGTGGAGGCATGTCCATGATTGCTTGAAATTTCTCTGGATCAACCTCAATTCCTTTTGTAGAGACAATATAACCAAGAACTTTCCCAAATGTTACACCAAATGCACATTTCTTGGGGTTAAGTCTCAGACTAAATTTCTCCATATGATCTAGGATGGGTCCCAAATCTTGAAAGTGAGTGTTACATTTTGTGCTCTTAACCAAGGTATCATCGGCATAGTCCTCCATCATCTTATGCATCATATCATGGAAAATTGTAGTAATTGCCCTTTGATATGTTGCACCAAATTTGTTTAGACCAAATGGCATCACATTCCAATAGAAGGATCCCCATGCACAAGAGAAAGTAGTCTTTTCCTTATCTTTTGGTGCAATTTTGATCCAATTATAACAAGAAAATCCATCCATGAGTGAGTAAATTTCATATCCTACTATCATATCCACTATCATATCAATGTTGGGGAGTGGAAAGTCATCCTTCAGACATGCTAAGTTTAAATCTTGGAAATCTATACAAACTCTGATAGATTTTTCATGGCTGGAGACTAGATTAATGTTTGATATCCATTCAGTGTAATCAATAGCATAGATGAAACCAGCTTTTAGAAGCTTTTCCAATTCAACTTTGACAAGTAATGCAACATGAGGATGCATTTTTCTAAGTTTTTGTTTGACTAGTTTAACTCCTAGTGCAATATATAAATAGTGCATTATGAGATCAAGATCCAAGCCAAGCATGTCTGAGTATGTCCACACAAACTTTATCTTTTTCTCTTGGAAGAAGGCAATAAAATCCTTTTTTTCTTTTGGAGATAATGATTGTGCAAGATGTATAATGTGAGGTTGTTCCTTTGTTCCCAACTTGATCGGATGTGTCAGTTCTATCAACACTGATGATCTTTCCTAAAAATGACTAGGAAATGCATCAAATATATAATCCATAGGTGCCTCAAAGATGCTTTCACCTTTGGATATGTCTTTTACTTTTACTCTTTTAGGTTTTGATACTGCCACAATGTGGTTTTCACCATCAGACCTTCTCTTTCTTTCCCTTTTTATTGTGTGACTGAGATATTTGATGTTAGCTTCAGTCATTTTGACACTTTTTTTATTGGTGGAAGATGTTATAGGTTTGCCAATATTTAAGTAGTAGATAGGAGCATATTCATTCTGGAATGTAGGTACTTCACTAGGGACTTCACTAGTTGTAGGTGAGATTTTGAGCAATTCAAAGATTGTGATTTGAGCATTTTTTCATTGTAATTGATTGAGGATACTATACCTAGTAGCCATAGAAGATGTTTTAACTTTTGTACCTTTTCTAGATGGACCAGCAAGAGATTTGTCTTTGTGTTGTTCTAACTCAAGAGTAGAAAGCGTAGAGCCTTTGAATACTATCTTGGCACGAGAAAACGTAATAGCATTGGCACAAGATTGTGATGGTCTGTTGTCAGATGCTTTGGATGTAGCACCCGTTAAGACAAATGATGTCTTAGGTTTAGTGTTGTCTTTTTTCCCTTGATGGTGATAATGTCACAATACTCAAAATCCACTAGTTCAACCATGTGGCCTATCTCATCATCATTAGAGCACATATAGTTGACCTTATTATGAGGATTTTTTTTTGAGTTCTCTCCTTTTTCATAAGACGGGAATGGTTCCTTGAGAACCTTATGATCTAAGTTCTTATTATGTTCATCCATAATAATGTCACCATCATTGATTAAGTCTTGAACTTTGTAACACAGGTTGATGCAAATGCTAGTTTTGTGACCTTTGTTTTGATGGTATTTCCAAAATGTAGTTTCATTCCACCATGAAGGTCATGAGTTTGGATTAGAAGGATGAGAGTTATCCAATGGAGAAATGAGCTTGTTTTGTAGCAAGGTCTTATAGACCACATCCAGAGGTTCACCAAGAGATGTATATTCTCATTTTTGGCATGTAACCCAAGATGAGTTCTTTAGTTTGTTTCCAAATGTCTTGTTGTCAAGAGGAGGTTTGTCAACATTTTTAGATGCTTTGAGATTGTCTAAAAGATTGAAAGTTGATTTAGTAGGCTTAGGGGTAATGTTGTCAACGACTCCATAATATACCACCTCTCAATTCTTGTTCACATACTTAGATTTATCATTATTAGAGGTTGATCCTTGTTGGTGTCCTTTTGAAGGGTTATATCACCTTTTTTTACCATAAATTCCTCTATTCGGATAGCTTGTGTGACCATGTCTTCAAAGATGCATGGATCTTGAGGTTGAACTTTATACCCAAAGTCAGGTAAAAGATTATCAGTGAAGATGTCAACTTTTTCTATTTCAGGAATATTTCATAAATATTTGGTGTAAAGTTGTCTCCATCTCTAAAGGAATGTGAGGAAAGGTTACACAAGTCTCCTATGTTAAGTGGATGTTGTATGTTGTGGGAGTACCATTGAACAAATAAATTAGCAATCTCATCAAACATTTTGATACCAGTAGGCAACCATGAAAACCATTCCATGGCTTGACCACCTAGACTTTATGGGAATAGATGTATGAGATATGTCCAATTATGCATAAATTCCATAGAAAAGGCACAAAATTTTTGCAAATGATCTTGGGGATCAAAAGTTCTAAAGTATTTATCATACTTGGGTAACTCAACTCCTCTTTGAAAAGGAGGCATGTCTATAATCTTCTCAAAAGGAAATGGACAACGATTATCTAGGGTGTATGTTTTGATTGGTTTGTCCTTATCACACATCATTTTGGCTAACTATTCTTGCATGATCTTTAGTTGTTTTTGTAACTTAGACATTTCAATTTCCTCTTTAGGTGTAATAATTGTTTCAAAATTAAAGCGATGAGGTAGCTTGGCTCCCTCTTGAGCAAGTTTGAGAAAGTATTTCTCTTTCTCTTCATTAAGCAAGATTTCCATGACTTTCTGGAAGTGTTTATCCTTACAACATCTTTCAACATCTTTAGGAAGTATCTCCTCATTTTCATTATTCTCATCAGTAAAAGGTTTTTTACATCGTTCATTCCTTTGGTGATCTTGTTCTCCACTATGTTCTCCATTTTCTTGGTCTTGATCAACCATTTTAGGAATGTGATAAGTTTTAGTGTATGTTGGTTTAAAAGGTCATCTCAATAAGAACTAAACTATGTTATTTGGATATGTATGACCTTTACTAGTTTCAAGATCCTCTTGATACAAGTGATTCCTAGTTTGTTGTAAGTTTATGGAAAATGTTCTTTGGACACAAGGAGATCTAACCAGTGAAAGAGATCATGAAGACTCCTCGCTAGATGTACTGGATATAGATTGTCTATAATATAAGAAGTAGCCTTTGCCATGATTATGACCCCTATCTCTACCTCATCTAAGTCTATGGGGATGAAACACATTTTCACTCCTTGTCGCAACGGTCATAGACAATGACAAAAACCAAAAGCCTAGACAAGGACCACACTAGAACATAGCCTCAAAGTGAGATAAGAGTGTTGTATACTTAGGTAAAAGTCATCTAAGTAATGGATAGAAAAGCCAAGAGTTATGACTATCATGATACAAAGTATGACAAACACAAAAGGTCAAAATAAGATAACTGAGTGAGGAGACTAGTTCATGTGTAGATCGCAAGTTGTCAACTAAGCAAGAAGTCACTCTTTGACATTGTTTATAGATAGAGAAGTGGTCAAATGTTTTAGACACATATTAGACTTGCAGTGTAGATAACTCTAACATAACAATTTGATAGTTTTAAGAAAAGATCTTGCATGAGGATTAATAGAGAACTATGTGAGACAGCATAATAAACTAGGTGAAGTTTCAAAACAACAAATTTTGACTAGTTTTCTCACATGAGGACTTACACAGAGCCACATGAATATTTGACAGTTTGACTAAAAGATAGAATTTTGGAATCAATATATAGTTATTGGAAAAATTTTGCATGGAGATTCATAGATAGTCACACGAGGAATTGCAAAGAACCCTGCAAGGAAGTGCTGACAGGGAGTTTTCTCATGTGAAAAGTCGCAAAAATGGGTGCAAGAAAAGGGACAGATAGATAGTTTTTGACTTCATTTGAAGATATTTTCAATGGTTTCAATAGTTTTGAATAGAACATTGATTATGTTTACAAGTTTCAGGAAAATATCAGCATAGTTTTCAAGTTTTGGACATCATTTTGGTTTTCAAATAAATAGTTGGTTTTAGATACAAAAAGCAAGTAGTAGTCGCAAACAATCCAACCAAGGACAAAGCAACTTGAAGGGATGTGGGAGTCTTGATATTTTATTTGTTTGACAGATTTAGACAAGTTTAAAGACTCAAAAAAGACACACTTTACCCCTATAACCAAAAATGGTAGAGGAAGCAAAACCTTTGTCTCACAACTTATGTCCATGTGTTCACCTCACACAGCCGTGTCACCACACTAGAGGGCACCCATGTTTCAGGTGTATTCCAAGGACTAAATAACATATACACTAAATGAATACCCTTGAGGTAGGGTTCAAGTGCATATACCACCTTTTAATTTGTAGGTACATGCCTATGGTGAGTATCTATAGGAGATATTCTCCTCCCTCCTTGCACGAAGATTATGCCCCCTTTCAGAGGCGAACTAGGTAGCAACTAACTAAGAGGTTTTTCCTTGGATTTTTTTCATATTAACCCCCAATGGCTTTGAAAATGAAGTTGAGGCTAGTAGCGCCCTCTAAAATCTATAAGTGCACACACTTGACTAGCAAGATTGCGGCTGACATCGGCTAGTGTAGTAAACATAACCTCTTCTTGATATGTGATATCAGAATGAAGAAGAGGGAATTAAAATGGCTTTGCAGTCTTTCACTCAATAGAGCTTCTTTTTTATAGTGAGTTGGAATCTCTGGCAAAAGGAGTGTGCTTACTTGGCTCATTCTTGGAGGGTGGATCACTTCAATAGGCTCTCTAAAGCATGAGTTAGACTAGTGGTCCAGATCTAAGGGTCCAAGTTTCTGATTTCCTACAAGGGGAAAGAGCATACTCCTCTAACTTGTCACCTTACCCAAACACACACAACATGTTCATCACCAAGTTATCTTATCGATCCCAAATTGTCCTATTCCAAGACTTTGATCCCCTAAAAGAAAATCATCATCTCTTCATCAAAGGCTTTGCTTGGGAGAACCGCTAACTTTCTTTCCTCCCTTGGGTTCCATATTCCAAAGGTGTCTAGGTTTTTTATTTACTCTTGGACATCACTTCCAAGTAGCAAAGAGCATACTCCCCTATTCCTTTGTCTAGAGTCCTACAAATTTCATAAGCCCTGTTAAACTAAGTGTAAGAAAGTAGTGAAGAAGACATGATGTTTTATTGGGTTTGAATATATTATTTGACGTGCGATCTTTGACAAAATGTCCTATAATCAAACTATCAGTACTATTTTAAGGGTTTGTAATAAGGTATCTTCGACAAGCATCCTTCAAACCATTGTTAAGTTGTTAAAAATAAAGAACCAAAAATAAAAATGCTTCAAAAAAAACCATTAGTTAAATTCATGATGATAAAAATAGAATTTAAAAACTGCATTTTACATTTACTAATGATGAATTTTGCATGAAATCCTAAACAGGTCTGCATAAGAAAATAGCATGTATCGGGCAAAAAACTGCACAATTATACACTTTTTTGTGCAAGGAAGAGTACTACAAGGAACCAAATCTTAGTTTCTTCACAAAAGAATGAGATTTTTCATGCAAGAAATAGGAGTACTATACAAATGACATCGACAAAATACTAAAATATGTAGAAAAAGGAACAAATAAGGCAAAAAACTTGATTTCTCGACCCCATGGTGTGTACCAAAAATGTATGCGAGAAATGTGGGCCTCTATCTTCACATGCACTTCAACATGATCCTTATATTTAGAATTATTGCAGAGTCAACATTGGATTGTTCATCCAAAAAAATTCAACAAGCCAATCTTTTGCCTCCTAACTAGAATGATTACGTTATTGCTCTCAGACCAAGAAGCTAGAAACTAGACATCTAGAATGAAGGATTTATTAAGCTGAATGATGTGCAAGATTAATCTAGATGAAATGCAATATTAATCTAGAAATAAAGAGATAAATTTACACTAAATGTTTACATTTTTAAGCTAAAATGAGATTACAGTGCAAGAAAATGAAAAGCTATGAATATAAGAGAAATGAGTATTTCAGCATAAATTTGATGCCAATCAATTGTCAAACATTGAAATGAGGAATTGAGAGCTTCTTAAATAGAATCCAAGAATTTGATCAATGGTCAAGATCAAACAGAATGGATAGTTGAGATCTAAAGCAGACTCAATTAGAATAGAAATTTTCCTTATGAAAAGGAAGTTTATTGATTTAATTTATTTTCTAATTTTAGTCCACTCAAATTTTCCATTTCTAAACTGAAGAGAAGATTTGGAGAATATATTTAATTTAATAAAATAGAATATGACCTCATAAATGGATATTCTTAATTGATTGAATAATTAAACTCAATTAAAATGAGGATATAACTTATTAAATCAAATACATTTAATTCCTTAATATGCATTTTAGCAAAAGGAGTAGATTTAATTTAATCAAAATGTTAGGACTCATAATTAAATCAAATTAATTAATAGGATTACCTTTTCTAATTCAATTAGACTTAGGAATTAAATATGATATATAAATAATGCAGATTAGGGATTTTTTACATTTGACACTTAGGTCAAGTAGCAATTATTAGAATCAAGATTGCCTAGTAAAATAGGACTTAGGATTGATTAAATAAACTAGAATTGGTTTAGCATGGCAATATGCCAATTTTGGGGTATTATAACAGTCAGTAATCTTAGTATGCATAGACATTGAGAAAGTTATAGATTATTCATAGTGGAGGAAATGCTCATGAGGTTGTCTTGATGATGTGGTTAAGAGGATTAAGTCTAATTCGATGTTGTACAGAAGTTACACTTTTTTTACTAGAAACAACGTAGAAACAGAGCATTGGAAAATAGAGTTTTGATGATCTATCACTATCTTTCATTTGAGATATAATGAAGGTGATGTGTGGATAATAATGATAGAGAATAGTCATATGATGATGCCAGCATGTGCACAAGATATAGTTTCACATGTGTAAATTTTTGTATTGACTGTGACCCGACAATGTTGTGAATTAATTAATTATCTTATTTTAATTAATTAGGAAAGCCTCAAGGGTGACTCAAGGAATTATTATGAAGATATGGTATAAAGGAATGTTTATTTATTTATTTTTAAGAATTCTTGGTGGAGAAGACCAAGTGGAATGTGAAGGATTAGTGCGTAGTGCAAGAAGGAGCACAATGCTTACTGAATGCATGTAAGCAATCCAAGAGATCATTGGATGTGTAGTATGAGATCTAGTTACAAGATCTAAAGGAGAAGAATTCTAGTTAAAAAGATGGAGATAGAGGAAGGAAGCACATTTAAATTCTATTATCCTACAAGGAATAATATAGAGATCATTTGGACAATGGGTTCATTGATCTTAACCTTGAAGTTATTTGAACAATGGGTCTAGCTATCTTCCACAACTCCTAACAGGGTTGGAATCTCCTAACATGGATTCAAAGTCTCCTAAGAGGAACTCACATGTACTAAATGTTCTAATAGACTCCTAACAAGGTCCATCCTCTAAAAAGGAATATTTATATTAGTACATCATCTTTTGGGTACCATCCCCATTGGGGTTTTCCCTCTGATCAAGGGTTTCCCTAATTAACATATATGTTGTTAAGTGTGTATGAGTATCTTGTTTTGGTTTTAGATTATATTACTTACATGGTTAATTTTTTAAAGGATAATGATTGTCATAATAGTTGGATAACTGATTCACCACTTCCCCCCTCTCAATTATATCAATGGACTATATATTCTAACAATTGGTATCAGAGCATATTGTCCATGAAGATAAGGCTTAAGAACTTTGGGAGATCAATGGTAAATATATTTAGGAAGGATAGTCCGAGATTTGAAGGGGCCAACTATGATAGTTGGAAGGAAAGGATGAAGACTCATCTATTGTGCATGGGTTCGGGTTATTGGATTGTTGGTTAATAGTTTGTCCCTTTTTCTAACTTGGTTTTACCTTGACTCTAGATGCCCAAAATGTGAGGAAACAAAAAGATATTTACCAAAAAATGGGTTAGTGTAATTATTCTATCACTACCCTTTGAATTAATTAGTTAAAGCTCCCTATGATTTGTAATGATATGCTATGAATATGTTTTTATGAGATCATAAGTCTTGACATTATAAGCTCTTAACCTGAGAGCAATAAAGGATAACCAAATTGTTTGTATACACAAAAAAATTGGGTAAAATAGACATGGACAACCTATCACACCCAATGGAATGACTGTAATAGACTATCTTGAGATTCCTGATCCTTAACTTCTATTCTGAATGTAGCCTTAATCACCTAAATGTGAAAAGGAATGAAACTATATAACGTGATATGAAGTGAACAAGAGAGGAAGCCGAATCATATATGAGGAAAGTAAATGGAATCACTTCTACTACAAATATCAAAATGAAATGGAATCCACCTGATTATCACAGGATCACATATAATTGTCCTTCAACTCTTAATGCAAAACTAATCTATGCATGGGCAACAAAACTGTAATGAGCCAAGATTAATATGTTTTTCTTTTATCAAACATGTAATGTATTAGTTTAAATATTTAAGATTGATATATTCAATGTATTATGATGATGGCATTAATGTTGAATTATTTTAATCAAATAGGTTACAAGTTATAATAAATGTTATTAATGTTAAATTTATAATCACCAAGTCTCATTTGAACATTCATAATTATAAACATATTATTATTTTAGAATACATTAATATCATTAACTTTAAATATATTAAACTTGCCATTATAAATATTTTCAACTCTAAATAAACCTAAACCTAATTTGATTATTAAAAAATTCTTTCAATCCAAAGAAACCCTAATCTAATAATTATAAATGTTTTCAATTAATGTATTGGTACTTTATATATATATAATTATCAAATAAAAAATAATATAAACGTCTGGACTATGCTAATAAGGAAAATTGAAAAATTATGATCAAATCATATATGGAAAGGATACGACTTTACATTCATGACCATTTCTGAATGATATATATATGTATTAGGGTTAGGTTTGAAAGAGGAGGATAGATGTGAGAATACAGCATAACAAAAAGGAGGTAAAATTAAGGGAAGATAATAGTATTATAATCTGTGTGCAATTCTGTGATCACCTTGCTCGGTGCCTAGCAATCCCCGACTGTCATATTGTGTACTGAGAAGCAGTAAAACTTCCATCCGTGGGTATTGACACTGCCTGACTAGCAACTCTGCAAACAATCCACCATACGTCTGTCTGAACTCTGCTATGGTACCATATCTCAGAATTTTCTATAGCATTCATGTTACAAGTATCGCAAATGAATTTTAATATAGATCATATAGTGCATTACGTGGATCGGTGTGCTATGTATTACATAAAGCTTAATTAATTATAAGGCTATTTCATCAACCGATTAGAATTGGTAAAAATAATTTGTGAATATACATTGAATGTAACCAAATCAATTTATTTTATAAGTATTTAAACATAGAACTAAATTATATTGAGCTATACACAATGACAAATATTTCAAATAATTAATAATGTATAAATAAAAATTGTATTTTAGAAATACTAGAACATTATAACAAATATATATATATATATTCTTAAAGATTTTAAGAACATCTGGATTGCATTTCAAATTATAGTACAACAAGTCTTATTCTTGCCTGAGTTATGAAATCCTGAGATAGGGAGTTGGTGGAGAGAGAGGTGGAGTAATTTCGAACACTTATTGGAACTGCTTGGAGCTTGTTTCACGTGCTCTCTGCACCGTAATTCTATCGTCTCAAGATGGTCGTCACTCGGTGAGAGAAGATGATCTAGTACTATGGAAAGAAATCTTCCAAACAAACCAATTAATAAATTAATTTTAAAAGCTCAACTCCTCAATATCTTAATAGCATGTAAGGGTAATAGGCTTGTTTAATATGGATGACTTCCTAATTTATATCTAAATTTGAATATCAAGTTAAAGGATTAAAAAAGGGGTCATTACAAAAACATGACCAATTTACCATCAAGTTTGCCAACCCTTGTTATGTCAAAATAGATTACATTTATAGTATGTTGTTATCTTTTCTAAATTTTGGTAGAGCAATGATCATATAATAAAGAATAAAATATGGAAATATTCAATTTGTATCATGATATGAGCACATGCTATCTCTTCTATTGATGATTATGAATCCATTATATTCTTGAAAACACACCATGACTGTTCATCTTCATGTAGTCTCAAAAAATCTTGTAGAAATTTTTTTATTCTTCATTTTCTTTTGTTTCGTGCCAAACCCATGTGTTTCATATTCCAACAGTCACTGCATTTTTTAATTCCCATTGTTGATCTCAAATAAATGGTCAAGATTAAAATTTTATGACTTCCTCTATTACCTTCCTATGTGGGTCCCTCTTGTTGCTTTGTTGCATAGAATAATAACTAAGCAACTTCATATAGCAAGATAGTGACATCAGTGGATCTCTTTTTGATCTAACGGTTGTAACAAAACAATGTTAGGTCTCTTTGTTTTGTAGTGTAGGTCCCCTTTTTCCAACTAGGCACACCATGGTGAATAGTTGGAACCATTCCATTTCTTGGATAATCTAATGTCGACTTTCTTTCCTTCATGGAAATTAGTGACTAGATTCTAATAGCACTTTGTGAAATATGATGGCCCACTGGACACGTGCCTTCATGTCGCTATGTCACATGAATTAATGAACATGCATCTTTTTATAACGACATAATGACCTCCATAGATCTTCTTTGATCTGACGGTCAATGAGATGCATTATTAGATAGTTTATAATTCCATCTTAAAATATTATTTGTAGATCTAGTCTTCACCAGATGGTCATGACTTATTTCCAAGGTGACTTGACTATTCAAGTTGATGATGTGGATGTTTAGATGTATTTTGATTTGTCGATTTGATTTCAACTTTGGTTTTTTCCACCTTTGACTTGGTTATTTCATCATTTCTAATGATTTATCTGCTTCTCCTACATTCAAATTCAACTGATTCTATTTGTAGCCCATTCTCACGATCTATATATTATCTTCAAGCTTTAGCCTTTGATGTTTCTTTATTGTATTTTCTCTATATATGGTCATGATTTCTCCATTCTACCTGCATTATGCCTTTAATAGAATACTTGATCATAGAGTTAGGGTTTTTTGGAGATTTAAGGAATGCTTTCATGAAGAACTACTTCATAGCATGAATCTTTGTCTTCAACATCATTAGGAACAAAAAAATATAAATTAGTAGAATATCCAGACCTTCTTCTCATTAGGATAAAGCATATCAAAAACCCTCCAAAACCCTAATCACCTAGCTTTGGACTGATGCATTTCTCATATGATTCCTGCATTAGGTTAACTCAAAGGAATGATGAGAAGAAATATAGTCCTATAAGAAATCTAGACTCAAACTCAAGATTTTGACACCTAACTTGACTCAAAACCTTAAGGCAAAAGATATGGTTTGAAACTTGGGCAACAACTAGCTCTATTTAGGGATTTAAACATGATAATGCTTGAAAGAATCCAAGAAATCTCTAGTTTCACATAGGGTGACAACTTGAAAATAAAAGAACAGGCTAAACTAAGAAAGAAACAAGGAAAAAACCTAAGGAAAAAAAGCAACTAAACTAAGAAAAATGCATGAAAAGGAAAACCTACCTAGCTATCTACTACATAGGGGTTACCTATTTTCAATTTTGCATTTGATACAACTTTAGATCCTACCCATTATAAGAACACATCAAGGTTTCTTTAGTTGGATATGCCAATTTCAAAGAATTATTTTGATTTGCTTGTGTGATTTGAAAAGGTCCTTTCCACAAAGACTGAAACTTGGAATGCATACCTCTTGGCTCATGTCTCTTATCCTATAATAACACCAAATCACCTTCCATAAACTTTCTAGACCTTGCCCTTTTATCAAAAAAATTTTTTATTCTTTCTTGATGTTTAGTAATTTTGTCAACCATCTCTTCTCTTTCTTCTTGCAGTTTAGTAAGATACAAGATCCTCTTCCCTAACCCATCTTGGAAGGCATCATCTTCAATTATAGTTTTCAATTTACAAGAAGCTAGCTCTAATGGCAGTGGAAAATTAGCTTCTAGTCTAGACACCAATTAAAATGGTGAAATACCTATAGCTCTTTTAGGTGTGGTCCTATTAGCGCATAAAACATCACAAATTTTCTTATGTGAACCTTTTTGATTATTTGAGACCAAATTCTTCAAAATATTAATTAAATTTTTATTACTAGACTCAGCCTCCCCATTTCCTTGAGGGAAATAATCAGAGGAATGCCCAACTTGAATACTATTATCATAGCAAAACTCAATGATCTTTGAAGAGGAAAAATAAGATGCATTATCCATTACTAACTTCATAGGAACTCCAAATCTAACCAGAATATGTTCTTTGAGGAACTCACATACCACTTTTGAGGAATTCTTCTTCATTGGCTTTGCCTCTACCCATTTGCTAAAATAATCTATGGCAGTGAGTATGTATGAATGTCGTTGACTAGAGGGAGGATTAACTGGGCCTATAAAATCTAAACCCCATTAATGGAAAGGAGCTTCAATTACTATTGGCCTAAGAGGTAAGGTAGCTAGCTGAGGTTTACTAGTAAACATCTTGCATTTGTCACAATTAGCCACCCACTTATATGCATCTTTAAACATACCAGGCCAATAATAACATTGTCTCAAAATTTTGAATGCAATGATAGTACTAGAAAAATGTCCTCCACATTCTTCAACATGAAAAGATCTTAACAACTTCACCTGATGTTCTGTATCCACACATCTTAGAAATGTTCCATCAATAGCTCTCTTATACAAGACATCATCATGAATTACATATTTCAAGGCTTTAGTTTTTAGATCTCTCCTTTGCTTAGTAGTCAATCCATTAGGGCATTCACCATATGTCAAAAAATAAGCAATGTTTGAGGACCAAGGATCTTGAAGACTTACCATAAGAAATTTTGGAGTATCTTCTTCTTTACTTTTTTGATCCTCTATTAAGTTTACAAAGTGCATTCCCTCTTACAAGTTTGGTTGGCTTAATCTCGATATCATATTCTTGAACTTTGGCTATCCACACTCCTCTATTATTGCAACCAACTTCTTGTTGTGTCAAAATACTTTTCACTACAGGACATATATTATTGAATGAGAATGTAACACATAAAATCTAAAATTTTTGAGGGCTCTCACCACTGCATATGCATGTTTTTCCTTTTGAGAATATCTCAGCTCTTGATTTTTCAATGGTATACTCATGAAAGCTATTGGAACTTGTATTCTCTCTTTATTTTCTTGCATCAATATAGCTAACATAGTATGTTCTAAGGCATAACAGTGAATGATGAACTCTTTGGTCTAGTCAGGATGAACATGTATAGGGGCTTTGGAAATGACATCCTTGATATCTTTAAAGGCCTTTTTCCCTACATTACTCCATTTGAAAGTTTTATTTCCTTTCATCATATCAACTATACATTTAACTATTTTAGAGAAATTAGGAACAAATCTTCTCAAAAAATTTACCTGGCCAAAGAAGGACTTGACTATAGTTTTACTCAATGGTAGACTTAATTGATGAATAGCTCTAAACCTATTTGGATCAATCTTCACTCCTTCTTGGGATAAAATATGACCAACAACCTACCTTCTGTAACAAAAAATACTGATTTCTTTGGGTTCAAAGAGATACCATGCTCTTTACATATTTGTAACATCTTTTCTAGATCCCTGATATGACCTTTTTTCTTCTTGGAAAATACTGTCAAATCATCAAGATATATGACAATAATTCTATCTTTGAAACCTTCAAAAGCCAAATTCATTCCACATTGAAAAAATGCTCTTGCATTGATTAAGCCAAAAGGCATTCTATTGTATGAAAATGTACCCCATGGTGTGGTAAATGAAATTTTGAATCGATCTACTTCATTTACCTGAATTTGATTATATCCTAAAAATCCATCCAACATGGACATCATCTCTAATCCTGAAACAATCTATAAAAGATGATCCATATTAGGTAAATAAAAATTTTCCTTTAGTGAGGCTTGATTTTTTTTTTAAAGAGAGGAAAGCACTTTGACCTAGAGCTATGAACCAGTGAGGTCACAAATGAGGGACCTCATCCCCATTAGATTTGAACATTGATGGCAAGGATAACAACTCAACAACTTAACCATCACAACATGCCACTATTGGCAGTGAGGCTTGATTTAAGTTTCTAAAATCTACACAAATTCTTATTTCTCCATTATTTTTCCTCATTGGTAAAATATTAGCAACCCAAGTGGAATGATGAATAGTGTATATAATCTTGGCTTGAAGCATTTTGTCAATTTCCTTGAAGATTGCCCCTTCAACTATAAGATTATAATTTCTTGATTTCTGCCTTAATAGTGTTGCATCTAGTTTAAGAGGGATTTCATGTTTGAACTTCCCACCCATTAAATTATTTAGGTCTTTATAACTCCAAGAAAATACATCTTGAAATTCAATGATCACTATCTTAATTTCTACCCTCTTCTAGTGTGCAACATTTGCCTATATTTATCATCTTGGGGTTGACTTCTGTCCCTATGTTGATTCCATCATATTCACCATAGGTCTTTCCCTTCTTATCTTTTTCTCTCTTTATATATGAATCATGCATATCAAATATTTTCTCTAAAGAGATTAAATGAGGTGGAATCTTATTACCTTTCAATTGAATCATATCAGGCTCTATTTTCTTCTTGTCTTCTGTCACTAAATCATCACCATTTGCATTAGTGCTTCCTTCAAAATAGAAGCATTCAAAAGGATCTTCCCCTTCAATGAATTTTAATATGTGTTTATCATCTTCAAACACCTACCATGAATCTTCATTATCAGGGACATTACACCTGAATAGTACTTCTAGTTAATAAGTTTGTTCTTTGAAATCAAGGTGTGGTAAGAGCAATGATGTAGAGACTGCCAAAAAGTCAACTCTAGAAATAAATTCTCTAAGTACTAATGTAATTGATAAGGCAACCCTCAGTTTCATCCCACATCTTATTACAATAGCTTCTCAATCTTAAGTTCTTGACTACATATTGATTTCTGACTTGTGTTGCCACAAATTCTGCATCTCCTTGTGCTTTAAACATCTTAACTCCTTTTTGTTTTTCTACCATTATACCAAGAAGGATAGATTCATATTCTGTAGTATTATTAGTGTTTGTGAAATCCAACTTATAAGCAAAACAATTCATTTCTCCATCAAGTTATTTCAACACTACACTTGCACCTGAGCCAACATTTGCACAATTGCCATCAAATTCCAGGGTCCATAGTTGATCACCTTTATTTGGTTTTGATTCTTCTAAAATCTCAAGAGTACTAGAGAACATCATATAATTTCCAAACTTCATTTCATGATACAAGATTTGAGATCTAGGATCATCTTATTTCAAAATAGTGAATTTCACTTTCTCTTCTAGTTCTAGCTTCATCTTTTTGTCTCAAACTTGTATAGTGGCACTAGACCAATATAATTTTATTTCTCCCCCCATATATTTGCAAAAAATTATACTCAAGAGAATTCCATAGCTTTTAGGGATTTCTACTACTAGAAGGGTAAGTTTCAATCTCTTAGAGGGATAAGCAACAAGGGCAACTTGAGCATCTTTAATCTGTCTTAGAAATGGCACTTGTTTGGCATCCATTGAGTAGTATCTACCAAAATTTTTAGTCAATGGGAGTCCTAAATATTTTACAATAGAAATAGGCATCACATTATCAGAGGCTCCTAAATCTATGATAAAATTACTCAATCTATTTCCATTGATGAACAAAAAAATATAAAATGGATCTGGCTTTTTCTTTGGACAGGTAGCTAAAATAGTAGATTCTTCTTCTTGAAATAGTCTAGGAATTGCAAAATCTTTATTATCAAAAGAAACTCCACTAGTGCTAGCCTTATTATGATGTTCAACATTGGCATTAATATTAGCATGATCTGTCTCTTTACTATTGCAATGCTCAACTAATCTTTTCAATTGATCGAGATTAGATTTTAAATAATCTGATGGAGATATTTGAATTCTTGTTTCTTCACAATATTGAACTATGTCAAAGAAATTAACAAACTTACCTTTGTACTCCTTTTGTGAAGATGAAGTTACTATGCGATGGTCTTTATCAACTTTATTTGATGGTGCATTATTCTTGACAAGGAGTAAATTGTTGCTCTGATTTCTATTCTTTTGACCTTTGGTCATTACTGTTAATTGAGGTCTTTCTAGAGTAGCAAAAAATTTTCCTCCTACTTTTGAATCTGAGTCATACTCCAAGAAATAATTTTTAGAGTCACCACAAGGAGCATAATCATCCTCATTTTTAATATATTCAATTATTTGTTCTTTTTTATCAACCATCTATCTATATCTAATCATATCGACACATGTATCTCTATCATGATCTGCTCTTAGGTGAAGAGCACACATATTTTATCTTTTTGGAGCAGGTTCAATTGCTAGTCTCTATTGAATAGGTAGTATTTGCAAAGCTTTACCTCCATTTGGATTTCTATAACCTTCCTAATGAGGTTGATAAGTAGTTCTATTGATTCGTTTCTTCAATGAGATGAGCTCATTAGACAATTTTTGAATCATGACTTCAATAGTATTAGAAATACTAGTTGTATTACTCATAGTTCCACATTAAAAATCTCTTTTCCACTTACCAGAGGCTATCATGTCATCTACCATCTCCACAGCTAGTGTTTGAGTAACTTGCAAGTTGGCTATATTTTCTCTTCTAATTTGGTATCCTAGATTAGATGGCATGGAGTTAATGTAGAAAGTTTTCTTATTATCATCAATAGGTGCACTTATAGTGAGAATTCTTTTGAGAAGTTTATTGAATTCTGCATTGAAATCTCTCATAGAAACTGATGTTTCTTTCTTTATTTGTGCCAATTTTAATAAAAAGGTTTGTGCATCTTCTATGCTTTTGTATCTTTCCTCAAACCTTTGTTTCATGGTGTTCCAATTTTTGATGCATCCTACAAGTAGGTCTTGAAACCAATCGATAGCATTACCCACCAATGTGTCAACAAACATTATGACTGCTACATCCTCATGTTGAGGATTTACTATAGCACAAGCTTTATGGAAAGCACTTAAGTGTTGTTCTATAGAAGTAGAGCCATCTCCATTAAATCTTGAAATTTTTTTCCTTGATGCTCTTGGTAGATCATTATTAGCCACAAGGCCAAGAGGATCAATAACATTTCCCCATACTTGTGCCATAGCTACTAGTACAATATTCTAATTTTCCTGAAAAGTAATAGAAAGTGGAAGTGTTTCACTAATCAACAACAAAGCATCAAAAGTAGGAGGAATGGAATTTATGACAACTGGAGGAGCAGAAGATTGACTTCTTTGTGTTCTATTAGAAGGAATAACTATAGATGAGGGAGTATCTTAGAGTTTTTTGGTTAAAGATTCCCTTGCACGTGTCCTTCCTCTTCTGCAAAGGTCTTATAGGATAGGAAAATTAGCCTTCTTGAGTTCTTTGTATATTGGGTCAATCTTTCCTTTCTCCTTGGCACTCTTGGTATATTTGGAATCTAGAGTGTATCAAATGTTTAGATAAATGGTGTTTTAAAAATCTATCTTACTAGTCTTCAACTTTGAATTTTCTTCTTTTCTTTAGCAAGTTGAGGCTATAAAATTGGTATCAAGTTCTTATGGTGAACACCTAAATACCACAAGTTCTTTTTTTGCAATGCAAATATATATATTTTGAGTGTAATTGATTATGAAGGGAAATTATTTAGAACTTTCATTTGATTTCCCTAGTAGAGTCACCAAAAGCTATTGGTTAATAGTTTGTCCCTCTTTCTAACTTGGTTTTACCTTGACTCTAGATGCCCAAAATGTGAGGAAACAAAAGGATGTTTACCAAAAAATGGGTCAGTGTAAGTATTCTATCACTAGCCTCTGAATTAATTAGGTACAAATCACTATGATTTGCAATGATATGCTATGAATATGTTTTAATGAGGTTAGAAGTCTTGACATTATAAGCTCTTAATCTGAGAGCAGTAAAGGATAACCAATTTTTTTGTAGGCACAAACAATTTAAGAAAAATAGATTTGGACAACCTATCACACCCAATGGAATGACTATAATAGACTATCTTGAGATTCCCAACCCTTAACTTCTATTATGAATGTAGTCTTAATCATCTAAATGTGAAAAGGAATGAAACTATCTAACATGATATGAAATGAACAAGAGAGTGACTAGAATCATATATGAGGAAAGTAAATCAAATCACTTGTATTGCAAATATCAAAATGAAATGGAATCCACCTAATTATCATAAGATCACATATAAGTGTCCTTCAACTCTTAATGCAGAACTAATCTATGCATGCACAACTAAATATGACTAGAAAATATTGTAAATGGAATTACAGTCCAATTCACCATCAAGTTTTCTAAACCTTGTTATGTCAAAAGAGATTACATTTATAGTCTATTGTTATCTTTTCTAAATTTTGGCAGAGCAATACTCATATAATAAAGAATAAGATATCAAAATATCCAATTTGTAGCACGATATTAGCATGTGTTATCTCTTCTATTGATGATTTTGAATACATGATATTCTTGAAAATACACCATGACTATTCATCTTCATGTAGTCTCAGAAAATCATAGAGAAATTCATTTATTCTTCATTTTCTATTATTTCATGCCAAACCCATGTGTTTCATATTTCAACAATCACTACATTTTTGAATTCCCATTATTGATGTCAAATCACGATCAAGATTAAAATGTTATGAATTCCTTTATAATTTCCTCTGTGGGTACCTCTTGTCATTTTGTCTCATATAATAATGACCTAGTAACTTCATATAGTGAGACAGTGACATCTAGGGGTTTCTTTTTTATCTAATTGTGCTAACAAAATGATGTTAGGTTTCTTTGTTTCACAATGCGGGTCCCCTTTTTTCAACTAGGCACACTGTGGTGAATAGTTGGAACCATTCCATTGCTTGGGTAATTTGACATTGACTTTCTTTCCTTCATGGCACATAGTGACTAGATTCTGACTACGCTTCATGAAATGTGATGGCCCAGTGGACATGTTCCTTTCTGTCGCTATGTCGCATGAATTAACAAACATTCATCTTTTTATAATGACATAACAACCTTTGTAGATCTTCTTTGATCTGATGTTCAATGAGATGCATTGCTAGATAGTTTATAATTCCATCTTAAAATATTATTCATTGATTTAGT
The DNA here is from genome assembly GCA_028749045.1 of Cupressus sempervirens. Classification (NCBI taxonomy): domain Eukaryota; kingdom Viridiplantae; phylum Streptophyta; class Pinopsida; order Cupressales; family Cupressaceae; genus Cupressus; species Cupressus sempervirens. The sequence goes on from CM053787.1 coordinate 49,426,494, forward strand.
CTTCATCATATGGTCATGACTTATTTCCATGATGACTTGACTATTCAACTTGATGATGTGGATGATCAAATGTATTTTGATTTGTTGATTTGATTTCAACTTTGGTTTTTACCACCTTTGACCTAGTTCTTTCACCATTTTTGATGATTTATTTGCTTCTCCTACATTCAAATTCAACCAATTATCTTTGTAGCCCATTCTCACGATCGGTATATTGTCTTTAGGCTTTAGTCTTTGATGTTTCTCTACTATATTTTCTTTGTACATGCCCATGATTCTTTGTTCTACCTACATTATGCCTTTAATGGAATACTTGATCATAGTGTTAGGGTTTCTCAGAGATTTCAAGAATGCTTTGACAAAGAACTACTTCACAACATGAATCTTTGTCTTCACTATCATTAGGAACAAGAAAATATAAATCAATAGAATATCTAGACCTTCTTCTCATCAGGATAAAGCATAAAAAAAACCCTTCAAAACCCTAATCACCTAGCTTTGGACTGATGCATTTCTCATATCATTCCCACATTAGGTTAACTCAAAGGAATAATGAGAAGAAAGATTGTCCTATAGGAAATCTAGACTCAAGCTCAAGACTTTGACACTTGAATTGACTCAAAACCTTAAGGAAAAAGATATGAACTAAAACGTGAGTAGAATGGATCTTGACAAAGAGTGAGAAGACAATTGTGGAAGAAGGAAAGTTTGAAGAATCCAGTGAAGTAGAAAGAGATCTGTTCATCTGTAACATGAGAGCTAGAGAAGCCCTACTATCAACTCTCCTTGAGAATGAATACAATTAGGTAAAGTCATTGCAAACCTCTCATTAAATTTAGAAAGCATTAGAAGTTACTTTTGAAGGTGATCATCATGCAAAAATAATGAGATTACAAAATTGGATCTATGCATTTCAAGATGCTAAAATGATGGAAGATAAATCTATAAGAAGCTATGTAGGAAAAATATCAGTATTTTTTGCAGAAATTTGATCTCTTGGTGGAACTAAAGAAGATAATGAGGTTATATGGAAGATATTGAAAATTTTGATACCACCATTCAAACAGAGAATCCGAATGATTCAGCTAGTAATGCCCTGCATCAAAGATTTCATAAAATAAGCATTGCTTGGAAGGTTAGAATTTTTAGAAACATAAATGAGACAATGTAGAGAACTAGCCAAAGTAGAGACAGCTTTTAGTGCTATGAACATTTAACCTAATATATCAAGGAGTACAAGTTCAAGAGGAGACTTTTCTAGTAGTAGAAGATTTGAAGAAGATAAGAAGATTGAGGAATGAATAGCCCTTCCGGTATGAATAGAGAAAGATGGTAAGAAAATCTTCAAATGTTGGACTTGTGATGAATATGATCATTATGCATCTAAATGTCCTAAAAGAGAGAGAAAATTTAGAGGAAAATTTAAGCCTAGAAGATATCAGGATAGAAATTGTTTATATGCCAATGAGGATGAATAATCTAAAGAAAAAGATCAAAGTGAAAGTGATGATGAACTAGGATTTGTGGCTATCAAGGAAGATTATCTTGATAGAGAAATTAGAGAAGAGAGAGCTCTACTTACCCAAGTTGAGAAGAAATTAGATTGGATAATTGATAGTGGATGTTCACATCACATGACTGGTGATATGAACAAATTTGTTAAGTTTAGAAATCATGATGTAGGTATTGTTAGAGTTGATAACAATGCAGCATGTCATATAACTTGGATTGGATCTATTACTCTTGAAGGTAAGATTAATATTGATGATGTTTTTTTTTTTGATGGTTTGAAACATAATTTAGTGAGTGTTGGATAGTTGGTAGACAAGGGATATTTGTTGTAGTTCATAGAAAAGACTTGCATTATCAAAGAAAAAGATGGTAAGCTGATTGGTACAGGAAACAAATCCAAAGGTAATGTATTTCAATTGAATCCTATCGATATAACATGTTTGGTTGCAAAATTTGATAGTAGTTGGTTATGGCATAGAATATTCTATGATATAAACTTTGATAACATTGTAAAAGTTAGTAGTACATTTGTAGTAAGAGATTTTCCTAAGATTATTAAGCCTTCTAATGTTATATGTAAGGAATGTATTTTGGCTAAGTAGAGGAAAGTGAATTTTCCTAGCAAGAAGTTCTCTACAATAGAGAAATTAGATATTGTTCACATCGATCTGAGTGATCCTGCAAGAACTAGAGGATTCTATGGTGAAAAGTATTTTATGATTTTTGTTGATGATTTCACTAAGATGATGTGGGTAGCATTTCTTAAAGAGAAGTCTAAAGCTTTTGAGAAATTTAACATATTCAAGAATAGAGTTGAAAATGAATTCGGTGTCAAGATTAAATGTTTGAGATCAGACAGAGATAGAGGAGGGGAGTTCATCTCTAGAGAATTCAATATGTTTTATAAAGAGAATGGAATCAAAAGATAATTATCTTCACCTAGAACACCTAAATAGAATGAGATTGTTGAAAGAAGGAACAAGTTGGTAGTAGAAGCAACAAGAGAAATGTTATTTGAGAATGATGTCTAGAAAAAATTTTGGAGGGTAGTAGTTAACACTGCAATATATACTCTGAATGGACTACATATCAAGAAAGATATGAGCAAGACAACCTATGAGTTATGGTTTGGTCATTTGCCATTAGTCAAATATTTTAGAATATTTGAAAGTAAATAAAGATGATGATATTGGTAAGTTTGACCCTAGAAGAAATGAAGGTACATTTCTTTGTTATCATTAAAAAGTAAAGCATATAGATGTTTCAACTATAGAGCTAAGACAATAGTTGAGTGTGTAAATGTAAGGATTGATAAAAAGTTTGGTACTAAAGAGAAGATGGTAGATTATAATTCTAATGAAGATAAGGATAATTTTGGAATTGTTAGACAAAATGTTGAAGTTCTTTTTGAGACTAAAAATAACTTGTAGAATGATGTATCTGATGAGAATAGAGAAGATCAGAGATCTAACCTAGAGAAGAGATAAGAATTGAGATGTCAACTCCTACTTCTAGTAGAAACATGATGAAAAATCATCCTTCAAAATAGATAATTGGAAGCAAGGATAAAGGTGTGATGACAAGGAATAGAGTCAATGAGTAATTATGTGTAATTTCTCAAGTGGAACCTAAGAGCATAGATGAGGCATGCAAGGATGATCACTAGATGCAAGATATGAAAGAAAAACTAGATTAGATTGCGAAGAATGAGACATGGGAATTAGTTGCTAGACCTAAAGTCAAGAATGTGATAGGAACCAAATGGGTATTCATAAATAAGATGAATGAGCAAGGAGAAGTTGTGAGAAACAAGGACAGACTTGTTTGCAAAGGTTACTCACAAAAAGAAGGCATAGATTATGAAGAGACATATGCACCTATGGCAATAATGGAAGCAGTAAGGATGTTCTTGGCTTACACAACTAGAAAGAATTTCAAGGTTTATCAAATGGATGCCAAGTTAGCTTTTCTAAATGGAGAACTTGAAGGAGAAGTCTACATTGAGAAACTTGATGGATTCCAATTGATAAAAGATAAGGATTTTGCATGTAGACTAAAGAAAGAATTGTATGGTCTAGAGCAAGTACCTAGAACCTGGTATGCAAGGTTGGATAGGTATTTATCAAAGCTTGGATTTATCAAAGATACATTAGATGGTAATTTTTATTTAAGGAAAACTGATGATGAATTATTTATCATTGTAATATTTATGGATGACATAATATTTGGAGGAAATGATAAAGAAAGTGACAAGTTTTTTGAAGAGATGAAAGTTGAATTTGAAATGAGCATGATAGGAGAAATGAAGTTTTTCCTAGGATTGTAGATTATGCAGGACAAAGATGAGATATTTATTTCTGAAACTAAGTATCTGAAAGACTTGTTGAAAATATTCAGTTTGGATAATTCCAAATCTATTGGTACACCAATGATAACTGGTCACAAGTTATCCAGTAAAGATGAGACACCTACAGTTGAGAAGAAAAATTATAGATCTATGATTGGAGACTTACAATGTCTGACTCACACTAGACTAGATATAGAAAATGTAGTTGGGATTGGAGCAAGATTTCAAGCTGATCCTAAAGAGTATCATTATTCCATAGTAAAAGGGATATTCAGATATTTGAAAGGTACATTTGATTATGGAATTCAGTATGATAGATCGAGTACTTTCACCTTGTCTGCATAGACTGATACATATTTTTTAGGCAGTATGGATGACAGAAAGAGCACCAATGGTGGAGCATTCTTTCTTGGAGGAATATTGGTTTCTTGGTTGAGCAAGAAATAGAACTGTATATCTTAGAGTACTACTAGGGTAGAGTATCTTACATCTGAAAATAACTGTAATCAAGTTATGTGGATGAAATAAATGCTGAAGGATATTGGGATTGAGTTTATAGATCCTATTGTCAGTTACTGTGATAACACAAGTACAATAAGTATTTTTAAGAATCTAGTGTTATATTCTACGACAAAGCACATATCTATAAATTATCATGTATTGAGAGAGAAGGCAACCAAAAAGGAAATAGGGCTAGAGTATGTAAGTACTAAAGATTAGATTACATATATCTTTACAAAGTCATTGCCTATAGATACCTTTGAGTACCTAAGAGGTATGCTAGGGGTCATGTCCCTGCCTACTTCAGAGTAGATGACACAAGGAGTGCATCAGTCCACTAGTACAGAGAACTATGGTTAGAATGGACTGAATATTGATGCTTCCTATATGGGGGAGTATTCATTATGTAATGAGTCTTTGAGGACTCTTGGTAATTAGTATTGAAAAATATCTTTGGACACTGGAGTTGATTGATGATTTGAGTAGCTAATTAGTGATTTGTATGTAAAAATTAGTATTGTGATTAACACCTTTGACATTGATGTCAATGGGGGAGAGAACGTACATGAAAAAAATCTTTGAAAGAGCTAAACTAGTTGAGACGACAGTGGTGGAGAGTTATCTCTTTAGGGAGATTTATAAAGTTTCGTATAACTGTGCAGAAGAAAGTGCAAGTGTGCAAAAGGATATGTAAGTGCACAGAAGAAAGAATAAGTGCACAAATATAACCCAAAAGTATTGGAATTTTTTTACTGTGAACAATTATTATCAATCCTAAAGATGAAGGAGAAGAACAAAGTGGTGTTCTAGAGAATTTCAAAATTGATGAAGAGGATTTGAGAAGATGTCAGTAGAAAAGTACTATTTGTTATTGATGCACGAGCATCCTATATTTCCTTGTAATCCCACACTTCTTTTCATTCTTCTAGTTGCTTCTGAGTTCTAGTTACTACTAAATGCCAATTGTTGTTGAGTTCCAGTTACTATTGAGTGCCAATTTTTGCCAAGTTCCAGTTATTGTCGAGTGCCACTTTCCTGTTGTTTTCGAGTTCTAGTTATTGATGAGTTATCCACTATGTGTCGAGTTATCTAGTGTGTGTTGAGTTATCTAGTGAGTTTCAAGTTATCTAGTGTGTGTCGAGTGAGTTTGTTATTTGCTAATGCTTGGTTTCTTCTGTAGCTGAGTTGTTTGTGTTTTGGTTCTTAGTGGGAGCCAACTTGCATATTTAATTTTGATTGTGAATTTAATGATAATATCTTGTATAGGATGAGTGTTGACCATTTTGAGTTCAGACTTTCTATTATGTAATGTTCTATAATCTTTTGTAATCCATTTTGGCAAGTATAAATAGAGTACGTAGGGCTAAGGGCTTAGGTTAAAGAGAAAAAAATGGAGACAGTTTTAAAGGGGGAATGCATGTGTTTGGAAATGTGAATTTAAAGTTGGATCATGGATCTAAAATTTATATTTTGGATCTAGCCATAACCCATAAGGCCTTATAGTTGGGCATGTATATTGATTACTTGATAGATCAATAAAATATTTTGTTTTCTTTCTCCTTGGTGTTGTTCTCTATTGTTTTCTTCCATTGTGTTTACTCTGCAAGGTGGTTGGGATAGCTAGGTGTGCCCTTGGCCCTAGTTATTTCTTTTCCTCCTTGCACCAAGTGGTATCAAAGCTTGAGGTTCATCCTTGTGGAGATTGGATTGTGTAGAACCCTAAGTGAATTTGGTTGTGGGGTGGCAGATCTAAGGATTTTGCCTACAACTTGTAGAGGGTTACAATCTTGTAGGAATCTGATTTGTAAAGATGGTTTGAGGTAGAGGAAATGTTGATAATGCAATATTATATACATTGAAAAAAATTATAGCTATATTAGATGCTATGGAGACAATAGATAGGAGAGGAGCACATCTTGATGGTGTGAGTTATGATGTAGCAGTAGCACAAAACCCTAATCCATAGATTGAAGAAGATCAAGATGATGCAAGGTTGTTGAGAGTATTATCTAGGGAAAATTCAAAGCTTGCTATAGAAGTTGTTCCTTATGATGAGAAATTGGATACCAATGCTATGTTAGATTGGATCTCCAAACTTGAGTATGAAAACACTCTTGATAATAAGAAGGTGAAGATTGTAGTTACTAGGTTGAAAGGACATGTCTCATTGTGGTGGGAGCATTTGCAAATTGATAGACAAAGGAGAGGAAAGGAGAAGATAAGAACTTGGGTGAAGATGGTGAACAAAGCGAAGAAAAAATTCTTTCTTGCTGATTACCAAGTTACATTGTTGAGAAAGATGAAAAAATTGAGACAAAGAGACATGACTGTGAAGGAATATACTGAGGAATTCTATAAATTGGACATCTGATATGGACATGTAGATGATGATGTTGAGATAATTGTAATGTACATAAATGGATTGAGATTTGGAATTCAAGATGAGATAATTTTTGTGAAATTGGAAAGTGTGGAGGAGTCATACCAATATGCCTTGAAATCTGAGCAGATCTTGACAAAGAAGCATGAACAAAGACAAAGAGGTAGAGGTGGTAGATTCTAGAGAGGCAGAGGTAGATCTTATGGAGAAGATGGTAGATCTAACAATTATGTGCAAGATAAGGGAAAATCTAAATGGAAGAATGATGACAAAGGGAAGACCAAGTGGAAAGGTGGTGATTCTTACCAAGGAGGTACTAGTTCTTACCAATGAAGAGGTAATTCTTATTCTAGAGGTGGATTTCATGGTAATTGTTTCACATGTGATAAAGAAGGGCATAGATCCTTTGAATGTAGATCTTTTGAAAGTGGGCAAGGTAACTAAAATGCTATGATTCAAGGAGATACTAAGGGTTCACCAAGTGGACCTGAGTCTAGAGAAAATATGATGGTGAGAAGAACCTTATGCAATAAGGGAAGTGATGAGGAACTTCTCCTAAGGAGAAGTCTTTTCAAAACCAGATGTAAGATGGCTAGAAAATGTTGCAAGGTAATCATTAACAATGGAAGTTCTACAAATATGGCATCAGAAGAGTTGGTTACAAAGGTGTAGTTATAGAGGTTGAAGCATCCTAAACCATACCATGTTTCATGGATCAAAGATGAGCATAAGATATTGGTAAGTGAACAATGTATTGTGAAGTTCAAGATTGGAAATTACTTTGATGAAGTTCTATGTGATATTATGCCTATTGATTGTTGTCATATTTTATTAGTTAGACCTTGGCAATATGATAGAGATGATATACATGATGAAAGATTGAATCAATATACTCTTTGTGTGAATGTGAAAAAGAAAATATGGTTGCCTTTGATTGAAATTTCAAATGAGGTTAATTGTACTACTGTGAAAATTTGCATGGTCAATGGGAAAAAATTTGAAAAAGAAATGAAAAGGTACCAAGTTTTTTTTTTCTATAATTCATAGAGGACTAATTTTTGGTAGTAATGACTGAGTGACAACAGAAGCTAGTAATTATCAAGTGATAGCATAAACTGGTAATGATCGAGTGATAATAGAAACTGGTAGAAGTCGAGTACCAGCAAAAATTGAAAATTTGCTGAATGAATACAAAAATATTGTTGTAGAAGATATATTTGATGGTTTACCACCAGTAAGGAGTATAAGTCATTATGTGGATCTAATTTGTAGAGCTTATTTTCTGAATAAAGCACCATATAGATTGATACCTACAAAGAATGAAGAACTTAACAGACAAGTGCATGAGTTGTTGCAGAAAGGTTTTATTAGAGAAAGCTTGAGTTCATGTGTTGTACCTACTGTATTGGTACCTAAGAAGAATGGAGAATGGAGAATGTGTAATGATTCTAGAGCTATGAACAAGATCACAATGAAATATAGGTTTCCTATGCTGAGGATGGATGACATAATGGATTGTTTAAGTGGAGAAAAGTATTTTACCAAGATTGATTTAAAGAGTGGCTATCATTAGATCAAAATAAAAGAAGGTGATAAATGGAAGACTACTTTCAAGACAAAAGATGGTTTGTATGAATAGTTAATAATGCCTTTTGGTTAGACTAATGTACACAGTACTTTCATGAGGTTAATGAATGATGTTCTGAAAAGATTCTTGGGTAAGTTTGTGATTGTTTATTTGGATGACATTTTGATATTTAGTAAGACTAAGGTAGAACATCTTGAGCATGTTAGACAAGTATTTTAGAGATTGAAAGAAGAGAAGTTGATGATTAATCTGAAAAAGGGTTCTTTTATGTAAGAAGAGATTGTATATTTCGGATATTTTATTTCAACTGATGGTTTGAAGATGGATCTTGAGAAGGTTAAAGCAATTTTGGAGTGGCCTACACTTGAGAATATGGGTGAGGTAAGATCATTTCATGGTTTGGCTAGTTTTTATAGGAAATTTATAAGGAATTTTGGTTCTATTTGTAATGCTATGATTGAGACAATGAGAGTAGATAAAAATGAATTCAACTAGACACATGGAGCTAATAAAAATTTGAGACTTTGAAACAAAAGGTTGATGGGTTTCCTATATTGACTTTACTTGATTTCAATAAGGTATTTCAAGTTGAATGTGATGCTAGTGGTAGTGTAATAGGAACTATTTTGAGTCAAGAAGGTAAACATGTTGCTTTCTTTAGTGAGAAGTTGAATGATGCTAATAGAAAGTATTATGTGTATGATCAAGAGTTCTATGTTATTTTTCATGCCTTGAAGAAGTGGAGACATTATTTGATTCATAAGGAGTTTGTGTTTATACTGATCATAAAGTGTTACAGTACTTGGGAAGTCAATGTATATTGAATCAGAGACATATGAAGTGGGTTGAGTATTTGCAAAGTTTCACATTTTTTATCAAGCATAAGAGTGGAGTTACTAATAAAGTTGTTGATGCATTGAGCAGAAGATGTTCTTTATTGACTGAGATGAAGGTTGAAGTTCTTGGTTTTGATGAAATGAAAGAGTTGTATGATATTGACCTTGATTTTTTTGAGGTGTGAAGAGAGTACAGAGCACCAAATCTAACAGATCACATAAGTAAGTATGATGAATATTTCATTCAAGAAGGTATGTTCTTTAAAGGAATTCATTTGTGTATCCCTAGAAGTTTTATGAGAGTTAATTTGATCAAGGAAAAGCATAGTGGTGGATTGGCTTGACATTTTGGAATTTATAAGACATTGAGTTTACTAAAGGAGAAGTATTATTGGCCACAAATGTATAAGGATGTTCAAAAATTTGTGAAGAGTTGTGGAGTTTGTCAAGTTGCAAAAGGAATAAGTTAGAATACTAGTTTGTATACACCTATTATTGTTCCTAAGAAAGCTTGGAGTGACATCAGTATGGATTTTCTTCTTGGATTGCCTAAAATAGTGAAGGGGTATGATTCTATATTTTTTGTTGTGGATAGATTTTCTAAAATGGCTCATTTCATACCATGTAAGAAGACATCAGATGCTAAGCATGTTACTGAACTTTTTTTCAAAGAGATTGTGAGATTGCACAGATTACCAAGAAGTATTATTTCTGATAGAGATAGTAAGTTTTTTGGTTATTTTTAGAAGATTTTGTGGAAGAAGATGGGTACTAAATTAAGGTTTAGTTCTACATATAGATGGATAGGAAAAGGTTGTGAATAGAAGCTTGCCTAATTTTTTGAGATGTCTAGTTGGAGATAACCCAAGTAATTGGGAGATGGTATTGGCATAAGCTGAGTTTGTATATAATAATTCAGTGAATAGGAGTATAGGGTATTAGATTTAAGGGATTTCGCTGGTGAAGAAAAGAAAAGTGTTGTAGGGGAAGAATTTGTTGATTTTATGGAGTCTTTACATAAGGAAATAAAGTTGAGGTTGGAACAAAGTAATTAGAAGTATAAAGAGAATTTTGATAAGTCTAGAAGACATCATGTTTTTTATGTTGGTGATGGTTCATTTGAAGAAAGGAAGATTTTCTATTGGAACATACATTAAGTTGAAGATGAAGAAGTCTAGACCTTGTAAGATCTTGAAGAAGTTTGATAGTGGTAATGCTTATGAAGTTGAGGTACTTGATGACATGGATATATCTCCTATATTCAATGTTGTTGATTTATATAAATATCATGAGTCAAATGATGAAGTTGTTATATTAGATGATTATCCTAAGAAGTAGACTGAAGAAGTTAAAAAGATATTGGATCAAAGAGTTGGTAAGAGCACAAGAGGAAAAGATTACTATGAGTATTTGGTGAAGTGGAAGAATAAACCAGTTGAAGATGCTACATGGATTTCTCAATCTAAGTTGGATTTAGCTCAAGTTGTGACACTTGGATGATTTAGGAGAATCATTTCTTCCATACTTGGTTATCTGATATAGGAGCATCCTATGTTTCCTTGTAATCCTACACTTCTGTTCATTATGCTAGTTACTGTCAAGTTCTAGTTACTGCCAAGTGCCAGTTGCTTTTGAGTTCCAGTTACTATTGAGTGCTAGTTGCTACGGAGTTCTAGTTACTATTGAGTTCTAGTTGTTGCCAAGTTCTAGTTACTATCAAGTGCCAGTTGTTGTCAAGTTCTAGTTATTGCTGAGTGCCAGTTTCCAATTGCTACTGAGTTCCAGTTGCTGTGAAGTTATCCAATGTGTGCCAAGTTGTCTAGTAAGTGCCAAGTTATCTAGTGTGTGCTAAGTGAGCCAATTATTTGTTGATGCTTGGTTCCTTCTTTAGCTAAGTTATCTATGTTTTGGTTCTTAGGGGGAGCTGACTTGCATATTAAATTTTGATCATGAATTTAATGATAGGATCTTGTTTAGGGATGAGTGTTGACCATTTTGAGGTTGGCCTTTCTATTATGTAATGTTCTAGAATCTTCTATAAGTCATTTTGGCAAGTATAAATAAAACACTTAGGCTTAGCTAAAAGAGAAAAAATGGAGAGGGTTTTGAAGGGGGAATGTATATGTGTCTAGAAATGCAAATTTGAAGTTGGATCGTGGATCTGGAAGTTATATTTTGTATCTGGTTGTAACCCAGAAGGTCTTATAGCTGGGCATGTATACTGATTACTTGATGAATCAATAAAATCTCTCTCTCTCTCTCTCTCTCTCTCTCTCTCTCTCTCTCTTTAGTGTTGTTCTTTATTTTTTTCTACCATTTTGTTTACTCTATAAGGTGGTTGGGATAGCTGGGTGTGTCCTTGGCCCTAGTTATTTCTTTTCATCCTTGCACTGGGTATTCTTGGAACTTAGATGTTTTTCATCTATGTTTCCATCAATACCAAAGTGGGAGATTATTAGCATTAATGTTGATGATACTACATTGGGGGAGTATCCTAACCATTGAAGAATATTGACATGTTGCATTCATGCTTGTATTTATTAATGATGTCAACACAGTAGTAATTATGGTAAGACTGGAAGTATAACAGTCAAAAATATTAGTATGCATAGATGATGAAGAAGTTATAGATGATGTGTAGTAGAGGACATGTTCCCAATGTTGTATCAATGACGTGCCTGAGAGGATTAAGTCTAATTCAATGTTGTATAGAAGTTACACTTGTTTTGCTAGAAATAAGGCATAAACAGAGCATTGGAAAACAAAGTTATGATGATCTATCATTATATTTCATCTGAGATGTAATGAAGGTGATACATAGATAAAAATTATAGAGGATAGTTGTATGATGATTCTAGCAAGTGCGCAAGACATGGTTTCACACGTGTAAAGTTTTTTATTGACTATGAGCTGATAGTGTTTTAAATTAATTAATTATCATATTTTAATTAATTGGGAAAGCCTCAAGGTGAACTCAAGGAATTATTATGAAGATACAATATAAATGAAAATTTATTCTCTATTTGTAGGAAGTATAGGTGGAGAAAAGAAAGTGGAATGTAAAGGATTAGTGCATAGTGCGAGAAGGAGTAGAATTCTTATTGAATGTGTGTAAGCAATCCAAGGGATCATTGGATGCATAGTATGAGATTTGGTTACAAGATCTGAAGGAGCAGAAGTCTGGTTGATAGGATAGACACACAGGAATGAAATACATTTCAATTCTATTATCTGCAAGGAATAATACATAGATCATTTGGACAATGGGTTCATTGATCTTAACCTTGAAGCTATTTGGGCAGTGGGTTCAACTTTCTTCCACAACTCCTAACAGGGTTGGAATCTCCTAATAGGGATTCAAATTCTCCTAATAGGGACTCACATGTACTAAATGTTGTAATAGACTCCTAATAGGGTCTATCCTCTAACAAGGAATATTTATAATAGTACATCATCTTATGGGTACCATCTCCACTGGGGTTTTCCCTCTGATGAAGGGTTTCCCTAGTTAACATATCTAGTGCTAAGTGTGTATGGGTATCTTGCTGTGTTTTAGTTTGTATTGCTCACATGGTTAAGTTTATTTAAGGATAATGATTGTGATAATAGTTGGATAACTAATTCAGCACCCCCTCCCCAGTTATATTAGTGGACTATATTTTCTAATATATTTTATTGGCATATAAATTAGATTTCAAGAATACTAACAATATTGTAGAGTATGAAGCCCTTCTCCTTGGTATAATTGTTGCAAAATAAAAGGGAGTCAAGTTACTTGCTCAAGAAGATGCAAAATTGGTGGTAAGACAAGTCAAAAATCAATATGCAGTAAAGAACCCAAGATTGAGGAATTACCATAACATAGTGTGGAATGAAATTGAGGTTTTAGACGCTTTCTTAATTGTATTAGTACTAAGGGAATTCAACTGAAGAGCTAATTTTTTGGCAGTCTTTACATCATTGCTCTTACCACACCTTGATTTTAAGTATCAAATCTACAAAGTAGAAGTTCTTTTCAGACCAAATGTTCATAATAATGAAAATTCTTGGTAGGTACTTGAGGACGACAAACACATACAACAGTTCATTGAAGGAGAAGTACCTTTTGAAAGTTTATATTTTGAAGGAAGTCCTAATTCAAGTGGTGATCTAGTGACAAATGATAAAAAGAAAATAGAGCCTGATATGATTCAATTGAGAAATAATAAGATTCAACCTCATCTAATTTCTTTAGAAAATCTTTTTGATAGGCATGATGCATACATTAAGAAAGAAAGAGATAAAAAAGGAAAAGCATGTGGTGAGTATGATCGAATCAATATAGGGACAGAGATTAGTCCTAAAATGATAAACATAGGAAAGTGTTGCACACAAGAAAAGAGTATAGAAATCCATAAATTACTCATTATATTTCAATATGTATTTTCTTGGAGCTATGAAGATCTTAAAAATTTAATGGATGGGAAATTCAGACATGAAATCCATCTTATTATAGGAGCAACACCATTCAAGCAGAAATAGAAAAACTATAACCCTATAGTTGAAGGAGCAATCTTCAAGGAGATTGACAAAATGTTGTAGGATAGGATTATATATCCTATTCATCATTCTAATTGGGTTGCTAACATTTTTCTAGTAAGGAAGGAAAATGGAGAGATAAGGATTTATGTAGATTTTAGAAATCTAAATCAGGCCTCACTCAAAGATAATTTTTCTCTTCCCAATATGGACCATCTCTTACAAACTGTAGCAAGGTCAAAGATGATGTCTATGCTAGATGTATTTGTAGGATATAATTAGATTCAAATGAATGAAGGAGATCAGTTCAAAACTACATTTACCACACCATGTGCTGCTTTTGCCTACAATAGTATGCCTTTTGGCTTAATCAATGTAGGTGCAACCTTTCAGTGTGGTATGGATTTATCTTTTGGTGATTTGAAAGATAAAATTATTGTCATATATATTGATGATTTGACAATCTTTTCCAAGAAGAGAAAAGATCATATCAAAGATATAGAAAGAATCCTACAAAGATGTAGAGATCATGAGGTCTCATTGAATCCAAAGAAAGTGGTTTTTTGTGTGAGAGAAGGTAAACTACTTGGTCATATTGTATCCCAAGAAGGAGTGAAGATTGATCCAAATAAGGTTAAAGCTATTTTGCAATTAAGATTTCTATTGAGAAAAAGTGGAGTGAAATATTTCTTTCGTTAGGTAAATTTATTGAGGAGATTTGTGCCTAATTTCTCTAAAATAGTCAAGTGTATAGTTGATAGGATGAAAGGTGACAACATTTTCAAATGGAGTGATATTGGGAAGAAGGCTTTTGAAGATATCAGAAGTTTCATTGGTAAAGACCCTATTTTAAATAATTCATCATATATCGTTATGCCTCAAAACATACTATGTTAGCTATATTGATGCAATAAAAAAAAGAAGGAATACAAGCTCCAATTTCTTTCATGAGCATACCTCTACAAAATCAAGAATTGAAATACTCACAGATGGAAAAACATGTATATGCAATGGTGAGAGCCCTTAACAATTTTAGGTTTTATGTGATGCATTCTCATTCAGTGATATATGTGTTAGATCCTACAGTAAAAAGTATTTTGACTCAATAAGAGGTTGGTTGTAATAATAGAGGAGTCTGGATAGCAAGAGTTCAAGAATATGGTATAGAAATAAAACCAACCAAACTTTTAAGAGGCAATGCACTCTATAAAGCTTTGGTAGAGGATCAAAAATTCAAAGAAGAAGATACTCCAAAAGTTCTTATCGTAAGTCTTTAGGATCCCTGGTGTTCAAAATTTGCTTATTTTCTGACATATGGTGAATGCCCTAATGGATTGACTACTAAGAAAGGAGGGATCTAAAAACAAAAGCCTTAAAGTATGTGATTCATGATGATGTCTTGTACAAGAGAGCAATTGATGGAACATTTTTAAGATGTGTGGATAAAGAGTAGCAGGTAAAGTTGTTAACATCTTTTCACATTGAGGCATGTGGAGGACACTCTCTTCTACTGTTACAACTTACTACTTTTAAAATTTTGAGGCAATGCTATTATTAGCCTAACATGTTTAAAGATACATATAAATGGGTTGCTAACTATGAGAAATGTAAGATGTTTACTGGTAAACCTCAACCTGCTACCCTACCTCTTAGGCTAGTGGTAATTGAAGCTCCTTTTCATCAATGGGGTTTAGATTTTATAGGCGCAATCAATCCTCATTCTAGTCAAGGCCATTCTTATATATTGACTACCATAGATTATTTTAGTAAATAATTTGAAGCCAAGCCAATGAAGAAGACTTCATCAGAGGTAGTATGTGAATCTCTCAAAGAGTATATATTGGTCAGGTTTGGAGTCCCTATGAAGTTGATAATGGATAATACATCTTATTTTTATTCTTTAGAAATTGTTGAATTTTTCTAAAATAATGGTATACAAGTTGGGCATTATTTTGATTATTTTCCCCAAGGAAATGGGCAGGCCAAATATAGTAATAAAAATCTAATTAATATTTTGAAGAAATTGGTCTCAGATAATTACTAAAGTTGGCACAAGAAGATACATGATGCTTTATGGGCTGATAGAACTATACCTAAAAGAGCCATGGGTATTTCACCTTTTGAATTGGTATATGGAGTGGAGGCTAATTTTCTATTACCTCTAGAACTTGTTGCATGTGAATTAAAGACTATCATTGAAGAAGATGTTTTCAAGGATGGATTAGAGAAGAGAATCATGTACCTTGCCAAACTAAAAGAAGAAAGAAAAGATATGGTTGATAAAATTACTGAACATCAAGGAAGAATAAAGAAGTTTTTTGATAAAAGGGATAGGCCTAGAAAATTCATGGAAGGTGATTTGGTATTGCTATGGGATAAAAGACATGAACCAAGAGGTATATATTCAAAGTTTTAGTCTTTATGGAAAGGGACAATTTTAGATCATACAAGAAAATTAGAATAACTCTTTCAAATTGGCATATCCCAATAGAGAAACCCTACCATGTTCTTATAATTGGTAGTATTTGAAGTTGTATCAAATACAAAATTGAAAGCAAGTAAACCCTGCATAGTAGCTATATAGGTGGGTTTCCATTCATACATTTTTCTTTAGCTTAGTTTTTTTCTTTCTAGGTAGTTGTCACTACTTTCTTAGTTTATTTTGTTCTTTTGTTTCCAAGTTGTCACCTTTTGTGCAGAACCAGAGATGGTTAGAGTTCTTTCAAGCATTATCATGATTAAATTCCTAGACAAAGCTAGTTGTTGCCCCAGTTTCAGTTCATATTAGATTCATGTCGAAGTGTCAATTTCTTGAGTTAGAGTCTAGATTTCCCATAGGATTGCCTCTCTTCTCATCATTCCTTTGAGCTAACCTAATGCAAGAAACCATATGAGCAAGGCATCAATCCAAAGCTAGATGATTAGGGTTTGGAGGGTTTGTTATGCATCATTCCAATGAGAAGAAGGTATAGATATTCTATTGATTTGTTACTAACCATGTTGAAGAAAAAGATTCAATGCTATGTTGCAATTTTCATGAAAGACATTGCAGATGATCAAGATTAGTGTGAAAAGATAGCAATTCATGTTGAAGAAAACAATCAAAACCATCCTAAGATCAAAATATGAGGATAAGTAAAGGTGCATCATTGATTTAGTAGATGAAGGTGTTAAAATTCTTTAGAATAACTGGGCGGGGGGGGGGGGGGGGGGGGGGGTGAATTAGTTATCCAAGGTCTAAATGCCCTAACAATACTTTTTCTCAAATTATAGTGAGCCCATAAACTTTTCATCCATCCAAACTTAAATCAATCATCTTAGAAAATTATAGTAAATCAATATGCAGGAATAAAACATGCAAGATCAACACATGACATGGTGATTTACGTGGAAACCCAATTTGGGAAAAACCACCAGTAACATGCTACTTAATTCTCACTCTTCTAAAGTGATGCCCTGTTAAAACCCTGCCCTGTTAAAGGCTTACAACACACTGTTAAATGTGACCTTTTTAGAGGATTTTACCATACTATTAGGAATGGGCCTGGTCAAAGGACTTTAGAACATTCACTTGGAATGTCACCCTATTAAAGGATTTACAACATGTCTATTAAACCAACCTAATTCCATAGGATTTAAACTATTTGTTACAATTTCTAGAGAGTAACAATAGTGACTTTTTGATCTGATACAACTTACAACATACTTTGCAAATTTTAGATCACTCTTCAGTTCAGTCTTTTTGCTTGGCTTTGATCACTTTAGCTCTGATAGCTTATCATCTCAAACTTCATCTCCTTTAGTCTTCTTACTCATCATACCAATGCAACCATATCTGTGGTCATTTGTTGAAGTAGAGTAACGGTGCTTTCTTACTTCTTAGCACCTTCTTCAACAGTTTATGCTTTCATGCTTGACCTCCTCTCTCTTTTGCTTCATGACCTTATGACTCCTTAAATAGAAATCTGGTTTTCCTTTACCGCTTGATTCTCCCTCTCCAACTTTAGGGTTTCAAAATGGACTAGGTAAGATACAATGTATCTACCCCATATCTTGCTCTTATCTAGAAACTTCATCTAGAGTCCAGTTGTATTCTCCAAAAATGTCCTACATGGTGTTCTGTGCCACTAGCTCATCATTCTTATCTTCTATTTAATTCACAAAATTCTAGATAACAACCTTGTCAGCTTAGATCTAACGAATCTTTGATCTTTGAAATAATGCAATAACTCAGCACTATTGGTTTACTGATGCTTAGCATCTTTGTGTTACTCGACACTTGTATTTGCTTGGCACTTGTATCTACTCGGCACTTGTATCTTGCTCAGCACTTGTATCTTGCTCAACACCTGTATCTGCTTGGCACTTGTTTTTGCTTGGCATCTGAAGTTCACTTGGCACTTATTGAAGTTGAACTTGCTCGACTTCAACTAGGAATCTATTTGGCACTAACTAGCTTGCTCGGCTCTCTCTCTCTAATGAACTTAGTTAGGCTTTACAAATAACTTAGCTAAAACCTTACATCTTTGATATGTTTCAGTGTGCCCATTCTTTGTGTCTTAGAGTATGTCATCAATACACTTTTTCATCAATGGCTTAGCTGATCCTTGTACTTCATTACAACATCATAACTTCAACCTTTCTCTAGGTGTTTTGGTTACATCTTATTGATTGCCTCCTCCTTGTCAATCAACCAATTGATAGTATTTGGATTACTAAAGCAATTTTCATTCCTACAAGTAGCAAGTTTGACATCAATGACAAAACAATGATTGAGAATAGTCTTTACCAGTTCCATTACTTTTTATATATGATCTCTTCAGTCATTTCCAACAATCTCCTTCATGATCTTTTCAATCATTTCCAACAATCTCCCTCTTTGGCATTGATGTCAAACCAAACTGATCAATTGATCAACTTAGTTACCACCAAGATTGTATACATTGTCTACTACTTTATTGACTACTACATCCTTACTACTGATCTCATATATCTCCCTCTTTCATATATATCTCCCTCTTACTCTATATTGATCAGTTTTTTGCATATTTCTCCCTCTTTGACATAAATGCCAAAGATGTAGCATCTTTAACATGTGAAATATAAGCTTTGCATCTCATGTTTTCTCCCTCTGCCACCATACTGATGATTGATTTGGAGTTTTTTCTCCTATTGTCATCCTCTGCATCATTCTTCTGATATTTCAATGATTTGTTCCTGTTGATGCAGGGCAACTGCCTTATTGCTTTAAACTACTTGAGTTAGGGGCATTACCCCCAACTTGCCTCTAAGATATTCATAAGCATCCTTGGGCAATGGTTTAGTGAAGATATCTGCAGTTTGTTCCTTTGTATGAATGTACTCCAACTTCACTTGTTTGTCTTCTACCAACTCTCTAACATAGTGATACTTGATTGCAATATGCTTGGTTTTTGCATGCATTACTAGATTCTTGGATATGTTTATAGAACTTGTGTTATCACAATACAATATCACAGGTTTGGTTACCTCTTCTTTCAT
This sequence comes from Cupressus sempervirens, assembly GCA_028749045.1. Lineage (NCBI taxonomy): Eukaryota > Viridiplantae > Streptophyta > Pinopsida > Cupressales > Cupressaceae > Cupressus > Cupressus sempervirens. Next base: position 49,445,696 of record CM053787.1, read on the forward strand.
TCCTTTCAATAGATGCGTGAGCCACACAATATTTGTGTAATTAACTATTGCTGCCACATATTCTAATTTTGCAGTGGACTGGGATGTGCATGTTTGTTTCTTGCTAGTCCAAGTAACTAGCCTTTTACCTAAAAATGATGCACCTCCACTTGTGCTTTTTCTGTCATCAATGTTGCCTCCCCAATCTGCATCTGTATATGCATTGAGCTCAAACTTCTCATTCTTTTTGTAATATAGACCAAAGTTATTAGTTCCTTTGAGATATCTCATTATTCTTTTTACTGCTATGAGATGATTTTCTTTGGGATTAGCAGAGAATCTAGCCACTATTCCAACTGCTAATTCTATGTATGGTCTGCTATGTACAACATATTGTAGTTTTCCAATCATGGATCTGTACATTGATTGATTGACTTCAGCTGATTCATCATTTTTGGATAGCTTATTTCCTATTGCCATTAGTGTGCTGACTAGTTTGGATTCTTCCAATCCAAACATTTTAAGTATCTCTTTGATGTACTTTGATTGTGTCACAAATATACCATGTTTTAGTTGATGTACTTGCAATCCAACAAAAAATTTGATCTCTCCAAACATAGACATCTCAAATTCATGTTTCATTTTGTTAGAAAAGCCTTTGCAAAGCACTTCCTTTCCTCCAAAAACTATGTGATCCACAAAGATTTCAGATACAATAATATCCTTACCTTCTTCTAATTTGATGTACATCTTGCTATTATCATCAGTTCTTTCAAATCCTATTTGCACTAGATACTTGTGAAGTCTCTCATACCATGCTCTGGGTACATGTTTCAGACCATAGAGTGCTTTATGTAATTTACAAACCATATCCCTGTTGTTCTCATCAACAAATCCCTTTGGTTGTTCAATATAGACTTCTTCTTCTAGTATACCATTTTAAAAAGTAGACTTTACATCCATCTGATAGACTTTAAAACTTTTATATGCAGCATATGCAAGTAAAGTTCTTACTCCTTCCATTCTAGCAACAAGGGTGAATGTTTCCCCATAGTCTAATCCTTCTTCTTGAACATAACCCTTGCATACTAGTCTAGCTTTGTTTCTAGTAATCTCACCATTCTCATCTAGCTTGTTTCTGAATACCCACTTGGTGCCAATCACATTTTTGTCAATTGGTCTGGGAACCAAACTCCAGGTTTTGTTCTTTTTTATTTGATCAATCTCTTCTTCCATGGCTTTATACCAGTCATCATCTTGTAATGCACCATATACTATTTTAGGTTCAAATTTGCTGATTAGACATGATTCATGTCTTAGTCTATTCCTTGTCATTGGTCTTGCATCTTTGTCACCAATTATCTGTTCAATAGGGTGATGTCTTTTTACATATTTGGATAATCTTGGTTCTATCCTTGTTTTCATGTTTGATCTTTCAGATTCAGGGTCACTATGCACTTCATTGTCAGGTTGTTCTTCATCTCTTTCATGTGTACTATTTTTACGATCAGATTGTGCATTTTCTTCATTCTGTAACTTGACTTCTGAATGTAGCTCGACATTCACTAGTTGTGACTCGGCTGAAACTGAAATTTGTTGTTGAATCCCAATTTGATTGACAACATCCTCGTCAATAGGCATTCCTTCGTAGGAATACATAAAGGTTCTGTATTCATCCATTCTCTTTGGTTCTTTAGCTTGGACTTTTGTATGCTCATCAAAGTTTACATTTGCACATTCCACAATTTTGTTAGTGTTAGTATTCAAACACTTATATGCTTTACTTCTAGTGGAGTAACCAAGGAATATGCCTTCATCACTTTTTGCATCAAATTTTCCATTTTTAGCATCTTTAAGGATAAAGCATTCGCAACCAAATACTTTGAAATGTTTTACATTGGGTGAGTGACCATACCATAATTCAAAAGGTGTTGCACTAGTACCTTTCTTGACTTGTACTTGGTTTAGTGTATGAACAACTACACTTACAGCTTCTCTCCAGTATTTTAGAGCAATAGTCTTTTCCATCATTAATGTTTTGGCACAGTCAATCACAGATCTATTTCTTCTTTCAGCAATTCCATTTTGTGGGGGAGTTCTAGGAGCTGACATTTGTCTCTTGATTCCTTTTTCATTACAAAATATCTCAAATTCATTTGATGTGAATTCACCACCTCTATCTGATCTCAGGCATTTCAAACTCTTTCCTGTTTCCTTTTCAACTCTAGCCACATACCACTTAAACATTTGAAAAGCATCAGATTTTTGCTTTAAGAACATATCAGTCATCATCTTGGAATAGTCATCAACAAACAACATTATATATTTATCTCCTTTGTAGCTTTGTACTTCCATTGGACCACATAGGTTAGTGTGGACTAACTCAAGTACTTCTTTAGATGTATAGTTTTTACTTTTGAAACTTGACTTTGTCATCTTTCCTAGCTGACATTGTTTGCACATGATATTATCAAGCTTTTTCAATTTTGGTAAACTTTTGACTTTCTTCATTTTACTGATATTGACCAGATTGTCAAAGTTGACATGACATAGCCTTCTATGCCATAACCATTCATCATCAAATTTTGCAACAAAATAAGAGACATCATCCATATCAAGGTAAAATAGATTACTTCTTGTTTGATCGCCTTTTCCTATCAGTTACCATCAGTATCATAGATTTTTGCAGTTTTGTTTCCAAATTCTACTTTGCATCCTACATTGCCTAACTATGAGACACTCAGCAAATTGTAGTTTAATCCTTCAACATAGTATGCATTATCACATGAAATTTTTTTTGTAAGCTTAATGGATCCTTTTCCTTTTATTTGACAAGGAGCATCATTACCAAATCTAACACTATTTCCATCATACTAAGTAAAGTTAACAAACTTACTTTTGTCTCCTGTCATGTGATGTGAGCATCCACTGTCTATGATCCATCTGTAATTTTTGTTCATACATGTTACCAGTGCTATAGGTTCTTCTTCATCATATTGGTCCTTCATGGCTACATAAACAACTTCATCATCATTATCATCAGAATTCTCTTCAACAATATAACACTTCTTGCCTTTGTCTTTGTAATCTCTCTCATCATATTATCTTCTATATTTTTACTTGTTGCCTTCTTTGTAATCCTTTTTCTATGTACACCTTGCAGCAATATGTCCTACTTCATTGCAATTGAAACAAATGATAGGCATCTTACCTTTGAATTTTTCTTTGCCTCTGTGAAATCTTCTACCTAGCAATGCTTCCAATTGTTCCACATCTTCCTCATTAGTGCTACTGTCACTGGATACATATTTCATTTTTCTTCCTTTCTTTGATTTCACCTATTTAGCATCTTTTAGTGATAGCTTGGCCTTGAAAGTAGATTCAACATTCTCAGGTCTATAGTTGTCAAAGTTAGATAACTCAGATGCAGTGAGTCTACCCACTATTCCTTCAAAACTTAGATTATTTCCTGGTACACATCTTAGTTCTTGTATTGCTGATACTCTAATAGCATAAATAGCAAGCAAGGTTCTTAAGAACTTACTATTAATAGTATCTTCATCCAATTGACCACTCAAACATCTTATTGCACTTACCACTTCCTTTATTCTTATGCCATACTGAGCAGCATTCTCACTTTCCTCCATTTTCATATCATCAAACATTCCTCTAAGGGTTTCTCTTTTTGCTCTTTGGACATTCTGATCTCCTCCATAGATGTTTGATAGGGATTTCCACATTTTGAATGCAGTGTCACATCCTTTGATATCATCGAATTCAGCATAGTTGAGTGCAGAAGCAATCTCCAACATTGTTTGATTATGTTCATGTTTGTTCTTCAAATCTTCTGCAGTAAGAGTACCAGTTGGATCAACATGTTCAATAACAATTGAATTTTGGGCATAATATCCTATGTATCCAAGGTGTAGCTTCATCAAAAATTTCCATGCAACAAAGTTGTCTTTGTTGAGCTTGGGAACTTCTCTCTTAGGCATTCTGATCTTTTCTACTTCTAGTCCTTGTAAGCTGAATCAGCAGTTTGGCTTTGATGCCAATTGTTAGAATTCTTTAGAAAAACTTGGGGGGGGGGGGGCGGCTGTGAATCAATTATCCAAGGTCTTAATGCCCTAACAATACTTTTTCTCAAATTATAGTGAGCCCATAAACTTTTCATTCATCCAAACTTAAATCAATCATCTTAGCAAACTACAGTAAATCAATATGCAGGAATAAAACATGCAAGATCAACACATGACATAGTGATTTACGTGGAAACCCAATTTAGGAAAAACCACGAATAACATGCTACTTAATTCTCACTCTTCTAAAGTGATGCCCTGTTAAAAGCCTGCCCTGTTAAAGGCTTACAACACACTATGAAATGTGACCTTGTTAGAGGATTTTACCATATTGTTAGGAATGGGCCTGGTCAAAGGACTTTAGAAAATTCACTTGGAATGTCACCCTGTTAAAGGATTTACAACATGGCTATTAAACCAACCTAAGTCCATAGGCTTTAAACTATTTGTTACAATTGCTAGAGAGTAACAATAATGACTTTTTGATCTGATACAACTTACAACATACTTTGAAAATTTTAGATCACTCTTCAATTCAATCCTTTTGCTTGGCTTTGATCACTTTAGCTCTGACAACTTGTCATCTTAAACTTCATCTCCTTGAGTCTTCTTACTCATCATACCAATGCAACCATATCTGTGGTCATCTATTGAAGCAGAGTAATGGTGCTTTCTTACTCCTTAGCACCTCCTTCAGCACTTTATGCTTTCATGCTTGACCTCCTCTCTCTTTTGCTTCGTGACCTTATGACTCCTTAAATAGAAATCTAGTTTTCCTTTTCCGCTCAATTCTCCCTCTCCAACTTTAGGGTTTCAAAATGGATTAGGTAAGATACAATGTATCTACCCCATATCTTACTCTTATATAGAAACTTCATCTAGAGTCCAGTTGTATTCTCCAAAAATGTTCTACATGGTGTTTTGTGCCACCAGCTCATCATTCTTATCTTCTATTTAATTCACAAAATTCTAGATAACAACCTTGTCAGCTTAGATCTGATGAATCTTCAATCTTTGAAATAATACAGCAACTCGACACTATTGGTTTATTGATGCTTAGCATCTCTGTGTTACTCAGCACTTGTATTTGCTCGGCACTTGTATCTACTCAACACTTGTATCTTTCTCAGCACTTGTATCTTGCTCGGCACTTGTATCTTGCTTGGCACCTGTATCTGCTCGGCACTTGTATCTTGCTCAGCACCTGTATCTGCTCGGCACTTATTTCTACTTGACATCTGAAGTTCACTCGGCACTTACTGAAGTTGAACTTTCTCAGCTTCAACTAGGAATCTGTTCAACACTAACTAGCTTGCTCAGCTCTCTCTCTCTAATGAACTTAGTTAGGCTTTACAAATGACTTAGCTAAAACCTTACATCTTTGATATGTTTTAGTGTGCCCATTCTCTGTGTCTTAGAGTATGTCATCAATACACTTTTTCATCAATGGCTTAGCTAATCCTTGTACTTCATTACAACATCATAACTTCAACCTTTCTCTAGGTGTTCTGGTTACATCTTATTGATTGCCTCCTCCTTGTCAATCAACCAATTAATAGTATTTGGATCACTAAAGCAATTGTCATTCTTGCAAGTAGCAAGTTTGACATCAATGACAAAATAATGATTGAGAATAGTCTTTACCAGTTCCATTACTTCCATTACTTTTTATATATGATCTCTTCAGTCATTTCCAACAATCTCCTTCATGATCTTTTCAATCATTTCCAACAGATGGGTTTAGATGTGATCAAATAGGCTACGTGGTGGAGAAAAGTCAAGTGGACAAAAGAATGCATGATGTGGGCTAGTTGAAAGTCAAATGCTTACCTGTCAGATTGGGTCCCATTCAACTCTTTTCAAGTGTTAAAGAGTTATAATGATATGACTGATTTTGTAGTCATGAGATTGAGGTGAAGAAAAGATATATGATGCCTCGATAGTTGTAAATTTGGAAGCCTTCAAGATTTGAGTTGAGATGCTACAATAGATCCATTATCGTATGATCACATTGTCAAAAGATCAGAACCTATAGGAGATATTGTAAGATAAAGAAGCTAAATTTGAAAGATTAAGATTTTATGCTTGGTTGTAACATCGTATCATTGGCAGATCATAAGCAATCGGATGCATTGTATCATCAAAAGGCTAAGGTAAAAGAGTTAAGATGTTGAGATGAGATCGTAAGATCATACTATCATATGATCACAAAACTTGAATGGGATAGTCATGCCTATTGTATGATCAGGATCTTTCAAAATTCAAGATGAGATGTTATGCGGCTATCATACAATCATATCATCATTGCATTGTAAATGGAGATGCCTATTGTGAGATTGAAGACATTTAGAATCAATGTTGAGATGCTACGACAAATCCATTATCATAAGATTGTATATTTGTAAGATTAGAAGTCATGAAATGCAGAAAACCTTTCAAGTTGTGATCTTGCAGATAAGTCTAAGTCAATATGGAAGTAGTCATCAGACCTTCAAATCCAATGAAGGCATCAAATTGATGGTTATTGCAAAGTTGTGACATGGAATAAAGGATATAATTTGACCGTTACATCTTAGCAAATCTATGTGTGGCATTTCCCCACTTTTTGAAGATGACTAAATTTTAAGCAATGTGGGAAAATGAGAACATGACATGTGGAGAGGATGGACCCACAACATAGAATAGAACCAAAGAATTAAGGTTTTCTAATCTCAGTCATCAGATTGTAAAGATCAAAGCTCACCACATATTCACAAATGATTTAAGGTAACTCAGAGTTGACCTTACGAAGTTGTGAGAAACTCATGTTCACATGGTCATGAAGGGTTAATCTTAGCCTGGGATTGAAGTTGTGAAGGATAAAAAACCTAAAGATTGCAAGGTTGCATGGAGTTAGAATTTACCTCTTGTCAGAGTTGCAAGGAAGCAAAAAGCTACAGATTGAATGTTTGTAAGATGTTTACATTGACCCAAGGTTAAACTCATGAAGATGAGGAAAAATTCTAATCGCATGATCGTAGGTCTAAAATGCTACTTAGTTTTAATGTTACAAAATTGTGAAAGAAACCTAAAGGTTAGTGCTAAATAATCCTCGCACCATCACATGTAAATAGGTGATTAAAGGTTTCTGAGTTGTGAAATTGCAGATGAAGTAGTCATTGCATCATCCCATTGAACAAAGGTATCAAATGAATGATAAATGAGACATGAAAATGGAGAATGCATTTAGTAGTTAGATTTCAAGAAATCAACAATGCACTTTTCATAGATGACTAAAGTTTAAAAAATGCAAAAAAATGAGAAAATGACACATGGAATAGGCAGTCCCACATTATAGAGAAAACTAGTACATTAAAAACTTCTAAATATAAACCATCATATTTTATGAAATCTACATTCATTTCCAGGTCACATGTAGTTAAAGATAGTTAGATATAATGTTGTCAAGTCATGAAGAACAATAACAATCAATTCATGATAGTCATCGCATTATCACCGGTAATCACATAGTTAAGATTCTTCAAGTTGTGAAACTACAAATGAAATGGAAATCACATAGTTGTTGATGATTAATAAAAACCCTAGGTTAAGGTCATGATTGAGAAAAATGAAGAAATCACACCATCATAGGCTAGTTGAAGTAAATCATAGTTAAAGCTGTGACATAGTGAAAATGAAGAGAGCGCATGGTCATAGGGTTAGAAATGTGCTTAGTCTTAGAATGCAACACTAGATTCTTAGACATATTCACTATACTTGTGTTATCACAATGTGTGACAACAAGTTCACTAAATTCTATCCTTATATCTGTAAGCATTTTCTTCATCCAAACAACTTGATTACAATTGTTTGTTGCTAAAACATATTCTACTTCTGTTGTACTCTATGAGATACAACCCTGCTTCTTGCTTAACCAAGAACCCAATCTTCCTCCAAGAAAGAAGGCTCCACCACTGGTGCTCTTTTTGTCATCCATATTTCCTGCCCAATCAACATCAGTATACGCATATAAAATGAAATCATTGGATTATCATACCACAATCTAAACTCTGGAGTTCCTTTAAGATGTCTAAATATCTTTTTAACTACTACAAAATGTAATTCTCTAGGATCATCTTGAAATCTAGCAAAGATTCCAACTAAATTTTCTATATTTAGCCTTTTGTGAGTCGGATATTGTACTCCTCCAATCATAGATCTGTACTTCTTCTACTCAATAGTAGGTGTCTCATCCTTTAAAGATAACTTGTGTCCAGTTACCATAAGTGTTCCAACTAGTTTACATGTTTCCAAACCAAACCTTTTTAGTAGATCTTTCAAATACTTATTCTAAGAAATAAAGATTCTTTCTTTGTCCTACATAATCTACAATCCTAGGAAATATTTCATTTCCCCTATCATACTCATTTCAAATTCCTTCTTCATTTATTTTACAAACTTGTCACTTTCCTCATCATTTCCTCCAAATATGACATCATCAACAAATATTTACCAAAATCATCAATCCATCATCTATTTCTTTCTAGTATAAATTACTATTTGCCATACCTTTGCTATAACCAAGTTTTGTCAAATGCTTGTTCAACCTTGAATACCAAGTTTTAGGTGCTTGCTTTAACCCATACAATGCTTTCTTGAATCTGCATACTATGTCCTTGTCATTTATCAAGGGAAAACCTTTAAGTTTTTCTATGTATACCTCTTCTTTGAGTTCTCCATTCAGAAATGTTGACTTGACATCTATTTGATATATCTTGATTTTCTTATGTGTTGCATAGGCTAAGAATAACCTTATTGTTTCTAATCTTGTCACAAGAGCATAGGTTTTGTCATAGTCTATTCCTTCTTTCTATGAGTAACCTTTACATACCATTCTTTCTTTGTTCCTTACAAGTTCATGTTGTTTATTCATCTTGTTCCTGAATACCCATTTTCTTCATATCACATTCTTGTCTGCTGGTCTGAGGACCAATTCCCATGTCTCATTCTTCACTATCTAATCCAATTCTTCTTTCATAGCTTGCTTCCAATAGACATCTTTACGTGTTTCATCTACATTATTTGGTTCAACTTGAGATATCATACATAGTTCTTCATTGATTCTACTTCTCGTCATCACACCTTTATCTCTACTTTTGATGATCTACTCTGGTGGATGATTCTTTGTCATATTCCTACCAGAAGTAGGAGTTGTTATCTCAACTATTAGCTTAGTTATAGGTTCCAAACTTTGTTCCTACCTTAGCTCTCCTTCATTCTAGAAATTATTGTTAGTCTCAAAGAATACTTCATCATTATTTTTAGTAACAACATTTTCATCATCAAAATTGTAATCAACTACTCTTTCTTGTATCCTAAATTTCTCATCAACTCTCACATTTGCACTTTCAACAATAGTTATAGTTCTTAGATTATAACATCTATAGGCTCTTCTTTTCAATGTATAACCAATATATATACCTTCATCACTTCTAGCATCAAACATACCAACATCATCATCTCTTTTGATGTAACATTTGCTACCAAAAGTTTTGAAATACTTAACTATAGGTGAGTGACCAAACCATAGTTCATAAGGGTCTTATTTGTGTCTTTCCTAACTTGCACTTTGTTCATAGTGCAGATTGATGTATTCATAGCTTCTCTCAAAACCATCTTGGATACATTATTCTTAGCTAACATAGCTCTTGTTGCTTCTGTTACTGACATGTTTCTTCTCTCTACAATGCCATTTTATTTAGGGGTTCTTGGCGCTAATAACTGTCTTTTGATTCCATTAGCTTCATGAAAGATGTTAAAATCATTTGAAGAAAATTCTTCTCCTCTATCTAATCTTAAACATTTAATCTTCATACCTAATTCATTCTCAACTCTATTCTTGAATACCTTGAACTTATCAGATGCCTTAGATTTTTCTTTAAGAAATGCAACCCACATCATTCTAGAAAAGTCATCAACTCAAATCATGAAATACCTTTCACCATAGAATTCTCTAGTCTTCGTAGGACCACTAATATTTGTGTGTATAATCTCCAACTTTTCTATAGTAGTAAACTTCTTGTTGGTAAAAGAAGTTCTTGGATGCTTTGCCAATACACACTTCTTGCAAATTGTGTTAGTAGGTTTAACAATCTTAGGTAAATCTCTAATTGCAATTGTACTACTAGTCTTCACAATGATGTCAAAGTTTATATGACAAAATCTCTTATGCCATAACCAACTGTCATCTTTCTTACCAATCGAACATGCCATTTGAGTACAGTTCAACTGAAATACATTACCTCTAGATCTAATTCCTATTCCAATTACCTTTTTGTCTTTGTCTCTAATCATGCATGTCTTCTCTTTGTACTATAACTGATAACCTTTATCCACTAATTGTCCAACACTCAAAAGATTGTGTTTCAAACCATCAACAAAATATACATTCATAGTGTTAGTCTTACCATCAAGAGTTATGGATCGAATACCTTTAAAATGACATGCTACATTGTTCCCAACTCTGACAATGCCTCCATCATGACTTTTGAAGTCAACAAACTTGTTCATGTCACTAGTCATATGATGTGAACAACCACTATCAATTATTCAATCAAATTTATTTTCAACCTATGATACCAAAGCCATTTTCTTTGGACTTTCTTCTTTAATACCTACAAATCCTATTCATCACTAGCACTTACTACTTGTTCATTAGAATCATATTCTTTATTTGCATACAAACACTATATCTCTTCTAGTTTTGAACTTTCCTCTATACTTTTTCTCTATTTTAGGACACTTAGATGCATAATGACCAAATGCATTACAAGTCCAACATTTAAAAAATCTCTTACCATCCTTTTCTCTTCTTACTAGAAGGGCTACTCCTTCTATCTTTCTGTCCTTACTAAATCCGCTACTAATAGCAAAGTCTCCTCTAGCACTTGTGCTCCTTGATAAATTAGGTTGAATATTTAGGGCACTAAATTTTTTTTCTATTCTAATAAATTCTTAGCACTGTCTAAGCTCATTCTCAACCACTTCAAGTCTCCCAAGTAATGTTTCCTTTGTGAAATCTTTGGTACAAGAGATTAACAATTGTATCATTTGAACTATTTTCTCAAATAGTGGTGTTAAGCTCTTCAATATCTTCTAGATCACCTCATCATCTTCCTTGGTTCTTCCTTGAGATTTGATACTAGTAGTGATTTCTTCATCATTTTAGCATCTTGAAATGCACAAATCCAACTTTGTAACCTCAATTTCTTAGAATGTTCATCACCTTCAAAACTATTTTCCAAAGCTTTCCAAATCTTGTGATTTTACCTAGTTGTACTCAATTTTAGAAAGTGTAGACAATAATGCTTCGCTAGCTCTCATATTACACATGAAAAGTTCTCTCTGATCCTCTATACAAGTTTCCAGCTCAGCTTTAGCAACAATTTACTTATTTGTTTTTATTGAGTTCCAATATCCTAGACCCACACACAATAGATGTGTCTTCATCTTTTCCTTCTAGCTGTCATAATTTGTTCCATTGAACTTCAGACTATCCTTTCTTAATATGTTTTCCATGGATCTCCCAAAGTTGTTAAACTTTATCTTCAAGGACCTAATGCTCTGATACCAATTGTTAGAAACAATAGTCCACCAAGATAACTGAGAGGGGGGTGAATCAGTTATCCAATAATTATCAATCTTAAATAATCTTAACCATTCAATCAAAGTAAATAGAAAATATAGTAAGATGCACATACACAATTACACTAGATATGTTAACTAGGGAAACCCTTGATTAGAGGGAAAACCCTAGTGGGAATGATGCCCACAAGATGATGTACTAATATAAATATTCCTTGTTAGAGGATGGACCCTATTAGGAGTCTATTACAACATTCAGTACATAGAGTCCTTATCAGGAGACTTTGAAACCCTGTTATGAGATTCCAACCCTATTAAGAGTTGTGCCAACCCTATTAGGAGTTGTAGAAGGCAGAAGGACCCATTGTCCAAACAACTTCTGGGGCAAAACCACTTAACTCACTATCCAAATGATCTTTCAACTATTCCTTAAAAAATAATTGTATGTACTATACTTTAACCTCTTTCCTCTATCCTGCCAACTAGACCAATCATTGTTAAACCTTGTAGATTAGGTCACGAACCTCAGATCTAGATATCAAACCTTAGATCCACAATAAAACCTCAGCAATGAATTTTTCTCCAAATTTTCTCTACTCTCCTTATCTTCACATTTTTTTATGTGTGCTTCTTCCAATCATTCCTTCCTTCATACATGATAAAGGAAAATTTCCTTCCTTTATACCAAATTCGTAAAATAATTCCCTGAGTCGACTATTACACCTTCTCAATTAATTATTATAGGACCTTATTAAGAACATGTTACACTTAGCGATAACATTAATCTTATACCTTGTAACTTGAATAAATTTCTATATGTGTGATATTATGATGAGAAAGATTAGCTACGTTATCTCCAAAATGTCTTCTTCACATCTTTAAGTTTGTCTTCTCAGAATAAAAAGTGTACTAAGAGATATAAAAATTTTACCATAACATGCTTCTGTAAACTCTATCTTAGAATAGTCTTCACTAAAACTTGCATAACTTCTTCCAAACTTAATATCTTATGCTTATAAGGTTAGCTACATATACTAGACACTTATTATTATCTCTCTTTAACCTTGCTTAGTGAAAATTCTCAACTAACTATCTATACCAACTTGATCTTTACCGTTGTTCTTCTGTAAGATACCACAAAAAATTGCTATGTTCCAATCAATGACAAACATAGTCATGAATATAACATATAATCATGATAATGATCTAATCATGTTTCTATAATAATTACCCATAGAAGTATCATCAACATTCTTGCTTCCAACACCCATATCTAGCTTCTTCAAACTAGGAATACCTCTTACTCTTTTGTTTTGGCTTATCTTGACCAAATTATCAAAATTCACATGACAACATTTTATGCCATAACCAACTTTATTCTATTTGAGCAATAAAATATGAACTTCCACTGAGATCTAGGTAGAATAGGTTACCTTTTTGTTTGATTACCAGACCCAACTAGATTTCCTTTTCCATCTAGCAACTTGGGCTTCCCATTCATAAATTCTACCTTGAATCCAATGTTATTCAACTATGCCATGCTTAATAGATTATGCTTTAGTCCTTCTGCCCAATAGGCATTGTCACACCTAAGTTCATTGGTTAGAAAAATTCAACCTTTCCCTTTTATGAAACAAGGTTCATTGTTTCCAAATCTAACACTTCCACCATCATAGAGTTCCATATGATCAAATTTAGATTTGTCACTAGTCATATGATGGAAGCAACCACTATCAATAATCCATGTATAATTCTTACTAACATGAGAAATAAGTGCCTTCTTATCTAATTCATCATCTAATTCATCTTTTATAGCTATATATATATATCATTTCATCATTATCATTGCTATTAGAATCTTTAGCCATAAAACAAGATTTCTTACCTTTTTCCTTGTAGTCTTTGTAACTCTTGAATTCCTGCTCGGCTTTAAATTTACTATTTTTTCTTTCATCTTTGCCTTCTTTGTTTAGACACCTAGCAACAATGTGACCAACTTCTTCACATAAAAAATAAATTAGAGGAATTTTACCTTTGTACTTTCCTTTGCCTTTGGGATATTTCTTAGCTAGTATAGCTTGAATAATTTCAAGTTCACTTTCAAAAATCTCTTCCTCTTCTTCACTGTCTAATTGCTTGGCTTTTTATTTTCCACCTTTCTCCTTGAGTGAAACCTTGGCTACAAATGTGGACTGAATGCCTTTGGAACTACGAACATAGTTATCATAGTTATCCAATTCAAAAATTGTTGATCTTCCCACTAGAAAATATAGATTTATCTTATTGTTTGGATTACATCTCATCTCTTGAATAGTAAATACTCTAATTGCATAGATAGGAAGAAGGGTTCTAAGTACCTTACTTACAACTATTTCTTTTGCAATCTTTCCTCTAGAATCTTTGATTGCACTTAACTTTTTTTATTTGCTCAAAATATTTTGCAATGTTCTCATCCTCTCTCATCTTTTTCTGATCAAAATGACCTCTAAGACTTTCTGCTTTAGCTCTTCTTACATTGTCATAACCTCCATAGATATCCTTCAATCTATTCCACATTTCATGAGTAGTAGTGCAACCTTTGACTTCATCAAATTCAACATATTTAAGCGAAGAATCAATATCAATCATCATGATATTATGACTTTTCTTTTTAGCTATTTTTTCAATTGTCAATGTTCTAGTAGGAGTTTTGTAAGCATTTTCCAAAATTTTCAAACTCGAGTCACTGATGGTTTCTAGATACAACTTCATAAGTTCCTTCCATGCTGTAAATTTATCTTTGTTCAACTTGGGAATCTCTCTTTTGTAAGACATCCTAATCTTTAGCTTAGGTCCTTGAAACCTTCTTTGCAAGCACCAAGTGCTCTAATACCAATTGTTGGAAATATGAGTGGAGTAACTGAGAGGGGAGGAGTGAAATAGTTTCCACAAAAATAAATCCCTTAGATTTTATTACAAAATATGAACTCTAATAAAACTAAATTATGTTATAACTCAAAAAACACATAGGCACTTGGTTATCATTAGCAAATGTTGTAACTCAATAAACACTATAATAACTTAGCAATTGCTTAGCATGAAAATCTTAATATATTATATGTGATTAATCTTACTTAACTTAGTTGCATAGATATGAAAGTAAATAACATGAATAAAAATGACACCAAGATTTAATGTAGAAACCCAATTTGGGAAAAACCACCAATTGCAACTAGTTACTAATTTTCACTCTTCTAAAGTGAGCCTGATTAAGAGCCAACCTGGTTAAAGGTTACAAAATACACTATTAGGTGTGACCCTATTAGAGGATTTAATCACCTTGTTAGGAGTGGCCTTGCTAGAGGTCTTAAGACACTTCAATAAGAAATGTCACCTTGTTAGAGGATTTACAAATGGTTGTTAAACCAACTTGGTTAAGAGATTTAGATCACTGCTATAATGGTTAGAGTGTAATAATGAGATGACCATATTTCTACTACAACTAAATTACTGATTATAGATCTTTGTTCATTCTTGTACTTGATCCTTTCTGATTGAATGTATCTTTACAGCTCAACAAGGATATTATTCTTATCCTTCCAATTTGCTTCCTCTTATCATCCTTCAAATCTTCTATTGTGTTCAACACATTCAATCCACAACTTGACCTTACATATATATCTTATACATTGTCAAGTCAACTTGAATACAACTTAGAATACTTAATATTCATCTTCTTAGTTGGCCAAAATTATTAAACAAATTCAATTAACTCAATAAACCAAAATAAGAAAATCCTTTGTTAGCTGACCCTACTTGGTATACACTAACCAAAGCTGATTTTCCTTCCTTAACCAAGTGAGCTTGATTAACAGTGGTTTTCATGCCAACTCTCTTTGTCTCCCAACTGAACTCCTTTGACATTGTCATTTGCAAATTCTCTTTGGTAACTGAGTGAGCTCAGTTAACACTTATTACCTTCCAACTTTACTTTGTCTCCCGAGTGAACTTGATAGACACTACCTTTTGAACTTGGTATAATAATGTAGTAAAAGGTAGGAGAATCACAAAAGAAGATTTCCAAGCCCCCAACAAACAACCACACAACAAAAACAACACAACAAAGCAATAACAATGCAAGATTTGATGCCAATTCAATACTCTTTATTCATAAAACAACTGATTACATGCAATATGCTCGGTTGTAAGGTCTTCTAGGTTAGGTAAAAATACAAACAACAATTACAAAATAATAGTTTTACAAAATCCAATAAGATCCAACTTACAATCCAATCCCAATCTTAGCTAGTCCAGATTCACAACTAGATAAGAACACTAAGAAGAATCCACACTTGTACCTTTAGGTCTACCAAGCATCCTTTGATTCTCAAGTCATAGTCCTAGCTCTTCAAAATTCATATCCACACTTCATCCCTTCACTAAGATGGATGATAAATTCTCCTAAAGACTCCACAAAACCCCTTACTTATACCCAACTAAGCCACAAGTCAGCCCAGTTTATTACAAACAAAACAAAATTCCTTACATTAAATATAGGTCGAGGCACAAGTCAGCCACAACAAAAATTAAATACCCATTCACAAATTAAATGCCAAAATTCATCTCATAGACAACTTGACACCAACAAAAACCAAGACCAAGCCGATTGTCATAAAAACCAAGCCAAACACTAGTAAATTCCCAAGCATTGTCCATCTCATAGAGACCATGCTGAGTTCCCAAGCATTGTCAAGCTTTAAGAACATGCCAACCTCCAAGTCCATGTTGAGTTTCCAAAGACCATGTCGAGTTCCCAGACCATGTTGAGAAACATAGTGTGTGCCGAGTTCACATAGTATGCTAAGATTCTAGGCATAAACTCTACCTAACAATGACCAAGTCCACAACTCAAAAGCCAAACTTCCCAACATGTACTACAAGAAAGCCTAGGATGCTCTTGCATCAGACATCCTAGGTTCAAATAGATGTTCTAATAGTTGGAAGAACATCTTTTGGGATTCAACACATAAATCCCAAATTGGTTCTTCACATACATATTCTCCAAGTCTTCAACTTGTACACTCTTTCCCTTGTTCTTCTTCTGCTTCTTCACATCCATCTTTGGTGTGCTTTAGGTGTACTTTCCATATTGAACTCCAACCTTCTCAGAATCTTACAACCCATCTCAGTTTCCAATACTCACATTCCTCCTACTAAGCTCTTCATTTTGAAAAGGAATCAAGGGAAACTTATTGCCACCTTTCTAAATAGTAAAAAAATTCTTGACACAATCATGCAAAACCCTGCAATCATACTACCAAGGTCTACCAAGTAACACATGACAACTATTCATGTCCACAATATCACACAAAAATTGATCCTTATACTTCCTAGTCTAAAAAAAAACAAGGCATTGTTCCCTCACTTCCAAAGCATGTTCACCTAGCAACTAGCCAAGGATGTCTCACTCTCTTCAAACCAAGTTTCTAAACCATCTCCTTAGCAACAAGGTTATCAGTACTACCACCATCCACAATCACCTTGCATACTTTACCACTAGACTTACAAAAGTTCCTTAAAAAACTAGTCCTCTGACAAGAATCCAATGTCCTCTCACCAACCAATACTCGTTGAGCCAACAAACTTTCACCTTTCTCAGACTGACTATCTTGAACTACATCCTCATTCACACAATAGTTGTCCTACTAAGTGGACATTCAAAATATCTATGTCCTTCCTGCCCACATCTGAAACAATTATCCCTGAACACACCTCCATGTTTCCTCCTAATAGATTTAAGTTCACCATCAACACTTGATTTAGGTTGTATCAAGCTATCCTACTTCTCTTTCCCTCTAGCATTACCTTGAATTTTCCTCTTCAACTTATCTTCTACCTTCAAGGCATATTGATAAGCATCCTCAATTGAATAAATATTCAACATACCAACCTCATCCTGAATATTGAATCTCAAACCATTAATGTATCAAGCTACCTTTTCTTTTGACAATTCTCTATGACCAAACTGAATAGTCAACTTGTAGAACTCCTTTGTCTAATATTTCATAGACATAACTTTTTTCTTTAGATTCTGCAACCTCTCAAACAAATCAAGTTCATAATCAGTAGGAATAAACTTATCCTTCAACTTAGTTACCATCAACCTCCATCTATAGATCTTCATTTCACCTTCCTCTTCTTTGTCTCTTTGCAATTTTTTCCACCAAAGAGCAACATGTCCTTTCAACTTAGTTTGTGACAACCTCACTTTGAGTGGATTCTTAATATCCTCAAGCTCAAATTAGTCTTCCAATTCACCAATACAATCAATTAGTTCTTTAGGAGTCAAAGTACCTAAGAAATTAGAAACCTCCATCTTATGCTTCAGCTTCAACTGAGATCCAGGTTTAGCAAACTAACCATCCCTGGTTCTAATAGGTCTCTCCACATGATCAATTATTTCCTCACCACTAGATCTAGTAACTTCAAAGTCTTTAGAAACTTCATCATAGTTTCCTTCAGTACCCATATGCCTAGGTATGCCACCTAAAGCACTCACATTTCAGCAATCATGTCACTCTTCATTCATGCAATTTCTAATCTGATCTCTACTCTTATCTTCCTATATAGCATCATTAAGATCATCAATTTCCCTAGAGTCCAATCTTCTTGGAGGAATTTTCCCAAAATTTTGCAAACCCTAAGAAATAGATCCACTAATCCAGAAGATCAATTAGCCATCAGATCAATCTTCTCTGCAAATCCAAGATCCTGATGCAAACTACCTCAACTTTAGTGATCTGTTAATACATACAGGAACAACCTTCACTCTAATACCATCTGATGCAGTACAAGGTAGGAGAATCCCCAAAGGAGATGTCCAAGATCCTAGCAAACAACCACATAGTGGAAACAACACAACAAAGCAATAACAATGCAAGATTTGATACCAATTCAATACTCTTTATTCATAAAACAATTGATTACATGCAATATGCCTAACTATAAGGCCCTTTGGGTTAGGGCCAAATATACACATCAATTACAAAATAATAGTTCTACAAAATCTAACAAGATCCAACTTACAATCCAATCCCAATCTCAACTAGTCCAGATCCACAACTGGATAAGAACACCAAGAAGAATCCACACTTGTACCCTTAGGTCTACCAAGCATCCTCTGGTTCTCAAGCCACAGTCCTAGCACTTCTAAATTCATATCCATATTTCATTCCTTTACTAAGTTGGATGATAACTTCTCCTAAAGACTCCACAAAACCTCTTAGTTATAACTAACTAAGCCACAAGTCAGCTCAGCTTATTACAAACTAAATAAAATCCCTTACATTAAATATATGTCAAGCCACAAGTCGGCCACAACACAAATTAAATACCCATACACAAATTAAATGCCAAAAGTTAGCTCATAGAAAACTCTGCACCAATAGAAACCAAGACCAAGATGAGTGTCAGAAAAACCAAGATGAACAATGGTAAATTCCCAAGCATTACCGAGCTCACAGAGACCATTCCCAAGCATTGCTGAGCTCCAAGACCATGCCAAGCTACAAGACCATGCTGAGTTCCCAAAGACCATGCTGAGTTCCCAGACCATGTCGAGAAACATAGTGTATGCTGAGCTCACAAAGTATGTTGAACTCCTAGACATAAACTCCACCCAAAAGCGATCAAGTCCACAAATCCAAAGCCAAACTTCCCAACATGTTGTATTACAAGAAATCCTAGGATGCTCCTACATCACATACACATGAATGCTTGACAGACACAAGAAACTGTCTTCATCACATGAGTGAGCTCAACATATACTGACTAGCAAAGATATGATATATTGTGTAACATCAAAGACAATATACAATTAACCAATTGTTCTCAACACTAGTATTGTGGGAACCATTATTACTTTATCTCACGATTTATTAACCTTTCTATTTTATCATCTTCTTACATGTATTTCTATCTCTTACTCTCTATCCCTCTATATATTTATCTCTCCCTCTAGTTCTATTTATTTGCATCCTCTCTATCTATGTCCCCCTCTTTCTTTCTCATTTTATCTTCATGTATACATATATCTTCCTCTCTTTACCTCTATATCAAGATTTTTCTCATCTTCATCAATCCAATTCTTTCCCTCTCCCCTCCTTTTTCCTCTTCCTAGAAAACAATATCTATATCTATTTTCTTGTTTATCTCTCAATATTTCCTCTTTATGTTTTCTTGTCTTTTTATCTATCCATTTTCCTTCTATTTATACTCATCTCCTTCTCCATATCTCTTATATAGAAGTGCACTCTTTCTAGTTGTATCATTTTATCTCTTCCTATTGCAAACATAACATAAGTCTATTTGTAAGGGATCTTGCATATCTTCCTAATGGATAGTTTTTTTTAAGTTACTTTTGCATCCTTATAAGTGGATTGTGCCACTCTTAGTAGTGAAAAAATTGTGTAAAAAGTGTCCCCACGTGAGTATTAGCCTGATGTGGCAACTGAATGACATGGCACTTACAAAGTGCCTAATAGTTTAAGCAAAAAAATGTTATTTTCATAGTGAAAAGGCATGTAGCTACTTGAGGTGTAAATGAGAGAAAATTTGTGGAGAAAATTTGCATACTAAATTTTTTTAGAAGGGTCGTTTTGAGTACAATGCAAATACACTCACCTAGTTTATTGCAAATGTGGGAACTGGGAATTAATAGGAGCTAGATTTTTTCTTCTACATAGTCATCGAATAAGAACTTTAGTCAAAGGGCATAAATAAGGTAGTAGAGTTGTGATCTCTTTGAGTGGTGGAAGACAAGAAGATGGAAGAGAAGTCATTTGATAGCTTGATAGTGCATGACATGTCAAGCAACATATGCAAATATCTTCTACAAATTTGCATTGCTCACTATTTTATGGTTTTGAAAATGAGAGCCCAACCCTAAAATAACCATGTAGTCACTTTTTCCAAATAAAAAATAAAAAATAAAGCTACACCTATTCAAGGTTGACATGCTAGTGGAGAAATGCAAGTTCACCAAAAATATGGAGTGATACATACATATAGATTTTAAGAATGTTTTTTGTGTGATTCTTAACATGGCTTTAAAATGCAAGTCGTATTGTGAGAGGTTGATTCAGAAATTGTTTTTGTTAAATGACATTGAATTTACCAAGCATTGTTAAATCCATGGGAAACAAATTACATTACAATCAAGAGGAAACATAGAAAGATAGGTTGTGCATCACCTTAAAGGCTTGTACTTTAGAATTTCCATGATTCATAGAGCATGCCAATGATGAAAGGGGAAGAGGGTGTTGGAATGGAAAGTGGATATTCCAAGGACTTGCTCAGTCTATAGAATCACCCAACACCTAGTCAAAGTATCTCCTCGTGATTAGACGATCTCATGAAATGCAACACGAAAGAATGAAAAGCTTGATGAATAAGACAAAGTTGCAAATGATACCACAAATAAATAGTATTAATATAATAATTATTATTTTTAAAATATTTTTAAAATTATTAATATTTATTTTCAAAAAAAATCTTAAAATATCTATTATTTATTAAAAAAAATCTTTAAGAACTTTCACATTATAAAAATATTTCACTTTATTCTTTACATTTTAAGTTTGGTTTTACTTGTGATATTTAATATAAAAATTATTAATTTTTGGCCAAATCCTACTATACCATTTTGAAAATATTTTCTTTTAACAGTGATTTTAAAACTCCATAGTATAAATGGCCCATAAACTTTAAAATCATTTGTAGTTCAATATTTTCACATTGGTAAGTGTACTTGGCTCATGATGGATATGCATGGGAATGCAATGGTAATAGAAATTTAATTAGTTGGGTAGTCATTGCCATAGGGGACCATGGTAAGGAATTCTTTACTTCCCCCATAAGAAATCTTGACTATTGTAGATCAAAAAGATACTTGATAGACATAAGGGAGATAATTTCCATAGAATTACTTCCATGCTTCTTGTGTTATAAATGAACAAAGATTTCACTTTGATTCAAGATTTATTTGTTTGTTATGTATTGTCTTTTTTGTCTATGAACAAACTTGTAGCGTGTACCACCAATTAAGGAATATAATCACATAAAAAATCATGTCATATTAAACTTGAAACATTTAACATGTCTTCAAACCAAGAGGAAAAAATGTTAAGTGATGATGTATAGTGCATCATGTATGACAAGTCCACTGTAGGATGGAAGTGATCTCACCACATAGTGAGTGTGTCATACATAGCTACACCAAGTTAAGTATGAATGCAATAAGTGAAATACAAATATGTTAAGCAAAGTAAAATTATGCCAAGTAAAGTATAGGTTTCACCATACTACATCCACCTGATGGTGCTGGAAAGTATGACAAAGATAGTACAACAAAAACTATTGGTATTGTAAGCATGGTGTTAGTGCTAAGTATCATGCCAAGTACATGCCTCTAGTATGATGTTGATTATGACATGATGATGTATGATGATGTATGTGGAGTATTTTCTAGAGTGGCATATAATTCTTTATGATTTATAGTTGGGTTAATGGAAGTTGGTAGACCATTTCTGCAACGTATCGATTGGCATACTAAATTTTGTTACAATTTGTAGTATGTATAAGTCTACAGGATTTGTAAGGAAGTAATGATGTGATTAAAGTCAAGTTGATTCTAAGGAAATATGAGCTTGTGTAAAAATGTAGAGCTCATTGCATGTAAACTAGTTTCCTCTAGTAAAAGGTTGCTATGGGGTTTTTGAGTGATGGGTTTTTTCCAGAAAGGATTTCCCACATTAAATCTAGTATTTCTATATGCATCTTATGTATAGTATTTTCATATTTCCTTTCCTTACACATCTTTTGAATTTATTATTTCTTATTTCCCTATAAATTTCATGTTCAAAAAACATTTATTCATTGTTTCTTTCCTTACAAGTGGCATCAAAGTCTGGATAGTTGTGTTATCCTTATTGGCTAGGGTTGGTTTTTGTGCCAATTTGGTTTTAGTAGGAGTTTGCAAAGGTTTTTTTGTAAATTGAGATGGTTGGTATGTTAGGAAGAGTGGACATTACAAAGGTCAATTACACAAACTTTGAATTGTGGAGGCTTAAAGTTAAAGATGTGTTAGTTGATCAAGATTTGTGGATCAATGTGTCTAGCAACAAGCTTTCAAGTGTGAAGTGGGAGGATAGGGATCTAGTCGATTGAAATTCTAGAGGACTAATAATATTGATTCTTGTAGACTCAATTTTATTGAATGTCAAAGAAGAGAAAACTAGACATCCCTTGTGGAAGAAGTTGGGAGACATTTACTAAGAAAAATGTTTGGTAAACAAACTTTTCTTGAGAAAGAAATTGTACTCTTTGAAGATGGATAGAGGAGTTTAGTTGTGGTAGATCATCTAAACTCATTCAGTATGATGATTGTACAGTTGACATCCATTGGTGTGTCTATTAATGAAGAAGAGTGTTGCATCTTATTGCTGTGCTCATTGTCTGATTCATGGGATTACATGGTAATGACCATCAAAATTACAATTATCAAGTATAAAATGGAGGAAATAGTTGTTTCTCTTCTATCAAAGGAGATGTGAAGGAAGTTCTTTGAGGTGTGAAAGGAATCTCTTATTGTACAAGGAAAATCTAAGGACAAAAGTAAGAAGAAGGACACAAAGTCAAAGTCTCAGGAGGAATCCACCACTCCTAGAAAGAAGTCCAAGGAAAATTATTGGAATTGTGGGTAGAAAGGTCATTCCAGAAGGGTTTTAAGGAGGAGAAGAAGAAGAAGAAGAAGAAATACACTTTTGACATTGAATCTTCTCATAGTGATGTTGATGCCTTTGTAGAAGCCTTGGCAGTACCTATGCCCCATGATGTATGGTTGGTTGATTTAGGAGCATCATTCCACATGACATCTCATAAAGAGTGGTTCTCAAAATGTGAACTGTACGATGGCAGAAAGGTGTTATTTAAAAATTGATTCTATACTAGAGATCATTGGAAGAGGAAAAGTCAAAATTCAATTCCCTAATAGTAGAGTAAAGAGAATTGATGGCATACTTCACATACCTAGTATGACTCAAAACTTACTTTTTGTCAGTAAGTTGAATGATGTCAAAGTCTAGGTAACATTTATCCATGATGGTTGTAAGATAACTAGGGGTTCCATTTTTTTAGCTAAGGGTGAACACATCAAAACATTAGATAAGTTAAATACCAAACTTATATATTGTAATAGTGTCTCCATAAAATCTAATAAAATTAATATGGCAATACATGGTGTAAATGCTATGGAAATCAAACTTCTTGTTGAGAAAATAATGCTTTGGCATTATAGACTTGGCCATATTGGCAAGAAAGGTTTAAAAATATTGAAGAATAAAGACTTGGTTGAGAGTTTGGTTTATTGTAACCTTGAATTTAATTTTTGTGAATAGTACATCTATGGAAAACAAAATCACATTCAATTTTACTCAAGTTCTAAAAAAAAATCTGGTTTGTTAGACTATATTCATTATAATGTATTTGGTCATGTGGATGTTCCTTCTTTATCTAAGTCAAGCTATTAGGTGTCATTTATTGATGATTATTCAAGAAAATTTATTTATTTTTTGAATAGTAAATCATAAGTGTTTAGTCATTTTAAGGAATTTAAAAGCCTTGTTGAAAATCAGACTAGGAAAAAGATTAAATCCTTAAGGATGGATAATGGTGGCTAGTTTTGCAATGCAATTTTTGACACATTCTATTTAGATCATGGAACTAAGAGGCATAAGATGACACCTTATACTCCCCAATAGAATTGAGTAGCTTAAAAGGTAAATTGATTGTTGATGGAGAGAGAAAGGAGCATGCTAGGAAGTGCAAGATTGGAGCAAACGTTTTGGGTTGAAGTGATGGCTAAATTGTGTTACTTGTTGAATCATTCTCCTACAATAGTGCTAGTTGAGAAAAAACCTATGGAAGCATGGTTTGGTAAGAATCCCTCATTAAGACATTTTTACATCTTCAATTGTGATGTGTACAATCATGTACGTGATGTGAGTAGGACCAAGTTGGATAAAAAAGTGGTGAAATGTACCTTTTTTGAGTATGACATTTGTGTGAAGGGATACAAATTATAGAAACTCCTCACTGGAAAAGTGTTGTACAACAGGAGTGTTATCCTTAATGAGATGAAACCTATCTCACTAGACTAGCTAGTGAAGACAAAAAAGAAAAAGGAAGTAATTGAAATCCCTTTAGCTTCCAAAAGAGAGGTATTTTAGATTTGAAATGAATCTAAGAATGAGGATCCAGATGAGCTCAAGAATAAGGATGTAGAGAGATCGACTAGTTATACAAGTCCAAAAGAATGTGATCGTGAACCTCATGTTGAACCTCATGAAGCTTCACAAAAGGAAGTGATGAGATCTACTCGAGAAAGGCAACAACCTCATAGGTACAATTATTCACCGAAGAGATTTAATTATTCCATATTAAATTTTAATTGGACCTATGATTTGATTATGGATGTTGATGAGCCTAGGACCATAAAAAAAGATATTAATATGTCATATTTGCTTTCCTGGTTGGAAGAAATGAAGTCATTGGAGAAGAATGGAACATGGGATCTTTTACCCTTTCCTAAAGGTAAAAAGAATGTGGGTTATAAGTGGGTATTTAAGAAGTACAATCTAGATGGAAACATTGAAAAGTACAAGTTGAGATTGTTTGCAAAGGGGTATTCTTAGAAAGAAGGGATTGACTATGTATAAATATTTTCTCCTACAGCCAAGCTAACATGAAATTGAGAAGACGAATGTGATGAAAACACTTATTCATGGTGATGTTGAAGAAGAGATATATATGTCCCAAGAAAAGTAGTTTGTGGAAAAGGGTAAAGAAAAGTTGGTATATAAGCTGAAGAAGCCTCTTTATCATTTAAAACAGTCACCCAGAATGATGTATCAAAAGTATGATACATATGTTTTGTCTGTGGATTTTAAAATATCTAAATCTAATCATCATGTGTACTATAAATTTAAAGGTGATGGAATACTTTGTATTTATCTATATGTAGATGACATGTTGTTTATATGCAATAGTAAGGGAATCATTTTAGAGTTAAAATATCATTTGTCCTTGAAATTTAAAAATAAAATATTTAGGGACAAAAAAATTAGTTTAGGGATGGAAATCAAAAGGGACAAGGTTGAAAAAATACTTTGGGTTATTCAAAGAAAATATATTACCAATATTCTAGAACAATTTAATATGACCAATTTCAAGAAACAAGTAGTTCCAGTGTTACATGGAATGAAGCTCTCTGTTATTGATATTCCAAAATCTCCAAATAAGGTTGAAGACATGAATTAGGTACCTTATTCAAGTGCTATTGGAAGTCTCATGTACACAATGGTCAAAACGAGATGAGACATTACTCAAGCAATGGGAGTATTTAGTTGGTTTATGGAAAATCCAAGAAGGTTGCATTGGGATGTTGTGAAAAGAATTATAAAAAAATTAAAGGGTACATCGCATTATACATTGTCCTATTAAGATAACACAATTGGATCAAATATATCAGTTAGCGTTCAAGGATATGCTAATTGGGTTGGGGACATTGACAAAAGAAGATCCACCAGTGGATATGTATTCATGGTAAATGGTGGTGCTACCAACTAGATGAGAAAATGATAGAGTGTAATTGCATTATCAATAACCGAGGAAAAGGACATGACATCTACTCATGCATGTCAAGAAGTAGTTTGGATTAAGAATGTGTGTTATGATGTTGGCTATGATGCAAGAAGAATTAAATTTTTTATGACATTCAAAGTGCAATATGTCATGCCCAAAATTCAAGGGGAAAAAACACCAACATTTTAAAAAGAAAAGGTATAATCATGTTGAAAATACACTAACTCTAGATGAGTTTTAGTTAGGTTAACAATAAAAGAATATTTACATTTTTTCAAGTTTTGAGGTTGCACAACTAGGTTATAGTGTGTTTAGGTTAAAGGTTTCCAGATAACATTTTCAAGCATGTTGGTAGTTTGATGATGAGGGTAAAGTACATTCAAGGGTTTCATTTTCTAGGTTTGAACTTAACATTGAATTCAATTTAACATTTCATTATAATGCACAAGTCATTTGTGAAGACATACTTTAATAAGTTTGATAAACCATAACATCATTGGTACATAAACAAGAGATAATAAGGTTTAAAAGGTTGCACTATTTAATTTTCAATGACATAGTTTATACATTAGATTCCATATGAATAATCATGGTTTCACATTAGTCTTTGAGTTTATGAAATTAAAATAACTTACTACGTCAAATAGTGTATTACAATGTACATAAATAGTAGTCTATAGTACATATAAAATAATGTATGGATCACCTATTAGATTTTGTATAAAATCATGATTGGATTAAATATACAAAAGAATATCATTTCTATTAAATAATAATATTAGGTAATGACGTCCTATTATAATATAAATGCCATTATTATCACTGATCACATACATTAAATTTAACAAGAAAAATGAATAGACTATATATACATATATATTAAACTCATAAGTCATACAAAACAAATTCATAAATTACACTAGAACTAATTTACTTTATTTACTATCTAAATTACTAACTAATATTCAAAACCACTAACTAACTAATTAACTAAATGTACTAACAACATACATTTATTTACCAACTAGATAAGTCAATCCAATTATAAAAATATCATAAATCAAACTTCTCTATTCACTAACTAATTGGCATGTGATTATTAACTAATGAACAAGTATTACTAACTACTAATTTAATCTACATCTAATAACATACTTACTATGTAATTAAATTTATTTACTACTAATTATAAATGCTTAATTACTTAAAAATTCTACCTATCCTAACCCATCCCATCCTACTTTTTACCTACCTACCCTACCACCTATCACTCTACCCTTCCCACTTGCTATTAGTTGGGGGGGTGGGGGAGAGCACCTACCAAAGGTGCCCTCCCAACTTAATTTTATTAATTTACTTTTCAAACATGTCAATCATGTGTTGGAAATAAGATGTTGGGGTGTGTGGAATGTGTGGGACCCACATGGGGCCACTTCCCCCCTTTGATCTACATCTAATAAGATACTTAATATCTAATTAAATTTATTTACTACTAATTACAAATTCTTAATTACCTTAAATTCTACATATCCTAACCCATCCCATCCTACTCTACACCTACCTACTCTACCCCTTCTCACCCTACCCTTCCCACTTGCCAAGTGGGCTTCTAAACTAGGGTGAGAGGTTATCAATGCCTGGAGGCCTTATTTATTGCTCAATCCAGTGGTCAAAGGCAAATGAGTGCATGTGAAGAAGAGAGGGGTTGGGGAGTGGGAAGGGTGGGAGCACCTACCAAAGGTCCTCTCCCAACTTAAATATTTTACATTAATTTGTTTTTTCAAACATGTCAAACTTGCATTGGAAATAAGATGTTGGGGGGTGTGGAATGTGTGGGACCAATGTGGGGTCACTTCCCCCTCCCCCCATCCACTTGCTAATAAAGCTATTATTTTATTTATATATGTTTATGGGTTTTTTTATAAAAATCCTTATATATAATTTATATTGCATAACTTTACTAGCACTTGAATAGACCTTATTTTTAATGTTTTAGTATGAAAGTGGGTAATAGGAATATTAATATTCAAATGAATTTGTAATTGAATTTGTATGGGAGGAATTAATTTTCCTCCCATACAAATTCCAAAGACATGTAGGTCTCTAATAGGACGAAATTTTCCCAATTTTCTTTTGTGTTTCCCTATGCATTTAGTCTCACATGCATATACCCTAATACAAATGTTTTTCTAGTTTATTTAATTAGTTTATTTAACAAGATTCTTTACTACTACTTGTTTTATACCATGCATATAATGGTCATACTAATTTAAATTGGTTAATCTATTTAATCAATTGAATCTAGTAGGATTGAATTTCATAAATGAAACTTGATAATGAGATGTTTGTTTCTTCAATTGTATGAAAGAAAATGGGTTCAATAATCTAATCAAATTTCATCATTGGCATGAGAAGAATTAAATTATAATATCATATTGAAATGATCTCCTATTGTCAAAGAGAATTTATCGTAATCAAACTTTCACTATATATTTGGAATAAACATGTAAGATCATTTTTGCACTCAATAAAATACACCTAGATTTATTTCATGAACTATAAATCACAATGAAATTGAAATCCTTAAATATTCAATACATTATCATGCAACTTTAATAACGAAATATTTTTCCATCCTTTTACTACTACGACCAAAAATAAGGAGATTCGCATAAGAATTCCAACCAATGATATCAACAAAATGCATCTTTATTTCAACTTTACGATACATACAATGCAAGCATATTGACATATGGAGTAGAAATCGCATCACTCAACTCATAAAAATACATGGAAAACAAGGTGAGAAATGGAGAACTCTCCAACACCAATTTTGATCACAATAAAATCATGAACTCTTTTCTTCACAAGACTCCAATAGGAGGTCCAAAAAGTCCCAAGATTTCTAATTTGAATCCACAAACCTACAAATAATATTAAGCATAACCATGGAGTTCTCACCTCCCAACCTAGGCCTCAAAGAGACCACCCACCGAGCTTGGATAACCAAGGTAAAACATGTCACAAACACAATCAATTCACAAATGAAAGAATGTCATAAGAACACCCAATCCAAGGATTCACAATGGGGTTCATCTAAGAACCCATGAACAAGGGTGAAGGTGGACCAACAAATGAGGATATGCCTTTGCCAACACATATAATTTCATGACTTCACAAGGCTCATAGTAATGACATTTCTTCTATACACACTCCCCCTTTATCACCCCCAAATGATATCAAACATCATTGGATTAAAGAAAGGGCCCACACTCCTTTCTTATTTTCCCTCTTCCCCATAAGAAGATACTCTACACTACCATGGAGGAAAAAAATAACCCCTTCACCCAAGCCCACTTCTTCCCTCCCAAGGGTGAGTAATGCCTTCACACCCATGAACAAAACCCTCAAAGAAAATGCAAGAAACAAGATTTGAAAACCCCATTCCCATCCCTTCACAAGCACAATAACAAGAATACATAAAATATGTGAAACACGTGAATAAAGATCATCGACATGCTAATCTACAACCAAAATAAAGAGAATTCCTTGGCAAGAGCAACCAACCTTACTAAAAATGTGATGGAAATGGATAGTTGAGAAGAGCCCTTTCCTTTTTCCTTCAATCTTCAAAACCCTTGTTGGTGTTTTAAAACTACTGAGCAATAGAGAGCCTCAATACCAACATGATCATACTCAAATAACCTAAGGATTAGCCAATTCCTATAGTAAATTACAAAAGAAGATCATCTAGAACCAATATCAACGAAACCAAGGGTGGTTTCCTACTCTGTAGGCTCTGCTAAACCAAGGTGGGTATACCTAGGGATGACTCTATTGCAAACTATGGTATGGAATTATTTTAGTTTCATTTTGATTCTCATCTTCTACCCTCAGGCACATACACAGTTTGTCAATTTTCTTTAAAACTCTCAAATCTATATGCATCCCAGATAAGAAGATCTAGTCATAATTCTCCTTGGGTTCGCAAGCATTCCTAGGAACAGCGGCTACCTAAAACCCAAGAAAAATTGAATGTAAACGAGTGGTGACTAGCATTATAACTTTGAACCAAATAGAATAAGAATAATTTTGAATTTATAATTGATTTGTCATGTAGAAGTAGAATTTGATCTTAATTATTCTTGATTTGTATACTAGTGCCTTATCCATAGGGCAAGGAGTCAACTATTGGCAGGAGATCTTGTTTCAAATAACTTGTAATGAAACTATCAACTATAATCACCAACTTCCATTCTTATGAAATATCCCCCTCATAAACTCATGAATTCTATCGATTTACTAAAGAACTTACATAATCCCTTGAATTATAAGCAACTATAAACCAATATACAACCCATCCAGACTGCATTCAACCAATTGAACCTTATTCAAATGACTTCAAAATATACAAATTCATGAAATGGGAGACAGAAAATGGTGACACAAATATAATATGAATACCCTTTTGCATTATCCTTTTATATGACCAATACAATAACCAGCAGAAACTCACTTAGAAACCTAGAATATCTTACTAATTCTGTCATTCCTTAATACTATTAGAAGATACATAATTGAAAATAAACTCAGAAGAACAACTACATATACTAGACTGACTATATTCTTTTGAAAGACTTAAAATTATACAAGTTTCAGACCATCACATTACCTTGAAAACTCATTTATATAGGCATGAGTTGCAACAAGCTAAGGGAAAATGTGATTTACAGGTGTGCTTTACACAAGAGCCCTAAAAACACCTACTAGAAAAGACAAAAATGCAAACAACAGAAAGATATGCAGATCAAATATTCCTTTGTAGGTCCCTTTCTGTTACAATTCGATATTTTGATTTCTTCATATATACAACTGCCAAGCCCACCAATGATGAAATCTATTCTAAAGATTGAAAACTAACCTCAAACCATGGGTTTCATTATTATTATACTATACTATGAGAGTCACTCTTACTTGTCACTATTCCTTGGTTATACCAGTATCCTAGGGTAATGGGATTGTCACTTAATATGACACATCAGAGCTTTAGAGGCGATGTGGCTATCAAATATAACAAAATGAGCATTTCCTACTTCTTCAGCCTTATCTGCATTTAAAACCATTCCTCTACCAGAATGTGTCCCTCTTTTGCAAAGAAAGATGTGCGTTAACAAAAAGTAAGAGTAATTGTACACATGAAACCCATGAGTATAATCTCTTCTTCACCCTCTTTAAAAACTCGGCATAGGACTCTATATATCTCTATTACCTTGGTACTAAAGTGTGTTTTCTTGAAAATTTCTTTAAAGAATGATGTTGTTGCTGATAGGATTCTAATTCTGCTAAGTTCACCCTTGACTCTTTTCACAACCTTAGTGGCTCAATCACAGCTCTTTATCACAGTCTCAAAGAGATCATAATCCACAAAAACACCCAGGATTACTAGTCTTCCTTGGTTAAAATTCCATATACTAGCAAGTGGAGTAAACAACTTCCTCTTTGCAAACCATCTTTTTCGCAAATTCAAATCAATTTGTGAGGTATCCGCATCCCTGACCCAATTTCTTTCATTAAGCAATCCCTCTACTATCCACAACCCAAGATTTGATGAGTCCATTGGAGGGATGTTATGATTATACTCGCAGGACTGGAGCATAACAGAAATTGTAGTATAGTTACGTAACTGAAGTTCTATCTTATTTCTTTCTGCAATTTTGCAACCTTTTCACAAACAAATTAATTCACACACTTGCCAAATACAATCTTCTCCTTAATTGCTTCTTCTCGAAAAAGGCTTGAAATCTTTATTCGCATAAAGTGGGACTGAAAAAAATCTTTTGTGATATACTGTACTTTTGTTTACACGTGCAAAGATTTCATATCTAATTAATACACACAATGGCATCACCTTCTGCATTTTTTAAAATCTACATCGTCAATGTTAACAAATCTTGTGATCAAGGGATGTGGAAAAAGTGACAAATATTCCACTTGACAAGTTGGTCAGTCAATCCAATGAGAACGAACCACATATATAGCTTCCTTCTTGGTGGCATCTCCATCTAGACCCACTAGCGACTGAGGACACATGTCAACATGTCGCTTCTTCACTATACATATCCTCCGAGAAACTCTTCCTAGTGAGATAGCAACTGCTTCTGATCTGAGATCAATCCAAGGGTTAAGAAACTATGTGAAGTACACTGAAGAATGGTGGGTCCCATATTCATTATGTCACATAGAGTAAACACTGTACATCTTTCCATAGCGAAGTAGCAAGGATCATTGATTTCAGCTTGATCTGACGATCAGAATCCCTTATGCATTTTATGAATGGGGTGTAGGCCTAGGATACTGATGACATAAAAATTTATGCACATTTGACACAACAAAAACTTACTCTAATCCAAGTCACCTTTCCACATTGTTTTGAGGTTCCACCACGTGTTCATGTCTCAGTGACTCGCCATGTTGCAGATGGTGAGATAATGAAAAATTCCAATAGCAAGGTAGTGAGCTCTAGTGTCTTTAACAAAACTTGACGCCAGAAGAATAGAGACAAATCAAGCCACCATCACCTATATTAACTACTTCTGACAATGACAATTACTACTCACCATGCCACTTGGACAAATTTATGGTCATCAGGAAGCTTAGAAGCCACCGCATCTTGTACTTACCAACTACTCACTACTTCGCTAATGGTGAGATACTTAGTTTTTTTGATAGCGAGGTAGCGAGTGATCGAAAAAACCCTTATTCTGGCAACATCTTCTAGATGCTTCTTACTAGATTAATTTTACTACTCTGATAGTACCAACAAAGTGCACGTGACTAAAATTTTGGCCGCAACCAAATCTTTGACCGTCGCACCTTCATTTTACAGTTCCATTTTCTAAATCTTTTGGTACTCACTACTTTGCTATACATATAAAGTGCACATCTTTCCATAGCGAGATAATGAGAACTGTAGATCTTTTCAAAATTGGACGATGAGGAAGATGGGAGGAAAAACTATTTGAGGGCGCATAAAAATTAAAAGAAAACAGAATATTTGCCAAAGTTCCTTTTTCAAAAAGATTTCGCGCCCGCAAGATCTAAAAGGAGTGGCCATAGGGGTTTTAACAAAATTTTCAAAGGCTAACAAATGGATGATTAAATGAGAAACCCTATTCACCATTAATGGATCCAATCTAATTTTTTATACTTGGACAAAGGAAATTTGTCATGTTAGAAATCAGACCAACAATGGCTCTATCTGGGGACATTGAATTCTCTAGATTCAAATGAGGGCTTATAACTTCTAGGAGAAGCAGACCAACCAGACTTCCTACAAACTAACCACAACTAAGAGAACAACACATGTAGGAAAACTATGCACAGGAAACTATACAAAGACAAGAGGATTTACAAAATGTACAACAAACCCTAAACTATTGTTCATGGAAAGTAGATACTTCAAGAAAAATACCTATTCAAGAATTGTCCATGAACTGGAAATTCAAGAATATGTTCAATTAAATCCTTTAGAAAATATGAATCTTCTCCATTTTTACCACAAATGTTCTATGGACCAAGCTAGATTGGGTCAAACTTACCATGCTTTCTTTTATCTTCCACCCTAGCATTCCACATCACTACCATGTCACCTATTTCAAATTTCCTATCACTGGCTCTTTTTTCATATAAATGCTTCATTCATGATTGTAACTTGGCATTTTGAATAGAAGACTCTCTCCTTGCTTTCTCTAGTTGCAAAATATCACCCATTCTGAGTTGCATCTCATCAATGATGTCATTTTCATATAGTTGAAAAAATTTATACATCTCCTTTAGGTTATTTTGTGGGATTCTAGCATGTATACCATAGACCAAATCAAATGGGGCACATCCAATGGAATTTTTCATAGTAACCCTATTGGCCCATAGAGCTAATGGCAATTTTGAATCCCATGCCTTCTTGTTTTCCCCTAGAATTCTTTTGATAATCTTTAGTATACTCTTGTTGCTTGATTCTACCTTACCATTCCCTTGAGGATGATAAGGTGATGATTTGTACTTTGTAATGCCATACTTCTTACAAAAAAAATTGTATTCCTCTAATCTAAAACACATAGAATTATCAGTTACAATCTTTTGTGGGCAACCAAATCTGGTTATAATATTATTTAAGATGAAGTTGATCACCACTTTTCTTGTTGCATTCTTGGTAGGGATTGCTTCCACCCGTTTAGTGAAATAATCAGTGGCTACTAAGATCCATGAATGACCACCACTGGACTTATTTGTGATCTCACTATAAAATCAATTCCCCACTACTAAAATGGTGCTTGTACTTCAATAGGTCTTAATGACAAATTCCTAGAGAATCTTAACTTTCCACTAAACTTTTGACAAGCATCACAAAATTTTACAAACTCATGAGTATCCCTAAAAAGTGTTGGCCACCAAAAACCATCCCTAAGAATTTTATGAGCAGTGGTTTTAGCCATATAATGACCACCACACACACCTTTATGCATATCTTTCAAAAAAATTTCAGACTCAATCTCATCCACACACTTTAAAAGTACCCCTTCTATATTTCTCCACCACAATTGACCCTGCACTATAACATACCTTATGGCCTATAACTTAAGAGATTTGTTCTAATTGTCTGTTAACTCTAATGGAGATTTCATATTTTGCAAATAATAGATTGCATCTCTATACTAGTCAAAGGCATCCATATCACAAAGATTATCCTTGCAACTATCATCAAGTCGATTAATTTGGTTTGCCTCTAGATTAGCTTCTGTCATTAACTTGGCAAAACCTTGACCCCTAACCAATTTGGTAATTTGAATATCAATATTAAACTCTTGCATCCTATTAATCCATCTACACCTCCTGCCAGACACCTCTTGTTGTGAAAAGATGTCCTTCACAGCAGCAATAGGAACAAAAGCAATGACAGTAGCTCCCATTAAATAACATATAAAAGCTTTAACTCCTTTCACCAATGCATATGCCTATTTTTCATTGATATCATACTTAAGTTCTGCTACTTGCAAAGACTTGTTGAAGAATGCAATGGGTTGCTCATAACCTTCCTCAATTTTTTGTAACAATACTGCAGCAACAATGTGAAATGAGGAAAAATAAAATATATGCATTGGTTTATCATAATTTGGAGCTCTAAGGACAAGGGCATCTTTAATAGCTTGCTTAATTTTTTGAAATGCAATACTAGGTTCACCATCCCATTTTATCTCAGATCCTTTCTTTAGCATCCTTGATATTGGCCTACTAATCTCTGCAAAATTTGTCACAAATCTCCTAAGAAAATTGATTTGTCCAAAGAATGACTAAATGCCTTTAACACTTATGGGTTTTTGAATGTTATCTATTACTTCTACCCTTTTAGGGTCAATCCTCACTCCCTACTTGCCAACTAAATGCCCTAACAATTTTCCTTCAGTAACACCAAATTGACACTTTCTAGGATTTAAGGAGACACCATACTTGAGAGCCCTGATAAACACCTTTTCTAAATGCATGCAATGATCATTTTCATCCGTAGAATAAGCAGTTAAATTATCCTAATATACAACCAATAATTTATTAATGATATTAGTAAAACCCACATCCATTGTTCGTTGAAAAGTTTCCCCAGCATTAGTAAGCCCAAATGGCATCCTAACATATACATAAGTACCCCATGGAATAGTGAAAGTAGTTTTGAATTGTTCTGATTCTTTTACAACCACTTGATTATATCATGAAAACTCATCCATCATGGACATCAGTTCTGATCCAGTGACCCTTTGCAACATGGCTTCCATATTGGGTAAACCATAATTATCTTTTAATGAAGCTATGTTGAGATTCCTAAAATCAACACATAACCTTATATCTCCATTTTTCTTTCTTACTAGTACTAGATTGGATGCCCAAGAAGAATGTTTGATAGGCTTTATAATCCCAACATCTCTTAACTTGGTCAATTCTTCTTGCATTTTGGGAGTCAAGGTTGGGTTTATTGGCCTTTGTTTTTGTCTAAAAGGATTAGCATTTGGTTTCAAAGGGATTTCATGTTGAAAGAGATCTTCCCTATAGGCTTTTAGATCATCATATGACCATGCAAATACATGCCTATACTTCCTTAGTAGGTCTATTAAATATTTCCTAATTTTAGGAGGCAATTTCTCACCAATATATACCTTTTTAGGTGTTTCCTGAGTTCCCAAGTTCACCTCCTCTAAATCTTTGGCATTATATCCATTAGTATCCATTTGTGACCTATCTTGGTTGTCAAAAATAGTTTCTAAAACAACTAGACCCTTTGGAATTTTGTTTGTTTTCAATTGAACTACTTCCTACCCAAAAAACAATATCTTTTCCATTTATGTTTTCTACATAAGCTGCACAATCAATCTCTTGTCTTGACAACATATTCTCATAGTTCAAAAATCTCAAAATATCCTTATCATCTTCAAGCACTTGCCAATTCTGAACATTATCAGGGACAGAAGGTCTAGTTTGAATCTCAATCTTAGACACACCGACAAATGTGATATCATTAGGTTTTATTGCTATGTTTGCCAATAAGTATGCCATCTTATTATTTGTCCTCTCTTTCCAAATTATCCCAAATGCATCAAAACATTTAATCATATCCCATACTACATTTCTATATTATTTTTACCTTTTGTTCTTTAACACATAAGCATTTCTTACTTGGGATACCACCAATTCAAAATCTCCTACAACATGTAAACATGTTATCCCATGCTTATGAGCTAATCTAAGACCTAACAATAAAGCCTAATATTCTGCTATATTATTAGTACAAGGGAAACTTAAAGTAAAGGAGAATTTTTATGTTACCCCTACTAGAGATATTAGTGAAATGCTTGCACCAGATCCATATTTGCAGCATGCACCATCAAAAAACATAGTCCATAAATCACCCTTGTCTATTTTTACGACAGCTTCCATTTCCATCTAAGACTTATGTTTGGATTTCTTCAAAGTCAAAACCTTTGCTCTGCATGCATTTACATCTGTATCCAAAAACTTTATCATATCATCCTCAATATCTTCTTCTATCATATATATGCTCTTTGGTTCTCTATTTATTTTTACCAAATTCCCATCAATGTTAAAAGTAGCAAATGATAGATCACACTGCAAACTCCCTCCCATGGCAGCACTCCATTTTCTAGATAATAACATACCATACTGAGGGGGAATATCAACAACTAGTACACTCATAGTAAGTTTTGTGTTTGGACAGGCTATTAGTCTATAAGGTAAGGCATTAATAGTACCTATGACTGTCACTTCTCTTTTATCCATGGCACAACATCTCCCTTGACTGGTGTCAACCTTCAAACCTAGTTCCTTCATTATTTCAAAAGGCATAATAGTATTGGAAGCACCATAGTCAATCATACAATTTTTTAATGTTTTACCATTTACTATGATACTCAAAAAGAATGGCTCAACACTTCCCAAACATTCATTAATAGAGTTGTCCAAAAACATCTAAGGAATCTGGGATACAACTACTTTAGCTTCTTTTTCTTTTACCCTTTCCTTACTACTCTCTTTTGCACTATGGTTTTTATTGCACTCATGTCTTACATTTGTACCAGTATTTCCCAACCATGCTAAAGCTTTATCTCTATGTTTAGGGATCATTAATAATTCAGATAAGGGAACTTTCACAGTGATTTTTGATAACATTGTAGTCATATCTATAAAAGAATCAGATGAGCTATCAATGACTGTACTCCTCTTATCATGATGCTTATCAAAAATACTTACCTCACCCTAGTGATTCCTATCACTTGTAATGATCACTTTTGGTATCTTCTCATCTAACTTCTTTGGAACACTATTTGGGAACTTAGCAACTTTAGGATTATTTTCCTTCTTTGGTTCCCACTTTTTATTTGTAATCTTAACCTTCTCAGTAGGAATCTCTTTAGGCTTCATAACTTCCCCTTTTTTAGGATTAACTCCTTTTATAAACATGTCAGCCACCTTATCATTTCCTCCCCTTTTAACCATGTTTCTAGTCTGTACTTGAGCTATCATGTTTGCAATAATCTAGTCAATCTCTTCCCTAGAAGGCTTCCTTAAGGTGATTTCTTCTTTGGCACTTACCATGTTACATACAGTGTCTTCAACATCACTCTCATCAAAGAACACTTACAGTTTCACTTTATTCTGAAACTGTCTTTGCTCATTTACATCTCTATCATAATCTTCATAGTCAGAATGATCATAATGTGATTCAAACATATTACACCCTACATCCTCTTAGTCTTCTTGATATTCTTGACATTTTTCTACTATATTCTGATTTCCAAGGAAAGACAAGGCCACTGCACAAGATTCAGGAGCATGGGGTAATTGACACACAAAACACCATATGGGTTCAATAGTAAATTCAAGTTCATCTACTACATTTATAGATTTTTTAGATAAGGGATCAAGGGTGACCCTATTGTTTGTATCCTTGGGGAAAGGGACATTTGGCTAACCATCTTTTCATGTGGTAGTATAAGGGAAATTTTGCAACCTATTTTGTCTATTGAAATTTGACTGGTAAGGGACCCTATTTTCAATAGGATTCCTATCATTTTTCACCTGAGGGATATTTAAATTCTTTATAGCATTTAAAACTTGACTTATCTCACTAGGCTCTTTCTTTTTCCCACTTATACCTTTGTTATCCTCCTTTATGTTTCCCTTATTTCCAAACAATCTAGGGTCATCTCTCTTAATTTCAAGCCTTCCTGAAATTCTCAAATTATTTTCCACATTTATGGCAATTTTGAAAGCATCTCTTAAAGTCCTAGGCTCTTTATCCCTAAGTTGGTATGCCATTTTTCCATCAATATCATTCAAATAAGTAATCAAGCATACCTTATCATCTAATCACATGGCTTGCATAAGCTTGTACATTGTCTTCTAGAATCTAATGTTAAATATAGCAACAGATTCATTAAGTAACCTCTTAATATTATTGAATTCACTCAAAATGTAGCTCTAATTTTGCTTATCACCATATTGTTCCTTGAAATAGTATTCAATATCCTTCCAATAAACAATAGATAATTCAGGAAGTCTTTTGAACCATTCTCTAGCATCTTCAGTTAAGGACTGAACAAACAACTTCATAATAACATCCTCAGCCTCAACCTCATAATCACTCATCATATCAAGAAAAATCCTCAAATGGTCTTCACAAGTTATAGCATTGTTCCCAGCAAATTTAGGCAACCTTTTTCTCATTTCTTGTGGAATAAGATTAGGGTAACTAGGGATTCCATCAAAACATATTTTCCTATAGCCTTCTAACTAGACAGGTCTTCTGTGTAAATCAAGCTTAGGATAATGGTCAATATCTTTCCTCGTGTTACCCACAATATTACTAGTACTAGCATCACCAACAAATTTGTTAGGATCTACTTTATGTGATAATGTGGATAAGAAAGGAGCAGGTGTCTTAGTACTATTTTGATTTGCATCAGTAGACCCACCATCATCTTTAGGCATAGCTACAAATTGCCTTTTTGCATTCTCCAAGAATTTGATCTTATTGTTTATCTCAGCTATGGCTGCTTCATTTTTTGCAATCTCCAATTTCTTAACCAAGGCATCCTTCTCTTTCCTTTTCTTCTCTAGCTCAATATCTAAAAGTGACATGGAATCATAGATTTGAATTGCTTTTACTGGTTCATTAATCTTAATACCAATCTCCTTTTGTTTTCCCTTATCTTTAATACCTGCAGCTGGTTCCACATTCTTTACTTTATTGTTATCAACTTCTAAAGCAGTATAGTTCCTAATTTTCTATATTATAGGTCCCTCTAAATTCATTTTTTGATTTTCTAGTAAATTTTGCTATTGCCTCTTAAGGTGTTCAACCTGTCCCACAATCTCAGGCTGCCAAGCATTAGCTGCTATCTCATTTTTCTTCTTTAGAGTAGCAATTCGCTTACGTAATTCTTACTTTTCTTCATAAGCTTTCATGATCCTTTCTTCTCTTTCCTTTTGAAACCTCCTATCAATAGTTTCTTGCTCAACAAGCTATGCTCTCAAAATTTCATTCTTATCAGGATCAGGGATATTAAACTCAGACCCAGATGTTTTCTCATCATTGAAACTTTCAGGTTCTGAGTGTTTAGGTCTCACTTTTTCAAGAGAATAATCTAACATAAAAGGGTTCCTGCTATGCTAGAATAGATTGTTACTAATCCTATCCTCAAGACTAAGTGCAAGCAGTTGAACAACCTCTTCCTGACATATCATTTTAGGGGTATTTTAGAAATCATCATCAGACAAAACTGGGTGAGATCTCAGACCTTTGGAGAAAGGCACCTTTTCAACAGCAGAATGGTGAGCATTATCTTTCCCTACTATTTGCTCTTGTGAATAGCTTCCTTTCTGCATCTGGTTTCCCTTCACAACCCAATTTTGTCTTCCTCTAGGAAGGAGATTAGTTTGTAATTTGATTCCTGGGTTTTTTCTCACATTTTCCTGTGTATTTCTCTTACTTTCCATAATTTGGGACAACAATTTTCAAAGAACTAACACTGGTTAATTGTTTGAGTCACCACCCACCCTATCATAATGGGAATAAATCTGTTGAATGGATAATTGCAATTACCTCACTTAATACTCTCAAGCAAAATGTTAACAACTTTCAAACCCACAAGAATCTCCTCATGAAATTTCTGTAACTCTACCCAAGGGGACCCAGATATCTAATAATTCACTATTTTATGGTAACACTAAATATGTCCCCACCAGAGTTGCCATTTTGTTGGTGTTTTAAAACTACTGAGCAATAGAGAGCCTCAATACCAACATGATAATACTCAAATAACCTAAGGATTAGCCAATTCCTATAGTAAATTACACAAGCAGATCATCTGGACCCAACATCAATGAAACCAAGGGTGGTTTCCTACTCTTTAGGCTCTGCTAAACCAAGGTAGGTATACCTAGGGATGACTCTATTGCAAACTGTGGTATGGAATTATTTTAGTTTCATTCTGATTCTCATCATCTACCCTCAAGCACATACACAGTTTGTCAATTTTCTTGAAAACTCTAAAATCTGTATGCATCCTAGATAAGCAGATCTGGTCATAATTCTCCTTGAGTTCACAAGCATTCCTGGGAACATCGACTACCTAAAACCCAAGAAAAACTAAATGTAAACGAGTGGTGACCAACATTATAACTTTGAACCAAATAGAATAAGAATAATTTTGAATTTATAATTGATTTTTCATGTAGAAGCAGAATTTGATCTCAATTATTCTTGATTTGTATACCAGTG
The DNA here is from genome assembly GCA_028749045.1 of Cupressus sempervirens. NCBI lineage: Eukaryota > Viridiplantae > Streptophyta > Pinopsida > Cupressales > Cupressaceae > Cupressus > Cupressus sempervirens. The sequence continues at coordinate 49,487,399 of CM053787.1, forward strand.
CCTTATCCATAGGGCAAGGAGTCAACTATTGGTAGGAGATCTTGTTTCAAATAACTTGTAATGAAACTATCAACTATAATCACCAACTTCCATTCTTACAAAATATCCCCCTCATAAACTCATGAATTCTATCGATTTACTAAAGCACTTACATAATCCCTTGAATTATAAGCAACTATGAACCAATATACAACCCATCCAGACTACATTCAACCAATTGAACCTTATTCAAATGACTTCAAAATATACAAACTCATAAAATGGGAGACAGAAAATGGTGACATAGATATAATATGAATACCCTTTTGCATTATCCTTTTATATGACCAATACAATAACTAGCAGTAACTCACTCAAAAACCTAGAATATCTTACTGATTCTGTCATTCCTTAATAGTATCAGAAGATACATAATTGAAAATAAACTCAGAAGAACAACTACATATACTGGACCGACTGTATTCTTTTGAAAGACTTAAAATTATACAAGTTTCAGACCATCACATTACCTTGAAAACTCATTTATATAGGCATGAGTTGCAACAAGCTAAGGGAAAATGTGATTTACAGGTGTGCTTTACACAAGATCCCTAAAAACACCTACTAGAAAAGACAATACTGCAAACAACAGAAAGATATGCAAATCAAATATTCCTTTGCAGCTCCCTTTCTGTTACAATCCGATATTCTGATTTCTTCGTGTATGCAACTACCAAGCCCACCAATGATGAAATCTATTCTAAAGATTGCAAACTAACCTCAAACCATGGGTTTCATTATCATTATACTATATTGTGAGAGTCACTCTTACCTATCACTATTCCTTGGTTATACCAGTATCCTAGGGTAATGGGATTGTCACTTAATATGACACATCAGAGCTTTAGAGGCAATGTGGCTATCAAATTTAACAAAATGAGCATTTCCTACTTCTTTAGCCCTATCTACATTCAAAACCATTCCTCTACCAAAATATGTCCCTCTTTTGCAAAGAAAGATGTGCATTAACAAAAAGTAAGAGTAATTATACACATGAAACCCATGAGTATTAAATCTTCTTCACCCTCTTAAAAAACTCGATGTAGGACTCTATATATCTCTATTACCTTGGTACTGAAGTATGTTTTCTTGAAAAATTCTTTAAAGAATGATGTTGTTGTTGATAGGATTCTAATTCTACTAAGTTCACCCTTGGCTCTTTTCACTACCTTAGTGGCTCAATCACAACTCTTTAGTACAGTCTTAAAGAGATCATAATCCACAAAAAAACCTAGGATTACTAGTCTTCCTTGGTTAAAATTCCATATACTAGCAAGTGGAATAAACAACTTCCTCTCTGCAAACCATCTTTTGTGCAAATTCAAATCAATTTGTGAGATATTAGCATCCCTGACCTAATTGCTTTCATTAAGAAATCCCTCTGCTATCCACAACCCAAGATTTGATGAGTCCATTGGAGGGATGCTATGACTATACTTGCAGGACTGGAGCACAACATAAATTATAGTATAGTTACTTAACTGAAGTTCTATCTTATTTCTTTCTGCTATTCTACAACCTTTTCAGAAACAAATTACTTCACACACTTGTCAAATACAATCTTCTCCTTAATTGCTTCTGCTCAGAAAAGGCTTGAAATCTTTATTCGCATAAGGTGGGATTGAGAAAAATCTTATGTGATATACTCTACTCTTTTTTACACATGCGAAGCTTTCATATCTAATTAATACACACAGTGGCGCAACCTTCTACATTTTTTTAAAATCTGCGTCGTCGATCTTAACAAATCTTGTGATCAAGGGATGCGGAAAAAGTGACAAGTATTCCACTTGACAAGTTGGTCAGTCAATCCAATGAAAATGGACCACGTATATAGCTTCCTTCTAGGTGGCATCTCCATTGAGACCCACTGGCGACTGAGGACACGTGTCAACATGTCGCTTCTTCGCTATACATATCCTCCGAGCAACTCTTCCTAGCGAGATAGCAACTGCTTTTGATCTGAGATCAATCCAAGGGTTAAGAAACTGCACGAAGTACACTGAAGAATGGTGGGTCCCATATTCACTATGTCACATAGAGTAAACACTGCACATCTTTCCATAGCAAAGTAGCGAGGGTCGTTGATCTCAGCTTGATTTGATGATCAAAATACCTCATGCATTTTATGAATGGGGTGTGGGCCTAGGATACTGATGACATAAAAAATGTGCACATCTGGCATAACAAAAACTTACTCTAATCCAAGTCACCTTTCCACATTGTTTTGAGGTTCCACAACGTGTTCATGTCTCAACAACTCACCATGTCGCAGATGGCGAGATACTAAATTTTTTTGATAGCGACGTAGCGAGCTCTAGTGTCTTTAACAAAACTTGGTGCCAGAAGAATAGAAACAAATCAAGCCACCATCACCCATATTAACTACTTTTGACAATGATAGTTATTACTCACCATGCCACTTGGAGAAATTTATGGTCACCAAGAAGTTTGGAAGCCACCACGTCTTGTACTTACTGACTACTTGCTACTTCACTAACGACAAGATACTTAGTTTTTTCGATAGCGAGGTAGCGAGTGATCAAAAAAACCCTTATTCCAACGACGTCTTTTGGCTGCTTCTTACTAGATTACTTTTACTACTCTTGCAATACCAAAAAAGTGCACATGACTGAAATTTTGGCCGCAACCAAATCTCTAACCGCTGCACCTTCATTTTACAGTTTCATTTTCTAAATTTTCCAGTACTCACTACTTCTCTATACATATAAAGTGCATATCTTTCCATAGCAAGATAACGAGAACTGTAGATCTTTTCAAAATCAGACGGTGAGGAACATGGGAGGAAAAACTATTTGAGGGTGCATAAAAATTAAAAAAAAATAGAATATTCGCCAAAGTTCCTTTTTCAAAAAGATTTCGTGCCCGCAAGATTTAAAAGGAGTGAGCCATAGGGGTTTCAACAAAATTTTCAAAGGCTAGCAAATGGATGATTAAATGAGAAACCCTATTCACCATTAATGGATCCAATCTAATTTTTTATACTTGGACAAAGGAAATTTGTCATGCCAAAAATCAGACCAACAACCATAATGTCTCTAAAATTAGAGAGTGGGTGAGCACCCACTAAGTTATCCAAGACCCTCTAAAGAGACCTCCAAATGCCCACTCACCCACTAACAATAAGTTTTGAGTTGACTCCTAGTCATTGGCCATCATTCTTGTCTCCTATCATAAATGCAAGGTTGGGAAAGTGTGTGGGTAAGGGTAAGGACATGAGACTTCTCCATTTCCACAACTTTTGGAAGATGAGCTATTTGGAGGGTTACTAAAGTTGACTGGGCCTTCTAGTAGTGAAAATTAGGTCCCTAACTCATAATACTACGAATATGGGCACTTAATTTCCACTAAATTAAGATCATATGACCAATTTTTAGCCCCTAAAAGTGATCTAAAATTTTGCATTCAAATTCCTATTTGGTGGGACTTCACATAATGCCTCTTAACAAATGGGATTAGCTTAGGCGCTTAATTAAGTTTTAGGCCAAGTGTCTCATTGCCAAACCCAAATTGACATGTCATTTACACATATATGTTGCAAGTGTCAAGTACTACCATAAAATCATATTACATATTACAAGTGACACGCCACTAATTACATTATGAATTAATCTAATACATACATTCAATTTATGACTATGAATTAAAATACATAATAACAAGGTTCGAACCTCTTCAATAAATTCAACCTTGGCTTCACTATTCACACATAGGTTTAGCTCTTCATTCCCCAATTTAGCACCATGGATAATTCCCTGCACACTCAATTCATATATCAATAGCTCAAGAAAATCACATAATATATCAAGTTTACTTGCATAATCAAATTCAACTTAAAAAATTCCTAGTTCCATTTCAATAAACTTTTCCTATTTCCAAACAATGATAAATTATAATGAACTTGCATAACTGAAATACCATGATATATTTACCAACTCAATTTATATCACCGAAATAAACCATCAAAATGCTTGCATATAAATATATAATGCCATCAAGCATCATAAGTAAAACATAATAACATAATCATCACATGACATCAATAATATGGATCAATGTCTAATTAGTCAAATAATGTAAATCTTGAATCAAATTGTATTAAAAACAAATGTATTAGTTGAGCTATGATGGGTTGGGGTGATGCCTCACAAAATATATTTGGCAAAGAGTCCTACTTTCCATGCCAGGACAAAACACATTGACATACACTACCATTTTGTACGTGACATGGTTGAAGATGGAAAGGTGAATATAGAAAAGAGTGGTACTCAAGTGAATGTTGTAGATACATTGATGAAGTTGGTGAACACAATTAAGTTCAAATAGTGCGCAAGCTCCATGAGGCTTAAATTCCCTAACTCTTATTAGCCTTGTTGAGTAAATCCATACTCCGTCAAGTGGGAGATTGTTGAGTGACAATGTACGGTGCCTCACATATGAAAAGTCCACCATACAATGGAAGTGAGCTCACTGTATGGTGAGTGTGTTGTACATACCTTTGTCAAGTGAAGTACAGGTTCCACCATACTACATCCACATAACGATGATGGCAACTATGATACACAATACAATAAAAATTGTTGGTACTATGAGGATGGTTTTAGTGCCAAGTATATGACTCCAATATGATGCCAATTCTTACATGATGACATATAACGATGCTTATGGATTAGTGTTTGTGGTAGCACACAATTCTTTGTGACCAATAATTAGGTCAGTGGAAGTTGGTAGACCGTGAACTACATATTGACGATTGGCATACTAGATTCCATTACAAATTGTTGTGTGTATAAGTCTGCAGGATTTGTAAGGAATTGATGGTGTGGTGAAAATCAGGTTGATTGTAAGGCAATATGAGCCTATGTAAAAATTTGGAGTTCATTGTATATATAAACATGTTTATTGTAATACAAATGTTTCTCAGGGGTTTTTGGGTGGTGGGTTTTTTCTCAAAAGGGTTTCCCATGTTAAATCTGGCATTTCTTTGTGTATCTAATGTCTAATATTTTCATATTTCATTTACTTGCAGATCCATGGAATTTATTGTTGCTTATTTCCCTATCAATTTGGAGTTCAGAAAATATTTATGCACCATTACTTTCCTTACAAAAATGAATCTAGATTTTTAAGAATCACACAGTCTTTGCAATGCATACACATGGTCAAATATTTCTTAAACATATTGAAATCTTAAGCTATGTCAAGAAATTATATTTATGCAATGTTACTCTATCTTGTGTCTTCATGTTACAAGAAAGACAACTTTAATGAAGGTTATGTTTCTTTGCAACTTTTAGTTACCATCTAGGTCTTACTTAAAATTTAATTTCACATGAATTATTGGTGATACCTAGACAATTCATTTTGGAAAACTTCATAGTTATTGCATATTTCCAACTAGACTTATAAACCGATTACTAATATAAGTCAATCGAGACACCCGCTCTATTAAAGAGGACTGTTAAATTTGAAATTAACCAATAATTCATTCTTAGTGGTGATAAGTAGAAGATATTTTCTACAAGTCTAATTATGATATTGCTATTTAGATTCAATTGTGTTTTTCTAGGTCAGATTTATTAGGAGTAGTTGACACAAAACCATCTCTTATGAAAATTCATTGTCGTGCAATAAGAGTTAAGTGCTTCATTTATTTTAACAATAGCTTTGTGGGAGCAAGAGTCCACGTCTATTGTGAGAAGAAGTGGACAATAAATAATTAGAGAATACATGTAGTTTTAAAATTAGTTAAAATGTTAGAAGAAACATTTAATATATTAAATGTTATTAATATAAATTAACATTAAGAATGAAAAAGTTTTTTTTAAAAAGAGAGTTATTTGTACTTTTAGAACACTTCTCTTTACATAATAATTCTAATTTAGACTTTTTAAATAATAATATATGTGCATTTTTTATAATGATGAGAGCTAACTATGAATATTAGATTTACTTAAAACACTAACTATATTTTATTTCATTTATGAAACAAACTAAAATTAGCATTCAGAATGAGGTAGGTAGACAAAGTTGTTGGCACCTTTAGGAAAACACTCATCTTTACATTATAATTGTAATTTAGATTTTTTAATTAAAATGCCTGTCTTCTAATTAAATAAATTATATATCTATTAATTAAATGACTCAAGTGTGAATTATAAATATCACATTTACTTTCTTTTTTTTTAATAATATATCTCTTTTTTTTTTAAAGCTTTTAATTAATTATAATCTTTTAATGTTATAAAACATCATTCTTAATTAAGATATAATATGGTAGTTTTGAAAAAAGAATACTTTGAACCACTATTTCTAAAATAAAAATTGTAATAATAAATATTATCTATTCTATTAAAGTGTAAATTATTATTGACTTAAAAGTCTCAGCCATTGAACCGATAAGAGATCTGAAATTTACTTTACATTCAAACAAATTTCCAATTAAAAACACCAAATATAAGCTTGATGAATTAAAATAGCAGCACAAAGAAAGAAAAGCAGAGCATAAAAACAGAGCTTAAAAACAGAGCAGCAAAATTCAAATATATCAAAGAGCTATAAAGTTTCTTCTTGTTATTACAGCTGAGAGGAATGCTCTATTTATAGAGCTCATACATATTTCTAGAGGGTTCTTGAGAAGCTTCAAGAAAGGAAGCACTCTAGAGATTTCTACATAATTTTAAATTCAAATTTTGCACAAAGAGAGAGGCTCCAAGAAGCAAGTAGAAAGTTCTGGACTGTGCATTAAATGCCCAGCTACTATAATAAACATTATTTTTAACACCCCCCCATAATGTTTATTTGGAGAGAGTAGGAACATCTTTGAGCTGCAATAGATCTCTAAATTTCGTAGATTTTACGATAGACAATGCTTTTGTAAATATATCAGCAAGTTGATCTTCTGTTCCGCAAATTGAAGCTACACCTCTTGTCTTTCAATTAGATCTCGAACAAAATGATGATGCACTTCTATATGCTTGGACCTTGCATGATATACCGGATTTTTTGCTAGCTTGATAGTACTTTGATTATCACAAAATATTGTTGTTGGAGAGTCTTGTGGATGATGCAATTCTTCAAGTAACCTCCTAAGCCATAATGCTTCTTGAGACGCCTTTGATAAACCAATATATTCAGCTTCTGTAGATGAGAGTGACACTGTTGATTGCTTCTTGCTATTCCATGAAATCGGTCCCGATCCAAGATGGAAGATATATCCTGAAGTTGACTTTCTATCATCAATGTCACCTGCATAATCAGAATCTGTATATCCAACTAAAGTAGGTTCTCCTCCATATTTGTATTCAATGCCAAGCTGGTAAGTACCCTTAATATATCTTAATATTCTTTTAGCTGCTTTCCAGTGTTCAATGTGTGGATCTGCCATGTATCTCGATACAATACCAACTGCATATGCAATATCTGGTCTAGTTATAGTAAGATACAAAAGATTTCCAACAAGCTGCCTATATAATTTTCCATCCACTTTCTTTTGAGTAGAGTTAGCACCTAACTTTACTCCTATTTCACATGGTGTATTACATGGTTTACAATCACTCATATTGAATTTTTTAAGTACATCAAGAGCATATTTAGTTTGAGAGAGCATGATTCTTCCTTCTTCTTGCCATACTTGCATACCCAAAAAATAGTGCATTAGTCCTAAATCAGTTATTTCGAAAGCTTGTTTGAGTTGATTTTTAGTTATCTCAATATCATGTGCATGATTTCCTGTAATAATCAAGTCATCCACATACAATACAATGATAACAACCTTATTATCACAATATTTTACATACACATCTGGATCAGCATTACTTCTTTTAAATCCAACTTCTAGGAAGTACTTATTAATTTTTGAGTACCATTCCCTTGGTGCTTGTTTGAGACCATAGAGTGATTTTCTTAATCTACACACCAAATTCTCTTCTCCATACTTAATAAATCCTGGTGGTTGTTGCATATAAATTTCTTCTTTTAAGTCACCATGCAAAAATGCACTTTTTACATCCATTTGAAAAATTTTCCAACCAAACTTTGCAGCTAAAGCAACTATTGTACGAATGGAAGTCATCTTAGCTACTGGAGCAAAGGTTTCAATATAGTCTATACCTTCTTCTTGTGAGAAACCTTTAGCCACTAACCTTGCTTTGTATTTTTCAATAGCTCCATCTGATGTGAATTTGGTTCTATAGGTCCACTTGCAACCAACCACTTTTTTGCCTTCTGGAAGTGTTGTTAGTTCCCATGTTCCATTCTTCATCAAAGAATTGTATTCTTCTTGCATAGCTTCTTCCCATTTTTCTTTTCCTTTTGCTTCTTCATATGTGTTTGGAGTGTCAACCTGCATCACCTTAGTCATAAGAGCATAGTTAGCAAATATAAATCTAGGACCTTCTTGATAAATTTCTTTGATGCTTCTAAATTTTTTTGGATTTTCATTATCACTTTCTTGAGTCTCATCCCATGTAGTGGTTTGCACACCTTGACTTTGACTATTGGTAGAAGTAGAATTTTCTTCATCAATCAAAATTGGAAAGAAAGATAATGTTGGAGAATTATCATTCTTAACATCTTCATCAAACCATACATTTCTTTTAATATAGATTTCATTAGTTCTAGGATTGTATAACCTATATCCTTTCGATTCCTCACTATATCCAACCATTATGCACTTCTCGCTTTTCCTTTCAAGTTTGCTCCTCCTTTCATCAGGAATGTGAGCATATGCTTTACAACCAAAAATTCTAAAATGAGATACTGTAGGCTTTCTTCCACTCCATGCCTCTTCTGGTGTTATGTTCAAAACTGCCTTAGTAGGTGTTCTATTCAAGATATATACAGCAGTATGAACTGCTTCAGCCCAAAATTTAGCTTCTAGATTTCTAGAATGAAGCATGCACCTAGCCATTTCTATTATAGTTCTATTTTTCCTTTCAGCAACACCATTTTGTTGGGGTGAATAAGAGACAGTTGATTCCTTTTTAATGCCATGTTCTTTACAAAAATCTAAAAGAGCTTTATTCATGTATTCAGTCCCTCTATCAGTTCTTAGTATCTTTAAGTACTTTCCACTTTGTTTTTCAGTCAAAGCTTTAAACTCTTTAAACTTTTGAAACACTTCATCTTTCTTTTGTAGAAAATACACCCAAATTCTTCTACTATAATCATCTATAAAAGTGAGGGCATACCTTGATCCTCCAATTGATGATGTTTTGAAAGGACCCATTACATCACTATGGACTAGATGTAGAGGAGTTTTTGCTCTCCATGATTTACCTTGAGGGAAACTTTCCACATGTTGTTTTCCCATTGCACATCCTTCACACACCTTAGGGCTTAATGATATCTTTGGCAGCCCATGCACCATTTGTAATTTCTCCATAAGCTTGAGACTTTGAAAATTGATGTGCCCCAAACGCTCATGCCATATCCTGCTCATATCATCATATTGAGCAATAGCACACATATGTTTATCTCCACATTTAGAAGTAAATTCTTGAAATTTATATAATCCATTCTCCATTTTACCAATTGCAATGACTCTATAATTATCATTGACATCCTTGATTAAGCACTTATCATTGTAGAATTCTATTTTATGTCCTTGACTTGCAATTTGAGATACTGAAAGCAGATTTGTTTTTAATTCAGGGACTAATTTCACATTTTTGAACAAACCATTATCAATTTTGACATTACCAGTCCCTTTAACTTCTAAAGCACTATTATCCCCCAAATATATTTTCTCTATATTATTTTCACTTATTGATTCAAATTGATTGTCATTATGAGACATGTGTTGTGTAGCACCAGAATCAATAACCCAATCTTCTTTGAAAGTATTATTTTCTTTAAGTGCAACACAAAATGCATTTCTTTTAGAATCTCCTAATTTTGGATAATTATTTACTTTCTTTTCTACATCTCTTTTCTTCTTGAAACATTCATTTGCCTTATGACCCATTTTACCACAATAATGACATTTCCATTTACTTCTATTATGATCTATATATGAAATACTCTTATTTTCATTCTTCCAATTTCTTTCTTTAGATTCATTTTCTTGTGACTTCTTATAATATTGTTTTCCTTTCATTACAAATGCTTGAGATTCACCATCAAATGATTCTTTTTCTTTAACTTGTCTTTTCTCTTCTTGAACCAACTTAGCACACAATTCTTCTGATTTAATACTTTTTAATTTATCTGCAGTATCTAAACCCCTTATAAATGATTGATAAGATCCTGGAAGACTTTGTAATATAATTTGCACAAAATCTTTATCATCTATATCTTTTCCAAGAGAAGCAAGCTCATTTTTCTTTTCCTTTAACTTACTTAAATGTGGGACTACCTCTTGTGAGCTTGATAATTTCAAATTGTATAATTCAGTTGTGAGAGATAAGATCCATACATCACCTGAATTTTGATATAAATCTTTCAAAATCTCCCAAACTTTGACTCCACTTCTCTCATTACGAACTTCTGGAAAAACTTCTTCTGAAAGTGTAAGCTTGATTAGTGCTGCTGCCCTCTTGTCCCTTTTATCCCAATTATCTTGATCATTTCCTGGATTCGTAGGCCTTTGTTCACTACCAGTCACAATATCATAACAATTTTGAAGGGTTAGAGTGATTTCAACATGAGATACCCAATCATAATAATTTTTTCCATTTAATTTAACTGTAGGCAAAGTCACACCAAGTGATTCCATTGTTAAATTCTCTCCCCTTTTTTTGGATGAGAATGAAAGATATTTAAAAACTTGAACACCCAAGCTTGAAATTGAAAAAATCTCACCAATTTGTTGAAGAAAAAACTTTTTCTTTTGCTGCAATATTCTTCTTTTGATGTAGTTTTTTGTCCCAAACCAAACTGCTGTTCACTCCTTAGTTACAGCCTGCAAATGTAAAGATTCACACAAAGAAAACACATATATTCATTCCAAAAGCATCATATATTCACAGCCCAAAGAACTGAAAGTGCTCTGATACCATGATGAATTAAAACAGCAGCACAAAGAAAGAAAAGCAGAGCATAAAAACAGAGCTTAAAAACAGAGCAGCAAAATTCAAATATATCAAAGAGCTATAAAGTTTCTTCTTGTTATTACAGCTGAGAGGAATGCTCTATTTATAGAGCTCATACATATTTCTAGAGGGTTCTTGAGAAGCTTCAAGAAAGGAAGCACTCTAGAGATTTCTACATAATTTTAAATTCAAATTTTGCACAAAGAGAGAGGCTCCAAGAAGCAAGTAGAAAGTTCTGGACTGTGCATTAAATGCCCAGCTACTATAATAAACATTATTTTTAACAAAGCTCAATTTACTTTACTCTTATGGCAAAAAAGAAGTCTCATCAGAAGCTCCTCATATCCTATCAGGCTCAGCTTGAATACTCTCCTCCACAAACTTTTTTAATGCTCTTTCTGTCCTCTTATCTGGACCACCTTTGCAGTTGCAGAGTCTGCGATTAATTTTGGCACTCACTTAGTTTACCCGAACTTCTTTACAGTCAAAATTTGCCTAATTCAAGATGTTATCTGATAACTTTCTACCCAAAAACTAATTGGGCTTCATCGGCGCGGATAATGATTTAGCATGAATGGCACAAAAACTAAAAAACATCAGATTTAACATTGAAGCGCCTCTCCTTCGGCAACTAATCGTGAGAGTCGATTTATAATGTTTAGGTTTGGTTAATAACAGTGAGTTGGGAGAAGTAATATAAGTGCAGATATATCAGCAGAGAGATGCCTGCATTTGAACGAGTGTTTTGAATGATGTCTCTTATTCTTTACAAATTCGTATATCTTTCAGTCTGCAAGATGTTCATACAGGTTAGAAATTTTGATGATATGTTTTGTGATCAGTTCATTGCTGATGAATTTCAAAATTAAATGCACAATTTCTATTTTAATTATCTTTTTACTCTTCCTCTTGAAAACTTAAGTGAATGTCCATAAGTCCCTGTGCATGCAATCTGTTTGACAACATCCATTACTTTCTTGCAGCTAAAACCAATAAACCTCATGCACGCAGTCTGTTTGACAAAATTCCTTAACATTAATTATTTGGACTGAAACAATCGGGGTTAGAAGAAGAGTGGCTTCTTACGGAATAATCGAACTGTTTATATACAGATTCAGAAGAAAACATCTATCATAAACATAATAGCTCACGTAACACTCGGAAGTTGGAACATCCAATTCCTAACCTTAAAAAAAACCGCTTAACTAAACCATGCTCTGCTTAGAAATAAAGCCAAAGCACTCGATTTAATGATCACATTCCACGGAAGTCCTTGTTTACCCTTTTTTACCAGTCCTTTTAAGAACGGCCACAAATTTATCACCATCCAAGCGCTGCAAAAATACTCTGCAAATTGCGTATCCTTAACTTCACATTGGCCATCCACAATTCGCAAAGTGCTCTGAACTAAAGCCACTAAGTTTAGCAATAAAATTGTAGTTGGTGGAATGAACAAAGAAGAGGAATTGAAGGTAAAATCACCCTCATTAGCTTCGTCGTTCTCAGCACCTTTTGGGGTTACAACAAAACCTATCTCAGATAATCCTATTAGCTTCATCACAACATCAAATAATGCAAACAACCGTGAAGATAATCTCACAATCAATGCCATCCTCTGATTATTCCACCATTCTCTTACAGAGCAACCAGACATAAGATATTGACAAAGCCCATCTCCGTACATTGAAAGGAATAAACCAGCTGCAACCATAAATGCGGGGTCCTCAATCTGCAAGAACAATGATTTATGTCCATTACACGCAGATAAAGAAATTAGCTGTGATGCTCACAAATAACCAAAGTATTTCATTGACACAGAGTAGTACAAGGCAGTAGTAGAATAAAAGGAAGCTTATTTCATTTGAGGCACTGATCAATTATTGAATGATTCATTGTAGCTTACCTTGGGGAGGATAGATTTGCCACTTAACAGACTGAAGGTGGGCAATAGCACATAACACAATACTGCCATTGAGGTAAGTGTAGATATGGTAATATTAGCATAAAGCATCCTCTGCCGAAATGTCAGTTTTCTATTCACACCCAAGAAAGGGCATAATCTGCTTATCAATATTTCTAGCATTCCTGTAGCCCATCTCTTGTTCTGCACAAGACTGTCCGGACCATTCCCTGGTGCACATCCCATAAAGGCGGGCTTCTCAGGGGCGTAATATATTGAATGCCAACCCAAGCTATGAATTTTCAGCCCCGTCATGACATCCTCAACAGATGATCCATACATCCATCCCACCTGTAATGTGTCGCAAATTCACAATATATAGTGTTATTTCATTTGGGTCAAGTATATATCTGTTTTCCCAGCTTGATCATGTAGGTTTATTAGCACACGGAGTATAAAGTGGTATATAAAGGGGTAATTACAAACTTATCATTTGTCCAGGTCTTTTAGAGGATCGTTCTCCAAATAGCAATTAAGCTTACCTCTTTTCCCCAGGCAGTGTCAGCTTCATATCTACAACTAGCAACCTTCAGTGCCTCCTCAATAGCCAGCGAAGGATATGACTTACTTTGGAATCCATCATCTCTCATAATTGTCTGAGCAGATTCTACAAGAGCAGAAGATGCTCCAAATGCAGTTCTTATAGCTTCATCTTGAAACTCTGCAAGAAACGAAAGATCAAACTTCTTCTACTATGAGTAATTACTCAAATTTAATTTTCCTTGAGGATAAGTGGAAGATTAAGTCCAGAGTCCAAATGATGAAATAAACTTCTACAAAGGTTTTCAGAAGGTTTGAGTCACCATTTCATGCGATAGAAAAATCGAAGTTTTCAATCGGGTATTCCTTGGTTGTTTCCTTACCTTTTTCCTTGATACTAAGACAATTTTCTTTACTGTAGTGTTGATCTTCAGGGGATGTTTGCGGGGGGACTCCGTATAACCCTTTTCTTCTATGGAAGCAGCCTGTTCCTCCATACACGGGGCCTTGGATTCCATTCATTCCTTTGAAAAGGATCTACATATATTTCAGAGAAATCCTTATTCCTTTTTAGTCAAGTATAACACAATTTTCCCAAATAGGCAGATTATAATATTTAAAGCCACTTACATTGAACACTGGTTTTAACTGATTTCCAAATGGATCATCCTTAAGAGTTCCGTAAAACAACTGAGGAAATTGAATAAATCCACAATCTCTTTCGGAAGGACAGTCCAAATAAAAGCACATGGCATGTTGTATAACTTTTGAGTTGCAGACATGCATATCACAATCCAAATTAAGAACGAAAGGAGCATTGGTCATCAGCCCCGAAACTCTCGCCTGAAAATCAGAATGCATATATATTACCAAGTCCATATCAAATTGTGAGCGAAAATCTTCCAGAATTTTTAAAACGGCAAACTATTATTTGTACTGTTTTTGGTGAAATAAAAGACGGTTTTACCTTTCTATAAATTAGAAATGAAAAGAACAAAACTTATTAAATTAAGCGGGACGGGGACATCTATGAAGGACAACAGCACAACTACAGCAATGCAGAAAAAAAACCATTTCAAAAGACCTTTCTTCCCTATTATACTTGAGCTGAAAATAAAAGATAAGTGAAATAGAATTAGTACCATAACATTCATTGCTCCGGCTTTATAATGATGATTGAAAGGTGGTCTTTTTTCTCTTGCAACGTATACTAAGTGTGGCAGAACAAGACCTTCCTTTTCTTGGCCCACCTTGCTTTCATGAATAACCTATGCATTTTTGAAGTTAGAATTCAATCTACGGTAAGAAGTCAAAGAAATTTTGGACAGGAATAAAAAGTATTCGAAAAAGTCTTTTTTGAGGATGCTTGCAGTTTTAATAATTTATCGTCACCTTCACTGTACTTGAATGGTTTTTAGCATCTGAGCTTGTGTTTTTAGAATCATTAACACCAATCTCAGAAACAGATGGCAGTGTAACATGTCCTGTCTCCAATGCATAAGCAATCCTTTTCTTCATACTTTCATATTCATCCTGAAATTATGTGCAAGTGTTTTAAAAATTGTTTGCATACATCCTTCTTTACTTGTAGATTCAATCTCTAGTACATGAAATCATCAAAGAAGACAGTCAAAGAAGCAAGGAGATTTATTTGAAAACTTTAACACCCACACTAATAATCTTCAAACTTCAAATTAATTAGATTTTTAGTGGGTGTGCATCAAATCTGGCCTAAAATATGTGCAAAAAGTCTAGTGAAAATTGAGTAGTCTATTATATTACCTTCATGAGCTGCCATTGTTGGAGAAATTTGGGGTCTGATGAGATGGGTTCTTTTGAGAAATACATTAATGGAACCCTTAACTCAATATTGAATTTCCTAGAGAAGGGCACCCATTTTTTGGCAAATTCCAAGGTTTCTAAGAGAGAGTAGAAAGTAATAGGAGACCCACCATCATCTGATACATAACAGGCAATTTTATCTACTGGGTAATCCAATGCAAGCACTGAAAGAACAGTATTGGCAGTTATTATAGCAGGTTCCGTATAAGGGTCGGTTGTAGTGATAATTATGTCCACAGGAGGAAGCTTAGATGCAGATTCTCCACCATACCTGTGACAAAAATAATACTAAACATAAAAAAGTAATTCATAAACTTCAATTAGTGATATTATACATGGGCGGTGGTTATTATTTGTTCACCTGAGTGCAAACCTCTCTGGGTATGCTTTATATTCAGCCGACAGCCATATCATGTTGTGATACAGAACAAATTGCAAAGTAAACCAAAGCTCGCACCAAAAAGCAATGATACATATCACTCCACAGTATTCATCCAGAAAATATAATAAACGATATGTCAAGAAACTCAATAAAAGCAACAGGTGCAAGCATACATATGCTCTATAGACATAAGACTTATGAATGTACTTCTCATACAAAGGGTTACTATTGCTTGAACTTTGTGTTTTCTCCATTGGTCATGAGATAACCAAGGACTGTCTAAAATAAATGAGAGACTACAATTCTTAGTTCTATGTGGGCAGTTTCATCGTAGTTGTGACTTTTATAGAGAGGAAGCCTCATTGCATTGCATAGTTATATGTGGGCACTTTCATCGGAGTTGTCACTTTTATCGAGTGGAAGCTTCATAGCATTGCATAATTATATTTCCTTGTCTTGTAGGTCCTACTGCTTGAAACAATTTGAATCAATTATGACCTTATGACTCGCAGATACATCTTGATTCTGCAGAATATTTCTAGAAGTTGCATAAATGATAAGTCTGCTACTTCTTAATCAGGAGAAGATAGATGTTTTAGTGGAGGAGATTTTCTGTAAGAGGGATAACACTACACGGTACTGAAATTACTTTTCTTATTTTAGAATTTTGCAGACACATATACTGTAATCTGTTAGAACAATACAAAAATGCTGTCCTAGGTGCTGTGGTAAGCGACAGAACCATCCAAAAATGCATATTGGCTGCACATGGAGAGGAGACATAGATGTGTAAGAAAAGATAGAAGCGTAAGTAAATATAAGTGCATAAGAAAGTATGAGTAGATGATTAAATTCTTTCCTCAAACTGCCTAGGCATACATAAAATAACAATTTGGCTCTCGCCCTGCCTTTGCTACTCATTCTACCAGTGTGTAATGACTCCCCTGCAAAACCAAGTCTACATCAGCAATTTTCATAAAATGTGGAAAATTCAACGAGAGTCAAAGTCTTTTGAATATTGACCAGTCAACATTAGTTGATTAACTATCATTAACTTTAACAAAGATGATACATATACATATATGCTCAAATCTAAAAGAAACTATAATTTCATCACTAGAATACCAAGATGTACCAATTATGTCGACCATGTTTACAGAAGCTCAAAAACTGTCTAAGGACACAAGGGCAAGAATATTGTAGGAGTGCTTTACCACCCTACCACGAAGCTATTAAGCTTCTCTGAAATCTTTCCTGACACAAAAGATACCTAGCCCGACAACGAGGAAGACTAAACAAGCAAAACTAAGAGTAGTAATGGAATTGTGTAGCAAAATAGTCTCAGAAATATTAAGTGTCAGAAAACATAGCTCAGCAAGATAGAAAAACAACCTTGTTCTTGGTTACCATTTTAGTGTTAGTCTCATCTCCAATACTTTAAAAAACATAATATGGTTTATCCAACATCACGATAACTAGCCACATACTTGTCTCATCATCATACATGGATAACACTTCAAAGCCATACATCAATTGTTATATCTTCCAATAGTATCCCATATTTAACACCTCTCAAGACAATGCAAAAGATGTCTGAGGAAGTCAATGAACATGTATAAATTCTAAAGTTGATATTACATTTCAATTGCACTAACATTTCAAATGACTATCTACACATAGACACATATTAGACATGTTTGCATGCAACTTCAGCACTATATCAACCATTGCTCAATCCTTTTACAATAGATCTACTAAGAGTAAATACTTAAGATAAAATTTTAATAAAAGCATGGTTTAAAGATGTCTAAATTAGTCCATATTTTAAACTTTTAGATTGTAAAATGTTGGCACTTAATGCCTCCTTCTATAAGTTTATCTCTTAAATCTTCGGAATTTCTCAATAATTTTATTAGTATAATAAAAAAAAAGGTAGCAGGAGAAAATAATAAATTCATAACTCAAGAACCTATTCATTACATTCAACATATCAATATCATCAAATATTGAGCTCAAATACCATTAGCATAAGCATAAAATGATTCACAATAAGTCTAAGAGTATTTAACCAATTTCTAATGCTCTTATCCAGTCATTAGAATTCCAAAAGATGTTTCAATAATATTCACTCCTTGAGTGTACATATCATTTTGAAATGATGAATATCAGGACTTATCACAATCCCACCTATATACATAACTCTCAAAGGAGTATCATACCACCAAAATTATTGTATCAAATCCTATTCAAGGAAACATCAGTAAACCCATTACTAAATCAGATTTTAGAATTTAATTTATGCAATATAATAATCTGGAATCCTATACGCTTGATATAAAGTTGTTTCGGCATTTTTTTTTGTGACGACAACTCAGAAAAAGTAATTTCATTGATATACTTTAACAATATAACATAATTCGAAGAAAAGTTTAACCGCATCCAAAGTCAATCTCAACTGTAATGATTGTACTATTTGATTTACCACATACCATCTAGTGGTGAACTAATAAAATCAATCTATGTTTTTTCTTCTATCAGTATGAGTACTTCCCTTAAGGGTTTGTTGGAGTAGTGTATTCCCAGCCATAAAGCTTTACACAAAATGCTAATTATACTTGCCAAAAATAAAGAATAATAATTTTCCCATTGAGGAGCATTAGCGGTTTAATGTTTGATTTCATAGACGGTGTTATCCAATAATAACATCTAAAACATTTTCTTCAAGAATCGATCACCAATAGTTTACAAATTGATGCTTCCTAACTTTAAGTGATAACATTAAGGTATTGCATTTCAACCTATCCAAAATATTCCCAATCTCTATCAGAGGGAAATAAGTAGAGGAAAGCTAAAAGCAGGGTCAATTATCACATAGAAGAGGGTAGCGTACAATCCATTACACTACACAAAAATGCAAAATGAGTGGCCAAAACAATCATAATCAACAAAAAAAATAGACATCATCTTGTTTGCTTTCATATTTGTAGAACAATTGCTAAGAAAATTAGTTTTAAATATATGTCTTTCTAACTTTTATGTTGGAGAGCAGCTGCTAGGGAGCTCGATGATAAATAAAAGAGCAAAATTGTTGGAAACAATGCTATTAAACGTCAATGGCTTGAAAATTAACGAGAGAATGAGCACACTCACCTATGATGCTTCATGCCTCAATCTTGGGACATTTTTTTAACTAAACTAAGTAAAGTAAAGAGCCTTCACTTTCTTTGATTTTTACAAGCTCAATAATATAGACGTAGGAACTCAAAATTTAGAACTTTGAACACCAAATCGAGAAGATTACTTCAAGCTTCAAAAAGAAAAATCGTTCCACAACTTCAATGATTTGTGAAAGAATCTGAGGGAAGCTTATCACAGATTTTCACACTTACAAGGATTGAATGTCGTTTTTCTTGCTATGGAAAACAATGTATGTTTCAAGAAGCAGGAGCCATGCTCAAATTGACTTCCAAAATGCCAAGAAAACTCAAATTGGACAGAATGTCTGGATTGTGATAGTCCGACATGTTTGGTGAACAACAAGGAGTTGAAGAGAATCAATATCCATGAACGTGACCTCCCCTTATGTTTCAAAGATGTTGATAACCTAACACAAACTTGTGAAAGCGACTGTATTCATCCTAACAAGTGTAATTACTAATTGGGTGATAAGGAAAACTTCGATAACTTCCAACTATGGTCCAAGTTAAAAAAAATAGAACTAATTAAGGGATGCTAACCATATTGTAAGAACAATCGATTTAAGAAGTGCAGAAGTCAATCTCTAAGTTGTATTGGTTTCTTTACCCAGATAGTTGTATTTCCAATTTGTTTTTATACACACATAAAAAGTATAGATAATATGTATAGATAATATTCAAGTATTCCATACACAAAACCTATGCAACAACATAATGAAGCTTAAACATTCATGGCCTAATTTAGAATGAACCAAAGAGGAACCTGAAATACAAATGGCAAGATGCTAGTTTTTCGTATTACAAAATTACAAAAGAAAATGAAAAGAGGGCATAATATGAATCATTTAGACTTCTTCCCCTTTTTTGTTTTCGCTCTATATGCCCTAGCAACAACCATTATTGGGATTAGCTCTTCATGGTTAGGCACATGTATATTAGTGAATCTTAGGAGCCATTTTGAATGTTCCCTTGCTAGCTCCTTTACAACATTCAACTAATTTGGCAACTCCTCTGCGGCCACATGTATACAACCACTAAGCTTTTGAAGTTCTATGATTCTATTTTGACTACTGGAAGCCACTCCGGACAGATTATCCAAAAATGTAGAGAAGTTACTTTTCATCATATCCACTCCAATGAGAGCCTTTCCTTGACCACTAGTGTGTGAATCAGTGTGTAGCCCTCTCATAAGCTCAAATCCCCTGTCTTGAGTCTTCTTTACTTTACTCTTTGTTTCCTTGAGTCCCTTCTTAGCTACCTGGATCATTTCTAGCTTGAACTGCATACTTTGGAGCCACTCAAATAGAGGTTCATTTCCTTTCTTCAGAATCTTTGCTTCAACTACTTCTTTTTCTTTCATCTAGATGATCATCTTTAAAAGGGAGATGCAGTCATCACATCTGACCCTTTCTCTGGCTAGAGTATTACTATTAGACAATATGTTATCCTTTTCTACCTCCAATCTGAGGATAACATTTCCAATTTGATCTATGAGAGAAACTCCTTCTGATTTAAGTCTCTCAATCCATTCTCTACCAATCTGTCTATAATGCCTATCTTCCTGGAGCTGGGAAATGAGGGCTTGCACTTCGACTGCACTAGGAGTCTGGGTCACAAACATACCAGAAATAGTTGCTAGTGGACTGACTAGTTGCTTGATAAATTTGTTCAATTCCTCAATCTTGGCTTTCATCTTGATCTTTGACAATTTGAGACTTTCCAATTGTCCTTCTATCACTTCATTACTTGATCTCCACAAGCCAACTTTTGTATCATGTTTGGCTTCTCCAAGATCGATTGAATGCAGAGTAAAATCATCAGGCTTCATATCTTTAATTCTCCCTCCCGTGTTTGGCTTGGCTATTTCCATTGTCAAGTGCCCTATTTCTAGATCTTGCCCAAGTATTGACAAAGCCTTTTGCTTCTTGACCTTTGTCAACGCAGTCGTGGAATGAACCGCGAGAGATATAGTGTCTTTTGCAAAAACACTTTCATTTTTTCTCTTTCTTTTCCTTTCCAAAGTATCTTCTAACTAGGAATTGGTTCCTATCACTTTGGAAGTTGTTTCGAGTGATTCAATACTAAACATTTTCTTCTTCACTGGAGTCATTGTTATAGTAGTTGAAGAGAAAGGATTCTTTGAATCTTTAGAGATGAGTTTGGAAGAAGTTTGGCCCTTTTCCATTTCTGAAGCCTTCTTTGTCTCCTCATCTAACTCAGTAGACTCACTACTACTACTCTTTCCATCCCCTAGGTCTACTATCTATATAGGAGAACCACCTGGCTTCAAAAGTGAAGCACTTGCTGATGGCACAAGGCTATGATGAGGAGATGGAATTGGGGTGGTATGTGGAGAAGGAACATGGGTAGTGTGAGGAGATGGAACTGGAGTAGCATGAGGGGATGGGACCGGAGTGGAGACACTATCCTTTGGTTCCTCTATTTTCTTCTCTTTCGTACCAGCTTGGGTTCCTATAACTGGGAGAGAACCATCATGATAGGTTTGGGTTATACATTCTTGTTCGAAGGTTGATCACCTCCACCTACAAGTTGAGCTGGCCCTTGGGTGGAAGCTATGGTCACACCCATTGTAGCACTCTGAGATGAAGTAGGCATTGTAGCTGCTGGAGAGGCTTGAGTGGCTGCACCCTTGCTTTGACTCTTCCTGGTTGTCCACTCAACCCATTTTCTAGTTCTTTTGATGATCCTAGCCACCATGATATCAAGATTCTCCTCCACATCCACATATGGCTCAGAACTAATAGGAATCCCTCTTAATTTAGTCAAATATGTATTGCTATACATATTCTAACCATCATCCTCCAATCCTTTGACATTGAGATCAACACCATATGTCTTTATTTGTTCCACCATGAGTCTGGTGAAAGCATGATCTTGGTTCTCCAACTCATCCTTGTAATCTACCCAATAGTCCTCTAGAGTGGTGACATGCTTGATCACACTCCCAATTTGAAGCACCTCTCTCACATATCCATTTGGGTTGAACATGGGCCTCACAACCTCATATTCTTCCAATTTGTACTTTTTCTCGAATGCCTTGAGCATGTTTTTGGCATCAGATCAAGACTCGTAACTGTAAGCCCCAACCTTCATGGGGAATTCATACCCCTTCTTCCTTAAACTGGCACTCAGCATGTTCACCTAGATAGCTTGTCTCATGATTTCAATTAGCACGATCATGTCACTTGGGTATCTGGGAAGCTTCAGAGGAAATCTATCAAAAGCTGCAAGACACAAATATGAAAAGGATGAGAATTGAATAAAGTAGCTACCAAACTAATAGATGGTTGCCATCGCTTCTGGGATGAACCTCCTCTCTGGGAATCCTTGGAGTTCCCTACAAATCCTCATTGTAAATGAATCATTAACTCTGACATTGTGCATAACTATTCTGTAGCTGCAAGCATGGATAAAATTCATAACTTTTCAC
This sequence comes from Cupressus sempervirens, assembly GCA_028749045.1. Classification (NCBI taxonomy): domain Eukaryota; kingdom Viridiplantae; phylum Streptophyta; class Pinopsida; order Cupressales; family Cupressaceae; genus Cupressus; species Cupressus sempervirens. The sequence goes on from CM053787.1 coordinate 49,509,804, forward strand.
ATCATTAGGGAAATTCTCTATTTTGGGAAGGCTCGGCCACAATTGTAGAGAAGCCAACATATAATTCAGGAAAGAAGACATGTAGAAGGTATTGTAGAACTTTGCAGCACTGAGAGCTCTAGACAGATGCTCACTTACCTCATACACCCAATCAACATAATGTGTGTCTGAACAGATGATTTGTACTAAAAAGAAATATTGTTCAACAAAATTGAGTTCTTCTACCTCACCTTTCAACTAATGTATAAGAACCAAAATGTCTATGATCTCGAGCTTAAGATCAGTCCTAAAAAGAGTCTTAGGAATCTTACTCTTAGCTCCCCATGGCTTTTGGAACTAGGACCTCATAATTTCCTTTTTCCACACCATCTTCTTCAAGGAGAATTCAGGCATGGCTCCTCCTATTGTCAATTCAGAAAATTCTTCTTGCTCTAGAATCCAGAGGCAATTGACTATAGTTTGCTAGTCAATTGAGATCAAAACTGTATGATTAGGCAAAAAAATTGTTTTAGTGTCCAAATTGTACTGGTTAATACATTCAACGATTAGCTTGGGAGCTTGAACTGCCACTGGAAACCCGGCTACTTCTACTAGCCTGCTTCCTTGGAGTTTCTCTGTTATTGGGTGAATTGGCTCTGTCCTTAGCCTCCTATGAAAATCTTGCATGTCGAAGAAATGGAGCGAGGTATCTGTAACATTTTGCAAAGTTGACATAATTCCATTCAGTCCATCGAATCCAGCAAATCTTGTTGCCATCTTATCTGAGATAGAGATGAATGGAAATCTTAAAATTGAAAGTAGCACAGAGAGTAGAACTTTGCAACTGTGAGAATTTTGAAATCACTATTCAATTCAACAACATAACAGTTCAATAAAGAAAGTGGTAGTTTGAAAATCTGTTATGTTCATCTCTATATAGAAATCCTAATCCACCCGTTAATCTTCAAGATCCGCACCACACGAGTGAATTAAAGGATAAATCTGTTAGATTAATAAATGCGGGGGTTTCTAATGGATTTTCCATGTCTTGTCACTGTTTCTATTGGCCCAATGGTAACTTTCCTTTATTACAAACTTACTTTCCCATTTTTCACCAAGTTTCAAAAAATTAAGAATGGAGTACTTCGTAGGGAAAAATTTGCTCAACCAGATTTTTCTTAAGATATCTTCCCAAATGTGATTAACTTGCTCCCATTATCCTTTTTAAGTATCATGCGATTGATCTATGAGCCCAACATGCTTGTAGAAGTGATTTTTCAATAGATGCAAAAAATTGCTTTCTAGGGTTGAAAACCTACTGAGGAGAAAGAAACTTTTGTTTTTCCACCTTTGCTTTTATTTTCACTTTACCCTTTAAGTAAACGTGCTTCTAGGCTTTGGAAAATCTAAAAAGGGTTGCGAAAGTGAAAAAGGAATCCACTTACTTGCCTTTCTCTCTCACAAATGTCTTTGTCGGAACACTGACTTCCTGGGTCGAAAACCTGCCGTGGAGAAGTTACTTCAAAGTTTTCTGCCAGATGCTATTCTAATCATTGTGGTGAATTCTGAGTGACTCCCAAGGTAGAATACTACAATGTAGGGACAATCTATCCATAAAACAACTCATTTCTTCCTTGCTTTAGCTTGTATACCTCATTTGTTAACCTTTGCTAAAAATCACCTTCACAAGTCGAAAACTCGCTAAGGAGAAGGCAATACTGGATTTTTTGCAAACTTCCTTTTCTTTATGTGTGAACTATAATGAGCTGTGAGCAAGTTCATCCTCAAAAACAATTTTGTGAAAATCATGATATAACCCAAGAATCTCCATCGAAAAGGGTCCTAGACTATCCACAAAACTCACGGGAACAAGGAAAACCCACCCAGTTATGTAATGTGGGGGAAGAGGGAAGATGAAAAACCGATGGAGAGACTTTTCACTTGAGGGACAAGAAATAGACTCAGACATACCTAGATCAAATTAAGACACAAGATCATTTTCCACTTTGCACAATGGGTACAAGATGAAACATAGGGCAACAACTGGCTCTAACTAGGGACTTGGGTTGAGCGTACCCAAGCAAAGTACTCAAAATATTTGGTTTTACAAAGAAGGAAAAAAGGTGGCAACACACAAAAAAAAAATGAGGCGAAGAACAGGAAAGCAAAGCAAAGGAAAAAGACTAACTAGGAAACATAAAAAGACACTAAACCTAACTATAATACAATTGGGATACCTATTCTCAATTAGCAATTTGATAAAGCTTCAAGTCCTGACCAGTATAGGTCAAGGGTAGTATTTCGCTATCTTCATATGACAACTTGAAAGAATTGTTTTCAAATGCCTGATGAATCCTGAATGAGCCTTTCCATAAAGTGTCAAACTTCTTATGCATTCCTTTCGGAGTACTTTTTTTTATCCCAGAGTAGCACAATGTCTCCTACCATAAATTTCTAGTGTCTTGCTTTCTTATCAAATAGATCCTTCACTCGCATATGGTGTTGTGTAATATGATCTATAATTTCTTCCCTTTCTTCTTCAAGTTTGCTCAAGTACAAGATCCTTTTCTCTAGACCATCTTTATAAACATCATCTTCGATCACTATTCTAAGTTTATTTGTGGCTAATTCTAGAGGTAAGGGAAGATTAGCTTCAATCCTGTAAACCAATTCAAATGGAGATATGCCTACCATAAATTTTTGGGGTCTTTCTTTCTTATCAAACAGATCCTTCACTCGCATCTGGTGTTGTGTAATGTGATCTACAATTTCTTCCCTTTCTTCTTCAAGTTTGCTCAGGTACAAGATCCTTTTCTCTAGATCATCTTTATAAACATCATCTTCGATCACTATTCTGAGTTTATTTGTGGCTAATTCCAGAGGTAAGGGAAGATTAGCTTCAGTCCTATAAACCAATTCAAATGGAGATGTGTCAATTGCTCTCATAGGTGTCACTCTATCTGCCCAGAGTGCCTCATGAATCTTTTTGTGCCAAGTCTTCTGATTATTTGAAACTAGTTTCTTAACAATATTCATCAAGTTCTTGTTACTAGACTTAGCTTGACCATTTCCTTGAGGGAAATAATCAAATGAATGACCAACGGTGATTCCATACTCAAAGTAGAAATTTGTAATTTCAATTGAAGAAAAATAAGATGCATTATCCATCACTAATTTAATAGGGACACCAAACCTGACCAATATGTTCTCCTTTATGAATTCACACACCACTTCAGAAGTAGTTTTCTAGGTAGCCTTAGGTTCTACCCACTTAGTGAAGTAGTCAGTCATAGTTATTACATATTGGTGACCAGCACTGGATGCAGGACTAATCGGACAATTGAAGTCGAGACCCCATTGTTGAAAAGGTCCTTCGATGATGATAGGTCTCAATGACAGAGCAACTAATTGAGGGCACCAGAGAACATCTTGCACTTCTCACATTTTTCTACCTAGGCATATGCATCTTTAAACATCCTAGGCTAGTAATAACATTGCCTTAGTATTTTAAAGGCTGTGACTGAGGATGAGAAATGTCCTCCGCAAGCTTCATTGTGAAATGTTCTCAACAACTTTTCCTGCTATTGTTTGTCTATGCACCTAAGGAAAGTGCCATCAATGGATTTTTTGAATAGTTTACCATCCCAAAACACATACTTAGCTGCTTTCAATTTAAGATCTCTTCTTTGTTTTTCATTTAGGCCTTCTGGACATTCACCATATGTTAGAAGGTAAGAAATATTTTCAAACTATGAATCATAGAGACCCATAGCTAACACCAACTGCTTCTCTCCTGATTCTTCTGACTCTCCAATGATCTTGTTTTCTACAATTGCCTTGCACAGAGAATTTCCCCTTATTAGGTTGGTAGGCTTGATTTCTATATCGTATTCTTGTATTTTTGCTTCCCATGCTCCTCTAACATTACAACCCACATCCTATTGTGTCAATACACTCTTCACTGCTACATCTAGGACAAAGACTACAGAATGTGAATGCAGGATATAAAATCAAAAAATTTTGAGGGCCTTAACCACCACAAAAGTGTACTTTTCAATCTGTGAATATTTTAGTTCATGATTCTTCAAAGGTATGCTCATGAAAGCTATTGGGGCTTGTATCCCTTCATCATTTTCTTGCATAAGTATTGCCGATAGAGTATGTTCAGAAGTGTAACAATAAATGATACAATCTCATTTATAATTTGGATGACATAAAGTCGAGGCATTAGCAATGACAGTCTTTATATCTTGGAAAGCTTGCTTTCTCGCCTCATTCCATTTGAAATTTGAATTCCCTTTCATCATATCCACTATATGCTTAGTGGTTTCGACGAAATTAGGCACAAACCTTCTAAGCAAGGTCACTTGCCCAAAGAAATATTTAACTCCTATTTTATTTGAAGGCAAGCTTAATCTTTGAATGGCTTCCACCCACTCAGGGTCAATTCTAATGCCTTCCTGAGACACTATATGACCCAAGAGTTTTCCTTCTGTTAAACTGAAAATCGATTTCTTGGGATTGAGAGAGATCCCATGCTCTCGGCATCTCTGTAAAACCTTCCTCAAATCTTCCATATGATCTTTCCTCTTTCTCAAGAACATGGTGAGATCATCCAAGTATATGACTATGATTTGATCCTTTGGATTGATGAATGTCTTGCTCATACATCTTTGGAATGTAGCACTAACATTGATAAGCCCAAAGGGCATTCTGCAATATGCAAATGTACCCCAAGGAGTGGTGAACACTATCTTATGCTGATCCTTCTCTTCTACTTCGACCTGGTTATAACCTAAGAAATCATTGAGTGTAGACATCATTTTAGATCCTGACACCGTTTGTAGTAGGTAATCCATGTTAGGAAGAGCAAAGTTATCTTTAAGAGATGCTTGGCTTAGGTTGCAAAAATTGGCATAGATTCTTGTCTCTCTATTCTTCTTTCTAATGGGTACTATATTGGCTATCTAGGTGGAATGATGAATGGGATAGATGATCCTTGCTTTTAGCATTTTATCTACCTCTTGAAAGATAGCATCTACGACTTTAGGATTGTAATTCCTTTGTTTTTGCCAGAAAGGAACTACATCGAGCTTCAGCAGAATTTGGTGTTTTACCTTCCCATCTCTATAACTTTACAAATCTTCATAACTCTAGGCAAAAACATCTCTATATTCCATGAATAGATTTCTTGTGGCTTCTTTCTCTTCAGGCGAACAACACTTCCCAATATTAATCATTCTAGGATTATGAATATCTCCAATATTTACTCCCTCATATTCACCCACAGTAGGCCCCTTTTTTGCTCTCTTTTGCTTTATGTAAGCATCATGTCTATTAAACATTTTTTCCAAAGCCACGAAATATGGGGGAATAATATTACCCTTTAGCTAAAGTACTCCATTTTGATTCCATTTCTCATTTACATCAGAGCTTTCATGATCACTTCCATTGGATTCATGTTCAAAACTAGACTTGTCATTTTCTAGGAACATCTGCAAAATCTTATCATCATTGAAGACTTGCCAGGATTCCGTGTTATCAGGAATAGCAGATTGATACACAATTTCGATCTGATACTTCTTGTCTTTGAAATCTAGATGAGGAAGTAATAGAGAGGCAAAGACTACTAGGGAATTAGCTTTGGTATTCATCTCTTTCGGAACCACTTCAATAGAGAAGGCATCTAGGCCTTCTATCTCGTCTTTATTAGTTTAGTTAGCTTTGGACAGCTATTCGTCCATTTTCTATTATTTAGCAAGTAATTGTTTTGCTAATTAATTGGTTAGATTAGAGACAAATATTTGTTAATTAAATGACCACTTTTGGAAACAACTAGAAATCGACTTTTTTAGGGTTGTTAAGTTGTTTTAATCTTGACCATTGGTTTCCCAACAAGAGTAGTATCAAAGGAGGTCAGGGGGGCATTTTCTGAACATGAAGTTTAGAGAAACATTTGCAGTGCTAGCAAATGAGTTTGTAATTTTGCAATGTTAGCAAGGGCATAGTGTTAGCATGGGAATAGCAATGGGGAATATCAGCGGGAGAAATTAGGAGGTTATCAGAGTTTTGCCAGTGAGAGGCAAGGAATTTTGTATCTCTTGATTTGCTGAAGTTTAATATAATTCCTCATCTGTAGAATTGGTTTTCCCTTAGGGGCTTTTCCAAGGACAATTTATCTGAAACTATTGTGTTCATTATGTTGCGCATTTCTTTTCGTATTTTATAAGTGAAGTTGCAGTTGTGTTATTTTTTGGTATTAAGCTATGAATTTATTTTCAGTAGTTAAATAATCTTTTAAGATAGAAGATTAATAATTAGTGAGTGCAATAGTTGATTTTTCACATGGTATCAGAGCATTGTTAAGGGTAGAAGAGTTTTGCCTTGGGAAAGAAATTTTTATCTCTTTAGATTTATTATTGCTTTAATCCCTTGAGATGGCTTCTGCGGGTTTGAGAGATCAAGATAGATTGGATGGTGCCTCAAATTTTGGTGTCTAGAAGGCCAAAATTTCTTTATTGTTGGAAGAGAATGGTATCAAGAATTATGCTACCAGTGTTGTACTTGTACCAATAGATGCAACACAACTTGTAGCACATAAGAAGGATAATGCCAAGGTGAGGAGGATTATCCTTGATGGTGTCAAGGATCATATTGTTCCACATATCATAGAGCTAGATATGGCGAATAAGATGTGGGAAGCCATTCTAAATCTATACCAGAATGCTACCACTAATAGGAAGTTGATTCTCAGAGAGAAGCTAAAGAATACTCGAATGAACCAGGGAGAAGATGTCACAAGTTACCTCACTAGGCTCAGACTTGTCAAGGATGAGTTAGTGGCTGTTGGAGATAGCCCTAAATGGTTTTACTAAACAATGGAGTGTCTTTGTTCAAGTTGTCAGTGGATGAGATACTTTACCGAGTTGGGATTGACTATGGAATGATTTCACTCTGGAGGAGTTTAGACTAAGTCTTGTCAATGGGGCCAACAAGAGTAAGAAAAATGAGGTGGAACAAGAGAACGTTGCCCTAGCGGGTAAAGGGAAAGCAAAGAAGGGATCTAGCAAAGGATCGAATTCGCAAAGCAAAAAGAAGAAGAAGGACCTTTCTAAGGTCAAGTGCTTTGGATGTCACAAGTTTGGCCACTATGTCAGTGATTGCTCAGAGAGGAAGAAGGGTAAGAAGTAGGTGGCAGCTTCAACAAGTGCAGAAGAATTCTCCAGTAGAATGGAAGATGAGTTTGCACTCATAGCTTTTATGGTTAGCTCAACTTCATAGTGTGTTTGGTATATAGATAGTGGGGCATCATTTCATATGACATGAGTTAGAGAGTACTTCTCTAGTTACAAGGAGGAGGACACCAACATCCATATTTCTATGGGAAACTTGTCCAAACTCAACCCAGTTGTGAAAGGGACTATTGAGTTTTAGAGGGAGAATGGAGAGATAATTCCACTTCATGATGTGTTGCATGTGCCAGGTTTAGGTATGAATTTGATTTCTGTATCTGTTCTTCAGGATAGGGGGTATAATGTACTCTTTAGAGGGATAAATGTGTTGATTAAGCACAAGGATTGGAAATCAACCACAACTAGTTGACTTATAGTTGTGTGTCTAGCATAGTGAACTCAAGGTCCAAGTGTGGAAACAAGAGCTTTGATACCATATGTAATGACTACCCCTGCAAAACCAATGCCACATCAACAATCTCCATAAAATGCAAAAAATTCAATGAGAGTCAAAGTCTTTTGAATATTGACTAGTCAACATTAGTTGATTAACTATCATTAACTTTAACAAAAATGATACATATACATATTGTATATGAGCAATGTTAGTATGCTAATAGAAACCAAATTTAAATAAAGCTTCTACAAACTAAACAAAATTCATAAACTTCAAGATAGACTAAGATGAGCTCTCAATTGAGAATATGAGCCATTAATGGGCTCTCTCAATGAGAAGCTCTCTTGTTGAGTAGCTTTGTCTAAATAGATAAGATGTATGCTCAAGCTTATGCTTCAAAAAGGGCTTCAAATGGAGTTCGAATTTGGGTGTGAGTGTATGGTTTTGATGTAAAATGGCTTCTTAAAATGGCATTATGACTTTACTTCATGGATTGTGTTGTTTTGCAAAGGGGAAGGATCCAATTTATAGGCAAGAGGCTTGAGGGATTGAGAGCTAAGATGCAAGGATGGGAAAAAGCTCATGGAGGGCTCAGATTGCATGAGAGGAGAGCACATGGATTGTGCTTCCTTACAGCCAATCAAGGAGTGACACATGTCACATGGTGAGAGGATGAAGGAAAGGGGAAGGATGAGTTAACAAAGGAGGCTCAAGGGATAAAATCTTCATAAAGACCCTCATAATGACTTGTAAGAGCAATAAAAGGGCTTGGAAGAGTCATTTATGGCCTAGTGGGCTTCATAAAGTTTCATGGTTGAGATATTTTGAGGGAGATGAGAGCAATTTCGACTTGGGCTTGATTAGGAGGGTTTTAAGCTTGCTTAGGATTGTGCAAATGATTAGAGGATGGATTAGGATGGTTTAGGATTAGCTTAGGGATAGGCAAGTGGATGGCATTTAATGAGGGTGGGTGAAGGAGGAGATATTTGTTAACTTTGGCTTGGGTTAGGAAGTTTTAACTCATGTTTAGGGAATGTGACAAGGTTAGGAGGGGATTAGGATTAGTTTTAAAGACATCTTCTAGAAGACTCTAGACTTTGGATGAGGATAAAGACTTTCTAGAATAGTCTAGAATTTCCTAGGATGAGGATGAAGACTTTCTAGAAGAGTCTAGAACTTCTTAGGATGAGGATAAATTAGATTTTTAGGAAATAAATAAAGTTTTATTTATTTCAAGGGTTTGGGTTGAGGAGATATTTATTAAAACTTTTCTAATAAACATAAGGATTAATATTTAATCTTAATTAAATATTTTGAGTTAGGATTAGGGGTAGGAAATGATGGGATTAGCCTTTAATCAAAATTAAAGAAGGGTTAGAAGATTTTGGAAGAGTTTAGTGGTCTTAAGGAAATTGGCCAAGTTTTGGGCAAAAAATAAATTTTTTATTTATTTTGGGTTTTTTTGGTCAATTTATTAATTAAATAATTAATAAATAAGGAAATAATGTTTAAATAAGATTTAAACATTTTTGGGAGGGATTCCTTAATTAAATATTTTTAATTAAGATAAAGGGATTTAATGGCATAAAAATAAATAAATAAATTAAATAAATAATTAATTAATAAATGAAGATGTCATCAGGACTTTTTCAGAAAATAAAAATACTTTATTTTCTAAAGGTTTTTAGGTGTCTACACATATATGTTCAAATCTAAAAGAAAGTATAATTTCATTGCCAGAATGTCGAGATGTACCAAATATGTCGACCATGTTTATAGAAGCTTAGAACCTGTCTAAGAACACAAGGGAAAGAATATTGTAGGAGTGCTTTACCACCGTACCATGAAGCTATTAAGCTTCCCCTAATCTTTCTTGATATGAAAGATAACTAGCCCGACAATGAGGAAGAATAAACAAGAAAAACTAAGAGTAGTAATGGAATTGTGTAGCAAAATAGTCTTAGAAATCTTAAGTGTTATAAAACATAGCTCAACAAGATAGAAAAAAAACCTTGTTCTTGGTTACCATTTTAGTGGCAGTCTCATCTCCAATACTTTTAAAAACATAATATGGTTTATCTAACATCAAGGTAACTAGCCACATACGTGTCTCGTCATCATACATGGATAACACTTCAAAGCCATACATCAATAGTTATATCTTACAATAGTATCCCATATTTAACACCTCAAGACAATGCAAAAGATATGTGAGGAAGTCAATGAACATGGATAAATTCTAAAGTTTATATTGCATTTCAATTGTACTAACATTTCAAATGCACTATCTACACATGGACACATATTAGACATGTATGCATGCAACATCAAAACTATATCAACCATCGCTCAATCCTTTTACAATAGATCTACTAAGAGTAAATACTTAAGATTTAAAAAAAAAAACATGGTTCAAAGATGTCTAAAATTAGTCCATATCCTAAACTTTTAGAATGTAAAATATTGGCACTCAATGCCTCCTTCTATAGGTTTATCTCTTTAGTCTTCAGAATTTATCAATAATTTCATTAGTATAATAAATAAATAAAAGTAGCAGGAGAAAATAATAAATTCCTAACTGAAGAATGTACTCATCTACATTCAACAGATCAATATCATCAAATATTGAGCTCAAATACCACTAGCATAAGCATAAAATTATTCACAATAAGTCTAAGAGTATTTAACCAATTTCTAATGTTCTTATTTAATCATTAGAATTTCAAAAGATGTTTCAACAATGTTCACTCCTGGAATGTACATATAGTGTACATATCATTTTGAAATGATGAATATCAGAACTTATCACAATCCCATGTATATACATAACTCTCAAAGGATTATCATACCACCAAAATTATTGTATTAAATCCTATTCAAGGAAACATCAGTAAATCCATTACTAAACCAGATTTCAAAATTTAATTTATGCAATATAATAATTTGGAATCATGTGTGCTTGATATAAAGTTGTTTTGGCATTTTTTTTGTGATGACAACTTGGAAAAAGTAATTTCATTGATATACTTTAATGATCTAACGTAATTCTAAGAAAAGTTTAACTGAATCCAAAGTCAATCTCTACTATAATGATTATACATTGTTTGATTTACCACAAACCATCTAATGGTGAACTAATAAAACTAATCTATGTTTTTTCTTCTATCAGTATGAGTACTTCCCTTAAGGGTCTGCTAGCGCAGTGTATTCCCAGCAATAAATCTTTACACAAAATGCTAATTATACTTGCCAAAAATAAAGAATAATAATTTTCCCATTGAGGAGCTTTAGCGGTTATGTATTCCCATCTAAGGTGTTTGGTGTAATGTTTGATTTCATAGATAGTGCTATCCAATAAAAACATCTAAATCTTTTTCTTCAAGAATCAATCACCAATAGTTTACAAATTGGTGCTTCCTAACTTTAAGTGATGACATTAAGGTATTGTGTTTCAACCTATCCAAAATATTCCCAATCTCTATCAGAGGGAAATAGGTAGAGGAAAGCTAAAAGTAGGGTCAATTATCACACAAAAGAGTGTAGCGTGCAGTCCATTACACTACACAAAAATGCAAAATGAGTGGCCAAAATGATTATAATCAACAAAACAATCAACATCATCTTGTTTCCTTTCATATTTGTAGAACAACTACTCAGAAAATTAATTTTAAATAAATGTCTTTATAACTTTCATGTTGGAGAGCAATTTCTAGGGAGCTCGATGATAAATAAAAGAGCAATATTGTTGGAAATAATGCTATTAAACATCAATGGCATCAAAATTAATGAGAGAATGGGAACACTCACCTATGATGCATCATGCCTCAATCTTGAAACATTTTTAAAACTAAACTATGTAAAGTAAAGAGCCTTTACTTTCTCTAATTTTTATAAGCTCAAAAATATTGACGTGGGAACTCAAAATTTAGAACTTTGAACACCAAATAGAAAAGATTACTTCACGCTTCAAAAAGAAAAATCATTCCACAACTTCAATGATTTGTGAAAGAATCTAAGGGAAGCTTATCATAGATTTTCACACTTACAAGGATTGAATGTCATTTTTCTTGCTATGGAAAACAATGTATGTTTCAAGAAGTAGGAGCCATGCTCAAATTGACTTCCAAAATGCCAAGAAAACTCAAATTGGATAGAATGTCTGGATTGTGATAGTCCAATATGTTTGGTGAACAACAATGAGTTGAAGAGAATCAATATCCATGAATGTGACCTCCCCTTATGTGTCAAAGATGTTGATAACCTAACACAAACTTGTGAAAGCAAGTGTATTCACCCTAACAAGTGTAATTACTAATTGGGTGATAAGGAAAACTTCCATAACTTTTGACTATGGTCCAAGTTTAAAAAAAATAGAACTGATTAAGGGATGCTAACCATATTATAAGAACAATCGATTTAAGAATTGCAGAATTTAATCTCTAAGTTATATTGGTTTCTTTACGCAGATAGTTGTATTCCTAGTCTATTTTAATACACATAAAAGGTATAGATAATATGTATAGATAATATTCAAGTATTCCGTACACAAAACCTATGCAACAACATATTGAAGCTTAAACATTCATGGCCTAATTTAGAATGAACCAAAGAGGAACCTAAAATACACAATTGTCCAATCTTCTGTTAGAATCTTTAGAATAATTGAGAGGGGGGATGAATCAGTTATTCAAGGTCCAGATGTCCTAATAAAAATTTTCACTTAGCTTAGTGAACTCATTAAACATTCATATCTGTATGTGTATCCAAGATTATTACCAATACTTGCAAGTTACTGTTAAATCAACATGCAACAACAAAACATGAAACATAAAACTCATCCACACACTTGACATAGTGATTTTATGAGGAAAACCAATTTGGGAAAAACCACCAGTAACAAGCTACTCCTTTTTCACTCTTCTAAAGTGATACCCTGTGAAAGGCCAACCCTATTAAAGGTTACAATGCACACTATTAAATGTGACCCGATTAAGGGATTTCAATCACCCTATTAATAGTGAGCTTGGTTAAAGGACTTTAGGCCATTCACTTGGAAAGCCACCCTATTAATGGATTTTCTAATGACTGTTAAGTCAACCTTAGTTCAAAGGATTTTACCCTAACTAATACAATTGTTAGAGAGTATAGTAGAGTATTTGATTTGATAAAACTTACAACTTATCTTGCAGATTTCAAATCTCAATTCAGTTCTCAATTCTACTTGGCTTTGAATCTTTGGAGCTTTGACAACTTGTTCACTCTTCAAGCTTTTGTCTCCTTAAGCCTTCTTTCTTGTTGTGCCAATGCAATCACTACTGTGGTCATTTGATGAAGCAGAGTCTCTATTCTCTATTCTTCCTTGGTCTTTGATGACCTTCTCTTTGTCTTCTCCTTGACACCACACTCTTCCAACTCTTTTGCTTCATGACCAAACATTCCTTAAATAGGAATTTAGAATACTTTTCCATTTTTCATCGTCCAATTAGGGTTTAGATGGATTAGGTAGGATATAATGTATCTACCCCATATCTTGTCTCTTCTAGAAACTTCTCCTAGAATCCATTTGGAATTCACCCAAAAATGGTTCACCTTAAAATCTGTACCACTAGCTCATTAGTCTTATCTTCCACCTGGTTGACATACTTCAAGAAAACAAATTCGTCAGCTCATATTTGGTGAATCTTTGACTTTTCAAATAATGCAGCAGCTCAACATTATTATCCTTCTGATGCTCGACACATACTGCGTTGCTCGACATCTATTATGTTTTCACTTAGCATCAATTGCAATTTATTGATGCTTGGCACCAATTGCATTTTGTCTAGCTTTTCACCTGAACTTTCTTGGCATCAACACTTAACTCAACACACACTAGAATTTGGTTTTACTCGGCACCAACTAATTTTCTACTCGGAATGAACTAACTTTTCTCGGCACCCACTACCAATTTGGTCAAGCTTTGCAGAAAGTCTTAGTATTTTGTATTCTTCTAAATTTTTTTAGTATGGAAAACCTTTGTAACTTCAAGTAGATTATCAATACATCATTTCACCATTGTCTTAACTAATCCTTGAACTTCATTTCATTACCATAACTCAACCTTTCCTCTAGGTACATTTGTTACATCTTATTGATTAAATCCTCTTCATCAATCAACTAAATAATAGTCTTTGGATCTTATAAGAAATTGTCTCACCAGAAAATAGCAAGTTTAACATCAGTGACAATATAATGATTGAAACACATATTACTTCATCAGTCTCTCTCTTTCAACAATGATCTTTTCAATAAGATCTCAAAAATCTCCCTCTTTGGCATTGATGGAAAACCAAACTAATCAACCAAATCATCTGAATGGTAAAACATATTATTTGACCATTCTGACTAGGTCAAAAATAGTAAGTCGATAACAAAAAGAAAAACTATAAAAACTCTCCTCAACAACTTCCAACATTATCACTCTTGCAAGGTAGATTAGGATTTCTCCCTTATGTGTTTACTTCTAATCAGCAATACCAATCTTTTAATACACATAGATCATTCATCCTGATCTGTCTCTACTATTTGCTTGTGCTGTTTCTCCCTGTGAGCTTGTTTCTCCCTCTAACCTTGTGATAGTTTCTTGTTGTTTCTCTTTCTTTAGCTATACTTCTATTCTCCCTCTCATGTTACTGATTAGTTTATGCTATTTTTCCCTCTTTGACAACAATGCCAAAGTCATATTATTTTAACATCTTGTCATGTAGATATAGAATTTGTAGTATCTCTAGTCTCTCCCTCTGTCACCTTGCTTGTGACTGGTTTAGAATTTTAGTAGTTTGATTACTTTAGGAAATACCTAAAGTAAGATCCTTTGCATCAATTTATGTCATTCAACAGTCAACCTATTTGATGTAGGGAAATTCCTATGTTGTTTAAGTAGCCTTTGATAGGGGTATCACCCCTAACTTACCTCTTAGATTTTCATATGCATCCTTAGGTAATGGTTTTGTGAAGATGTCAGCAATTTGTTCTTTTGTATTGACATACTCCATCTTCACTCTTTTTTTTCAACTAGCTCTCTTACATAATGATACTTGATTGCAATGTGCTTAGTTTTAGCATGCATTATTGGATTCTTTGAGATATTTAAAGCACTAGTGTTATCACAATAAAGTATCACAGGTTTTGTTATTTCTTCCTTCATTCCTTTGAGCATATGCTTGATCCACACAATGTTTGTGCAGTTTATAGCAGCAACTACATATTCAACTTCAGCTATGGATTGTGAGGTACATCTTTTCTTTTTACTAGTCTAGGTAACTAGTCTCTTACCTAGGAAAAGTGCTTATCCACTAGTACTTTTTCTGTCATCTATATTACCTCCCCAATCAACATCAGTGTAGGCTATTAATTTAAACTTTTCATTCCTCTTATAGTATAAGCCAAAGTCCTCTATTCCTTATAAGTACCTCATTATTCTTTTCACTACCATTAGATGATTTTCCCTTGGGTTTGCAAAAAATCTTGCAACTATTCCAATAGACAATGCAATATCAGGTCTCTTATATGTTGTAACTTACCAATCATTGAACTATATAGTGTCTGATTCACTTCAGCTGATTCATCATTCTTTGATAGTTTCTGACCTATTACCATGGGTGTACTTACTAGTTTTGAATCTTCCAGTCCAAATGTTTTCAATATTTCCTTGATGTACTTTGATTGAGTAACAAATATGCCATGCTTAAGTTGATAAACTTGCACTCCCACAAAGAATTTAATCTCAGCAAACATTGACATTTCAAATTCATGTTTCATTTGATTAGCAAAATCTTTGCATAAAGCATCTTGTCCTCCAAATATTATATCATCAACAAAGATTTCAGATAGCAAAATGTCTTTACCTTTTTGTATTTTTATGTATAGATTGCTATTGTCATCAGTTGTTTCAAATCCAATCTTCACAAGATACTTATGAAGTCTTTCATACCATGCTCTTGCTGCTTGTTTCAAACCAGAAAGAGCTTTGTGCAGTTTACATACCTTGTCTTTGTTGTTGTTATCAATGAATCCCGTTGGCTACTCTATGTAAACTTCTTCTTCTAGTATGCCATTTAGAAATGTAGACTTAACATCCATCTAATAAACTTTGAAACCTTTGTAGGCAACATATGAAAGTAATGTTCTTACTCCTTCCATCCTTGTGTAGGATAAGAAAATGGGCTAATGTCCAACATACTATGAGCAAATCACAAACTCACTAAACATATATTGACACCCTCTAGTCTACCATGAAAGCCAAATTAATAGAAAAGAAGCAACAAAAAGTTAGAAACCCCCTCTTTCATTTGTAACTCACATGTCCTTCTTTCTTCTCCATATGATGTAGCTCCAAATTGCCTATAGTGCACACAATTTTGAAGCAAAAACCTAAGATGGTGATAATGCTATGAGAATACTAGAAGATTTGATTTTGGTGAGAGCAAAAGAGAGAAAAAACTATGACACTAGGGACTAGAAATGAGAGAAAGAATGCTCATTTTATAATCAACATAGAAGATGAGAGCATTGGAATTGTCACCTTGGATATGCAACTTGCCAAGAGATTCCTTTGAGAATCCATGACACACATGACACAAGATGCCAAGTGTAGGATTGTATGACACTTGGAAGTCAAACTTGCCTAAAGATGGAAGAGAATCTATGACATGTCATATGACACCTCAAACCCACTTAAAGTCAATAATATATGACAATGGAAGCCAAATATGGATGTGCGTAAGAGAATAAGAATATATGGAGTATGAAATATCTTATCCAAGTGTTAATGGAGAATCCATGAGGTGTCACACCCATGTGTCATGATGATGTCAATATTATGTGGAATATTTGAATTGAAAATCCATTATTCCACACAAATAGAAATTAGTGAAAATGGAATTAATGGTGGAAAATATGACTTAGGAAATTGAGAATTTCCATGGTTTGTGAATAATGAATCAATTAATTAAGGATGTTAATTAGGAAGAATAATTAGTGAAATGACATAGGATTAAATTATAGGTTGTTTAATCTTATAGAGAAAATTAGTGGATGATTGGCCAGTTTGATTTGATAAGTGCGACAATATCCTTTGATGAAATGTGATGATAATGGAGATTGACTAGGATGATGATGGATAGATCGAAGCCATGGTCAAATTGATCTATTGATTGAAATTGATAACATGCCAAGGGCACATGACATGGATTAAAGATATGTAACATTTAACTGACATTATAAATGCTACAAGATTGAGATTGGTTGATAAAGTTGATCATAATAACACTGATGGACACTGTCAATGTTATTAAATGGTTAAAAATGCTATGATCTGACACTGAGAGACTTGAAAATATCAAATATTAGATGATGTAAATGATAGTTTGACCTAGCACTGAGAGCCATGATAGTACTAAGATCAGATTGATAAGATTTGATAGATTGATAGTTTTCCAAGGCACTGAAAGCTACAACAATGCCTAGGATTGGATAGATGATGGTAGATTTGGGATGTTTGACATGTTCTAGGTTGATTAAAACTATTTTTGGGTAGATTTGGGGTGATTTCAAGTTGATTTGAAATGGTTTTGAAATGACATGAAATTGATGTAAAAGAGGATACGAATGATGACGGACACTGTTGAGATATGATCAAGTTGGCCAAAAGATCAAAGTTAGTGGAATGAGAAAATGGGATGAATTAGTATGAAGAAGTGACGAAACTATGGATGCGAACCATTTTTGAGTGTCTACATTTTGTCCCTCTTTGATACAATGTGATTTAGAGTGTTGTGCCAAAGAATGCTGATGAAAAAGTTATAAAAGCAAGCCCCAATAATGGTGGTATATATTTATGCCTCCTCAAGAAATTGACCAACATAGGCATATGATAGGTCGAGTGATTTAGAGTGTTGTGCCAAAGAATGCTGATGAAAAAGTTATAAAAGCAAGCCCCAATAATGGTGGTATATATTTATGCCTCCTCAAGAAATTGACCAACATAGGCATATGATAGGTCGATTTCATCGACAACAAGAAAACAAAATCATAGCAACTAATGGATCAAAAATTAGAGCTAAAACACGAAGTTATGGCCTCTTGAGTGCAAAAGGGCATCATGACCAACATAGAAAAGGGCCTCTTGCACATCCATCTAGGCAACAACAAACTATAAAAGGGCTTGGAAAGGGTTTTTAGAGTCATTTTCACCTTCACTTTTGGGAGAAAAGAGCTTTGGAGCAAGGAAAATGGACTAGTTATGCAAGGAGCAACAGTATGGTGAATGAGTGTGTACCTTCTGATGAGAGGTAGGTGTAGGATCTCTGATAACTACATCAAGGCTATCTTTGTGCTTTCTATGCTTTCGGGGTTAGACAGGGTCGAATAGGGGTCTTGGGGTTAGGTTAGGGCATCCAAACATCCCAACTACAACCAAAACATATCCAACTACTTAGTGGGCATACTTGGCATGACCAAGTGCACACTGGGTGCACTTAGTATGACCAAGTGCACCATGGGCACAATTGGGGGCCCTAACTACGCCTTAGGATGCTCTGGAGTTTGAACGAGGTCTAGATCAGGCCAGATCACCCTGAAACTTGGGGTGGACTAGCATAACCCTAGGGGGATGTCAAAAAAATGTTAAGATGTAGTAAAATGTGGTCAAAGTGGTCAAACTTGGTCAAACTTAAGGTAGATGTATGCCAAACTCAGGTAAATGTTGACAAGGGACAATGCAAAGGGCCCGAAAGGGTGCAAACAAACTCAGAATAACTTGAAACTTGGACCATATATTCAAAACCCTAGGCAAAGTTGAAAAAATAGGTTAACTAAGGCTAGTATGGTTATAAAAATGTCAAACCTAGTCAAATTTAGCTCAGATGGAGGAAAAAGGCTGACGAATGAATAGGATAGGGTCAAAATGATGCAAATGAGCTTGAAATGACCTGAAACTTGGTAAACATGTTCAAAACCCTAGAAAGAGTTCAAAACATAAGTCAAATTAGTCAAACATGATTAGAAAAAGTCAAACTTAGTTAAAATAAGTCAAACTTGGGTCAGAAGTAGGGTAAACTAGATACAAAACCATAGAATGTTGGCATAGGCTATATGGTTATGTAGGAGGAGCTGCCCCTATTATGGATGAGGGGACATAGGCCATAGAGTCTCATGTTATGTCACTAGATGATAGCTAGTGAGTGGGGGATCTTGGGTGGTTTGGGGTTATATCATATTGCATTTATGCTAGAGGTGAGGGGCAATAGAGCCCTATTGACAACATTAACTGAGAGATGACACTTAGAGATGAGTTTGTTCCATCTACCAATAGGAGAGGCTACGGTTACCTTAGAGGATGTATGACGCATCTTGAGGATATCAATTCATGGGGAGTTAGTAGTGTATGACTCGATGACTGGACGAGCAACCTTACACCAATTATTTGGATGTGGAGATGTAGAGCTAGGCATCTATGATTATGAGATTAGATGGGGCCTATTAGTGGCACACCATGAGTAGTTGATAGTAGTGATCTACTAGGTGATTGGTGGGCTATTAATAGTAGATAGGAAAGGACATGAATTTACCATCAAATGGGGCCGGGTGTTAGAGTGGATGGTGATGGAGGGGATTATGTTTTCCTAGGGCCCATGCATGTTAGGAATGCTATATTACTATCTACATCAGGTAGCCTACAGAGGTGGTTTGACATTTAGTACTGGGGGTACATTGCTACAGATCTAGGCTTATGAGCACATTGCAGTATTTCAACCACTGGTTGAGAGGGAGTTAGTAGAGGACATGCCATATGCATACAGTTATAGAGGTGTACTAGTACGAGGACTGCTAGGATATATGAGGTACTTCTGACATTAGCTAGACACTATGACACAATTCATCTGGAGACCTTATAGGGATTTCCCTAGATGGGATTATGATGATATTCACCTACCATATTGTAGGCAAGAGCGCTATCTCATAGGGTGCACAGTGATTGGGAACTTAGTAATAGAGATGTACCTACCAGAGCAGGTATGTAGATAATCTAGCAAGATACAGGATGTATCGATTGATCTAGCATTGTTTTCCTAGTCTAGAGCAGAGGTCTAGGATTGGGGAGCACCTACCAGGACCCAGGTGGGTTATACACAGCTAGAGGAGCTATAACAGACAATATGGGGAGTAGCAACAGATGTAGTGGATGCAAACATGATGAGAACATATGGTAGATGGTTTGCACAACATCATCTGAGGCCCTTGACAGATCTGACAGTACCAGTACCACGAGTGAGGTCACAAGCAAAGCAAGATGAGGAGGATGATGAGGAGGAGGAGAATGGGGGAGGGGATGAGGAGGGAGGAGATGAGGATGATGATGAGTACAAGGGAGATGAGGATGATGATGGGGAGGAGGGATATGAGGATGGAGAGGATGCTGAGGATGATGTGGGGGATGATGATGAGGATGCTGAGGGAGAGGATGAGGGAGATGATGATGACAAGGATGGAGACAGTGGGGGTGGGGGTGGTGTTGGAGGTGGTGATGGGGGAGAGGATGAGGATGGCTATTGGGAGGCTAGGAATGATGGTGGTGTGGGTGTAGCTACGATGGATGTGGAGGGGGGTCTAGTGGATTACACCGGGAGGACACTAGTACTAGTATAGGCTGGGCCTAGCTAGTTAGAGCTGATGGAGGTGATTAGAGGTCTACAAAGTTAGTTAGACTGGGTTGTAGTAGAGAGGGATGCAGTGATAGGAGAGAGAGAGACATAGTGATAGTAGAGAGAGATCAAGTTATGGTTGAGAGGGATGTCATGGTGCAAAGGGAAGAGATGGCAATGCATGAGCCTCAATGGTTCATTAGCAACATCAAAGATGCAAAATTTTGAGAGATGGCTATGATAATGACCAAGGCTCATATGGAGACATAGTACTGGAGGGATTAGTATGAGAGAGTGGTGCCACCAGGGTAGAGAGTAGAGAGCTTCCATGCATCAAGATCTCACTCCTATTGGACACATAGCAGTGTAGGGGTGATGGGACTGATGAAGCCACCATAGATGGGAGAGGGATCATCCTCGAGGTTAGATAGAGGATATGAGGCTAAGGACAACACAGGGTGACACTAACATGCTCATGTATAGAGGGGCTTCTATCTTTTGCTTTTGGTTTTATGTTATGCTCTTTCATGGTTCATGCCTACACGTGATTAGTATTGATATAAACCATGATCACAAACTCTGATACATTTTGAGGCATTTATCAAATGCAACTATGTTATGATGACTATATGAGATGGTTTATGCATATGTTTTATATATTTTATATGGATGCATTTATTCTTTTTTATGTGGAATTTTATATGATGACATCATGCGTTGGTTTATCACATGTTATGCTTAGAAAGTGACATCTTTATGTTTGCCACACATTTTTCTCGTGAGTGAATGCCTAATGAAATGTAAATGATATGAAATGAATGCAAATAAAAAGTAAAATTATATGAAATGAATGCAAATGAAATGTAAAATGATTGAAATGAGTGCAAAAGAAATGTAAAATGAATGAAAATGAAATATGAAGATAATATAAATGCCATGTTTATGAAAAGATATATTGCTTTGGGTTATTTTGGACTTTTGACATATGCAGGAATGCAAGACAACAATGCTTTTGATGTATTAGAGTATGAGACCAAGGCGGTAGATGAAGAAGACACAGAAGATGGAGGAGACAAGATGAGGAATTGTTAGTATGATGGGAAGAATTTTTCTTTTGTAAAGTGCACTATATGTTAAATGGAGCTTTATTTTGATATGGAAAATGGAATGCAACATATCATGGCACAAAGGGCTAGAGCGCAAAATGCAGACCTTTTGCATAAATAAGCACGATGTAGATAGAAAATGACCTTGTCCTTCCTAAGGCATATATACATGCCCTAGACTCTCAAAGGTACATTGTAACAGACAAAAAATAAATTTGACCATGAACCATCCTAGCTACTCTCATAGATCAATTTATATCATCAAGTAGCATAGGAACATGATTGAAGAAAAAAAAACAAAGCAAAAATAAATCACTCACTAAACAACGTGAGCCAATAGCTATTCTTGTCCATTATTACTTGCCTTTTATTTTTTTCTCTTTAGATAGTGTTTGATAGGTTGATCATGTGATAGTTCTAATTGTTGATTCAGTTGATAGGTTCATGGTGACATGTTGGATTGATTGTTGGTTCACATTGCTCAGATAGGTGTGATTGTCATTAAAGTGTAGTGCTTTGAGTTTCTGTCTGTGAAAGTGCACATGTTTATGCAAAATAGATGATTATGTACAAGTTTTATTTAAAAAAATTGATGGGTTTTATGTTTTTTAGGGTTTTTGAGGATATTTGATGTTTTTGTGTGACTTGTTTCTTCAGGACATTTTACAATTTTTAGGGTTTACTTCAAGACATTTTATGATTTTTAGTGATTTGTTCAAGACATTTTATGATTTTTATGGATTTTTTCAGGATATTTTATGATTTTTAGTGGATTTTTTTAGGACATTTTATGTTTTTTAGAATTTTGTCAGGATCATATTTGAATTTTTTTAAAAATTTTTTTAGGACCATTTTTGAATTTTTAGGATTTTTTTAGGATCATAAAGGACTTTAATCATTAGCTCCAATCTGATATACAATAAGTCCAATGGATAAGATGTTCTTAGGGACATGCCCCTAGTTCAAGTTCAAACTCATGTACCATGTAGGTAATATGCCCCCAGACAAGACGCAAACTATGTACAAAGGCCAATGACAAAGTATGTACACAATGGTGATGCTTTAGGTAAGATAACAATGGGTATTAACCAATTTGTGGGCCATCACGAGGGACCAAGGATGTCTTGCAAGATGAAGGATGTGATCAAGGAATAACAAAAGGGGAGAAAACCAGATGGAATCCTGATAGATGGAGGAGCAACAACAGGTTACACATGGCGCATGTTTGCCAAGTTTTCACCATGGTACTTGCCTGAAGCACCTATTTCCTAGGTTTTCACTTTTGGATGAAATTTTTTTCTTAACTCAAATTTTCATGTCAAGACGCCTATTTGCTAGGTTTTCTTCAAGGCATCCATTTTTTCATGACTTTTTTCACTTTTTTTTGTTTCTTCTTTTATGACCTTTTTCAATTTTTTTTGATATTTTTTTAGGACTTGTAGATAGAATCAAGTTTAGTACTTGCAAAGATGCATGTTGTTAATGGACATGGGCAGTGGTTCACCCTTTGGAGTTGCAAGATGATATACTTCAGACCCAAATGATGCAGTAACTACATAAGGTCCTTACCAATTTGGTTCAAATTTTCCTTATTTTTCTCTATGCTATTGAGTCTCATAGTTCATCTTCAAGACTAGACCACCGATCTCAAAATGACGAGCTTAGAATTTCTTATTATAGGTTTGTTTGAGTCAGTTTTGGTAAGCTTGCAGATGTATCAAGGAAGCTCATCTTTGTTCATCAAGCATTTATAGTTCATGGAGTCTAGAGATTTGGTAGTTTTCATCATCAATGACATCTTGTAGAGACACTCTTAATGATAGAATTTCAACTTCAATGGGAAGTATGGCCTCAGTGCCATAGACAAGAGAGTATGGTGTTGCACTAGTAGGAACATGCACACTTGATTGGTAGACCAGAAGAGCTGGATTTAGTTGTAGGTGCCAGTTTCGACCAAAATCATTAATAGTCTTTTGGAGAATCTTAACAATGGTCTTATTAGATGCTTCTGCTTGGGCATTTCCCTATGGATGCTAAATACTAGAATATCCATGGTATATGTTGTACTTCTTGCAGAACTTGTCCATATCTTTATTTTGAAATGAACTACCATGGTCAATAATAATAGCCAAGGGGACTCCATACCGACATATGATGTAGTTTAGAATAAACCTTGAAATCTGCTTTCCTGTGGTGGAGGTTAGAGGGATAGCTTCAACCCACTTGGTAAAATATTATATTGTTTTGATAATGAACTTATGACCATCAGAGGATAGAGGAGAAATAGCTCCAATAAGATCAAATGCCCATTATGAAAAGGGCCATGGAGATATGATTGGTTGCAATTCTTGTGCTAGTGCGTGGATCAGAATGCTATGTATCTAGCACTTATGACATGTTTTGGCAAAATCATGGGCATCTTGTTCCATGGTTGGCCAATAGTATCCAGCTCTGACAAGTTTCTTGGCTAGACTCAGATCATTGAAATGACCTCCACATATACCTTCATGAACCTTGTGTAAGGCAATTCGAGCTTCTTGTGAGTCAAGGCATCAGAGAAGGGTTTGGTCAAAGGATCTCTTGTAAAGGGTGTCACTGATGATGATGTATCTAGCAGCTTGGAAAATAAAGGCTCAACATTCATTTTTGGATAAATTAGGTGGTAGGATTTGGGTGTATAGGTAATTGTAAATGTCTTGATATTAGGGAGAATTGGGACCAACAAGCTCACACACAAACTTAGATTGAGGGAGCTCAAATGCAGGAATCAAAATTTTCTCAACAAGGAATTCACAACGTTCCACATTTTGAGGCATATCAATCATAGAAGTGATGGTAGCCATAGCATCAGCTTACTTGTTGTGTATTCTTGGTAGCTGACAAAAAGAGATAGTGACAAATTTAGACTTAAGGAAGTCTATCATCTGCTTGTAAGGTATTAAATTATCATCTTTGGTTTCATAGTCATCATTGACTTGGTGGATGACCAACTGGAAATCACCAAAAACTTGTAAATGTTGAATGTTTCATTGGATAGCTATCTTGAATCCTGTGATCATTGTCTCGTACTCTGCTATGTTATTTGTACAATGGAATGCTATCCTATATAACTTGGGGATTATGTCTCCTTGGGGAGTGATAAACATAATGCCAGCTCCTGATCCATTTCTTTTATGTGATCCATCAAAGTAAAGCTTCCATTTATTAGCTATATCCATGTTAAATATGGCTTCATCTAGAAAATCTATCAACATGGGATGATCATCTTGCATATGTGCTTTTGCTATCTAATCTGCTATCACTTGCCCCTAGATTACCTTTCTATCTACATATTCTATGTCAAATTCACTAAGGATCATGACTCATTTGGCTAAATGTCCTATGAGAGTAGCCCTATTTAGGAGATACTTTAGTGGATCAAGCTCAGATATGAGCATTGTTTTCTGATGGAGCATGTAATGTCTTAGCTTTTGGGCTACAAAAAAAATAGCAAGGAAAGCTCATTCAATGAGTGAATAATTTAGTTCATACCCCACAAGTTTTTTTCTAATGTAATATATGGCTTGCTCTCTTCCTTGTTCATCATTTTGTGCTAAGAGAGCTCTTAATGTTGTATCTGCAGTAGATATGTATAGAATCAATGGTTTTTCCTAGAATAGGATCCATTAAAATTGATGGATGTAGAGGGATATCTTTGAGCTATTGGAAGGATTCTTGACACTTCTTTTGTTCCATTGAAAGGATACTCCCTTGCATAATAGGTGTTGAAAGGAGTGACATTTATCTACTAGTTGTGCAATGAATTTGTAGATAGACTGTAATCTCCCTTGTAGTCCTCTTAAGGTTTTTAGATTTTTTGGAGGAAGCATGTCAAGTAATGCTTTTACTTTCTTAGGATCCACTTCAATGCCTCATTAAGAAACAATGTATCCTAGGATCTTTCTAGAAACAACCTTGAATACACACTTTTTTGGATTTACATAGAGCTTATAGCTTTCCATTCTATTGAATATCTGATCTAGGATGCCCAAATGATCCTTTCTTTTATAGGATTTGTGAAGTAAGTCATTGACATAGTCTTCCATTAGAATGTGCATGAAATCATGGAAGATGGTAGTCATTGCTCTTTAATATGTTTCCCCAACATTTTAAAGACCAAATGGCATAACATTCTAGCAGTATGTTCCGCAAGGGCATGTAAAAGTTGTCTTGTGTTGATCTTCAAGAGCTATTCTAATCTAATTGTATTCAAAAAAGCCATCCATTAGTGATAACATCTTATATCTAGTTGTCATGTCTACAATGATATCTATATTTTTTAAAGAGAAATCATGCTTGGGACATGCCTTGGATTATGGAAGTCAGTGCATATCTAGATGCCCCCAGAGTGTTTGTTTACTGGTACTAGATTAGATATCTATTCAGCATAATCAATGGGTCTTATGAAGTTGACATCCAATAATTTCTTCAATTCTGCTTTGACAAGGAGGGCAACTTGAGGATGCATCTTTCTCAACTTTTTCTTTACTAGTTTCACTCTTGGTTTTAGTGGTAAGTGATGAAGGACTAGTTCAGGATCTAATCTGGGCATGTCCACATAAGACTAGGTGAAGTTGATCTGCCTCTCTAGAAAGAATTTGACAAATTCATCTTTTTCCTCTGGTGATAATGAGGCTGCAAAATGTATGACCTTGGGGTTGTTGTGGGTTCCTAGATTTATCTCTTCTGTCATTTCCTCAAGTAACCATTGATCTTTCATTCAATGGGGGTGTGTCCAATCTTCCATCCTCGAGTGCCTTTGAGAGGTTTTCACCCTCATATACATCCTTTATTTTTACTTTTTCATGATCTAATGGTGCCTTGCAGTTTTCACCAAGAGACCTACTTTTGTCTTTTTTTGTTACTTTAGCACTTAGTTGGTGCCAAGTTACTGTAGAAATTCCTTCATGTGCTAAGTTACTATAACAATTTCTTCATGTGTCGAGTTACTGTAGCAATTCCTTCATTTGTCAAGTTACTGTAGCAATTCCTTCATGTGTTAAGTTACTGTAGCAATTCCTTCATGTGCTGAGTTACTGTAGCAATTCTTGTTGGAATTTACAAGTGGGAATATTTACTTCTGAGAGGCAGGGGGTGAATCAGAAATAACTAGCCTTTAACCTTTTAAAACTTTTTAGCTAAAATCATTCACATGCATCTAGTTCATCTAATAAACATGAAAGTAAAGACATGCATGAAAATAGATAACGCAAGATTTTGGTAACCTAGAAACCCTCCAAAATGAGAAGGTAAAAATGGGGTGGGGATGACACCCACAAAGTATCACTACAACAATATGTAACTATTTAAGGTTACAAAGTTTGACCACTTCCAATGGTCTATCCTATGAAAGGCCTGTCCTGTTAAAGACTTTACACCTAGTTAAAAGTGACCAGGTTAAAGGATTTACAAACACTCACTTGAAATGTTACCCTGTTAAAGGATTTATTACCTTGTTTAAAGGCTTACAAAATGGCTATTAAACCAACCTATCATCATAGGATTTTCATTCCCAATACAATGGCTAGAGAGTATTAGAAAGTCTTGACCTAATGACTTGCAATCTTCAATTGTTGATTCTAGATCCTTGTTTTTCTCTATCTATTTTGATCCTTCCTTGATTTGATATATCTCTCCTCAAAATTTTGATACTCTGTTCTTGATCAACTGAATTCTGTAATGTTGTTCTACTTTTTCTAAGTCTTCACACCCCTCTGCACTTCGCTAGTATTCTCCCCTCAACTCTTACTCATGTGCACACACAATGGGGTTTCATCCTCCTTTTAAAGGCTTCAAAGACTTAGGGTTAGGTATGAATCTACGATCAATATTCATTCTTCTTTTCTTGCTCAATTCTTTCACCTTTCCTATCAATTGCATGCTTTCTCCATTTTTTTGATTGGTTGCATGCTGATTACATAGGTAATGCAAAAGATTTGATCTTATCTTCAAGATCCTTCAAGATTCATCCTAAGTCAGCTCAAATATGGTTTACATCTGAGTTTGTGAAGGCACAAACTCATATGTTGATTCTATGTTACTCGACACTTACTAATTACTGATGCTCGATACATATAGGAATTCTATCTTACTCAGCTCCTATAGTAATTCTATTTTGCTCAACATCTATAGTGACTTGGCATTACTTATCACTCAACACCTGATACTTGCTCAGCACCTAAAGTTTACTCGGCACCTATTGAATCTTTGGCTCAGTACACACTATAGCTCAACTTCTATTTTTTACTCGGCATCAACTTAAGAATTGGTTAAGTGTGTTGACACTCAATTGTCAAAACCAATCCGAGACCAACAATCTCCCCCTTTGACATGAGTGGCAAAAACAATTAACTAAGCATTATGAGTCTTATCTCTATGAGCATACTACACATTTTTTTTGACATATGTACAAGATTTCAAAAACTTGTTCAAAATTTTGTAGAAGTCTATATACCTCAAAAGCTTGTAACTCCCCTTGAGCTGATGTTCCATTTCTGTAACCATGATTCCCTTAAGCTGAATTTGTCTCATGCTAATGTGTCTGATACTCTTTTCTTTGTCTATAATTTGTATCTACTTTGTTTGTACTCCCCCTTTGTTTCTGCTATGTGTTTGCCCCCTTTCACATCTTCTTGCAATTTTTATTGTCCTTTTGAATTTTATTTCCTTATCTCTCCCTTTATCTACACATCCATTATTATTATCTCCAAACTTTATTATGTCTCCCCTTTTTATGAATATCTCCTCCTTTGGATATTCTTTATTACTTCCATCAAAAAAATTGTATTATCCCCATATATTTCTCCAAAAATGGAATTTCTCCCCCTTTTTGACACTTATGTCAAAGGGTCCTAAGAGTGAATAGAATATTTAGCCAAAAATGTTTTATTTACCTCCATTATCATCTTTAGAGAAGCATCCCAATTGTCTAAGGTAATTTCCAATGCTTTGTGTTGGATGGCTGTCTCCATTGCAAGATGTATAAGGCCTTCTAAGGTAGAAAGATTAGGGTCTTTCTTTAAAAAAAATTTTGCATAGGCCATTTCCTTATGTAGTACTTCCAAGTGTGGGGTGATAGAAGACTATATCTATATTAATTTGGCCTTAACATTAGCCTCTTATGCTATCAATACAACTAATTCCTTTTGAGTGTGAAGCATTGTGGCAAAATAGCTAGTCATCAGGGTTTCAAAATTAGCTCCCATTTGTTCTATATATTCATTTTCTTGAGCTATTATAGACCTATTTTCTTTCTAGATAACTTTACCAAAAGATGGAAATTCATTTCGTACATAGAAAAATATGCAAATCAAAATTACTCCAAACTTGCACTATGCTCCCTTGGTTCTTCTTATTGCTGCTAAGTTCTCATCAATTTGTTGCAATTGCAGTTCTACAAGATCATAAGTATGATCCTTTTTCACTAGTTTGTAACCCACATCCACTGCAATGCATGGTACATTGTTAAGTCTACTGGATTGTTAAAATTTGTGTGCAATAACTCTAACAACAAAGTCAACAAGAGGGTCTTGGATAGTGTCTATTGTCATTCCTCTCTTGTTCCACTTGGCACCAGTGTTCTTTTCAATTGCTTCCTTGGAATCACTTCTAAGGGTCTTTGGCTGATCTAGGGTGGGATACCCTATTACTCTATGTACAATCCTTTTTGTTATTTTTACTGGACCATCCTCCAACCATAAACTTCCATCATGAATCCTGCTAAGCACTATCCTGATCCATTCAGTTTTGAAAACTGTGGGGGATTCTAGGGCACACATCAAACCCTTCTTCTCAATGATTTGATAGTCTTCTTCAATACTCTATTTTCACACAATCTCTCATAGGCTTCCCTCATCTCCATATCTCCTATGGCTCCAATTTTGTAGTTGTAACATCTTCTAACATCTTGAAATAGAACTACCTTAGGGGGTATAATGAATAGGGCTTTGGCTAGATCATTTTTGTACGCCACCTCTGGGATTGGCCAAATATTTGGTTGTTTTACTTCATTTGACACCAGTTGGACCTCAAATGGTTCTTTCTCCTATGGTTTCCTAGAACTAGAGGCCATTCATGCTAGCTAGGGTTTTAACATGAAGAAGTTTAAAAGTTGTGTAGCTCAACACAAATGTAAATACCTTGAATTTGATAAAACTGTGTTGAATCACTATTGAAATCAACTCAAATGCTAGATTGTCTACTTTGAAGTCATTCTACACTCTTCTTCATCTTTTCTCTTTGTTCGCTATGAAGAAAAAATGATTCAAAATGTGATAATATACCCTATTTTTATAACATTTAATGTTTAGTGTATTTACAACTATCCACTCAGCTTCTTAAGCATTTCTGCATTACTCAGCTTCCATTGTCTTTCCACCACTCAACATCCATAGAAGTATCCTTTACTCAGCTTCAACTAAAATTTCTCTTCACTCAACTTTCATTACCAACTTAGCTGCAACTAATCATTCAACTTCTATTGATTTTGGCAATCAACTCAGCTTGTACTAGAATTTTACTCGGCATCTAAGTGCAACTCAGCAACAGTAATGAAATCTTGAAGTTTTAACTTTGCATCTCTATTCATGCTAATCTCTTCTTTTTAGTACTTGCTTGTTTAGGAACTGATGTATGATAAAGCTTTGTATATCAGTTCCTCATTCCTTCTTGTACTTACTTTGATGAAGTTTGACCACTTGACCTTTTAGGTGAAGTGATCCCTTCATTTGATGTGCTAGTCCCATCTTTCTTCTTCCATGTCTTATTCATTTCTCCTCTGATGTGTTCAACATACACTTTTCCTTTTCCTTTTTTCATCTCTAAGTTGGGTGCCTTTGACCTTATTGGGCAATTCCTACTGATATGACTAATCTTCAAACAAATGAAACATGTGGTTTGGCTGAGCCATCTATTGCAGTTTCCATTGAAATATGTTCTGATGCAATTTTCAAGGATGTGTCCATAATCTCGATAGTAATGATAGCTATACCTAGTGTTGTAGTCCCAATTGCAATGATGTCCATGGCTATTTCCCCTTGCTGGCTAATTAGGTGTCCACATAGGCTTTGATTTGTACTCAAAAGCTCTATGTCCATACTTCTTGCAATTGTAGCAGTGACCTTCAAATCTTGGTGTTCTGATAGTCCTAGTCCTGCAATCATGTGCTTGATGTCCTTGCTTGTTGCACTTATGACAGTGACTCACATTATTAGGTTTATCATGTTGATGGGCATTCTTGCTCCTGCATACATTAGAGTTATGTCCTTTTTTACCATAGAAATGGCAAGTAGGTTTAGTTTTCTTACCTTTGTTACTCCTTTCTTCTACAGTCTTGGATGACTCTCCTTTTTCAGTTCTAGTGTATCCTAGTTCTAAAGTATCATTGCTAGCCCTTGGTGATTTCAATAGCTGCTCAAAGTATTTGATGGCCTCATTGGGTTTGTTGAAGCTCTTTGCAATCTCCTTCTCTCTTTTCAAGTCATTTTGCATATTTAGTGTAGAGATCTCAATTTCCTTGACATTTAGTTCATGATGTGCATTTATCATCTGGTTTAAGGTGTCTAGCTGCATGTTTGAAATTCTTGCAAGTTCAATTGACTTTTCTTCCAATCTGTTGGCAAGGTCTCTTTTGTCTTCTTCTAGCATAGCCTTATCTTCAATGGCTCTTTTCTTCTATTTAGTCACCTCACAAAGCATCATAGCTTGTGACTCTTGTTCAATCTTGAGTGTTCTAATTTATTCTACTTGGGCTCTATTCTTCTCCATTAGGTCTACTATTGCTGCATCAAACTCTTTGGAATCTCCATTTGAAAACAATTTTAAGGTGTCAATCTCCTTGTATTGTGTATCATTCTCAGTTATGGCAATCTCTCTTCTTCTCTTTAAAGATTTTCTTAGTTCTTCATTGGCTTCTTCCAAAGTGTGTAGAGAAAGTTGTACATTAATTTCTTGATTCTCTATAATCTTCCCAAGTTTTTAGACTTCAATTTCCAGATCTTTTCTCCAACCTGTAAGGCTCCTCTTGTGAGAACTAGGCTCTGATACCAATTGTTGGAATTTACAAGTGGGAAGATTTACATCTAAGAGGGGAGGGGGGGGGTGTGGTGACTCAAAAGTAACTAGCCTTTAACCTTTTAAAACTTTTTAGCTAAAATCATTCACATGCATCTAGTTCATCTAATAAACATGAAAGTAAAGACATGCATGAAAATAGATAACACAAGATTTTGGTAACCCATAAACCCTCCAAAATGAGAAGGTAAAACTGGGATGGGGATGACACCCACAAAGTATCACTGCAACAATATGTAACTATTTAAGGTTACAAAGTTTGACCACTTCCAATGGTTTTCCCTGTGAAAGGTATGTCTTGTTAAAGACTTTACACCCTATTAAAAGTGACCTAGTTAAAGGATTTACAAACACTCACTTGGAATGTTATCTTGTTAAAGGATTTAATACCTTATTTAAAGGCTTACAACTTGGCTATTAAACCAACCTATCATCATAGCATTTTCATTCCTAATGCAATGGCTAGAGAGTATTAGAAAGTCTTGACCTGATGACTTGCAATCTTCAATTTTTGATTCCAGATCCTTGTTCTCCTCTATCTGTTCTAATCCTTCCTTGATCTAATATATCTCTCCTCAAAATTCTGATATTCTATTCTTGATCAACTAAATTCTGCAATGTTGTTCTACTTTTTCTAAGTCTTTACACCCCTCTGCACTTTACTAGCATTCTCCCTTTAAATCTTACTCATGTGAACACATAATGGGGTTTTTTCCTCCTTTTAAAGGCTTTGAAGACTTAGGGTTAGGTATGAATCTACGATCAATATTGATTCATCTTTTCCTGCTCAATTCTTTCACTTTTCCTATTAGTTGCACGCTTTCTCTATTTTTCTGATTGGCTGCATACTGATTACATAGGTAATGCAAACGATTCAATCTTATCTTCAAGATCCTTTGAGATTCATCCTGAGTTGACTCAAAAAGGGTTTACATTTGAGTTTGTGAAGAAACAAACTCATATGTTGATTCTGTGTTACTAGGCACTTACTAATTGCTGATGCTCGACACATATAGGAATTTTGTTTAACTCAGCTCCTATAGTAATTCTGTTTCACTCGGCATCTATAGTGACTCAACATCACTTATCACTTGGCACCTGATAATTTCTCAGCACTTGAAGTTCACTCGACACCTATTGAATCTTTGGCTTGGATCACACTGTAGCTCAACTTTTGTATTATACTCAACATCAACTTAAGAGTTGGTTAAGTGTGTTGACACTTAATTGTCAAAACCAATATGAGACCAATAGTTTCTTCATATGTCAAGTTACCAAGTGTATGCCAAGTGACTCTTCATGTACCAAGTTACCCATTGTATGCCGAGTGACCCTTCATGTGTCAAGTTTTCTTGCTTATGCCGAGTGTTAGCATTTGGACATGATTTATACGAGCCGACTTGTACGATTTATTTTGATCATGACATTTATGTTAAGATCTTTTCTTGGGATGTGTCAAGACCATTGTTAGGTAAGCCTTCCTCTTATGTAATTTTCTAGAATGATCTATAAGCCATTTTGTCAAGTATATATAGAGTGTTTAGGCTTAGAGTTAGGTAGTTTTTTGGAAGTTCTTCGAAGGAGGGTTGTAGAGCAGAACTGAAAAGTGTGAAATTGTTGTTGGATTGTTGAATGTGAATATATTTGTATTTGGCTATAACCATAAATGCCTTATAGCTAGGCATGTATGAATATATTTTGATGAATCAATAAAAGTATTTTACTCTTCTTCCTCCTTTTCTTGTTTTTCTTTGTGTTTGCTTCCATTGTCTAAACTCTTGTAGGTTGGTTTGGATAGTTGGTTGAGCCTTTGGCCCTAGTTATTCACCCCTTTACTACATCAGGTGGTATCGGAGCTTGAGGTTCATCCTTGTGGAGATTGAATCATGTAGAACCCTAATTTGAATTTGGTTTTAGGGTGGAAAATTTATGGATTTGAGATATAACTTACAAAGGATTATGATCTTGAAGGAACCTAATTTGTAAAGATGGTTCGTGGTAGAAGAAATGTTGATAATTCCATATTGGATCAATTGAGACAAATTGCAATTAGATAAGATGCCATGGAGATAGCCTATAAGAGAGGAGCACATCTCGATGATGTAAATGATGATGAAGCAGTAGCACTAAACTATAATCCAAAACCTAAAGAAGGTCAAGATGAGGAAAGATTGTTGCAAGTGTTGTCTAGGGAAAATTCAAAGCCTATTGTAGAACTTGTTCCTTATGATGGAAAATTGGATACCAATGCTATGTTGGATTCGATCTTAGATATGGAGAAGTATTTTTAGTATGAAAACACTCCTGATAACAGAAAGGTGAGGATTGCAATCACTAGGTTGAAAGGTCATGCATCACTATGGTGGAAGCACTTGCAAACTGATAGACAAAGGAGATGAAAGGAGAAGATCAGAACTTGGCCAAAGATGGTGAACAAGGTAAAGAACAAATTCCTTCTTGCTAATTACCAAGTTAGCTTGTTGAGAAAGATGCAAAATTTGAAATAAAAGGACATGACTATGAAAGAATATACTGAGGAATTCTATAGATTGGACATTAGATCTGGACATGTCGATGATGATGTTGAGAAAATTGCAAGGTACATAAATGGATTGAGATCTGGAATTCAAGATGAAATAAGTTTTGTGAATTTGGAAAGTGTTAAAGAATCATATCAATATGCCTTGAAAGCTAAAGAGATCCTGACAAAGAAGCATGAACAAAGACAAAGAGGTAGAGGTGGTAGATTCCAGAGAGGCAGAGGTAGATCTTATGGTGAAGGTGGTAGATCTGAAAATTTTGTATAGGATAAATAAAAATATGAATGGAAGAATGATGAAAAAGGCAAGAGCGAATGGGAAAGTGGTAATTCTTAGTATGGAAGTACCAATTATTATCGAGGAAGAGGTAATTCTTATTCTAGAGGTGGATTTCATGGTAATTGTTTCAGATGTGGTAAAGAGGGACATAGATCTTTTGAATGTAGATCCTCTGAAAGTGGGCAAGGTAAAAAAATTGTTGTGATTCAAGCATATAATGAGGGTTCACCAAGTGGACTTGAGGCTAGAGAAAATATAATGGTGAGAAGAACCTTATGTAATAAGGGAAGTGATGAGGAACCTGTTTTAAGAAGAAGTCTTTTCAAGACAAGATGTAAGATGGCTGAAAAATATTGCAAAGTGATCATTAATAGTGGAAGTTCTAAATATTTGGCATCAAAAGAGTTGGATACAAAGTTGCAATTGTAGAGGCTGAAGCATCCCAAACCCTATCATGTTTCATAGATCAAAGATGAGAATAAGATATTGGTAAGTGAACAATGCCTTGTGAAGTTCAAAATTAGACATTACTTTGATGAAGTTTTGTGTGTTATTATGCCCATGGATTGATGTCATATTTTGTTAGGTAGACCTTGGCAATATGATAGATATGTTGTGCATGATGGAAGATTGAATCAAAATAGTCTTTGGG
The DNA here is from genome assembly GCA_028749045.1 of Cupressus sempervirens. Taxonomy (NCBI): domain Eukaryota; kingdom Viridiplantae; phylum Streptophyta; class Pinopsida; order Cupressales; family Cupressaceae; genus Cupressus; species Cupressus sempervirens. The sequence continues at coordinate 49,544,782 of CM053787.1, forward strand.
TAAATGGGAAAAAACAAACATTGTTGCCTTTGATTGAAAGTCTAGATGAGATTAGTTGTACTACAATAAAATTTTGCATGGTTAATGGAAAGAAATTTGAAAAGGAAGTAAAGAAGAATCAAGTTTGTTTTGCCATAGTTCCTAGAGGACCAAGTGTTGGTAGTAACAACTGATTAGCAGAAGCTGGTAATAACCAAGTGACAATAGATAGTGATGGCTGAGTACCAGTAGAAATTACAAAATTGCTAAATGAGTATAAGGATATTGTTGCTGAGGATATTCCTGATGGTTTATCTACAATGAGAAGTATAAGCCATTGTATGGATCTAATTTGTGGAGCTAGTTTTCCAAACAAAGCACCATATAGATTGACACCTATAGAGAATGAAGAACTTAATAGACAAGTAAATGAGTTGCTACAAAAGGGTTTGATCGGAGAAAGTTTGAGTCCATGTGTTGTACCTACTATATTAGCACCTAAAAAGAATGGAGAATGTGTAATGATTCTAGAGCTATTAAAAAACTCAAAGCGAAATATAGGTTTCCTATGCCAAGGATGGATGACATAATGGATTGTTTGAGTGGAGCAAAGTATTTTACCATGATTTATTTGAAGAGTGGCTATCATCATATCAAAATTAGAGAAGGTAATGAATTGAAGACTACTTTCAAGAAAAAAGATGGTTTGTATGAATGGTTGGTTATGCCTTTTGGTTTGACTAATGCACCTAGTACTTTCATGAGGTTGATGAATGAAGTTTTGAAAAGATTTTTTGGTATGTTTGTGATTGTTTATTTGGATGATATTCTGATATTCAGTGAGACTAAGGAAGAACATCTTGAGCATATTAGAAAAGTATTGCAATTAATCTAAAAAAGTGTTCTTTTATGCAAGAGGAGATTTCATATTTGGGATTTGTGATTTCAGCTGATGGATTGAAGATGGATTCTGAGGAGAATGTGGGTGAGGTATGAACATTTCATGGTTTACCTAGTTTTTATAGAAAGTTTATAAAGAATTTCAGTGCTATTTGTAATGCTATGACTAAGACAATGAAGGGAGATAAAAAGGAATTCAAGTGGACACATGGAACTGACAAGAGTTTTGAGACATTGAAAAAAAAGGTTGTTGAATTACTTGTATTGGCTTTGCCTAATTTCAAGTTGAATGTGATACAAGTGGTAATGCAATAGGAGCTATATTAAGTCAAGAGGTAAACTTGTTTCTTTCTTTAGTAAAAAGTTGAATGATGCTAAAAGGAAGTATTTTGTGTATGATCAAGAGTTTTATGCTATTGTTCAAGCATTGAAGAAGTGGAGACATTACTTGATTACTAAGGAGTTTGTGTTGTATACTAATCATAAAGCTTTACAATAATTGGAAAGTCAACATAAATTAAATCAAAGACATATGAAGTGGGTTGAGTACTTGCAGAGTTTCACATTTTTAATTAAGCGTAAGAGTGGAGTTACTAATAAACTTGATTCATTGAGTAGAAGTCATTCTTTGTTGACTAAAATGAAGGTTGAAATTCTTAGTTTTGATGAAATGAAAGAGTTGTATGATACTAATCCTAATTTTTCTGAGGCGTGGAGAGAGTACAAAGCACCAAATCTGATAGATCACATAAGTAAGTATGATGAGTATTTCATTCAAGAAGGTATGTTGTTCAAAGGCATTCAGTTGTGTGTTCCTAGAAGTTCTATGAGGTTGAATATGATTAAGGAAAAGCATAGTGGTGGATTGGCTGGACATTTTGGAATTGATAAGACATGGAGTTTGCTAAAAGAGAAGTATTATTAGCCACAAATGTATAAGGATGTTCAAAAATTTGTAAAGAGTTGTGGATTTTGTCAAATTGCAAAAGGAGTAAGTCAAAATACTAGTTTGTATACACCTATTACTATTCCCTGAGCAACCTTGGAGTGACATTAGTATGGATTTTGTTCTTGGATTACCTAAGACAGTGAAGGGGTATGAATCCATATTTGTTGTAGTGGATAGATTTTATAAGATGGCTCATTTCATATAATGTAAAAATACATCAGATGCAAAGCATGTTGCTGAACTTTTCTTTAAAGAGATTGTGAGATTGCATGGATTACCAAGAAGTATTATTTCTAATAGAGATAGTAAGTTTGTTGGTTATTTTTGGAAGAATTTGTGGAAGAAGATGGGTACTGAAATAAAGTTTATTTCTACATTCCATCCATAGACAGATGGACAGAAAGAGATTGTAAATAGATGCTTGGGTAATTTTCTGAGATGTTTAGTTGGGAATAAGCCAAGTAATTGGGATATGGTATTGGCACAAGCTAAATTGTCATATAATAATTTTGTGAATAGGAGTATAGGGAAGACACCTTTTGAGATTGTTACTGGAATGAAGCTTAGAGGAGTATCAAATTTGAGAGATGTTGCTAGTGAAGTAAAGAGAAGCACTACAGGAGAAGAATTTGCTGATTTCATGGAGTCTTTGCATAAAGAAGTAAAATTGAGTTTGGAACAAAGTAATCAGAAATATAAGGAGAATGCTTATCAGTCCAAAAGACATCATGATTTTGAAGTTGGTGATGAGGTGATGGTTCATTTAAAGAAAGGAAGATTTTCTATTAGAACATATAGTAAGCTAAAGATGAAGAAATTTGGACCTTGTAAGTTCTTGAAGAAGTTTGATAGTGGTAATGTTTATCAAGTTGAGTTACCTGAGGACATGGATATATCTCCTATATTCAATATTGCAGATTTTTATAAGTATCATGAGTTAGATGATGAAGTTGTTGTATCAAAAGATTATCCTAAGAAGCAAATTGAAAAAGTTGAAAAGATATTCGATCAGAGAGTTGGCAAGAGAACAAGAAGAAAAGATTACTATGAATATTTGGTGAAGTGGAAGAATGGGCCTATTGAAGTTGCTTCATGGATTTGTCAATCTGAGTTGGATTCAACTTAGATTGTGACATCTCAATGATTCAGGAGAATCATTTCTTTCAACCCCAATTGTCTAATGTAGGAGCATCCTGGGTTGCCTTGTTATCCTACTCATTTTTTGTTCATTCTACAAGTTGGTGCCGAGTTACTGAAGCACTTAGTTGATGCCAAGTTATTGTAGCAATTCCTTCATGTGCCAAGTTACTGTAGCAATTCCTTTATGTGTCGAGTTACTATAGCAATTTCTTCATATGCCGAGTTGCCCAGTGTATGCCAATTGACTCTTCATGTGCTGAGTTACCTAGTATATGCCAAATGACCCTTCATGTACTAAGTTTTCCCACTTATGTCGAGCGTTAGCATTTGGACGTGATTTCTACAAGCTGACTTACAAGATTTATTTTGATCATGACATTTATGTTAAGATCTTTTCTTGGGATCTATCCAAACCATTGTTGGATTGGCCTTCCTCTTATGTAATGTTCTAGAATGATCTGTAAGAAATTTTGGCAAGTATATATAGAGAATTTAGGCTTAGAGTTAGGAAATTTTTTGGAATTTTTTGGGAAGAGGATTGTAGAGTAGAACTGCAAAGTGTGAAATTTCTGTTGGATCTTTGAATGTAAATATACTTGTACTTTTCCATAACTCAGAAGGCCTTATAGTTGGGCATGTATGAAGATATTTTGATGAATCAATAAAAGTATTTCACTCTTCTTCCTCCTTTGGGTGATGTTCTTTGTGTTTGCTTCCATTGTGTTAACTCTTGTAGGGTGGTTTGGATAGCTGGGTGAGCCTTTGGCCCTAGTTATTCACCCCTTCCTTGCATCAGGTGAGAGTGCAAAGCACAAAATTTGACAGATCACATAAGTAAGTATGATGAGTATTTCATTCAAGAAGGTATGTTGTTCAAAGGCATTCAACTGTGTATTCCTAGAATTTCTATGAGGTTGAATTTGATTAAGGAAAAGCATAGTGGTGGATTGGCTGGACATTTTGAAATTGATAAGAGATGGAGTTTGCTAAAAGAGAAGTATTATTGGCCACAAATGTATAAGGATGTTAAGAAATTTGTAAAGAGTTGTAGAGTTTTTCAAATTGCAAAAAGAGTAAGTCAAGATACTAGTTTGTATACACCTATTATTGTTCCTTGAGAAACCTTGGAGTGACATTAGTATGAATTTTGTTCTTGGATTACCTAAGACAGTGAAGGGGTATGATTCCATACTTATTGTACTAGATAGATTTTCTAAGATAGATAATTTCATACCATGTAAGAAGACATCAAATGTAGAGCATGTTGCTAAACTTTTTTCTAGAGAGATTGTGAGATTGCATGGATTACCAAGAAGTATTATTTATGACAGAGATAGTCACTTTGTTAATTATTTTTGGAAGACTTTGTGGAAGAAGATGGGTACTAAATTAAAGTTTAGTTCTACATTCCATCCATAGACAGAGGTTGTGAATAGAAGCTTGGGTAATTTTCTAAGATTTTTAGTTGGGAATAAGACAAGTAATTGGGAGATGGTATTGGCACAAGCTGAATTTTCATATAATAATTCTATGAATAGGAGTACAACGAAGACACCTTTTGAGATTGTTACTGGAATGAAGCCTAGAGGAGTATCAGATTTGAGAGATGTTGTTGGTGAAGAAAAGAGAAGCACTACGAGAGAAGAATTTGCAGATTTCATGGAGTCTTTGCATAAGGAAGTGAAGTTGAGGTTGGAACAAAGTAATTAGAAATATAAGAAAAATTTTGATTAGTCTAGAAGACATCATGATTTTGAAATTGGTGATAAGGTGATGGTTCATTTAAAGAAATGAAGATTTCCAGTTGGAACATACAATAAGCTGAAGATGAATAAATTTAGACCTTGTAAGATCTTGACAAAGTTTGATAGTGGTAATGCTTATCAAGTTGAGTTACTCGAGGACATGGATATATCTCCTATATTCAATATTGCTGATTTGTATAAGCATCACGAGTCAGATGATGAAGTTTTTGTATCAGAAGATTGTCCTAAGAAGCAAATTGAAGAAGTTGAATAGATATTGGATTAGAGAGTTAGTAAGAGCACAAGAGGAAAAGATTACTATGAATATTTGGTGAAGTGGAAGAATAGGCCTATTAAAGATGCTTCATGGATTTCTCAATCTGATTTGGATTCAACTTAGATTTTGACATCTCAATGATTCAAGAGAATCATTTCTTTCAACCCTAGTTATCTGATGCAGGAGCATCCTAGGTTGCCTTGTTATCTTGCTCATTTTTTGTTCATTATCCAAGTTGGTGCCAAGTTACTATAACACTTAGTTGGTGCTGAGTTACGGTAGCAATTCCTTCATGTGCTGAGTTACTGTAGCAATTCCTTCATGTGCCAAGTTACTATAGCAAATTTCTTCATGTGCTGAGTTACTATAGCAATTCCTTTATGTGCCAAGTTACTATAGCAATTCCTTCATATGCTGAGTTTCCCAGTGTATGCTAATTGAATCTTCATGTGCCGAGTTACCCAGTGTATGTCAAGTGACCCTTCATTTGCCAATTTTTCATGCTTATGCCTAGTGTTAGCATTTGGATGTGATTTTTGCGAGTCGACTTGTGTGATTTATTTTGATCACAACATTTATGTTAAGATCTTTTCTTGAGATGTGTCTAAACCATTGTTGGGTTGGCCTTCCTATTATATAATTTTCTAGAATGATCTATAAACTATTTTTTCAAGTATATATATATATAGTGTTTCGGCTTAGAGTTAGGCAGTTTTTAGGAAGAGGATTGTAGAGAAGAACTAGAAAGTGTAAAATTGTTGTTGGATCTTTGAATGTGAATGTATTTGTATTTGACCATAACCCAGAAGGCCTTATAGCTGAGCATGTATGAAGATATTTTGATGAATCAATAAAAGTATTTCACTCTTCTTCCTCCTTTGGTTGTTTTTCTTTGTGTTTGCTTCTATTGTGTTAACTCTTGCAAGGTGGTTTGATAGCTGGGTGAGCCTTTGGCCCTAGTTATTCACCCCTTCCTTGCATTAGGTGAAAGTGCAAAGTACCAAATCTGATAGATCACATAAGTAAGTATGATAAGTGTTTCATTCAAGAAGGTATGTTGTTCAAAGGCATTCAGGTGTGTATTCCTAGAAGTTCTATGAGATTGAATCTAATTAAGGAAAAGCATAGTGGTGGATTGGTTGGACATTTTGGAATCGATAAGACATGGAGTTTGTTGAAAGAGAATTATTATTGGCCACAAATGTATAAGGATGTTCATAATATAACATGTTGTAGAGTTTGTCAAATTGCAAAAGGAGTAAGTCAAAATACTAGTTTGTATACACCTATTACTATTCCTGAGAAACCTTGGAGTGACATTAGTATGAATTTTGTTCTTGGATTACCTAAGATAGTGAAGGGGTATGATTCCATACTTGTTGTAGTGGAAAGATTTTCTAAGATGGCTCATTTTATACCATGTAAGAAGAAATTAGATGTAGAGCATGTTATTCAACTTTTCATCAAAGAGATTGTGAGATTGCATGGATTACGAAGAAGTATTATTTATGACATAGATAATAAGCTTGTTGGTTATTTTTAGTATTGAATTAAAGTTTATTTCTACATTCCATCCACAAATAGATGGATAGATAGAGGTTGTGAATAGAAGCTTGGGTAATTTGCTGAGATGTTTAGTTGGGAATAAGCCAAGTAATTGGGAGATGGTATTGGCACAAGCTGAATTTGCATATAATAATTTTGTGAATAGGAGTATAGGGAAGACACCTTTGAAATTTTTATTGGAATGAAGCCTAGAGGAGTATCAGATCTTAGAGATGTTATTGGTGAAGAAAAGAGAAGTGTTGTAGGAGAAGAATTTTCTGATTTCATGGAGTCTTTTCATAAGGAAGTGAAGTTGAGGTTGGAAAAAAGTAATAAAAAATATAAGGAAAATGCTAATCAGTCTAGAAGACATCATGATTTTGAAGTTGGTGATGAGGTGATGGTTCATTTAAAGAAAAGAAGATTTCCTGTTGGAACATATAGTAAGCTGAAGATGAAGAAATTTGGACCTTGTAAGATTTTGAAGAAGTTTGATAGTGGTAATTCTTATCAAATTGAGTTACCTAAGGATGTGGATATATCTCCTATATTCAATATTGCTGATTTATATAAGTATCATTAGTTAGATGATGAAGTTGTTGTATCAGAAGATTATCCTAAGAAGAAGATTGAAGAAGTTGAACAGATATTGGATCAGAGATTTGGCAAGAGCACAAGAGTAAAAGATTACTATGAATATTTGGTGAAGTGGAAGAATAGGCCTATTGAAGATGCTTAATGGATTTCTTAATCTGGGTTAGGTTCAACTTAGATTGTGACATCTCAATGATTCAAGAGAATCATTTCTTTCAACCTTGGTTGTTTGATGCAGGAGCATCCTAGATTGCCTGTTATCCTGCTCATTTTTTGTTCATTCTGCAAGTTGGTTTCGAGTTACTATAGCACTTATTTGGTGTCAATTTACTATAGTACTTAGTTGGTGCTGAGTTATTGTATTAATTCCTTCATGTGCCGAGTTACTGCAACAATTCCTTTATGTGTTGAGTTATTGTAGCAATTCCTTCATGTGTCAAGTTACTGTAGCAATTCCTTCATATGTCATGTTACCTAGTGTATGCCAAGTGACTCTTCATGTGCCGAGTGACTCTTCATGTGCCGAGTTACCTAGTGCATGCTAAGTGACCCTTCATGTGCCAAGTTTTTGTCCTTATGCTGAGTGTTAGCATTTGGACATGATTTTTGCGAGCTGACTTGCGAGATTTATTTCGATCATGGCATTTATGTTAAGATCTTTTCTTGGGATGTGTATAGACCATTGTTGGGTCCGCATTCCTCTTACACAATGTTCTAGAATGATTTGTAAGCTATTTTGGCAAGTATATATAGAGTGTTTAGGCTTAGAGTTAGGCAATTTTTTGGAAGTTTTTGGAAAGAGGATTGTAGAGAAAAACTAGAAAGTGTGAAATTCCTGTTGGATCTTTGAATGTGAATATATTTGTATTTGGCCATAACCCAGAAGGCCTTACTGCTAGGCATGTATAAAGATATTTTGATGAATCAATAAAAGTATTTCACTCTTCTTCCTCCTTTGGTTGTTGTTCTTTGTGTTTGCTTCTATTGTGTTAACTCTTGCAGGGTGGTTTGGATAGCTAGGTGAGCCTTTGGCCCTAGTTATTCACCCCTTCCTTGCACCAGAAAACTAGGGAAATGCTATCATTGATGTTGAATAAGCTTTAGTAAAAGGCATAGATATGGATATCCATTTCAGTGATATCATTGAGATCATGTTCAGAATTAGGAGGTCTTGGATCCCAGAATGGTTCGATCCAAGGTGAAGAATTGGTTTGAGTGATAGGTGGATTTACATGTTTATCTTCCATAGGTAGGCTATTGGGGTCAGCAAACATATGATAAAGATTGAGGGAGATATCAAGATCATCAATGTTGGATACAAATTGTGTGGGTTTGGGTTGGGTGTTCTTAGATTCCTTGTTATTGTTTGAAGCATTCACATCCTTAGACGAGGATGAATCAGTATTAGGAAGACCCAAAACAAATGGTTTAAATCCAACTCCCAAGTTATGAGGTCATCTTGATGTAGTGATGGGGTAAATAATGCCTTGATTTTGAGGTCCTAGGACACTACATCCACCATATCCCTTTTTCGACATGATGGTGAATCTAGGTCCATATTTGTCAGAGGATATAGGAGCAAGTTCTTGCTCTGCTTTAGCCTTTTCAATCCATGTAGAAGTGTTTTGATAGACATGTTCTTCATGTAGTCCAACTCCACTAGTGAAAGCCACTAAAGGTTTCTTTTGAAATGTGAACTTAGGCTTATTTTGTATAAGATGAGGTTTACCATATGACTTGGAGATAAAGGAAGTTTCCCAATGTGAAAGGCATGTGACATGGAATACTCACCACAACCTTGGTCTTCGATTTTGAGCTTTCCTTTGAATGCAGGTGTGAGTGTGGAAGGATCAACATATTTGGAGGACTTGAGTGGATTTGCTGCATAGTTTTTTGGGACCTAGTATGCAGTGGTTCCTCTAAGATTGCCACAAAATTGGAATGGATCTAGATCACCAGGGATGGTGACCTCTATATTGTTATAGGAGAATTTTAAGCATTGGTGATATGTAGAAGGTACTGCTTTCATAGCATGTATCCATGGGTGGCCTAGTATCATGTTGCAATTCATTTCTATATCTAGGACCTGGAATAAAGTGTTCTTAGTAGCTAGCCCAACTCTAATAGGTAAGATGATGACTCTTGTAGAGAAGCATTCACCATCATTATAGGCTTTTATTGTGATTCTTTGAGAGGGATCCACATCATCCTTAGAATAAACCAAACCCTTGACAACTTTAGGTGAAAAAATATTCAGCCCTGCTCCTCCATCTATCAAGACACAAATGACCTTAACATTATGGACAAAGAATTCAAGGTGAAGAGGATCGTTGTGTGTGGGTCTATTTTTAGGTATATCTCAAGGTGAAAAGGTGATATGTTGTGATGCAGATAAGTTCCCCACCATGGCTTGGAACTTGGCAGCATCAATGTTATCTAGGACTATAGACTCTTTAAGGGCTTGATCCAAGATCTTTTGATGTTGGGGAGATGCACTTAGTAGGTCCAAGATGGATATTTGCACTGAGGTCTTGCTAAGTTTTCCAACAAAGCTATAATCAGACGAAGTAGGAGTAGTAGGTCTACTAGGGGGTGCAGGTCTAGTAGAGGCAGTAGGTCTAGATGGGGCTCCAAGTCGAGTAATCTTTGTGTGGTGTATAGTGACAACACAATGAGGGTCTTCAAAATTTAAGGTGAATGTGGATATGTGGGAATTAGACTCATTTAAATAGTTGATGGTGTAGTCATACCTAGTGTATGTGTAATTCACATTACCTTGTGAGTTAGAGTTTGAATTGGAGGGTTTCTCTTTGTCGTGATTACCCAAAGGATCTTTGAAGATACTGTGATCAAATTTGGATGCTAATAGTGATGGATTTATTGTGATTACACCATCATCAATAAGGTCTTGTATTGCATGCTTTAGTTGGAAACATGATGAGGTCTTATGTCCTTTGGTGCGGTGGTAATCATAGATTTTTTTGTCATCCCATCAAGATGCTTTATTTAGTGGCTCATTTTTGATTGGGGGTAACTATAGGAAGTTATTACTCAATAATTATTGAAGTGCAATTTCAAGAGGTATCCCCAATGGTGTGAATTTTCTATCCTTTGTTCTAGGATGTCTCTGAGGTCCATCCTGTGTGGAAGTCTCAATTTTTTTTTGTGGAGGTGATGTTTGATTGGGAGTTTGTGAATTTTTAGGGTTTGTACCTTTCAAAATTAGTTGAGGTTGTGTTGTGCTAATTGTACATGCATCCACAATGCCATCATTGGTCACATTCTTATTTTTGGAGAAAAAAATTGGCTTGTCATTAGAGGAGTTGGTGTTTGTGTTTTCCCTATTTGTCTTGAGGATTCCCTTAAGAATAAGAGCATCTTCAATACTAGCCCTTTTTTTCATCAGTTTGGAGATGGTGCTTTTCATACATTGAGTTGGGGACTAGATTTTTAATGCACAAGTTAACTTGTTGTTATTTAGGTATGTCTAATGAGCATTGACTGACTAAGCTTCTCCAATGTAGTAAGAATGTGATAAATAGTTCTCTCATCTTTTGTATAGTTGAACACAAATCAGAGAGTGTCACCTCATTTTTACTGTTGAAGGAAAAGTGGGATATGAATTTGTCTGCCAACTCTGACCAAGATTTGATAGTACTAGGAAGTTTGGAGTCCTATCCAAGTGTACACCCACCTAGAGAATGAGGGAACAATCTCATGAGGTAGGTGGGTTCATTACTAAGTTTAGTATAAGAGGCATAGAATTCTCAGATGTGATCAATGGGGTTGCCTTTTCCTAGATATTTTTTAAATCTTGGAGCCTCAAAGTGTTTTGGGAATGGAGGCATATACAAACTTTTATCAAATGGATTAGGACATAGGTCCCTTTCTATATAAAGAGCTTGTTTCTTCTAGACTCCCAATGCCTCGACTTGTTTGGAAAGTTGTTTGAATTTTTATAATAGCTATTCATTAGAGTTTCACACATTAGCTTTCCCTTCAAGTATTTTGTGTCTATGAGTAGACCATTTGCTATGGTGAGAACTATGTCTACTCAATTATGACATTTATGTGTCTGATGAGTTTGGTGATGTGTCACTAGATGGTGGAGGTATGTTAGTACCTCGAAGAAAAAAGGGGTCCTAATTTTGGGGTACTTGTCGTGGTATTTGATGTGTTACTTGTTGCAGTATCAACTACGATTGATGTACCATATGTTGTTGTTGTGCCACTTGTTGCAGTTGTTGTTGGGATACCTCTGTTGCTTGCATGTGAGACCATGTATGTGATTGTTTTTGTAGAGGTAGCTATTGGGGTTGTTGTGGCATGTGTTTTTGTTGTAACAAATGTTGCTAGTATACAATTTTTTGCTCAAGGCATCTTTGGTATTCCAACTATTGTTTAAGTTGCTCTTGTTGTTTAGCAAACATGGCTTGTTGTTGTTGATATTGTTAATACATTATGTGTAAGTCAAGTGGGTTTACATTGGATTGTGTGTTAGGGACGTTGGATGCTTGCACCACTTGAGGTTGTTGTTGTTGTGGTTGATGTTGTTGATATGTTGAATGTGTGTTGGAGATGTTAAGTCATTGGAATATTGCAAGTTGATGTTGTCAGGGTAGTTGGTTATGTCCTTGAGAATTGATCACCATGTTGGTATTATTGTTTTGGAACCTTTGTGTGTTAGAGGTTTCTCCTTGGGACATCATGTTGATTTGATAATGAAGCACATTCCTTTTGGGAATAGGTGTAATGTCAATTGATAAGACTTTTCCTTTGTACATAAATAGGGATGGTTGCACTTGATGTTTCACATGGTGTACTCATGGGAGGCTCCAAAACTTTTGACATCATAACATTTGGTAGGGTTAGGAGCAAAGGTGCACTTTGTTGATTTTCCTCCAAAGGAAGCATGTTTGGCAACCCTAGAGTACCAGTCCCTTTAGGAACATCTTGTTGTTGCACCATGTGATTGAGATCAAGTCTTAACATCCTTTTGGGATACTTAGGAAGACTCTTGTTTCCCTTCATTAGTTGTGGTTCGTCAAACAAGGGATTAATGTTGATGTGTTCAAATGTACTTTAGAGGATTTTGATGGTTGATTCTTGATGGGACTTTATAGGTGCCATTATTGTGTTCAAAAAATCCAAAGGTTGCTTTCCCTTATCTAAGTCCAAATTGATCATGAGTTGTATGGTTACAATTGTTGTGATAATTTTATGTTTGGACTTAGGTCCCTTCAAGTGTGGATTAAACTTGACAATTTATTGGGCTGCCAAAATTTTGAAGTTTTTGCGGCAATTTTTGTCTTGACATGCCCTAGCCATTTCTTCATTAGTGATGCCATACTTAGTGTCAGATTCATCACTTAGGTGTATAGTACCTTGTTGTGTGTTTTATGTTTTAGACATGAAGGTACTTTTTTTGGGTTTGCTAAACTCAAAGGAGTGTGTTTGTTCCTCCTCAAGAATGGTTGGTACACTTACACCTCTAGGTGGTATCAGCAAAAATATAGGTTCAAAGTTAGGACTCCATTAAACCATCCCATGTGTAGGAGAAGTGTTTTAAGGAAACCTCATAGTAAGTGTATCACTTAGGGCTTGTTGTGTCATCTCTTGATTAAAGTGATTTTGCAGATATATGTTTAGGGGGTCCACAAGTAATGGCTATGATGCCTTCATTTGGTCTTCATCAAATGTTTGTTGGGTTTTCTTACTCTTCTTTTTTCTTGGATGAGGTTTTGGTTGTGTTGGTGCCTCAGAAGACAAGGGTTGGTAAAGTTCTTCGAGTCTCTAAGCTGATTGTGTCCTAGTGAGTGATGGCATGATACCTAAGGATGCAGATGTAGTGGAGGAAAAACTAAATGGACCCCCTACTTCCCAAGTGCACACCTAAACTACCAACTATGCTAAAAATATACCAAGTGCACCCTTGGCACACTTAAAGCCATGAAGGTAAGTAATTGGTAAGCAAAAGGTATGCAGTTGGTAAACAGAGGTGCTAGGGTGCCTAAAATGCAAAATATGAATGATTTGATTGATTTTGAGTGTTTTCTAGGGTTTTAGGATGCAAAGCAAGCTATGGAAGTGTAGATTAGGGTTCATGGAACCTAAGATGAAGTCCTTGATTACCAAGTGCTCTCTAAAACTACCAACTATGCACCTGAAGTGTGCAGTTGGTAAAATAGGTCAAAACTTGATAAGTAGGATGTGGGTATGCAAGGTATGAGTGTTTTTTGGATTTTTAGTTGTTTAGAGATGTTATGAAACCTAGGAAAGTGCCAAATGAAGTAGAGATTTGGTATGCAAGATGTAAATGTTCTAGGGAAACTATGCAAATGCAAATGTGAATGATGTTTTGGGATTTTGATTAAAGGATATGAAAAATGAAGATTAGGGTGTGCAAAATGAAGGTTAGGGTTGGATTTTGGACCTGATATTGATGCTAGAGGTTGATCTATTCAAGGGTGACTAAGAAAGGGATGATGTGCTAGGGTTGATAATGATGTTTGGGATATGTCAAATGAGGATAAGTGACTAAGGAGACAATTTGGTTGATATGTGAGTTGATAGAGTTTGGTAGTGGAAATGATGCTAGGATTTTGAAATAATGAAAGATGAAGGGGATATACCACTACGGTAAGTCAAAATAATGTTTAGAGACACTAGGAATATGATTATGATAATGATAAGGGTATATGCAAGGTTTTGAACTTAGGTGAAATCTTTAGAAAGTATTTTGTCTAGGAGTTTAACCTTATGAGAATGGACTTTGGATCTTGACCAAAAAGTGATAAAAAGACAAAAAGATCAAAATGATAAAGATGAAAAGGTTAAATATATCAAGAAATAGATAGAGTTTGACCAAATAAAATTATAAGAAAAGACAAAAGGACTAATCAAGATCCATCATTCATCAACACTAGGAGATACTCTAGGACTCATACTTTGCTTAGATTTTTGACTAAGTTCAAAGGTTTTGGAGTTCAAAATGATGTTTAGGGGGCTCAAAATGATGATTTTGCTGAGTAGATATGCAATATTAAAATTTCATAAGATGCAAAATGATATTTTCGATGCAGGATGATGTTTCAGGTCAAATACAAAATGAGGACCTATAGACGCTTCCTAATGCAGTTTTAAGGTCCAAAAATGCAGTTTAGAGGCCCAAAATGGTGATGTAGGTTCCCAAGTGTGCTTTGACAACACCAAGTGCACTCCAACAATACCAACTATGCCTATGGTGTAGTTGGGGCTAGTTTGGGTGCAGTTGGTAGTTTCATGGTGCAGTTAGGAGACTAGGTTGATTGGTTACTGACTCTAAGTGGGGTGATTGCCAAGTTGATACACCAGAAAGATATGATGCTAGGGATGATGTTGTGATGGATTAGGAGATGTAAAATAAAGGTCACAACCTATTGAATGATATCATAAGTGAAGACAATGAAGGTTAGGAGGTGCAAAATGTAGATCAGGGCATGCTACTACAGGGGGACCTATCCAGGTACTTATGGAACCTCTGAAGCCTCAAAATGTTGTTTGGAAGCCCAAATTGGGTTCTCAAACTACCAACTACACTTAAATAGTACCAACTATGCCTATGGTGTAGTTGGGTTCAGTTTGGGTGTAGTTGGTAGTTTTAGGATGTAGTAGGTAAATTGGACTAAAACTAAGGCAATTTTAGGTGATAGGGTTTCTAGATTGATGTCATAATGAGCTAAACAATAGAGGACAATTCTAAGACTAGAATGAAGGTTAAAAATGAAATTTAGGACACCTTGAATGATGGTTAAAATGTGTAGGGTGAAGTTTGGGTATGCAAAGATGCAAGATGGAAGATGTAAAGTGTAGATTTTGAGGTTGAAATGTAAAGACTAAGGGATGCACACTAAACCCTAATGAATGCAATATGAAAGATGAGGGATACTAAGTGAACATTAAAAGATGCAAGATGAAGCCTATATTATGCAAGCATGAGGCTTAAACTAGGGTGAATGCAAGTGGGTTCTATGCAAGGGTGAAACCTATGTTATGCCAAGCATGTTTAGGATCACAAGTTGCCATGTTTTCTAAGCCTTGAATGTATTGTACCAAAGTTTACAAAGATTTGACCAAGGTTGTAACATTTAGATAGTGTTTGATGTTTTGAGAAGGTTTTAACAATATTCAAGGTGTAAATTTGAAAATTGTCTTTTATCTTGATTAATGTTTTACACACACGCAAGACACATTAAGACAAGAATAGTTATTGTTAAAAGTGAATAGTCACACCACAACCTAGGCTCCAGGATTGTATCCACTAAATTCCTACTTGAACCAAATTCTAGCCATGCTTATCTAGAGTGGACAACTTAGAATCTTGGCACCACAGGCTTCTCCTTATAGCACACTCACTTCTCAGGGCTACCAAGATCTGCTTCCCAAGGGGCATGACTTCCCAAGGGACTATTGTCTCTGCTAAGGACCACAAGAATGTAGGATGTCTTCACAGGCATGGGTGACCCCTTAAGCCAATGTATAGAGAGTATTTTGGCCACTAAAACATGGTTTTTAGTAAGAGTATTCCATTTAGAAAGTGAATGATAAAATTCCGTAGAAGGTCTCCCAACCTCGAGAACCAGGGTTTGAGGCACCATAGGGGTACTGGAGGAGAGCTATCACACAGCAATACCACTAACACAGCTTTCATCGTAATCGAGTTTTATATAGTGGTTGGAATGTTGACCTAGATTTTGGCCTGTTACCACTCTGAAGTCATCCCCTAGCATATCCAATATTGGGTATCTTGGTCCAAGGTTGGCTTCCTATAGAAGTTGCATAGATTTCTCTTACACCCAAGATCTATGAATTGCCAAGGGAGAGGATACATCCATGTAACCCCTAGGGTTTTAAACACTATAGACATGCAAAGAAAAAAATAAAAAAGTTCATTTTATGCACCAAATGAAGTGTTATCTAATCTAGGAAATCCACACACATGGTTTTGACAAACACACAAGGTCTTTGACAATGTCCTGCAAATAAGCATTAGTAGTTTTTAAGGATTATGTCTTCATCCAACAATCACCATATGCTACAAATAGACCAGAAATAACAAAAAAATCTACTCTAGGTCCTAGAAAGAAATGGAAACCCTAGATGCAAATTCTGAGTTATGTGTGTGCTTTCTGTGAACCAAGTGTGCTCTAATAGAGTAGACTATGCCCTAGAAGGCCAAAATGGCTTAGGATGCCTCCAAGTGCACTTGGGCCCTAGAAGGGTGCAATTGGTAGTTTATTGGCATAGTTGGGAGACTAGGTGTAGACTGTGAGGAATTGAGAGCTAAATAATACCCAGAAACTAGATTTTTGAACTCTACCCTCCCAAGTGCACTCAGATAGTGTAGACTATGCCCATGGTGTAGCTGGGACCCAAAAGGGAATATTTGGTCTTTTCTAAGCATAGTTGGTAAGTTAGGAACATTAGAAAAGGGTTGTGGTAGCTCCTAGAATCCTAAAACTACCTCCTAGGGATCCCAAGTGCACCCTGACAAAGCAACGTGCACCCTAGGACAACAAGCTAACAAAATGTATTAAAAAAAGCATACAACCATATTACTAGGCCCCCTAATTAGACTAGGTGTGATAGATGAGAGAGAATAAGCCTTATACCCCTCCAAGTGAGCTCCTTCCTTGCACCTACAAGCATAGACAGAACAAACCCAAGTTAGTTAAGCATGTTCATGTGAGGTTCACCAATTGTAGGACAAGAAAATGGGCTAATGTCCAACATACTATGATAAAATAAAAAACTCACTAAACATATATTGACACCCTCTAGTCTACCATAAAAGCCAAATTAATAGAAAGGAAGCAACACAAAGTTAGAAACCCCCTCTTTCATTTGTAGCTCACATGTCCTTCTTTCTTCTCCATATGATGTAGCTCCAAATTGTCTATAGTGCACACAATTTTGAAGAAAAAGCCCAAGATGGTGATAATGCTATGAGAATACTAGAAGATGTGATTTTGGTGAGAGAGAGAGAGCAAAAACTAAGAAACTAGGGATCAAAAATGAGATAAAGAATGCTCATTTTATAATCAACATGGAAGATGAGAGCATTGGAATTGTCACCTTGGATATGCAACTTGGCAAGAGATTCCTTTGAGAATCTATGACACAAGATGCCAAGTGTAGGATTGTATGATGCTTGGAAGTCAAAATTGGGTAAAGATGGAAGAGAATCTATGATGCATCATATGACACCTCAAACCCACTTAAAGCCTAGAATCTACGACAATGCAAGCCAAATATGAATGTGCATAAGAGAGTAAGAATATATGGAGTATGAAATATCTTAGCCAAGTGTCAATGGAGAATCCACAAGGTGTCATGCACATGTGTCATAATGATGTCAATATTATGTGGAATGTTTGAATTGAAAATCCATTATTCCACACAAATAGGAATAAGTGAAAATGGAATTAATGGTGGAGAATATGACTTAGGAAATTGAGAATTTCCATGGTTTGTGAATAATGAATCAATTAATTCATAAAATATCAATTAATTGAGGATGTTAATTAGGAATAATAATTAGTGAAATGACATAGGATTAAATTATGGGCTGTTTAATCCTATAGAGAAAATTAGTGGATGATTGGCCAGTTTGATTTGGTATGTGCAACAATATCCTTTGATGAAATGTGATGATAATGGAGATTGACTAGGATGATGATGGATAGACCAAAGCCATGGTCAAATTGATCTATTGATTGAAATTGATAACATGCCAAGGACACATGACATGGATTAAAGATACGTAACATTTAACTCACATTGTAAATGCTACAAGATCGAGATTGGTTGATAAGGTTGATCATAATAACACTAACAGACACTGTCAATGTTTTTGATAAGAGAAAAAGGTTTTGAAGGGAGCCTAAAATGCTTTAAAAATCAAGAAATTTTCAATGAAGCCCAAACCAAACAAAACATCAAACCTAAGGTGAAACAGGTCACCAAACAAGATACAATGACCAGGGTGGCATCACAGATAACACAATACTCTTCAGCCATACATACAAGTTTTGAGTGAGCACCTAAAACCCTGAATAGGTTTTGAAGGGAACCTGAAACCCTATATGAAACAACCACTAAGGGTGAAACGAGTCACCAAAAAAAAGGTGACCTATGTGGAAACACAAATAAAATAGAACACTATAGCCACAAAATAGGCTTTGACCAAGATCCTGAAACCCCATGATGAGACACACTACAAAGAACTAAAGGCCAAAAGATAGTACATAGACAACTGGCCAAAAGCTAGGTATCAAACTTTTCCTTTAGAACCCTTCTTATTAGATCGTAGTGCCATATCAAAAGTAGGAATGGATGGCTTGACCTTTTTTCCTTTTACTATAGTCCATCCATCCTCGACCAAACCAATAGCCTTCTGCCACTTAAAATTATCTCCTTCACAGCTAGTTCCAGACACCCCTAAAGCTAGGGAGAAGGCCACAGAAGAGGAAGTGATAGCAACAACATCACCCAGAAAAGCAACTGCCTCAGAAACACCAAAAATTGAAACAACAAAATTAGATGGACCAGCAACCACTACAGCCAACTTTGGGTCCACCAACAAGATAGGAGTGGATAGACAAACAAAGGCATGAGTTGATTCCATGCTAGAAACTGGGATAGAAAAATCTAGAGATGGACCAGCTGCCATCACTGAAGGAGCCAAAGGAAGGGATGTACTAAAAGAGAAAGCAATAGAATCCACACTAGAAGCCGAGATAGTAGAATCCAGAGATAGACCAGCTACCACCACCAAAGTTTCTTATAGAGAGTCACCATTCCCTATAGAAAGGACCTTTTGGAACATGTAGTGGTCTTCTAAGACCCCCTTCCACCAAGAAGGGGACATTTTTTATCTAGATTTACGTGAAGAGCACTTGGCGGTTAGGTGACCAGTCAAGTGGTAATTCCTGTAGTGGAATGGGATGCCCTCATAGTCAAGAAGAATATTCCAAGAACTAAGAGGAGAGTCCAACAAAATCATTTTTGGGAGTCCCTTAGAAATGTCAATCTCAACCAACATGCGAGCATACGTCATTCGAAACACTTTGGAAGCAACCCTATTAGACATCATAAAGTCTATGAGTGTATTCCCCACCTCCCTCAGAATAGAGCATCGCCAAAGGTGAAGGGGAATATTCAGTAGCCTTACCCATAGAGGGAACTTACTAAAAGTTTTCATTAACGAGTTGAAATCCTTGTACCAAGTTTTAGCCATCAAGGGAAACTTCTCATCCAAAGAAAAGTTGTTGCTAAAAATAGAATTTCTTTCTTCAATAATATCAAATTTCACAACAAAAAGACCCCTTGCCAAAGGGTAAATCTGGGTAGTCTCTGAGATGAAGGGCTCCCCAACATGGGAAATTCATGCATGCAAATCTGAAAGAGAAGGCCAGAAACCCTTTAAGTGAAAGATAGCAGTAGTGTCCTCAAAATCTTTCATATTGATAGAGATCTTATCAACTATAGTAGAATTTAAAACAAGCCTTTTCGAGTTACATACCATAACTGGCATAGTGTCACAGAGCCCCAAATGTATAGTATCACCAGTCTAGCCACCAATAATGGCCTCATAGGTAGCCACATTAGCATAAAAAATGGTCGAACCACCCACATCTCCTGGGGAATGAATATCTCCACTAGAAAAAGGAGAAACCCTAGCCCAAAAAGAAATAGAAGTTGTAGCAACAGGACCAAAAGCTAGAGCAGCTACCATAAAGCTAGATGTGGGAGTCAAAGCTAGATGCTAAAGCAAGATGCAGGAGCTAGATGTGGGAGCCAAAGCTAGATGTAGAAGCCAGACATAGGAAACCCTAAATCACAACCACCATAAAGCTCGATGTGGGAGCCGAAGCCAGGCACCAAAGCCAGACACATGAGCTAGATGCAAGAGCTAAAGCCAGACGCAGAAGCCAGACATAGGAAACCCTAAATCACAGTTGCCATAAAGCTAGACATGGAAGCCAAAGCCTTATGTTTACATTAAAATTTAATTAACCCTTGGTTGTAAGCACTATGGGCAAGAAGCCCCACTATTTCACCAAGGGTCAATGGAAAAACATTCTCAATTAAGATCCATAGTAGAGAATGGCCTTGTGGGGACTTGAACCTTGGTTGTAGGCCCTATAGGCAAGAAGCCCCACCATTTCACCAAAGGGACAAGCTTGACGAACATTGTCAATGTTATTAAATGGTTGAAAATAGTATGATCTAACACTGAGAGACTTGACAATGTCAAAGATTGGATGATGTGAATGATAGTTTGACCTAGTACCGAGAGCCATGACAATACTAAGGTCAGATTAATAAGATTTGATAGATTGATAGGTTTCCAAGGCACTAAAAGCCACAACAATGCTTGGGATTGGATAGATGATGATAGTTTTGGGATGTTTGACATGTTCCAGGTTGATTAAGATTGATTATAGGTTATTCCATGTAGATTTGGAGTGATTCTGAATTGATTTGAAATGGTTTCAAGTTAATTTGAAATAGTTTTGAAATGACATGAAATTGATGTAAAAGAGGATATGAATGATGACAGACACTATTGAGATATGATCAAGTTGGCCAAAAGATCGGAGTTAGTGGAATGAGAAAATGGGATGAATTAGTATGAAGAAGTGATGAAACCATAGATGCGAACCATTTTTGAGCATCTACACCTTGCAATAGGGGAAAATGTCTCCCCATAGTCTATTCCTTCCTCTTGTGCATATCCTTTGCAAACCAGTCTGGCTTTATTTCTTCTTATTTCACCATTTACATTTAGCTTTTTCCTAAACACCCACTTGGTACCAATCACATTTTTGTCATCTAGCCTTGGAACTAAACTCCAAGTTTTATTTTTCTCTATCTAATCAATTTCTTCTTCCATGGCTTTGTACCAATCATCATCTTCTAGAGCATCTTTAACTATTTTGGGTTCTTTCTTGCTTGGAAAATAGGATTCATTCCTTGTTATTGGTTTAGCATCTTTGTTTCCAATAATTTGATCAGTAGGATGATATCATTTAACATATTTGGATAGTCTTGGCTCTATTCTTGTTTCCTTGTTTTGTCTTTTAGCCTCTGAGTCACTATGTATATTTCTATCAAGTACATCAGCTTCTCTTTCAGGTATACTAACTTCAAAATCAGAATGTGTTGTTTCTTCATTCTGTAACTCAGCATTTGAATGCAACCCAGTTCTTGAATTCAACTTGACATTCATTGGCTATGACTTGGTTCTTACTAAAACTTGTTGTTAGATCTCTACTTGATTGGTTGCTTCTTCTTCAGTAGACATTCCTTAGTAGAAATATGCAAATAATTTGTATTCTTCTGGTCTTTTGATGGGTTCATCATCATGAGCTTCTTTATATTCATCAAAATTTTCATTTGCACTTTCCATAATTTTATTAGTGTTAGTAATCAAACACTTGTATGCTTTGCTTCTTGTGGAGTAGTTAAGGAATGTACCTTCATCACTTTTTGCATCAAATTTACCCTTTCTTATATCTTTGAGTATATAACATTTTCTCCCAAATACTTTAAAATATTCACATTAGGTGTATATCCATACCATAATTCAAAGGGTGTTGAATTAGTACCTTTCTTGATTTGTACTCAATTCAAGGTATAGATAGCTATACTTACAACTTCTCTCCAACATTTTAGAGCAACATTCTTTTCCATCATAAGTGTCCTGGCACAGTCCATTATTGACCTATTTCTTCTTTCAACAATTCCATACTATGGATGGGTTCTTGGTGCAGAAGTTTGTCTTTTAATTCCTTTAACATTGCAAAACACTTCAAATTCTTTGGATGTGAATTCTCCTCCTCTGTCTGATCTTAAACATTTCAAACTCTTACTTGTTTCTTTTTCAACTCTTGCCAAAAACCACTTTAAAATTTGAAAGGCATCAGATTTTTGCTTCAAAAACATGACTATCATCATCCTAGAGTAATCATCTACAAACAACATTATATATTTGTCTCCTTTGTAATTTTTCACTTCTAAAGGTCCACACAAATTAGTATGAACTATCTCTAGTATCTCTTTAGAGGTGTAAGTTTTACTTTTGAAACATGACTTGGTCATCTTGCCTAGCTAACATTGTTTGCAATTCACATTATCAGGCTTTTTTAGTTGGGGCAAACCTCTAACCTTCTTCAAATCATTGATATTTATCAAAGTTGACATGACAAAAACTTTTATGCCATAACCATTTATCATCAAATTTCATCATAAGACAAGTAGCATCCTCTATATCAAGGTAAAATAGATTACTTCTAGTTTGGTCTCCTTTTCTTATAAGTTTTCCACTTTTGTCATATATCATGGCAGTCTTGTTTCCAAATTCAACTTTGCATCCTACATTGCTTAGTTGTGACACACTCGACAAATTATAATTCAATCCTTCAACATGGTAAGCATTATCAAAAGAGATCTTTTCTATGAGTTTAATGGAACCCTTTCCTTTTATCAGACATGGAGCATCATTACCAAATCTAACACTATTTCCATCATAATGATTTAAGGTAGGGAATTTACTTTTATCTCTTTTCATGTGATGTGAACATCCACTGTTAATGATTAACTTATCCTTTTTTTGTTTACACAAGTCATAAGTGCAGTTGCCT
Organism: Cupressus sempervirens; assembly: GCA_028749045.1. Lineage (NCBI taxonomy): Eukaryota > Viridiplantae > Streptophyta > Pinopsida > Cupressales > Cupressaceae > Cupressus > Cupressus sempervirens. The sequence goes on from CM053787.1 coordinate 49,567,597, forward strand.
CCTCCTCATCAGATTCATCCTTCATTGCAACATAGACTACTTCATCATCATGTTCATCAGATTCATCTTCTTCAACAATGTAGCACTTTTTGCCTTTGTCTTTATAATCTCCGTTGTCATTTTCTCTTTTATTTTTGTACTTCTTTCCTTCCCTAAAGTTTTTCTTTTGTGTACATCTTGCAGCAATATGACCAACTTCATTGCAAGTGAAACAAATGATGGGCAAGTTACCTTTGAATTTTTCTTTTCCTTTGTGAAATCTTCTTGCCAATAGTGCTTCCAATTGTTCAACATCTTCTTCATCTATATCACTGTCACTAGATGCATGCTTTATCTTTCTTTTCTTCTTTTGCCTCTTCTCATTAGAATCTTTCAACAACAATTTTTCCTTAAAAGCATATTCAAAATTTTTTGGTTTGTAATTGTCAAAATTTGATAACTCAAAAGCAGTGAGTCTTCCTACTAGACCTTCAAGAGTTAGATTGTTTCCTGGAATGCATATCAATTCCTGTATAGCAGATACTCTAATGGCATAGACATGTATTAATGTTCCCATGACTTTACTTAATATAGTGTCATCATCTATGTGACTAGTAGCACCTTTTATTGCACTGACAACTTCTTTTATTCTAGCAACATATTGAGCAATGTTCTCACCTTCTTCCATTCTCATGTCATCAAATTTACCTCTAAGACTTTTTGACTTTTCTCTTTGAACATTTTTCTATCCTCCATAGATGGTTTTCAGGGCATCCCAAATCTTCTTTGCAATGTCACATCCCTTAATGTTATCAAATTCTACATAGCTAAGAGCAGAGGCAATCTCCAACATTGCTTGATTATGTTCTTTCTTCTTTCTCATATCTTCTGTAGTAGGGGCTCTAGCAGGATCAACATGTTCTAGTGAGATAGTGGATTGTGCATGATCTCCTATTCCTCCAAGATGCAGTTTCATTAGACTTTGCCATGTAGAGAAGTTGTCTTTGTTAAGCTTTGGTACTTCTCTCTTGGTCATCTTGATATTTGTGCTTCTAGTACCTTCAAACTAGTTTAGTCAGCAAAGAAATCTTTGATACCAATTGTTGGAATCTTTAGAATAACTGAGGCGGGGGGGGAATTAGTTATTCAAGGTCTAGATATCCCAATAAAACTTTTCACTTAGCTTAGTGAACTCATTAAACATTCATATATGTATCTATATCCAAGCTTATTACTAATACTTGCAAGTTACTTTTAAATCAGCATGCAACAAAAAAACATGAAACATAAAACTCATCCACACACTTGACATAGTGATTTAAAGTGGAAACCCAATTTGGGAAAAACTGCCAGTAACAAGCTACTCCTTTTTCACTCTTTTGAAGTGATGCCCTGTGAAAGGCCAACCCTATTAAAGGTTACAATGCACATTATTAAATGTGACCCAATTAAGGGATTTCAATCACCCTGTTAAAAGTGAGCCTGGTTAAATTACTTTAGGCCATTCACTTGGAATGCCACCCTATTAAATGATTTTCTAATGACTATTAAGTCAACCTTAGTCCAAAGGATTTTACCCTAACTGATACAATTGTTAGAGAGTACAGTAGAGTATTTGATCTGATAAAACTTACAACTTATCTTGTAGATTTTAGATCTCAATTTAGTTCTCAATTGTGCTTGGCTTTCATTCTCTGTAGCTCTAACAACTTGTTCACTTTTCAAGGTTTTGTCTCCTTAAACCTTCTTGCTTGTTGTGCCAATGCAGTCACTACTATGGTCACTTGATGAAGAAGAGTCTCTATTCTCTATTCTTCCTTGGTCTTCTTTGACCTTCTCTTTGTCTTCTCCTTGATACCACACTCTTCCAACTCTTTTGTTTCATGATCAAACATTCCTTAAATAGGAATTTAGAATACATTGTCATTTTTCATCATCTAATTAGGGTTTAGATGGATTAGGTAGGATACAATGTATCTAACCCATGTCTTTTTTCTTCTAGAAACTTCTCCTAGAATCCATTTGAATTTTTCCCAAAAATAGTTCACCTCAAAATCTGTACCACCATCTCATTAGTCTTATCTTCCACCTGGTTCATAGACTTCAAGAAAACAAAATTGTCAGCTCATATTTGGCAAATCTTTGACTTTTCAAATAATGCAGCAACTCAACATTATTATCCTTTTGATGCTCGACACATACTACATTTATCCTTTGGATGCTCGACACATACTACATTGCTTGACATATATTGTGTTTTCACTCGGCATTAACTACAATTTACTGATGCTCGACACTTATTGCATTTTGTCTAGCTTGACACCTGAACTTGCTTTGCATCAACTACTTCACTTGGCACACACTAGAATTTGTTTTTACTCGACACCAATTGATTTTCCACTCGGCATGAACTAACTTTTCTCGGCACCCACTACCAATTTGGTCAAGCTTTGCAGACAGTCTTAGTGTTTCTTATTCTTCTAAAGATCCTGAGTATGGCCAACCTTTGTAACTTCAATCAATACTTCATTTTACCATTGTCTTAACTAATCCTTGAACTTCATTTCATTACCATAACTCAACCTTTCCTCTAGGTACTTTTGTTACATCTTATTGATTAAATCCTCTTCATCAATCAACTAAATAATAGTCTTTGGATCTTATAAGAAATTATCTCATCAAAAAATAGTAGGATTGACATTAGTGACAAAATAATGATTGAAACACATATTACTTCATCATTCTCCCTCTTTCAACAATCTCTTTTAGCAATGATCTTTTCAATCAGATCTCAACAACTTGTTCTTCTCCTTCCACACTGCATTGTCATTTTGGTTCTCCCTCTTGTTGATGCTACTTTTCCAGTTCTTTTTTTAAACTTAAAGAGCATAAATTCTTCATGAACGAGCTAGAAACCCCATTGGCTCTTTTAGAGTTTTAGAAGGCAGAACTTTTAGCTTTGATACCACTCATTAAGTAGGTCAATTACACCATAATAGAAAGATGAATCTAAGTACCTCCCTTAATGTGTGTAATTGATTCTTTAAACCTCATCAATTATTATTTATGAGGAAATGTAAACTAGGTTTACCAAGTCTAAGTGGCACTAATTATAATGAAAGAAAAGACATGTCTAAGAATGGGTTGTGACACAATGTGGTATCTGTCACCATCCATGATAACCCCTATAGAACTATCTTTTGCGATTGTAATTGATTTTATGTATTTCTTTTTTCATAAAATCTTTTCTTAAACAATTTCATTTGTTCCAATTTGTATTAATATGTGAAGTTAAAAGCACAAAAGTTTATATATATTAACTCTTTATGCAACAACATAGCAAACACCTGGAGCAAGTTTATGGTTGTAGTTCAAGGAGAAAATTACAACAATTGAAGGAGTTGGCTTGTGCAACCAATTATTTAAATCATCAATAATTCATTAATACAGATTATTATTTCCACAAAAGATAAGAGAGTTATAAATAAAAAGACAAGACAGAACTCAAGCATTGGGAGATAGTGGCATTGCATAAGTCATGTCTTTGTTTGCATGTATGAGTTAATGTTACTTTTTTTTTTATGGAAAGTTGTTTTGTCATTGTATTTCTTGGAGGTTTTATAATATTAAGTTTTCTATTTGTATTTTCCATTTAATAAAATAGACATCTTCCACTAGTTTATGAATGAGTTAATATATGTAGAAGTTATTTAGAGTCTAACTAATTAAAGATTGGAGGTTTTATAATGTTAAGTTTTCTATTTGTATTTTCCATGTAATAAAATAGACATCTTCTGCTAGTTTATGAATGAGTTAATATATGTAGAAGTTATTTAGAGTCTAACTAATTAAAGATAGATAGATCTTGTATATATATATATATATATATATATATTCTAAATATTTTCCATAATAGATAACAAGGATTAGCTTGTATTTTTAAATTAAAAGTAAGATATTTTTCTAGTTTAGTTGATATTCTAAAAATTAAGTATTAGAAGATTTGATTAACATCTAGTAAAAGAGCATAGTTCAACCCTATCAAGGGCCCACTATAGATATAAATTTGTTGTTAATATTATTCATTGGTAGCTTTGATAGTCTTAATGAAAATTATTTCTTGTATAGGTAATTAGTTATTGATTGAAATGGAAGATACTCATAGCATAGTAATATGTTGTCACTAATGAACCTTCCAACATTGATCATACCTTGTAGTAATTATTGTTGAAAATTTGTAGCATAAATTTTCCCATTCATAATTGATTAGAATTAATACCTAAAAGTCATTAAGCTATACATATGTTTGTAGTTTGATATTATAAATGACTTACTTGATAAGGGATGTTGAATGCATGTTGTTGTTGCAAGTTAGATTTACTAGACAATGACATGGGGCTCAACATTTTTGAGGATGGTGCCAAGGTTTACAGTTTTTGAATACATACTTTAGTGTATAAATTGATTTTCAACATAGAGGAGTATTAACTATTAGATCAAACACTAAATTATCTACCAACATCATGTGGGAAGGAGATTATTAACTGATGCAGGAGCATCCTAGGTTGCCTTGTTATCCTGCTCATTTTTGTTCATTCTATAAGTTGGTGCCAAGTTACTATAGCACTCAGTTGGTGCTGAGTTACTGTAGCACTTAGTTGGTGTTGAGTTACTAAAGCACTCAATTGGTGCTAAGTTACTATAGCACTCAGTTGGTGCCAGGTTACTGTAGCACTTAGTTGGTACCAAGTTACTATAGCACTCAATTGGTGCCAAGTTACTATAGCACTCAGTTGGTACCGAGTTACTATAGCACTTAGTTGGTGCCAAGTTACTGTAGCAATCTAGTGTTAATTCTTGCTAGGTGGTTTAGATAGTTGGGTGAGCATTTGGCCCTAGTTATTCATCCCTTCCTTGCGTCAGGTGGTATCAGAGCTTGAGGTTCATCCTTGTGGAGATTGGATTGTGTAGAACCCTAATTCAAATTTGGTTGTAGGGTGGCAAATCTGTGGATTTGACCTATAACTTGTAGAGGGTTATGATCTTGCAGGAACCTAATTTGTAACGATGGTTTGTGGTATAGGAAATGTTGATAATGCCATATTGGATCAGTTGAGAAAAATTGTAGCTAGATAAGATGTTATGGAGATAGCCTAGAGGAGAGGAGCACATCTTGATGATGTAAGTGATGATGAAGCAACAACACCAAACCTAATCTAGAACCTCAAGAAGATCAAGATGAGGAAAGATTATTGCGAGTGTTATCTAGGGAAAATTCAAAGCCTGTTGTAGAAGTTGTTCCTTATGATGGAAACTTGGATACCAATGTTGTGTTGGATTAGATCTCAGATATGGATAATTTCTTTGAGTATGAAAACACTCCTGATAATAGAAAGGTGAAGATTGTAGTCACTAGGTTTAAAGGTCATGCATCACTATGGTGGGAAAATTTTCAAACTGATAGACAAAGGAGAGGAAAGGAGAAGATCGAAACTTGGCTGAAGATGGTGAACAAGGTAAAGAAAAAATTCCTCCCTATTGATTACCAAGTTAGCTTATTGAGAAAGATGCAAAATTTGAAACAAAAGGACATGATTGTGAAAGAGTATACTAAGGAATTCTATAGATTGGACATCAAATTTGGACATGTGGATGATGATGTTGAAAAAATTGCAAGGTACATAAATGGATTGAGATCTAGAATTCAAGATGAAAAAAGTTTTGTGAAGCTAGAAAGTGTGGTAGAAGTGTAACAATATGCCTTGAAAGATGAAGACATCTTAACAAAGAAGCATGAATAAAGACAAAGAGGTAGAGGTGGTAGATTCTAGAGAGGCAGAGGTAGATCTTATGGTGAAGGTGGCAGATCTAATAATTTTGTGTAGGATAAAAGAAAATTTGAATGGAAGAATGATGAAAAATGCAAGACCGAATTGAAAAGTGGTAATTATTACCAAGGAGGTATTAATTCTTATTGAGGAAGAGGTAATTCTTATTCTATAGGTGGATTTCATCGTAATTGTTTTAGATGTGGTAAAGAGGGACATAGATCTTTTGAATGTAGATCCTCTAAAAGTGGGCAAGGTAACAGAAATGTTGTTATTCAAGGAGATGATAAGGGTTCACCAAGTGGACTTGAGGCTGAAGAAAATATGATGGTGAGAATAACCTTATGTAATTAGGGAAGTGATGAGGAAACTATTTTAAGGAGAAGTCTTTTCAAGACAAGATGTAAGATGGCTGGAAAATGCTGCAAAGTGATCATTGACAGTGAAAGTTCTACAAATTTGGCATCAGAAGAGTTGGTTACAAATTGCAGTTGCAGAGGTTGAAACATCCCAAACCTTATCATGTTTCATGGATCAAAGATGAGCATAAGATATTGGTAAGTGAGCAATGCCTTGTGAAGTTCAAGATTGGACATTTCTTTGATGAAGTTTTGTGTGATATTATGCCTATGGATTGTTGTCACATTCTATTGGGTAGACCTTGGCAATATGATAGATATGTTATGCATGATGGAAGATTGAATCAATATACTCTTTGGGTGAATGGGAAGAAGAAAATATTGTTGTCTTTGATTGAAAGTCTAGATGAGGTTAGTTGTACTACAATAAAAGTTTGCATGGTTAATGGGAAATAATTTGAAAAGGAAGTGAAGAAGAATCAAGTCTATTTTGCTATAGTTCCTAGAGGACCAAGTGTTGGTAGTAATGACTAAGTAACAACAGATAGTGATAGCCGAGTACTAGTAGAAATTACAAAATTGCTGAATAAGTATAAGGATATTGTTGCTGATGATTTTCCTAATGGTTTACCTCTAGTAAGAAGTATAAGTCATTGTATGGATCTGATTCCTAGAGCTAGTGTTCTAAGCAAAGCACCATATATATTGACACTTGTAGAGAATGGAGAACTTAATAGAAAAGTGCATAAGTTGTTGTAGAAAGGTTTGATCAGAGAAAGTTTGATTCCATGTGTTATACCTATTGTATTAGCACCTAAAAAGAGTGGAGAATGGAGAATATGTACTAATTCCAAAGCTATTAACAAAATCATAGTCAAATATAGGTTTCCTATGCCGAGGATGGATGACATAATGGATTGTTTGAGGGAAGCAAAGTATTTTACCAAGATTGATTTGAAAAGTGGCTATCATCAGATAAGAATTAGAGAAGGTGATGAATGGAATACTTCTTTCAAGAAAAAAGATGGTTTATATGAATGGTTGGTTATGCCTTTTGGTTTGACTACTGAATGTAGTACTTTCATGAGGTTGATGAATGAAGTTCTAAACAGATTTTTGCGCAAGTTTGTGATTGTTTATTTTGATGATATTATGATATTCAGTAAGACTAAGGAAGAACATCTTGAGCATATTAGACAAGTATTGTAGAGGTTGAAAGAGGTAAAGTTGTTACTTAATCTGGAAAAACTGTTATTTTATGAAAGAGGAGATTGTGTATTTGGGATTTGTGATTTCAGCTGATGGATTGAAGATGGATCCTGAGAAGGTTAAAGCAATTTTGGAATGGCCTACACCTAAGAATGTAGGTGAGGTAACATCATTTCATGATTTGGATAGTTTTTATATAAAGTTTATAAAGAAATTCAATATTGTTTGTAATGCTTTGACTGAGACAATGAGGGGAGATAAAAAGGAATTCAATGGACACATAGAGCTGATAAGAGTTTTGAGACTTTGAAACAAAAGGTTCCTAAGTTACCTGTATTGGCTTTTCCTAATTTCAATAAGGTATTCCAAGTTGAATGTGATGCAAGTGGTAATGCAATAGGAGCTGTATTAAGTCAAGAAGGGAAACCTATTGCTTTCTTTAGTGAAAAGTTGAATGATGCTAAAAGGAAGTATTTTGTGTATGATCAAGATTTTTATGCTATTGTTCAAGCATTGAAGAAGTAGAGACATTATTTGATTCCTAAGGAGTTTGTGTTGCATTACTATCATAAAGCTTTACAATACTTGGGAAGTCAACATAAATTGAATCAGAGACATATGAAGTGGGTTGAGTACTTGCAGAGTTTCACATTTGTTATTAAGCACAAGAGTAGAGTTTTTGGAAGAGGATTGCAAAGAAGAACTGGAAAGTGCAAATTTGTTGTTGGATCTTTGAATGTGAATGCATGTGTATTTGGCCATAACCCAGAAGGCCTTACAACTGGGCATGTATGAAGATATTTTGATGAATCAATAAAAGTATTTCACTCTTCTTCCTTCTTAGGTTGTTTTTATTTATGTTTGCTTCCATTGTGTTAACTCTTGCAAGGTGGTTTGGATAGATAGGTGAGCCTTTGGCCCTAGTTATTCATCCCCCCTTCCCTGTGTTAGGTCCATCCACAGACAGATGTACAGACATAGGTTGTGAATAGAATCTTGGGTAATTTTCTGAGATGTTTAGTTGGAGATAAGCCAAGTAATTCAAAAGTAGTGTTGGAGAAAACTGAATTTGCATATAATAATTTTGTGAATAGGAGTACAAGGAAGAAACCTTTTGATATTGTTAATGGAATGAAGCCTAGAGGAGTGTCAAATTTGAGAGATGTTGCTAGTGAATAAAAGAGAAGCATTACAAGAGAAGAATTTGCTAATTTCATGGAGTCTTTGCATAAGGAAGTGAAGTTGAGTTTGGAATAAAGTAATCAAAAGTATAAGGAGAATTCTGATCCTACTAGAAGACACCATGATTTTCAAGTTGGTGATGAGGTGATGGTTCATTTAAAGAAAGGAAGATTTACTGTTGGAACATACAGTAAGCTGAAGATGAAGAAATTGGACCTTGTAAGATCTTGAAGAAGTTTGACAGTTGTAATGCTTATGAAGTTGAGTTACTTGATGACATGGATATATCTCCTATATTCAATATTGCTGATTTGTATAAGTATCATGAGTCAGATGATGAAGTTTTTGTATCAAAATATTATCCTAAGAAGCATATTGAAGAAATTGAACATATATTGGATCAGAGAGTTGGAAAGAGAACAAGAGGAAAAGATTACTATGAATATTTGGTGAAGTGGAAGAATAGGCCTATTGAAGATGCTTCATGGATTTCTCAATTTGAGTTGGATTCAAATCAGATTGTGACATCTCAATGATTTAGGAGAATCATTTCTTTTAACCCTAGTTGTCTGATGAAGGAGCATCCTGGGTTGCCTTGTTATCCTACTCATTTTTGTTCATTCTACAAGTTGGTGTCAAGTTACTATAGCACTCAGTTGGTGCCGAATTAATGTAGCACTTAGTTGGTGCTGAGTTACTGTAGCACTTAGTTGGTGCAAAGTTACTATAGCACTGAGTTGGTGTCGAGTTACTGTAGCACTCAGTTGGTGTTGAGTTAATATAGCACTTAGTTGGTGTCGAGTTACTGTAGCACTTAGTTGGTGTTGAGTTACTATAGCAATCTAGTGTTAACTCTTGCTAGGTGGTTTGGATAGTTGGGTGAGCCTTTGGCCCTAGTTATTCATCCCTTCCTTGTGTCATTAACTTAGATATCATTGTATTTAATTAAAGATATATCCCTTTGGGATGTTTTCTATAATTAATAAAAAATTAAAAAGAGATAATAAACCTAAGTTAAGGTGTCTAAGTTAGACAATTAAGTGAATCGACAGTTCTCAAAGACTATATAGAGAAAGAACTTGCATAAGAAGAGTATAATAGAATATATGTTTCAAATACTTGATAATAATATGTTATTTTTATTTTTATTGACTAAAAGAAAAAAGAAAAAATATCCAACTTTGAGATGATAACCTCCTAATCCACTTTGAGGGGGATAACTCTAATGGTCCTCAATAAGAACTCAAATATTCCAAGTGCAATAATAATTGGCATATAACTTCTATGTTTGCCATAATTGTACCTTGGATAATACCTAGACTAACTTAGCTCTACTTAAATATAACATCAATAATGACAATCACATATATATACACGTGCACACACAAACATATTATATAATAATTCGTATATAATTTATTTAAGAGTTATGGTAGTCATGAATCAACTACTCATAACATAATTTACACTATGACATTAGGCATGTATTGTCAGCCCTATTACAAAAGCATTGCCCTCAATGCCAACTTTCTTCTTTTCTTCTTATTTGTCAAGAGTTTTTCTTTCCTCTTCTCCTCCTTTTTCTTTTTCTTGCTCTTTCTCTTTTTCTTCGTCTTGGTCTTGTTATTGTTATTGTTCTTTCTCTTAGTCTTTCTTGTGCTCTCACATATTCTTGCTCTTAATGTTTAAGTAATTTTTGTTCTTTTTCTTTCTTTTACATTTCTTTCTTCTCCTTCTCTGTCTCTTACTCTTTCTCTTCTACTTCCTTTTCTTCTTGTTTTTTTTATATGCATCTTGGTTTCCTACTTCTTGTTTTGAAAAAGTTTCATGGAAATAAATTTTTAATATTTCACTTATCTCTACTCTAATTTATCTTAAACTAAGAATGTAAACTCTTCAATGACCTTCTCAAATTCCTTTTAAAAATTAGTTGAAAATTCACTTAGATATGTGAAGTATATGCTTTTCAAAAAATTAGAAAAAACCAAATTTTACAATAGACCACTCAATTTTGCTCCAATTTCTCTAAAAATTGGATTGAAAGTTCATTCAACATGGTCTTGAAAAATTAGGTTGAATTGTTATAGCTGGTTGATTTCACTACCTTTGGTTTTCATTATGTCAGAAGTAGTCTCTAGGGTGGAGCATGAAGGAAACAATTTGAGTTGAGGGTACTTGCCCTGTATTCCTTTTTACTGCTTTGTTGATATGCTCTAAAGTTTTGTTCATGTTCAAGAAACTCATCATGGGTTGTCTAATGACAGATACCCCCAATTGAAACTTTTGTAAGGGACATATATTTCCTATGTCTACTTTAGTGCTTGCCAATTGTAGTTGAAGTAATTGTGAAGATTCCAATAGTTAAAATCTCTTTATATTTTGCTTCTTCCTCACATGGTTAATTGTATTCTTTCATTTTTGCCTTGTTATTTCTAATTGGGCCTACTGGGTAGCTTTATTTTTTCTTACATTGGCTTGTCTATTTTTTCCTTTTTCCAGAGCTCTTCTTCTTGCATCTTTTTGATCTTCAACAATTTTGGATGTGTGACATCTGAGGCTATTGCTACTTTGATGACCAAGTCTTTCAACTTTTATTCTTCTTTGCCTATTATTTTTCTTTGAACCTTGAGTGTAGTAGCAATAAGCTCCAATAGTCTTCTCATAATATCCTCCAATGTGATATTGTTAGCTAGCATATGCTTGATTAATTTTGTCTCAATGGTTTTATTATTAGCTTGAATAATTTTAGATAATTATGTCTCCTATATATTTGTTGTCACTTAGATTGCAACCTTATGCTAAAGCTTAACTTTCAATAGTTTTTGAGCTTTTGCTCCTTCTAAAATAATATAGCAGTGATCATCTTAGGCCCTATTGTGAGTTTTTCATTGTGTTTTAAGCATTTTTAACTTCAAGTTAGTGTGATTAAATTAATCCCTAGCTTAAGTTAAGAGTTTTTGAGGCATATGGGTAGTATTTTTATGAGAGAAGTTAGTGTAATTTGTGTGTACTCAAATTTTGAAGTTGTGAACATAGTTTCCTTCTTTCAAATCCCTCACCTTGCTACATTTCATGCACTTAATGTCAATAGGATCTTTCTGCGATTAAACCATTATATTCATTTCAAGTTGTGAGTTTTATTCAAGGTTGCATCACTCCACAGTTTTGGTGAATCACCTTCATTTACAATTAAAGTTTACTTTATCTTTTCTCTCTCTCCCCTTTTCCTACCAAGTTAAAGTCATTTTCAAGAGCGGATTCAAGGGAAGTTTACCCTTTGTACTGGAGGTTGATCCTTAACATGGCATACCTATAGGCCAAGGATCATCCCATGTTCCACTAGATTGTTGAAAGTTAAACTTCAGCATAAAGGTGCAACCTAGGTGACAACAAGATCATTGTACAATTTTATGGTTTTCATCCAACAATGTGATTGTTGTTGGCATGGATGTGCTCACTAGTGTGATAGCTTATCCTTGTTTGCATTAAGGTTGTTGACAATCTAGTAGAGTTGTTGAGTTAGTGGATATAGACCTAGGAAACCAAGTTTCCATGTGAGCTCTACATTAATTACGTTGAAGGCGTACCCTTTTTGAAGTTTTGAAACTTAAATTTCAAATCAATGGTGTATGATGTATAAGGGAGGTTACAAGATGATTGAAGTAATAACCATCATTGATTCTTTCTGATCAGATCAAATTTAAATTGTGCATGTCCGATATTTCCCTACATGCCACATACAAATATTTCAGAACTATCTTGACACATGCAAGGTACTCCAGATGTAAGCTAAGCATATTCAAAGAAAATAGTGGACATAGTGCTTACAACCATCCTAAACATGGCATCATGAGGACTGCTACTACCTATTTGGTTTTCCATTTACATTCAACCATGGAGACCACTGAAACTCCTTCATCGGCTATTACTCCTTTGTCCTGGGTGCATTTTTTTCTTTCTTGGATGCTACAGATTCAATCATGGATCATTCATCACTATTCTTGTGTTATATAGTGTAGGTGGATTTGAGGGGAAATGGAGTGTAGTTGGGCAGATTGGGGCTACAAGGGATTTGAACTTACATAGATTTGTACCTGATAGGTTGCAAGTTCAAGTCACTTGGGATCATTGCAACTATGGAATAGTTTCTTGTGCCCTCCATTTGGTTCTAGCTTTCCAACTACATGTTTATTTATTTTAAATTTATGAATTTAAAAAAAAAAAATTGGATTATTTCTTTGATCTACACTCTCTCCTATCTTCTCATGGGAGTCCTTCCAATTCTTCTCCTTCTACTTTGTCAAGCAACAATATAGTCCAAATTTTTTGGGTAAGCTCACACTATATTTTCCTTTATTTTCTTGAATTTGTTAGGGTTTTGACATTTCTTTGATCATAGTTTTTGTCATTTCACAATTTTTTTTTTAGCGTAACATTTTTCATTGCACATAAATATGTTGGAAAAATATGCACTAACCAACTATAATTTTAAGGGATTTTAAGTAAAAGGGGCATTCTTGCCTCAATTTTCCCATGGATTTTGTAGGTTAGTCTATTTAAATTTTTAGACATTTGTGCATATAATTACCATGCAACATGTCTCATAAGAATTTAACACTGCATCTCCACCACAAAAGGAAGATTAAAGCCCATATTTTTGGCATTTCATTTGATCAATTATGTTATTATTTAGTATTTTGACATTTATGATTTTAGCCACTTCATTAAACATCTAATATTCTCTATGGTGTTGGCATTTGATTCATTAGTTTTTAATAGCAATTATACAAATTCTGTAGAAAATTATTGTATTCAAACATTCCTATGAAAATCTTTCGTTAATATTTTTTTCTTAGTATTATCATCTAATATTTTGCCTTCCTTTACAAGGTTTGTGAATTTTCTTAGTATTTTGTTGCATTCTTCATTGATTTCATTCTTATACATGTAGATGAAGGTGGAGAATGCATAATAGAATAAAAAAGAATCATCAAGTGGGGCTAAGCAATAGTACTTTCAAGAATCCTAAATCGAAGGCTTCTACAAGTGCTCCCATGAACAACAACCAAACCCATTGTTTTCATTTACTATAAATGAAGTCTTTTACAAGCATGCTACGATTATAGTGTTTATTCATTTGGGCTTGGCATTTTGATCAAGTATAACTATCATATTAGTAAGTATCTTGCAGAATGATACTACCCCTATTCTTCTTGAAGCCATAGGATGCATCAGAATTCACAAAATTGAGTTTAGGTACTCATTAGTTTCTTCCTAGTTTACTGTCTTGACATAAGACAAATGTCTAGCTTTTTTTGTGTGTGGCTTCCACTTCTCAAAGAGATCTCTAAAATTATTTCTGCTTTTGTAATTTTACTAAATAGTAAATTAGTTCTTATATTTCAATTAAAGAAAATTACTACCATGCTTGATGCTTCTCTTAGTTTAATTTTGAGTTTAAGTTTAAGATACTAAGAAGATTGCATATGTTTCTAAATTTTAAAATTATTTTGCATAATTACTACTTCTATTTCAAATTGAGGTTTTCTGTAGAACCAATATTTCTACTTCAAATCTTTCAAACTATTATGTACAACTAAAAGTTAAAAAAATCAAGCAATATGATTATAACTAATGCTTCAAGTTTCTAAAATTATATATAAAGCTTTTCTTTAATTTGTAAGTTTCTTTCAGGCATTATACTCTAGATGAAGAATTGCACGTAGCCTTCTCCATTTGAGCCCATTCATACCCCGAATTCAACATTTTCTTTGTCTGGTGTAGAAGTTTTGAACTATGGCTTCCAATCTCAAATCTATTGTATGTATAAAACTAGAATCTCCCAAACTATTGATTATGCTTGTATTTTTGTTTGAATTTTTGGGTCATTTGAGATTTTATTGTGAATATTTTTTTTGAGCCTTAAAATTCATGATGTTTTTTGTTAAATTATCGCTTCTAGTTCATTTTTTAAAACATCCTACCAAAGCTCATTTCTAATTCAATTCATTTTTTTAATGTGATATTAATTATTGTGCTTCCAATCTGATCTAATTACATGACCATTTTCTTTTTCTTTTTAATACATAAATGTCTAAACTTTAATATGCAGGTATTGAGCACTACTTATGCCACTCTATGGTTTAGCTTGAGTTTTGATTAATTCCCAAACCTCAATTAATCACATCGCAAAAGAATTTGTATAATAGATGTTAATGGGATTTTTAAAAATTCATAGTTTTCTTTTTTAACAATTCAAAAAAATTATAGTCTTCGCTTGGGGTCATGATGATTGGGATGATCTTTATGCCCATGAATGACTTATTGAATTTTATCATTAGAGTGTGCATTTTCTATATAACCTCCTTGTGGTCTTTAATATCTTTTAGTTCATCAAAGTGTCTACCTAGTTATGGATAGTTGGATACCACCAATTTTAGCAAATTTAAATGAATTTTCCATCATGAACTAAGACTTGCACAACATTTTGCTAAAATATTTTTTAGGATGGAAGAGGTGATCAGGCCAAATATGACCTAAGAAGTAGATGACTATGCCTTGTGCCTATATTATGTACTCTTCATGTAGCCAACAATAATGATGTCAATTTTTGGACTTCTTGATTAGGAGGAGGTTCAAAATTTTAACTTTTGGCCATATCTTCTTTTTCTCCATATATATGTCCCCTCAAACATATGGAGCCTCTTTGTAATATGATTTATGAGTCTTTGGTAATCACTATGTATGCATGGCCATTGATAGTAAGCATTCTCATATTCACAATTATGTAATGAGTGGTTATGATGGTTATGTGTGCCTAAAGGTTAAGCTTATATTATGGACTGGTAATTTATTATAGAATAGGTGATGGTCAGGCAAGGTTAGTTATTTTGCAAAGTAATTTTTCTATTACTTTTCATTTAAGTGGCCATCTCGATGTAAATTGTAAATGTATTTTTAAAATTTTTTTTTGGCAAAAGTGGACATACCACTGGATATATTAATTTAACTAAAACTAGTTCAAGAGCTCAACTGGGAAAGAACCAGAAAGAAAACCCAGCATCATCGCAATATGTACAAGTATTAAACATTGATATTTACAACGTTTTGTATCAATGAATGCAATCAATATTACAAAGTAAAGGGATATTCCCATCATAATTCTAAACCTGTCAAGTTATTACAAATTCAAAAACATTTCAACCAAACAGGCATGAAGGTCCCAAAATTTGACCAAAAGATACTAAACGATTAAAAATATGCCATTTGTCAAAAAATCCCCCAAAACAAAATACCTTAAAACCTTAAAAATTTTATTCTTCCATATCTCCACATGAAACACCAAATGCAAAAGTTGAGGATGAACCAATTTGTAGAGAATTTCCCCACCCATAATCCAAAATTTTCATTAGAGCCACTTCCCAACTCAAACTTGAACTAGCAACAACATCAACTGTAGTACCTATGACAGGAGGCTCCTCCATAGAAATGGATGCCTCCTCACGAACATCTCCCAGTCCATGAAATGTAGTCTTAGACATAGTACCAAGCCAATGTACCTAGTTAGTAATCACTATGTCATCTTGCAAATCAAGGCCTAAATATTGGAGTGCACCTGAAGGAGGCCCTTCATGAATCTAATAATCAAATTTGGATAGGCTCAGCAAGTCCAATCTAGCAAAACTAGTGCACCTAACTCTATCTTCCAATTAGTGACCCAAAGCCCTTTCAGTAATTTGTAGAGCAAATTTCATGATGTGGGGATTCTATTTTTCAAAGGCTTTCTAAAGAGCATCAAACATAACCATGTATTCATGTCACTGTAATAACTGAGATCTTTGGAAGAGACCATCCACTAGTGCATGCCCAGACCAAAGATCATACTACTACATGGCATTTGCAAGTTTATTTTCATTCCAAAATTGAGGAAGAAGAACTTTTGCTGCCAAAATTTCCAGCAAATAAACTGACTGTAACAAGTCCATGGTATTTGAAAGAAAAATAGACACAACATTTAATGGGTATAAGAAATGTTTCATAGAAGGACATAGAATTCCATCACCAATTACTTGCTAAAGGGCCCAATGAATTGAAGGAGACTTGATGTAGAACATCACTTCCATGGCCCTATCATCAATACATAGAGGTAGAGAAACTTCATTGACGCTAGGGTTAATCCATATACAATAGTTTTTGGGTAGCAAAGACCAGTGGAATTGATTGCAGGATTCACACTTGGCACATAGCTCCAAAGGCGAAGACATTTTCAAGTAGGATATATCAAATATCACTCATCCCCATCAATATATGGAGATAAATAAGCCACTATCTCCTTTTATAAAAACCAAAAGAAAATATCTTCATAGTACCCATGCAGGATAATAAATATTCGCCTGATGTGAATACATATTGATCGAATAAAAGATCAAAAACCATGTGAACAAGTTACAAAGTTGATCTCCGTATTGATCTCACCATGTGTAAAACACCATGTAGCCAAAGAGAGATCAAATCGTACCTAGGTGACGATAGCTTACATGACGCTGGGAATGAATTGAGAAAGGGGCAATAATTAATAATTAGTACTTAATTCTGATGAACCACAAATTCATTATTAATAAGAATTTGTGAATCATTGCATTTCTCAATGATATCTAAAAATTAAATTGTGAAATTTGTAAATCCACTGCATCTAGGTGACGATAGCTTACATGACATTGGGAATGAATTGAGAAAGGGACAATAATTAATAATCAATACTTAATTCTGATGAACCACAAATTCATTATTAATAAGAATTTGTGAATCATTGCATTTCTCAATGATATCTAAAAATTAAATTGTGAAATTTGTAAATCCACTGCATCCAATGTTGGAAAATAATCTACAATTCTACTCCCCTCTTTGTATGTGAAAAAATGTGACCACCTGAAGCCGATTGACAACAAATCACACAATCAACATTGCCCACTCAATTGTCACTGCCTGGCTCGGTCAACACACCACCACTTGATGCTCAAAAAAAACTTGGTCAACACACCATGTCTTGGTTCCTAGAAAACACTCAGTCATCACTAGCCTAAGTCACTTGGCAAGATAGTATGACTAAACAACTCGGTTAACACTAGGCCTGACTTTGCTCAGTAAACACTGTGCTTGAGTAACTCGACAAGAGCATCACCTTATCAGTAAATGTTGTGCCCAAGTAACTCGACAAGAACATCACCCTACATTACTCAACAAAAACTAAAACTCAACAAATACTAGATCTCAACAAATGCTGAATCTTGGTAGAAGGATTGGAGCTCAGCAAAGATTGAGCATTCACCACAATATCATTAATACAAATATGAGTAAAAAAACTGATTACTAATGACAATCCACTATCTCATTAAAAGTCAATTTCTGCAAATCTTTGTAATGTTCAATGGATGTGGAAGGCTATAATGTAAAAAACGTGATCCCATTGCAACCTAAATTGGAAAGATAATCTGCAACTCTGTTCCCCTCTCTATATATGTATGATAATGTAACCTTAGGAAGCTGATCAATTATATTCCAAATTTTCTGAAGCACATACTTGAGTTGCCAAGAAGATGATTGTCTCTTGATACAAGCTAATATTATAACTGGAGAATCACCTTCAAGCTATACATGATGAAAATTCCCTTTCTTGACAAGAATTAGTCCTGATAGCAATGACTGAGCCTCATCTATATTATTAGTTCCTATGGGTAAGGGTGTCATTGTAATTGAAAGCACTTTACCAATGCATGCTCCCAATCCCAATTGGCCTAGATTCCCTCTAGATGCCCCATCAAAATTGAGCTTGACAAATCAAGGCATGGAAGGTTGTCACTTAACTGTAGACCTATCTATACTTGTTTGTAATCTTATAGATGGACTAGAACCTAATGGAATTAATATTGATTTCCATTGCTTAATGATATCTTCATCCCAAAAGGTGATAATTGGATTGAATTTACATCTATAAATACTTGCATTAGTAACTTCTAAGATCGATTTTTCAATGATTTGGAACACTGTGTCTATAAATGATACTTCTTTTCTAAAGATCCTCTTATTTCTTTCCCACAAATTTCCCAAATTACTAATGCAAGAGCACATTTCCAAATCTCCCCAAATAAAGCATTAGGATAAAGAACTAGCCAAGCCTAAAAGATGTCCCAAATGTTATTTTGTAAAGGAGTAGAGTAATTTAATTTGTTTAAAATAAATGTCCAACACTAATATGCAAACTGACATCTTACAAATAGATGATCAACTACTTCATACTCTTCTTCACATAAGACACATTTAAAAGGAGGAGCAATACTTAATCTAACCAACTGACCACTTGTTAGAATCCTGTGTTTGATTGCTAGCCACGCAAAGCACCCAGCCTTAGGTAACACTACCTTGTTCCAATAGAACATGAAGGCTTGAGAAGGGGATTTTTCCAAATCAACTTGTTGGAGAAATGTGTATCCTTCATTAATTGAATAGTTACCATTGTTTGCTGGAATCCACAATAATTGGTCCTCATTCTTCGACACAAAAGCCTGTATTTCTAAAAAAATAGATTGAATCTATTTTTTACATTGAGAATCTAAAGGGAGTAGATCCGGATCTTTCCATATTACTTTCCTTGAAAAAATACATTTTGCATCCATAAAGTGTATAACAAGCTTACCCCACTCTACTTCTGTGACTGACGCAATTTTTTGAACATTTGGCATTGCAATTAAAGGAGGTTATCCATTCTAAGAATCACCCCAAAATTGATCTTATCACAAAAATTTAATTCCCAAGAAATGTACTTAAGAACAATGTTTCTGGACGCAATCATGAAATCCCAAATAGTAGATCCCTTAGGAGGATCCAACATGGAGAATATTTTGTGGATCATTATTATCTAAATATTTCTATTGCATTATTTGACACCATACTAACTATGATTTAGTATACATATGCCAAACCAACTTACTTCCAAATGCTTTATTCCTTGTTGTTAGGTCATGAATTCTAGCCCCTCTTAAAGCAGGAGTATGTGCCATGTCTTGGAGAGAAATAAGTGGAAGTTTCTTTTCATTTTTCATATTTCCTACCCATAAGAAACCCCTTATAATTTTTTGAATTTGTGAGATTATTGAGGACAGCCCCTACATGACTACCAGATAGTAATTTGGGATTGCAACAAGAACTAATTTAATAAGCGAGATTTTTCCTGATAATGACAACCATCTTACTTTCCAAGACACAATTTTACTCTTAATTCTTTGGAGGATGCCATCCAAAAATATTTTCTTATTGGATCCCATAAAAAATGAATCTCAAGATAGGTGGAAGGTAAGAAGTCCTCAGAAAACCCCAAAATATGCACTATCTTGTCTGATATAATTCTTTTTGTGTTAAATAAGATTTTTTTTGACTTTTGAGGGTTTATTTTCTATCCTAAAATTTCTAAATACTACTTTAAAATTTTCTTTATCAACTTAGCCTCTGAAACTAGTGAAGCACCAAACAATAGTGTGTTGTTAGCAAATATAGAATGCGTGATAGAAATTGATGTACCCTCAATATTTTCTCCTTGCCACTTGTCAAATAAATGATAGTACTTAATAGTCCTGCTAAGGGCTTTAGCCATGATGATAAATAAAGCCAGTGAAAGAGGATCACCTTGTTGAATACCTTGTGTGGAAGGAAAGAAGCTTGACTCTGATCCATTAATAATAATTGAAAACCAAGCCCTAAAATGCATGTTTTAATCCACTTACACCAATTTTTATAGAAACCCATTAGTTGGAGAACTTGGAAAAGAAATTTCTAGCAAACTTTGTCATATGCCTCTTGCATGTATAACTTGATAACAAAATTTGAGGATTGATTACTATTGATGGAATGAAGGACTTCGTGAGCTACCAATGCACCTTCAATTGTTTCTCTACTAGGAAAAAAACCACCTTGTTCTAGAGAAATTATAAATGGGAGAATTTTTTGAAGTCACAAGTAAAGAGCTTTAGTAATGATTTTGTATGTCAAATTGCAAAGTGAAATTGGATGGAAATTTTCCAAAGTTTTGGGGTCCTTGGTTTTTGGAATGATTGTAATATTTGTAGAATTGAAGTACTTTAGCATAGATTTAAACTTTATTGATTCCTCAATGGCTACTTAAAAATCTCAACCAATGAACTCCCAACAACTCTAAAAGAAGAGAGTAGTAAAACCATCTAGCCCAGATGCTTTGTTTGGGGGGAAGGAGAAGACTACTTCTTAGACTTCTTGGATGGTAAACGGGGCCAAAAGCTTATCATTCTCCATGGGGGATACCATTGTAGGTATTTCTAAATGAAATCTTCAACTTGTGAAGACAAAGGTGATGGATGATCTGCTGGTGCAAGAAGATTTTTAAAGAACCTGACACCTTCATCTCTAATTTGCTAAGCATTAGTTAAAATATTGCTTGATTCTGAGTCCATAATTTGAAAGATTGATTTAGCTACCCATTTTTGTTGTGCAAAAGCATGAAATTTTTTTGTGTTTTTGTCTCCTTGTTGTAACCATACTTCCCTAGACTTTTGCCTCCAATATTCTTCCTCCCTACTACACAATTTCTCCCATTCATGTTGAAGATCTTTTTGCCTAATGTAAGTATCATTATCCATTCCATACTGAATTATGTAGCAATGAATTTCCTCTAATTACAATTTGACAATCTCTTTCTGTTTGAAAACATTCTTAAAAACATGTTGATTCTAAATTTTGATTTGCTCTTTGACATGTTTCAATTTGTTGGAAAATTGAAACATTTTAGACCCAAGAACAAAAGGAGCGTCGGTCCACCATTGTTTTAAAAGTGGAAGAAAGTGTGGATGACGCAACCACATATTTTCAAATTTAAAAGATGACTTATGCTGAGTATGGTCTAGAGAAGGAGATTGATCAATGTTTATGGAAATTGGAAAATGATCAAATTCTAATGAAGACAAAATCTCTAAGTAAAAGTGAAAGTTACCTAATTTCCAATCATGAGAAAGAAGGAACCTGCCCAATCTAACTGCAATTTGTGCAAAGTCAGACCTCTTGTTTGTCCATGTAAACTTTCCATTAGAAGGTTGAATATCCATTAAGTCATTATTCTCAACAAATTGAGCAAAATCTTGAATGGTTTTAATGGGCAGGCAGATGCCACCAACTTTCTCATTTTGACTCAAGATTACATTGAAGTCATCCCCAAGAATAACTTGATGAGAATTTTGAAGCTGAAGTAATACTACTAATTTATCCCAAAGTTTCAACTTTTCTTGAGTAGAGGTTGGATCATAAACATTAATCAAGATAAAAGAAATATCAAAATCTAACACCTGCAACATTTGTCAATTTGTTTGTTGTTGAATAAGATGTCCCTGTATAGTTAATGGATTCCATAAGACAACAAGCCCACCAGAAGCTCTAATGCTGGGATAATGTACTGAAAACCACCTTGGCCATTTGGCCATGGTTATTTGGAATGTATCTTGTGATAATTTTGTCTCTTGTAACAACACAATATTAGCTTTCATGGATTCAATAAATTGGTGAATCCTGCTTCTCTTGTCAGAGGCATTTATGCCTCTGACATTCTATGAGATAATTTTCATTTTTGGCAAGAGAATAATTTGTTCTCCTTGCCACTCACTTGTTTAGAAAAAATTTATCATCTAATGAGGTCTGAATACCTGAGGCAATCTAAATTCTGGTCTTTGATCCCTTAGGATGCCTCTTGATTTAGGTGTCTTGGAAGTCTGTAGGTGAAGAGAAGGAGATTGAACAATTGAAAAAGTTTGATGAAGATCAAAACTATTTAGATTAATCTAAGAATGAGATTTAGATTAATCCTTCCAAGTCTTAGGTTCCCTCAAAGTTACCTCTCCAAGTTGAAAATTTGACTTATTAGCCACTTGTGGAAAGATGCAATCCTCAAAACTATTTATAATATTCTAAGATTGAGATTCAGGTTGATTGCCAATCTCAGGTTCCCTCAGAATTGTCTCTTCAAGTTGAAAATATGAATTGGTTTCCATTTGTTGAGAAATGCACTCCTCAACACCTAATGGATCCTAATTAGTACATGGTTCCAAAAAAGAAACCTTTTTCTTTGCTTGACATGTAGTTTCTACAAGTTCTATAGTCTTACAGCTAGATACTTTCTTTGGGGCAATTTGAATATTCCAATACTGAAATTCTTTGAGCAACCACTAGTACATTTGACCCCATTTTTCAAACAATATTGGTCAAAATTTTGACTCATGTTGATCAAAATTTGGACCAACCAATTGGTCAAAGTTTTTCTCATCAAAATTTTGACCAACTTACTAGTTGGTCAAAATTTCAACCAATCCATTGGTTGAAAACCTCCCAGAGCCCTGGTGCAATTTTTACTAGGAATTGGTCAAAACCAATTCTTGATCAAAAACTACCAGGCACTGGTCAAAATTTTGACCAATGCTTAGTTGGAAACTACCAGGCATTGGTCAACATTTTGACCAATGCTTGGTTGAAAACTTCTAGGAATTGGTTGAAAGTTTGACCAAAGCTTGGTCAAAAAGTTCCAGGCATTGGTCAAAATTTTGACCAATAACTGCTAGGCATTGGTCAAAATTTTGACCAATGTGTGGTAGGAAATTGCCAAGCATTGGTCAAAATTTTGATCAATGCATGGTCAATTTTTTTTTTGAGGCATTCTATAAAACAGTTCACATGTGTTGCCTATGATTTGACATTTTGCATGCATCCTGCACTCTCTCATCCTGATGATGGATTACAGAGAGTGATATGAAATGATGATGCTAAAAAACACACACAATCAAATCTAAAATGAACTTGCATTATAAATGAATTGTAGAAATTTGATATTGTTAATTTTGCATGCATGTCTACCAGGATAATCACAATTTAAACATATATAAATCTATTATATATATGTCATTAGAGTTGGGATCCCAAATGCAATCTATATGGATATTTGCTGCAAACTTTGGAAGATATTCACTAATGTACACCATGGTCTGGTATACCATATATCCCTCTACCATAGAACCCTCAGGATGTGCTCTTTGTTGAACCAAGCCCTTCATAAATTTCAAGTGCCTCTCAACTATCCACATTGACCTAGTTTGTACAGGTCTACACAATTCAATCTCCTCAACCTGATGTATGAGGTAGTGTTCTTGAGCATTGAAAAAGGTTGGAGGTAAACACTTTTGCATTTCACACATAAGCTATGGAATATTTCTCTTCTAATATTTAATATCTTTTTTATCAATTTTTTTAGATGATAACCACCTAAAAGAGATACAACACGCAAAAACACATAAATGAGATTTCAAATAAAATTATACAATAGATTTTAGATAAAAAGCTACAAATATAAGAAAAAACACTTCTAACCTCATGTATTTTCCAAGATCATATAACTTGTTTAATACTATTGTCAAACTGGTGTGAAAGGGATAGATGTAGGATGTATTGCAATCATTAAAACATGATCATTTCACTATATTATTAAATAATGCAATAGGTAGTACATTCAATTTTACAAATATACTGTAAATAGAGAACATGACTTACCTTGACAAAGGTATGTCAATCATGTGTTTTCAACCCTACCCCAAAATCACCTTTCTTTGATAGAAGACTACTTATATTTGCAGAAAATCCTATTGGAAATTTTTCTTTTTTTATGACTTCGTTTAATGCATCACTTTGTTGCTCCATTAATAACCAAGGAAGGGCACTTGTATTTATGCGGTCTCCATTGCTATTTTATTCAATGAAATCTTTTAGTGTGTGATTGGATTCATGAATGTTAGTACAAATTTTGGCAATTTGTTCTCTCTCACACCTTCCATTCAACATTTTCCATAGTGTCTTTGTTACATTCTCTTCAATATGCATAGCATCAAACAAATGCATGATTGGGAGATCCTTGTACTACAATAACCTACTAAATTGAGGAGGATAACTTTTTATTCCTCTAGGAAGTTGGTCATTGATGCCTTGATGACCTTCACAAGCATCAATTATAGCATTAGTAAATATAAGACAATATCAAAATACAAATTTTAAACTTTGGACAACAAATTGGACATTACCTTGACGATTTAGTCGATAGTATTCCAACTTCCATAGATGAGGTGTCATTCTTTGTGGTCTTGATGATGTCTCTTATTTCCCATTGAAAAGATGTTTTCTGACAATTTGATACCTATGATTATTGTGGAGAAAGTGCTTAAACTCATCGAAAACCTACTTTCCTAAACTTCTCAAATGACGAGATTTCATCTTCAGACCACAAACTAGACATGAAAATTTTCCCTTTATCTGAAAACCTAAAAGATCATGTACAATTATCATGCACAAATTAAGCATACAATAGTAATGTGTAAGCACTATAACAGACCAAAAATATGTGATCTTAACAATATAACATACCGCAAAAATGAGTTAGCCTAGGAGCATCATGTATTGTTCATACAAGCATTGCATGTAATTGAAATTGTCAATGTCCTATTGGTCTAGAGATGTCATACATAGTGACACCGTTACATAACTTCAACAACTCATTAATTAGGGGCTAAATATACACGTTCATATCTTTAACTTGGTACTTACCTAGTAATTGAATGAACATTAACATTACATAATTATTATGACCATTTTTATTAATTAATTTAGATAACTATAAAATGAAAAAATACCTAGTACAATCATTGACAACATTATGTGCTCCCTCTTTATGGACATCCAAGGAGGAATGTTATTTTTAATAACAAAAATAGGCCACACTGAGTAAACAAATCTCATATCTCCATATGGATTGACATCGTCTGCTGCCAATGAAAGCTTCAGATTATAAGATTTTTCTTTAAAGTGTGACCATGTTTCTTTTATCTCTTTAAATGTAGAACCATTGGCAACCATTTGCATAATGTCATCTTGACTTCTATTGTGTGCATGGTAATCCATAAATTGTGCCAAGCTAGCACACCTGAATAATCGTTGAAGATTTGGAATAATGGGAATGTACCTAAGAAGCTTGTGAGACACCTTTTTTGCTATTTGATTTGACCGATATCTACTAATATGAAAATCATGGTATTCTGTTGCAAATTCATGTTGTTTATGATATAGAATGTGATCATTGGGACATGCATGTATTGTCTAATACTTCATTCCAATACGATTCATAATGGTAGATAATTCTCAGTATGAACAAGGCAAAATGTTTGATGGTGGTAACAAAAACTCACCTATCAACTTACAACAACAAATCTGCATTGTTAATATAATGAATAGTAATTGTATGCTAACATTGAAGATGACTAAAATGGAATACCATAGCATACATGACATTGCTACATTGGATAAACCATTCATAACCTTTAAGTTCACCAATAACACTATAGCTAAGAGTAGAGTTGTTTGGGACCCTTTGTATAAGGGTGTGTGTACCTTCTCAAGTAAAGGTATATCAAGACCATCTTCATCAAATTATCAGATTTGCTAGTACCATCATTATGAGCCTCTTCATCACTTGCTCCAATACCATCTTTTTCAATCATGTCCTCTGGCACATTATCATCTTCTTCCATGGGAGTGTTATCCTTAGCTTGGATATTCACACCTCCATGTTCCTCCAGTAGGAAATCCACATTCAGCAATGGACCAAAATTGTGGCCCCCTTCAACATGACCATGTTGCCTACAATGACTCTGGGCTATTGTGATTAGAATTCTTTGATTCTTTAAGCCTCTACACTTTTTGCAAGGACAGTAAAATTTATCAAGTTTTCTTCAGAATTGAGACCACAATGTAGCCATTGTCTCATTATTTTGTTCTAGGTTCATATTTTCAGGCGTGAACTTTCTTCACAAGAAAATATATCTACAAATGAATTGGACATGTTGTTGTTAATTTTTATATCTACACATATGGAAATTGTTGATTAATGTTTTTAAATGTAACTAAAATGATCCTATAATTTCTAGAAGGCCTAGATGTTTGCAAAATGTGGAGTTATAGTCAAAGTATCTTAATTATTTGCAAAATGCCTCAAAGAGATGTCACAAGGTGAAAGTTACTTAGGTGCTATTAACAGCATGCCTTGACTAATCCTAATAGCAATGACTAATGCAATTAATGCATAAACTAATGAAGATGACTAAGAGATCGAAACATATTAATGTATAGCAATGTTTTTCTCAAGGAAATATATGCTCTTTAGTAAGATATAAAAGGACATATGAATTAGATGTGATCTATGTGTGCTCCAGGTAGATGGACATTACCTTTTGAAAAAATTTCAATAGGGGCATCATATGTTCACCAATTTATTAAGAGGTTTGTATAGTTTGAGACTAGAGTAAGAGATAGTTATCATTATCCTAAGGATTGAAGACTAAGTGTAATCAGACATTTCATTGTCTATGGTTTTACCAATTTCTCATCAAAATAAATAGATTCTTGAAAGATGGGTTCTTGAAATAGGTTCCTATTTCAAGAACCCATCTCATTTCAAGAACACATCTCTTAAGAATCTATTCATTCTTTCCATTTCAAGAGTCCCTTCATTCTTTCCATTTCAAGAATTCATTCTTTTTTTTTTCATTTCAAGAACTCATCTCTCAAGAATCCATTCATTTTCATGACAAATAGCTTTTTGAGACTACTGCTCATGAAACATGGGTTTTTGAATTTTTGAGTTTTGATTTGAAGGACATCACAGTTGAACCCTGAAAACAATATCACAATAATGGAAGAAGGCTCATAATTTCTTTATATAAGAAACTAATGGAGTGTTCCTTTTCACTTTGTGTATTTAAGAATCTAATTGGAGTGTTTCTTTTCACTTTGAACAATCAATATGTGGCACCTTAGAATTATTTATCCATCCTAGGAGGAGTGCAGGCATATGCTGACCTATCTAGTCCATCACAAGTTTAGACATTGGCTCAAGCTGGTGGACCATCTATATGCTTGAGAGCATAAGGTATTTTATAACAATCCCCCCTAGCTAAGAGGGAGTGTTAATTTTGTAGCTTCAATTGGAAAAACTCTCATCTCTCTCTCTCTCTCTCTCTCTCTCTCTCTCTCTCTCTCTCTCTCTCTCTCTCTCTCTCTCTTTGTGTGTGTGTGTGTGTGTGTGTGTGTATTCTCTAATGATTATTAAATTAAGAATTTTCATAGAGACATGTCTCCTCTACTTATATTTATATACATTCAAAATATGCACTTGGAACACACAGAAAGAATGGGAAGCATTATTACATTTGTAGTGATCCTATACCTTTAACAGTTTATGTTTTTGGAAGGACTAGTTTTTCAATCTCAATAAATAAAATCAAGCTAATCATTTTTTTTGACTTAGTGTGAAAGTTGAATAGTTGTTTCTGTTATGCACTTGTTCAAGAAAAGGTTACACGGGGATGGGGTGTTGGTACAGGTATGGCTATGTTTTAAAATACGGGACAGGGGTACTTGGGCATATCAATTTTTTTAATATAATTTAATATTTGTAGAAAATCAGGAAATATGAGACCTAGCAATGGTTTTTCAAAACAAGAATAGTGATAAAGTTTGCAGGCCTAATGTTTGATTTTCAATTTCAGATTGCAATATGTTTGTAATAATAATAATATAATATAAACTAAATTCTTAGATGTATAATAGAGAAGGCAGGCTTTAAACATGAACAAGAAGATCATAAGTCATATGACAATGACATATTGCAAATGCTAAACTTCTAACTCGAATAGTTATAAAGTTTACTATTAATCAGTATTGTATCAAAGTTTCAAATTGAATATGTATTGAATTAAGCCTGACAAATAGAAAGTTGATACACAGACAAAAAGCCAAAAAATAAATCAAAATTATTAATCAAGGTTCTGAGCTAAGATCAAAGGAACATCTTAAGGGAGGTGTCTCTTGGATATACCATTGATGAATACTGTGCTGGTTGTGCACCAATTAAATCAAATCAGCTTTTCTCAATCTTTTATTTGGATCAATCGAAATATTTTCTTTTTAGTACTATTTTGCTTTGCTTGTCCTTCACTTTCTAATCCCTCAACTTGCTACACCTACATCTATGATTGCATTTCTTAAGTTGGGGTGGCTATACTCATTATTTCAAGAACTTGTAAACTAGATTATACTCTATAACAAAATTCCTCAGATGTTTTCTCATAATTTGGCAAACATTGTAACTAGGGGAAATTAATTTGATTGCTCAAAATGAACAAAAAAATTAATTTTAGGCTATTTGGGGAGTTTTAGTACTAATATTTACCAATTGGCTATAATGTTCTTTTTATGCACAAATATTTTCCATTGAAAATAAAGTGGCTCAAATTTTCACAAACAATATTTCTTTCCTTTAGGAATTTGCAATTTTTTGTATTCCATCATATTAAACTTGGAACTAGAAACGTAATTCTACATTATGACCAAATACTATAATGTAAAACTTTGATATTGAAAAGATTCACCAGGATTTCTGAACTTCCTATGAATTTTTGAAAATTATCCCTAGCACTAGTGATTGAGTTTTTTAACAAGTATTAAAACTTGAGTTTTTCATAGTTTAACATAATATAATGTATCTGGATATATTTTTGTAATTGTTTAGGCCTCCAATGTTTATATGAATCTGACTGTAGAATACAACTACCATATTGACTTCCATGCTGCTCCAAATTCGATAGATACTGAAGGGTTTCAAAAGTAAGTGTGCCATGCACTATACTTAACAGGCTCCCACAGTTGTTGATGCTACTTTTCTCTAAGGATTAATTTAGATGGAAATAAGCATTGCATCTATTTTTCATTGGGATCAGAATTGAATGCTATGTTGGGTGCTTCCTATTAAAAACATGATAGGGCAACTTTTGAGTATTCAAGGTTGTGGTTGTGACAATTTTATTTTTACTCTCCTTTCAGGTATGCTATGACTGGTCAGTTAACTCAAAAGAGTGATGTATATAGTTTTGGGGTGGTCCTACTTGAGCTTTTGATAGGAAGAAAACTAGTGGACCATACAGTGCCCAGGGGATAGCAAAGCCTTGTTACTTGGGTTAGTGTTATATTTTGGTTCCAAGTCTCCACTTGGATGGGAAAAATAATAATCCAAAATTTTCTTAAGCAAGAATTCATATTGTGGAGAAGATATATTTCATCTTTTCTTCTTTCATTCTCAAAAATTACAAAACACTATCAATGTTGATACATTGCAATGATTCTGTAGATAATGTATTCTGAAGTTTCTCTTCCCTGCTGTAGTAAATCATTAACATACTTAATTTTTCATGCTGATGGCTTGTTGAATATAGACAGTGGTTCCATTATGTATAGTTTTATTTCACTTTTATGCAGTTGGGGATAATGATATATAATATATTCTATGCTTTTGCCATGCATATAGGCAACTCCAAGGTTGAGTGAGCACAAAGTAAAGTAGTTTGTTGATCCAAAGTTCAAGGGTGAATATCCTCCCAAGGGTGGTGCTAAGGGGTGGAGCTTTTAATCTCATTCTTGTTTGATAGCTTTTTTATGAAGTTATTGAAGTTGAACACCAAAGTGTAGCAGTGGATGATCTATCCACTTGAGGCATACATTTTATACTTTGGAACATTCGAGTATGGAGAATGAAAGGTGATTCAATCACCAATTTGGCATGAAAGTGTGGAGAATTGAAAGATTGAGGAAGCCCTAGATTACAAGGGTTTGAGGGCATAATTTGGGGATTTCTAGGTTGCAGAGTGTTGGAGTCTAATTCCTTTTGGAATTAAGCATTTGAAGACATAAGAAGACACTTTCCAAGACTTGGGGTTGATAGGAGATCATCGAGGGGTACTTCCTTTGTAAATTGGGTCATTTTTATGCATTAAAAATAGGGCGTCAATGTTGAACAGGTGTGTTGGTCCACAGTAACTATATGAAATTCATTGATGTGTTTGAAAACATTGAATAGTTTGATGAAGAGTTGTGTGGATTAGGGGTCTTTGAATTGAATTGAATTTGGCTAAGGTTGGATAGTCTAGAAGGGTCCATCATGTTTATTGAGTATATTTATATGGTTATTCAGACCTAGCACCGTCTCTTCATCACAAACCATAAATTTTACCCATTTATTGCAAACTAATTTAATGAGGCTCTAGTGGATTTGGAAAAAGGAGAATGCAAACATTTCTACTAGTATTCTTTCTAATTCATGTGTTTCTATTCAAGAATACATATTAACTCACTTATAGGTATTCTCTTTTGTAGGTAAGTGCCAAGCCTCACTAACACTATGGATCTTTTGTACTAAAAGCGGCCCTTTAGACGGAGCTTTACAAATGGCCCATCCAACTCTGCAAGCTCTACCACACCTAAAAAACTTATGAATGGTTAAAACAATTTTATAAATCGATAACCCTCTACATAAAATAAACCCTAAAATGGGGAAACAAAGAAAAAAGGAAAAAGAAATAACTTGCAGTCTCTAATTTTGCCTCGACGAGTACTTGATTAACATTCTCTTTCGTTAAATCTAGTGGTTGTAATTGCCTTGTTGTAGCTGAAATTATATGTTGACGACCTCCAACTCTGCAAAAACCATGTGAAAACACAGAAAACACATTGATTTTACCTATTTGTATCTCTAAGAAAATTGTACCAAATGTCAGTTAAAGAAAATCTCACAATTTCAGAGATTCACTGGAACATTTTTAAGGCAATACATTATTCTTACAAATATAACAAAGAAACAGGAGAATTCAAGAAAATATTTGGGCAAATTGAACCATTTCTAGTCTGAATCACCTGGAAAGAGCATAAAAGTTCAATAAATTTAAAAGTAAAACGTAGTACATTTAAATTTTAAATTTTAGAAAAAAGGGATTAGAAAGCACATTAATTTTTAAAAAATAGCTGAACCTTATCTCTACAAGTTTACGATTTAATAAGATCAGAGAAGAGAGGGTTAGAAAGAAAAAAGGTTGGTTATTAGAAAATTATCATACAATTATAGGAGCCAGTAATAGACTAGAACAGAATGTAATCAGAAAAAGGTTGTATAATTTGAAACATTTTTAGATGTTTTTAGTGGTATTTGTATATTATTTATCAAAAAAATACATATACAAAAATAGATCAAGAATTTATACGATAGTAAAAGATTCATACAAAAGCATTTAAATAACGTATTTCACTTAAGCAGCTTGAATAACCACATATTATAAACCTTGATTCTTTTAGAGAGTTTGGAGTCCCCTGAAACAACTATTTGAGATTCTTTAAAAAAAAAATTTAAAAAGAACGCTTTGGTTTAAATCACATAATTATGATAGAGTGGAATTTAATAAAAAATTAGAGAAGGTTGATACATTTTCAGGATATAGTAGGATTTCTATCAAATTCAACTCAAACAAATGCTAAATATCTCAAATTCAACAAATAAAACAAAAAAATCACCTTAGTCTATACCACTCCTACAATAACAGACACATTTACTCTTTCAAATGACATCAGAGGATTTGTATCAGATATGTCACAAAACTGACAGTTCAACAATAATCAAATTTCAAAAATTTAAAACACTTTTAGGATCAAGTGAGAAAATTAGAGCAACAAACTGTTATCACTCTGTACTTACAATTTGCTATTTTGCTTATATGTTGAAGAAAACCCTAAGTCGAGCCGAAGTCGAGTCGGTTGCTTTTACCTTTGCCTCTATAGGATCTGCATCTACTAGTGCGTTTGGGATTGCCCTAAAGTTCATGCAATTTCAGAAGCAAAGAGATCATCTCACATGCATAGGTTTATAGACTTATCATAACATGAAACAACATCTGGTCCAATGCACACAAACAAAGGAAACTCTTGTAAACACAACAAAATTTGTATTGTTTTCCCAAAGGAAACTCTTGAAATCACATTCTCTTCAAAACCCTTCTAAAAACCCAAAAAAATTGCACGCACAAAAGACAAAGTAAGAAATGTTTCTTTTTTTTCAATGTATAAGCCTTATGTTGGTCAAAATTTTGACCAACACAGGGCTTACATGTAAAAAATAATAAAAATTGCCTTAACATTCCGACCAACCTAAACTTATTTAGTTAATGGTCAAAAATTTTGGTAGAAAAATGAGGTTAAATGTAGTAGTGAACACATCAAGATCATTATTTTCCTAATTTCCTACATTGAATCTTTCTTCCTCTGCTATAACAAATATTATATTATTAGCAATTGTATTTGCAATTTGATCTCCAATTTGAAGAGATTTTGAATTAGTGTACTAGCTTTTAGAGAGGACATTCCTTGTTTTGTGACACACTAGTGGCAAATCTAAATGTGATTGGTCCAAACCATCCAAATCCAAATGAAGCACAAAAGGCTTTAGAGATGGGAGATCATGAGAAACCTTCAGCCCAACTAACAAGCATTGGATAAAAGGCAAAACCAACTGTAGAAACATAGAGAATTTGATTGCTATTGAAGGAGCCAGACTCTAGTTTTTTGTTGGAGGATTAACAAACTGAGAAGAGGCCATAATATCCATATTATAGATCAATTCTGATTGAACTTGGTGTACACATAACTTAGGGTCTATGCTATAATCTGGATAGACATCTTATATGTCCTGAACTGAATGTTGGCATTGAGTATTAAAATGACCCAATCTATCTAGAAACTTATG
Source organism: Cupressus sempervirens (assembly GCA_028749045.1). Taxonomy (NCBI): domain Eukaryota; kingdom Viridiplantae; phylum Streptophyta; class Pinopsida; order Cupressales; family Cupressaceae; genus Cupressus; species Cupressus sempervirens. The sequence continues at coordinate 49,600,875 of CM053787.1, forward strand.
AATTGTATGCTCATCCTGAATTGTAATTGACTAGTCCCATAAACCCCATTGAGAATTTATAGCCAAATGAAAAGGAAGAGGTTGTCGCATATCTAACAAAAAATAGACTCTCACTTCCAAATGTGGGCAATCATAAGGTATAAGATCATGTTTGAGGAAGATTTCCAACTTGTTTGCAAATATTTTAATAATCTAAGGATCTCTATACTCAAGAGGTAAAGAGGGAAAGGAAATCTAGTGTGGCATAAATGGGATTTTAACAAACTGATGTTTAAAATTAATAATCCAAATCATAGTAAAAAGCCCAGACCCACAACAAAACCAACCTTTTTTCTTATGCACCAGGTCTCTAGATACTTTTGAATTAAAAATAGCTACAAAACATTTTGATTATGCATCAATATAGGAAATATCCCTTAACTCTAGCCAAGACGAAAGAGCCCAATCTTTAATAGTAGAAAAGAGCAAAGATTTAGAAGAAAACTTACCAATTAATGCAGTTTGCCGAAGCAAATCGATAGAGTATTGTAGCATATGACTTAGAAGTGTAATCCTCAACCTATCTGTAGGTTGCATATGAGAATCATTTGAGTTGGGATCGACCCCTTGCTTCTTTCTCCATACTTGGTGAATTTTAGTTGGTTTGAAGGGGGCCTTAGGTGGATCCTAAGTCAAATTTTTAGCTACCAAGGCAACAGGAATTGATTTGGAACCTTCCAAACCACGAGATCCATCATGAGGAAAATGAGGCAAATCTGTAGAGAGAATCATTGTTTCCTAACCTAAATCCTTTTCCCTAGTTGTGGCCAACCGAGGATGACATGGGGGACCTAGAGGAAACCCTTGATAGATATCAAAATTAGGTTGTTTATCTTGGTGATGACGATTAGAGACTCCATTAAAATCATTCTTTCGGCCTTGATTTGATTGACTCCTATTCACTAGAATTTTGGATTTGTTCCCATCCTGAAACAAAGGTTGTTTAAGTCATTTTGAAGCCTGAGCTGATGATTCTCCTTTTTCAAAAGCTGAACCGTGCCCTATACACAATTTTCCCCAAGCTCTTGCTATTAGAGATCATGAAACCGAGGATTGACAAAGAAAGGTTTGGCTGGTTGGACCACTGCTTTCCCTCGAAATATTGATTTTTCCCCTAAACAAAAATGAGTTACCCTAAAATGGTAGTGTTGGAATTGTAAATTATCAAGATCTTTCATAGCTGGCTACATGATAGGGATTGAAGAAAAAATGTTGCATCTATATCTGCTTGTGGACCTGAACCTACACTTGTTCCAACATTTTCCCCTACTCCCACCTCTACACCAGTGCCTGCCCCTGCTCCTACCTTTGCCTTTGCCTTCACCTTTGTCTTCATTGCTTAATCATAAATGTATTTTTTGATAGTCATTCTTTCTAATTTTATGTTAGAAATTATAATGCTTCTAGCAGGAACATCATTCTTGTGTCATATTTGTATTTTTCACACAAGCCAACATAGCAAGGGTCATAGTTGGAGGTTAGGATTCTTATAATGAATCCTTGTTTAGGCAATGAATTCTTGTTTATACAAATAACTAAAACATACTTTGATGTACCTATTGCACCTAAAGGTGCGATTGCTAATTTTAATCTTTTTTGGAATGACAAAAATATTGTGTTGTTTTAAAGAGGGACAAAAAGTTGATAAAAGGCAAATGGTCGATAAAAGGCAAATGCCCAAATTTTATTAGTTTCAAAATATGTACAATAGCTTTAACCCCATTCAATTGCAAGCACCAAGGGAAAAATAGCAAGGTAAAGAAAACCCTCAATGTAGCCCTAGACCAAATTCTTGTATGTAGAGTACAATTGCCCACTAGTGAGTCTTTCAAGGGGCATTCCTCCTTTTCTACAAAAACAAAAGAAGAGAGCATACCCTCTTTTACAAAGATATTTATGAGGGGATTCCCCCTAATACAGCTGAATAAATACATTTGAGAACAATCATAAATTAAAATCATAAATTAAGGATTTTATAATTAATACATCTTATATAAGTTAAACTAATTCAAGAGAGAGATCTTTGTTGAGAGATCTTGATAGAACAGGGATAATTGCAGCTTCTAGGAGATCCTTGAAATTCTTCACTTGACTTTATAGAGCTTTGTTACTTCCCTTAAACTTTTGAACCTTTGGAAAACCAACTTTTCTTAGGGAGATAAATGTAATTAAGTCTTGCACAAATATCACAGTTATAGACACATGACGAGTTCTTGCCACTCTATCAAAGCATTTAATCAACATTTATTTAAAAGTACATCCAAGATTAAAATTTAATGAAGAGATGTTTCTTGAGAGGAGAGATTAAAGAAACCCATATACTATTGCCCAGGTGATTAAATAACATTATTTTGTGTGATAGGATCCTTGACCCCACCCATACTAGGTTAGAATTTTCAAAACTATCAATTGAGGATGTGGGTTGAAACATATGCTTATATATTAAAAGAAGAAAATATTAAAAGGATAACTAGGATTAACTTAGGGGATAACTCAAGGAAATATAGGGAGGCACTACAAATGTTTTGCTCTCCCCTATTGTTCCTTCAATAGTCAAAAGATTAGCAAGGCTAACCCAAGCAAGTTTCCAAAAAAGCTCTATTTTAGGATCAAGGGATGAAGCTACTCTTCCCATGACATCCTGAAGGTCATAAAGAAGGAACAATTAGGAATTCCTCATTTAATTTGTTTGAGCTAAGTTGGCTATCTATCTAGATGCTTTGAATTATACTAGTTTTATTAATTCTATCAACTCCTTCATTTGCCAACTAATCTACAAGGCTATTCCCTTTTCTATAAATATGGTTAATGGTAATCTTATTGAATCCTTGAAGGAGCTCCAAGGCTTTCTCTAGCAATTATTCTAATTTCCAATTTGGCATAGTGCCCTTACAGAGGGTGTTAATGATGATGGCAGAGTCACCCTCAATTTTAATAAATTTGAAATTGAGTTTTGAACGTAGCCATAGGCCTTCCACAAGGGCTTTTAATTTTGCCTCATTATTAGAGGCAACACCAATATATTTGCAACATTTGAGTAGAATGTCTCCCTTATGGTTCCTAATACAACAACCAATGCTAGCAACTCTTGGGTTACCCCGGGAGGCTCCATCAAAATTAAGTTTTACCTAATCATTTTGGGGTGGAGTCTAGACACACATTTCCCTTCCTTTCTCATTCTTCCTAGTTATATAAAGGGGGGAAGTTTAAGTCCTGGCCATCTATTTGTCATAGATCCATCCCATTGAGACATATGGATGTGGTATCCCTTATAACTATAGACCTTACTATTGATAACTTCAATGATTAGGGTTTCTATTTTCACTATTAACTGGTGATAATCCATCTTCATATTCCTAAAGATAATTTTATTCCTTTTCTTCTATGAGTCCCATAGAATTATGGAAGGAGATACTATCCATAATCCTTTGAAACTGTTGTCTTTATTCAAAATAGGCCAGGATAAGAAGAGAACAAATAGAATTTGGAAGAGTTGTCTTTAGGAACATTTTCTTAAAGAACCAATTCTAACACATGCTACGATAATCACAATTTACTTATAAGTAATTGAGATCCCTCTCTTCCTTTTCACATAGTAGACATTGGAAGGGAGCTCCAAATCCCAATCTTTTGAAGGTCATAATTTTACCTTGAAGAGAAAGCCAGGTAAAATTTCTCGCCTTGGGAAGGAAGAGAGCATTCCAACACAAGGTTTCAGGTAGCTCCACTTTGAGATGATTACACATTTCCATTAGGTAATTATAACCTTCTTTTACTATAAATTCCCCTAATTTAGAGCCTTCCCAAATCAAAATATCTTTTTTGGTAGATAAATAAAAAGTCACATTTTAAAGGATGGATAGAAGATAGTCCTTTTATAATTGGGGAACATTGAAATTATGGAACAAATTCCATTACCAACCTTTAGGAGAAGATTTTTTTGAAAAAAATTATGCAATTGTATGTTGTCTTTGATGTTACACAAAATGTCAAGCCTTGCCAAGAAATTCAATGATTTCTGAGCTCACTCGGGCATTGAAGATAGTTTCCTGTGTATGTCGAGCATTCCAGTTATAACCAAGTTTCGAGTTAGTTCTTACCGAGCTCACTCAGGAATTAAAGGTAGATCATGTGTTAACCGGGTTCACTCTATTACCAAAGGAAAGTTAGCATGGATCTTGGGTTAACCGAAATCACTCGGTTACCAAAGGAAAGTTAGTTCAAAATCAATACCAACTAAGTTGGGTCAGTTAAAGAAGAGTTTCTCTAAGTTGACTAAGTACTCAATTCTATATTAGCTGATTGACAACATATTGAGTCTAATAGATTTATTGGTTAATTCAAGCCGACTTGACAAGATTATTCATATAAGTATAAAGTCAAGCTATACTATGTAAAAGTGACTTTTGTCACTTTTAAGAAGTCGATCATTTTTGTGCAACTTTTGAGGTTAATTAACCTCTTCTAAAGTACACAAAATGAACTTAGTTATTAACCCATAAATAAGGTAGTTATTCCATGAAGCCTATAAATATAAGGTAGTTTGAAATGTAAAATGGGAAGGGGGGAAGACACTATTTAGGAAAGGGGGAACTCTGGAAAAACTATCAGAGAAAACTTTCAAGAAATTTTGGTTTCATATAATGTATAAGGGATTTTGCATTTGTATACTCTCAAGAAGATAATAAAGAATTATTTGTTCATATGCCCAAAATGTTCTTCTGATTATGATCATTAATTCATTTTATGTTAAATTAGTGATTTTTCTTATGCATTCATGTGGAGCATTTGAATTGGTGTAAAGAAACATGTTCATTTCATAGTATCTTGATTTGGATGCATTCGTGTAGCTTATCACTTCGCATGTCAAGATTTGTTAAACTTCTTGCAACATTATTACATTTGGATTCCCAAACCCTTTGTAAATCATTATCTTTATGGATCTCAGTGAGTAGTCATATGTCTACTATTGGGTTTCATATTCCTATCGTCTTTAAGTTTCATTTTCTCTTATTTTGTGCTTTCGGGTGAAAAGTACAGAAAATTGCCGAATACCCACATCATATGAGGGAGTTTCCCCTCTCAAATGTAGAGGAATATTATAGGTTAATAGTGATTAGTTGTAGTCTCTCCAACTTTTGGCATATTTTTCACCATTCATAGGGAAAACAGGGTCAAGTTTAGAGATAATTTCACACTGACAAATCTGCTTAGCAACACGCCCCAAGATAGTTAGTTTTGTGGTGTATGAACGAACACCATTATAGGAACCTTGATGGTTTTATTGTCTATACCATATAGTCAAATCTATTGTGAAAGGAGTTACAAATTTGTGAGTTATAAAGATGAGCCTCAGAGTGTCTTAATATCCTCCAAAAAAAATCATTTTTGGGTTAGCCCTATTTTTTAAGAGTATCAAAGACACTATATCTACTACTTGTTTATTAAAACCAAATAATAGGTTTCATTCACAATAGTCTTGTATGAGTGTTGGGGTGAATATTTTACACCATGAGGGTTTTATATGCATGTCTTGAGGCTTTGGACTTCACACTCTCTACATGACAACACTTGAGATCACTAAGAGTAAGGTGGGTGAAACTGTTGTTTAGTTGGGTCTTACACAACCTATAGTTGTAGTTGTTCAAATGATGTCACTTTCTTGAGCATATCCATGGAGCTATACATTTGGTTTGGAATCTTGTTGATGTAATTAGCTAGAGGTTGATGGTAAAAAGTAGGAAGAGCATGTCTCAAATGTTCACAAATTAAAGTGGCAGAATTGACACTATCAAAACTATAGTTAAGGAAGATGGATTGTTAGGGATATAAAAGGGATATTTTGGAAATTTTATTCCATGTGAAGAAAGAACCAAGGATGAGAATGAAGCATAATAGGGAATGGGTGCAAACTTTTGAAAACTATTAGGAGGGCCTTGATTTTAGCCTAAGTTCTATATTTTTCATCACGATGAGGCATTGATTGATGATGTCAAAGGAGACACTCCCTTTGTGGAGACTAATATTAGAATTAATGGGTAACCTAGTGATGTAGACAAAGGTTTGGAAGTTGACATAGGTTGGTTTTTTCATCAATAAAAATGAAACTTTACAAGACCTTTTGCCAATAGCTAAAGATGACATTAACTTTATGCCTATTATCTTAGTGCTGAGATGACATATATCAACCAAAATATTTGGCATCAAGTTCTTCTTATAAATGAAAATAATGTGGATTGTAGAAAACCTAATCCATTTTCCTTAGAGGGTGGGGAGGTTTCATTTATTGCTTATCGTTATAGACATTAGAGAATTGGTCGTGACAAAATTGTTTATAATTTTAGTTATAACTATTGAGTGTGATATGTCTATAGATTATCTTCAAAAGGTGGATAATCATGGTGTATCCATTAGACTCATAATATATTTATTATGATACCATGATTATTTGTGTATCACACTTGAGTAGGATTTTTTCTTCAATTTTTTGCTATTGAGATGGGAAACTTCATGTGATTATTGTGCCATGGTTGGCTCCTGATTCTAAATTAGGTAATTTTTATGAAATAGGTTCTCTTGATGGATCCTCTTATTTAGATCATGAGGTTTTGATTCATGGAGATGTTGGATCAAGTTGGATGCAAAGTTTGACTGTTCATTTCTTCTTCCCTAACTGTTCATTTCATATTTCTTTTTGTTTGTCCCTTAATCTTTTCTTTAAGACTACTAGTTAAGTGCACTTGACTTGGAGTAGTATTGGAGATGGTGACCTCCTAGAAAGTTTCGGTGCTTTATTTTTGGGAGCATCACCTAGATGAAATGAGTGCCAAGTGCTCCATTCATTTTCATGAGAAATGGTTTCTTGTGAATTGGATACTCATGGAACATGGGTCAAATACTACACAATTGAATCCTAATACTAATATCAAAACTTTACATGTGAAAAACATCTAAGGTACTATTACTTTTTTCCATTAACATTAAATGTTAGATGTAAAAAATACTTCTTGTGGGTATAGAACACATGTTATATCGAGCTATAAGATATAGTGTGCGTGAAGTATAGCAACACTATTGTTTTATTTTAGGGTGACTACTTTTTATAATTAGAATTAATTAATGTGTTTGTGTTTATTATCTTGTATATGTTCTCTTTATTTTCCTTGATAAAAGAGTAGTATAAAAAATATTATAGTAAATTTAAATAATGAAACTTAGTGGAAGAAAGTTTCACTAGTCATATTATGATTGATATCAACACTAATTGATTAATATGGTTATATAATCTTTTATAACACACTAAACAAGTTTCTTGTAAGAAATCATCATACTTATAAATAATTGTTATAAGTGATAAATATACATCTATTAATGTGTGTTAGAGATGCATAAATTTATAATAAGCATTTGTTTAGGCTATATAATTAGTGTCCTTGTACAATCTATAGAATTGTAAGATTTTTTTGATATTATTCTCAATTTATGTTTTGTAGTCCATATTTTGTGAAAATTATTATGGGTTGTACACTTGGTTCATGATTTTTTAATCTAAAATCGTAAGGTTGATGTGTGTGTGTGTGTAGAGAGACTAATAATAATGGTGGGTTTTTGAAAGGGCTCAAATCATTTAATTAAAAAGTTAGAAACTTATGAACAATATGATCAACTAATTTTATTTTATTTTATTTGTGTGTGTGTGTGTGTGTGTGTGTGTGTGTTTCTCACATAAAATACCATTTCAAAGTGAGAAGGTGGCTTGATATGATGAAAATTCCTTCAACCTTCTGTACCACCAAGCTCATGTTTGATATTTATTAGCCCTTACTTTCCAAAAGTAGTACTCATAATGTACAATAATCATTTAAAGCCCAATCAATTTTTTTATAAAAAATTTCTAAACAAGTTCTTTTTTAAGTTTTCCATAGTCAATCACATTAATTGTTGGAATGAGAATATGGGAAACAAGATACTAAGAGCGGGGGTGAATCAGGATCTTAAACTTTTGACTTCAAAACCAATTTCATTAATTCATACCTAACTCATCTCATAGATCTACCATTCAAATTGTAATGTTGAAACATAAATGAAATACATCACATCCATAAAGAGTTCAACACATAACACAATGATTTGGTTATCCAAAAAAAGTTCAAGATGAAGATAAAACTAGGATGGGGAAGAAACCCATAAATCTTCACTATTGCAACAATAAAGCTAACCTATTAGGGTTACATTGTTTGATCATAAATTATGATTTACCCTATGAGGGGTTTGCCCTATTAAAATCTTAAAAGACTATTAAGTCTCACCTTGTTAAAGGATTTTATGCTCACAATGAAATAAGGACTATGTTAGGAGGTATACATAGATCTGTTAAGACCACTCTATTAAGAGATTTACCCTATCTCAATTAACAATAACTAATTCAATACCCAACCCTCAATTTTCTTTGGAAGCTGATCTTGGGTCTCCTCTTTATTGTATCTCTGATCTGGTCTCCTAATTTGATAACTTTATTCAGTCCTTCACTGCTCTGATTTCTCTCTGTCTACTCTGTCCTTGAAACTTCTCCTTCACTCCTTCATATGCCCATACATTGTTATGCATTTCACAATTAATGGAAATATAGTAATTGATAATCTCATTCATGATACATCATGTTGGACTAGAAAATACGCAATGGCAATACAACTCTCATTCCCATCTAGACTATCTTACAGCCATGATCATCATACACTAGTTTCAATCCAACTTGAGCACTCTTGGTTTATTGATATTAAGAACTAACACAATAAGAGTTTCTAACAACCTGTAGAACACCCTTTTTTGGTAAGCATGCCACATACCTACATTAATCAATATGGATGTAGTCAAGCACACAACTACCACAATGAGGACAATAAACTTGATCTATTCAATGAATAGATAAAATATTGAAACAAGAGTACTACACAATCAATCAGATGGTAATTATATAATGATATAATAACTTTGAACCAAATAATATAATGAGACATTTCCTTAGGTATCTCTAACTTTATTGATGTATGTAGCAAGTTGGATGATGAGATTTTCCCCCCCTCCTACTTGTACTATGATTGTCTAGCAACTTAGTAAATTGTAAGTATTAATTAAAAAATAAAATAAAAATATTACTTCTTTTTAAGATGATAGAGTTCCACTAATTTGATCAAATGACATTGTTATGAATGTCAACTTTCTTTTCATGATAACAACATAATTTATCTCAAAAATAATAAATTATTAAGCTTAAAGCTTCTAAGATTATTTATTTTGAATAAAAAGAATATTATAAATTAATAAGTCTTCTCTTAAATTAAAGTTTAATTATTATTTAAAATACAAGCACATTCAACTTAGTGTAGAATCTTAATAGATACATTCCAAATAATCCAATAAACATTGTTGAGTTATCTAGTTCCCCTCAAAAGTACTAAAAAAAAAGGGAAATAAACATATTTGATTATAGGATAGGATTGTGTTGGAAGTGCATAGATAACACTAAGAGGAAATCACAATAACAATGATAATAGTTAAAATATTGGATGTGAAATGAAAATAGAATAGCAATAATTAAAAGTTTCATCTTGTCTTAACATCTCAGTCTTTCCGAGAAAGCAAGAAAATTGTCATTTCCTAAACTTCTAGAAGCATTTATTAACCTGGATGTTGAAGGGAGCGTCCTTAATGCCAAGAAAATAAGGTTCACAATCCATAGAGATCGTATGTTTGTACAAGCATGAGCTTCATAACAAGAAAATCTAGTGGTCATAACTACAATTCAACAAGACTTTCTCTCTATAAAAATCACAACTATGAACACACTACCCACATAGAATTATTGTATTCTCTCAAATAATTTGGACTATGATGGTTAGTATTCTCATTAACTAATGGAGAAAGTACACTTAAATTCGAGTAATTGTAATAGCAATCCTTTGTATGAGAAGTGCATTCATAAGTCATATGTCTATAGAGCTTTTGCATTCTTTCACTTGGTGCTTCTACTTAGTTTCTTGACATATCATTTATTTTATTCCCTTGATGAATACTATGGAGTAATATGGACCATTTCTTTTTGTTGCGAGCTTTGGTTTTTTTGGCAATTTGTTTTTTTATCTCAACTTGGTATGGTTGTCAGTTGAGTACAAAGCATACCCAGAGAGGTTTGCACTTAGGTGAGCAAAAAAGAAACACCACCCATGTTTAATATCAGTATTATAAGGCTTGTATTAGTTAAAACTTTGAAATTTTATGCACTAGTTTTAAATTTCAGTATTATTTGTGTTACAAGTATGGTGGAGAAACTACTTCTAAGCTTCCTCCTATGGATATAATTATCACCACAACCGAACCTTATAAGGAATCTTTTGTTATAACTGTAAATGTTGTCCTTTCAGTGCTTGCATTGGATTATCCTATGGAGAAAATTGCATGTTATGTGTCAGATGATGGTGGGTCTCCTATTACTTTCTACTCTCTAGTGGAGACCTTAGAATTTGCCAAAAAAATGGGTGCCCTTTTGTAGGAACTTCAATATTGAGTTAAGGGTTCCATTAATGTATTTCTCCAAAACACCCAAGTCATCAAATCCACAGTTTCTCCAACAATGGCAAGTCATGAAGGTATTGTAAATACATATTCAATTTTAACTAGACTTGAGATTGTTGTACAGGACTATACTCTATTTTTTCCAAATCTTTTAGTCTAAATTTGATGTATCCCACTAAAAATATAATTACTTTAAACATTATCTGAGTAGGTGTTTAAGTTTTCAAAACATACATCCTTTTCTTCTTTGACTATTATGTATTACGATCTCAAGTAGTACATTAATTCTACAAGAAAAGGATGCTATCTATAAGCAACTTTAAGAACAACTACATTTTTCTTTGGCAAGATGACTATGAATCTATGAAAAAAAGGATTTTTGATGCTAAAAATTAGAGGTCCAGTTCCCACCACAAAACCATATGGAAATAAAATTATTTCCCTTTGATCTTAGATTATATTATAGATAACATATATATAGCTAGAACAATCAAAAATAAAAATTGGCTTTAGATCTATATTTTCTCTTCTCAACTCACCTGAAATTGATAGTTTTCAGGTGTCCCCCAACATTCTAGAAGAGGACTCTCTCCTTTGGAACGTCATATAATTTTTAGATTTTTTTTGATATGATCCAATATTCTTTCTTTCTCAAAAAAAATTTCGAGTGTTAAAATACATGGTTGTAGAATTGTTAAGTTACAATAAACTATATCTAATTAAAACACTATAAACTCTATATGAGAATATTCTTGACTCCGATGTCTATAAAATGGTGTTTACATATTATTAAAAAAAATATCATAAAGAATAGTAAGATTTATTGAAATGCCACTTTTCTAAAATATTTTTATTTCTTTAGTAATTGGATACAAACTAGTATAAAACATGCATTTCATAGACATTTCCAATTGGAAAAGTGTGAGACCATATATAACTTAGCTAGAATGAATTTATCTAGATCATATGTTTAAAAAAATAGATTTTTAGATAGAAATACTCAAATTCAGTCATTCTAATAAGTCAGCTTGAAAGGTGACACAACTTTGTACTTTTACCCTCCATCCATCCAGGAATCTTGTTTTTTCATCCCTCCTTTTGGGGGAAGGCTTTTATTAGGTCTTCTCTCTTTCTCCGCTTTATGAGAGATTGCATGTTTTTTGCATTTTGTACATGGGTGCCTAACATGGCCTAGTAGCGGGGACCCCTCAAGAATTTTCATCTAACTTTTGTGAGCTTAAGTGCATTCCCCTAAGTTGTTCTTAAGGGTGGGTGTTGGTGTAAATAAATATTTACTATTTAAACTTTACTTAAGTTTACTTAGGTTAATGCATTAGCATATTAGTTGTCATGTAGACAACTAGGAGTTTGCATATTCACATGAGTTATCATGTAGACAACACAATTGTTTGCACTCCAATTGAGCTCATGTTGTCTAATACATCTCTTTATGAGATACACATTTGTATTCTTATCCTCTCATTGTTGCATGCACATTCATGCATAATGGAGGATAATCCACTCTTGGTGGACATGTGTTTAGTTGTTATGCTTATCTCTTGCATGACTTCTAGACATATCAGTTGCCTTTTATATACAAGGCACTTTTATGATGTAATCATCTAATTATCTAATATCCATTATTATTTTGATCATTATGGAGATTCTCATTTGATCACTATTCATCTCTCTTGTGCTATCTACTAAGCTTCTTGATCTTGGTGTTGAATTATTGAATTAGGTAAATTCTTACAAATTCAAATTCTAAGAGAAGTAGTCATGAACTTGTTATCATATTCAATTAGAATTCTAAGAGCAGTAGTCATGACCAATAGTAGTGACAAGAGAAGTAGTCATGAAAATTAGTAGTGACAACTATATGTGATCTTAATGAATCAATCCATGATTTGATACCTTTGCATTCAGATAACCATTTTCATTGCATAGTGAATCTTTATATACTAATCACTTTATATTCATATTTCAGCTCTTCTTACCTAGTTCTAGACTTGAAATTGGTTTTACAACACACCACACATGTTGCAAGCTTCCCTTCCCCATGATGATCAGAAGACTATGGACCTAGCTTTTTACTATCATTACATTTCTTTAGTAGAAAATCACATAGTTTTTTAGTGAAATCCCATTTTTGTAAATCAATGCTGGTGGAGAAATTTGGAAAAAGAGTGTGAGATGTGGCTGAAAGAGAGCCTCTACACAGAGAATACCATATTGTAAGATGCCACCACATGTGGGAATTCTCAAATAGACCATGTTTATTGGCAATGTCTCTCACGAGCAATGCATTTTGAATGGTAGAGGTTCTACCACATGGATTTCAGGATGGGGAGGATGAGAAAATTAGTGGTGTCTTCTAGGGATGATTTTTCTTTGCTTAAGGCAAGTTCTTTCTCTATTCATAATGTTCTTCTTTGAGGTGTGCCAATGGATGAGCTTGAGATTCTTCTTCAAGGCATTTTGCCCAAGTTGGTCACTACGTAGCCATTTTGCTCTTGGGGAAGATCCTAAACTCTTCCCTGTATAACTCGACATTGAAAGAAATATTTGTAGACAAAAAATATTGATTAGTGAAGCACAATTTTGGATGAGGCAGGAGAGAAAATGAATAATAGTGCTTGCGTATAGGCTAGATGTCTACATCATAAATCCATAAGCGAAGCAAGGAGGGAATGTCACAAATTTAGGTGAAGTGTTATGAAAAATAACTAGCTTCATTGCACTTTGTCTGATGTTGCCTCCTCCATCATTTCCATTCCCATTGACAATTACAACCATAGTAAGAGAAGCTTATGTTAATTTTTGCAACAACCTTCATGTGCTCATCTTTATGAAGCTTGTAAACCATAACCCTGTCATACCCAATGAGATCCCTAACTTCCTCAACAACAATATCAGAATAAAGAAAACTGATATCCTTATTGGGCATAACATGAAACCTCAATGTTGCATTGATTGCCAGTCCAACTCTCTTCTCATGGGCTTCAAATCAATCAAAATCCCAACATCATTCCTATGCACAATTACATAAAAAGGCTTCATTCTCTTGCACTCTGCTGCTAGGTTTTCCAGCCTTATTTTCTTCATCATCACCATCGTCTCCAAATTCCCTACACTCTACACTATAAAAATTCTCCATATATCGCTCCTAATTCTCATTGCTACCTCTTCCACATCCAAAACATACTGACTCACACTCTTCCTTGTCACACCCACCATTTCTATCACATTTTCCCTGTTAGCAATTATCCTAAAGTTACATTCCTCAAAAGTGAGCATGCACCCAAAATCGTAAAGCTTTCCTCCTCTTTGCATTCAAGACGGATGGGTCATAATTTTCTATTCAGGAACCGATTCTGGTGTATATTGATTCATTGTCATTGTTACCTTACTATTAGTGTTACTTGTCAGATTTGCTTCTAGCCCTGTCACTCAAAGCGTATGTCATGTTATTGGATGCTATGATTCTTCTTTTATATTCTTTGTGCACTCACTAGAGACTTTCACTTAACTTTTAGATTTTCCAGTTGCAAAAAAAATCAAGAAGAGATGTTGCATAAAAATCTAGGTCAATTGTCAAAAGATCAATGCCATCTATCAAAATCCAATATGAGGTGTCTCCAAGCCATTAAGCATGCACAATTTCAATATTTTAGAAATAAAGGAGTGCCATAATTATATTATATAGATAGGTGATTAAGTAATTCTTTGAAAATCATGGTGATATGGCCTCCTTAGAAAACCTAAGGAATATGAATAAAAATCTACATCAGCAAATAAAAATGATTATTCTAGCCATGGCCACCTTGTCACGTGATTTTCATTATCGACACATTTGATTTTGATTACATCTCAATAAGAGTCTATAAAATTTGAATAGTTATTTTACAATTAAATTATTTTTATTAGTTAAGGAAAATGTATCTGTTGGACATTTTATCAACATTTGAATTCAATTAATTGTACAAGCTAATATATGAAATTCAAAAATATTTTAAAATAAAGTTTTTTCAAAAGAATTAACACTTGTTACACTATTTATGATGAATGAGTTGAAGTTAGCATATTGAAATAGATCTTGTTTTGAAAAGGATTGCTCTTCCTTTTGCATCCCAATAGTCAGATTGGTTGTTAATTATACAAGCTTATTACCTATTTTTCAACAACGGTTAAAAGAATGTGAGTTGAAATCAGACCAAAGTTCCTAACTTTTGATACACTTCTTAAAAATATTTTTTCATAATTATAAATTCTCTTGTGAATATGTTCTTTAATATAATTTATTTCAATCTTTTTAATCTTTTTAAATAATTCAAAAATACACTAGATTTTTTTTTTTTTTAAGTTTAATCTTTTTATAATTTATACATAACTAAAAAAGTGTAAATTTTTCCTTTAAAATAAGGTCAATATGCATTCAAATATAAATGTTACTTGATTGTTGCCTCATGCATATAACAAGTAATGTAACAAATGAGATTTAAGCAATATATATTTTAATAATTTGACACACAACTCTTGTACCAAAATAATTTTATAAATGTTTATATGAATTTATGAATATTTCTATATATTTAAATCTTACATTTACTATTCTATATGTTTACACCTTGAATCCTTACAGATACTTGTTGGTAGTCTAAGTACTATTGTGATACTTTTTTGGTTTCTACGACTTAAAAATTAATTGATTTTAAATTTTTTAATCTGACTAATATGTTGCATAGGAAAGATGCATGATTGTTAACATTTAAACCTTAAGAAATTATTTTTCTAAGATTTGATTAGTTGAATTCATTACTGTAGGGTGGATTGTAAAACTAATAATTTTTAAGAGTTAGTATTTATTAAGGTGAATATGATTCATTAATGTTTAATATTTTTAATATAAATGGTTTGGTTTAAATTTTTATATTTTAATATTGGATTTTTTTATAATATAATATTTGTCATTCAATTAAAAATACTAAAAGATATCTTTCATATATTATATAATAGTTTAAGAAATACTATTATGTATTATTATTTTAATATTATTATTATTTTCATATTTTAATATATTTCTAATATAATATTATCAGATAACATATATACAATAGAATATATATATTAATAATTATATTTATAAATAAAATAAAATTTAAATTATGATTAATATCATTATAGAAAACTATAATTATCTAATATTTTTATCAATTAAAATATTTTATAAACTATAATAAATTTATTGAATTAAAATTATATTTATATACAAGTTAAAGGTAAATATTAAGCCACTATGTGACACTTGTTTAAAATATAAGCACATTCAACTTATTCTAGAATGTGTTCCAAACAATCTAATAAACATTGTTGAGTAATCAAGTTCCCTCAAGAGTACTTAAAAAAAACAAGGGAAATAAACATATTTAATTGAATGACAGGATTGTGTTGGAAGCCTATAGATAACACTAAGAGCAAAAAACAATAACAATAATAATAGTTAAAATACTGGATGTGAAATGAACATAAAATAGCAATAATTAAAAGTGCCGTGTTGTCTTATCTCTCTTACCTCTCCTGAAAGAGCATCTGTCTTTCCAAGAAAGCGAGAGAATTGACATTTCCTGAACTTCTAGAAGCATTTATTAATCTGGATGTTGCAGGGAGCATCCTTAATGCCAAGAAAATAAGGTTCACAGCCTATACAGATAAGCTAAGTATGAGCTTCACGACAAGAAAATCTATTGGTCACAACTACAATTCAACGAGGCTTCCTCTCTATAAAACTCACAACTATGAACACACTACCCACATAGAATTACTCTCTCAAATAATTTGGACTGTGATGATTAGTATTCTCATTAATTAATGGAGAAAGTACACTTGAATTCGGGTAACTGTAAAAGCAATCCTTTCTATGAGAAGTACATTCACAAGTCATATGTCTATAGAGCTTTTGCATGCTTTCACCTGCTGCTTCTACTCAGTTTCTTGACATATCGTTTATTGTATTCCCTTGATGAATATTATGGAGTAATATGGACCGTTGCTTTTTGCTGCGAGCTTTGGTTTTGTTTGCAATTTGTTTTTTATCTCAACTTGGTATGGCTGTCGGTTGAGTACAAAGCATACCCAGAGAGGCTTGCACTCAGGTGAACACAAAAGAAACACCACCCATGTTTAATATCAGTATCACAAGGCTTGCATTAGTTAAAAGTTTGAAATTTTATGCATTAGTTTTAAATTTCATTATTATTTGTGTTACAGGTATGGTGGAGAAACTGCTTCTAAGCTTCCTCCTGTGGATATAATTATCACCACAACCGACCCTTATAAGGAATCTGCTGTTATAACTGCAAACACTGTCCTTTCAGTGCTTGCATTGGATTACCCTGTAGAGAAAATTGCATGTTATGTATCAGATGATGGTGGGTCTCCTATTACTTTCTACTCTCTGGTGGAGACCTTGGAATTTGCAAAAAAGTGGGTGCCCTTCTGCAGGAACTTCAATATTGAGTTAAGGGTTCCATTAATGTATTTCTCCAAAACACCCAAGTCATCAGATCCACAGTTTCTCCAACAATGGCAAGTTATGAAGGTATTGAAAATACCTATTCAATTTTTACTAGACTTGAGATTGTTGTACAGGACTATACTCTGCTTTTTCCAAATCTTTGAGTCTAAATTTGATGTATCCCACTAAAACAATAATTACTTCAAACATTATCTGAGTAGGTGCTAAGTTTTCAAAACATATATCCTTTGCTTCTTCGACTGTCATGTATTATGACCTCAAGTAGTAGACATTAATTCTACAAGAAAAGGATGCTATATGTAAGCAGCTTTAAGAACAATTGCATTTTTTTTTGGCAGGATGAATATGAATGTATGAAGAAAAGGATTACTGATGCATTGGAGACAGGACATGTCACATTGCCATCTACTTCTGAGAATGGAGTTGATGATTTCGTGTACAAAAGCTCTGATGCTAAAAACCATTCGAGTATAGTGAAGGTGATGATAAATTACTAACAACACCACCATCATGAAAGAACCTTTTGGAATACTATTATTCTTTTACTTGACTTGTGGCAAATTGAATTCTTTTTCAAATTTTCCTTGACTTGTGGCAAACTGAATTCTAACTGAAAATATGTTTTACTTGTATGCACAGGTTCTTCATGAAAATAGAGAAGGTCAAGGAAATGAAGGTTTTGTTCTGCCAAACTTAATATACGTTGCAAGAGAAAAAAGACCACTGTTTAATCATCATTACAAAGCTGGAGCTCTGAATGTTATGGTATTAATTCTGTTTTGTTTATATCTTGTTTTTCAGTAGGATTTGCTACTAGGTTTTTGAAGTATTTTGTTCTGTAAATAAAACATTTTCAGACTCACGTGGGTTAAGGGTTATGACTCATACTTGTGCGAAAATTGTTACATATGGGCGTAGCAGTGCTTAACTCTTTTCCTTCTTTGTTTGTCGCTACTATCCATCTCGATTCAGAAATATTTTTATCGTCATTCTTATGCTATATAAAAAAAACGTTAAATCTAAAACAGGGCAGAACAGAGCACTGCAAGAATTTTATACAGACATAATATTTTTATTGATCTTTCATGCTGATCTATTACATATTGCAGCCTGTTAAAAACATTGCATTATACAGTCTTTAATAGAGGTTGCAACCTCTCAAAATATCATTCTTTTCAAGTTTATATTTTGCGGATTTATTATGCATTATTTAATGTACATTATTCCAACTAGTTAAGTGAGAGTTCACAATCTAATCCGTGGAGATATTAACTCACATTCCATTCTCAATCTTTATTATCTTCAATTAAAAATTTCCTTGCATCTAAGGATGACGGTGATGGTAACAGTAAAAACTATGCTGAAACTGTGAGTTCGAGCATCAGTCATTTCAACAAAAATATGAGATCTTTTTAAAAGCCCATATACCTTATAATCGTTATATATATAACATAGAAATATTGATTTGGAGTTCTTATTTGTCTTCCATTATTTGTTTTGGTGATGCAAACAAAACGCATTCTGAATTCATTGTCATTATATAATGTCGGTGGTGGTGAATTCTCAGGCAAGGGTTTCAGGACTGATGAGCAACGCTTCTTTCATTCTCAATTTGGATTGTGATATGCACATCTGCAACCCGAGAGTTATACAACATGCCATGTGCTTTTATTTGGACTGCCCTTCCGAAAGACACTGTGGTTTTGTTCAATTTCCACAGTTGTTTTATGGAACCATTGAGGATGACCCATTTGGAAATCAGCTAAAATCAACTTTCAACGTAAGTAATTTAAATATTGTAATCTGTCTGGTTAGGAAAATGCGATCCATTTGGAAATCAGTTAACTAACTAGGGGTCAGGGTTTCTTTGAAATATATGTAGATCATTTTCAAAGGAATGAATGCAATCCAAGGCCCCCTTTATGGAGGAACATGCTGCTTCCATAGAAGAAAAGGTTTATATGGAATCCCACCTACAGATCAACAGAACAGCGAGGAAAATTGTCTTAGTATCAAGGAAAAAAGTAAGAAAACAAGCAAGCAATTCCCAACCATAAAAAGGAGTGAGATTTCTATTGCATGATATGGTGATTTGAACCTTTTGCTAATTCAACCCCTGGGTAACGTTTGTATAAGTTCAGCTCATCATTTGGGCACCGGGCTCATCTTCTACTTATCCTTGGGGAGAACTAAATTTGGAAAATTGTTCGTTGTAGAAAAAATTAAGCTCTTTTGTTTCCTGCAGTGTTCCAAGATGAAGCTATAAGAAGTGCATTTGGAGAATCTTCTGCTCTTGTAACATCTGCTCAGGCCATTATGAGAGAAAGTGAGTTCGAAAATAAGTCATGTCCTACACTGGCTATAGAGGAAGCTTTGAAGGTTGCTAGTTGTAGCTATGAAACCAAAACTGCTTGGGGAAAAGAGGTAAGCCTACTTCTTATTTGGGACCAATATAAATTACTGTTTTATATATGTTTTATATATATAGTGTTACCACCTTATATAATTAAGCTTGGAGATAAAAGTCAATTTCGACTATTTAATACTTTAAGTCTAATAATCAAATTTTAGCGTGTGATGTCTAAACCATCACACCTTACACTCCATGTGAGAATAATACCTGCATGGTCAAGCCACAAAAATAGATAAGTACTTGATTCAAATGAAATAGCACTATATATTGTGAATTTGTGACATATTACAGGTGGGGTGGATGTATGGATCTTCTGTTGAGGACGTCATGACAGGGCTGAAACTTCACAGCTTAGGTTGGCATTCAATATATTATGCCTCTGAGCAGCCTGCTTTCATGGGATGTCCACCAAGGAATGGTCCAGAGACTCTTCTACAACAAAAGAGATGGGGCACAGGATTGCTAGAAATATTGATAAGCAGATTGTCTCCTTTTTGGGGTATGAAAAGACAACTCACATTTCGGCAGAGGATGCTTTATGCTTATTGTACCGTCTCTCCAATCACCTCAATTCCAGTATTGGCTTATGTGTTATTTCCCGCATTTAGTTTATTGAGTGGCAAATCATTCCTCCCCAAGGTAAGCTACAATGAATCATTCAATAATAGATCAGAGTTCTCAGATAAAACTAGGTTCCTTTTATTCCACTATTTCCTTCTAGTACTATGTTTCATTGAACTACTTTGGGTATTTGTGAACATTGCAGTTAATATCTTTCTCTGAAAATAATGGAGATACATTATTGTTCGTGCAGATTGAGGACCCCACTTTTATGATTGCTACTGGTTTATTCCTCTCAATGTATGGAATTGATCTTTCTGAATATCTTATGGTGGGTTGCTCTGCAAGAGAATGGTGGAATAATCAGAGAATGGCATTGATATCGAGATTATCTTCACAGTTGTTTGCATTGTTTGATATTGTGATGAAGTTGATAGGATTGTCTGAAACGGCTTTTGTTGTAACCCCAAAAGGTGGTGAGAATGAGGAGGGTAATGAGGGTGATTTTACCTTCAATTCTTCTCCTTTGTTCATTCCACCAACTACAGTAGTATTGATAAACTTAGTAGCCTTAGTTCAGAGCACGTTGCGAATTGTGGGCGGGCGATGTGAAGTGAAGGACAAGCTATTTGCAGAGTATTTTTGCAGCGCTTGGGTGGTGATAAATCTGTGGCCCTTCTTGAGAGGATTTGTGAAAAAGGGTAAATGCGGACTTCCATGGAGTGCGGTCATTAAAGCTGGCGCTTTCGCTGTAATTCTAATAAGTACATGGCTTCGTTAAGCAATTATTTTCTTGTGAAAGTGAAATGGTTGACCTCCATAGGGTTCCTTCCACTTAACATCCCTTGTATGTATTAAGATAATAATGGGATTTCTTGATCTATTAATAAATAGTTCATTTAGAATGGTGTGGCATAAGGCTTGCATGCTAATGAACACATCTTTATTTGACAAAATAGAGACACTAACAATTTAAAGATGGTGGGACTTTGGTATTTGGGTCAAAATAAAGAGACATATTGGGATACTAATTCAACAAGATACACATTTTGGGCAAAATTTATTTCAAATAGGTCTTTTGAACAAATTATTTAAATTAAGTAAAATAACTAATTTTTCTTAATTGATTTTGATTGTTTGTGTATGGAGATGTTCTTACATTATCTATTGTATCATATACGAAGGATCAACTAATATTTATAGTATGTCACTTCTTTACTTTTATAGAGATAACTTTTGGACAAGATATATTTGGGCTCATACGACTACCATATTTTACACCATGTGTTTGTCTTATCATCATTATTGCTTGCTATCTATACATTTGTAGTGTTTGGTAGATAGAAACGTCTCAAATTATCTCCAATAACTACAAATATTGGTCACTCTCAATGAATATTTTAATTAGTTATTAAGATATATGAAACCTTGTGGAGAAAGAGTTTTTCAAACCTATGGATGAAGTATTATTTAAGGTGTTAGCTTAGGGATAATTGAAATAAGGATGACAAAGCTCTCTTTTACATTTTTCAAGTAATACATGAAAGTGTCTTCTAATTTCTAGCATATATATATATATATATATTTGTAGTGTTTGGTAGATATAAACATCAAAAATTACTTTCAATAACTATAATATGTTGGTCGGTTGTAATGAAGACTTTATTTAGTTGTTAAGATGTATGAAATATTGTGGACAATGAGTTTTTCAAACCTATAGATAAAGTATTATTTAAGGTGTTAGCTTAGGATAGTTAAAATAAGGATTTCAAGGCTCTCTTTTACATTTTTTGAGTAATACATGAGTATCTTCTTATTCAATGTCCTTAATTTTATAAAGTCATTAAGTAGCTCTAAAATTCAAAATAGTACCATAAGGCATTGTTAGTGATGGACAACCTGCTACCCTATCTCCTAAGAGACCTATTAGCCATCAAATTGACTTTATTCTAGGAGCCACCCTTCCTAAAAAAGATTCCTATAAGATGACCCCTCAACAAAATGAGGAAATTGCCAAGAAAATCCAAGAACTCTTACACCAAGTCCTAATTAGGAAAAGTATATGCCCTTGTTTTGTGCCTAATGTTTTAGCACCTAAAAAGGGGGGAACTTGGAGACTTTGTACTAATTCAAGAGCCATTAATAGGATCACCATTAGGTATAGGTTCCCAATACCTAGAATTGAATATCTAATGGATTGTTTAGAGGAAGCAAGGTACTTTACCAAAATAGATCTCAAAAGTGGCTATCACTAAATTAGGATAAGAGAAGGGGATGAATGGAGAACAACCTTCAAGACTTCAAAAGGTTTTTATGAAAGGCTTGTAATGTCATTTGTCTTGTCAAATGCTCCCACCAATTTTATGAGGCTTATGCAGGAGGTGTTGAAGGACTACATTGGTAAGTTTTTTGTTGTCTATTTAGATGACATTTTGATTTTCATTAAAACTAAGAAGGAGCATATTAAACATTTGAATTTCTTTTTAAGAAATTATATGAGGAAAAGCTAATGATAAATTTGGAGAACTGTGACTTCATGAAGTAGGAGCTAGTATATCTTGGTTTTGTTTTGTCTCAAGGGAATCTTAAGATGGATCAAAGTAAGGTGGATGCCATCCTAAATTGCCCTACTCCCAAAGTTGCAAAAAAGGTGAGATGTTTTCATGGTTTGGCCCAATATTATAGGAATTTTATCAAACATTTTAGTGTTATTTGTGCTCCTATGTTAGACACTATCAAAGGTGGGATGAAGACAAAGTTGTATTGGACTCCTCAAGAAAATGATGGGTTTGAGACACTCAAGAAGAGAATAGCTACTCATCCCATTCTTGTTCTACCTAGTTTTGACAAACTCTTCACAGTGGAGTGTGATGCTAGCAATGTGGCAATTGGGGCAGTCCTAAGCCAAGAAGGGAAGCTAGTGGCTTTTCATAGTGAGAAGCTCAATGATGCCTAGAGGAAGTACTCTTCCTATAACTTAGAGTTATATTCTATAGTCCAAGATTTGAGAAAGTGGAGGTATTACTTGCTTCCAAAGGAGTTTGTGGTATATTCAGATAACTAAGCCCTCAGTTTCCTCAACTCCAAAGATAAACTCAGTGACAAGTACATGAAATGGGTGGAATACCTACAAGCCTACACTGTTAACATCAAGCACAAGAAAGGAGTGCAGAATAAGGTGGTTGATGCCCTAAGTAGAAGACTCCTAATAGTGCAAGAGGTTTAGTTGTGGAGCATTGGCATTGATAGCTTCAAGGATCTATATTTTGATGATGAAGACTTTGTAGATATTTATAAGGTATGTAAGGAATATAAGAATAGTTTCCGTGGTGAATTCTCTGATTACACTTTGCAAAATGACTTATGTTTAAGGGATGTCAACTATGTGCTCCTAGGGGATCCTTGAGGGAAATTTTGATTCAAGAAAAACACAATGGGGCACTTAGTGGTCACTTTGGAGTTTATAAGACATAAAATTAGTCACCGGGTTCTACTTTTGGCCTAAAATGAATAGGGATATCAGACAATATGTGGAGTGTCGTGTGGTATATCAAAAAGAAAAAGGC
This sequence comes from Cupressus sempervirens, assembly GCA_028749045.1. Taxonomy (NCBI): domain Eukaryota; kingdom Viridiplantae; phylum Streptophyta; class Pinopsida; order Cupressales; family Cupressaceae; genus Cupressus; species Cupressus sempervirens. The sequence continues at coordinate 49,624,561 of CM053787.1, forward strand.
GCATCTTCTAATACAAGTCTTTATCAGCCCATTCTGATTCCTAGCAGGCCATGAGAGTGTTTAAGTATACACTTTGTGGCAGGGTTACCAAGGACTAAGCAAGGGTTTGACAATATTTATGTTGTAGTGGACATATTCCAAAAAATGACACATTTTATCCCTTGTAAGACAGTCCATGATGCTTGTCAAATAGCTCATTTTTTTTTCAAGGAGGTGGTAAGAATCTATGGCTTACCTTTGAGCATTGTTTTAGACAAGTACACAAAGCTCATGGGTCACTTTTGGAAGATCTTGTGGCATAAGCTAGGCACCAATCTATCTTTTGGATCTTCCTATCATCCTTAGATAGACGGTCAAATGGAGGTCATCAATAGGATTCTTGGAAACTCACTAAGGTGCCTTAAAAAGGAACATGGCCAAGTTTGGGATCAACTTGTTGGGCAGGCTGAATATGCATATAATGATACAGTCAACAGATCAATTGGTAAGAGCCCTTTTGAAATTATTTATGGGTTGCATCCTAGAGGACCATTTGAACTAAGAGAGTTGAAGGATCATGCAATAGGTAGTGGCTATGTTGAGGACTTTTTTCACTCCGTGAGGGAACTGCATGAAATAGTAAGGAAGACCCTAACTGAAAATGCTAAGAAACTCAAGCATAATATGGATGATAGTAAGAGAGATGTGCAACCAAGTTGGAGATCTTGTGATGGTTCATCTAAATAGAGCAAGGTTGCAGAAGGGAGTTCCTCATAAGCTTCAGATGAGGAGGTTGGGACCTTGCCAAATACTGGTCAAGTATGGTAACAATTTTTACAATGTGGAGCTTCCTAAAGATATTGGGTTATCATCAATCTTCAATGTTGTTGACCTAGTTAGGTACAAAGGCCCTACTCCAGATGTTGATCAAATATTGACAGAAGTCACTCAAGATGTAGAATACTTGAATTTAACTCCTCCACCATCTAAGGCAACTGAAAAGCTACTTGATTCAAGGGTTTACAAGAAGACTAGGACAACAACGTATTGGGAACATCTTGTCAAGTGGCATGAAAAAGAAGATGTCGAGGCTACTTGGATCAAAGAGGCAGACTTCAAGAAGTTGGGCATAGACTCTAGCTTTTCTCAATCCAAGGATGGATTGAACTCTTTGTGTTTGGGGGAGTATGGTGTAGGAGCACCTAGGTTAACCCCTAGTCCTAGTTTCACATTTTGGTTTTTGGCATGTAGTGACCATAGCCAATTTATTTGGTTGTTTTTAGATCTTAGAAGGTCATGCATGTTTGCTCCTAGATGGATTTGACTAGGCTCAATCCATTCTAATTGTTTTTTAGTTGTTTTGCTTACCTTGTGTTTAGAATGCTAGGATGCAAGATTAGGGTCATGAGTCTCATACCATAAAAGTTTGGGGAAAGTTGGTTTTGAGGTGAATTTTTCCTCTATGGTGTTCTTACATGTCTTTTTACACAAGTTGGAGGTCATAATTTTTCATTTGAGGCAAAGTTGTCAGAAGTTGTCAACTTGTTACAAAATGTTGTCAACTAAGAAAATTTGGTCCAAATCATGCCTAGACATCATAAAGAGACCATAATAGGCCTATTTGGCAGTTTCCAAGGGTCACATGGAAAAATTGCTAAGAGATGCAAAAAGTTGTCAACAACTTTGAAAAATTGCTTGACAAGATGTTGACAAAATGATGCATTTTCAAGTGAATAAGGTTGATAGTTTGGATAACTATTTGAAACCTCTCGAGGAACCTATAAAATCATGAAGGAGACCCATTCCAAGGGTTAGATTTTGTAATGAGTGAATTTTGAAACTGGAAACCAATATAATATTGTTCCAAAATTGATAGAAGTCAAAGGTTTTTTAATTACATGAGCACTTGAATGGATTAGTGAACTTCTATTTTCATTTTATCTTTTTAGTCCATGCTCTTATAGTAATTTTTTTTTATATTGCAAGTTGGTAGGAGTTCTTTTGTTCAAAGGTTGAAAATCATTTGCAATTAGTCAGTTTGTTGTTATGTTTTGGAAATTGTTGTGAAAAATGGCTCCCCCATGAATCCTTACCATTGAATCATCATGGTCTTGAGGGACATGGAAGTGGAGTCTTTTTATAGTGTATATACAAAAAGGAGAAGCATGGAAAAACTGGTTTTCCATATTTCAAGTGATGCCCTAGGAAAGCTTTCAATACATGGCTATGTGATCACAATGCTAGCAAGTAGGATTTGGTGGATTGAATGTGTTGGATAGTTCAACTTGAGAGTTTTAGAAGGAGGAGGGATATATTAGGATGGTATGTGTGTGAAGATAAGTTTCTAAGACAATTTCTTCTATGCATTCCATGAGACCCTAATAGGTGTTGATTATAAATGCTTGAAACCCTTGCTTTTAGGCATAAAAGTAGCAAAGGGGTGTACGGACAAGTTGAGGACCCATGACCCACAAAATATTTTAGTATTACCAAAAGGGTATCCATATTTGAGAATGATTTTCCACCTTGTTAAGAGAAATTTGGAGTTTTTGCCCAAAAACTAAATTTGGAGGCCTAATTCAACTAGGCCTAATTAGGACATTTTTGCTAGGTTTGAAAGAACTAATAAGGAGAGCTATGGATTTTGAAGCCAAAAGTTTGGTTGAATTCCAAAATCCGTCAAATTGAATCCCTCACTCTTGGTTGAAAGTAGAATGTCCATTTTTGGTATAGTTGTGAGTTTGGGGAACAAGTTGGAATGTCCCTAGGATGGATGCAAGTTATGAAATCATTGGTGTAGCTGGATAGTAAAGTGTGGAGGGTAGGATAGATATCCTCTTGAGGTTAGGGTGCCAAAGGGGAACCCTAGTAGGCTAGGAGGAAGCCTAGGTAATTCCTCAGTGGAGAAAAGGGCTAGTAAGCAATCTATCTTACATTAGTTGTACACTTGGTTAATGAGTTTGTTATCCAAAAACTATAAGGTTGATGTGTGTGTGTAGAGAGATTAATAACAATGGTGGGTTTTTCAAAGGGATTAAATCATTTAATTACAAAGACATGAAATTATGAACAATATAAACTTTTTTTTTTTTTTTTTGTGTGTGCGTGTGTGTTTCTCACATAAAACACCATTTCAAAGTGAGAAGGTGGCTTGATATGATGAAAATTCCTTCAACCTTTCATAACACCAAGCTCATGCTTGATATTTATTATCCCTTACTTTCCAAAAGTAGTACTCAGAATGTACAATAATCTTATAAAGCCCAATCAATTTTTTTTATAAGAAACTTCTAAACAAGTTCTTTTTTAAGTTTTCCAAAGTCAATCACATTAATGTCAGATATAATCTCCATATCAATTTTGACTTCCATTTTGATTGTAGGTAGCTTCTCACTTTGTCTTGTATTACTTCATCTAATTACTCTCCTTTGAAAAATGTCACTATATTTTTAACTTAAAATTGACATTGATAATTTTTCGATAAACTATATAAAAATACCTTCACTAATTTTTCTATTTTCCTTTTCCAAAAAAAAAACCCTTAATCACTACCATTTGACTTTACGACTTCTCATTTCCTTCAAATTAATTCTATGAATCAAACTACCAATATATTTTATCCAAACTCAAGGCTCTCCTTGCACTCAAAATTCTATGTGCAACTCTTCTCTTCAAAACTATCATCTTGTGTAGATTGGTACTAGAATACACTAAGTTCTCATAGCCAATACTATCTTAGACGGTGTTTTGTGTTCAATTCTGAAAAATTATTGACTCTCATTAAATCACCAAATCAATGACAAAGCAATTATTTGGCCCACATGAGGTTTATGCCAGGTAATAACCATCAAACTTGACACACGCACAAGGAAAATATCGTATGAGCATTATAGATTCCATCATTTCATTTCGGTAAAAATCATCAAAGAGATGAGACAAAAAGCTTTCCATCACTAAAATAATATGCCATTAGTTTACCGTCATATGAAAACTAATAGAAATATAGAACTCATTGATAATCTCATTCATGATAGATGTTGGACTAGCAAATACCCAATGGAGATGCAACTGTCACTCCCATCTAGATTGTCTTACACCCATGACCATCATACACTAGTTTCAATCCGACTTGAGCACCCTTAGTTTATTGCCATTAAGCCTTGACACAATAAGAGTTTCTAACAACATGTAGAACACCATTTTTCTATATGCATGCCACATACCTACATTAATCAATATGGATGTAGTCAAGCACCACAGATACCACAATGAAGAGAATAAACTTGATCTATTCAATGAATATATAAATTATTGAAACAATAGTACTACGCAATTAATAAAATAGTATTTATAAACTGATATGATAACTCTGTACTAAATAATATAATGAGACATTTCCTTGCGTGTCTCCAACTTTATTGATGTACGCAACAAGTTGGATGATGGGATTCCCCTCCCACCTACTTCTACTTGTACTACGGTTGTTGTCTAACAACTTAGTAAATTTTAGACATTACTTAAAAAATAATAAAATAAATAAATATTACTCCTTTTGAAGACAATAGAACTCCACTATTGATCAAATAACATTGTTATAATGTCAACTTTCTTTTCATAATAACAACACAAATTTATGTCAAAGATAATAATTGATTAAGCTTAAAGCTTCTAATATTATTTATTTTGAATAAAAATAATATTCTAAATTAATAACTCTTCTCTTAAACTAAAGTTTAATTATTATTTTTAATACAAGCACATTTAACTTAGTGTCTCAGTGTCTTAGTGTAGAATCTTAACAAATACATTCCAAACAGTCCAATAAACATTGTTGAGTAATCCAGTTCCCCTCAAAAATATTGAAAAAAAACAAGGGAAAGAAACATATTTGATTGAAAGACAGGATTGCGTTGGAAGCGCATATATAAAACAAAGAGGAAATTACAATAACAATAATAATAGTCAAAATACTGGATGTGAAATGAACACATATAGCAATAATTAAAAGTGTCGTATTGTCTTAGCTCTCTTACCTCCACTGAAAGAGCATCTGAGTCTTTCCAAGAAAGCAAGAAAATTGTCATTTCTTGAACTTCTAGAAACATTTATTAACCTAGATGTTGCAAGGAGCATCCTTAATGCCAAGAACATAAGGTTCATAATCAATACAGATAAGTATGAGCTTCACGACAAGAAAATCTATTGGTCAAAACTACAATTCAACGAAGCTTCCTCTCTATAAAACTCACAACTATGAACACACTATCCACATAGAATTATTGTATTCTCTCAAATAATTTGGACTGTGATGATTAGTATTCTCATTAACTAATGGAGAAAGTACACTTAAGTTCGAGTGACTGTAATAGCTCTTTTTCATGAGAAGTACATTCATATGTCATATGTCTATATAGCTTTTTCATGCTTTCACCTGTTGCTTCTACTTAGTTTCTTGACATATCATTTATTGTATTCCCTTGATGAATATTACGGAGTAATATGGATCATTGCTTTTTGCTGCGAGCTTTAGTTTTGTTTGCAATTTGTTTTTTAATCTCAACTAGGTATGGCTGTCGGTTGAGTACAAAGCATATCCGAGAGGCTTGCACTTTGGCGAACAAAAGAGAAACACCATCCATGTTTAATATCAATATTATACGGCTTGTATTACTTAAAACTTTACATTTTATGTATTAGTTATAAACTTTCATTATTATTTGTGTTACAAGATGGTGTAGAAATTGCTTCTAAGCTTCTTCCTATGGATATAATTATCACCACAACTGACCCTTTTAAGGAATCTGCTATTATAACTGCAAACACTGTTGTTTCAATGCTTGCATTAGCTTATCCTATAGAAAAAATTGCATATTATGTATTAGATGATGGTGGGTCTCCTATTACTTTCCACTCTATGGTGGAGACCTTGGAATTTGCAAACAAATGGGTGTTGCACACATTGCATAATATTGTTATATTGTATTATTTTATTTTATTATGTAATTTTGCACCTAAATGAACGTGCCATAGGTAAAAATTCTTATGGGATATACTTGATGAGTTGTATTGTAATATTGTGATAATGTTTGATGTAATTATTTAATATTGGAGAAAAGAATTAAAATTTCTAATATTAAATGTGGGATAAAGGGGGTTAGGTAGCACATAGTTTATGTAATACCACTTGGTGGTTTTGTGGGACTTGCTACTATATAAGTAACCATAAGGGTAGTTGTTGGTGTGAGAAAGCATAAGGCAAAAAGGGCAAGAGTCGAGTGGGACAAGGCTTGACAAGTTAACCAAGGGAGCATTTGTGAAGGTTGGAAGCATGACATGGGATGTGTGGATTCATGCTTATTCACATGGATTGATTGGTTGTGGCTATGACTTGAAGGCTGTCATGGTTGTATTGCAATGATAATTTTGCTAAATAATACATGGTGATGAATGCTTTTGGAGGCTAGGTTTTTTCTCTCAATGAGGGTTTCCTAGGCTATATCTTGTGTCACATTTTTGACGATATGTTGTCTATTCTCTTGCATGTGGATTTCAATTACATATTTATTTCATATCAGATTATAGGTTATGTAGAAATGGTTATATTATTTGTTGCAAGTTTTCTTAAAAGTGGTATTAGAGCTATGGTTTTATTATTGTAACCCTAGATTGAATCATGAGAGGATAAAATAAAAGGAAAGATATATAAGTTTTTATTGCAGGTCTGAGGGTTTTGGATTTGTTCTTATGATAGGATATTGTAAGATTTTGGGCGTGTGAAATTGTTGGACAAAAGAGTTTTTCAGATGTTTCATTTAAATGAGGAATTTAGTGGGGAGCTGCAGAAATGACCTCTTGGGTAAAAACAAATCTCACCATTGGATTTGGGTTAACATTTGGCTATGTTTAGAGGAAATGAAAGAGTTTTTTAGTTTCAACCCATGATGGCCATCAAATTTAATTTCGTCAAAATTTTCATCACAAAAAAAGTTGCAATGAAAATGGTAAAAAGACTGTCTTAGTAAAACAACTATAACTTTATTTTAGGATATCAAAATTGAGACTTTTTTAAGGCATTGGAAAGCTATTTCAGAGCACTATAACTTGGTGTAGATTTGGTTATGTTATTTTTGACATTTTGTTAGGTTTTAAGAGCCTAAAAGTCAGATGTTGTTTATTTTAAACACAAATTAGGGCATATCTTGGACATACAGAATCAAATTTTTGACTTTCAGTAGTCAACAGAAAGTTTTTGGAGAGCTCTATACATTGGCTCAAATTCGATATAGGTTTGGTATGGTTTATTTGGTGATATATTAATTTGAACTGTTTATGGTATATATTGATTATGGTAGCATTGTGAGTTTATGACATTGTATATTTTAAAGATTTAAGATTTGATGTAATTATATACTCAGTTCATATTTCAATTTGGTCTCATGATGATATGCTTATCAGTATTAGGTTTGGATATGTATGATGACTTGATGGGTTTACAAGTTATGCAGTGTTGTAAGCGGTCTATACTTATAGGTTAAATTTATAGCTTGATTATGGGTTATCTTTGCCCATTGATCTTTCATTATTGATGCATATTTAGATTGGTAGCTTGGATTTGGGTTGTCTATGCCCTAAGTCACATGATTTTATGATTTTTCTTCATATAGAAGGGATGAGATGTTGTTACCAGGTATAGTCATAGTGAAGGATTATGGTTGACTATTTTATGCTGACAGGTTAGATATATTGAGAGTTAGATGTTTAGTTCAGAGATGTGATCACAATGCCATGGATTTTGGCATGACATGATTAGATATATAGGTGCATCCTTGATGTTCAATAGTTTGGATTCCTTATTTGGTTATGGTGGTATATCTTCTTGGTTTGAGGATTATGGTTATTTGATTTCTTTTAAGGAGCTCATGATGTGCACTTTTTTTTGATGGTTTGATGCCTTGGTTGATTCTCATGGTTAGATATTAGAAGATGCTTTTTCATCATGATATCATGGATAGCTTGGATACATGATTTAGTGGGAGCTTGTAGCAGTGATGAGGTGATAGTGGAGGATTACTTCCTAGTTTGGTTTGTATCTTCTTGGTTTCACTTGGTACTAACACTTTGGTTGTGTGAGTGTAGACCTGGAGGATCTTCATGTAGGAGATGGATTTTATGATGCCATGGGTGACTTGGTACCAAAATTGAGTGGGTGCTATTGGCATTAATATATTTATTGAGTGTTTGTAGATGTTGGAGATTTTTCTTAGATAATGTTGCTGCAAAAGCGTCTTTGAAATTTGCATTGTACACATTTTATCTTCATGGTGTATGGAGATGGTTCTTCATGGTATGTGGAGATGGTTTTCTTCATGGTGTATGGAGATGGTTTCATCTTGAGGACTAATGAGGTTCTTAGTAAATGTGTGATTTATGCTTTCATTTGACATGTTATCCTTGGTGTTAGGATGATTTCATTATTATATCATGATATAATCTTGATGCACATTTAGAGTTTTGACATGTTATAGTATATTCATATGGAGCATTTTATCTCTTTGGTTAAGATGGTTAGATCATGCTGTCATGTTTATGTTCCTGAGGCCATGGTTGGAACTTTGAAAATGATCTTAGTTTAATTTCTTGGTATTGAGTAAATTGATCATAAGCTAGATACTTCATGATATTTATATGTTGCATTTGGAGTTGGCATGGATTGATTGGTTGCAGGTGCTCATGGATACTTAGAGATGGTAGTGATGTTGATTTCTCTTGGATTGGAGAAATATTTGTTACTTGAGAGGTATAATCCATTGTTTCTCTTAGGTGCATTTTATTTATGCTTGTCTTTCATAGATATGGATCTTGAGTTATGGTACATGAATTAGTTTTGGAGGGTTCATTTGAAAGATGGTTTAGCATTGGTTATCTCCATTTTCATATGTTTTTATGATGGTTGCGTTTGGGAGATGGTTTTATATTTGGCATATTCCTTGAGTTAGGAATGCTTTATGAGTTTGATCTTCTTGTGAGAGGCTTATATCCATAATTAGTTATATGGTATGGTTTGGATTTTATTGAGGTTTCTTGGTTGGGATTTTATGGAGGAGATCATACCTACACAATTTACATCTAGAGGTATGTGTAGAAGGACATGATACAAGTTATGATTTGCATAGTTTCTCTTTGTTCTTAGTTATCTTCTTGGATGTTCAATTTTTCTTACACTAGATTTGAGATTGGTTAGAGATTTTGATCACTTGTTTGTGCTCATGTATGCCATGTGAGAGATTACATGGTTATTGTTTTATCTCTTTCCTCTATTGGTTATGGAGAACTTGGGAGAGTGTTGGAGACTTTTTATGAGAGTTCTTCTTGTAGGTTATTGGTTTATGTATTGTTGATGTCCTTAAGATTACATGGATTCACTTCTTTGAGATGTTATGAGTGGATTAGTTATAGGTTTGACATTATCTTTTATAGTAGGAGCTTCTTGGTATATATGTGGTAGGTATTGCTCTTAAGGCGTGTGATTGCAGGCTATAGATTGGATATGTTGATGATGTGAGATTCACTTGGTATACCTTTGGAGGTATGGATAGTTGGATGTGTTTGGCATTTGCTATGGGTGCTATTTAAGCTATGGATATTTTGACAACTATAGATACATGTGATTACCTTTGGATCGGGTTTTTGTTCTTTTCATTTTAGTTTGTGTAGGATTTTATGATCTTCTAATGTGACAAGTTGGGTGGCTTTCTCTTTGGATGGCTTCTATATATGTCTGGTGGCAGTGGCATAATAGAATGTGGTTTCTCTCATGTTTGAGATGTTAGATACTTTTATTTTTTTGTGAATACTAGGATGGAGCACTTCATGTACTTTGATCCATTATGGTGGATGTGTTGGGAGATTTATGTGGCTACAGATTGATCCTATGCAATGCATACAACAAGTGGGAGATTGTTGAGATAATGGGTGTTGCACACATTGCATAATATTGTTATATTGTATTATTTTATTTTATTATGTAATGTTGCACCTAGATGGACATGCAACATATAAAAATTCTCATGAGATATACTTGATGAGTTGTATTGTAACATTGTGATAATATTTGATGCAATTATTCAATATTGGAGAAAAGAATTAAAATTTTCAATATTAAATGTGGGGTAAATGGGGTTAGGTAGCACATGGTTTATATAATACTGCTTGGTATTTTTGTAAGACTTGCTACTATAGAAGCAACCACAAGGGTAGTTGTTGGTGTGAGAAGATAGAAGGAAGAAAAGGACAAGAGTCGAGTGGGACAAGTCTTAATAGGTTAGCCAAGGAAGCATTTGTGAAGGTTGGAAGCATGACATGAGATGTGTGGATTCATGCTTGTTCACATGGATTGCTTGGTTGTGGCTATGGCTTTGAAGGCTTCTGTGGTTGTATTGCAATGATATTTTTGCTAAATAATACATGGTGAAGAATTCTTTTGGAGGCTGGGTTTTTTTCCCTCAATGAAGGTATATCTTGTGTCACATTTTTGATGGTATGTTATCTATTCTCTTGCATGTGGATTTTAGTTACATATTTATTTTAGATCTATAATGGGTTATGTGGAAACAATTATATTCTATGTTGCAAGTTTCCTTACAATGGGTGCCCTTCTGCAAGAACTTCAATATTGAGTTAAGGGTTCCATTAATGTATTTCTCCAAAACACCCAAGTCATTAGATACAAAATTTCTCCAAAAATGACATGTTATGAAGGTATTATAAATACCTATTCAATTTTAACTAGACTTGAGATTGTTGTATAGGACTTTACTCTATTTTCCCAAATCTTTTAGTTTAAATTTGATGTATCTTGCTAAAACTATAATTAATTTAAACATTACCCAAGTAGGTGTTAATTTTTTAAAACATATATCCTTGGCTTCTTTGGCTATCATGTATTATAATCTCAAGTAGTAGACATTAATTCTACAAGAAAATGATGATATATGTAAGTAGCTTTAAGAAAAATTGCATTTTTTTTGGCAGGTTGAATATATATGTATGAAGAAAAGGTTTTCTGATGCATTCAAGACAAGACATGTCACATTGCCATCTACTTCCGAGAATGGAGTTGATGATTTCATGTACAAAAGCTTCAATGCTAAAAACCATTCGAGTATAGTGAAGGTGATGATAAATTACTAATAACATCACCATCATGAAAGAACCTTTTGGAATACTATTATTCTTTTCCTTGACTTATGGAAAAATGAATTCTTTTTCAAATTTTCCATGACTTGTTCAAAATTGAATTCTAATTGCAAATATGTTCTACTTGTATGCACAGGTTCTTCATGAAAACAGAGAAGGCCAAGGAAATGAAGGTTTTGTTCTCCAAACTTAGTATACGTTACAAGAGAAAAAAGGCCACTGTTTAACCATCATTACAAAGTTGGAGCTCTAAATGCTATGGTACTAATTCGGTTATGCTTATATCTTGTTTTTCAGTAGGATTTGCTGCTAGATTTTAGAAGTATTTTGTTTTGTAAACAAAATATTTTTAGACTCATGTTTGGGTTAAGGGTTATTATTCATTATTGTGTGAAAATTGTTACATCTGGGCATAGTAGTGCTTAATTCTTTTTCTTGTCTTCGTTTGTTGCTACTATCCATCTTGTTTCATAAATATTTTCTTGCTAAAATAGGGCAAAATAGAGCATTGCAAGAATTTTACACAAACACAATTATTTTATTGATCTTCCATGCTGATCTATTACGTATTGCAACCTCTTAAAAAAATTACATTATATAGTCTTTTATAGAGGTTGCAGCTTCTAAAAATATCATTATTTTCCACTTTATATTTTGCATATTTATCATGTATTATTTAATACATTCAACATGCATTATTCCAACTAGCTAACTGAGATTTTATAATCTAATCTATGGAGATATTAACTCACACTCCATCCTCAATCTTTATTATCATCAATAAAAATTTTCCTTGCTTGTAAGAATGATGGTGATGGTGATGGTTAAAAAAGCTATGCTGAAACTGTGAGTTCGAACATCAATCATTTCAACAAAGACATGAGATCTTTTCAAGGGTCCATATACCTTATAATCAGTATATTTATAACATAAAAATATTGATGGAAGAGCCTATTTGATATGGAGTTCTTAATTGTCTTCTATTATTTGTTTTGGTGATGCAAACAAACACACTTTGAATTTATTGTCATTATATAACATTGGTGGTGGTGAATTCTTAGGCAAGGGTTTCGGGACCGATGAGAAACGCTCCTTTCATTCTTAATTTGGATTGTGATATGCACATCTATGACTCGAGAATAATAAAAAATGCTATTTTCTTTTATATAGACTGCCCTTCTGAAAGACACTATGGTTTTATTCAATTTCCATGGTTGTTTTATGGAACCCTTGAGGATGAACCTTTTGGAAATAAGTTAAAATCAACTTTCAATGTAAGTGAATTTAAATATTGTAATATGTCTGGTTAGGAAAATGTGACCATTTAGAAATTAGTTAACTAACTAGGGGTTAGGGTTTCTTTGAAATATATTTAGATCATTTTCAAAGGAATGAATGCAACCCAAGGCCCCCTTTATGTAGGAACATGCTACTTCCATAGAAGAAAAGGTTTATATGGAATCCCATCTACAGATCAATAGAGCAATAAGGAAAAATGTCTTAGTATCAAGGAAAAAGGTAAGGAAACAAGCAAGCAATGCCCAACCAAAATAAAGTGTTTCTTTTTGCATGAAATGGGGATTTAAAACTTTTTCTAATTTATCCCCTTGATAACCTTTGTAGAAGTTTAGCTCATCATTTGGGATTTGGGCTAATCTTCCACTTATCCTCAAGGAGAACTAAATTTGGAAAATTGTTTATTGTAGAAAAAATTAAGCTCTTTTGTTTCCTACAGTGTTTCAAGATGAAGCTCTAAGAAGTGCATTTAGAGTATCTTCTGCTCTTGTAACATATGTTCAGGCCATTATGAGAGAAAATGAGTTCCAAAATAAGTCATGTGCTTCACTGGCTATAGAGGAAGCTCTGACGGTTGCGAGTTGTAGCTATGAAACCAAAATTTCTTGGGGAAGAGAGGTAAGCCTAATTTCTATTTGAGGAATAATCTTCTAAAAAGACAAACATAAATTATCAATTTATATATATTGTTATCATTTTATATAATTAAGTTTGGAAATGAAAGTCAACTTCAACTATTTAACACTTTTAGTCTAATAATCAACCTTTAGTATGTGATGTTCAAGCCATCAGCACCTTACATTCCTTATGAGAATAATAACCACATAATCAAGCCAAAAAAATAGATAAGTACTTGATTAAAAAAAAATAGTAATATATATTGTGAATTTGTGACATATTACATGTGGGGTGGATGTATGGATCTTCTATTGAGGATGTCATGACAGGGCTGAAAATTCATAGCGTAGATTGGCATTCAATATATTATGCCCCTGAGTAGCCTGATTTCATCGAATTTCCACCAAGGAATGGTCCAAACACTCTTTTGCAACAAAAGAGATGGGGCACATGATTGTTAGAAATATTGATAAGCAGATTGTCTCCTTTTTGGGGTATGAAAAGACAATTCATACTTTGCTAGAGGATGCTTTATGCTTATTGTACCATCTTGCCAATCATCCCAATTCCAATATTGGTTTATGTGTTATTTCCCACATTTGGTTTATTGAGTAGCAAATCATTCCTTCCCAAGGTAAGCTACAATGAATCATTCAATAATAGATCAAAGTTCTTAGATAAAAATTAGGTTCCTTTTATTCCAGTATTTCTTTCTAGTATTCTATTTCATTGAACTACTTTGGGTATTTGTGAACATTGTAGTTAATATCTTTCTCTAAAAATAATGGAGATACATTATTATTCTTGCATATTGAAGACCCCACATTTATAGTTGCAGCTAGTTTATTCCTTTCAATGTATGGAAATGATCATTCTGGATATCTTATGGTGGGTTACTCTACAAGAGAATGGTGGAATAATTAGAGGATGACATTGATATCAAGATTATCTTCACAATTGTTTGCATTATTTGATATTGTGATGAATTTGATAGGATTGTCTAAAATATCTTTTTTTGTAACCCCAAAAGGTGGTGAGAATGAGGAGGGTAATGAGGGTGATTTTACCTTCAATTCTTCTCCTTTGTTCATTCCACCAACTATAGTAGTATTGATTAACTTAGTAGCTTTAGTTCAGAGCACTTTGGAAATTGTGGATGGGTAATGTAAAGTGAAGGACAAGTTATTTGCAGTGCTTGGGTGGTGATAAATCTGTGGCCCTTCTTGAGAGGATTTGTGAAAAAGGGTAAATACAAATTGCCATGGAGTCTGGTCATCAAAGTTGGCACTTTGGTAATACATGGATCCTTTAAACAATTATTTTCTGTGAAAGTTAAATGGGTGACCTCCATTGGGTTCCTTTTACTTAACATCCCTTGTATGTATCAAGTTAATAATGGGATTTCTTGATCTATTAATAGATAGTTCATTTAGGATGGTGTGGCATAAGGCTTGCATGTTAATGGTCACATATTTATTTGACAAAATAGAGACACTAACAATTTAAAGATGGTGTGACTTTGGTTATCACTTCTTTATTTTGGATCAAAATAAAGAGACATCTTAGGATAACAATTAAACAATTAAACAAGATACACTCTTATCTGGACAAAATCTCTTTCAAATGGGTTTTTTGAAGAAATTATTTAAATTAAGTAAAGTGACTAATTTTTCTTTATTGATTTTGATTGTTTGTGTATGGAGATGTTCCTACATTATCTATTGTATCATATATGTAGGATCAACTAATATTTATAGTATGTCAGTTCTTTAATTTTATGGAAATAACTTTTGTACAAGACATATTGGGCTCATACGACTCTATCCTATTTTACACCATGTGTTTGTCTTATCATCATTATTGCTTGCTATCTACATATTTGTAGTGTTTGGTAGATAGAACATCTCAAATTACCTACAATAACTATAAATATTGGTGATTCTCAATGAAGACTTTATTTAGTTATTAAGATATATGAAACCTTGTGGAGAATATGAGTTTTTCAAACCTATGGATTTGTTGAGAAAAGATTGATACAAGTATGAGGATGTGTTTCAATCATTATTTTGTCACTAATGTCAAACCTGCTACTTGCTAGTAAATAGTTGATTTGAGTACTAGCATTTATTTGATTGATGAAGAGGATTTGATCAAATTTGATAACAAGAGCACCTAGAGAAAAGATTGAGTTATGGTATGAAAAAGGAATACAAAGATTAGTTAAGACAATGATGATATAGTGTATTGCTTATCTACTCAAGGTTGCACAGTTTGGATACACTAATTAAGTCTAAAAGAACATGTACGAAGAATTGTGTCTACCAAGCTTGATCAAGTGCATAGTAGGTGTCGAGAAAAGTTAGTGCAAGCCAAGCAAAAAATTTGTTGGAGTTGAGAAAAGTGAACATAGTGTAAGGTGAGTAAAGTTTAGTTGGTGTCAAGCATCAATAAACTTTAGTACGTGCCAAGTGAATTGATAGTGGATGTCGAGCATCATAGGTTAGTTGATGTCGAGTGCTAGTATTCATGTTAAATCAAAGATTTGACGAATCTGAGTTGACTATTTTGTTTTCTTGAATTGTGTGAAGCATGTGGAAGATAACTATATGATGAGCTGATGGCACAAAATTTAAGGTAAACCATTTTGAGGTGAGTTCAAGGAAGATTGAGGAAGAAGTTTGAAGAGGAACCAAATGGAAAAGTGGGTAGATTCATTGTATCCTACCTTATCCTACCTAACCCAAAAATGGATGATTGATGTTAAATGACAAAAGATCATAAATCTCTATTTATAGAGAGAGCTGGTCAGAAGAAAAGGTTATCATGTGCAAGAACCTAAGGAAGACAAGAAGTCTAGGGCATTGCTTCATTTAGTGACTGAATAAAAGAGGTCGTTATTGGAAAGCAAAGCAAGAAGGCTTAAGAGTATGAATTCTTGAAGGGTGAACAAGCTACCAAAATTGAAGTGTGTGAAAGCCAAGTAAAATGGATGATTGAAAAAAAGATATTTAATCTGCAAGTGAGTTGTAATTTGTTGTTAGATCAAGCCTGACTATTACTTTCTAATCATTGTATCAGTCTAGGGTAACCCCTTTGGATTAAGGTTGACCTAATAGTAATTTGTAAATCCTTTAACTAGGTGACATTCCAAGTGAATGATCTAAAGTTCTCTAATAAGACTCGCTCCTAATAGGGTGATTGAAATCCTCTAACCAGGTCACATTTAACAGTGTGTATTGTAACCTTTAAAATGGTTGGCCTTTTACAAGGCATCACTTAAGAAGAGTGAGAATTAGTAGCATGTTACTAGTGGTTTTTTCCAAATTGGGTTTTCACATAAAATTCTTATGTCAAATGTGTTATTGAATCTGTTATGCTTCATGTTTATATTTATGCAAAGTTGTTTTGATCTAGGATAGTAACCTAAATTTTTGAAGTGTTGTATGGTCTAATGGATGCATGCATAATAAGGTTTTATGAATATGGGTTCGTTGAGCTATGAAAATTTTTATTTGTACATTTGGAGCTTTAATAACTAATTCACCCCCCCCAAGTTATTCTAAAGAATTCCAACAATTGGAATGAGAGTGCCATAGTGCTTAAGAGGACTAGTTTGAAGGTACTGGAAGCAAAAGATCAAGATGTCAAAAAGAGAGGTACCCAAGCTTAGCAAGGAGAAATTCCCTACATGAAATTTTTTGATGAAGCTACACCTAGGAGGTCTTGGAGACCATGCACTATCTACCATCATCACTGAGCATGTCAATCTTGTTGGAGCCCTAACTGTTGATGATCTAAAAAAGAAGAAAGAATAGAATAAAAAAATGTTGGAGATTGCCTCTACCCTAAGTTATGTTGAGTTTGATGAAATCAATGGTTGTCATTTGGCAAGAAGATCTGGGATGAGCTCTTCACACCATTTATGGAGGAGATGCAAATATTTTGAGAGCTAGATCTAAAAGTCTTAGAGGTTAGTTCAATGATATGAGAATGTAAGAAGGTGAGAATGTTGCTCAATATTTCTCTAGAATAAAATATGTTTTTAATGCTATAAAAGGAGCTACTGGTAAGATAGAGGATGATATTGCATTAAGAAAAGTACTGAGAACACTACTACCCATCTATACTATTAGAGTTTTTGCCATAAAAGAATTAAGATGTATACTAGGTTCTAAGCTAACTCTTGAAGGTTTGATAGATAGGCTCATTCCTTTGAGCTCTCTAATTTTGATAACTTCAAATTTGACAATGTTGAATCTACTTTCAAAGCTAAGTTTTCATCAAAGGAACCTAAAGAAAAGAAGAAAAGGTAAATTATGTTTCTAGTGACACTAACATAGATGAGGAGGATGTAGAATAGCTTGAAGAACTTCTAGCAAGGAGATTTCATAGAGGAAAAGACAAATTTAAAGGTAAGTTACCTATCACATGTCTTAATTGCAATGAGGTTGGTCATATTCTTGTTGGATGTCCAGAGAAGAAGAAAAATGGAAGTGGAGACAAATAAAAAGTAAAATAGATGAGGAAAACAAAGATTACAAAGACAAAGGTAAAAAGTCTTGTTACATTGCAGAAGAGGAAGCCAAAGATGGATTTGATGACCATGATGATGAAGTGGTATATGTTGTAATGAAGGATGATTCTGATGAGGATGAGGAAACTACACTAGTGTCCTGTGTGAACAAGAAGGACAAATGGATCATTGATAGTGGGTGTTCACATAACATGACTAGAGATAAAAGTATGTTCATTACCTTGAATTATTATGATGGAAATAGTGTAAAGTTTGGTAATGATGCACCCTGTCTGATAAAAGGAAAATGATCTATCAAACTCATAGAAAAGATTTTAAAGAACAATTCTTATTATGTTGAAGGACTTAACTATAATTTGTTGAGTGTGTCACAATTGAATAGTTCAGGTTGCAAGGTTGAGTTTGAGAACAAGATAGTTAAGATCTATGATACTGATAGGAAACTAATCGAGAAAGGTGATCAAACCAGAGGTAATCTATTTTATCTTGATATGAATAATGCTACTTGTCTTGTTGTAGAATTTGATGATGTATGGTTATGGCACAATAGGTTATTTCATGTTAAATTTGATAATTTAGTCAGTATCAGTAACATGAAAAGAGTGAGAGGTTTTCCTAAATTGAAGAAACCTAACAATATAATTTGCAAACAATATCAGTTAGACAAGATGACAAAATCTAGTTTTAAAAGTAAGACTCACACCTCTAAAATAATTCTAGAGATTATTCATACTGACTTGTGTGGACCAGCTAATGTGCAAAGCTACAAGGGTGACAAGTACAGTATCCTATTTGTTCATGATTATTCTAGGATGATGATAGTTATGTTTCTAAAATAGAAATCTGATGCTTTTCAAATATTTAAGTGGTACTTAGCTAGAGTTGAAAAGGAAATAGGCAAAAGCCTAAAATGTATGAGATCTGACAAAGGTGGAGAATTTATATCAAATGAGTTTAAGATGTTTTGTAATAACAGAGGAATCAAAAGACATACATCTACACCTAAGACCCCCACAAAATGGAATTGCTAAAAGGAGGAACAAATCTATAATGAACTATGCTGAGACACCCATGATGGAGAAGAATGTTTCTTTCAAATACTAGAGAGAGGTTGTAAGTATAGTTGTCTATACCTTGAACTGTGTGCAAGTCAAGAAAGGTACTCATTCAACACCTTTTGAATTATGGTATGGATACTCACCAAATGTAAAATATTTTAAAATATTTGGAAGCAAGTGCTATATTCTTAAAGATTTTAGGAATGGTAAATTAGATGCTAAAAGTGAAGAAGGTATATTCCTTGGCTATTCCACAAGAAGTAAAGCTTATATGTGTTTAAATGCTAACAACAACAAAGTTGTGGAAAGTGCAAATGTGAAGTTTCATGAATATACAAAGGTACATAAGGCTGAACCTATGAAGGAACCAAAGGAATATAAATCTTTTGTATACTTTTATGAAGGAATGCCTGCTGATGAAGATGATGTAAATCAAGTTGCTAATAAACAATAAGTTTTAGTGACTATCAAGTCATATACAATGAATGTCGAGTTGCATTCAAGAACTAAGCTACAATAAGGAACCAAGTTGCAGATAGAAAATGAGGCACATTTTGGTTCTAAAATTAGTGTACATGAAAGAGATGTTGAATTACCTGATAGAGAAGTACATAGTGATTTAGAAGTTGATAGACCAAATGAGGAAAATAGAGTAGAACCAAGATTGTCAAAGTATGTCAAAAGACATCACCCTACTGAACAAATTATTGGACACAGAGATGTTGGACCAATGGCAAGAAATAGGCTGAGAAGTGATGCATGTTTTCTAAGCATGCATGAACCTAAGATAGTGAGATATGCCTTAGAAAATGAAGAGTGGAGTAAAGCCATGAAAGAAGAGATTGAACAAATTGAGAAGAACAAAACATGGACTCTAGTTCCCAAACCAAAGTACAAGAATGTGATTGGAACCAAGTGGGTGTATAGAAACAAGTTAGATAAGAATGGTGAAGTCATAGGGAATAAGGCAAGATTAGTTTGCAAGTGGTATGCACAAGAAGAAGGGATAGACTATGGAGAAACATTTTCTCCTATTTCAAGATTGGAAGGAGTAAGAATTCTGCTTGTTTACTTTGCACACAAAGGTTTCAAAGTTTATCAAATGGATGTAAAAAATTTATTTCTAAATGATATATTAGAAGATGAGGTTTACATAAAACAACTAGAATGATTTTTTGATGCTAACAATAAGAACATGGTATATAGATTATACAAAGCTTTATATGGTTTAAAGAAAGCCCCAAGAGCATGGTATGAAAGGATTCATACTTATCTTGTGAAGATTGGATTTGAAAGGAATGATGATAAAATCAATCTATAATTGAAGATAGAAGGAGGTAAAGGTATTTTACTAGCTGAATTTTTTGTTGATGATATCATATTTGGAGGTCAAGATGGATTAAGGCATTTGCAAATGAAATGAAGAAAGAATTTGAGATGTCTATGTTTGGAGAGATCAAGTTATTTGGTGGCTTGCAAGCATATCAAATGAACTATAATATATACATCACTCAGTCTAAGTACGTGAAGGAAATATTTGAATTTTTTTGGATTAGAAGATTCAAAACTAGTTAGCACACCTATGGTGACATGACACAAGTTGTCAAAGAATGATGATTTAGCTAATGTGATTCAAACATTGTATAGGTCTATGATTGAAAAATTGCAATATGTAGTACATAGAAAACCTAACATTGCATTATCTATTGGGATAGCTGCAAAATTCTTTGCTAATCTTAAGAAGAATCATTTGATGGTTGTTAAGAGAATAATGAGATATTTGAAAGGAACATAACACTATGGTTTATACTACAAGAAAAATGATAAATTTGAGTCAAGAGCCTACACTAATGTTGATTGGGTTGGAAACATTGATGATAGAAAGAGCAAAAGTGGAGAAGCATTTTTCTTAGGAAAGAGGTTGGTCACTTGGACCAGCAAGAAACAAAATTGCATTTCTCAATCTATTGTTGAAGCAGAATATGTGGTTGGTGCAGTAAATTATACAAACATTGTATAGATCAAAAAACTACTCAAAGGTATGGAGGAAATCATTTAACCTATGGTACTTTATTGTGATAATACAAGTGCTATAAATATATCAAAGAACCTTGTGATGCACACAAAGACTAAGCACATTGCAATCAAGTATCATTACTTGAGAGAGTTAGTTCAAGACAAAGAAGTGAGGATGGAATATGTGAATACAAAAGAGAAGATATTTGATATCTTCACAAAAGTTTTATCTAAGGATGCTCATGAGTATCTAAGAGGTAAACTAGGGGTGATACCCCTATCCAAAGCTACTTAAGAAGCATAAATAGTGCCCTACATCAATTGAGATGAATGACATATGTTACACATTGATGCAATGGATCTTACTTTAGGAGCTATTTAAAGTAATCAAAGAGCTAAAGCAATAGATTAGTCATAAGTAAGGTGATAGAGGGAGGAACTAAAATTGTTAACACCTGCATGTTGAGATGACAAGTCTTTGGCATTTTTGTCAAAGAGGGAGAAATAGTAAAGGGAGAAATGAAGAATACCAAATAGAGGAAGAAATACTTTAGAAGGAGAAAGAAATATGAAATATCTGCTGAGAGGGAGATAGTGCACCTGATGTTTATGAAAGAGGGAGTGATAAGAGAAAATCAAAAGGAGAAGCCATGCAAGATGATAGATGAAGGGAGTGATAAGGAAGAGTTGATTGTTTGTTGATCAGAATAGAATTTTGTAGCCTATACAGAAGATGAAAACTCCTGATAGAGGGAGATATTTCAATACAAGGAATTATTTTGATTTTTGTATTTTTGTTTGTATTGGATTGCCATCAATACCAAAGATGGAGATTGTTGAGAAAAGATTGATACAAGTATGAGGATGTGTTTCAATCATTATTTTGTAATTGATGTCAAACTTACTACTTGTTGGTAAGACAACTACTTAGTTGATTT
Organism: Cupressus sempervirens; assembly: GCA_028749045.1. NCBI lineage: Eukaryota > Viridiplantae > Streptophyta > Pinopsida > Cupressales > Cupressaceae > Cupressus > Cupressus sempervirens. Next base: position 49,646,196 of record CM053787.1, read on the forward strand.
GAGTAGTATCATTTGTTTGATTGATGAAGAGGATTTGATCAAATGTGATAACAAGAGTACCTAGAGGAAAGGTTGAGTTATGGTATGAAAAAAGGAGCACCAAGATTAGTTAAGACAATGATAATATAGTGTATTTTTTATCTACTTAAGGATGCAAAGGTTGAATACACTAATTAAGTCTAGAAGAACAAGTAAGAAGAATTGTGTTTTCCTTGACCGAGTGCACAATAGGTGCTAAGAAAAGTTAGTGCAAGCCGAGCAAACATAGTGTAAGGCACATAAATTTTAGTTGGTGTCAAGCATCAATAAATGCTATTGCGTGTCGAGTGAATTTATAGAGGATGTCAAGCAACACAATGTGTGGAAAGCATTAGAGGTTAGTTGATGCCGAGTGCTAGTATTCATGTTAAATCAAAGATTTGATGAATCTAAGCCAACTATTTTGTTTTCTTGAATTGTGTGAAGCATGTGGAAGATAACTATGATGAGCTAGTAGCACAAAATTTAAGGTAAACCATTTTGAGGTGAATTAAAGGAAGACTGAGGAAGAAGTTTCTAGAGAAACCAAATGAAAAACTGGGCAGATTCATTGTATTCTAGCTAATCCTACCTAACCCAAAAAAAGATGATTGAGGTTAAATGGAAAAAATCATAAATCTCTATTTATAGAGAGAGTTCGTTACAAGAAAAGGTTGTCATGTGCAAGAACCTAAGGAAGAAAAGGAGTCTAGAGTATTCCTTTATTCAGTGACCAAATAAAAGAGACTATTATTGGCAAGCAAAGCAAGAAGACTTAAAAGTATTATTGATGCTTGAAGGGTGAACAAGCTATCAAAGCTAAAGTGTGTGAAATTCAGGCAAAATGGAGGATTGAAACAAAGATCTATAATCTGCAAGTGAGTTGTAATTTTTTATTAGATCAAGCCTTACTATTACGTTCTAATCATTGTATTAGCCTTGGGTAAATCCTTTGGATTAAGGTTGACCTAACAATCATTTATAAATCCTTTAATTGGGTGACATTCCAAGTGAATGATCTAAAGTCCTCTAACAAGGTTCACTCCTAATAGAGTGATTGAAATCCTCTAAGTAGGTCACATTTTATAGTTTGTATTGTAACCTTTAATAGGGTTGGCCTTTCACAAGGCATCACTTTAGAAGAGTGAGAATTAGTAGCACGCTACTAGAGATTTTTCCCAAATTGGGTTTCCACATAAAATCCTTGTGTCAAATGTTTTATTGAATCTGTTATGTTTCATGTTTACATTACTGCAAAGTTGTTTTGACCTAGGAAAATAACCTATAAGGTTTAAGTGTTGTATGATCTAATGGATGCATGCATAATAATGTTTTATGGATATGCGATCACTAAGATGTGAAAAATTTTATTTGTACATTTGGACCTTGGATAACTAATTCACACCCCCACCCCCCTTCTCAGTTATTCTAAAGAATTCCAACAAGATTAAGTATAATTATTTAAGGTGTTATTTTAGGGATAATTGAAATAAGGATGTCAAAGCTCTCTTTTACATTTTTCGAGTAATACATGAAAGTGTCTTCTTATGTCTACCATCATATATTTATAATGTTTGGTAGATATAAACATGTCAAATTACTTTCAATAACTCTAATATGTTGGTGAGCCCTAATGAAGACTTTATAAAGTTTTTAAGATATATGAAATATTATGGAGAATGATTTTTCCAAACCTATAGATGAAGTTATCATTTAAGGTGTTACCTTAGGATAGTTGAAATAAGGATTTCAAGGCTCTCTTTTACATTTCTCAAGTAATACATGAGAGTGTCTTCTTATGTAATGTCCTTAATTTTAATAAAGTCAATTAATTAAGTGGTTCTAAAATTCACAATAATAGCATAAGGAATTATTTAGTCAAATTATTAAACAAAGGGAGCCAAAATAGTAAAATAATGTCAACCAATGACCTATTATAACTTTCTATACACTTCTTTGAAGCCTTTAAAAGGAGATGGCTTGGCATTATGAATGATTAGGGAATGTAGTTGTACTCTTCTTGTATTATCAAAAGTTAAGAGACTAAAGGTGGTTTGGTTGTATGTAAATTTAGAGGTGGAACACCCTCCCTAGTCTATAATTTTAGTTTTGGTGGTTAGTAGTGATCCTAATCATTTGTTGGAGATATCGCTTTAGATATTCCACTTTGTACTTCATTGTCAAATTTGTAAAGTCTCTTTCAGAGATGAATTTGGAGATTATCTTACTTTCTTTCTTACCTTGGTCAATTCAACCACCATCAAATTAGTTTCCAAGGCCTTATATCTTCTCTTTGATCACTTTTGCATAATTGATTTTTAGGCTTGGAGTTGCAATCTTGCAACATTGGTGCAAAAGTTGTAACTTTTGAGTAATTTTATAATTTTTAACTTCTACTATTCAATTTCACTCCTAGGTGATCTAATTCACCTCCAAACCATCCCAAACTCCTAATGCACCTTTAAACATTCTTCCTAAGAAATATTTACATCATGATCACCCTCCGTAGCTCATGAGTCCCATAATTGACCAAACTCCTAATTCACCATGAAACACCCTTCCTAAGAAAGATTTACATCATGATCACCCTTGGTAGCCCATACTCCCATAATTGATGAAGTCCACCATTTAGGGTTTGAAAAAAAAATGGGTTTAATTAGGCTCAATCCCACATGATTTGTTGCCCTTAGACCTTATTACACCACTTAATTGCATTTCACAACAAAATTTTAAGGTGCTCTTGCACCACCACTCATAGATAGTCACATTTAATGGATGAGATACAATAGAGCCTGAAACATTGTTCTGCCTTTGACTTAATAAAAAAAATTGTTTCATGGACCATTGCCAATTTTAAGCACACTCTATCTAAAGTTCTTAGGTTATAGAATCATGTTTTGCTAAATAGATATAACAAAAAGGGCATTAGCTTTGGCTACTCTTCTAACAAATATAATTTTTTTGTGATTTGTTACAAAGGGTGAAATGGAGGAGGCAACTTGGGTGATGTGGGGCATTTGGCATCCCATAGGTGAGAAGTACATGTTTATTTTAACTTTAGTAATTTAGTTTAATTGTAATTTTTAATACGAAAATTTATTTTATCTCTAATAATTTTAATATTTTTTACTTTAATTTTTTAATTGTAATTATAATTATAATTATAAAATTTAATTTATTTTAAATTCTAATTCTAATTTTGTATATATTTTTTAAAAGTTTAATAATATTATTTTAAGCTTCCAAATAATATTAATAAATTATTTGTAATACATTAGAAATGTTTTTATATGTATATATTAATAGAGGCATGGGAACAAAATAGAGCACCTCTCTCTCTCTCTCTCTCTCTCTCTCTCTCTCTCTCCATCTCTTTTCTTACCTCTATTTTTATATACCCCTCTATCTATATCTTTCCTCCTTCCTATCCATCTTTGCATATTGACCTAGCTCTTTCTCTCTCTTTCTCTTCTTCACTTTATCCCTCTATATCTATTTGTATCCCTATATCTCTTTGTCTCTCCTTTTTCTCTTTCCCCTCTACCTATATCTCTCCAAGTTCTCTATCTCTCATATCTCTACCCACATAACTCTATCTTAGTATTACTTTACATCACCATTTATTGATGAGCTTTCTATTTCATTGTCTTCTTACATATATTTTTATCTCTTATTCTCTATCTCTCTCTACATTAATCTCTCCCTCTAGTTTCATTTATTTGTACCCTCTCTATCTATATCCCCTTCTTCTTTTCTCATTTTATCTTAGTTTATACCTATATCTTCCTCTCTTTCCCTCCATATCAAGATTTCTCTAGCTCTTTCCCTCTCCTGCCATTTTTACTCTTCTTGGACAACTATGTGTGTGTATATACATATATATATATATATATATATATATATATATATATATTCTTCTTTATCTCTCCATATTTCCTCTCTATGTAGTCTTCTCTTTTTATCTATCCATTGTCCTTCTATTTGTGCCCATCTCCTTCTTCATATCTCTTGTACACAAGTGCACTTGTTCCAATTGTATCTTTCCCTATCTTGCTATTGCAAACATTACATAAGTCTATTTTGTAAGAAATCATACTTTTCTACCTAATTGATAGGTTTTTTCAAGTTACTTTTGCATCCTTATAAGTGTATTGTTCTACTCTTATCTATGAAAAAATTGGATGAAGAGTATCTCCACGTGAATATTAGCCTAATGTGGTAGATGAACGACATGACACTTACAAAGTCCTAATAAAATAAGGAAACATGTGTTATTTTCATTGTGAAAAAACATGTAGTTACTCAAGGTGTATATGAGTGCAAATTTGTGGAGTGAGTTTGCATACTAAAAAAATGTAGAAAGGTCTTTTTGAGCACGATGCATATAGACTCACCTAGTTTTTTGTGAATGTGGGAACCAAAAATATATAGGACCTAGAGTTTTTCTCCCCCAAAAAGTCATTGAATAAGCACTTTAGTCAAAGGTCATAAATAAGGTAGTAAAGCTCTAATCACTTTGAGTGTTGGAAGACAAGAAGATGGAAGGGAAGTTGTTTGATAGCTTGGGAGTGCATGACATGCCAAACAACATAAGAAAACTTCCTATGTAAGTTTGTATTGCTCTCTATTTTCTCATTTTGAAAATGATCTCCCAATCTTGGAAAGGCCATACAATTACTTTTGCCAAAAAAAAAAACAACCCAAAGGTACACCTAGTAAACAGTGACATGCTAGTGGAGAAATACAAGTTCACCGAAAATATGGAGTGATGTTTACATACCACTTTTAAGAATGTTTTCAATGTAATTTTGAAAAAAGAAACAAAAAACCAAGGGGGTGTCTTTGTAATGTGAGAAAGATGATCAAGCAATTGTTTGTGTTGAGTGCCATGTAATTTTCCAAACATTGTTAAATCCATGTGAAACAAATTACATTACAATCAAGAGGAAACATAGAAAGGTAGGGTGTGTGTCACTTTAAAGGAATGTGCTTTAGAATTTCCATGATTCATAGACCATGCCAATGATAAAAGAGGAAGAGGGTGTTGTAATGACAAGTGGATAGTCCAATGACTTGTTCAATCCATAGAATCACCCAACACCTAGTCAAAGTGTCTCCTCATGATTACATCATCTCATGATCTCATGAAATGCAACATGAAAGAATGGAAAACTTGATGAAGCTTAAAGAATAAGACAAAGTTTCAAATGCTACCACAAAAAAATAGAATTAAAAAAAATTATTAATTTTTATTTTTTATAGAAATTATTAATATTTATTTCAAAAAATATGATTATTTTATTATTAATTTAAAACATCTTTAAGAATTTTTTGCATTATAAAAATATCTTACTTTTTAAAATTCATCTTTTAAGTTTGGTTTTACTTGTGATATTTAGTATAGAACTTATATTTTTTTGGTCAAATCTTAATAAAGTATTTTTATAAATATTTTGTTTTAACTATGATTTTAAAGCTCTATAATATAAATGACACTGGCTAATCTCCAAACAAAATGTAAAAAATGCACCAAAGACAAAATAAAGTCAAACATGTTTTTTGTTCAGATTTACAAACCACAATGATTATATAAATGATCCATAAACTTTGAAAGCAGTTGTAACAGTCTTTCACATTTTTAAGTGTATTTGGCTCTTGATGAATGTGCTTTGGAATTGTGGATGAAAAAGATACTCAGCATAAGGGAGATAATTTTCATAATATTACTTTCGTCATGCTTTTTGTGTTACATGGGAGCATAGATTTCACTTTGATTCAATATTTGTTTGTTTGATATGGATTTACATTTGACTTTTTTTTCTAAGAACAAAATTGTAGTGTATCCCATTGATTAAGGAACATGCTTGCACAAGAAATCGTGTCATGTGAAGTTTGAAACATTTAACATGTCTTGAAACCAAGAAGCAAAACATACATAGATACTTTAAATTAATCTCACTATGAAGTATTGGTGATAAGCAGAGGGTAAATTCACACATTAAGGAAAAAATTAAATTTGAAAAAATAAGTCAATTTTAATTATTTATCACTTTTAGTTAGGAACCAAGCCTTAGTGTGTGTTGTTTAAGGTGTCCTTAAATTCTTACAAAATTGGTAGTTATTGCATATTTTCAACTAGATATATAAACCCAAATTTGAAACTAACAAATAATTCATTCTCTATTTTGATATGCATAATGTTCTCTATTTCCTTAGCCTATGCTAACTATTTTGATATGCATCAAGTACCTTGTTGGGCTAAGGCTTGGGTGAAAGGTTTAATATCTAAAATTAATATTTTCTTTTAGATTCTTTTGCAGGATAAGATCTTGACTTTAGACAATTTACAGAAGAAAGGATTCATCATTATCAATAGGTGTGTTCTCTACAAGAATGATTGTGAATTGGTCAACCATATTACTTTGCATTGCCCTTTTTCAGAAATGCTCTGGGATAAGGTGTGTAACCTGCTGAATATGGTTTAGGTCTTTCTAGCCACTATTCAAATGTTCTTTACTAGTTGGAAACCCCCTTCCAAGAATGGTTTGATTTTAAGACTGTGGGATTTTATTCTTCACCATCTTTGTTGGGGTATTTGGAAGGAGTGCAATGATAGGGTCTTTCAAGGTGTGGAATCCAGTGCAGATAAAGTTTTTTGTAAAATAAAGGCTTTAATAATAGAGAATATCAAAGCTATTAGTTCTGGACAACAACCTCACAATGATTGGGAAGATAGGGTGATCCAAAATTGGAACCTTGGGAGTTTGTGTAAGGATAAGAAAGACCCTAATTTGAGGGATAATGCTAGATGGGATAGCCCATCGGCAGATTGGTTCAAGATAAATCTTGACAAGGCCTCTCTAAAGGGAACCCAAGCATTGCTAACTGTGGAGTTGTTATTAGGAACTCTTATGGTGAGAAAGTGGGATGTATGGCTATTCCTATTGGTTGTCAAACTAATCATGTGGCTGAAGCTTGTGCCACACTTCATGGTCTTATTTATGATAAGAGTTTGAATTTGAGGAAGGTTTGGGTGGAAGGAGACTCTCTCAATATCATTAATTGTCTTAATAATATTACTAAATCTTCATGGACTATTAGCAATATTATTCTTCAGGCTAGTAATATTATCAAATCTTTTGATATATGTATTGTTACTTATAACTTTAGGGAAGCTAACCATGCTGCTGATTGGACTACTAACATGGCATGCCTAAGTGAGCAAAAAGTTATTTGGGGTAATAATGATCCTTTACCTGTTGATGGTCACCAATTTATCGATTATGATAAATTGAGGTGTAGGCAAAAATGTTTTAATAATGATTATGTCAGAGATTTGTAATTATGTGCTGATCACAATCAATTTATGGTGGGTGATGATTTTTGAATGCCGAGTTTTATTACACACGAATTATGGGTTGTCATTTCCAAAATTTGCTTCAAATGCGGATTTCATTTTGGTGATAGTGTGTATAGGGCTTTATAGAGAAAGATCTCTAGTGACATTGTAGGGAAGAACATGGGAGGTAAAAGGAACAAAGTGGAACTTGCAAGCTACAAGGAATGGATGAAGAAAAAGGAGGTCTAGGACATTTTAAGTCATGGAAATTTTACTAGATTTATGGAAAAGCTCAAAGGAAACAATCCTGTCATAACACAACAATTCATCAAAACATGGTAGGACGACTCTATTTTGGTTGGAAACCAGAGAATGGAGGTGACTAAAGAGGTAATTATGGAAGCCACGTGGTTGGATATGGATGGAATCAACTTCTATTGAGACAGGAAGTTGTTGGACAGAGCTATTGATGAATTCGTGGAGTAAAAAAAAAAGTGAAGCCAACTGGTGAAAATTGGTAACTCATATTTCAACCTTGCCTCTGTCTCTCGACTTTGGAGATTTTTTTTGTTTGTTATAATGGAATACCTTACTCTAGATGGCCAATTTTCAAATCTCTATGGTTATCATTTTATGTTAGCTAATCACTTTAGGCATGATGTAAGGATCGATTTCCCCTTTTACTTGAAGTAGTCTCTGAGTTTCTCTATCCAAGCTATTCAAAATGATCCGAATGGGGAACATGTGTGTCATGAGGGTCTTATGGTTCTCATAATGAATGTTTTGAAATCCAAAAAAGCTAATAAACCTAGGGGTAGTTTGAAGGTGGTGGAGTATGAAATGGAGGGCAGTCTCCCGGAGAAAGGTTATGATTCAGACACTGAAGATGATGTAGAGGGGGGTAATAAGATTTTGAAAGGGGGTATTGGGAGTAGCTCTCAGAAGAAGAAGAATATTGTTCAAGAGAGTGACTCTGACCTTGAAAGTGATTTTGTTGAGGAAATGGTGAGTGATTATCAAAAGAAGAGGAGCAGAGGTAAGGGTAAGGGCATTAAAGGTAATATTGATGATAGGGCTTTGTCTCCATCAGATGATGAACCTCTATCCCATGGAATGGAGAGGAAGCAAAAAATCTATGAGATTACAAGACGAAAAGACCTAGAATACTATGAAGAATGCAGTGCTGGAAAGAGAGGGTTATGGGGATTAGGAGCAAAATCTAGATTTTGACAGGGTCAAGGGAGAGATTGGCTCTACCAAAGGCTTGTTAGGAAATCCTGTGACCATTCTAAAGGAGATTGGTATTTTGAAACAACAAATGCAATTAATTGGCAGGAGGTTGAGCAGGTTAGCAAATTGGCCAGAGGGGAGTGCACTTTGGGTCAACATTTTGACCAACTTTCTAAGGTAATTGGAAATGCTGAAGAGGTTAAAAACTTTATGAACAAGATTCCACAGATTGAAGCTAATAACAGGGTGTTGGAGAAGGCTAATAGTGATAATCAGAAGAAGGTAACTAGACTGGAGACCAAACTAAACAATATTGAAAAGATGATCAAACAAATGGCAGATAATAATAGTAATTCCTTAAAGATCATGGCAAATAATGTGAGTAGTCTCCTGAAAAAGCTTGAGCAGGAAAAAGGACAGGATTCCCCTTCAGTGGTTGACAACCAAGGTCCTAGCAAATGACCTCGGGCTCATTCTAAGAAGAATGAGGATATGAACAAGATGGAAGAGGTGAAGGCCACTACGGAGAATATGCACATTCTGGCAGACTAGGCTGCTGACTTGATAAAGACTATATAGTTGTTCGGGTGCTGGTCTTTTGTTGTCTTTTTGCTATTCTTTTCAGCTCTATTTCTAGTTGGCCTTCTGTTTTGTAAGAAAAAGTGATTGAAATGATAAAATATAATAAAATGAAATATCATAAAATAATAGATTTAATCCAAGAGAGCAAGAAGAGTTTTACCATACAAATGATACAAGATCAATGGAGCAATACCAAAGAGGAAGCAACACAAGAGACAAGGATTTGTAAAGGGAAAAACAAAGAAAACCCCTTGTGAGTATTATGAATGAGGAAAAATCCTAAGAATGAAAGAGAGAGAGAGAAGAAATGGAGCAAAATAGCTCATTTACAATAGCATCAAAAATTTGATAATGTGAATAATGGAGACTAGATGAAAATAAGAGAGAGAAGCACCTCTTTTAAAGAGATGAGAAAGGAGTTGCATGTCTTTGCATATGTAACTCTCATTTTTATAAATGCCACATTCATAAAAGGTGTGTGCAAAGTGTCAAGTTCCTCTTCAAGAGAAATATCTTTTTTTTTATTAAAAAAAATACAAAAATGAGTTGTCTTCACAAGTGGACAATAGGACAAGAATGACATGTCCTTTACATGTGGACTAGAGGACAAATAAATAATACATAAGGGGTACCTTGGTTTATCCCAATAAATAAATAAATACAACCAAGGAAAAATTATTAATTCTAACACCCCCCTTTAATCTTTACTTGGGGAGATGTTGTCAAAACCAATTTACAATATTACAACTTAATTTTTTAAAATATCTTCATTGTGCAAGAGGTCTCTTATTATCATGGGTACATCATTGGAGAGCTAAGAGAAGTGGATAGTTCTTTAAGTGTGCTACATCTTCAAGTGGATTCATGTGGCATAGGATCTGTACAACAAATAATGATATCTTGTATGTGCCTTGATGGATTACCTGAAACATAGAAACAAAGGCAACTATCCACAAGGATAATTTCATCTTATATTCAAGTTAGAAACTTTTTATGTATAAGTAAATTCACATAGAGTAAATATAAGTGTAACTTGGTACCACAAAAAAATCAAGATAAATCATATCCTGCAAAGAACAAATATGTTATCAAAACTTTCAAGAAAAGACTATAGAAAAGGCTAGCTAATGAATCCAACATCAACAATGCTTCAATCACGTGGATATAGATAGTCCACTAATAAGTCATTTTACTGCAAGTTAATGAGTGATCAATCCATAACCTGCATGACTCATGATTTAAGCAAAGAAGTATACATAACATTATATGGCATGTTTTCAAATATATCAAAGGGGAGGAGTATGAGTATTAACAATTGACTGCCTTCAAATAAGAGTAAAATGCCTTCAAGATGGGTCAAATTAACTAAAATTGGAAGGAAACTCCAATAATAAATGATATTAACCATAAAGTGCCAATATGGCAATAGAATGATGCTAGAAAAGCATAAACTGCACTTATGTGCTAATCAGTAGAACAAAATAAATGTTGAAGGCAATAGTGTATAATAACTCATAATCCTAAGGGATATGAAAAATAAATAAAATAAATTTACTTAAAGAATGCACTCATATTTGATAAGTCACAAGAGACACAATAATTTGTATATTTATCAGGATATATATGTGGGCCCCCATATATACACGTGAATAAATATACTTAAACTGTCATGGTATGAAATCATGCAAATAGAATAAAAATCATATATAGAACATAATTTTTAGGCAACATACTAAAGAGAAATGTCAAAGATGATGAAAGAGAATTATTAACATCAAACAATATTTGCAGTAATAAATCCTCTTAGGTTGAAGTCCATCCATTCTAAAAATTGATCTCTTTCACTAAGTACTTTTTGAAACCATTTATTTTTTCTCTTAACAAATTTATCACTAGAGAAAGAGTCATGATGTATGAATGCATCACTTGATTCAACATTAGCATTATTACCATTATCAATATTAGCATTGTTACCATTATTTATAAATGCATCATTACCATTACCATTGTAAGAAAGAATAGGAGGAATAAAGGTAGATATATGAGGAGTAGGGTTTAGAGAAGGAGGTTGGTCCTCCACTAACACAATTCTGCTTCCATGAACTTGTTCATTTTGAGCATTAGAAGAATCATGCACACCATTTCCTTCAAGACAAACATTTCGTGTTATGTGCACTTTGTTAGTAATATGATTATAAGCTTGATAACCTTTGGTATTTTACATATTTTCACTCATGCACTTTGTACATGCCATCTTAGATGAAGCAATAGGAGGTAAATTTTCAACTGTATTAGATGAGATATGCTCATTTTTCAAATGAGCAAGCCTTTCATGCTCCATATTAAAAGTAATATTTTTGTGCAAAGAGTGTCTAGAAGAGGTGAACCTAGAAAATTTAAATAAGTTATCATAGTCTAACTTAGCATTAACAATAACTTCATTAGTGTTAGGATCAATAACAGAGCAAATGTCCCTATGAAACTCAACTTTGTAATTTTGACATAATTTTACAACAGAAAGAAGATTGTATTTCAACTCAGGAACATAAAGGACATCATGTAATTTTTTATTTGAAATACTAACATTACCAAATCCTTCAACTTTGCAACTATGATTATCAGCTAATTGAATTAGAATATTAGAAGGATAAGGTTTTAAATAATCAAACACTTTTTTATGAAAAGTAACATGTTGAGATGCACCAGTATCAATAATCCATTCTAAATTTTTAAGAACATTGTAACTAACAGTAAAAGCATGACGAGATGGATGAGAGTTTTGATTATTGTTATTGATAGGTTGCTTATGTTTTTGTTTTTTAAAACAATTATTAGTTACATGACCATCTTTCCCACAATAAGTACAGTGGGGTTTTTTATTAAATTTATTAGAATGAGTATTATTACGATGTGTGTTTGGATTATTACTATTATTAAAATTATAATTATTGTGATTATTATTATTATGAGTATTGGGAGAATCATTATTAGAAGATTTGAAATTCTGATATTGACTTTTAGACACAAAGGCATGTTCATTAGATCTAAGAGTACCAAATTGTAACAACTTAGCTTCCTCTTGACGTAACAAATTTTAAAAAATACTATAAGTTAATTGAGTAGACAAAGTAGGAATAGCAAGTTGAGAATAAAAATTAGTAATAAATTGTTGAAATTGTCTAAGAAGACATTTTTTTAAAATAATGGTAATTAATCTAATATCAGTAAGAGTAACACCTAATCCAATTAGTTGACTTTTAATATAATCAAATTTAAGTAAAAATTCATCCATGGATTTGAAATCAATATACCTTAAGTCTTCCAAATTGTCTTGCAATTGAATCTTGCGTGATTCAGATGGCCTGCCATATGTTTGCTTTAAAATATCCCAAGCTTTGTGGGCATTAGTGCAATGAGAAATTAGAACGTATAAATCTGGGTTAAGAGATATACCAATGAGGCCAAGAGCTTCCTCATTTTTAGTATTCCATGCATTTTTTTCATCTTGTGTAGCTGAGGTACTAGGAACTACAGAAGGGTCAGTAGCAACATCTAAAATATGCTTAAAATGAAATATAAACGAAAGATGAGTTTTTCAAGCATGATAGTTTGAATTATTTAACTTGATTTCTGGAATTAAAGTCGACATGATTTAAAAATTACGTTTAAAATTTAAATAATAGATTTGAAATAAAAAAGTGAGACTTATTATCCACAAGAATGTTAAATAATTATTAAGAGATTTAGAGAGTCAAAATTAAAAACTAAAATGTTCCCTACAAAACCACTAGTCAGATTGAAGAAACAGGAAAAATAAAAATTTAAAAAACTGAAAAAAAAATGTGTTACACACAGAGAGCGATAACTTTTTTACTTTAACTCTATTTTTAATAAAATTTAAAAAGTTTTTTCATTTTTATGTCTTCTAAATGCTGTTCAAATTTTAGCCAAACACAGATCACGGATTGAGATATCATAAAAATACGAACTACTGTCTTAAAACTTGAAAAACAAATAATACTGCACATATAGTATAATAACTTTTGCAATACTATTCTGATACAAATGAAATTTAAAGAGTTTTTTTATTTTTATATTTTTTAAATGCTGTTAAAATTTCAACCAAACCCAGATCATAGATTATGAGATATAAGAAAAATACAAACTGCTGTACTTTCCTTTCTAAAACAAAAATAGAAAAAAAAAAATTTGAATTTCAAAAACTTAAAAAGCTTGCAACAGAAATAGGATTAGATATACTAAAAAAAATTAAAAATAAAGAATCATTTGACGGCAAGCCTTCTAAAGGAGGTTACAAAAAATAAAAAATGAAGAACTCTTTGGTAGCAAGCCTTCCAAAGAGGGTTAGAATGAATAAGAAAGAAGAAAATCTGCAAAAGAATAAGATAAGACTTTCAATATTTCAAACTTCAAGATCTTCACAATATCAAGCTCTTCTAATGAACCCTTCACACAAGCTCAAAACAAGGATTAGTAGCTCTGGTACCATGTAAGAAAAAGTGATTGAAATGATAAAATGAAATATCATGAAATAATAGATTTAATCAAAGAGAGCAAGAAGAGTTTTACTATACAAATGATACAAGATCAATGGAGCAATACCAAAGAGGAAGCAACACAAGAGACAAGGATTTGTAAAGGGGAAAACAAAGAAAACCCCTTGTGAGTAATATGAATGAGGCAAAAGCCTAAGAATGAGAGAGAGAGAGAGAGAAGAAATGGAGCAAAATAGCTCATTTACAATATCATCAAAAATTTGATAATGTGAATAATGGAGACTAGATGAAAATGAGAGAGAGAAGCACCTCTTTTAAAGAAATGAGAAAGGAGTTGCATGTCTTTGCATGTGTAACTCCCATTTTTATGAATGCCACATTCATAAAAGGTGTGTGCAAAATGTCAAGTTCTTTTTAAGGAGGAATATCTATTTTCTTTATTAAAGGAAATACAAAAATGAGTTATCCTCACAAGTGGACAATAGGACAAGAATGACATGTCTTTTACATGTGGACTAGAGGACAAATAAATAATACACAAGGGATACCTTGGTTTATCCCAATAAATAAATAAATACAACCAAGGAAAGATTATTAATTCTAACATGTTTCTATGTTTCTCTTTGCTCTGTTAGGAGGTCTATTTTATGTTGATCTTTACTTTAAACTCTGTTGATAGCTTTAGGCTTTTCTTTCATGACTCGTTATTTTGTAAAAGGTTTTGGGTCCTGTAAAACCTATTTTTACTTAATCAAAACAGTAATTCATTTTTGGTGGTACTTAGGAGATTATTATTTTTACAGCAAGTCAAATTGTGATATTGTTTTTAGGATTCAATTTTTTTTTGGGTAAAATTCATTAATCAATGTTTGATGAGCAGTAGTTGATTATGAAAATTTCCTTAAACAATAAGTTCTAAGTGTTCCATTCATTTTAATGAAAGATGGATTTGTGCCTATCACTTCTCATGGGATCAATAAGTTTTGCTCAAAAAAATGACTGGTTAAGTCTTCCAATGACTTAAATTAGAGAAGTGTTAAATAATCAGAATTTACTTATTTTTTCCAAACTTAATTTTTTTCTTTATTAAATAATATTTAAGAATTAATCTTATAATAATATAAAAATAAATTTTGGTAGCCGTTTGGTAGCCGTTTTAAATAATTATAAATGACTCGGGAGAAGTAATATAAGTGCAGATGTGTCAGCAAAGAGATACCTGCATTTGAATGAGTGCTTTGAATGATGTCCCTTAAGCCAATCTTTACAAACTCGTATATTTTTCAATCCGCAAGCTGTTCATACAGGTCAGAAATTTTGATGATATGCTTTGTCATCAGTTTATTGCTGATGGATTTCAGAATATACAGTTTGAATTCTGATTATCTTCTTACTCCTCTTGAAAAGTTAACTGAATGTCCATAAGTTCCTATGCATAAACTCTACGTCAGCAATATCTATTACTTTCTTGTAACTGAAACCAATAAACCCCATGCGATCTGTTTGACAAAATTCCTGAACATTAAGAGGAGTGACTTCTTACAGAATAATGGAATTGTTCAAACACAGATTCAGAGGAAAACATCTATCATAAACATAATAGCTCACGTAACACTCGGAAGTTGGAACATCCAATACTTAACCTTAAAAAGGACCGCTTAACTAAGCCATGTTCTGCTTAGCAATAAAGCCAAAGCGCTAGCTTTAATGATAACACTCCACGGAAGTCCTTGTTTACCCTTTTTAACCAGTCCTTTTAAGAACGGCCACAAATTTATCACCACCCAAGCGCTGCAAAAATTCTCTGCAAATTGCGTGTCCTTAACTTCACTTTGTCCATCCACAATTCGCAAAGTGCTCTGAACTAAAGCCGCTAAGTTTAGCAATAAAATTGTAGTTGGTGGAATGAACAAAGGAGAGGCATTGAAGGTAAAATCACCCTCATTAGCCTCGTCGTTCTCAGCAACTTTTGGGGTTACAACAAAAACTATCTCAGATAATCCTATTAGCTTCATCACAACATCAAATAATGCAAACAACCGTGAAGATAATCTCACAATCAATGCCATTCTCTGATTATTCCACCATTCTCTTACAGAGCAACCAGACATAAGATATTGACAAAGCCCATCTCCGTACATTGAAAGGAATAAACCAGCTGCAACCATAAATTCGGGGTCCTCAATCTGCTAGAACAATGATGTATGCCCATTATACGCAGATAAAGAAATTGGCTGTGATGTTCATAACTAACCAGAGTATTTCATTGACACAGAGTAGTACAAGGCGGTAGTAGAATAAAAGGAACTTAATTTCATCTGAAGATTCATTGTAGCTTACCTTGGGGAGGATAGATTTGCCACTTGACAGACTGAAGGTAGGCAATAGCACATAACACAATACTGCCATTGAGGTAATTGTAGATAAGGTAATATAAGCATAAAGCATCCTCTGCCGAAGTGTCAGTTTTCTATTCACACCCAAGAAAGGGCATAATCTGCTTATCAATATTTCTAGCGTTCCTGCAGCCCATCTCTTGTACTGCACAAGACTGTCTGGACCATTCCCGGGTGCACATCCCATGAAAGCGGGCTTCTCAGAGGCGTAATATATTGAATGCCAACCCAAGCTGTGAATTTTCAGCCCCGTCATGATATCCTCAAGAGACGATCCGTACATCCATCCCACCTGTAATGGGTCGCAAATTCACAATATATAGTGTTATTTCATTTGAGTCAAGTATATATCTATTTTCCCAGCTTGATCATGTAGGTTTATTATCACACGGAGTATAAGGTGGCATATAAAAGGGGTAATTACAAACTTATCATTTGTCCAGGTCTTTTAGAGGATCATTCTCCAAATAGCAATTAAAATTACCTCTTTTCCCCAGGCAGTGTTAGCTTCATATCTACAACTAGCAACATTCAAGGCCTCCTCAATAGCCAGCGAAGGATATGACTTACTTTGGCACCCGTCATCTCTCATAATTGTCTGAGCGGATTCTACAAGAGCAGAAGATGCTCCAAATGCAGTTCTTATAGCTTCATCTTGAAACTCTGCAAGAAACGAAAGATCAAACTTCTTTTACTATGAGGAATTACTCACGTTTAGTTTTCCTTGAGGATAAGTGGAAGATTAATTCCAGAGTCCAAATGATGAAATAAACTTCTACAAAGGTTTTCAGAAGGTTTAAGTCACCATTTCATACGATAGAAAAATCAAAGTTATCAATCGGGCATTGCTTGGTTGTTTCCTTACCTTTTTCCTTGATACTAAGACATTTTTCTTTACTGTAGTGTTGATCTTCAGGGGGTGTTTGCGGTGGGACTCCATATAACCCTTTTCTTCTATGGAAGCAGCATGTTCCTCCATACACGGGGCCTTGGATTCCATTCATTCCTTTGAAAAGGATCTACATATATTTCAGAGAAATCCATTTTAGTCAAGAATAACACCATTTTCCCAAATAGGCAGACTATAATATTTAAAGCCACTTACATTGAACACTGGTTTTAGCTGATTTCCAAATGGGTCATCCTTAAGAGTTCCATAAAACAACTGAGGAAATTGAATAAATCCACAATCTCTTTCGGAAGGACAGTCCAAATAAAAGCACATGGCATGTTGTATAACTTTTGAGTTGCAGACATGCATATCACAATCCAAATTAAGAATGAAAGGAGCATTGGTCATCAGTCCCGAAACTCTCGCCTGAAAATCAGAATGCATATATATTACCAAGTCCATATCAAATTGTGGGTGGAAATCTTACAGAATTTTAAAACGGGAAACTATTGCTTGTTCTGTTTTTGGTGGAGTGCAAGATGTTTTTACCTTTCTATAAATTAGAAATAAAAAGAACAAAATTAATAAATAAAGCGGGACAGAACATCTATGAAGGACAACAGCACAACTACAGCAATGCAGAAATAAAATAAAATTCAGAAAACCTTTCTTCCCTATTAACTTGAGCTGAAAAATATAAGATAAGTGAAATAGAATTAGTACCATAACATTCATTGCTCCGGCTTTATAATGATGATTGAAAGGTGGTCTTTTTTCTCTTGCAACGTATATCAAGTGTGGCAGAACAAGACCTTCCTTTTCTTGGCCCACTTTGCTTTCATGAATAACCTATGCATCTTTGAAGTTAGAATTCAATCTGAGGTAAGAAGTCAAAGAAATTTTAAACAGGAATAGAAAGTATTCCAAAAAATCTTTTTTGAGGATGGTTGCGGTTTTAATAATTTATCGTCACCTTCACTATACTTGAATGGTTTTTAGCATCCGAGCTTGTGTTTTTAGAATCATTAACACCAATCTCAGAAACAGATGGCAGTGTAACATGTCCTGTCTCCAATGCATCAGCAATCCTTTTCTTCATACTTTCATATTCATCCTGAAAAATGTGCAAGTGTTTTAAAAGTTGTTTGCATATATCCTTCTTTACTTGTAGATTCAATCTCTAGTACATGAAATCATCAAAAAAGACAGTCAAAGAAGCAAGGAAATTTATTTGAAAACTTTAACATCCACACTAATAATCTTCAAAGTAATTATATTTTGAGTGGGTGTACATCAAATCTGGCCTAAAATATGTGCAAAAATGTCCTTTACTACAATCTTAGGTATGGTGAAAATTGAGTAGTCTATTATATTACCTTCATGACCTGCCATTGTTGGAGAAATTTGGGGTCTGATGACATGGGTCCTTTGGAGAAATACATTAATGGAACCCTTAACTCAATATTGAATTTCCTACAGAAGGGTATCCATTTTTTGGCAAATTCCAAGGTTTCTAAGAGAGAGTAGAAAGTAATAGGAGACCCACCGTCATCTGATACATAACATGCAATTTTATCTACTGGGTAATCCAATCCAAGCACTGAAAGAACAGTATTGGAAGTTATTATAGCAGGTTCCCTATAAGGGTCGGTTGTAGTGATAATTATGTCCACAGGAGGAAGCTTAGATGCAGATTCTCCACCATACCTGCGACAAAAATAATACTAAACATTAAAAAACTAATTCATAAACTTCAATTAATGATAACTATACATGGGCGGTGGTTATTATTTCTTCACCTGAGTGCAAACCTCTCTGGGTATGCTTTATATTCAACCAACAGCCATATCAAGTTGTGATACAGAACAAATTGCAAAGTAAACCAAAGCTCGCAGCAAAAAGCAAGGATCCATATCACTGCACAGCATTCATCCAGAGAATACAATAAACGATATGTCAAGAAACTCAATAAAAGCAGCAGGTGACAGCATACATATGCTCTATAGACATATGACTTATGAATGCACTTCTCATACAAAGGGTTGCTATTGTTTGAAATTTGTGTTTTCTCCATGGGTTATGAGATAACCAAGGACTGTCCAAAATAAATGAGAGACTACAATTGTTAGTTCTATGTGGGCAATTTCATTTTAGTTGTGACTTTTATAGAGAGGAAGCCTCATTGCATTGCATAGTTATCTGTGGGCACTTTCATCGGAGTTGTCACTTTTATAGAGAGGAAGCCTTATTGCATTGCATAGTTATATTTCATTGTCTTGTCGGTCCTACTTGAAACAATTTGAATCAATTATGACCTTATGAATCGTAGATACATCTTGATTCTGCAGAAGATTTCTAGAAGTTGCATAAATGATAAGTCTGCTACTTCTTAATCAGGAGAAGATAGATGTTTTAGTGGAGGAGATTTTCCGTAAGAGGGATAACACTACACGGTACTGAAATAACTTTTCTTATTTTTGAATTTTGCAGAGAGATATACTGTAATCTGTTAGAACAATCAAAAATGCTATCCTATGTGCTGTGGTAAGTGACAGAACCATCCAAAAATGCATATTGGTTGCACGTGGATGTAGTGCCTGTCCTTAAGTCGCATTTCTGTCATCCTTGCCAAACTCTTTTAGGCCAATTTATGTTTGATGATTAGTATTATTATTTTAGAGATTATCAGATGTTGTTGTACACTCAGTTTATTATATGATGAGATTACTTGGTACTCTATATTTCATGCATGTATGATGATTATTCAATATTTTCAATTATCGATGATGATTAGTTAGATGGTTTATTATCACACGTGCTTTCTTATGGATACTTACCCCATACTGTATGTGTATGGTGTGCGTGTTTGTTTCTTTATGTATGGTGTTTTTGATGTGGTTAAGGAAGGGAGTCGTAGTCACCTGCTAGTCGGGATCTACACGATGCACCACTTCTTGCCATTGTCTGTTTAGCTTAGAATATTGTGTCTGTACATGCGTGAATTTTATGCAGGTTGCAGGTACCGGGTATCGACTTCCCTGAATTGCCAGGATGAGCGTACCCTATCGCATTATCTCAATGGTAAGAGAGGGGAGATAAACTCTTATGTCCAAATCCTAAACCCTTTAGCCAATTGTCCTAATTGATAATTAGGACAAGTATCTGAGTTAGGTACCCTCCGAATGCATCAAATGATGTTATTTCGTGATTATAACCCTTTTTGTTTGATTTAGTATGGTTCTTCTATGATGGGTTTTTATATGTTGCTTTATGAGTCCTTTATGTATTTTCTATTAATTAAGTTTAATTAAAAGGATTAATTAATGATTTAATTTAATAGAAAATTATTATGATATTTTAATATTTAATTATATTTAATTAATTGAAAAATTAATTAAATAAAAAGAATTAAATTTGGAGATAAAAGTTTAAGGATAATTTAGAACATTATAATATTTATTTAATTTAATAATAATATATTTAGAGTTCATTTTAAATAAATGCTAAATATTATTGTTATTTAAGTTAATTAAATATTTTATCAATTAAGTTTCTAAAATAAATTAAAAAGTGAAAATATATTAATTATTAAAAGTTGTAAGATTGCATGATGCAAGCATGTGTTGAAAATAAAGAAATTAAAAGATTAAATAATAGAAATTAATAACGTTATTTGAATTTCATAAAGTGCACATGAGATTAAAGTAATAAATTAATCTAAAATAGAAGTCAAGTAGAATATTAAATAAAGTTATTTAATAAATCAACTTAATGCGCATGAAAGATGAATGCAAAATAAAATAAAAGATAAGAAAGGTTAATTGGAGTTACCTCAGTTGTGCAAAGAGTCTTCTCGGGTGAACGCACAATTAAGTGCCCCGGTTTGAGGAGAAAATTTGCTTATCACAAACGTTGGGGGTTCATTCTTAAGGAGAGGAATTGGAGACAACATTTTTAGAGACGAATTTGGACGCGGATTTTGGAGGCGAATCTTCTCACAATTCTTGGGTGTTTGTGTGTTAGCATCAGATTCAGGTAGGGCCTTGTGTTTTGATCATTGCTTGAATTATGCAATTTGATATTTCTGTCTACTTCGTGATTGTAAGAACTTGTCTTCTCAAATTTCATTGTATGAATGTGTCAATTCTTCATTCTGGACCTTTTTGCTATTCGATTTCATCTGTAAATCTAGATTGGAGAACCATTTTAGAAAACCTCGTTCGTAGGTAAAAAGGGAATTTGGGATCAAATTGGGATCTGTGTTTAATTAATAGACTTAAAGAATTTAAATTTGGCAGGAGTTTGAATCTTTGGAAATGAAAATTGTAGTTGAAAATTCGAATGGTTAATATTATTTTCTCTATCAGATTATATTTGTGAATGTTTATAAAAAAAAAATTAAAAATTTAGAATTAATTAATTATAAAATATATGTAATAATAAAACATATATTATTGAACTTAAATGAGAAGGGTTGTCTTTTAATAAACATTAATTATTTTATATATATTGTTAAATAAATCTAATTTAAAATAAACTTAATTTATACATTTATTAAAAAAAAAAAAAACAAGTTAGAGTTTTTAATAAAAAAAAAAAAAAATGATAATTAAATATTTTGGGTGGGGCGGGGCCACCACTTCCCACGCCCCACACGCTCCCCCACGACTGCCGCAGCAGGTGGACGGCAGGCCGGCGGGCCTTTAAAAACGCCATATTTTATTAAAAGTGAATCAGTTTAAATTTTTATAAATTGTTTTTTTTAGAATTATTTTATTTAATATTATTATTAGATAAATTAAAAATTATTAAATTTTAAATTATATTGAAATTATATTATTATTTATTAATAATTTTATAAATAAATAAATTATTATTAAATATAATATGATTCGTTATGTATCATTAAATAATCTTAGTTATAGTTTGACTTAATTAAGATTAATTAAATCGAATATTTGTGTAAGCAAGTTTAATATTATAACATCGATTTTAATGGAAGCACAGATTATTATAATCAACAAGGATTATTAATAATTTAATTATTACCTTAGATTGTTTTAGGAATTTGACTTAAAATCAATTAAGGGTAATTAGGTGTTTCATTTGGAGTTAGGAACGGGTTAATTTGTAAAGGTGAACTATGGGTTCTATCTGTTTAAAACATACGTTCAACTGGAAATAGAAACCTCACATTTACTCATTTGTATATTATCAATCAAATTGAACTATAAAACTTTTTATTTGAAAATAAACACTGAAAACTGAAACCTTATTGTTTAACTCAACTGTATATTTCAAATCAAAACCAATTGTGAGACTATGATGTTTTCTATATATTGTTTATGTTTGAGTGTTATGGGGTTGGTTTAGCGTTGACCAGTTTAGGTTGTTACTAGAGGCTCGGGGTGGTGAATGTGATGTCATGATGATTTGGTCTCAATCTTTCTTAACCCGACCATGGTAATGTGATGAAGTGCTCTATAACATGATTGTATTTATTGTTTGTTATTGCTTTCCAGTTTCTTTGTGTGAAGCTGAGAGGTATGTATTTAAGATACCTAACTTAACCATTTTCGAGTCTCGATCAGTTATATTTGATAACCATTTTTGAGTCTCGATCAGTTATACTTGGATTTCTTTTCGGTCGCTTGAGAGGACTGAAGTGGTGGTTATGTTCTTGATGATGTCATGTTTTGACTTGACCATTTTGGAGTCTTCGATCAGTATTGAAATTTACTATTGGGATACTTTCTGGTTGCTCATTGGAGAACCATTGGATTTTGTGATTTATCATTGATGCCTTCAGTTGCTGATAGAGAACTGTTGTGATCATATGATTATTATTTGATGCTTGTCAGTTGCTCATGAGAACTGATGTGATTATTGTGACTTATCTTTTATGATGTTTTCAGTCGCTTGTATAGGACTGAGGTGATTTTATTTTGATTCTTTGATTTGTGATTTCATGAGTCTAGGGTAGGTTATCTATGTGTAGAGTCGGGAAGTGGCTTGCAATGGGGATCGGGGCCCTAAGAGGCTGCCTGGAGTAACCCATTGTAAGTTGTTTTAATAAGTGAAAACATTTACACTAAAGAAGGGAAAATGAACCTAATAAGATAATTGTATGTTCTCTCCCATGCCTTGAGTGCTAGTACAGACTAGGATGGGGTAGAGAGAACGCTTGGTTACGAACTTGCATTCCATAGTATGCCTCGTCAGTACGAGAGGATACTAGTGGCCGCAGGGATCAGTAGGGACCTGGGATTCCTAAGGGATTGCTCGGGTAACTTCTACGTGACTTTTGCGATGACACTTTCCCGCTTGCATATTAGGTTTCCTACGTGTCTTGTGGTACCTCTGGGATTTAGATGTCGATCTTTATAGGAAACCTTGAGTTAGCATACTTTTAGGATTTCCCAGACTTAGAGAGTACTTGTGTTTTGTGTTTTGATACCTTGTTTGGGACTTGAGACTATCTCCTCAGCGCGGTGGGAGTGGACCATTTAGGTTCCACGCGGTCGGGTGGTAGTGCTTTTACTCTTACCATTGAGATCCATTCTGTGGTCACCGTGGCTGGAGATTTCGTGATTGGCATTTACCTTCACTATGTTCTTGGATTATTATGATAGATGGTTAGATTTTATGATAGATGTTTTATCATTATGGATGTATGGATGTATCATGTATGGTGAATAGTTTCATATATTTTTACTGTACCTTGTATCATGGATTTGAGGATGTTGTATCTTGATCTTTACATATGTATATTCTTTTAAACCTTTCATACCCTGTGACATGTACAGTGGATGATGGAGCATTCCGAATTAATTTGCCAAGGAGCATTCGGAACAAATGTATATTATGGACATTGGAGTTTCTGATTATTCTTTCTTATGTCTGTATTAGTTGTTAGACTTAGAATTTAATTAAATTTAAATGTGACTCAACGTCTTGAGATCTTTAAGAAATGTAACTTGCAATGTATGTTTGTCGATGATTACATGTTATTGCTTCCGCTACTATGTGTATGTTATACTTTCTTACTTAAAAAAAAAAAATGTTTAGCAAACCTAGTGAAACTTTAGGTTAATTCTTTTGGATCCCTTGGCAGGGCATTACAGTGGAGAGGAGACATAAATGTGTAAGAAAAGATGGAATCGTACGTAAATATAATTGCATAAGAAAGTATATGTAGATAATTAAATTCTTTCCTCAAACTGCCTAGGCATACATAAAATAACAATTTGGCTCTCGCCCTGCCTTTGCTACTCATTCTACCAATGTGGTATCTGTCACCATCCATGATAACCCCTATAGCACTATCTTTTGGGATTGTAATTGATTTTATGTATTTCCTTTTTCATAAAATCATTTCTTAAACAATCTCATTCGTCCCAATTTGTATTAATATGTGAAGTTAAAAGCACAAAAGTTCATATATATTAACTCTTTATGCAACAAGATAGCGAACACTTGGAGCAAGTTTATGGCTGTAGTTGAAGGAGCAAATTGCAACAGTTGAAGGAGCCGGCATTATTTAAATCATCAATAATTCATTAATAAGATTATTATTTCCACAAAAGATAAAAGAGAACTCAAGTGTGAAAGAGTTAAAATATAAAACACTGATATTATTGATTCAGATTTTCTGGATACATTTCGATACATACAAAATTGATACTGAATTGATACTTAATTGATATATACATTGATGTTTGAGCATCTTTATATAGCCTTATTTCCCCTTACAAAAACTGCTTACGGGAATAACAACAACTATACATTTAACTAATTTATTTATTTAAGCTAAACTTAGAAACTAGTCTAATTAATGTAATAAATGTAACATTTCCTCTTATTACATTAATCCAAAAAATCTAACATTCCCAAACTAACCTAATTACTATAATAGGTCTAACATTCCCCCCTTATTACATTAATCCAACATATCTAACATTCTCACTTTATAGAAACTAACCTAATTAATGTAATAAGTCCAACATTCCCCCCTTATTACATTAATTCAATAAAAGTGAAAGCCTTCACCAATATTGTTCCTCTAGAAACTTTGATGAAGCTCCTTCACCAATCTTTGAAAGGAGATTTTCTCTCTGCAACTTCAGATTGCAAATCCTAATCCTGAAGTTGTTAATCTAATAAAAGTGAAAGTCTTCACCAATATTATTCCTCTGGAAACTTTGATGAAGCTCCTTCACCAATCTTTGAAAGTAGATTTTCTCTCTGCAACTTCCAATTGCAAATCCTAATCTTGAAGTTACTCTCATATCCCAACTTCTTACTGTAAATCTTGAAGTTGTCCTCATAATTTAACATTGTTTCCACCCCCTTACACAACGAGACATAGTTCCTCCAAAATTTCATATCTCCATGGAGTGTGCTTGATGCCTCCTCTGGTGCTGCACATGAGATGCCTTTCCCCTGAAAGTCCACATCTCCTTTGAGTGTGTCTAATGCCTCCTCAAGTGCCATAGAAACAATCACCACTAATATGTCTGTACATGGACGCCTTTCCTCCTAAAGTTGACATCTCCTCCGAGTGTCTCTAACACCATTTTTCAAATCTTGCCCCCCCTTACTCCATAGAAGACAATCATGCAGCCAAGCCCCCTCTTTTCTTTAGGGACACAAATCTATCAAGTCCCCTCTTATCTTCAGGGATGAGTTTGCCAAGCCCCGGCTTTACAGGGACACAAAAGGTTGCTTCCCATGCAATAATCATCTCTGAGCGAGAAGCTAGCTAGAGATGATAAAAATCCTCCAACCTCCATTGCCTACAACCTCCCATACTATTCACAAAAAATATGGTCTGGTCATCCAAAATCTATTAAAAACACTCTTCTCCTCATTGATCAACCGGCTTTGATACCAAATGAAATAGCTAAAATATAAAAGATTGATATTATTGATTCAGATTTTTTGGATACATTTGAATATGTACATAATTGATACTGAAATGATATGAATATTATATACATTGATGTCTGAGCATCTTTATATAGCCTTATTTTCCCTTACAAAAATTGCTTATAGGAATAACAACAACTATATATTTAACTAATTTATTTATTTAAACTAAACTTAGAAACTAACCTGATTAATGTAATAAATGTAACATTCCCCGTTATTACATTAATCCAACAAATCTAACATTCCCAAACTAACCTAATTAATGTAATAAGTCTAACATTCCCCCCTTATTACATTAATCCAATAGAGCTAACATTCTCGCTTATTAGAAACTATTAATTTAATAAGTCCAACAAAGCGTTGGGAGATATTGGCATTGCATAAGTCATGTATTTTTTTGCATGCCTATGTTAATGTTACTTTTTTATTTATGGAAAGTTGTATTGTGATTGTATTTCTTGGAGGTTTTATAATATTAAGTTTTCTATTTACATTTTCCATGTAATAAAATAGAGATCTTCTAGTAGTTTATGAATGGGTTAATACATGTAGAAGTTATTTAGAGTCTAACTAATTAAAGATAGATAGATCTTGTATATATATTCTAAAATTTTCTGTAACAAATAACAAGGATTTCTATCAACTTGTATATTTAAATTAAAAGTAAGATATTTTTCTAGTTTAGTTGATGTTCTAAAAATTAAGGATTAAAAGATTTGATTAACATCTAGTAAAAGAGCATAATTCAACCCTATCAAGGGCCCACAATAGATATTTGTTAATATTATTCATTGGTAGCTTTGGTAGTCTTAATCAAATTTATTTCTTGTATGAATAATGAGTTATTGATTGAAATGGAAGATATTCATAGCATAGTAATATGTTGTCACTAGTGAACCATCCAACATTGATTATACCTTGTAGTAATTATTGTTGAATATTCATAGCATGAATTTTCCCATTCATAATTGATTAGAATTAATACCAAAAAGTCATTAAGCTATACATATACATTTGTAGTTTGACATTATAAATGACTTGCTTGATAAGGGATGTTGAATGCACGTTGTTGTTGCAAGTTAGATTTACTAGACAATGACATGAGGCTCAACATTTTTTAGGATGGTGCCAAGGTGTAGAGTTTTTGAATACATACTTTAGTGTATAAATCAATTTTTAGCATAGAGGAGTATTAGCCATTAGATCAAATACTAAATTATCTATCAGCATCATGTGGGAAGGAGATTATTAAATTAGATATCATTCCATTTAATGAAAAATATATCCCTTAGGGAGGTCTATTGTAATTAATAAAAAAATAAAAAGAGGTAACAAACCCAAGTTAAGGTGTTTGAGTTAGACAATTAAGTGAATTGACAATTGTCAAAGATTATGTAGAGAAATAACTTACATAAGAAGAGTATAATAGAATATATGTGTCAAATACTTGATAATAATATGCCATTTTTATTTTCATTGACTAAAAGAAAAAAGAAAAATTATCCAACTTTGAGATGACAACGTCCTAGTCCACTTTGAGTGGGATAACTCTAATAGTCTTCAATAAGAACTCAAATATTCCAAGTACAATAATAATTGGCATATACCTTCTATGCCTGTCATAATTGTGCCTTGGATACTATCTAGACTAACTTAGCTCTACTTAAATATAACATCAGTTATAATGACAATCACATACACATACGTGCGTGCACACACAAACATATTATATAATAATTCATATTTAATTTATTTAAGAGTTATGGTAGTCATGAGTCAACTACTCATAACATAATTTACACTATGACATTAGGCATGTAATGTTGGCCCCAATACAAAAGCATTGCCCTCAATGCCAACTTTCTTCTTCTTCTTCTTCTTCTCCTCCTTTTTCTTTTTCTTGTTCTTGCTCTATTTCTTCATCTTGTTCTTGTTCTTGTTATTGTTATTGTTCTTTCTCTTACTCTTTCTTGCACTCTCACTTAATCTTACTCTTTATGTTTATGTAATTTTTGTTCTTTTTCTTTTTTTACATTTCTTTCTCTTACTCTTTCTCTTCTACTTCCTTTTCTTGTTGTTGTTGTTCTATTCATCTTGGTTTGCTACTTCTTGTTTTGGAAAAGTTCCATGAATTTTTTATTTTATATCTCACTTATCTCTACTCTAATTTATCTTAAACTAAGAATGTATAATCTTCAATGACCTTCTCAAAAACCTTTTAAAAATTAATTGAAAATTCACTTAGATATGTGAAGTATATGCTTTTCAAAAAATTGGAAAAAAACCCAATTTTACAATAAACCACTCAAATTTGCTCCAATTTATTTAAAAATTGAATTGAAAGTTCATTCAATGTGGTCTTGAAAAATTAGGTTGAATTTTTATAAATGATTGACTTCTCTACCTTTGGTTTTCATTTTGTTAGTAGTATTCTCTAGGTTGATGCATGAAGGAAGCAATTTTAGTTAAGGGTGCTTGCCCTATATTTATTTCACTGCTTCGCTGATATGCTCTAAATTTTTGTTTGTGTCCAAGAAACTCATCATGGGTTGTTTGATGAAAGATACCCCCAATTGAAACTTTTGTAAGGGAGATATGTTTCATATGTCTACTTTAGTACTTGCCAATTGTAGTTGAAGCAATTGTGTAGATTCCACTGGTTAAAATCTCTTTGTATTTTGCTTCTTCCTCACACAGTTAATTCTATTCTTTCATTGTTTCCTTGTTATTTCTAATTGGACCTACTCGGTAGCTTTACTTTTTCTTGCATTGGCTTGTCTATTTTTTTCTTTTTCTGGAGCTCTTTTTCTTGCATCTCTTTGATCTTCAACAATTGTGGATGTGTGACATCTGGGGCTGCTACTACTTTGATGACCAAATCTTTCAACTTTTATTGTTCTTTGCTTGCTCTTTTTCTTTAGACCTTGAGTGTAGTAGCAATAAGCTCCAATAGTCTTCTCATAATGTCCTCCAATGTGATATTGTTGGCTAGCATATAGTTGATTAATTCCATCTCAGTGGTTTGACTATTAGCTTGAATAATTTCTAGATACTTATGTCTCCTATAGATCATTGTACAATTATATGGTTTTCATCCAAGTCTCCTATAGATCATTGTACAATTCTATGGTTTTCATCCAACAATGTGATTGTTGCTGGCATGGATGTGCTCTCTAGTGTGATAGTTTCTTCTTGCATCAATTTTTATTTTCTTCTTTTTTGTAATAAGGTTGTTGAAAATCTAGTAGAGTTGTTGAGTTAGTGGATAGAGACCTAGGAAACCAATTTTCCATGCTAGCTCTGCATTAATTTTAATCTTCTTTGAAACAACAACAAAAATCGTATTGTTTTAAAGAGGGACAAAAAGTTGACACCTAAATTTGTCCTCACTTAACTAACCAATTATTTTATCACAATTCTTTAGCTTCTCCTTATATATATATATATATATATATATATATATATATATATATATAAGGAAAATGTCCAAATTTTATTAATTTCAAAATATGTCCAATAGCTTTAACCCCATTGAACTAAAGGCACCGCAGGAAAAAGAATGAGGTGAAGAAAACCCTTAGTGTAGCCTGAGACTAAAGTCCTATATGTAGAGTACAATTGCCCACTAGTGGGTCTTTTAGGGGGCATTCCTCCTTTTTAACAAAAATAGAAGAAGAGGGCATGCCCTCTTTTAAAGAGATATTGATGATGGCATTCCCCCTAATACAACTAATGTAGGAACATCCTGGGTGTAAGAGCAATCTTGCATCACCCCAAAAATATTAGTATTTTAGTCTTTTCTATTTTAATAAGGACTAGTAGACAGGGTGGTTACCATTTATGGGAACTTGCTATTTTTAGTAAGTTTTTCATATGAGCTCAGAATGTTCTCATTTTCTATAGGAAGATTCAATTTAGAGTTGTAAGCCTACCATAAAAATTTCATTGATCAAGCATAAGTATCAAAGAAGTTATTGCAGATTTGCAGTTTTCTTGTTAGAGGCTTAGAGTGTACGAATGAGGTCCAAAAATTCAATAGAAGAGTGCTAACACAATTTTGAGCCTATAGATCAATAGCTGGCATTTCTGAAAAGTGGTTATAATAGCCAATCAGAGCAATGGTTCGTGAGTTATGGCCTTTCAAATTTGGGCTACCTGAAATCTCTAAAATAATTGTCAAAGATGTATTTGGCTGACTCTATATGTATTGTTAGGGTCTGTCAGCCCTAAGTATTAAATTTCAATGTCTAGAACCTTTCTGGGGGGCATAAAATTGCCTATTTAAGAAAGGCTCGAACATTGTCTAGGGGAGCTCTGGGTGATAGTTCACAGCTTGTCTTGTAGATTATTGTAATGAAGGCACCCATGTGGGTTAGTATATTGTACTTGAGAATTCTATAATTCCGCATTTGTAGTGCAAATAAGAAGTCCATATTTTGTTTTTGCATTGATTGTTGTTTCTTTATTTTTGTTATGAGTTTATGGTTTTAAGGGGAGTACCCCTTCATCAACAACTGAATAAATACATTTGAGAACAATAAGAAATTAAAGATTTTATAATTAATGCATAAATTATATCAGATAAACTAATGTATGTGTGTGTGTGTGTGTGTGTGTGTGTGAGAGAGAGAGAGAGAGAGAGAGAGAGAGAGAGAGACCTTGACAAAATAGGGATAATGGCAGCTTCTAAGAGATCCTTAAAATTCTTCACTCAGCTTTATAGAGCTTTGTTACTACCCTTACCCTACTGAACCTTTGGAAAACCAACTTTTCTCAGGGAGATAAATGCAATCAAGTCTTGCACAAAACTCAGAGTGATAGATGCACAATGAGTGCTTGCCACTCTATCAAAGAATTTAATTAACATTTATTTGAAAGTACATCCAAGATTAAAATTTAATGAAGAGAGGTTGCTTGAGAGGAGAGATTAAAGAAACCCATATACTATTGGCCGAGAGATTAAATAAAATTATTTTGTGTGACAGGATCCTCGACCCTATAAGGAAACTTAGGTGCGTAAACAAATTCCTACACTAATCTCTTAAGGAAAGTATTGTGCAAATTCGTATAAAATCCTTACAATTACAAATTCACTTTTGGTAGACTAACAATATTGCAATCAACCATGAATATAGAAAATAGATAGAGAAATAATAACACATAAACACAAAGATATGCCAGTGGGGAAAAATCTTTCGGTAAAACAACCCCACCCCTCCAAAACTTGCACAATGTATTATCTTCAACTCAAAGGTTACAACACACTTATAGTGCAAGCTCTTTCAGGACATGGAAGACTTATCCAATAGCAACCAACAATACACTAGTCACTCACACACTCACAACTATCTACAACCCTCAAAGTTCTTATATAATGTGTTTTCCTCTTTTTAGGACACCTTCCAAAGATAGCTCTTACGCATCATAGGAATCCATCATAACCATTTCAGTCATTATTTGCTTACACACAATTAAATCTTCCAAAAATAGTTCTTACACATCATAGGAATCTATCATAACTGTTTTGGTTATGATTTCCTTACACACAATTAAATATTCCAAAGATAGCTCTTACGTGTCATAGGAATCTGTCATAATTCAAGATGTTGACACATGCAAGTGGAGTGACACATCAACATGCCAACCAGATATGTACACTCACAATTAATTACATTATTTGCAAAAAATATATTTACAAAACAAATAATAAGAATAGGAATTATCCAAGGTTGAGACACCTTATTCCTAACATTCTCCCACTTGTTGAACACCTTGTAAGAGCAATAGGAACATAACAAGAACTAACCACTATAGGCTGAAAGACCCATAGACTCTGAACACCATCTGAACTTCTTTGTGCCCACTAGTTTCATCAATGCATCTACAACATTCTTTATAGTATCTACCTTCTCCAAATTTACCTTTCCATCTTCCACCATATCTCTCACAAAGTGAAATTGCACATCAATGTGCTTTGTTCTAGCATGGAAAGTTGGATTCTTTGCAAGGAAAATAGTAATCTATCTTGCATCAATACCAATATCAGAACACAATCTCCTAAGCCAAATGGCTTCCTTACAAGCATGAGTAGTATCCATGTACTCACCTTCTGTAGTGGACAAAGCAACCACAAGTTGTCGCTTACTCATCCAACTGATGGCACCACCAAACATAGTGAACACATAAGCACTAGTGGATCTCCTATTGTCAATATCACCTGCCCAATCTGAATCCACAAACCCATGAATACAAATTGAATGCAGAGCTCCAAAACAGTTACCATAATAACAAATGGAGCAATCTGATGTACCCCTCAAATATCTGAATACTCGCTTAACTACATTCCAATGTACTTGTCCAGGATTAGCCATAAACTAGCTTAGAACTCCCACTACTTGGGCAATTTTTGGTCTAGTACAGACCATAACATACATAAGACTACCAACTACACTAGTATAAGGTACTCTAATCATGTCCTCCATCTCACTAGGAGATTTTGGACAATCATCTACAGATAACTTTGTTCCCATAGCAACAAGAACACACAATGGTCTACAATCTACCATGTCGAACCTTTCCAACACAGACTTCACATACTCTAACTCAACCAAAGTTTTGTGTTAAACCTATCTCTACTAATTTCCATACCCAAGATGTACCTTGTTCCCCAAGATCTTTCATCTCAAACTGTGCTGACAACTAAGATTTAAAATCTGAAATCATACCCTTACCCTTCCCAAATAGCAACATATCATCAACATATAATGCAACAATAAGAAGGTGATCATTTTCAAATCTAAAATAAACCCAATCATTTGATTTCGATCTTACAAATCTAATTAACAACACAAAGGCATACAACTTAAGGTACCACATCCTAGGAGATTGTTTCAAACCATACACAGACTTCTTTAATCTGCAAACCAAAGATTCTTTACCTTTAACAATGCAGTGCTTAGGCTGTGACATATAAATCTCTTCCTCCAAATCACCATGAAGGAAAAATGTCTTCACATCCATCTGTTCTATCTCTAAATCATATGATGTAGCAAGAGATAACAAAAATCTAATGGATGTCAACTTTTCAATAGGAGTGAATATTTTACCTTAATCTATTCCCTCTACCTATGAATACCCCTTTGCAACCAATCTAGCTTTGTACCTTTCAACACTGCCATCTGCATAGAATTTCTTCTTGAACACCCATTTGCTACCAATAGGTTTTCATCTTTTAGGCAAGGGTACAAGGTCCCAAGTTTTATTTTTATCTAATGAAGCCATCTCATCATCCATGGCCTCAATGCAGGAACCTGCATCTTCCATATCCAAAGCCTCTTTCATATATCTAGGCTCATCAACGTTAGTAATCAAAGCAAAGGCACAACTATAATCTAACATAGAATAATCAAACCTTTCTAGCTACTTCCTTACTCTCGTGGGTCTCCTCAAGAGCTAAGGTTGAGGTTGTTCTTCCTCTTCTTTTGAACTATCAAAGCTACGAGAGCTCTCCCCATCATTAGACCCAACATGGTCTTTCTATTCAATCTTCTCAAGGGTAGGAGGCAACTAAACAATATCTTCCTTCTTTTCTTTTTCATCTGGTTGTAGCACAATAGGAGAAGATGTTAGCTCTCTAAAAATAACATTTCTTCTATACAACACCTTGCTAATCATAGGGTCCCAAAGCTTGTATCCTTTCATACCAACGCCATATCTAATGAAAATACATTTGACAACTTTCTTTTCCAACTTAGATCTTTTCTCCTTTGGAACATGTGCCTAAGCTTCACAATAAAAAACATGACGATTTCTAATTGAAGGCTTCTTACCAGACCACACCTCCATGGGTTTCTTACCAACAAGAGTTGATGTAGGAGTTTTGTTAACTAGATAGCAACTAGTGGCCATAGCTTTAGCCCAAATTTTTTTTTTCAAGACCAGCTCCACTAAGCATACTCCTAGCCTTCTTCATCAGTATCCTGTTCATTCTTTCTACAACTCCATTTTGTTGTGGGGTATAAGGAGGTTTCTTATGCCTCTCAATACCTCATTCTTTACAGAATTGTTTGAACTCTATTGAGCAAAACTCACCATCATTGTCAGTTCTCACACACTTAATCTTCTTACTAGTCTAATTCTCTACAAGGGCTTTAAGTTCCTTGAACCAACTAAAGACTTGTGTCTTACTTTTTTGGAAATAAATCCATGTCCTTCTACTATAATCGTCTATGAAAGATACAAAAAATATAGACTTGGAGATTAAAGGAACTTTTACAGGACCAAATACATTGGAATGAATAAGATCTAAAACATTAGAATATTTGTGAGAACTAGAGTAAAATTGAACATGATTTTGTTTACCATAGACACAATGTTCGTAGAAGTTGAACTCGAGATTAAAATCATTTAACCCCTTAATGAGGTTCTTGTTTTTTAGGAAGCTTTCCTTCCAATGTGTTTGCACCCTTAGGTGCACATGCTACACTATCATTAGAACCAATAACCATAGTCTTCTTTACTGCTCATTCAGATGGTGGGGATGAAGTGATAGCTGCTCTCTTCTTTGAAACAAAAGAACTATTGTACTGAGAAATGCATGCATCACTCCTAGTAACCTTAGCAAGCATTATAACTCCTCTCATCATCTTACATCCATATTTAGAAAAACAACTTGCACATCTACATCATTCAACATACTTACAGGTAATAGGTTTCATGCCAAACTAGGGATGTGCATTACCCCATTGACCCCCTTTACTTGTCCATCAGGGAATCTAATAGTGACCCATCCTTGTCCAACTATCTTTAAGTGAGAATCATTACCCAAGTACACCTTTCCACCATTGAAAACTTCATACTTTGAAAACTAGCTTTAATCAGAGGTCACGTGGAAAGAAATACCTGAGTCTATCAACCACACATCATTAGATGCATGTGCTACCAAGGCTGCAATGAAAACATCACCATCTTCTTGAGATTTTTCTAAACCTAAATTTGAGGCCTTCTTCTTCTTCTTCTTTGGCTCTTTACAATCTTTACTAAAGTGCCCAGTCTTATCATAGTTCCGACATTTTTCCTTGGAATTTCTAGGAGTCTTTGATTTTCCATGGGATTTGGATCTACCCTTTCCAAAATTGTTGTCATTTTGCTTGCCTCTGTCTTTGGATCTACCATGAACAACAAGAGCTTCCTTAGATGAATCTGATGACTTTCTCCTTGTCTTCCTAGATAAAAACAAAGACACCACATCATTCATTCTAAAAGTGACTAAAGTACTTCCAAAAGCCATTACAAGATGGTCCCATGAATCCGGCAAGGAACATAAGAGGGACATACATCGATCCTCCTCCTCTATCTTGACACCAGATGATGTTAACTATGCAATCAATAAATTAAAAGCATTTAGATGATCTATAATAGATCATCCTTCCTCCATTCTTAGAGAACACAACTTCTTTGTTAGGAACAACTTGTTCACTAGAGATTTGGCCTAATACGTAGACCCAAGTTGTGTCCACAAACTATTTGTGGTCTTCTCATCAAGAACATTAGGAGAACTAAATCAGCTAGGTAGAGTCTAATGAGACCCTTAGCTTTTTGATCCTTGAGATCCCAATTTGCTTGAGATATTGTTGTGGGTCTCACATCAAGTGAAGTTGCCTCCCATAGATCATGATCTTCAAGCAAGTGTTCCATCTTGAGTTTCCACAACTTAAAATTACTGCCATTAAATTTTTCCACCTCCATTTTTCCATATGATGAACTAGCCATCTCAATCTAAAAATAAGATTTAGAATGCTCTACACAAAACTCCCACTCAACTTGACATTAACTCAAAAAACCCTACCCAACAACTAGGATCAAAAATTGATCAAGCTCTAATACCACTTGTAAGGAAACTCAGGTGCGGAAATAACTTCCTACACTAATATCTTAAGGAAAGTATTGTGCAAATTCTTATAAAATCCTTAAAATTATAGATTCACATTTGGTAGAATAACAATATTTCAATCAACCATGAATATAGGAAATAGATAGAGAAATAATAACACATAAACACAAAGATATGTCGGTGGGGAAAAACCTTTCGGTAAAACAACCCCACCCCTCCAAGACTTGCACAATGTATTATCTTCAACTCAAAGGTTACAATACACTTATAGTGCAAGCTCTTTTAGGACACAGAAGACTTATCTAGTAGCAACCAACAATACACTACTCACTCACACACTCCCAACTATCTACAACCCTCAAAGTGCTTATATAATGTGCTTTCCTATTTTTAGGGCATCTTCCAAAGATAGCTCTTATGTGTCATAGGAATCCATCATAACCATTTCAGTCATGATTTCCTTACACAGAATTAAATATTCCAAAAATAGTTCTTACGCATCATAGGAATTTTTCATAACCGTTTTGGTTATGATTTCCTTACACACAATTAAATATTCCAAAGATAGCTCTTACGCATCATAGGAATCTGTCATAGGAATCCATCATAATTCAAGATGTCAACACATGCAAGTGGAGTGACACATCAACATGCCAACTAGACATGTACACTCACACTTAATTACATTATTTGAAAAAAAAATTACAAAACAAATAATAAGAATAGGAATTATCCAAGGTTGAGACACCTTATTCCTAACAAACCCCATCCATACTAGGTTAGGATTTTTAGAACTATCAATTGAGGATGTGGGTTGAAACATATGTTTATATATTAAAAATAGAAAATATTAAAAGGACAACTAGGATTAACTTAGGGGATAAGTCAAGGAAATATAGGGAGGTGTCAAAAAGGTTTTGTTCTTCCCTGTTGTTCCTTCAATAGTTAGAAAATTAGCAAGGCTAATCCAAGAAAATTTCTAAAAAACCTCTATTTTAGGATCAAGGGATGAAGTCACTCTTCCCATGACATCCCAGAGATCATAAAGAGGGAGAAATTAGGAATTTCTCTTTTAATTTTTTTGAGATGAGTTGGCTATCTATCTAGACGTTTTGAATTATACTAGTTTTATTAATTCCACCAGCTCCTTCGCTTGCAAACTAATCAACAAGGCTATTCTCTTTTCTATATATATGGTTAATGGTAATCTATATGAATGATTGAAGGAGCTCCAAGAATTTCTCTAGCAATTATTCTAATTTCTAATTTGGCATAGAGCCCTTCTAGAGGGTGTTAATGATGATGACAAAGTTACCCTCAATTTCAATAAATTTGAAATTGAGTGTTGAACATAGCCACAGGCCTTCTACAAGGGCTTTCAATTTTGCCTCATTATTAGAGACAACACCAATATATTTTCAACATTTGAGTAGATTGTCTCCCTTAGGGTTCCTAATAAA
Organism: Cupressus sempervirens; assembly: GCA_028749045.1. Lineage (NCBI taxonomy): Eukaryota > Viridiplantae > Streptophyta > Pinopsida > Cupressales > Cupressaceae > Cupressus > Cupressus sempervirens. Next base: position 49,683,453 of record CM053787.1, read on the forward strand.
ACAACCAATTCCAACAACTTTTGGGTTACCTTAGGAGGCTTCATAAAAAATAAGTTCTACCCAATCATTTGAGGTGGAGTCTAGACACATATTTCCCTTCCTTTCTTATTCTTCCTAGTTCATATAAAGGGGAGAATTTTAGGTCTTGGCCTTCTATTTCTCATAGATCCATCCCACTGAGACATAAGGATGTCAGATCCCTTATAACTACAAACTTTACTATTGATACTTCAATGAATGCAATCTTTATTTTCACTATTAACTAATGATAATCCATCTTCATATTCCTAAAATCATTTTGTTCCTTTCCTTCCACAAAATTATGGAAAGAGAGACTATCCATAATCCTTTGAAAATGTTGTCTTTATTCAAAATAGGCTAGGATAAGAAGATAACAAATAGAATTTGGATTCAACCAATGTTGGAAGAGGACACTCTCCCTCATCCTTTGGATGATGCAATCCTAGATGCTATGTTCTCTATTCACTCTACTTCCATTCGATGGGTGATACAACACATAATTGGGGAGGAGATTCTCTCTTCTTCCTAAGGAAAGTTATGTTCCCATCAAAATTGGTATCAATTTTCCTATCCAATGCAATGGAATTACTATAGTTAGCTTCATAGTTGGAAATAATTGCAATATAAGTGGTATGCCCAAAATTCTGGACAAAAAATAAACTAAAAGTGGCAATGCAATTATATGATTTCTGGGCTAGAAATGCTTTGGTGGGTGGTTTTTTTACACTGTCTTAACTCCTGTAGAAAGACGAGGTCATGACTACCTTTGAGGCACTCCAAAAATCTTTCAAAAAGCATAGTTCGTGGTTTATGATGTTGACCTTGAAAGTCATGGCGAGAGCATTGGGACACCAGCTGGAGGAGGGCATGAAGAGAAAGCGCTTTGCACTACTTGACATTTTGGGGATGTTGATTAGAGATGTCTAGGTTATGCATGGTCAAAGGGTGTCGATGTCGAATTTCTAAACCATGAATAATAGTGGATTGGGTGTATGCTATGGTCTTCCTGCTTCCATTGTTCACGACTCGAGTCTTCTTGCTTTTGTTGTTCATGGCTTGGGTTGGTCTCCCCATTTAGATAAACCCAAGGAAGCAGCTTGGGATGTGATTCCTACCACAGGGCCTAAAGATGTTGTTGTTGAGGCCTTGGGCTCAAGTTGGAAGGCTGCCTCACTACCGCATATGGATTTTTGTGGGGATACTATCTACAAGATGGAAAGGCCTTGACTTCTGGTGATGGTGCCATGTGTAAAGAAATGGAGAAGTGAAAGAGTAATGTTTTTATTTTGGATTTTTTTTTTTGCTAAATGTCATGGATATAGATGGTTTGAAATTTTGGAAGGGTATGTGATTATCGAGTATGAAGGTTGAATAGTATGAAATTGTAACAATTAGAAATTTTTTGAAATTTGGACGAAGTTTCTCTTCATATTGTAATTAGAATTTTGACCATTGATATTATATGTTTTAAATATCAATGTTTTAAACATGTATATATTGTGACAATGCTGGGTTTTCTTACTAGTTCTTTCCTTGTTGAGCATTTTTTGAATCAAATTTATTTAATAAAATATATTCAGTGGCTACTCCACTTTTGATGAAAAAAACAACAAATAGAATTTGGAAGAGTTGTCTTTAGGGACATTTTCTTAAAGAACCAATTCTAACACATGCTACAATAATCACAATTTACTTATAAGTGATTGAGATCCTCCTCTTCCTTTTTAGATAGAAGACATTGTTGGGGACCTTCAAATCCTATCCTTTTGAATTTGTTAGATGTCAAAATTTTACCTTGAAGAGCAAGCCAGGTAAAAGCTCCTACCTTGGGAAGGAAGAGAGCATTCCAATACAAGGTTTGGACTAGCTCCACTTTGGATGATTATGCATTTCCATTAGGTAATTATAACCTTGTTTTACTACAAACTCCCTTGATTTAGAGCCTTCCAAAATCAAAATACCTTTTTTGGTAGATAAATAAAAGGTCACATTTTAAAGGATGGACATAAGACAATCCTTTTCTAATTGGGGAACATTGAAATAATGGAACAACTTCCATTTCCAGTCTTCAGGAGAAGATTTGTCAATAACTGCATAGTTGCAAAGGTAAGGACCTTAAGAATCCTCCAAGGTTGCTCTCATCATTTGAAGGTTACCTATCTTGTTGATAATAGGATGTCCTTCCCAGGAGTGTGCCCAAAATATAACCTTATCTCCCTTCCCTATTTTCCAAGTAACTTTGTCTGAGATGATAAATCCATAGTTAATCATGAACTTCCAAATACTAGATCCTGATGAGGGATATTTTGTCCTAAGGAGACTAAGGGGGTCATTAGGATCAAGGTATTTTTATACAGTATTCTTTCCCATTTCAAGTGTGGATTCCTAAACATTATTTAGACTAGTTTTTCCCTAAGGACTAAGGCCAAATCTATACAATTTCTTATCACAAAACCACCACTCTCTTTAGACCTACAAACCTTCTCCCAAGACATTAGTGAGATCCTTTTTTTTGTTATCAAATCCTTTCCATAGTATGTCCCTAAATATTTTGTTCAAGTAATCTCTTTTTAGAGTTGGTAAGCTTGAGACTAAGAGGTGGTAGATAGGGATGCTGGCAAGAGCTAATTTTAGTAGGTTTAATCTACTTGCTAGAGTAAGTCATTTCCCTTTCCATGTTTGGATTCTAGCTTTATCCTTCCCTATTTAACCATCCCAATTGGTTGAATGTTTCCTTCCTATCTCTAGATGGATACCAAGGTATTTACAAGGAAAATTCCCTTTTTTGATATTTTGGGCCTTCCTAATACATACCTCTAGTGAGGGATCGGTATTGAAAATGAAGACTTCTAATTTGGCTAGGTTGATCTCCTAGCTTGAGACCTCCATATAGTTATTTATAATTCTTTTGATGTTTGTAGCTTTTGAAAGGCTGGCTTCTCCATAAAACATTGTGTCATCTACAAATTGATGATGGGTTGTAGGTTTGTCATCCCTAGCTGGTTGAATTCCTTTAAGAAACTTATTTGAATAGTTAGCTTGGAATGCTCTTCCAAGGGATTTTGACATTAGGATGAACAAAAAGGGAGACAAGGGGTCCCCTTGCCTTAACCCCTAGAGGGAGCAAAAAATCCTTCTAGGGAACCATTAATTAGTATTGAGAATCTTGGTGTGTAGATACATTTGAATATTAAGTTAATCAAGATTTAACAAAGCTAAATGCTTGTAGACATTTGCATAGGAAATACCAATTCACTTTATCATAATCTTTTCTTATATCCAATTTTATGAGCATATTGGGTTTCCTATTAGATTGGAGGGAGTGCATGATTTCTTGAGCAATAAAAATCCCATCATATATTGATCTGTTGGGTTTAAAACTAGTTTGTTCTTCACTAATGAGAGATGGTAATAGCTTTTGAAGTTTGTTGGTTATGGTTTTTGTTAGTAATTTATACAAAGTATTGCAAAGAGCTATACGTCTATAGTCTTTAAATCTCTCAAGAGATGCTTAGGCTCTAGAGCTAGGAAGGTATGATTTACCTCCTTGAGAAGCCCTCCTCAATTACAAAATCCTTCCAAAGCCTCTATAAATTCATCTCCTAGGAAATGCCAACATTTTTTAAAGAAGTGGATCAGGAAGCCATCTAGGCTAGGGGACTTATTTAGATTCATTTGATTTAGTACTAACTCTAATTCTTCTTTAGTAAATTTTTCCATGAGGGCTTTGTTTTGATTCGAGGAAATGATTTTTGGAATATTTGAGAGGAAGTCTTTCTCATTTAGTCTGGAAGAGTTTTCATTGAGAGTATTATCAAAGAAGGAAGAGGCCTCCTCTGCTACCTCAAAAGGATTCTCAAGTTGAATTCTCTCCTTAGTTTGGATCCCAAATGCCTTGTTTTGAGCCCTTCGTAGCTTTGTATTGTTATGAAAAATAAATGTTTTCTTATCCTCTTCTTTGAGCCAAGTCTATCTGGATTTGTTCCTCTAGTAGGCTTCTTCTATACCTAAATTTATTCTAACTTCAACTTTAGGTTTCCTTCATGGATATAAAGTTTTGGCATACTAGTGCATTGTTTCCAAACCTAGGTCCATGCTGGTTTATAAGTACTTTACAATTTCTAGCTATATGTTCGAAGTTGTTACACTTGTAACACACAATGTTGTTCCTTCCTCCATTGTTTCCTTCTTTAGATCTTCATCTTGTAGGGTTAGTACCTCTAAAAATTCCACTATTGCTATTGTTGTTATCAAATTGTTGGTACCTATATGAACATAGTTTTTCAAATTCTTGATTTGTGGTTTCAAACCTCTTTGAACCAAGGTTCAAAGCAGTTCAAAGTGGTTCGAAGGTTTGAAGCAGTGCAATTTTCTTTTCAAATAGATTCATTGATTCATTATGGTTCAATAGTTTGAAGTTCGAATGCAGATTCAAATTATATTCTGAAATGCAGTTCCAGTTTCTCAAATTCAGAATGATAACTCCAAATGCAAATTTTGAGGTGGAAGTGATCAATTGAATCTCAAGGGTTTAGATATTCAAAGTGGAAGTGAGGTCAGCATTCATTTTTACAGTCCAAGTTACATGAAAACTTTTGGTTTGTCTTCAAAAAGGTCTTTCATATTATACATTTCGGTTGCTAATGGAAGTGACAGCTCTCTTCTCCCAAATTCTGAAATCAATGCTCAAGTGTCAGCACGTTGTTAAATGCTTTATCTCTATAACATAATATGACTTGGCTTTAGAGAAGTGGATGCAGATGCTGTCAGTGTTTGAGTGCATTGTATTGACCACCCTTTACTAAAATAACTAAGATCGATGGCAAAAAAAAATGGGTAAAGTTCCTCACAAAACACCATAGTCATAATGTTGGGACCTTAGGAATGCTTGCTAAAGCCTCAAAGCATTAGAAATTGTGATACAATTCAGAGAATTGGGAGTGCCACCAAGTGTTTCATCTCAAAGAACTGAAAACTTTAATGCTGCAAAATGTTTGAAAAGACTTAATAATGACATTACGATTTCCCATATGATGGTATTAAGCTTAAAGCATATATGGTCAAAGTCAGGTTCTTGATAGTGAAGACATGATGCATAAGATAATTATTGAATGCAATAGGTGTCATCAAACCAAAGCAGTATTGTAGTTACAACACCAATAGCAGAGAAGTGTTTGGCAGTAAACATGTGGATTCTACATGCTTAGAAACATCAAATGCAAGGAGATATTTTGACAAAATGTCTGCTTCAAGCACGTGATTTTCTTTTGAATTATGTTTGAGTAAATGCCCATGAGATACACGCGAAATGCTCAAACACATATATCTTACAAACCAAGTGACACCATCATCACCATAACCATGGGTTCAAAAGATTCAGTCGGACTCAGTCAAATGATAATGAAAATGAAAGTATATATTCGTAGAGCAAGGAATGCATGCAGTTTGTTCATTGAAATGTCCATAGGAAGAAAACAAACATCAACGTGATGGGCACTATTATAGTGGAACATTTTAATTTTAAATATACTCGAGATGCAATTCTTTTGACATGAAATTCTATCGAGCTCTTGGGACCCTTGGATGACATATTCAAACTCATAGAGATGAATTCATTTAAGCAGAAAGTTTGGGTAAAAGAGAGATATATCTGAAATTAGTTATTTAAATTGAAAATGAAAGAATGTAGGAAGCTTGTGGTTGTGCCAAAGGACATGGGGGATTTGTAGATGCATAACAATTGTTTGACTATATATGTGTCTTAGCTACCACACTTAGAGTCCAAAGGGATAGAAACATTTATATAATGCATCTTGGTAAGGAGGAACCTCATGGGTCGGTTAAGGCACATGGAAACCATGCAAAGATCTCTCTTCACCCATGTTAGGAAGATACTTGATACTCCCTAGAAGAAACAGATACAAGGAACAGGTCTAATGTGAGCATCCAAAAAGGAATCAACAACATGCAACGGTTTTAGTGTCACATATACTTGCTGAAAAAATAGACATTATTCATCGAGCACATGAGTAGTTATTTTGGCAAGCCAATGTTGAAAGGAACTATAATGGCTATCTGTTATAATGTCCAAAGATATGCTAGTTTGAAAAGAATTCACATGGTGGTTGAAGATCAAGAGTAGGTGTTTGACATCCACCTGATAGGAGATTGGTAAATTCCTATATGGTTAAATGTGCCAAAGTTGTCTTTCATCACACTAATGTAACTATTTAGCTGAGCATTTCCATTATAGAGAATCATGCATATAAGATGCCAAGCAGTGTATTGTCATTTGCAGACCATGATCATCTTAGATTATGCACGACCCACTTTCTATAGTTTTGAGATAATTAAATCTCCAAAAATACCGATTAGAATAGAACACTTGGATTGGTTTAAATCATTTCTCTTTATACATCACATGGAGTTAAGATACATATATATGTGGAGACCATCATATCCCGATGACTAATTGGGAGCTTTAATCATGATATCTGATTATTGTAAAGAAGATAAACATTGTGTTGCCGAGAAATGGAGGTAATATGAAAATGGAAAACTACACATACCAAGAATCAGTTATCTAAATTGCTGGGGAACCGAAACAAAGGGAGAGACCCATTTATTGAAGATTTTCTCATTTCACAAGGGGTACGGGGGTTCAACTTCTTCTTCCCGACACTATAGATTGTGTGCTATAGCAAGAGGGAAAGAGTTTGTTCCTGATTATTCCATTTTCTTGTGAGGCTATGGGAAGCAGAGCGTGTGTTGTTTTGCTTTTTTTGAACTGTGTGTTAGAGATAGGAGTAAATTTTGATTTGTTTTATGTAATCTAGGAAAAGAGTTTTAGCTTTTCTTTAGACAGTGATTTTGACTGTAAATGTGTAAGAGGATCTTTGCTATCTTTTACATTTTGGAGAAGGGAGACTAAAAGATAATTGCATCAAAACTTTGATTATGAGGCAATTTCTTTCCACTGATCACGATCTTTGTATTACTTTTAGTTTTCTCTGAAATACATTCTAATTTCATTGTTTTCTAATTACATTAACATTTCAAGATATCCTTAAAAACTCTAATTTTTCATTTTCTCAAGAGGATGGAAGATATATTCTTCATTTTCACATTGTAATGTAGCATCCAACAAATAGACTTTTCATTATTTGTTGTTCTTTCCTTTTAGTTTCTTAGTTTCCGCATCTACTTTGTGTTTAACCTTTTTTTCTTTCTGGTTAAAAGCATCCATATTTAAATTCATTGTAAAACATATACGGGGAGCTATACCTGGATAAATTCAGAGGGCACTTACACTCTTTCAATAGTGAAGTGATCCAACTATTAGTGATGATTAGTCTTCTTACTTGGGCATTTAGAGTTATATTTGCATGTATTTTCTTGGAGTACAATCTATTCACTAACACAAACTTAGGTTTCTTACAATTTACTGCTCTATGACCAAAACCACGACAATTATGACAATAAAAATTAGTAACATGTTTAAAAGGCTTACTTGTGTAGTCCATTTTCATTTGACCAAATTCATTACATGCATAACATCTACCTTTGAATTCATATCTCACTTATTTAGGTGACTCAATTTTCTCATATTTCTTTGGTTCATCAACTTGTTTAGGCTTATCAACTTGTTCAATATCCTTAGGTGTATCAATTGATTGACTTGACTCAATCTTGTTTAGATATTGTTTTTCTTATATAGACTAATGAATTTCAAGATTAGGTTCCTTTCTAGCTTTAGATTTCTTAGCTAACTTTTCTCCAATGAAATATCCAAGACTATTTTTATCATAAGGTCTCTGAAAAAATATTTGTTCATCAATCTTCTTACTACTAGAATATAACTTCTCTAGTTCTTGCTTAGTCTAGGTTAACTCTCATTTCACAATGGTATTGTATTTCTCTAGTTTTCCATACTACAACTTAGTAGATTCAAGCTTAAATGTGACTTTCATAGGGTTGGATCTTAGATCTACATTCTTATATTTTAGATGTCACCCAAGTTTGCTATTATCTTTCTTTAAGCTCAATTTCAAATCAATAATCTTTAGTTCATGCTTCAAGATCTCATTTTCTTTCTTCAATCTTGAAACTTCATCATTATCCTTGATTTGATATTTAGGCTCTTTCTTGGATTTGAGATCATCAATCTTGTCTTTCAACTTTCCAATGTAGTCTTTAGCATCTTCATATCTTTCTTTCAAAGTATCTCTTTCTTTGGTGAGAATATCAATATGCTCAAGAGCTTCTTCTAGGTTCTTCTATAGTTGTTTCATATCCATATAGATCTTACTCAAGTTTCTAAGCCTCTTCTAAGTAATTGTTCTCTAATACCAATTGTTAGAAATAGAAAATAATGGGAGCGGGGGAGGGGGTGAATTGGTATTTTAAAAACTTTAGCCCAAAATAGGATATTATTAACAACCTTATAACTTGCATATGAAAGTAAACTAGTTATGCTAAATAAAAAACATAATGGTGCAGGAGCACATAGGTAAGGCTATCTAACAACCTAGTGTTCCTAGTTAAGTTTTGTCTTGTAGTGGCCTTAGCAAAGCCACTAGTGAAATAAAAGTAGATATAGAGTCCTAGATTAGGACTTAGCCATTAGGAGGTCTAATTGGGTCTTCATTGCTACCTAGTCATCCAAAGTTGTTAAGTGATGTTCAAATTGCTGTCATTATTGCTAAGAATGGAAATTGTACATCTAGAGGGCTATATTAGTCAACTAAGGGTTGGAATGATGTTTTCATGTCATAAGTAACATATCTAGGCACTTGTTTGAGTTTCATAGGGTTTGGACAAAGTTTGGCCTATAGTGCCTCTCGCGTTTGTAGTCTATACCTTGTTTATTTTGATTCCAAAGATACTTGATACTCTTATTATTTGTACCTTTAGATGACATGAGGGTCAGATATTATATTTTGATTTTAGTATCATAGATGCTTTACTGCTATGCTATTCAATTTATCATATTTGCATGTTGATGCCATTTTGAGATGACAATAGGTCTATGATGATATCTGGTTATCTAGTATTTTGGATATATTTCTGATTCTGTTATATGATGGATTTGATACTATGGTGATTTATTGCATTCTTGTTTCATTATGCTTTGTGCAAATGTGAGTGATGTAAATGGATTATTTAGGTATAAATTGAATGAATGGTTAAATTAGTTATTTAATGCATTTATTGCTTCAGCTATGATATTATATACAATTGTACTTGATCGTGTGTTTTAGTGTGCATGATTTATATCCCTAATTGTGGCAAATGGAGTTAGTGATTCAACTATTCATATTTTACCAATGTTGTCCATGTATGGTCAACATATCATTATTTAATTGTTTAAACTAAACCTTTAAGTGATTATTAAATCCAAACTTATCTACATTATGTGATTAGATCAGTGAGCATGTCTATGCATTTAGAGGTTCGCATTGTCACGAAAGTGTTAAGGAGATTTCTATGATTTTTGGTTTTTAGAATTAAAATTTTATTGAATTTAATTTCTAGCAGCTTTGCCTTAGGTGAATTCCTATTACAAGGGATAACCTATTTTCATTTGGGTCGATTCAGAGTTTAGCTAGTCTAACTGGCTATTAGCCTTAATCAATTATTCACTCAAAAAGTGAATAAGTATTGAAAAAGGGATTTGTTTTCTCACTTCTCACTTTTACAAAATACAAATTTGAGAGCTATTTTGAGAATCCTCTTCTGGAGGATCACATTTCTATTTATTGTGAGAGCTATGAGCATGGGATCTTTGTGAGGTCAGTCTCGTTGAATTTGGCTCAAGGAGACCTTGCTTTGCCATCACTTTCGGTAGTATTAGAAGGTTATTTATTTTATCAGGTTGATTTTAGTTTCTACCCATTTTGCTGTTAGGTAGGGCTCTCATATTTTCTTGTTTCTACTTCGTTTTAGCTTTTGTTTTTGGTAGCAATTTGTTAAGAGGCTAAGAACTAGTGTTCCCCTCCATTTCTGTTTGCTAGTTCTACTTGGTTGGTCAGGTATGAACATTTTTCCTATTTTTGGGATGGGGGTTTGGGGTTTCGTGCCATTATGCTAGCCATTTTTGAATATGGTGTCTGAACCCAGATTTTATTAGATTTTCAAGGTTTTGGTACCTAAAGACCAATCAAGTTCTCATTTTGAAGTTTTCCAATTTTTGGGGTTTTTACCCCATTTTGCGTTCTACCCTATTTTCTTAGGTTTCCTTGTCATGATGTTGGTCGTGGACCTGGATCATCCATTTGGATGTCAGTCAAACCATTGTTGAACTTTTATGTTGCATTGGGATACATGTCGTATCCATCCTCCCAAGTCTATTTTTGGTTGAGTGTATTTTTGCATTATGTTCTCATCTAGTCCTTGTGTTATGATCTTCATGATGGTGGTGTACTAACACGAGTACATGCGCGTACATTTTTGGGTGACTTACAAGGCTTGATCTCCCATTTGTACTTCAGTGGAGTTATGATCATTTGTGGTTGGGTTGGGAATATACATGCCTATTGGCACTCATTGTTAGATGAGCATGGGTAGGGTGGGGTAGCACATGGAGGGGCTTCTTGAAAGAATTGATTAATGTCAATTCTACACAACCCAAGAAGAACTTGTTAGCCAATAACCTGTCACAAAAGAAGAATAATGGAGATAGAAGAAAAGTTGTTCTCAAATGTGAAAAATGCATAAGAGATAATGAAAAAAGTACAATGCTCAACCTTATAAAGGTGAGATAGAAACCCTAAACTAAAAAGCTAGGTTGCACACTATTAATTAATAATTAATTAATAATGCACCTAAATGAAGCTTAAGTAACTAGAGTAATAGAAACTTATATAATTAAATCAATATGATTTAATTAATAAGTATAAATGAAAAAATACTCTAATACCCCCCCTTAAGCTGAAAGCAAGGAGTAAGCTTACCTAGCAAAGAAAAGCTATGAAAGCAAAAAACAAGTGGGTCCTGGCAACAAGGCCTAATCAGGTACCCAATACAAGGAAATCTCTATAAACTAGAGTAAAGGAGAAAACCCAGTGGGAAAAACCCCTCTCCAAAAAGAGATATAATGACTTCAAGAGACTCTCTCAAAGCCATAAGTACAATGCGTGACTTTAACCCCCCCCTCCCCAGGGTCGAGGCTCCATAGCCCCCCCAGAATGAAAGAACCCCTGGATCAATGAACAAACCACTGTGACTCCAGTGCAGAGGAGTGAAAGGTAGTGGACACTGTAGAGGGAACCTTGAAAGCTGAGGTGTCACTGGAAGGCCGAGCTGATGCTCAAAGGAGTAGACATGAGTATCCTGAAAGGGAATCCCCAATGTAAGTGGTATGATGGGTGTGCTAACACTGTTATCAAAGAGGAGATGAATATCCTCTGTAGAATCCTCAACAACTGCACCTGGTGGCTCGATGAATGGAGTTGGGGATTAAGCAGTGCTGAAGAAGAACTCTGCTGAACAGAAAAAAGCTCAAGAGGAGATGGCAAGGCAGTCACAATAGTAGTCTCAGGAACCACACAGAGGTTCAAGAAACTTGACTGTACCACATGGTGCTCTCTCAAAGGAGGAGAGTCGTGCTCTGGAAAAGTTGGACCAAAGTGTGAAAAGGAGTAGAGACAGGTGGAAAGATCAACTTTCCCTATAGCAACAATACCTCCTGTCATACTATCCCGGAAGAAAACTGAATCTGGAGTGAACTCAACTGTCTTCCCGGACCCACTGTGAGAAATCTGATAAACCGAGAGAAGGTTTGCAGACAGAGATGGAACATACAATACATCATTGAATGTGTCATCCTGAATGCATACAGTGCCTTTCCCGTAGACTGTCATAACAATGTTATTCCCAATGATAATATGGGGAATAGGAGAAGCCCCAAAAGAAGAGAAGATCTCTCGATAAGATGCCATATGGTGAGAAGCACTTGAATCCAATATCCAAGGGACCTGTGAAGGGGATGTGAAAGAAGCCCGTAATGCATGACCCTTTCCAAGATCCTGTCCAGCTGTAGGATTGATAGAAGAAGACTGATAAGAAGACCCATGTGAGCCAAAAGAGGATGGAGAGGAAAGATTTCTCTTCTAAAGAAGAGCTTGCAAATCCACTATTTGTTTCTCGTAACCATCAAACTTCTTCTGATAGCAAAGTGACTCATCATGTGTTCCCTTCTGACAATAGGAACATGTAGGTCTTTCAGTCTTCTGTTTCTCCTTCTTAGAAGAAGATGGTGGGCCAGTAGATTGTTGAGAAGAGGAATCTAATATCTACTTCGGCTTCTGTGTGCTCTGAGGTGGCTTGGCAAGCAATGCCTGTGACTGTGAACCTGTAAGAGAATCCATCTGAGTGAGCTTTGATTGTTCACGAGTCAACCGGTCACAAAAGGTCTCGAAAGAGGGCATAACATGTCGTGCACCTAGAGCATCCATAGTGGAGTAGAAGGTAGAAGTGAAAATTTGATAAGGTCCTCGAAGCTTTGACAGTATCAGGAAGATACACTCATTATCAGATTTTGTCTTTCTAGCAACTTGTAACATAGATCGAAGAGACTTGAATTTCATCAAGAAATCCTCAATGCTGGCAAATGATTCAGGAATCAAGGAGGTAAACTCCGCATCTATCTATAGAATCTTGAATTGATTCATTGTGCCAAATAAGGTTGAAAACTTGTCCCACATAGCCCTGGGTGTATTCAAACCATCCAGGTGAAACAGTAACCCATCTGAAATATTCATTACAATGAGACCCATTGCCTCATCCATTTTATTGCGCTACATAAGAAGCTCATAAGGCCTCTGTAGAACTGGCTGAGCTACATCGAGACATGACCATAACCCCTTTGCCATAAGCAATCTAGTCATTTTTCCTTTCCAAGTATGGTAGTTGTGTGGTGTAAGGCAGGCGACATAAGAGTCCACCATTGAGAGAAGAAGACAGAAGTAGAAGGGTCTTATTCTGAATTAAAGTACAGAAAAAAAATGCACCCCCCACAATAGATAATGAAATCCCTCAAATACCAAAGAAAACAACTATAAGAAGCATAAAAACTGAGAAAGGAACCTGGATTGCAGATGCAAAGAAGAGGGAAACAGAAGCCTCTACTTCAATGCTAAAATTGGAAGCTCAAATGAACTCCAAATCAAATGAAACTAGCACCAATGTCTCCATCTCTGAACTAGCTTTCCAGCGTTTCTTTCGGATCTCAAAAAGACCTCCGTATGCCCAAGTTATCGCCAAAAAACCAAATATAGGTCCAAAAAAGGAGCTCTCTGGAAAATTACAGACCCAAAAAAAAATTTGACGGCCGTACGGCTGTCATATGACATTTTTATGATGTCATCGCTGACAGTGCATTGATGTGGAAGTTGACTGGGCGCTAATGTCATTGGCTGACTGGTCGTTGATGTGGAAGTTGATTGGTGCTGATGTCACAGGCTAACTGTGCGCTGATGTGGCACCTTGAAATGCGTGCCCAAAAATCTGCCAAATTTTTTTGCCAAACTTGGCGGATCTCCAAAAAAATTGCCAAAAATGGCAGATCTCACCAAAAAATCTCCAAAAATGGCGGATTTCACCAAAATTCTCGCCAAAAATGGCAGAAGAAGGAAGAGATTTTTAATTTTTTTTAAAAAAATGCCAAAAACTTGACATGCGTACCTTGGAGTACACTGATGCTGACACAAGTGCAGAGGTACTGCGCTGACACGTACTGCCTGCACAGGGTACCCTCTGACGTAGGTGTACCAGCGTCTTAAATTTTTTTGTTTCAAAGTTTTTTTTAAAAAAAAAAACTTTTTCAAATGCATTAACAACTTTTTTAAAGTTGTAATAAAATTTGTTTTTCAATCTTCCTTTTTTTATATAAATCGAAATGATTTTTTTTGCAAATTTTTGAAATAATAAATTTTTTTTTCATGTTTTTCAAAAATGTTTACCTCAAAATTCGTGTCAATGGCCAATTTTTTGTACAGATCGCTCCGGTAACTAAAATAGGTCGAATTTTATATCAAAATTCTCCGGATCGATCCTCTGAATTCATTGGTGAGGTCTATTTTGGCTCAAGAGGCCTCCAACAAAAGTGTATCCCCAGATCGAACCAAAAAAAAACTTCTGAAAGATCAAACTCTTGAAGCTCCAAAAAATTCTTCAAATCAAGAACAAGCAGCCACAGATCTGAGCTCTGATACAATGAAAGAATTGATTAATGTCAATTCTACACAACCCAAAAAGAACCTGTTAGCCAATAACCTGTCACAAAAGAAGAATAATGGAGATAGCAGAAAAGTTGCTCTCAAATGTGAAAAATGCATAAGAGATAATGAAAAAAGTACAATGCTCAACCTTATAAAGGTGAGATAGAAACCCTAAACTAAAAAGCTAGGTTGCACATTATTAATTAATAATGCACCTAAATGAAGCTTAAGTAACTAGAGTAATAGAAACTTATATAATTAAATCAATATGATTTAATTAATAAGTATAAATGAAAAAATACTCTAATACTTCTGTCTTGCAACCCTATGACTATTTCCCATTGGTTAGTAGAAGAATTTTTATATAAGTGATAACTAAATTAAAATACTAGGTGGTAATAAATTTAAGATAATTAAAATGTGGATTTTGTGCCTTCTGTTGGGAAGTTGATGCTTCTAGGATTGTGTGCCTTCCATTGGGAAGTTGATGCTACCAATACTAGCTTGGCTTGTCAATGCCAAGAAACTCTTCATGATGTCAGCCCCTACTTAGTAGCTAATTGAGTGCTTAACCAGGACTTGTAATTTATGCATTATCTCTGATCTTGGTTTCAGTCCTCATACTGTCTGGCATGACTGTTAGCCATGGATGTTTTCTTTGTGTGTATTTGTGGCTGGTTCATTATCTCCAACAATACAATGGGAGTGGACCTATGATTATCATGTGGTTGGGAGGTGTAGCTACCTTCACCACTGCTTGAGATCAGTGTACAAAGATGATATTTTATCTTAGTGCTATTGTTGTTGGATATTTTCACTTGATACTTCGAGTTCTAGAGTATGCTTTCTTGTGATTTATGGTTTCATTGGAACGCTTGTATATCATTTTTAGATGATGTTAGTTTTGACATATTTCCTTGTTATGATATTTAACATATGTTAGATGATGAGTTTAATTTGTAGGATTATCTTATGCTTTACTTCTAGCATGTTAGAGTATCTTTGCCTCGAAATGTAGATCTGGTACTCCCCGATGTGGAGGAAATTCTCTTTCTATCTTTTTACCCTTTAGTTTTCTAGCTTTTTGATTTGTATCCTCATATGAAATTTTATTTTCTTGTATGAGAATGCAAGATCTCGCATGGTGTGTTGGGTTTTCTCATGTGGCCTTTGGTACTTTCTTGTGCAAAAGCCCACACTAGTTTTGGGGTGCCTTGGCTATTGGTCCGAGTACTTCCTTGCATCGTTTGGTGCACTTCCTCACATAGAGGGAAATTTATTGCATGGCTTGTTGCACATCCTTGCACAAGAATTTTTCAGTCTGTTGTCCTCACACAAAAATAGGGGGTATCTAGGCTTGGCTAGGGAAATTTCTAAAGTTGGTTTTGGACACCCAGTTATGTTTTACACATTCCTAGTTCAAAATAGGTTTCCTAAGGTGTTTAAAATATATCATTTAAGTATAAGTTGAATTAAACATCAACTTATACTTAAGATATATTTTAATATATGTGACGAGTCTTTTGTGATAGGTTCCAAACCTCTGTGAGCTAAGATAAAGATTTTAGGAAATTTTAGGGCTTTATAAATTTAGATTGGTGTTTAGTAGTTGAGTTGTGCTTCCTTTGCATCCTTGACATGTGTGAGACCATGGTTGGTCTCTTCTATTTTCTTGTTTATTTTTTGGTCAGTGGTGACACTTGGAGATCTTTGGTGTTTGGTTGTTGTTTATTCTTCTATTGTGATCTTCATGATCCACGTATGATGGTTGTCTTGGGCTTTCATACTTGTTCAAAAAAAAGAAGTTGTTTGGATTTTATCTATCATTATTCCAAGGATCTTTGGGTGGGGCATTACATGGACTAACTAGGACAAAAATTGTAAAGTTGCTTGACAATTTTGCAAAATTACAAAATTTTTCATGACAACTTTGTTACAAGCTAGAGTTGCTATTGCACCAAAAGATTGACCTGTTAATGCTTGTTACAACTACTAGAATTATAGAGCATAGTAGGCAGTTAAGCCATGTCATGAATCTTGAAGGGGAACATTGGCGGTTAGTCCAACAATCCTCCCTCAACATTACTCGAGGAGGTACAAACCTATGACCAAGCTTTGATATCACTTGTTACAAGCTAGAGTTGTTGTTGCACCAAAAGATTAACCTATCAATGCTTGATACAACCACTAGACTTATAGAACATAGGAGGTGGTTAAGCGATGTCACAAATCCCGAAGGGGAACATTGGCAGTTAGTCCAACAAACTTTTGTTGTAAAATATGCAACTTTGATTAGATGGTTTTGTAACCACCTATAAGAGGTTGAATTAGGTGTAATAGACCTATATAAGGCCTTCCTTGACTTGTAACTAGGGTTGGATGACATTGTGGAAGAATTTTGTGTAATGAGCAAGCATATTTTAGTGTTAGTTTTACCATAGTTTGGGAATTTTTCTTCTTGACGACATTGGATGGATTGAGAGTCCATATTGTGACTTGTTCATGTGTTGGTAGATGTTATTAGGTAGTTTTGTCTGCGATTAGATAGGTTGTAGAATCCATTTCATTTCTTTTTTGTAAATATTTTGGTTTGAGCATTATTGCTATCCTGAACCAGGTAGTTTGTGAAAATGGGGTCATAACTCAAATTTTCACCATGGCATCTATACAATACCTTGGAATGTGTGAGGTGACTCCTTTTACTATAAGTATGCAAGATCTTGGGCCTTGGAAAGCTAGTTTGGCCATTTTGCAATGATGCCCTAGGCAAGCCAAGTGTGCATGGTTAGGGATCAAAGAGTTTGAGATAGCATTGAATGGGATTGAGTGCAATGAATTCCTTAGTCTAAGTGGAGTGGATAAGTCATGTGCCAAAGGTGATGCAGGAAAAGGGAGAAAAACTAGGGCCAAAGGCTCAGCCAGCTATCTCACCCAATTGTCCAAACCACCCTACAAGAGTTAACACAATGAAAGCAAACAACACATAGAAAAACAAAAAAAGGAGGAAGAAGAGAAAACATTTTTATTGATTCATCAAAATATCTTCATACATGCCCAGCTATAAGGCCTTCTAGGTTATGGCCAAATACAAAAATATAACTTCTAGATTCATGATCCAACTTTGAAGTCACACTTCCAGACACATATGTATTCATTCTTTGAATTCTCTCTCTAAGTTTTCTACTCTCTGATCTAAGCCTAAGCACTCTATTTATACTTACCAAAATGGCTTATAGAAGATTCTAGAACATTACATAATAGAAAGGTCGACCTCAAAATGGTCAAGACTCATCCCTAAAAAAGATCCTATCATTAAATTCATGATCAAAATCAAATACACAAATCAGCTCCCACTAAGAACCAAAAACACAGACAAGTCAGCAACTAGAAAACTAGCAATCGACATCAACCTGAAACTGGCACTCAACATCAACTGGAAATTGGCACTTGGCATCAACTAGAAACTGGCACTCGACATCAACTAGAAATTGGCACTTGACATCAATTGGAAACTGACACTTGACATCAACTAGAAATTGGCACTCAACATCAACTAGAAATTGGCACTCGACATCAACTGGCAAAACAAAAAGTGCAGGATTACAAGGAAACCCAGGATGCTCCTACATCAAATAACCAAGGTTGGATGAAATGATTCTCTTGAATCATTAAGATGGTATAATCTAAGTTGAATCCAACTCATATTGAGAAATCCATGAAGCATCTTCAGTAGGCCTATTCTTCCACTTCACCAATATTCATAGTAAACTTTTCTTCTTGTGCTCTTACCAACTCTCTAATCCAATATCTATTCAACTTCTTCAACCTACTTCTTAGGATAATCTTATAACACAAAAACTTCATCATTTGACTCATGATACTTATATAAATCAGCAATATTGAATATAGGAGATATATCCATGTCATTAGGTAAATCAACTCCATAAGCATTACCACTATCAAACTTCTTCAAGATCTTACAAGGTCCAAATTTCTTCATCTTCAGCTTACTATATGTTCCAATAGGAAATCTTCTTTTCTCTAAATGAACCATCACTTCATCACCAACTTGAAAATCATGGTGTCTTCTAGACTGATCAGCATTCTCCTTATACTTTTGATTACTTTGTTCCAACCTCAACTTCACTTCCTTATGCAAAGACTCCATAAAATCAAAAAATTCTTCTCCTGCAGTGCTTCTCTTTTCTTCACTAGCAACATCTCTCAAATTTGATATACCTCTAGGATGCATTCCAATAACAATTTCAAAAGGTGTTTTTCCTATACTCCTAGTCACAAAATTGTTATATGCAAATTCAGTTTGTGTCAATACTATCTCCCTATTACTTGGCTTATTCCCAACTAAACATCTTAACAAATTACCTAAGCTTCTATTCACAACCTTTGTTTGTCCATCTATTTTTGGATGGAATCTAGAACTAAACTTCAATTTAGTACCCATCTTCTTCCACAAAGTCTTCCAAAAATAACCAACAAACTTACTGTCTCTATTAGAAATAATGCTTCTTGGTAATCCATGCAATCTCACAATCTCTTTAAAGAAAAGTTAAAAAACATGCTCAAGATTTGATGTCTTCTTACATGGTATGAAATGAGCCATCTTAGAAAATATGTCCACTACAATAAATATGGAATCATACCCCTTCACTGTTTTAGGTAATCCAAGAACAAAATCCATATTAATGTCACTCCAAGGTTTCTTAGGAATAGTAATATGTGTATACAAACCAATATTTTGACTTGCTCTTTATACAGTTTGACAAACTCCACAACTCTTTACAAATTTCTGAACATACTTATACATTTGTGGCCAATAATACTTCTCTTTCAGCAAACTCCATGTCTTATCAATTCCAAACTATCCAGCCAATCCACCACTATGCTTTTCCTTAATCAGATTCAACCTCATAGAATTTCTAGGAATACACAACTAAATTCCTTTGAACAACATACCTTCTTGAATGAAATAGTCATCATACTTATTTATGTGATCTATCAGACTTGGTGCTCTGCACTCTCTCCACGCCTCAAAAAAATTAGGATGAACATCATACAACTCTTTCATTTCATCAAAACCAAGAACTTCAACCTTCATTTCAGTCAATAAAGAACATCTTCTACTCAATGCAAATAGCAACTCTGTTAGTAACTCCACTCTTATGCTTAATAACATATGTGAAACTTTGCAAGTACTCAACCCACTTCATATGTCTCTGATTTAATTTATGTTGACTTCCTAAGTATTGTAAAGCTTTATGATCAATATATAATACAAACTCCTTAGGAATCAAATAATGTCTCCACTTCTTCAAGGCTTGAACAATAGCATAAAACTCTTGATCATACACATAATACTTCCTTTTAGTATCATTCAAATTTTCACTAAAGAAAGCAATAGGTTTACCTTCTTGACTTAATAGAACTCCTATTGCATTACCGCTAACATCACATTCAACTTGAAATACTTTGTTGAAATCAGGCAAAGCCAATACAGGTAATTCAACAACCTTTTGTTTCAAAGTCTCAAAACTCTTATCAACTTCATGTGTCCACTTGAATTCCTTTTTATCTCCCCTCATTGTCTCAATCATAGCATTACAAACAACACTAAAATTCTTTATAAGCTTTCTGTAAAAACTAGCCAAACCATGAAATGAACTTACCTCACCCACATTCTCAAGTGTAGGCCATTCCAAAATAGCTTTAACCTTCTCAGGATTCATCTTTAATCCATTAGCCAAAATCAAAAATCCCAAATACACAATTTCCTCTTGTATAAAAGAACACTTTTTAAGATTAATCAGCAACTTTTCCTCTTTCAACATCTACAATACTTGTCTAATATGCTCAAGATTTTCTTCCTTAGTCTTATTGATTACCACAATATCATCCAAATAAATAATCACAAACTTACCCAAGAATATTTTCAGAACTTCATTCATCAACCTCATGAAAATACTAGGTGCATTAGTCAAACCAAAAGGCATAACCAACCATTCATACAAACTATCTTTTGTGTTGAAAGTAGTCTTCCATTCATCACCTTCTCTGATTTTGATTTGATGATATCCACTCTTCAAATCAATCTTGGTAAAATACTTTGCTCCACTCAAAAAATCCATTATGTCATCCATCCTCAGCATAGGAAACCTATATTTCACTATGATTTTGTTAATATCTTTGGAATTAGTACACATTCTCCATTCTCCATTCTTTTTTGGTGCTAATACAATAGGTATAGCACATGGACTCAAGCTTTCTCTGATCAAACCTTTTTACAACAACTCATGTACTTTTCTATTAAGTTCTTCATTCTCTATAGGTGTCAATCTATATGGTGTTGTGTTCGGCAAACTAGCTATAGGAATTAGATCCATACAATGACTTATGCTTCTTACTAGAGGTAAACCATTAGGACTATCATAAACAATAATGTCTTTATACTCATATAAAAATTCTATAATTTCTACTAGTACTTGGCTATTACTATCTGTTGTCACTTGGTCATTACTAGCTTTTGTTGCTCAGTCATTACTGCTAACACTTAGTCCTCTAGGAACTATAGAAAAACAAACTTGATTCTTCTTTACTTCCTTTTCGAATTGTTTCCCATTATCCATGCAAACTTTTATTGTAGTACAATTGACCTCATTTGGACTTTCAATCAAAGGAAGTAATGTTTGTTTCTTCCCATTTACTCAAAGAGTATATTGATTCAATCTTCCATCATGCATAGCATATCTATCATATTGCTAAGGTCTACCCAACAAAATATGACAACAATCCATGGGCATAATATCACACAAAACTTCATCAAAGTAATGTCCAATTTTGAACTTTACAAGGCATTGCTCACTTACCAATATCTTATGCTCCTCTTTTGTCCATGAAACATGATAGGGTTTGGGATGTTTCAACCTCTACAACTGCAACTTTGTAACTAGCTCTTCTGATGCCAAATGTGTAGAACTTCCACTATCAATGATCACTTTGCAACATTTTCCAGCCATCTTACATCTTGTCTTGAAAAGACTTCTCCTTAAAAAAAGTTCCTCATCACTTCCCTTATTACATAGGGTTCTTCTAGCATCAAATTTTCTCCAACCTCAAGTCCACTTGGTGAACCCTCATCATCTCCTTGAATCATAGCATTCCTTTTACCTTGCCCACTTTTAGAGGGTCTGCATTCAAAAGATCTATGTCCCTCTTTACCACATCTGAAACAATTACCATGAAATCCACCTCTATAATAAGAATTATCTCTTCCTCGGTAGGAATTAGTACCTCCTGAGTAAGAATTACCACTTTTCCATTTAGTCTTGCCTTTGTCATCATTTTTTAATTTAGATTTTCCTTTATCCTACACAAAATTGTCAGATCTGCTACCTTCACCATAAGATCTACTTCTACCTCTCTGGAATCTGCCACCTCTACCTCTTTGCCTTTGTTCATGCTTCTTTGTTAAGATCACCATAGCTTTCAAGGCATATTGGTATGCTTCTTCCACACTTTCCAACTTCACAAAACTTATTTCAACTTGAATTCCAAATCTCAATCCATTTATGTACTTGCAATTTTCTCAACATCATCATCCACATGTCCATATCTGATATCCAATCTATAGAATTCCTCAGTATAGTCATCTTTCATAGTCATGTCCTTTTGTCTTAGATTTTGCATCTTTCTCAACAAGATAACTTGGTAATCAATAGGAAGGAATTTGTTCTTTACCTTGTTCACCATTTTTGGCCAAATTATGATCTTCTCCTTTCCTCTCCTTTTCTTATCAGTTTGTAGATGTTCCCACCATAGTGATGCATGACCTTTCAACCTAGTGACTGCAATCTTCACCTTTCTATTATCAGGAGTATTTTCATACTCAAAGAACTTCTCCATATCTGAGATCCAATCCAACACAACACTAGTATCCAACTTTCCATCATAAAGAACAACTTCTACAATAGGCTTTGAATTTTTCCTAGACAACACTTGCAACAATCTTTCCTCATCTTGATCTTCTTTAGGTTTTAGATTATGGTTTATTTCTGCTACTTCATCATCACTTACATCATCAAGATGTTCTCCTCTCCTCTTTTCTATCTCCAAAGCATCTAATCTGGTTGTAATTTGTCTCAACTGATCCAATATGGCATTATCAACATTTCTTCTATCACAAACCATATTTACAAATTAGGCTCTTGCAAGATTGTAACCCTCTGTAAGTTATAGGTCAAACCTATAGATCTACCACCCTACAACCAATTCTAAATCAGGGTTCTAGATGATCCAATCTTTACAAGGATGAACCTCTACTCTGATACCAACTGATTTAGGTAAAGGGAAAAAAACTAGGGCTAAAGGCTCACCCAACTATCTCACCTAGCTACCCAAACCACCCTACAAGAGTTAACACAACACATAGAACAAAAACCAAAGGAGGAAGAAGAGAAAACACTTTCATTGATTCATCAAAATATCTTCATACATGCCTAGTTGTAAGGCATTTTGGGTTATGGCCAAATACAAAAATACAACTTCTAGATTCATGATCCAACTTTGAATTTGCACTTTCAGACACATATGTATTCCTTCTTCAAATTCTCTCTCTAAGTTTTCTACCCTCTAATCTAAGCCTAAGCACTCTATTTATTCTTGTGAAAATGGCTTATAGAAGATTCTAGAACATTACATAATAGAAAGGCTAACCTCAAAATGGTCAACACTCATCCCTAAACAAGATCCTATAATTAAATTCATGATCGAAATTAAATACACAAGTCAGCTCCCACTAAGAACCAAAAACAAAAATAACTCAACACACATTGGAAAATTGGTACTCGACATCAAGTGGAAACTTGCACTTAGCATCGACTAGAAACTGGCACTTGGCATCAACTAGAAACTAACACTCGACATCAACTGGAAACTAGCACTTGACATCAACTAGAAATTGGTATTTGACATCAACTAGAAACTGGCACTTGGCATCAATTGGAAACTAGCACTCAACATCAACTAGTAGAATAAAAAGTTAAGGATTATAAGGAAACCTAGGATGCTCCTACATCAAAAGGAGACCTCTTGGTGACATTCCTAGATAGGGATTTGATCAAACCCTTATGAATCTTGTGATATTGTTATCAGGATTTAACTGTGTGATTTTGAGTCAAACTCATTGAACCATGTTTCATGAGTAGTGATTCAACATGAATCTATCTCTCATGAGCATAAATGGAACACTTAGCACTCATTGGATCTAGGTGATTCTCATAGGGGTGAAGCACCAAGACTTCCCTTCTAATCCAATGAGTGTTAAGTGCTCCATTTATTCAATTGAGAGATGGATTCATGTTGAATCACTAATCATGAAACATGGTTCAATGAGCTTGACTCAAAAATCACACAATTAAATCTTGATAGCAATATCACAAATTGACTTTCTCTAGAAATTATCTCCTACTTATCTTATGAATCTTGTCAACAAATTTGGAAACTCTTAAATTTAGGCTTAAAATCAACATCCCACTATACGGAAAAGTTGGGAAAATGAGACTAGGTGAATCTCAAAGGTCTTCCAAAAGGGTATTTGGATATGAAGTTAGTTTTCCACTTCTTTTAGCCTCTTTCTTAGTTAAGTGTAAAAAGGTGAGTTTGGAGGCCTAGTTCCTTGTAGCCCTTGTAGGCCTAAATTGGAGCAATTTCTTGAAAGCGATAGGGATTTTAATGGGTTTTTGGTGGATGAGCATTGGAATGGACTCAAAACCTTGGGAACAATCCTCTCTCTCTCCATAATGAGTATTTTGTGACCATGCGTGGGTATTTCATGTAGATGAGCCAGCGAGGCATCTAAGGATTAGTGGCTAGTTGTTGTTAAGATTTACATTGGTGTAGAGAAGTTGAAAGAAGAAGGGCTTAGGAGTGTGATCCTCATAAGCTAGGGTTAGTGAAATATCCCTAAAATTCTAGAGGAGAGGCCTCAAGTAGACCCTAGGAGAAGTTAGGGTTTAGGAGAAAGCCTTGTCCTTACATTAGAGTGATATTAAAGCCCCAGAAGATTTGGGATTATGGTTAAATGTTTTAGACTATAGAAGAGTTAGTGGGTGAGACAAAAATGGTGACTAATGCATAATTATCCAAGGAGATGGGTGAGAAAAAGGAGAAAAATAGGATCCTTGAAGAAGCTCTAGAATAAATAAAGACTGAGCTAGAAGAAGTTGTTGAAGCAACCAAGAATAAAGATGAAGAAGGTAGAAGTAGTGAAAAAGGAAAGGAAAATATTGATGAGGAGGATATCATACCTAAACTAGACCCTCCATTGAATGAGGAGCTATTCTTGAAGGCCATCAAAACACTAGGAGGAAAGTCCCTAGAAGGAATTTCATTATTTAATAGAAAGATGGACACTGATACAATGATGGAATGGAATGAGAGGATGGAGAATCATTTTGAATGTGAAGGTGTTAGAGAGTCAAAAAAGGTGAAGGTTACTAAATCAAGACTCACAGGATCAACATTAACATGGTGGAAATACTTGCAAGATGAAAGGGTCAGTATGGGCAAGAAGCCTATACCAATTGGAATGCTATGGTGACCAAAGTGAAGGAGAACTATGTTCCAGAAGATTATGAGGTAAAATTCATCGAAAGAGGCAAGGGGTGAAGTAGAAAGACATGGATGTAGCCTCTTACATAGATGAATTCCAAAAACTATTCGTCAGGTCCAATATTGAAGAAGAGGAACTTGTTAAGGTAGCAAGATACTTGGGTGGAATTAAGTGGAGTATCCAAGAGGAGCTAAGCCTATGGAACCCTATTTCTATTTATAAATTTCATTAGTTGTATCTTAAGGTGTAAAAAAATAACATGAAGAAGGGAGATTCAAACTTCAAAGGTAGAGGTAGAGGAAGAGAAAAAAGAGGGAATAAAGGTGGGTACCAAGGTAGAGGCAATGATCAGAGAAGCCAAGGTGATTCTAAACTAGAAAAGTATGGTAGTGAAACTACTCCAAGGGAAGGTTATTAAGGAGGAAGAGGAAATAAAGGGGGCTCAAATAGAGGGAGAGGTACAGGTAGAAGTAACTCATATTATGCAAGTATGAAATGTTATACTTGTGGTCAATTGGGCCACCCTGCCTATAGATGTCCTGACAAGCATACTTCTTCAAGTGGTGATAAAAGGGTTGCCTATGGTCATGAGGAAAACATGAGTTCTAAGGTATCTAAGATAGACCGTATTGAGTCAGAGAGAGGGGAGAACTTTATGTTCAAAAGAGTGTTGATTAGATAGCTAGCCAAGGATGAACCCAAGCATAGAAGAACCTTGTTTAGAATTAGGCGCAAGATTTTAGGCAAGGTGTGCAAAGTGATCGTAGATTCAAGATCCATAGAAAAAATCATATTAGAGGAAGTAGTGGATGAGATCAAGTGAGTAAAGGTACATCATGTTAACCCATAGAAAGTAACATGGGGTAACAAAGGTTAGAGAAAACTTGGGTTGATTTTTCAATTGCAGGATACAAGGATAAATTTCTTTGTGACATATTGCCTATGGATGAATGCCATCTATTTTTGGGAAGACCTTGGCAATATGGTAGAGGTGGTTTACGTGATGGGAAGGATAATTCTACCTCTTTTAAGAAAGATAAATTTTTTAAAAAGATTTAGTCCTTGTTGGAGGAGGATGAAACATAGTCTAGAACTCATGGTGTTGTTGAGTAGTGGGAAGGAGTTCATCAAGGCCCTTAAACATGAGGATAATGAAGGATATGCCATTCTTCTTAAGCCTAAGGAGGAAGATAAAAGCAAGCAAGATCCCTTAACCATTGAGATCCAAGAGATGCCTATGAAGTATAAGGACATTTAGAGTGATGGGACACCTACAAATTTATCTCCTAGGAGAGTGATAAGTCATCATATTGAATTTGTTTCTAGTGATTCATTTCCAAATAAGGAAACCTATAAGCTTACCCCAGTCAGAATAGGGAGGTAGCTAGGAAAGTGCAAGAACTCCTAGATCAAGGTCTGATAAAGAAGAGCATCAACCCTTGTGCAGTGTCACTAGTTTTGGCCTCCAAGAAATGAGGAAAATGGAGGCTTTGTATAGATTCAAGGTCCATCAACAGAATCAAAATAAGGTATAGGTTTCTCATACCTAGAATTGAAAAATTGATGTATTGTCTTGGAGGAGCTCAATATTTCACAAAGTTGGACCTAACAAGTGGTTATCATCAGATAAGGATAAAGGAAGGTGATTAGTGGAATAAATTTTTTAAAACCATAGATGGATTGTATGAGTGGCTTGTGATTCCATTTGGGATCTCAAATGCTCCTAGCACATTCATGAAGCTCATGAATGAAGTGTTGAAGGATTACAATGGAAGGTTTTTGGTGGTATATCTTAATGATATAGTCATCTTCAACAAGACAAGAGAAGAGCACCTAGAACATGTAGAGATGGTGCTAAGGAAGCTGCATGAGGAGAAATTGATATTCAATTTGGAAAAGGTTGAATTTATGGAGTAAGATCTTGTATACCTAGGATTTTTGGTATCCAAAGGGTCTTTGAAGATGGATCAAGATAAGGTTGCAACTATCCTAAACTAGCCACCTCCTACTTCAATAATAGAGGTGAGAAATTTCCATGGGTTGGCTCAATTATATAGGAAATTTATTAGGAATTTTAGTGCTATTTGTGCATCATTACTAGACACCATCAAGGGTGGAATGAAAAACAAGTTTACATGGATTGCTAAAGTAGGAAAGGCATTTGAAAAGTTGAAAGAACAAGTAGCTACACAACCTATCCTAAAAAGTCCTAGTTTTGAGAAATTTTTTACTCTAGAATGTGATGCAAGTGGGATGGCAGTGGGGGGAGTGTTGAGTCAAGAAGGTAGACAAGTAGCCTTCTTCAGTGAGAAGCTCAATGAATCCAAGAAGAAGTATTCCTCCTATGACCTAGAGTTCTATGCCCTAGTCTAATCTCTTAGGAAATGGAGGCATTACCTTATACCTAAGGAGCCTATGGTATTTACTAATAACCAAGCCCTTATCTACATCAATACCCAAGAAAAGTTAAGCAATAGACATTTGAAGTGGATTGAATATCTTCAAGCATTCACAGTCACCATCAAGCATAAGAAGGGGCAGATGAATAAGGTTGTAGATGCACAAAGTAGGAGGATGCTGAACATTCAAGAATTTTGACTCCATAGCATTGGTATAGAGAGTTTCAAGGACTTCTACAAGGATGATGAAGACTTTGTTGAAGCCTAAAATGTATGCTCTAAATTTTAGAATCACTTTCATAGTTCTTTTTCTAAATATACTTTGCAAAGTGGAATATTATTCAAGGGTAACAAATTATGTGTTCCTAAGGGTTCTATGAGGGATAATCTTATCCAATAAAAATACAATGGAAGCCTAAGTGGATATTTTGGTATCAACAAGACCCTAGAGTTAGTTTAAAGGTCCTACTATTGGGCAAAGTTGTCAAGGGATGTGAAAAAAATGTGGAACAGTGTGTAGTGTGCATGAATGCAAAATAAGGAGCTAGTAATGCAAGTTTGTACTAACCTTTATCAATAACTAATATGCCATAACCCCCATTTTTGTATCCCCCTAAAAGGGTAGGAGTGTGTGTTAGCATGGAATTTGTTGTGGGGTTACCAAAGACAAAATAGGGATATGATAGCATCTATGTACTGGTAGACAGATTTAGCAAGATGGGTTACTTCATACCTTGTAAGACTAACCATGATGCTAGCCATATAGAACATCTATTCTTTAAGGAGATTGTGAGGATCCATGGACTACACTTAAGCATTGTGTCAGATAGGGATGTCAAGTTTATGAGTCATTTTTGGAAAACTCTGTGGAGTATGTTGGGAAATAACCTATCTTTTGGATCAACTTACCATCCTCAGACTAATGGTTAAACTGAGGTGGTCAATAGAACATTTGGTAACTTGTTAAGGTGCCTAACTAAGGAATATGGTTAGACATGGGATGTGATTATTCCTAAAGAAGAATATGCATATAATGACAATGTGAATAGGACAAGTAGAATCCCATTTGAACTTGTTTATGAGATGCATCCAAGGGGTGTGTGTGAACTTAGAGACCTTGGAGCTATGGAATACATGAGTGTTTAGGGTGAAGACTTCACTTAGAACATGAACGAGATTGAGGAATAGGTGAAGAAGACCATACAAGAAGTCACCCAAAGGTTGAAGGATAAAGTGGATAAGAAGAGAAGGGATGTTCAATTTGTAGTAGGTGACTATGTCATGGTACACTTAAAGAAATCTAGGTTGTAGAAGGGAGTACCTTTCAAACTACAAATGAAGAGAGTGGGACCATGCAAGATCATAGCTAAATATGGACCTCATGCATACAAGGTGGATCTTCATAGTGACTTGAACATCTCACCAATATTAAATGTTGTAGACCTAACCAAGTTCATGGGGTCTCTAAGTGAAGTAGATGGGAACATCCATGAGCTCAACAAGGATGTAGCATCTGATGTTCTACCTCCAAAGATGAAGCTAGAGGTAGAGAAGATACTAGATTCAAGAATCAAGAAGGCTACTAGGCATAATGTGTACATGGAACACATCACCAAGTGGAAGAGAAAGCTAGAGTCAGAGGCAACATGGGTTGTAGATAGAGATTTCAAGAAGATGGGAATAGCTGATGATGTATTGTCTACATGATTGACATGATTTGCTCTTGTGAGGAGCACCTAGGTAAGGCTATCTAAAAACCTAGGGTTCCTAGTTGAGTTTTGGCTTGTAGTAACCTTAGTCAAACCACTAGTGAAATAAAAGGGCATAGAGTGTCCTAGAGTAGGAATTAGCCATTAGGAGGTCTAATTGGGTCTTCATTACTACCTAGTCATCCAAAGTTGTTAAGTGATGTTCAAATTGTTGTCATTATTGCTAAGAATGGCAATTGTGCATCAAGAGGGCTAGATTAGTCACCTAAGGGGTGGAATTATGTTTTCATGTCATAAGTAACATATCCAGGCACTTGGTAGATTTTCATGGGGTTTGGAAAAAAATTGGCCTAACGAGGACAAAAATTGTAAAGTTGCTTGACAATTTTGCAAAATTGCAAAAGTTGTCATGACAACTTTTGTTGCAAAAAAATGCAACTTTGATCAAATAGTTGTGTAACCACCTCTAATTGGTTGGATCAGGTTTAATATACCTATATAAGGCCTCTCTCAACCTATAATTGGGGTTGGATGGAATTATGGAAGAATTTTGTGTAATGAGCAAGTATATTTCAGTGTTAATTTTACCATAGTTCAGGATTTTTGCTTCTTGAGGATATTGGATAGATTGAGTTCCATACTATACTTTTTCATTTTTTGGTACATGTTATTAGGTAGTTCTATGCATGATTAGATAGGTTGTAGAATCCATTTTATTTCCTTTTTGTAAATATTTTGGTTTGAGCATTGTTGCTATCCTAAACTAGGCAATTTGTGAAAATGGGGTCATACCTCACCTTTCCACTATGGAATCCATGTAGTACCTTGGAATGTGTGAGGTGAGTCTTTGTACTATAAGTATGAAATATCTTGGGCTATGGAAAGCCAATTTGGCCATTTTGTGTAGTAATGCCCTATGAAAGCCAAGTGTGCATTGTTAGGGTTCATAGAGTTTGAGATAGCATTGAATGGGAGTGAGTGCAATGAATGCCTTAGTCTAAGTGGATGGGAAAAAAGACATGAGAGTGGAGAAGTCATGTGATAAAGGAGACCTCTTGGTGACATGCCTAGATAGGAATTTGATCAAACCCTTATGAATCTTGTTAGCAAATTTACAAACCCTTAAATTTAAGCTTAAAATCAACATCCCAATGTAGAAACAAGTTGGGAAAGTGAGACTAGGTGAATCTCAAAGGTCTTCCAAAAGGGTATCTGGATATGAAGTTAGTTTTCCACCTCTTTAATCCATTTTCTGAGTTAAGTTTAAAAAGGTGAGTTTGGAGGCCTAATTCCTTGTAGCCCTTCTAGGCCTAAATTGCAAAAATTTCTTGAAAGTGATATGGATTTAAATGGGGTTTTGGTGGATGAGAATTGGAATGGAATCAAAACCCTAGGAATAATCCTCTCTCTCCATAATGAGTAGTTTGTGACCATGTGTGGGTATTTGGTGTAGATGAGCTAGTGAGGCATCTAAGGAGTAGTGATTGCTTGATGTTAAGTTGTAAACTGATTTAGACAAGTTGAAAGAAGAAGGGCTTAGGAGTGTGATCCTCCCAATTTAGGGTTAGTACAAGAATCTTGAAAGGCTAGAGGAGAGGCATAGAGTGGACCCTAAGAGAAGTTAGGGTTAAGGTGGAAGACTTTTCCTTATATCACATAACAATGAAATAAGAGAACTCATAACACCATAATTTGTTAACTAGGGAAACCTTGACCAACAAAAAACTCTAGTGGGGATTGTACCCATAAAATGATCCACTAATCAAAAGTATCTTGTGAAAGATATTGATCCTTGTGGAGCGTATAACATCTATATATTGTCTCGGTTCTTGTTAGAAGCCTCAACCCTATTAGGAGTTATTATAGAAGAATACAAAATGTAGTGCCTCTCGTGTTTGAAGAATGTGCCTTGTTTAATTTGATTTGAGAGATACTCGATACTCTTATTTGTGTACTTTGAGATGACATGAGGGTCAAATGTTATATTTTGATTTCAGTACCATAGATACTATACTGCTATGCTATTTAGTTTATCATATTTGCATCTTGATGCTATTTTGAGATGATAGTAGGTCTATAATGATATCTAGTTATCTGGTGGGTAAAAGTACAAAGTTGTGTCACCTTTTAGGATGACTTATTAGAATGACTAAATTTGAGTATTTCTATCTAAAAATAAATTTTAAAAAATATATGATCTAGAATTCATTCTAGCTAAGTTATATATGGTCTCACACTTTTCCAATTGGAAAAGTCTATTAAATGTATGTTTTATACTAGTTTGTATCCAATTAATAAAGAAAAAAAATCATTTCAGAAAAGTGGCATTTCAATAAATCTTAATAATTTTTTTTGATATTTTTTTAATAATATGTAAACATCATTTTATAGATCTCAGAGTCAATAATATTCTCAGATAGAGTTTATAGTGTTTTAATTAGATAAATTATATAGTAATTAAAAAATTCTACAACCACGCATTTTAACACTCAAAAAGATGTCAGTTTTGAGAAAGAAAAAAATATTAGATCATATCAAAAAAATCTAAAACTTATATAGCATTCTAGAGGAGAGAGTCATCATCTAGAATTTATAATTTTTCTCCTAGTTAGAATAGATTTATTTTGAAAAATGTGGTGGGAGATGAAAACTATCACTTTCAAGTGAGTTGAGAAAGACAAAGTATAGGTCTAAAGCTGATTTTTGATTTTTATTTTTGATTGTTCTAGATATATATGTTATCTATAAAACAATTTGAGATCAAAGGGAAATAATTTTATTTTCATATCGTTTTGTGTTGGGAACTAGACCCCTAATTTTTAGCATTTTTCAGTACCTAAAAATTTATCTATTAAAATTAAAAAAGTATATAAATTATTATTCCAAAAAATTATTAAAAATTATAATCCTAAACTTCTTCTATTTCTACACATTTCATTAGTTTACTTCATTTCCAAATTCAAAATAATAATAGCAATTTTATGTCATTGAAGGTGAACAATTATATAGGTTTGTGCTTTCACCCTTGTATTTGGACATATCTTTGATTCTATTATGTGATGGGTGTTATACTATGCTGATTTACTTCATTCTTGTTTCATTATGCTTTATGCGAATATGAGTGATGTAAATGGATTATTTAGGTATAAATTGAATAAATGGTTAAATTAGTCATTCAATGCATTTATTTCTTTGACTATGATATGATATGCAATTGCACTTGATCATGTGTTTTAGTGTGCATGAATTGTATCCCTAGCAGTGGCACATGAAGTTAGTGATTCAACTATTCATATTTTACCAATGTCATCCCTATATGGTCGACATATCTTATTTTAATTGTTTAATTAGACCTTTCAGTGATTATTAAATCCAAACTCATTTGCATTATGTGATTAGACTAGTGAACATGTTTGTGCATTTAGAGTTTCGGATTGTTGTGAAAATTATTAAAGAAATTTCTATGATTTTGGATTTTTGGGCTTTAATTTTTATTGAATTTAAATTTTGGCAGCTTTTCTTTGGGTGAATTCCTATTACAAGGGATAACCTACTTTCATTTGGGTTGATTCAGAGTCTAGCTAG
Organism: Cupressus sempervirens; assembly: GCA_028749045.1. Taxonomy (NCBI): domain Eukaryota; kingdom Viridiplantae; phylum Streptophyta; class Pinopsida; order Cupressales; family Cupressaceae; genus Cupressus; species Cupressus sempervirens. Next base: position 49,716,010 of record CM053787.1, read on the forward strand.
TCTAATTGGCTATCTGCCCTAATTGATTATTCACTCAAAAAGTGAATAAATATTAAAAAAGGGATTTATTTTTTCACTTCTCACTTTTGAAAAACACAAATTTTAGAGCTTTTTGAGAATCCTCTTTTGGAGGATAACATTTTTGTTTATTGTGAGAGCTATGGATGTGGATCTTCATGAGGTTAGTCTCATTGGATCTAGCTTAGGTAGACCTTGCTTTGCTGAGATTTTTAGTAGTTTCAGTAGGAAATTTATTTTATTGTTTTCTTTTTTTCGTTTCATCCCCTTTTGCTATTAGGTAGGGCTCTCCCATTTTCTTGTTTTAGCCTAGATTCTATATCTATTTTTGGTAGCTATTTGTTTGGAGGCTAAGAACTAGTGTTCCCCTCTGTTTCTATTTGTTGGTTCTACCCGGTTGGTTGGGTATGAACATTTTTCCTATTTTTGGGATGGGGGTGTTGGTGTTTTGAAACAACATGGTTTCAAATTACCTTGATGAGAACAAGATACATCTAGGGGCAACTAACTCCCATCTTTAACATATCCTTTTAGACACTGGGCCAACTATAAGGCTAGACCCTTCTTCTACTTTAGGCTTTGCAAAATCTAGTTGGGTGTACCTCTGATTCACTTATATGGTACCAATGCTAAAACATACACTTGAATCTTGACAAAGCCAATAAAACCCTAAATCTTCTAACACTTATGCACAGATCTCAAACATGGAATAACTAATAACATGACCAAAGAAATTGCTAAGCTAACTGAGGGCATCCTTTTAAGTTCTTCAACATTAAAAGGAAAAAAATTTGATTAATGATGTTGCAAGACCCCAAATATGCAATAGTAAGAACAAGTGATCCTATAGCTAATCAATTATCTATTGGGTGATTCCACAAATTAAACACATACATCTATGATATCAATGACGTATTCCATACACCCAGATATCAGATCTATCTTATCACTTTGTGAATCAAACATGAATGTTCATAAAGACCTCATTCTTATAAATTATCCTTCTCAAATAACCAACAACCCTACCAAACACATCAAGCATTTAGTTGACCCTTTGTTCCAATAGAAAAATATATCAGACATACAACCTTAAGGGGATGCAAATGGGTTTCAATTCTTTGTCCTTAAACCACATACGATTGCAGATTATAGAGATAGGAGATGAGAATCGAAATGAAACTAAAGAGATTCTTGCTCATTTGAATTCATTTCCTAGAATATATACATTCAGATGCATAAAATTAAAACATTGAAATGCCTAAAAAGTCAGAACTAGCTATATTATCTTCAGTACTGCTATTCATACAAGAGAAATATATGTTGAAGAATTTGATGTCACAATGATGAGAACACATCAAAACTAGGACCAATGGTCTCACAAATCTAAGAACACTTAAGATTGGAACACACATGGTATCACAGTAGTGAGTAATTTTTCCAAAATTGGAACCCCTACTAGTTTAATAGAGAAAACTACCAACAACCTTACAAATGAAAAAGAAAGAGAATGAATTCCTAGATCTGTTCTGTGTCTAAGATGTGTCCACTTGGAAAACCTCCATCTGCAAATGCAAAACATCTTTCTAGTCTCTCTTTGCAACTAGTGAAGCAAATCCTCAATCATTTTGCCTCCCAAAAGCATAAAATATCTCAGATGTTTGATGGAAAAACATAACTAATTTTGATGCCAGATTTGAGATCAAGGCAAAGGAAAAAAATCAGTCAAATGACCTCTAGAGGCAAGATAAACTTTTTAGAATCATTTTTTTACCATTCAGGTTTCAACAAGCTTTCATAGCTTCCCTCTAACCAATTTTGATGCTCAATGATGAATTTTACCCATTTTGTTGAGAATGCCCTGGAAAATACAAATCTGCTTATAGACTGAACCGTTGAACATCTGTGCAAATTTTGACCCCATATTTAGAATATTTATCTTGTCCTAGTTCCAACAATATATTGAAGTCCATATTTTGGACAAAAATTGCCCCTTTGGTAGCCATTTGAAGTTTTAGGCTCTAACTCCAATTTTGCACATTAAAATGCAAAATAATTGAATTTTAAAAAAAAAAACTCTATAGTATAGACTATAGGTTTTATGTTTAACCTTGAAATTTTGATATGAATGGCCATTTCACTTAAAAGAATAAAATATTAAAAGAAATATAATATTTATTCCTCCTAAATTGACTGGGTGCCAGATGTGTGCCACTTGGTAGGTTTTGATTGGCCTCTTGACCACTACTATCAGGTCCCATCATTTCTCTTGCTGATTTTTTACTTTTCTAGGAGGTCACCATGTCTCCATCGGTGAAACCTCTCATTTTTTAGTGGCAACATGGTGACCACTAGAAACTTTATTTTTTCAACAAGTTTCTTCTATAGCTTTTGTTAGTCAAAATGATTTACTTCATCTCCATTGGACATGATGGGCCCCTCCAAGCAACTACTACCTTCAAAATGTGGTGTCTTTCAATACATTAAGCCTATTGTATAGTTTTGTATTTAAACACTTAAATTTTTCCCAACCTACACAATGTGGGATAAATCCCTCAAACTATCTCCTGCATGATTCTTCATGTAGTCTTTTCTTCTTCAACACGGACCCTTTGCCTCCTTCCTACCAAGGTTAGAACCATCAACAAGAATACATCCCCTTCTGAAGAACACCAACCAAGGTTTGAACTTGAATAAAAAACCTTGAAAGAAAAACAAGACAAAACCCCTTATCTAAAAGACCAAATACTCTTCTCCACATTCACCACACTCCTACAATTCTCCCTTGCTCGAACCAAAACCAACAGCTCCAACACCCCAATCCAAATAGTCTCCATTTCATCATTATCTCCATTCAAATAGCATAATCATGGTCCAAAAAAAGCTCCCTCTTAACTTAACCCTTCTCTTCCCTGATACTAGAGATGGTAATTGGATCTAAAAATGAATTCAATTTACAAATTGAAAGATCCACTCATGGCCCAAATTGCCTCTTTGTGACGAAGCCGTGTGCTTTTCCTGTCTCCTCACACACTGCGGCTTTGTCTTTTTTAGCTGTGAATGGTGCTTCCCCCTCTCTTTTTAATTCATAGGTCCCTCTTGCTACTACCTTCCTCTAATGTTATCTTGGGCATTTAAAATAGAAATCTCCATGTCATGGGCTATTAGCTTGTTGTCATGCCTTCTCCAGTTGGTTGCTATTAAACTGAGATGCCACCCTACTATTTTAGTAGCCTCTCCTTTTGTAATTCATAGGTCCCCTTCAAAAGGTGGCTTCTGCTATTGGTGTATCTTGTTCTCATGTGAGCCTCTTGTGCTATAAATACATTGGACATGAGCATTCACAATGTGAAATAGATTGTAGCAGTTAAAGCGATTCATTCAAGTTAGGCCTATTGCTATCTACCAAATGTGACCCCAAACATCTATTTATTTTTCATTAAAATTCAAAGGCAAGCTCTAAATACTTGAGACTCTTAAATGTCTCTCTCTGATGATGACATAGATGCTAGTTTGGCCCTCTTATAAAACTAGTATTAGATGTGAAATTGTTTTGCAAATACCCACAAAGGAGCTGGAGCCCATCAATTACTCCAATTTAATCCCAAAAAACTACTAGGAAACTTGGCTACATATGCGCTCACATACATAACTAGTAGTCATTATCTATGCATAAAATTTTCCCTTTTAGATTCCTTGAGTAGTTCCCTCGATCATCTAAATTAATACTGGTAACTTGTAATTGATTGTCCTTCATTGTCTAGATAGCCTGTGTTGTACTTATATCCCATGAAATAACAATTGTATCCATTAATCCATTAAATTTTTAGTAATAATGTACTCAATGAAATAAATAATTGGAAACATTACAACATCGTTCTAACATCTTCAAACTCATAAAGTACTTTATCAACTTGGAGTCAGTTGGTCCCTAGAGTGGGTATGACTAAATTTTTTAAAAATTCAAACACCTGGACTTTTAAACTGGCTCATTCACCCTCCGACACTAATTTGAAACAAATTTGACCACTTGAAACAAAGTGGCAACTCATTTTACATCTTTTTGCAAATTTTCAACTTAGTGTCAAGAGGTCCTTTGACTAGCTTTAAAAACTAATCAAAACACTTGATCAGGCTCTAGAATCGAACATTATGATTCTCTATTCCACACACTCTTACCCTATCAAATCTCGTCTCATAAAAAATTCTTAGTCGAAAGATATTGAATCTTAAAATAGCCCTCTCAGAACTGCTTGCAATAAAACATGTTAGAAAACCATAAAATGCATTCAGAGTTGGCTTTGAAAACAAGGCAAACTGACACTTGGGGGCACACAAATTGGAGCATTGGTTTGAGGACAATGTAAATCTATGATTAGGGCTCATGGCGAATAACCAGACGCATTTGGTAAATGTTTAAAGTGGGCTAGTCAAATGTTGCAGAATGGAAATATTGGTAGAAGAACATTTTTTGCAAATGGAATGGGCCTAGGAAAGTGTGCAGATGGATTCGTTAGAATTTGCAAACTGGCACACTTAAAGAATTTTTAGAGTAGAGCACAATGGTACAATCCATTTGATCTCACCTATCACAGATTCAAAGATATGACATCATGAATAGGGGTATTGACCCATCTGCACTTTATGACACTTGTAAAAAGTTACAAATTGCATGTGGAATTGCATTCGAGAATTGATCAAACAAATTTGTCATAAGCTCAAATCAGAAACATTAAAAGTCTCTAACCTCTAGAATGTAATGAAAAAGGATTCATCTCATTTTGGTCAACTAGGTCAAAGTTATAACAAGTCAAATAGGGCCTCCTAGAATTTTGAACAATTTGCATCAACATAACAACAATAAATGACCAACTTTGAGGGATTCAAAATCTAGTCAAAACATGTTGAAATGACTCAAAATTTGAAACATAGGCTCTCTGGTATGGATGTTAAACACTCCCAAAGTGGTGAGTCATGAAATATTATTGAGTGCGAGATATTCAATTGCAAACTAGGCCTCTTGTCGTTGTTTGACACTTGATCAAAAATATAGATTTGGGTATTCCTCAAAATGAGACTTCATAGAATGGATTAGAACAATAATTTATCTCAATGGGATGAGTGGATATATTGAATTAAAGGTGTTAGAAGCATTGAAAACCTCTTAGGCCTCAAACAGACAGCTGGGTACACATGCATCAAAAAGCGCTTAAGGGCTTGATTTTTCAATGGTACTCAAAATTAGGGCTTTATTTTTGAGTCCCAATAGGGGGTTTGGGGATTCATGCCATTATGCTACCCATTTTTTTAATATGGTGTCCAAACCCAAATTTTATTGCATTTTCAAGGCTTTTGTGCCCAAAGACCAAATGGGTTTTAATTTTGAAGTTTCTAATTTTTGGGGGTTTTTACCTCGTTTTGTGTTCTACCCTACTTTCTCAAGTTTTCTTGGCATGATGTTAGTCATGGACCTAGATCATCCATTTGGATGTCATCCTAACCATTATTTCACTTTTATGTTACATTGGGATGCATGTTGCATTCGTTCTTATGAGTCTATTTTCAGTTTAGTGTATTTTTGCATTGTGTTCTTGTCTAGTCCTTGTGTTATGATCTTCATGATGGTGGTGCACCACACATGAGTACATGCACATACATTATTTGGGTGACTTTTGAGGCCTGATCTTCCATGGTACTTCTAGGAGTTATGATCATTGGGGTTGGGTTGGGAATATGCATGCCTACATGCACTAATCATTAGATGAGGATGGGTAGGGTAGGGTAGCATATGGAGGGGGTTTCTATCTCACAGCCTGGTGATCATGGCACCATAGGTTGGTAGAGGTAGCTTTACTAAAGTGATAATTAAATAAAATACTGGTTGGTAATAAAATTTAAGATAATAAAAATGTTATGTGTGCTAGAGCCTTCCGTCGAGGAGTTGAATCTGCATGATCCGAGCTTGGCCTTGTCAATGCCAAGTGACTCTCCATGATGTCAGCCCCTACTTACTATCCCATTGAGTGTTTGAATAGGACCTATAGTTTATGCATTGTCTTTGATCTTGGTTTTAGTCGTCATACTATTTGGCATGAGTGTTAGCCACAAACATTTATTTCTATGTGTTTGTGGTTGGATCATTATCTCCATCAGCATGGTAGGAGTGGACCTATGGGTTTCATGTGGTTGGGAGGCATAGCTACCTATACCAATATTGAGGAATAGTGTACAGAGATGGTCTATCACCCTAGTGCAACTATTTCTAGATGTTTTCACTTGGTACTTCGAGTTTCAGAGTATGCTTTCTTGTGATTTATGCTTTCATTAGAATGCTTGCATATAATGTTTATATGATGCTAGTTTGAACACATTTCCTTATGGTGATGTTTGGCATATATTTAGATGTTGTATCTTCTTAGTTGGAGTATCTATTTGGTTTAGCATGTTATATTTCCAGTTCTTATGATGTTATTATGCTTTAGTAGTGATGTCCTTATAAGATAGCTCTGACTATCTAGTTGGTAGTTTGGGATGTTACACACAGGGGATGGCTAGGATGTTCGAGGTCTCATAATGCTATTACGGTTGGGAGGAAACACACACTTATTTCATTATTTCAGTTCATTATGTTGTTACTTCTATCCATTGCGATGTTGCTTTTAGTTATTTCCCTTTACTGCTATGTTTATATGTTTATATGTTTATATTCAAATTTTGGCTTTCCACCTTTCAATTATTTGATTGAGTATCTTTCCTCAATATATGGATTTGGTACCTTAATTTTTGTTCTCTTTTTTTAGTTCTAGTGTGCTATTTTGGGTTCTTGTGCAAAATTGTACATTCTCACATGAGAATGCAAGATCTCACATGGTGTGTTGGGTTTTCTTGCATGGCTTTTGGCACTTTCTCATGCAAAAGCCCACACCAGTGTTGAAGTACTTGGGATGTTGGGATAGGTACTTCCTCATTCCCTTTATTACATTTCCTCATATGAAAGATAGTTTCTTGCATGACATTCTATACTTCCTCGTGTAAGATTTCTATCTATTGTTGGTCCTCGCATGAAAAATAGGGGGATCTCTGCTAGTTTTTGGAAAATGCAATTTGGTGTTTTTGGTACCCTTTAGGTTTACTAGTCTTCCCTTGTCCCTATAGTTCAAAGATTTTAGGTTTTGAGGTAGTCTTATTTTTTCCTTGTTCTTCAGTTGGTCGTGTTAGTTTGGTAGTGGTGTTTGGAGATCTGTTGGATCTGGATAGTTGGTTAGTCTTCCGTTGTGATCTTTGTGATCCTTGTATGATGTTGTTGTGTGCACTTATACTTGTGAATTTTATTTTTGTCTTGTCTTATATTTATCCTTATTCCAAGGATCTTCAGGCAGGGCATTATTAAAAATGTATGAAAGATGAACCCACTACCCAAACATGCAATATACAATGTAGTTCCTTAATATAAAGAAATAGATAAAAAAGCCTCTTTACACTATTGTTGATATCTTCAATTTCTTCTATTTCCTTTTTTTCTCAACAAAAAACTTTATCTCAGCTTGCATTCCTCTGATTATACATCATAATTTTTATATCACATATATTTCTTCACAAAATTTCACATTCCCAATCTTTCCTTTATACATGTACATTTACAATATTATTGCCAAGTCAGCCTTGATGATTTTACACACTTTACAAAATTCATTATTATATTTCATTGAATTAGAGCTAACATCTAGGATTTCATCCCTAATTAGTTAATTAATTAATTTGTAAATAGAATAATTCCTTAGCCCAAAATATCCAATTCTCTATTATGCTATGTTCTGCCTATATACTGTCATAACTGGTAAATTGTCCATAAATTTTGTCATATTATGTATATTGACCTATGGACTTGCATGTAGACTCATCATCCTCTCTACTATATTAACTCAAGTGTGCAGACACCAATATGTCTTCTATGAATTGCACCGATCAAAACTCTATCTGTTCTACCAGATAAACTGAGTGATACTTACACTACTTTCTAAGTATAAATGACATGACTTATTCCTTGAGGTATTCCTTCTTCATACTAAAGATATGTTTCCATAAATGACAACATCTAATGTCTACTTTAGCTAAATTTCCAACAATCTCCATCTTTAGCATTTGTGGCAACATATGGGAAAATTGGCTAAGTCTTAAAAAATTTACAATTTCAAAACTTCTGGCTAAGTCATAATTAGTCTATTGTATAAATATTTTGGTATATCCTTTTGAATGTCTTCAAATATCTTATTTATTAGTATATACACCTAACTAAAACATTCTCCAACTACGATCTACCCATATTACAATAATAATAAAACTCGTTTAATTATACAAAGTTACTATTATCTATAATTGCAACATTAAGGGTTTCAACCTTTGGTTTCTAACATTTTCTTCCAGAAGGTTTCTTCACTTTTGTCTCTACTTTCTCAACTAGTTTGTTCTTTGTTTCCTTTGATTCCTCTTCATATGACTCATACGATTCAACTATTTGTAGTGTCTTTCTTCTTTTGCCTGGTCTACTGAACATCTTCTTGGTTCTTTTCTTTGAAGGTGCTTCAACTATTTCTAGTTTCACTTTTGTCACTCTTGTAGACCTCCTAGTGCTAGGAGGGGTTATTTTTTGGACACTTTTTATACTTACTTCCTCTTCACCTTTATCCTTTTACACTAGATGTACAATAGTAGGTTATGCCTGGGGAACTGTGGAATAGGGTGAACTCACTAATTGACCTACTATTGTGACTCCTTGAGAAGTCCCAATTGCTAAAGTTTTTTTCAATAAAAACTTATGTTAGACCACTTTCCTTCATTTACATGGCTATACCCATTTCCTCTTTATATTCTTCTCTTGTCATCCCTGATTCCTTCAAAATTGCATCAATTTTCTTTTAAACCTTTTTTCTTAATGTCCTTACTATGAAGCTCACTTTAGAAAATGAGTTAGTGGTGGAATTTAAGCATATGAAGATCCGTAATCAACCCCAAGAATACTAGGATAAGTCAGATCTCCCAATGGAGTTGAAGGGATGTGAGAGTAATTGCTAGGAGCATGATTTGCCTACCAAAAAATGATAGACCCTTTCACTACTTTTTTTGCAGCCATTGGTTGGTATAATAACCAAAATTATTATACCCAAGCCTTGATACATCACAAAAAATTATCATAAAGTATAATAATCCTTGATACATCATAAAGTACATAGATGCACCCGGATAATCAAATTTTATTTGTAGGTTCCATTTTTCCACCTTCTTTCTAGGGTATTCCTTATCCTTCTCTTCTTCTTTTGCCTCTGATCAAGATTTGTATATAATCTAAGCACTACATATTGCACTTGTGTTAAGGATAAAGCTCTAAAAAGTCTTGAAACATGAGTAGAGAAAGGGCATAGAAATGAAATACAAAATGATAAAAGCACTTTCTTAATCAAAATAAAATATAAATATGAATCATCAAAAAATACATCTGATAGAGAGAATTAGTCATTCCTTAGCTAAGAAAACATATCTTAAGAAACACAATTATCAATTTGTTACACTAAAGGGTGTTTTTGTTGTCTTAGTTATATAAAAATACAACAATAATAAACCTATGTTACTCTACTAGCATAAAATAAGCGGAAAGAGGCTCTCTGTCATTCCAAATGTCCATTGAGTCTAACTGAATGATTTTAGAACCTCCAAATTCACTCCAAACTCATTTTCCTAGGCTCCAACACCATCTTCCACATAAAATATATTTATCCAATCAATTTTTCTTAGGATGCAAGATATAGGCAATTGGTAAAAGCTAAAGAAATACCTTTGAATCTTTCTTGGGATAATGAGATGTAAACTATGGTTGAAACTCCATAAAATCTAAACCATCCCCAATTTAGATGGAGTCGCTATATTGAAATTTTGACTACTTATGTTTGACCTTATTTTATAACTATATTAGCTAATTCATCTGCTCTTTGATTTCCCTCTTGGTATATATGATTGAATGTGGTCTTGTCAAAGGTCTGACGTAGTGAGAGGGATCTACATAAAATTGAGTCTAGTCTCCAATTAATGAGGAATCCTTTTCTTATAGCATTATTTATAATTGGGGGATCTCCTTCAATCTCTACATTCTTGCAACTAATATTTTTATACAGTTCTAGTCCTTCAACCAAAGTTATTAATTCTGCCCAATTATTAGTTTTTGTCCCTATATATCTTGCTAGATTTTCTATCTCCATGCCTTTTGAGTTATGAATGCTACAACCAATGCCTTCTCTACCCAGATTGTTTTAAATAAAAATAAGAAAGTAAGTTCTGAGAGGGGGCGGGGGGGGGATCAACACTTAAAATTCTACCTTAAAACATTTCACCATTCATCCATCTCATAACTTAGAATATAAAATGAAATATGTAACATGCATCATATCCATAGCATAATGTAAATTAACAGATAACACAAAATATTTTGGTTAACCATAAACCCTCTAAGGAGAAGGTAAAACTAGGGTGGGGATGACACCCACAAATATTCACTACTATAGCAATAAAGTGTGGCCAATTATGGCTACAAAGTTTTTATCATAATCTATGATCTACCCTATGAGAGGTTTGCCTTGTTAAAGGCTTACAAAGATAGTTAGGTCTCACCTTGACTAAAGGATTTAAACTCAAAATTAAGTAAGCACTTTGTTAGGAGATTTAAAAAAGTTTGCAAGGACTACTCTGTTAAGAGATTTACCTTGTATCACCTATCAAAATGATTCATTACCTGATTCTTTAGTTAGCACCCTTATGCTATATGTCAGATCTCCTCTTTCTTGATTGTATCATGATCCTTCTAATTGAATGTATCTTCTCTAACTTTTCACTTCTTGTCTTCACAACTAGTTTTGTTCTCATCAATTGGTTCTTCAATGCTTAACCTTTACTTAAGCATCTTCTCCATGTCTCATTTGCACATGATACTCTCCTTAGTATCTCTCTTTATTTTATTACTCCCCCTTAGGGTTTACGTCTTTAAGTAGGCATTTGGAGATGATTTTAGGTAATAATCAATGGCTTTGGTTGATTGCTATTTCCATCTAATGCTTCTCTTTATCTGATTGGATTCATGGGTCACATAGAGATGCATGATATGAATCCATCCTTATCTCTTGATATCTAAAATTTAAGATTATGTCAGCAAAAAATGGTTTACATAAATTTTTGTGCCATTACAAACTTGTATCTCAATGACTAGTTACTTGACATCAATAGGCTTCTAAAGTTCGACCTTGACTATGATTCTAATGTTGTTTTCTCAGCTCTTGAATCACTCATCACACATTTTCTAGTTGACATTAACTATTTTCTCAGTGCTAAAGTGACTCAACACATACTTCTTAGCACCTAGTAGTTATTGACACCAACTATCATATCACTTGGCATGTATTATCTAGATACTTATGCTCGACATGCTTTGAGCACTTGGCTTGCATTGACCACTCGACTCACTCTGTTCACTCAACATGCACTATGTAGTCAACCTAAGTAGTGACTTGGTCACAGTGATGACCAACCAACTATGCTAGATGATGAATAAGTATTTTGTCACTACTTTGTCAAAACCATAATGAGATTAACAATCTACCCCTTTGACATGAGTGGAAAAAACACTTTGGTCATGGCATATATAATCTTACTTCATGCATAAGTTAGACAATGTTTAATCTTTGCTCTGTCTCTATACAAAATTTCAAAATCTCAAAATTTGCAAAAAATGTTGTCATACCTTGGTAGTCCCCCTGAGTAAATACTTCATTTTATTCTATAACTCCCTTAGAATAGATATCTTCTTGGAAAAATTCTTAAAATTTATAAAATCTTCAAAATCTCCCTTTTTTGACACTTATGTCACTTAGGGCTACGTATTTAAAGTATATTTATCCAAAAATGGCTTATATACTTGCATTATGATTCCCAATGCAGAATCCCAATTATCTCTCATGGCATCTAAAGATTGAATCCAAATTTCTAAAGTTTTTGCCATTTCAACTAGACCTTCTTGTGTAGGAAGATGGGAATCTTTCTTCATCAATGTTTGTGCAAAGGCTAGTTCTTTTTGCAAACCTTCCATGTGTGGGGACAACATGAACTAAATGCTGATCAAAGTTGATCTTATGTTTGCATCTTTTTCTTGCAACTCGGCAAGCCTACTTTGTGTCAACAATAATCTCTAAAACTTTAATTGAGTGGTGCCAGGGGATGTTTTCAATGAATATCTAGTATACTTAAGATATCCTTGCAACCTATCAATTGTTTGTTGAGTATATTGAGTAAAGAGATGAAAATTGCATAATTTACTATACAAAGAATACATGTTATCCAAAACTTTCTTCATACTATCCATCTTAGTTGACAAATCAACTTGTCTTAATTCAATAGTACTAGATATCTTATCCATGACCTTAGTATGACATTTCTTATTAGACCATTCCAATAACTTTACATTAGTTTCTATATCCTCATCTTTTATCCTATCAACTATATGTACACATTATTCTATGAGAGGCTTATTGGAAAATGAATCTAAAATATTAAAAGCGTCAACAAAAATTTCTTTGATCTCATGCAAAACCTATTTTTTCTTGTGCTCTCTCCTAAGCTTCTCTTTCCTTGATTTTCTTTGGAGGGCCTCCTAGAGTATCTCTATTTCTTCCAGTGTGATTGTTGTTGGATTGAACTATGATAAAACAATCACTTCATCTAAAATAACATCCTCTAGTGATGTAGCTTCAACACTCTTTTGTGTGCTAGTAGTCAGCACTAATATTTACAATGGTGTGGCTTGAGTACTTGATACTTGAAGAGTCTAGTTGTTGAGAGGTTGTGTAGTCACTGACAAGGTAACCAGTGTCTGTATTTCTACTTTATCCTCTATCTTAGCAGTTATATTATCCTCTTCTTCTTTCTCATCCTCCTTATGATCTTCAATATGTTATGGTGAGGTGGGTACAAGACTAGCTTCCTTACCCTTATGCTCTTCACTTCCCTCTTTATAAATTACCATAATTGCTGGTATACCTAAGCTTTGTAGATTAGGTACTGATATAGCTAGTGTATGTACCTATTTCTCTTTCATCTCAATGATAGATGTTGGTATTAAAAATAGTACATTAGTAAGCTCATCTTTCTTCTCCAAAACCTTATCCTATGATTGATCATGTGATTCTTTCTCCTTTACTTTTGTAACAAGTGGGGGCACAATATGTGTATCTTGTTTTTCTATTTTCTCTATGGATGCAATCTCAACTTTTCGAGATTTATCAATCCTTACCAATATAGGATTTGTGCATGGAATACCTATATTGGTGGATTATTGTTAGAGTTTCTTGATATCATCATCACTAAGTGGATTTACATTCTGAGTGTTATTGTCATTAATGTACTCAATAGTGATACAGTCTTGATGACTCTCTTTCTCTTCCTATGGAAGACTAGTGTCTAAAACATTAAAATCTATATTCTCTTGTGCGTCATCCTTTTCTGTGTCTTTATTCTATTCTATTGTATCTTCCTACTCTTCTATTATCTTTTCTTTCTCTTCCACTGTCTTTGTGGACAAACCACACATTATTTTCCAAAGTAATGTACTCTGGGTTACCACCTCTTCAATTTGTTTCTTCAAAATATTAAAAGATCTATATTTAGGAGAAAATATCCCTATGTACTTCTCTACTTTCTTCTTAATCATCTACTTATCAAGAGAAAACATACCTTGAGCTAAGGTAGCATCTCTAATCTATTTTTTCAATTTTCATGTTGTATTTCCACCTTATATACACTATTAGGTAAAGAGTTAGAAATATCTAAAGGAGTGGTTTGGAAAGTAGCCATCATATCATAAATAAATTCTTCAATGTTATTCTTATCTCCTTTATGTCACTTATCAAAATCAATATGTGGAAATCCAGATAAATCTGCATTATTCTTAACATTCTTACATAGATTATCTATATCAAATGAGGGATTGTGGCTTACCACTTTGACTTAACTAATGTCATCTAATTATATCTTCTCTTCATCTGATTCATCTTAAGGTTTGGACTACCTCCTTGGTTTTCTTTGCAGGCTGGTTCATCTTTGGAGTATCATCCTTTCTTTTTCCTTTAGTTGATTGTGCTTCTTTTGATTGTGTAGTGGCAACGATTCTGCTTGACCTTGTCAAAGGTGCATCTAGCTTTTGGTCTTTCTTCTTTGCTATCTTCTTTGGTTTCTGCACTTTCTTCTATTGTGCCTTCATCTTCTTTCCAATTTCCTTAGGTTCTTCCTTGGCTTCCTCCTCATTATCTAAACCTTTATCCTCACCTAGTCCTTGATTTGACTATAAAGGTCCTTGACCTTCATCTTCATCTTCTTCTTCTTCATCACCAAATTGTTCTTTTGATTTGTCCACCTAGCATTTGTTATGGCTTTAGACTCCATTGTTGAATTTGTTCAATTCTATTTCTACTCTGAACAGGGACTCAATTAAATTATGGAAAGGGGTATCACTGATGTCTTCAAAAATAGCCACTGTGGCCCCTTGAGTCAATATTGTACTAAATACATTAGACCAATTATGCCATTCTTTCACCACGTTACTATCATCCAAAATTGGTGGTATGTAGGGTTCAATTCCCTAAGATAAAACTTTCAATTTACTTTGTATAATCTATAATTTCCCAGTGAAGAAACCAATTAATTCCTTAACTATTTCCAAACTCTCCTTCACTATGATGATTTTATTAGGCAAATCTAGCTTTTTAGCCATCATCATAATAAGCCTCTCTAAAAATTGAATATATGGCCCCCACAGATTGAATGTAGGTGATAGCCATGAAATTGCTTTGTTGCAAAATTTCTCAGCACATTGCAAAAAGACATATAATGTATGGGCCTATTGAGATATACTCTTTAGAGTTTTAACCCTATGGCCAACCATACACTTAAGGAAAAATGTCCTTACCTCATATCCTTACTGAGTTAGTGGAGCATCAATGCTCATTCTGCTAGGTTCTGTTGTATCCTTTGCCTCCGTCTCATTTGTTTGTGTTGGGGCCTCAATTGTGTCCTTAGCTAGTTTCTCTTGATTGTCCTATTCTTGGCTCTTCTCTGCAATAATCATTTGCTTTGAATTTTCAAGTTTCTCTTTGAGGGATGCAAATTTAGCATCTAGTACTTGGACATTAGCCTCAAGTTCTTCAATCTTTTCCTTGTAAACATGGCTTTTCCTAAGCTCATCCTCATAAATATTCCTCACATCAATATAGTAATACACAAACTTGGAAAGTCTTGTCTCTATCTCTTCTACCTTGGCCTCATTCATGAATGCAATTTTTTTCATGGCCTTTGAAGTCTTTGGGCCTAAAGTGCCCTATAAATTCCACAAAACCATGTTGCCTTATTTAGTGCTCTGCACATCCATAACCTTTGGCATATTTGATGTAGGAGCCATGGTCTAGATTGCTAGAGACTTGGTGTCAATGTTGAATCCCATTCCTCTTCGTAATCCATCAACACCATATGCCTCATATGAAATGGAATTCTCCTATATTTTGATATGATCAAGCATAAATTCTTTTTCCAAATCCCATCTAGGTACCAACAACATTCCACTTCTTTGTACAAGGTCCCTTGCCTCCTTAAAAGTCATAACTTCACTCTCAAGATCATAAGTTTGCAACTTCTCAACTAGTTCTAAGTTCTGCTCATCTAATTCTCCTAGTTTCATTTTCAATACAAAATCACTCTATTTTATTTTGTAGAAAATACTTTTGAGCTCAGCTGATTTTATGAATTCAACATCTTCCATAAATTGTTGGGCTTGGATGATCCTGTCATCTAGCCTGGCTGCTACTAGTTTTAGGTGTGTGAGTGTGTTCTTGGCTGCCTTGACCTTGTCTTGTATATAACTTTTCCTTAAGTTAGAAAAGTACTAATTCTTACTATGTATAATTTTCAATGTTCCTTTTTACTTCTATAGGGATATGGACAATCTTTTGTCTCTTGTTTCCCTTAGTGATCCATGATGCCTCAATAGGCTCATCTTCCTCTATTTTTGGAACCACATTAGGCTTAGGGTTGTCAAGGCATACCATCTCTCTTTCTACCCTCAAAACATCATCAAGCTTGGCCAATTTATCTATTGCCTCCCCCTCTGTAAAAATATTAGGAATAACATCCTCATTAGGTAACTCCTTGGTATTTAGAAACACATAATTCCTAATTTCTTAGAGGGTAGTCCTCATCCAATTATCAGGGTCATAGATTCTGTATGGTGTTGTTGACAAATTGTAATGGTGGAGGA
Organism: Cupressus sempervirens; assembly: GCA_028749045.1. Taxonomy (NCBI): domain Eukaryota; kingdom Viridiplantae; phylum Streptophyta; class Pinopsida; order Cupressales; family Cupressaceae; genus Cupressus; species Cupressus sempervirens. The sequence continues at coordinate 49,732,364 of CM053787.1, forward strand.
AAAAATGAATTTGGTCCAAGGATTCTTTTCCAATTGAAAAGTCTCCCACCTTTAAACATCTACACAAAAATGTGCCCTTATGCACCTTGGGAACTGAGTATTATCTTTTTACCATAAGTAGTTTCCACATGAATTCAATAATACCCAAACTAGGAGGAATACATTTTGGCAATATGTAGGGTAGTTGGGGACAACTATATACTCTCATTAGGGAAAAAGTTGGGGATAAGAAAATATCCCCCCAATAATGATCTAATATCTTACCCTCAAGGAGCAGGGCTGGTCTCAAAAGACTCTTTAGGATATTAGGTGCCCTAAAGTAACCTGGGTCTAGCATTATCATTATAACAACACTAACATTATTAAAAAATAAGATAGAATCAGAATAGTGATAAGAAGTTTCCCATACTCATGCCCATAATTGAACTAGAACCTCTCCATTGACATCAGAGGTAAGATCAATGAAATTTGAACTAAAATATCCCATGTTCCTATATAGGATCAAATGAATCAACAATGAGTAATGAAGGAAACAAAAATTCTTAATTTCTCCATTCTGGGCCAACTTCATAGTTTTCTTCATTTTTTCTAGGATGTACTTAAAATAATCATATTCTCCACCATGGTAGGAGTCTTGCACATCTCTAGAAACAATAAATTTAGCTCCATACACCATGTCTGATCCATCTTTGCCAACCACCTTGTGGACACCATACACTATTTTCACAAAATCATTCTATAATTTGTCCAAAGGTGTCATCTTTTCCACCTTCTTAGGATAATCACCCACACTCTTTAGGTCCATGGGGATATGCTATATCATTAATTTTCTTGTGTATGCCTTGGTGTTTCTATGAAATTTCCTCTATAGATCCTCCAAATCTATTGGCTCGCTCATAGCACCATCCAAACTAAATGCTTCAATATATGAGGCATAGTCTAGAGTACACAAAATAGTTCCATCTCTCCTATGGAATGATTTTGTGGCTTAATTATATGACTTGATTAGGGCTTTCACCAAATCCACATCAATGAAGACCTCTAGAAATATCAAATTTTCCAAGTTCTTCTTCTAATGGTTTCAAATAGGGATCTTATTCTTTCTATTATGGTAGAAATACTTAAAAAGCTTAGAACCTATGACCCCAAGGCATGTAGCATCTTTGCACAATGTGTACAGGTTGACAAAAGCATGATCATCTATTGTACCTGCATTTGAGGATCCTGGGAATAATTTTAACCATTCTTCAACAAACTAGTTAGGTTTTTTCTATCTTGTTTTTCCTCCCTTGGAAATGGAGGTTTCTACAACTTCCATGTAAATTGCTTGAATATCTTTAACCTCCTTATTAGAAATTGTGCCAATAGCTTGAAAACACTAGGAAAAACTTTATCTAGGCATCAAAAACAATAATTTGCATGCATTGGAAACTCTACAACTACTTAGATTTTCTCTTTGTGAACAAATTACTACAACTGATCAGATGTAGAATATATTTATAACTCAACATTCATCATAAAAATTGTTGCCCCACTTTTTACCCTATAACCATTTTACAAAAGTAGGGAATTTTGTGTCTTAGTAAAGCCTAGGTATGTCTGAGTCTAGTTTTAAGTTCCCTTAGGTGGAAAGAGTCTCTATCGGATTTTTCATCTTTCCCTTCCCCACACTTCATAGCCGGGTGGTTTTCCTTCATGTTGTGAGTCTTATGGGTGGCTTAGTATGTAATCTAATGGAGATTCTTACAACATGAAAAATTTATTCACAAAGTTGAGCTTGCTTACGACTTACCATATTTTCCATGAAAAGAAGAATCTTGCAAAAAATTGAACTTTGCCTTCTCCTCAGTGGGTTTTCAACCCATGAAGGAAATGCCCCATGGAGAGCACCAAATGATGTATATGAGTTATAATGAGAGGAAGATAAACTTCCTTGTGATGAATTCCCATTGCCTTTATGATTATCTACCTCAATAGGTATTAAAGACTCATTACAACTCTCAAAATTCTCTTTGGCAAAAAAACAAAAATTGACTTCTCCTTGGTGGGTTTTCAACCCATGAAGTCTATTTTCCACAAGAGGAAATTTTAAAAGGAAGTAAATGAAAGGTGGGACCTTAACAAAGTTTCACACTCCTTATGGACATCTTTGAACTCAAAGGAAGAAATAAGTTAAAAGGTAGAGGTAAAAAAGTGGCCTAGGCGGAGAAATGAAAATCATCTTCTCCTCGGTGGGTTTCCAACCCATGAGGACAATTTTTTGCATTCAAAAGAAAATTAAGTTTGTAAGTGAATTGGATCTAAATTTTGCATGCAAAATACTTCAAGAGGATAATGGAAACAATCCAATCATCACAGGAAAGATCTATTAGGTAGGATTTGATCTGGTAGATATTATCTTACAAAGTACTTTGTTCATAACTTCCTGAAACTTAATGGGAAATGGGAAAGTAAGTTCTCAAGGATGGAAAGTTACCATTGGGCCAATGAAATAGTGAAAGGACATTGAGTTATCCATTAAGAACCTTGCATTTACTATTTCAATGGTTTTACCCTTAAATTCAATTTTGTGGCACGAATCCCGAAGATCAACAGGTGAATTGAGACTCCTATATAGATGGAAACATAACAGTTATTCAAAATACCACTCTTTCTTGAATCAATATTCTATTAAATTGAAAAACTTCTTCAAATAGCCTATATTTATGAATTTGATATCCTATTCTTCTTCTACATTCAAAATTCAATTCATTTCATTTTCAGATAGAATGGAAACCAAGTTTGCAAGTTTTGGTGGGTTGAATGGAATCAAGTCCACGTTGCAGAATTTCATGGATACTTCACTCCATTTTTTATGATATGCAAGATTTTCAAAAGAGGGTGAAATCGGAGCCAATTCATCCCATAACTGAGAAGCTCTAAGGATGTGGGCTAGTGGAAGTAGCTTTTTTCTCGGTGGTAGTCCAAGCTCTAGAATTGATATATGAATGCATAAATCACTACAGTCTAGATACTAGGAAGGTCAAATTACCTAATGATACAGTGTTGATCTCTATTGATAGACAAATAGTGGTGAATTGCCTACAAATTCCAGAGCAAGAGGAGTTTTCAAACTTGACAATTGGTGGAGTCGTCTCTAAGTTTTTCACAAAGAAGATGGTCTAGACAAAGGAGATTATGCAAACATGGTTTCAAAATCCACAGAGTGCCAAGAGTAAGGTCCCTAAGATCCTTTTTAGTACCAATCTCAAACCCAAGATTATAGACATTCTGGTTCTCTTGCATAGACTGAAAGGTGAGGTAGAAGCTCTAAATTTTGTTGAACAATATATTTTTTTGGTACAAGTTATTTGTTTAGATACTCAATATATTGACTGGGCTCATGAGGTAGGTGAGAATATTTCCAATGCTCTTAGCACCACAAAGTTCTACAACACCTTCTATATGTCTTCTTTTCTGATTTACATGCTAGCTTCTCTACAGTTATGGTAGGGCCTCCCAAGGGTAGAAAATTTTCCTGATGAGGTGAAGTCTTATGAGTTATATCCATGTTTGTATTTGGAAAATAGTTATGCTGAATATACAAGGGTTAATGATGTGTTTACAATGAGAATTTGTAGGGAGCTTCAAGGATGCCTGAAGAGGAGATTCAATCTAGAAGTAATGGTGGCAATTAGTTAGTTTGGAAGCTATTTTATCTAGTTCTCATCTTTCTCTTATTTATGTCTTGCAGCTTTTGATGGATTCCCCTTGAAGCTATTGAGGTACTCGAGTGACATGATCATGCTGATCAAGATAGAGAGGCAAGCTATCCAAGAGAATGTGCTGAGCAAGAGTTTGAAGAAGAAGGGATATGAGTTCCCTATGAAGGTGGGAGCTTTCAGTTGTGAGTCTCATTCAAATGAAAAGAACATGTTGAAAGCCTTTGAGATGAAATACATATTGGAGATGTATGAGGTCCTAAGATCCTTGTTTGACCCAAATGGGTATGCACAAGAAGTGTTGTAGATTGGGAGTGTGATCAAGAATATCACCACAATCAAAGACTACTGGGTGGATTGTATAGATGCATTTGAAAGTCAAGACCTTGATTTCACCAAATTAATAGTTGATCAAGTTAAAATGTATCAAGTCAACCTTAATGTTGAAGGAATTAAAGATGATGGGAAAAATATGTATAGTAATACATATTTGACAAAGATAAGAAATACCCCAATTAGTTCAGAGCCTTATCAAGATGTTGGGGATGATTTAGATATTATGATGGCCTGAATTGTTAAAAGAACTAGGAAGTGGGTAGAGTGGAATACAATGAGAAGAAGTTGAAGTAAGAGCACACCCACTCAAGCTCCTTTAGCATCTACTCCTACCTCCTCACAAGATGATACATTATGTGTGACCCTTGTCATTACTTAAGGACCAGCTCAACTGGTGGGTGGTGACCAACCTCCAGACAAGAACATCCCTTTGACAAAAACTTGTCAAGATGGCTCTTCTCTAGTAATTGGTACTCAATTAGAAGCTGAGAAGAAAAAAAAGGAGCCTAAAGATAACATTTTCACTCTAGTTCCTTCACCTCATGGTAGCCCTATTCCAACTATGAGCACTACACTTCTCTAGCCAAGTAGCCCTCAAGTGCAAGTAGTAGATTTGGGAGATGGAGGAAGTAGTAATAGTGAGTTCACTAAATTAGAAGAAGTGGCTAAGAAGACTATAGAAATGGAGAAAGGCCAAGAGTCTTCAAAGCTTGTCTCTCAAGCTCAAAAGAATCCATTCTCCTTGACTGCAAAAGCAATTACTCCAGTTAAGAGGAAAATGTTCAGTATAGATTCACTCAGGACAACTTCCAAGGTGATAGGCACTTATTCCTAGTTGGAGGACACTCTAGAGAGAAAGAGAAAGAGGAAGGATGAAGGTGCTCCTAGTAAGGATACCTTATCTCTTGTAGTTTTCTCTAATCTGCATTGAGTAAGGTTAAGAAGAAGAAGACCTTGTCTATTCTAGGACAAGATCCAAAAGTAGGGCACCTAACAATGGAGATTGCAAAACCCACCAAAGATGGGAGAATTTAAGACATGTCTACCAATGATTTTACTCTACATTCATTAGATCTTGGGGAAGCTAGACATGATACCAAGGTTGGCTTATGGAAGTCAACCAACAAAGTAATTGAGGGATAGTTGGAGAGCCTCAAACTGTCAAAGATTAGGATGAAGGAAGAGATATAAGAGATTAATAGATTTATTAGACAATTGGTCACTCCATTGGCAAGTATCTTCAAAATTCTAATAACAAGTAATCCTACTGCTACTAAAGTTCAAGCCCTTATCTCTCAGTTTCAGGAAGACACGCATTTTGGCCAAATTGGTAAAGAATGGAGTAACAAGCTTAAATTAGAGGGGCTCTCTATTATAGAGAAAATAAAAAATGTTATCTTAAGACTAGAAACAGAGAAAGATAAAATTTCATCTAATAGGAATACCCTAGCCATGGAGAGGACTAAAAGTGATGATTGTATGTCCTTGTTGAAGATGATTATTCAAATGAAGTTAAAGGAAGTTGTCAAAGCTAAAAAATTTTTCAAAGGAGATGAGCCTCTATTCAAGTGGTTGCAAAGCATGCAGTTCAAGTCAAAAATGATCTTGGAGCTAGAGAAAGGTCTAAAGGAGATTGAAGAGAAGGTAAAGAAAGATCAAGATAGAGACTATGAATTTCTAAAGGGACTACACACAAATTCATAGACTAGTGGGCAAGGAAAAAGAGTAATTGGAGTCACTGTCATGCAAAATAATTTCTCCAATTTTATAGATAGCCTAACAAGAAAATCTTTAGGGAACCAGAATAGAGTGGCCAAACTTTAGAGACTTGGTGGATGCATACATGTAGCTATAGAGGAATTTCAAGATAGAATAAATGCCATCAAAGATTTGGCTAGGGAACACTCCGGATGGCTCTTGAGATATACTAATGTGCATGTATAGAGGCATGAAGAGTTGATTCCAATTATTGTTGCCTCCAAGGCCTATAGGGCACAGTTAGAGAAAGGAAAGAAGGCAAAGTGATTCATATTCTACCCTTTCCATTTTTATTTTGTAATCTTTGTAATGGACAACCTGGCTCTTTTCCATTTGTTAGTTTTGAAAAGATGAATTGGTTAAGGTTCCTTTGTAATGGTCATCTCAGAATCCTATATGTATGATAACAAAAGATATATAAAAGGTCAACAAATTTTTGGTATGAAAGACTTGAAGTTGCAGAGTCAATTGCATGGTATTTTTGCATCAATCATTTTATGTTCCATTAAAAATAGTTTTGTTAGTTTTTTGTTTCTCTTTAAGTGGAATTGAAGCAAGGGATAAATAGATTTTTACTTCCCCTATTTTAATATAGTGAGTTAAATGTGATATGAACTATCACTTTAAATTCGAAGAGATTCATTAGATTTTTCGTTTAATTTAATCTTCTCCATTCATTAGTTCCTAAATAGATCAATTAATCTCAGTGCATAAGATGTGTGAATTTGTTAGATTTGAATAACTCTCAAAGTGTTAATTTTGGCCTAAGTTTAATTTTATATAGGTTTAACTTAGTTTTCCCTCTCCCATTCTATGGTTAAGAACATACCTTTTTTTAGATTTAGGAATAAAATAAATTCATTGCAAACTCAAAATAGGGAGTTGTACCTAACAATTTAGAGGAAAGTAAATCTTCAAGAGGTCACTTTCCAAATTGTTGTAAATAGAATTTTTTCATAGATTAGGGCATTTGTGAGTTAGAACTAGAAATAAAAAATCTATTTACCAACAAACATCCATTTGCATTGATTTTTAGCATGCTCGAGCCTTAAAACTCAGCTTATTTTGTCACCTTAGGGGAGCATCATTATTACTATCCAATGTTACACTTTTTGTTCATTTCTTAATTTTCATTGGTTGAGAGCCTTTTTTCATTTCTAGCTAAGAAAATGGAAAACATATTTTCATGTCAACTTAGGGTTTATGATCTTATGACTGACCTAGGAGTCAAACCCTTCATAATATCTTAGGCGGGGACCAATTGTGCTATGATCTCATGATAATCTCATGATACACTAAAGAAAGAGATCTCTCATATTATTTTATGATGGAAAGAGATTATTTATGATCTTATGCTACCTTGAAATCAAACCTTTATCAGACAATCATAAAATTTGAGAAAAGTCTTTATGATCTCATGACGGGTGGTTTACACTAAACATCATAGCATCTTACTTCAATTTTCCTTGCTTCAAAATCTTACAATCACAGTTAATCTATCATTTTGTAACATTTTATATCATTTTCCTTGGCCTTATGATCCTACGATCATAGCTTAACTGACCATTTTATAGCTTCGATAGTCATCCTTTTCACCTCTATGATGCTATGCGAAATTGTTAACTTCCTTCATTGTAACATCATCAACATTAAATTTTTCCTCTATGATCTCTCGATGCATTTCCTATTGTAGCATCATAACACCTTTTTGCTACCCTTAAGATCTTACAAAACACTACTTGTTATAAGATTGTAGAATGAGATCTGTTAGATTGCAGACTTATGTAAATACATCTTCGGTCCCACCAGCTTGACATGGCATCCACCTTGTATATTTTACATTATCTAACTAATCAAGATAGAATACTCATCATATTTTTGACATTTAACTACCACCTTACTTTGTCATTTATTGCTTTACAATCTTATGATCGCAATCTTGTAGTATCGTGATCTTTAAAATCTTCTTCCCTGATCTTACAATTGGGGATTTTAGAGTAACATTAGAAGACCTTATACAAACCATTACAATGGCTCAATCACCTTTCCATCATAGGATCAACACCTTCTACCTTCTCCCTTGTATTCATACTTCTATGATCTCACAAGAAGCACTGATTGCATAGTTGTGACCTTTCCTTTTTGCATCTACGATCCCATGACTACCATTTAATCCTAACATCACCCACCATGACTTAAAACCTTCCATCAAAAACCTACGATGTCACGATATAAAGGGAAATCTTAAGATCAAGAACCTTTTCTTTTTCACTTACAATACCATGACCAATGGTACATCTTAAGATTGGGGAAGTTAAAACATGACTCTACGATCCTTTGCTAAACCTTGTGTCATAACATCGAGAGTGATAAAATTTGAGCTTGTGAATAGATGCCAAAGCCATGATCATAAGATCAGAGCTCTAGGGTTTGAAAAATATATAATCTTCCAGTTGAAAATACTTGGGAAAATGGCAAAAAGGTTGTAGTTTAGATGAATTTTTTTAATGAAACATAAAACACAACCCTAAGATACCCAAATAAAACCCTAGGGAAAGATTTCACTGTTTGAACTTGGGTAAAATAATTTGGCTAGGATTCATCTAAAAATTGAAATACATGAGACAACAAACCCTAATAATGAAAAATAATTTTAGGTCATTTTCACAATGAGGATTAAAATTTTAATATAGTGAAAATGAGGGCTATCATGTGGCACACCGTTGAGTCGACTAGACTAGTAGAACTTATGTGCTATCAAACACACTACAAATACAATAATAGGGTCTATAATTATATCAATTGACATTCCCCTCTTGTTTCATACTACTCCTATAGACTTCTCAATTACTTCCTTGGCATCACTCCTTATGGTCTTGGTTCCATCTATGGTAGGATACCCTGTTACCCTATGAATGATTCGCTTTGAGATTTTGATAGGATCATCTTCCAACCATAGTTGGTTGTCATGAATTCAACTTAACATGATCTTAATCCACCTCATCTTGAAATTCTATAAAAAAATGTAGGGCACATGTTAACCCTTTTCATCAATGATCTTTTTCTCTTCCATTGAAATTACATTCTCACACAATTTCTCATATGTCTCTCTGATCTCTAGGTCTCCAACATCTCCTACCTTACATATATGGAAATAGCTTATAGCATGAATCATTAGAAATTTGGCTAGGATCATTGATAAAGCTCCTAACGGGTCTCCCTTATATGAAATTGTAGGTATACCACAAAATTTAGGAGGTTCCCATACATCATTTTTGATCAATTGAACATTCATAACCTCTTTACCTCCCTTCCTCTCTGCTACTGTCGAGTTCATTGCCATTATAACTCACTAGGGTTTGCAGAATGTGAAACAATGTAAATCAACACAAGTGAAATACCTCTTGATTCAATGGAAATTATCAAGTAGTAGTTAAATCTTGTTTGCAATCAATGGAATCTTCTTTCACAAATTGCCTTCATGCTCTTTGATCATCTAGTAAATGTAAATGACTATACATCTTTAAAATCCTTACATTTAATACTTAGTGCATACATAGTTGTAAGCTTAGTTGTCATAGGATTTTTGAAGTGCTCAGTCAACATAGCTAACATGACAACCATTACAATTCCTTCATTACTCAATAATTACTACAATTCTTCCAATACTCAGTAGTAAGAAAACTATATCATAACAATAGATTGTCTTTTTCTTCTATCCACTTCTTTGCATCTTAATTCATGTTGATAAATCTTTTCATTCCTCAAATGCTTGGAACTAATGCAAAATATAACATTTTAGGAATCAACTCCACACATACCTTTGATTTCCTAGTTGGGGGTGATGTGATCACCTAATCCATTGGATAAAATGACCTCATCTTGGATTGATGTGCTACAATATTCCTTCTTTCTCCATGTCTTGTTCATCTACATCTTTGTCTTTTTAGCATCTACCTTTCCTTTACCTTTGATAAATTCATTGCTCAGTGTAGATGATTGAGTTGGGTAGTTTCTACTTACATGACCAACCTTAAGACAAATGAAGCATACAATCTCTCCTTTTAACCAAATTTTGCAATTGTCTCTAAAGTGAGTTCTTATGCAATTTACAACAAGATGACCATATTCTCCCTAATAATGACAACTGCACCTTGTGTTAAAATCCAAATTGTAAGAATTTCCATGATGATCAAGGTAAACTTTAAGAAAGCCACCTCCAAAAAAAGATATAAATTATTGGTGAACCTTTCATTATTTTGAAAACACAAAATTATTTCTATTGGGGAATCTCTCAATTTTTAAATTCTAAATATGATTAATATTGGTGATTATTTTTAAATCATAATTTTTCTATATAAAATATTGATGAATTTCAATAACAATAGGAAGTTTATTAATCAGCATGGAATATTACAAATCAAAATTGAACATCTTTTTACCTCATGGAATATTACAAGGATCATTACATATACTTTAAATCAATAGTGAAAACTAAATAGTGGTGATATATCCTTAAAGTAACTAATAATTATGATAATTATTGGTCAATTCAATTTAATTTCTCCAATAATATATAATATTTAGGTGATTAAAATCTAAGCATGTATCAAATATTGTGGCAAATATTTGAGTTTAAATTTTTCAATAAAATAAATTATTGAGTGATTTTAAATATTCTAGAACTAAATTTTATAAAACTATGGCGATTTAGGTTGTATCAAATCTTAAATTATTAACCAAATTACTAGCAAAAAATTTCTAAAATTAGCCAATTTGCAAATATTAGCCACTAAAAAATACCTTGATGATGGTGTAACTTTATTTCCTTCTTTGATGTCCACTTAGATTTAGATCCACATTCATATGATTTGTGTCCTTTGATTGCCTAGTTGGGGGTGATGTGATCACCTGATCCATTGGATAAAGTGACATCATCTTGGATTGATGTGCTACAATATTCCTTCTTTCTCCATGTTTTATTCATCTACATCTTTGTTTTTTCAGTATCTACCTTTCCTTTACCTTTGATGAATTCATTTCTTGGTGTAGGTGATTGAGTTGGGCAGTTTCTGCTTACATGACTGACCTTAAGACAACTGAAGCATACAATCTCTCCATTTAACCACTTTTTGCAATTATCTCTAAACTTAGTTCTTATGCAATTTATAACAACATGATCATATTCTCCACAATAGTGACAAATGTACCTTGTGTTATAATCCTAATTGTAAGAATTTCCATGATGGTGTACCTTTATTTTCTTCTTTGATGTCCACTTAGATTTAGATATGCATTCATATGATTTGTGTCCATACTTATAACAATTGTAACAATATCCTTCAAAATTTTGAGTGTTTATGGAGATTGTTCTACATTCATGTGCCTGATGTCCTTGCTTCTTGCAATTATGATAGTGTCCTCTATTTTTTTGCGTAGGGGTTTGATTTCCAGTGTCACTCCTGCATAAATTTTTTATATGACCTAATTTTACACAATGATGGCAAGTGGGTTTGTTTGTCTTTCCCTTATTATTCCTTTGTTCACCACTTTTAGATGATTGTCCTTCCTCAGTTGTAGAATATCGTAATCCAACAGTATCATCATTTTTTCTTCGTGTATTCATCATCTTTTCAAAGTACTTTATAGATTCACTAGGTTTATTGAACCTTTCAATAAATTCCTTTTTTGCTTTCAATTCTTTCTATAGTAGGTCATTCTATGATTTCATATTTACAATCTTAATGTCTTTCCTTTTCAGTTCTTGCTTCATAATCATTAGTTGATTCATTTTGTCCAGTTGCATGTTTACCATTTTTTGCACATTTGATGTCTTCTCCTCAAGTTTGTTTGCCAATGTTCTTATATATTCTTCAATCATGACTTTATCTTCTTCATATTTATTTTTAGTTCAGTTATCTCACACAACATAATTGATTAAGTTTCTTGTTCCCTTTTTAGATTCTTGACTTCTTCATTTAGGACATTATTCTTTTTCATTAAATCTATAACTGCTGCATCAAATTATTTGGAGTCCTTGTCTTCAAAAAATCATATAGTGTCTTCTTCTTGATATTGAGTGTCATTATTCTGAATGACTAGATCTTTCCTTCTCTTCAATGATAGATGCAATTCATCTCTTTCTTCCTTTAACTAATGTAGGGCACGTTGTATTTCAATCTTCTAGTTCTCAATAGTCTTTCCCAATTTGTAGACTTCCATCTTCAAGATCTTGCCTCTCAAGATATCAAACTTTACTTTCTAGAGAACAAGAATTTAATACCAATTGTTGGAAATATAAATAGAAAAGTAAGTTTTGAAGGGGGGGGTGTGGGTTGAATTAGCACTTAAAAATTTCCACCTTAAAACATTTCACCATTCATCCATCTCATAACTTAGCATATAAGCTAAAATATGTAACATGCATCACATTCTTCACATAATATAAATCAACACATAAAACAAAATATTTTCAATACCTAGAAACCCTCCAAGGAGAAGGTAAACCTAGGATGGGGATGACATCCACAAATCTTCACTAGTGTAGCAATAAAATGTGGCCAGTTATAGCTACAAAGTTTTGATCATAATCTATGATCTACCCTATGAGGGGTCTTCCCTATTAAAGGCTTACAAAGACTGTATGTTCTCACCTTGACTAAAGGATTTATTCTCACAATTAAGTAAGCACTATGTTAGGATATTTACAAAAGTCTATTAGGACTATGTTAAGAGATTTACATTGTATCACTTACCAAAATGATTCAATACCTGATCCTTCAATTAATACCCTTCTACTAGATGTCAGATCTCCTCTTTCTTGATTGTAGCATGATCCTTCTAATCGAATGTATCATCTCTAACCTTTCTCTTCTTGTCTTAAAAAATGGTTATGTTCTCATCAATTGGTTCTACAATGCTTAACCTTTACTTAAGCATCTTCTCCATGTCTCTTTCGTACACGATACTCTCCTTAGTATCTTGTTGTCTTGTTACTCCCCCTTAGGGTTTAACTTTTTAAGTAAGCATCTAGAGAAAATATTAGGTTATAATTAAAGACTCATTTTATTTCTATTTCCACCTAATGCTTCCCCTTTTTTGATTGGCTACATGGGTCACATAGGTATGCATGATATGAATTCATCCTTATCTCTTCATATCAAAAATTTGAGATTATGTATGGTTTACATAAAAAAATTGTGCCATTACAAATTTGTATGTCAAAGACTAGTTACTCAACATCAATAGGCTTCTAATGCTCAACCTTGAATATGTTTCTAATTTTGTTTTCTAAACTCTTGAATCACTTAGCAAACACTATCTTTTTGGCATTAATTATTTTCTTAGCACTAGAGTGACTCAACACATATTGACTACTTGACACCTACTAGTGCTCGGTACTAACTATCATATCACTTAGCATGTGTTTTATGGATACTTATGCTTGACATGCTCTGATCACTTAGCTCACATTGATCACTCAGCTTGCTCTATTCCTCATCTCACTCTATTCACTCATCTTGCTCTATTCACTTGGCATGCACTATGCACTTGGCTTGAGTAGTGACTCAATCATTGTGATGACCAACCAACTATGCTAGATGATGACTAAGTGTTTAGTCACTACTTTGTCAAAACCATAATGAGATTAACATTCCCTTTTGAAGCTCCATCAAAATTGAGTTTAAACCATTCCTATTTGGGTTGTTTCCATCTGCACTCTCATTTTCTTTCTGAATTTTTCCCCTTGTTATTATAAAGGAGGTAATTTTAGACCTATCCATTTGCCCCTCATTGTCTCATCCCAATGAAACATTATAACCTCCTTTTTTATTTCAAAATTATACTATTGGTAATTTCTCTCAATTTTAATTTTTTTTAATTCTACTTTCATCTTCTTATTCTAAAAATCCTTTAATTATGCTCCTTCCATTATTGCCATAGGGCTACAAAAGGTGATATCCATAAAGAGCTATACATACTATCATTTCTAAGGAGGTGCCAAGTATTTAGCATACCTATTATAGCTTGTGGAAATATTGATACCCACCCCAATTGTGAACATAGTCATTTCTAGCATTGACTTGAATAAGGGCAATGCAAAAAAAGGTGGTCAATGGATTCCTCCTCATCCTCACATAAAGGATATCTAATTGGGACTTGGTATCTCATTTTATTAAATCTTTCTAAGGTATATAGTTGGAAATGCAAATAAAGGACAAGAAAGCATAAGTTCATTACATAACCTCACATGTTATATGGAGCCTAATCATACTCAGAGGTTGATTTCTCTAGACTTCATTTGATGCAGTTTCCTCTGGATTTGTCTACAGGGTCAAGGGATAGCACCCCTTGTGGGGTCCTGGGGTAGAGCCCTCGGTGTGCACCTTGTCATAATATAGGGTGGGGTCGAGGGCAGGGTAAACTTTAAGAAATCCCTCTAGAAAAGGATATAAATTATTGGTGAATCTTTCATTAATTTGAAAAATCAAATAATTTTTTTCGGTGAAACTCTCAATTTTTTTATTTTAAATGTTATTTACATTGGTAATTATTTTGGAATCATAATTTTTGAGTAGAAAATATTGGAGAATCTCAATAATAATAGGAAGTTTGCTTATCATCATGGAATATTACAGATCAAAATTGAACATGTTTTATCTCATGGAAATTATAAGGATAATTAGATTAGATTTTAAATCAATAGTAAAAGCTAAATATTGGAAATATATCCCTAAAGTAACTAATAATAATGATAATTATTGGTGAATTAATTTTAATTTCTTTGATAATATATAATATTTAGGTGAATAAAATCTAATCATGTATCAAATATTGTGGTGAATCTTTGTGTTTAGATTTTTGTAAAAAATAAATTATTCAGGAATTTTAAATATTTTAGAACTAAATTTAATAAAAATGTGGCAGTTTAAGTTGCACTAAATCTTAAATTATTAGCCAAATTACTAGCAAATTTTTTCTAAAATTCACAAAATTATGAATATTCAACACTAAAAAATACCCTAGTGGAGGGGCAACACCCCTATAGGGTTTTTTAGGGACAAAACTCCTAAAAGCTAAAAATGATTTTTTATTGTAAAAGGCATTGAAACCTATTTTCTAATGGATGACTGATTCTAGCCCTTATTTTGTAAGCAACAATGACATTTTATAAAATTGATTAGGGTTACAGATTTCAATATGTATTATTTATTAGCTTCTTGTGGTAGTATTGAGTTATAATGGATTTCAAATTGCAATCTAATTGAAATCACTAGATAACAAGAATATTGGACTTGTTGGTTGGTGGACATAGACAAGGGATTGAGTGAAACACGTTAAATCTTTGTGTTGTGTGATTTTTTTGTGTGGTTTATTATTTTTTCATGTTGGTTATATTTTCATGTAATTATTATTTTTGTCTCATTAATCCTAAAACCACATACAAAAAAAAGGGGGAAGTCATGGAGATAGGTCCTTTCAATCCTAATCCTAAAGAGTTATATCTAGAATGATTAGTCCTAACCAAATGAGAAAGGAGCATTGATGCAAACTAGGTCTACGGAAGGATTAGGGGAAAACTAACCAAATTATTGAAAACTGATGCAGGAGCACACCTCGACCCTGAGCATTATGACAGGTTTCATAATATGCCTATGTTGAGGCTATTTAAGCTTTCCTAAAACCATGTTTATGAAATGGCTAAACAGATTAAAAATTGCACAGATTACATTTGTAACCAGCAAATATAATAAGATTACCATGCACCATCAAGTAGATAGATGGATTGGGCAACTATCTAAGATTGTCTATTTTTAGACAACATTATGTAAGTATTGTTAGGGGAAAGTTTTCATAACCACCCCAAGAATCTCAATAAAAGGATTAACAAAGAGGAGAAAGGGAGTTACAGAAGAAAGGGAATCTTAGGAGATATTAATGAGAGAGCAAAAAGGAGTCGACTCTCTAGTTGAAGGTGAGAGCCATTCATGTCAATTATGTTTCTATGTATTTTAAGTTTTAGGTTTTAATAAAATTAATATTGTAGCCTTTCATTATCTCTTTTCTTGTCTTATCTTATGCAAGTTAGTTTTGTTTGTATTTAAGGAAGAGTTCATCAGATAAAGAATTGGGCTCCATGAAATTTTTCAGTCATTATCTTCAATTATGTTGTTTGTTTACATAACGGTGCTAAAAGATAGATTGGGAGATGTAAAATGATCTTGTGAGAGAGAGGTTAACATAGTGGTGCTAAGAATGGAGATCGTGGACAATGGAGATGTGGTAGCATCAATTGTTAGGAACCTACTAAGGATGGTAGTGGCATGAACCCAATAAGAGTGTTTGACAGTCATGTAATTGGAGCCTAATAACAGCAAGGATGACAATGGAAAGATAGCCACTAAGAAAAAGGAGGTCACTCATTGGTAGAGAAGAGAGCCTGGGTTAGAGTGTAGAACCTAATATACTTTGGAGGATTATGAACCCGATAACATCTCCACCATGCATGTCATATTGGCAAGAATGAGTGTTCATTTTTTGTAGATGAAGAAGCCAATAGCAAATGGGGAAGAATAAGGAAAGACAAAGAAATATAATCATTATCCAATCAATAGAATATGACATTCTTGATGTGTTAGACTTCTCTCTAGGTTTCTAGGTGTTGATATGAAATTCTTCTACATTGAAAGCTATTGTCTCAGCCAGATATGGCATGTTTTTTATAATTAAAGAGAAGGGTAATGTAATTGATGGGTTTAGCATAACATGGTGAATCCACAGGCTATTAGAATGGAAGATTTGTAAATGATACAATTGGGCAATGTTTGAATGTCCATCTATTTTGATATGCATTTCTTCTAGTATTTGAATTGGATGTGTAACTCGATAGGCCAAGAATGGTACATGTGCATGATTAAATAGGTTAAAAATTGAGCCCCTCCCATGTCATTGTCCTCAATGCTATGTGGTGTTCCGTAGATAGAGTCAATTTCTTGTTCCAAAATATTTCTTTGATATGGAAGTTGTTGTTTTGAATTCCACCTCAGTAAGTGTTACATCAAAATGGTATTAGAGTGAGCAAAATATTTGGGTAGATAGCTATTGTGAGGAAAGAACTCGACCTATCTAGTTGCAAGAAGGAAAGAAATTCCTAAAGAGTTTGTGGGCAGGCAAGTAAGTTCTTTCCTGACCATTCTCCAACAAAGATATGTCTGTAGTAGGTTTCCAAAAGAAACCATTGAGAAAGAGTGGGAAGTGCATCACCAGATCAAGTTTGTGGTTGGGTAAGATGGATGGTTTGTTATGCAACATTGTGAGAGATGGAGTTAGTTTCAGCATCAGAGTGTGCAACCAAAGTGTGCCCAAGAAGTATTTGCTCCACATTTCTCCTCAGTATTTCCATGGGACATAGAAATATTTTGAGCTTGGGAGTATGATGTGGGAGCACACCTTGACCCTAAGCATTATGATAGGTTTCATAATATGCCTATGTTGAGGCCATTTAAGCTTTCCAAAAACTATGTTTAAGAAATGGTTAAACAGATTAAAAATTGCACAGATTACATTCGTAACCAGAAAATATAATAATATTATCATGCCTCATTGAGTAGATGGATGGATTGGGTAGCTATCTAAGATTGTTTATTATTAGACAATATTATGTAAGCATTGTTAAGGGACAGTTTTCATAACTACCCCAAGAATCTTGATAAAGGGATTAATAGAGAGGAGAAAGGGAGTTATAGAAGAAAGGGACTCTCAGGAGATATTAAGGAGAGAGAAAAAAGAAGTGCAAAAAGGAGTTGGCTCTCTGGCCAAGAATGTCAATTATGTTGATATGTATTTCAAGTTTTGGGTTTTAATAAAATTAATAGTGTAGCCTTTCATTCTCTCTTTTCTTGTCTTATCTTACACAAGTCAGTTTTGTTTGTATTTAAGGAAGAGTTCATCAGATAAAGAATTGGGCTTCATGACATTTTTAGTCATTATCTTCAATGATGTTGTTTGGTTACATAATAGTGCTAAAAGATAGAGTGGGAGTTGTAAAATAATGTTGTGAGAGAGAGGTTAACATAATGGTGCTAAGAATGGAGGTTGTGGACAATAGAGAGGTGATGGCATCAACTGTTAGCAACCCGCTAAGGGTGGTAGTGGCATGTTGGCATGAACCTGATAAGAGTGTTTGATAGTCATGTAATTGGAGCTCGATAACAACAAGGCTGACAATGGGACAATAGCCACTAAGCAAATGGAGGTCACTTAGTGGTAGAGAAGAGATCTTGGGTTAGAGTGCAAAACTAGATATGCTTTGGGGGATTATGAACCCAATAACATCTCCACCATGCATGCTAGATTGACAAGAATGAGTGTTTGGTTTTTGTAGATGAAGAAGCTGCTAGCAGATGGGGAATAATAAGGAAAGACAAAGCAATGTAATCATTATCCAATAAATGGAATACAACATTCTTGATGTGTCAGACTTCTCTCTCAATTTCTAGGTGTTGATATGAAATTCTTTAGCATTGAAAGATATTGTCTTGGCTAGATATGGCATGTTTTTTATAATTAAAGAGAAGGGTAATGTAATTGATGGGTTTAGCATAACATGGTGAATCCATAGGCTATCAAAATGGAAGATTTGTAAATGATATAGTTGGGCTATGTTCAAATGTCCATCTATTTTGGTATGCATTTCTTTTAGTATTTGAATTGGATGTGTAACCCAATAGGCCAAGTATGGTACATGTGCATGATTAAAGAGGTTAGAAATTGAGCCCCTCCTATGTCATTTTCCTCAATGCTAATGTGGTGTTCTATAGATAGTGCCAAATTCTTATTCCAAAATATTTCTTTGAGATGGAAGTTGTTGTTTTGAATTCTACTTTAGTAAGTGTTACATCAGAATGGTATTAGAGGGAGTGAAAGATCTGGGTAGATAGCTATTGTGAGCAAATAACTCAACCCATCTACTTGCAAGAAAGAAAGAAGTTCTTGAAGAGTTTGTGGGTAGGCAAGTAAGTTCTATCCTAACCATTCTCCAATAGAGATATGTCTGGAATAGGCTATTAGAATGGAAGATTTGTAAATGATATATTTGGGCTATGTTCAAATGTCCATCTATTTTGGTATGCATTTCTTTTAGTATTTGAATTGGATGTGTAACCCAATAGGCCAAGTATGGTACATGTGCATGATTAAAGAGGTTACAAATTGAGCCCCTCCTATGTCATTGTCCTCAATGCTAATGTGGTGTTCTATAGATAGTGCCAATTTCTTATTCCAAAATATTTCTCTGAGATGGAAGTTGTTGTTTTGAATTCTACTTTAGTAAGTGTTACATTAGAATGGTATCAAAGGGAGTGAAAGATCTGGGTAGATAGCTATTGTGAGCAAAGAACTCAACCCATCTACATGCAAGAAGGAAAGAAGTTCTTGAAGAGTTTGTGGGTAGGCAAGTAAGTTCTATCCTAACCATTCTCTAATAGAGATATGTCTGGAATAGGGTGCCAAAAGAAACCACTGAGCAAGAGTGGGAAGTGCATCACTAGATCGAGTCTATTGTTGGGTAAGATGGATGGTTTGTTATGCAAAATTGTGAGGGATAGAGTCAGTTTCAGCATCAGAGTGTGTAGCCAAAGTGCACCCAAGAAGTATTTGCTCCACATTTCTCCTCAGCATTTCCATGAGACATGGAAATCTTTTGAGCTTGGGAGTATGATGCAGGAGCACACCTCAACCCTAAGCATTATGATAGGTTTCATAATATGCCTATGTTGAGACCATTTAAGCTTTCCTAAAACCATTAGATTAAAAATTGCATAGATTACATTTGTAACAAGAAAATATGATAAGATTATCATGCATCATCGAGTAGATAGATAGATTGGGTAACTATCAAAGATTGTTTATTTTTAGACAACATTATGTAGCCATTGTTAGGGGATAGTTTTCATAACTACCCCAAGAATCTTGATAAAGGGATTAATAGAGAGGAGAAAGGGAGTGACAAAAGAAAGGGACTCTCAGAACATATTAAGGAGAGAGAAAAAAAAAGTGCAAAAAGGAGTCAGCTCTCTTGCTAAAGGCAAGAGAGCCATGCATGTCAATTTTGTTGCTATGTATTTCAAGTTTTTGGTTATAATAAAATTAATATTGTAGCCTTTCATTCTCTCTTTTCTTGTCTTATCTTACACAAGTTAGTTTTGTTTGTATTTCAAGAAGAGTTCATCAAATAAAGAATTGGGCTCCATGATATTTTTCAGTCATTATCTTTGATGATGTTGTTTGGTTACATAACGGTGCTAAAAGATAGAGTGGGAGGTATAAAATGATGTTGTGAGAGAGAGATTAACATAGTGGTGCTAAGAATGGAGGTCATGGACAATGGAGAGGTGATGACATCAATTGCTAGGAACCCACTAAGGATGGTAGTGGCATATACATAGAAGGTGGCATGTTGGCATGAACCTAATAAAAGTGTTTGATAGTCATGTAATTGGAGCCCGATAACAGAAAGGCCAATAATGGGAAGATAGCCACTAAGAAAATGGAGGCCACTCAGTGGTAGAGAAGAGAGCTCAGGTTATAGTGCAGAACTTGATATGCTTTGGGAGATTATGAACTTGATAACATCTCCACCATGCACACTATATTGGCCAGAATGAGTGTTTGGTTTTTGTAGATGAAAAAGATGATAGCAGATGGGAAAGAATAAGGAAAGACATAGCAATGCAACCATTATCCAATGAATGGAATATGATATTCTTGATGTGTCAGAATTCTCTTTGGGTTTCTAGGTGTTGATATGAAATTCTTCTACATTGAAAGTTGTTGTCTCAACTAGATATGGCATTTTTTTATAATTAAAGAGAAGGGTAATGTAATTGATGGGTTTAGCATAACATAGTGAATTCGTAGGCTATTAGAATGGAAGATTTGTAAATGATATAGTTGGACTATGGTTGAATGTCCATCTATTTTGATATGCATTTATTTTAGTATTTGAATTGGATGTGTAACCTGATAAGACAAGTATGGTACATGTGCATGATTAAAGAGGTTAGTAATTGAGCCCCTCCTGTGTCATTGTCCTCAATGCTAATGTGGTGTTCCATAGATAGAGTCAATTTCTTGTTCCAAAATATTTCTTTGAGACAAAAGTTGTTGTTTTGAATTCTACCTTAGTAAGTGTTACATCAAAAAACCTTCTAAGATGATAAGCTAGGGATAAGTATGTAAATGAAATAAGTCAATATTCTAGAAGGACAAATAAGGTAGAAGAAAAACCTTTTAAACCTAATTTAATTGTTATTGTGTTGATCAGAATAGATAAACATTATTGAATTTGGACTTGAAATAATGCCATTAAAAAAACCAAAACATCATTACATGATTTGTTAGGGTCGAATTAGACGATCAGGGGTGACCTAGTCAACCTTGTGCATCAAGGGTGACCTGGTATACCTTGCAAGAATGAGTGTGATGTTGTTTTTTATTTCACTAGTTATGTAGAAAGCTGAGAAGAGTATCTAGATTTGTAACCTAATCATCAATTCAAAATCCACAACTTGTAATAAAAGAGGGCTTTTGTTGCTGATGTGGAGTTTTCCTTGGTCAAACCCTAGTTTACAAATTAATCTTGAATTAAAACAATTGGAATTTAATAAATGTAAAGAAAATCTATGAACTCACCTTACAATAGTAGGATCTCTTGAACTGGATGCAATTTTCTTACTTCACCAATTGATTTGGATCATGAAGATGAAGATAAATGGGTATGGAAGATGCAAAAAAGGATCTTGAATGGATTGAAAGAGATCTTGAAGATGACTCCCTCAATTTCTTGAATTCTTAAATCCTTAATCTTCATTAGATGAATTGTTTGAAGGATACTTGGAGACTCAAAAATTTGAATGATTGAGTGCTAGTGTGGGAGTGCTTGTCAAATTATGAATACCTTAATCATATAATTCTTCAACAAGAAATGGAGAAAATTTAAAGGTTTCTAAAGGACTTGGAATTGACTAAGTCTTGTAGGTTGACCTACCTAGGAATTAACACCTTGCAATTGACCTAGCATGGGATCAAAGAAGAGGACCCAACAAATGACTCAAATAGGGACAACTTACATCCCTAATTAGGAAGGGATGAAATTCACCCTTTCCAACCAAGGCTAAGAACCTCCAAGAGTTCCTCAAGGTCCTAAATTAGGTCTCAGATCCCATAAATTAAGAGTAGAATTTGAGATATAGTTGTTTTGGTGCTGAGAGTAGATTCTAAGAAATTAAATGAAGGTAATGGAGAGATTAGGTGGATAGATCCTACCTCAAGCTTTATGCCATGAAAATATGATCTTTTTGAAGAGGATCTATTAAGACAGAAGAGAAGAAAGCAAGAAATATGCAAGGAGATTGATGATCTCACATTAAATAGTTGCTAAACCTTAATTAAATTTGAATTCTTTCAATTTAAGATGGTACATAAGGTAAGGAACTTCCTATTTAAAACTAATCTAGCCTTAGGTAGACATTCTTTATTCAAACGTAATTTTATAGGGAGGGAGTTATTTGTGCTATTCTAAGGAGGCTTTAGGAATTTATACCCCCCCTTTAACTTGTATTCCCCACTCTTTCTTCCATCCCACATAAATTAGTCCTTTCCAAAATTGAAAGTTACTTTCCTATTTGTAAGAATTTTCCTAAGGCAATAATGTAATGCCAAGATCTAGAAGCATAAGAGATAGCACAATAGAGATGGGAGATGATCAAATGAGAATCTCGATAATGATTAGATGATAATGGATTTTAGACAGTTACATCATAGAAGTGCCTTGTATATAAAGGCAATTAAGATGACTAGGAGTCAACAAAGAGATAATCATAACAACTAAGAACACATCCACATAGAGTGGATCATCCTTGATTGTGCATGAATGTATGTGCAACAATGAGAGGATAAGAATATAAAGGTGTATCTCATAAAGATATGTAGTAGACAACATGTGCTCAATTAGAGTGCAAACTATCATGTTATCAGCATGACAACTCATATGAATATGCAAACTCCTAGTGTCTACATGACAACTAATATGCATATGCATTAACCTAAGTAAAATTAAGTAAAGTGTAAATAGTAAATACTTATTTACACCAACACCCCCCCTTAAGTGAAACTTAGGGAAATGTACTTAAGCTTAGAAAAACTAGAGAATAATGCAAGATGAGTCCTAGCTACTAGGCCATGTTAGATACCCGTGTACAAACTGCAAATGCAAAAGATATGAAATGCAATCTCTTGTAAAGAGGAGAAAGAGGGAAACCTCATGGGAAATACCCCCCTCAAAAAAGAGAAATAAGTACAATAAAAGAAAATGAGAGAGAAGAAGACCTCATGTGAGGAAAAGATCCCCCCCATAAGAGAGAAGAAGTGGAAGAGAGACCAAGTAGCTCCCCCTCAATGTAGAATGTAAATCTATGGTAGATGGTCCAAGATCAATGTAGAAAATCCTCCATGAGTGTAGAAAAAAATTCCTCCCCTTAGGAAGAAATAGAATCAAAGGTGTATCAATGAAGCCTCTCCCACATATAGGAAGAAACCTCAAAATATATGGAATCTATGAAACCTTCTCAAGTGTCCCCATGTCAATACTAAAAGGTGTCTCATCCAAATCATGTGTACTATTCCACTCTTCTAAAAAAGGAAAATTGGGATCAATTGAGGATAAATGTAGAATGTGTATCAAAGACTCAAATATATCCTCTAAAAAAAACAGTTACCTCGTCCAATAGTTGTACCAAAGGATCTACCATCATATCAACCTCAAAAGATTGATCAAGTAGACAATGAAGATAAGGGTCAACATGCTCCTTCACAAAAACTTAAGAAGGAACATATTCACCAAAGAGAAGATGAATGTCATCAATAGTGTCTCTCAAATATGCAATGTAGGACCCCACAAAAAAACTAGAAATATCTATCAAGTAGTCATCCCATGGAACTAAGTTTGGAAGGAAATGAGTATATTGCTACATTGAATCATGTGAATCCACGACTGTGTGAATACAAGCATCATAAGAAGCAACAATAGATGCAATATGAAGACAAGGATAAGAAATTGATGGCTCAAGAACTTTATCATGTGTGAGAATACCCAAGTTCAAGTAGCCAAAGTCCTCCTTAAAGTATGAATCAACACTAGAAGTATGGTCAAAATTTGGTGAACAATCTATGGAGAAATCATTGTCATTATCATGCAAAAAGTTTGAGAAGTAGTATAGTTGAGATGCATGATCAACTAACCCTATAGCAATGACCTCTCTAGTCTTCAAGTCTCTAATAAACATTGAATCAGGTGTGAATTCCATAGTCCTCCTTGTATCTCCATGAGTGAGCTGATAGATGGAAAGAAGGTTGTGACTTAGGTGAGGTTTACACAACACATCTTTGAAGTATCCCTCCCTCTTACCAATAGTTCATTTCCCAATCACATTCATGTAAGTATGATTTCCCATCAAAATAGGTGGAGTATGACAAGGATCAAATGATGAAAACATAGGTTGTGAAGATGCCATATGATGTGAAGCCCCTGAATCTAGAAGCCATCTCCCTGGATCTTGAATTGAAGTAGAAACTAAGGCTTGACATTTTCCCATGTGATCCTTTCCTTTATCTAAATGTAAGAAGAGGATGAAGTAGTCATTCTTGAAGTTAGATTTATTTGATTCTACTTATGAAGATTCTTTAGTTCATCAATTTCCTTCTTATAGCAATGATGTTCTTCATGTCTACTCTTCTTGCAATATGAACAAGTGAGAAATTCCCTCTCAGATGATTTCCCCTTATTATTGGAGTTGTCTTGTGGTGGGAAGGTGGATTTCTCTTTCTTAGTTTGTGTCTTATGTTTCCACTTATTTTGCTTCATTTTGTCTTGATTCTCTTGATTAGCTACCAATGCCTTAGAATTGGAAGACTTGAGAATTCGCATACTCATTAATTTTTATTGTTCCAACATTAACATCCCTTGCAATTCCCATTTTCAACTTATGTGTGTTGTAGCTTGAAACAAAGGATGCATATTCTAATGCAAGATTGTCCATCATACGATGAATTAATTGGGAATCCTTGATGGTAATACCACAATCCTTAATTTGTACTCTCAACTCATTATCCTTGTTGATGAAATATTAGATTGTGTCAAGTTTTATAGGATCCAATTTGAGAAGATTTGCTTGAATTGTGAATCCCTTATCATCATCTACTTTACCATACAAACTTTCAAGTTTATCCCAAGCTTCCTGGAAACTACTCAATGGGTATAATGTGAAACAAAAGATCTTCAGTGACTGATTATCTTATGATTCCAAAAGCCTTAGAGTCTTCAATTTTCCATGAAAATATATCCTTAGGATCTACATCAAGACCAAAGGGAATTGGAATTGTTCCATTCACAAAGAGATTCAAGCCTTTCTTCATTAACCTGCTCCATACATTTTCTTTCCATGTAGCATAGTTGTGTGGAGTTAATTTAGAAAGTGAAGAAGAGCTCATGATGCAAGACTAAAATATTGCAAGAAAAATCACACAAGACACCCCCCAAATCACACAATGAAAGAACCCCTACATAATAGATGCTTTTTTATTTTATATTTAGTGAGTGTACAATAACCACTTGTCAAAATGGAACAAAGTGGACTTCTGATTTTGATGTTTACAATAGAAAATGTGAAGCTATAGTGAATTCAAGTACATAAGACACCAGATCTCTCAAGGATCTAAATAGCTACAAGTGCCAAAATAGGCCAAAAAAGACCAAATGCTGAAAGTACAATAACTACTTATAGTTGCTCCTGTATCACCTAGTTTAGTAGTGTAACATGAATACTAACCATTAAATGAAAGCATTAATAATACTAAGCAAGCTAAAACTTAAGATAGGACTGATTTGTTATCACCACAAATGGAGGCAAACCAAGAATGGTAAGCTCTAAATGGTATAACACAATGATGCAAATGGATTTTTCCCCGATTTAAGGTATGTGTGCTCACAAGTATGGCTCAAGCTTCAAATGGATGGATGAAGTGAGTGAAACAAGGTTGCAACAATGGAGTCATGGAGTGATTTTGCCATTATAATGGTATTTTGGTAGTTTATGAGCTCTCAAAATAGCATCATAACTTCGCATGGAGGATGGATGATTTTAGTGAAGGGAGAGGGTTCAATTTATAGGCCAAGGGTTGGAGGGATGGATGGTCAAGATGCAAGGATGACAAGATGGTGAGGGAGGGCTAGGATGCACTCAAAAGGGAGCACAAGGATTGTGCTAGTTTAGCACCAATGGGGAGGTGACACTTGTCACAAGGAGGATGAGTGTGAGAGGATAGGATAAGGGTTGGTCAAAGGCTTGATGAGGGTGGTTGAGTATGTAAGAGTCATGAGTGAGGATGGGAGAGGTGTAAGAGATGTGTAAGGGTCATGAATGAGGGTGGGTGAAGGAGGAGATATTTTTTGACTTTAGCTTGGGTTAGCAAGTCTTAACCCATGTTTATGATTGTGCACATGATTAGAAGGGAGATTAGGATTAGCTTAGAAGGGGGGTTAGGTGGTGAGTGATTTGGCTTTGATGGGATGGGTTAGTTAGGAGGCTAAGTGAGGTTAGTATGGGTGAATGGGTTGGATTAGGGGTTAGGATAGGGTTTAGGGAAGCTCTTAGGATTTTAGATATTTTAATAAATGATTTTATTTAATAAAATGGGGAGATGGAATTAAATTGAATAGATTTGATGATTTATTCAATTTAATAGGGGAAGAGGGATTTAATTGGTAAATTGATTTTGGGTGATCATTTGATTTTATCAATTGGACTATAGTTAATTAAATTAATTAATTAAATAGGGGATGATGATTAATTAATTAAATAATTAATATTCAATCAATAATGTCCTAGGAGATGACTAAATATGATTACTTATTGATGTAATCAGATTTAGGTGTCTACAGCTCCAAATCGATACCAAATCTAGAAAGTAGACAAAAAAAATGTACTTTAAAAAAAATGACACTTGAAAATCTGTTTGTATGAGCCTGAACAAAGCCTCTAAAGTTGCAAAATTGAGGATTGCATAGGATCAATAAAAAAAAATCTCAATTTTGAAAAATATGCTCACTAAAACTAGAAAATAGTTGCAACAATGGAAAATTTAGGAGTCCGGATGAGTGAGTTGTGCCTTCTTAAAATCAAACAGTCAAATGGAAAACTCATATAGTGAGGGGTAGTAGTTTGAAATCCCTGTTGACATTAGAAAATATCTACGCTTAAATTTGATGGTTTGGGTCCCATTGTGGAAGAAAACATACCCTATGACACTTGTACACTAGTCAAATTTTACTTTGCAAAAAATTGATGGAAATGCAAAACTTCTAATAAAATTTACCAATTTCGTCTTGGTAGGAAGTTAGGTGTCACTGTATATCGTGATCAAGGGAACTCAATGTTGGAGGTTTCCATATCTACCTTCGATGCTTGGTTGGGTGCCAATACAAAGTTTTCCTCAAAAATGACATAGATCATTGTGATGGAAAGTTGGGGGGAGGTACTCTTAGATTAATCTTGAGATGGCCATAAACAGACTACTGTCAAATACTTATAAATGTGCAATCAAAGATCTCCAAATTGCCTCTAGATCAAATGTCACAATGAAGGAATGACTTACATGATTAACTTTACAGATGGATGACATCTCTTAGATGGTATAACATGGAGTCAAAGTTCAATGTGGAGAGTGCTCAAGGAATGTAGTGGTGTCCACATTAGATACAACCAGATCTGATATGAATCTTTGCTAATGCCAACTCGAGTGGGTGCAAGAATAAAAAATCTCAATGCATGCTATTTGGAAATGGTTGATTGAAGTCAATTGCATAGAGGGAAGATCTAGTCAATTGTACACTTGGAAGATGGAGCATCCGGGTTTCAAAGTACATGATGTCACATGCTCAATTACCATGTCAATCACCAACTCAAAATGATAGGAGATAGTGATTGGATTGAATCAAAAGTTAGATCCAATGTATCACTATGATGCCAATGTGTCAAGGATGCTCGATATGCCAAAGAGCACAAATCAGATCAGGGGATGTTGTCCAGATAGTGGTTGTAGTCAATTTCATGCCTAATGATGTCCAAGATGGATGTCACTTTCAATTGATCAATCTCAGGTCTAATGCCTATGATCATTCTCGGGTCCAATGTCAGATTATGGACTAGGTGAGCCAAGTCAAATGATCCCACATGAAACTAACACATGAATATATTGAAGTAAATGCCTCTAGAAGTAGGTGAGGAGGATCTGGATTAGAGTGTTGACAATCTCACTATTGCACATGTTATGACCAGATCACAAAAATAGATCAAGATAGACTATGAGTGAAAATCATGGGATCTTATGCTCATATCCTTTTGATCATGATGCTATGCAATGGGTAGTTACCATACCATGGCTTGTGAGTTCATTGCAAATAAGATACTTGTAATCCTCCAAATGGGAAAATTAGGCTTCCAAGTCAGATTTGCAAAAAGAAATTTCCTTAGATTTGAATTTTGTCCAATATAGGAAAATTTATAGTCAAAATTCATTGGAAGGATTTCTCAAATGTAATGCCAAGGTTAGATCTTGCTCAAAATGCTCACAGTAACTGTGGATATCTTGGATCAAAATTGTGGCCCTCTAAAATGAAGCAAAATGATGCTCTCCAATGGCTATGCAATTTTCCTAAGGAAATAATATAATGCTAAGATCAAGAAGCACAAGAGATAACACAAGAGAGATGAGAGATGATTATATGAGAATCTTGATAATTATCAAATGATAATGGATTTTAGATAATTACAACATAGAAGTGCTTTGTATATAAAGATAATTAAGATGACTAGGAGTCAACAAAGAGATGATCGTAATAACTAAGAATATTTCTACCAAGAGTGGATTATCCTCCATTGTGCATGAATGTACATGCAACAATGAGAGGATAAGAATACAAAGGTGTATCTCATAAAGAGATGTAGTAGATAACATGTGCTCAATTGGAGTGAAAAATAATGCGTTATCAACATGGCAACCCATATGAATATACAAAATCCTAGGTGTCTACATGAAAACTAATATGAATATGCATTAACCTAAGTAAACTTAAGTAAAGTGTAAATAGTAAATACTTATTTACACCAACATGATTTGATAGGGTTCTATTTAGATTTTATGCTTCCTTGGGTGGGAGGGTCATGTCCTTAAAATCCATTCATTTCTAACCTTTCCCTCCATCGACATAGGTTACATAATCTATAACTCTTTTTCCCCATCTAGCTTCAAGAATCAACATTAATTAAGCTAGTTTACCATCCTTTTCCAAAGCACCATATCCTTCCTATTGTGGTTTCACAATGCACACCCCATTTTATCTAGAATTTGGGACCCCCTACTTTTTATTTTTCTGACTTTTTGGGACCCTAGTATGTGGTTCGAGTCTTTTCTATGGTTTTTTCCTAGTGTCCTCGATTAGATTGGGGTCTTGGTTTAGAAATTTAGATCTCAAAAATTATAATTCTGAGAGACTAAGTCAATTTTTACAAAGAAAAGGCACACCAATGCACCTTGACAGGTGCGCTAGTGTGCCAAAGTACTAAGTAAAAGGACATCACCCCCTTCAGTGATGTGTAGATGTGCAACAGTGTAGCTACACACTTGTGTAGTACAAAGGTGTGTAGGGTCCCTAAGTCTATAAAACCTGGGACCCCCCTTGTCCTTTTCACTTTGTCTTCTCCATAGCTCCATTTTTGTAGCTCTGCAACACAACAAGTGCACTCCTACACTTCCCACCTACATACCAAGACCAAAAACAAATAAGATAACCTCAAAAAAGGGTGCATAGCAATACACCTAATCAGGTGTACTACTACACACATTTACAAAGATAAAAAACTTAAAAACTTAAAAAATTAGCAAAACCCCAATACAGGTGCATAGTAGCACACCTAATTAGGTGTGTTGCTATGCACCCCCTAAAAAACTTAAACTTTTGTGTCCAAATGATTATAGGGTGCATATCAATGCACCCCATGAGGTGCGTTGTTGCACACCCCCTAAAAAACTTGAACTTTTGGGTCCAAATGATTATATGCACCCCATTAGGTGAACTACTATGCACCGATAATTGAACATTGGCTAAAGGAAATGGCACACTAGGCACACCTATTAGGTGCTCTAGGTGTGCCCTTTTTTGCATATAAGGGTCATAAAATTAGTTTTCTAGTTTTTTGAGTAAATTAGGGTTTAGGGTTTTGTTTGTGCCTATACTAGGGATTGAATTAATAGATATTTCTTCAACTCTAGACTAATAAATTTCATTTTTATTTAGATTCAATGGCTTCCTCATCTTCCTCCCTTGCTACAAAGATGGTTCTGAAGCCTGTAGTGTTCAAATTTCAAGGCACTCCTATAAAGTCACTATTCTAGGATGATCATTCAGAGATCTGAGATACCAAATTAGGTCACACTAGTTTGGGAGCATTCTTGACACTATGTAGCAAACCAATAGAAAGGGCTCTTATGATTTCTACATTGATTTGATCAGGGCTTGTCAGTGTAGCATCACATCCAGTGTTAGTGCAATCTTCAAAATTTATCATGACATATGTAGAGAACTATGTTCCTGAAGAAAGGGTAGTCAAGAGCATTACTGGAGTGATAATCTTGGATCTCTAGCCTAACAATATAGATAAAGTATGCTATCTTCCAAGGGCTGATCAATTTATCAAATTGACTTATCACCAAGCAGGGAGATGGTATAGGGAACATATTGATGAAGCTTCCAAGATAATCCTATCTTCATACCTCATTGAAAAGACTCCTCTAAGATGGAAGGTAGGTAAAGTGGATATGACAAGAGGCTATATGAAGGAAGACATTGGATATTCAATCATACTGAGTAGAGTTATGGGTTTTCTAGTAGCTAGACACTTGAACATTTTTATGGTGCATTTTATTGAGATGATCAAAATTGTAAAGAGGTCTTCCATTCTTAGCAAGAACTTGGGTGAGCAACTGGTGGTAGTGAAGAATAATAGAAAAGTTTACATGACATCATACTTGATGTATTTATTAGCTACAAGGGCAATAGATTACCCAATGCTCTATAAGAGGGGTAGCATGTAGGATGCAAATGCATGGGCCTACATTGTGTATCCTCAACGAGTAAAGAAGAGGCTTTCAGAGAAAAGAAATGAGTATAAGACTGTAAACAATGATTTCATATTCAAAATAATCTAGTCCATCAAAGGGGATTATGCCAAGAGGATGTTAGAAGAGGAAGCAACTAAGATTTTAGAGGTTGGAGCCTATTACATCTAGTACCGAATGTTCACATATTTGAGGGTAGCAAGTGCAACAATCAATCCTAAGAAGCTCTAGAGATATCCAAGTGATAGGCTTATACTCTTGGAGATCACTTGACAACTCTTGCCTACATACAATAGAGTAAGGAGATAGCACAAAGTGACATGGGTATGGCCTATTGCAATAGGACCTTTTAGTTTGGATCAGAGATAAGACATTCCATCTTTTGAGTGTGAATGGGATCAATACCCCTTAGAAGAATATAAATCTCCTCGGCCCTATTTTGATAACATTGGAAGGGTGAAACATTTAGCTGGCAAGTTATTTCAACATGAGGATGTGATGGAGGATCATTGGATGAACATAGTGGATGACTGTAATGTCTGCATAAGGGATTATTATAGGATGACTCTATATCTAGTAGAAAGGGATTTAAAGATGAAGGTTCCATTGAAGATTATGCAACAAGATATAGAGGATTTTCTCGATCCATTGTTCAACAGGGACAAGATTGGTGACTAACCTATCATGAATGCTAAGGTTGATAAAGAAGAAAATGCAAACATCAATCACAGAGTAAGGCATGTCATCAAATTGACAAAGGATTGGATCAAGAGACCTTTCAAACTTGATCCAATTCCTCCAATAGTAGTCTTTCATGCTCAAGCCTGCCTAGCTAAAGGTCAAGGAGCTAAGGTCACAGTGCCTACATTTATAGCCCAATCACCAGTGAGACTACAATTGGTGCACCAACTTGATAGGCCAGTTGGATATTATAGGTCTCAAAAAGGAAAAGGTTAAGAAAAGAGAAAGAGGACTTCTCCTCAGCAAGCTGAGTTAGAAGAGAAAGAAACCCAATCACCTCCACAGATAGGAGAAGAAGATGTGCAACGATCATAGAATATCAAAGCTACACAAACTCAAGACAATCCTCAATGTTGCCAATTGAACAAGGCCAAGGAAAAGTGGAAATTGAAGTACCAAAAGTGCCTTCACAAGAGGTACAAGCCTCCCCTTTTTCTCCTAAGAAAAGAAAGATCAAGACTCCAGTCAAAAGGAGATAAAAGGTTATCAAGAGAGTGATTCCTTTCCCATTAGTCCCTGAACCTATCCTAGAAGAAGCAAAATAAGAGGATGATGAGGACAAAGAGGATAACTTTCCTTTGAACTAGAGGACCCATCTTGTGAGAGCTATGAATCAAATAGGAGAAGAAGCTCCACCATCACACCTCCATCTATTCTTGAGCAACAAATTTAGACTACAACATCAAAAGATGAAATGAAACAATGGATAGATGAGTAGGATGTGGAGGGCACTAATGTCTTTAAGATGTTAGATTTTTATTTCATGCCCATGGGTGCTGAATTGGTTAGGGATAAAATAAGGGACACTCTAACCAATCAACCTCAATAGGAGGATTGGTGTCAACTACCACCTAAACCACAAGGTCTTTTAATAGCTCCACCATCCCTAGCGCAAGTCACATTTTGTGTAGATAAGGGATCAACTACTCCTCTTCTTCCAAACAATGAAGAAGAATAGGTAAAAGACGAAGAGCCATAACAAGAATCCATTGAGGAAGGGCAGATAAGTGAACAGCCACAAAAAACTTCCCAAGACACCAAGGTAAGGATTGTGGACTCTACAGACATAGAGACTCCCAATGTAGATCTCATACAAAAGGAGAGGAATCTAGAGAGGGGAGATAAGGGAAAAGGCATATCTGAGCAAACTCCTTCATCCTCAAAAGGAAAATACCCAGTATAGCATATTCCAAGATGGCTGAGAAAGGAAGTGATAAGAAATAAGAGGTAGCAATTCACCACTGAAGAGGAGGATAGAATGGAATTGATTGAAGTGTTGAGGAAACTCGAGTCACCACCAAAGGATGCACAAGCATTAGCCTTTATCATGAGTGATTAGAGCCAGGACTTATTTTCTTACATGGTTGTCCCTCCTTTGAATTCAAATGTTTTTGATTTGGAAAATAGGTTTTACAGGGATCCTGAAACCCAAAGTTTTATAGCATTAAGCACCTTTAAAGCATAAAAAGTTAGAAAAAACAAAAACAACCACAGAAGGCCAGAATCAAAAAGGCCTGAAGCTAGGGAAACAAAGGCCAAGAAACAAGCCTGGTAGGCATACTAGTGTCCCTTCTTCTCCATTGCCTATAGGATTTCTGCAGTGTCATTTTCCTTTTGGATGGCCTCCTCCTCCTAGGTTGCGGAGGGGAAATTCAACCGATCCCCTTGGCTTTCTTGGAATCTAGACTCTTTCTGAGGATCCTCCCGGCTTGTTCCATTCTTTGTGCTCTACTCCACGTTCCCCAGGAGACCGGTATTGGTAAGATAGTCCCCCAGGTTGACAATATTTTTATTCAATGTGTGGAGGGTATCCACAATCTGTTTAGTCACAACCTAGTGGACGAAGTCCATCCTTTGGACCTTTTGCTCAAGCCGGGTGATTCTATCCTCCTGATTGTCACTGGGGTCCTTGCTTCGGTCTTTTTCCTAGCTGCCCACCTAGTCTTTACTTCCTTTGGCCTCATGATCCTTGACTTCCCTCCTGTTGTTGGTATGGTTGGACCTGTCCTTCAGAGTCTCAATTTCCTGAAAAAGCCACTTGATGGAGCGGAAATTGTCAATCAAGTTGTTCTTTGCATTGTTAAGGAAGTTGAAACCTATTTCTCGAGCATTGTCAAAGAGAACCAAAAGGGTCAGGTCAAGGAGCTTGTCATAGTGGGTGCTATTGTCAAGATCCCCCAACACCTGGATTTTAGCAAGTTCTCTAACAATGCCTATACTAACACTATCCATATTGAAGTTTTACCAGACTCTTATCTTATTTTTTCGAATGGCTTCCCCTCCCTTTTCAACCATAACTTTGAATTCAAATGTTGAAGAATTGAACTCAAGGGATTATTAGATCAAGGAGGTCATGCTTGGGAAGCCTACATTGGATAGTGCTAAGCTAATGGTTACAATAGGGATCAAAGAAGTATTTAGGAGTTTACAATAGGATGGGGCATAGTTGATAACACTTTGGTGACAAAATGAAATCCTAAAAGGATATCTAAGAAAAGTTGTTGGTCCCCTAGATCCTACAAATGCCATGGAAACCTTGAGAACAAAACTCGAGAGAAGAGATAGGGGTATGAGCCAATTAGATCCATTTTTTGAGGACTTTTTAGAAGTAGAGAGAAAGTTTTGAGGAAAAAGGTGTATAGATAATTCAATGAAATTTGAAGCTATTACATGTTATGTAGGAGAATGCACATAAGCTAGTAGCCATTTTGAATCAAGATTTTGGTCTGATTGATGAGATACATACCTGGGGCAAGGATTTGCAAGCATTACAATCAATTAAAGGGAAAAGGTATCAAAAGCTAATGGATGTATATATAGTGCAAGAATTAGACAAGATTGATGATTGGATTGAAAATATCACAGATGGTAATAAAGTGATGGAGACATTACATATAGAGATTCACAGGCTTAAGGATCAAACCCAAGAGCAAATTTTGGGAGCTGAGAAGCATTATAGTGATGCTTGTTTAGACATTTTTAAGGATGCTACATGGGAGAAGTCAATAATAGTAGAGGTAGTAGTCAAGAAATTCTAGAAAGCTTTTGAAGAGGCTACTAATGATGATGAAAATAGGCAAGCATTTAGAACAGAGGAGGCATTATTAGATCTCAATGTGAAATTAGGAGATTTTTTGGCAACTCATATCAAGGTCAACACCTATAGGAAAAAGGTGAAAGATAAATATGAAGCCTTAGATTTTTCAAATGCAGCTCAAGTCACTGAAATAATTGAGAAATTGAAGGGAAAATACCCAGAGATAGCTCTAGTATAAAGGGGAACAAAACCTAGAAGCCAGAATTTCAATTTTGATTCTTAGTGAAATTTTGCAATTTTTGGGACCTACTTCCAAGGTGCGTTGGTGTGCTAGGTGCACACGTGTGATTTTCAGTGGTGTTCTAGAAGATTTTGAGGAGTTTAGAGGTGCACTAATAGTTAATGCTTGTTCTAAATTTAGAAGTTTCCTTGCATCAGAAATGTATTTTGACAATAGTTTAACTCCTACAAATGCCTAGTGAAGAAGGAGCTCCTATTTTTGGCACTTCTAGATACTTCTACATCAATTGAAGGATTGCTCTTTCATATTTTCTTATGCTTTCTTTGTTTTATGACATGTAAAGGCTCATGCATCCAATTAATGATATAAGTATGGATAGAGCCCTACTTAGGACCAGTTATATAGTCAGTTTGTACATAATTAGATTTGTTTTATTAGTTTAGAAGCATATGATTGTATAAAGATATCTCTCACTCTCAACACAATTGAGAAGAAGATTTCTTATAAATATGAGAATGTAATATGTATTCAAGGCTGCCATTATTTTGTTGCAATAATATATGTTGTTGGTGCTTGCATTTGGAGTGTAGTGATTCTTGCTTGAATGTGTTATATTTTTATGAATGAATGTTCACGAGATGTAATTGAGCCAACAATTTTATTGCATTCTTTTGGTTGTGTGATCTTTTAATTTTGGTGTTTTCTATGGGTCTACAAATTCTACTGACGTACTTAGTTCAAGAAGAGATCATCATATTGTTCCTACATAACTTTTTGTCTCACATGAGTACACTTTTCATGGCCTTGTGATTTGATAAAAAGTGAAACATCTTACAGTTACTAAATTTCCATTGACAATTACATTAGTGGAATTAAGGAATCATTTTTCCTATTTTCATTGGTTACCTATCAATGTTTTCAAAATCTTAACTCGCAGACACATTGTTTCTATAGCTTATGTCCATTAGGAGTTACTTTTCATGTTATTTTCTTAAATTTCTTGTCACCTTACCTTTTTTATTTGCTTTACTAACTCCTTGGTTAAGTTAGGAATTCATATAGTTGCATTGTTAGATTGCATTCATCTTAAAAATATAAAATACAAAAATATATTCCTTTTTGTGTGGTTATTCTTTTTGAGACAACAAGAAGATCATACATCTTATCCTCCTTGTGAACATTCACATTTATCATTAATTGAGTGGATTCTAGTAGGTCACAAGATTTCCCAGAACCTTGGAGTTTATCCTTGAATTATCTTTTCAAGAGAGGAGTTCGAAAGGATTCCTATTATTAAGCATCGTGAAAAATGACAACTCAACACTTCCTAGAAGTCTTTCCATAAAAGAGCTTCTTTCCACATCCCTAGATTCAATGTTATTCTATCATGGATGGAGGATCTACAATTCATCATAAGGTTCAAAATTCTTGATCCTCTAGGTGGTGATTTCTCCTTAAATATGTTGATTAGATCAGTATTGCTCAAATATTTCTTTATTAGGATCTTTTCCCACTTGAGGTGTAGATTCTTGTCCATTCTCCATAGTTGTTTAGCTCCTAAAGATTTACCTTGGATATTGATGTCCTTGATTTCTATGTCTCCCTTGTATTTTTTTCTGCAGACATTTTTTTGATGGTATAAGGGAAAAAAATTCTTATCCCATGTTACCTACCAAGGGAAATTCCTAAGGAGTTTATTGAACTCGTCCTTATTTTTTCTGAGGAGATCAATACAAAATAATTGATAAGGATGTTGTTTTGAAATGATAGATTGCATCAACATTTCTCTACTTGCAAAAGAGAGTCTTTTCCCTTTCCAAAAATCCATTTTTCCTCTAACCTTCTATATTATCTGATCCCATACATTTTTTGAACATAACCCTTCTCTAAAGGGAGACCTAGGTATTTACAAGGAAAACTTCATGTTTTGAAATTCAAAATTTGGCAATTTTTTTTCAATTAGGATGGGTATTAAAGAAGAATATTTTTGACTTCTTAGGATTAATGTCTTGACCTGATGCACTAGTGTATTGACTTAATAATATTTTATATGCTTTTTCTAGGTCACTAGTGATCCTTATTCCTTTAATAGTCTTATCATATCTAGTATTATTTATTGATCTTCCTAAGAATTCTATCATCAAGTTGAAAACAAAGGGGATTCAAACCCCCTATCTAATTCCCCTTCTTATCATAAAAAATCATTTAGGTGATCCATTACTAGTATTGATAACTTAGAGGAGCATATGTATTTAAAGAAAAAATTCACCAAATATTTTGTGAACCCAAGTGTTTCAAGGGATTTCTTCAAAAATATCAATCCAATCCATCACATGCCTTTTTAATTTCTATTTTAATCAACATACTATGCTCTTTATTGTTTTAAACAAAAAGTATGGCCTCTTGGGCATAATTGCTACATTAAAGATAGATCTAACCTATACAAACCCTATTTTTTCCTCGCTAATCAGGTTTGGAAAATGTTTTTGGATTCTTATTTCCATAGTCTTAGTAAATAATTCATTGAGAGTATTGCAAAGAGTTATGGGGCAGTGATCATTAGAGGTCTTTGGTTTCTCCTTTTTCAAAATAAGGGTGATAAAGGTATTATTCACCTCCTTGAGGAGTTTTCCCAAATTGTTTAATCCTGATAAACCCTTAGTTACCTCCATCTAAATGAATTACCAACATTTTTTGTAAGAATTTTCCTTAGGGAAAAATTCACCCAAGACCAAGGAACTCAAACACAAGCACAAAATAGACCAGAGTATGATCAGAATAACTGTATAGTATTCAATTCAATGTACAAGTACACTAGGAGTGCCTATATATAAAGGCCTCAAAGATGCATCTAGAATGCCTAGAAATCATTACCATGATAGCTCATACAACCAAGAACATGTCCACCAGATATGGGTTATCCTCCATTAAGCATGAAACTAAGTGCGATGATGAGAGGATAAGCCTACAATGGTGTAGCACTCAAATTTATGTTGTAGACACCATGCACTAAATTAGGAGTGTGAATAACTATGTTGTCTACATGAAAACTCAATGAATGATGCAAACTCTAGTGTTGTAGATACCATGTGTTGAATTAGAGTTGCATACTTCTATGTTGTCAACATGACAACTCATAAAAGTACACAAACTCCTAAGTGTCTCATAAAAATAAATAGTAAAATAATGCACTAACCTCAGTAAACTTAAGTAAAGTGTAAATAGTAAACACTTATTTACACCAACACCCCCCCCCCTTAAGTGCAACTTAGGGGAATGCACTTAAGCTCACAAATGCATGACGGGTCCTAGCTACGAGGCCATGTTAGGTACCCATGTACAAAAATAATGCTCTACATACAATGATGCAATGCAATCTCTTATAAATCAAAGAAAGAGGGAAAACCTTAGGAAAAACCCTCCTCCAAAAAGAGAGATAAGTACAATAAAGAAGATGAGAGAGAAGAAGACCTCAGATGGGGAAAAAATCCCTCCTAGAAGAAGAAGAAGAGAGAAGTCAAGGGACTCCCCTTTCTACAACAACCTGCACCCCCAAGAGATCTTGCAAATGAGTATACTTGACCTCAGTGAAGGGTTTGGTGAAGATATTAGTGACCTACTCTATTGTAGGACAATACTGTAGTACAATGATCTACTCATGTATAAGCTCTATGATGTAGTGCATATGAACTTCAATGTGCTTGGTCTGCTGATGTTGAACTGGATGCTTAGAGATCTAAATAACACTCTGACTATCACAATGAATGACTGTAGGTTTAGGTAGATCAAATCCAAACTCCTTTAGGATGTGTTGTAACCAAAGAGCATTTGTAGTTGCATTAACAATGCCTTTATACTTAGCCTCTATGGAAGAAAGAGAAACATTATTTTGCTTCTTACTCTGCCAACAAATAGGGCTAGAACCAAGGTGAAATATGTAACCTAAAGTAGACTTGTGAGAATCTAGGTCCCCTACATAGTCTGAGTCTGTGTATCCAACTAGTTGAAGTCCTATACCTAATGCATAATGTATACCATGTATATTTTTACCCTTTATGTAGTGCAAGATGCACTTGGTGGCCTTCTAATGAAGCTCATATGGTTTTTGCATGAAGCAAGAAACCATGCCAACTACAAAAGCTATATTAGGGTGTGTGTGTGTGTCAATTAGATAAGGCTCCCAACTAACTATCTATATAATGTAGCATCAACAAGTGGAGTGGTGCACTTGGCCTCTAGCTTGACACCTGATAGAAATAGAGTGGTAGTAGGCTTGTAGTCACTCATGTGAAATCAAAAAATCAAGTCAAGAGCATACTTGGGTTGAGAAAGTGTGAGCCCTACTAAAGACTATGTTATCTCAATACCAAGGAAGTAATGTAGCAAATCCAAGTCTATCATAGAAAATCTATCCTATAGAGAGGTCTTGACACTAGCAATGATGGATGAAGTGCTCCTTGTAATGATCAAGTCATCTACATAAAGCACAAGTATCAAATGTGAGTCATCCTTCTAAAGAATGTAGACATTCAAATCAAAATGACACCTGGTGAATCTTGTTAAGAGTAGGAAGGAATCCATCTTGGCATACCAAGCCCAAGGAGCCTGCTTAAGACCATAAATAGACTTCTTCAATCTAAAAACCATAGTAGAATCTTGTACAAACCCCTATGGCTGCTCTATATAAATCTCTTCATGAAGATCACCATTCAAAAAAGTGCTCTTTACATCCATCTGGTGTACAACCCAACTGCGAGTTGTAGCAATAGCTAGTGTCATGCGAATGGAGTTCATCTTGGTGACCAGTGCAAAAGTCTCTATATAGTCAATACCTGGAACCTACAAGAAACCTTTGTCTACTAGTCTGACCTTATGCTTATCCACACTTCCATTTGCTGCAAATTTGGTTTGATAGTTCCACTTACATCAAACCACTTTTCTTCCCTTAGGAAGGGGAACTAAGTCCCAAGTGTTGTTTTTCATCAAGAAGTTATATTCTTCCTCCATAGCCTTGTCCCACTTTAGAATCCTTGATGCTTCCTTAAATGATTATGGATCTAAAGAAATGGCTATATATGCATGTGGAAATGACTTGTGCTATGACCTTGTCCTCCGAGTGTCTGAAGGATTCCCCACCAATGAACCTATTGCATCAAGGGTTTGTTGTGCCCAACAAGGTTTAGTGAAAGAAGAAGGAATGACCTAAACTATTTTTTGACCCTACAAAGGTGGTGTCCTACAAGTCAAAGTTGAAGGAATCTCATCTTCTGAGTCACTATCATCACTATGATCACTATCCATGGAGGAAGAAGGAGGAGTTGAAGAAGCCAAACTTGGACAAGTTTCTTCAAAGTGAACACTTCTCTCATAAAAGATTTCATGTGTCTCTGGATCCATTAGTTTGTATGCCTTGAGATGGTCAGGATATCCAACAAATATGCATGGTTTGCTTTGTGGTTCTAATGTCTTTCACTTTTGTGGAGGTATCCTTGACCATGCTTGATAAACAAAAACTTTGAAGTGCTTTAAACTGGGTTTTCCACCACACTAAGCCTCAAAAGCTGTTATTCCATCTAAGGCCTTATGGAGACTTATGTTTTGGATGTAGTTGGCACAACACATGGCTTTTGCCTAAAAAACTTGAGTAAGAGACTTATGTTGAAGCATACAAATAGTCATTTCCTTAAGGGTTCTATTCTTTCTTTCAGCTACATCATTTTGCTATGGCATGTATAGAATTGAATGTTGATGATCAATACACTCATGAGTGCTAAGGTCTATGAGCCTAGAGTTGATATATTCCTTGCCATCATCTATTCGTAGGATCTTGATGGCTTTCCCTGATTTTTTCTCAACTTGAGCTTTGAAGGTGATGAAGTTATCAAATACTTCACTCTTATGAGCAAGAAAAAAGACCCAAGTGTACCATGAAAAGTCATCAATAAAGGTTAGAACATAGTGGGCCTTACCAAATGATGGTACTGGAAATGGCCTAGCTACATCACAATGAACCAATTCTAGAACAATAGTTTCCTTCCAAGACTTCCCCTTGTCATATTTCTCTTCGGGATGCTCGCCTACTTCACAACTTGGACATACACCCGTTGAATACTTGATTTGAGGTAGACCAATGACCATATCCTTGCTACTAAGTTGTTGAAGGTAGTGATAATTGAGATGTCCAAATCTCTCATGCCATAGTTTTCTTTGTGTATTTGAATGAGTCAACAAGGAAAGGGAAGTGGACTTAGGCACAAAATGTGAGAAATAATAAAATCTTGTCTCATGATTAACCTTTCCAACCACCACCATAGAGTCATCTTGGAGATTTTTCACCACAACTGTATTGGGGAGGAACTCTACTTTGTTGCCACATCCATAGTGAGTTATATGATAGATGGAAAGAAGGTTGGTGCTAAGGTTAGGAACATGTAGTACATCCTTGAAGATGCCATTTTCCAACTCAACATTTCCTTTACCTTCTACTTCCACTTGAGTATTATTTCCCACATAGATGTAACGTACATTTGATGGTTTTAAAGAGGAAAAATGCTCCCTTGAAGCACCCATATGATGTGTTTCTCCTGAATCAAGATCCCATTCCTCATCATTGTTTGTACTTGCTACCAAATCTTGTCCCTTTCCCTTTGAAGTGGATGAAGATCCCTTATCCTTATATGCATTTGGTACATCAATTTTGTGTTTCCTCATTATGTTGACCAATTCATCAATTTGGTTATCCTTACACTCATGTTCATCATGACCATTCCTCTTACTATAGGAACAAGTTTCTTCTCCTTTTTGTTGGAATTGTTCCCCTTTTGATTAATTTTAGAAGAAGACTTTCCTTGTTGTGAAGAATATTTTTGAGTAGAAGAAGATTGAATTGAGGAAGATTTTTGTTTTGAGGAGGATTGTTGTGTGTCATCTTGTGTCTTAACCTTCCATTGCTTTTGCTTCTTATTGTAGTTTTTACCACTTGAATTACCTTCATTTGATGCCAAGGCTTTGGTCTTGGAAGACTTGAGAATTCCCATACCCACTAGATTGTCATGTTCTAAGATCAACATTTCTGAAAATTTCTTGAATGAAGGCTTAACATAGGCACTACCCATTGTTAATTTGTGAGTATTAAAAATAGAAACAAAAGGAGCATATTCAAGTGGAAGATGAGTCATGATGTGTTTGATCATCTTTCCATCCTTGATGGGTTCACCACAATCCTGAAGTTGTGCCCTATACATGTCTACTTGGGTAAGATAGTCTTTGATAGTGTCAAAATTCCTAGGATCCAACTTGAGAAGTTTGTCCTCTATGGTGGAAGCCATGTCTTCATCTACTATCCCATACAATGCTTCTAGTTTAGCCTATACCTCTATTGGATCAGTAAGATTTCTAATGTGAAATTTGATGGGAGTAAGATATTTTTCAACAAGGTTCCTAGGGCCATCTCTTGTTTGGATTCCTAGTCTTCTTTTCGAGCTTCATCAACATTAGTTCGAGGTTTCTTTGCTGCACTAGTTACATAACGTAGTAAACCTTTTTCTAATAATGGTTCCTTAATTTTTTCTTTCCAAGTAGCATAATTATGTGGAATTAACTTTGAAAAAGAACCCACAATGCAAGAGCACAAGATCAAGGAGACACAATACATAGTACACACCCCCCCTTTCACTCAATTAAAAAATCCCCCCCCCCCCCCCCGCCCCCAAACAAATGAATGATTTTGGCACTTTATATATAGCTCATTTACAATAGGCCACTTGTTAAAATGGAAAAAGTGGGCTTCTGATTTTGCTGATTACAACCTCTATATAGAGTACAAATCTAGAATTTTACAATGTAGCTCAAAATACAGCAATTGTAAAGCAATACAATGCAAAAGAGGACCTATTCCTAAAAGTGGTATTTTTGTCCACATAAGCCTACAATCTAACTATAGATCTAAAAAGTAGATGAAAAATATGCACTTTCAAAAAAAAACGAACCTAAAAAGGAGTCTAGATGAGCCTGTACAATGCGTTTGAAGATACAAAAAT
Organism: Cupressus sempervirens; assembly: GCA_028749045.1. Classification (NCBI taxonomy): domain Eukaryota; kingdom Viridiplantae; phylum Streptophyta; class Pinopsida; order Cupressales; family Cupressaceae; genus Cupressus; species Cupressus sempervirens. The sequence continues at coordinate 49,775,450 of CM053787.1, forward strand.
GCAAGATTGGATAGCTACAATCACCACAAAATGCTATTTTTGACAAATTCATGAACCAAAACTAGAAAAGAGCTTTACCATAAAAATTTTTAGGAAATTTTACCCAAAATTTTAAAAAATTACACCTGATTTAGAGTTCGAATGATCGAGTTATGGCCTCTCAAAGTTGGGTTGCCAAATCAAAACTACATTTGAAGAGGGGTTTGGAGAGGAAAATACAATGTTAAATTTGATGGTCAAATGGTCATTGTAGTAGTTCAAAATTTCCCTAGAATGACGGTCAGATGATTGTTAAATTTAGGCTAGTAGTTTCTTGACGTCAATGTAAATGCAGGCCCCTGCTGATGTGGTGATGACATCACTTGTATGCTTGATGATGTCAACATGTACAAAAAAGTATGTTAGGGTTTGATGTGGCAATATGAAAAAGCTAACTGTGCTGATGAGGTGTTGATTGTACTTGGTTAATGTGTACTATGATTCAGCATATAGATGCGGTTGACTAGATTGATGATGTGTTACTGGGAGGTGACATGGACCACTTCATTGGGTTGATTAAGCTCTGTGCACATGGTATCATGACTTAGCTATTGTTAGTGACATGTCTGTCTATGGTGACACTGTGTGTCCTGCCTTGTGGCACTTGAGGTTACTCTGTGTAGGGGGTCTATGATGACTATTCCACGACAAAAGGTAGCGATGATGTCGAGATTCATTTTTTGATGCTCTGAATGGCTTCCAAACTACCATAAAAGAACTTTATTATAGTCGCCATGGATTTTAAAAAAGCCGTGCCATATTGTTTATTCTTGCCGAGAAATAGAGTGGTGATGACAGAGTATGTCTTCTGTCGATATTTGTCGTGAGTTGGGAAACCTATCAAAAATCCTCTTGCGTCTACCAGGAAAGATGTTAAAAATGCATTGGGTAAGTGGGAAAATTATCCCACATTATCAAGGCACATGGAAAACTATGGTATAAAACCCAAGGCTTGTGGAGTTGTAATCAAAGAGCTTTGCTAGGATGTGAATGACCTATGTTACGTTGAGCCCACTGGCAATAAGAATATATGCAAGAATAGTTTGATGAGACCAGTGAACTACCAAAATAAAATTTTGTGTAGGGCCGAGGTGTGACTACCCAATGCCTATACAAAAAAAATTTCTCTGCATGCCCAACTGGGCTAAAAAATTTCAAAAAAAAAAAATCAAAAAATGAAAAAATAATAGATCTAAAAAATAAATTAGCAGATCAAATAAATGACCATACCCAGCTTACAAATCAGGCCTTCAAGTTCTGGTTTGCAAAAAAAAATTGCCTCACGATCGACTTTAGCCTAAAGTAGGCAAATTTATAATCAATCTTCACTGAATCGTCACTCAGAACACAATGGCAAGGTCTGATTTGGCTCTAGATGGTCCCAATTGTTGCAGATGTTCTCGATCTAAATCAAGTCCCTTTGAGAGATGAAGCAATGAAGTCTCCAATGGATTTGTGATGAGAATCTCCCTCAACTTTGATACCATGTAAGAATTTTCCTTAGTGCAAAATTCACCCAAGACCAAGGAACTCAAACACAAGCACAAAATAGACCAAAGTATGATTAGAATAACTGTATAATATTCAATTCAATGTACAAGTACACTAGGAGTGCCTATATATAAATGCCTCTAAGATGCATCTAGAATGCCTATGAATCAACATCATGATAATTCATACAACCAGGCACATGTCCACCAGATATGGGTTATCCTCCATTAAGCATAAAAGTAAGTGCGATGATGAGTGGATAAGCCTACAATGGTGTAGCATACAAATTTATGTTGTAGACACCATGTGCTGAATTAGAGTTGTGTACTTTTGTGTTGCAAACATGACAACTCATAAAAATACACAAACTCCTAAGTGTCTCATAGAAAAAAATATTAAAATAATGCACCAACCTAAGTAAACTTAAGTAAAGTGTAAATAGTAAATACTTATTTACACCAACATTTTTTAAAGAAACATGATGGAAACCCAACTAGTCCTAGAGATTTATCTAGATTCCCTTGCTTGAGGACCACACTTACTTCCTCAAAGGTAAATTTTCATAATAATGTTTATTTTTTCTTTTGATATAAGATTTGGAATGTTCTTAATGACTCTTTCTTGTGCCCCTAGGTTTTGGTTACCATTATTATATTCAAAGATTTATTTAAAGTACTTTATTGTCTCTTTTGTAATATCATCTAGGTCCTTCATTTTTTCCCCATCCTTAGTTTGACTAGAAGTGATTCTATTAGCTATTCTACACTATTTTGTGTTTCTATCCCCTACATCTAGCCCCATTTCACTTGATTTTTTTGTCTCCAAAACAATTCCTCTTTGGTTAATATGTCTTCATAATACTTCATTGGACACTTATCTCTTTCATATAAGGCTAAATTCATCTCTTTTTCTATAACCTTCTTGTTTAGATTATATAATTCTTTCATTTTTTCAAAGATATTCCCAAAGTGTTCATAATTCCATGTGTTAAGCCTTTTCTTAATAATTTTTAATTTATTAACCCCTTGGTAAAGTTTAGACCTAGATAACACAATTCTCTTCCATCATTTTTCTATCATCTTTAGAAAGGCTTCATCCTTAAACCACATTTTTTCAATTTTGAAAGTATAATTGTCAATCCTTTTATCCTTTATGATGGATAATTCAAATAGAAAGTGATATGAACCTAAGATGGGTTGCACTTTTGACTCTAGAGTAAAGGGTAGTTCTTCCAAATCTCTAAATAAAAGAAATATGTCCAGTTTCTCCATAATAATAGTGAATAATTTTCTCCTATTTCCAAGTGTAGCTATCTCTAGAATTAGAAATATCTATTAGTCCATTTTTGTTAATTCATTTACTAAAATTTATTGATGCTTTATGGAGTTTCTGAGTTCCACCCCATATTTTTGATGTCTTAGTAATAATATTGAAACCCACTCCTATGATTGAAAACTCTCCTATATAAATCATTCATTTATCTTCAATCTCTTTTCAAACTTTGATTTTATCCATATTTTGAATAGGGCTACACACATTAAAAATATTGAATCTCAACTTCATTTGGGAGCTTCTTACTAAGCCATAACTCCAATTTCCATGATATTTTGAAGATGTTATAGTCAGAAACCTTAGGTCCCATGTGAAAGCTAAACCTCTTAAGGCTCCCCTAGTTGGAGATCCTCATATCTTTGATGCAAGAGCATCCTAGGTGTAAGATCAATCTTGCATCACCCAAAAATATTTTCGTTTCAATGTTTTCTATTTTAATAAGGACTAGTAAACAAGGTGGTTACTATTTATGAGAACTTGCTATTTTTAGTAATTTTATCATATGAGCTCAAAATGTTCTCATTTTCTACTTAAAGTTTCATTTTAGGGTTATAATCCTACCATAAAAATCTCATTACTCTAGCTTAAGTATCAGAGATGTTATTGTAGATTTTCAGTGGAAAAATTTGTAGAAAAATCTTCAAGCTTGTTGTTAGAGGCCTTAGAGTGCTTGGATAAGGTTAGAAAACTTGATTGAAGGGCAATTGCACGATTTTGAGCCTATTGATCAGGAGCTGGTGTTTACGAAAAGTGGTTATAATAGAAAATTAGAGCAACAGTTCAAGAGTTATGGCCTTCTGAAGTTGGGCTACTGAAATTTCTAAAATAATCTATCAAAGATGTATTTAGCCAACTCTATATGTATTTTTAGGGTCTGTCGGCCCTAGTTATTAAGTTTCAATGTCTAGAACCTTCTCGAGTGACATAAAATTGCCTATTTAAGAAAGGCTCGAACATTGTATAGAATAGCTTTGGGTGATAGTTCGTAACTTGTCTTGTAGATTAATGTAATGAAGGTGCCCATGTGGGTTGGCATATTGTAATTGTGAATTCTATGATTTTGCATTTGTGGCACAAATAAGAAGTCCATATTTTGTTCTTGCATTTGCTATTGTTTCTTTTTTTTGTTATGGTTTACGGTGTTAAGGGGAGCACCCTTCATCAAGTGGTATCAAAGCCAAAGTTCTTGAGTGTCTGGATAGATCATCGACTATGAGGCAGTTCGTAGCAAGACCATAGTTTGGGTTGAGTGTGTAGACAAATCGCTGATTGTGAGGTAGTTTGCACTAGGGTTTCAATGGAGGCATGAAAATGCCTCCACAAAGAGAGAGTTGTGAAAGAGCTATAGGTGTTACAATGAAAAATGAAAAAAATGGAACAACAAATGCGTAGAGGAATAAATCTTCTCGTAAGAGATGAAGGAAAGGATGGGGATGAAGTAGAAGAAAATATTGAAGTAGAGGCAATTCTAAATCTAGAGGAAGAGAGGCTTTTTAGGGCCATCTCCAAGATTGGAAAAAGACCTAAGTCTGAGGTTCCCACATTTTTGCGAAATCTTAACCTAGAGTAGTTGATTGATTGGATCAATGAATTGGAGGAGTACTTTAAGTATTAAGATATTAAGGCTCTAGATAGGGTCAAATTTGTGAAGAAAAAATTGAATTGACATGCAAAGATTTGGTGGTAGGAGGTTCAGTTGGAACAAAATAGAAAGGGAAAGGACAAAATCACCAGATGGGATTGGATGATAGCTAAACTAAATTGACAATTCATTCTTGGGGATTATGAGCTTGATCTATTGAAGAAAATGCAAGGGTTGAAGCAAGCGGGAAAATCTATTCAAGACTATATCTAGGAGTTCTACCGAGTTCTCATTAGAACTAGCCATGCAGAAGCTGATAAGAAGAAAGTCACCCATTATCTTAATGGGTCAAGGCCAAGAATTTAGGACAAGTTGAGTGTAGTTTGAATGAACAGTATTGAGGAGGCATACTAGTTTTCCCTAAGAGTTGAGGAGAAGCTTAATAAGAAGTTTGACAACAAGAATAGTGGAAGAGGTCATTGTGGAATATCTAGCAGACAATCTAATGGAGGTCGTAATGATGACTAGAAGAACAAGGATGAGGCTTGAAGTAGTAGTCAGAACTAGGGGGGAAATAATTCCAATAATTTTCATGATCAGAACAATAGAGATCATAGAGGAAGAGGCATAGGAAAAGGATCTGGAAGAGGAGGCTTCTGTGGGAAATGTTTTCACTATAGAGAAGAAGGGCATAGATTATTTGAATATTCCCAATGCCAAGGAAGAACATATTGAAGAACAAAAGGCTAGGCTAGAGTTGCACATGTTGATGAAGACCCAGATCTTGACATTCTAAAGATGCTGAAAGAGAAGTCTTAGTTAATAGAAGAGTCCTACTGAGTGGTGAGAATGAACCTTGTCAAAGAAGGAGTTTGTTTCACACAAGGTGCAGATGTGAATATAAGTGTTGTGATGTGATCATTGATGGTGGAAGTACTAACAATCTAGTGTCAGAAACAATGGTCTCAAAGTTGAATCTAAAGAGATAGGAACATCCATGTCCATACCATATTGCTTGGGTGTAAGATGACCACAAGGTCATGGTTAATGAGTAGTGCTCAGTGAAGTTCAAGATTGAAAGCTACCAAGATTAGGTACTATGTGATATCATACCTATGGACATATGTCATATGTTGCTAGGTAGGCCATGACAGTTTGATAGGCATGTTGTACAAGATGGGTGACAAAATATGTACATTCTAACCAAGGATGAAGTGAAACATAAGTTGAAGCTACTAAAGAAGAAAGAAGAAAAGGTATGTAGTTCTACCAAAATATGTTTTGTTGATGAAAAGAGTTTCTTAAAGGTATGAAGCATGAGCAAGAAGTAGAGGAGGTAATTGCAGAAGATGTAGATATATTGGGAGAGTTTTCTAATATTGTTTTAGATAATGTACTTGATGGATTGCCCCTAATGAGGAAGATTAGTCATGAGATGAATTTGGTTCTAGGAGCCAGTTTGCCAAATAAGGTAGTGCATACAATGACACCAGCAAAAAGTGAAGAGTTGAATAGACAAGTTCATGAGTTGTTGTAGAAGGGGTTGATTCAAGAGAGTTTGAGTCTTGTGCTATACCAAAAATATTAGAACTAAATAAGAATAGAGAATGAAGGATGTACACATATTCTCACATAATCAACAAGATCACAATCAAGTACAAATTTCCATTGCCAAGGATGGATGATATTATGGACTGTTTGAGTGGAGCTAAGTATTTCACAAAGATAGATCTGAAGAGCACATACCATCAGATTTGTATCAGAGAAGGTGATGAGTGGAATACTACTTTCAAGACCAAAGAAGGACTGTATGGGTGGTTAGTCATGCCTTTTGGGCTAACCAATGCACTGACCACTTTCATGAGGCTCATGAATGAGGTATTGAAGGTGTTTCTAGGTATGTTTGTCATTGTTTACCTGGATGATATTTTGATCTCTAGTAAGACATTGGAGGAGTATTTGATCCATATTCACAAGGTGTTTGATAAGTTGAGGGAACAAAGGTTGCTGGTAAACCTAAAGAAGAGTAGTTTTGTAAAGAAGGAGTTGGTGTACTTGGGATTTTTAGTCTCAGCAGAAGGTCTAAAAATAGACCCAGAGAAAGTGAAGGCTATCCTTGAATGGCCTACTCCAAGGAGTGTGACAAAGGTAAGATCTTTTAATGGACTGGCTAGTTTTTATAGAAAGTTCATAAGAGATTTTAGCAGTATTTTTGAACCCTTGACTGAAACAATGAGAGGGGATATGAAAGAATTTAAGTGGATTGTAGGAGTAGATAAGAGTTTTAATCTATTGAAATAGAAGGTTACTAAGTAGCCTATTGTAGCACTTCTAGATTTTAACAAGGTGTTTCAAGTAGATTGTGATGCTAGTGGTATTGCAATAGGAGCTATTTTGAGCTAAGAAGGTAGACCGGTTGCTTATTTTAGTGAGAAATTAGAAGATATAAAAAGAAAATATTCTATTTATGATCATGAATTTTATGTTATAGTTCAAGCATTGAAGAAGTGGAGACACTATCTTCTTCCTAAGGAGTTTGTTTTATATAATGATCATCAAGCTTTGCAATATTTGAATAGTCAAGGAAAATTAAACCAAAGGCATTTGAAGTGGGTTAAATTGTTGTAGAGTTATACATTTATTTTGAAACATAGGAGCAAGAAGTCTAACAGAGTTGTAGATGCTCTTAGCAAAAGACAACTTTTACTGACAAAAATGTAGATAGAGGTGGTTGGGTTCAAGGAACCTAGTAATTTGTATCTAGATGATCTTGATTTTGGTGAAACATGGAAGGCTTGTACAAAACCTAATACACTTGACAGGACAGAGTGGTTGGATTTTATGATCTAGGATAGTATGTTGTTCAATTGAAGCCATTTGTGCATTCCTAGAAGTTTAATGAGAGAGAATCTCATCAAGGAGAAGCATAGTGGAGGATTGGCTAGACATTTTGGTAGAGATAAAAACATAGCTTTGGTTGGTAAGAATTATTACTGGGTATAGTTGCAGCAAGATGTGAAGAATTTTTTACAAATTTGTAGAGTATGTCAAATGGCAAAAGGAGTGAAGTAGAATACAGGGTTGTATCAGCCATCACCTATAATAGAGAAGCCGTGGGAGGATGTTAGCTTGGATTTTGTTTTTGGATTACCAAGGATGCAATGTGGGCATGATTCTATTCTTATGGTGGTTGATAGGTTTTTAAAGATGTTTCATTTTATTCCTTACAAGGAGACTAGTGATGTTGTTCATGTGGCAGTGTTATTTTTTAGAGAGGTGCTAAGACTACATGGACTATGAACAAGTATAGTTTCAAATCGAGATACCAATTTTTTTGGGTATTTCTAGCATACCTTATGGAAGAAGTTAAAGATAAATTTGAAGTTCAGTTCATCATATCATCCACAGATTGATGGATAGACATAAGTGGTGAATAGGAATTTGGGAAACTTGCTAAGATGTTTGGTTGGAGACAAGCCAAAAGGATGGGATATGATTTCACCATAGGCAAAATTTTCATATTATAATTTTTTCAATAGGATTAATAGTAAATCACCATTCTAGATTGTATATGTTAGTAGTCCCAGAAATGCTTTAGAATTGAGGCAGTTGAATAAAGGAGAATTGAAGTAGAAGATTTTGCTAAACATTTTAAGAACATCCATGAGGAGGTGAGGAAGCACATCATAAATATGAATACACAATATAAGGCTAAGGTAGATTTGATAATGAGGTATAAGGATTTTCATATTGGAGATGAAGTCATGGTTCATTTGAGAAAGGAGCATTTTCCAATGGGTACATATAATAAGTTGAAGATGAATAATTTTGGCCCATACAAGATAGTGAAAAGGCATGATTCTAGAAATGCTTATGAAGTAGAGTTGCCTATTGAATTGAATATTTCACTAGTATTTAAAATTTTAGATTTGACAGAGTATTATGAAGGAGGTGAAGGAGATGAATTTGTAGAAGTGCAATGGAGTATTATAGTAGCTAGTTCAACTACAAAGGAGATTGAGGAGATACTAGTTAGTTGTGTTGGCAAAAGAACAAGGAATAAAACTTATGAGGAATACCTGGTCAAATGGAAAGGGAGGCCAGTAGAGGATTCATCATGGCTAGAAAATGAGGTTAACCATCTTGGTTCTCCTCTAAACACCTGATACATGATGGAGTCACTTCTCAAATTACCCTAGCTATCTAATACAAGAGAATCTTGGGTGTTAGAGCAAGCTTGCATCACCCAAAAATATTTTCATTTGTCTTTTCTAATTTAATAAGGACTAGTAGATAGGGTGGTTACTATTTATGGGAACTTGCTATTTTTAGTAAGTTTGTCATACAACTTAGAATGTTCTCATTTTCTACATGAAGGTTCATTTTAGAGTTATAAGCCCACCATAAAAATCTCATTTCTCCAACCTAAGTATCAGAGAAGTTATTTTAGAGTTTTGGTGGAAAAATTTGTAGAAAAATCTTCAAGCTCACTATTGGAGACCTTAGAGTGCCTAGATGAGGTTTGAAAACTTGATGAATGGGTGTTCTAAAAAATGGTTACAATATCCAATCAGAGCAATGATTCAAGAGTTATGGCCTTCGAAAGTTGGGCTACTAAAATTTCTAAAATAATTTGTCAAAGATGTATTTAGCTGACCCTATATGTATTGTTAGGGTTTGTTGGCCCTAGGTATTAAGTTTCAATATCTAGAAGCTTCTTGGGTGGCATAAAATTGCCTATTTAAGAAAGGCTTGAACATTGTCTAGAATAGCTCTAGGTGATAGTTCATAGCTTGTTTTGCAGATTACTATAATGAAGGCACCCATGTGGGTTAGCATATTATAATTGTGAATTCTGTAAATTCTGGATTTGCAGCACAAATAAGAAGTCCATATTTTGTTCTCGCATTTGTTGTTGTTTCTTTGTTTTTGTTATGGTTTATGATATTAAGGGGAGCACCCTTCATCAATCTCCCTAAATCCTAGTTTTTAAAACCCTTTAGATCATTCCTATATAGCTTTGTTTCTTTTAGTAAAATTAGTAATGATTTTTTTAATATATACATCATTTTAATACCCACTACTTGTTAGGGTCATTTGAACCCCTAAAATTTCAAGTTATGACATTCATGGAAACTTGGGAAGGATCTTCCCCTTCCCTGCATTAAAGATATCAATTAATGTGGATTGACCATGAGCACACCCATCCCTTTTTATAAATTCTTGTGGAGATTTTCTTCCCCTCTTTTTTTTTTTTTTTTTTGTACAATCAAGGTTATTATTACTTGGTTGAGTCATGGGCATCCCCAATTGTTCATGATCATTTAGTTCTTGATCTTCTAATTTTTCTAACAACTAATCCACTTCCACTTTCTCCATGAGATCATTAACTTGCACAATTTTTTGTGAACAACAACTCTTTCTATCTCAATAGTTCTTTCTATTCACAAATTTTGTCCACAAATTCATTGATTAATTCATTAACTAGAAAATTTCATAAATACTCATAAATGATCCCAGCCTCTTCCTCTACTCTAGCTTGGCCATTGAGTTCTTCATTTGAAGGGCTTGATGGATATAATGTTTCCTCTAGGATATCTATGTCATTGTCTAGGTGATCCCCTCCTCCATAATTCTTCCCCTCTCTCTTTTGACTTGTTTCAATTATTAAGCCTCCTTCCTCATTAAGTATTATTTCTATCTCTTCCTGAGGCTTATCTATTTGGAGTCTCCACCCTCTGCCTATGTTCTTTCTACCACTCATTTACTAGTTCTTTCATAATCTCACCCTCCTTTAATCCAATAACTAAGAGCTCTTTGGTATCTATCAAGGGAAGTGAATTTTCCACATGACTCTATGATTTTCCATTTTTCATCTAAATCATCTTTCCTTCATACTCTACTCTTAACTTAGATTTGAGGAATTATAGGTAAATCATATAGACCTCATCTTGGATTTGGATAACAATTGGTTTTAGAATCTTGATGTTTATATCCATATTTATAATTAGTAGATTGTTCAATTGAGGGACACCTATTTCTAACATACCAACATATTAGTCAATGTGGTTACCTAAAACCTTAAAAAATCTAAGTATATTAATTCTACTAGAGTATCTGGAAGACAGATCACCCTATCAACCTTAAAGTTTTCTAATCTATTGGGGTTGAAATTTGGCTTCCACTAAAGAAATGTGAGATTGTACCCTTTAAAACTAGGGCTTTCATCATTGAGGAAGCTATTTTTGATTACCATAGTATTACACTTTAGAAAGAGGAAACCATTATAAAGAAATACTATACCTACCTCATTTTTGTATTTAGATTTAGATCATTCTGCTATTTCTACCTTTGGAGTGCCATACCCATTCCATCTCATAAAAAAGAAATTTCTTTCATAAATCTACCCCTCTCTCAATACAACCAAATTTCAATTCTATTATAGAATCTGATGACTGGATTTCTTCCTCATGCTTTATCCTAGGTTCACTAAATAATTAGGGATTTTTAATAACTTTTCCATCATTAGTTTCAAGAGCCTTGATATGACTACTTAGATTTGGGTATAAAAATATGGATCCCTCCTAGGACAAGAGATCCTCTTTTGATGCTTATTCTTTTTCACCTAAATCCATCCATCGTGGTTCTCTTGATCTCTTCCAAACTCTTGAGGGTGATGATTCTGATCCACAATATTCTTGGCCTATTAAGTTCACACAAAAAAGAAGAATTGTTCATTAAATTTTTACAATGTGAAAAAATCCTTAGTGGATGGGATGTCCTAATTTGTTTGGTTGAAAGTCATGTTTTCTTGCAAAACAAATTTATGGACTAGTGGCCACAATTTCTTTGTCTCCCATAGCTTGAACCCATAAAATTTGTGGTTCTCCATTTGATTGAAGCTACTATTTTTCTGATCCATACACAACCTTACTAAATTATTCATGAGTATTACCATTGTCATTATATAATGAGTCTTGTGGTTGAAATTTGTTTCTATACTTGAGTGATCATTATCTTGGGTAAGCTCATTGAACTCTTGTTCCTTTTCTAAAATTGAATGTCTTCTTTTTATGGTATGTATGTTGACTTTCCACCTTTGATAGAGCCATTTAAAATTGATCTAGTGGAATGTATAATCCAAAATTCTCTCACTTAATCTATCTCCTATTGCTTCTTTAATAGCTGATGTAACTCGATGTCATTAAGTTCATTTCCTAATCTCCTATTGTTTGTTGAATTCAATTATGTTCTTTTATTTTGTTATCTTTGTCTTGTTCAATCAATGATGTAGAAAATATTTTCTCCTTTCTTAATTTGTTTATTTTGATTTCCAACTTTGTTTTTTTCTTGTTTTCTATGTCTATCTTATTTGATATTCTCTTAGTGTGATTTATAGAAATAATTTATCTTATATATTATTATGTTATATGTTTCTAAAATAAATCTCTAAATAAAAATTCCTTCCAAGTTTAGATATATTTTGTAGAAAAACAAAAATAAATAATAACTTCAATTGTGAACTAAATTATATTTCAAAAGCATAACAAAGTAAGCTCCAAATGTGTAAATCAATTTGCATGCAATCACTTTGTAAGATATGCAATGAATAAAACTTTTATATAAATATTAACCTATAAAAGTTCATTTAGCACATTAAATTAAGTTAAAAATTAAGTTCATTTACATATTACAAGCATGAAGCTTCTTTCAATGAGGGATTTCTTACCAAAGGAGACTAGAACTACAAAATTGTGAAGTTAATTTTGGTGCTACGCTTTAAATAATTTTTTTGCATCGAAACCAAAATCTCCTTATTAGTGATTTTGAACCTCACAAATTCTCCCATTCCATGCTAAATTAATATTTTTGTAAATGCGCTATGATATCTATATTTGTAGGCTTGATTCCTAATTTATCCCTTTTAAAAAAACTCTACAAATTTCATATGTTTTTTCCTTTAGTTGAAAAGGATCACAACTAATTAAGAGTTTTTTTCATTGCTACAGTCATAGATAATTGTTGTCACATTTTTAAAATATTTTATTAATAAAAATATTTTTTTCAAAGAATTAATTTGATATTAAAATGTGAAACATAGAGAAATGTTTAGAAGTTGTGGGAGTGAAAATTCAGAGTGAATATGATTGATGTTACTGTGGAACTAGGCAATGTGGCTACTCTGTGCATCTAATTTGTGGAGTAGTTATTCTCCTCTACATGGTTTTCCTCTCCCTCCTATGCATTTTATTTATTTTTGTAGTGTTTAGTTATTCATTTTCTATAGGCATGGATATTAATTGCCCTAACCTAGCAATTTTTGCTAATCCACCACCTCAAGCTGCTAATTTTCCCCCTTTAACTGTTAATTCCCCCTGAAATAGCTAATCTTCCCCCCTAAAAAATCCTTTGTAGAAACTATTGCCCCTACTAATAATGGAGTCCCCTTTATTGCATGGTTTCTTCTAGTGGTTTGAGGAGAAATATCAAGTGAAGAAGGTAAGAACTCTGCCCTTACCTTGAATGAGTTTGTCATTTGTCCAAATAATGCAATGTTGAAGGAGATAGCTTTAGAAAAGACTAGGTTGTGTGATGTTGCTATCTTCTTGCTTGTGTGGATTTGGATAAATGTCCCCCCAGGGAATTCCTTGATGACTAGTTCCAAAATATTTGGAATTTAAAATTAGGTCTCAAGATCTCCTTCTATCATCAGATCTAGAAAGGATTATTCATTATCTTCTTCAATAACCATGAATCCCAACTAGAAGCCCTAAAAAGGCAATATTGGATGGTTGGGAAGACCTCCTTTTGGGCACTTGTTTAGACTCAGGAGGCTATTAATGAAGAAGTCCTTGCTTTATCCTACCCAAGATGGGTTATTCTTAAGGATGTCCCTCCTTTTCTATCGTGTTTCCTTCCTCAGCTTCTTGATCCCTTTGGAAGCATTATTTGAATTGATGAGACAACCAGGCTTGTCTCTAATCTTGATGCTAGGATGCTTTTTTTTATTAAGCCTGGAGTTGACATCCCACAATGTCTTAACCTTAATATTAATGGAGATATCTTCTCCTAATTGATAGAGATCCTTGGAGGATTAACTGCTTGTTTCCTCTACAATTAATCCTACTAAGAAGAAACTTATATCAAACCCAATGGAAGCTAATGTTGAAACACCCATTACTAAGGAACCATTGACTAAACTTCTCACTCATGATATAGTTACTTCAACTCATAACCCTAACAAAATTTTGGTTGATTTGTCTGGTAAAAGTAAGGAGGTTATTAATACCAAAAATTATTTAGCCTCAAACCTTGATCAACACCCTTTCTCCTTTTCTTTTGTTTCTAATAAATTCCCACCAAATAACAACAACAACCCTAAGATCATCAAGATAATTAATCCCACTGCTTCAATTAAAAATGCCAAGCTCTTGGACAGTTATGGCTTTCAAAATTTTAATAATAAAAATGTAGGAAAAAAAATGCTCAGCAGATTGCTTTGGAACAAATTGATACCGGTAACTAGAATTCCAATCCCTTCTTGTCTTTGTCTTCCCCTACTCTTTTGATTGAAGATGCACCCTTCAATCCTAATTATTTCAAGGATCTAGAGCAACCCACTCTCATGATCAAGGATGTGTCAACTCTTGTGACATTACACTAGGAAAAACATGTTGATATCAATAGTCAAGCTGGTGATGTTACCATGAGTGAGTTCCATATAACTAAGTTTAGCAAATTAGAGAATCATAGATGTATTAACCCTAATCTTTTTGTAGGCCCCCCCTTGATAATAACACCACTAGCCCCCCTATATAGGTGCTAAATGAGTTAGATGATAATTCTTTTATAGAAGTTATTTATGCCAGAACGAACCCTGCTAGTACTTTAATTCAGGATCCTTTGGGATCATATATTAATGGTGACTCTAGTAGAAATAAAATTCAATTTAGTAGTATTCTAGTTGATAAAATTAAGGATGGTGATGATATTCCATTGGGGTGTAGTACCTCTAAAAAGAAAGGTAGACCTATTGGCTCTAAAAACAAAAAGAAGAATGGAGAGCTTAATGCTCCCCCTACTAGCTCTATTAACCTCTTTTCATCATGAAGTGTATTTCTTGGAACATTAGAGGCCTTGAGTCTCCTGATAGGAAGTGTTTTATTAAAATATTTTTGATGTACCATAAGAATATAAATTTTCTCATGTTGCAAGAGCTAAAGGCTATTGATTTCTTACTTAATACTACTCTTGATTGTATATGGAAAGATGCTACTAAAATTTGCACTAACCACCCAAAAGGAAAGGGTGGAGCTACTCTGCTTATCAACCCCTATTGGAAAAGATATATCTAAAATATTGGTATCTCTCCTTGTAATCATGTAGCCTAGGCTATATTTTTTTAAAGGATCCTACCTCTGATGCTTTGCTTTACCTTCTTAAAGATGAAACCCTATCTCCTAAAGTTCATGGCATTATTATTCTTGATGATTCTAAGCTTCTTAATATCTAGTTTGTTGATGAAACTTCACTCTTTCTTGAGCTCTCTAATCATAATATTCATAACCTTACTCAAAAGTTTGATGTCTTTGAGAAAGTTCTAGGTGCCTGCATCTCCAACTCTAAATCCATTCTTCTTGGGTGGGATGAGGAACCCCCAATTTGGCTTAATTAGATGAGATTGTCCTGGGGTGGCCCTCACAAAATTTTGATATACTTAGGTCTTCCCTTCTCCATCTCCTCCTCCCTTAAGGATATGCGGCTTTGGATTAATGAAAGAATTAGTAAGAAACTTAATAAATGGGATAATAGAGTGCTTTCCCTTGGCAGAAGGATCCAAGTCTATCAAAAGATCCTTTCTTCATACAACATATATTACTCCTCTGCTTGGATGTTTAGTAATTACTAGGTTTTAGAAATTCAAAAGGCTATCAGAAGATTTGTGTGGTTTGATAGGAAAGGAGAAAGAAAATCCCATGCTATCAAATGCAACTGGTGCCATGCTGATAAGAAACTTGGAGGCTTGGGATTGAAGGATCTTAGATAGCAAGGGATTTCCCTTGTTGCTAAATGGATCTTCTAGGCCCTTGATGGTCAGGAACCTTGTAATATGTTAGTTAGGAATAACAGTCAATCTAGTGTCCCCAAATAGGCAAAAACTTGGAAAAATCTCCCCTTTAGCAATCTTGTTGTTGGTTCCTTTCTTGTCTCTATCTAGGGTACTTGGGTCTTCAAATCTATTTTTAGGGCTTGGGAACATGTTCGTGGCTACATTTATAACTCTAAGATTGATAACAATTCTCTGCATGGTGAATGTTCAATTTGATGGAACCTCCACCACAATGGTAAGCCTCTTGCCTTAACCCAAGGTTGTTTTGCTAGATACTAGCATAGTAAAGGGATTAAGTTTTTTATGGAAATCTTGGATAATGATAATCTTATAAGTTGGAAAATTCTTAGTAGTAATTTTGATCTCCTTGACTCTCACAAAAGAACATTCAACATGGTTAAGAATGCTTGTGCCCCTCTTAATCTTCCCTGAAACATTGATGTGGACTCCTACAAATACCTCACCTTCCATTTGGATGATGGATTCCTCCTCCCTATAGTTAATGCTAAAGATATTTATAAGGTTCTTAACAATGATTCCTCAATTTTGGATCAACTTAATTCCATATGGTATGCTACTATTAACACCCCCCACCCCCCCACGCCCCCTGACTAGCATAAAACTTTAGAAAAACTTTGGAAGTCCCTAATTCCCCCCAAGATTAAACAAGATTAAATGCTTCAAATAGTGGTTCATGCTAGATAGATTGCCTATTAGAACTCAACAAGGTGGCTCTAATACTTTTCTTATTTGTAAAATTCCTAAGAGTATGAGGCACATTTTCTTTGATTATTCTTTTTTCAAAGAAGTTTGGATGCTATTTGGAATTTCCTTAACTAAACATTATTATACTTTTGATATCACTTCTAGATCCAATCTTGGTCTCAAAAAAGATGCTAACCTTTTCTGGCATATCCTTTCTTGTTACATCCTTTTTTTAATTTGGAAATTTAGAAATGAGGAAAAATTTCAAGGTAATGGTAGAGCCCTTACTAGATTTCTTAGAAAACTCATATGATTTAAAATTATTTTGCAGGTTTTCTTTGTGATGTGGCTAGATAAGGAGAAGCTACAAAGCTTTCTCCATGATGGCCATGTCACAATGTTTATCTATGAAATGAAAAATGGCTTTGAATGGGCCAGCATTGCAGACAATTAGGATATCTTTGATGATGCTCTTAAAAAATTTTCTTAAGGAAATCAAGAATACTAGAGGGCCTTATTTTGATAAACTTGAATTATTTTCTCATATGGAAAGGAAGAAAGTTGTTTGGATGGAGGGTGCTCAAGGATGGACCTCCTAGATTGAAGACTATAGTGATGTTCTACTCTGATTGCTATTGGCTCCTTTTTGGTGTTTATGCTCTCGTCAACTATTATCTACTATAATGATTTGTCCTACTTTGTATAAACTATTTTGTTGTGAACTTGGTGGGTTGAGGCTCTTCTTCCCCACTCCTCCTTTTTTACTTCTCCTTTTTGATCAATCAATATATAATTCAAAAAAAAAAGAATCAATTTGATGTCACAAATTTAATCCTTTTATTCTTGTTGATATCATATCGATCCATACTAGTTGTCCCAAATTTAATTTCCCCAACAAAAAAAATTCAATATATTTATTTATTTAATTCTTTATCTTATTCATCTATAATAAATATACTATATATATTTATCTATTTTTTTCTTAATTCTACTATTAACTAAAAGAACACTTTCATTTAAGAGTAAGCATATTTCTATAATCTATGAGATCATTGCAATATTTCTTTGTATTCAATTGTGTAAGTATTTTGGACGAATGTCTCAAATTACACATTGTGGTCTATCATCAAAATGAGTGATAGAGAGAACAAGGAGAAAATGAGTAGATTAATATAATTAACCATTGAGAGAGAGAGAGAGAGAGAGAGAGAGAGAGAGGTGTTAAGAAATAAAACCCATATTTAAATTAAAAAGAATGAAATAAAAGACCACCACAACAAGGTGTTAGTCCTAAGTGATCAACCAAGTAATCCAACTTTTCAACTTAAATCTTTAACTGATAAAAAATTCAATATAAGCACATGAAAGGATTCAACACATGAAATAATCCACACACTTTTCACATATATTTTGGTTACATAGAAACATAACTTAAATAAATATAGGAGTGGGGATTAATACCCACAAATAATGCACTTTTCTGAAGTATGCCATGTGAGGAGCTTAACCCTGTTACAATTTACAATGACATTGTTAGGTGTCACCTAGTTAGGGGATTTACCTATATCCCTATTAGGAGTTTTACCCTATTAGGGGTATCCTTGTCAAAGAACTTGAAACACTAGCTAAATTGTCATCTTGTTAACAGTTTGACAACAAGGACCTATAAGGGTCAACCTAGTTAAGGGATTTCAATTATTTTGATGATTAAGGAATAATAGATGTGTAACAATAGTACCTCTAATTGATCAAATCCACTTAATTTCAAACTCACTACTCAACACACTTAACTTCTTCCTCACTTGATTGCACCTTGCACTTCTTTAGTACACTTACTGGACCATAATCAACAACATACAAATTTTCTTCTTTTACCTATTTATATTGGTTTTCCTTTTCCATCAACTTAGCCAAATACTAAATGTATTACTATTATGAGATTCAAATATCTTGCTCAGGTCCATTTTCCATAAGACAATATCTTATGATCTACAATACTATTACATGATTGCACCAACTAATTTTGGAATTTTGTACCAAAGATCAAACACATTTTGACCAACCACTTTCTTCCCTTAGAATCCTCTCCATAAGTCAATCTCAATCACTATAGTGTCATATCATCACCTCCCCATATACATCCATGTCACTAGTTCATGAATGAATCATCTTGACTGTCTTTTTCCTTAGCACTAGTCACTAATCACTAGCTAGCTAACTATTTCTTAAGAATGCATTCTTATTTAACCTATTCAACAAGCCCATTATTTTTTCACTAGTAATATTTCCATCCTAGAACTTATTTACCTGTAATGAAAATGATTTTCTATAATAATTGCATCAACTTCATTATATTGTTAACATCATCCTATGATCACTCCACTTCACTTGACATAAATGAGACAAACCAATCAAATTATTTATCACTTGTCACTAACTATTCTAATAGTTATATTGGTAATTCATCGATCATATTATTCTTTACTTCAACAATAGTGATCACCTTATGCACCTTAAGAGACATCCCTAATGCTCTATCAATGATCATGACCACTAATCCTTACTACAACACTTTTCTGACAATAATTATGATAGGAAACATACTAGGATAGTAGGTCATTACTTGACATCAATTACAACACAATAATTAATAATCATGAAGTAAAATTCTAACTATGACATTACTAATCATCATTACATCATCAATTATGACACCATCATTTATGTCAACAATCTCCCCCTTTGACATTGATGGAAACACATGCTATGCTTGACTCGAATTCATGTACAAACATGTTCAATAGGAATCCATATTTTCCTTTTTCTCAACCTCTAAAAATTCTTACCTTTACATTACACTTCTCTATACTACAAACATGTTCACCTTTGTTTGCACAAGTCATCACCACTTCATCCTCTTATCAATTCCTCCTCTATGAAGTTGTCTCTTTCTCCCCTTTTGCCAACAAATTCTAAAGGTGTCAATACACACATGTTTTGTTGATTCTACAAATTCTTTAACTCTTAAGTAATTAACTTCTATAGTGTCATTTCTCCCCCAAGGAGTAGCCTCTTCTCATAAATTCAAATCATAAAAGATGTTCAATGTATAAGTTTGAATTAATGCAACTTTGTCTTCTTATTATTCAAATCTAGTAAGGGAATGACCCCTAACCTACCTCTTAATTTCTTCTTTAGGAAATGGTATAGTAGATATATCTTCTACCTATTCCTTTTTAGTCACATACTCTATCCTTACTTCCTTTTTGTAAACTTGTTATGTGAGAAAATGATACTTGATGGATACATGATTGATTTTAGAGTGCATCACTTGGCTCTTTGAGATGTTTATGGAGCTTGTGTTATCATAATGGATAACCATCAGTTCATCTTTTTTCTCCTAAACTATAATTATTTGCAATAGTCACATGCTATACTTTAGATATTGACTGAGATACACAATTATGCTTCTTACTTGTCCATTAAACAAGTCCATCACCTTGAAATAATGGTTGACCACTTTTTCTCTTTCTATCATCTACATTTCCTACCCAATCAACATTAGTGTATGCATTTAATATGAAATTTTCTTTTTTTCCATACTATAGAGAATAATCTTCTATGTCTTTCAAAAATATAAAGATTATATTAACTATAACCAAATGTGATTGTTTGGGATTAGTGGAAAACTTTGATACTAACACAACTCCCTATGTTATATCTAGTATGTTGTGCACCGCATACTATAACAAAATGATCGTATATTTGTATAATTTATCATCCACAAATTTTGAATCATCTTCTTTAGATAGTTTAAAACCTATTACCATTGGAGTACCAACAGGTTTTGCATCTTATAGTCCAAATGTCTGCAATATATCTTTTTGATATTATTTGGTCTAACTTATGTCTAGATGTCATCCTTGAGTTGATATATTTGCAAACCTATGAAAAAAATTGATCTCATCAATCACGTACATCTAAAATTATTTCTTCATTTCTTATGCAAATCCAATATTCATTTAATCATTTCCTTCAAAAATGATAGCATCTACAAATATGTCTACAATTAGAAACTTGTTATCAATCTTAGTTTTCAAGTACACATTTCTAGTGTCACTTGTTATCATGAACTCAATATTGATCATTTATGAGTCTAACCTTTCATATAATCTTCTAGGTGCCTATTTTAATCCATAAAAATCCTTTTGTAGCTTGCACATCATTTTCTTTCCTTCTAAATTAGGAGAACATTTAGGTTGTTCCATGTAAACTTCTTCTTCTATGAGTAAGATACCATTCAGAAATGATGACTTGACATCCATTTGATAAAATTTAAATACTTTGTAAGAAGAAAATGCAAGAATCATTCCCACCCTTCAAGTCAAACCATAGGTACAAAAGTCTCTCCAAGTCTAGGCCTTTTGTTGTGCATAACCTTTGTAAAATCATATTTCCTTGTTCTTGACCACTTCACCCATTCCATTCATGTTTTTCTCTAAAAACCCATTTGGTTCCAATCATATTCTTATCCATTGGTATGGGAAATATTGTATAGGTTTGGTTCTTTTCAATTTGTTTCAATTCTGCCTTCATTAATTTTATCATATCTTCAACATTTAAGGCATCCTTTCAATCCTTGGTTTAAATTGAGATAGAGAACATGTAAGTGATCTTGGATTTGTTCTTGTCATTACACCTATGTTCTTATTAACAATTATTTGATCTAGGAAGTGATTTAAGTTGACATACATTGGTAACATTGGTTCTTCTTTGTGAGCATTTTTAATTGCTTGGATCATTTCTTATACATTCTCCCATTCTTTCGTCATTTATTTTGTAACATCATGGTCAACTAGTCTCATCTAGAAAAACCCACAATAATTTTTTAGTTCTCTTTTATTGGATTCATCAAATTGTTTAGAGTATTCACCAATCCTTATGTTTTCACTCTCTATCATTTTGTTAGTTCTTTTCTTGAAATAATTTTTTAAATTTTCTCTTGTTGAAATAACCTAGGAATATCCCTTCATAACCTCTATGATCAAACCTGCATAAACAATTGTCCCTCTTTATATAACATTTGCTTCCAAATATTTTGAAATAAATCACATGGTGGTCTACCAAACCATATTTCATAGGGTGTCTTATTTGTACATTTCTTTAGATATACCTAGTCCAATGTGTGGACTATAGTACTCACTAATTATCTCCAAAATATTTAAGAAATACCTTTATGATACATCAATACTCTTGAATATTCAATGAGTTTGTTGAGATAAAGGGTGTTGCAGACATTGCATAATATTTCTTAAATTTTATTATTTTATTTTATTATGTAATGTTGCACCTAGATGGATGTGCAACATGTAAAGATTCCCATGGGATATACTCAATGAGTTGTATTGTAACATTGTGTTAATATTTCATGTAATTATTTAATATTGGGGAAAAGAATTAAATTTCTAATATTAAATGTGGGGTCAATGGGTTAGGTAGCACATGATTTTACCACATGGTTTATGTAATACCACTTGGTGGTTTTGTGGGACTTTCTACTATATAAGTAGCCACAAGGGTAGTTGTTGTATGAGAAAAGGAGAAGGAGAAGACAAAAAAGGAAAGAGTCGAGTAGGACAATGCTTGACAGGTTAGCCAAGAGAGAATTTGTGAAGGTTGGAAGCATGGCATGGGATGTGTGGATTCATGCTTGTTCACATAGTTTTCTCAGTGGTGGCTATGGATTTGAAGGCTTCCATGATTGTATTGCAATGATATTTTTGCTGAATAATACATGGTGATGGATGCTTTTGGAGGCTACATTTTTTCCCTCAATGATGGTTTCCTAGGGTATATCTTGTGTCACATTTTGTGGGTATGTTGCCTATTGTCTTGCATATGGATTTCAATTGTATATTTATTTCATATATGTTATGGGTTATGTGGAAATAGTTATATTCTTTGCTGCAAGTTTTCCTTACAAGTGGTATCAGAGCTATGGTTTTATTATTGTAAACCTAGATTGAATCCATGGGAATGCATGAGAGGTTAAAAGAAAGGGCAAGATATATGAGCTTTTTTTTGCAGTTCTGAGGGTTTTGGGTTTGCTATTATGATGGGATATTGGTAGATTTTGGGCATGTGAAATTGTTGGACAAAAGGGTTTCTCAGATGTTTCATTTAAATGAGGGTTTTAGGGGAATCTGTAGAAATGACCTCTTAGGTAAAAATAGACCTCACATTGGATCTAGGTTGATGTTTCCATAAATTTTGATATATAATATGCCTTAGTTTGGCCATGTTCAGAGGAAATGAAAGAGGTTTTTAGTTTTAGCCCGCAATGGCCATCAAATTTAATCCCATTGCAATTTTTGTCACAATTTTTATTATTAAAATCACATTGAAAATGGTAAAAAGACCATCTTAGTAAAATGGTCATAACTTTCTCTCAGGATATCAAACTTTAGACTTCTTATAGGTGTTGGAAAGCTAATTTAGAGCACTACAACTTGGTGTAGGTTTGATTTTGTAATTTTCACATTTTGTTAGGTTTTAAGAGCCTAAAATTTAGATATTATTTATTTTAAACACAAATTAGGGCATAACTTGGGCATACAGAGTCAGATTTTGGACTTCAAGTTGTCAATGGAAAGCTTTACACATTGGTTCAAATTTGGTGTAGGTTTGGCATGATTTATTTGGTGATATATTGATCTGAATAGTTTATGGCATATATTGACTATAGTAGCATTGTGAGTTTATGACACTGTATGTTTGGAGATTTAAGATTTGATGTCATTGTATACTTAGTTCATATTTCAGATTGGTCTCATGATGATATGATTATCAGTATTTGGTTTGGATATGTATGATAAATTGTTGGGTCTACAAGTTGTATAGTATTGTGAGTGGTCTATACTTATAGGTTACATTTATGGCTTGGTTATGGGTTATCTTTACCCATTGATCTTTCATTATTGATGCATATTCAGATTGGTGGCTTAGATTTGGGTTGTCTATACCCTAAGTCACATAATTTTTTAATTTTTCTTCATGTAGAAGGGATGAGATGTTGTTACTAGGTATAGTCATGGTGGATGATTATTGTTGACTATTTTATGCTGACAGGTTCAACACATTGAGAGTTAGATGCTCGATTCATGGATGTGATCATGGTACCATGGATTTTGGCATGACATGATTGGATATATAGGTACATCCTTGATGTTCATTGCCTTCGATTCCTAATTTTGTTATGGTGGTATATCTTCTTGGTTGAGGATCATGGTTATTTGATTTCTTTTGAGGAGCTCATGATGTGCACTATGAGTTCTTTGATGGTTTGATGCCTTGGTTTATTCTCATAGTTAGAGGATGGATTTTTCATCATGATGTCATAGATAGCTTGAATACATAGTTTAGTGGGAGCTTGTGATAGTGATGGGGTGACAGTGTAGGATTAGTTCCTAGTTAGATTTGTATCTTCTTGGTCTTCTTGGTTTAGAAATCTTGGTTTCACTTGGTACTAACACTTTGGTTGTGTGTGTGTGTGTAGACCTAGAGGATCTTCATGTAGGAGATGCATTTTATGATGCCATTGGTGACTCGGTACCATGGTTGAGTGGGAGTTCTTGGCATTGATATATTTATTGAGTGTTTATAGATGTTGGAGGTTTGTCTTAGATCTTGTTGCTATAGAAGAATCTTTGACATTTTCATGGTGCACTTGTTATCTTCATGTTGTGTGGAGATGGTTCTTCATGGTATGTGGAGATGGTTTTCTTCATGGCATGTGGAGATGGTTGCATCTCAAGGATGAATGAGTTTCTTGATAAAGGTGTGGTTTATACATTCATTTGGCATGTTGTCGTTGGTGTGAGGATGGTTTCATTATTATGTCATGGTACTCTTGATACATGTTTAGAGTTGTGACATGTTATAGTATGTTCATATGGAGCATGTTATCTCTTTGGTTGATATGGTTAGATCATTTTTTCATGTTTATGTTCCTGAAGCCATGGTTGGAACTTTGACATTGATCTTGATTTAGTTTCTTATTATTGAGTACATTGACCATAAGCTGGATACTTAATGATATTGCTATGTTGCATTTGGAGTTAGCATGGATTGATTGGTTATAGGTGCTCATGGATACTTAAAGATGGTGGTGATGCTGATTTATCTTGGATTATAGAAGTATTTGTTGGGATGGTTGATGGTTTCAATAGGAAGTCTGAGGGGCATTCACTTGATATGGACTTGAGAGGAGATTGTTCTTAGATTAGTCTTGGTTGGAGACTTGGATATCTTGATGAGCATTCTCATTTCTCACTCTTAGTCTACTTGGTGGTTTTCTACTTGAGAGGTATAGCCCATAATTTTTTCTCAAGTGAATTATATTTATGTTTGTCTTTCATGGATATGGATCTTGAGCTATGGTACATGAGTTAGTTCTAGAGGGTTCATTTGAGAGATGGTTTAGCATTGATTATCCCCATTTTCATATGTTGTTATGCTAGTTGAGTTTGGGAGATGGTTTTATATTGGGCATATTCCTTGGATTAGGAATGGTTTGTGTTTGATCTTCTTTTGAGAGGCTTACATCCATGAGTAGTTATATGGTATGGTTTGGGTTTTGTTGAGGCTTATTGGTTGGGGTTTTATGGAAAAGATCATGCTTGCATAGTTTACATCTAGAGATGTGTGTAGAAGGACATGATATATGTTATTATTTACAAGGTTTCTCTTTGGTCTTGGTTATCTTCCAGGATGTTTGGTTTCACTTACATTTGATTTGAGATTGGTTAGAGATTGTGATCACTAGTTTGTGCTCATGTATGTTATGTGAGAGATGACATGGTTATTTCTTTATCTCTATCCTCAGTTGGTAGTGGAGAGCTTGGGAGATTGTTGGAGACTTTTTATGAGTGTTGTTCTTGGAGCTTATTGGTTTATGTACTGTGGATGTCCTTGAGACTACATGGATTCACTTCTTTGAGATGTTGTGAGTGGATTGGTTATAGACTTGACATTATCTTTTGCAGTGGGAGCTTCTTGGTATATATGTGGTAGGTATTTCTCTTGAGGCTTATGATTGTAGGTTATAGATTGGATATGTCGATGATGTGAGATTCACTTGGTATACCTTTGGAGGTATGGATAGTTGGATGGGTTTGACACTTGTTGTGGGTTCTATTTCAGCTATGGATATTTTGACTACAAATACATGTAATTACCTTTGGATCAAGTTTTTGTGCTTGGTATTTTAGTTGGTACAAGATTTTATGATCTTGTAGTGCGACAGGTTGGGTGGCTTTCTCTTTGGATAGCTTCTATGTATATTCAGTGGAAATGACATAATATGAGGTGAGACCATTCATGTGGTAGATGATGGATGCTTTGATTTTGTTGTAGGTACTAGGATGGAGCACACAATGTACTTTGATTCATGATGGTGGATGTGCTGAGAGGGATTGTTCCCTTATTCATTTATGTGGCTATGGATTGACCCTATGCAATGTATACAGCAAGTGGGAGATTGTTGAGATAATGGGTGTCGCACACATTGCATAATATTTCTTAAATTTTATTATTTTATTTTATTATGTAATGTTGCACCTAGATAGACATGAAACATGTAAAGATTCCCATGGGATACACTCAATGAGTTTTATTGTAACATTGTGTTAATATTTTATGTAATTATTTAATATTGGGGAAAAGAATTAAATTTTCAATATTAAATGTGGGGTCAATGGGTTAGGTAGCATATGGTTTATGTAATACCACTTGGTGATTTTGTGGAACTTGCTACTATATAAGCAACCACAAGAGTAGTTGTTGTATGAGAAAAGGAAAAGGAGAAGATAAAAAAAGGAAAGAGTTAAGTAGGACAAGGCTTTACAGGTTAGCCAAGGGAGCATTTGTGAAGGTTGGAAGCATGGCATGGGATGTGTGGATTCATGCTTGTTCACATAGTTCTCTTGGTGGTGGCTATGGATTTGAAGGCTTCCATGGTTGTATTGCAATGGTATTTTTGCTGAATAATACATGGTGATGGATGCTTTTGGAGGCTGGGTTTTTTTCCCTTAATGAGGGTTTCCTAGGGTATATCTTATGTCACATTTTTGTGGGTATTTTGTTTATTCTCTTGCATGTGGATTTCAATTGCATATTTATTTCAGATCTATTATGGGTTATGTTAAAATAGTTATATTCTTTGTTGCAATTTTTCTTACAGAGTTGACATGTTTCTCCTTTCAACAATTCCATTTTGTTGATGTGTCTTGGGATATGACATATTCCTTATTATTGTTTTTTTCTTTACAATATGAAATAAACTTAGCTCCTCTATTTGATCTAAGATATTCCAACCTCTTACTAGTATCACTTTCTACTTTGGCTTTGAAGAACTTGAATATGTAGAAAGCTCCAGATTTACACTTCAAAAATACAACCCAAACAAAAAGTAAATGTCTTGATAATAACTTTGACTACATATTGGACCACATAGATCATAGATCAATGTGATCTTGACAAGATTTCCTTCAAGGGATAACTTTCACTGATGAAGCTAGAACTCGTTAACTTCCTAAGTTGACACTCTTTACACATTACATTGTATGGTTTCTCTAGATTAGGCAATCCTCTTACTACTTTCATCTTACTTATTTTGACTACATTATCAAAGTTAAAATGATAGAATTTTCAATGTCATAGTCAAAAATCTTCAACTCTAGCAATCAAACAACTCTTAGGACTAGAATCTAGAAGGAACACACTATCTGTAGTTTTTTCACTAGTAGAGATCACTTCTAATTTTCCAATGATCCTTCACATTTCTATGTTGAACTCCAATATGTATCACTTTTTATTTAACTTAGAAACACAAAAAACATTTTATTTTAATCCTTCAATCCAATAGACATCATCATGATCTATTATACTATTCAAAACAATAGTACAAGGAATAGTGTTTCAAAAATTCATCAATCCTCCATCACATTCTTCCATTATAATGAATTTTCTTTTAGTGAGAAATCACTGTCAATTATCTAGTCTTCATTATGACTCATGCTGAAGATCAAAGTTTTCTCATCACCATCCGATGGATCTTCTTTGACTACAACAGACACAATTTCTTCTTCTTCTCTTCCATTAGACTCTTCATCAGTAATACCTTCTTCTAAATAGTAGAAAGCCCTCTTATTCTCATTAATTTTCCTTTTATCTTCCTTATTTTCCTTGTCAGACCATCTAAAAGAAAGGTATCCAACATTCTTACATGAAAAACACTTCAAAGGTAATATACCTTTGTATTTTCTACTCCCTCTAAGAAACCTCCTAGTAAGTAATACTTATAGTTCCTCATGTTCCTTTTCCTCAATTAAAATAGATTCATAACCATTAGAACCATAAAACAATGATTTGTTTGAAACATACCTTCCTCTTCTTGTAGGTGCAAGATTCATAGATTCCTTAAATACATCTTCAATCTTAGGCATACTACTATCAAAGTTACTTAACTCAAAAGTTGTCAACTTCCCTATTAATGAATACAAAGTGACTACACCAATGCCCAAAGATCTGATTGTTGGAAATATAAGGTAGGCAAGGTTACTGAGAGGGGAGGGTGAATCAGGAACCAATATGACTAGTAAAACCAACAATAATATCAAAAAGTAAATAATTTCTTGTATTTAAATCTCTCCCTCTATTAGCAAATTTCATCTTCTTTATAGGTAACAAAATTCTATTATGATCAATAGATAATTAGCTCATCCTTATGAATCCCTCTTGATCACTTCCTCTTTCTTATATTCAGGTATCTATCTATATCTATATGTTCTTATATCTCCCTCAGCACTATCTCCCTTAGAGTAAATATTCCATGTTTCTTCATTTTTGTATTTCTCCCTTAGTTCTCCCTCTTTAACAACAATACCAAAGACTTGTCATCTTAATATGTAGATATGAACATTTTTAGGTTCTCCCTCAGTCACCTAGCTTTTGATTGATCTACAACTCTAACTCTTTGATTATTTTAGGCATCTCCTAAAGTAAGATCCACTTCATCAATGTGTAACATATGCTAATCATCTCATTTGATGTAGGGAACTTCTCATGCTTCTTAAATAGCCTTGGATATGGGTATCACCCCTAATTTACTTCTTAGATACTCATGAGCATCCTTAGGTAATTATTTTGTGAAGATATTAACAATTTTATCTTTTGTATTTACATATTCCATCTTCACCTCTTTATCTTGAACTAATTCTCTCAAATAATAATACTTGATTGCAATGTGCTTAGTCTTTGTATGCATCATATGATTCTTTGATATATTTATAGCACTTGTGTTATCAAAATAAAGTATCACAAGTTCAGTGATTTCCTCATTCATACCTTTGAGTAGCTCTTTGATCCATACAATGTTTGTACAATTTACTACAACACCAACATATTCAGCTTCAGTAGTAGATTGAGATATACAGCTTTGTTTCTTGCTAGTCCATGTAACCAGCCTCTTTCCTAAGAAAAATTATCCTCCAATAGTTCTCTTTTTGTCATCAATATTTCCATCCCAATCAACATTAGTGTAGGCTCTTAACTCAAATTTTTCATTTTTCTTATAGTGTTTGACCATAGTCTTATGTTCCTTTTAGATATCTCATTATTCTCTTAATAACCATCAAATGATTCTCCATAGGATTAGTAGATAATTTTGCAACTATCCCAACAAATAATGCAATATCAGGTCTTCTATGTACTACGTATTGCAATTTTTTGATCATAGACCTATACAATGTTTGATTCACCTCACCTAAATCATCATTCCTTGAAAATTTATGTCCTATCAACATAGGTGTGCTTACTTTCTTGGAATCTTCCAATCCAAAAGTTTTCAGTATCTCCTTGACATATTTTGATAGAGTGATGTATATATCAT
Organism: Cupressus sempervirens; assembly: GCA_028749045.1. NCBI lineage: Eukaryota > Viridiplantae > Streptophyta > Pinopsida > Cupressales > Cupressaceae > Cupressus > Cupressus sempervirens. The sequence continues at coordinate 49,804,658 of CM053787.1, forward strand.
ATTTCATATGATGTACTTGCAAACCCACAAAGAACTTGATCTCTCCAAACATAAACATCATCAATAAAAAATTCAGATATTAAAATACCTTTTCCTTTCTCTATCTTTGAGTATAGATTGTTCTTATCATCAGTCCTCTTGAATCTAATCTTCACAAGATAATTGTGAAGCCTTTCATACCATGCTCTTGGTTCTTTCTTCAAACCATATAAAGCTTTGTGTAGTCTACATACCATGTTTTTTTTGTTAGTATCAATAAATCCTTTTGGATGTTCTATGTAAACCTCTTCTTCTAATATACCATTCATGAATGCATATTTGACATCCATTTGACAAACTTTGAAACCTTTATATGTACAGTAAGCAAGCAAAGTTTTTACTCCTTCCAATCTTGCAATAGGAGAAAATGTTTCACCATATTCTATCCCTTCTTCTTGTGCATACCCCTTGCAAACTAATCTTGATTTATTCCTTGTGACTTCTTTATTTTCATCTAACTTTTTTTTGTACACCCACTTGGTACCAATTACATTTTTATCTTCTAGTTTAGTAACTAGAGTCCATGTCTTGTTCTTTTTAATTTTTTCACTCTCTTTTTTCATGGATTTTCTCTAGTCCACATCTTCTAAGGCATCATTCACTATTTTTGGTTCATGCATGCTAAGAAAACATGTATCATTTCTCAACTTGTTCCTTGTCATTGGTCTTGCATCTTTATCTCCAATGATTTGTGTAGTAGGGTGATGTCTCTTGACATACTTTGACAATCTAGGTTCTATTCTATATTCTTCATTTGGTCTTTCAACTTCTGAATCACTATGTACTTCTCTATCAAGTAGTTCAACATCTCTTTCAGGTACACTAATCTAAGAATTAGAATGTGCCTCAACTTTATTCTATAAATCAACATCTGATTGTAGCTCAATTCCTAAATGCAACTCAACATTTATTGTATGTTGCTTAGCAATCACTAAAACTTGTTGTTATTTTGCATCTTGATTTACAACATCTTCATTAGTAGGCATACCTTCATAAAAGTATACAAATGATTTGCATTCCTCTGGTTCCTTCATAGGTTCAATGTTATGTACTTCTATATATTCATCAAATTTCACATTTGCACTTTCCACAACTTTGTTAGTGTTAATATTTAATCACTTATAATATTTACTTCTTGTAGAATAGCCAAAGAATATACCTTATTTACTTTTTGCATCTAATTTACCATTCCTAAAATCTTTGAGAATATAACACTTGCTTCCAAATACCTGAAACTATTTTACATTGGGTGACTACCCATACCATAGTTCAAAAGGTGTTGAATGAGTACCTTTCTTGACTTGCACATGGTTCAAGGTATAAACAACTATAGTTACAACCTCTCTCCAGTATTTCAAAGAAACATTTTTCTCGATCATGACTGTCGTAGCACAATCCATTATATATATGTTCCTCTTTTCAACAATTCCATTTTGTGGAGGGGTTCTAGGGGTAGATGTCTGTCTTTTGATTCGTCTATCATTACAAAACATCTCAAACTCATTTGATGTGAATTCTCCTCCTCTATTAGATCTCAAACATTTTAGACTTTACCTATTTCCTTTTCAACTCTTGTTGAGTACCACTTAAACATTTGAAATGGAGTAGATTTTTGTTTCAAAAACATAACTATCATCATCCTATAATAGTCATCAAAAAACAACATAATGCACTTCTCACCTTTGTAGCTTTGCACATCAATTGATCCACACAAGTTAGTATGAACAATCTCCAAAATTTCTTTGGAGATAGGAGACTTACTATCAAAACTTGACTTAGTCATCTTGCCTAACTAACACTATTTGCAAAATATATTTTTAGGTTTTTTCAACTCAAGAAAACCTCTTACTCTTCTCATGTTACTGATACTAACCAAGTTATCAAAATTAGCATGACATAAGCTCCTGTTCCATAGCCACACATCATCATAATCTACAACTAGATAAGTAGCATTATCCATATAAAAATAAAATAGATTACCTCTAGTTTGATCACCTTTTTCCATTAGTTTTCCATTAGTGTCATATATTTTAGCAATCTTGTTCTCAAATTCAACCTTACAACCTGAACTATTCAATTGTGACACACTTAACAAATTATAGTTAAGTCCTTCAACATAATAAACATTCTCACATAATTTTTTTTTTGTGAGTTTGATAGAACCTTTTCCTTTTATCAAACATGGTGCATCATTACCAAACCTTACACTATTTCAATCATAATAATTCAAGGTAATGAAATTATTGTTTATCTCTAGTCGTGATGTGAAAATCCATTGTCAATGATCCATCTCTCATTCTTGTTCACACAAGACACTAGTGTAGTTGCCTCATTCTCATTAGATTCATCCTTCATTGCAACGTATACCACTTCATCATCATGTTCATCTAATCTATCTATGGTTTCCTCTTTTGCAATGTAGCAAGACTTGTTTCCTTTGTCTTTGTAATCTTTGTTATCTTCATCTCTTTTACTTTTGTACTTGTCTCCACCTCTGTAGTTCTTCTTCTCTAGACATCTAGCAACAATATGACCAATCTCATTGTAATTAAAACAAATTATAGGTAAATTACCTTTGAATTTTCCTTTACCTCTATGAAATCTCCTTGCAACTAATGCTTCAAGCTATTCCACATCTTACTCATCTATATCACTATCACTGGAAACATATTTCACCTTTTCCATCTTCTTCTCATTAGATTCTTTTAATGAAAACTTGGCTTTAAAACCAGATTCCACATTGTTATATTTGAAGTTGTCAAAATTAGATAGCTCAAAAGTAGTGAGTCTACCTACTAGACTTTTAAGAGTTAGATTAGAACTTGGTATACATCTCAGTTCTTGTATTATAAAAACTCTAACAACATAGATAGGCAATAGTGTTCTCAATTTTTTTCTTAATATAGTCTCATCATCTATCTTACCAGTGACTCCTCTTATGGAATTAACAATATCTTTTATCCTAGAGCAATATTGAGCAACATTCTCACCTTCTTGCATTCTCATATCATCAAACTTACTTCTAAGAATTTCAAATGTGACACTCAAAACATTTGTGTCTCCTCCATAAATGGTGTGAAGAGAATCCCACATTTTCTTTGCACTATCACAACCCTTGATGTCATCAAACTCAACATGGCTTAGGGTAGAGGCAATCTCCAACATTACCTAGTTGTGTTCTTTCTTCTTTTTTCAGATTTTCAACTGTTAGGGCTCCAATAGGATTTACATGCTACGTGATGATGATATATTGTGCATCATCTCCAAGACCTCCTAGGTGTAGTTTCATCAAAAAATTTCATGTAGGAAAGTTATCTCTATTAAGCTTGGGTACCTCTCTTTTTGACCTCTTGATATGTTTGCTTCTAGTACCTTCAAACTAGTCCTCTTAAGTAGATGACTCTGATACCAATTGTTGGAATTCTTTACAATAATAAGGAGGTGGGGGGGGGGGGGGGGGGGGGGTTGAATCAATTATTCAAGGTCCAAATGTCCAAATAATTATTTTCAAAACTTAGTAAACCCATATCCATAAAACATTTTCAACATGCATGCATCCATATTAGATCATACAACTCTTAAACATGTAGGTTACTATCAAATCAACTTTGTAGAAATTTAAGAATGAAACATAATAGACTCAATAACACATTTGACACAATGATTTTACATGAAAACTCAATTTGGAAAAAACCACCAGTAACATGCTACTCATTCTCACTCTTCTAAAGTGATGCCTTGTGAAAGGTCAACCCTGTTAAACGTTACAATGCACACTATTAAATGTAACCTGGTTAGAAGATTTCAATCACCCTACTAGGAGTGAGCCTTGTTAATGGACTTTAGGTCATTCCATTAGAATTCCACCTGATTAAAGGATTTAAAAATGATTGTTAGGTCAACCTTAAACCAAAGGAGTTTACCTAAACTAATACAATCATTATGAAGTAACAATATGGCGTGAACTGATAACAAAATACAACTCACTTTACAAATTACAAATCCCAATCTAGTCCTACATTCTTCTTGGCTTCATTCATTTCAACTCTAATAGATTTTTTACCCTTCAAGAATTCATCCTCTTAGGTCCTTTTACTTTTCATGCCAATTGCAGACTCTATATTTTGGCCACCATATGAAACAACACCCTAGACTCCTTGTCTTTCTTGGGTTCTCACACATGCCAACTATTGTTGCATGTCTTATATCCCCTTATAAAGAGAAATTAGATAATTTTTGTTCATCCTCCATTGTCCATTTTAAGGTTAGATAGGATTAGATAGGATTTAATGAATCTACCCATCTTTTCATTTTAATCCCTTCTAGAAACTTCTTTTTCAATCCTCTTTGATTTCACCTCAAAATGGTTCATCTTAAATTTTATGCCACCTAATCATCAAGCTTATCTTCCACATGGTTCACATAATCCAAAAAAATCAAACTTGTTAACTCAGATTCATCCAATTCATGATGTTTCTCATAATGTTGTTACTTGGCATTAAATTGCTTGTAATACTTAGCACATACTATGCTGCTTGACATCCACTATCAAATCACTTGGCATAGACTAAAGTTTACCAGTGCTTAGCATCAACTAAACTTTACTCGACTTATGCTATATAACTTGGCATACACTAAACTTTGACTTTGCATAGCTCCAACTAATTTTCTTCTTGGCTTGCACTAGCTTTGCTCGGCACCTACTGTCCACTTGATCAAGCTTGGCAGAATCAATTCTTCTTACTTTTTCTTCTAGACTTTGCGAGTGTATCCAACTTTTGGAATCTTAAGTAGAAAATCAATGCACTATAATATCACTATCTTAATTGGTCTTTGTACTTCTTTTCTTTATCATAACTCAACCTTTCCTCTAGGTGTTATTGTTATCTTATTTGATCAAATCATCTTCATCAATCAAACAAATGATAGTACTCAAATCAATTAAGAAATTGTCTTACCAACATAGAAGGTTTGACATTAGTGACAAAATAATGATTGAAACATATTCTCATATGTGTATCAGTTTGTTTCAATAGTTAGGAGCAATAATGATTGTAAGGTCCACCTTGTTAAAGGATTTACAACTATACAATGAAGTATGCACTCGGTTAAGAGATTTAGCAAAGATTGTTAAGTCTACCTTGTTAAAGGATTTGACTGATGCACCTATTAGGATGAACTATTGGCTAATCTCTAATCTGCAACCTTGATTTTCTAGTTGAGATTCCTTGTATTGCAATGATCACCTTATTGTGATAGATAAATATCTACTATCCCTTATACTTCTTGTGGCCTTCTTTAGTTCACACTCTTGCTCATCATATACTCTTCATACACAATCTTGGATATGATACAATGTATTACATATATACCAGTCCATATCATAACTTACTAGAGTTGGCTATACTACCGATTTTATCATAATTCACAAAGTCAACCCAACTGCTCTCACTCTGGTTTTGAAGACAAACTCAATGATATTATGATACAAGGAAAACACAGTCAACACTCCACAATCTTTGGCACTCAGTTGAACTTGAAGCATAGTCCATACTAATCACTTCCAAGTAGCCCAAACTTGGTCAACGCTATGTGACTTAGTGAATTCTAAGAAACTCGGTAGCAATTGGATTAATTAGTTGACACTCCATGAATCAGTCAACACTAGTTCCACTTCATTAACCCTATGATCTTGGTAGACACTATTGGACTTGGTTAACACCATAGAGCTTAGTTAACACTATGATCTTCTTCACTTCCACTGACTAGCTCGGTAATCTCTACTATGCTTAGTTTGCACTTATCTTTGTCTCTGAAGCTTGATAAACATTGTGTAGCTTGGAAACCAATGCAAACTAACTCAAGTGCTTGGTAAACACTGTAATCTGACTACTTAGCTTGGGAACAACTAAATCACTTAGTTAATAGTACAAACTAAATTATAAGCCTAGTAGAAATGTAACTTTTTGACTAAGTGTTAAGTCATTGATAGGCAAATTGACCTAAATGTCAACAATCTCCCCCTTTGGCATTAGTGACAAAAATACTTATCAAGAAAAACTCTAATCATACAAAATTGTAAGTCAAAATTACTTTAGTCATCATTCAGAGTCTTTAACTTAGTTTTGACTTTCATTTGTTATGGCTCTATAACATACTTTATTTTTCTAATTTTTCAAAATTGCTTTTGTAAAGGTATTTTTGACTTATCCATACTACACTATACTGCTCCCCCATACATATATCTTTCCTGTATACATAAAAATAGAGTATAGTATACTTCTCTTCCTTTACATATTACTTCTCCCCCATTCTTATTCATAAAATATACACTTCTCCCCTTTTTTGACATCAATGCCAAAGGTATATAGTATCTATATGTTAATACCAAAATGTGATAAGAATTTAGAATGTACCATTTGTTGAAATTACAATAGGAAAGGTAAAGTCTAATGGGGTGGTGATTTAGTGCTTTAAAATTTAACCCATAAATAGTCACCACACATCTATCTCATATATTAAATAAGTAAACTGAAATACCATTTAAAGAATATACATCTAAAGTATGTAAACAAGTAAGCATTCACACATATATGATACAAGATATGATTACCTAGAAACCCTCCAATGAGAAGGTAAAATTGGGGTGGGGATGACACCCAAAAATCTTCACTACTATAGTAATAAAGTGTATCTAATGAAGGTTACAATGTTTGATAATGAAACATGATCTACCCTATGAAAGGTCTGCCCTATTAAAATCTTACAAAGACTATTAGGTCTTACTCTATTAAAGAATTTCAACACATTGTTAGAAGTGTTCCTAGTTAAAGGACTTCAACTCACAATTAAGTAAGCACCTTGTTAGAGGATTTTAATATAGCATGTTAGGACTACTCTATTAAGAGATTTAACTGATTCACCTATTAGAATGTCTTAGCAATGATCCTATGATTAGTACTATATTTCTTGATGATAAATCACCTCTATATTGATGTATACTTGATCCTTCTTGATTAGATGTCTCTCTGTTGTTCACTATTTCCTTCCTTTGTTCTCCTTTAATTGATTTTGCAATGCAATTTAGATCATAATACCTTGATCACCACGAATGTCCTAGTTTTCACATGCAAAAATCTCCTTGATCATTCATTCATTCCCACTCTACTCATAAGAATTTTAGGGTTTGTCCTCCTTAAGAAGACCTAGGTGACTTAGGGTTAGGTATGAATCAATGGTTGTGATTCATCCATATTTCCACTTAAACCTTCCCTTATCTAATTGGGTGCATGTAATACATAGGGATTCCCACTTAAGATTTTTCCTTATAAAAAAAAATTCATAATTCAATCCTTAAGTTGGCCCAAAAATGGTTTACATAGTATTTTATGTCAATACAAACAACTATGAAAAATGTGTTACTTGGCATCTGAAGTCCCTAGTGCTCAGCACTAACTATGACTTCAATATAGTCACTCAACATCTAAATAACTTGGCATGCATGACTTGCTCAACTTCTGAATCACACAACACATATTGTCTTCTTAGCACTATGAGTGACTTGACACTCACTATTTTCTTGACATGCTCTAACTTATGTGTTGTGCTCAAAATATTTAACTTGTTCAACATGAACTAAGTAAATGACTTAAGTGTATAAACACTCACTTGTCAAAACTAATCTGAAATTAATGATCTCCCCCTTTGACATGAGTGTCAAAAACACTTGGTCATAAATTAGTACTTTTATTCTTATGAGCATAACATAAATGATTGTTCAAATTCTATACAAAATTTCAAAATATCAAAATTTTGCAACATGACTTATACATCAAAATATCATAACCCCCCCTGAATTGTTTGATCTATTCTATCATGTACTCTATATCAAAATATTTCTCCTATTGAGTAGATTTGCATCAACTGATACTCTTTCTCTAGTTTCTTCTTGCTTGCTCTTTTCTTATTCTTGCTCTCCCATTGCTGTTACTCCCCCTTTTTGACATTGATGTCAATGGGTTATACACTAATAGTGTTATTTTCCAAAAAGGATTTATAGACCTCAAGTATAATATTAAGAGTTGCATCCCAATTATCAGAAGCTACCTCTAAAGACTTAATTTGGATGGCCAACTTAGCAGCAAGGTGTACTAAGCCATGTAATGTAGAAAGATTAGGGTCTTTCTTCATAAGTGTTTTTGCATAGCCTAGCTCCTTGTGTAAGATTTCCATGTGAGGAGTCAATGTAGACTGGATGCTGATTAGTTTAGCACTAACATTGGCTTCATCTACTTGTAATGTTTCTAACTAACTTTGGGATTGCAAAAGGGTCCTAAAGTGTTTATAACTTTGAGCTAGAGACATAGGTAATTTTGCACCAGATGACTGCATTTGACTCTCCAAACTTAGGATGTGATTCCTTGTCTCCTGTGTGAAGAGTGTGGGATTACACAATTTGGTGTATAGAGAGAAAATGTTCCTCTAGTACCTTCTTCACACTATCTATCTTAATTGCCAATGCAACCTGTGTGAGTGTAATATCACTAAATATCTTCTCATTCACTTTGTTTTGAAACTTCTTCTCAAACCATTCTAATAGTTTGACATTAGTATCTAGGTCTATGTCACTTACTCTTTCCACTATATTAGTCAATTTTTCAATAATGGGCTTTGTTTCATTTGGAGTAGATAGACTAAATGCATCTAAGAAAATTTATTTGATCTCAATCAAAGGTTGCTTCTGCCTATGCTCCCTTCTATGTAGTTCTTGATGTTTCTTACTTGCTAGGGCCTCTTATAATATACCCATTTTCTCAATTGTTATTACTACATAATCAAACTTGGGAGATACAATTTCTTCATCTAGTCTAACATCTCCATAAGTAATTACCCCTTTTGCCTTAGATAATCTAGGACTTGAAACTGAGAATTGCAAAGGTGTTGCATCTATGTTTAGCCTCTGAAGAGTTTGATTGGAAGAGTTCCAAATTCTGGTAATGTCACCAGTATTTGGATTGTTACTAGCTCCTTTGGCTTGGGTGTCAAATTTGTCTCTTTAAATTTGTCCTTTTCTACCTCTTTAATTTTAGTTGCACCTTGATCTTGTGTTGGAAATGCAGGTGTATCTACCTAACCTATTTGTCTTTGTGTCCCATTATTTACCAGTGTTTTGACCTTGTCTTCTCCAATTGTCTCAACCTTGTCTTTTTCAGGTTCTTATACATTTTCTAAGACTAGAGTGCCTTCCATGAGTGTATTGGCAGTGCATCGTTTTGTCTCCTTCCTTTGATATACAACTAAGTTTTTTGAAGGTTGTAAACTTGTGACTTGAGGAGTGAATTAAGGTAGTTCTTGTGTTTTCACTTCCTACCCTATAGTTTTAGTCTTTGACTCTTGAATTTCATCCACACTTACCAATACAAGGTTGTCACATAGTTTGGCCTATAGTATAGATTGGATAATTATCCTTTTCAAATATTCCTCTATTAGGGGATTGATGTTCTAATCAAGAGGATTAGAGATATCCTTTACTTTGAGAGTTTTAGTGTTTGCACTCATCACCTATGGAGGGCTGACACTTGGCATTTGTGTATCTTGTACACTATGTTTTGGCATTTATGTATCTTGTTCTTCCTTAGTTGTTGCCTGATTATCAACATTCATGTCAATGCCTCCCTTAACTATATCTTGATCTTTATCATCTTCTTCATCATATCCTACCTCAATAGGTTCTTGGTCAGTATCTTTGGTTATGGCTAGTCCATATGTAATCTTCCATATTTATTTGGACTTATGGACAACATCCTCCATGTTGTTCTATAATATGCTAAATGCCCTATACTTAGGCACAAATTTGACAACATATTTCTTAATGGATTTTGACATTTTAGCCTTGCTTAGTTCTGGCATAACTTGAGCAAGGGATGTCTCCCTAATTTTCTTCTTTGTAACTATCAGGGGATTTGTGATAGTGTCAATGGTCATTTCCCTTTTGTTCCATACAATCCCTGTGTTCTTTTCAATGACTTCCTTTGACTCACTTCTCATAGTCTTTGGCCGATCTAGGGTTGGATACCCTATTACCCTATGAATTATTTTCTTTTTGATTTTGATTGGCCCATTCTCAAACCATACTAAGCTATCATGAACTATTCTTAAGACAATCTTAATCTAACTAGTTTTGAAAACATTTGCGAAATCTAGGGTACAAGTTAACCCTTTCTTCTCTACAATCTTGTATTCTTCCTTTAATGCTCTATGTTCACATAGTCTTCCATATTCTTCTCTAATTTCCATGTCTCCTATGCTTCCAATAGTGCAATTGTAACAATTCTTGACATCTTGAATCATCAAGACTCATAGTGGTGTCATAGAAAACACACTAGAGGGATCCTGCTTGTATGCTATATCTAGAATAGCCTTGAAAATAGGTTGTTTGATCTCATTGCTAATTAACTAAACATTTAAAACCACTTTTTCCTCTACACCTTTCTCTTTAGAAGAACTAGAAGTCATTACATATATCTAGGGTTTGCAAAATCTAAAACTACATAACTTAGCACATGGTAAATACCTTATAAATCCTGATGAAACGGTGTTTAACAACCATTCAAATCTCTTGCAAATACTTCAGATAAAAATTTTCAAACCACCTTTAGGTCTTTGTGTTCTTTCTCAAATTCAAATGATGTTAAATGAGTAGAAATTGATCAAATAGCCCTTAAAATACTATAATTAATGCTAAGTGCTTACACAACTATAAGCTCGACATCAATTGATTTTTGGCTCACTTGGAATCCACTTGTCTTTCCATTCGCTTGCCAACTATTTCAAGCTTATCCTCAATTAACCAATTTCATTAGCTTGACATCCACTAAAATTTTACTTGGAAATCATAAGAAACCTTTTCATGCTTGGCAATAACATGAAAAAATGACAAAACTTAAATATTTTTTGCATCTTTATTCATGCACATGTAATATTTTTAGAACTAAATCCTTGGAACTAAAGTATGGTATAACTTTTAAGTATCAGTCCCACATACCTCTTGATTTCTTAGTTTTACGAGGTGTGATCACCTGACCCATTGGTTATAGTGATCCCATTTGCATTTGATGTGCTACAATCCTCCTTTCTTTTCCATGTCTTGTTCATCTCCTCTGACATTTTCAATATCTACCTTGCCTTTTCCTTTATTGAACTAACAACTTGGTGCCTTTGACTTTGTTGGACAATATTGACTAATATGACCAGTCTTCATATGGTTTGACTCAACCACCTTTTGTAATCACTTTTGAAGTGTGTTCTAATACAATTCTTAAGAACATGTCCATACTTTTGAAAGTAGTGACAACTATACCTTGTTTTATAATCCTAGTTATAAGAGTTGCCATTATTCTTTACCTTTTTTTACTTGTTTGATAACTACTTGGGTTTGGATCTGTAGTCAAAAGCTCTATGTCCATATTTCTGATAGTTATAACAATATCCTTCAAATCTTTGAGTGTGTGGTCTTGGTTCTACATTCATGTGCCTGATGACCCTATTTGTTGCACTTATGGAAATGATCCATGCTATTTTACTTAACATTCTGATTTATAGTCTTGCTCCTGCACACATTAATAGTATGTCCTTTCTTACCACAATTATGACAAGTAGCTTTTAAGTTCTTACCTTTTTTACTTCTTTCTTCAACACTTTTGGATGATTCTCCTTCTTTAGTACTTGTTTATCCCAGTCTAGATGTATCATTGTTAGATCTAGGGGATCTCATCTATTGTTCAAAGTACTTGATGGCTTCACTAGGTTTATTGAAACTTTCAACAAACTCTTTTTCCCTTTTTAGATCATTGTTCAACTATTCATTTTGCAACTTCAGTGTTGTGATCTCAATATCCTTTACATTCAGTTCATGATTTGCAATCATCATTTGGCCTAAAGTTTCCAATTGCATGTTAGAAATCCTAGTTACTTATGATGTTCTCTCTTCCAATCTATTGGACAAAAATCTTTTTTCATCTTTAATCATGGCTTTTTCTTCCATAGCTTTCATTTTCTATTTGATCACTTCACATAGTAATATGGCTTGTGATTCTTTCTCCAACTTAAGATTTATGATCTCTTCAACTAGGGTTCTGTTCTTTTCCATTAGATCTGTAATTGCTGCATCAAATTCATTGGAGTTTCCATTTGCAAATATCTTAGTAGTCTCCATCTCTTGGTATTGTGTGTCATTTTCCTCAATAGAAAATTCCTTCCTTCTTCTCAATGATTTCTTTAGATCTTCTCTTGCTTTATTCAATTGATGTAGAATGAGTTGTATCTTAATCTCTTGGTTCTCGATAACTTTTCCCAACTTGTTGAATTCCATTTTTAAAATCTTTCCTCAAAGCTGTTAGGCTTCACTTTTAGAGAACAAGGCTCTAATACCAATTGTTGAAATTACAATAGGATAGGTAAACTCTAAGGTGGGGTGGGGGGGCATGGGTTGAATCAGTGCGTTAAACTTTAACCCATAAATATTCACCACACATCCATATCACATATTTAATAAGTAAATTGAAATACCATGTAAAGCATATACATCTAAAGTATGTAAACAGGTAAGCATTCACACATATATGATACAAGATATGATTACCCAGAAACCCTCCAATGAGAAGGAAAAATTGTGGTGGGGATGACACCCACAAATCTTTACTACTATAGTAATAAAGTGTATCCAATGAAGGTTACAATTTTTGATCATAAACATGATCTACCCTATGAAAGGTCTACCTTGTAAAAAGCTTACAAAGATTGTTAGGTCTTACCCTATAAATGGATTTCAAAAACTTGTTAGAAGTGTGCCTAGTTAAAGGACTTCAACTCATAATTAAGTAAGCACCTTGTTAAAGGATTTCAATACAGCCTATTAGGACTACTTTGTTAAGAGATTTAACTGATTCACCTATTAGAATATCCCAGCAATGACCTTACAATTAGCACTTTGTTCCTTGATGACAGATCAGCTCTATACTGATGTATACTTGATCCTTCTTGACTAGATGTCTCTTTGTTGTTCATTGTTTCCTTCCTTTGATCTCCTTTAACTAATTATGCAATGAAATTAGGATCATAATACCTTGATCATCATGAATGTCCTAGTTTGCATGTGTAAAACTCTCCTTGATCATTCATTCATTCCCACTCTACTCATAAGAAGTTTAGGTTTTGTCCTCCTTAAGAAGACCTAGGTGACTTAGGGTTAGGTATGAATTGACAATTTTGATTCATCCATTTTTCCACTTAAACCTTCCCTTTATCTAATTAGGTGCATGTAATATATAGGGATTCCCACTTAAGATTCATCCTTATAAACAAAATATCATAATTCAATTCTTAAGTCAGCCCAAAAATAGTTTACATAGTAGTTTGTGCCAATACAAACAACTATGACAAAATTGTGTTACTTGGCAACTAAATTCCCTAGTGCTTGACACTAACTGTGAATTCAATATTGTCACTCAGTATCTAAATGACTTGACATGCACTACTTTCTCGGCTCTTGAATCATTCATCACATATTCTCTACTTGACACTTTGAGTAACTTGGCATATGAGTGACTTGGCACTCACTATTTGCTTGGCATGCTCTAACTTATGTGTTGTGCTCGACATATGTTACTTGTTCAACATGAAATAGGTAAATGACTTAAGTGTATAGACACTCACTTTTCAAAATGAATATGAGATTAACACCTTTAGAATGACTACCATTGTCTTATCTCAATTTTCCTATAGTACCTTGCTTGCATGCAGTGCAATCTATAATTTTGTTGATAATTCCATCATGTCATCAACTATGGAGAATTTTTTATAATGGATGAGTGTCTTTGCATGTGTAATGTATTTCTGCAATGTATCCATGTTTGGAAGAATCATGCCTTGGATTTCTGCAAGTGTGGCCCTAATCTTGGCTTCTTCCTTCAATAGTTTTGCCTACAAATTTGTCAAATATTTGATCTTTGTATAATGTGCAGAGCTATGGCTTGGGTCAAGTGACAATTGGTGTTCACTTTCCTTCATATCTTCATTTATATTGGACAATTTATCCTTAATCTCCTTTTTGAAGATATATGTGTCAATTAACTTGACAAATAGTGATACAACATTATTAACAAATATTTCTAGTGAACCAAGAATAGTATTCAACTCTACTAGATCTATTGCAATTCTTTGTGCAACTTGTTCCAACACTTTGTTCTCAAATTTCCTTTCTGCTCTTTGAAGTAGCTTTTCTTGTCCATTCAAGTATTCATTTAATTTTTGGACAATATCTACTAATTGATCTAAAATAGGTTGAGTTCGATCAACCTTACTTCTTAAAGCATCAACAAATATGCTCTTTATATCTTCAAAGAGTTGGTTTTCTTTCTCCTACTCTTCTTTAAAAAAAATCTAATTAGCTCTCTTCTTTAGTAATTCACCCATAGTGTTCATTTGTTCAGGGGTGAGGGTAGAGATATCCCAATTTGGAATAACTATATCCTCATCTAGATCAACAATTTCTTTTTCTTTTCCCCTTTCTTTTAGAATGGTGGAAACAATTTGTTTACCCTTCTCTAAGACTTCAATACTTAGTTGAGACTGGTTCTCAAGTATCATTGTACTAGCTATGGATAACTTGGAATGGAAATAATTGTGGAAATTGATGGACTAACAACAAATATTGAAATGACACTAACAACAGAAATACCTTGTTGTTGCTTGGTCAAGCTTGATGATGGAGGACCTTGTTGCTCAACAGATAAAGTTTTTGGCACTTCAATCATTGTAACATTTAGCTAAATAGTTTTAGAGCTTGGTTGGCTAATTTCTATAGTAGTGGTATCCATAACCAACTTGGTTGAAGTTATCTTTGAGCTATATTTCACTAAGGTTGTACTTGAAGAGTGAGGAAATGAGGCCATGACAGCTACTACAATTTTCTCTGCATCTATTTTCTCAATACCTTGAATCTATGGAAGACTTCCTCTAGTAGCTTCTTGTTCTTCCTCCTAATCATCCAAATTGACATCATCTAATTCATTATCTTTAATTTCTTCATCCTCTTCCCCATCTTCATCATCTTTGTCATCAACATGAACAACAAAGTAACTAGGTTGATGCAACTTGTACATGTTTTTCCATGTTATTGTAGTTTCTTTAACTACATACTCAATGTCCTTAAGTAGTATCATGCATGCATTCATATTGAGAGTGAGATTATTCTCATTCTTCTTCAAGGATCCATTTAATTCCTTCTTATTGAGATTTGGCATGAGTTGCTTCAAGGTCTGCTTAAAGATGTCCTTGGCAGTCTTCTTTGCATGCTCTCATATAGCTTTATTTCTTGCATAAGTTTATTAGGTATTTTCTATGAAAGCTCATCTACAGAGTACTTCCATTCACATAGCTTGGTCATAACAACATCCTCAATCTACCTTTTCTCATCTACATTCCTCATCTCATACTTGAAAATTTTCAAGTTTTCCATGCCAGCTCCTTCTTCCATCTTCTTTAACTTTTCTTGAAGTGTAGGTGTAAATCTTTTGAAGATTATTTTCTTGGCTTCATCTTCACCTAACTTCAATTTTTTTTTTGACTTGGGTGCCCTTCTTGTGAATACAATAGGGGATGACTTGGTAGGTTTGGTTATGATAACCTTTCCTTTCTTCCTTAGAGGCTCTTCTTCCTCAGATTTAACTTCTTCTTCTTCATCCTCTACATCATCATCTTCTATATCATCACCTTTTCCCTTGGTAAGCATTAGAGGGGAACTTTAGCCTTTTAGTAGCTTTTCTACTCTTTTCTTTCCTTTTCATACTACTTGAAGTAGCTTGATCTCAAGTTCAATTTTTTCCTTAGCCTCATCATATGTTCCAAAGTATGTAGCTTTGGGATCCAAAGGATCATTCAGTAGAGCCTCTAAGATATCCTTGGTGTCATCAATGTTAACCTTATACTCTAGAGGCTTAACCCATGCCACTCTAGGTTTGACTACTTGAATGTATATTTTTTCATAGTCCACCATGAAAAAAAATCATTCTTCTAATCTTCTACAAGTTTCTTAGGGATACCATACCTATTATTAATCTTCTCCTTTTATGTTAAAAGAGATCTAAACTATTGAAAACATTTGATTTATTGTGTATTATCTTTAATGTTATACAAAATGTCATATCATTTTCAGTCAGTATATGTCAAGATCAGTCAAGCATTGAAGATAGTTTCCTATGTCTGTCAAGCATTCTAGAGTTTTCCAAGTTTAGAAGATAGTTTCAACAAGTTCACTTGGGCAACAAACTTAAGTTTGTAGAAGTTAAGTATTAACCAAACTCACTTGGTTAATGAAGGACATGTTCGATGGAACCCATTTTAACCGAGCTCACTTAGTTACAAAAGGAACTTTATGAATATGTAGTGTTTACCGAGCAAGGTTGGCTAACAAAGAATTTTCTTGTTTTGGCATATTTAGTTCAATTAATTTGTTTATTGGTTCTAGTCGATTGAGGAGATGAATATTAAGTATTCTAAGTTGTATTCAAGCCAACTTGACATTGTGTAAGATATAAATATAAGGTCAAGTTTTGGATTGAATGTGTGGAACATAATAGAAGATTTTAAAATTC
The DNA here is from genome assembly GCA_028749045.1 of Cupressus sempervirens. Taxonomy (NCBI): domain Eukaryota; kingdom Viridiplantae; phylum Streptophyta; class Pinopsida; order Cupressales; family Cupressaceae; genus Cupressus; species Cupressus sempervirens. The sequence goes on from CM053787.1 coordinate 49,821,349, forward strand.
TTAGAGGAAGTGAATTGGAAGGATAAGAAGAAAAACTTTGTTGAGCTGTAAAAATACATTAGATAAAAAAGGATCAAGTATACAAGCTAGAATTGAAATATGTAATTAGAAGTTCAATTGTTTATAAATTAGGTCATCTTATTATTACTTTCTAATCATTGTAGTAGTGATCTAAAATCTCTTAATAGAGTTGGCTTAACAACTATTTGTAAATCCTCTAACAAGGTGACATTTCGAGATTGAATTGTCTAAAGACATCTAACAAGACCACTCCTAACAAGGTGATTAAATCCTCTAATAGGGTCACACCTAATAGTTTTTTTTGTAACCTTAAATAATGGTGGCTCCTAATAGGGCTCTCTTCAAAAAAATGAAAATTAGTAACTAGTTGCAATTGGTGGTTTTTTCCCAAATTGGGTTTTCTCGTTAAATCTTGGTGTCAATTGTGTTTAAGCTATTTCATTTATGTGTTTACATATAAGTTAAAGTAAGAATAATAATAAATAATATATTAATATTTTCATGATAAGTAGTCACCAAGTTATTTTAGTATCTATTGAGTTACAACATTTGCTAGTGTTAATCAAGTGCATGTGTGTTTGTCGAGTTACAACAAAATATAGTTTAATCACAGTTTGATTTGTATTGACATCTAAGGGATTTGGGATTTATTTTTGTAGTAACTAATTTACCCCTTCCCTCTTAGTTGATCTTCTTATATTTCCAACAATTGGTATCAGAGCTTTTGGTTCTTGCAGAGAAGGTTTCAAGGACCTAAGCTAAAGATGGGGATGTCTTAAAGAAGGGAGATCCCAAAGCTAAACAAAGCATGGGAAGAACTTATGAGGCTAAATTTGGAAATCATTGGAGATTTAGGACTAAAGGATCTAGATTCCAAATAAAAGGCTCCTACTAGAACTATGAATATTGAAGAAACTATAGAGAAAAAGAGTCATAATATCATTATGATTGATAAAGCTTCATCTCTCAATAATGCCAAATTTGATGAGGTCAAAGATTGTGGAACTACTTATGAAATGTGGATCAAGCTAAAAGCCATCTATGGAGGAGATGAAAATGTAAGGAAAGACAAAGTTGAAAGTCTTAGAGGATAGTAGGATCAGATGAAAATTAGAGAGGATGAAAACATTGTAAAATACATTAAAAGAATCAAAGCTAGTGCCAGTGCTATCAAAGCCTTTGGAGAAATAATTGAAGATGTAGCAATGGTAAGCAAGGTACTTAGAACCCTTCTTCCAATCTATGTAATTAGAGTATATGCTATTCAATAAATGAGATGTGATCCAAATAATGAGATAAACTTGGATGTTATAGTTGGAAGATTGAATACATTTAAACTAGATAACTATGATAAACATGTTCCTAGTTCTAGCAATCTTGAGTCTACATTTAGAAGAAGAAAAGAAAAAGGTCAAAAGACAATCAAAATTTGAAAGTGAAGAGGAAGGGAGTTTTGATAGTGATCTTGAAGCTATTGAAGCATTTCTTGCAAGAAGGTATCCCAAAGGTAAAGGAAAGTATAAAGGAAAGATTCCTTTAATCTGTCTCTCGTGTGAAGAAGTTGGACACATTGCTACAAGATGTCCAAACAAAGAAGAAAAAGATGAAAAAAAGTGTGACAAGTAAAAAGGCAAGAAGAATTTCAAGAAATTCAAGGACTACAAGGAAAAAGGTAAGAAATCTTGTTTTATAGGTAAAGATTTAGATAGTAGTGAAGATGATGAAATGGTATATATTGCTATAAAAGATGAATTTGATGATGAAGGAGATAAAATGCAACTTATCTCTCATGTTAGCAAGAATGATACATGGATTATTGATAGTGGCTGCTCATATCATATGACTACTGATAAAACATAATTTAACACATGGAACATTATGATGGTGGTAGTGTGAGATTTGGAAACAATGATCCTTGTTGCATAAAGGAAAACAATTATATCTCACTAAACAATGAACTTAGATGTGATAATGCTTATTAGGTTGAAGAACTAAAACATAATCTACTAAGTGTGGCATAGTTGAATAACATTGGATTCAATGTAGAATTCATGAATGGGAAGGCCAAACTACTAGATGGAAAAGGAAATTTGGTTGTGTCTGACAAACAAACAAAAGGTAATCTATTCTACCTAGAACTCAATGAAAGTTCATGCTTTATTGCTCAAGTAGAAGAAAGCTAGTTGTGGAAAAAAATATTATGTCATGTAAGCTTTGATAATCTAATCAACATAAGAAAGAAGAAAAGAGTAAGAGGTATTCCTAACCTAAGGAAACCTGACATGAGTTTATGCAAAAATTGTCAAATTGGTAAGATGGGAGAGACAAGTTTCAAAAGAAAAGACTATCATTCAGAAGAAGTCTTGGAGCTAGTTTGTACAAATTTATGTAGACCTATTGGAATAGAGAGTTATAGTGGAGATAAGTAATTTATTCTTTTTGTTGATGATTATTCTAGAATGAAGATTGTAATGTATCTAGAAGAAAAATATGAAGCTTTTCAAAAATTCAAGTGGTATCTGGAAAGAGTAGAGAAAGAAATTGGAAAGAAGCTGAAATGTTTTAAGATTAGATAGAGGTGGTGAATTCATTTCCAATGAATTAAATGAATTTTGTATTGAAAATGGAATTAAGATACAAGTATTAGCCCTTGGTACACCTCAGTAGAATGGTATAGTAGAATTAAGGAATAGATCCATCATGGATTGTGCAAGAACCTTGATGATAGAAAAAAATGTTGCAATCAAATACTGGAAGGAAGCAATTAGTACTACATTGCATAACTTGAATAGAGTAAAAATGAATAAAGACTCAAATAAAACTCCTTATGAACTATGGTATGGCTACAAACCTAACATAAGCTACTTGAAAGCATTTGGTAGCAAATGTTATATCTTGAAGGAATCTAGGAAAGGTAAATTTGATGTCAAATGTGATGAAGACATATTCCTAGGATACTCCCACAGAAGTAAAGCATACAGATGTTTGAATTTATCTACCCATAAAATCATAGAAAGTGCACATGTGAGAATTGATTAGTTTGTAGAAAAAAATGAAGAAGAGAACAAAAAAGAACCTGAGGATAATAGAAGATTTATTTATTATGAACTTGATACACTGCCAAATATATTTGGAAGTTAGGAAGCCTCACCTCTCAAGTCCCCAAATCTCCAAAAGATACTGAGTTGCAACTAGTGCAACCCAAGTCACAGTTTGAAGGACACAAGTTGCATTAAGAAGCTATCAAGCTAGTGCTAGAGAAAAGCAAGTATGATGGACCCGAGTCATAGACAGTGGGACCCAAGCTTGATGTAGAAGATCATGAAGAGGTTAGTGGAACAAAATCAAAGTCCAAAGTACCTATGTTAGCAAGATATGGCAGAAGGCATCATGCACCTGATCAGATCATTGGAGAAAACTAAGATGGAAAAATGATAAGAAACAAATTGAAAGGTACATGCTTGCTTGCTAAATTTGAACCTAGATCAGTGAAAGATGCTTTGGATAATGAAAGTTGGATTGGAGGTATGAATGAAGAAATTGGATAGATAGAAAGGAATAAGACTTGGACTCTTGTTCCTAGATCTAGGGATAAAAATGTAATTGGCACAAAGTGGGTGTTTAGAAATAAGATAAATCAAGATAGAGAAGTTTCCAGAAACAAAGAAAGATTAGTTTGTAAAGGTTATTCTCAAGAAGAAGGTGTTGGTCTAGTTTTTCACCCTGTATAACTTTGTTACACTCTATAGTGAAAAACCCATTAGTCCCATGTTTAAAGTTGTGAGATGTATGAAAACCCTAGGTGAAATTATTAAAATTTTCATAAAACTCTTATTATTGTGCCCTAGCTCTCAAAATCATAGAAACTAGTATTTTATAAAAATGTGTTGGAAGCCTTTATCCTAAGTTTTGACTCTTACATTTTCTCATATTTATTTTTAAGATAGTTTTCCAAAATTTAAAAATCATTTGTTGTAAACCTTATCCTAACTGTGGTTTTACCTTTGTTATTTCCTTAATACATTATAAAGTGTTTTAACCACTATGGTTTACTTCTATCAACTATTGATCTTTGGAAGATCAATGATGAGTGCATACTCACATTGAAAATTTGTTGATCTTTAGCAAATTCAGGCAAGTGCCTACTTGCCATGTAGGATTTGGTGATGCTAGCCCATATAATGTGCTAAAAAAGCTTAGAGATGTCAAAAAGGCTTTAGAAGTGTTAGGTGGTTATCAAAGCACATTGAGGATTTCAAGTAATTTCATTGGTCGAGCTGAGTAATGGGGTCACCTTTTTGTATTATAACATTGCACTATTGATCTTGGGAAGATCTATGGTAGGTATATTACAACTTCATGGAAATGTGCAAAGTTTATCTAATGTAGTAAAGCATCCTAACAACATGTGTACTCAGTGATGTCATGCCTCTTAGTTTAAAAGAGACGTTGAAATAGTTTAAAAAGATGATTAATATGCATTGTTGATCTTGGGAAGATCATTGAACAATGCATTCTACAATATTGGCATGCTCAAAGTTTAGCTAAAGCGGGCATGCTGATGTAGTGCAAGGCAGGAGAATCCCGAAAGGATATGTCCAAGCCCCTAGCAAACAAGCACACAGTGGAAACAACACAATAAAGAAACAACAATGCAAATTTGATACCAATCACAACTCTTTATTCATATTATAACTGATTACATATAATATGCTTGGCTATAAGGCCTTCTGGGTTAGGGCCAAACACAAACAACAATTACAAAATCAATTATGTAAGATCCAACAAGATCCACTTCCAAATCCAATCCCAGCTAGTCCAAATACACAACTAGATAAGAACACCAAGAAGAATCCACACTTATACCCTCAGGTCCACTAAGCAATCCTCTAGTTCTCACGTTACAACCCTAGCTCTTTAAATTTTGCATCTACCCTTCATCCCCTTCTCAAAGTTGGAATGGTCACTGCCTATGCCCCCTAAAGAATCCCTAAGACCCCTTACTCATACCCAACTATGCCACAAGTCAGCCTCAACACAAATTAAATAACCCATACATAAATTAAATGCCAAAAGTTGGCTCATAGACAAATCCACACCAAAAGAAACCAAGACTAAGCTAAGAACCAATCAATTCCCAAGTATTTCCAAGCTCCATAGGCCATGCTAAGATAATGGACCATGCCAAGCTACCAGACTATACCAAGCTACCAAACCACGCTGAGCTCTGTGGACCATGCCAAGCTACCAGACCCTGCCGAGCTCTTAGACCATGTTGAGCTCCGAATGTATGTCTGTTAGAAGTTGTAATCTTTCCTTGGTGTGTTTATAAACCAAGGTTAGATCTCCTTTATTCATTATTATAATATATTAGGATATAAGCCAAGGTATCCTAATATATTTCTTTTTTGTCCTTTTTCCACTACATCTTATTTTGTCATCTACTGGAATATGTGAGGACAAATATATATTGTAATTTCTAATTTTAGATTATTCCTCCTTAAGAGGAATCTCACACTTGGCATCACACACTTATGAATGGTGGCATTCATAGACATGGGAGTTACATTCTAACTCCTCTCTCTCATCTCTATTTAAGAGATGACCCTCTTCCCTCATTTAACAATGAGGTTTCTTCCTCTTCTCAATTATTGTATGAGCATTACTCTCTATCTCTCTCTCTCTTCCTTCTTAGGCTTTTGATGCCTCATTCATAATATCACAAGGGGTTTTCTTTGCTTTCCCCTTTCCAAATATCTTGTCTCATGGTGTTGAAGCTTGAAGCTTTCTCTCTCCTATTTTATGGTAATATCTTATCATGCATTTACTCACTTAGATTCTTTCCTGGTATTGTTTATTTACAGATTTCATTTTCCATTTCTAACATGGTATCAGAGTAGTTTAATCTTTGTTTTGAGTGTTTGCATGAAGGTATGATTCGAAGGAGGCTCTTGAAGATTTCACTAATTTCTTCTTTAATCTTCTTAAGACTAGAATAAATTAAATTTTTTTTTTTTTTTTTTTTTTGGATTTGGCTGGTTTACCGCCAAACCCGATTAATTGTTTGCTCTAATTTGTGCAGGTTACTTCTTATTTTCTAGTAATTTTCATCTAACCCCCTTTGGAAGGCTTTCCGCCAAAGGATTTTCCTATAAAAGCTTCAATTTTTTTTATTTTGGAAGGCGTGCCACCAAAACAACAAAATATTACTTCATATCATTTATTCAGTTTTCTTTATGCAATCAGGTTTATTAGATTGTCTCTGCATGCATGCTTTAAGTTTTTTAAACTTTAACTGAATTTCTGAGAAAATTTGAATCCCACTATGTTGGATCTTGAATTTTATCTCCATACTGTTCTTTGATCGGTTTTGATGGAGACTGGTTCTTCCTCCTCCATCCTTCCTGCGATCATTATTCTTCACTGCATTTATGTCGTCCGACGAGAGCCGTGCAAGCTGCTTCCACTGAAGACTCTTTTCACCAGCAAGTTTGTCTGGATTAATTGCTGCATAGATCATTAGTAATCGTAGCTTATTTTCAGGAGTAATATTCTCCTTTGTCTTAAGCATATTTAACATCTCCTTCGTTCCTACATCCCCAAAGACCATGTCTTGCTCCAAATGACCAATTTCACTTAATTCTTGCTCCTTAATTTTTTCATTTAGTTTTGCAGCTATATCAACATGAAGACTAAGTTTATCAAGTTGTCATTGTATTGTGGAAAATCTTGAACCATCCTCTGCATATCCCTAGTTGACAGCTCCCCGCCATCTCTTAAACCAAGACAAATTTGTGCAGCTTTTTTCTTTGAACCAAATTCAAATCCATGTTCATACGAAATGCTCAGCTGGAGGTCGTGATGTTCCTGGGTATCTTCCTTGAGATGATCCTCACCTTGATGAGAGGTCTCACTATTTGTTGAGGGAGACTGATCCAGTCGGGCCTACTTATGATAGATATGTGTGGAATGGGCTTCCTTCATATGGATCAGGCGGCCTCTCTCCTATATTGGTAATATCTTTTTCCATTTTGTTCTGCCTCTCATCAAGTAATCTTCTGCAAGCCTGCACAATGTCAGACTCGGAACCTTGTACACTGCCACGCAATTCCTGACTAATGTAACGCTGAAGCAAATTTTCCTTAACAATTCCACACATCCCATAAAATTCATTACCTTATTATAAAACCATTCTCACATAGGAGCTTACAAATGAGCTGGTCTTGATAAACATACAGGCAGAAAAGCTAAGGGGGGAAATGTTGGATCTGCAGCACGTCACTGCCTTTCTTCCTCGCACAAAGATCGTGGCCAATACAGACTATGCCGGCTCTGTTTCATTGCATATGAGATCATTAATGCGATTCGAATACCCAATGCTCGCTACAACTAAAAATCTGAACTTTCCCGAGATTTGTATTTACCATGCTCATTTTTCTGAGCATCTCAACTTTTGATGGTGAAGATTTTGGGCGAAACGCTTCGGAGGAACAAGCCTTGAGTTTTTTGGTGAAGGTTTGAGTAAGCAGAGGTTTTTCAGGCATGGGAGGAGTGAGAGAGGGCAGGTGCAGTGGATTATTATTTAAATTTTCATATAAGTTTTCTCTATATTTAGTTTCAGTTGTAATGATTTCCTGTCTTGTGTAGATCCAAACTTTTCTTGTGCAGATCTTTAATGAAGACCAGACTTTTTATTTTTCGGTGGCGACATCTTATCCTTACCTGTCAGTAACTCTGAATTTCGATAATTTTGATTCGCCTTAGGTGTTGTATATAGTAAATTTTGGAGTAGCTCTTCTGGTGTAGGCTGGATGCACATGTCATGCGTGCAGAGAGCGTGGTACGCCCGAGCCGAGACAATTCTGACTTTGATTCGATGCTCTGGGTCCCAATTCAGAAACTGGTCATTCACAAATACCTTCTTTAGAGAGTTCAGTAAGTCCTCTGTCCTTTCTCAATTTACCAAGAACGTATGCTCGTACATCTCTATACTTGGAGATCCTTTCCCCACCACAGCTCACTCTCAGTGTTCTCATCCTTCACCACGCGTTTATCTCTCAGGGCTCGTCCAATTTTAGCCCTTAATAGGGTGGCCAGTGCCCCATTTGAAGTAATGAAAGATCCTTTTTCATAATTAACAGCCTGCTCATACAACTCAGCTGGACACAGATTGTAAAGAATATGTGTGAACTTAATGTGTTGTACCGCTATTATAAATGTTTTCTTGGTGTTTGTCCACATATTCTGGTTCATCGTATTTTATTCAAATAGGTGTTGTTGTGCTGACCATGCTTTGCATTTGGAATACAGATGCAGCAGGTATTTATCAGCTGCTGATATTCTCTCAGGTCATGTTAGCTATGCAGCTTCCATCTGCTGTCATACCTCTATTTAGAGTGGCATTATCAAGTTCAATAATGGGCACCCATAGAGTTCCTTTTGTAGTAGGAGTCATGGCCTGGTTATCATTCTTTTTTTATACTTATTCTTAATCTATCTCTTGTCTTAGACATGTGTTTCTGGGATAGTGACTGGATTTGGTCTTTAAGATGGAATATTGGAACTGGCAGAGTGGTTCCTTTCACGCTTGTTTTTATGGTTGTTGGTATGTCATTTGTGCTTATGTTATGGCTTATTACAACACCATGCACACCATCTTTTACTTCTCCATTAGATCTATTCAGTTCCCCAGATCCTTTCTCAGATTTAGTCAGCTGTTCCCCAGATCCCTTCTTCTGAACAGCGTCATATCTGCCTAATATCTGTAGGTGCTCTTGCTGCTACGACACCCTCTTCTTCTCTTGCATTGTCTTTTTCCTACTTTCATAAAACATAAAATCATCTAGTATAGATCTCCTTAAGGAGAAGTTCTTGAAAATATTTAGCATCTCAATACCCTGCGAGAATCTTATCTCTTGTGTGTCCCTGCTGTTCGTCACAGGTTTATTGTCATTTTTTCCAAGAATGATATGATGGAACTGAGAATTGGAAATATCTTTAATGATGTGCCATTTGACTGGGAAGTAGCCATTCCACTTGTCTTACGGGCATGCTTTTGTTAAAATCCACAGGGCCAGTCATTTCAGCCACACCACAAAACTGGCCACTTGCATTAACTGAAAAAAAAAATAGTAACACTGGACAGCTTCCAGGCTTTCCTCCAGACCTCTCTTTGGCAGTTTGGTATGCCCCATCTAGTCTCTTGTTCCCATTTGGTGTGCTTGCCCATACACTGTATTTGATGCTCTTATGGACATCATCGTCCGATTTTATTACATATCCGTTGGAGCTTTCCTTGGGTTATCGGTTCAAAATTATGATGAATGTTTCAAATATGTGAAGGCACACATGTCATTCATATTAAAATTATTAATATATTTTGAAAAATCTGCCATCTCTCAGTTGGAAAATCTGCCATCTATTCTGCCCCAGCTGGAGGTAATTTTTTTTTTTCCATTTCATGCGCCTTCTTTTCAAAATTTGCGTTGAACCCTCTCTCTTTAGAAAGTTTTGCACAGACTTACCTAAACTTCTTCCATTTTTTCTGAATCATTACCTCACATTTGAGTGTTTTAAATTATATAAATTTTCTCTATATTTAGATTCAGTTATAACTTTTTTTTGTCTTTTTATGCAAGTTTCTTTTTCAGAGACATGCCAGATTCCTTTTCTTTTTTTAGCTCTTGACAGAGGTATCATTTATTTTTATTATTGCCTCTTGTCAACCTCTTTTTGGCAAGTAATCATTCATCACAAGCTTTTATTCAAACTTTTTTTAGAAAAGTTCTTTTAACTCTTTTTAGTATATTCTTATCTGCCAGATCTGAACTCTATCATTATTTACTAACCTTTTTGCAGGGTTATAATTTTCATACCCATGTTTACCCTTAATAGAGTTTTATACCTGATATCTATATTTAGTTGATCTTCCTTAAATCATTTTAATTGGATTATGAGTAATCTTACACATTTGCCTTCATTTTGATATTTTGATGTGCCCATAGCTGCACTTTTATGCTTTTATAACATTATTCTATGCCCATGTTGGCACTCTATGGTTTTATACCATTGATATACATGATTGATATGATATTTTTTTTGAGTTGCATGGGGAGCCAATTTTTTCAAGGATAACTATGTTGGTCCCCTCAGTATAACTGATACATAGTGTCCTTATCTGGCCCATGGAGTATACCTCCATCCTATATTGGTATGCACTCATTTTATATGGAGTTTTCCTCCATTTAATCCTATCTGTTCCATTTTGATAGGATAATATTTTTTTTATGGAGTTTCCCTCCATGTTTTGTTCCTCCATGAAGAAGATACTATTATTGGAGTTTTCTCTCCAAATTCGCATGATTTGATCCAATTTCAAGGCAATATGATGTTATATCCTCATAATCCATTCTTTTGCTTATCTTAACAAAAATCATGATAATTCTAATTTGATCAGCATGTCTCTCCTTTATGTTATTTTCATATATTAATGTGATAATGACTTGCATACTTCATTGCTTAGATCGTGAGTCATGTAAGTTATGGTACTGCAGCCCATCAACTTGCAGTGGGATGATTCATTAAGTGAACTGTCTATATCCACATGATTGATGCAATGTTGATGCACGTATCATTAGTTGGCCTTGTCTGTGGTCATTTGTGCATTATTATAATATACTTTTCATGAGAGCATTGATCAAGTTTTTTACTCAATTTGTCCTTGTTGACAATTTTTGAGCATATACTTTATCTTGATATCAGGTTATCTCCATTGTTTTGTGGTAACATGTTTTACTCATTATTTCTCTATGAGAACTTTATTATCCTTATTCAAAAGGATTTCGAATTTGCATATATGATGGCATTCTACTTGTGGATATTTGTCTTGTTGTTCTTTTTTCCAGGTGAACCATCAAGGAACCTTCTTGGTTTTCCACATATGAAGAGGTGTCTCTGCTTCCACTTGATCACATTCAAAGGACTCATGTACTTCTCTTGGATCTACAAATGTTCCATGTGGCTTGAAGACAATCAAATTACTTCATATTGAAGATTAAGTTGCAGATTCTTGTAAATTATGGGTTTAATACCCTTTGATGTAATTTCCCCAAGTAAAGATTAAAGGGGGGTGTTAGAAGTTGTAATCTTTCCTTGGTGTGTTTATAAACCAAGGTTAGATCTCCTTTATTCATTATTATAATATATTAGGATATAAGCCAAGGTATCCTAATATATTTCTTTTTTGTCCTTTTTCCACTACATCTTATTTTGTCATCTACTGGAATATGTGAGGACAAATATATATTGTAATTTCTAATTTTAGATTATTCCTCCTTAAGAGGAATCTCACACTTGGCATCACACACTTATGAATGGTGGCATTCATAGACATGGGAGTTACATTCTAACTCCTCTCTCTCATCTCTATTTAAGAGATGACCCTCTTCCCTCATTTAACAATGAGGTTTCTTCCTCTTCTCAATTATTGTATGAGCATTACTCTCTATCTCTCTCTCTCTTCCTTCTTAGGCTTTTGATGCCTCATTCATAATATCACAAGGGGTTTTCTTTGCTTTCCCCTTTCCAAATATCTTGTCTCATGGTGTTGAAGCTTGAAGCTTTCTCTCTCCTATTTTATGGTAATATCTTATCATGCATTTACTCACTTAGATTCTTTCCTGGTATTGTTTATTTACATATTTCTTTTTCCATTTCTAACAATGTCAAACACCAGTTTCTACAAAGCTCCACAACACTTAACCAAAAGAAATTCCTCCAAACATGTAGGATTGCAAGATAGCCTAGGATGCTCCTATATCAGACACCCTAAGTTTGAAAATATGTTCTAGTAATTGGAAGAACATCTTCTGAGATTCAACACATAAATCCCAAACTGGTTCTTCACATACATGTCCTCCAAGTTTTCAACTTGCACACTCTTTCCCTTGTTCTTCTTCTTCTTCTTCACATCCACCATAGGTGTTCCATAGGTCTACTTTCCATGCTGATCTCCAACCTTCTTAGAATCTATCAACTCAACTCAACAGCCAATACTTAGGTTCCTCTTACCAAGTTCTTCATTCTACAAAGGAATCAAGGAAAACTTCCTGCCACCTTTCTTAATAGTAAATACATTCTTGACACAATCATGCACATCCCTACAATCATATTGCCAAGGTCTACCGAGCAACACATGCCAACTATTCATGTCCACAATATCACACAACACTTGATCCTTATACTGCCTAATCTAGAAATCAACAAGGCATTGCTCCCTCACTTCCAAAGCATATTCACCTTGCAACCAACCAATCCTGTAAGGATAAGGATGTCCCACTCTCTTAAAACCAAGTTTTTGAACCATCTCCTTAGTGACAAGGTTTTCAATTTTACCACCATCCACAATCATCTTGCAGACTTTACCACCAGACTTACAACAAGTCCTAAATAAACTAGTCCTTTGACAAGATTCCAATATCCTCTCACCAACTAGTACTCGCCAAGCCAACAAACTTTCTACTTGCTTAGGCTAACTATCTTGAACTACAACTTCACTCACAATAGTAGTCATCCTACCAACTAGACATTCAAAATACCTATACCTTTCTTTACCACACTTGAAACACTTACCTCTGAATCCACCTCCACTTGTTCTCTTTTTCTTATCAATAGGTTTTGGTTCACCTTCAAAACTCAGTTTAGATTATGCCAAGCTATCTTGCTTCTCCTTCCCTCTAGCATTACTTTGACTTTTCCTTTTCAACTTATCCTATGCCTTCAGGGCATATTGATAAGCATCCTCAACTAAAGAAATATTCAACATACCAACCTCATCCTGAATATTGAATCTCAAACCATTAATATATTGAGCTACCTTTTCCTTTGACAATTCTCTATGACCAAACTAAATAGTTAACTTATAGAACTCCTCACTATAATCCTTCACAGATGTATCTTTTTGTTTCAAATTCTACAATCTCTTAAATAACTCAAGTTCATAATCAGCTAGAGTGAACTTAGCCTTCAACTTAGTCACCATCAATCTCCATCTAGAGATCTTCATTTTGCCTTCCTCCTCTCTATCTCTTTGTAGTTCTTTCCACCAAAGAGTAGCATGTCCCTTCAGCTTAGTTTGTGTCAACTTCACTCTGAGTGGATCCTCAATATCCTCAAGCTCAAAGAAGTCCTCTAATTCACCAATCTAATCAATCAATTCTTTAGGATTCAAAGTACCTAAAAAATTAGAAACCTCCATCTTATGCTTTAGCTTCAACTGAGATCTAGGTCTAGCAAACTTACCAGCCCTAGTTCCAATAGGTCTCTCCACATGATTAGTTCTATCCCCACTACTAGATCTAGCAACTTCAAAGTCTTCAACAACTTCCTCATAAATACCTTTAGTACTCAGATGCTTAGGTATACCACCTAAAGCACTTACAATTTTAGTGATCATGTCACTCTTCATCAATGTAATCTCATATCTAAACTCTGCTCCTATCTTCTTTGAGATCATTTCTTCCATAGCATCACTAAGATCATAAATTTCCCTAGGGTCCAATCTTTAGGGAGGCATCTTCCAAAATTTTAGCAAACCCTAAGCAACAGATCTACTAATCTAGAAGATCAATCAGCCACAAGATCAACCTTTTTTGCAAGTCCTGGTGCAAACTGCCTCAGCTTCAATGATCTGTCCACACATTTAGGAACAACCTTCACTCTAATACCACCTGACATAGTGAAAGGTAGGAGAATACCAAAAGGAGATGTCCAAGCCCCTAGAAAAAAGCCACATAGTAGAAACAAAACAAAAGAGAAACAATAATGCAATATCTGATAACAATCACAACTCTTTATTCATATAATAATTGATTACATGTAATATGCTATGTTGTAAGGCCTTTTGGGTTAGGGCCAAATATAAATAGAAATTAAAAAATTAGTTCTACAAGATCCAACAAGATCCACTTCCAAATCCAACCCTAGCTAGTCTAGATACACAACTAGATAATAATACCAAGAAGAATCCACACTTATAAACTCAGGTCCACTCAACAATCCTCTAGTTCTCATGTCGCAGCCCTAACTCTTTAAATTTTGCATCTACCCTTCATCCCCTTCTCAAAGCTGGAATGGTCACTACCTATGCCCCCTAAAGACTCCATAAAATCCCTTACTTATACCCAACTAAGCCACAAGTCAGCCCAACTTATTACAAACTAAATTAAATCCCTTATATTAAATATATGTTAAGCCACAAGGTGGCCTAAACATAGATTAAATAACCCATAAATAAATTAAATGCCAAAAGTCAGCTCATAGACAACTCAGTACCAAAAGAAACCAAGACCAACAAAAGCACCAGTAAATTCCCAAGCATTGTTGAGCTCATAGACCATGCCAAGCTACCAGACCATGTCAAGCTACTAGACCATGTCGAGCTGCATAGACCATGTTGAGCTACCAGACCTTACCAATTTCCTAGACCATGCTGAGCTCCCAATGTATGCCAAACACTAGTTTTTGCCAAGCTCCACAACACTTAACCAAAAAAAATTCCTCCAAATATGTAGGATTTCAAGCAAGCCTAGGATGCTCCTTCATCATCTGCACCCTCTTGGCATGTGTAATTGGATGCGGTCATGTGCCCCCAATTTGAAAAGGGTGGTAGTGTGAGTAGTACAGTTAGAAAGTGTCAAACATGTTGGATAAAGTAAACACATTTTATTTGTTGACCTTGCTAACTAGGTTTTGAGAAAGGTAAGATGTATTAAGCCATTGATCTTGGAAATATCAATAGAAGGCACATCCCCAAAACATGACAATGGCTGAACTTTAACTAATACGAGAAAGTGCCTACTTGTCACATGGCAAGTAGGGCTGGTCACTCAAAAGGGTCACCTAGTCACACTAGGTTGGAAAGAATGCTGATATGGAAAAAGATGATTGGTGGAGTAGCCTATGTGTTCATTGAGTTGGAAGGTGATTGTACCAGTGGGCCTGTAACTTTGAAGCTAGACTTATAAAGTCAGAAGGATTTTCATGATCGTCAATCTTTGGATGATTGACGATCTGTGCTTTACCACTTCGTGAAAGTGAATGGAGTTTAGCTAATGTGGGAATGCACCCTATTGATGCATGGAAATTTCAAAAAAGGGGTTAATGTAGCCATTTTGGTTTCAAATCAGGTCATCTAATTCTTCATGATCAATGGTTGAACTTCAAACTTCATGGTGTGACACAAAATGTGATTATTAGAGCATTAGTTTTGATCAATGCCACTTTGTGTGAGCTTAATGCTGAAATAAAATTCCCAATTCACCATTATTGAGCCATAAGATCATAGCGCAAATATTTCCAAAGCTAAGGGAAATATTTTTCAAGATTTTTAGAATATTGCTAAGTGATTTATAGAGAAGAAAAAGTAAGAAAAAAGTGGGTAAGTCCTCTAAACTTCTGGAAATTTGAGAAATTATAATTACATTAGAGTAAATTTTTAAAATGCCTCCATGAAAGGATTTTTTAAGAATGGTTGATTATCTAAAGAGAGTGGTTCATGATGATTTCCTAGAACAAATACCATAGTCAATGAATGGATTAGCTAGGGGAAGAGAGCTAATTCCAAAGAGCCCTAGGTTACTGGTCAGTGAGGGTTTCAATGACAAGGAAAATTGGTTAAGAGATGTAGAAGTGTCTATTTGAGGATTAGGGAAATTTTGGAAATGGTTTGTAGAGAGAAATTTAGATACTCCAATAAATAACATATGAGAATTGGACATAGGTAAATTGGTTGTCTCTGGATTCTTCTTCAATGATGATCTACTGGTAGTAATGGAAAAGAAGTATGACCCTATTTCTAGAATTGTAAAAATTCATGGGGGTGATAACCTTTTTAGGATTTCACTAGAGCTTATCAGAGACATTTTTAACCTAAACCCTAACCATGTAGTTCATGAAAGGATAGACATGGAAGACCTCCAGGCTAGATATGATGCACAAAGAATGTATCTAAGGGGGGGACCATTGCAAGAACATTTTGTAAACATTGGATCATTGCCCCTGGTTACACAAAACACTCCTAAGCCCTTATTGAAAAAAATACTTTAACCCTAGAGAATAGGCCTTGTATTTTTCTCTTTGTAAGATCTTTAGTATTGATGAACAAGATAATATTCCATGATCTATTGTCTTGATTATTGCTCAAACTTTTCAATATGGAATGAGTTCAATTCTTGATTTTGTTGCTTACTTAGCAGAGGAGATTCATAATGGTTTAATAGGGATGGCAAAGGCTAAGGTTGATAAGCACTTCTACTAGTACTCCATGCTAATGTATATATGCTTATACAAAGAGTTACATTCTTCTCTAAGGAGATGAAATTGGAGATAGAGAGAGATAGAGAGAGGTTCCCTGCTCAATTATGGAGTGTAGACATGACACAGGAGGTTGTTGATGCCAGTTTTGTCAGATTTGACAGATATTTTGCTACTTGGCTCAGAATGTTGTTCATAGGGGACAACCCTAGGATACTATAGTCTATATTAGAATTGATAAGGCCTAAAGAACATGCTAAAGGGTTGTTGGTAAGCCATAATTGGGGAGATATTATTCCATATTTTGTTTCCATTATTTTCAAAATTTATGGTTTTTTGGGAAAACCACACGTGTTACCATGTCAAGTGCCTTTGAAAGTAGGGATTGTTATATTGTTATGGAAAATTGGATCAGTTGAAGAGAGAAATTTGCTAGGTAAATCTAAATATACTTTCTTTCCATAGATTATTGTTGTTCATAATTTTGTGTTTGTTAAAAAGGGCTAGAGAAACTTGGAGAAATTTTTGGATAAATATTAGATGGCTCAATCCCATGCATGTTTTATAGACCTAGAGGGATTTTATGACCTCCTCAGAGAAAGGAGTAAAGAAAAATTTTAGAATAAAATTGTATATTTTCCAGAGAACATAGTGAGAAATAAGTTCTCATTGCAAGAACAAGAACTTAGAAAAGAAAAGTGGATAGTTTATAGTAAAGTCCTAGACTTTATAAATGCTTTTGAGCCAGATTATGATCCCCTATCAGATAGAAAATATTGGGGTATGAAAGTAGATTTTCTTATGGACAATTTTTCTTGGATTATGCAAACACTAAATAATAAGAAATAAATCATAACACAAGCATACCTAGACAAGGCCATTGAGGTGGAGGAGGCTGGAAAGAAGAATGATTATGACCCTAGGACAATATACATTGTAGAAAAGAGTTGGGTATGTAGTGGCCAAGAGTGTACAACATGTTCCTCCATACAAAAGGCCAAGGTTTGAGAGCCCAAATGATGCACATGCTCCCAAGAAACAAAGATTAGAGATAGGATCATCTTCTCATGTTGAAGAATACTCACCTACCTAGACTCCACTCAAGATAAATGATGAAATATCCTTGAGAGAATAGCTGTGACAGATTGGAGGGGACAGGGATATTTTGGTCACAATTATAGACATTGAAGGAGTACCTGAAGAACCTCTTGTGTCATCATTTGATCTTACTGTTGGAGATTATAGAGGTAGGGAAATAGACCTTGTGATAGTATAGGCTACCCAAAAATTTATTGATGATGAAAGTTTCATAAAATCTAGAGCTTTTGCCTAATTTTTATGGAGGAGAAATAATAGTAATTGTGAATATAAGTGTAAGCAAATTAAAGTAGAGCAACCCAATAAAGGGGATTCTAAAATTGAAGAGGAAGTTAAAGATGACTTCATGGAAGAATTTGAACAAATAAACCCTAAAGGGGGAAGACAACTATTAAAGGATTGAGGAATATTGATCTTACCTGAATGGAATATTTTCAATGCCATGATATTTGATGCTATGAGGAAGGCAAAGGACACTTAGTTAAAGAGTGAGGAAGAGGTTTTGTAGGGACACAAAGGTTTGAAATATAGTAATGATCACCAAGCATTGGTGATATGGTCCATTGAAAAAAGGGACAAAACTAGGATACAAGAAATTTCAAGTGCTGAGCATATAGGGAGCCTTACTATGTATAGAATAGAGGAGGTAGATAGTGAAAAAATATCAAAAATGACTGAGGAAATGTGGGGTTTTGGGGTAGTGGTTGCTGAAAAACATAAGAATCAATTCCTTGAGCTTAATTCCAAATTTGAAGAAATGCTAAAAGCATATGAAGAAAGAGGAAATAGGATGCATCAACTAGAAGCTCAAGTGGCCCAAATGGACAAACAACTTAGAAAGAGAAAGGTAGGATAATCTAGCCAGCCCATGATTACTTATCCTTGCCCCCTAATTGAGCCATTTAAGTAAACTCCTATTGTAGAGCTACCTGATACCCCATAAAGGCCAAAATTCTACACTGCTAAAGAATTTGAAGAGGAGAAGAATAAAATTTGGGCCTTACATGTAGAGTTAAATTATTTATATGAAGATAAAATCAAGAAAAGAATCTTATATTTGGTAGATAAGATTGAATGGAAAAAATTCCATGAATAATTGACAAAAATAATGAATATTTGGGAAGAAATAAAGAATGGTGAAGATGTCTTAAAGCCCATCATGAGCAAATGGGGTAGCAGGGATAAGGATAACACCCTTCTGTATGCTTCAATCATTACTCTATCTTGTGAACAAATAGACAAAACCTTTGATATGATTAATGATCTATCCAATTTTGATGAAAAAAGTGCTGGAGTCCAAAAAAGGTTAATAATTTGTTTTTCAAAATATATTGCTAAGAAATTTGAACTCTTTCACCATGCACTTAGAAAAATAGACAAATTAAAAGAAAAGGAAGAATTAGATGATCTATTATGCCTTAGAATAAATGGAGTTATAAGTGGAAAAGGGCATGTGCTATGGGCAATGGAAGTTGAAGAAATTGTTTAAGTGCAATTATTCTATAATTCTATTAGAGAAAAATTTGTTGAAATTAATAAGTTAGGAGATCATGTGATCAAGAAGCAGTGAGAGGTATTAAGTTTTGATTGGCTAGATGACATAGTTTTTAATAAATGGATGGAAGATTTTGTGCATTCAAAATAGTTAGTGATTGGAGAAACTGATGAGGAGGAAATGGACCAAGATGAAATGCAAGTAACTAACACATTAGTTCAAGTAGAAGAAGACAAATAAGAACAATCACTGTAAACAGTAGTCCAAAATGATGATATGGTAACTGAAGAATCATATATAACTATTGTTTTAATATCACATGATGATGTGGATGGAGAGCCTCAAGTTGAAATGATTTTACAAAAATCAAAACTAGGTCCATCACAAACAAATTCATTGGCTAAATATTTTGAGGAACAATAAAAGTAATAAAGCCAATCATTAACTTCTCATCAATAAAGAAATACAACAATAAGGTGCAAAAGAAAGTGGTCCCATAGAAGAATATTCATGATGAAATATATTCTATTGTATTAATTTTTGTCTTTTATGATAGTAACTATGTAAATATCTTCCTATCGTAAGGACAGCTGTTAGAACTATCTAAGCCTAAAGCTTGTTGCATCTCACACTATATAAGTGAGATTCCAAGGCTAGAGAAAGAGTCTTAGTCATTGTGTAACTTTAGTTTTTCTAAGATTTGTTTGGTCCAGTCCTTGATACAAGTTTTATGATGTATTTTCTCTGCAAAAATCTGAGAATACATTAGTGTTATAGGATCATAGTGTTTTGTCTTGAGTTGTTTTGAGTTTTGTCTCAATGTTATATAATTTTCAAAAATAATTAATACAAAGATGAACTATCATCATATCTTTTCTCTTTGAATCTTCTCTCCATTTTTATTGACTAGTTATTTTGAGGTTGTGAAGGAAAACCCTTTCTTAATTGAATGCAACTAGGATAGGTTGTATATCTATTCACTATTTCTTTTAATTCAAAGGATTAAGTAAAATGCTTCAATGAATATGATAGGATCTCCAAGAAATAAGAATGATTTGTGTAAGAATGAGTTTTAGTGAGAATTGCTAATAATATTGATTGTAATGGAGTCAATTAGGTCAAGAAATTGGATAGACTCTGAATCCCAATGGATGAGGCACTAATCAATTACTTTAGTTTGGATATGAAAAGATCATAGAAGGATATTGAGAACACTCCAAAAATTAGTATCAATTTTACTTTAAATGTATGAAGAATGTTAAAGTTGGTCAATACTTTTTTACATTTAATCTATATGTTTTAGTTAGCTACTGCTACCTAGAATTACTTGTAGATCTAAGAATAATTATGACCAATCTATTGTAGGGGATGAATATTATTATAAAATGTCATTGAATGAATGAAATGTGAAAGTAGTATCAAGTTCTAAATATTTTATCCCTAAGGTACACCTGCCTTGGTTTTGCAGAGCCAAAAGAGTATAAAATCTTTTATGATTTTGTTGAAGTTGGCTCTAGATCTAAAGATTATCTAGCTGATCATGGGAAATAGCTAATATTTAGGTTATTTTAATCTTCATCATCTTGGTATCAGGTATCCTTATTACTTGGTAGTGTAAAAGCACCAACAAAAGGTACTGATTAAGGTGAAATTTTTTCTCTTGTTGCAAGATTAGAACATGTTAGAACTTTACTAGCATATGCAGGACATAAAGGATTTAAAGTTTATCAAATGGATGTAAAATCTTCATTCTTGAATGGAATCCTTGATGAGGAAGTTTACATAGAACAACCTAAAGGTTTTGGAGATCCTAGAAAAAGAGATCTGGTCTACAAATTACACAAAGCATTGTATGGTCTCAAGCAAGCTCCTAGAGCTTGGTATGAAAGACTTCATAACTACTTGATAAAGATTGGTTTTCAAAGAAAAAATGATAGCAACAATCTGTATATCAAAGAAGGACTAGACAATAAGATTGTATTGGTAGAAATATTTATGGATGACACTTTATTTATAGGAAATGATGACTTATGCAAAATATTTTCAAAATAGATGAGTAAAGAATTTGAGGTGTCCATGTTTGGAGAAATAAAATTATTTGTTGGATTGTAGATCCAGTAGAAGAAAGATGGTATCTACATCACTCAATCCAAATATATCAAGGAGATATTAAAGAAATTTCCAGAATGGAAGATTCAAGACCAGTTGGGACACATATGTCTACTAGACATAAGCTTTCCAAAAAATATGATTCCAAGGAGGTAGATCAAACCACATACAAATCAATGATTGAAAAATTGTAATATGTAGTGCACACAACACTTGATATTGCATTAGCATTTGGTATGGTGGCTAGATTCTTAGCAAATCCCAAAGAAAATCATATGATGGCAATCAAGAGAATCATGAGGTATTTGAAAGGAACTGAACAATATGGATTATGGTACAAATAGGAAAGCAATTTTGATTTGAAAGCATTCATAGATGTTGATTGGGCAACAAGTGTTGATGACAGAAAGAGAACCAGTGGTGGAGCATTCTTTATTGGTAAAAGACTAGTGTCCTTGAAAAGCAAGAAGCAAATTTTATTTCTTAGTCCATAGCAGAGGCACACTATGTGGCAGCAATAGTTAATTGTTCAAATGTTGCTTGGTTCAAGCAACTATTGGCAGGTATGAAGATTGAAATCAAGGATCTAGTGGTTATATTTTGTGATAACATTGGTGCAATTAATATATCAAAGAATCCTATTATGCATACTAAAGCCAAGCACATTGCTACAAAATATCATTTTTTAAGAGAATTGGTACAAGATAAAGAGGTAAGATTGGAATATGTCAATAGTAAAGAAAAAATTGTAGACATATTTACTAAGCCATTACCTAAGGTCCATTTATGTATCTAAGAGGTAAATTAGGGATCATTCCTCTATCTAAAGCTCACTAAAATGATGTTTAGTGATGCATCAACCAGAGCATGTTGAAGTCAATTAGTTGGTGCAATAATTGAAAAGAGCACATTGCATATGAATAAGTATATGAGGTACATTGATATTCACTGAATATTGTTTTTGGCATGAGATTTCAAAGAGGGAGAAGTTTCTTGTCATATCTCATATAAATTTTATCAAGAGAAAGTACATATATTTCCAAAGATGTCAAAGAAGAAGAACATGGTTTGATTTGAAAGAAAGAAAGCTTGCTATCAGAAGAAGATGTTGAAGATAGATTTTTGTTGAAAGATGGAGAAACTAAAGGCACAGGGGTTCTCATGGATGAGAATCATAATGAAACCAAGAATATGTTCCTTACTTTATTCTTGCTCTAAAAATTTCATTGCATTGTGAAATGTTGTATTTCCATCAATGCCAAAGAGGGAGATTGTTGAAAACAATTAATTAATTATGTATCATCTTTGATGTTATACAAAATATCATATCATTGCTAGTCAGTATATGTTGAGCTCACTGGGGCATTGAAGATAGTTTCTTGTGTCTACTGAGCATTTCAGAGTTTGCCAAGTTTAGAAGATAGTGCCTACCGAGCTCACTCGATTGACCAAGTGAAGTTTCCAAAAGTTGAGGATTAATCAAGCTCACTTGGTTAATGAAGGAAATATTGGATGGAACCAGTGTTAACCGAGCTCACTCAGTTACCAAAGGAACTTTTTGAATATGAAGTATTAACCAAATTCATTTGGTTAATATAGGAAAATCATTGTTGTGTTAGTGTCTACCAAGTAGGGTTGACTAAGAAATGATTTTCTTATTTTTCCATATTGAATTCAATTAATTTGTTTGTTGGTTCTAGCTGATTGGGGAGATGGATATTAAGTATTCTAAGTTATATTCAATCTAACTTGACATTGTGTAAGATATAAATATAAGGTCAAGTTTTGGATTGAATGTGTGGAACATAATAGAAGATTTGAAGATGCTTAGAGGAAGCGAATTGGAAGGATAAGAAGAATATCCTTGTTGAGCTACAAAGATACATTCAATCAGAAGGGATCAAGTATACAAGCTAGAATTGAGATCTATAATCAGCAATTTGGTTGCATCATAAATCAGGTCATCTCAATGTTACTTTCTAACCATTGTATTAGTGATCTAAAATCTCTTAACAGAGTTGGCTTAACAACTATTTGTAAATCCTCTAATAGGGTGACATTTCAAGATTGAATTGTCTTAATACCTCTAACAAGGCCACTCCTAATAAGGTGATTAAATCCTCTAATAGGGTCACACCTAACAGTGTGTTTTGTGACCTTTAATAGTGTTGGCTCCTAATAGTGCTCACTTTAGAAGATTGAAAATTAGTAACTAGTTGCAATTGGTGGTTTTTCCCAAATTGGGTTTCCACGTTAAATGTTGGTGTCAATTGTGTTCAAGCTATTTCCTTTATGTGTTTGCAACTAAGTTAAAGTAAGATTAATCACAGATAATATCTTAAGATTTTCATGATAAGCAGTCATGGAGATATTTCAGTATCTATTGAGTTACAATATTTGCTAGTGTTAACTGAGTGCATATGTGTTTCTGAGTTACAACAAAATATAGTTTAATCAAAGTTTGATTTGTATTGACATCTAAGGGATATAGGATTTATTTTTTTAGTAATTGATTCACCCCTCCCCTCTTAGTTACTCCTCTTATATTTCCAATATGAACTTATATGGATTATTCTTTGATCCTCTTATGCTCTCCATATTCTTGTTGAATTGGTTCAATAGTACCTTGATAAGGTCAAATGAGAGGTTATTCTTCACAACCTTGTATACAAGATCGACATCTTCACATGATACACTATTTAACTGACTAGATCTATAAATATTGTGTGCAATTATATAAATGCCAAACTTTAGCTCCATATCTATTACACCGCTAATCTTCATACTTATTTTGTCCTACTTGGCAAGAGTTCACTTTTCCAATTTGACTCGACCTATTGTTTTGGTTGTATTTTCTTTTTTAAGCATTGGAAACCTAGTGATTATGTGAATCATTTTCTTTGTTATCTGAATGGGTTGGTCCAACCATAGCTTCCCATTGTGAACACAATTTAGAATATATCTCATCCATTTGAACTGGAAGTCTCTTTCCATATGAGAGATATAAGTCAAGCCATTGGTTTCCAAATGTAGATGTTTAGGTTTCAATGCATCATCCACACACAAATCCTTGAATGCCTCATTCATCTCTAGGGTTCTGAGTTCTTAGATAGAATAGTGATAAAAGGAATGAATTTCATGCATGAGTAATACCTTAACTAGAATTTTTGACTATGCACTAGCTTGGTTGAGCACATCTACAATTTTTGGACTCAACTTGAAATTTGGCATCTTGCAGTTGACTCCATAGACTAGCATTTAAAAACCTTTCTTTGCCTTGCTTCTTAAAGATGCCATGCTTGGTAGGGTTTTTGAAAACTTTGAGAATTCTTCAACAATAACTTCTTAGATTTCTTAGGGGCTCTAAATTTTCTCTTCATAAATAGCTCTAGAAATTCATAGTGAAATAATGCAATTGATTTCTTTCTTTTTAACAAATTTCCTCTCATCGATCGCCATTAATTATTCATACTTCATATTCACTCAGTGACAAGTTTTCCTCCACTGGGTTTTTTCTTTAATGCTCAAGAGACATTTATAGGTTGGTACAGTCATCATCACTCAGTAAGAACTACCAATTTGTGTTTGAAATAATATGCAACCCAACCTTTCTCTATAAGGTCTTGCAACCTAGCCTTGCTTGGTAAGATCTCCTACTTTTCATCATGCTTGGTGATCCCTGTGCATATTGAATGTTGATTGGAATTGATATTAGATTACTTCTTTTGAATCATAGTTCCAATGACCTCCATAGGGAACTAGGTTGAAATAATTGAACCATCCAACTCATTGAATTGGATATCATTCACTTCATGATCTTGGTTTGCATTCTCTAGAGATTTTGGTACCCATTGCTGCCTCATTTGTTTTCTGATATTGTTAGCTTTAGCTTTCTTTCCATCTTCAATTCTACCTATGTTCATACAGTTCTTGGCAAGATGTCCAAGTTCTATAAAAATAAAACATCTCTATGTAGTATCTCTTTTTCTCATGTGATGTTTCATACAATTTTCTCTAATGTGCCCAAATTCACCATAGTAGTGACATCTACGCCATATTTTGTAGTCCCATCCAAATATTTCTTTCACAATCTGTTCTACTAGGTTCCACTACTTGGTTTTGCACTCTAAGGATTTGTGTCCTTTTTTCTTGCAATTGTGACATTTACCTTCAAACTTAGGTTTCTCTTTACATTCACTTGCTCTATGACCATGCTTATTGCAACTATAACACTTTCCATTGAATTTTATTTACCACTACTCCAAAAAAAAATTGATGTATGGACTATCTTACCATAATGATTGCAAATAGGTCTTTGATTCTTTTGAGTTCCTCGCTTAGATGATTCACCTTCTTTTGTGTATCCTATTCTAGCTTTTCCTTTGTGTCTGTACTAACTTTTCTCATTCAATTGATTCATTCTTTCATAGGTTTACTTTTTAGTGTTGAGATCATTCTATAACCTTTCATTCTTTGATCTTAAATTCATAAGCTCTTCATTAGCATGAGTGAGCTGATCAATGAAGTTTGCTTGTTGAAGGGATAGAAGCTAAATTTCATTGATCTTTTCTTCTATCTCTTCCTTCACTTTGTCTTTTTTCTTCCATGACTTCACATAATCTGTCTGGATGGATTTATTGTTCTCTTTTTACCTTTCTAACTTCTTCTTGAAGATTGGAATTCTTTTCTTATAGGTCTTTCATTGCTTCACCGATTTCATCTGAACTTCTTTCAAGATATATATCTTCAATTCTTTCTTTAGTGTAGAGATTGTCATTTAATTGTACTACAAGATCTTTCCTTCTTTTCAATGATTGAGAGAGTTTCTCCTTCTCTTTCTTGAATTGTCTAATAACCAATTCTAGATCTAGCTTTTCATTTTCAATATCCTTATCTAGCCTATATACCTTCGTTGTCTCTAATCTTTTCTCAAGCTATTAAACTTCTAATGTGAGAACCAATAGCTCTGATACCAATTGTTGGAAATATAAGGTTGCCAAGGTTACTAAGAGGGGAGGGGTGAATTAGGAAACAATAAAACTTTATCTTACTTCACCAATTAATCCTTCATATAATATTTTGATCTAATTGCATGCATGAAAGAATGAAAGAAAATAAATATTCATCATACTTTGACACAAGATATGGTAACCTAGAAACCTTCCAATTTAGAAAGTAAAACTCGAGTGAGGATGATACCCACAAGCTTTAGTACAACAATATAAAGTTAACCTATTAAGGCTTACAATTGACCACTTCTGGTGATCATCCCTGTTAGGAGCAATAAGAAATGTGAGGTCCACCTTGTGAAAGGATTTACAAAGATGCAATGAAGTATTCACTCAGTTAAGAGATTTAAAAAAGACTATTAAGCCTACCTTATTAAAGGATTTGACTGATGCACTTGTTAGAATGAACTAGTGGCTGATCTCTGATTTGCAACTCTAATTTTTTGGCTGATCTCTGATTTGCAACTCTAATTTTCTAGTTGATATTCCTTGTATTGCAATGATCACCTTACTATGATAGATAAATCTTTGTTTTCCTTTATACTACTTGTAGCCTTCTTTAATTTTCACTCCTACTCATCATATACTCTTCACACACATTATTAGATATGATACAATTTGTTACATATATATATCAATCCAAATCATAATTTATTGGAGTCAGCTACACTACCAATTTTATAACAATTCACAAAGTTAGTCCAACTACTATAACTTGAGTTCTATAGACAAAATTGGTAATGTTTTGATACACAAAAAATATTTTCAACACTTGGAAATCTTTGCAACTCAGTTGAACTTGAAGCTTGGGCCATACTAATCACTTCCAAGTAGCTCAAACTTGGTCAACATTGTATGACTCAGTGAACTCTGAGAAACTTGGTAGCAACTGGATCACTTGGTTGACAATCCATGACTAGGTCAATACTAGATCCACTTCGTTAAACCTATGAGCCTGGTAGACACTATTGGACTTGGTTAATACCATAGAGCTCAGTCAACACTATGATCTTCTTCACTTCCATTGACTATCTTGATGGCCTCTACTACACTTAGTTTGCATTGACCTTTGTCTCTAAATCTTGGTAAACACTATGTATCTTGACAAACACTATAAACTAACTTAGGTGCTTAGTAGGCACTATAATATGATTACTTAGCATAGGAACAAATGAATGACTCAATTAACACTACAAACTAAATGATAATCTCGGTAGCAATGTAACCAATTGACTAAGTGTTGAGTCATTGATAGACAAATTGACCTTAATGTCAACACCAACCTCCTAAATAGCTAAGACTCCAATAGAATACTAAGGCAAAAGGGTTCTAAGTATCATATTTACCACATCATCTTTTATAAGGGTCCCACTAGCATGATTGTTGGCAACAAGTTCATCTTTGATTCATTGACTATATATCTCAATGTTCTCATTCTCCATCATCCTCATTTCATCAGGCTTTGCTTTAGACTATCTAACTTTTCCTTCTTTACATACAAGTCTCCTTCATATAATATTCTTATTTTCTACCATATGGTATGAGAAATTGGCTAGGTCTTGAACATTTACATATTCTATATCTAAAAGATTACTTGCAATAACATCCAAAGTTTTTGTGTGTTCTTTTTCTATTCTCAATTGATTTGCATCAAGAATTCCAAAAAAGAGAAACATATTGTGTGACTACATGATTCAAATACTACTCTTCCATTCCTTTGAGATAGATCTTCATCCTCCCACACCATTTGGGGAAGTTTCCTCTTTTGAAATTAGGAGATTCCTTCTTCTTCATCTTGGATCTTTCCTTCAAGTTGTTAATACTCCACCACAAGAGAGGACCAAATATTAGTTACCAAGTGGCAATCTTAAGTGATTAGATTATTGAGAGGGGAGTGAAATAGTAATCAGTCAAGTAATCAACCTTTTCAACTTCTTAAACCTTTAATTGATTAAAAAATCTAATCACAACACATGGAATCATACACACATTTGGCACAAATAATTTCGCTATGTGAAAACCCAACTTGGATCAAAATTATGATGGGGATTAGTACCCACAAATTATGTACTCTTTTTAAGTATTTCCTAAGAGGAAGTTAACCCAAGAGTTACAGAGACATTGTTAGGTGTCACCTTATTAGGGGATTTACCTCTAGCAATGCTAAGAGATTTATCCTATTAAGGGTAGCTTTGTTAAAGGAATTTAAACATTAAAAAAAAGTGTCATCATGTTAAAAGGGTTTACAACAAGGACCCATAAGGGTCCACCCAATTAATAGATTTTAACTGTTGCAATTACTAGGAAATAATAGAAAGAATGATCTATGTAATGCATACACTACCTTTGCCAAATCATATCCACTTAATCTCAAACTCATTTCTCAAAAAAATTAACTTCTTCTTGGTTGAATCACACCTTTAAATTCTTCACCTCACTTATTGAACCATGATCAATAACAAAAAATTGTACAACAAGGACCCATAAGGGTCCACCCATTTAATAGATTTTAACTATTGCAATTACTAGGAAATAATAGAAAGAATGATCTATGTAATGCCAACACTACCTCTGCCAAATCATATCCACTTAATCTCAAACTCATTTCTCAAAAAACTTAACTTCTTCTTGGTTGAATCACACCTTTCAATTCTTCACCTCACTTACTGGACCATGATCAATAACACAAAATTGTACTTCTTTCATATGTTTATACTGGTTTTTCTTTTCCACCAATTTAGCAAAACCCTAAAATTATTACTTTTATAAAATTTAAACATTACACTTAGATCCAACTACCATAAGAAAATATTTTTCTCTCTATAACACTTGTACATCGTGGTAGTGTATATCTAGAATGTAGTGTTAAAAGAATACTAAATAGAGAAAGCATTCAACAAAACAACAAAAATTAAACACTTATGAGAAAATGAAGAAAAGCATAAAAGTATAATGAAAACCCAGGTAAACACTCAAATGCCTTCCTTGATGTGTAGATGTGTCCAAGATGAAGGATGTGCACTCAAATATGCTCAAGCTTTAATGGATTCAACAATGGTGGATGTGTAAATTTCAAACTACGGATGTGTGGAGGGATTTTAGCATTATAATGGTAGCTTAGTAAGTTTTACATTCTCAAACTAGCATTATAACTTTGCAATTAATTGTTGACGAAAATGAACAAGTGAAGGGTCCAATGTATAGGCCAAGGAATAGTGAAATGTGTTGTTATCTGGATCCTAAATAGACTCAAGGGTTAATTTTTCCCTACTTCACTGGACATGGTTTCCCCCTAGATTGTTCTATAGGGGTTTGGAGGTAGTGCCCCTTGTAGGGTCCTAGGGTAGATCCCTAGGTATGCTCCTTGTTCCAATACACCACTAAAATCTCAAATAACTTTATTATTGTAAAAGATGTCAACTACTAGTTTTCTATTAGATGACTTATTCTAGCCCTAATTTTTTAAGTGAAAAAAAGCTTATATAGAATGGCTTAAGTGTTTAATCATATTTCCTATTAGTATCAAACTATATGTATCCACTGCGTCATTATGATGCCCAAGAAATAAAGGAGAAAAAGGAACACTATTTCAATTCTACTTGAGCTCTAGTGGAGCCTAAGTGATACTTTATCTTCCTAGTCTAAGTCAAACTATGAGCCACATTGAGTTATTTTATTCACACTAGGTAGGAGAGAATACCTTATACACTGAGCATAATTTTTTCTGAGTTATATAGAGAACACCAAGTGAATGCTTACTGAGTATTAAAAAGGAAGAGCATTACATTTACTAAGCTATGAAGAGATGACATCCAAGTTTTTATTGGCATAGATTCAAATGCTGCCTAATTATAATAAGCATGGAAAATAATTTACATGAATCGAGGTAAAGATTCACAAAGATTTTATTGAAGAACGTGAAGAGATTGTTGATGATTTCAAGACAACATGGACTAATGAAAAATAAAGTTGAAATATATTAATGGAAAGATGATTCTAGAATTGTTAATCACAATCAAACATCAAATCAAGAAGGTTCTAATACCCTAATTATGTCAAGTTTTGAAATAGAAAAAGAATATTATAAAAGGAGTAGTTTACAACATTTTTAAGTTATTGTTGGTCAAAATTTTGGTGAAAAAGGTATTATTGATGGAAGCATTGCAATAAGGAAGGAATCAAGGCTAGGGACACCATATACAAAGTTATAATGAGTTGGAGAACTATTGAATATGAAGTTGATAACTTAAAATCATAAGAGAGTCTAATCAAGAAAAGTAAGTTTCTACTATAGGTCATTGCTACTATTGTTTAACCATTTGAGTAGTTTCTTAAATCCTTGAAAAGGTGGAATTAATAGTCTTTTATGTAAATATCTCAATTGAGTACACACTTGATGAGTGTTGTTAAATCCTTGTGAAAGGTAGATGTCAACAAATATTATTGTTTACTCCCAGTGAAGTAAGTCACAAAAAGTGACAAATAATGCAACCCTTACAAGTCAACCTCTTACAATAGTAGTGATGGATTTGTGGATACCATACCCATTGTATTTTTCCCTTTGACCAATGGTTTCTGTGATATGAAACTTCATTGTGTTATGTGTTATATTTTCATGAGATTGTGTGTTGAAGTTCATTTAGTTTATTTACTTTAAATTGCAAGAAATTTTTTATTTGTTTAATGTTAACTCAGTAATAGTAAGAACAAAGAAAAGATTAATTTTGAAAAAAAAAAGAAAAGTTTTAGAGGATATTAATTCATCCCAACCCCCCTCAGCATCTTATCTATCATGTATTTCCAATAATTGGTATCAGAGAAGTGTTCTCATATTGAAGGTTTTACCACCTAAGAGTAAAAGATTAGAATCATGGAGAAGTACAAATTGGATAGGGTCATTAAGAAACTAATATTGGAATTATGGATGGCCATGAATCAAATGAATGAACTGAAAAACAACTTGAAGTTATCCTTGAATAGAAAATAGGAAATTTCCCAACAAACAAATAAGATGACCTACCAAGAGAAAGTCATTGAAGAATTTTCTCATGGAATTGACTCTATAGGGTATTGTGAGGTAATGGAGAAGAAGAGAAAAGCTAAAGATGATAAGAACATGATCACTAAAGATAAAATATAGATTGTGGCAAGACTAGATGAAAAAGATGAAGAGATCTCAAGATTGACATAGAACCATTATGACATTACAAATTAGCTACTTGTTCCTAATTATGAAATTAGTAGAAAGATGAAAGAAATTTTTGAGCTAAGGATCAAGAATGAAAGATTGAAGAGTGAGCTAGAGTCAAAGAGAGATCTAATGGAAAAAATGAACAAATCACAAGAAAGTATCAAGTTACTAGATGAACAACTCAGAGCATAAAGGAGACCAAAAGACACATCTAGCCTTGGCTATACCAATCACTCTATAACTGAGCAAGGTGAATCATCAAAAGAAGTTGAGTGAAGAAATGAGAAAACCAATCCAAATTCATGGAAACCAATATGATATCATTGTGGAAAGCATGGACACACAACAAATGTATGCAGTAGAAAAAATGGTAAGAGAAATATTACTTCCAAATTCACCAATTATTTTTATTATTGTAACAAATATGGACATCAAAAATCTAAGTGTAGATCCAAGTTTAGTCAATCACCTAAGAGGTACACATTCAATGGGCACTACTATAATTGTAACAATTTTGGACATAAGTCATAAGATTATAGATCATAGATGAATACTGACTGGAAACTGAGAAAGAAGGGTAATACTATCAATTAGGATTATCACACATGGTATTCATGTACTGCACATGAAAAATATGGATATATTTATGAAAATTGCATGAGATTATATTTTGGAGGAAGATTTGGAAATTGGAGAAAAATTGCAATGCATGGCATATTATCATTTTCATAAGGTTAGTCATCTAAGAAAGAATTTTAGAAACTAAGTTTCAACACCTAAAGATGAAAGTTCTAAAGGAAAAGAAAAAGTGGGTGTAGATGAAGTTCATGAAAATATTAACAAGAAGTGGATAAGAAAGACATATGAAAAGGTAATAAGTTCAACAAATGGGGACATGTCATCCAATGAATTAGGTGGAACCTCAACTTCTAACTAAAATACGAGGTTAGGAATTGTATTTATCATTAAAAAATATAACATCAGTTCCTAGAATGAAATAGAAGGAAGTCCATATTTGCATATCATATGATTCACTAGGACAATTTATGAAGTATGGAATATTGCTATTAGATGAGCATAATTGAGCATGTTGGTAACTACGTGTCAATGTGGTAATGAAGTTAGCCATACCAATGATGTGAAGATACTCCAGCTAAGTTAGAATGAAGTTTAGTGTGATACCCAAGTAATGATAGAATTGTGTTGTGACTGAGTTACTAAAGGTAATATTGAGCTTTCATTTTGCATGATGTTGAATAGAAGGGATCCTTTTGATTCCTTCTTTTCAGAAGCTAATCGAGGATCAACTCCAAGTTTGTGGGTAGTCTTACAACCTATCGAAATCCACTCAATTGAAGATAAATGTGTATGTTCACGAGGAGACCTTGCTGGTTCTGAACAATTTTAGATAATCTATTTGATTTATTGTTGTTTGAAAAGTAACCACAAAAGAAATATATTTTTTCTATTTTTTTTTTATGATGAATGCAATTTATCGATGTAGCTATATGAATTTATATTTAAACCAAATGTTAGAAAAACAAATAACAAAGATAAGGTAATGAGAGTTTAAAGAAAATAATTAAAAGGGAAATTCCTAATGGACATAAACCATGGTAACAACACATTTGTGAATTAAATCGTCAAAAGGATCAGGTAGGAAACAAATGAAATTAGGAGCAATGCTTCCTCAACTCTACTAATGCAATCATCAATGGGAACTCAATAATAACTGAAAGATATTTCACATTTCATCAAATTGCAAGGCCATGGAAAGTGCACTCATGCAAGACAAGAGGCTATGCAAGAATAATAAGTGATCTATTCTCCAATTCATTACATCAACAGATTTCTTTTAGAATGAGGAAAACACTAAAACTAAAAGGTTGCACAATCATAACAACACAATAAAACCATTGGCTCCATTATTATTCATGAACATGAATTCTCAAAAACAACACACTCCAAAAAGAATAACTACACTCAGAATGAGAGCACCAATAGCATATATTATTGCATCAAAATAATGAGCTAGAGTATATATTACATCCATATATTTATAAGAAATCATCTCCTCCCTTTTTGTTAGGAGAGAGAGTTCTTAAAATGTAACTTATACTAAAAACTAATTAAAAAAATCTAATTATCTATAAATTGACTCTCTAAAAGGTGCCAAGTAGGTCTCCACCATTTATTATATCAATTAATGGGTGCATGAGCCTTTACAAGACACAAAATATTTAAATGAGAAGATAAGAAGATTGTAGATGTAAGATGATCTGCAAATCTCTAAATGCTCTAGAAATGGAAGCTTAGCCTTCTTTAGGTGTTTTTGGAAGTTGAAATGTCGTCAAAATGTGTTTCTAGTGCATGGAATACTCTATATTAGAAACTGACAGTTAACTATCGGTACACTAGTCCTTCAAACACCTTGGTGATAGGTTCCAAAATAATCCAAATTTTTTGTAAGTGTCAAAACTTGATTTCTAACATTTAGGTTTTTGCCTTCTTTACACCAAAATGATGTCTAGATGTTTGCTCTTAAACTTGTCTATTATCTCAGCTAGTTGAGTGGCTTCTAATAAATCTAAAATCTCATACTTATCATTTACTAGCTGTCTATAATTTCCTACTTTGATCCTTGTTTCTACAAAATCCTCAAACTTTTTGTCTAGTTCCAATAATGCTTCTTCATTTTGAAGGCTTTTCAAATGTCATCTTCTGATGAAGGTTTCTCAAAAGTAGCTCCAAACTATTGGACAACCGATTATACTGCAAAAAGATTGGTCTTTGACTCATCCTCAAAAATCTCAAGGCTAGTGATGTTGTAGTATCTGTCCGCTTCTAAAAATGCTCTTGAGCCCTATCTTTAATCCACTAAATCTTGTTGTACAATCCTTCCATAACCTTATTATCTTCTAAAATGTTCTCTATCCAATCATCAAGCTTATCAAGCTCCTTAGTCACATAAATCTCCATTAGCATATGATACATTTGAACTTTTATTTCTCTCAAATCCTATAGGTCTTTTTCCCAGGTATGAACTTCATCCATCAGCCCAAAATCAAGCTTCACTATAGAAACCAACTTGTTGACACTTGATTAGATGTGGTACAATAGGCCCAAATTTCCCTATATGATCTATACACCTTTCTCCTCAAAATTGTCATGCCATTGTTGACATGCTTCCAAAAATAGATCTAACTATGTTGTCCCTACTCCTCTTCTCTCTAATATTGCCACAAGAGTAATCTCTAGATTTTTCAGGTCAATGGGGCCCACAACTTCATGAAAATAGACTCTTAGTAGCTCATTTTTCTTTTGCAACATTATCAACATAGACTCATTTTAGTCCATGTCTTTGAAAACCTCTTTCGTACTCATAGCGATCATTACATTTGATGTGTCTATTGTGGGCCATCCCAACATGATTTCCTTGATTTGATAATCTTTAGGGGTTAGTTCTTTGATGTCTACATGAGCAGAAGGAATGGAAATATGTGCAAGTAGGTCTTGATCTTGGTTCTTCATTATGAAGGCC
This sequence comes from Cupressus sempervirens, assembly GCA_028749045.1. Taxonomy (NCBI): domain Eukaryota; kingdom Viridiplantae; phylum Streptophyta; class Pinopsida; order Cupressales; family Cupressaceae; genus Cupressus; species Cupressus sempervirens. The sequence goes on from CM053787.1 coordinate 49,856,124, forward strand.
AATGTTTGCACATCACCTTTAGGTAGCTTAGGCCTCTTGACTTTGTCTACTAATTCCTTCATTCCATTCTCAACTTCTAGGTCTAAATGCCTCTTTTGGAAAAACATAACCTCCCTCTCCAGCCATGTCGATGTGGCTCCCATGGGAGACATGTGTAGTGCCTACCCCTAGTTCACATTTTGTTTTAATTGCCAAACTCTTTTAGGCCAGTTTTATACTTGATGTTTAGAAGCATTACTTCCAGATTATCAGATGTTGTTTTACACTCAATTTATTATATGATGAGATGACTTGGTACTCTATATTTCATGCATGTATGATGATTATTCAATGTTTTCAATTATCGATGATGATTAGTTAGATGGTTTATTCTCACATGTGCTTTCTAATGGATACTTACCCCATACTGCATGTGTATGGTGTGCGTGTTTGTTTTCTTTATGAATGGTGTTTCTGATGTGGTTAAGGAAGGGAGTTGTAGTCACCTGCTAGTCGGGATCTACACGATGCACCACTTCCTGCCATTGTCTGTTTAGCTTAGAATATTGTGTCTGTACATGCGTGGATTTTATGTAGGTTGTAGGTACCGGGTATCGACTTCCCTGAATTGCCAGGATGAGCGTACCCTATCGCATTATCTCAATGGTAAGAGAGGGGAGATAAACTCTTAAATCCAATTCCTAAACCCTTTAGCCAATTGTCCTAATTGATAATTAGGGCAAGTATCTGAGTTAAGTACCCTCTGAATGCATCAAATGATGTTATTTCGTGATTATAACCCTTTTGTTTGATTTAGTATGTATTTTTCTATGATGGGTTTTCGTATGTTGCTTTATGAGTCCTTGATGTATTTTCTAGTAATTAAGTTTAATTAAAACGATTAATTAATGATTTAATTTAATAGAAGATTATTATGATATTTTAATATTTGATTATATTTAATTAATTGAGAAATTAACTAAATAAAAAGAATTAAATTTGGAGATAAAAGTTTAAGGATAATTTAGAACATTATAATATTTATTTAATTTAATAATAATATATTTAGAGTTCATTTTTAAATAAATGCTAAATATTATTGTTATTTAAGTTAATTAAATATTTTATCAATTAAGTTCTAAAATAAAGTAAAAAGTGAAAATATATTAATTATTAAAAGTTGTAAGATTGCATGATGCGAGCATGTGTTGAAAATAAAGAAATTAATTAAAAAAGATAAAATAAGAGGAAATTATAATATTATTTTAATCTCATAAAGTGCGCATGGGATTAAAAGTAATAAAGATTAAAAATAGAAGTCAAGTGGAATATTAAATAAAGTTATTTAATGATTCATTTAATATGCATTAAAAAGATAAAGCAAAGATTAATAAAAGATAATTTTGGAGTTAACTCAGTTGAGCAAAGAGTCTTCTCGGGCAAACGCACAATTAGTGCCCCGATTTGAGGAGAAGACTCCTTATCACAACTTTGGGGGTTCATTTTTGGGGGACACGAATTTGGACCGGGAATTTTGGAGACAGGAATTTTGGAGAGAGTTTTTGGAAGCAAATTTCAGAAGGAGAATTCTAGGAAAGATTTTCAGAAGAAAGTTATTGAAGAGGAGCGAGTTCTCTTATAGATTTTTGGGGATTGCGTATTAGCATCAAGTTCAGGTAGGGTCTGGTATTTTGACCCCTAAATGATTTAAGAAATTTAATATGTTCTGTCTACTTCGTGATTGTAAGAATCTTGTCTTCTTGAATGTATCATTTCTTCATTCTGGATCTTTTGCTATTCGATTTCATTTGTAAATCTAGATTGAAAAATTGTTCAAGAACATCCTTCAACAAAATTAAATCAAGATTTAGGATTGTATTAAAATAGAGAAAAGAGAGAATTGAATTGGGGAGAGTTTTGAGATTAAAAAGAAAATTCGTAGGGTTGGAATTATTTTCTCTATAAGATTGCAATTGTTAATGTTTAAAAATATATATATATATATATATATATATAATAATAATAATTATTATTATATATATATATATATAATAATATAATTTTATTTAATTTATTTAATATTAATCTTTAAGAAAAAATTTTTATATATAAAAACAAAATCGTTTAAGCAAATATATATATATATATATATATATATATATATATATATATATATATATATATTGTAAAGTCTAAATTTAAAAAAATAAAAAAAAAATAAAAAATTTAAATTTAAAAAAAAAAAAAAAAATTTAATTAATTGTTTGGGGAGGCGGGGCCATCACCCCCCCACCGCCCCTTCCTTTGATGTCGCGTCACAGCAAGTACTGCTGCGACAGCAGTACTGCTGTGGCAGCAGGTATTGTTGTGGCAGCAGGTACTGCTGACGCAGCAGTACCTTGCTACGGCAGACTGAAGTCTGCCGGCCGACGGGCCTAAAATGTTGGCCGGCGGGCCTAAAACGTTTTTTTTGTTATATAATACGTTTTTTTTTTTTAAAAGGACTTTTAGGGGTTAGTTTTTTTTGTTGTAATATGATTTTTTTAATTTTATTTATTTATTTATTAAAAATAGATTATAATTAATACAATTTATTAAAAATAGTATTATTAATAAATTGCATTTAATTTCTAGAAATAAATTAGTAATGCTATTAAAGTTAGTTTATAATGAATTAAAATTATTAATTATTCATATTGTTAATAAATTTTATTAATATATATTAATAATTAATTAAATATTATTGATATCGTTTAAAATTTAATTATTAACTTAATTAGAATCAGTTGAATTAAAGTTATTATTAATAGATATTATTTGATTAAATTGTAGATTTAGATTATTGATTTAATGGAGGTTATTATAGAAATGGGTTAATTGTAAGGGGGTAGTTGCGAAAACTTAGTTACTTGAAATAGATGTTAAACTGGAACTTAAATCTTACCTTAACTCAACAATATATTATCGTTCAGATCCAACTATGTGATGACTTGTTTTCTATAAGATTATTTTGTTGTCTATGTTTTGAGGTTTTGGGGTTTGGTCTAGTATTGACCGGTTTAGGTTGTTACCAGAGGCTCGGGGTTGTGAATGTGATGTTAAGATGATTTGGTCTCGATCTTTCTTAACCCAACCATGGTAGTGTGATGGAGTGCTCTATGACATGATTGTATTTATTGTTTGTTATTGCTTCCAGTTTCCTGGTGTGAAGCTGAAGTGTATGTATATAAGATACCTGACTTAACCATTTTTGAGTCATCAATCAGTTATATTGGATAACCATTTTTGAGTCATCGATCAGTTATATTTGATAACCATTTTTGAGTCTCGATCAGTTATACTTGGATTGCTTTTCAGTCGCTTGAGAGGATTGAAGTGTTTGTTATGTTCTTGATGATGTCATGTGTTGACTTGACCATTTTGGAATCTTTGATCAGTATTGTGATTTATCATTGATGCCTTCAGTTGCTGATAGAGAACTGTTGTGATCATATGATTATTATTTGATGGTTACCTGTTGCTCATGAGGAACTGATGTAATTTTTGTGGCTTATCTTTTATGATGTTTTTCAGTTGCTTGTATAGGACTGAGGTGATTTTATTATGATTCTTTGATTTGTGATTTCATCAGCCTAGGGTAGGTTATCTATGTGTAGTGTCAGGAAGTGGCTTGCAATGGGGATCAGGGCCCTAAGAGGCTGCCTGGAGTAACCCATTGTAAGTTGTTTTAACAAGTGAAAACATCTCACCTAAATACTGACTTAAATGAACCTAATAAGATAATTGTATGTTCTCTCCCATGCCATGAGTGCTAGTACAGGCTAGGATGGGGTAGAGAGAATGCTTGGTTACGACCTTGCATTCTGCAGTATGCCTCGTCAGTACGAGAGGATACTAGTGGCTGCAGGAATCACTAGGGACTCGGGATTCCTAAGGGATTGCTCGGGTAACTTCTACGTGACTTTTGTGATGACACTTTCTCGCTTGCATAGCAGGTTTCCTACGTGTCTTTGTGGTGCCTCTGGGTCTAGATGTCTATCTATGTTGGAACCTTTGCGTTAGTGTACTTTTAGGATTTCCCAGACTTAGAGAGTACTTGTGTTTTGTGTTTGATACCTTGTTTGGGAGTTGAGACTATCTCCTCAGCACGGTGGGAGTGGACCATTTAGGTTCCACATGGTCGGGTGGTAGTGCTTTTTACTCTTACCATTGAGATCCATCCGTGGTCACCGTGGCTGGAGCTTTCTTGGTTGGCATTTACCTTCACTATGTTCTTGGATTATTATGATGGATGGTTAGATTTTATGATAGATGTTTTATCATTATGGATGTATGGATGTATCAGGTATGTTATTAGTTTTATTTATTTTACTGTACTTTGTATCATGGATTTGAGGATGATGTATCTTTATCTTTACATATGTATATTCTTTTAAGCCTTTCATACTCTGTGACATGTACAGTGGATGATTGAGCATTCCGAATTAATTTGCCAAGAGGCATTCAGAGAAAATGTATATTATGGACATTGGACTTTCTGATTATTCTTTCATGTGGAGGTAGTAGTTGTTAGACTTAGAATTAATTAAATTTAAATGTGACTCAACGTCTTGGAATCCTTAAGGAATGTAACTGGTTATGTATGTTTGTTGATGATTACATGTTATTGCTTCCGCTACTATGTGTTTGATGTGTATGTTATACATTCTTACTTAAAAAAAAAAAAAAAAATGTTTAGCAAACTTAGTAAAACTTTAGGTTAATTCTTTTGGATCCCTTGGCGGGGCGTTACATCTGGTATCAGAGCCCGAGTTTCTACATTGGGAGCTCTGGGTATATTGGAACGCCACTAGTGTTAACTAGTTGAACAAAAATGAAAACTTTAAACTATTATGTGTATCTCTTTCAAACTGAAACTTGAAGCTAGTTGAACTAAAACATAACTTAAATTGTTAGTTGCATATTTTTCATACTTCAACACTTAGACTTCAAACTGAAATTATACTTAAACCAAAATTATAGACAAACTGAAAATTGAAACTAGCTTGTTTGTAAAACATGTATCTGTTGTCTATGTTTTAAAGTAGTGTTCTTTTGATTATCCTTGGGAGTATTATGTTTAGAGAGTTTAAGTGATCGATTTCAATATTTGTTAGGAAGGATGCATGTTGGATCAATATGGTTTTCGGTTTATTATTAAACCAGAATTATATTGCTCTAAGTGATTTAAAGTTATATATATGTATGTTTATGATACCATCTTGTATCTGGATATTATTGTAGGATGATTTCCGGGGCGAGATCATCTGTTATAAGCCATAGCCCAGACCATGGTGAAAGCCATGGACGAGATAGAGCTATCAGTGTCCATGAGTCTATCCATGAAGAACCTATCCAAGATGGGAATAGGGAAGAGCATGTCAGGGAGCATCAGGAAGAGTACTGTAGAGAGCAACAAGTTGTCTCTAAGGAGGATGATCTGAGGCAAATGTTGCAGACCATCATTGATCGCCTACCTCCTATTCATGACCATGATAGAGCACCTCGGGCAGGACTTGAGCATAGACGTAAGAGCATGAACTCTCGTCAAGCTCGTAATGCATGGCGTAATAAGCGCCACCAGCGTTACCAGCCATATCTGGGTAATCAAGGTGTAGGTGGCAATAGGAAACCTTCCTCTGGGGGTAACCAACAGGAGGAAGGTACTTATCCTCCAGCACAGTGTGGTGGCGATGGTTCCAATGCTAGGAACTATCACAAGGTTCATCTCAACAAGCCCAACCAACATGATCGACAGTCTCAGAGTGTTCAGCCTTATCCTAGTGGGGGTAGTTTCTTGCAGTCTAGTACACCTAAAGTTCAGAGGAGCTTCGAGGGAGAGTGTTTCATATATAGACAACGGGGACACAAGGTGTCTCATTGTTCTCAAAAGAAACCTCAACCCTTGGATCAGAGACCCGCAGCTTCAGAACCTACGGTTGGTGATATGGATAGGTCCCAAAGAGTGTTCTCAGTGGAGACATATCCTCCTGCAGGGGAAAGGTTTCCATTGGACCCACACAGTGAGACCCTTAGTTTTATCATTCATGTACACTTCCAGGAGTAAGCTTAAGTCTAGGGGGGGTGGATGTAGTGCCTACCCCTAGTTCACATTTTGTTTTAATTGCCAAACTCTTTTAGGCCAGTTTTATACTTGATGTTTAGTAGCATTACTTTCAGATAATCAGATGTTGTTTTACACTCAATTTATTATATGATGAGATGACTTGGTACTCTATATTTCATGCATGTATGATGATTATTCAATGTTTTCAATTATCGATGATGATTAGTTAGATGGTTTATTCTCACATGTGCTTTCTTATGGATACTTACCCCATACTGCATGTGTATGGTGTGCGTGTTTGTTTTCTTTATGTATGGTGTTTCTAATGTGGTTAAGGAAGGGAGTCGTAGTCACCTGCTAGTCGGGATCTACACGATGCACCACTTCCTGCCATTGTCTGTTTAGCTTAGAATATTGTGTTTGTACATGCGTGGATTTTATGTAGGTTGCAGGTACCGAGTATCGACTTCCCTGAATTGCCAGGATGAGCGTACCCTATCGCATTATCTCAATGGTAAGAGAGGGGAGATAAACTCTTAAATCTAATTCCTAAACCCTTTAGCCAATTGTCCTAATTGATAATTAGGGCAAGTATCTGAATTAAGTACCCTCTGAATGCATCAAATGATGTTATTTCGTGATTATAACCCTTTTGTTTGATTTAGTATGTATTTTTCTATGATGGGTTTTCGTATGTTGCTTTATGAGTCCTTGATGTATTTTCTATTAATTAAGTTTAATTAAAATGATTAATTAATGATTTAATTTAATAGAAAATTATTATGATATTTTAATAATTGATTATATTTAATTAATTGAGAAATTAATTAAATAAAAAGAATTAAATTTGGAAATATAAATTTTAAGTATAATTTTAGAATGTGATAATATTTATTTAATTTAATAATAATATATATTTAGAGTTCATTTTTAAATAAATGCTAAATATTATTATAAATTGAATTAATAAATATTTTATCAATTAAAGTTTCTTAAATAAATTAAAAGTGGGAAAGATATTAAATTATTAAAGGTTTCTAGATCGCATGATCTAAGCATGAGTTTAAATATAAAAGAAATTAATTAAAATGATTAATTAATGATTTAATTTAATAGAAGATTATTATGATATTTTAATATTTGATTATATTTAATTAATTGAGAAATTAACTAAATAAAAAGAATTAAATTTGGAGATAAAAGTTTAAGGATAATTTAGAACATTATAATATTTATTTAATTTAATAATAATATATTTAGAGTTCATTTTTAAATAAATGCTAAATATTATTTTTATTTAAGTTAATTAAATATTTTATCAATTAAGTTCTAAAATAAAGTAAAAAGTGAAAATATATTAATTATTAAAAGTTGTAAGATTGCATGATGCGAGCATGTGTTGAAAATAAAGAAATTAATTAAAAAAGATAAAATAAGAGGAAATTATAATATTATTTTAATCTCATAAAGTGCGCATGGGATTAAAAGTAATAAAGATTAAAAATAGAAGTCAAGTGGAATATTAAATAAAGTTATTTAATGATTCATTTAATATGCATTAAAAAGATAAAGCAAAGATTAATAAAAGATAATTTTGGAGTTAACTCAGTTGAGCAAAGAGTCTTCTCGGGCAAACGCACAATTAGTGCCCCGATTTGAGGAGAAGACTCCTTATCACAACTTTGGGGGTTCATTTTTGGGGGACACGAATTTGGACCGGGAATTTTGGAGACAGGAATTTTGGAGAGAGTTTTTGGAAGCAAATTTCAGAAGGAGAATTCTAGGAAAGATTTTCAGAAGAAAGTTATTGAAGAAGAGCGAGTTCTCTTACAGATTTTGGGGATTGCGTATTAGCATCAGGTTTAGGTAGGGTCTGGTATTTTGACCCCTAAATGATTTAAGAAATTTAATATGTTCTGTCTACTTCGTGATTGTAAGAATCTTGTCTTCTTGAATGTATCATTTCTTCATTCTGGATCTTTTGCTATTCGATTTCATTTGTAAATCTAGATTGAAAAATTGTTCAAGAACATCCTTCAACAAAATTAAATTAGGATTTAGGATTGTATTAAAATAGAGAAAAGAGAGAATTGAATTGGGGAGAGTTTTGAGATTAAAAAGAAAATTCGTAGGGTTGGAATTATTTTCTCTATAAGATTGCAATTGTTAATGTTTAAAATATATATATATATATATATAATAATAATAATAATAATTATAATTATATATATATATATATAATTATATAATTTTATTTAATTTATTTAATATTAATCTTTAAGCAAAAAATTTTATATATAAAAACAAAATCGTTTAAGCAAATATATATATATATATATATATTGTAAAGTCTAAATTTAAAAATAAAATAAAATAAAATAAAATTTAAATTTAAAAAAAAAAAAAAAAATTTAATTAATTGTTTGGGGAGGTGGGGCCATCACCCCCCCACCGCCCCTTCCTTTGATGTCGCGTCGCAGCAAGTACTGCTGCGACAGCAGTACTGCTGTGGCAGCAGGTACTGCTGACGCAGCAGTACCTTACTGCGGCAGACTGAAGTCTGTCGGCCGATGGGCCTAAAACGTTGGCTGGCGGGCCTAAAACGTTTTTTTTGTTATATAATACGTTTTTTTTTTTTTAAAGGACTTTTAGGGGTTAGTTTTTTTTGTTGTAATATGATTTTTTTAATTTTTTTTATTTATTTATTAAAAATAGATTATAATTAATACAATTTATTAAAAATAGTATTATTAATAAATTGCATTTAATTTCTAAAAATAAATTAGTAATGCTATTAAAGTTAGTTTATAATGAATTAAAATTATTAATTATTCATATTGTTAATAAATTTTATTAATATATATTAATAATTAATTAAATATTATTGATATCGTTTAAAATTTAATTATTAACTTAATTAGAATCAGTTGAATTAAAGTTATTATTAATAGATATTATTTGATTAAATTGTAGATTTAGATTATTGATTTAATGGAGGTTATTATAGAAATGGGTTAATTGTAAGGGGGTAGTTGCGAAAACTTAGTTACTTGAAATAGATGTTAAACTGGAACTTAAATCTTACCTTAACTCAACAGTATATTATCGTTCAGATCCAACTATGTGATGACTTGTTTTCTATAAGATTATTTTGTTGTCTATGTTTTGAGGTTTTGAGGTTTGCTCTAGTATTGACCAGTTTAGGTTGTTACCAGAGGCTCGGGGTTGTGAATGTGATGCTATGATGATTTGGTCTCGATCTTTCTTAACCCAACCATGGTAGTGTGATGGAGTGCTCTATGACATGATTGTATTTATTGTTTGTCATTGCTTCCAGTTTCCTGGTGTGAAGCTGAAGTGTATGTATATAAGATACCTGACTTAACCATTTTTGAGTCATCGATCAGTTATATTGGATAACCATTTTTGAGTCATCGATCAGTTATATTTGATAACCATTTTTGAGTCTCGATCAGTTATACTTGGATTGCTTTTCGGTCGCTTGAGAGGATTGAAGTGTTTGTTATATTCTTGATGATGTCATGTGTTGACTTGACCATTTTGGAATCTTTGATCAGTATTGTGATTTATCATTGATGCCTTCAGTTGCTGATAGAGAACTGTTGTGATCATATGATTATTATTTGATGGTTACCTGTTGCTCATGAGGAACTGATGTAATTTTTGTGGCTTATCTTTTATGATGTTTTTCAGTTGCTTGTATAGGACTGAGGTGATTTTATTATGATTCTTTGATTTGTGATTTCATTAGCCTAGGGTAGGTTATCTATGTGTAGTGTCGGGAAGTGGCTTGCAATGGGGATCGGGGCCCTAAGAGGCTGCCTGGAGTAACCCATTGTAAGTTGTTTTAACAAGTGAAAACATCTCACCTAAATACTGACTTAAATGAACCTAATAAGATAATTGTATGTTCTCTCCCATGCCATGAGTGCTAGTACAAGCTAGGATGGGGTAGAGAGAACGCTTGGTTACGACCTTGCATTCTGCAGTATGCCTCGTCAGTACGAGAGGATACTAGTGGCCGCAGGAATCACTAGGGATCGGGGATTCCTAAGGGATTGCTCGGGTAACTTCTACGTGACTTTTGTGATGACACTTTCCTGCTTGCATAGCAGGTTTCCTACGTGTCTTTGTGGTGCCTCTAGGTCTAGATGTCTATCTATGTTGGAACCTTTGCGTTAGTGTACTTTTAGGATTTCCCAGACTTAGAGAGTACTTGTGTTTTGTGTTTGATACCTTGTTTGGGACTTGAGACTATCTCCTTAGCACGGTGGGAGTGGACCATTTAGGTTCCACGCGGTCGGGTGGTAGTGCTTTTTACTCTTACCATTGAGATCCATCCGTGGTCACCATGGCTGGAGCTTTCTTGGTTGGCATTTACCTTCACTATGTTCTTGGATTATTATGATGGATGGTTAGATTTTATGATAGATGTTTTATCATTATGGATGTATGGATGTATCAGGTATGTTATTAGTTTTATTTATTTTACTGTACTTTGTATCATGGATTTGAGGATGATGTATCTTTATCTTTACATATGTATATTCTTTTAAGCCTTTCATACCCTGTGACATGTACAATGGATGATTGAGCATTCCAATTTAATTTGCCAAGAGGCATTTAGAGAAAATGTATATTATGGACATTGGACTTTCTGATTGTTCTTTCATGTGGAGGTAGTAGTTGTTAGACTTAGAATTAATTAAATTTAAATGTGACTCAACGTCTTGGAATCCTTAAGGAATGTAACTGGTTATGTATGTTTGTTGATGATTACATGTTATTGCTTCCACTACTATGTGTTTGATGTGTATGTTATACATTCTTACTTTAAAATAAAATAAAAATGTTTAGCAAACTTAGTAAAACTTTAGGTTAATTCTTTTGGATCCCTTGGCGGGGCATTACAACATGTACTTGGCTAAAGAGGTTGGTCCTACTATAGGCTCCTTTCCCTTATTAGTCTTCTCTAGAGTCTTCTCCCATCGAGAAAGATCTTCAATGGGAGTCACTATCTCTAGTTGGGATAAAGTCCTAGCATCTGTATTTTGAGGATTTTGTTGAGGCTCTTCATGTATTTCCCCTTCCTTAGATACTTCATTGGCATGCAAGTACTAGAATTCCCCTTCCTTGGCTACTTTTTCTTCTTCTATAGATGGGGGAAGTGGAGTCATTGATGCTTTATCCAAAACTGCCAAATCCTGAGATGGTGGTGGTGGAATGTGAAGAGGTCTTTGAGGTAGAGGTGGAAATTGATTCCAATCCTCTCATAAGGGTTCACTTGTGGGAGTATCTCTTATTTTCTCTCCCACCATCTCAGTTCCTACTAGCATAAAGTCAAAATTAGAGAGGTCAAAGACATCAATTTCTTGACCCTCCATATCATTTATCCATCTTTTTTATTCATTCTCTAAAGTTCTTACCTGGATATTCTCCCTTAGAGGAGATGGAGGTTTCATTATAGATATTTTTCTCCTCTCTTCCTATATTTCTTTAGCCAATTAGGTTCTTTGGCTCAAAGGGAAAAATTCTATTTTCTCCCCTCCTTCTTCATCCTCCACTTCCAGGATGGTCTTAGACACTTGTAGGGATAGAGTGTTTTTATTCTTTAGTCTCCTTCTATGAGTTCCCACCACAATTGATTCAACTCTTACCTTCTTTAGAGATAAGGGGAGGCTTCTTCCTCTTTAGTTTCTACTAGTAGTACCCTCTACTCCTATACTTGTTCTTTCTATTGTTTTGGTTGCTCTTGTTGTTGTAGTTCTTGGGCTAGCTCTTATACTTGAGACTCATCTTGAGATTCAGGTTGTGCCTATGCTTGTGGAGTCACTTGAGCTTGATCTATTTTCTTTCTTGCCTTAGAAGTTACTACATTTCATTTTGCTGATCATCCCTGAAGTACTCAACCTCCTACTCATGTTGATGAACTATTTTTGGCCTTACTAGGGAAGAAGGTTGGTATTGTGACCTTTGCACCTTTTCCTTTGATTGGCCTTGATGTGGCTTGTAGGGGTATAACTTGAGGAACTAGATCCATTCTAAATGGTTTCTTGATCTATTCCTTTCTCAAATTGACTATGTACCTAGCCTGATGATTTATATCACTGTTCTCATCCCTTTCTATTTCAGCATTCATTATTGGTTGGTCATAGATTTTATCCCTATTGTATAAAGGATCCATGATATCTTTGGCATCCTTTTCCACAACCTTAAGAGGAATATTCATTTTTAACACCTTTTCTACTAAGTATAGAGTCATCCTACAATAGTCCCTTATATAGACATCATAGTCATCTATAGCGTTCATCCAATGATGTTCTAATGCTTCTTCATGTACAAACTCTTCCCCTGCTAGGTGATGTACCATCCTTGTGTTATTAAAGTATGGGTGAGGGGAGTTTCATTCTTCCAAGGGATATTAATCCCACTTAGAGTTGAAGGTGGCAATATATTTCTTTTCCTTCACCTTGAAAGCTCCAATTGTGATGGGCCTTACCCATGTCTTCTTTTGTTGTCTTCTCACTTTTTCATATACAGAAATGAGTTGGCATGCAATCTCCAATATTATGTGCCTATTTGATGGATATCTTGGGAGTTTCTTTGGGCATAGTAGAGTACCAACTACCCAAAGATAGGTGAAGGTCTTAAACTAAATGTATTAGGTGTCGATCTCTATGATCTTGGTTGATACCTCTACTGACATTCTTTTGGCATAGTCACCTTTGATGAACCTGATGATTGCAAAGATAAAACCATCATTTACCACTCTATATTCCACACATTGTAGTGGGATATTCTTCTTCACCAATTGTAGATATACCAGATATGGCCAAGCATTTGCATCCTACATGCTTCCCTTTTTGTAGAAGCTTAGGTAAATTGTGGTTGTAGCTACCAATAAATACATCATGTATGATGTCATATAGAAGTGTGGATTGACTTTGACAGCTACTAACTAGCCATCCAAGTTATCACTTAGGATGGTAGCCCAATAAATTTGTATCTTTTCCATTATGTTTGTTTCAATAAAATGTACCATCTAGGTCTAAAGGTGACCTTCTTTTGGGAGGCCCATAACTCTACTTAATAGAACAATTTCTTATCCAATATCATCCTTTATATATCCCCTTGTCATATCACCTTTTCCCACTCTATGGCCCACTGGTGTTTTTTCAATTAGGAAGGAGGATTGAACTATTTCCTATGCTTCTTTTAGATTGTCCTTGTATGATCATTATGCTCTATCATATATTATTCATAGATATTGGTCTGTCTTGGGAAGGTGAAACACTTTCTCAATGTTTTGGGGTTAGAGGTTTAGGACTATCTCTCTAGGAATGCTCTTAAAAATCTTCTCTTTAGTCACATAATGATCTGCAAGGGTCATTATCAGTTTTGAGGGTTAAATTGATGTTGGATGAGATGTTGTGTTGACAACACTTGACAAAAAAAGTGCTAACACCATAGCATATCTCTCTTTAGGTTTATTGTAAATCATGAGGAATACATTCTAATCAATATATCTAAGTTCTATATCTTTGATATATGAATGCCCATCTTGAAACCTTGATTTATTTGGAATCCCTTGATATCTAAATGTGACTAGTTTTGGAGCCATCTTTTCTACCATTGAATAGGATGATGATGCCATCTCATTGACACAAGAGAAACAAACATTAGTCAGAAGTTTAAAACTTGACCTAAAATAGATCCCAATCAACTCTAAAAGAAGTCCAAATTAGTCAAAACATGATGAAACATAGTACATCCCCTCACAATACCCTAGTATGCACTTCAACGCACCTAGTGCACCATTATAGGTGTGCAAATTTTAGCCTTTGCATGGCTTTTTGGTGTAGTTTGTGCACCTACTTATGTACACACCTATGTGAGGTGCATACACACATGAATAGCTACGCACTACATAGTGCAAGTTTGGGGCAGGAGGAGTTTTAATTTTTTTTAATGCTTTTGACTTTCTAAGTAGAGGATGTGCACACATGTGCACCTTCTAAGCCTTGAAGGCATGTTCTTTTGTCTCTTTAAGTGTTTTTAACTATGAGGGAAGGTGAGCATGTGCACACCTTCATGTTCTTAGGAGTCTTGAGGTTCATTTTAAAGGTTTTTTTTAATGGTCTTCATTTGTTAGTGCATGGAGGTGCACATGTGTGCACCTTCATGTTGGTTGCCTAACCTTGGGTTTCGTTGGTGTAGGAAAGGGAGTTGTTGGTAGAGGAGTGCACAAGGGTCAAGTATAGAGGTGCATGCTAAGGAGGATGTCAAGGATGAATGAAAAGGTGAAGGGGGGTTTGGGGTCTTCTATAGGCCCTAAACTTAGTGCACACCTCCACAAGTATGCACCTTCATAGGTGTGCACCCTTTAGAGTTGCACATGTGCATATTTCTAGAAGGAGGTGCAATATGTACTTGTGCCCTATGCATACATGCACATGTTTCCACTTAAAAGAATATGTGAGCTTAAAAACTCATTTTTCCCTCTAGTTTCAATCTCTGAAACCTCTCTAGTCTAGTACATGGGTTTGACCTAGAGCTAGGGTAGTGTCCAAAAGTGACCTAGACTCTGGATTAGGAGCTTGGTAGGAAAAAATTTACTAGGGGTCCCCATTTCTAGGAGAAATGGGGCATGCATTGTGAGACCATAACAAATAGCCCCATTCAAAGAGAAGAAATGAAAAAGGCATTTCTTCATCAACAAGAATTCTTTTGACATCTATCAAGTGATAATTGAATTTCAAACACTTCAAGTAGCTTTCAAGTCCCTTAATTCTCAAAAATTTAGAATCTCAAATATTGAAGCTCAATGTATGCTTAGTGTATTCATTTCCCTTGATGTCCTAAAGTGTAGTCTATCATGAGTTTCTAGAAATTTGGAGAAGATATTTCTCTCCATTGGTCCATTCATCAGGAATCCTCATAAAACTTGTTCATCAATCACTATCTAACTAGATGAGAGAATTTATTCTGAGGGATCTTGATAAGTTATCATTGTTTTCATTTGGAGTCCTTGGTAATATCTTTTGATATGCTTCATGGAGCTCACATGTTTCCTCTTGATTCTTCCTTGAAGAATTTTTTATATTTGGTGGATAGTCATTTTGGAGTGGATATACCCTTTGTCAAATTACCTTTTAGGATCATCTAGATCTTTATTTTAACACCATCTATAATGCTTTTTTTTCTTCTGTACCCTGATCATGCTTAGACTATGTGGACAAGGCATTGGTGTTGTTTTCTAGTTTTTTTCTTTAGTTTGATAACTCTTGTGATTCCCTTTTATTAAACTCTTGGGAAACTCTCACACCAAATAATAATCTTAGCAGTTCATTGAAGAGACCCTTTATTTGAACCAACAAGAACTAGTAAATTTTGGCCTATTTTTCGACACCATTTTTGTCACAATTTTGATCATTAGAAGTTTTACACCTTATATAGGCATTGATATATCGATCAAAATATCCATCAAAAATTAGCCTAATATATGTCACACTTTGATGCTAGATGATTAGTTCAATGCATTAAACTATCAACACCAACGACAAATGATTCGACAAGCTTGTTATACTGTCGAAGGAAAATGACATCTAAATTTCCATGAAAGGTGGAGTTTGCAAAAAAAATTATTGGGTGATCACAATATGCCTTCAACACATTTTGACAAGTAAGAATGAACTTGTTCGAGTGAGAGGGATTCAACTTGACACTCAAAGTTTCATTAGAGGGTATTCAATCTACTACTTTGTTGGTAGAGTTTTGAGAGGAAAAGAAGATAGAACTAAGAAGTAAGAACAAACTTGTTCAAGTGAGAGGATTTAATTTGACACTCGTAGTTTCATTAGAGGGTATTCAATTTACTGATTCGCTGCTAGGGTTTTGAGAGGCAAGGTAGACAACATAGAGAAGTTTTGGAAGAAGTTGAAAATGGTGACCATAGTGCAGCACCTGCGGGTAGCACCGGTGAGCTAAAATGCTTGTAGAGCTTTTGAAATCTCAAGATATTGTTACTAGTGACGGCACAACAATAATTTTTCTCATTGCTAGATTGATTTTTAAACAATGTGTCAATTTTTTGTGTAATGTTTTTCATCCTACCATTATGTTAGAGGCCTTTCATAGGGCCTTTGAGAAGCTCATCAAGGTTTTGGCTACCATGGCTATTCCTATCAAATTGACAGACTGTGACTCTTTGGTGAAAAGTGTGAGCACTTCTTTGAATAGTAAGGTTTTTAGCCAGTATTCTACCTTATTGGCCCCACTTTCTATTGACATCATCTTGAATTCATTACAAAATTCATTATTGTTGACCACTTGCCAAAAATTCATTATAAAATAAATACAAATAAATGAATATGGGAAGATAAATAAAATTAAATAAACTTATACAATAAAATATAAATAAATATAGGTTGTTAGCTAGTATTCTACCTTATTAGCCTTGCTTGCTATTGACATTGTCCTGAATGTCGTCAACCCTGCAAAGCCTAACATTGTGGATTTGAGGGGCATCAAATTTTTTCAAAAATTGGGTGGGATTATTTATGATACAAAGATGGTTAAGGGTTTTTTGTTTCATAAGAAGGAAAGACATACGATTGGAGGCTCCACTAAGATTGAGAATGTGAAGATTGGCATAATACAGTTCCAAATTTTGCCTCCCAATCTTGACATTGAGCAAAACATTGTGGTCTCTAATTATACAATGATGGATAAGATTTTGAAGGAGGAGAGGAATTATATTTTGGGTATGATAAAGAAGATCAAAGCCACTAGATGCAACATACTATTGATCTAGAGGAATATTCTACAAGATGTCATCACTGATCTTTCACTGCATTATCTATCCAAGGCAAAGACTTTGGTGGTCAAGGATGTGGAAAGGGATGAAATTGAGTTCATTACCAAGATGTTAAATTATTTTCCCATTGCTAATATTGAACACTTTAGGGAGGAGAAGCTGGGGCTAAAAATGGATGTCTTTAATAATTTAGATAGTGCATTTTGATCCATGAGGCTAAAAATGGATGTTTTTAATAATTTAAATTTCTTATTTTGACAGAATTGTTAGTCTTGATTTATTAAACTTATTCATAGGGCCTCTCAAAAGGTCATCGAGGTTTTAACTACCATGGCTATTCATGTCAAATTGATGGACTATGACTCTTTGGTGAAAAGTGTGAGCACTTCTTTAAATAGTAAGTTTGTCAGCCAATATTTTACCTTATTGGCCCCACTTGTTGTTGATGCCAACCCAAATTCATTACAAAATAAATAAATAAATAAAAATAAAAATTAAATACATAACTACAAATAAATGAATATAGGTAGATAAATACAAATAAATAAAGGTTTTCGGCCAATATTCTACCTTATTAGCCCCACTTGTTGTTGACATCATCTTGAATGCAATTAACCCTGTGAGGCCTAACATTGTGGATTTGAGGGACATCAAAGTTTTGCAAAAATTGGGTGGGACTATTGATGATACAAAGATGGTTAAGGGTTTGTTGTTTGATAAGAAGGCAAGCCATATGGCTAGATGCCCCACTAGGATTGAGAATGCAAATATTGGCATAATACACTTAAATATAAATACAAATAAGTAAATAAATACATAAATAAAAATACATACATACATATATACATGGTTAAGTGCTACCTAACTATGTCCAACATGTCTAGATAGTGGAGGCATACTCCACCTACCAGGCTGCCTACATACCTGTATACATGAGATCAAGACCCTTGAACTACTCACTCTAATGAATATGTATTTTTGGTTTCTAATTGTTTTGATGCAGATCTATTCCTATAACCATTGGTGAGCTTTACTCACCTAATACAACTCTTCACCATCATACACCCACTCGGGAAAATCAAGCAGTTTTCTATAATTACAATAATGCAATACCCTAGTACAACCTTTGTTTTGTATTTTATAGTTAATGTAAGGTTAACCTATATACATCCTAACTCACTCTTTATATAGATATGTTTAAAATCTTGTGACAATAATCAATGGGCATAAATAGACTAGTCAAGTTAATGCTAGTTGAGAACAATTGATTGTTCATTTTATTATACCTAATCTGATGACAATTCTATAGGAATTTGTAATCAACCTAGAAAATCAAGACATAAACCAAATGAATTATGTTATGTCTTGTCACTTAACATAGGTTGAGTGAGTTTTATTGTTTTATTATTTGGATTCAAGAATATGTATGTAGCTAGAATGATTTTTGTATTGTGCTAATATGTAATAAGCAACTTAAAAAAGATCTCTTTGTATATATAAAAACCAATTCCATGTCCATGAGCTTGTGATGATATGATTCTATATCTATGTTGTACATAATAGTCAGTCTAAAACTTTCTATCATTGCTTCTGATATGATTCCATTGTCATTGTCATAAAATATGCCTCTAAAAGTTTCTATATATGCCTTTGATATCGATGTTTCTACTCATTAATAATGCCCTTGATGTAATGTCTCCTTCTATTAAAATGTGGGAAATAGGTACAAATAACTTTAAAAACTCAATATCAATAGACTTATTTGCTTAAATTCTCAAATAACACTTAAAATTGATAATGATTGATGTAAGAAAAATAGCCTATGGTACCACTTTTAAATGATTGTTCTTATGTTAATATGATATATGAGAATAATGCCATTGCTATCTCTGAACAAACTTCCAACTCTTATCTATTCCATCCTTCCAAGAGAATCTTCAACATATCATGAATGCATACCAACCTTCAAACACACATGCACACCATAACTATGCCTCTGTCATGTTTTTTTTCAAGAATGTTGATTCACTATTTTTTCTTGCAACAACATTTAACATGTTGATTCGTGGTCAACTCTTCACAAGGAGAAATGGTTATGATTCAAACCCATAAGATAACTATAAATACAACCAAGAAACAATTAACACCTTCCCTAATCCCCATACAATGAAAATCATACAATCAATGTATTCTTCATTCTAAATTTGCATAGTATTTTCTATCTAACAGTGAGCAGTGAGGCCTTTTGCCATTACATGTTATTTATAAGAAGGTTAGTGCATTGTCCTAAAAGAAGTGCCATGATGAACATATGAAAATACAAGGATTTGGAGACATTTGGAGTTAGAAAATATTACGGTGATAGAAAATATTGTGGTGATAGAAATGCTTGTCCTAGAACTTCTCCAACATCCCAAGGAAGTTCTTGATCATTTTTTATGCCTTTTCACATGACCTGTAAGCATGTTTGAGGAACATTGCCTTACAACATAGAGTGATAATATGTAATAAGAAACTTAAATTTTTCTTGTAATCTAGAAGTGTAAGAGTCAAATCATTATTATGATTGAACATGGAAGGATGAAGTTGTAAGGTCAAGACTTGTGACCTATAAATTGATTGTCTTCAACCTAGTCTAGGGTCGAAATAGTACTATACAGATTTGGAATGAAATACCAATCCTTTTGGTGAGAAAATCCTTACTCTCTTTTATTATTTCTTCATCCCACCATGATATATACATACATAAATATATACATGCATACATATATAAATACATGCATACATATACATACATACATACATACATATATATACACATACATACATACATACATCTACTTATGCAATTTTATCACCTCATTTACTAACTTGAATTTCAAATAAAAATTTAGGAACTAAAATATTGGAATCATACAAAGGAATCATGGAGGAAAGTCAAACAAGTAAGTGAATGAATATCCATCTTTGCGATTCCCAATAAAAATATTTATCATGAAGTGGGCTCATTAATGGAAGATGGAAACACAATAACCAAATTGAAATAGAGAGAAGAACAGAGGTAGACCAAGCCAATGTTGGAAATGAAGCAATGATAGATATAAAATGGATATTAAAGAGGATGATGTTACTCCTATGGTTCAACGCATAGCTGAGGGGGCATCCAAATTAGAACCAATCTCTGTAGTCTAATAGGTTCAATCAATTAAAATTTTAAGATATAATGAAGATGAAAAAGAAAGTCACAAATGAATATTAAATGGTGTAAGATGTCCAAATCCAAGTGCACCTGCAAAACCAATATCAAGTGTATTTCAAATTTTTCTGAGGTCTTATATCCTAGGTTTATCATGAATACCATGAAGGCATAGACCCATTTTATTATCATTTTATACCATCAAGGGCACTTTTTTGGTTTAGTAAATAATTAAAAATCTT
Source organism: Cupressus sempervirens (assembly GCA_028749045.1). Lineage (NCBI taxonomy): Eukaryota > Viridiplantae > Streptophyta > Pinopsida > Cupressales > Cupressaceae > Cupressus > Cupressus sempervirens. The sequence goes on from CM053787.1 coordinate 49,876,484, forward strand.
AGATGGATAGGTCTTTACAAAATCCAATCGAGGGTTGAAATATTTTTTCCCATTGCCTTGTTCAAGGGTTTGAGCCCTTTTAAAATCCCTACTTACCTTAATAAAAAAATTGTGGTAAATCCTAAATCTAGGAGTTCATCCAATCTCTAGAAAGATAAAAATTATGCTATTGAAAATTGGGTCTAGTTCAAACTTCATGCTTCCAATAGGCTCTTCCAGTGGCTGTGCATGTATATCCATTACTATGGTATCAATGCCTCCATGGAAGATTCATCACTAACACTCTCACTAGGAGATCAAGGAAGAGAAATAGCTTAATGTCCACAAGTCTCCCAATTTTTTTCTAGGTGATATATTTAAATGAAGTTTCACTTTTTTCTTTTGTTTATATCCCAATAACATTGAAAGTTAAAATCCAATATTAACTATCATCAAAATTTTGATGTTATTGGGATCAAATTTTTAAAAAATGAATTTGACAAGCTAAATTGGCCTACCATCAAAAACTACCCCCAAATGTACTAGTGAAGTTTAGATTATCACTTGCTACTGTCAACCTAGATTTGAAAATCACCAAGATAGTCAATCATTAAAGTTCATAAAGTTTTGAGAACTATCAATGTAAAAATTTGATTTTAAGATTGAGATTTCTTTACAACTTCAAGCCATTTCTATTTTTCAATTGGTACAAGAAATAAAATCATTTGAATTCTTTGACAAAGAAATACCTCTTCCCTAAAGTTGAAACTACTAGGAGTGATCTATGGGATATGTCAAGAAAGAGTCTTGATTGCACCTAACCCTTGAACTAACAAGAAATGACCTACGCAAATTTAAAAACAAACAAACAACTTAAAATAAACACATGAATGAAAGTAAACACAGTACTTGCATAAAGTAAAATATATATTTTTATTTTTATTTTTTTGAAATATTTTCCACTTGTAGGCCCTAAAATAATGTTTCAAGAATCGACCATTGATTGGAAATGGGACCAATTCCCCTTGTAGAGAACATAGCCTAAACTTATTTTCTCCCAAAATTTCTACAATTTGATAAGGGCCAATCGACAAGTGTTTAAACTTAGTGTGACTACCTAACTTTTCTTTTGCCTTGTCCTCTAGTAGAACAAAGTTAGATATTCTAAAAGATTTGATTGTGGACCTTTTATTGAACCACCATTTGATGATAACTTGATGTTTCTCCGCATGCTCTAAAGTTGATGTCCATTTCTCATTTAATTCCAAGAGATTCATTAATCTAATATGGACTCTATTTGTATCTTCAACATACCCTCTCATTAATTTCAACACAAAAATCTTGAGATTGAGTGAGAATACTAGTTCTTGTTCGTAGATGAGTAGGTATGGGGATGTTCCCAAAGTATTTTTAGTCCTAACTTTTTCTACCCATAATGCATATTTTATCCAAGTATGCCAATCCTTTGGGTTCTCCTTTAGTAAGCACTTTATCACTATGATCAAGTTCTTATTGGTGGACTTAGCCACACTATTCCCTTAGGGATAGTAATCAGATGAGAACTTGATTATAATCTAATTATCTAGTGTCCATTGAGTAAGGAAGATAGATGCAAAAGATGACCCATTGTCACATACAAGGAAGATTGGAATTCCAAACCTTATGACAATGTGTTCTTCCAAGAAATGAGTAACCACTTTTACTGTGTAATTTCAAAAAGTCTCAACTTCTTTCTAGTGTGTGTAATATTCTATAGCTATGATAATGAACATATTTCCTATATATGATGGTGAGTTTACTAGTCCAATAAAGTCCAAACCTCACTTAGAAAAAAGGCTTACCTCAAATACTAGTTGTAGTGGCATAGCTGGATGTGTCTCTCTATTGGCACTTTTTTGACAAATGTGGCAAGAGTGTACATGTTCTAATATATCCTTAAAAATGGTAGGCCAATAGTAACCTAATCTCAAAATTATGTGAGTTGTAGCCTTTGTTGATCCATGTCCCATGCTATACTTATCATGATATTGTTCCAATATCTCCTTCGCTTCTTCATGTCCCAAAAACTTCAAATAAATTCCCTTGTGGTTTCTTTTTAAAAATTTCCTATCTTGAAGCATATAGGATTCACATTTCATCTTGAGTCCTTTGCATTGGGAACTATTCATCTAGATAGGGTATTGATTCTATAAGAGATAATACACAATATCTTGATACCAAACATCTGTAATTACTCCTTAATCAATATCCATTTGAGATACCAAGATCTTTTGTTTATTGCAAGTAGTAATTTCATCATCAAATATGATTTTATTGCTACTACCAATCTCATTATCAGCTATCTTCTTAGTCTATCCTTGTCTTCTCACTAGCTTCATTGGTTATATTTCCAAATCTATATAGCCATCCATTTTCCTCTTCTTTCACCTAGTTCATTTTGCATCAACAATGATTTGATCACAAGAATTGGAACAATAACATATACCTTACTCCTAAGTATATATTGGTGAAACATCTTGACTTGCTTTATCAGGGTGAAAGATTATTTGTCAAGATTGGAATAGTTTAATTTATCATCCTTTAGTGGACAACTCATGAATGTGATAGATCTCTCATCTTCTTTGTCCTTCTTCTGAGTGAGAATCCTGGCACATGAATTTTCTTAAGTAAACAAATAGATTTTCAAAGGCAACTCATAATCTAGACTCAAAAGTACTAGAGTCATAGAGATGGCTACTTTGATGTCTTCAAAATATTTCTATATTTCAGGAACCCATTCCATTTTATTTTCTTTCTTCAGAAAGTCATTAAGGGGACATACTATCTTATCAAATATACTAATGAACTTAAACTTAAAATTAATCTTTCTAAAGAAAAAATTGAGCTCTTTACGACTATGGGGAGGTGAAAAATTTAGAATAGCTTCTACCCTTTTAGGATCAATGGATATCCCCATTACAAAAATAACTTGCCCCAAAAGCTTTCCTTTGGTAATGTCAAATGAACACTTCTTAGGATTAAGAGATATGACATATCTTCAACATCTATTAAAAACTCTTCTCAAATCTGCAACATCAGTACTCTGATCTTTTGAAAAGATAGTTAGCTCATCCATGTAGATAACTATACATTTATTAATCATCTATTTGAATTCTTCATCCATTTCCCTTTGAAAGTTATCTCCTATGTTGATTAATCCAAAAGGAATTATGCTATATGCAAAAGTTCCCCATTTTATTGTAAATGTAGTCTTTAACCTATCTTCTTCATCGACCATCACTTGGTTGTATCTTGAATATCCATCTAGAAAAGACATAGTTTTAGACCCATTCAAAATTTGCAATACTTCATCAAGCTAGGGAAAAGGGTAGTTATCCTTCTAGGAGGCTAGGTTCAAATTGTGAAAGTCCACACAAAGGAAAATTTCCCTAGTCTTTTTCCTTACTAAAAACAAGTTAGAAACCCATGTAGAATTTCAGATTGGGAAGATAATTTTAGCATCAAGTAACTTTTGGACTTATTTCATTATCAAAGGCTCAATAATGGGATTCATTGGTCTCTATCTTTGACAAAAGGTTTTGGCACTAGGCTTCAATGGAATATCATTAGTGATGATTTTAGGGTTGTATGCCTTGAGTTCTTCATAACTCCATGCTTTGACATCTTTGTAATCTATAAGTAATTAAAGCATACTTTCTTGATCTTGAGGGTTACATACCTTTCCAATTCTTACCATATTAGGATCTTCTTCTATACCTAGATTATATGAATCACATTATTCAATCCCATTTTCTTCTACAATTCTTTTACTACATGTTGATTTTCCTCGATTGAATATATGTTCCAACTCTACCATCCCCTTAGGAATAGTATTGGTCTTCAAATTTATAATCCTGCCTTCATCCTCTAGCTCATCATCTTCAGGTTTATCATCAAGAGTATCATCAATTTTTTGTCCTTTGAAAAGGCCATTGCACATAATGAACTCAAGAATCTGTTGGTCATGCTGGAAAACTTGGAAGTTCATAATGTTGTATGGGATAGATAGAGTAGCAACCAATTCAACTAAAACCATCTTTAGTTTTTTTCTTTAAATGGGTTACAATGCAATTTCTGAAATGGCAAGGGCAAGAAATACCATGTTCTTCTTTCTTAGAATGGACCTTTTGTTCAACACCTCAAAATATTCCAATAAGCCCCAACCTCTTTTTTAGTATGCAAGAAATCTTCTATCATTACAAGAATAAATTGATTTCACCTGTCCAATGACCAACTGAGAGTCTCCTTCAATTATGAGAGCTTTGACATCTTTCTCTAATGTGAAGAGAAGTCCACAAGTCAAGGATTCATATTCTACAACATTGTTAGTACATCTAAATTGTAAGTGATATGTTGCATAAAAAAACCTACCTTTGGGATTAATTAATTCAATACCTCCACCAACTCCTAATTTGCATTTAGAACCATCAAACCTAAGGGTCCAGATTGTTTTTTCTTTGGGATTTCTAGACTTGTGTTTATTCCTTGGAATCTTTACTTTCACTTGAACCTTGAAGGATTGTTTCTTTGTGATCTATTGTAATCTTTCATGTAGCATGAACTTGGTGAGTTTCTATTGTTTACCTTTGATATTGGGATTTCCCTTTCTTGTTCATCTTGAATATCCCCAATCAATTATGTGATCTTATCAAATTTTGGCTTAGGATGAACAACTATTGATGTCTATCCTTGACCTTTTACAAAACATCTTCTCCTTAAAACTTTGACCATCCATGGTCGAGGACAAGATAAACCCCCACCATTTAAAGAGGTGTCACTATATGACACATTAAAATCTTTTTTTATCTTTAAATTTGTTCATGAATTCAAATATGTATGTGGAACCTAAATTTTCCTCTTATATCTCCCTCAAAGTTTGACCATTTTAAATTACATTATCTTAGACAATACCTGAGAGATTGCTTCTTTCCAATGTGAGAACCTAAATTTCCCTCTTGTATCTCCCTCAAAATTTAACCATTTTTAATTGCATTATCTTAGTCAGTACCTGAGAGATTTCTTTTTGGCAATGTGAGAATTGAAATTTTGAATGACTTACTTTGTGTAGCCTGCAAAATCCTAGAAGAAGAAAAACATTTGGGTCTACTTCTTCACCTAAGAATTGTAAATTTTAAACCATGTTTTCTATGAAGTGAGTCATGACCTCTTCCTTTGGGGTAGGGATCATAGATTCTTTATTTGGATTATTTGTTCTCTTGGATAAAGTTATGTCAAGGGCCATCACCTTGTAGGAACCTAAATCGGCTTGAAAAAATGCTATCTTATTTGGTGCATTGTATTTTGTTATCATTGTCTTTAATTTTGGCTTGGCATCAATCTTGATATGATTTTTCAATCCTTTCAATGTACCCATAGTTGAGTAAAATTAGTTGAGAATCATCCTCTTAAAGAATTTTGTCCATTCTTTACTTAGCAACAATTTGTATGTTTTTGGAATCTCCACTACATGTATATCTATGATGTCTTGGACTTTGGGGTCTATAGTCAATTGTATTCAAACATCTTGCAATACCCCAATAAATTTTACTTTCATTTTGTTAACTTGAATCACTATTTGATTCAATGTTCTGAGATTAGAGGTCTAGGACTATCTCTCATGTAATGCTCTTAATGATTTTCTCTTTAGTCACATAATGATTTGTAAGGGTCATTATCAGTTCTAAGGATTGAACTAATGCTAGATGAGATGTTGCATTGATAAGGCCTAATCGAATGAGTGCTAACAACATAGTAGATCTCTCTTTAGGTTTTCTGTAAATTGTGAGGACTGCATTCCAATCAATATGTCTGACTTATGTGTCTTTGATGTCTGAATTCCCATCTTGAAACTTTGATTTCTTTGGTACCACTTGATATTTGAATGCAACTAGTTTTGGAGCCATCTTTCCTACCATTAAAGAGGATTATGATGCCATCTTATCTACACAAGAGAAGAAAAAATTAGCCAAAAGTTTAAAACTTGACCTAAAATAGACCCTAATTGACTCCAAAATAGGTCCAAATTAGTCAAAACATGATGAAAATAGTTCATCCCTCACAAAATTCCTTTCCATACACTTTAGTGCACCTATCACACCCTTTCAAGATCCTAGTTGTGCTTCTTTTAGCCTTTGAATGAGTTTTTGGTGCAGTTGCACACTTAAGTGAGGTGCACACATGTGCACTATACAATGCAAGTTTGGCAGGGGGGGCTAGGTTGGACTTTAATTTTTTTTCTTTTATGCTTTTGAATTCATAAGTAGAGGAGTTGTGCACATGCACACCTTAGGGAGTTGAGTACATTCCACCTAGTGAGCCTTAAAGGCTGGTGCTTTTGTCTCTTCAAATGACTTTAGCTATGAGGGAAGGTGTACACATGCACACCTCATGGAGGTGTGCATGTGTGCACCTTCATTTTCTTAGGAGTCTTGAGCTTAGTTTTATAGGTTTTGTTTATTATGGTTTTCATTTTTTAGTGCATGGAGGTGTGCACATGTGCACCTTCATGTTGGTTTCCTAACCTTGTGTTTCCTTGGTGTAGGAAAGGAATCTGTTGTCGAAGGAGTGCACAAGGGTCAAGTGTGGAGGTGCATGCTAAGAAGGAAGTTAGAGGTGAATGAAAAGGTGAAGGGGGATCTAGGGTCTTCTATAGAGACTAGGCTTTGTGTGCACCTTTGTGGGTGTGCACCTTCTCAAGTGTGCACCCTCCAGAGTTGCGCATGTGCACATCTCCAGAAGGAGGTGTAATGCGTACTTGCGCACTGTGTGCACATATGCAAGTGCAAACTTAAAAGTATGTGTGAGCTTAAAAACTCATTTTTTCCTCTAGTTTCAATCTCTTGGACCTCTCTAGTCCAATACATGGGTTTGACCTAGAGCTAGGGTAGAGTCCAAAAGTGGCCTAGACTCTAGACTAGGACCTTGGTAGGCAAAAATTTACTATGGGGTCAATATTTCTAGGAAAAATAGGGTGTGAATTGTGAGATCACAATAGGTAACCTAGTTCATTAAATACAATAGTTAGTGGTGTATGATACATTTAATGTGCCCTAATGCTAAAAAAGGTAACTTTTTGTGTATATAATAAAGTAATTAGTTTTCATTGTCTAACATGAATTTGTAGAGATAAGAGTGATCTTGAGCAGTTAGAGAAAATAATTAGTTGCAGAAGAATTTGAGTTGAAATTTCAATCAGCAAAATTGTGAGCAAATTGAGTTAGAAGTAATTGAGTGAGTAGATTAATAACTTGTTAAAACCCTACTATACCAAAATGGATTAAAGCTTGACAAGTGATAAGAGACAAACCAAAGAAAAGGTAAATATTGTTAAATTGATAGCGAATGATGTATATGAAGAGCCAAAACATGCATTATATATATGGAAGTTGTTACATAGATTGATAAGGTAGGTGCCTTATCTGCTATATCACCTAGGCTTTTTCTTGTTAATGATGTGTGATCATTTTATCACTATAAAATTATGGAACTTCAAGACCACGAACTACATGAAGTCTATGATGAAATGTGTGTGGACAAAAAGTTAAAAGAAAAATTTAAACATTTGGAGTTGACCAAACTCATTCAATCTCTACATTTTCCAAAGGATCTCAAAACAAACTAGATTAGGGTTATGTTGAGATGAGTTCATGAAATGAACATGTGGTTGGATGTTCCTATTTAGATAAACAAAGATGTAATCCATATGGTTATTGGATATCCTATTATAGGAAAAGTGAAATCTATTTGAATAACTCCCAAGGAGAAATTGAAGGAAACAAAAAAGGAAAACGGGATAGTCAAGGAATGAAGATTGACACAATTGTAGATTTGGAGATAAAATTTAGTATCTATGCAGTTGCATACAAAATATGACACAATAATGTTTCATGCATGGTGGTTGACCTAGGATACAAAATTTTGAAAATGGGACACAGATACGATATTTACAAGTTGCACCTAAAGATACTATATTATAACATGAATATTATCTGAGTGGATAAGACAAATAGGTGCAAGTTTTTCTCTCTTTGGCATGTATATTCTTTTACATTTAGAACTAATTTCTAGGCATTGGTGAAGTAAATTGGAAAATTGAAACTCCTATTATCCATCAAATTAATGAGTATGTTCAAACACTATGAAATAATTTTGAGAGTGTGATGAATGAGTATATTGAGAATTTTAACAAGACGATGAACCATAGATACATGATACCCCCTTCCCTAGTTGAAAAATAATGTGATGATATTTTTTTTCTAGTTGACACTACTCATATTATTGTAAAAGTTGTTAAGCCTAGGGTTGCCTAGTTGGGAACCTTAGATTATGAAATTAACATTGATCAAGCATCAACAATAATTAAGTTATTATTAAATGAACATTTTAATTTTGGAGCTCCCAAGTTTGGGACTTATGAAGTTACAAAGAAAAACATTACCATGTATCTTGTGGTACTAAAGATGGAGAGGAAAGAAAAGAAAATCATGAAGAAACTAGAGATAGAATTTGGTAGAAGAGAAGATGATGAACCATTGATGATCACTAGAGGACAAGGTAAAGATAATGCTAAAGAAGAGGGGAAATAAAAATAAATAGTTTTGGTTCAGCCGTAATCCTCAAAAGGAAAGAAAAGGCATACCATTATCCTTGTAAGCCCAAAGGTAACAACATCAAGGACCAAAGTTTCTCAAGGATCCACTCCACCACCCAGGAAGGGTGTAGCAAGAATAATCAAACCCTTTTAGCCACAATTGAAAAACTATCTAAAGAGAAAGAAAGTCATTGATTCATTGAGTAAATTGGTCAAGCCTCAAGTTAAGAGATAAAGAAGAAAATTAGCTATTCAAAAAGATGATGAAGAAGAAGTTCTAGAGGAAAATGAAAGAGCAACATCTAATGAAAAAAGAAAAGCTCATTTCCCACTAGACCAAGAACTATTGATGAAATAATTGAAAGCATAATGAATGGAAAAGGGCCTAGTGACTTCAAATATTATAAATTTGAATCACTCAGTGAAGAAAATAAGAAAAATGTTAAAGATGAGATGATAGTCATGATGACAAGAGTTAAGTATAAGCCTCTAGAGAATGGAAATTAAATCCTAGATGATATATATCAAAGGATCGATAATATATGGAAATATGCTTTGAATGTCAAGAAAGATATGAGAGATAGATCATTGGAAAATATCATGCCTAGATTTGGTTTTGAGGATATTATAGATGCTTTGAAGAAACATAAGAACAAGTTTACTTGAAAATGCATAATTCGTTTTGTTTTATCTGGTCAATTGAATCTAGTTGATGAAGATTTAGCTATGACATGGAAAAAAATTTATAACATTAAGGATCCAAATTTAACAATAGATATTGATGATACTCATACTAAGAAAATAGTTGAACTTGGTAATCAAGATCATGATTATGACACTATTTTCCCATAGAATTTTGTTGATAATGTACATGAAATGGTAAAATATATCACTGGTAGAAAGGATGCAATTACTATTGAAGATATTCCTAATGAGAACCTTGCTCAGAGATAAGGAAATATGAGGACATTATTGTGTCTACCAAGCTAGAGATAGAGGGAACAACATTTGATGAATTGGCACATGCACATATACCTAGTTTATCTAGTTATTCAATAGACTAGATAATTCCCCAAGCCCAAGGATCAAAATAAAAATGATATCCTTATTGGATCCTTGCATATGTTAGAAAAAACTACAATGAACATTGAGGCTTAGCAAACAAAAGGTGAATCTGAGCTACAAGGTCAACAAACACAAGAGAAAAACATAAAAAATAATACTAGAGATGATGGAAAGAATACTAAACATGCTCAAATTGGAGGTGACTCAATGGAGCATAATACAAAGACATTTGCAATAGGTGATCTAGCACCATCCCATGGACCTCCGAGTGAGGGAAATATTGGGAAAGGCCAAATTACAATTTCAAATCCATTTTACACTAAATAATTTACATTCTTGAGAAACATATCAAGTTTTACAACTGATCCTAAGTTTCTACAAAAACAAGTTGTGAAGCTTCCTGAAGTCAAAGTGAAAGAGCTACTAAGCGAAAAAAAACAAAAAGCTACTAAGAAAAAAAAAAAAAGTATGATGGAGACAAAGATTGATTACTAAGCATGGCACTAGTACCTTTCATGCCACAAGTATCTACTGATGAACAGGTCAAACAAGAAGAAGTATTATAGACTCATACAAGGGTTATATTGCCAAATCCATAAATTAAAGTTTCAAAGCCACATAGTGTGTCACGGAGTTGCAGCAATGGGAATAAGATTAAGAGAAAGAAGAAGGAATCTCATGCACTTTGGTCAAACCCAATCACACTAGAAGAAGATATCATTATACCAAGTTGAAATCCTAACACTCTTGATGATGAAGAACTGGCTATTTATTTAGAGCAATGTGAAAAGGAGAAAGAAAGGATAAGATTTAAATAGCATAAAAAAAAGTAGGTTCTACATGATGTTAAAGATATACTCTTATATGTAGCACCTAGAATGAATTTGAATGAGAATGCATCCATATTAGACTAGCTAGTACATATTGTTGATAGATTGAATACTCCAGATATTGATTCTAGCCAAATACTAATGGAGAGAGTTGAAAATAAGTTTGCTAATAAAGTGTTGGGGAGAGTCTCTACTAAAATTTCTATTGACCAAGTAAGTTTGTCTACTTCAGTAATTGTATTAAAGACTATTGTTGAAAATGTTTCGTTGTTATTTCAAAACTTATGTGATGTTCCATTTATTACTAGAGAGGTTGAAGATAAATTGTAAAAAATTGGTGAAGAAAAGAAATCTAGTTTAGAAGCTTTGAGAAAGGACCCAAGTATGTCTTTCTAGCACTATACTCGAGTAAGATTTCTTCAAGAATTTCAACATGAAATGATACAATAAGAGAATAATCTAAGAACCAAGATCGATTAGATTCAATCTTGGTTATGACCTCATCTAGAGATTATGAAAACTCACATTCAAAATGCCAAAGGTCTCATAGCCTCTATGAGCCTATCTATTTTAGATCACATGGTTGATCTTGTAGCCAAGCTGAAGATTGAACTACAAAGTTTAGAGCTAATCAAGTCTAATTAGGACAAAACTCTAGAAGTTATATCAAAAAATCATAAAGATATCTTGGAACATTTTGGTTTACTACCCCAATAAGTTTTTATATTCATAATTACTTTGATATAAGTATTAAAGAAGGGGGAATCATCATGTATTTTTTCTTCTATATGTATATTTTTGCTTGTATATATTTTTGAGCTATAAGGAGATATTCTAAGTATACCTACAAACAAAATAATTTTGAAAAAGATTTTGAAAAATACAAAAGCTATACTGAGAGGTAGCATATGTATAAGGGTATTTGAGTTGAGAGCTTTTTATAAAAGAAAATTTATTTGTTTACATCATTTTTTTGAAACTAATGTCAAAGGGGGAGAATTATTAAATCATATTTCCTATTAGTGTCAAACTACATGTATCCACCAAATCATTATGATTCCCAAGCAATGAAGGAAGAAATGGATCACTATTCTAGTTGTACCTAAGATCTTGTCAAACATGAGTGATACTTTATCTACCAATTCTTGTTTGTATCTCTAACCATTTTTGTCTATAAGTGCCAAAAATTTAGTCATTTGCAAGGTAGAGTTAGATAGTCATCACCATATACATAAGCAAGTATGTACCAAGCTCTCTAGGAGCTAAGTAAGTGTATGGTCACTGAGTATTTCAATACATGCCAAGATCATTAGCAATTGAGAAAGTATCAAGTATACAAGTGTTGAGTTATATAGTGTGTGTTGAACACAACACCTGTCAAGCATCAAAAAAGTAATACAAGCCAAGAAACAACAATGTCAAGCATCATGAAATAGTAAAGACTGAGCAATGTGAAGTTTACATAGAAGTCAAGAATGGAATAGAGTTTGAGGAAAAATTATTATGAGGCCAAATTGGAAGGAACATTTACTACTTACCAAGGTTGTTACAGAACATTTAATAAATGTAGAGGTTGTTACAGAACATTTACATGACGTAGATCATAGATCCCTATATTGTGTGATCAATGATTTAGATGGAGAGCCTATTATGGAAGAATCTAGAAAAATATTTATAGAACTCTTTAAATAGTGATAATCTTAGCCTATATTAGAGTGATACGTGTGTGAGAAAGAGAAAAGGAAAAAATGAGGAATTGTATGCATGTGAACAAGAAGTAAAGTGAATGATAATATTAGAAGTTAGTGAAGGGTTTGGTTATTATCTAATAGAGAAAGTGACCTATTCATAGTAGTGAAGTAAAAAGGAAAGACAAGTAATATCACATTAGAGGAGAGGATCAATTAGCAAGGAGAAGACTTGAAATAAACTTATAGAGAAAACCAAGAGTCAAGTACCAAATTAGTTTTAATCAAGTTAAGTCACGGTAAATCTCTTAATAGAGTGGTCTTAGCAGATATTTCTAAATCTCCTAATAGATTCCTTACTTTTTTGTGTAGACCTAGCAGTCTCTTAAGCCTTTGACATGGTAGAATTCTCACAAGGTAGATCATATCTTATGATCAAACATTGTAACCTTAACTAGTTAACTTTATTACTATAGTAGTGAAGATTTGTGGGTGTCATCCCCACTCCAGTTTTACCTTCACCTTGGAGGGTTTCTAGGTAACAAATATTGCATTATGTGTTTCATTTTCATGCATGTGATTGATTAGATTTATATGCTATAGAATATTTACATTACAAGTTTTACATGCGCAAGTTTATTGATAGATGTGAGTGAATTGGTGAAAATTTTAAGCATTTAAGATTCTGATTCACCCCCCCCATTTCAGTATCTTATTTATCCTATTAATACCTCCATCAATCAACAATTGGTATTAGATCATTGGCTCTTTGAGAGAAGCTTAATATCTTGGAGATGGAGGCTTTCAAAATGGACAAGTTTATTTACAATCAGGTGATTGACATCCAACACATACTGTAGAAACTTAAGAAGGAAAGATAAGATCTCAAGGATTCCCTAAAAAGGAGAAAGGAAATTTTCATTCAGATAAAATAGTTTTCAAATGAAGAAGTTGAGACCAAAGGACTATATGAACCAATCAATCAAAATAACAAAGAATTTGTAGATCTACTTGACAAGAACAAACTCCTAAATGAATAAATAAGAAGACTAAAAAGGGAACATGAAATCTAATCAATAAGACTGTGTGAAGTGATTAAACAAAAGAAGAAAGATGAAGAAGACATGACTATATTTGAAGAAGACAAAAGGGTAATGGCTACTAGACTTGAAGAAAGGATATCAAATGTGTAGAAGCTCACAAACACACAACTAGACATGATGAATCAACTAATGCTTGTAAATCAGGAATTGAATCACAAGGATGTGGAAATTGAAAATCTCAAATCACAAAAGAAAATATTGAAGAATGAACTAAAAACTGAAAAAGAATCTATGGAGAAATTCAACAAACCAAAAGAGACAATGAAGTACTTTGAAGAAATTATGAAGTCATCAAGTTTTTTGATGGGTTAGGACATTCTTGCACTAAGAAAGGAGAATCATCTGAAAATGGAGAACCGAGGAATGCAAAGTCTAAGGAAAAACCAAGATGCTATCAATGTAGAAAACTTGGTCATACTACAAATATCTATCAAATAAAACATGGTATGCAAAATTCTAAACCTAAGTTTGCTGGTTACTATTTTTACTACAAGAAATGAGGACATCAAACACATGAGTATAGGTCAAGACTTAGGAATACAATTGCTACACCTAAATTTGAAGTGGACAAATCAGAGGAATAATTATACATCTAAGAATGCCTATTCCAAATGTCATAATTTTGGACATCAAAGCCAAAATTACAAGACTTAAATATATTCAACAATTAGACAAAACACAAAGGCAAAGGCAAAGTGAAAATTGAGAAAGTTAGGAATGAAATGAACCAAAAATGGAAAAGGAAAATAGAAGATGGGAATAATGGAGAAAATGGAGTTGAGGTCATCCACTCCAATGGAGAAGGTATTCATCTCATCTCAAACTAAGCAAGAGAGGTATACTTAATTGATATATCATACATTAGTTTCTTGCATGAAAGTGTGCAAAAAGTTCATATCTGCATATGCAAAGATGGATAAGAACAAATTAGAGAAGGTTTGTTGAATGTCAATAAAATTTATCTATGTTGACCAAGCATTACAACATAGACTAAGCACTTTAGAAGAGGAATGATAGAGACTGAATGAAATGATAGAGACTGAGTAATATGGAAGAAATCAAGATGTAATACAAAGACCTAGTTGAAAGGCATCAACATCAACCGAGATAGTTGGCTTCCACTCACCTAAGTATAGAACATTAATGGAAACCCTATGATGTGACAACCAATCTTGCTACTTCCCCAATATCTCTCTCAAGATATCCTTAGGTCATGCACCTAACTAAATAGGGCTTCTACTCACCCTATGCTCTTTAGGACTCTAACCAAGTAGATCCTAAAACTTTCAATTGGTACACATCAACCAAGTAGAACAATTTTTCTTGCTAACTCTCCTTCAACACAAATAATCCCACATGATCATTAGACTCCCCAAATGGGTGGATAGTTATCTAGGAATGTAATTGGACTCTCCACAAGATCCACAACCAAAATCAATCAAGAAACCCTAATTGAGTTGCAACCCTCAAGAAAGAATACATTCAAATGCTTGAAATAGGGCTACAAGAATTAGCCCTCCAAATGTAGAAAAACCCAATTATATTGTGAAACTTCTTAACAAATAATCCAACAAACCATCATTCTAAGTACCCTTTTCATAGAACTTGAGGATTTTGGGGTCTAGGGTTCCCAAATTATATGTATTGTACGGGCACAATTTTAGCCTTAAAACAAGGTTTTCAAGGGTTTAGCTTGTTGTCTGATGGAAAGAGTTTTTTACCTTCCTTAGGACTTTCACCAAGGCTTTGCATTTATTTTGGAGTTACTCCATAATACCTTCTAGCATATTCCAATCTTAGTTGAAGTATCAGACACGTTCAACCACTCTAACTCCACTTGCTCTACTTTGTGATTCCTAACTAAGTTACTAGGACTTGCCTAGGGCATCACTTCATAAACAACTCCTTAGATTTTCAGGGCCCATATCCACTATAAAAAATATACATGGATTCATGTTCCACATCCCAAAAGGCCATACAAAACCTATGGTGGGAAGTGGCCTATGACTTCATCTTTGCACACAACCTGATTCAGGACATTAGGCTAGCAAAAAAATTAAATAATTTAACTAAGCACACAAAACCTAATAAAATGACAAAATAAAATAGTATAGAATATTAAATTAACCTATACTAGCTCTTCCAATTCAAAAATATCCAAATCTAATCCATATTCTTTCCAAAAAAACCTCAAGATCTTAAAACTATTATTAAAAACTTGTTGCACAATCCGTATAGTCCAATACAAAACTTCTCCAACCCCTTGAATAGGTTGAGAATGGAATTATATAGTCTTTCCACCCACACTTCAAACTATTTCAAAAAATGTTAACACCTTCTAGAGAAAGTTTCTTGAAAAGCAAGAAATGTTGTCAATGTTGTCATTGACAACATTGACAACAATTGAGAAACTTTTACATCTTAAGGAGTTAAGTATCCAAACTTATCCTAAAAGTCATGAAACCTTTTATAATGTCCAAATAGGACTTAAAAAAACTAAATATGGCCTTAAAACCTCTATTTGACCATTCTACCCTTCTATGCCCCAAAACACCTAGTTTGGCCTAGTATGCAATTAAGAGCAACTTTGACCTATTATGGCTTGTCAAACATAACACTCACATACTTAGGACTACATGAGTCCCTTTGTTCCTAGGGATGTGGCTAGCATCACTACAAGCCAAAATCCCAAAGGGATTCCTAAGTCTTCCTTAGCCCACCTAGGTGCCCTTGCATTATACTCCCCCACATAGAAAATCTTTGTCACTTCTATGGATAGTAGGTCTTTACTGATACCTAGCTTGTTGAAATCTTCCTCAGCAATCCATGTGGCTTTTGAGTCTTGTTTTCCTTTCCACTTGAGAAGTTTCTCAATGCACACCTTATTTCTAGTGGCTTTCTTGACTCTTGAGTCTAACACATTTTCAGCTTCCAACTTGGTGGTGGAGGGGACTATTGTAGGTTCCAAGTCATCCTGAAGTCCTTGACTGCTAGTAGCATCAATAGGAAATGTTCCTTTAAACTCAGCCAAGTCTTGTACATTAAAAACTAGAGATATGCCCAAATCTGATGGTAAATCTACCTTGTATGAATTTACCCCATATTTGGCAATGATCTTACAAGGTCCTACTCTCTTCATCTGCAACTTAGTAGGCACACCTTTTTGAAATCTTGCCTTGTTTAAGTGCACCATGACATAATCCCCAATGGAGAATTGAATTTCCTTTCTCCTTTCATCTACCTTGGTTTTTAGCTTTTGGGAATTGTCTTGAATAGTCTTTTTGACTTTTTCTTGTATCTCTTTCATAGTTTGGGAAAAATCCTCAGCATGTCCACTCCTATGCTCCATTCCTCCAAGATCCCTCAACTCACACACACCTCTAGGATGCATGCCATAGACAATTTCAAAGGGGCTTCTACCTATGGTTCTATTCCTACTATCATTTTAGGCATACTCTGCTTTGGGAATGATGACATCCCATGTTTTCCCATACTCCTTAGTTAGGTATCTTAAAAGATTAACTAGCACCCTATTAACCACCTTAGTTTAACCATCAGTTTGGGGGTGGTATTTTGATCCAAAGGACAAATTGGTGCCATGTATGCCCCACAAAGTCTTCCAAAAGTGACTCATGAATTTCACATCTTTATTTGAAACTATTTTCAATGGAAGGCCATGAATCCTAATAACCTCTTTGAATAATAGGTGGGAAATGTGGCTTGCTTCATTAGTAGTCTTGCATGGAATAAAGTGTCTCATCTTACTGAATCTATCAATAACTACATAGATACTATCATAGCCCATTTTTATCTTTGGAAGCCTCATAATGAAATCCATGGTCACACATTCTCGTGGCCTATTTGGGATTGGTAAGGGTTGATACAAACCTACATTTCTCATACCTCCTTTAGCTTTCATGCATACCATGCATTGTTCCACATACTTAGTCACATCTCTAACTAGTTTTGATGAATAATAGAATCTTTAGACTAGTTCTAAGGTTTTACTAACCCCAAAGTTTCCACTTAGACTCTCATTGTGTGTCTCTTATATTTAGTTCTCTCTTATTGATCCCCTTGGAACACACAACTGATTACCCTTAAAGAGCAACCCATTTTGTAAGGTAAACTCACAAAATTTACTATGAAAGTGTCCTCAAAATTTGAACATACCTTGTAGGCCTCTCAAAAGTCTTCATCCTCCTTGTAAAGACTCTTAAATATTTCTATCCCAATGCTATGCAACTGTACCTCTTGAACTATCAAGACCCTCCTACTTAATGCATCTACCACTTTATTCATTAGTCCTTTCTTTTGCTTGACTATGAAAGTGAATGCCTACAAGTACTCCATCCACTTCAAGTGCCTATTACTCAACTTTTCTTGAGTGTTGATGTAGCTTAGGGTCTGATTATCAATAAATACAATAAATTACTTGGGCAATAGATAGTGCCTCCACTTCCTAAGGGACTGAACTAAGGCATAGAGTTCAAGGTCATAGGAAGAATACTTCTTGTTGGCCTCATTAAGTTTTTCACTAAAGAAGACTACTGGCCTACCTTCTTGACTCAATACTCCACCTATTGCTAGGCCACTTTCATCATATTCTAGGGTGAAGAACTTTTCAAATCTAGGTAGTTACAAAATAGGTTGAGTAGCTACTTTCTTCTTGAGCATTTCAAATAAATTTTCAGCTTCTAAGGTCCACCTAAACTTGGACTTGTCTCCACCCTTTATGGTCTCTAGAAAAGGTGCACATATGCCACTAAAGTTTCTAATAAACTTCCTATAGAATTGAGCAAGACCACGAAAACTTCTTACCTCAGTTGAAGTAGTAGGTAGTGGCTAGTTGAGGATTCCAAAAACCTTCTCTTGGTCCATCTTCAAGGTTTCCTTAGACACTAAAAATCCTAGGTACACTAGCTCTTGCTTGAGGAAGTCACACTTATCAAGAATGATGGAAAGCTTCCCTTCATTCAACCTCTGTAATATTGCCTCCACATGCTTGATGTGCTCCTCCATAGTCTTTCTAAAGATGAGTATATCATCTAGATACACAACTAAAAATATTCCTATGAAGTCTTTAAGCACTTCATTCATGAGCCTCATGAATTTGCTAGGAGCATTTGAGAGACCAAATGACATCACTAGACATTCATAGAGCCCATATGTGGTCTTGAATGTTGTTTTCCATTCATCTCCCTCCTTAATCCTGATTTGGTGGTATCCACTCTTCAAATCCAACTTGGTGAAATACATAGATCCTCCAAGACAATCCATTATATCCTCAATCCTAGCTATGGGAAATCTATACCTAATTGTGATCCTATTTATGGCCCTTGAGTCTATACATATTCTCCATTTTCTTCCTTTCTTGGATGTCGATACCATAGGAGCTACATGTGGGATTATTCTCTTTTGAATAAGACCTTGGTCCTATTTTAAATATAAGAGGAGTAATTGAGAGGGGAGGGGTGAATCAATTACTACAAAAATAAATCCTAGATCCCTTAGATGTGAGTACAAACTGTAAATAGATAGCTGAATACTACTAAAGCTCGATAAACACATATAGAATGTTGTAGCTAGGTAATAAATAAATTAGCTTGGTAAATGATAAAGTTATAAACCTTTAGATGTTATCTATGATTACCATTACTTTAACTTAGTTGCAAACACATAAAATAAAATAGCATGAACACATTTGACACCAATATTTAATGTGAAAACTCAATTTAGGAAAGACCACCAATTGCAACTAGTTACTATTTTCACTCTTCTAAAGTGAGCCCTCTTAGGAGCCAACCCTATTAAAGGTTACAAAACACACTCTTAGGTTTGACCCTATTAGAGGATTTAATCACCCTCTTAGGAGTGGCCTTGTTAGAGGTCTTGAGAACAATTCATGGAATTGCCACCATGTTAGTGTTGAAGTTGTTGAAATTCAACTTTGAAGATGCCCAAGATCACCTGCATGCAAAAACTTGTCAAAGGGAAGCCAAGGAGAGAAGAGCATGGAGCAAGGGAAAAACCCTATATGGACATGAGAGAGAAAATATGCAAACACAAGAAAATATGTATTTACAATATACAAGAATGAGATGACGTTGTGATACAATGAGGGAGCTAGAATATAAAGAGCTCAAGAAATCTTCTAGAGTGAGCTAGAAGATGCTAGGAGATAAGTGTGACAACTAAGCATACATCCACATGAGGTGGAAAGTCTTCAAACAAGGTGAGAAGATAAGTATGACTTAGGAGAGAACAAACTCCTGTATTGTCAACAACTAATAAATGAAATGCATTTACCTAAGTAAGCTTAAGTTGCACTTAATGGGGGGTGTTAGAGGATTTGCAAATAGTTGTTAAGCCAACTCTATTAGGAGATTTAGATCACTAGTACAATGGTTAGAGAGTAACAATGAGATGACCTAATTTGAATGCAACTGAGTTGCTGATTATAGATCTCTATTTTGGCTTGTACTTGATCCTTCTTGATCAAATACAATTTTTTTGCTCCACAAGGATATTCTACTTATCCTTCAAATTTTCTCCCTCTTCTCATCATTAAATCTTCAATTACATTTTTATACTTGCACACTTTCAAATCATAGCTTGACCTTATACTTATATCTTCCACTTTGTCAAGTTGGCTCAAATACAACTTTGAATAATCAATATTCATCACCTTAGTTAGCTGGAATCAATAGATAAATCAATTGAGCTTAATATGCCAAAATAAGAAAATCCTTCATTAGCTAACCTAGCTTGGTAGAAACTAACTCAAAAATGATTTCCTTTGTTAGCCAACAAAAGCTCAATTAACACTACAAACTCACAAAAATCCTTTGGCAATTGAGTGAGCTCAATTAGCAATGGTTCTATCCAACTTTCCTTCATTAACCGAGTGAGCTTGGTTAACAATCACTTTCTACAACTTTTCTTTTGATGCCTAAGTGAACTCGGTAGACACTACCTTCTGAACTAGGAAAACATAGGAATGCTCAGTACACTGAGAATTATCTTCACTACCCAAGTGAGCTTGGCATATATTGACTAATAATGATATGACATTTTTGTAACATCAAAGATAACACACAATTAATCAATTGTATCCAAAAATCTCCCTCTTTGGCATTGATGGTAACACAATATGTCCTAGCACAATGAAATTTTGGATTTTAGACTTGAGAATTACCTCTATCCATATGATCTCTTTGTTTCACTAGATTTTGACTTCAATTGCTACCAAGTTCATTCACAACTTCCTCCCTCTTTCAACAAACTTCTTCTTTGGAAAACTTCTCCCTCTCTGGTTACTTTATTTAGGTTCCAAAACTTTCTCAAAGATATGATAGTAAACTTCAACCTCTTTGGTAACACATGCCAAAGACAATAATTATATAAATACCAATGTACCTTAAGTACTAACTCATCTACAATATGCGCTTTCTAATTTTGCACCAACCTATTGATCTTAAACATGTTATGGTTGATGCATTCACTAAACTTCATTTAGTGAATTTCAGATAAGGAAATCACTCCTAGCTTACCTCTTAGATACAGAAATGCATCCTTAGGTAATGGCTTGGTGAATATTTCTGCAATCTATTCTTTTGTATTCACATATTCCAATTTGACTTCTTTATTCTACACTAATTCTCTTAAGAAATGATATTTTATAGCAATATACTTTGTTTTGGAATGCATTACTAGATTCTTTGATATGTTGATTACACTGGTGTTATTACAATATATGACTATTGGATCTTTGATCTCTACCTTCATTCCTTCTAATAGTTATTTGAACCAAACAATGTTAGAACAGTTGACTGCTACTACTACATATTCTACCTCTGCTATGGATTGAGATGTATAATTTTGCTTCTTGCTTGTCCAAGATATTAGTCTTTTACCAAGAAAAAATGCTCCACCACTAGTGATTTTTCTACCATCAATACTTCCTGCCCAATCAACATTAGTAAACACTTTCAAGTCCAAATTTCCTCCAAGTTTTTACTATAAGCCATATTCTTCAGTACCTTTCAGATATCTCTATTGACATTAAGTCAAGTTTGTTATTAGTGACAACACTTATATAGATTCTATATGGTTACCAAGCTCATTGAATAGTCTATAGTGTTTTCCATGTAATTCAGTAGCCACTGAGCTTTACAATTCCTACCGAGCATCCCACTGGTTACCAAGTGAAGTTAGGCTATGTAATGATCAATGTTTATCGAGTGTGGTCATGGTAAATGTGTAATTTAGTTTCTAACAAGTTACACAGTATCTATCGAGTCACTAGTATAGACTGAGTTCAATAGTACTTTGAGATGATTAGTATGGACTAAGCTTCTACTTATACTAAATGCATGATGATGACGAGTAATGACAGTGGACGTCATGTATCAGAACTTCACCAAGTCAGTCTTTAGAACCCGAGTGTCTTCATTTGAACCAACTTTGTAATATTGGTGTTAACTTGTATATTGGTTGACTTTGTAGTTTTATAAATTGGATTGATATATATATATATATATATATATATATATATATATATATATATATGTATGTATGTATTTTATCATAGCAAATATATATGAGGGAATGAATAGATGAATGTATGTATGCATGCAAATGCAAATTAGTAGCAAAGTATATTGTAAGGTCATATCAGCAAAGGAGCAACAAAGGCATATCTATCACATAAAGGTGATCAGTACTTCAAAGAATCTCTATCAACAAATTAGTTGTAAGTTAGAGATATATTGTTTCATTCTAATAGGTGAACCAATTCAAATCCTCTAACAAGGTAGACTTAACAGTCTTTTGTCAAATCTCTTTACCGAATGCATACTTCATTGTATGTTTTCAAAACCTCTAGCAAGGTGGACCTAGCAGTCCTAATTACTCCTATCAGAGAAGATCATTAGAAGTGATCATTGTAAGCCTTAACTGGCCAACTTTATGCTATAGTATTGAAGTTTTGTGGGTATCATCCCCACCCAAATTTTGCTTTCTATTTGGAAGGTTGTTGGGTCACCAAATCATTGTGTTCATGTGCCATGAGTGTTTATGTTTTTAGTTTCTCATGCGTGTAGTTATATATGATTTAATAGTTATTGATTATTGCAATTAAGATCTGATTTTGGTAAAGTTTTTGAGGTTACTGATTCACCCCTCCCCTCTCAATAACCTAGCACAGTCTTCAATATTTCCAACAATTGGTATCAGAGCATTTGTGGCTCTTAGGATAAAGCTTAATAGCTCAAGCAAAGATCAAGGACAATGGAGATATTTATACTTGATAAGGCAATTGACAATGAAAATCTAGATCTAGAAATAGCCATTATACAACTCAAGAAAGAAAAGGAGAAACTTTCCCAATCTTTGAAAAGAAGGAAGGAACTTACAAATCAGATGAATGATCACCAAGGCATTGAAGACCTTTTCCCTTCAAGTAGTTTAGATGAAGTAAATGATGCAATCAAAGAACTCTTAGAGAAGAATGGTTCCCTACAAGAAGAAATAAGAAAACTCAAAAGAGAACAAGAAATTCAGTCAATAAGGCTATGCAAAATCTTGGAACAAAGAAACAATATGAAAGAAGAAATGGATGGAAGAAACAATGAGATCCAAAACCAATCCATTTAGCATGAAGATCTTATAGATCAAATCTCCAATGCAAATGAAAAAATCATGAGTCAAACATAGATCAATGAAAGATTAAGGAATGATCTAAATTCAGAAAGACAAATTAATGAAAGATTAAGAAGTGAGCTAAGATTTTTAAGAAAAATTAGCGAAAGACTAAAAAATGACCTAAACACTAAAAAGAAAATCAATGAGAGAATGATAAAATACCAAATAGACATGAATCAATTGAATCAATTAAATGAGTAGAATCTCTATAGACAAAAAGATAAAGTAGGAATTGGATACAAAGAAGAAGAAGGTGAATCCTCCAAACAATGTGCTCAAAGGAATCAAAAAACCTACTTGCAATCACTATGGTAAGATAGGTCATACATCATACAAATATTGGAGTAATGGTAGAGCAAGATTCAATGGTAAATGTTACAATTGCAATCAGCATGGTCACAAGGCTAATGAATGTAAAGAGAAACCAAAATTTGTAGGTAAATGTCACAAATGCAAGAAACAAGGTCACAAGGCATCAAACTAGAGAACCAAGACATTCAATTCAGTAGAGAAAATTGTGAAAGAAATATTTTGTTGAGACTACAACACCTAGTGCAGATGTCATTACTATGGAGAGTATGGACACATTGGCATGAACTATGTTAAACATCACCATAAGATGTTACACTTGTACAAAACTTGGTCATCTAGCCAAGAATTGCATGAATACATGTAAAATTGAAGATGAAAAAAAGCTAAGGCAGACAACATTAGAAAGAAAATGAGGCAGTAATGGATTCCTAAATCCACTAAAGAAGCTAGTTCAAGAAATGATGGTCATGTCACTCAAGAAGTGAGTGACTCCATCATTTCTAGCTAAGTTCTTAAGAAAGAACTAGAATTATGTTATCACGATCATATCTAAATAGTTCCAAAATTGAAAGGAAGAAAAGATCTAAATTAGTATTCAAGATACAAAGGGATCATAGAAGATCACATCAGCTATCACCAAGTTACTTCATCTACTGAGTAAGGTTGGCTCATGGACTCTACCAAGCAAGGTTGGGAACAACTAGTCACACATGTTTGGTTACTAAGTTATGAAGCATTCACCGAGCGATCCTAGTAGATAGTGGATGACATCCTATTAAGCATAATGATACTTTCATACTGAGCATTAATGGTGAAATTTTATCAAAAGGAAGAAGATCAAATTCATTTTTCACTAAAAAAATTGAAGTATTGTTGCGATCAAGCAATTTCGAGTGTAATTTGCAGTGAAATTTTTTTCTTCAAAGTTTTCCATAACCTACTGAGTAGTCATGGAAGCATCAAGAAGTAGTTGCAAGGCAAAGAAAGGGTCAAAAATATTGGTTTGAGGAGTCGAATGGAAACCACTAGATTTCAAACTTGTACAAGCAATTGTAGAAACCCTCAATCCAAATGGAGCACAATCACAAATCCCTCCTAAGGTACTACTCATTAATGATATTTGAACTCATTTTAAGTTTTCAATTCAAGAAATTGAAACCCTAGAGATGAATGATTCCCTAGGTGAATTGTACATGTGAATGGTGTTCTTAAACTCGAGCATAAGCACTTGGAAGATAAAGATTTAACCCACATTCCCCACCTGCCTCAGAGTTCCCAAATCAAATGAATTAGATACATTCTAAGCTGAGTTTGCAATGGTTAGTTATGGCTTGAACAACTAGTTTTGATAACTAAGAAGATGATTCATCATATCATCGTCCTTCCCTTGCTTTCCAAAGCCAAAACTCCTAAAACCTTAGGTTGGGCAGAGTTAGAGAAGAAAAACCTAGCTAAGGGGGATAGCAAAGGTATGAAGATTAGTAGTGTAAAAAATGTAGAACTAAAATTAGGCATACATGTGATATCACACAAGATCTATAGTTCTAGTCATCTAAATAGTGTGTCATGTGAAGTAGTAGACTTGGCATTCAAAGTTGTGAAGAACAATCTGTCATTTGATCTTGTAGACTTGTTGTTGAAATAATTTATCAAGAACATGGAAAGTATTAGGAGATCCAAGAATAACCCTTGCAAATTTGGATCATTTTTGACATGCTTATTCTTCTATGTTCAAAAGTTTTTCCCTTCAAAAGGTATAGTCATATGGAGAAAGGATATGCCAGTTTTGTATTAGATTAATGAATACATTGTAGAAATGGGTGAGAATTTTTATAGCATAATGGATAACTACATTGATGTCTTCAAGGAGAAAATGAATAATAAATTTAGGATTCCCAAGAAATTGGTTGAAGATTACAAAGATGATGTTTTTTCCATGGTAGACAATGACAAAGTCTACATTTAGGTAGTAAAACCAAGAGTTGTATGGGTAAAACCTCTTCTCTATGAGGTAAACATTGATGAAGCAAAGGACATAATTGAGGCCTTGATAAATGAACCTAGTTATCTAAAGGCACCACACTTTGGAACATATGATGAGGCTAAGGCAAGGATAGAGCTTGAAATCAAGGATCCACATGTGGTTAACAAAGGTAAGAGGAGAATAGAAAAACTCAAATCTAGCATACCTCTTATGTTGACCGAGGGTAAGGGAGAAGATGATGAAGAAGAGTCAAAAAATGAAGAAGAGCCTGTAAAGAAGAAAGGCAAGGTGATCATCACCAAGTCACCCAAGCCATCCACTGTAGTATTTACTAGGAGATCCGAGAAGAAAGGTAGTGAAGTTATGTTTAGCAAGCCCCCTCTCACCTTCCAAGAAAAACTGAAACAATTAGAAGAAGGTGCAAGAATAATCAACTTCAAATCATTGAAGTATGAGAATAAGACAGAGGTTGAGAAGAAGTAGATTGAAGAATTGGTGCTAACCAAGATGGGAAAATGGAAGTATTCCCCTAATCAGATAGCCTTTTAGATTTCTAATGAACTATTAGAGAGGTTGAAGCGAAGATGGGACCTAGCTAGGTAGACAACAAAAGATATCTATGAACAAACCCTAAGATAGTTGTTACCAAGCATTACCAATGCAGAGGTAAAAGAGTCTTTGAAGAAAAATGAAGACAAGATGACTCTTAGATTCAATACTTGTTTAATTTTGTTAAAGGATATAGAGCATGTAGTCAAGAATGCTACAGGCATGTGGAAGAATATTTTTCACTTGCATAAACAGAGTAATTTTCTAGTAGAAATCAAGGATGATGACAGTGATGATGAGGAAGAAGGAACATAATTTGAGACAATATAGTTTAACAATGAAGAAGTTGAAGAAGATAAAGAGCAAGAAGCTACCGAGGAAGAAAAAGAAGATGATGAGGAGACTAATTAATCCTATAAAGATAGCAGTAGTAGTCATTGCCTCACTTCCTCATTCTCCAAGCAAATTAGTAGCTACATCAAGTTCAGAGACAACTTTAAAAAGTTTGATTGTAACCATAACAGATACATCAAATGTCCAATCACTCTTTTCTCCCTCATAGCTCAACACATCATTAATGGAAGTGTCTACCACTTCATCTACCAAGCTATAGCATCCCTCTTCTTTAGTTCTTGAGTCAGCATCAATAGGAAAGAGTATAGCATGTTCTACAATTTTGTGTTCTTTAGCAAAAAGTACAATTTCAAGTTCTACAATTTTTGATTCTACAATTGTGATTTCTATAGCTTCAGATACTTCTATAAGTATATCAATTTTTGGATTTAGTAAGCATACTAGTCAGTGTTCCATCTAATTGTACTATATCAATTTTTACTACAAGTCCTTCTATCTCTACTGTTGTTTCCATTCTGGATTCTAAGGCATTATGTACAAAGGCAGTTGAACCTAAGGTTCAACCAAGTATAAAAATTTTGAGTGGAAAGGAGATAGAGGAGGACATTGATCTAGATGAGGAAATTGAGATTCCAAAGTGGGATTTTGATAATGCCAATACAGATCAAATGCAAATAGCTAGTAAACTCCTCCAAAAGAAAGAAAAATAGAAGAAATTAAGAGAGGAAAGAGACGGAGAATATAAAATCATTGAAAGTGCTAAGAATATTTTGACTAAGGTAATAGGTTTTGAAGTTGATACTTCTCAACACATTTTGTTTCAATTGGAAGAAGTAGTCCAAAAGTTTAATGAGGACTCCAGTGGTCAAGATAAATTGACTGAGAAAGTAGAGAATAAATTTGATAACAAAGTGCTTGAGCACATTGCTCAACAAATTGCCATCTAGCAAGTGGAGCTTTCCTCAATTTTGACCAATCTTGAAAAATCTTGCACAAATGTAACATCACTTTTTGAGAAATTATGTAATGTTACCAAGTTCACAAAGGAAATAAAGGGAAAACTGACAAAGATTGATGAAGATCTAAAGGTTAGTACATAGGTGTTACAACTTGACCCTAGTTCAAGCTCTGTACATCATATGAAAATTAGATTCTTGTTAGATATGCAGGCAAAGTTGTTGAGAGAGGAAGCAAGGATCTGGTCTTCACTGATAGATATTTAGAATATGATCCTTCCCATCATGGACACAATGCAGAAGCACATTTTTTACTCCAAAACATTGATCCATGATAACAATTTCTCAATTTTAGATCACATGATAAACTCTCTATAGAAGTCCAAGTTTCTCTATATATGTGCAAAGTTTTGCAAGGGAATTGGGATAAGACTTTAGCACTCATACTGAAGGTACATTCTAGGTTTCTTTCTTATATTGGTGTCTCTATGTGAATAAGTTTCGAATAACTCTTTGGCATTATTGTCAAAAAGGGGGAGAAATAGTATATATAAGAAAAGCAGTATGCATATATGAGAGACAATATGTATATTGTATGGGGGAGAATCATGCAAAAGGAAAGGAAAGTATATTGTATATACTTACAAAGATTTTTTTTGAAAAATCTCAAAAATAGTAACGAGCTATTATCTCACTGTGATGTATATAAGTTTTGGCTGATAAGTGTTTTTGTCACTAATGCCAAAGGGGGAGATTATTGACATTAAGTCAAGTTTGTTATTAGTGACAACACTTATTTAGATTATGTATGGTTACCGAGCTCATTGAATAGTCTAAAGTGTTTACCATGTAATTTAGTAGCGACCAAGCTTTACAATTCCTACCAAGCATCCTAGTGGTTACCAAGTGAAGTTAGTGTTAACCGAGCTATGTAATGATTAGTTTTTACCAAGTGCAGTCATGGTAAATGTGTAATTTAGTTTCTACCAAGTTAAATAGTATCTACTAAGTCACCAGTGTAGACCAAGTTTGAGACTACTTTGAGATGATTAGTATGGATCGAGCTTCTACTTCTACCAAATGCATAACGATACCAAGTAATGAAAATGGACACCATGTATCAAAACTTCACCAAGTCAGTCTTTAGAACTCGAGTGTCTTTATTTGAGCTGACTTTGTAATATTGGTGTTAATTTGTATATTGGTTGACTTTTTAGTTTTGTAAATTGGATTGATATATATATATATATATATATATATATATATATACATACATATATATATACATACATATATATATATATATACATACATATATATATATATACATACAAATATATATATATACATACATACATATATATATATACATACATATATATATATATACATACATACATATATATATATACATACATACATATATATATATATATATGTATGTATGTATGTATGTATGTATGTATCATATCCAATATATATGAGGGAATGAATAGATGAATGTATGTATGCATGTGAATGCGAATCAGTAGCAAAGTATATTGTAAGGTCATATTAACAAAGGAGCAATAGAGTCATATCTATCACATAAAGGTGATCAGTACTTCAAATAATCTCTATCAGCAAATTAATTGTAAGTCAGAGATATACTATTTCATTCTAACAAGTGAACCAGTTCAAATCCTCTAACAAGGTAGACTTAACAATCTTTTGTCAAATCTCTTTACCAAGTGCATACTTCATTGTATATTTGCAAAACCTCTAACAAGGTGGACCTAGCAGTCCTAATTGCTCCTAATAGGGAAGATCATCAGAAGTGATCATTGTAAACCTTAACAGGCCAACTTTATGCTATAGTATTGAAGTTATGTGGGTATCATCCCCACCCCAATTTTACTTTCTATTTGGAAGGTTTCTGAGTCACCAAATCATTGTGTTCATGTGCCATGAATGTTTATGTTTTTAGTTTCTCATGCATGTAGTTAGATCTAATTTAATGATTTAATGGTTATTGATTATTGCAATTAAGATATGATTTTGGTAAAGTTTTTGAGGTTACTGATTCACCCCTCCCCTCTCAGTAACCTAGCATAGTCTTGAATATTTCCAACAATCTCATAATTCTCTTGATTTCCATCATGTGATTTTCTCTAGGATTTGTTGAGAATCTTGCCACCATACCAATTGTTAATGCAATATTAGGCCTTGTATGCACTACATGCTATAGTTTTCCAATCATTGATCTATATATGGTCTAATCTACTGCCTTGGAATCATCATTTTTGGAAATCTTATGTCTAGTAGACATAGGGGTTCCAATAGGTTTTAAATCTTCCATTCCAAATTTCTTTAGTATCTCCTTGATATACTTGGATTGAGTGATGTAGATACTATCTTTGTTCTACTGTATTTGTAATCCAACAAAGAATTTTATTTCACCAAACATGGACATCTCAAATTCTTTACTCATTTCTTTAAAAATGCTTTGCATAAGTTATAATTTCCTATGAATAGAGTACCATCAACAAATATTTCTGTCAACACAATCTTCTTATCTAGTCCTTCTTTGATATATAGAAAATTGTTGTCATTTGTCCTTTGAAAACTAATCTGTACCAAGTAATTATGTAGTCTTTCATACCAAGCTCTAGGAGCTTTTTTGAGACCATATAATTCTTTGTGTAGTTTGCAAACCATGTCTCTTTTAGTAGGATCTACAAAACCTTTTGGTTGATTAATGTAGACTTCCTCATCAAGAATTCCATTCAAGAATGCAGATTTAACATCCATTTGATATAGTTTAAAACCTATGTGCTGCATATGCTAGTAAAGTTCTGACACCTTCTAGACTTGCCATAGGAGCAAAAGTCTCACCATAGTTAATACCTTCTTCTTGATAATAACCTTTGCACATTAATCTTTCTTTGTTTCTTGATACTTTCCCATCTTCATTCAACTTATTTCTAAATACCCACTTTGTACCAATTACATTTTTATCCTTGGGCCTAGGAACAAGAGTCCAAGTTTTGTTCTTTTCTATTTGTTCTATCTCTTCATTCATTGCTTCAATCCAACTTTCAATTTCTAGAGCATCCTTAACACTTCTAGGTTCCAATTTAGCAAGTAAACATGTACCTTTTATTTTGCTTGTTGTCATTGTTCCATATAATTTGTCTCCAATGATCTAATAAGGTGCATGATGCCTTCTGACATATCTTGCTAACATATGCTCTTTGGTCTTTGAATGAGTTCTACCATTTTCTTGAATTTTAGATTCAAGCTCAGGTCCTTTTGTCTATGACACGAGTCCATCAGGCTTAGTTTGAACTAGCTCAGTAGCCTTTGATTATGACTCAAGTCCTTGTAGATGAGGTTGCATTGTCTACAACTCAATAACTTTTAAAGTTTTTTGGGACTTGAGAGATGAAGCTTCTTTTCTATCAGATATATTTGGTAGGGTATCAGGTTCATAGTAAAAAAATCTTCTATAATCTTTATGTTCCTTTTTGCTTTCTTCTTCACTCTTTTTTGCATATTCATCAATTCTAACATGTGCACTTTCTATAATTTTGTGAGTAGACAAATTCAAATATCTATATGCTTTACTTCTGCATTAGTGTCCTAGAAATATGCCTTCATCACCTTTTACATCAAATTATCCATTTCTAGATTCTTTCAGCATATAACATTTGCTCCCAAATATTTTCAAGTAACTTACATTAGGTTTGTAGCCATACCATAGCTAATAAGGTGTTTTTTTTAAATCTTTCTTCAACTGAACTCTATTCAAGGTATGAACTACAATGCCGATAGCTTCCTTCTAATATTTGACAGCAACATTCTTTTCAATCATCAGTGTTCTTGCATAGTCCAAGATAGATCTATTTCTTCTTTTAGCTATAGCATTCTGATGTGGTGTACCAAGGGCTAATACTTGTCTTTTGATTCCTTTTTCAATGTAGAAATTATTGAATTCATGGGAGATGAATTCACCTCCTCTATTTGATCTTAAGCATTTCAACTTCTTTCCAATTTATTTTTCTACTCTTGCCAGATACCACTTGAATTTTTGAAAGCCTTCTAATTTTTCTTTTAGGTACATTATTGTCATCATTCTGGAGTAGTCATCAACAAAAAGAATGAAAAACTTTTTTCCACTATAACTCTCTATTCCAATAATTCTACATAAGTTTGTATGAACAATTTATAAGACTTGTTCTAACTTATAGTCTTTGCTCTTGAAGCTTTTCTTTCCCATCTTTCTAATTTGGCAATTCTTGCATAGACCCTTGTCAGGTTTCTTCAAACTAGGAATACCTCTTACTCTTCTATTTTTTTCTTATTTTAACCAAATTATCAAAGTTCACATGATAGCCTTTTGTGCCATAACTATCTTTCTTCTACTTGAGCAATAAAACATGAGCAATCACTGAGATCAAGATAAAATAGATTACCTTTCATTTGCTTACTAGATCCAACCAGATTTCCTTTTCCATCTAGTAGTTTGGCTTGTCCATTCATAAATTCTACCTTGAATCCAATGTTATTCAATTGTGCCATACTCAGTAGATTATGCTTCACTCCTTCAACCCAATAAGCATTGTCACATACAAGTTCTTTAGTTAATAAAATAAATCCTTTTCCTTTTATGTTACAAGGTTCATTGTTTCCAAATCTTACACTACCTCCGTCATAATATTCCATATGCTCAAATTTTGTTTTGTCACCAATCATATGATGTGAGCAACCACTGTCAATAATCCATATATCATTTTTCTTAACATGAGAGATAAGTGCCATCTTGTCTCCTTCATCATTAGATTCATCTTTCACAACAATTTATGCCATTTCATTTTCACTATTATCAGAATGTTTAGCTATAAAACAATATTTCTTACATTTTTCCTTTTAGTTCTTGGAGTCCTTCTTGCCTTTATGCTTGTTGTTTTTCTTCTCATCCTTGATTTCCTTGTTTGGACACCTAGTAGCAATGTGACCAAATTCTTCACAAGAAAAGCAGATCAAAGGAATTTTACCTTTGTACTTTCCTCTTCCTTTGGAATGCTTCCTTGCAAGTAGGGCTTCAACAACTTCAAGATAATTGTCTAAACTTTCTTCTAATGTCCCATCTTCTTCACTTCCTAATTGACTAGATTTTGACTTTTTGCCCTTTTCTTTGAGTGTGAGTTTAGCCTTAAATGTAGATTCAATATTCTTTGAAGCAAGAACATAGTTATCATAGTTATCTAATTCAAAAGCTATCAATCTTCCAACTAGAGCATCCAAGATTATTTTGTTATTTGGATCACATATCTTTTCTTGAATAGAAGACACTCTAATTGCATAAATATGAAGAAGAGTTTTGAGTACATTACTTACAATAGTTTCCTCCTTAATGTCTCCTCCAGATGCTTTGATTGCACTTACACTGACCTTGATTCTTTCCACATATTTTGCAATGTTTTCATCTTCTCTCATTCTCATTTGATCAAATTTTCCTCTAAAGCTTTCTACTTTGGCTCTTCTTACATTATCATCTCCTCCATAGATATCTTTTAGTTTGTTCCACATTTCATAAGTAGTTTTACAATCTTTTATCTCATCAAATTCAGCATAACTAAAAGTAGATGCAATGTCAATCATCTTGATATTATGATTCTTCTTCTCAGAAATATCTTCAACTAATAAAGTTCCAATGAGAGTCCTATATTCAGCATCAAGATACATGCAACCTAAATCATTGATAGTAGCTAGATGTAATCTCATAAATCCTTGGCATGCTACAAAATTGTCTCTGTTCAACTTGGGAATCTCTCTTTTGTAAGACATCTTGATCTTTAGGTCCTTGAAACCTTCTCTACAAGCACCAAAAGCTCTTATACCAATTATTCAAAATATAAGAGGAGTAACTAAGAGGGGAGGGATAAATTAGTTACTACAAAAATAAATCCTAGATCCCTTAGATGTTAGTACAAAATGTAAATAAATAACTAAATACCATTGGAGCTCAGTAAACACATACAAAATGTTGTAGCTCGATAATAATTGGATTACCTTGGTAAATGATTAACTTATAAACCTTCAGATGTTATCTATGATTACCATTACTTTAACTTAGTTGTAAACACATAATTGAAAATGGCATGAAAATATTTGACACCATCATTTAATGTGGAAACCCAATTTGGAAAAAACCACCAATTGCAACTAGTTACTATTTTCACTTTTCTAAAGTGAGCCTTGTTAGGAGTCAACCTTGTTAAAGGTTACAAAACACACAATTAGGTGTGACCTTGATAGAGGATTTAATCACCCTATTAGGAGTAGATTTTTTAGAGGTCTTGAGAAAAATTCATGGAATTGTCACATTGTTAGAGGATTTGAAAATACCTATTAAGCCAACTCTGTTAGGAGATTTAGATCACTGGTACAATGGTTAGAGAGTAACAATAAGATTACTTGATTTGAATGCAACTGAATTGCTGATTATAGATCTCTATTCTAGCTTGTATTTGATCCTTCCCAATTGAATATAAGTTTTCTACTCCACAAGGATATTCTGCTTATCCTTCAAATTTTCTTCCTCTTCTCATCATTAAATATTCAATTACATTTTCATACTTGCACACTTTGAAATCACAACTTGACCTTATACTTATATCTTCTACTTTGTCAAGTCAGCTCAAATACAACTTTGAATAATCAATATTAATTACCTTTTTTTGGATGGAATCAATGGATAAATGAATTAAGCTTAATATGCCAAAATAATAAAATCCTTCATTAGTCAACTCAACTCAGTAGAAACTAACTCAAAAACAATTTCCTTTGTTAACCAACAAAAGCTTAGTTAAAAGTGCAAACTCATAAAAATCCTTTGGCAACTAAGTGAGCTCGGTTAGCACTGGTTCCATCCAACTTTCCTTCATTAACCAAATGAGCTTGGTTAACACTTACATTCTGCAACTTTTCTTTTGATGCTTAAGTGAACTTGGTAGACACTGCCTTCTGAACTAAGCAAATACAGGAACACTTGGTAGACACTGAGAATTGTCTTCACTCACTGAGTGAGCTTGACATATACTGACTGATAATGATATGACATTTTTGTAACATCAAATACAACACACAATTAATCAATTATATCTAATAGGTCCATTAATTCTTGTACCTATCTTTCTACTTCTAGGTTTTGGTCTGGAGTGAGCTTTTATGTTTCCTTGTCAGGTAGGGATTCACTAGGAACAAAATCAATTTGGTGACTTATAACCCTTTTATGTGGTAGGGTAGTAGGAGCACCATCACTTACTATATCTTTGTATTTCTCAAGTAGCACTTGTACCTCCTTTGGTAATGGTTCCTTGACTGTATTCTCCTCTCCTTTAGACTTCAATACTATTGCATAACTTTGGCCCTCCTCATCCTTGAGGTCCTTCACAAGTTACTTACCACTACACAACAAGACACTAGGTACCTTGTTCTGTGGCTCTTCTCCCTCCAACAAAGATTGTATTTTAAATGCCTTGCCTCCCTTCTTAAATGAGATGGAATTTTTCCTCCCATCATACAGTGCTTCTCTATCAAATTTCCAAGGTATTCCTAATAGCAGATGGCAAGCATCCATGGGTAGGATGTCACACAAAAATCTTTCCTTATACCTTATAATGGAGAAGTCCACCCAAGTCTACTCGTTAACCAATATACTATGTCCTTTTTTGAGCCAAGTCACCTTATGGGGATTCACATGTGGTACCATAGGTAGTTTAAGCTTTTGGCTAATTCTTCTAATATTATGTTGTTAGTAGATCCAAAGTCTACTACCACTTTGCATACCTTCCCTAAGATCTTACATCTAACCCTAAATGATGCACTCCTATGCTTAGGTTCATTAGGGGTTGGTTGCCCAATCAACACCCTCCTAAATATTACAAAGTTCTCTCCCTTTTCTGACTCTATATGGTCCACTTCAAAATCCTTGTATTAATTTTCCTCTTGAACATATTGTACCCTCTTGTTAGGGTTAGAAGAATAAGGCTTATTAGGGAATCTATATGTTGGATGGCCTAGTTGTCCATAGTTATAGAACTTCATAGTAGCAAAATAAGAACTACTCCTACCTGATCCTTTGCCTTTATTTGAGCCTCCTTGGTTACCCATACATCTACAATAACCCCCTTTAGGAGTTCCATCATTGGTTTTCTCAATGATCTTATTCTCACCTTGATTCCTCTACTCATTACCTCTACCTTGGTAACCTCCTCTTTTTCCTCTTTGGTTTCTACACTTACCTCTATCTTTGAAGTTAGAGTCTCCTTTCTTTCTATTCTTTTACTCCACCTTTATGTCTAGCAGATGACACCTTTGGGTAGTGGTAGGTGACCAAAAACTAAGTTCCTCTTGGATGTTCCATTTCAAACCTCTTAACTATCTAGCCACCTTTATTGACTCCTCTTCTTTATTTTTGGATATAATACACAATCTTTGAAACTCCTCTATGTAAGAGGTCACATATAAGTCTTTTTTCTATAGTCCTTGTCTTCTTTTGTGGAGTTGGATTTTGAAGTCTTCTAGTAGAAAGTTCTCCTTCAACTTAGTAACCATAGAATTCTAGTTGGATATATGATTCTTGCTCATGTTGATCCTCTCATCTTTTATAGACTTCCAACATGTCAAGGCAAAGCCTCTAAGTCTTGACTTAGCCACTTTGACCTTTTGTGCCTCTGATACCCCTTCACACTCAAAATGGTTCTCCACGCCATCCAACCAATCCATCACTGCATCAATATCCATCTTTCCACTAAAAAGTGGCACAAATTTCAAATATTTTCCTCTTAGGACCTTGATAGCCTTCAAGAAGGGCTTTCCATTCAATATAGGGTCAAGTTTAGGTACAAGATCCTCTTCTGCTACCTCCTTACCCTTCTCATTGTCTTCTTCTTCATTCTTTTTAGCTGTATCAGCAACTTCCTCTAATTTTGTCTTCACCTCTTCCAAGGCTACTTCAAGGAGCCTATTCTTCTTCTTTTTCTCATCAACTTCTTTGGCCAGATTTGCATTAGTCACCATACTAGACTTACCTATTGATTCTTAGGTAGCTATAGACATACACCATTTTTCCCAAGTCTTTAACTTGCTCTGAAACCACTTTGATGTGACAACCAATCTTTCTACTTCCCCAAGCTCTCCCTCAGGGTCTCCTTAGGTTATACACTAGACCAAATAGGGCTTCTACTTACTCTATGATCTTTAGGACTCTAACCAAGTAGATCCTAAAAATTTCAATTGGTACACATCAACCAAGTAGAATAATTTCACTTGCTAACTCTCCTTCAACACAAATTACCCCACATGATCATTAGAATCCCCAAATTGGTGGATGGTTATCTAGGAATGTACTTGGACTCCCCACAAGATCTCTAACCAAAATCAATCAATAAACCCTAGTCAAATTCCAACTCTTAAGCAATAATACATTCAAATGCTTGAAATAGGGCTACAAGAATTATCCCTCCAAATGTTAAAAAAAACCAAATTATCTTGAAAAAATTCTTAACAAGGAACCCAAAAAACCATCATTCCAAGTACCCTTCATAGATGCTTGAGGATTTTGGGGGTCTAGGGTTCCCAAATTGTCTATACTATACATGCATAATTTTAGGCTTAACAAAGTTTTTAAGGGTTTTTCTTGTTGTCTTATGGAAAGAGTGTTTTACCTTCCTTGGGACTTCAACAAGGCTTCCCATTTGGTTTTGGGTTACTCCACAACACATTCTAGCATATTCCAATCTCAAGTTGAAGTATCAGACACATTTAACCACTCTAACTCCACTTGCTCTATTGTGTGATCCCTAACCAAGTTATTAGGACTTGCCTAGGGCATCACTTCATAAATATCTCCTTAGAATTCTAGGGTCCATATCCACTGTAAAAAATTTACATGGAGTCATGTTCTAGATCCCAAAATGTCATACAAAACCTACATTAGGAAGTGGCCCTATGATTCCATCTTTGCACATAGTCTGATTCAGGACAACATACTAGTAGAAAATAAAAAAAATTAACGAAGAAAAAAAACCCTAATAAAATGAAAAAATAAAACCATATAGAATCTTCAATCAACCTATAGTAGCTCTTCCAATTCAAAAAGATCAAAATATAATCCATATGTTGGACAAAAAAACTCAAAATCTCAAAATTTCTAGTAAAAATTTGTTACATAGTCTATATAATCCATTAGCAAACTTCTCCAACCCCTTGAGAAGGTTTAGAATGGCCTCATATAGGTGTTCCACCCATGCTCCTAATGGTTTTAGACAGTGATAACACCATCTAGACAAAGTTGCTTGAAATGAAAGAAATGTTGTCATTGACAACATTGACAACAATTGAGCAACTTTTACATCTTAAGGAGTTAAGGCCTCAAAATAGAAAAGTCAAGAAACCTTCTATAATGTCAAGATAATACTTTAAAAAACTAAATATGGCCTTAAAACCTCTATTTGTCCATTCTACTCTTCTAGGACACAAAACATCTGGTTTGGCTTAGTATGTAATTAAGAGAAACTTTGACCTATCAAACCTAACACTCACATACTTAGGACTACATGAGTCCCTTTATTCCTAGTGGTGAGGCTAGAACCACTACAAGCCAAAATCCCAAAGGGAGCCCTAGGTCTTCCTTAACCCACCTAGGTGCTCCTACACCACCCTAAATCAATCAAAAGAAGGTATATAATGAATTTCAAAGATATTATAATATACCTTGCATTCATATTATTTAGAGCATAGAGAGATTTGGAAATTATTACCAACTACAAAAATTTTCAAGAGCAATTTGATCAAGAAGCTTGACCTAGTGAAGATTTGAACTGTGTCAAGTATCCAAAGAAGAAAGAACTTCAAACCCTAACTAAAAACATGTTATATTCATCAACCATTGGTATGAGCCAAGAGGCTAAGAGAATCCAACTGGTGAAGAGTGATGCTTGTCCTCCATGAAAGTGTTATGTTATTCTAGAGATTTCTATGAAAGGAGACTCAATGGGTGTGTCATCCCCTATACCACCTAAATTGTTATGGTCCATGATGTCAGAAGTTGTTATATGTGTAAAATTGGAGAAGTAGGAGATTATTAAATTAGAGAAGCTTATAAGAAGCTATGCAATGATGGAATGTTGAAGGATGAATTTCAAATTATTGAGAGGAAAGGGTTAACTCATGCCCTAGAATTCCCAAAGAATTTTAAGATTGAATGGATTAAAGTTTTTTTGAGCATAACCTATAACATGAAGTACTGGTTATAGAATGGATTAGTGGAGATCATGAAGAAAATTATTTATAGGGTTATCGACTATCTAGCCCTAGATAGGAAGAAAACCATGCGGATCCTGATTCATGAAGAAATTGAGACAAACACAAGAGCTGAGTGGAATAGATGTGGTATGTCCATTACAAACATCTTTGATCCATTAATTAAATTTTTAGTGAGGGTTATTGCTCACAAATTCTATCAATTGAGTAGATTGAATTGCCTTGTATGGTCATGGATCAAGTGTAGAATATTGTAATTAAATCTCATGAGTATGATCTTGCTAAGCTACAGAGACTACAACTTGCAAAGAATATGACATCTATAAGAAAAGAGAAGAATTCAATGTGTAATTTTGGTTCCCTCATTATGTGTATTTTATTTTATGTACAAAATTATTTTCCTGGTGTTGGTGTTTTTGTATGGGAGCAAGACAACTAGTGACAAGACAGATAAATAAGTATATTACTCAATTAGGAGAAAATTTTAAGAGTGTAATGAATGCTATTTTTATGAATTCAAGAAAATGATGAAAACTAGAATGAGAATACAAGAAGAGTTGGTCAAAAAATATTATAGTGAAATATTTTTTCTTGTTGATATGGACAACAATTTTGTATAGGTAGTGAAGCCGAGGAAGGCTTGGTTACAAATTTTTTATTATGAGATTGATAGTGATGTAGTGAGTGCAAACATTGATGCACTATTGAAAGAAGAGATAGATGTTGAGACCTTTTGGTAAATATAAAGAAGAAAATGAAATAATTATTGTGAGTATCACAATAGCTTCCAAGGAGAAGCAAAGGAAGAAAATGATTGAAGATCTTGAAGCTAAACTGGGCACCCTAGGCATTGGAAAAGAACCATTACAATTGACATAAGGTCTTGGTGAAGCAGAATAAAAAGATAGTAGTAATGAGGAAGAGGAAGAAGAAGAAGGTGACAAGGTAAAATCCCTAGTTTTCGTCATTTCATCGACCAAGAAGTCTCAAGGAACAAAGAAGAATATGACAATGAGAAGCATCCCTACTCCACCGCAAAACAAGCCTAGGACTAGGACAACTACTAGTGCCAAGTGGTCTACAAAGAAGAAGGTAGTAGAAGTTACAGAGCCCAGTGCCCCCAAAACTAGAAGAAGGAGATTGGTCAGAGGACCACCTAAAGGCCTATCTAAATCCATTGAAGAGGTATGTGAAAATCTACAAGGATCTTCAGGATTGTCTAACTTTAGATTTTTAAAGTATGATATATTAAAAAATGTTGATTAAACTAAGATCAAGGATGCTATCATGGATATGATATATAATCATAAATTAGCTCCTAGTGAAATTGAGAAAAGGATACCCAAAGATTTATTTGATATACTAGAAAGGAGATGGCAGTAGGTAGAAATAGAAGAGAAAAAGATAAGAACTGATGCATTAGTCAGAGTTATGACTGATTTGTCATTGGAGCTAAAGGATATGCTTTTGAAATAGAATAGGATAAGATTTGTTGCTATGTTTTTGTTGCTAAAAAATAAAGAAGAAGTTGTACAATAGCAAGATGAGTTGATTTCGAAAAGTATTTTTGGGTTAAAAAAAAGATAGAAGAGACAAACACTGTAAACATCAAAGATGATAAATCTCAGGTGTGTCAAGTCCACAAGGAAACATTTCCCCTATACAAGCCAACATCCCTGACACTCTAGAGGCCAAGTGGTTAAGGTTCAAAGATACAAACACTAGTACAAAAACAACAATATGTGACTAAACAAAACACTAAAATTTGTATAAATGTGACTAA
Organism: Cupressus sempervirens; assembly: GCA_028749045.1. Classification (NCBI taxonomy): domain Eukaryota; kingdom Viridiplantae; phylum Streptophyta; class Pinopsida; order Cupressales; family Cupressaceae; genus Cupressus; species Cupressus sempervirens. The sequence continues at coordinate 49,916,731 of CM053787.1, forward strand.
ACTTAGTCACATGACTAATTGTAGTTAATATCTAGTCATTTATAACACTACTAAATTTACTACTAAGCAATTTTTGTGATGTATTTGATCACTAATTTTGATCATTGATTTAGTGGTATATTTAGTAGTATATATAATGGTATATTTAGTAGTTGATTTAGTAGTATATTTAATCACGTATTTAGTAGAATATTAAATCATATATGTGGTCTCATATTTAGTATATTTAGTCACATGTTTAGTGGTACATTTAGTAGCACATATAGTAGTATATTTAATCAAATATTTAGTAGTATGTTTAATAGTGTATTTGGTCATTATAGGGTATGATAGAATCAAACCACCATCCATCTTCTTTAAAAGCAGGTGCTCTTCCATTGAGCTAGCACCCCTTAAAGAATGATCATACAATGTGTAATTTTCTACATTTCCTTGGTTCTTATCTTTTGAGTTAATCCCAATAATTTCTTTAGTGATTTATACCTAGTTTCTATATATAATTAGTGAACCTTTATCTTGATTTTTTCTTAGATGGAAGTATAATTGATTATTGTACTCAGAAATAGATAAATTTTCTCTATATACATGATACATATTTCTCCTTATCATATAGTGAGAAATACTAATCATCATATTAATTAAACATCACCATTGTCAAAAAAGTTTAAATATCTAATCATGACTCACAATTAGTCTTAATCATCACTTGATTATAACACTATTCATTTTTCTGTAAAGTTCAACCTTTAGACATAAATAGACCTACCAATGAAGACTCCATTTTTTGTTGAAAATTACATATTCCTTTAACACAAAATCATTAACTTTTTGTTATTCAAACACCTCATTCTTTTATCACATTGAATATTTACAGTCACATACTATACATGAAAATATTCAAATGGTACAATATAAGAACTTGCCCATACACATCACATCACATTGCTTGATCATACACAACCTCCTTAGCCATAGTACACTATGCCATCAAATTCTTGTATAATTACATTAACTCCCTTTAAGGTCTTTGAAATATTTCTTCCTAAATAGACATTGTTAGAAGTATAGCTCTTGATATTTAATCTAAATTTTATATAAGATTTTTCATTCAGAGGTTTTCATGGTATCTAAATATATTTACATTATATGTATCTCACATAGTTATTCAGTATGTACTCTTAATGCTGAAAAAACTCCACAATCCATGAAATATCTAGCTATTATTTCTAGATGTCATTGTGTGAATTTTTTACATCAACATTTCAAATAACACTCTGTGATCCATCATCAAGATAAAAGAGAGTGCAAGGAGAATGAAAAAATCAATAACTAGACTTTATATGCTCTATTTGATGTCCAGATGTTCCCAAACCCCCCCAAAATATTACCCTATAGGTATACCCAAATTCCCATGCCTAGACTAGCAATTAGTTCTAGTTTTTTACTAGTGACTTCCATGGCATTCTTCTAAATATGATTCTTCTATAATATTTGTGCTCCCAGAACATAGTTTGTGTTCTTTGAAAACATTGTATCAATATTTTAAAAGCAATTCTTCTATAATATTTGTCCTCCCATCACATAGTTTGTGTGCTTTGTGTTGGTGTTTTAAAATGCTGGAGGGTTTTCAATTATCCCACTAAGAAACTGACATATCTAGGGGTAGCTAACTCCCATTTTCAACATGCCATTTCTGACAATAGGCCAACTATAAGGCATGACCCTTCTTCTACTTCAGGCTCTGCTAAACCTAGGCAAGTAGACCTTAGATTCAAATGATACCGTACCAATGCAAAAACATATCCTTGAATCTATTAAGCCGATTTTACCCTTATTTCTCCTAATGACTCATGAAATGAAATAGATCTATAGTAGCTAAATGCAAAGCTATGAATATCATAAGCTAAATGAGGGCATTCTATTATAGCTCTTCAACATGAAAGGGGAAAAGCATTTGATTAATAATGTTGATATCAGCAAGACTCAAATATAAGCAACAAAACCTAATGATCCTTTCTCTAATCAGTGCCTTATCTATTGGGCAATTAAATGAATTATAACCATACATATTCTAGAAATCTTAGAAGTATCTCTACATCAAGATCCCTGATCTATCCTTCACCTTGTGAACATATCTCTGCTTTAGATTTGAATCTCATACTCAAATTATCCCATCATGAAATCTGCAAACCCTGTGATAAACACCAAGCAATTATATGGCTCTTTGTTCCATCTGCAAGACATTTTAACACATACGTTACAAAATGAAATGCAACCTAATTCATGCTCTTGGTTCAAAAATTAGAAGAAATTACACATCCATGAATAGGAGACAAGATTTAGACTGAATTTAAAACCCTTTGTTGCACTTTATTTTTTTTCCTTGAAACCAAATACATGAAAGATGTATAGAAAACTAACTCACAAATCACCTCACAAATATGAACTATCTACATTAAAATGCAAATGTTATTCATACAAGAAGAAGTGTTGAAGAATGGTGTCTCAGTAGTGAGTGATTTTCTTCTCAAACTGGAACCCTTACAATGGATGAAAAATAGAAAGATATAGCAAGAAGTGAATTCCCAGATCTGTTATGCAATTGCCACCTATCCTCTTGAAATTCAATCTCTTGCAACTGAATCGTCTCTCTCTTCTTTCTACCATCTTGATTTGATATGGTTTTCATCATCATCCTATAACTGATTTGCAAATATCTTTGCTAAAATGATGAAAACTTTTGTTTGCCAAAATATCTAACAACTGAATGAAATGCTGGTGAAATTGAGGTTCAACTGATTTGGAATTGATCAAATTTTGACCCAAACTGAATTTTCACTACCTTTTAGCCACATTCAGGTCATTACCTTACTAGTAATCAATTTTGAGCTTCAATACCTAAATGCAGTTGCAAAATAGGAATCTAAGAGAAAACCTCGAATAACATGAACACACTACTTCTTGTGCAAAAACTAACCTTAGAATCAAAAGGTTTGTCTTCTCCTAATTTTGGCAATATATAACATTGCATATTTTGCTTATCAAAAACCCCCTAAAAGCTAGTTTGAAAAATACTCCTCTGGTAGAAATGTCAGGTCTGTCACTTTGAGAGATTAAAAATTCAAAAATTTAATTCAATCCTAAAGTTTAGACTTTATATTAAAACCCCTTTTTGAATTCAGTGACGTGCATCTTACATATTTGGAAAAATGATAAAATTTTGATATTTTGAACATTTTTATTTTCCCTTTATATGCATTTTTGGGTCAACTAACTAGGCACCACATGGTGGCCTCTGATTGGTTGACCTGCCACCTCATCACCACATGGCACTCACCCACTTGCCCACATTTCTTAATGACCTTGCAACTTTTTATTGTGGGGATGCACTGATGGTCAAATCTACCACGTGGCAGCATCTTACGCATCTACCATAAACTGCTGTCAATTTCCACCTCATTGCCAACTAGGCCCGTAGTGCCACTTGTCAGCCTCCCGCATGCCCACTTTGTTTATCTAGCATGCAGTTTGGAAATGCAGGCATGCACCCACCATCGATCATGAAACATGTCATGATCTTAAGCTCCATCGCCAAATCATCCTATGTGTATCTTAGTCTAAATTTTTTCTTATGTCATATTGATGTCTCCAGGTCAGCTATGAGGGCCCATGCGGGCTTGTGGCTAACAAAAGACCTTTTCTTTAATTCATTCTAGTTGATGTGTTGATTTGTATTTAAAAGACTAAAGAAATCATTGCCCACTCAATTTGGGACTAAAATCTTAATGGCTTTTGACCTCTGGCCATGAGTTTCCTTGCACCTCTCTTCACAATGTATTCTTTGTGGGTGCTTCCTTATCTACTGCGGACTGTTACTCCTTTCACCTCCCCTTTCTATGCATGTACAGTGCTAGAATGCTTTAACATGGAGTCCCCCTATTGTTGACTGTTATCTTCTCTTTTCTCATGCTCGTGGTCCCCTTCCAAAGTCCCCTGCTTTGAAATGGCTCCCTCTATTTACTCACATGTTCCCCCTTCTCCAAAACATGGGGCACCCTATTTTAGCTACCTACTCACTTTCTTGGTGCGGCTTCATATCCTTTGTTTATTAAACTGGTGCTTTTCTCTGTTTGGTTGCCAGTTGTTTCCTTCATTCAATGGCTTACATCATTTATGTTGGGTACTCTCTGCAAATGGCATCCTTTTCTTATGCATTGGTTTTCCTTTTTTATTGGTGTGAGCTTCATTCTTTATAGATTTCTCTGTTCAGTGCATCTTTTCTTTATCCTTTCTTAGCATGCGTTCAATTTCCTTTGACTTGCATAATTTTATGCATCTAGCACAGGGTACTCTTGCACATGCTTTGTGATGCCTTTGTCTTTTTGCGTGGTAGGCTTCTAAGATGTGTCTAGCACCTCCTTTTAGACTGCACGTCTTCCCTTTTAACTCCAGCATGGAGGTTCTTTATCTCTAATGCCTTCCCTACCTCTTTTGTCGTTGCCTTTTAAACTAGCAATCTTCTCTTTTTTCATGTCATGGACTACTTTTTCAACATTCTACTACATCTCACATGGATTGCCAGGCATGAACACCCCTACACCCTCACAAGTTTCGGCTCCCTTGTTTTTGTTGTGTGTTCTACTTCTTTTAGACATTGGCGTCTCCATTTGCATGTAGCTTCTTTGTGAAGCTGTGGATTCCCTTGTTTTGGCTTTTTGCATGGAGGTTCCCTATCTTTGACCTTATCTATGACATAACTTCCTCTATTGATGTTGCAGGCTACTCCCTCTACAAGTAGTGATCTATCCTTGCTTTTGTACTCAATATTAGTCTTCACTTCTCATGATGCTAAAGAATCATTTGGAGGTGCTTTGTCTGAATATTTCTTTAGAGTGGGAACCCTTTCTAGAAATGTTTTTTTTTTATAAACCCACACCTTAAATTTGATCATGAGAGTCAACTCCAAGTCTCCTCTAAATATAATCACTGGAGAAAGATTATGATCTCTTACTGCACTTGGTAATGACACTGGACTTTCAACAATTGAAATATTTTCCTGTGCTCTCTTAGAAAACCTTTTTAGAAAAGAGACATTTTATGGAATATATCTGAACTTGCTAGTCCAGGTAGTCTTAGTTGGAGAACAACAACATAAAGTTTCATACCGTTCTCTTTCATCTAATTAGCAATCACATCTACCTAATCATCTTTTGTTCCTTCATCCGGATCTTCAATCACTAATCGAGCACCTGTGATTAAGTATAGGGGTTGATTCACTTTATCTCCCTTCTTTCCTGGTCCATGTTTCTTTATCTACAGGTTGCCCCTACTCTAGACATTACCTCAAACTAACAGGAATCCACTTTAAATACTGATTGATCATTAAAACTCTTTTTGAATCATTTCCACACCACTGTGAAATCTGTGTTAGAAGGCCCATTTCCTAGCTTTAAAAACTGTCATAAACACCTGGTCGGGCTCTAAAACTCAGGATGTCTATTCTCTCTAACACATTTAATAGGCCTACCAAATCTTGTTGCATGAAGACATCAGGGTCAAAAGACATCGACCTTCGAAGTTGCCCACTTAAAATCACCTGCAGACGAACATGTCAAAAAGCTGGAAATTGTGTTTGGTTTTGGCCTTGAAAACTGGGCAAATGGGCACTTGAGGTTCTAGAAATTGGGGCAGGGGTACTCTATCATGAGGACATCATGGATCTAAAATTTGGGAAATTGATGAATAATAGGGCACAAATGGTGAGTGGTCAAAGTGGGCTACTCAGATTTTGCAAACAGGAAACACTGACAAAAAACATTTTTTGCAAAAAAAAAATGACCTCGAAAAGTGTTCAAATAGATTCATCATGACGTGAAAACTGGCACAATTAAAGTATTTTTGGAGGACAACATAGTCGTACAATCCATTTGATCTCACCTATCATGGATTAGGAGTTATAACACCACAAACAGGGGTACTGACAAATTTGCAAATGCTGACACTAGTAAAAAGATAGAAATTGCATTTGGAATCACCTTTAAAACTGATCAAACGAATTCATCATAAGTTGAAACTTGAAACATAATAAGTCTCTAACATCTACAATGCAATGCAAAAGGAATTTTAGCATTTAGGTCAACTGGTCAAAAGTTATAACATCTCAAACAGGGCTTCCCAGAATTTTGAACTAATTGCATCAGCACAACAATATTAAATGACCAACTTTGAGTGAGTCAAAACCTAGTCAAACAGACTCAAAATGACTCAAAATCTGAAACATAGGTTCTTAGGTATGGACACTAGACATTCCCGAAGTAGTAAGTCATGAAACATTTTTGGGTCTAAGATATTCAATGGAAAACACAGCTTCATGTTGCTATTTGACACTTAGGGTAAAAATGCAGATTTAACAATTGCTCAAAATAGGATCTTACAGAATAGCTCGGAATGGAAATTTATCACTATGGAACAAGTAGACACACTAAAAGAAAGGTACTAGAAGCGTTAAACACCTCTTAGGACTTAGAGGTATAGCCAAGTACATAGGCATTTAAAAGCATTTATAAAGCTCAATTTTCTCAACAATGTTCAAAATTTGGGCTACAATTTTTTAGCGCCAACAGTGGCTCTGTCTGGGGATGCATGTCCCTTGCACTCATGGCAAGATTTTAGATCTCTAGGAGAAGTAGACCATTCCCAAAACTTTTCTCAAACAACTTTATTGGAAGCAGGGAAACAACTACAACTAATATATACACGCGATGACCTCGAGCCACCGAACTTCAAATTTTTTTTTACCACTTTCATACACCTAATTTTCATTCCTTTCCTCATGAGGTAAACTAAAATTACTTCTCATATCAGTTTCACCAATCAGATACACATCTTGAAACTCAACACTTGGTAAAATGAAATCAATACCTTCTCTTTCATAATGCATGTAAAAACTTAGCATAACTTTAACCTCTTGCTCATTGTGAAAAATAAAACCAACATGCTCATGAATGCCGACATCAAACTGAAACTCATCCCTACTAACTAATTCATGCATGTTGTCTACCAGAAACACAAAGTGCTCATATTCAACTTTATATAAAGAGTTATATATATCATGATTTTTCAACTCACCTTGACTTTGCATTTCCTCAAGTGTTGTTGGTTGAATATCAAATGAGCAATCAAATTTGTATTCACACATAACATCATCATCACAATCTAAAAACATTTCATAACTTTCTAATGTATTTTCATATTTGAAGTGCTGATTGGCTTTTACCTTATTTGAATCATCATAGAACTTACCATGGAGTGTCGGTTTCTCTTCAAACTCAACTCCATCGAACACTTCATCATTTGCATCTAATCCTGCTAAACCTGAAACCTCCATGTCCTCTTCAAACAATGGGTTAATGACTCCATGCAGTGATCCTTGTTGAACATCTTGACAAAAAATGGGTTGATCATCCTCAAGATTTTCATCATATAAAGCATTAGTATATAATTTAAAACCATTACCCATCTTGTCTTCATGGAGACTTTCAGTGTATGAAGAAAAATTAAAATTATATGAAGACTCACTTACTATTTCTTCTACTAGACATATAGTGTCAATAATAACATTCTCTTAATTATCTTGTTTAGGATAACCATTATGAACAAACCCTGATTCACTCCTAAACCCCGTACTACATGTTGGAATTTTACTATCTAATGTAAAATCACTTGACAACCCTTTACTGAAGTCTTCAAAATCATTAACATTAACCAGACTCAACATTTCTTTATCTTCATACCTTGAGGACAAATCACTCTTAAATTCTTCATTGGCTAACTAATTTGTATGACGCAAAAACTTAGATACACTTTCCTTTTCAGATTCAGAAAAAGAAGTCATACCTTCACCTTCGGATGAATGCTCACTACCATCATTGCTTTCTTCTTCCCAATCAGCATCAGACTCATGTGAAGGTGAACATATAATGTCATTTTCCTCACTATGATTTGAATAATCGCTCTCATAATCTCCTTCATATGATGCTTCTTCATAATACAATGGATCAGCAACTTCATTATCACTTGAAAGATGACTTTTAGCTTCATCATACTCACATTGATATGACTGTCTTTCAAATTCAGAAATAATGTTCTCAACATGATGCAACCTCTCAATAAGATAATTCATTTCTTTCTTATCGACTGATCCATATCACCATCTATTGCTGAAGCATTAGAAATATATGCACTTTGTTCTTCTAACTGTGATTGAGATGAATGTGACTCACACTCTTCCTCTTGTGTTTTCTCTCCATAGCATGTTAGATCAGCAACACCAAACTCATGATCATAGACATAACTCTTAGCCTCCTCACTTGCACAAAATTGAGATATAGGTGTAGCAGCGTCAAAGCTTGAAGTGTTAGTTACATCATCATACATATAATCATCTTGAGAAGAACTTACTATTGTAACTTAACCTTGATTCATAAAATCAACACAGTGCTGAACCCTATCAAAGTCTGAGATACATCCTACTGCTGTAACATCATGAACATGTGTGTCATCATTTGCAACCAAACTAACCTTACTTATACACATATTCTGATATGAATTTTTCACTTGATTAAAACCTACAACAGGGGTATTGATATACTTATTTGAAACTGAAGCATCAACACCATGTTCAAGTTTTCTTTCATGACCATTATACTGGCAATCATTCATAGCAAAATGACCTCTAATCAATCCATAATTCATATTATTCTCAATATCCCTAGCGGTCATAAAAGCCCGATATAATGTATGTGGTTCTTTATCCCTTAGTAGATAATTCATTTTCTTATCAAATACATCAAAATAGATTGCTAAACACATTTGATCATCGGGTCTATAACTCTCAGGAATTTCATTTAGAAATTTTGCAAATATGATGTTAAATTGAGGGACAAGTTCATCACTCTCAATGTGGATCTTCAAGAACTTATTATAGGAATCAGATATGCTTACCGTTCTTCAAATTGCTCCATGAAGGTAGAATGCAACTCACTCTAGGATGAAATAGAAAGTGCTGGTAAAAATGAAAACCATTCTCTAGCATCTCCTTCCAAGGTTTGAACAAATAACTTCATGTGAACATCTTCATGAGAAATCTCATAGTCACCCATCAAATCACTAAACAATTCAACATGATGACTAGCTAAAATAGTATGGTTCCCGGAAAACTTAGGCAATTTATTTCAGACATCATTAGGAAAGACATTTGAGAAACCATGAATACCATTGAAAATTAATGGCATATATCTCTTGGTAGAAATGGATCTAGAAACTTTACTAACCGGCTGCATACTAGGTGAAATAAAACTCAACATTATTTCTAAAATATGAAACTCATTCACCCATAATAAATTCTGATTTACAACTTGCAGGAGATCTACACAACCCTCTACCAAATGAACGCTTCAAATACACTTCAAAACTTTAAAAAAACAAGCTGAATCTTAATCAATGAAGTGTATGAAACTTTTCAAACTATTCTCCTCTTCTTAGTGCTAAAACTCACTTGATGGAGAACACATATGTAAAGCTTACTTTCATGGAAACAAAATCAGATGAAATTGTAAAATACCTTTGGTGTTGCTGCTGAAAACATTGATTTGTTGGTTGGCCTGGTGCTGATCTCAATTCCTCACACCATTGATCATATCCTTATAGAGTTTCCATCTCCTTGAGGAGAAAAATGAAATCACAATAGTGATTCACATTTATCATTAAAAATTCTTATGATAACAAATCAACAACACTCTGAAACTTATTGGTCAGAAATTCATATATTCTCTTTTTCTATTTAAAATTTGACACAACTTTCAGATCTATCTGATTCAATTGAAAACTCTTGAAAGCAATTTTATGTAACCAATCTACACTAGTTTAGAGATCCTTTATAGAGAGTCACCACTCACAATTGTGAGAAATATTTAAAACATATGATTTACAACATAACAGATCTGAACTACATCTTTCAACTTATGAGACTTGAAAATCATCCAACACTTTGAAGAGAGACAAACTTTTGATCACTTCTGACTTTGAAATTGCAACAATACTTTACAAACAACACTTGGGTGAATTGACTAGAAATAAAACTTAATAACCACAAATTTGGATTCACCCTTGAAGTTACTATTACAAATGGATAAAACTTAACTGGGGTGCATGAATCTTCAACAAAGAAATGAAAAACACTTCATGATAGTGTTATTTATACCAGACATTCCAGTACTTCTATGAATGAAATTCTTCATAGAGTTCCTAGTAGAGTCGCCATTTTGTTGGTGTTTGAAAACGTTGGAGGGTTTTCAATTATTCGACTAAAAAACTGACATATCTAGGGGTAACTAACTCCCATTTTCAACATGCCATTTCTGACTATAGGACAACTATAAAGCATGACCCTTCTTCTACTTTAGGCTCTACTAAATCTAAGCAGGTAGACCTCAGATTCAAATGATACCGTACTAGTGCAAAAACACATCCTCGAATCTATTAAGTAGATTTTACCCTTATTTCTCCTAATGACTCATGAAATGACACACATCTATAGTAGCTAAATGCAAAGCTATGAATCTCATAAGCTAAATGAGGGCATTCTATTATAGCTCTTCAGAATGAAGGATGAAAAGTGTTTGATTAATAATGTTGATATCAGCAAGACCCAAATATAAGCAACAAAACCTAATGATGCTATCTCTGATTAGTGTCTTATCTATTGGGAAATTAAATGAATTATAACCATACATCTTCTAGAAATCTCAGATGTATCTCTACATCAAGATCCTTGATCTATCCTTCACCTTGTGAGTAGACATCTGCTTCAGATTTGAATCTCATACTCAAATGATCCCATCATGAAATCTACAAACCCTATGATAAAAACCAAGCAATTGCATGGCTCTTTGTTCCATCTACAAGATATTTTAACCACATACATTCCAAAATGAAATGCAACCTAATTCATGCTCTTGGTTCACAAATTAGAAGAAATTACACATCCATGAATATGAGACAAGATTTAGACTAAATTTAAAACCCTTTGCTGCACTTTATTTATTTTCCTTAAAACCAAATACATGAAAGATGTACAGAAAACTAACTCACAAATATGAACTATTTGCATTAAAACGTAAATGTTGCTCATACAAGAAGAAGTGTTGAAGAATGGTGTCTTAGTAGTGAGTGATTTTCTTCTCAAAATTGGAACCCTTACAATGATGAAAAATAGAAAGATATAGCAAGAAGTGAATTCCCAGATTTGTTATGCAACTGCTACCTATCCACTTGAAATTCAATTTCTTGCAACTGAATCACCTCTCTCTTCTTTCTACCATTTTGATCTGATATGGTTTTCATCATCATCTTGTAACTAATTTGCAAATATCTTTGTCGAAATGATGAAAACTTTTTTTGCTAAAATATCAATCAACTGAATGAAATGCTGGTGAAATTGAGGTTCAAATGATTTGAAATTGATAAAATTTTGACCCAAACTAAATTTTCACTACCTTACTAGTAATCAATTTTGAGCTTCAATACCTGAATGCAGTTGCAAAATAAGAATCTGAGAGAAAACCTCAAATAACATGAACACACTACTTCCTATGTGAAAACTAACCTCAGAATCAAAAAGTTCATCTTCTCCCGATTTCGGTGATATATAGCATCGCATATTTTGCTTATTGGAAACCCCCTAAAAGCTAGTTTGAAAAATATTCCTCTAGTAGAAATGTCAGGTCTGTCACTTTGAGGGATTAAAAATTCAAAAATTTAATTCAATCCTAAAGTTTAGACTTTATATTAAAAGCCCTTTCTGAATTTAGTGATGTGCATCTTACATATTTGGAAAAATGATAAAATCTTGATATTTTAAACATTTTTATTTTCCCTTTATATGCATTTTGGGGTCAACTAACCAGGTGCCATGTGGAAGCCTTTGATTGGTCAACTTGCCACCTCATCACCATGTGGCACTCACCTACTTGCCCACATTTCTTAATGACCTTGCAACCTTTTTTTGTGGAGATGCGTTGATAGTCAGATCTGCCACATGGAAGCATCTTACACATCCGCCATCAAATGCTATCAATTTCCACCTCATCGCCAACTGGGCCCATGGTGCCACTTGTTAGCTACCCACATGCCTACTTTGTTTATCCAACATGTAGTTTAGAAATGCGGGCATGCGCCCACCGTTGATCGTGACACATGTCACAATCTTAAGCTCCATCACCACATCATCCTACGTGTATCTTAGTCTAAAATTTTGCTTATGTCATGCTAACATCTCCAGGTTAGCTATGAGGGCCCATGCAAGCTTGTGGCTTACAAAAGACCTTTTCTTTAATTCATTCTAGTTGATGTGTTGATTTTTATTTAAAAGACTAAAGAAATCATTGCCCACTCAATGTGGGACTAAACTCTTAATGGCTTTTGACCTCTGGCCATCAGTTTCCTCGTGCCTCTCTTCACAGCATATTCTTTGTGGGTGCTTCCTTGTCTACTATGGACTGTTGCTCCTTTCACCTCCCCTTTCTATGCGTGTATGGTGATGGAATGCTTTAACATGGAGTTCCCCTGTTGTTGACTGTTATCTTCTCTTTTCTGATGCTTGTGGTGCCCTTCCAAAGTCCCCTGCTTTGAAATGGCTCCCTCTATTTACCCACATGTTCCCCCTTCTCCAAAACATGGGGTGTCATGTTTTAGCTGCCTACTCACTTTCGTGGTGTGGCTTCATATCCTTTGTTTATTAAACTGATGCTCTGCTCTGTTTGGTTGCCAGCTATTTCCTTCATTCAGCGGCTTACATCATTTATGTTGGGTACTCTTTGCAAACGGAATGCTTTTCTTATGCATTGGTTTGCCTTTTTCATTGGTGTGAGCTTCATTCTTTATAGATTGCTCTGTTTAGTGCATCTTTTCTTTATCCTTTCTTAGCATGCGTTCAATTTCCTTTGACTTGCATAATTTTATGCATCTAGCGTAGGGTACTCTTGCACATGCTTTGTGATGCCTTTTTCTTTTTGCATGGTAGGCTTCTAAGATGTGTCTAGCACCTCCTTTTAGACTGTGTTTCTTCCCTTTTAACTCCAGTGTGGAGGTTCTTTATCTCTAATGCCTTCCCTACCTCTTTTCTCATTGCCTTTTAAACTAGCAATCTTCTCTTTTTTCATGTCGTGGACTACTTTTTCAACATTCTACTACATCTCACATGGATTGTTAGGTGTCAATACCCCTGCACCCTCAGAAGTTGTAGCTCCCTTATTTTTTATGTGTGTTCTACTTCTTTCAGACACTAGCATCTCCATTTGCATGTAGCTTCTTTGAGAAGCTGTGGATTCCCTTGTTTTGGCTTTTTGCATTGAGGTTCCTTGTCTTTGACCTTATCTGTGACATAGCTTCCTCTATTGATGTTGCAGGCTACTCCCTCTACAAGCAGCGATCTATCCTTGCTTTTATACTCAATATTAGTCTTCACTTCTCGTGATGCTAAAGAATCATTTGGAGGTGCTTTGTCTGAATATTTCTTTAGATTGGGAACCCTTTCTTGAATTTTTTTTTTATAAAACCACACCTTAACTTTGATCATGAGAGTCAACTCCAAGTCTCCTCTAAATATAATCACTAAAGAAAGATTTTGAGCTCTTACTGCACTTAGTAATGATACTGGACTTTCAACAATTGAAATCTCTACCTGTGCTCTCTTAGAAAACCTTTTTAGAAGAGAGACATTTTATGGAATATATCTAAGCTTGCCAGTCCAAATAGTCTCAGTTGGAGAACAACAACATAAAGTTTCATACTGTGCTCTTTCATCTGATTAGCAATCACATCTACCTAATCATCTTTTTTTTCCTTCATCAAGATCTTTAATCACTGATCGAGCACCTGTGATTAAATATAGGCATTGATTCACTTTATCTCCCTTCTTCCTTGCTGCATGTTTCTTTATCGACGGGTTGCCCCTACTCTAGACGTCACCTCAAACTGATTGGAATCCACTTTGACTACTGATTGATCATTAAAACTCTGTTTGAATCATTTTTGCACCACTGTGAAATCTATGTTAGAAGGCTCGTTGCCTGGCTTTAAAAATTGTCATAAACACCTGGCCGAGCTCCAAAACTTAGGATCTCTATTCTCTTTGAAACATTCAACAGGTTTGCCAAATCTCGTTTCATGATGACATTGGGGTCAAAAGACATCGACCTTCGAAGTTGCCCACTTAAAATCACTTGCAGATGAACATGTTAGAAAATTGGAAAGTGTGTTTGCTTTTGGCCTTGAAAACTGGGCAAATGGGCACTTGAGGTTTTGAAAACTAGGGCACGGGTACTCTGTCATGAGGACATTATGGATCTACAATTTGGGCTCATGACGAATAACAAGGTGCAAATGGTGAGCAGTCAAAGTGTGCTACGCAGATTTTGCAAACAGGAAACACTGACAAAAAGCATTTTTTACAAATAGAAATGACCTTGAAAAGTGTGCAAATGGATTTGTCGAGATGTGAAAAGTAGCATAGTTAAAGTATTTTTTGAGGACAACATAGTGATACAATCTATTCAATCTCACCTATCATGGATTATTAGTTATAATGCCATGAACAGGGGTACTAACAAATTTGCAAATGCTGACACCAGTAAAAAGATAGAAATTACGTTTGGAATCACCTTTGAAAACTGATCAAACGGATTCATCATAATCTAAAACTTGAAACATAATAAGTCTCTGACATCTACAATGCAACGCAAAAGGAATTTTAGCATTTTGGTCAACTGGTCAAAAGTTATAACACGTCAAATAGTGCTTCCTAGAATTTTGAACTAATTGCATCAACACGACAATATTAAATGACAAACTTTGAGGGAGTCAAAACCTAGTCAAACGGACTCGAAACGATTCAAAATATGAAACATAAGTTCTCAAGTATGGACACTAGACATTCCCAAAGTGGTAAGTCATGAAACATTTATGGGTGTGAGATATTCAATGGAAAACATAGCCTCTTGTCACTGTTTGACACTTACGGTAAAAATGCAGATTTAACAATTGCTTAAAACGAGATCTTACAGAATAGCTCATAATGGAAATTTATCACTATGGAACAAGTAGACACACAAAATGAAAGGTGCTAGAAGCATTAAACACCTCTTAGGCCTCAGAGGTACAGCCAAGTACATAGGCATTTAAAGGCATTTATAAGGCTCAATTTTCTCAACAGTGTGCAAAATTTGGGCTACAATTTTTTAGCACCAACAGTTTGAAAATATTGTGTCAATATTTAAAAAACAAAACCACATAGTTGTAGAAGAAAATATCACAACTCATGCTGACAACAATTTCCTGACACATTGAAAAATATACTTTAAAATCATATTTATACCATATTGCATTTGGACAAGTAGGCTTACCTTGTCAATATCGTCCATTATAACACCCTTCACTTCAAATACCTATGCCTTCACTTTTGTAGGCTTTCTGATCTCTTCTAGATGATCCACACAATATTTCATATGTTCCTTCAATTTTGAACTACAAAATTTGATACAGTGTTATTCATAATTGATGACATAGTTAAAAGGGAAAACTCATCTTTACTTCTATTATATATGCATTAATATCTATAAAATGCACAGAACCATGAAAAGAGAAACACACATTAGTATATGCATAAAGTCTTGTTTCCCTAGAGCTCACAAATTGTCACAAAAAATTTTTATTTGCAAAATAATTAAGCAAAGAAAATGAAAATTATCCATCAAAATATTTGTGTATGTCAATCAAAGAACACAAAAAATTTCCTCACATTCAAAGCAAGCAATCAAATAGGTTTGTCTAAATAAATGAACTACCTCATCAATTGTCACTAAATGTTCTTTAATGGATGAGCACACTAGCTCCTCAAATAAAATGGAAGTAACTAAGCCAAGAACTTCCAAAGGTTTGTTCAACCACAAAAAAGGAAATTCTTTCCTATTGTTGAACTTCCTTCATATCCACAATGACAATGAAGGCAAGGATAACCATAATAATATGAGAATTTGTGAACTTTGATGCCATTGTTCAAACATTATGATGGGGTTGTAGGTGGTTGTGTTGATTCTAAATATCTAACAAAGAAATAAAAAATCTAGTAATATAGAAATAATATCAAATCCTACAAATGAAATCTAATAAATCACATTTTTACCTACCAAAGACAAGAAACTTACAGTGCAAAATTAGAAGAAATGTAATATTTACCATTCACACTTTTGTTTTTGTTTAGTTTCCTCAAGAACATCCACCACATAACTAGATAAATAAAGCATTATAAGATATTATTGGAAAAATGAACAATGTTAGTATTGGATATCCTCAAACCAAGGTGACAAAAACTTTAATTATCATTCTCATAATGGTATCTAGAGAAAGAATACTTGCTAAAGAAAGGAGAGAACTTAAAAATTAATAAATCTACATTGACGAGATAATAAGTTTACCTTTGGCATCTCAATAACTTGTTGGAAAAGATTTTTAACATCAAGAAGATGTGGATCAATATTAGTTGTGGCTTTATATCTTAAACTAACAATATATATTTTAGTAAATGTTGATCAACTAACAACTGGATTTAACATTTCAAAATGCATTTCAGATATTCAATAAATGTAGATATGACTTCCATTCAAAGCTTTAAATTAACCAAACATAATAGCAAAGTGAAATAAAACTAACATGGTGATTAACCAACATTACCTACTTGAAACAATAAAGTAGCACATTGTAATCCTAAGATCTGAACACCTATCACATTTCATAACAAGTGACATCTTTGTTTTCAAACTCATGAGACTCACAATTGAAATCACTTGCAGCAAACCTTCCAAACAACTCAAAAACAAATTCTTGCCCCAAGTACTAAATGTTTTAAGGGATATAAAGTTTTAACTACAACTAGAAAGTTAAAGAAGATCCCCGAAAACCCCCTATTTTTTCTCATTATTTTCTTTAGAAATTAGGATCTCATCTGTATAAATTAATTTTCAAGAGAAATATAATAATAATAAATGGCACGTACATTGACTACCCATGTAACTTTCTCTATTTTCAAGTGCCAAGTAAGCTATCGTAAGCTATCAAAAGAACTCAAGAAATAGACATATCTCTTCTCACTATTGTTGCATCAATAATCATATAAATCATAAGGAGTTGGGAGATTTTGTATAACTCATCATAGGTAATAGTTATAGTCCTCTCCATCTATTAGGAATAGCAAAAATTGCCATCATTCCAAGAATTAGAAGTGGGAAGGGAACAACTCAGGAAGTATTTTTTGAGACTAGTGAAGAGAAAGTTACACACAAGTAACTTTCTCTTCAGCTGAAGAGAAAGTTATTACCATATAATCATCTTCAACTAAAAATGATTGTATAGTAATAATGCCCATATTTCTAAGGATAAAGATCTCTATCATAGCTACAATTTCCAACATTTTGGAATTATGAACATGAAACACTAGGGTGCACATTAATTATATTAATCTAGGATATATTATGGGACAACATACTCTTATTTATTTAGGTTTTCTAAAAAAAGAAATTCTTTTATTTTTTCTTTGTGAATGCTATTTTCTCCTATTCAATTTGATAACTAGATTATCAAATTCAAGAATATAATCTATTATAGAGAATAAAATAATAATATATTAAAAATTTGTACAATGACATATGCAAACCCTACTATTTTTACTTTGAGAAATTTTGAATTCCCGCTACTCAATTCAATAATTAAACAAATAAACTCAAGAACATCATACTTGGAAAATGTGTGTCCCAGTATGTGTGTTAACAACACTAAAAGGACCATTGACAAGATAACTATCGACATCTTGATATAAAGTACATACAAGCTATATTCTTTGATTTTTCTCTCCACTCAGATTTATTCCTCTTTCTCCAATTTATGTTTGGTCCCCATAAGGGAACAATTCAAGATCTTTTTAAATGCACAAACCTGTAGTACAATCTCATACATGGTTTTCTCCCATTCCTTCCCAAAGATTAATTTTTATCTAATTTTTCCACTTTATATCCATGGAGCTTGACTAACATATTCTTTAGTGCTACTTATCCTCACAACAACCAACATTTTGGGTATTTCCCCTAGCATGCAAGATAGGAAGCTTGACTTCCTGAACCAATGGTTCCACACACTAAAACCCTTATGCCTCTCTTTATATGGACATCTAAACCTCTTATAGCTAGAGTAGGTTCTCTAGGAACCCAAGAAAATACCCCTTCTTTGATCTCAATTGCCAAGTCAATTGAATCTTTGGAGACTTTGTTTACTACATCTTATTACAGCTCTTCCTATTTCAAAAAATTAGCTACGTGATCTAGGGAAACTTTTCTTTGAGCGATAAAAACTATTAAATTAGGAAGGTTGTTAATGGGTTCCTTGTTAATTTTGAATGTTGCAAGTGTAGAGAGAATTATGCCCATTGTTAAAGGCATGCCTATTATTATGTATGTACCAAGAAATATAATAGACACAATGGTAGGTGCTACCCAAAAAATAAATGTTGTCCCAGAGAATGCAAAAAAAAAAAAAATTTCAGCCAGTTGCATTCTTCTCCACTTAATGTTTCAAGTTTTAGGAGAAATCTGGACTCCCATTCTTGCAATTTTAAGATTCTAATATTTCTCAATGTCTTTGGTGTAGTCTTGATCCTATTGTTGTTTTCTTCCATGATCTTTTTATTATAATTTTCTTTCATTTTTACTAGTGGATAATTTTCCATCATTATTAACATTATAGCAGCCACTCCTGCAAGAGAGACTAATCCCAAGTTTTGATATAGAATAACCATTGCAAGAAGAATTTGCAAAGGTACAGCCCAAATGTCATGAACATACCAACTAAACTCTTCAATAGACTAAGCATCCACACTCATGTAATTGATTATCTCTCCACTTGTATGCTTTTGTCTTGACAGACTGGAAAGCATTAGGCCTTTCTTGTATAAAGATGATGTCAATGCTACCCTAATATATATGCATATGTGAACTATTTTGAAGCTCAAATTCCATTGTCACAAAGATTCCACAAGCTTTGCAAGAAGAAATATACAAGCTAGAATAATGCCTTCACTAGTAAATTGTCCCATTTTAACAAGATACTGAATAAAGTTATCTATAAAGTAAGGACCAACATATGAAAAAAAAAACTTATCAACACCAACATGTTGCAAATCTGATTGAAAAAGCTCATTGTTGAAGATCAAAGAGGTAGATTATTGTAAAAGAATTTTTTCAATCATTGTTTGGTCATTGATGTCAAACCTGCTATTTGTAGGAATGACATTTTCTTATAAGATCCAAGTACTATCACCTAGTTGATTGATGAAGAGGATTTGATCAACAAGATGTAACAAGAGCACCTAAGGGAAAGGTTGAGTTATGATGTTGTAATGAAATGCAAGGATCAGTTAAGACAATGGTTAATGATGTATTGATGACATACTCAAAGATATAGAGGTTGGTCACACTTAGAAACATTGGAGGAAGAAGTTGTAACAAGGTTGATTGCAAAGCTTGGAATAAAATCTTTAGTGACTATTGAGAAAGTTAGTTGAAGCTGAGAAAATTCTCAGTAGGAGTAGAATAATAGTAAACTCTAGTGTGTGCCAAGTGATCTTTAGGTGTTGAGTATTAGAAAAACTTAGTTGATGCCAAGTAACACAGTATGTGTCGAGCACTAGTATTTCAATAGTGTCGAGCTACTACATTATTTTAAATGATAAAGATTCGCTAAATCTAAGCTAACGTAGTGGTTACATTGAACTTTGTGAATGAGTTGGAGGATAAGGTTGATGAGTTGTTGGCATAGAATCCTATGTAAGCCATTTTTGGGTGAATTCTAAAGGATTATTCATGAAGTTTCTAGAGGAAACAAAATATGGGTTAGATGTAATGAATCCTACCTAATCCATGCGAATTGAAAATAAAGAATGGAAGAATCAAGTGCAAAAAAGAACTCCAAGACTTCTATTTAAGGAGTCATAGACCAAGAAGCTAAAAGTTGTTGATACTATTGCTACTGAAGAGCCAAATCTATGAAGTGGTTGAAAGGGTGTCAAGGAGGTGACATCTAGGAGAAGGAAGATCACAGAGCCTCTACTTCCACAAGTGGTCATGAAGAGATGATTGCACTAGTACATTGAGTATGGAGACTGGGAAAGTTATTAAGAGTTGCAAAGATTGAAGGCCAAACAAGGGTATGAGCTAAGAAGTGATCTAAGATCTACAAGATAAGTTGTATGTTGTAGTCAGGTCAAGATTTTCTAATACTCTCCAACAATTGTATTAGATATGGAAAAATCCTATGGACTTAGGTTGGTTTAATAGCCATTTGTAAATCCTTTAATAGGGTGACATTCCAAGTAAATGTTATAAAGTCCTTTAACTAGGCCCACTTCTAACAAGGTGGTTAAATCCTCTAACAAGGTCACATTTGATAGTGTGCTGTAAGCCTTTTACAGGGCAGGCCTTTCACAGGGCATCACTTTAGAAGAGTGAGAATTGAGTAGCATTTTACTGGTAGTTTTTCCCAAATTGAGTTTCCACATAAATCACTGTGTTGTGTTGATTTCTTATGTGTTAATGCTTGGATGTTGATTTACAGTAACTTGCTAATTAGATAAGTTAAAGCTTGGATGAATGAATGGTTGAATGAGTCCACTACACCTAGTGAAAATTTTGAATAGGACATTTGGACCTTGAATAACTAATTCACCCCCCTCCCAATTATTCTAAAGAAATTCTAATAATTGGTATCAGATCCATCTGCTAATTTAGTTTCAAGGTACTAAATGGAGGAAGATCAAGATGTCCAAGAGAGAAGTTCCCAAGCTTAACAAAGACAACTTTGTTGCAAGGCAAAGTTTGATGAAATTTCACCTTGGATCAATAGGTGACTATGCACAAACCTCAATTGGAATAGAACATGTAACTCTAGCAGGACCTCTTACTATAGATGATTTGAACAAAAAGGAGCATAACCAAGCAATGTTGGAGATTGCCTTTGCACTTAACTATGCTGAATATGATGGCATCAAAGACTATGACACTGCATTCAAAATGTGGAAAACCTTATCAGATATCTATGGAGGAGATTATAATGTCTAGAGAGAAAAGAGAGAAAGTCTAAGAGGAAATTTTGATGACATAAAGATGGAGGAAGGTGAAAATGCTGACAGGTACACTGCAAGAATGAAAGAAGTGGTGAGTACAATAAGAAGTCTAGCTAGAAAATTGGAAGAAGAAATAGCTATCATCAAATACTTAAGAACTCTACTCCCTAACTATGCTATAAGATTTTTAGCCATCCAAGAGCTAAGGTGTGTACAAGGGAACAAACTAACCTTTGAAGGAATAGTTGGAAGACTTACTGCATTTGAGCTATCCAATTTTGACAACTATAGACCTAAGAACCTTGAATCTACCTTCAAGGACAATATGACAATAAAAGATATTGAAGAGGACACATCAAGAAAAAAGAGAAGAAAAGGAAAACATGCATCCAGTGATACAAGCACAGATGAGGAAGATGTGGAATAGTTAGAAGCACTACTAGCTAGGAGATTCCATAGAGGTAAAGGAAAATTCAAAGGTAAGCTCCCTATCATATGTTTCAATTACAATGAAGTAGGTCATATTGCTACAAGATGTACATAGAAGAAGAACTACAAAGAAGGAAGCAAGTACAGGAACAAGAAAGAGGATGATAGTAAGGACTATAAGGGAAAGGCAAGAGATGCTACATTGTTGAAGAAGACTCTGATGAGAATGATGATGAAGTAGTCTATGTAGCCATGAAGGATGAATCAAACAAAGATGAAGATGAAGCAATAGCATTGGTTACCTATGTGAACAAGAATGACAAGTGAATCATAGACAATGAATGCTCACATCACATGATAGGAGATAAAAGTAAGTTCATTACCTTTACTCAGTATGATCAAAATAGTTTTAGATTTGGTAATGATGCCCCATGTCAAATCAAAGAAAAGGGCTCTATTAAGCCCATAGAGAAAATTTCATGTGATAATACATACTATGTTGAAGGATAAAATTACAACTTTTTGACTGTAACACAGTTAGGCAATGTAGGTTGCAAAGTTCACACAGATGGAAATCTGATAGGAAAAGGTGAACAAACTAGGAGTAATCTATTTTATCTTGATATGGAAGATGCAATGTTTCTTGTTGTTAGACTTGATGATGTGTGGTTGTGGCATAAAAGGTTGTGTCATGTTAATTTTGATAATCTAATCAGCATTAGCAAGCAGAACAAAGTTAGAGTGTTGCCCAAATTGAAGAAACCTAAAAACACAATGGGCAAATAATGTCAACTAGTGAAGATGACTAAGTCTAGTTTCAAAAGAAAAACATACACTTCCAAAGAAGTACTAGAGTTAGTTCATATAGACTTATGTGGCCCAATAGAAATGCAAAGCTTCTTAGGAGACAGATACATAATACTATTTGTAGATGATTATTCCAAGATGATGACTGCTATGTTCTTAAACCAAAAATCTGATACATTTCAAAATGTTAAGTGGTATTTGGCTAGAGTTGAGAAGGAAATAAGAAAGAACCTGAAATGCCTAAGGTTAGATAAAGGAGGTGAGTTCACATCAAGAGAATTTGAAATATTCTACAATGACAAAGGTATCAAAAGGCAAACATCATCACCAAGAACTCCACCGCATAATGGTATTGCTGAAAGGAGGAATAGGTCAGTGATTGATTGTGTTAGAACCTTGATGATGGAGAAAAATGTTGCACTCAAGTACTGGAGAGAAGTTGTAAGTACTGCAATCTATACACTAAATAGAGTTTAAGTCAGGAAAGATAGAAATGCAACACGTTTTGAATTGTAGTATGGTCACTCACCTAATGTCAAACATTTCAAAGTCTTTGGTTGTAAATGCTATATTCTTAAAGATACTAGAAATGGCAAGTTTTATGCTAAGAGTGATGAAGGTATGTTTCTTGGATACTCTACTAGAAGTAAGGCATATAAGTGTTTGAACACTAACACTAACAAGATTGTAGAGTGTGCAAATGTAAATTTTGATGAGCATGCAGAAGTTTAGATTGATGAGTCAAAGCAACTAGAGGATTATAGATCCTTTGTATACTTCTATGAAGAAATTACAATTGAAAACAATGCTGCAAATCAATTTGGGAATCAACAATAGACTTTAGTATCTACTGAGTCTCAGCCTATGAATGTCGAGCTGCATTCAAAAGCCGAGCAGCAGAATGCAAAAAATGCACATTCTAACTCAGAAAATAGTATGCAAGAAAGGAATGATGAAATGCCAGATGAAGGAGAACAAAATGACTCTGAAACTGAAGGATCAAACATGGAAAGAAGGACTGAACCAAGATTGGCCAAGTATGTAAGAAGACATCACCCTATAGATCAAATCATTGGTGACTAGTATGCTAGACCTATGACAAAGAAGAGGCTCAAGAATGAATCATGTCTGCTAAGTAAGGTTGAATCCAAAATAGTAAAAGATGCACTATAAGATGATGACTATAATAAAGCCATGGAAGAAAAGATAGATCAGATTGAGAAGAACAAAACATGGTCTCTAGTTCCTAGACCAACTGATAAGAATGTGATTGTTACAAAATGGGTCTTTAGAAAAAAACTTGATGAGAATGGCAAGATAACAAGAAATAAAGCCAAATTAGTTTGCAAGGTCTATGCATAAGAAGAAGGAATAGATTATGGGGAAACATTTTCCCCTGTTGCAAGAATGGAAGGAGTAAGAACACTTCTTGCATATGCTGCATACAAAGGTTTCAAATTCTACCAAATGGATGTAAAGTCTACTTTTCTGAATGGTATACTAGAAGAGGAAGTCTACTTAGAACAACCTGAGGGATTTTTTGATGAAAAGAACAAGGACATGGTCTGCAAGCTACATAAAGCACTTTATGGATTAAAGCAAGCACCTAGAGCATGGTATGAGAGTTTGCACAAATATCTTGTAAAAATAGGATTTGAAAGAATAGATGACAACAACAACTTGTATATCAAAGTTGACAAAGGTAAAGATATTTTGATACCAAAAATCTTTGTTGATGATATAATATTTGGAGGAAAAGATGTTTTATGTAAAGATTTTGCTAATCAAATGAAGCATGAATTTGAGATGTCAATGTTTGGAGAAATTAAATTCTTTGTTGGATTGCAAGTACATCAGTTGAAGCATGGCATATTTGTGACCCAATCCAAATACATCAAGGAAGTACTCAAAACATTTGGGCTAGAAGACTCAAAACTAGTTAGCACACCAATGGCAACAGGCCATAAACTATCCAAGAATGATGAGTTTGCTAAAGTAAATCAAACATTGTATAGGTCAATGATTGGCAAGCTGCAATATGTTGTACGTAGTAGACCAGACATTGCATTAACTATTGGAATAGTGGCTAGATTTTTTGCCAATCCTAGAGAAAATCACTTAATGGAAATAAAGAGAATACTGAGATACCTGAAAGGAACTAATGACTTTGGTTTGTACTACAAGAGAAATGAGAAGTTTGAATTGAAAGCATACACTGATGCAAATTGGGGAGGCAACACTAATGATAGAAAAAGCACCATTGGAGGAGCACTTTTCTTAGGAAAAAGGCTGATTACATGGACAAGCAAAAAGCGAAGCTACACCTCACAGTCTATTGCTGAAGTTGAATATGTTGTAGCTACTATAAACTGCACCAATATTGTATGGATCAAACACTTGCTGCAAGGTATGAAGGAAGAAGTAAATGAGCCTATGATACTTTATTGTGATAATACAAGTGCTATTAACATATCAAAGAACCCTATAATGCATGCTAAAACCAAGCATATTGCAATTAAGTATCACTATGTAAGAGAGCTAGTGGAAGACAAACAAGTGAAAATGGAATATGTTAGCTCAAAGGAATAGATTGCTGATATCTTCACAAATGCACTACCTAAAGATGCTTTTGAGTATCTTAGAGGTAAGTTAGGGGTGATACCCCTAGCTAAGACTACTTGAAGCAAAAGCAAGTATGCCTGGATCAAAGGAGTAGAATGTTATTTAGATTTTATACATTTATGCAGAAGATGTTTACTTTGGGATCTATGCCTAAAGTAGTAGAAGTGCTAAAATTCAAAATCAGTCACAAGTAAGGTGATAGAGGGAGAAATTGAATGAACCTGTAAAAGCTACACCTACATACTAAGATGCTAACATGTATTTGGCATTATTGTCAAAGAGGGAGAAGTAAAGCAGAATCTAATCAATAGTATGAGGAAGATAATGTTTGAGGTTGATTAGAATAGCAGAAGATGAGAAATACAGAGGGAGAAAGATAAAGAACAAGGATATAGTAGCAAAGAGGGAGAAGATGAAATGAAGTAATCAGAATAATAGAAGGAGATGTGAAGCTACAGTTTACTTTTTGGCATTTGACTTACTATTCTCAGCTAGTTAGCTTGTGGTTGAATAGTTTAGTCTAATGGCTGATCAATTTGGTTTTCCATCAATGCCAAAGAGGGAGATTGTTGGAAATTTGATTGAAAAAGCTCATTGTTGAAGATCAAAGAGGGAGATTTTTGTAAAAGAATTTTTTCAATCATTTTTTTGTCATTGATGTCAAACCTGCTATTTGTAGGAATGACATTTTCTTGTAAGATCCAAGTACTATCACCTAGTTGATTGATGAAGAGGATTTGATCAACAAGATGTAACAAGAGCATCTAAGGGAAAGGTTGAGTTATGATGTTGTAATGAAATGCAAGGATCAATTAAGAAAATGGTTAATGATGTATTGATGACATACTCAAAGATACAGAGGTTGGTCACACCTAGAAACATTGGAGGAAGAAGTTGTAACAAGGTTGATTGCAAAGCTTGGACTAAAATCTTTACTGAGTGCTAAGAAATTTAGTTGAAGCCAAGAAAATTCTCAGGAGGATTAGAGTAACAGGAAACTCTAGTGTGTGTTGAGTGATCTTCAGGTGCCGACCATTAGAAAAACTTAGTTGATGTCGAGTAACACAGTATGTGCTGAGCACCAATATTTCAATAGTGCTGAGCTGCTATATTATTTCAAATGATGAAGATTTTCCAAATCTAAGCTGACATAGTGGTTACATTGAATTTTGTGAATGAGTTGTTGGCATAGATTCCTATGTAAGCTATTTTTGGTTGAATTATAAAGGATTATTCATGAAGTTTCTAGAGGAAACAAAATATGGGTTAGATGCAATGAATCCTACCTAATCCATGTGAATTGAAAATAAAGAATGGAAGAATCGAGCAGGAAAAATAACTCCAAGACTTCTATTTAAGGATTCATAGACCAAGAAGCTAAAAGTTGCTAATATTGTTGCTGCTGAAGAGCCAAATTTGCAAAGTGGTTGAAAGGGTGTCAAGGAGTTGACATCTAGGAGAAGGAAGAGCACAGAGGCTCTACTTCTACAAGTGGTCATGAAGAGATGGTTGTACTAGTACATTGAGTATGGAGACTCAAGGAGACAAAGCTTGAAAGGAGGGAAAGCTATTAAGAGTTGTAGAGATTGAAGGCCAAGCAAGGGTATGAGCTGAGAAGTGATCTGAGATCTGCAAGATAAGTTGTATGTTGTATTCAAGTCAAGATTTTCTAATACTCTCTAGCAATTGTATTAGATATGGAAAAATCCTATGGACTTAGGTTGGTTTAATAGCCATTTGTAAATCCTTTAACAGGGTGTAATTCCAAGTGAATATTCTAAAGTCCTGTAACCAAGCCCACTTCTAATAGGGTGGTTAAATCCTCTAACAAGGTCACATTTTATAGTGTGTTGTAAGCCTTTAACAGGGCAGGACTTTCACAGGGCATCACTTCAAAGAGTGAGAATTGAGTAGCATGTTACTGGTGGTTTTTCCCAAATTGGGTTTCCATGTAAATCACTATGTTATGTATTGATTTCTTATGTGTTAATGCTTGAATGTTGATTTATAGTAACTTGCTAATTAGATAAGTTAAAGATTGGATGAATGAATGGTTGAATGAGTTCACTAGACTTAGTGAAAATTTTGAATAGGACATTTGGACCTTGAATAACTAATTCACCCCCTCCCCCCTGAGTTATTCTAAAACAAATCTAACACAATAATCTTGTGAAGAGTACATCCCTCATAACAATGAGAAATAACACTTTTGCTAATGATGAGCCACTACATTTAGTGTCTAACTAAATTCTAAATTTATGATAAACATGGTCAGCCTTGTGAACATTTAAATGTTGGGGTACATCATTTATGTCCAAGGTCATCTTATGGCCAAGATCAAGCAGAGGTTTGATCCAAGAAAATGAGATCCTACTGAGAAATCTTGTTGTTGCATAAGGAGTAACTTTTGGCTTATATTTTTCAAAAAAAATTGGAATATCGTTCAAGAGAGGTTCTTCAATGCTTTGAGTTAAGGAGCTCCTACCAGTTCTGCCACAAAAAATTGCATAACACAAGAAGGCTGAAAGGAAGAAAGCCACAATTTCAACCATAATACTAGAGGTAACATGATTTTGATCTCTTATCTCATGAATATTGAGGAACAAAAAATATACATAAACAATCAACAAAAACATCCACCACATCTAAAGTAGAAGTGGGAGCTTCTATTTACTTTATTTATTAAGAGAATAATGTGCATAGACTAAAATGATGGCCCAAGCTATGGCCTGAAAAACATACTCTCCTTCGACTCCAATATCCCATATTGCAACTTCTTGAAAGAACTAGGTTTCAAAATAGAGGACTCTCATCGTAGTGTGCAAAATCTAAATGTTTTCTAGGAAAAAGGGGTGAGAAGATAAATAACAAAGACCAAGTGAAGCACAATTGCAAGCGCATGCCACATGTAAGATCCTAAGATGCTATCTATGAGTTCTCTTAGTTGCTTATCTTTGCCTATCCTCAACAGTTCCTTTGACCAAATGAACTACATCATTCCATGAAACATAAAAACTTTCTCATAGAATTTTTGATGTCATGAATTTACATAAAAAGCATATATATTGAATTTAATCACCATAAATATGTATTAAAGACATGAAGAAAAAATATATTTTTTCAAGTTCTTAAATTTTGATTTATAATTTGAGAAGAAGAACATCTTTGGAAGAAGGGAAAAATATATAATTAGTAGTAATACAAGTTGAAAAAAAATCAAAGATGAGCTGCTCATTAGGAAGATCAATAATTCAACAACAAACATCCTTCCTACAAGAATTTCCTAAATTCAAATCTTATATGTTAAGACCCTGCCAAACCCAAGCCAGAAAAACCTAGCCAATCTAGAATTCCAGAGTGTCAGCATAGAGTCAAGGAGATGTTGAAGAACTTGATTTGAACCAAAGATTTACTTATCTCCAAAAGTTTTGGTATCTTAGTGTTAGAGAACTTGACTAAAAAATGAGAGATCCTAACTTTAACTCATGATTGATCAACAAAAAGATGAACAAGATATGCAATAATACTAGAGACACTATGTCAACAATAAAATCAATTGTTGACCAATAATTTTTGGAGACAATTGGCATGAGCTGCTCCCTTGTAGATGTTGGTATTGTTGGCATGAGCTTCTCTATTCTTTGACTTGAGATCTTCTATGTTGGCTTGAAATTATCATACATTTACTAAGAATTAGGGAGAGATTGGTGGCAAATAAATAAATAGAAAAGGGAGTCCCCTATTTTAATGGATGGACACAAAATATCAAAAGAAATTCTAAACCTATAAAAATTCAAAGTGTCAGGCTAATAGTGGGAGGTAAAAAAGTTGGAAAATTGGGAGGACTATGGAAGAATTCCAAATACTCAGTGAGATGAATGTGGAAAAGTAAACGAGCATGGAAAACTTAATGTGCAACAAAGGAGGTGGGAAAATGTGAAAAAGTTGTGGTCAATAAAGGAGGAAGACAAATGTGAAAACTTAATGACCAAGACATTTGATGACTCCCACTTTGATGGATCAATGTATTGGATTAGGACAATACTCGAGCAATGAGGCAATAAATAAAATCATATAGAAAGAATTCAACCAATGAGCAATTATATAAAACTATATAGAAATCTTCCAAGACGCCTACAAATAGTTCATTAGTGTACCACCAGCACTAAGCCTAAGTGTGGCTTACAAACAGTAAAAGTTGATAGGTGTAATAAAATTTTCCCCCCAAACATAACTCCTCAAGATCTACGAACCTAGCAACAAGATTTGCTAGCATAAATTTTAAATCATCTACACTATATTTTGTGGATAATTCAATCAAAATTTTCTCCGAGGATCTATCAAAATGTAAGGAGTATATATACAAAAGAATTCTTGATCATATATAAATGAAGTTAAATCTAATTACAAAAGAGAATGCATGATGAATATAAATGGAGATAAATCTAATTGTAGAAGAGAATACAGGATGATTCTTTCAAGTGGAATAAGTTGTTACCTAATTTGGATCTAATGTTTATTGAGATTCAAACCTTGGGGACATGAGATGCATATTTCTACTCTTCTAAGAAATTTTTAAATATCCACATCACAGCGTTGTGATTGTGCAGGTCCCCATTAGGTGCATATCCAACACAAGAAAGTGCCTTTGGCATCCCATGCTAAATTAAGCACCCAATTGCTCCCTTGTTATTATGGTATGTTGAATAAAGGATTTTAGGATTCTTCCACATATCTAACTAGCATAAAAACCTTTACTGTTAGAAAGTATTTCTTCTATGAGTAGAAGCACTCATTTTGATAAGGGGAAAAAGTAGGGGATTCAGAGAATAGAAAAGCTATCATGGTACTCATACCATGAGATTAAATAATTAGGATGTATACCAAAGACATGGGGATGGATGAATGTGTCAAAGATCACATGCGACTCTTAATAACCCCAATAAGAGGAAATAGAATTCAGCCAAATGAACTAAAGAGACATTATAAGTAGTTACCACTTAATGATTCATATCGTAATAGTGTAGAACCAAGAATGACTAGTAGAACTAAAGAACAAGCAATGAAAGGAATGTTACTATGAAACACCACATTTATAGTTCAATGACTCTTCTTTGTTTGATAATTGTTTTCACCTGCATAAAAAAATATAATTTACACTTCATTGAATCCTATTGTAGAAAAGGTTATTAAACAACAAAGTTAAATCAACAGACTTGTTTTATCTACCCTGGTGCAACTTCTAGCTGATAGTGTATCAAATATAATGGTATAGATGCCACGTGCATTCCAAAGAAAGTAGTAGTGTTGTTGAAGGATAGTCTTTGTAAGAATTTGACTAAGGCAATAACTCAACACCAAGAACAAGAAGCTCAATAGATAGGACAAGAGAGACTAATGATCATCAAATGAGAATCTCAATAATGTGTTGGAAATTATTGAAATGATCATAAGAAAATTTGTTGGAATAATAATGGAACTGGTAATGAATGTCCTCAATCATTGTTTTGTCATTGATGTCAAACTTGCTACTTGCAGGGATGACAATTGCTTTAATGATCCAAATACTATCAATTAGTTGATTTTCAAGGTGGAGGCAATCAATAAGATGTAATAGAACACCTAGAGAAAGGTTAAAGTTATGATGTTGTAATGAAGTACAAGGATTAGCTAAGCCATTGATGAAAAAGTGTATTTGATGACATACTATAAGATACAAAGAATGGGCACACAGAAACATATCAAAGATTTAAGGATTTAGCTAAGTCTTTTGTAAAGCTCAAACTAAGTTCATTAGAAAGAAGGAGTCGAGCAAGTTAGTAAGAGCTGAGAAAATTCCTACTCAAGTGCCGAGTAGAACCAAGTGCAGAGCAAAACCAAGTGCTGAGCAAAACCAAGTGCCGAGTAGAACCAAGTGCCGAGCAAAACCAAGTGCCAAGCAAAACCAAGTGCCGAGAAGAACCAAGTTCTGAGCATAACCAAGTGCCGAGAAAAACCAAATGTCAAGCAGGTACAGGTGTCAAGTAACATAGAGGTGCTGAGCACCAGTAACTCAATAATGTCGAGTTGCTGCATTATTTTGGAAATCGAAGATTCACTAGATCTAAGATGAAAAGGTTGTTATCTAGAAGTTTGTGAATTAAAAGGAAGATAAGAACGATAAGCTGGTGGCACAAAACACCATGTAGAATGTTTTTAAGATACGACTAGCAAAGTTTCTAGAAGAGAACAAGATATAGGGTAGATACATTGTATCCTACCTAATCTATTTTGAAACCCTAAAATTAGAGAGGGAGAATTGAGCGGCAAAGGCAAATCAGACTTCTATATAAGAAGACATAAGTTAATGAGAAGCAAGAGAGGGAATAGTGAGAGAAAGAGCCGTGGTCAAGCATAAAAGCATGAAATGTTGAAGAATGTGCTAAGGAGAAGATAGCACAGGAACTTTGTTTGGATAGACGACCACAAGGATGATTGCATTGGCAAGATGAGTAAGAAGACTCAAGAAGATGAAGCTTGAGAGGGAGACAAGTAGTCGGAGCTGAAGAGATTGAAGCCAAGCATAAGGATTGAACTGAAAAGAGTGATCTGAAATCTGCAAAGTATGTTGTAAGTTATATCAAATCAAAAGACCATTATTGTTACTTTCTAGCAATTGTAACAGTAAGAAAAATCCTATGGACTTAGGTTGGTTTAACAGCCATTAGATACATCCTTTAATAGGGTGACATTCCAAGTGAATGTTCTAAAGACCTTTAATCAGGCCCATTCCTAACAGTTTGGTGAAATCCTCTAACAAGGTCAAATTTAATAGTGTGTTGTAAGCCTTTAATAGGGCAGGCTTTTAATAGGGCATCACTTCAAAAGAGTGAGAATCAAGTAGCATGTTGTTGGTGGTTTTTCCCAAATTGGGTTTCCACGTAAATCATTGTGTCATGTGTTGATCTTGAATGTTTTATCTTTGCATGTTGATTTACAGTAATTTGCTTATATGACTTATTTAAGTTTGAACAGATGAAAAGGGTATGGATTCATTAAAAAGTATTAAAAAGATATTAATAGGGCATTTGGACCTTGAATAACTGATTCATCCCCCCCCTTCTTAGTTAATCTACAGAATTCTAACAATTGGTATTAGAGCCTGACTGTTGATTCAATTTTAAGGGACTACTAGCAGAAAAGATCAAAATGCCAAAGAGAGAAGTTCCCAAGCTCAACAAAGACAACTTTATTGCATGGCAAAGTTTGATGAAGCTACATCTTGGATCCATAGGGGATTATGCCCAAAATTCAATTTTCATTGAACATATAGATCCAACAGGTGCTCCTACTATAGAAGACATGAAAAAAAAGCAAGAACACAACCAGACAATACTGGAAATTGCCTCTACACTCAGCTATGTTGAATTTGATGATATCAAAGGGTGTGACACTACATTCAAAATGTGGAAAGCCTTATCAAACATCTATGGAGGAGATCATAATGTACAAAGAGAAAAAAGAGAAAGTCTTAGAGGAAAGTTTGATGATATGAAAATGGAAAAAAATGAGAATGCTACTCAGTATGGTGCAAGAATAAAGGAAGTGGTAAGTGCAATAAGATCCTTGAATGGTCAACTAGATGAAGACACTGTTAATAGTAAGTTCTTAAGAACCTTGCTCCCTATCTATGCTATTAGAGTATCAGCAATACAAGAGCTCAGATGTATACCAAGAAATAATCTAAGCTTTGAAGGTATAATAGGTAGACTCACTGCATTTGAGTTATCTAACTTTGACAACTATAAACCTGAAAATGTTGAATCTACTTTTAAGGCCAAGTTATCACTGAAAGATGTCGAACAGATGAAATCAAGGAAAGGAAGAAAAATGAAGTATGTATCTAGTGATAGTAGCACTAATGAGGAAGATGTGGAACAATTGGAAGCACTGCTCACTAGAAGATTTCACAGGGGCAAAGGAAAGTTCAAAGGTAAGATTCCTATCATTTTTTTTGATTGCAACGAAGTAGGTCATATTGCTGCAAGGTGTCCACAGAAAAAGGATTCCAAGGAAGGCAACAAATATAAGAACAGAAGAGATGATGACAAGAGGGATTACAAAGAAAAAGGTAAGTGTTATATTGTTGAAGAAAATTATGATGACAATGATGATGAAGTTGTTTATGTAGCCATGAAGGACCAATCTAATGAAGAAGAAGCCACAACACTGGTGACATGTATAAACAAGAATGACAGATGGATCATAGACAGTGGATGCTCACATCATATGACAGGAGACAAAAGTAAGTTTGTTAACTTTACTCAGTATGATGAAAATAGTGTTAGATTTGGTAATGATGCTCCATGTCAAATCAAAGGAAAAGGTTCCATTAAGCTCACAGAACAAATTTCATGTGACAATGCATACTATGTTGAAGGATTAAACTACAATTTACTGAGTGTCTCACAGTTAGGCAATATAGGCTGCAAAGTGAAATTTGGAAACAAAACTGCAAAAATCTATGACAATGATGGAAAATTGATAGGAAAAGGAGATCAAAAAAAGTGTAATTTGTTTTACCTTGATATGGATGATGTCTCTTGTCTACTTGCAAAATTTGATGATGAATGGTTGTGGAATAGAAGATTATGTCATGTCAATTTTGACAATCTAGTCAACATCAGTAAAATGAAGAAAGTTAGAGGTCTACCAAAATTGAAAAAGCCTGATAATATCATGTGCAAACAATGTCAACTAGGAAAGATGACAAAATCAAGTTTCAAAAGCAAGAACTATACATCTAAAGAGATACTTGAGTTAGTTCACACTGACTTATGTGGTCCAATGGAAATACAAAGCTATAGAGGAGATAAATACATAATGTTATTTGTTGATGACTATTCCAGGATGATGACTGTTATGTTCTTAAAACAAAAATCTGATACTTTTCAAATGTTTAAGTGGTATGTGGCTAGAGTTGAAAAGGAAACTGGAAAAAGCCTGAAATGCCTAAGATCAGATAGAGGTGGTGAATTTACATCAAATGAATTCGAGATATTCTGTAATGACAAAGGGATCAAAAGACAAATGTCAGCTCCTAGAGCTCCCCCACAGAATGGAATTGCTAAAAGAAGAAACAGGTTTGTAATTAACTATGCCAGGACATTAATGTTGGAAAAGAATGTTGCTCTAAAATACTGGAGAGAAGCTGTAAGCATAGTTGTTCATACACTGAACCGAGTACAAGTCAAGAAAGGTACAAATACAACACCTTTTGAATTATGGTATGGTTACTTACCAAATGTAAAACATTTCAAAGTGTTTGGTTGCAAATGTTTTATCCTTAAAGATGTTAGAAATGGAAAATTTGATGCACAAAGTGATGAAGGCATATTTTTCAGTTACTCCACAAGAAGTAAGGCATATAAGTGTTTGAATATTAACACTAACAAAATTGTGGAAAGTGCAAATGTAAATTTTGATGAGCACACAGAAGTCCAAGCTGAAGAACCAAAGAAAATGGAAGAATACAAAACCTTTGTATATTCTTATGAAGGAATGACTGCTGATGAGGATGATGACAATCAAATTGAAAATCAACAACAAGTGTCAGTTTCAACCGATTCACAACCAGTGAATGCCGAGTTGCATTGAGAAGCTGAGTTACAGAATGAAGAAAATGCACAATCTGATTCTGAAGATAGCATACATGATAAAGAACAACCTGACAACAAAGTGCATAGTGATCCTGAATCTGAAAGATCAAAAATGGAAACAAGGACAAAGCCAAGGTTATCCAAATATGTAAAAAGACATCACCCTGCTGAACAAATAATTGGTGGCAAAGATGCAAGACCAATGACAAAGAACAGACTAAGACATGAATCATGTATGATCAGCCAATCTGAACCCAAAATAGTATATGGTGCATTACAAGATGATGATTGGTATAAAGCTATGGAAGAAGAAATTGATCAAATAAGAAAAAATAAAACCTGGAGTTTGGTTCCCAGACCAACTGACAAGAATGTGATTGGCACCAAATGGGTATTCAGAAACAAACTAGATGAGAATGGTGAGATTACCAGAAACAAAGCTAGATTAGTATGCAAGGGTTATGCTCAAGAAGAAGGAATAGACTATGGAGAAACATTCTCTCCTGTTGCTAGAATGGAAGGAGTAAGAACTTTACTTGCATATGCTGCTTACAAAGATTTTAAAGTCTATCAGATGGATGTAAAATCTGCCTTCTTAAATGGTATACTAGAAGAAGAAGTCTACATTGAAAAACCAAAAGGATTTGTTGATGAAAACAATAGGGATATGGTGTGTAAGTTACATAAAGCACTCTATGGTTTGAAACAAGCACCTAGAGCATGGTATGAGAGACTTCACAAGTATCTAGTGCAAATTGGATTTGAAAGAACTGATGATAACAACAACATGTACATCAAAGTAGAAGAAGGTAAAGACATTATTTTATCTAAAATCTTTGTGGATGACATAGTGTTTGGAGGTAAGGAAGTACTTTGCAAAGGCTTTGCTGATAAAATGAAACATGAATTTGAGATGTCTATGTTTGGAGAAATCAAATTTTTTGTTAGATTACAAGTATATCAACTCAAACATGGAATATTTGTTACACAATCAAAGTACATCAAAGAATTTCTTAAAACATTTGGATTGGAGGAATCCAAACTAGTCAGCACACCAATGGCCATAGGAAATAAGCTATCCAAAAATGATGAGTCAGTTGAAGTCAATCAAACAATGTACAGATCCATGATTGGAAAATTACAATATGTTGTACATAGTAGACTAGACATAGTATTAGCAGTTGGAATAGTGGCTAGGTTCTCTGCTAATCCTAAAGAAAATCATCTTATAGTAGTAAAAAGAATAATGAGATATCTCAAAGGGACTGATGACTTTGGTCTATACTAATAAAAGAATGGAAAATTTGAACTCAATGCATATACAGATGTAGACTAGGGAGGAAACATTGATGACAGAAAAAGAACAAGTTGAGGTGCATTATTTCTAGGAAAAAGGTTGGTCACCTGAACTAGCAAGAAACAAACATGTATATCTCAATCCACTACAGAGTCAGAATATGTGGCAGCTACAGTCAATTGTACAAACATTGTATGGCTCACACATCTATTGAATGAAATGAAAGAAGAAGTAAGAAAATCGGTGATATTGTATTGTGATAATACAAGTGCTATAAATATATCCAAAAATCCAGTAATGCATACAAAAACCAAGCATATTGCAATCAAGTATCATTATGTCAAAGAATTGGTAGAAGACAAACAAGTGAAATTGGAATACATTCACACAAACGAACAAACTGCAGATATCTTCACCAAACTGTTGCCCAAGGATGCCTATGAATATCTTAGAGGCAAGTTGGGGGTTATACCCCTAAGTCAAGTAGTTTAAGACAACAAGGAAGCTGCCTTGCATCAACAGGAATAAATCATTGAAATATTAACAGGTTGATGCAAAGGATGACAGAAGGAATAGACACTCCAAATCAGTCACAAGCATGGTGATAGAGGGAGAAAAACAACAAGAACCCAAAGCTTATATACTACATCTTTGGCATTTATGTCAAAGAGGGAGAAATATGCAGAAAACTGATCAATGAAAAGAAAGAGGGAGATATATATGGAAGAGGGAGATATATGTGATCAGTAGTGAAAATGTAGCAAGCTAACGTATACAATCTTGGTGGTAACTGAATTGATTACTTGATCAGTTTGGTTTGCCATCAATGCCAAAGAGGGAGATTGTTGGAAATGGTTGAAATAATCATAAGAAAAGTTGTTGGAATAATAATGGAACTGGTAATGAATGTCCTCAATCATTGTTTTGTCATTGATGTCAAACTTGCTACTTGCAGGGACGACAATTGCTTTAATGATCCAAATACTATCAATTAGTTGATTGTCAAGGTGGAGGCAATCAATAAGATGTAACTAGAACACCTAGAGAAAGGTTGAAGTTATGATGTTGTAATAAAGTACAAGGATCAGCTAAGCCATTGATGAAAAAGTGTATTTGATGACATACTATAAGATACAAAGAATGGGCACATAGAAACATATCAAAGATTTAACGATTTAGCTAAGTCTTTTGTAAAGCTCAAACTAAGTTCATTAGAAAGAAGGAGCCAAGAAAGTTAGTAAGAGCCAAGCAAATTCCTAGTCAAGTGCCAAGCAGAACCAAGTGCCGAGCAAAACCAACTGCCGAGAAAAACCAAGTGCTGAGCAGAACCAAGTGCCGAGCAAAACCAAGTGCCGAGAAAAACCAAGTGCCGAGCAGAACCAAGTGCTGAGAAAAACCAAGTGCCAAGCAAAACCAAGTACTGAGCAGGTACAAGTGTTGAGTAACATAGAGGTGTCGAGCACCAATAACTCAATAATGCCAAGTTGCTGCGTTATTTTGGAAATCAAAGATTCGCCAGATCTAAGCCGACAAGGTTGTTATATAGAAGTTTGTGAATTAAAAGGAAGATAAGAACGATGAGCTGGTGGCATAGAACACCATGTAGAACATTTTTAAGATACAACTGGTGAAGTTTCTAGAAGAGAACAAGATATAGGGTAGATACATTGTATCCTACCTAATCCATTTTGAAACCCTAAAATTAGAGAGGGAGAATTGAGTGGCAAAGGCAAATTAGACTTCTATATAAGAAGACATAAGTTAATGAGAAGCAAGAGAGAGAATAGTGAGAGAAAGAGCCATGGTCAATCATAAAAGCATGAAATGCTAAAGAATGTGCTAAGGAGAAGATAGCATAGGAACTCTATTTGGATAGACAACAACAAGGATGATTGCATCGGCAAGATGAGTAAGAAGACTCAAGAAGACAAAGCTTGAGAGGGAGACAAGTAGTCAGAGCTGAAGAGATTGAAGCCAAGCATAAGGATTGAACTGAAAAGAGTGATCTAAAATCTGCAAAGTATGTTGTAAGTTATATTAGATCAAAAGACCATTATCATTACTTTCTAGCAATTGTAACAGTAAGATAAATCCTATGGACTTAGGTTGGTTTAACAGCCATTAGATAAATCCTTTAACAGGGTGACATTCCAAGTGAATGTTCTAAAGACCTTTAATCAGGCCCATTCCTGACAGTTTGGTGAA
This sequence comes from Cupressus sempervirens, assembly GCA_028749045.1. NCBI lineage: Eukaryota > Viridiplantae > Streptophyta > Pinopsida > Cupressales > Cupressaceae > Cupressus > Cupressus sempervirens. The sequence goes on from CM053787.1 coordinate 49,954,952, forward strand.
ATCCTCTAACAAGGTCACATTTAACAGTGTGTTGTAAGCCTTTAACAGGGCAGGCTTTTAACAGGGCATCACTTCAGAAGAGTGAGAATCAAGTAGCATGTTATTGGCGGTTTTTCCCAAATTGGGTTTCCACGTAAATCATTGTGTCATGTGTTGATCTTGAATGTTTTATCTTTGCATGTTGATTTATAGTAATTTGCTTATATGCCTGATTTAAGTTTGAACAGATGAAAAGGGTATGGATTCATTAAAAAGTATTAAAAAGATATTAATAGGGCATTTGGACCTTGAATAACTGATTCATCCCCCCCCTTCCCAGTTATTCTAAAGAATTCTAACATAATGATCAAAATAATAATGGAAATTAGATGAATACACACTAGAAGTTCTTATATATAAAGACATCTAGAATGACTAGGAGTCAGCAAAGAGATAAACATCACAACTAAGCACATATCCACCAAGAGTGGATTGTCCTCCATTGAGCACAAGAGTTTGTGCAATGATGAGAGGATAAGTTTACATAGGTGTATCTCATAAAGAGATGTTTTAGACACCATGTGCTCAAATAAGTTGCTAAGTCCTATGTTGTCAACAAGATAACTCATATGACTATGCATACTCCTAGGTGTCTACATGACAACTAATATGCTAATGTATTAACCTAAGTAAACTTAATTTAAGTGTAATAATAATTAATTATTTACACTAACACCCCACCTTAACTGCAACTTAGGGGAATGCACTTAAGCTCACAAAGGATAGAGAAAAATGCATGATGGGTCCTATCTACTAGGCCATGTTAGGTACCCATGTACAAATGAAAAGCTCTACATACAATGTGATGAAATGCAATGAAATCTCTTTAAAAATAGATAAAGAGGCAAAACCTCATGAGAAAAACCCTCCCCCAAAAAGAGAGATAAGTACAATAAAGAAGAGAAGAGTCATGTGACCCCCCCTGGTGAAAAATCTCGCACCCCCAAGAGATCTCACAAATGAAGATACTTGACCTTAGTGAAGGTCTTGGTGAAGATATATGTAATATGTTGTTCTATAGGAAAATACTACAATGTAATGGCATGCTCATGAATTAGCTCTCTAATGTAGTACATATAAACCTCAATGTGTTTTGTGTGTTGATATTGCACTGGATGTTTTGAGATTCCAATGGCACTCTGATTATCACAATGTATTATTGTGGGTCTAGGTATGTCAAAACCAAACTCCTTCAGAATATCCTATAACCAAATAGCTTATGTAGTTGTAGTGATAGCTCCTCGATACTCAGCCTCAGTAGATGAAAGAGCAATAGTATTCTTCTTTTTACTCTACCAACAAATGGGGTTGAAACCAAGATAAAACATGTATCTTGAAGTACATTTGCAAGAATCAAGATCCCTTGCATAGTTTGAGTCTATGGAACCCACTAACTATAGTCTAGTACTAGCTGCATAGCATATCCCATATGTATGTGTACCCTGTATATAGTGTAAGATGTGTTTGGCTACCTTCCAGTGAAGTTCATGTGGCTCTTGCATAAAGCAATAATCCATGCCAACTGCAAAGGATATGCTAGGGTGTGTATGTGTCAAGTAGATGAGACTTCCAACCAACTATCTATACAAAGTAGCATCAACAAGTGGAGTGGAACATTTTGCTTCTAACTCAACACCTAAAAGAAATGTAGTAGATGTAGCCATGCAGTCACTCATGCAAAATCAAGAAAGTAGATCAAAAGCATACTTGGGTTGTGATAATGTGATCCATAATGAAGACTATTGTATCTCAATACCAAGAAAGTAATGAAGTAGACCCAAGTCGGTCATGGAAAATCTATCCTGCAAAGTAGACTTGACACTATCAATGATGGATGTTGTACTCCCTATAATGATTAAGTCATCTACATAAAGCACAAGTAGCAAGTGAGAATCATCCCACTGAAGAATGTAGACATTCAAATCTAAATGACATCTAGAGAACCCTACTAAGAGAAGGAAAAAATCCATCTTGGAATACCAAGCTCTTAGAGCTTGTTTTAGTCCATAGATAGACATTTTAAACTTGCAAACCAAAGTAGAATCTTGAATGAACCCCTATGGCTACTCCATATAAATCTCTTGATAAATATCACCATTTAAGAATGCGCTCTCCACATCCATCTAATGCACAACCCATCTCTGAGCTGCAACTATAGCTAGTGTCAAATGAATGGAGTTCATTTTTGCAACTAGGGCAAAGGTCTCAGTGTGGTCAATACTAGGCACCTAAGAGAAACCTTTTGCAATAAGTCTTCCCTTATACTTATCAACACTTCCATCCACTACAAACTTGGTCCAATAGATCCACTTATACTAAACCATTTTTCTTCCCTTAGGAAGAAAGACTAAGTCCCATGTGTTGTTTCTCATAAGAGAATTGTATTCTTCCTCCATTGCTTTATCCCATTCTAGAATTCCTAAGGCTTCTTTGAATGATTGAGGATTGGAAGCAAATACAATATAAGCATGAGGGAGTGAGTTGTATTATGATCTTGTCCTCCTAGTATCTAAAGGATTCCCTACCAATGGTCCTACTGCATCTAATGTCTGCAGAGCCCATTTAGGTATAGTGGAAGAAGATGTAGAAGTAGAAGGAATTTCCTCAACCTAATCTGTCTATTGCCACTATTTGGGTTGTGGATGGACATCTTCAAAGTCACTGCCATCACTATCATGCTCTTCAATGAAGGAGGAAGAAGGAGGAGTTGAAGAAGTAAATCTTGGACAACTTTCTTCAAAGTGTACACTCCTCTCATAGAAAATTTCATGTGTCTCTAGATCCATCAATTTTTAGGCTTTATGAGAGTCTACATAACCAACAATGATGCAAGGTTTACATTGAGGTTCCAATGCCTTACATTTCTATTGAGGTATTTGTGCCCATGCTGGACAAAAAAAGACTCTAAAGTGCTTTACAATAGGTTTCTTTCCATTCCAAGCTTCAAAAGGAGTTACACCATCCAAAGCTTTATGAGGACTCCTATTCTGGATATAGTTTGCACAATTCATTGCTTCAGCCCAAAAAGCTTGATTAAGAGACTTATGTAATAGCATGCAAGTGGTCATCTCCTTGAGCATTTTGTTCTTCCTTTCTGCATTACCATTTTACTATGGGGTGTATGGTATTGAATGTTGAAGGTCAAATCCCTCTTGAGTAGAGTACAAAAGTCTATAAGTCTTGAGTTCACATACTCCATTCCATTATAAGTTTAAATAACATTGATGGCTTTCTCTGATTGCTTTTCTACTTGAACCTTGAAGGTGAGAAATCATTCAAACACTTCACTCTTATGAGTCATGAAGAGTACCCATGTATAGTGAGAATAGTCAACAATGAAGGTGAGTGCATAGCAAGACTTTTCAAATGATGGCACTAGAAATGGGCCTACCACATCACTATGAACTAGTTTAAGAATACTTTGTGCTCTCCAAGACTTCTCCTTGTGAAACATTTTTTCTAGATGCTTCCCAAGTGTACAACCTAAACAAACACCATCTGAGAACTAGACTTGAGGTAGACCATGAACCATGTTCGTGCTACTAAGCTATTGAAGATAATTGTAGTTGAGATGTCCAAATCTCTCATGCCATAGTTTTCTTTCTATATTCAAATGAATGAATAGGGCTTGTGTATTAGATTTAGGCTCAAAGGAAGAGAAAGTGTAAAGCCTTGAATCATGTTTAGCTTCACCTATTGCAACCATAGAATCATCTTTGATTCTTTTCACAATGATTGAATCTAGAAGAAATTCAACCTTTTTTCCATCTCCATAGTGGTGATTTGGTAAACTAAAAGAAGGTTGGAGGTAAGATTAGGAACATAGAGAACATCCTTGAATGCTCCACTTTCCATCTCAACTTCACCTTTTCCTTCAACTTCCACTTTAGTGTCACCCCCTATAAAGATGTGAGGTACCTCTGAAGGTGTCATTGAAGAAAAATCTCTCATTGAAGCCCCCATGTGATGTGTGGCACCTAAGTGAATAATCCATTCCTCTTGATTGACACTGTGTGTGAGTAAATCTTTCCCTTGGCTCTTAGAATCTAAAGATGAAGACCCCTTTTCCTTACAAGCATTAGGCAATGGAACTTTGTGCTTCTTCATGATGTTTTTCAATTCATCAATCTACTTGTGATAACACATGTTCATCATGACTAATTCTTTTACAATAGGCACACTTCTTCTTTTCCTGATTATTGTCCCCCTTTTTGTTGGTATTAGGAGAAGACTTGCCTTGTTGTTGATTTGATTTGGGTGGTGACTTTTCTGTGTCCCTTGTTTGTTATCTTTCCACTTCTTATTTTTTCCCTTTCCTTTGTTTGAACTTTGACCAATTGAATTTTTGGAGCTCTTATTGTTAGCCACCAATGCCTTAGACTTTGAAGACTTGAGAATCCTCATTGTTATCAACTTAACTTGTTTATCCTCTAACAACTGGGCATAGTCATCAAAAATGAGTTTCTTATAAGAAGCCCCTAAGGTAGCCTTTGAGGTGTTGAAAGAAGAGACAAATGTGGAGTAGTCTAATGGAAACTTATTCTAAATTAGATAAATCAACCTTTCATCCTTAATGGGACTACCACAATCATTAAGTTTTGTTCTCAACTAATTCACCTTAATGATAAGATCCTGGATGGAATCAAAGTTTTTAAGATCTAGGGAGATAAGTTCATCTTCAATATTATAGACATCATCCTCAGTCACTTTCTCATATAGGTTTTTAAGGGCATCCCAAGTTTCCTTAGATGTATCCTATCAACCCCTAACCTAATGATTCCTAGGCCTTTTCTATTTGCCAATTCCCAAGCATGAATATCACTTAGAGTTACTAGATCACCTATTGGTTTAGGAAGAGATCCATCTACATATTGAGAAACTTCTTCATTCATTAATTCACACCATTTTTTAACTAACCATGTGGCATAATTATGTGGTGTTAATTTTGGAATGTTAATGTTTCCCATAATTCAAGGAAAGAAATATAACATCAAGAAGAAAGGAACACAATATTGGAGTTCTTTTGAATAATTTGTTGGGGGGGCAGGGGAGGGGAGGGGTGAATCAATTATTCAAGGTCTAGATGTCTAATTAAAACTTTTCTTATCTCAGTGAACCCATAAAACATTCATATTCATACATACATACAAATGAATATCTAAATACTTAAAACTTGTAGGTTACTGTCTGATCAAATTGCAGAAATGTAAAGCATGAAACACAACACATTCATTAGTACACTTGACACAATGATTTAACATGGAAACCCAATTTGGGAAAAACCACTAGTAACATGCTACTTATTTTACACTCTTCTGAAGTAATACCCTATGAAAGGCCAAACCTATTAAAGGTTACAATAAACATAGTTAAATGTGACCCAATTAAGGGATTTCAATCACCCTGTTAAAAGTGAGACTTTTTAGAGGACTTTAGGCCATTCACTTGGAATGCCACCTTGTTAAAGGATTTTCCAATGATTGTTAAGTCAACCTTAATCCAAAGGATTTACCCTAGACTGATAGAATTGTTAGAGAGTAGCAATAGAGCTTTGATTTGATACAACTTACAATTTCACTTATAGATTATAAATCAATGTTCATTCCTCAATTTTTCTTGGCTTTCATTCTTTGTAGCTCTGATATCTTGTTCACCCTTCAAGCATTTATCACCTTAAGCCTTCTTGCTTAACATGCCATCGCAGACACTTCTCTTAGGATGAAGCAAAACCCTTGATTCCTTCTCCTCCTTAGGTTCTCGCACATGATATCAATCTCTCCAACTCTTTTGCTTCATGACTAGACATTCCTATATAGAGGAAATTAGAATATTTTCCTACTCATTATTCATCATCTAAATTAGGGTTTTGGATAGATTAGGTATGATACAATGTATCTACCCCATATCTTGTCTTGTCTAGAAGCTTCGTTTAGAATCCATTTGAACTCCCCTCCAAAATGATTTACATCAAATTCTGTGCCACCAGCTCATCAATCTTATCTTCCTCCTAGTTCACAAGTTTCAAGAAAAAAAACTTGTTAGCTTTTATTTGGAGAATCTTTGATCTTTGTCATAATGTAGTAGCTCAACATTATCAATCTTCTAATGCTCAACACATACTATGTTACTTGACATCAACTATAAAATCACTTGGCATCAATTGGATTTTACTAGTGCTCGACATCAACTGAAATTCACTTGGCATCTACTATCTTGCTCGGTATCCACAAGAATTTTCTTTCACTCGACTCCAACTAACTTTTTGCTTAGCTTGTACTAACTTTGCTTGGTACCTACTATCCACTTAGTAAAGCTTTGCAAACAAACTTTATTTGACTTGTTCTTCTAAACTTTCTAAGTGTATCCAACCATTTTGTAACCTTAAGTAGATCATCAATACATCATTTCATCATTGTCTTAACTAAATCTTGTACTTCATTACATAATCACAACTGAAACTTTCCTCTAGGTGCTTTTGTTACATCTTGTTGATCAAATCCTCCTCATCAATCAACTAAGTGATAATGCTTGAATCATATAAGCAACTATCTTACCAACAAATAGTAGGTTTGACATTAGTGACAAAATAATGATTGAAACACAATCTTCTTCAATAATCACCTTCTTAACAATACTCTTTCCAAATGATCTTTTCAATCAAATTTCAACACACAACACCAAGAGACACCCCCCCTTCTCACTCAATCAAAAAACCCCCCCAAATGGATGCTTTAGGAACTTTATACTTAGTGTGATTACAATAGCCACTTGCCAATTTAGGGCCTAAGTGGACTTTTGATTTTTCTATTTACAACCCCCTCTTGGAGTTCAAATCTGGTATTTAGCAATGTAGCTTAGATATACAATAGTTTTGAAGTTTGATCAAAGCAATACATTGCAACAAAGAACCTATTTTTGAAAGTGTTATTTCTATCCACGCAAGCCTATAATCTTATTATAGATCTAGAAGTAGACAAAAAATTATGCACTTTCAAAAAAAAAAAAATTTGAATATGTGTCTAAATGAGCCCATAAGGAGCATTTGAAGTTGCAAAATGTAGGATTAGATAGCTATAGCTGCAAGAAACTAATTTTGCTAACAAATCTATGCAACAAAACTAGAAAATAATAGCACCAATGAAAAATTTAGGAAATTCTAGCACAAATAAAAAAAATTGCACTTGATTTGGAGTCCAAAAGAATGAGATATGGCCTCCCAAAGTTGGATTATCAAATCAAAACTACATATGGTGAGGGGTCTGCCCTAATGACATAAGAAAAACACTATGCTAAAATTAACATCCAAATAGTTGTCTTGGCAGTGCAATTTGACCTTCTTGTGATGGTCAAACGACCATCAAATTTAGTCTTGTTAATTGATGATGTCAGCAAAAAATTTGGCCCGACTAGCTGACGTGGCAGTTCATACTGTACAGTGACTAGGAAAATTTAAAACATCCCCTTTGTGCCAAGGAAAAGTTAGGGTGATGCAAATGGCTCACCAAAAAACACATGACTGGATCCAATGCCAAGGTCAAATCTATGTTGATGCCCTACTTAGATTGCCAAGGACTTGGCTAAGCTCAACTTGAAAGCTAATGATGAGCACTAATTGCCAAAAATAAATGTCATAGATGAGCTTGATTGGCAATAACCTTCAATTAAAAATGAGATTTGGATTTGCAATGTGTTTGATGTGGAATAGGTCTTTGGACCCAAACAATGCGCTTGTTTTCCTTATCGACCAAGATAGATCATGCCTTTACCCTCATATGCTTCTTCTATAGAGCAATGTTACCAAGCACCAGCAAGATCTCTCACTTTAGATAGGATGGGATTCAATCAATTGGTCAAGCCTTTGAGGGCCGAGATCCTAGGTATGCAGAATTTGGAGAGGCTCGATCTGAGGTCAAATTTTTTCAGCGGTACACTCCTACCAGAGTTCATGAATTTGTGCAAGAATCTGAAGGAAATGAATCTCTTGAACAATTCTTTCTTGGGGAGAATTCTACCCATTAGCTATGGTGTTCTCGCAGCAAATCAAGTGCCCTATCCTTCATGCTTTGGAAGATCTTACTACACTCTAAATTGTTACAAAGCTAGTGGACTCGCTAGGCCTTATCATAGGGCTTGTTCTACTATTATGTGTTGTTGTGGCTACTCTCGTCAGCATGGCCATCCATGAATCCCACAATGTTGGCTTTTTCTAAGTTGAGTGAGAAGTTGTGGTTGATGACTCTTCCCTAGTGAGATCTACAAAGAAAAAATCTAAGAATATATGTTACCATGAGCTTAGACTCGACTATAGCAAAAGCCCAATTGTTCCAGGGTCTAATGGAAGATTCAACTTGGATTGGTTCTACCCGTGTTGTAAGATGACAAGTAGTTGATATATCTCCTTGTGGAGAGCTTGAAGAAGATCAAATTGAATCCTCTAGATGAGCAAATCGAGCTTCCAAGTCTGATTTGCAAAAAAAAATTGCCACAATGTTACAAAATAAAATAATAGAGATTTGAAAATATGCACCAAATAACACCAAATATCCAAATCTCCAAATAATGGAATATATGCAAATTTGAGAGAAAGAAAATGAAACTTTTTTTTTAAATTAAAAAAACCTCAAATCCATACCATCAAGATTTTGCCATAGATTTGACTTTTACCCAACATAGGCAAATTTATAGTCAAAATTTATGGAAATGGCCACTCGGACGCAATGGTGAGGTTAGATCTTGCTCAAAACACTCCCAATTTCTATGGATATCCAGATATGAATCATGGCCCTCCAAGATGAAGCAAAAATGAAGCTCTCCAATGGTCATGAAATGAAGCTCCCTTAGCTCTGATACCATGTAAGAATTTTCCTAAGGCAATAATTCAACGCCAAGACCAAGAAGCTCAATAGATAGCAAAAGAGATACTAATGATGATCAAATGAGAATCTCAATAATGATCAAAATAATAATGGAAATTAGATGAATACACACTAGAAGTGCCTATATATAAAGGCATCTAGAAGGACTAGGATTCAATAAAGACATAAACATCACAACTAAGTACACGTCCACCAAGAGTGGATTATCCTCCATTAAGCATAGGAGTTTGTGTGATGATGAGAGGATAAGTTTACATTGGTTTATCTCAGAAAGAGATGTTGTAGACACCATGTTCTCAAATAAGTTGTTAACTCCTATGTTGTCAACAAGACAACTCATATGACTACACATACTCCTAAGTTTCTACCTAACAACTAATATGCTAATGTATTAACGTAAGTAAAGTGTAATAATAATTAATTATTTACACTAATAGTATTAAAGTTGATTTTATGGAAACCATCCTAGTAGGCACTCATATTTCATATGAACCCATAAAAGTGTAGAAATCATTAAAGGTAATACTTTGCATTTTGTATGACATGTCATTAGAATCTCATTCTCAATCCATAAGAGGCATATGAAATGATCTCATATAAAAGAGACAAGCCATCTTGAAACTCTACAAAAGCATATCTACCTAAAAAACATGAAAAACTGAGGCAAAATATTTGTACTAATCTAGAACCTAAAAAGAATATATGATCAAAATGTTCACAGTATGCAAATAAATACTTATTTAACTAAAAAATTAAGGGTAGAATTAGTGGGGTTCTTACATTGCCAAAGCCTCCCTACCAAAACATGATAGATGTTGATAAGTAGGAGATAATTTCCACAGCAAGTCAAATTGTGATATTGCTATCAGGATTTAACTATGTAATTTTGAGTCAAACTCATTGACCCGGGAAGTCCTAGTGCTTCACTCCTGTGAGCATCACCTAGATCCAATGAGTACTAAGTGTTCCATTTATTCTCATGAGAGCTGGATTCATGTTGAATCACTACTCATGAAACATGGGTCAATGAGTTTGACTCAAAATTACACAGTTAAATCCTGATAGCAATATCATAATGATAGATGTTCATGGGCATAATAACACACATTATTTCATCATAATACTTTTCAATATTAAAGTTTATTAAACTTTTTTCTTACCAAAACCTTCTTTTCATCTTCTATCCAAACTATCCTATATGGATGTGGGTGCTTCCTCCTCTCTAGCTGCAGTTGACTCACCATCTCTTTAGAAACAAGATTGTCTATTCTCCCACCATGAATGATAACATTACATACCTTGTCTTGATGCTTTCATCTTTCTCTAAAACATTTTAAACCATTTTTATTTGTAATAAACTTCAAATATGAAGATATTAGTTTGTAGTTATAACTGTATCAGACCATAATAGATCTAAGTTGAGGCTAATAAAGTGAGATTTTTTAGAAACTTGTTATTTATGGTTTATGCATTTTGGCATCAATTGGTGTTGAAAAACAAACTTCAAAAATAAAACAAGAACCCAGAAACAAAAAATTAGACCTTACATGCAAAGTATTTGACAGAATCATATACTTATTTAACTAAAAAATTAAGGGTCACAACTCTTCAGAATTTCAGCCCTTTGAGAGTGCAATGCCTCTCATGTTTGCATTCTATACCTTGTTGTTATTTTGATTTGAGAGATACTTGGCACTCTTATTTATGTACTTTGAGATGACTTGAAGGTTGAATATTATACATTGATTCAGTATCATAGATGTTATACTACTATGTTGTTCAATTTATCATATTTGCATGTTGATGCCATTTTGAGACAACAATAGATCTATGATGATATTTGATTATTTGGTATTTGGACATATTTTTTTATTATGTTATGCGATGGATTTTATGCTATGGTTATTTACTTCATTCTTGTTTATTTATGCTTTATGAAAATGTGAGTGATGTAAATGGATTAATTAGGTATTTAATGCATTATTTCTCTAGCTATGTTATTATATGTAATTGCACTTGATCATGTGTTTTACTGTGTAGGAATAATATCCCTAGCAGTGGCACATGGAGTTAGTGATTCAACAATTCATATTTTACCAATGTCATCCCTATATGGTCGACGTATCTTTATTTAACTATTTAAATTAAACCTTTTGGTGATTACTAAATCCAAACTCACCTACATTATCTGACTAGAATAGTAAGTGTGTCTGTGCATTTAGAGGTTCGCATTGTCGTGAAAGTTATTAAGTGATTTTCTATTATTTTAGGTTTTTGGGCTTTAAATCTTCTCAAATTTAATTTCTAACAGCTTTTCCTTAGGTAAATTCCTATTACAAGGAATAACCTATTTTTGTTTTGGCCAATTTTGAGTCTAGATAGTCTAACTGGCTATTTTCTAATGGACTATTCACTCAAAAAGTGAATAAGTATTGAAAAAAGGGATTTGTATTTTCACTTTTCAATTTTGCAATTAGAAAATTTGGGAGCTTTTTTGAAATCCTCTTCTTGAAGGATTGGATTTTTGTTCATTTTGAGAGATGTGAGCATGGGATTTTCATGAGATCAGTCTTATTAGATTTGGCTTAGGTATAGATTTCTAGCAGATTCAGTGGGCAATTTATTTTATTGAGCTAATTTCATTTTTTTCCGCTTTTGTTGTCAGGTAGGGCTTTCCAATTTTCTTGTTTTTGCTTTGTTTTAGCTTTAGTTTCTTGTAGCAGTTTTTTAGGAGGCTTGTTCCCCTCCATTTTTGTTTGTTGATTCTATTTGGTTGGTTAGGTATGAATATTTTCCCTGTTTTTGGGATGGGGATTTGGGGTTTCATGCCATTATGCTAGCTATTTTTGCATATGGTGTCCAAACCCAAATATTATTGGATTTTTAGCATTTTTGTACCCAAAGACCAAATGGGTTTTAATTTTTAATTTTTCCAATTTTGGGGGGTTTTACCTCATTTTGTGTGCCACCCTATTTTCTTGGGTTTTCTTGGCATGATGTTGGTCATGGACCTAGATGATCTATTTGGATGTCAGTTAGACCACTATTGCACTTTTATGTTGCATTGGGATCATGTTGCATCTATCCTCACGAGTCTATTTTTAGTTGAGTGACTTTTTGCTTTGTGTTCTCATCCAGTCCTTGTGTTGTGATCTTCATGATGGTAGTGTGCCACACACGAGTATGTGTGCATACATTTGTTGGGTGACTTGCGGGCCTTGATCTTCTATGGTACTTTTGGAAGTTATGATCATTGAGGTTGGGTTGGTAATTTGCATGCCTACGTGCACTCATCATTGGATGAGCATGGGTAGGGTAGGGTAGCATATGGAGGGGGCTTCTATCTCACAACTTGGAGATCATGGCACCATACGTTGGCAGAGAGAGCTTTAATTAAGTGATAACTAGAGAAAATAGTAGGTGGTAATAAAACTCAAGATAATGAAAAATGTTATGTGCTTGAGCCTTCCATTGAGGGAGTTAAATCTACATGATCCGAACTTGGGCTTGTCAATGCCAAGTGACTCTCCATGATGTCAGCCCCTACTTAATAGCCCATTAATTGTCTGACCAAGACCTATAGTTTATGCATTGTCTATGTCTAGGTTTCAGTCATCATACTATTTGGCGTGAGTGTTAGCCATGAACATTTTACTTTATGTGTGTGATTGAGTCATTATCTCCATCAACACAATGGGAGTGGGCCTACAGGTTCCATGTGGTTGGCAGCATAGCTACATATACCACTACTAGGGACCAGTGTATAGAGATGGTCTTTTTTCTAGTGCAACTGTTGTTGGATGATTTCACTTGCTACTTCACGCTCCAGAGTATGCTTTCTTGTGATTTACACTTTCATTGGAATGCTTGTATATCATGTTAGATGATGTTAGTTACTGACGTATTTCCTTGTTATGATGATTAACATATGATAGATGATATTATATGTATTTGTAAGATTATCTTATGCTTTACTACTAGTATGTTAGATTTCCTTATGCTTATGTTGTAGCATATTTTATAGTGACATACTTATATGATAGTATTGATGATATGATCATCAGCTTGGGATGTTACATGTAGGGGATGGCTAGGGCCCATGATGGTCTTGTGATGCTATTATGCTTAGGAGGAACTGTGTACTTAGTTTGGTTGTACTATTCATTGCAATATTATTTTTATTTATTGCAATGTTTTCTTAGTACACTACGATGTTACCTTTTGTACTTTCCCTTCACTACTATGTTTACGCATTAGATTCAAATTTTAGCTTTTCATCTTTTAGTTATTGTTTGAGTGTCCTTGCCTCGAAATGTGGATCTAGTACTCCCCAGTGTGGAGAAACTTTTATTCTAAGCTTTTTACCTTTTTGTTTCCTAGCTTGTTGTCTTTGGATCTTGTGCAAAATCGTGCTTTCTCATGCAAGAATGTGTAAGTATTTGCCTTAGGGTAAAATTCACCCAGAAACTAAGAACTCAAACACAAGCACAACTCTAGACCAAAAATGGATATGATCAATTAATCAAATTATGTCCTAATACATTGCTTTGTTCAATACGTACAAACACACTAGGAGTGCCTGTATATTAAGGCCTCTTAGGAAGAACCTAGAATGTTTCTAGAAAGAACCAAGAGATAAGTTAAGCATGACAACTAAGCACATATCTTATCTATCATTCTAGATGAGAGGATAAGAATGACAAGGTGTATCTCGAGTAGAGATGTTGTAGACACCATGTGCATAAAAGAGGTGTAAAATCCTATGTTGTCAACATGACAACTCACAAGAGTATGCATACTCCTAGGTGGCTAATAAATAAATATTAAAATAATGCATTAAGCTAAGTAAACTTAAGTAAGTGTAAATAGTGAATACTTATTTACACCAACATCCCCCCTTAAGTGCAACTTAGGGGAATGCACTTAAGTTCACAAAAACTAGGATGAAATACAAAATGGGTCCCGGCTACTAGGCCATGTTAGGTACCCATTTACATAATGAAATCTCTCATAAAGAGGACAAAGAGGGAAAACCTCATGGGAAAAACCCTCCCCCAAAAAGAGAGATGAAAAGGGATGCATGGATGGATGGAGTAATCGAGACCCCCCCCATTAAGACATACATCCAATATATACAAGTGAAAAATTGAAGAAGCACAAAACCCCCTAAGAGGAAAAAGTCCCCCCAAAAAATGAGAAGAAGGAGATGAGGTAGTCTCCCCCCTAAAAGTAGTGTGCCGACCAGTGAGAAATGCTCCAATGTAGAAAGTTATCCGTGACCGTTGAATGATGTTCCTCCCCTTTGGAAGAATCAAATGCAAGGGTGCAAAGGGGATGTGTTCCCTGTATGGAGAAGGAATCTTTATGATGAACAGTATTAGTGAAACTTGCTCAAGTGTCCCTGTGTCAATACTAATGGTGGCTTCCTCCAATATGGCTGAGAAGAGGTGCAGATCAAACAAGGAGTGATGTAGAACCTGTTTCAAAAAACTAACAGTCTTCACTAATGTCAAAGAGACCTCTTGTAGATGTTGTACTTAAGTATCCACAATCACATCAACTCGTAAAGACTGATCATGTAGAGAATGGACATGAGGGTCAGAGTAAGCCCTCACAATAACTATAGGAGTGTCCTCAAAAAAGAGAAGTGGTAGATCATCAAAAAAATCTTCCAAATCTAATGTGTGTGACTTCAAGAACATAGCTGAAATTTCAAACAAGAAGTCATCACCGAAGGCTGGAAGACCAAGTGTACCCTATTGTGCTAAAGTACATGAATCTATCACTGCTATAATGAATGAAGTATTTTCCTCAAAGAGAAGACAAATATCAGCAATAGTGTCTCCCACATCTTCAATGTGAGACTCCATGAACAGGCCTGCAATGGCAGAAAGGAAGTCGTCACATGAGGGTAGAGTAGGAAGACATAAAAGGTCCTGTTGCACTGAATCTAAAGCATCTATGGCTGGAATAGGATTAGTAGGAGCAATAGGAGCTGTAGGTTTGACCTCATCTAAAGAAGAGTCAGCTACAACTGGAAGTATGAGATCTTTTGGGAATGGAGGAATGTTTGGATCTCCATACATCTCACAAAGATACATCCAATTATAATGATGATAAGATTTCTTTAGGTTAGTAACTGAATCCAAAATTGTATAATCCATATATAGAAAGAGAACAGTACCAATGAGGGAAGAAGTCTCAGGATCATATTCAAGTCCTCTCGCATATGGTAGTGCATTGTGCTGACTAAGAAATTTGATAGCAATTTGACTCCATTCTTGATAGTTGTCTGATGTCAAGTAAATCAAATCTTTCTCTTCCATGATGGACTAAGTAATGTAACCTCCAAAGCATCAAAGAACCCCCCCTCAAAAAGATGCTTTGGCTTATAAGTAGTGCATGTACAATAGGCCACTTGTCAAAATGAACAAAATGGACTTTCTAATTTTGCTTTTACAACTATCTTTTGAGGCCCAAATCTATCACTAAGCACTATAGCTCAGATGTACAACAATTTTGAAAAGTAATCAAAGCTTTACAATGTAGGAAAAACCCTTAATTCTGAAAGTGAGATTTTGATCCACACAACCCTATAATCTGACTACAGATCTAGAAATTAGATTAAAAAAATACACACTTAAAAAAAATAGAACCTAAAAAAGTGACCAGATGTACCTGTACGGAGCATTTGAAGTTGCAAACTGTAGAATTATCTAGGTACAGTCACCAAAAAATACAATTTTTGAATAATCCTTGCACCAAAACTAGAAAAGAACACCACCATTGGAAAATTTAGGAAATTCTACCCAATTTCAAAAAAATTGCACCTAAATCAGAGTTTGGATGTTTGAGTTATAGGCATGCAAAGTTAGGCTACCAAAGCAAAAAGTAATCTAGAGAGGGGTTTGGCAAGAAAACTACTAGCTTAAATTTGATGGTCAAATAGCCATCATAGTAGTTATAAAAGGCCTCATTTTGATAGTTAGATGGTCATCAATTTTAACCTCATACTTTGATGATGTCAGCAAAAAAATTAGCACCTAGGCTAACATCGCAAGGTGACTAGGTGTATGGATAGCTAACATGGTAGTATGACAGGGTGATGTGGCATCTGTATTGTACAAATCTTGCATGGAAACAAAAAAGTTTGGATTCCACATGGCAGACGTAGTAATTTCAGGGTACTGATGGGGTCACTGTCTACATAGCAAGGTTGCTCGCATGGACTCTGAGCTGATGTACTAATACATTTCTCTATTCAGTATATACAAACACACTAGGAGTGCCTGTATATAAAGCCCTCTCAGGAAGCACCTAGAATGTCTCTAGAAAGAACTAGGAGATAAGATAAGCATGACAATTAAGCACACATCTTATCCATCATTATAGATGAGAGGATAAGAATGACAAGGTGTATCTCAAGTAGAGATGTTGAAGACACCATGTCCATAAAAGAGGTGTGAACTCCTATGTTGTCAACATGACAACTCACAAGAATATGCATACTCCTAGGTGGCTAATAAATAAATTTTAAAATAATGCATTAACCTAAGTAAACTTAAGAAAGTGTAAATAGTGAATACTTATTCACACCAACACCTCCCCCTTAAGTGCAATTTAGGGGAATGCACTTAAGTTCACAAAAACTAGGATAAAATGCATAATGGGTCCTAGCTACTATGCCATGTTAGGTACCCATTTACATAATGAAATGCAATGCAATCTCTCATAAAGTGGAGAAAGAGGGAAAACCTCATTGAAAAAACCCTCCCCCAAAAAGAGAGATGAAAAGGGATGCATGGATGGATGGATTAATCAAGACCCCCCCCCCCCCCATGAAAACATACATCTAGTATATACAAGTGAAAAATTAAAGAAGGAAAAAACCGCCTAACAGGAAAAAGACCCCCCCAAAAAGGAGAAGGAGATGAGGTAGTCCCCCCCTAAAAGTAGTGGGTCGACCAGTGAGAAATGCTCCAATGTAGAAGCTAATCCATGACCATTAAATGATGTTCCTCCCCTTTGGAAGAAACAAATGCAAGGGTACAAAGGATATGCATCCCCTGTATGGAGAAGGAATCTCTATGATGACCGATGTTGCTAAAACCTGCTCAAGTGTCCATGTGTCGGTACTAATGGTGGCTTGCTCCAACAAAGCTGAGAAGAAGTGCAGATCAAACAAGGAGTGATATAGAACCTATTTCAGAAGACCAACAATCTTCTCTAATGTCAAAGAGACCCCTTGAAGATGTTGTACATAGGTATCCACAATCACATCAACTTATAAAGACTGATCATGTAGAGAATGGACATGAGGGTCAGAGTAAGCCCTCGCAACAACTATAGAAGGATCATCCTCAGCAAAGAGAAGTGGTTGATCATCAAAAAAGTCTTCCAAATCTGATGTGTGTGACTCCAAGAATAGAGCTAAAATGTCAGACAAGAAGTCATCACCTAAGGTTGGAAGACCAAGTGTATGCTATTATGCTAAAGTACATGAATGTATCACTGCTGTAATGAATGAAGTATTCACCTCAAAGAGAAGAAAAATATCATTAATAGTGTCTCCCACATCTTCAATGTGAGACTCCATGAATAGGCCTGGAATGGTGGTGTTGGCTCTTGATTTAATAGTTTTGAAAATGACCACAAAACTAGATGAATTCATCTAAGGCTAGCCAATTCCTATGATGAATGCACCTGACTGCAGTCCTGGGCCAACTTTGAGGCATAACTCCTTCTTCACTTCAGGCTCTGCTAGACCTAGGCGAGTTAACCTTCAAGTTCTGAGATATGGTACCAGTGTATTTGAAACATAAATCTAAACCTAATTACTACAGATGTAAACCCCTTATATCTCCTAATAACACATGAAATGACACAAATCTACAATAGCTAAATGCAAATCTATGAATCTCATAAGTTGAGTGAGGGTTAATCCTTTTCAGCCCACTACAAAACATGAAAAATTGAACTGATTTGATTAAAAGATTTTGAATTCAACAAAACCCCTAGTATGCAATAGCATGAACAAGTGATCCTATAAAAAATTAGTGCCTTATCTATTGGAAAATTTCATGAATTAATCACATACATATAGGTATCTGAGACATATTTGTATCTTCAGATATATGATCTATCCATTCACCTTGTAAATAGACATTCATGTTCAATCTGAATCTCATTCTTACATGATATCCTTCTCAATAAACTTGCAACCCTGTTGATTCCCTAAAGCATTTACATAACTCCTTGAGTCATAAGCAACAATAAAACAACATACAGCCTTAAGGGACTACAACTATGACCTAAGCTCTTTGTTCAAAGATCATAAAACATTGAAAATTCACTAAGACTGGAGATGAGAATCATAATGAAACTAATAAAAATTTTGCTCCTTTGTATTCATTTCCTTGAAACAATACAATCAAATGCATGCAATCAAAACATGAAAACACCTGACATATCTGAACTATCTATATTATCCCTCCTACTGTTGTTCATACAAGAGAGATTTGCTAAAAAATATGTGGTATCACAGTATGGGAACACATCAAAACTAGATCCAAAACATGGTATCACAGCAGTGACTAGTTTTTTCTCTAAAAACTGGAACCTATACAATGAAAAAGAAAGGGAATAATATAGGAAAAAGTGAATTCTTAGATCTATTGTATGCCTAACAAGTGTCCACTCAGAATTCCTTCCCAAGAAGATGAAGCAACCTCTTTTTACCCTCTCTATTTTGATCTGATTTTGTTTCATCATTACTTTGTAATTGATTTATAAATATCTATTTCTGAATGATGAAAACCTCTTGCTTGCCAAAATATCTGATTTGCCTTAAGAATGCTGATAAAACCTTGATTCAACTGACTTGAGAGTAATCAAATTTTCCCTAGACTGCATTTTCATGGTCTTTTACCTATATTCAAGTCATTACCTTACAAGAAATTAGTTTTGAACTTTGATACCTAAATTCAGTTGCAAGTTAGGAATCTTGGAGAAAAAATTGTATAGCTCGAACAGGCTACTACCTATGTAAAAACTAACTACATAATCAGAAAATTCAGATTCTCCCGATTCCGGCGATATATAATATTGCTATGTTTGCCTCTCAAAAACCCCCCAGAATATTAGTTTGAAAAATAGTCCCCCTCTGCTAAAAAACTTAGGTCTGCAACTTCAAATTTTGCAATTTTTTTTTTTTTAAATCCCTAAGTTTGAACTTTAGAATTAATCCTTTTTAATTTAAAAATCCGACATGCACTTCATTTGAAAAACATTTTAAATTTTGGCATTTAAAATATTTTATTCCTTTTCCCTTTGCCCTCAAATTTGTGGTCAACCCTCTGTTGACCAAGTGCCAGGTGCCAATTGTTGATTGGTTGACCTCTCAAACACAGTGCCACATCATCACTGGGTGGGCCTGGTGCCACGTGTCACACACCCACATACCCACTTCGCTTAATCATCGAGCACCTCCATCTTGCGGGGATGCACAGGGTGTTGATCTATCCACGTGGCGCGATCTTAAGCATTTGGTTGAGATTCACTGTCAATTGCCACATCATCATGTAGAAGGACCCACCCCCACTTGTCACACTTTTGCAATCCCACATTATTTAAACCTCGATCACTTTCATTTTTTAAATTTGTGCCATTCATCGGATGAAGACATGTGGCGTGATCTCGTGTATCACCACCACATCATCATACCTGCGTGTTTTGTCAAAATTGTGCTTACATCATCACCTAGCTGGCATCCACTAGCGCATAGGTAGGGACCCATAGAAAACTCATTGCTTTTCCTCTTTAAGTTCATGGACGGCCTCCCTTTTGTTAATGCGTGTACACTTCTATGCTTACAGCGGCTTGCTATGACTGCCCTACACTTTAAATACCTGCGGACTCCTTGGATTGTGTTTTATGTATGCCTTAAGAAGGCTTCTTTGCTTTGGACTACTTTTTCATGTTCGGCAGCTATTCTTTTTGTTACAAGCATTTCCTCCTTTCTCCTTTAACTGTGGTCCACTGCTTTGGCATGAAGTGCCATTGAATGCCCTGTCCTTATATTGGCATGGATTTTCCTTTATCTTACGTGATCTTTCTCTAATCTAAACATACTGGCATGAGCTTTTACATATAGAATCTCCCCCTGCTAATTGCATTGATCTGCTCCTCCTCATTTGGCGTGTTTCATGCTATTGATTTGGCATAGGCTCTTCAGCTTTGCGTAGAGTTCCCTTCATTTGGCATTGTTTCTTTACTACCTATGCGAGTTTACTTTGTCTCACCGTGTGCGTAGCTTTGTTTTTGTATGTCGTGGATCCTTTATTGGCCAACAGCTTCTTTCTTTAATGTTGCATTGGGTTTCATTTATTGTTGGAGCCTCTGCTCTTCTTTTAAACATGTCGCTGACTTCTAACAGTGGGCGTGCTTCACTTGATGCTCCTTAGACTAGGACTTCCCTCATTTTTGCTTGGTCTGCGAGCTTCTTTAACTGAGTGGAAAAAGACGGCTTCTTCATATGTTACGTGAGCTGCTATTTGATGTGCTTGTAGTCTTTCCTTTTTGAAAGCGTGGGCTCCTTTTCAATGCCATCTTATGTCTTTGATTTGCCTATAGATTATTTCCTTACTCCAGCCAGCGGATTTTATTTTGATCATGCTGCGTGTATGAGCTTTCAATATAAAATGCATGTGAGACTCCCTATTATAACCGCAAGTTGCCTCTTTCTTTTAATTTCCATTTCAGTGAAAGAAGATGTCATCCCCTGCAGACTTTGGCTGCGATTTTGCTGTCTTGGCCGGCTCTTACCTTCATAAAATGCGAGTTTTCCAACATGAGTTGCCCTTTAATTTGCATTTTTCATCACATTATAAATGTCCCCTGCTACTGTCGTGGGATGCTCCTCTGACTTTTCTTAGTCGTGGGTTCCTATAGCATAAATCGTAGCCATAATTTTTTCAAAGATATAATGTGACATGAATTTGTTCACTTTCCTTTACAATCTTGTGAACGCATGCCCTCCAAATTTTACATTAAAAGCTCTTTGCCAATAATCTTGCAAGCAACTTAACAGAGTTGTAATCATTAAATCGATCACATGCCAAATCTAGATCCCCAATTTTGTTGGCACCTTATAAATCTCTTTATGTGATTTATGAATGATACTCCTTGATGACAAACAAAAGGATGACACCTTAGCAGGCTTGCGTGACATTCTAATAGTCTTTTCAAATCCTTGCTTTCCATGTAGTAACTCTAAATTATCCCTTGAGCATAGGGTTGTGCTAATCCCATACTTCCAAAGTTCAAGCACAGAAGCCATCTTAAATTCCTATTGGCTATCACAAATATGATGAATTTAGCCGGGCCCCAAAGTGGGTTCGGCTAAAAAAAAAATTGTTTTCAAACACCTGATTCATCCAATTGATCCACCGACCTTCTCAGACTAATTGGAAACCAATTAGACTGCTGAATTATAATTTAAAACTCATTTTTCATTAATTTGCAACATGTCAATTTTGCGCCAGGAGGTCTGTTGACTAGCGTTAAAAACTGACCCAAACCTCTGACTGGGCTCTGAAAATTGGCACAATAACTCTTTGTTCTACACACTTTTACCCTATCAATTCTTGTCTCATGAGCAATCTAGGGTCAAAAGATATTGACCGTCAAAGTTGCCTACTTGTAATTACCTACAATTAAACATGTTAGAAAGCAACAAACTGGGTTTGGAATCGGCTTCAAAAACTAGGTAAACTGACACTTAGGGAAATGAAAATTGGGGTGTTGGTTCTTTGTCATGAGGAGAATATGGATTTCCAATTTGGGCTCATGATGAATAACAGAATGCAAATGGCGAGCAGTCAAAGTGAGCTACTCAGATTTTGACAACTAGAAACAATGTTTGAAAAACAATTTTTGCAAATGGAATGGACCTTGAAAAGTGTGTAAATGAATTCGTCAAGACTTAAAAACTAACACACTTGGAGTATTTTCAAAGAAAAACGTAAGAATACAATCCATTTGATCTTACCAGTCACGAATCTCAAGTTATGACGTCCCAAACAGGGGTACCAAACAATCTACAAATATTGACACCAGTAAAAAGATAGAAATTACGCTTGGAATCGCATTTGCAAACTGATCAAACAGATTCCTCATGAGCTGAAACTTGAAACATAATAAGTCTCTAACATCTAAAATGCACTGCAAAAGGAATTTCAAAATTTGGGTCAACTGGGTCAAAATTATAACTTGTCAAATAGGGCCTTCCAGAATTGTGTGCAATGTGCATCAGCATGAAAACAATAAACTACCAACTTTGAAGGATTCAAAACTTAGTCAAACAGACTCAAAACAACTCAAAATCTAAAACATAGGTTCTTAGGTATGGACACTAGACACTCCCAAAGCAGTGAATCACAAAACATTTTTGGGTGCGAGATATTCACTTGCAAACAAGGCCTCCTTTCATTGTTTGACACTTACGCAAAAATGCATAATTGACAATTGCTCCAAATGGGACTTCATGAAATGGCTCAGAATGGCGATTTAACTTCGTGAAACAGGTAGACGCACTAAATGGAAGGTGTTAGAAGCATTGAAAACCTCTTAAGCCTCAAAGGTACAACTAGGTACAATCACATCAAAAACATTTATAGGGCTCAATTTCTTCAACGATGCTCAAAATTTGGGCTACAATTTTGAGCGCCAACAGGCAGAAAGGAAGTTGTCACATGAAGGTAGAGTAGGAACACATATAAGGTCTTGTTACAATGAATCTGAAGCATCTATGGCTGGAATAGGATCAGTAGGAGCAATAGGAGCTAGAGGTGTGATCTCATCTAAAGAGGAGTCGGCTGCAACTGGAGGTATGAGATCTTTTGGGAATGGAGGAATGTTTGGATCTCCATACATTTCCCAAAGATACATCCAATTATAATAATGATCAGATTTCTTAAGGTCAGTAAGTGAATCCAAAACCTTATAATCTGTATATATAAAGAGAACAGTACCAATGAGGGAAGAAGTCTTAGGATCGTATTCAAGTCCTCTCACATATGGTAGTGCATTGTGTTGACTGAGAAATTTAATAGCAATTTGACTCCATTCTTGATAGTTGTCTGGTGTCAAATAAATCAAATCTTCCTCTCCCATGATGGACTAAGCAATGTAACCTCCAAAGAATCAAAGAATCCCCCCTGAAAAGATGCTTTGGCACTTTATAAGTAGTGCGTGTACAATAGGCCACTTGTCAAAATGAAAAAAAGTGGACTTTCTAATTTTATTTTTACAACTACCTTTTGAGGCCCAAATCTATCACTAAGCACAGTAGCTCAGATGTACAACAATTTTGAAAAGTAATCAAAGCTTTACAATGTAGGAAAAAACCCTAATTCTGAAAGTGAGATTTTGGTCCACACAACTCAAGAATCTGATTACAGATCCGGAAAGTAGACCAAAAAAATTACTTTCAAAAAAATAGAACCTAAAAGAGTGACCAGATGTGCCTGTACGGAGCATTTGAAGTTACAAACTGTAGGATTATCTAGGTAAAGTCATCAAAAAACATAATTTATGAAAAATCCCTACACCAAAACTAGAAAAGAACACCACAATTAGAAAATTCAAGAAATTCTACCTAATTTCAAAAAAAATTGCACCTGAATCGGAGTCTAGATGTCCTAGTTATGGGCTTGCAAAGTCAGGCTGTCAAAACAAAAAGCAATCTGGAGACGGGTTTGGCAGGAAAACTGCTAGCTTAAATTTGATGGTCAAATTGCCTTCATAGTAGTTATAAAATGCTTAGTTTTGACAGTTTGATGGCCATCAATTTTAACCTCATACTTTGATGATGTTAGCAAAAAATCAACACTTGGGTTGATGTGACAAGGTGACTAGGTGTACAAATAGCTAACGTGGTAGTACAATAGGGTGATGTGGCATCCATACTATACGGATCTTGCATGGCAACAAAAAAGTTTGAATTCCACATGGCAAACGTGGTAGTTCCTGGGTGTCAACAGGGCAACTGACTACATGGCAAGGCTATTGGCGTGGACTCTGAGCTGACATGTCCTTGCATGGCAAGGACACATGGCACTGATGATGTGTACTATAGGTGCTTGTGTGGTAGTTGCTATGAGTCCACATGTTGCAAGTTGAAAGTTTGAACAATAGCTAAAAAAAGAGAGTTGTGTCGCTAAAAAATGTTTGTGCGCGAGGGAAGTTTGAAAATACAGCGGGTGGCCAGAAAGAGCTGAGGCTGCCAGTAAACCAATGTGCAGGCGCTGAAATCGCAATGCACTAAGAACCCCATTCTGAAGTTGAAAAACGTCATAGTGGGCCGGATAACTCCATGTGTAGGGGCTAGATTTTAAATGCTATCGTCGACATGTATGGGATTATAGTTTGTGGACTATTTTAAAAGTGATGAGCCATGGATGATAAAATAAAGAGCCCACTAGTGGCTATTTGGCTAGGCTTAATCTGCCAGTGACTTTGGAAGTGGTCGTCAGTTGGGTCATTGGTATTGCATGCCGAAT
Source organism: Cupressus sempervirens (assembly GCA_028749045.1). Classification (NCBI taxonomy): domain Eukaryota; kingdom Viridiplantae; phylum Streptophyta; class Pinopsida; order Cupressales; family Cupressaceae; genus Cupressus; species Cupressus sempervirens. The sequence continues at coordinate 49,979,427 of CM053787.1, forward strand.
TTGGTATGGCCATAAAATATTGAAAATGCTCGCCGTAATATTGTCCTCCCAAAATAAAAAATTCCTCTAGGCACAAACAAAATATTCACCTGTGTAGGGCTGGGATTTGACAACCTGATTCTATAAAAAAAAATTATCTGCTACCTACCTAGAGGGAAAAAAAATTTTGAAAATACTGATGAAAATAATTGCAAAGAAATCAAAGTACAGACCCACAAAATTAATTAAATAAATTTGCAAATGACCATACCCAAACCGCAAGTCAGGGGCTCCGGGTTTTAATTTGCAAAAAAAAATTGCCTCACAATCGACTTTGGGCTAAGGTAGCCAAATTTATAGTCGATCTTCACCGAATCAGCATTTTGAATGCAATGGCAAGGTTAGATCTAGCTCTAGATGCTCCCAATTTCTGTAGTACTCTGGATTTGGTCTGAGGTGCTGAAGCAACAATGGTCTCGAATGGCTTTGTGATGATAAAATCTCCAAGCTCTGATACCATGTAAGAATTTGCCTTAGGAAAAAATTCACCCAAGAACTAAGAACTCAAACACAAGCACAACTCTAGACCAAAAATGGATATAATCAATTAATGAAAGTATGTCCTAATACATTGCTCTATTCAGTATATACAAACACACTAGGAGTGCCTATATATAAAGGCCTCTTAGGAAGCACCTAGAATGTCTCTAGAAAGAACCAGAAGATAAGATAAGCATGAGAACTAAGCACATACCTTATTCATCATTCTAGATGAGAGGATAATAATGACAAGGTGTATCTCAAGTAGAGATGTTGTAGACACCATGTGCTTAATTAGTGTGCTAACTCCTATGTTGTAGACACCATCTGCATAAAAGAGGTGCAAACTCATATGATGTCAACATGACAACTCACAAGAGTACACATACTCCTAGGTGGCTAGTAAATAAATATTAAAATAATGCATTAACCTAAGTAAACTTAAGTAAGTGTAAATGGTGAATACTTATTTACACCAATAGAATGCAAGATCTCACGTGGTGTATTGGGTTTCCTCCTGTGGCCTTTGGCACCCTCTTGCACGAAACCCAACACCAATTTTGGGTGTCCTAGCTATTTGGCCAAGTACCTTCTCACATTTTTTGGTGCACATCCTCACACAGAAGGCATGTTCTTGTGTGGTGTGTTGCACATCCTCACATGAGAATCTATCTACTATTGGTCCTTGTACAAAAAACAAAGGGCATCTCCACTAGTTTTCAGTGATCAATTTTTGGTGATTATAGTACCCATTGGGTTTACTTAATTTTTCATGCCTTGATAGATCTTATATTCTTTATGTAGTTTCCATTTTGGTTTTCCATTTCTTGTTGTGTGGGTGTCAGTTTGGGTAGTGGTATTTGGAGATTTGTTGGTTGTCAAGATGGTGGTTAAGACTTCTGTTGCGATCTATGTGATCTGTGTCTGATGTTGTCATGCGCAGTCATACTTGTTTTTTAAGAAAAAGTATCTTGGCTTGTATTTCATCCTTGTTCCAAGGATCTTTGGGTGGTGAATTACAGAGAAGGTCATAACCTTTCAATAAATTCTCTCTTTGAAAAGGCACTACCCTTCAAAATTAAAACTCTTTGTAAGATTCATAGCCCTTCACTATTACAACTCTTTTGGAAGAGTTCCAACCTTTCACCACTACTTCCATTTGAAAGATTAATGTCCTTATATTTTCTTCCCATTCCTTTCTTCTTCTATTAAATATTTTTAATTCCTATGATCCCCTCTTCCTTCCTTCCTCCCTATCTCCTTTCGAATGAACCCTCCCCTCTTTTACATCATATGTGGAAGGTGTCATAATTAATTAACTTTTAAATATATACATATTATATTTTATAATTATTTATAATTAAATCTAGCTTCAGAAAGGAGACATTAAACTATCATAATATATATATTATTAGTGATGAAGATGTGGATTAATTAATGGGTTCCCACTATTGTTCATAGTTATTGAGTTGTAACTATCAAAGCCAACAGTTCCTTTTTTATCTTTCATGGCTCCTTATGGAGCTTTCTTGGTGTTGTTTTTGGGTGAAAGCAAATAAGAGATTTCAGTGCTATAGCAAATTACTCTTTATGAGGTCTTTTCTATGATACAATATTTTAATTTTTCATGCCCATGCCCCCACCTAAGAAATAGTTTGTAAATAAAAATAAAAATGCATCAATCAATAGAAGATTACCTCATTTGTAAGACGTCAAAATTTGCATGTCCTTAGCCGGCAACATCAGGGGTCCATATAAATTATCATGCAATAGAAAACTCAAAGAATACAAAAAGAAGAAATTTATTGCTAATCTTCAAGAAGAAACAATATTTGGTTGACAAAACCATCATAACTTCATGCCACTGATAGAAAGAAGCTTTTGATACATGGATACTACTTAAGGGCAGGAAATAATTAAAAAGCATAAAACTATAATAATTTTACCATACATGAATTGTTATTTCTTATGATTCAATATGGATCATGAATGTTAATACAAACTAGAAATGTTGAAAAGCCCAACAACATTGCTCAATCTGATTATAAGAAAGGAAGTTTATAGAGTTAAAAGCCCAATCCCTAACAACTTTCTTAGGTGCATGTCATTCAATAGTAACACAATCAATGCCTAGATAAGCCCAACCATAAGAAAACCTAAGGTGTAAAATAAATTGGTGCCTTTTGGGACTATATAAGTAGCATATTGTGTAGACCAAGATCCCAATAACAAAGAAACTCCCAGTCTAGCTAGTTAATTAAACATGGGACCTGCATAACATCCTGACAAAGCAATTTGTACTCCATCACCTCCATTCATTGCCAAAGAAATATTAGACATAAAATCACCCATAGAATTACCCTAGGCCAACATAGTCAATCCTAGGATTGATGGATTTATCTCAAAAATCACACCTAAGGAAACTAATAAGGCCATCAGTTCATTTGCAATAATGTTTGATAGAAGAGGCAAGCCATCTTGAAACTCCACAAAATCATATCTACCTAAAAAACATGAAAAATCAAGGAAAAAAATTGTACTAATCCAAAACCTAGAAAGAATCTATGATCACAATGTTCCTAGCATGCAAATAAATACTATTCTAAATTTTTGATATAGTTTTTATTTTTTGAAGAAAAAGGAAAGAGTTTCATTGATAGAGAAGTGGTATATATGGGCAATAATAGCATAAACCATTGATACACAAAGCATATGCATGTCCAAATTTGTAAAGACACTAGTTTATTTTACACCTTAGAATCCATAAGTTGTTGTCATATGCATATTGATATGCAAAGTGTAGATTTTGAATAGTGAGAGAGTTGATTAGTGATAGATCTAGTGTGTGGAATGACATTTTGAGGGTCTTGAGATTTTACAAAGATAGAAGAGGGGTTTCTGATAAGTATCCTTTTACCTTATACAGTAAACAGTTGTATCTCACATCACATTAAGGTCATTTATCCTTAGTTGAAGTAAAATCCACCTTGCTCTGCATCAAAGGTTGATATTCTAAGTAAAAAATTAACATGAGGTAATCTCAAACCATTATTTGTAAAGGCTTTGTTGGTTCATGAAAATGTGTTGCAAACACCTTTAGGTTCTGAAAATCTTTTTAAGAGGCTTTATTTTATACTTGATAAAAAATTCATACCCATGAACCTTGATAGGCATATGACATGTATATGCTTCAATGTTAATGTTTGATTTTGCAAAGACAAATTTGTGTCAAACCATACAATAAGTGTTACTAAGTAGAGATCCACTTTATGCTACTGCCACTTGCACATTGGAAAGAGCCAAGGTATTATTGCAGATTATTCCTTCAATTGATGCATACTTAGAAAGTGAGAAAACTATTGTAAATAAGCAAAGATATGTCTATAAAAAGGTCAAGGTCAATTTGTGTTGAAGTATTCAAAGAGAACTTACATACACAAAACTTTTCCAATTCATTTTCAATCCTATTTTTCCAAGTGACATTACAATAAGTTATGCAAATTCCTATACACTTGGATCATCTAGAAATTGTCCTAATTAACTAGTAAACATTAGAAAGTGGAGATTCACAAATTTTTCTTATGCTTATACTAGTACTTAATCCTTTTCTTCTATTAGATACCTTGTGCATCACACGAGACAACAAAGACTAGAAGCCTATTGAAACATTAACATATAAATAAAATCTAACTTTGTGTTTCACATAGAGTATACCTCCACCGAATGGGTCATCTTTATCTATTGGTCACCACTATGGATCGTTAGTAGGAGAAAGTTGAATATCTTGAGGCCAGTACCAAGGTCCATAAACTAGTACTCACTTTGAAATTGAACATTTGTGAAAGGTGCAAGGAGTCACTTGGGAACATGTTGATTCTAAATGGTTAGTTATTTCCCTAAATTTTATCTCCAAGGGGATATATATATCTTGGTTAGTATTCACAAAAATAGCTTTAAAAAATGTGCTTCTAAAGATGTGTGTTATTTTCATTTGTATTTGTTAGAAAAATAGGATACATGCAAACCAACAATGCAACAATATCTCCCTGTTTGGTTGAACATGTACAACTCCCTCCTTCGAGGAATAGGAAAGTGATTTCCACACTAACAGACATGTGGTTTCCATATTTGGTATGCCCATGAAGATAAATCTAGCTATGAAGATATCACAACAATTTTAATATCCCTAACATCCCCATGCTATCCATAATCTCAATCCTATCGATAGGTAGGTCCTACGTACAATATTAGCAAAAGACTGATAAGGAATTGTGTAGGAATCCTTAGTTGAAAATATTTTTTGATGAGGAATACATAAGTATAGGTTTGGATATCAATAGCTATACTTTTCAATGCTTGGTAATCAATGAACAAAAACTTTCCTTCATAAATTTTTTAGTATTTATAGCTATTACATAATGTCTATAGTAATAGAGGATGAGGAGCTTAAGTAATTATCGTTGGTTTGTGGTGAACTATTTGAACTTGATGCCGATGGAACAAAATTATTCTATCAAGAGAAGGTAGTAACTAATTCTCCAGAGTTAAAGATATTATTGATAGGGATTTTCCTTGTTTGGATATTGACTTCTTTCTTACAAGTGTCACAAGATTGATTGCAAGAGCTAGATAGATCCCCCATATCGACATCAATTCTAGAAATAGAGTTAAAGAAATATCTTTAATTCAAAGAGGTTGAATCCTTTTTGCCAAAGGATCTAGTGAATAGATTTCCTATATTTGAGATATTGTTAATCAAATATTTTCTTTTTATATGATCCATGATAGTTTTAATAGTGTTGGAATGATTATGGGACCTAGATGATTCCACTACATGGTCATTCATGATAGATCCTAAATTAAAGGATCTAGATGGATTCACTAGATGGTAACTAATACTAAAATAATGCTAAGTCATCTTGAATGTGAAATTATCATGTATAAACTCAACAGATATGGAATGATTATTTCTAGAAACTAGAAGATTAGATTGCTTGATAGAAACACAAATATTGTGTGTATAACTTGTAGAGTTAATTGTGAAATTTATCTTCAAAATTGCTATTTCTAGATCTAGGGAGCTCATTCATTTCTATTATAGAAACATGAAATTTTCTTGTAGATCAGACCTTTGAATATTAAACATTATTTACAAAAGTTGAGGAGCTTATGGTGCTCATACTAGGCTTTTGGGTTGGTACATCAATAACAAAATCCTTAGTACTAAGTTTCTCTAATCAAGTAGTACCTAATAGTAGTACCCATTTACCATGACACAATAACCCCTTTGACTAAGACAAGAAGAAGAGTTTCCCATCAATTATTATTGAAAGACATGCTCCAATCATTAAAAGCACACTAAGACCCAACACTTCTCATAAAATTTGATGTGTTAAATGGTTATAGTAAGAGCCACTACACATTAACATTAGATACAATTAAGAGATTCAACCTTTATAAAAAAAATTTATAAGGATAGGTAAAAGAATTTTATTGCATCCTAATTTGTACTAATAAATATGGTATCAACTCAAGACAAGAAGATTCTTTTCTACCATATCTATTTATAGCTATGGTAAAAGGATTAAATGGAAAACTAAATAAAATAATAGGAAAACAACTAAAATGTATCCATCCTATAGCTACATTAAATAACAATATACAAGTAAAAAGGTCAATTAACATAGTAATTCAAGAACACTCAAGTTAGAGCTAGAAAGAAGAATTTATTGAGCATAGAAAGAGTGGATATCAACACCACCAACTCATGTTTGTAGGAGCCCCTTAACATGTGTCTACAAAAGGAATCCCCAATTTTGAACAACAACTAAAACTATATCCCATGCAACCAAATCAAATATCAAAATGTTAAAATAGTAATTGAAAAATAAAGCTCATGTACACATTCATCTACTATAGTAATATTTTGATTTATTCAATCTTGGCTTCTCATAGGTTTTGATAAAATAAAAATTTACTTTTCATAAAGTCCACCTTGATTCTACTCCAAAAAATAGGTCAAAACCTCTTATCATGGTCTCACTTCACAGTTAAAATTCACCTAGTGACCTAAATATAAACATGGATTACACCAATAGTAGTCTAACTTGTACCAAAAGCTCAAAATTTTCTATATCAGTGCACTTTTCAGATTGGATATAGATTTTCACATAAGAAAATCAAGAAGCATAAAAAATAAATCACTACCCTTTCATTTAGAATAAAAGGGGAAAAATAGCAGTACCTTGGATGGTTTGAGACTTTGAGTCATAGAGATATTCATTGCAGTTATCATCCATAACCCTCAACAATGTATCTTTTTTTTTCAGCCATAGTAGCTTTAAAGTTTGAATGAAATAGGAAATTCCCTTCTCTCCAACAATACCAAAGTTGCAAAACTAACTTTAGACACCCTACAAATTATGCAGACTAAATTCAAAGCATTACACAATTTCACTTATCCACGTTAAAGAAAATCAATATTTTGGATTGGGTTTGTGGTATTGGTTAACATATCAAAGCTTACTAAGGGAAGGGACAAGGTGGATTGTGGGGAATGGGTGTAGTATTAGATTTTGGGAGGATAATTGGATGTGGAGGAAACTGCTAGTTTACAACAAATTTAAAAGACTAATAGAGTTACTAAAAGAAGACATGGGAAGGAAGGTGGAGCACTATATTGATCAAGGGAGGAAGTGGAAGAAACTATGTAAAGACACTTACACCCAGGAGGATATTTAGCTTATTAAGGAATTGGAAATGATATTAGGAGCACAAAGACCCCCAATTATGATCCAAGAGGATACTAAAGTTTGGGACTTAACTTCTAGTGGTTAATTTATAGTCAAATAGGCTTACAAACATCTCTTTAGTAAGGACTTCTACCCACCATTATAGGGTAAAGTTTGGATTAGTAATATTCTCCCTAAAATTAATTTTTCCAAGTGGACTGTTAACATGGTAAAATTTTAACTCTTGAAAATCTAAAAAGAATGGGGGTTTTCTATCACAAACCAATGATGTCTCTACAAAGAAAAGGAGGGGAGTATCTCTCACCTGTTCCTTGAATGTCACTATGCCTTGAAGATTTGGACTATGGTGTGGGAGAAATTTGTTCTGAATTAGGTTCGAAAGGACAACCTGTATCAACTTGTGGAGAATTGGAGTTGTCCCTTCTACCACCCAAAATTGGTTTTTCTGTGGAGAATTGTTCCACCATATATTTGCTGGCATATATGGAAAGAGAGAAACAACGAAATATTTAGGGAGGTGGAAAAACTTGGGGAAGTAGTTATGGGAATCATGGAGAAATTTCTAAAGGAAAATTTAAGTGTAGCCAAATGTAAGTTACCAAAGGAAGAACCAAGTAGGCAAGAAGGTTAGATTGCTGAAAAATGGGGTGTTCAAGAGGACTTTTATCTTTTTGATAACTCAAAAACATTAAAGAGAAAAAAAATGAGATGGAAACCACCAACCCTATCTCAATTCAAACTAAATTTTGATGGGGCTGGTAAAGGGGGTATAGGAGCAGTGGGTGGAGTGCTGAGAAATGGGAATGGTGAAGTGTTGTTAATCTACTCTGGGAAGGTGGGGGATGGAAGTAATAATTTGGCAGAAGCTATAGCTTTGCTTTGGGGTCTTTAGCTGATTAGTAAAATGCAAGTTAAGGAAATAACAATAGAAGGGGACTCCAAATTAATTATTGATTTGGTAAATGGAGTGTCTCCATTGGGATGGAATATTAAAACTATCATCATGGACATTAGGCACATTTTGGAAGGGATGGAAAAGGTCCACCTACAACACATCTACAGAGTAGGAAAGAAGGTGGCTGATGTGGTCATAGCCATGGGTTTTGAATTAACAATAGTCACGTGCTAGAAAAATATGGAAAATCTAAATTAGGATATTATGACCTTGATTCATAAGGAAAGAGGGGGGAGTATTGATTAATTATAACTACAAAATTTAAGGCCAGGGCCAAATTTGGCAATTTCTTCCTTAGAAAGTTGAATTTTGCTAAATTTAATGAAGCTTTTAGGGAAATGAGGAGAAGACGTCACCGTAAAAATGGTAAAATGAATGGATGTAAATTAAGGAGAGTGTCATTTTGCCATTATGCTAACTTACTGCAGAATTCAAATTGCTTCCTCTTTGAAAGTATGAATAATATCATTATTCAAAGTGTCAGAGATGTTAGGGGTGTAAAAATTATGATGTTAAACATGCACGATTCTCATAATGAATTCGCATGGGATTTTGAAGTGTCTAGAAAACGGGCTTGTATAACTATTTCGCTCTTCATAGAGAGGTACAAAGCTAAAAATATTAGTGGTGATATTAGAGAAAAGGAGGTTCAAATGCGCATCACTGAGGTGGGGGATTCAAAAGAAAGTAGGGAAGAAATGGGTGGAGATTTGAATAGGCTAGACCCCACAAAAATTGAGAATTTCAAAGATAGGATGACAACCTAGTACCTGTTAAAGGAAGGGGGATTTATGCCTTACATGTAGGCAATGGTGGGGTATGATGAGAATTGTGCCCTCCAATTCGTCAATGGATGGAATGACTACAAGGTAACCATAAATGGCATTACTTTCCCAGTAAATGAGGAAGTAATTGTCATGGCCACTAGGCTATCTATGAGAGGAAGAAAATGGAGAAAGGTCACTAAAATGGCAGATGAGGCTAGTATGAGAAAAAAATTTATGGAGGGCAAAGCATTGGTGTGCTACAAAGGAGGATTTAAGAGGGATAGGCTACCAGCTTTGTGGGATGATGTCTACCTAGTGCTCATGAAATATATTATGCTACAGGGTAGGTTTGGTGTTTACTACTATTACCACTTTCCCCTCTTAAATCATTTTAGAAATAGGGATTTTATTTCTATCCCATTTTTTCTACTACGTTCTTTGGAGGATATGGTTAGTAATGTTAGGGAGAAGAAGAATAAGGGGCATAACTTTGCCATTATTCACCAAGGCCTAATTTTTTGCCTATACCAATTCCATCTTGCCCTTTGCCCCCTAGGGTGGTGGTTGTTGATAGCCAATGCCACCACTAGAGTCCCCCCCAAGTACCAGCACTAGTACTAGAATTCATACCCCATTGGCCTTCCCCTAGCCATGAAAATAAGAAAAAGAAGAAACCTAAAGTGGTTGTTGAACATAAGGGTAGTAAAACGATTAAAGTAGAAAAACCAGTGGAGGTGGAAGAGGAGGGCTCAGAAGAGGGGGGATGTGGAAAGTGTAGGAGAAGGTCAGGTAGACTTGCCAAATCCTAGGCAAAGCATAAGCAAAAATCTAATAGATTTAGGGTTGAAGAGGTGGAGGAAGAGAGCTCTGAGAACAATGAAAGGGAGAGGGAGGACGAGAATAAATCTGACTCCAAGAGAGAAAAATGGAAGGAGGAGGTAGAAAAGAGTGAGAATTCTACCAACAATTCTATTGATAATGCCTAGATGTCTGTAGGGAACACTCAAGTGTTAGTTGGAAATGCCATCACTACAGAGACTACCCATGTTTATGCTAGCTTAACCCTACAACCCATTACCTTCTGTAAAGATAGTAACAAAGTGGATACCTCCCCATTACCATTTCCTCCCCAATCAAGGAAAGAGCCAAGGCTTATACTAACCCAAAGGTCCCACAGGATGATAACCAGGTGGAAAAAGCTAAAGAGGAAGCTAAAAAGGCAAGAACTAAAAATAAAGAGAAGGTCAAGAAGAAAATGGAGGTGTTTGCCCAACTAAATCAAAGGGTTAATGTTTACCTTCTCTAAATTTTCCCTAAAGGTCACTCATGCTATTGCCACCACCCTCCAATTGCTAGCACAAGAGAAAGAAGAAATAGAGATGGACATGGAGGATCATAAGCTTCTCTTCAAGTTGCTTGCTGATGATTGGGCCCAAGTTCTTTTGGCTGTGAAGGGAAAGGAAAAAAATTGAGAAATAAGTCTATAATTTTAAAGGATCATTGGATCCTAGTTGTTTTATGTTATTATGTTGTTACTTGGTTTGCTAGTATCTAGCTGTTACTTAGACTTGGGTTGGCCTGACTATGCCAACAGTTTATTTTGTAAACTTTAGTAGTATAGTTAACTCTATGGACTTCTACTATAGTTTAGTTATTTCTATTCATAGTAGTATGCTGGTTAGAAGTTTGGGTAGAAATATTGTGGCTAAATTACTTCTTAGTTTGCTTTTATTTTAGTAATATTCTTTGTTGGTTCGTGATGGTGATGTGTTGGCTACCAGCATTTTGGTTGTAAGGGCTGACCCCCTTGTTTTTGGTTGCTTTTAATTTCAAAAACAAAAACATATCAAATTTTCATTTCCCTCCTATCCTTTACTACCTATTGAAAAATCATATTTTGGGTATTAAATTTTTATTTAAGATAACAAAATATTTAATATTTTTAATTTATAAAATTCTTAAACTTTCTCTTTAAATAATAGTCTGAAAATAAATAAAGAATATTATATTGAAATAGAATTTTAAATCATGCTTACTTATTATAATTATCTTTATGATATATTTGATATTTAATAAAAATCTCTTATTTGTACATTTGATAATTTTTAGTAGTCTAATTTGGAATGATGATTAGTAATTCCTTAATAAAAATTCAATGTTTATAAATCATCCAAGTATTTAGTATTTAGCACTAGTAATTTTGATATTTTACTTCTTAGTATTTTTATAGATTTTTCATTGCTAACATTTCAAGTTCTACCTAACATTGTGTCCCCCTCCCATGCACCCTTTCCCTCCCACTCCTCCCCAAGCCCCCTCATGCTTGTTTGTCATCCCCAAATTGAGGCCATTTTCAATCATTGCCATTAATCCATGTCTTGTCATCCCCTCACCCCCATATCCCCCAAGGTCATGTTACACTGATTATTTTTATTTATATGACTAGTTATTTATAAAAAAATTAACCCAATGACCAAATTGATTGTTTATTTTGTCACTTTTTGTTTTCCATGAGGCTGCTTATTTAGTTGTCTTTTTACCTAAGAGAAGTGTAGTTGAATATCTTGTACAATAAGTTCATTGGTCCAAACAAGAATTTATGGTGAAATGGGACTTCAAGTTATATATTAGTGTAATATTATATTATCATATGTTATTATAAAGGGGTAATAATAATTTATTTAGTTTTTTTTGTTTAGGTGACTAATTATTGGTGACTAACTATTTAATCATATATTTGGTAGTTTGTTTAATCATTTTTATTTGATTGATCTTGTGATTTTACCTGATGACCAAATTAGTCACTTATTTAGTCACCTATAGTTAAAAATTACAATGAAATAGTGGAATATGATTAGTTTTAGTTGTGTGACAAAAAATTTTAGTGGTCTAACTAAATTTTTTAGTCACATAGTCACATATTTTCCAACATGTACTAGTGAAAGGTAGATGGTGAAGAGAAAGAAACAAGTGTAAGTAATAAGATTGTTTCAGAACCTCACATTAAGGAAGGAAAAGAATCAAATGAAGTCAACTGAGTACAACTATTGTTGGCTTGAGCATAGATGCATAAGAAAGACTAAGTGGTGACACCCCTTCACCAACTCTCAAGGCAATGTTGAGCAACAACACTCCTTCACCTAGTAGAAAGAGGAAAGCAATAAAAGATGTTTCACCAGATATTGAGGTGAGTCTGGATGAAATAATTGAGATACCACAATTGGACCTGGAAAATCTCACCTTGGAGCAAACAAATTTTCTGCAAGAAGTTTTGGTGAAGAAAAAGAGACAAGAAGAGCTAAGAGGAGAGATTAAGCAAAATAGGTACTATATGATGTAAATCATATTTTTGTTGATGCTTTTGAAATTTAAAATTTTGAAGATGATGTACCAATCATCAACCAACTTGTAAATATAGTTGATCAAGTGAATGTTGGGAGTATGAAATCAAATGAGAAGCTAATGAATTGGTCTACTAAAAGATTTGAAACTAAGGTTGTGGAAAAATTTTCCACAACCATTTCTAAGAAGAAAGTGCAACTACAAGAGAGAGTACAAGCTATGATTGAGCTATAATAGAAGGTACAATATTTGTACAAAATTTTGTTAGACGTGCCAAGATTTACTAACAACATTCAAGCACAAATAAATCAAATTTAGGCTGAGATAAAGAGATCCAACAACATTATTTCTGAGTCAATGGGATCAAGCATTGATCACCACAATAATTTATTAAGTGCTTAGGGCACATTGGTTGAGCTTGAAGTAGCTAACAGAAATATGAGATCCAAATTGATCTCTATTTAGGTAATGATGATACCTTATTTGGAGGTCATGCAAAGAGAACTAAAAAACATCCTAGGATCTTATCATAGAAGATCATAATCTTTCAGTGGTCGATAGTTTAATTAATTTGGATGCAAGATTACAGTTGTAGATTACTATTTTGGAGGTAGGAATAACCACATGGGATCATTTATTATCCATGACTACTAGAGTTCATAAGGAATTTGTTGAAAAATATCGATTACTTCGACCCATTCCAACCTAGCAACAATGATATTAGTGTTCAAAAAACAATGATATGTGATGAAAAAGAGAGAAATGTAGATTTGAATAAAGGTAAAATGGATTTTTTATTTATTTTTGCATTGTTTGTTCATTATTTATTAGCATAATTCATAAGACCTAGGGGGGGAGCTCATTTATCAGATTGTATTGTAACGATGTAAATATGGAAAAGTGTTTTTCCCTCTAATGTCAAAGGGGGAGATTGTTGGTATCTCTAACCATGTTGTCTATTAGTGTCAACCACTTCATTTACGAGGTAGAGTCAAACAATCATCACTATGAGCAAGTTACTCTATATAGGTAGAGTCATTTACATAAGCAAGTTTGTATCGAGCTCTCTAGGAGCCAAGTAATTGTATGGTCACCAAGTATCTTAATATCAATCCAAGCTCATCAGTGACCAAGGAAGTATCAAGTATACAAGTGCCAAGTTATATAGTGTGTGTCAAGTACAATACATGTTGAGCATCAGAAGAGTAATATAGGTTGAGAAACAACAATGTCAAGCATCAGGAAATAGTAAAGGCTGAGTAATATGAAGTTTACATAAAATTTAGGAATGAAATAGTGTTTGAGGAAAAATGATTATGAGGCTGACTTGGAAGGAATATTTAATACATGTAGAGGTTGTTATAGAATATTTACATAACATGGATCAAAAATCCCTACATTGTGCAATCAATGATTTAGATGGAGAAGCTATTATGGAAGAATCTAGAAAAATATTTATGAAACTCTTTCAATAGTGATGATCTTATCCTAGATCAAAGCGATGCATGTGTGAGCAAGAGCAAGGAAAAGAATGAAGAACTATATGCATGCAAACAAAAAGTAAAGTGAACGATTGAGATTAGAAGTTATTGAAGCGTTCAATTATCATCTAATAGAGTAAATAACCTATTCATAGCAGTGAAGTGAAAAGGAAAGATAGTAAATATCATATCAGAGGAGAGGATCAGTTAGTGAGGAGAAGACTTGAAATTAGCTTATAGAGAAAATTGAGAGTTAAGTACCAAATCAGTTTTAACCGAGTTGAATCAAGGTAAATCTCTTAACAGGGTGGTCTTAGTGGGTCTTTGTAAATCTCCTAATAGAGTCCTTACTTTTTTGTAAGTGTTAAATCCTCTAACAAGGTGAGACCTAGTAGTCTCTTAAGCTTTTAATAGGGAAGACTCCTTACAAGGTAGATCATATCTTATGATCAAACATTGTTTACTACACTAGAGAAGATTTGTGGGTGTCATCCCCACCCCAATTTTACCTTCACCATGGAGGGTTTTTGGGTAGCAAATATTGTGTTATGTGTTTCATTTTCATGCATATGATTGATCAGATTTATATGATACAAAAGATTTACATTACACGTTTTACATGCACAAGTTTATTGATAGATGTGAGTGAATTGGTGAAAAGTTTAAGTGTTTAAGATTCTAATAGCTTCCACCCCCTCTTAGTATCTTTTTTATCCTATTTATACCTCCATCAATCAAAACTTCTAACTAAAAACACAAGCCACATCGAGTTATTCTATTTACACTAAGAAGAGAAGAATACAATATACCTCAAGCATAGAGTTTTGTAAGCTATACAAAGGATGTCGAGTGAATAATTATTGAGTGTTATAAATGAAGAGCAACATAGTTACTAAGCTACATAAAGATGGAATCTAAGTTTGGATTGGCACAAATCTAAATGCTACCTAATTATATTGAGCATGGAAAATGGTTTACATGAATCAAGGTGAAGATTTGTAAAGATTTTATTGAAGAATGTGAAGAGATTGTATATAATTTTGAGATAATATGGACCAATGAAAAATAAATTTGAAAAAAATTGATGGAAATATTATTTTATAACTGTTAATCATAATCAAAGATCAAATCAAGAAGGTTCTAAAACCTTAATCAGGTCAAGTTGTGAAACATAAAAAATAATATTATAAAAGGAGCAGTTGACAACATGTTGAAGTTGTTGTTGGTTAGAATTATGGTGAAAGGGTAGTATTGATGGAAGCATTGTACGAAGGAAGGAATCAACGTTACAATTACAGATCAGACATGATAGAGGTAGAGTTATAATGAATCATAGATCTATCATAGGAAGGTGATAACTATAGAGCATAAGAGGATCTAATCCAGAAAAGTAAGTTGCTACTATAAGTCATTGATGTTATTGTTTAACCACTATAGTAGTTTATTAAAACCTTGAAAAAGGTGGACTTAATAGTCTTTTATGTAAAACTCTTAACCAAGCACACACTTGATGAGTTTTATTAAATCCTTGTGAAAGGTAGATCTCAATAGATCTTAGTGTATACTCTTAACTGAGTAAGTCACTAGAAGTGAAAAACATTGTAGCCCTAACAAGGAAACCTCATACTACAGTAGTGATGGATTTGTGGGTACCATCCCCACCATAGTTTTCCCTCTGACCAATGGTTTTTGTGATACCAAAATTCATTATCTTATGTGTTATGTTCTCATGAGCTTATGTGTTGAAGTCTATTTAGTTAATTTACTTTTAATTGCAAGCAAACGAGTATATGTTTAACGTTAACCTAGTAACAGTAAGAACAAAGAAAGGATTAATTTGGGAAAAGAAAAAGTTTTAGAGGACAGTAATTCACTCCACCCCCTCCCCCCCTTCACCACCCATCATCCTATCTATCATATATTTACAGCATCAAAGTTAGGGATCTTTTTCATGTACAATTGAGTAGCTTCTTGTGGTGATATTAAGTTGTAAGGGTTTGCAGATTGTAATAACAAGATAATAAGAATATTGGACTTGTTGTTTGGTGGACATAACGCAGGGATTTGGTGAGCCATGTTAAATATTTTTGTCTTGTGTTCTCTTTTGTGTGTTTTTTTATATTGATTATATTTGCATGTAATTGTTATTTATGTCTCACAATTCCTAAAAAAATGGAGGGCCAAGATGTAGGGTGGGGGATTAGTGAGGGAGGGCTAGGATGCAAGGAGAGGCAAGCAAATGGATTGTTCTTCCTTGAAACCAATGACATGATAAAAAAAAATTCAAGAGGGGAGTGAGTGCGATGACAAGGGAATTTTGGAGGGAATGTGACCATTTTGGGGAATTTGAGAGGACAAATGAGTTATTAGGGGGATGAACATATAGGAGATGTGTAAGGGGCGTTTAAGGTTGAAATTAATGCAAATGGTTGGGAATGTGAGCGATGTGACATGAGGGTGGACTTAGGTTTTGCATAGGAATTCTTATTCCAATGCTTTAATTTATGTAAATGATTGGGAGGTAATTAGGTTTGGATTAGGGGATGGATTAGGAGGCAATTGGGCTTGTTAGGAAAATGCAATTGGATGGATTAATTAAGAAGGTGTAATTAGATAATGAGATGGATTAGTATGGGTGAATGGGTTGGGTTGAGTCTGAGCCTCTAGGTTAAGATTAGGATAAAGGTTTAGGCTAGGGTTTGAAGATGTAATTAATTAGTTTATTTAATCAAAAGAGGAAAATGTGATTAAATTAAATAAGCTAGTGCAATTATTCAATTTAATAGGAGAAAAGAGATTTATGTCACAAGCCTAAATAATAAATAATAGACAGTGACCATATTGTCATAGAAACCCATAAGCATAACGTGCTAATAAATATGTTTGTTATTATTATTATTTAATAAATACATCTATTATAATCCATTAATATTGTTGTAATATAAAAATAATAAATAATGCATGTTATCAATATAATCCATATAAAATATAATATTGATCATGTATCACAATAATCAATATAAAAATATGTTATCAATCAATATATAATAATCTCACTAATATTATAATCAATGTTAAATAGTCTCTAATCATTTATTTCTAATCTACTAAATAACCCTTAAGAAATATGCACATATCAATTCTATTAAAATCTAATGGACGTCATGTCAGCATGAGATGTGACTCTTTAAAGAGGTCACAACAATATGGAGACCTATTTATGTGGGTTCCCTAATGTCTCATCAACTTCATGGCACTCGCTAAATAGCCAAATATTTGCACCAATCTTTAGGCAGTGCTGCCAAAACTTACTTCTGATAGTACAAGTTATCAAAAGTAAAAATATTCATCTGTATGCTTATATTTGTTGGAATAAACATATAGCATAGTCAACATTGAGGTGGTTTATGTGGGCCTTACAAACACAATTTTTAATTGAACATATAAATAATATGAGTTTTTTATTATTAAATAATATTTGTTGGAATAAACAAATAGCATAGTCAACATTGAGGTGGTTTATGTGGGCCTTACAGACACAATTTTTAATTGAACATATAAATAATATGAGGTTTTTATTAGTAAATATTGTAAATGCTAAACTTACTTTTTAAAGTTTTTAAAGCATTTCTATCCAATAAATTCAAATGAAGTTAAGGCAATTTTGAATGAGAAATGTCTTTTAATTGAAAAAAGTTAATTTTATAATAAAAATTATTCAATTTAAAATAGATTTCAATATATATTTTGGAATAAATAAAGAGTGTTACCATCTATTTTATAGAAATAAAAAAAAATTATATTAAGAATTTGAAATTTATTTAGATATATTTAATTTTCTTGATTAATCTTAATTTCTATGCTTTTGATATATGTTAGATGAAATCATATATAATTGTTATGTTATAATTGTTAATATGTCATAAGGGTATTAAATGTTATATTTAATGTATCAATTACAATGTACAAATACAAATGATTCCAAAAGTCTTTTAGAATTCAATTACCCTTTAAAAAAATTAGTAAAGAATTCATATAAACATAATGACTTGTTTTACAATCTCTTTCAAAGTGTTATGTGACGTTTAGGTATCTTTTTATAATATAAGGATTTTTTAAATTTCTATAATAAGATTTTTATCTCAATAATAACTTTTTCACGCTTATATATTTTGATTGGATATCTTTGTATAATTTATATTCATTTAGTTTGTTATGAAATATATTTGTAATTATGAAACGTAAATTTGGTTGATTGTATTTTTATTTTTCTTTTTATTTAAAAGAATGTTTCATGTATTTAAATATATTTAAAATAAAATATTATTGTAAAGTGTATTAATTTTAATACCATTACTATTATATGTTTTTAGTATAAAATTTATTTATTCCTATTTATTTTTTGATGAAATTTTTTTTTTTTTTTAAATTAAATAATCGAGAGAACAAAAAGAGGTACAGTATCAAAAGAGGGGGGGAGGCGAGCCTCAATCACCAAGATCAAAGTCCAACACTCAGCCTGAATCAGCCAACTAACACATTAAGTAGCAGTGATAACAAGATTACAAAAAGAGGAGACAAATAAGCTATTCCAAAACATCATCATGATCATCGAACCAAGCTGTCCATCCTAGCTCTCCTTCCATCCACACGACTTTATTTCGCTCGAGAAGTTGAGCAAAGGAGTCATGTCTATCAGAAAAGGAGCCTTTGTTCGCATGTATTTCCTTGAGCAATTCCTTAAGAGCTTTTCCAAAAGCAGTCTGGTTATCAAGAATGCTAGCCAATTCCAACCCATGCCTCATCTCATAAATGAACATAGTAGTGAGCCCATCATGGAGGAATCTTTTTAGCTTGTCCATCTCGAGCTTCATAATGCAGCAAATCTGCAAGACAATCTTAAAACAGATGAATTTCAAATGAAACAAAGTAAGGGATCTACCAATACCTTGAAATTTTTCCTCATTTCTACATTTCCAAATAAACCAAAGAATGTGAGAGGATAGAATATTCCAGAAAAAATTAGCATCCTTTTTAAGACCAAATAAGTTGCCAAGAATGGTGCCTAAAATAGGAACATGATTAGCTATAGAAATTCCAAAAAACTTCCATATAATCCTAGCAAATTGACAAGTAAAAAATATATGCCTTAAATTTTCAAGAACCCTACAAATAGTACAAAGTTCAGCATCACCAACATGATTTTTAATAGGAAGTCTATTGAGAAGAAGCTACCATTTAAAATGTAAGATTTTGGGAGGAATATGCGATTTCCAAAATCTGTCAAGAATTTTTTGCCATTCAAGAGAGTTCAAGTTCATATACCAAGGAGTATTAAGGTGAGAAATAACAGAGTTGTCATTATTGAGAACCTTATATATATCTTTAGCTTTAGTTTTATGAAATATTTTTTAAATATTAAATATAAATTTTATTTATTTTAGTTATATTCTTTTTATTTAGAAACAAAAAGGATCAAATCAAATTTAATATAAATTAATTTTTAAATCATTAACAAATGAACAAATATGTATTCCTCCAAAATAAACAAAATATTTGAATTTTAAAATATATTTAACAATCATTCTTTTTTATTTATTTTTATTATTGTTGGTAAATAGATTTGTCATTGTGAAGTTACTTCTTAAAATGACCATGTTCGCCCTGTGAATAGTGAAAAGTGTGCCAATAGTGGGAGAGATCACAACTAATCACTATCATATTATAATGTTCCTCTATGTTTGAGAGGGGCAACTCTCTCATATGATGTAATTTTTTATTTTCAAATAAAGATGTTATTGATAATGAATGCACCACACAACTTCAAAGCTTCCCTAGATTAACATAAACTGCTAATGAACACAACCAATAACTATGCTTGAAGGATGTCATTAACACAATGATAATTCAATAATTCATGAACATTTGCACAATACCATGAAAACACTCATTACAAATAATCAACACTTCAACAATTCTAAAGTATAGACAAAGAACCCAAATGCACGTTCCTTTATTTCCTTGCACCAAGAACATAAGAAGAAACTTTCATTACAAAGACGACCTGTGTACAAGCTTTCCAAAAATTATCTTATCATGGAAACATAAGTGTTCCCTTATTCCAAATTCCAAAAAGTCCCCTATTACATGCCTTGTTCATGAATTTATAATATATTCTAGCATAACCAACTTTTCGAGTTTACAAGTACCTAAAATGTTAGGATTTAGACATTGGGAATGCATTTCATTACCAATTCCAACCTATTATGAAATCAAAACACAACATTCTAACTTGGTTACAATAAGTGACACATGTCACTTTTTAATGTAAGGTAATCGTGACTTTGTTTCTTAGGATTTCATTTAGCAGAGACTAATTTCCGTTTTTCCACTCAATGGATATGCTTTGCACATCCTCAACAATTATTTATTGTTGACAGGTGCAACCTTTTTCTTTGTAAAATTCTAAGGCATGTGCCTTGATTGTATATCACACTCACATCTGATAGTAGCACAATTCTTTTTGAGCCTATATGTTCACTACAAAAAGTAGTTCAGAACTACATCATAGCATATATTATAAAGGGGAAAATTAAATCATTGAGGCCATATTTCAAATCTCTAATCTCTACCACAACGGGTTGTTTTTTCCATTTTCTTGAGGGACTACTAAGGAAAGTCATATTTTTTTAGAGAATTCAACAACTTTCTTTTGTGAGCAGCCTCCGACC
Source organism: Cupressus sempervirens (assembly GCA_028749045.1). NCBI lineage: Eukaryota > Viridiplantae > Streptophyta > Pinopsida > Cupressales > Cupressaceae > Cupressus > Cupressus sempervirens. The sequence goes on from CM053787.1 coordinate 49,999,974, forward strand.
ATGTACAAAATGAAACATCATCTCCCAGTGTTAGTGGCAATATGTCAAACATTGCGTAGGCTAGGAACATCTATCACACAATTTGAACAACATGTTGCACATGCTTTATACTAGAGATATGTGTTGCCAATACCATGATCTAGAGTAGAGATAAGTGGTTTAATCAAAGGTCAGCAACTTGGCATACAATGTACACCTCTTTTAATAATTTTCTCATAACAAATTTCTTTGGAAAATGGCATATAACTACATGAATACTCATTTCACCACCTCATGTTAGATCAAATAGTTTGCATGCAAGGCATTATTTCTTGCTATGTTAATTTTCAAAACATGCTTCAAATGTTTGGGGGTGCCAAAAACATACAAGCACAAATTACCAATTCCCTAACACCATTTAATGTCCTTGTAGGCTGGGTAGTGGTTGTCTTTCGCTAGTTTCCATTGTATTGGATTGTCATCAAACCAATCTACAGATGACTCACTGCTTCCAAACACACATGGAATACCAAAATTGGGTGTAAACTGTGTTATCAAGCTCATACCAATGCCATATGTCATGGTTGGGCTAGTATATGTATTTTGTCATGGGTTTTGGTATTTTCAATTTGTATTTTAGGGGCAGTTATACAAATTGGGGTTCAGGTTCAGATTAGGGAAAGGGTTAGAGTGGAAACTAAATCCAAACTTCATCTCAAACTTTTGAAAAGTTTCAGTACATAGAGAGAGGGGGAGATAATTTTTATGTGGAGAGAGTATCTCTAGTAAGTAGTGAGAGAGTAGTAACTAGAAAGGGAAAAGTACATAGAGAGAGGTGGTTTGACATTTCAAATTATACCCTCACTCCAAATTAAACTTTGTTCTAACTCTTTGGATAAATTATCAAGGTAACAATTATAAAATTGAATTCATTTATTTATTAAAAAAAATAATAATAAAATTATAAATATATTATATTCAATCTTTTTTCAAATTTTATTGCATATACACATTTTTAAAATAAAATTGTTCTAAATTAAGAAATATTTTGTATTTAAAAAATACTTTTTAATTTCATAATATTTCTTTATTGTAATATTTAAAATAGTAAAACATACAAATACTAATACTAATTATGAATCTTATAATTTTCAAATTTATCATTTACAATATTTAAAAATTTAAAAAAATAATCTGATTCATATTTTCAATTTAACTCTTCATAACAATCCCAAGAATCTAATATAAAATTTTGAAAGAACTATTGACAAAAACTTTTAATTTATTTGATCAGTTGCACCATTTAGATAAAGGGGAAAATTTATTGGAAGGTTGATCACTATACATGAAGAAATGGTTGAATTAGTCACGAAAAGTTTTTGATGGGAACTCACAGATTAATAGGGCCCACAAAAGCCACCATGACAGATTGACTTGGCAATCTATTTACCATGTAAAAAAATAGAGCTACACGCATTTTCACTACATGTGATAACATATAATTTTTAAACACAAATATTTTTACTTTTGATACAAGTATTGTCTGAATTTTGTAGGTTTTGTAGCAAATGAAGAATTGACAGAAGTAACGACACTGGCTAAAGGTCGATGCAAATATTTGACTATTTAACTAGTGCACAACATCATAGTATTAGAAGGGGGAAATAAAACATAGTTCTCATAAGAATGAATACAATTAAACTTTCCCCTTGACAAAAAGTAAAGATTAATAATCATTAATAGTTTTTTTAAAAAGTGGGAGCCTTATTGGTTCAACCCATCCAAGACTTCCACGTGGATTACACCATGTTAGCAAAGAAAATAAAAAGCCCTTGAAAGGAAAAACAAAATTACAATGTACATGGAGTATGTGGAAGATGGGCGATATGGAAGATCGTAGGCACTAAGGGGTACGTAGAGTATGATCCTCCAATGTCATGTTATAGATGTGACATCAACAGTTGAAATGGGGTTTGACAAGGGCATGGACCCTATAACAAAAAGGTAATAAGGTAAGTCATTTTATTAATAGAAAATATTAACATTAGCATATTTTTTATAAATGAGAATATGGTTCTATTAGTATTATACTTTATAATTATAATGAATATTGAACATTTATATCTAAAGTACATGTAATGAAGGGAATGTCATATAATTTCTATTGTAAATTTTTTATTTATGATAGGATCAAATTTAAAATATTATCATTATTACAAATAAATACTAGAAATAAACTTGATCTCTAATTATTTAATTCACAATGGGATGAAGTATACAAATTTGAGTCTAGTCAATATTGTTAATAAATTATGGATAAGTCTATAAGAACCATTATATTAGTTACATATAGGATAGGGAGTGTGCACAGGGGGAGGAGTAAATCTCTCGTGCTAGGGAAAGATAAGGTCCCATGTAGATCGTGTCCAAACTTGAGTAGTCATAAATCTATTGTCCATTACAAGACCTAATAAATGAGAATATGAATTTTATCTATAATTACTAATTATAGAATTTAAGCATGATACTTACAAGTTAGATCAAATATGATTAATTATACCAAGAATCAATTTTTTGAAAATCATATTTTCTTTCTAAGATTATTCTAAATTTACCTAGTAGAAGGGGTCATCTCAATTTAATAAATAAATCAGACTATAGGTTGTCATTTGATTATTGATTGGACTATAGTTAATTAATTGAATTAATTGACTAGGGGATGTTACAAATTACTTAAATATTTAATATTTTAATCAGTAATGCCTTAGGAGATGACTAAATAGGAATACTTAATTGTGTAATCAAATTTAGGTGTCTACATGTACCAACTAATTCATGAAATTTTGTGCCAGAGGTTAAACATATTTTGACCAACCACTTGCTTGCTCTAGATTCTTCTCCATATATTATTCTCGGTCAATGTTATGTTAAGTCATTACCTCCACATGCATATCCATATCACTAGATCCCCACTAGCACATCATGATTCACCACAACCTCAAGACTGGTCACTAGTCAGAAACTAACTGATTGTTACTTGGGAACTCATTCTTTTTTAAGATGTTCATCAAGCCTATCACTACTTCACCATTCACCTTTCTATCCTAGAGTTTTTTTACCTATAATGATAATAAGTTTCTATTGTGACCATATCAACTTCATTATCTTGTTAACATCATCTTATGATTACTCCACTTCACTTCACATAGATTTGACAAACCGATCAAATCACCTATCACTTCTCACTAACTATTCTAGTAGTTGCAATATTAATTCACCGATCATCTTACTCTACAACAACATTGATCACCATAAACACTTTAAGAGACATCCCAAATTCTCTCTCAATGATCACAACCACTAATCCTTAATGTAACACTTTACTCACCATTATTATTCTAGGAAATATACTAGAACACAAGGTCAATAGTCGACATCAATGACAACATAATAAATTATCATCATGCAAGAAAATATATACTATGACAATAGTGATCATCAATCATCACACTACCAATTACAAACCATCAATTAATGCAACACAAGAACCATAATAGATAAATAAATCACAATAAGTAAATCAAACCCACTTAGAGAAAACTCTCTCTCTCTCTCTCTCTCTCTCTCTCTCTCTCTCTCTCTCTCTGTATATATATATATATATATATATATATATATATATATATATATATATATATATATATATATATATATATATATATATATATAATAAAAATGACAAAGACGAAAGGAAATATGAAAACAAAACTAGAAATACAAAAAGACCAAGAGATGAAAAAATGAACTCAAATAAATATGTTAATGAGAACACAAACTAAAAAAGGAAAAAAGGAAAAAGTGCCATATAATTAATTACTTTATCCTCCATTTCTTTCTAATCTTAAACCTCTAGCTTCTTCATATGGATTGAAATCTAAGTTCATAGACATGTGAAAAATGTCATTCATCTTGTTATTCACCTCTTCATCCATATCACTCAAACATGTCTAGGTTCATTGAATTCAAATGTGTTACCAACTACCACATCTTTACCTAACCCTCACTTATCACTCAATTTTGTCGCTTCATTTCAATTAACTTGTTGATCTTATTCATTCTCTCCTACCCTCTTATATTAGTCATTCATATTTTAACCTTTTAATCTCAACCGTTGATTCTTTTGAGGACTTCTACAAGAAAAACATCTCTCCTCATTCAATCCTAAGGTGAATTAATCATTATAATCATAATCATATAATATGAGTTTATCAACTAATACAATTTTAGAGAGTCAACACAATCATGGTGATCTTGCAGACTTATTATCATATCATTATTATTATGCATCAAAATCAATTAACCACACTCTATTCCTTTTATTCTATCTTGTGTGCATGCAAAATGCCCAAGAGGAACCACCATAATTACAAAATCTTGAAGGATAGAAGAATAGTGTAGTCAAGCATTTCATGAATGTGATGATATAACTTAGTTTATTATGTTTTCTTAGGGTTTATGAATGGGATTTCAAATTTGACATTGATAGAATGTTTTTAATGATGTCACAATGCTAATTGATACCTTACATTGATGGATCATCGAAGGTTGAGAGGGACTTTAACAAAAAGAAAGGCCATGGCAACAAATTTGCATGGAAACTAGGTAAGATGCTTAGTATCACTAGATGTGATGTCCTAGTGACACTATTATATAATTTGATATTTGTATTTGGATTTTTAGACCTCTGATTAGTATCATGCTATGGATCATAGTTTGTGCTATGATTTTAGGATATGATTTACTTAAATTAATTACATTAATATTATATATGTGACTTACTTAACTCATGATAATGATTCTGGCTAACCCATCATGCATATGTACTATGTTTTACATGTATGATGAAAGATGGGAAGAAGTCATACTCACTCTTGTGGGATTTCATCATGATGTTTCACTTCCCCTTCCTTGCTTGTATTATTGTCTTCACATGTAGATGTATATACATGTTATTGATTGGTGATGCGGGTGTGCATGGGTGCAAGGCATTGACTCCACTCAGCTATACAAGTCTAAGCATGTCTTAAAATCCTTGAATAAGTTGTTTTGGAGATGATATTATGATCCACATAGGTACCCTTGAACCTAGATTTTTTTTGGAAATTTAGATACTATATTTTGGGATATTGTGCTATCTTTTTTTTAATGATTTGATTGTCATTATTAGGGTTCCAGATGATCTCAATAATTCATCTTAGTAGGAGGATTAGCTGAGAGATCGGTTCTAGGAGATCTCAATAGTTCATCTCCAAAACTTCAAAATTTATCTAGGTACACCCAATCTCCAGTGACCATATACTATTTGTGTAAGCACCTTATTTTCATGCAAAGTAAATTATCCAGTCAACGTGCATTAAGATAGGAGCATAGGAAATTTTAAAATTGAAATAAAATTAGATTTAGGTTAATATCCAAACAATAGTAACCAAGAATATAGGGTCATTAAAATGCATAAAAAAATAAAAAGGAGATTCAAATTTGAAAAATAGGAGAACTAGATAATGAAAACAAGCATATTGGAGAAAGAAAGATTAAACAATTAATTTTGAGAGATCCTTTCCAAATAGATGTAATAATAATAAAAGGTTGGAATGGTAAATGTAATTCACTTTTTAAAATTAATACCATCAAAGGTTAGTAGGGTATTTTATATACAAATGAATAGTTAACATTGTAATAAGTTTAATTTTTAATAAATTTAGCAACTTACCTTATTAATGAAATTAGTGATTACATAGAATAAAATAATTTAAAAAAATAAATAAAAGAAAAACTAAAAGATTTTTATGAATTACAAGTTGTAATTTAAATGAAATTAGAGTTTATTAATTTCAAGCGTGTCAAAAGGGCGAAGTTAAATTTTAAATATTTAATAAATGTCAAAGTTGAAAGTTAAATTGTAAGTATTTAATAAGCAATAAATTTTATAAATAAATGTAAAATATTTAAGCTAAAAGTTAAATTTTAAATAATTAATAAGTGACAAAGTTAAAATTATTTTTTAATATATATAATAAATGACATGCAATTGTTCAATATTCTATACACTAACATAATGTTGATAGATTTAATAAATTATGTTGCTTTTTATTCTTAATTATAAATAATCAATAATAATTAATTAGTTAGAAATTAGTTTACTTTTTAATAGAGCCAACTTACTCACCCCTTCTATGAAAAGTTACATAAAATAAAAAAAATCATAAAGTAATCTAACTATAAAGTTTTATTTTATTTTTAATTAACATTTACTATTAATACTTAATCAAATATAAAATAATGGGAAAATTGTATTAAGAAAGTCATTTATCTCATTGGTAATTTAAGGCCCTTCTAAGTAAGAGGACTTGAGCACCACTTTCCTCCCCAAAATAACTTAGACAGATTAGTGTAGGAGACGTGGAGTATGAGAAATGGGTTTTATTATTTTCTTCACTACCCTTGACCCCTAATAAAAAATTCTTTGATAGGTACTAGGAGGAAGTCGAGGTTAAGTATTATTGTTTGTTAAGCTAAGATATTTTTCATAATTATTTTTAATTATTTATTATTATTAAAAATTAATTATAATATTTTTTTGTCATAATAAGCTTTTCATTAATACTGAAATTAAAAGTTACATAAACTTCCAAGGTTCATTACAATAAATAGTACATTCTTTTTGCATCTTCCTACTCACTCCTTACTACACATAAACCATCAATGCTACTTCTAGCCTATCTCTACTCACAGTTCTATAAACTTCATACATAGTCATGAAAGTAAAGAAAAGATTACACTGGTGAAATAGCCTATAATCCTTGACATGCATAACTAGTTTTTGCCAAAAAAAAACCATGTCAAAACTTGATATCTCGATTACCAGGCTACAACGGTCCATGCAAAAAATATCCATCATTTTTGCCTTTGGTTCCAAAACCTACACAACTGACCTTTCATTTTAGCCCTATTGTTCCTCCTGCATATTCCCACCTTCATACCATCATTAAATAAAAAGAACACACACTTATATCTGCGCTAATCCCTGGGACATACCATTCCAAAATCGACTCTAGCCCCCCAAGTAAATCTTCATCAAACAGAGCACACGGAATCCTATCCACTTCTTGGCTACTATCATTCAATTCCAACCCCCATGCAACGAACATAGAAATGATATCCAAATTTGTTCCTCTTTTCTTTCCTGAAAATGGACTTTGATAACTCCAATATCGATTGAAACCACTTCTTTCTAACCATGGGTAAACCGTTTACTCTCTCCCAACTTGATGGACCTGTAAATGACTTCATTTTCCTATCAAAATCCACATAAAATAATGCGTCCATAACTACTATTAAGCTTCAAACTAAAGGCCCGTCAACAACACCGCTCAAATTTCAGTATAAAGGAGCAATGCTAACTTGAACAACGCTCCAAGATTTAAAAGCGTCATAGGTCATGTCAAATCCATCCAAAAACTAACTACTTCTCCTTTTAAGCCAACATTTAATAGCCATCCCCTCTTACTAATTATCTCTGGATTTTGTGCATGTATACTTCATACTCTTGCTCCTCGCGTTTATCAAAGAGCCACCAACTAAACTTGTCAGAATAATAAATGAGGGCTAAATGACTGTTATCATTATGCATCCATATTGATGTCCCTAAAGTCATCAAAGCACTTTCCGATAGTCACAATGTTGGATCTTTTGTCATTCTATAAGTTATTATTGTTTTTGACCTGTGAAGTAGTGATTGTTCCAGGGATTTTTGAATACAGCCATTAGAGTTGTAAGTTTAAGTTTTAAGTTTTATTAATTTTAAGATTTCAAATTTTTCTGGTTGAAGCTGAATGCTCCCAGATTTTTTAATAATTTTTTTGAATAGAATATAAGTAAGCAAGCAAGAAGGCATACATATCTTGTTGTTCTTGTGTCCTTAAAAGAGGTAGTTCAATTTGCCAATTTATCATCCTCTCTATTTCCTTCCCTATACATATGGCTAATCCTTCCTTCCCAAGTTGAGGTATATCATGGATAGCTACAATTTCATCCTCATCATAATTATCATCAGCAGTAGCAACATCGGCAACAATAGTATCAAATGTGTCATGGATCAATGCATTCATACGATCATCTTCAAATGTGTTTTCTAGCACATGATCATCATCTTCAATGGGATCATGATCTTCTCCTTCAATACTCACACCTCCATGTTCCTTATCACGTATTACCCTATGGATCGACCTATATAAAAATGATGATATAATCAAACCCTCATTTTGTGGTTCATATGTATATTGATTGTGAAAACAATATAACAAATAACTTACCAATGGATGATAATAAAACCCCCTTCAATGTGACCATTCTCTGTATAATGTGTCTGAGCTATTTTGATTTTGATTCTTCTTTTCTTTAAGTCGTTACAACTCTTGCAAGGACAATAATATTTATAATTGCATTCTCTTTGAAAGTTAGACAACAATCTAGTGATTGTCTACCTATTTTGATCAAATTCCCTTGTATTATTTGGCATGGTCCTTCTTCATGGGAATAACTTATTCTTGTACCCTTATTGAGTTGCTTGTACTTAATGTTTATGTCTTCTCATATGGTTTTGAAAGAAAAATTTGGTGTCATTAACGTGTATATCTGCAAAAATATTGGACATGTTGTACTTAATATTTATATCTACACATATGATTTTGAAAGAAAAATTTGGTGTCATTAACATGTATATCTGCAAAAATATTGCACATGTTGTACTTAATGTTTATATCTGCACATATGGTTTTAAAAGAAAAATTTGGTGTAATTAATATGTGTATATCTGAAAAAAATATTGGACATGTTGTACTTAATGTTTATATTTGCACATATGGCTTTGAAGATGGTAGAATTATTGAACAAGGTGTTTCTTCACTGAACTGCATTAAAATCACCATGGATTTCTTCAGTCACCTGACATATAAATATAATTTGACCATATGGTATCATTTGAGTACTTTTTGTTATAAATATATATTGTTTTGTGAATCCCAATAAATAAGTTGGAAAACTTGATATAAAGATGAAATATATTTTGTGTAAACACTATATACGTTGTTTGCAATAAACAAATGATAACTACAAAAAGTATCATTTTTCATTTTTCTTCTTCTTAAACACTCTTTCTTCCCAATCACAGAGCATGATCAAACACAAAGAATTGTCTATTTAATCAGTCTTTTTTCTTCATATTTATCACCCAATGATCACATCTCATCTCTATAAATATGCTCCATTTATATCTCGAATACCGCATCAACACAAATCCCATTTCATATTGATTACTTATTTGGACGATCTTTCTCCCATTCATATCCCCTCACACTTTTGATCATTTCAAAAAAACTATTTGATTCCTTCTTGTATTCCTGGCGAAGGTCTTATTCAATTCTATTGTTGTATGAACCATGTGTGGAGATTTTCAATGTGCATATAATTCATAGAATCATCAGAAGTTTTTGTGTTGGAAGTTCTTTGTGTGAGTGTCTTAGTGTGCTTGTGTTTCTCAATTTCAGTATGTTAATTTTATTTATCTACCATGATTGATGCAAGGCATAAGCTATGCAAAGCTTGTGAATTTTCCTCCCTTGATGGGAATATGTGATTACTATTCTATTCAGTTCTTTTTTCTCTATAATTTAATCACTAACCCCACATTAATATCCACATTCCCCTCTCACCAAATCAAGTTATGCAATTAGGTCTACTCTTGTCTAACTTTGGATCTTTCTGAACTCCATTTAAATCTTCCAAAATAGTAGTTGGTACAAGATATTTTAGAACTTACACTTGACTTTTAATCTCCATTTACCCTTGAGAGAGTCTTTCATGACATTTTTTTATGTTTCTTTTTCTTTGTTTTAACCTTTCAATTAAATGATACATGCCAACTCTTAATTGTATGTGGATTATTGGGTTGGTAAACTTTATGGTTGACATCTAATGGATAAGAATGATATGTAGGTCTAAATCATTTAGATGGATGGAAGGTTCTCAATGACGTGCCTTTGTGGCTATCTTTGATTACAAATCATAGAAAGATTAATAGATTGTGGGCCAATAATTAAATGAATATATAAATGTGCATGCACACACATATATATACATATTAACATTTGCTCACATACTTAATATGAATTGATTATTATTATAAAATAATAAATAATTTTTTTTATTTTATTTTTTGTATGAAATAACTTATTAATTTTCCTACCCATTACACGAGGAATTTATTCTACTAAAAGCATACTAAAATCTATATGTAAAGATTTAGGTTACTACTTCTCTTAATAAAGTTATTTATGATTATATTTTTTTTATTGATTTTCCTTTCCATTAACCAACTATATTTTTCTATTAAAATCGATACTAAAGTTGAAGAGACATATCTCAAAACAAACCAAAATGATCCAAATGATCACAAGCCATACACATTCTCTTCCCTATTTGCTTAAAATGTGAAAATAATATGGAGTTCTAAAAATATAAATATTCCCTCAATTTGGGTTGTCTTTATATAAGAAAATCATAGGTAAAAGCAAAGCCAAATGATGTTTTATTTCAGCCTATTAGTACACATGTCATTCAATATATTAATATAGACATCATACCTAAAGCATATAGATATTCATTTATTTGAGCATGTATTTTTTTTTGACTGACACACAACCAAATTCTTTCTAGAGCCTATATCTTCAATGTTTCCCTCAAAAAACATCTCAAATGCCCTCCATGGGCTTTCTTATGAACATCCTAGGAAGTATTTATAACACAATTCATATTTCCACATTACAAAATAGTCAAACCCTATATAATTGAAGCAAGTATTACATGAATATCTCTACAACACCATCTTAACATAAAGTTGAAGTATTACACGAATCTTTCTACAATGCTCTCTTAACACAAAATTGAGGAAAATATTATACGAATCTTTCTACAATATCCTCTTAACATAAAATATAGTTTAAACCTAAAGTGTTTAGCATAATATTTTTTTAAAATTTGGTTTGCAAGACCCCCACAATGATAGTTCAAATCCATAAAGCATATGAGACCTTCTAGAACACCATTCATAAAAAAGGAATGAAAATATCCAACACAATGTAATAACATCCTGAAAATTTTGGAAACCATATTACATAATTTTTTTTGGGAACACTCTATGAAAGGAAGTTGGTATGTAAATCTTCCAAAAAAAATAGTTGTGGTTTGTACACACATTTGAATAGTTGGGAGACAATATTTATAACATTGGACAATACAAAAAATATTCACATGAATCTTTTTGTGACACCTTATAAAAGTGGGTAGAGAAGTGTGATATATATCCCAAATTAGAAGTACCAAGTCTCTCTAATAATTTCCAGACAATGTTATATTGATTGAGTGGCAGTTTGTTGTCATGTGGAGTGGAGGCACAACTGCGTGCACATCATCATTGAATGCAATTGATTCACGTGGAAGTCCACACATGATGATAGATTTAATGCATGTGAGTAGATACATGCACATTCAGTCTCTACAGCCATAGAGTGGACTCTAGGTAGCTTCTAGACTTGTAGATGCCACTGTGCATAAAATTTGGTATTCCTTCCCTTTTAACAAATCTCTCAATTTTCTAATGTATTTCGATGGTTTCTAACCTTACTATTTGTCATTTTTCACCATAGCTATGATCCCTATTTCAAGCCATTTAAATTTTATGGAATATTATTTTGCCTTTAAGTTTTAGGAATGGAAAGCTTCGCAACTAAGGTAGGTTGTAGGAAGACTATGGCTATGTCCTCAAACAAATTATTAGACATTATATTACTCTTGATTTCTCTTAGAGACTATATATATGTTCTAAATGAATTCAACTAAAGTTCTTGAGCTCAACCGACATTCTCACACTTGTCTTTAAACTAAACTAACTACCAGAGATGCTTATTCTTGCCTAACTACAATCTACAAATCCACATTATTACATTAGTCCTAGTACTATCCTAGTTGTTAGAGACATTCACTCCTATCCGAGATGCAATCTATAGGAATAAATAAATAGACATGGTCACATGCAAAAAGTTCTAATTAATGAAGAGCCCAAGATACTGTTAAAGGAGACCATTTTAGGCTTAGTTAATAAACTGCCATGATCCAATAATTGAGTAACATTTTTGTTTGTCCTTTGGAAGTCTTCTTTTCCCTGTTCAAGGAAAGTGCAGTTTTATATCTCAAGTGTCAACATTAATATTTTTGTCTCGTGATCTAAGACTCTATGTTTCCCTAGTTCGAATTGTGAAGCTTCTTTCTATATCATCTTTGAATATAAAGCTAGATAGATAAATAGTCATATTTGAAAAGTGGATCCAACAATTAGTTTTATTATAGACATTTATATATTTTTAGTTGCATCATCTTTTGTTAAAAAAAATTATTGTCCAATTTTTCATGGTTTAAGCTTATGTTAGGATAATTAGATTTATGTTCAAGATTGGAGATGATCCAGAAAATCTATTTGTTGAATTGATTTCTTTACTCCAATAACATATCATTGCAAGGAATATTATAAAAAATAATATTTTGAGAATCCCAATTTAATTAAGTGAGGGAATTTAATGTTTGTACAGATTCTAGTTTTGTTCCTCCTCTAGTATATGCAATGTTGGAAACATCTGTTGGGAATGTCCAAGGATATAGTAGTGGGCACAGTGGTAGTTATATCACTTCTCCTTGCCTCAGTTCTTAGAGATAAGGTTTCTCCCACAATTAATCTAGAGTTGTATATACATTTGTCTTTGACTACAAAATATCTTGCTAGAATATTCCAAGAATCCTTGGGTATTTTCAAGTCAGAGCCAATAATCTATACCTCCATTACTAATATACAAGGTAAACAAGATAAGGTTTCCCTAAATGGCCAATTGTTCATGTCTTATAAAATTTTTAGGGCACTCATGGTTACTACCTCCTATACCTTGATAGTCCTAAACTACATTTATAGGAATGTGAAAGGAACTTGAATTTAGGAAAAATAAGTAAGTAGCGAAGAGGCTTCTAAAAATGAATAATGCTTAATCCTCCTAAATTTACAATATAACTTCAATAGTTGTATTGAGAAAAAGAAGTTAACTTGAAAGGGATCAAATCAATAGGATAAAATCAAAGTAGTTAAAAATACAAATCAAAGAGAATTACATTAACTAAAAATAATATTATTAGGCAAGAGCCTATAGCACAATGGTAACTTGTGAGCCTCTCAAGAGGTCTTAAGTTTGAGTCTACTCAATCTTGACATATAAAATAACAATTAATCTCAACAAATCATAATAGCTAACCTAGACTTTGACCTTTTACCTTTGATCTTTGATCTTTTATAATGATATAATTTAAATGAATCATGCAAATGAATCATCATTGTTCTTTATATATATTCAATGGGAGCTTATATCTATACAAGATGATAGATTTAATAAGATACCCTATTGTATGTGCTTCAACACCAAACAAAGCAAGATTCAATTATGAGATTCAAAGCATTTAACAGCTCAAATCTTGGGCTTTAAATGTGAGCTGCCAAGATGTCGTGAATCTCATAATTCAATCCATGGAACTCTTTCTTGTAAGTTGACAAAAAAAAGTCTGAGGAAATGCAATAGTGATATATTAAGATCTTGCAAACCTCCTCTCAACAATATTTTTTCTACCCACAACAAAGTTGGCAATATCAAACAGAAAAATAAGAATTCATTCTACCGAATTATGCCAATTGGAGAGTCCAGAAAATGTAATATGTGTGCAGAAGATACATGTACTCAGAGAGCACCTTTGTTGTGAAGATGAATGTAGTACCTTCTTCAAACGGTTGTAAATTGGAATATTCATGAATGAAGTGCAAATTTTTCTCATGGTAGTGGTTCTATTATCTTCAATCAACATTTTAAGTGGAAGGATTACTCACATTGCAATGAGTATTAAAATTAGAAATATCAATGTGGTCGTTCAACCAAAAGTGTAAGTTGTCAAATTTGTCCACTATTATCTAATTATAAATCTTAAAATTGATGTATACTATAATAAAGAAGGATTTTTTTGGACCAGGCTATCACTATTAGTATCCAAGCTCTCCATTCTCCATAGTACAAATTCATAACTCAGAGATCAATATGCTTAAACATATTTTGTAGATTCATTAAAACAATGTACACTTGTTAAAACAAGAACATTCATGTCAAAAAATGTTACAGTCGAATTTAAAATATATGCATATCAATCCATAAGAATATGCAGACAAGGTCAGCATACAGAAGAAGTGATAATGTCTTAAATAGCATGTTTATCAAATTGCTTTAAGTATAAAGCTATGACACCTCAGTTTCGGGTTTTCTTAACAATTGAGTCACTAATCTAATTTTATGTTTCCATTATTTTGAATGCCAGACGTGTTTCAATTGGCATACTAAAACTTAAGTGTTACACCTCAAAGCCTAAATTCAATATGAAAGGGAAAAGGAGATATCTTTGCAAGAATACAAAAAATAAATCAAATTAGGAATATAATTAGATCTCTCATTATAGAATTAGAATAGAATGAGCTGAATACCTAATAAATTTTACAAAAAATACCTAATACAATAGGCAAGGGCACGAACACGACAAGGTAATGGTAGAGCAAGAGCATGACAAGACCTTCAAGGGTATGGACATGGAAAACAAGGCATCGATCTAGCTTCAAGGCCACCCACCCCCCTTAGCCCCCATCTTCCCACTCTGTAATAGGACTGACCCATTTCTTCCCAATTGAAACCTCAATAGTTTTTGCCAAAGCATCTCCAACAATTGTTGACCACCCAATAACTAGCTCTCACAATTATTTCTTCTTTGACTATATATCGAATGGCAAGGTAATGGAAGAGAAAGGGCATGAAAATACCTTCATAGCTCTCCAATATCATAGCTCTCCAATATCAAATGATTATCAATCAATCAAAATTGTAATGGTAAGGTAATCAATGACAAGGTACTAGTGGATCAACAAGGGTATGATAAGACCGTCGTAGCTCTCCAATATCACAATCAATAAAATGCATAATGATTTATGTTGTGCTTTTTTTTAATACTCATGCGGGCATCAAATTGTGACACAATGTTAGTATTGCAATGATGTCAGGGACAATTGCAAAAAAAAAAATGAAAATCACCCACAAATTAACCTACCATCACAATCTAACCCCAAATGTTGTAGTGCCAAATGTGATCATTGGAGTTTCCTATGTAGTAGAGACCATTGCCCTAATTAAGATGGCTGTACATTTGATATTTTAATAAAGTACAAATACTAATTAAAACAATGGGTTAATAGGGATTTGAGATTAACTCATTAATCAAGATAATTTGAGCCACACTTGTCCTATTGGACTATTGGGACTATATGTCATTCTATAGAAGGTCTAATAGAGACATGATGTCATTAGTTCAGGGGTTTATCCCAACATCAAAGAAAGTGTAATGACACTCATCTAGTTGCATTCTAAGCCCTCACTCTTGTTTTTCTGCCTTTGGAAGTCTATGCGAATGTTTCACTTTGTGTTTTAGCGAAGCTTAACCTTAGATTGTCTTAGAACCCTTTTGGATCATGGTCCCATCTCCTAGCATGAGGGAGTGGGGCATTACGGTCCACATGATTGGGTGGTAAATAATTTTGTGGTACTATTCATGTTTCAAGTCAAGCTTGGGTGTGGAGGAAGATCTCTTTATGTGACTTCAACTCGATGTAAAAATAATGCGATTTTGAAGCCCAAAAGGCATAAAGTTATCCAGCAAAAGTGATATAATTTGGGATGGTAATTTGAAGGAATGTAAATGAGGAATTTGTATTATGAACATGTATATGTTGAATTTTTTATTTCCTCTCTCATGTTAAGAAGTTTTGATGGAATTTTATTTTTCTTACCTTATGTTGAAAATGTTTGTTTTTTGATGTAAATGAAGTTATCATTACTCATTTGAAATGAAAAGTTACTTCTTATGATTTCATTGGTTTGAATTAGGCAAACTCGTCTTGAAAGGAGAAAGATGTTCTTATTTAAATTATATTGAATGATTCTCTATATATTTCTTATGTGAAAAGATAGAACTAGAATGAAATGTTTTCCTTTCAAATGAGGTAAGTAGTTAACTAGACAATTCACATGAAATTAGGTGGTTAGACAAATGAATCTAGATGTTGTATTCTAAAGAACAATGTTAAGGAACTTGTTATGACATTGAGAACTTAAGTTATGATAGCTATGTAAACTAGACATGTAAACAAAATCCACTAAACTTAGTTACTTTTAGTCTTGTCCTTTCAGGTTCCCTAGTAGGGCATAACATTACTAGATCTTTATACTATATAAAAAGTTTTCATCGAAAAATATAGTTCCATGGAAAAAATCTAATAGATCCAAAAATTATAAAATATTTTAGACTCATTAAAATGAAACTTTTTTGGCAAGGTGTTTTATGAATGAACTATCCTATCATCAAATATTTATATCTTTTAGCAACCTTGTTTAGTTCATTTAGTTGGATCTATTCATTTATCTCTAGACTTAAAATTCCTAACATTTAGTTGGATCTATTCATTTATCTCTAGACTTAAAATTCCTAATAAGTTATTAGAGTAGGTAAATAGCTTCATTTGAATATTCTCCAAATTAATAGTAATGATTCTTCTTATGGTAACCTATGTGTTGTAAGGATAGGTGGAGTTTGATAGGATAGTGTTGGACTGGTTTATTTCTTTTTTTTGTAATACTACTATGGGGATAAAATAAAAAAATGAAATGGAGGGTTGTGTGAACTACTAATGGCTCTAAAGGAACCTTGTGGAATGGGTTTCGAAAAGATAATTTTTCATATAGATTGTATGATATTGATCATCCTTATGAATAATGAAAGATATCTACAATCTCATTGGGGTTGGGTTCTTGTATTGATGAGATTCTTTGCGTTTCACAATTTTTTTATCAAAATCTTTTATACTCATATTTTTTCAAAATAGAATGTTGTTGTGGGCTATTCAACCAAATGGGTCTTTTATGTCAATCATTCTTGAAAGGCAATAAATTGGGCATCTATCTTGACAAAACTTTCAACTATTTTAAAAGGATCTGATCTTTATCAAATTAGATTTATTTTATAGTAGTATTTTATGTTTTATTAATTTGATAACTATTATTTTATGATTTCTAGAAATAAAAAAGATTGTGAAAGTTACTTCAACTTTTAGGGCTCGTTTATTTGTGGGAATTCAATGGGAATAGGAATTGGGAATTAGAATTTGTTTTTAATTCTCAGTTTGTTGCACCAAACCAGAATTAGGAATTGGAATCCGTACTCCCATTATAGCCCCAAAATGAAAATTTGCAATTCCACCAAAATAGGTGTTATTGAAATTAAATTCCAATTCCCATTTTGACTTTCACAATTTTGATCAAAATTTCAAATCCACTAAATCACGCTAGTTGTATAGTAGGTTTTTGTTGTATTTCTGCTTCAATTTGAGGATATATAGTGACCCGCGATGAGAAATTCTTATTGTTTACATTATGTTGATCAAAGGATGATATACACAAAAGTATGGTTGTTTGTTCATAGTTGATAAGATCTGTATTGTTGTGATCTAAATTCTTCAGAGGTGACGATGTATTGCCAAGGTTTGATAGTGTTGGTATGATTCCTTTTGACAAAATTAATGCATAATTCTTTTTTGGTCAAATTTATTACAATCAGATAATGCCTTAGTCATTTGATTAGATGATTACACTCCATTTCTAGCAATGGTAAAAGAAATTTGCGATCACATAAAGCTTAAGCATCTTGTGCACTCCAATATCAGAAGCATTGAAGCCCACCATAAGGCCAACCTTAAACATCACACACTAACCGAGAAATTAAGCTAGGAAAAGTAAGTCAAATTTTGACTATTTAACACTTTTACTCTAGGAATGAAGCATTAGTGTGTCATGTTTAAGTTGTTCGCCACCATGAAAATAAAGATCCACTTGAAATTTTTTTGTTAGAGGAAAACCTTTCGATGCTAATCAAATTCAATACTGTAAATATTCTTGTGATCTATGTTACTCTTTATATTTTTCCTAAAAAAAATCAAATTTCAATTTCAACTTCAATCCCAATTTTAGTTTTTATTGAACCAAATGAGTCTAGAACAACAAAATCCAAATAACAAATTCCAATTCCAACACTCAAAAATACCCTTTTTCAACTTTAATGACAACTATTACTCTTGTTAAAATAAATTATCCAAATTTCTAGATTTCTTAATTATTAATATATTTTTATTCAATTTTGCTAATCTAGGTTGTGATGATGTTAATTTTGAAGCCTTTAGCCCTTCTACTGAATTCTTCGAATGAAAATGATTGCAAGAGCTTATTGAGAATGAGAAGTCTTGAAATTTATGTCAGCATTTGTTCACAAATGTCATTATGTTATGCCTCAAATTGGCTCTCCTCTCTTCTCTTCTCTTCTTTTTCTTCTCCTCTTCTGTAATTAGACTAGGATTTAGAGTTTTCTTCCTGGTTCTTTCTCTGATGAGCTCTCAAATTAGGTTTATTTATTTATAAAATTTACAATGGTTAGCCCACTTTTGCATGTGTGTGTGTGTGTGTGTGTGTGTGTGTGTGTGTGTGTGTGTGTGTGTGTGTGTGTTTATTTACAAAAAAATCATGAAATAGAGATCTGAAGTATATTGTGAAATGGTAGGAAACATGGATAGAGAGATCTTCACAATAGAGAATAGTCCATAGTTTGAAGAAAATTTCTAATAATTATAAAGATTTTCATTTTCTAATTGTTCATACTTAAAGAATTCAGTGGACCACAAATACATATTTAGAAATAGTATAGAACTATAGACATGATGATAATGGAAGAAGAGTTCCTCCCTCACTAGAAAGGATGAAAGATAAATAATTCTATGATAGAACAATATTTCTAGGAAGATTCATACAACTTAAATAAGTGAGATTTGAAGATCAGAAAAATAAACCCTTCACTGAGTTAGGCTAGTGTAGCTTATATGAAAATAGCCATTTAAGCATAAGATTTCATGATAATACTCCAAGGAATGCCTCTCTTTCCATTTCCAACCAATCCTTTCACAAACAGCCAAAGATTTATGACTACCCAAACATTGCACAAGTACTCTACAAATAGCCTCTCTTTGATCTCACCAACACTACCCATAAATGAGACAATGTTCCAAGCAAGGCCTACTAAGCTTAATAATAATATTGTAGTTGGTATGATGAAAAATGGAGAGGAATCAAATGTAAACTTTCCCTCATCACCATTCTCTTATTCCTCTAACCCCTTTGGAGTCACAACAAATATTGTCTCAAATAATCCCAACAACTACACAACATCAAACAATGCAATGAAACATGAAGATGTGCACACAATGAGCCACATGAATTGGTTATTCCACCACTCTCTCATTGAATAACCAAGAAGAATGTACTGCACAAGTTGATATCCATAGACTGCAGTGCAAGTGCTATTGGAAAGAAACCTCTATAACATGCATTAGCAGTAAAGCTAATGTTAAGAAATAAAAAATATGGTATACAAATTTGTAAATAAAAATGAGTGCTCATCTTTATGATATAATTTAAGTGACACATTCTATGATTTGATTTTTTTGGGTGGTTCATCTAAAATCACATAGATTCATTTAGTAATATGATTAAAGATGCACCAACTCAAAGAAACAAATGACTGATGTAAACATCACACACTAAAATCTAATTGTTAAATAGTCAAAATTGACTTGCTTTTTCAAAACTTATCTTTTCCTCAAGATTATCTGAATCAAAACATAGGATATATTGTTTATGCCATAACCATATGATTGGACCAATGACTAATAAGTTAATAGTGTGTTTTAATTTAGACAGATAATATGATATTAATATTAAATTTAATTTAACTTACTTTGGGCAGGAATGATTTATCATATAGTAGACTCATGGCAGGAAGTAAGGCATAGTAGATAACTAGTACTGACCAAACATGCCATAGGCAGAAATAAGCATAAAACTACTGAGATCTAATTGAAAAGATCATTGCTCAAAGATATTGTTGAATTTTTCAATCATTGTTTTGTCACTAGTGTAAAACTTGCTACTTGCTGGTGATACAATTGCATCATTTGGTTGATTAATGAATAGGATTTAATCAATAAGATGTAACAATAGTACCTAGAGGAAAGGAGTTATGGTAATGTAATGAAGTACAAGGATTAGTTAAGACAATGGTGAAATGGTGTATTGATAATCTACTTGAAGCGACAAAGGTTGGCCATACTCAGAAACTTTAGAAGATTAAGAAATACTAAGGCTTTTTGTAAAGCATGACCAAGTTGATAATAGGTGCTGAGAAAAGATAAGTCATGCTGAGCAGAAAATTAGTTGGTGCCAAGTAAAAGAAAATTCTAGTATGTGTCGAGTAAAATAGTTAGTGCAGAGAAAAATACAATAGGTGTCAAGCATCAATAAAATGTAGTTGATGCCAAGTGACTTTCAGTTGATGTTGAGCTACACAGTATGTGCCAAGCATCAGAAGATCAATAATGCCAAGCTATGCATTATTATAAAGATCAAAGACTCACCAAAAATAAGCCGAAAATTTTTTTTTCTTGAAGTTTGTGAACCACATGGAAGATAAGATTGATGAGCTTGTGGTAAGGAATTTGAGGTGAACCATTTTTTGGGCAAATTAAAATGGATTCTAGGAGAAGTTTCTAGAAGAGACAAGATATGGGGTAGATACGTTGTATCCTACCTAATCTATCTAAACCCTAATTAGATGATGAAAAATGGTAAAGTATTCTAATTTCTTATTTAAGGAATGACTGATCATGAAGCAAAGAGTTGGAGTGTGTGGTATCAAGAAGAAGACATAGAGAAGGTTAGAAAAGACCAAGGAAGAATAGAGAATAGAGACTCTACATCGTCAAGTGACCACAATAGTGACTGCATTGGCACAACAAGCAAGAAGGCTTAAGGAGACAAAAGCTTGAAGGGTGAAAAAGCTATCTGAGCTATAGAGATTGAAAGCCAAGCAGAATTGAGAAGTGAATTAAGATTT
Organism: Cupressus sempervirens; assembly: GCA_028749045.1. Taxonomy (NCBI): domain Eukaryota; kingdom Viridiplantae; phylum Streptophyta; class Pinopsida; order Cupressales; family Cupressaceae; genus Cupressus; species Cupressus sempervirens. Next base: position 50,021,178 of record CM053787.1, read on the forward strand.
AAAATCTACAAGATAAGTTGTAAGTTAAATTAGATCAAATATTGTACTATAATCTCTAACAATTGTATCAGTTAGGGTAAAATCCTTTGGACTAAAGTTGACTTAATAGTCATTAGAAAAACCTTTCATAGGGTGGCATTCCAAGTGAATGGCCTAAAGTCCTTTAACTAGGCTCACTCAGGTCACATTTAATAGTGTGCATTGTAACCTTTAACAATGTTGGTCTTTCATAGGGCATCACTTTAGAAGAGTGAAAAAGGAGTAGCATGTTACTAGTGGTTTCTCCCAAATTGGGTTTCCACGTTAAATCACTGTGTCAAGTGTGTGGATGAATTTTCATGTTTTATGTTTTATTGTTGCATGTTGATTTAATAGTAACTTGCAAGTATTGGTAATAAGCTTGGATATACATACATATATGAATGTTTAATGGGTTCATTAAGTTAAGTGAAAAGTTTCAATTGGTACATTTGGACCTTGAATAACTTATTCACCCCCCCTCTTAGTTATTCTAAAGAATTCTAACAATTGGTATCAGAGCTAATTTTTCTAACTAAACTAGTTTGAAGGTACTAGAAGCACAAAGATCAAGATGTCCAAGAGAGAAGTACACAAGCTTAACAGAGACAACTTCCCTACATGGAAAAGTCTAATGAAACTACATCTTGGAGGAATAAGAGATCATGCACAAAATACTATTTCAGTAGAACATGTTGATCCTTGTAAGAATCTTCCTTAGGGTAGAATTTACCCAAGACCAAGGAACTCAAAAACTCAAGCACAAATTAGACCAGAGTATGATCAAAATAACTGTATAGTATTCAATTCTATGTACAAGTACACTAGGAGTGCCTCAATATAAAGGCCTCTGATATGCATCTAGAATGCTTCAGAATCAGCATCATGATAACTTCAACAACCAGGCACATGTCCACCAGATATGGGTTATCCTCCATTATGCACGAAAGTAAGTGTGATGATGAGAGGATAAGCCTACAAAGGTGAAACATGCACATCAGTGTTGTAGACAACATGTGCTAAATTAGGAGTGCAAAAAACTATGTTGTCTACATGACAACTGTAGGAGATGCACAAAGTCCTAAGTGTCTCATAAAGAGAAATAATAAAATAATGCACTAACCTAAGTAAACTTAAGTAAAGTGTAAATAGTAAATACCTATTTACACCAACACCCCCCTCCTTAAGTGCAACTTAGGGGAATGCACTTAAGCTCACTAATGCATAATGGGTCCCGGCTATGAGGCCATGTTAGGTACCCATGTACAAAAGAAATGCTAAAATGATGCAATGCAATCTCTCATAAAGCAGAGAAAGAGGGAAAACCACATGGGAAAAACCCTCCTCCAAAAAGAAAGATAAGTACAATAGAGAAAGAGAGAGAAGAAGACCTCATAAGAAGAAAAAATCCCTTCCAGAAGAAGAAGAAGAGAGAGGTCAAGGGACTCCCCTATTTGCAACATCCCGTACCCCCAAGAGATCTTGCAAATGAGTATACTTGACCTCGGTGAAGGGTTTGGTGTAAATATCAACACCCTACTCTGCTATAGGACAATACTAAAGTGCAATGATCTGCTCATGTATAAGCTCTCTAATATAGTGCATGTGAACCTCAATGTACTTTGTCCACTGATGCTGAACTGGATGCTTACAGATTTCAATGGCACTTTGATTGTCACAATGAAGAACTATCGGCTTAGGTAGATCGAATCCAAACTCCTCTAGGATGTGGTGTAACCAAAGAGCCTCTATAGCTACATTGATAGCCCCTTGATACTCAGCCTCTATGGAAGAAAGAGCAACATTGTTTTGTTTCTTACTTTGCCAAAAAATAGGGCCGAAACCAAGGTGAAATGTGTACCCTAAAGTAGACTTCCGAGAATCTAAGTCTCCTACATAGTCTGAATATGTGTATCCAATCAACTGAAGCCCTGTACCTACTACATAATGAATCCCATGTGTATGTGTACCCTTGATATAGTGCAAAATGCGTTTGGCAACCTTCCAATGAAGCTTGTGAGGTTCTTGCATAAAGTGTGAAACCATACCAACTGCAAAGGCAATATCAGGGCATGTGTGTGTCAAGTAGATAAGGCTACCAACTAACTATCTATATAATGTTGCATCAACAAGTGGAGTTGTGCACTTAGCCTCTAGCTTAACACCTAATAGGAAGGGACTAGGAGTAGGTTTACAGTCACTCATGTGAAATCGAGAAAGCAACTCAAGAGCATACTTGGGTTGTGCAAGTGAAATCCCTACTGAAGACTATATGATCTCAATGCCAAGGAAGTAGTGTAGCAAACCCAAGTCTGTCATGGAAAATCTATCCTAAAGAGAGGTCTTGACACTAGTTATGATGGATGCAGTGCTCCCTATAATGATCAAGTCATCAACATAAAGCACTAAGATCAAGTGAGAGTCATCTTGCTGAAGAATGTAAACATTTGAATCAAAATGACATCTTCTAAAACCTACTGAGAGGAGGAATGAATCCATTTTGGCATACCAAGCTCGAGGAGCCTACTTTAAACCATAAATAGACTTCTTTAATCTGCAAACCATAGTAGAATCTTGTACAAACCCCTGTGGTTGCTCCATATAGATTTCCTCATGAAGGTCACCATTCAAAAATGTGCTCTTAACATCCATCTAGTGTACAACCCATCTTTGAGTTGTAGCAATTGCTAGTGTCAGGTGAATGGAGTTCATCTTGGCAACTGGTGCAAAAGTCTCTACATAGTCAATACATGGAACTTGTAAGAAACCTTTGGCAACTAGTCTAGCATTATGTTTATCAATACTTCCATCTATTGCAAATTTGGTTTGATAGATCCACTTGCATCAAACCACTTTTCTTCCCTTAGGAAGGGGAACTAAGTCCCATGTGTTATTTTTCATCAATGAATTGTATTCTTCCTCCATAGCTTTATCCCATTCTAGAATTCCTGATGCTTTCTTAAAAGACTATGGATCTGGAGCAATGGCTATGTATGCATGTGGAAATGACTTGTGTTGTGACTTAGTCCTCCGAGTGTCTGAAGGATTTCCCACCAATGAACCTGCTACATCAAGACTTTGTTGTGCCCAACAAGGTTTAGTGGAAGAAGATTAAGGAATGTCCTCAACTATTTTTTGACCCTATGAAGGTGGTGTCCTATGAGTCAAGGTTGGAGGAATTTCATCTTTCGAGTCACTTTCATCACTATGATCACTATCCACATAGGAGGAAGAAGGAGGAGTTGAAGAAGCCAAACTTGGACATGTCTTTTCAAAATGAACACTCCTCTCATAAAATATTTCATGAGTCTCTGGATCCATTAATTTATATGCCTTGAGATTATCAAGATATCCAAAAAATATGCATGGTTTTCTTTGTGGTTCTAATGCCTTTCGCTTTTGTGGAGGTATCCTTGCCCATGCTGGAGAACCAAAAACTTTGAAGTGCTTAACACTTGGTTTCTTGCCACACCATGCCTCAAAAGGTGTTATTCCATCTAAGGCTTTATGCGAACTTTTTTTTTGAATGTGGTTGGCACAACACATGGCTTCAGCCCAAAACACTTGATCAAGAGACTTGTATTGAAGCATGCAAGTAGTCATTTCCTTAAGGGTTTTTTTCTTTCTTTTAGCTACACCATTTTTCTATGGTGTGTATGCAACTGAATGTTGAAGATCTATCCCCTCATGTGTGCAATAGTCTATAAGTCTAGAGTTGACATATTATCTGCCATTATCTGTCCTTAGGATCTTGATGGCTTTCCTAGATTTCTTCTCAACTTGAACTTTGAATGTGATAAAGTTGTAAAAGACTTCACTCTTATGACCAAGGAAAAAGACCCAAGTGTACCTTGAAAAGTCATCAATAAATGTGAGAACATAGCAGGCCTTACCAAAAGAAGGTACTAGAAAGGGGCCAGCTACATCACTATGTACCAATTCTAGAACAACAGTTGCCTTCCAAGACTTCCCCTTGTCATATTTCTCTTCGAGATGTTTACTTGCTTCACAACCTGGAAATAATCCCTCTGAAAACTTGAATTGAGGTAGACCAATGACCATTTCCTTGCTGCTTAATTGTTGAAGGTAGTGATAATTAAGGTGGCCAAATCTTTCATGCCATAGTTTACTTTGAGTGTTTGAATGAGTCAACAAGGAAAGAGATGTGGACTTAGGCAAAAAATGTGAGAAAGAATAAAGTCTAGTCTCATGGTTTGCCTTTCCAATCGCCACTATTGAATCATCTTTTAGATTTTTCACCACTAGTATGTCGGGGAGGAACTCTACTTTGTTGCCACATCCATAGTGAGTGATTTGATAGATGGAGAGAAGGTTGGTGCTAAGGCTAGGAACATGAAGTACATCCTTGAAGATGCCATTCTCTAACTCAACATTCCCTTTACCTTCTACTTTAATTTGAGTATCATTGCCCACATAGATGTAAGGTACATTTGAAGTTTTTAAAGAGGAAACTTGCTCCCTTGAAGCACCCATGTGATGAGATGCTCCTGAATCTAGAACCCATTCCTCTAGATTGTTTGTACTAGAAAATAAATCTTGGCCCTTGCCCTTTGAAGTGGAGGAAGAACCCTTCTCTTTGTATGCATTTGGAACATCAATTTTGTGTTTTCTCATAATGTTGACCAATTCATCAATATATTTATCTTCGCACTCATGTTCTTCATGTCCATTCTTCTTACAGTAGGAACATGTTTTCTTCTCCTTCTTTTTGGAATCGTTCCCCTTTTGATTGTTCTTGGAAGAAGACTTTCCTTGTTGTGAAGAAGAATGTTGAGTGGAAGAAGATTGACCTATGGAAGATTGTTTTTTTGAGGATGATTGTTGTGTGTTGTCTTGTGGCTTGGCCTTCCATTGCTTCTGCTTCTTGTTTGAGTTTTTGCCACTTGAATTACCTTCATTTGCTACCAAGGCTATGGTTTTGGAAGACTTGAGAATTCCCATACCCACTAGATTATCATGTTCAACGATCAACATTTTTGAGAATTTCTCGAATGAAGGCTTAACATAGGCACTACCCATTGTTAATTTGTGTGTATTAAAGCTAGAAACAAAAGGAGCATATTCAGGTGGAAGATGAGTCATGATTTGTTTGATCATCTTTCCATCTTTAATGGGTTCACAACAATCCTTCAGTTGTGCCCTATACATTTCTACTTTGGTAAGATAGTCTTTAATTGTGTCAAAATTTCTAGGATCCAACTTGAGAAGTTTAACCTCTATTGTGTAAGCCATCTCTTCATCTAATTTCTCATACAAAGCTTCTAGTTTATCCCAAACATCTATTTTATCTGTAAGCTTCCGAATGTGAAATTTGATAGTATCAGAGATATTTTTCAACAAGGTTCCTAAGGCCATCTCCTATTTGGATTCCCAATCTTCTTTACAAGCTTCATCAGCATCAATAGGAGGTTTCTTGGCTACACCAGTGACATAACGCCATAAACTTTTTTCTACCAATGGCTCTTTAATGTTTTCTTTCCAAGTAGAATAATTATGTGGAGTTAACTTTGAAAAAGAACCCATAATGCAAGAACACAAGATAAAGGAGACACAGTACATAGTACACACCCCCCCTTTTCACTCAATCAAAAAATCCCTCTTCCCCCCCCCCCCCCCAAAAAAAAATGATTTTGGTAGTTTATATATAGTGTGTTTACAATGGGCCACTTGCCAAAATTGACAAAGTGGACTTTCTGATTTTTTTGATTACAACCTCTATATAGATTTCAAATCTGGACTATTACAATGTAGCTCAAAATTACATCAATTGTGAAGCATTACAATGCAAAACAAGACCTATCTCTAAAAGTGATACTTTTGTCCAAATTAGACTAAAATTTAATTGCAGATCTAAAAACTAGACAAAAAAATATACACTTTGAAAAAACACAGAACCTGAAAAGGAGTCCAGATGAGCTCGTACGATGTGTTTGATGTTGCAAAAAGTAGGATTAGATAGGTACAGTCACCAAAAAAAGCTTATACTGACCAATCAAAGCACCAAAACCAGAAACTAGCTTTACCACTAAAATATTTAGGAAATTTTACCCAAAATCAAAAAAAAAAATTGCACCTGATTTGGAGTCCGTATGACCAAGTTATGGTTGTTTGAAGTTGAGCTGCCAAATAAAAATTGCATATGAAGAGGGGTCTTTTAGAGGAAATCACTATGTTAAATTTTATGGTCAAATGGCCATCATAGCAATTCAAAAATACCCTGAAATGACGGTCAGAGAATTGTCAATTTTAGGATCAAAGTTTGATGACGTTAGCCTCTTCGCAAGGTGGGATGACGTCACGTTGTATGGATTATGATGTGTCTAGTTCAGATTGTATGGATAAATTAGATGTGTCACCTTGCATAGTAGGGTACAACCAATGACTAGTGGATATGTGGACTGCCCGCATGGTGATCTGACTGAGTAGGGATGTGTCTCTATGTTTGATGTTGACGTGGATACAACTAGCAATGATTGGGATCCACATGTTCGATGGTTGACTCAGTCTGTGTGTTTGATTTGCGAGGTCCAAGATGTATAGTCGAATGCACAGTCACTCCTGGCTGTTCGCTAAGTTTGCAAAGTGTGTGTTTGATTCGTTGAGCACCACATGTGATAGTTGTAGGGTGAATAATGTAGTGGCTGCATGTCCATTGAGGCACTGACGACTGGTGCGAGGTACCAATGCACAGATGCCACATGTCACAGAGACTGTGGGGTTTTCGATCACCAGATTAAGACGGTCATGCTAGAATCCTTTGCGATTGCTGGGATTTGTTTCCTGATGCCATTGTTGGGACTTTTAGTCCCACACTCGCTATGTGCGGTGTTGTTATGCTTTTTTAAAAATGTAGCGCAATACCCGTAGAGTTAACTAGGACACTAGGTAGGTTAGCCTAACCACGGGGTATGTTGTCCTTGCCGGAGAGATGTGGTCAACCTCGAGAAGCTGCTGACTTGGGTCTTGTTTGAGGGTACAACCTGTAGAATTATTAATGCCCTTAGTATTAATAATAATGTCTCTGCAAATTAAATAATCCACCAAAATGCAGATCCAATTTTTGACAACCCAGGTCTGTTACAGAGAAAAATAGAAGAATGGTAGAATTAAAAGATCTAAATAATTAATTAATTAGACCAAAATAGATCATACTCGTACTTCCAAATCGAGCCTTCGGATTCTGATTTACAAAAAAAATTTGCCTTCTGGTTGACTATGGCCTAAAATAGGCAAATTTATAGTCAATCTTCACTAGATCTTCACTCCGAATGCAATGGTGAGGTCCGCTTCAGCTCTAGATGCTCCCAATTGTTGCAAATGCTCTAGATCTGAATCAAGTCCCTTAAAGAGATGAAGCAACAAGGTCTCCAATGGCTATGTGACGAGTATCTCCCTTAGCTCTGATACCATGTAAGAATTTTCCTTAGGGAAGAATTTACCCAAGACCAAGGAACTCAAAACACAAGCACAAATTAGACTAGAGTATGATCAAAATAACTGTATAGTATTCAATTCTATGTACAAGTACACTAGGAGTGCCTCAATATAAAGGCCTTTGAGATGCATCTAGAATGCCTCAGAATCAGCATCATGATAAGTCCAACAACAAGGCACAAGTCCGCCAAATATGGGTTATCCTCCATTATGCACGAAAGTAAGTGCGATGATGAGAGGATAAGCCTACAAAGGTGAAACATGCACATCAGTGTTGTAGGCAACATGTGCTAAATTAGGAGTGCAAAAAACTATGTTGTCTACATGACAACTCAGTGAATAATGCAAACTCCTTTGGTGTAGACACCATGTGCATAATTAGAGTTGCATACTTCTATGTTGTCTACATGACAACTGTAGAAGATGCACAAACTCCTAAGTGTCTCATAAAAAATAATAATAAAATAATGTAAAATAATAAAATAATGCACTAACCTAAGTAAACTTAAGTAAAGTGTAAATAGTAAATACCTATTTACACCAACAATCCTATTGGAGCTCCTACTGTAGAAGATATGAAGAAGAAGAAGAAGAAGGAACATAATCAAGAAATGTTGGAGATTGTCTCTGCTCTTAGCTATGCATAATTTGATGACATCAAGGGATGTGACACTGCAAATAATATGTGGGATGCCCTAACTACCATCTATGGAGGAGACAAAAATGTTCAAAGAGCCAAGTCAAAAAGCCTCAGAGGTAAATTTGATGACATAAGAATGGAAGAAGGTGAGAACATTGCTTGATATGTTGCTAGGATAAAATAAGTTGTTAGTACAATAAGAGGTGCTATTGGTCACATAGATGATGATACTGTGTTAAGTAAAGTCTTGAGAACATTACTACATGTTTATGCTATTAAAGTATCTACAATTCAAGAATTGAGATCTATACCAAGAAATAATCTAACCCTTGAAGGTATGGTAGGAAGACTCACTACTTTTGAATTATCCAATTTTGACAATTACAAACTAGAAAGTCTTGAATCTTCTTTTAAGGAAAAATTACTGTTAAAAGATTTTGATGAAAATAAATAGAAGAAGAAAAGAAAAATAAAGCATGCATCTAGTGATAGTGATACAGATGAAGAAGATGTTGAACAATTGGAAGCACTATTGGTAAGAAGATTTCATAGAGGTAAAGGAAAATTCAAAGGTAAGTTACCCATCATTTGTTTCAATTGCAATGAAGTTGGTCATATTGCTGTAAGATGTACACAAAAGAAAAACTACAAGGAAACAAGTACAAAAATAGAAGAGAAAATGACAACAAAGATTATAAAGACAAAGACAAAAAGTGCTACATTGTTGAAGAAGATGAATCTGATGAACATGATGATGAAGTAGTATATGTTGCAATGAAGGGTGAATTTGATGAGGAGGAGACAATTGCACTTATGACTTGTGTAAATAAAAATGACAAGTGGATCATTGACAGTGGATGCTCTCATCACATGACACGAGATAAAAGTAAGTTCCTTACCTTAAATCATTATGATGGAAATAGTGTTAGATTTTGTAATGATGCTCCATGTCTGATAAAAGGAAAAGGTTCCATTAAGCTCATAAAAAATATCTCATGTGATAATGCATATTATGTTGAAGGATTAATTATAATCTATTGAGTGTGTTACAACTAAGCAATGTAGGATGCAAAGTTGAATTTGGAAACAAGATTGCCATGATATATGAAATAAATGGAAAATTGATAGGAAAAGAAGACCAAACTAGAAGTAATCTATTTTACCTTGATATAGAGGATGCTACTTGTCTTGTGGTGAAATTTGATGATGTTTGGCTATGGCATAAAAGGTAATGTCATGTCAACTTTGATAACTTGATCAACATTAGCAACATGAAGAAATTTAGAGGTTTGCCTAAACTAAAAAAACCTAACAATGTGATAGGAAAACAATGTTAGTTGGGCAAAATGACTAAGTCAACTTTCAAAAGTAAAATTTACACCTCTAAAGAGATACTAGAGATAGTTTATATTGACTTGTGTGGACCTATAGAAGTGTAAAGTTACAAAGGAGACAAGTAAATAATGTTGTTTGTAGATGACTACTCTAGGATGATGATAGTCATGTTCTTAAAGAAAAAGTTTGATGCCTTTTAAATGTTTAAATGGTTTCTAGCAAGAGTTGAAAAAGAGACAGGTAAGAGTTTGAAATGTTTGAGATCAGACAGAGGAGGAGAATTCACATCAAGAGAATTTGAGATGGTTTTAATGATAAACGAATCAAAAGATAGACTTCAACACCAAGAACCCCTCCACAAAATGGAATTGTTAAAAGAAGAAACACGCCAATAATGGATTGTGCCAGAAAACTTATGATAGAAAAGAGCGTTGTTCTAAAGTACTAAAATGAAGCTGTAAGTATAGCTATGTGAGTACAAATCAAGAAAGGTACTAATGCAACACCTTTTGAATTATGGTATGGCCACTCACCCAATGTGGAACATTTCAAAATATTTGGTAGCAAATGTTATGTTCTCAAAGATATAAGAAATGGTAAGTTTCATGCAAAAAGTGATGAAGGAATATTCCTTGGCTACTCCACAAGGAGAAAGGCATATAAGTGTTTAAATACTAAAACTAACAAAATTATGGAAAGTGAAAATGTAAATTTTGATGAATACACAAAAGCTCATGATGCACAATCAATCAAAGAACTAGAGTAGAACAAATCATTTGTATACTTCTATAAAGGAATGTCTGCTAAAGAACAAGAAACCAATCAAGTGGAGAACTAGCAACAAGTTTTAGTAACTATCAAGTTACAACCAGTGAATATCAAGTTGAATTCAAGAACTAAGTTGCATTCAGATGTCGAGTTATAGAATGAAGAAACAACACATTTTGATTCTAAAGTTAGTATACTTGAAAGAGAAGCTGACATACTTGATAGAAATATACATAGTGACTCAGAAGCTAAAAGATAAAATGAAGAAACAAGAATAGAGACAAGAGTGTCCAAATATGTTAGAAGACATCACCCTACTGATCAAATCATTGGAAACAAAGATGCTAGACCAAAGACAAGGAATAGACTGAGGAATGAATCATGCTTGCTAAGCAAGAAAGAACTCAAGATAGAAAGAACTCAAGATAGTGAAAGATGCTCTAGAAGATGATGATTGGTACAAAGCCATGGAAGAGTAAATTGAGCAGATAGAGAAAAACAAAACTTGGAGTTTATTTCCAAGGTCAGATGACAAAAATGTGATTGGTACCAAGTGGGTGTTCAGGAACAAGCTAAATGAAAATGGTGAAATAACAAGAAACAAATCCAAACTGGTTTGCAAAGGATATGCACAAGAGGAAGGAATAGACTATGGGGAGACATTTTCCCCTATTGAAAGGATGGAAGGTGTAAGAACACTACTTGCATATGCTGCCTACAAAGGTTTCAAAGTTTATTAGATGGATATTAAATATGTATTTTTGAATGGCATACTAGAAGAAGAAGTCTACATAGAACAACCAAAAGGATTTTTTGATGACAACAACAAGGGTAAGGTATGTAAACTACACAAAGTTCTTTATGGTTTGAAACAAGCACCAAGAGCATGCTATGAAAGACTTCATAAGTATCCTATGAAGATTGGATTTGAAAGAACTGATGATAACAACAATCTATATATAAAAATAGAAAAAGGTAAAGACATTTGGTTATCTAAAATATTTTTTGATGATATAATATTTGGAGGAAAATATGCTTTACGCAAGGATTTTGCTAATTAGATGAAACATGAATTTGAAATGTCAATGTTTGGTGAGATCAAATTTTTTGTGGGACTGCAAGTTTATCAACTTGAATATGGCATATTTGTTACTAGTCAAAGTACATCAAGGAAATACTAAAAACATTTGGACTATAAGATTCAAAACCAATAAGCACACCCATAGTAATAGGATAGAAACTATCAAAGAATGATGATTCTGTTGAAGTGAATCAAACACTATATAGGTGAATGTTTCGTAAGTTGCAATATGTTTTACATAGTAGACCTAATATTGTATTATCTGTTGGAATAGTTGCAAGATTCTTTGCAAATCCCAAAAAAAATCATTTGATGGTAGTGAAAAGAATAATGAGATACTTGAAAGGAATAGAAGAGTTTGGAAATTACTACAAAAAGAATGAAAATTTTGATTTAAGAGCCTACACTGATGCTAATTGGGGAGGTAATATAGATGACAGAAAAAACACTAGTGGAGGTGCACTTTTCTTAGGCAAGAGACTAGTTACCTAGAATAATTAAAAAGTAAAGTTGTACCTCACAATCCACAACTAAAGCTGAATATGTAGTTGTTGCTATAAACTACACAAATATTGTATGGATCAAGCATCTACTCAAAGGAATGAAGGAAAAAATAATAGGACCTATGATATTTTATTGTGATAACACCAGTGCTATAAACATATCAAAGAATTCAGTAATGCATGCCAAAACTAAGCACATTGCAATCAAGTATCATTATGTAAGAGAGCTAGTTGAAAATAAAGAGGTGAAGATGGAGTATGTCAATACAAAAGAACAAATTTCTCACATTTTCACTAAACCATTACCTAAGGATCCATATGAATATCTTAGAGGTAAGTTAGGGGTGATACCCCTATCAAAGGCTGCTTAATTAACAAAAGGACTACCTTGCATCAAATAGCCTAATTTTCACATATCAATAATTGATTTAGAATATCTTACTTTAGGCATTGCTTAAAGTAATCAAAGTGTTGAAATCCTAAAATAGTCAAAAGAAAGGTCATAGAGGGAGAAACTAGAAATACTACCAATTCTATATCTGCATAATATGATGTTAAGATGATATGTCTTTGGCATTGTTCTCAAAGAGGGAGAAATAGAAAAAATTGATCAATAACCTAAGAGGAAGAAAACCCAAAGGGAGAAAAAGAAGAAAGCAACTAACGGAGAGAAATTGTAGGAGCATAACTAAAGAGGGAGCAATAGCAATAAAAGAGAAAGGGTATCAAAAGATTGATGTTTCTAAAGATGATATGTCTTTGGCATTGTTCTCAAAGAGGGAGAAATAGAAAAAATTGATCAATAACCTAAGAGGAAGAAAACCCAAAGGGAGAAAAAGAAGAAAGCAACTAACGGAGAGAAATTGTAGGAGCATAACTAAAGAGGGAGCAATAGCAATAAAAGAGAAAGGGTATCAAAAGATTGATGTTTCTGAAAATAATATGATGTTAAGATGATATGTCTTTGGCATTGTTCTCAAAGAGGGAGAAATAGAAAAAATTGATCAATAACCTAAGAGGAAGAAAACCCAAAGGGAGAAAAAGAAGAAAGCAACTAACGGAGAGAAATTGTAGGAGCATAACTAAAGAGGGAGCAATAGCAATAAAAGAGAAAGGGTATCAAAAAATCATTTGATGGTAGTGAAAAGAATAATGAGATACTTGAAAGGAATAGAAGAGTTTGGAAATTACTACAAAAAGAATGAAAATTTTGATTTAAGAGCCTACACTGATGCTAATTGGGGAGGTAATATAGATGACAGAAAAAACACTAGTGGAGGTGCACTTTTCTTAGGCAAGAGACTAGTTACCTAGAATAATTAAAAAGTAAAGTTGTACCTCACAATCCACAACTAAAGCTGAATATGTAGTTGTTGCTATAAACTACACAAATATTGTATGGATCAAGCATCTACTCAAAGGAATGAAGGAAAAAATAATAGGACCTATGATATTTTATTGTGATAACACCAGTGCTATAAACATATCAAAGAATTCAGTAATGCATGCCAAAACTAAGCACATTGCAATCAAGTATCATTATGTAAGAGAGCTAGTTGAAAATAAAGAGGTGAAGATGGAGTATGTCAATACAAAAGAACAAATTTCTCACATTTTCACTAAACCATTACCTAAGGATCCATATGAATATCTTAGAGGTAAGTTAGGGGTGATACCCCTATCAAAGGCTGCTTAATTAACAAAAGGACTACCTTGCATCAAATAGCCTAATTTTCACATATCAATAATTGATTTAGAATATCTTACTTTAGGCATTGCTTAAAGTAATCAAAGTGTTGAAATCCTAAAATAGTCAAAAGAAAGGTCATAGAGGGAGAAACTAGAAATACTACCAATTCTATATCTGCATAATATGATGTTAAGATGATATGTCTTTGGCATTGTTCTCAAAGAGGGAGAAATAGAAAAAATTGATCAATAACCTAAGAGGAAGAAAACCCAAAGGGAGAAAAAGAAGAAAGCAACTAACGGAGAGAAATTGTAGGAGCATAACTAAAGAGGGAGCAATAGCAATAAAAGAGAAAGGGTATCAAAAGATTGATGTTTCTGATTAGAGGTAAACACATAAGGGAGAAATCATACTCTATCTTGTAAGAGGGAGCTAAGAATGAAAAGAATTTGTAACTTAATTAGAAGTTGGAAATTGCTAATGCAAGAAACACTATTAAGACAATTTTTCTTTTTGGTATTTCCATACTATTTTTAACCTAGTCAGATTGGTTAAATAGCATGTTTTACCATTTAGATGATTTGGTTGATCAATTTTATTTGCCATCAATGCCAAAGAGGGAGATTGTTGAGATTTGATTGAAAAGATCATTGCTGAAAGATATTGTTGAAGTAATATGTGTTTCAATCATTGTTTTGTTACTAATGTCAAACCTACTATTTACTGGTGAGACAATTGCTTATAAGATCCAAAGACTATCATTTATTTGATTGATGAAGAGGATTTAATCAATAAGATGTAACAATAATACCTAGAGGAAAGGTTGAGTTATGGTAATGTAATGAAGTACAAGGATCAATTAAGACAATGGTGGAATGATGTATTGATAATCTGCTTGAAGCTACAAAGGTTGGCCATACTTAGAAACTTTAGAAGATTAAGAAATACTAAGGTTGTTTGCAAAGCATGACCAAGTTGATAGTAGGTGCCAAGCAAAGATAAGTCATGCCAAGTAGAAAATTAGTTGGTACTGAGTAAAAGAAAATACTAGCATGTGTCGAGTAACAGAGTTAGTGCTGAGAAAAATACAATAGGTGACAAGCATCAGTAAAATGCAGTTGATGTTGAGCTAAATAGTATGTGCCAAGCATCAAAAGATCAATAATGTCAAGCTGCTGCATTATTGTAAAGATTGAAGATTTTCCAAATAATAAGCCAAAAAAAAATTCTTGAAGTCTATGAACCATGTGGAAGATAAGATTAAAGAGCTGGTGGTACAAAATTTGAGGTGAACCATTTTTGGGAAAATTCAAATGGATTCTAGGGGAAGTTTCTAGAAGAGAAAAGATATGGGGTAGAAACATTGTATCCTACCTAATTCGTCTAAACCCTAATTGGATGATGGAAAATCGAAAAGTATTCTAATTTCCTATTTAAGGAATGACTGTTCATGAAGCAAAGAGTTGGAGTGTGTGGTGCCAAGGAGAAGATATAAAGAAGCTCAGAAAAGACCAAGGAAGAATAGAGAATAGAGACTCTATTTTGTCAAGTGACCACAGTAGTGACTGCATTGGTACAACAAGAAAGAAGCTTAAGGAGACAAAAGCTTGAAGGGTGAACAAGCTGTCAGAGTTGTAGAGATTGAAAGCCAAGTAGAATTGAGAACTAAATTGAGATCTAAAATCTGCAAGATAAGTTGTAAGTTAAATCAAATCAAATACTATATTGTACTCTCTAACAATTGTATCAGTTAGGGTAAAATCCTTTGGACTAAGGTTGACTTAACAGTCATTAGAAAATCCTTTAACAAGGTGGCATTCCAATTTAATGGCCTAAAGTCCTTTAACTAGGCTCACTTCTAACAAGGTGATTGAAATCCCTTAACTGGGTCACGTTTAACAATGTGCATTGTAACCTTTAACAGGGTTGGCCTTTCATAGGGCATCACTTCAGAAGAGTGAAAAAGGAGCAGCATGTTACTGGTGGTTTTTGCCAAATTGGGTTTCCATGTTAAATCACTATGTCAATTGTGTGGATGAATTTTCATGTTTTTATGTTTTATTGTTGCATGTTGATTTAACAGTAACTTGCAAGTATTGGTAATTAGCTTGGATACACATACAGATATAAATGTATAATGGGTGCATTAAGTTAAGTGAAAAATTTCAATTGGTATATCTAGACCTTGAAAAAATGATTCACACCCCCCCCCCCCAGTTATTCTAAAGAATTCTAACAAAAATATCCTTTTCCTTAGCTTAATTCCTCGTTTGACTCCAATAAAAGAACAGAGTTTGGTTACAAATATTTCTTGTTGCCCATCTCTTCTACTAAACAAGGGTATCTAAACTAGTGGTTGTTGCACATCCCATGAAAACTAGTTCATCGGGTTGGACACTAATGGAATGCCAATCTAGGCTATGAATCTTTAGTCCTATCATAACATCCTCAACTATAGATCCATACATCCATCCCACTTGCAACAAGTTAAAAGTGAGTTGGCATAGATCTGCTATAGAATATTTTTGTGGGTTGCATCAGATATCTAATATATAAGGTGGTATGTACAATTTTTTTTTGGATTTGATTGTGAATACTCTTTTTTAGCATCAATATTTTGGATCACGCTCCATGATCCATCATTAGGATGAGAGAATGCAAGAATTAAAAAGTGAAGTATATAAACCAAGCCTGAACAAAGTGGGTTAAAGAGAAAAAGAGGATCAATTTGCATATTTTAATTTTCCATTCTTGCATTCTCTTATCCTAATGATGAATCACATAGTGTGATCCAAAAAATTGATGTTGAAAAACATACACAATCAAATCCAAAAACAAAAATTCACATTTCAAATGGATAGTGGACATATGATAAGATTAATATAAGGTGATGGACAATATTTCAGTAGAAATTATTTTAAGAAAATAAACAAGGTTATGCATCTTCTATCACTTTGCCCCAAGACGTTTGGGTTTCATAGCTACAACTAGCAACCTTCAAAGATTTTTCTATAACTAGGGAAGGAAGGCTATGGCTATTGCATGGAATGCCAGTTAGTATAGCCTGAGTTGCTTCAACTAGGACATCGGATCCTCCAAATGCTTTCCTCAATGCCTCGTAGGAACAGGATGGTGCAAAGTTTGGAATCTTTACTTAAGCAACATGACATACATGTTATTGATAAAATATTTATAGGGTTTATAAAACAAATCTTAATAAGCTTTTTATGAACCACAATTTGAACCACATGTCAACATGATTGTTCCTCACATTTCATTTTCTAAAATTAGATTTTATTTAATAAAAGATAATAATGTAGTATTAGATGAAGCTTATGGAAAAGACAATAAATTATTAAAGGATCAAGTACAATAAAGTCTTAGTAAATAAAATAAAGTTAAAAAGAGGAGATTCCTTATCATAATTGCCTCAAACATCTATTAGACACAATATTTGCCATGCCCCTAAAAACAAAGTTGTCTACAACTATAAAAGTGACTACTAGAAAGCTTGCTTCAAATAGGATTGAAATTATAATCGCTTGTTTTTTGATTAGGTACAAGGAGTTTTCAAAAGGACTCCTATAGTTTTACAATGATATCATCACATAACAAATATTCAATAACAAAAAAATGTAGAAAAGATGTCAAGATTATAGCTAAATATAAAAATATTATAATTTCTTGTTTTTTAATTAGGTACGTGGAGTTTTTCAAAGGACTCCCATAGTTTTACAATGTTATCACCACAAAAAAAATAGTCAATAACAAAAAAAAATGCAGCAAACATATCAAGATTATACCTAAATATAAAAACATTATAATTTCTTGTCTTTTTATTAGATATGAGGAGTTTTCCAAAGGACTCCCACAGTTTTAAATGCTATCAACACACAAAAAACAATCAATGACCAAAAATGCAACAAAGATATCAAGATTATACCTAAATATAAAAATAATTAAATATTTATTGTTAATATATAATATTATTATGAATATTAAGATATTAAAAGATATTTAGTAATATATATCATTCTTGATATATGATAAGGAATAAACATAAAAATGTATTGCATAAAAATGTAATAAAGGAATAAACATTAAGCAACTAACATATATTCCTACATGATCATGCAAACCTCAAAATATGAAAGATAAACATGTAAATAAGCATAACATGAAATCAAAATAGCATTAAACTATTCAAAATAGCACATATGCAAATCTCATGAAATCATCAAGTGTAGATGATTTCATTATTGTGGGATGTGGTTGCTCACTATTCCTGTAGCATAACAATGGGGTAGATAGTGCTTCTTGAAAATGAGGAGAGGGCTCTCCTTTTATAGGAAAAGTGATGCAATCAACGGCTAAGATTGAATGCAAGATGGTGAGCTAGGATCCCTCAGGATCGATGAGGTGTCCATGAGGTGGAGGCCAAGTAGACTCCACATGGATTAGGGTTTTGACCATTCAAAGGGGTAAAGATGCTCACACATGTGTGAGCAACCTTTGATATGACATGTCTATGACATGTGTAAGAGGGTTGGAGGCTCATGTTTCCTCACACATGTGTGAGAAACCTTTGGAAGTGATGGATCAATGACATGTGTAAGAGGTGTGGAAGATCATGTTTCCTCACACATGTGTGAGACATTTGGTTCACATGTGACGGGGGACAAAAGATTAAGTGTGTAAGAGTCACATGTCACATGTGACTAGGGTTTGTTAATCCTTTGATTAGGATTGTACAAATGATTAAGGATGTGATTATATGAGAAACTAGGATTAATTAGTGGATAAGTGGTTTGACCTAAGTTAGAAGGATGGGTTAGGTTAGGAAAGTGAGGTTAGATGAGGGTTAAAGTTAGGAACCATGTGCTCAAATAGGATTAAATTTAATATTCAATTCCAAGTGGGATTAGGAAAGGATTAATTAAGTAAATGAAGTACTTAATTAAAGTGAATGGGTTAGCATGCAAGGGGAATAGGTTAGGATTTAAATAAATCTTAGATTATTTAAATCAAGAAAGGATGAACATAATTAAATAAATGTTAAATTTATTTAATTAAAGGTAAGGGAATTAAATAAATAATAAATATTTATTTAATTGGTCAAGACACATGATTTGGAAAATTTTAGGTGTCTACAGGTTCCTCACTAAAGAGGGCCTTGGATTGCATTTGATCCCTTCTCAATAGCCTGCAAATACCCAACATCTCCATTTTTACATCTACAGTCATGTAATAAACTCAACCAAAAGTGCTATAGAGATCATGAATAATCAGTTCAAAAGATAGTGATTGATTTCTTACTTCTATGAGTATTTTCAATTGGTTTTTAAAGGGATCATCCTTGAGACTTCTATGGAATGCTTGAGGGAATTGAATAAAACCACATTCTTTCTTTGATTTACAATCAAGGAAAAACACATAGCATGTTGTATAGCTCTACAATCACTGACATGCATATCAATGTCAAAATTTAGTGTGAAAGGAGCATTTATCATCAACGCTAAGACTCTTTCTTGAAAACTAAACACCACATCATATCAATAAAAATCATGTTAAGTGATAGTACATACTCAGTACCATTCAAACCTATCATAGTTGACATCATAATATTGTGTATGCCATGTTATGAACATCATAGTTGACATTACAATATTGTATATTCTATATTTACAATAACAATAGATATAGTCTCAATTGCCTTATTAAATTTCAACTTGGTTTTTTGAGCAACTATTCTAAAACTTTTTCAAACACAATCTATACCAGAAACATTGTAAACAAATTCTAGCAAGATAAAATAATGAAAATCTACTAACCATGACATTCATGGTGCCAACCTTATAATGAAGGCTGATCTTGGGGAGTTTCTCTCTAGAAAAAAATATGAGGTGGGGAAGAGCATCAACTTCATTTTCATGAACCATTTTATTTTCATGAATAACCTATAGATCTAGGGTAAACAAATAATAGTGTGAGATGTTCATCAACTAGAGAAACTCTTACTATCTTGAATAAAGATTATACTACAAAAACATAACAAACAAGCATTTTAAATTCTCTCTCCCTATTACCTGTACTATACTTGTGTGGTTTCTAACATCTGAGCTTTTATATACAAACCCATCAACACTATGATGAGAAGTGAAATCAGGTGGAACTTGTTTTTCTTCCAATGCTCTGCTTATCCTTTTCTTGAAACCTTCATACTCATCAGGTACAAAACATCATTGAACAATGTTAAGGATGCATGATGATTCAATAACATAGGAACTATTGATTTCTATATTTTAATCAAATCACCATCAGCTTCATATTTTTCCATTCTCAGAAAAAATCAATATCATATCACTCATTTTCTTTAGAGAAATACATGAAGGGTGCCCTGTTCTTTATTTTGAACTTTTTGTAGAATGGTACCCATTTTTTGGCAAAGCTCAAAGTCTCTACAAGAGAGTAGAAAGTGAAGAGAGATGCACCATCATCTGAGATAAAACAAGCACATTTTCCTACTAGATAATCAAGTGGAAGAACAGAAAGAACTGTATTGGTAGTTATCAATGTAGACTCCTTAGATGGCTCTATTATACTAATGATAACATCCACAACAAGAAGCTTGGAAACAGATTCTCCACTATATCTACAAGTCAAAAACATAACACCCAAGTTTTTGTATTGTGTCAAATAGGACTAAATATATAATATCTTCACTTTATGATTATAAAAACTACGTAAATGTGTGAAGTTCACTAAAAGTGAAAACTAGAAAGAATAGAACAACAATAAAGATAAAAGAAACAAACAAACAATTTTACTGTGGTTCACCACAAATTGTGGCTATGTCCACACTGTAAGGAAGATCTCTATTAATGTAAATGTCTAAACTTTACATCATAGTTGTAGCTTCAGCTCTTCAAATACAATAAATAATAATGAACCTCCAATACATATTTATAGAGTCTCAAAGGAAATGAAGAGATGAACAATTGGAGAGAAACAATAATAAAATGTGCATAATAAAGAATGACTATTGGGCTTCACATATACACCCAAAAAAATCCCACTTGAAGTCCAACTACTATAATGTATGAGTCTCCCCTGAATTCCCCTACTATTATTTCTTTACAATGCTGAGAGAAGCTCAATAGAATTTGAACTTCTCTTGTGGGACAACTTTTGTAAGTGCATCAGCTGGATTCTCCTTGGTGTTAATCTTCATGACCTAAAGTTTTCCCTCGTCAAGTTTACTTTGAATGAAATGATATCGTACCTCAATATGCTTAGTCCTGCTATGAAACACTACATTTTTAGCTAAGTCAATGACACTTTTACTTTCACAATACAAGGCTAGTCCTTGTTGAGGAGAATCAAAATCACCAAATAGACATTGCAACCAAATCAACTCTTTTTCTCCTTCAGTGAGAGAAATGTATTCAGCCTCGGTAGTAGAAAGTGAGACCACTTGTTGCAACTTTGATGCCAACTGATTGTTGCTCTGGCAAAGATAAATACATAACTAGTAGTAGATCTTCTATTGTTTAAATTTCTAGCCATATCTAAATTAGTTAACCTCTGAGTGAAGTGTCTTTGCCACCAAAACATAATACAAAATTAGGATTGCCCTTAAGATATCTTAAGATCCACTTAACTACATCCCAATGTTGTTTATCTGGATTACTGATAAATCTATTGACAACCCCCACTGCTTGGGTGATATCTAGACAAGTGCAAACCATTGCATACATAAGACTACCTACCACTAAAGAATATGGGATGTTCTTGATGTAGTCTTGTTCTTCTTGTGTCTTGGTACACGTGGCTAAAGATAATATGAAATGATTAGCGAGAGGAGTGCTAACCGATTTGGCATCTGCCATGCCAAATCTTTCTAGTACCTTGAGAACATAGTGTTCTTGAGAAAGCTTTATTTCCCTCTTGTGTCTATCACAGATAATATCCATGCCAAGTATCCCTTTTTCTGCCTCTAAGTCTTTCATGAAAAACCTTTCTAAAATCTTTTCTTTCAATTCTGAAATTAGTGACATAGATGAGCCAGTGATAAGCATGTCATCAACATAGAGCAATAAAAGAATAAAGGAACCATCAGGTAATTTCTTGTAGTTGAAACATGGATTAGATTCACACCGAATGAAGTTATTTTCAATCATGAATTGATTGAACTTGAGGTACTAATGCCTTGGAGCTTGCTTGAGACCATACAAGCTCTTCCTCAATCTGCAATATAAGTTTTCTTTACCACATTTAATAAATCCATCGGGCTACATCATGTAGATTTCTTCCTTCAGATCACCATGGAGAAAAGTCATTTTGACATCTAGTTGTTCAAGTTCAAGATCATGAGCATCAACTAAACCAAGAATAGTCGAGATTGTAGTCATCTTGACCATGGGTGAGAAGATTTCATTGAAATCTATGCCCTTTTGCTGATCGAAACCTTTAACAACCAGCTTGGCTTTACACCACTTCTAATTTTTGCCTTCATCTTTCAACCGATAAATCCATCGATTTTTGAGTGCTTTTTTATTTGGTGGCAAAGGAACCAAATCCAAAGTTTTTTTTTTGTAATAGAGAATCCATCTCTTCCTACATTGTTGCCTTCCATTTGTGTGAATCTAATGCTTTGTAGGCTTCTTTGAAGCTTGTTGCTTCAACTTGGTCTAAAAGAAAAAGTTCTTGCTCTGCTTCTTCGAAGTACAAGAATTCATAATCAGAGAATTGAGCAGGAAGCCTTCTCTATCTTGTTGATTTTCTCAACCCCTGAAT
The DNA here is from genome assembly GCA_028749045.1 of Cupressus sempervirens. NCBI lineage: Eukaryota > Viridiplantae > Streptophyta > Pinopsida > Cupressales > Cupressaceae > Cupressus > Cupressus sempervirens. The sequence continues at coordinate 50,043,464 of CM053787.1, forward strand.
ATTATCACTATTTTGTATACTATCATAAGTATGTCCCTTGTCAATTTCATGAAATTTTTTTCTTATCGACTCATAATCACTACCTTTAGAAGATGTAAAATGATTCTTTTGTGAATTAGTGTGATTTATACTAATATTTTGAATTTTCTCCACATTAGGATTGGAATGAATATTACTTTCAATCCTATTGTCCTTATGAGAGTTTTATGAATTCAACCCCTTATTTCTATTACCCAAATTCATCTAAATGTTTGGAGCCACATCACTTTCTTGTCAATGACCATATTCATTTGGAATGACATTGTCTCTATCAAAAGAAGTCTACATGTGATTTGGAATATGTGCATCAGTATTGGGCTCTGTGTGGATATGATGCTGATACGTGCGACGAAGTTTAGCATGAGAGGGGACCCAAGGTGAAATCTTATGTGCATTTTTGTGACATCATAGTTCTTCCTTGTGCATTGGACTATGTGACATGCGATAAAAAAGGTGTCAGGAATGAACGGTTGATGTGTCTTGAGTGTCGATTGGAGTGGTTGAATAAGACATGCTAACCTACTAAGACTAGTGATAGGTGGAACCATGCATGTGGTCTTTTATAATGTCCTGACGCCAAGTGTTGAGCCACTCATTATCTCCAAATATTTTAACTCCATGTTTAGTCACATGATAGTTTGTGCACACTTTAGGCTATTCAACACCAATATTAAAGGTCTATTCATATAGGGAATGTGATATGGAACTATCACAAAGTCTTTCAACATGAGCTATGGGTTTAGCAAAGATATTATCCATATCTACATCCAAGGTGTGTTGCTAACCATAAGAGTGAGCAGGGGAGCTATGAGTGGGTAAAACTTCATTTGAATGTGGAGTAAAGAGTTGGTGATGTGGGCTAGAACTATGAAGTTCCATATTACTGCCATGAAAGACAGGTGCTATCCCAAAATCTCCACCTTTAAGCAGAGGATTGTTTACTTTACTTTGATTTGAAGTGTATTGATTACCCTGTTCCACATTAAGATTGTGATTGCCTAATTCTTCAGTACTCTATTCACTAGTAGTATTGGAATGACTCCACATGCTAGTGGATGAAGTGGAAAGAGGGGTAGGAACTAGAGCTGAATTTGGGGATAAATTTCTAGAAGAAACATTGTTTTGATCTCTGTCAGCATTAGAGTTATTATCAAAAATAGAGAAAGGGGCATATTCACATACCATATTTTCTTCCTTGTGTAATGCTAGAAATACCTTCTCATTGAAGACAACATCTCTACTTCTAATGATTTTCTTAACAACTAGACCCCATATTCTGAAACTGAATTGGTCTTCATGATAGCCCACAAAAATGCCTTTTTGTGATTTTGGATCTAGCTTCTTTCTTTTCTCCTTTGGTACATGTACATAAGCTTCACATCCAAACACCTAGATGTGAGAATATGAGATTTTCTTTCCCAACCACTCTTCCTCTACTATGCCAAATTCCAACTGAAAAGAGGTACTTCGGTTGATTAAGTAAACCACTGTATTACATGCCTCTATCCAAAACTCCTTGCCTAAACTAGCATTAGAAAGCATACAACAAGATTTTTCAAGGATTGTTCTATTCATCCTCTCTACTACTCCATTTTCTTGCAGGGTGAATGGAACAATTTTAATTCTATGGATGCCATTGTCCGCACAAAATAAATCAAACTCCAATGAGAAAAACTCTTCCCCTTATCTATTTGCAAGCACTTTATTTTGTGGCCAATCTGATTTTCAACTAAAGCCTTAAAGCTTTTAAACTTTATGAAAACATTAGATTTATTATGCAATATGTAAATCCATACCTTTCTTGTGCAATCATTAAGAAAGGTGACAAAGAAGTTTGCTCCTCCAATAGAGCTTTCCTTGGTGGGTCCGAACACATCAAAATAAACAAGTCCCAAAGAAGTACCTTTCTTTTCATGTCTAGTCCTCAAGAAGCTAACCCGCTTCTATTTTCTATAGAGACAATGTTCAAAAAATTGTATGTCAACTGATTTCAACCCCATCAATTGCTCCTTTTTATGCATAATAGCAAGGCCCTTTTTATTCATGTGACTGAGCCTTTGATGCCACAATTCAGAATTGTTATCTTCAACTATCATGGCAGCCCCCACTTCACCAATATTTTCTACAATATACAAACTCCTAATCTTGTCTCCTTTTGCAACTAACATGGATCCTTTTGTGACTTTCCATGAATCAGTTAGAGAAGTGATAAAACCTTGTGCATATAGCTGACTTACGGAAATCAAATTTCTCTTTAGTTTTGGAACATGAAACATATCTTTTAATAGCCATTTAACACCTCCTTTCAAAATAATAAAATATCTCCTTTTCCTACTATTTGACATGCTTTATTATCACCCAAGTATAATTCACCAAACTTACTTGCTTGATAATTTGAGAAGTATTCCATACATGAAGTGGTGCGAAATGATGCACTAGAATCCAATACCCATGAGGCTGAAGTAGTCTCCATTGTAGATAAAATCAGCACACTATCATCTTTGTTATATATGGTGTTGGCTTGACTTTCTTGCACTTGTTCTTGTGCTCTCTTGTAACCTCTACAATCCTTTTTTACATGACCACTTTTGCCACAAAACCAGCAGTCTCCCCCTTTCCTTTCCCTTGACCTTGAGTGCCTAGCAGATTTTGATCTTCTATGATGATTGTTCCTTCCTCTATTTTGGCTTCTTCCTCTATTTTCAGTGTTGACCATCGTCAAGGCTTCATCGGATGAGGAATCCTTGTTGTTTCTCCACATATCCTCATTAAGTAGAGTTCTCATAACTTCATCATAGACCAGCTTGCTCTTTGAGGAGTTAGAAGTACTAACTACTGTAATAATGGGATCCCAAATATCAGGTAATGAACACAACAAGATGATAGCTTTAGATTCATCATCTTGTGTCATGCCAACCGAGGTTGCTTGACATAGAAAAGTGTTCAAATCATTTATGTGATTTGACATCATAGTCCCATCCTTCATTTTTAGCTTGTAGAGCTTCTTCATAATAAATATTTTATTTGCAGCTAAGGTCATTTCATACATACTTTCAAGTTTATCCTAAAATTCCTTGGTCAAAGATTCATTGTGAAAATTGAATAAAACATTCTATGATAAAGAAAGAAATATTGTTTCCTTTTCTTTTTCATTAGTTTTATCCCACTCTTCATCCTTCATTGTAGCCGATTTCTTTTCTTTTCCATCAATTGCTACCACCAAGTCTTGCTTGACTAGTAACAAACACATCTGAACTTTTCACAAACTGAAATTTTGTCCCAAGAATTTTTGCACTCGCCAATCTTCCATGACTCTGGATTTTCAAACACCAAAATCATTTCCAGCGTCTACGCCACACTCTGATACCAATTGTGAAGTTCCCCAAAAGTGTAAACTGGAAAGAATAGAACAACAATAAAGATAAAAGACACAAACACATGATTTTATCATGGTTCACCACAAATTGTGGCTACAGTCCACACTGCAGGGAAGATCTCTATTAATGTAAATGTTTGAACTTTACATCACAGCTATAGCTTCAGCTCTTTGAATACAATACATAATAATGAACCTCCAATACATATTTATAGAGTCCCAAAGGAAATCAAGAGATGAACAATTAGAGGGAAACAATAATAAAATGTGCATACTAAAAGAATAACTGTTGGGCTTCACATATATACCCAACAAAAAGAACAATATTTTATCTTTGATCTCTTTCATTCTGATGATAGATTGCAGAGTATAATATGAAAAGTTGATGCTAAAAATATTATTACACAATAAACATTTATTTCTACCTTTCTGAAAGCCTCTCTGATATGTGTTATACCCAACAAACTTCCATAATCCACATGAAAGAAAAGCAAAGCTCACATGCAGAAGCTATCATTGAAAACCCAAAAGAACCATGGAAAGGATTCAGTAGGCAATAGGATAGGAAACATAGTAGAAGTAGCAAGTGAAGGGCTACATAAGCTATATTAAGATTCTATTTGTATATGATTTTCTCATTGAAAGGACCATAACTGCAAGCATTTGTCTCCATTGATCAGAAAACTTCAGAATGCATTTACAGAAGCTAACTAGATTGTACTCTAGCCAATTCATTCTGGCTCTATATAAAGAGAAAATTCTACATTGTTTTGACAATAGTAGAAAAAATACCATGTGTAATACACACTGGTATCAAATATTTTACTGAAGTATAATAGTACAATAGTTATTTAAATGCTACTTATGATTTTGTCTTTTTTCTCCTTATGGTTTTACTTGTAGATGACATAAACATATGCTACTGTTTTGCTTAAAGCCACTTTGCTTAGTTTCTACTCCATATGTGTTGACTATTGGACGAAAATTATATGTTTCTCTCACATGTGAAATAGATAAATAGTTTTGTACTATTTTATTATCTACTACATATAAAAGATATTATGAATCAACACAAACAAGGTTTACTTGTGTATAATAGTAAGAAGTTTATAAAATGTTATTTTTAGAATTAATATTAATATTAATTATTAATATTAATTATTAATATTAATTATTCAACTGTATTCTTATATTTTTTTTATAGTATTACTCACAAAAAATACAATGATGTAATAGGGCATGACAACTTTTGTTCTTGTCCTTAATCTTTTTTAAAACATAATTCTATTTATAATATATAAATATCATAATAAATTTCTAATATAACAATGAAGGTTAATTTTTAATAGTTCTTTAATTTAGTTAGGATGTTAAGTTATTAAATTTGAATTAATGAATGGCTAAACTAATTAGATGTTAAGTATTATTATAACAATGAAGGTTCTTTTAGCCCTTTTTATTTTTGTATATTACAATGGAAATTCATGACTTGTCTTTTCCCTCTATTAGGTCCCTTGAAACTTAGTTAGACCTCCTACATTGGTTCCATGATTCTTAAGGTCGCCAGAGGCATGTAGGGTTGAATTAGTATGTTTTTTAAATATTCTCCATGTTGCTGGCTCATATGTTATTATGTGATGTGTTCTTAAGTGTTGAAATGTTTGACACACTTTGTTAAGTAAACATCACTCTAAAAATGTTTTGATTTGGAGTTTAGGACTATCAAAAGCTATGATTCCTTATTTATTCTTCTTGAATTTTCTTGTGGTATGAGTGTGGAGTAGGGTTAGGTTCCCTAGGTGAGTGGCTTGCCATAGATGCTAGGACCTAGAAGCGATCATTAGAGGATCCTATGTAGTAGAGACCAATGCCCTGATTAGGATGACTCTACATTTGATTTTGTAATCAAGTGGAAATATTAATTAAATGAATGGGTTATTAGGGGTTTGAGATTAACAGATTAATCAAAATAATTTGAGCCACACTTGTCCTATTGGAGTATTGGGACTATATGTCATTCTATAAAAGGCATAAGAGTGGCATGCTGTCATTAGTTCTGATGCAACACAAGGTAGGAGAGTCCCCAAGGAGATGTCCTAGCCCCCAACAAATAACCACATAGCAGAAACACAATAACAATGCAAGATTTGATACCAAATTACAATAATTTATTCATAAAATAATTGTTACATGCAATGTGTTGGGCTATAAGGCCTTCCTGGTTACGACCAAATACAAGCAATTACAATAATTTTTTTGCAAGATCCCTCAAGATTCAACCCAAACACATCCTAGCTAGCCCAAATCTATAACATAACAACAATCTAGAAGAAACCACCAAGGAAATCTAAACTTGTGCTTGCAAGCCCACCAAGCAATCTCCTTATTTTCTAGCTATAGCCCTAGCTTTGCTCCAACTTTATCCAAGATCCAAGTGTAAATTGCATCACATTAAACACTCCATCCACACACTCACAACTCCATCATATTCCTCCTGTAAACTACCTCACATTCGATGCTCTGTCCATAGAATTAGGAAAAACTCGCTCTTCAGCTACTCTCCACACTCACTCCTCTTTCAAATGAATGAATAAAATACTTCAAAAGACCCCATACTTATACCCAACTATGCCACAAGTTATCCTAGCAATTAAAAATTAAATAAAACTACCATTAAATACTTGAAGAGCCACAAGTCGGCCTCCAACAATAATTAAATGTCCAAAAATTGATACCTGAGAAAAAATCATGATATCTCCTAGCCCCGATTGAATTAGAACTTTTCCTTTAAAAATAAGGTAGTAATTTAGGTCCTATACAACCCATAAAATTTTTAAATTCTGATTCATTAAGGATATATGTGCATCCATCCCGAAAGTCATGCATAGAAACCTATCGTGTAAACTACAAGAAATTGATACTCCAGGAGAATTTTGATATCTCCCAACTTATAATGAATTAGACCTTGAACCTTTTATAAAATTAATTAATATAGGCCCTCTTTAATGGTTGAAATTTTCATCCTCTCATTTATTGCAAAAAATTAGTTACACAACTTGCAATAGGCACCTAGAAACCAAAAAACACAGCTCCAACAACAAGGTAAAAACGGTTCAAACTCCAACTCAATCCATCCAATCTCTATACAATCATGAGGAAAGGTTTTCCAATGTGTCTCCAACACATCCCTAACCATGAAAATCATAACTCCACCAAAATCCAAGCTCGATGCTCCTACATCAAGTTCAAGGGTTTATCCCAACATTAAGGAAATTGTAATAACACTCGCCTAGTGCATTCTAAGCCCTCTCTTATTTTGTTGTCTTTGGATGTCTGTGTAAATGTTTCACTTTTTTTTTTAATGAAGCCTAATCTTAGATTTTCTTAGAACCTATGTGGATCATATTCCCATCTCCTAGCATGAGAGAGTGGGTCATTTAAATTGTCCATGTGATTGGGTGGTAAATCATTTTGACGTACTATTCATGTTTCAAGTCAAGCTTGGGTGTGGAGGAATATATCTTTCTGTTATGACAATTTGGTGTAAGAATAATGTAAATTTGAAAACCCAAAAGGTATAATGTTCTATATGTAACTATAAGAAAAAGTGATATAATTTGGGATGATAATTTAAAGGAATGTAAATGGGGAATTTGTATTATGAACACACACACACACACAGTATTTTTCATTTTCTCTATTATGTTTTGATTAAGTAAAAATAGGTTTTGAAAGGACCCAAAACCTTGTACAATGGGACAAGAAAAATATAGCAATGAAAATTAAAGACAACTATGGAAAACCACCTGACAAACTAGAGGGACACATTAAAGATCCCAATAAGAGGGAAAAAAACCCAAGGCACAAATAGACCATCAATATTTACATTTTGGTCCTTTATTTTGATATTTTAAGGACATATCAAATGATGGATAGGAGAACTTTCCTTTTTTCCTTTTAACTATAGTCCACCTTGCCTGCCTTATTCTATCAATCCTTGTAAACCCCCAGAAATCCCCCAGATGAAGAGTTAGGAACCACAGAGTTAATAGGAGATAAGACATCAACTACACTTTGATACAAAACTATACAGTGGATACCAAGTACAACATCTGAGATATCAACAGAATCCTCAACCAAAGTGAGATCATTATGTGAAGGACTATTCAATCCCTCCTCAACTAAACCAACTTTCTGAACTGTATAATGATCATCTGAAGCCCCCGACCACCAAGACGATAATTTCTTCGGTTTGACCTTAGTAGTAGAGCACCAAGTTAAAAGATGGCCAGTATTGTGACACTTCCTACATCTAAAAGGGATACCTTCATAATCAAGAAGTTGGATCTAAGAACCACCTGGAGAAGGCAGCTTAGTCATAGTAGGGATCCCTTTAGAGATATCCATTTCCACAAGGATACAAGCATACATTGTCCTAAAGACATTGGATGAAACCTAATAAACCATTAAGGAATCCCCAAGGCCTTCCCTCACAGTCTCCAAGACTAATTCCTACCATAGATGAAGGGGAAGATTTGGAAAATGAACCCAAAGAGGAATCTTATTGAAGAATTCCCTAGTCAGGTCAAAAGCTAGATATCGAGGTTTCGCCATTAGGGGGAACCATTCCTCCCAAGAGAATCCACGATATAGGACAACATCCCTATCCTCAACATTAGCAAATTTCATAATAAAAAAATCCCTAGCAATAGGGTAGATTTGAACTAAATCGGAGATGAGTGGTTTCCAAATTTTGGATATTCAAGCATGTAGCTCTACAAGAGAGGGCCAAATACCCCTAAAGTGATAAATAGAAAAAATAGAAAAGAAATCATTAGAATATGTGTTGACCTAATCAACAATTTCAAAATCAAGGTGAAGCTAAATCAACTTACTAACAAGAACAGGCACAACCTCCTAGTTAACCACTACCAGATGAGACCCCATCCTCAAACCCGGATCAATACTAGCTTCAAAGGCCACCACATCTACATAGGAGATAGAAAAGTGACCAGCAACATGGGTAGGAGAGGAAACAATAGGAATGGCTACATTAGAGCCATCAACACATATAGTAGGAAGGGGGCTAGAAACCCTAACAGTTGTAGCAAGGAGCAAGGTTGTAGCAAAAGCCACTGCCCCACCACCAACCACCCCCACATCAAGCTTGGTCATAGTGGAGGTTGTCGCCTCACCATCAAACACCCCCACACCAACATAGGCATAGATGGGAATGGCAAGATCCACACCCAGCTCAATAGCAGAAGCCTCGACAAGAACAAACATAGGAGAGGAACCTGTGGTAGGTGCAGACAACCCAATTTGAATTTAACCTTCGACAGGAATAGGAATGCGAGTGGGAGCCATCAATGTTAGATTTTGGATCACTATGTAATGTCTTGCATCTAGCCAAACAATGTTGTTCTTGACCATTTTCTCTATTATGTTAAGAAGGTTTACTAGAAAAAAAAAATCACCTTATGTTGAAAAGGTTTATTTCTTGATGTAAATGAAGTTAGGATTGTACTTATTTGAATTGAAAAGTTACTACTTATGATTTCATTGGTTTGAAATAGGCAAACTCGTCTTGAAAGAAGAAAGATGTTCTTATTTAAATTATATTGAATGATTCTCTATATATTTCTTATTTCGAATGATAGAATTAGAATGAAATGTTTTCCTTTCAAATGTGGTAAGTAGTTAACTAAACAGTTCACATGAAATTAGGTGGATAGGTGAATGAATCTAGATGTCGTATCCTAAAGAACAACATTAAGGAACCTGTTAGGACTTTGAGAACTTAAGTTATGGTAGCTATGTAAACTAGACATGTAAAAAAATCCACTAAACTTAGTAACTTTAAGTCTTGTCCTTTCGGGTTCCCTGGTAGGGAATAACATTACTAGATCTTTGTACTATATAAAAAGGTTTCATCAACAAACATAGTTCAAGTGACATAATCTAAAAGTTCTACAAATTAAAAAACATTTCAAAGTAATTAAAAACAAACTTTATTAGCGAGTTGTTTTATGGATGAACTATCTTATCTATCAAATATTTATATCTTTTAGCAAGTTCATTGAGTTGGATCTATTCATTTATCTCCAGGCTTAAACTTTCTAATAAATTATTAGAGTACATAAATAGCCTCATTTGAATATTCTCCAAATAAATAGTAATGATTCTTCTTATAGTATCCTATGTGTTGTAAGGATAGGTGGAGTTTAATAGGATAGTGTTGGAGTAGTTTATTGAGATGTTTTCATCCGTGTAGTTGTAGACATGATACCATTGTATACCCAATTTTGTCCCAAAGTGAACTAGCGGTGATGTATGACCTAGAGGTTGGAGTGTTTGGGTCTTATCTGATGGATGGATCTAGACTAATTGCAGTATTGAATGCTTAAATAAAATCAAATTAGCAGAAGTCTTTATACATTATACATAAATGAAATTAAGCATCAAAGACTTTAGGTGAAATAAATAGAATTGAGAGAGAGAAGAAGATAGAAAGTGCAAACAAAGTTTGATTTCAAAGTTCACCACAAGTGTGACTATGTCTCTGGGTCAGCTCCAATAGAGTGCGACCGATCCGATTAATCTTCAAAAATCAATTACAAATGCACCAAGTCCATTCCTTCGAGCACTTCGACAGCAACAAAAATTTGATGTACAAGAATGGCTCAAAAATCTCCTTACAAGACCTCTCTATTCTTTCAAAACTTCACTAAAAATCAATTTCTCTACAAGTCTCCTTCAAGAATTACAATAATTCTCCAATTTTGATTGCCCTCCAAAATGACATCCTACCCCCCTTTTTTTATACAAAATAATTTTCCTAAATTGGCTCAAAATCAATTAAGGATATAAAACAAAATATCCCCTTCAAATAACCCCCTTTGCCATTTTTTATATTTTGGCATTATAATTTTAGGGGTTAATGTTGTTAAAAATAACAAATAAATCTATTTTAAGGGGGCTCTGTTGTTTGATATGGACTAAATAACACATCTGCCATGCATTTAACAAGCCACATCAGTGGTGTATTGGCATGTAGCTATTTTAGGGGCGGCCAATTCATGGGTTCAACTCCCACCTATGCATCTTTTCAAATGGCTTTGGCAGCATTCATAGTTTAAATAGAAAATCTGTTATAAAGTTGCTAAATGCTTTACATGGTCTAGTGGCAAGGAGGGAAAGTAGGGAATGAGAGGTTGATGTTTCAAACCTCCTCAACAAATTTTTAAACCACCAAATTCGAGCTTGAGGTGCCATGTGGCACTATTTTATTTGCTCATATTTTTGACATGTGTCATCACTTGAGTTGCTGATATCATGATGACATCATCACAGTTACATTTTGCCTCCAAAATTTAAATGGCCATAACTTTCACATATGAAGTCCGTTTTTGACGAAACGAACGCCGTTGGAAAGCTCTCATTAGGCTCTTCATTTTGAAATCCATTGTTAACCACTTTTGAGATGGTCTGATTTTGCCCCTTATCTAGCTCTCTAGTCTGCCTGTTGACCAAAACTTTGACCAAGCATTACTTGCACAAATGGACTCCTTTTTGCTCTGTTCAAGTTGCGTTGGAATCAGGATGCTGAGATATTTTTGATGGTGCAAAAATTTGGAGATTTAAAGACAGTTCAATTTTTACTGAAATTATCCACCGAATCAGGGTCTTAGCTAGTAGACCATATAGAGAAGTCTGAATGGGTCGTACGACTGAGGAAAGGGAGTCATATGGTTTAGATATGAGTCTGTATGGGTTAGATATGGGGCCATATGGTGGAGATAGAAATTTATATAGGGGGAATTGAAGGTTGTATGATTTCTCTTAGGAGTTTGTATGGTGAGGGTGAAGTTATTGTACAAAAATGGGTCAAAGTGCTCAGTGAGCATGAAATGTGACATAGAGTTGACCTTTAGATGCAGTAATGCTAAGCCCTCTAGATGAATGGAAAGCTCATGAAATTGTATAAGAGGTACCAGAGTATAATAAACATAGATAGATATAGATATATTCCAAAATAAAATGGTATTCCAAGTTTTTCAAATCCAAAGAAAAGTAATACAGTGATGGAATAGGGTGAGGATGAATCTCACTAAAACTGAAGAGAGCCAAATAGGGAAGATCTTTCACTTCAGAAATAGAAAACAAGAGAGAATCCCAACTAAAATTCATAGTATAAAGAAAATAATCCAAATTAGATATCAAATACTACCTACATGTTGTACTTAAATATCCTTTGGAGGAACTTCTTGAGGGTTTACAATAAAGCTGATGACCACACCTACAAAAATAATAAAATAAAAATGGGTCTGAGATATACTAAATTAATTGGCACATAAAAAAAGGTTTGATTAATTATTTATTTTATGATGTGAACATTACAGCCTTCCCATCCCAAAATTTGCTTGTCCTCAAGAAAATGTAGTGCGAGATGATGAAGAATATGTTCACCTTCTCATGTTGCATCATCGAAGAAAAAATGTTTCTAGCGTACAAAGTATTCCTTTAGGGCATGGTTTTGTAGAGTCTTCTCTTGTACATTGATGATCTTGACTAGTTCCAATATGAGCTTCCCTTCTTCATTAAGCGGTGAAAGATCTGTTGTTACTATGATTTTCTATCTCATAACTTTCTTCAAGTAAGAGACATGAAAGACATTATGGATGTGGCTTCCTTCTAGAAGTTCTAGTTCATAGGAAAATTCATTGATGCAGTGGGCTACACAATAAGGAAAATAAAAATGTGGCTTCATTTTTCCTTTCCCTTTTTCCTTCAATGAAGATTTCATGTATGACTGGAGTATGAGATAGACCAAGTCTCCAAATTCAAAAAAATTCTTGATCCAATCTCTATTAGTGTACATCTTTTTTTTATTCTGCATCCTTTTTAAGTTTTCCTTCAAGGATCTTAGGATGTCTTGCCCTCCCTAAAGCTAGTCCCTTGCCCTTGGTACATTGTTGTCACTCAGTACTATGTCAATAAATGAAAAGGATTCATACCCATAAAGGGCTTTGAGGGTGTTGTCCCATTGGACATGTAAGTGGTATTGTAACAATATTCCCCAAATGCATCCATTTGACACATGCTCGTTGTTGTGCCAAAATGTAGTCTCAGAGGTAGAATTCTAGCCACTTGTTCACAATCTTTATTTGTCCATCTATGTGAGGGTGGTAGCTAGTACTTGGCGACAATTCTGTTCCTGCCAACCAAAACAATTCTATCCATAAATACTAATAAACTGACCATCCTTATCACTAACAATATTTTGAGTTAACCCATGCATACGAGAAAATTCTCTGAAAAATAAATTGGCTACCTGGGTGGCCTAAAATTCTAAGGAGATAGTGATGAAGAAGTGTGAATACTTCATCAATCTTTCAACCACCACAAAGATACAATCCTTCTCATTTACCTTTGGAAGTTCAGTGATGAAGTCCGTAGAGATACTTTTCCACTTATGTTCTTGTATAGGCAAGGGTTGGAGTAACTCGGTAGGTAAAGTGTGTTCAAATTTATTTTGCTAATAGTCTACACACTCTTGTACATATTGGAACACATCTCTTTTAAATCCTTTCCATGAAAACCTCTCCTTGAGTTGGGCGAATACACCAAGTTGTGGTGCCAAAAAGATGACACCCATATTAGTTTTTCAAAATTTCCTATAGCACGTATGTGCTATGTGAATTCATATAAAAGGAATACAACTTGTAACCCATTTCATTTTCTCCCATTTATTTTGTTGGTTGCCTTCTCTACTATCAACAATGCACACGTGTTTTCTAGAAGGTGAAAGCTTTGTTCGCTCTCCTCTTCAAAATACCTCCTTGTTGCAAGAAATCAAGATTGGGTTCATTGAGTATTCTTCTAACCTTGTTTTTTTATTGTTTTGTATTTTTTTTCAGTTTTTCTTCAAGCTTGTTTAGTATTCTATAATGCAATTGGTTTCTTATCAAGAAATATGAATGATCAACAATGAAATCCTCAACTTGATCAACAAAATCAAACTAAAAACCCTCCACAAGATCAAAATAAAACTAATCCTATGAGAGTACAATTGGCATCTTCTCTTGAGTCCATTATGAGTTACTTAGCTTCTATTAGTGATCAATTGGATATTTGGCATGTTAAAAGAGAAATAACTTTTGGGATAAATTGTGGATGGTCTTTGATGCCCCTCCCTACAATAATCACGAGGCTCCAATACATTCCTTAAGCAAATTTTATTGTGAATTTGTCCTTAGGGAGATCCTTAATATTTTGACATGTTATATTATTAGGGTAGAGATGGAGAGTTGTAATTTGAGAGCCTGGGGGTGTATCGTGACCCTAGTGTAGGTAAGGAGCCTATTGTCATGCCATAGGGTGAGCATGTCATTACACCTTCAGTTGTGAAGGAACATGTCGACTCTATGGATTATAAATTCTTTGACATGGACCCTTATTCATTATATCAGCTCATTAGTTGAGGAGCATTCTTATTACACCACAGTCACATGTGCATGTCATGTGGATCCTTATGCACATTTGGAAGTCACATTGGAGACACTATGGATGATTGGCTAGTCATGGATGACTTCCTCAATGAGACATTTGGCATTGACACACAAGTAAATAACATTTGTAATAAACTAATTTGATCACATTTTGTATCTATAATATATGACTAATCAATTAGCATGTCTTGACATTGGTCAAAATTTAGGGTAAAAGTGTTGATGGCCCTAGTATAGATTCCCTGGTCCCATTCTACATCCCATTAATGAGATGATAGCTATGTATTGATTTAATCATTTTAATTAATACATATATTTATTAAGTAATAATATGAAGGGCTAACAAAAAATTTATGCATGTGCATTAGTTCTCTATTGGACCATCAACATTCACAAGGGACTCTGAGCCTAGATATGATACGAGCTTCGTAGAGGTAAATTTTTTTTATGTTAAATTACTTCATTTGATTACATTATATTTCATTAAATATATATATATATATATATATATATATATATATATATATATATATATATATATATATATATATAAATTGTATTATATGATTTTTAGTTGTTGATGTCAGAGACTCCTAATCTTCGCCAGTCCATTGATCGTGGAGTTGCTCCCACAATAGCTAGTTCAAAGCCATTGATTGAGGTATGAAAGAGTTTTCATAGTTTTAGTTGCTATTTATAATAGTTAGTATTGAAACCTCAAATAATATTTATAAGTATGATTGAGTGATTATATTGATTGAATTATTGTAGGGCCTTATTGCTCCCGATTGTTCACTAGCCTTTAAGGTGGATGTATAGAGTGACTATTTGATGGCATTAAGAAAATAATTAATTTTGTATTTACATATATTTTATTTCAATGTATAATAATTATTTATTAATATATACTTTGTTTTTATCAGCTCCAGTAAGAGAGGAGTCTAAATAAGAGGATGAGAGAGCATATGAGGAAGACCCCATCATCTCCCTCCACACAATGACTGAAGACCTCTATGGATTTGTTTCCTTCTCCTTATGAGAAGAAGAAGATATAGGGATGGACACACATATAGGCATTAGTGGACATATATCTTGGATTTTATGCTAGTGGACATATTTGACATACATTTGATGTATACATGACATTTTATATTTGATGTATGACATATATTTGATGCATGATATTATTAGACTTATAAATTTGATTTATCACAACATATATCTTATTTTTCTTGTTTACATTTTAAGTGTTTCATTTATTTCATTTTAATCCAATTTTCATCCAAAATAAGGGTAGGAATCATTATAATAAGTTTTGTTAGTATCTTTTGACATTTGAATAAGGCTATGATATTAATTTGTATTTATATTGTACAAGTTGTGAGTACTTTTGATTATGACTAACTTATTTAGAGTTTTTGTTGGGATTAAAATAGTGAAACTTGAATTCTTATTGCTATTATACAATTAACATTGGAATTTGAATCTTGAGTTGGCTACACTATGTAAATGTCTAAGCTTGAATTTTAGTGTCATAATAAACATGTCAAGATTTTATATATGATTTATCTTCACAACACAAGAAGACTTGAAATAAAATTTTAAGTTTATTCATGAAATTTGATATCAAGATTTCTTGCTTATCCATCTCTTGAAGAGCTTGATTCATGGAAACACATTATATATGCTCTTCTTATGATTCCTTTAGTTGTAGTTATTGCATATTTCTTGCATATCTTTTGTGTGTCATTATCCACTATGCATTAACTACACTATCTTTGACCTCCTTTGTATGGTGATGGATTCTTTCCCCCTATGATGTCATCTTCAACTTTTTGTACCTTTTTCATTCTTCTAAGTATCGACACATAATATTTAGTGACTCTTAGAGTCAATTTCATCTAGCATGCCCGAGAACATTTGACTAATAAACGAGGTGGGACTAGATTGGAACTAGGATTTAATTGGCCATGCAGAGCTAACAAAGAAGATAGTTTGATCCCATGACAAATGGTTAGAGACATTCACTAGTTGGCAACTTTGTACTGGCCAACACTACAAGTTTTAGCATCGCTCGAGATGGGGTCGTAAAATCAAAATAGAATCAAATCTCCAAAAAGTGAGAGAGGTTATTGTAGGTGTTAAAAACAAAATTTTGTAGCACTTGAGATTGTATCCATACCTTGTACAAGCTCTGAGATATGTCCTATCAAAGATCATTTCCCTACAATAATTAGTGACTCTGACGGTCAATTTTTTTCAGTGTGCCTGAGAACATTCGAGTAGTTAATGAGATGGAAAAATCTTGGTACTTGGATTTACCTAACCACTTAAAGAGAGATTCACCAGTTGGCAACTTTGTACTACCCAACACTACAAGTTTTAGCATCACCTGAGATGGGGCCACAAAATCAAAATGGAATCAAATTTCCATAGAGAGAGAGAGAGAGAGAGAGTTCATTGTAGGTGTCAAAAATAGGATCCTATAGAACCCAACATTACATCCATACCTTGCATGAGCTTCGAGATATGCCCTATCAAATATCACTTCCCAATGGCATTTAGTGACTCTTAGGGTCAATTATGTCTAGTGTGCCCAAGAAGGTTTGAGCGATCAATGGGACTGAACAAGATTGGGACTAGGGTTTACCCATCCACTTAGAGAGAATAGAGTAGAAATTTTGATCCCATGATAAATAATTAGAGAGATTCACTAGTTGGCAACTTTGTACTAGCCAACACTATAAGTTTTAGTATCACCTGAGATGAGGCCACAAAATCAAAACATAATTGAATCTTTAAAAAGAGAGAGGTTATTTTAGGTGTCAATAAAATGATCCTTTAGCACCCATAATTGCATCCATACCTTGCATGAGCTCTGATATATGCCCCCATTAAAGATTATTTCCCTATGGTATTTAGTGACTCTCAGGGCCAATATCATTTAGTGTGTTCAAGAACGTTCAAGTGGTCAATAGGATGGAATGAGCTTCGGACTACAATTTACCTGACCATTTAGAGCTAACAAATCATATAGTTTGATCTCATAATGAACAATTAGAGAGATTCACTAGTTGGTGACTTTGTATTGGCCAACACTACAAGTTTCAGCATCATCCAAGATGGGGCTACAAAGTCAAAATAGAAGCAAATCTCCAAAAAGAGATAGAGGTTATGTAGGTGTTGAAAAAAAGATCTTGTATTACCTAACATTGCATCCATACCTCATACAAGCTCTGAGATATTCCTCATCAAAGATTTTTGCCCTATGACATTTAGTGACTCTCAGTGTCAATTCCATTTAGCGTGCTTGAGAAGGTCGAGCAGTCAATGAGATGGAATGAGATTGGGACTAGGGTTTACCTAGCTACTCAAAGATAATAGAGTAGATAGTTTGATCCACAATGAATGATTAGAGAGATTCACCAGTTGGAAACTTTGTACTAGCCAACACTACAACCTTTAGCATCACCTAAGATGGGGCTACAAAATCAAAACAAAATTGAATATCCAAAAAGAGAGAGAGGTTATTTTAGGTGTAGACAACATGATCCTATAACACCCAAAATTGCATCCATACCTCACACAAGATCTGAGCTAAGCCCCGTAAAAGATCATTGCCATATGACATTTAGTGACTCTTAAGGTCAATTTCATTCAATGTACCTGAGAATATTTGAGCAGTCAATAGGATTGAACAAGCTTGAGACTAGGTTTTACTTGGCTACTTAGAGAAAATAAAGCAGACATTTTGATCCCATGAAAAATGGTTAGAGAGATTCACTAGTTGGTGACTTTGTACTAGCCAACACTACAAGTTTTAGCATCACCCAAAATGGGGCCACAAAATCAAAATGGAATTAAATCTCCAAAAGTGATAAAGATTATTGTAGGTGCTGACAACATGATCCTATAGAACTCAACATTGCATCCATACCTTGCACGAGCTCTAAGATATACCATGTCAAAGATTGCTTCCCAATGGCATTTAGTGACTCTTAGGGCCAATTTCTATCAGTATGCTTGAGAACATTCAATTGGTCAACGAAACAGAACAAGCTTTGGACTAGGATTTACCTGACCACTCAAAGATAACAAAGTAGACAATTTGCTACCCTCTGACATTTAGTGACTCTCAGGGTCAATTACATTCAACATGCTCAATACAATTAAATGGTCAATTTGATGGGACAAAGAAGTAATAGAGCATAAAAATGTAGTTAAAACTGAAATATAAATTGAAGACCATATAAACTTAAAAAAAATTGATTGCAAGATTGGATCTAATTTAAGAAAAGTCAACAATTTTTTCAACTAGACAATAATGGATCTAATTTAAGATAAGTCAACAAATATTTCAAGTAGACAATAACATTCATATCTTTATCTTAATGATATTGATTTTTATGTACAACTTAGCTGTGAAAGACACCAACAAGAAAGAGCTAAGAGAGAAAACCTTCGGTCTTGAACAAATAAATATATAAAATATAAATGTTATATCAAATTTTTTTGTAATTATATTCAATCCAATGAACCAGCTAGATCTACTCTACATTTTAATGTCTCAAGTATTGCCTCGTGGTCTGACTTGCAAACCTTCTAAAGAGTCTCATTATGTGGTTTTCCTCCATATTTGATCAAGTAGAAATTTAACATGACAACGAGGTTTGAATAATGAATAATATTCCTCTCTATTTTCCAATCCTTAGATGACCACAAGTTAGGATTCTTCATAGAATATCGTCTAAGCCATGTACTGATTACAACCATTGCACCTATATGGTACTCTAAACCTTCACCTTTGGTAACCAAGAGATATAATTTTTTATGGCCTAGACACAATGACCTAAATAAGAATATGCCTCTTCTTTATTCTCTTCAGGTTCAATAATAACAAAAACATGGCCTGTAGTGATAAATGTACATAATGCGCTCATTAATTCAACAAATACTTTGGTAAAAGTTATAAAGTTACATATTGAATTTACATAGATATATATTACGGGGTCACACTAGATTAAACAAGCAATCAAATTCTATGGATGAATCTATCTCTACCATTTCTAGTGCTTGTGGGGGATGATAGGTGTAAATTGGGTCCCAAACCCATATATCCCATTTGTCCACCCATTCAGTCGACTCACACTCATCCCAATTTTCCTCTACACATGATGGACAAAAGCATGCCATTTTTCATGGTGGATACTCCATGAACTTGCATCAAAGCTTTTAAAAGAGTGCAACTCACTTGATCCTATTAGTGTGCAGCAATCCTCATATGGTGCAATGCTAGTATATCTATCAACCAAAAAAATCTATGAACCATGGACTCACCTTCCTTACCTGGACCCATTGTAGTGTTAGACCATTGAAAAATGGATTTTTCATTTGTCAATGTTGCTCCATATTTGTACTTTGATTCTTCATGAGTTAAAGCTCTTTTGATGCATGTGGCTGCACCATTGTGCTCTCCCTTTCCATGACCAACCTCTGTGAAATTCCACGTATATTAAATTCTAGACAACATGTGCATCTTGCTCAACTAATAGAACATCCATCCATTCTTGAATTGAGTTGTGTAATTGTCTAGCCAAATAATGTGCTAGCAATATGGTATGTGCCTATTAGCCAAATCACTATAAAATAGTTGAAAATGGCCATGTACAAACTTTGTAGAATGTGATCGATCATCACTGATGTAAAAATGGTCCTCCCTCAATATTTTCCTATCATCCTTTGTACTTGTAGGTGAATGCATGAATGTTATGTGAACAAATATGAAAACCTGTTGAGAAGTGTAATATTTTTCTTACACCTCATTTTGTGGTTGTAGTGTGTAGTTCTCTATAAAGTCTACAACCAAAACAATGGTATCCAGTGGAAATGTGTCCTTGCACATCTTGAATTACAAATTCAACCATCGAGCTCTATGCGTATGCCTTGCATGGTCGTAATAATATTTTCACAAAAAATATTAATAAACTCATACACTAGAATCTTTTCAATGACTAAATCACATCTTTTACCCTGGTTCCCATCTTTTAGAGCATATGTCATTGTCTTATATTTTTTGTAATCTACTATTGATTTCCAATTTCATGTGTACTATCCATATGTTCACAAGTTGATAAAAGTTGCATAGAATCATAAAATAAGCATGCACCATCCAAGCATGACATCTTGTAAAATTATTGATCGCCACCTATTTCACATAAAATGTTGGATATGAATTTCCTTGAAGATCTAGGTAGCTTGTTTATTTCACAATCCTACAAAACAAAATTAGAATATAAATAAACAAATATATGCCTAAAAACATCAAAATGGTTAGAAAATTCAATTTGTATCCTACAACAAGAAGTTGTGGGTGTGTGGTTTATCTTCACATTAAAAGGTTTACCCATCTCAAAAAATATTTGACTTATTTTAATTTGAGGATACATACCAATAATTTTTTTTAACAATTTGTGTCTTAGTTGAGTCCAAACAATGTTTCGCGTGTGGATCGTGATTTCGGCAACCAATCCTCCTTCTTACAATATCTCTTTGATTAGGGGAAACACTCATGTTATTTGTCCAAAAATCTTCAATCAATAATTTCAAAGCTTTACTAATTTTTTTATCCATTCGCGATAGTCTACAACTACATGTCCATAACTCATTTTTTGTTACATCTTCCTCTCTCTTACCTTACCATGGCTCTCCTTAGAATACCTCTACGAATTTTCAATATTTTTCTTCTCTTTCTCATGAGTCAAGATTTCTACATTTGGGTACTTACTATTATTTATGCAAGTACATGTCTTTTGATATTAATATCTTTGGTGCATGATTTAGAATCCACTTTGTCATATGCACTCATTACATTCTTTATAATGCTTTTTTCTTTTGAAGCATCCATCATTCTTGGCCCAAGGATCTTCATGATGGGCCAAAATGTCAAATTCTTCATCCTTTTAAAAAATCATTGGTATTGACCTATCACATTTAATTCTTCAAAGAATAATCTCCACATATGATTAACTTTTCTTTAACAACTATGCATGCTAATCTTGTCCCACATTGATTTTAAAGTTTTAGTATCGATACCAATCAAATATTTTAGTCTTATAAAATGAATTATAGAAGGTGTTATAATCTCTTCCATTGCCTCAACATTTTGAACATCAACATAAGGTTGAGTGATTTAGATACTGTTGTCACAAATGTTTGCACCCTTGTCCAAAGGTTTTACCTAAGGACAACCTTGTGAAACATGGAAACAACCTCCGAGTTATGGGACTTGAACGATGAGGTTGAGAGTCTAGAGAAGGCCAATTTCCTTTTTCTATCAGGATACACCTAGACTACACTTGGAGAGCTAAAGGGAGGAGGAATGCATTGAAAAAAACTACCTAATCTATTCTAAGTAGGTGATGACCAAAATAGGATGTTCAGACCAATATCTACCCATACATGCATTGTACATTTATCGTGAGAGTCCAAAGATATACAGATTCATAATTGCTTTAATCCATTAGCCACACATAGATTAGATAGCCAAATCAATGACACAAGGAAAAAAATTCACTTCTTACCATTCATAGGATAAAAGAGATACAAAAATGTAGGTTATAGATATCCACAGTACATCAAAGAGAGGCAAATAAAATGTGCATAGTACATGGTGGTTGAAGGAGATAAGATAGGATGTCATACAAAAAAAAGGAAAAGGAAGGAATTTATAGTAGTATTCCAAGGAAATAACAGAGAAATAGAGAAGATCTGACCCTAAGAAAGATTACCAATCTACTTTTATAGTGTAAGCATAACTTAGATAGCTTCCACTCTAAGATAAAATTCAATAACTGCATTTAAATTTATAGAGAATAATTACTACAAAACTGAAAAGATCTAATCACAATGCAAATCCATATGTGAGAAGATCACTTATCCACCAAACAATCTCTGAGAGGATAGGAATAGTGGCCATTAATCATCTAACTGAGTAGATGGATCAACAAGCAGCGATGGAGTGTTCTTTACATTTATTAGACCTAGGGAATGATAAAAAGTGGTTGTAGGAGATCAAAAGATTGATCCATCACCAAAGAGTTGCTTCCTCTATCATCAACTTGCTAAATAAGATAAAAAAGCACAAATCAGCCATATTCAATTGTCACTCTGTACCTTTCATGCTACCTAATTGGTCAAGAACTCATCTTTTTCTAGCTTGGTGAGTGAAGCTCCTTATATATTTTGGTCAACATTGAAACTCGCAATCCTATGAGCATCAACTATGGTAAAACCCTTCAATTCACCTTTTGTTCATAACCCTAAATTCTATGATCTTATGATTGCTCATACCTCATAGTGTTGAGCCCATCCTTCATTTTGATTATGATCCTTTGACAACAACAAGACCTACGATCTCACGATAGAATGATGGCAAGATAACACCCATGGTGTAAGGTTGTGGTACCATTATTCTCCCCTTGCGATGTCACAGATATAGTTCATTCAACCTTCATGATCTTATGATTTTAGTCTATTGTGATATTGATAGCTATAGCAATAACCCCTATGATCCTATGATTGCAGTTTAACTACCTTTTGTCATGACCTCGGGAGGCATCCTTGCTTCTACTTGCAACCTTATGTTTCTAAGATAATATCAAAAACCTTCCCCTTCATAGCATCAAAAACCTGGGAAGTCAACTCCATAATTCTACGATCATTGACCTTCATGGCTTTGGAACATACATCCCTTTGGTTCGTGACCCTACGAGGTCTTTGATATCATGACAATTGATGCTATGCCAATCCTTTACCTTGTGTCCTCAGAAGACGTCCTTGCCTACACCTATGATCTCATGATCATTTAATGTCATAACATCAGGTAAGACTACTCTTTGGCTTACAATCTTTTGATGTCTTTGATATCATGACAACCCAACCACTCAATCAACAGGAGCCTCATAGCATCTTATCACTATTTGATTCACTTGATGATCCCTCAATACATGAGTTATCATAAGATCAAGACCATACCATTCTATTGTGGCTTCAAAACTTGAAATATAACATAAAATTGAATCTTGTGACCATTGAGTGGGTTAAAATATTTTTGAATTCAATCGTTGGTAGGAGGGCACCTTTGGCCAACATTTTTTGTGACTTGAGGGGGATGCAAGCCTACTTGGCATATGACTAGTGACTATTAAAGGATCCATTGGGCTATGGAGTCTCTAAATCTATGAAATTTATCAATTTCATCACTTCTATTGAATCCTAAGTCATAAGGCATGCCCTTCTACCTCTGCAACTCTACAAAACTTGGGACCAAAACTCTGTACAACAAAACATATGCTTGGCACTTCTTGGAAAATAGGAATAGATAGAAAGCAACTATTCTAACTATGTATATAAAACATCATATTTTCTCACAAAAAAAGTTTAATATATATTTCATTTACTAGAATAGGTAGAATTTCACCATTAGGTTTTCTTAAGTGGAAAGCATTGGCCTTTTTACAATTGATAATCACATAGGGACCACTCCATAAGGCATCAAATTTTGAGTGTCTCCCTACTTTTTCTCTGCCTACATCCCATTTAAGAGCACTTGATCACCTTCTTTGAAATTTCTAATCTTAGCTTTATAATCAAATCTCTCCTTCATCTATTGTTGATGTGTTTGCAAGGTTTGTGTGGCCTAATTTCTTTTCTACTCTAGCTCCATCAACTATGCCATTCTTACAGACATGGCATCATTTTCAATTAGTTCCAACTGATGAGCTAGCTCTAGGGATAGAAACTCCAATGAAATAGGAAGCCTAGCTTCCTTTCCATTTACTAATATGAATGGAGAATTTCCAATAGCCCTCTTAGGCATTATTCTGTCAACCCATGGGATTGTCATCAATTTCTACTGCCAACACCTTTGATTATCCTCAATAGTTCCCTTAATAATTTTGAACAATTTTATGTTTGAGGACTCATCCAAACCATTACCTTGAGGGTAGTAATTAGAAGATGTACTCAAGTGAAGACCATGTTCTACTGCCCATATATAAGTTCTTATAAATGACTTAGCATTATCTGATATTATATTGTGGAAGGAGCACCAAATTTTGTAACAATTCCATTAAGGAAATCCACTACTAAAGCCTCTATAGAATCTTTCAAGGCTACTACCTCTATCCACCTTGTAAAGTAATTTGTTGCAGCCAAAATCCACCTATGACTGGAGCTAGAAGGTGGATTAATAGGACCTATGAAATCTAATCCCCACTGGGAAAAGGGTTGATCAACTTGAATGGGATGAAGTGGAATGGCTACAAGTTTCTATTTACCCAAGAAGAAAGAACAATTTTCGCACTTCCTTACATGTCTATAGAAATCATGGAATAAGGATGGCCAATAGTAACTATCTCTCATGATCATTATTGTAGTGGTTCTTTCTAAAAAGTGGCCAGCATTAGGACCATCATGAAGTTCCTTAATCATTCTCTCTATGTGATCTACACCAATACATCTTAACAAAGCTCCATTGAATTTCTTCCTAAATAGAATATCATTGATTATGGCATAAGGAATATGTAATTTGAGCTATCTTCTTTTTGCCCTATCCAATCTCTTAGGATATCCATTTCCTCATAAGAAGGTCATCATGTGATCTATCAAACTCCTTGGATTTTCCTCTCTCACCTCCTATTATTTTTTCAACACCAAGACAACTCCCTCATCTATTTTTTCTTGAGATGAGATCATCTACTTGCACAATCCTTTCCCTCTTACCAGCCTGGTGATCTAGATGTACACATCATACTCCATTACCTTAGTGATCCAACTTGCTCTTTTCTCACTAATATCTTTGCTCAATAGGAAATATTTAACACTTGCATGAGGGACCAATAAGTGGATCTTATTATGGGATAGAAGATGTCTAAATTTATTCAAAGATCTTATGACTACAAAGACTTTCTTCTTCACATAGCTATATTTGTATTCATACTCCTTCATTCCTTTAGTAAAGAAAGCAATAGACTGTTCTCCATCATTATCGTTCAATTCAGCCAAAATAGCAGAAATAATTGACTCACCTCCTAAGGTGTAAAGAATGAAATACCTATCAAAATTTGGATTGATGAGATTAGGAGTTGAGGCTATGGTTGCTTTGATCTCTTCAAAACTTTCTTTTCCTTCCTTGGCCCATGAAAAGACCATATTCTTTTAAAGCATAGTTGTAAGAGGTTTCACCATGGTAGCTAAATTAGGAATAAATCTCCTCACAAAATTTATTATACCAAGTAAACTTTGCAAACCTTTGTTGTGACTAGGAAGGGAAAGAGAAATTATTTCCTTTGTTCTTTCTAGATCAATGGTTAGACCATCCTTAGATACAATGTGCCCTAATAATTTACCTTGATTAGTGGCAAAGACACACTTGCTTGGATTCAAAAATACTCCATACTCTCTATTTCTTATAAATACTTGTTTTAGATGACCAAAATGATTTTCTACATTCTTTGAATACATTGTGATATCATCAAGGTAGACCAACACAAACCTTTCAATCATGTTCTTAAAGGCCATCTCCATCACCTTTTGAAATGTGGCACCTATGTTTGTTAGTCCAAAAGGCATTTTACTATAGGCATAGGTGCCCCATTTGGTGGTGAAAGTATTCTTATATCTATCAACATCTTTTGACTAACAGTTGGTAATAACCCAAGAATCCATCCAAGAAAGAGAATTTCTCTAAACCACTAACCTTACACAACATCTGTTCCATGGAAGGAAGCAGGTGATGATCCTTAAGGAAGGCTTGGTTAAGATCCCTAAAGTCCACACATAGTCTGATTTGTCCACTCTTCTTCCTAACAAGGACAATGTTTGCCACCCAAGAGGAATGCTTAATAGGGAAAATGATATTGGCCTCAACTAATTTAAATAGCTCTTTTCTCACTAATGGCTCAATCTTGGGATTCACTGGCCTCTATGTTTTCCTAATAGGTTTGACATTATCAATTAAAATTATGGTATGTTGAAACAAACTAGGGTTAAAACCCTTTAAATCATCATATGTCCAAGAAAATACATCATTAAATTCTTGACATAGATGAACAAAACTTTCTTGTTCAATTTCAGAACATAACTTCCCCATGTTTAATGTCCTTCCATTAGCAACTACAACTAGCATATGATCATCTTTTTTTGTAGAAAGGTTCATGCATCTATCCCTTGCTTGGTCATTAGGATTGAAGACACTCTCCAAGGTAATGAGACCCTTAGGAAACTTATTGGAGCTGAGGTAGATGATTTGATCACCATACTAGTCATGCAATCTCAACTAATTTCTATTTGAGAACTCTACTTCATTCTACAAGAAACTTACAATTTGTACATCAAATTCAAAGACCTGCCAATTGATATTATTATTAGGGAAAATAGGTCTAACCACCACTTTAATCTTTTGTCTCTTCTCTGTTGACATTACAATCATGTTTGTTATTAGTGAAATACACTTATTCAAATTGTAAGTATCTATAGAGCATATTGTATAGTTAACAGAGTCAACCAAGCATTTCATACTCTATCAAGTTCTATAGTTGCTACTGAGTCCAAGAAATGGCATTTAGTTTGCACTAAGCAATTTCTACCATAATGTTGATCAGCAATGTAAATTGAGCTTCATAAGGTTTACCAAGTTCCTAAGTGCAAACTAAGTTGTGTAGTGCTTATCGAGTTCATAGTTACAGTGATGTAAATCCAGTGTTCATCGAGCCACTTAGTGTTATACAAGTGACTCAATTTATACTGAACTTTTAATGATAGCATTTACTGAGCAATGCAGTGTGAATCGAGTGGTTCAGTTTATATGTCGAGTTTTATGTATTCAATAAGTCACCAATGCAGACCAAGTTCAAACTTCTTGGAAGTGATCAGTATGGACCGAGCTTCTACATCTACTGAGTGCATGATGATGTTGAGCATTGATAGTGGACGTCAAGTATCAAAACCTCACCAAGCTAGTCTTCAAACCCTAAGTTCTTGCAATTGGTCCAAATTTGTGTATTTTGTGTAAACTTGTATTGTAGCCAACTTTGTTGATTTGTAAATTGGATTGGTATTTATGTAATGTATTGTATCACATCCAATATATCATATGGAAGGAAGATAACAAGAAAAGAGAGGAAGAAGTGTGAAATACAAGGCTACTATAGTATAAGGAGTGGCAAAGATTTATCTATCATAGCAAGGTAATCATTACACTCAAAGGAATCTCATTCAACAAACCAAGTTGCAGATTAGAGATAATCCACTATCTCATCCTAATAAGTGGATTAGTTAAATCCTTTCACAAGGTAGACTTCACAGTCTTTTGTGCATACTTCACTATATGTTTGTAAATTCTTTTGCAAGGTGGACCTAGTAGTCCTTATTGCTCCTAATAGGGTAGATCATTAGAAGTGATCATTGTAAGCCTTAACAGGCCAACTTTATGCTACAGTACTAAATCGTGTGTGTATTTGGAAGGTTTTTGGGTCACCAAATTCTGTGTCAAAGTGTTATGAATTTTTTAATGCTTTCATTTATTCATGCATGCAATTAGATTAGAATACACATGAAGGATTAATTGGTAATTAAGGATTAAGTTTTATTAGTTACTGATTCACCTCTCCCCTCTTAGTAACTTAGCATATCATATATATTTCCAAAAATTAGTATTAGAGCATTGTGGTTCTCAGAGAAAAGTTTAATAGCTTGAGCAAAGATCAAAGGCTATGGAGGTTTTCAGACTTGACAAGGCTATTGACAATGAGAAGCTAGATTTGGAATTGGCTATTGGACAACTCAAGAAAGAAAAGGAGCAACTTTCTCAATTCTTGAAAAGAAGAAAAGATCTTGCAGTATAGATGAATGACCAACTGTACATTGAAAAAAGAATTAAAGACATCCATTCAAGCAATTTAGATGAAGCTAATGAGGTAATCAAAGAACTATTGGAAAAGAATGATATGCTTCAAGAAGAAGTAAGAAAGCTAAGAAGAGAGCAAGAAATGTAGTCATTAAGATTATGTAAAGTCATGGAAGAGAAAAATAAGATAAAAAAAGAGATAGAAGGAAAGAAAAATGAAATTTAGCATATGTCCCTTCAACAGGAAGACTTTATTAATTAGCTCACCAATGCAAATGAAGAAATCATGAATCTAAGATCTAAGGATGAAAGATTGTGGAATGATCTAAACACTAAAAAGCAAACCAATGAAAGGATGATAAAATCTCAAATAGACATGAATCAATTGAATGAGAAAAATCATCACAAGTAAAAAGGAATAGTGGGAATTGGATCTACAAAAGAAGGTGAATCATCCAAGAAAGGAGCTCAAAAGAACCAAAGACCTACTTGCAATCACTATGGTAAGATTTGACATACATCAAACAAATGTTGGAGCAATGGGAAAGCTAAATTCAATGGAAAATGCTACAATTGCAATCAGCATGGACATAGAGCTAATGAATGCAAAGAAAAACCTAAATTTGAAGGAAAATGTCACAAATGCAAGAAACAAAAAATTTCAAATAATTAAATATGCAAACAATATCCTAGTAGAGGCACTAAACACAAAGGTTGACACTTCTCAACCAATTTTGATTTAGTTAGCAGAGGCAGCCTATAAATTCAATGAAGATTTGAATTGACAAGAGAAATTGTTACAGAGATCTAAGAAGAAATTTAAGAACAAAGTTTTGGAGCTGATACCTTAGTAGATTGCTATACATCAAGTAGAATTATCTACTAATCTAGGCTCACTGAAAACCTCTTGCAACAATGTGTCTTCACCATTTGGTAAACTCTGTGATATTTCAATCTTCACCAAAGAAATTAAGGAAAAATTGTCAAAGATTGATGAAGATATGTAGGCAAGTGGACAATAGTTGCAACTTGACCCAAGTTACAACTCTTCCCACTACACAAAGATCAGATTCTTAGCTGATATTTAGATAGAATTGCTAAGAGAAGAATCCAAAATAAGAGCTACACTGATAAACATACATGGCATGATTCTCCAAAACATGGATTCATTGCAGAAACATATTGCACATGCCAAAATGCTCATCCATGATAACAACTTCTCAATTGTAGATCACATGATAAAACTCTCAGCAAAAGTACAATTTGCATTGCACACATGTAAGGTGTTGCAAGAAAATTTGGACAAGACAATGGAACTGATTCTAAAGGTACATTCAAATTTCTTGTCACATTTTTGCATTACTGTATAGCATATAGCATACATCTTTGGCATTAATGTGAAAAAGGGGGAGAAGATTGTCTATTGTAGAGAAGATGTTTATTATAAAAAGGATGTATACATAAAGGGGAAGAAAATATATATATCAGATGTGAAAATATGTAAAGTATATTGTATATATGTATGGGGGAGCATTATATATGTACATATACTCAAAGATACATCTCTTACAATTTTTGTTTGAAAAATCTTTAAAATAGAGTACTCTACTAAGTTGGAGACACAAGGTGATGAATAAAAGGTGTTCTTGAATTTAGTTTTGACTAACAAGTGTTTTTGTCACTAATGCCAAATGGAGAGATTCTTAACATTATAGCCACATTTGTTATTAGTGACACACACTTATTCAAATTGTAAGTATCTACCGAGCATATTGTATAGTTAACAAAGTTAACCAAGCATTTTAGACCCTACCAAGTTCTATAGTTGCTACTGAGTCCAAGAAATAGTATTTAGTTTGCATTGAGAAGTTTCTACCATAATGGTGATCAGTAGTGTAAATCAAGCTTCATAAGGTTTACCGAGCTCCTCAGTACAAATTGACTTGTGTAGTGCTTACCAAGTTCATAGTTACAACACCAAGCCACTCAATGTTATCCAAGTGACTCAGTTTATACTGAGCTAGTAGTGATAGTATTTACCAAGCTATTTAGTGTGAATCAAGTGATTCTATTTATTTGTCATTTTTTGCAGTATTCATTGAGTCACCAATGAAGATTGAGTTTAGACTACTTGGAAGTGATCAATATGGATTGATTCTCCATGTCTATCGAGTGCATGATGA
This sequence comes from Cupressus sempervirens, assembly GCA_028749045.1. Lineage (NCBI taxonomy): Eukaryota > Viridiplantae > Streptophyta > Pinopsida > Cupressales > Cupressaceae > Cupressus > Cupressus sempervirens. The sequence goes on from CM053787.1 coordinate 50,073,479, forward strand.
TGTCAAGCATTGACAATATATGTCAAGTATCAAAACCTCATCGAGCTAGTTTTCAAAACCTGAGTTCCTGTAGTTGGGCCAACTTTGTGTATTTTGTGTAAACTTGTATTGTAGTCAACTTTGTTGATTTGTGAATCAAATTGGTATATATGTAATGTATTGTATCACTTCCAATATGTCATATGGAAGGAAGATAATAAGTAGAGAGAAGTAGAAGTGTGAAATAAAAGGCTACAATAGTATAAGGAGCATCAAAGATTTATCTATCATAGCAAGGTGATCATTACACTCAAAGGAATCTCATTCAACAAACCAAGTTGCAAATCAAAGATCAGCCATTGTTTCATCCTAACAGGTGGGTTAGTTAAATCCTTTCACAATGTAGACTTAATAGTCTTTTGTAAATCTCTTTACCGAGTGCATACTTCATTGTATGTTTGTAAATCCTTTTCCAAGGTGGACCTAGCAGTCCTTATTGCTCCTAATAGGGTAGATCACCAGAAGGGATCATTGTAAGCCTTAATAGGCCAACTTTATGCTGTAGTACTAAATCTTGTGAGTATCATCCCCACCCCAGTTTTGGTTCCTCGCCTTATTAACCATGAGCTCACTATCTCCATATACACTTAAGATTTGAATTCCTCTTTTTTTGAGCAAGTAAGAGATGCTAAATTAATGCTTCATACTCAACTACATTATTGGTACAACTAAATTGAAGCCTAAATGAGAAGTACTATCTTTCTAGTGTGAGAGAAACCAACACCACACTAGCCCCTAATCCATTTTTATTCCTAGATCCATCAAAGTACATGCTCCATAATCCATTAGTATCTTATTTGATTTTAATTAGGTTAGAAACAAGAGAATCCTTTTTTGATATATAATAAGTGTCAAATTGATATGCATTAATGCACTCATCTAAGAGGAAATCAGATATCTCTACTAGAGAAGTGGAATGCTCATTTGTTATGTCATTCTCATCTATCTCTAGGATGGTACAGTTCATATTGATGAAACTAAGAGTGTAGGGATCAATATGATGGAGGGCTAATGGTTCTATTCTGATCAAAGCTTTGGTTCCATACCTTATTCTAAAAAACATATATGACTAGCCAGACGATATGTAACTACTTATTTGGGTGGTAAAGTCCCTAGAAAGATAGATAGAAAAGTGTGGTTTGACCTCAATGATTGATATATCTTTGACTAAAGTACAACCAAGGTATTTGTGTAGAGTCATTGTGACATTCCTAAGGATTCCCACAGTCTTGACAATACTACCATCTAGCCGCAATACATCCTTAACAATGGGCTCATATTTCATTCCTAGGATATCAACAACACACTTGGGCATCACTAAACTAATAGCCTCTGAATCTATCATAGAATTGTGGACTAATTTATCTCCTATGATTAAAGAGACATAGAAAGGAGGAGATCTATTTTTATTTCTTGTTTATCCTTCTTTTCTTGGTTGCACAAAGCTTGTCACACTCTCCCCTCTAGATAGTTGATCCCTAAGTTCAATGCTTTCCAACTCTTGTTGCAACAACCTCTTCTATGATGGTATGGTAGGCACAACATCCCACATAGGAATATTCACATTGGTCTACCTCATTTGATCAACCACACTAAAAGATGCATTAGATGCCTTAGTAGAGAATTTAGGAGCTGCATATGTAGAAGGTTGAGATGCAATAGTTTGAGGAACACTCACATCTCCCCTGCTATTGTTTTGCCTTTGCTACTAAGAAGCATTAGTGGGTTGACTAGAATTGTGTTGCTAATCCACTTCTTGTACATGAGGTATTGCACTTAACATTAAGACCTAACTAGGAGGAGGAGGGGTAGCCTCTTCTACAATTCTTCTTTTTCTCCTAGTACTGTAAGCACAGAAATCTCGGTTTACATTACAAGGCACTTCCTCTTGATGGTTCATGAAGGGGAAACCACCTTGTAGATAAGCATCAATCGGTTGATAAGAATTGTGTTGCTGATCAAGTACTTTCTTTGATACAATCAATACCAAATAAGATTCTACCTTCTGACACATGAAATATCCATAGGAGTAGTTACAAGAAGGGAAAAAATCTTGATCTTGAGAAAGATTTTTCTAAGGGACTAAAGCCCTATTTAGGTCAGTATTCATAGAATGGGGGGTTTTTGATAGGTCTATTCTAATTGTAACCCCCATTTAGGTTGGTATTTTTAGCATGGGATAGGTCTATTCTAACTATAAGAGGCATGACTCTAGTTTGAGGATCTACCATGAATGGGACCTCAACTCTGGAGTTGGAGAGGCCTATTATTTTGAGCTTGCTACCTCTTTATAGTCACCAACTCATTACCCATATTCTGCATTACTAAACTACTATCCTCCATCTTCCTTTCTTGATCTTGCAACCTCTTTTCTATATTCTACATGAATTTTTGCATCATGGCCTCAATCCTATCAATTCCATTAGAGGATGTGTAGGCTTTTGGGATCAAGGCAAGAGGTTGACTTACAAAGGAAGCATGAATAGGGACTATAGTGAGCTGATGATTGGGCATGTCAAGGAAGAAAGGCTTTGGGGGCCTTTGAGCTAACTTCCCTCCTTGTATCAAGATATTTTCTACTCTTATGGCAACCTCATAAGCATTTGGTAGAGTGTCCCCTCCCATAGATTGTAGAGTGGTAGCAATATCACTATTGAAGGGTCTGAGGTAATACAAGAATGAATTATGAAGGAAAGGCTTCACTGCTATAGATATTTTGCCCCATGTCTTTTGAAATCTATAATTAAAATTATTCATAAATTCATGGGGTTCCCTCTTGATAGTTGTCAATTGTTCCAAAAGTGATAGGTGGTCACTTTTGTTTTCAAAATGCTTGCATAGGGCTACTCCTAACCCATCCTAATCAACTATAGAGTTATGAGGAAACCCCCTATATCAATGTAATGCTTACCCTTTTAAGGATGAGGCTAGAAGCTTGACTGCTATATCATCTTTAGTGATGCCATGAATATTGTAGATGTTAGACACCTCTTGAATATGCTCAATAGGGGAAATGGAGGTCTCACCAATAAACTCACGTATTCTTTTAAGAGTTGATACTAGTATGTCATGTCTTTGGCTAATAGGAGGGGAATACACCATTAAATGTGGCAAAAGTGTGAGCTCTAACCATGTAAGCAAGTGATCTACTGATATGAGCATATGGTATTCTAGGCTGAGATCTAACAACAAGAGGAGTGGAGATGGATCTCACAAGGGTATGTGTTACTACTGGACTCCTAATTGGTGATAGAGATATCTTGGCCTTCTTTTCTTGGATTTGAAAGATAAAGCTCTTGGAATTGGAACTTACTTCTAGAAGATATTTAGTGCCTCTCGTGTTTGCAATATGTACCATGTCTATTTTGATTCGAGAGATACTTGATACTCTTATTGTTATTTTTACTTTGAGTTGACCTAAGGGTTAGATGTTATACTTTGATTTAGTACCATAGATGCTTTAGTACTATACTGTTTAGTTTATCATATTTGCATGTTGATGGTATTTTAAGATGATAGTAGATCTATGATGATATCTAGTTATATGGTTTATTGGACATATTTGTTAATTATATTATGAGATGGATTTTATGATATGGTTATTTACTTCATTCATGTATCTTTATGCTTTTTTCGAACATGAGTGGTGTAAATGGATTAGTTAGTTATTTAATGAATAAATTTCTTTAGCTATTATATTATATGCAATTGCACTTGATCATGTGTTTTAGTGTGCAGGAATTACATCCCTAGTAGTGGCCTATGAAGTTAGTAATTCTTCTATTCATATTTTTCCAATGTCATCCCTGTATGGTTGACATATCCTTATTTTAATTGTTTAAATTAAAATCTCTCAGTGATTATTAAATCTGAACTCATCTACATTATGTGATTAGGCCAATAAGCATGTTTGTGTACCTAGAGGTTCTCGTTGTCGTGAAAGTGTTAAGTGATTTTGGGTTTTCAGGCTTTAAATCTTTTTAGATTTAAATTCTAGTAGTTTTGCCTTAGGTAAATTCCCATTACAAAGAATAACCTATTTTCATTTGGTTTGATTCAGAGTCTAGTTACTCTATTTTTCTATTTTCCCTAATCAACTATTCACTCAAAAAGTGAATAAGTATTAAAAAAGTGATTTTATTATTCACTTCTCATTTTTTGTGTTGGTGTAAATACGTATTTACTATTTACACTTACTTAAGTTTACTTAGGTTAATGCATTATTTTATTATTATTTTGCATTATTTTACTATTTTATTTTGTGAGACACTTAAGAGTTTGTGCACCTTTTTGAGTTGTGATGTTAACAACATAGTGTTGAGATAATGAGTGTTGCACACATTGCATAATATTGTTATTTTATTATTTTATTTTTATTATGTAATGTTGTACCTAGATGGACGTGCAACATGTAAAGATTCCCATGGAATATTCTTGATGAGTTGTATTGTAACATTGTAAAAATATTTTATGTAATTATTTAATATTGGAGAAAAGAATTAAATGCCCAATATTAAATGTGGGGTCAGTGGGTTAGGTAGCACATGGTTTTAGCACATGGTTTATGTAATACCACTTGGTGTTTTTGTGGGACTTGCTACTATATAAGCAGTCACAAGGGTAGTTTTTGTAGAGAGAGTAAGAGAGTGACAAGGAGAAGACGAAAGGCAAGAGTCGAGCGGGACAAGGCTTGATAGGTTAGCCAAGGGAGCATTTGTGAAGGTTGAAAGCATGGCATGGGATGTGTGGATTCATGCTTGTTCACATAGTTTGCTCGGTTGTGGCTATGGCCATGAAGGCTTCCATGGTTGTATGGCAATGGTATTTTTGTTGAATAATACAGGGTGTTGGATGCTTTTGGAGGCTGAGTTTTTCCCTCAATGAGGGTTTCCCAGGGTATATCTTGTGTCACAATTTTGTGGGTATGTTGTCTATTCTCTTGCATGTGGATTTTAATTCCGTGTTTATTTCAGATCTATTATGGGTTATGTGGAAATGGTTATATTCTTTATTGCCAAGTTTCCTTACAAGTGGTATCAGAGCTATGGTTTTATTATTGTAACCCTAGATTGAATCCATGGGAATGCATGAGAGGATAAAAAAAAGGGGCAAGATATATGAATAATCATTGCAGATCTGAGGGTTTTGGATTTGCTGTTATGATGGGATGTTAAAAGATTTGGGCATGTGAAATTGTTGGACAAAAAGATTTTTTGGATGTTTCATTTAAATGAGGGTTTTGGGGGGTAGCTTGCAAAAATGACCTCCTGGGTAAAAACAGACCTCACCATTGGATCCAGGTCGACATTTCCATAAAATTTGATATATAATATGCCCTAGTTTGGCCATGTTAAGAGGAAATAAAAAGGTTTTTTGGTGTCAGCCCATGATGGCCGTCAAATTTAATCCTGTCAAAATTTTTGTCACTAAAAAAAATAAAAAATGAAAAATCGTACTGAAAATGGTAAAAAGACTGTCTTAGTAAAACGGCTATAACTTTCTCTCAGAATATCGGATTTCAGAGTTCTTACAGGTGTTGGAAAGCTAATTCAGAGCACTACAAGATGGTGTAGGTTTGGTTCTATGATTTTAAAATTTTGTCAGATTTTCAGAGCCCTAAAGTCAGATGTTGTTTATTTTGAGCACAGATTAGGGCATAACTTGGGCATACGAAGTCAGATTTTGGACTTCGAGTAGTCAACAAAAAGCTCTTGGAGAGCTCTACACATTGGTTCAGATTTGGCATGATTTATTTGTTGATATATTGATCTGAACAGTTTATAGATATATTTTTACTATGGTAACATTGTGAGTTTATGGCATTGGAGATTTAAGTTTTGATGTCATTGTATACTCAGTTCATATTCGGATTGGTCTCATGATGATATGGTTATCAATGTTTTGGTTTGGATATGCATGATGACTTGTTGGGTCTATAAGTTGTGCAGTGTTGTAAGCGGTCTATACTTACAGGTTGCATTTATAGCTTAGTTATGGGTTGTCTTTGCCCATTGATCTTTCATTATTGATGCATATTCAGATTGGTGGCTTGGATTTGGGTTGTCTATGCCCTAAGTCACATGATTTACTATTTTCTTCATGTAGAAGGGATGAGATGTTGTTACCAGGGACAATCATGGCAGAGGATTGTGGTTGACTATGCTGACAGGTTGGACATATTGAGAGCCAGATGCTCGGTTCATGGATGTGATCATGGTGTCATAGATTTTGGCATGACATGATTGGATGTACAGGTACATCCTTGATGTTTATTAGCTTGGATTTTTTGATTCAGTTATGGTGGTATATCTTCTTGGTTGAGGATCATGGTTATTTGGTTTCTTTTAAGGAGCTCATGATGTGCACTTTGAGTTCTTTGATGGTTTGATGCCTTGGTTGATTCTCATGGTTAGAGGATGAGTTTTTCATCATGATGTCATGGATAGCTTGGATACACAGTTCAGTGGGAGCTTGTGACAGTGATGGGGTGATAGTGCAGGATTAGTTCCTGGTTTGGTTTATATCTTCTTGGTTTAGAGAGGATGGATTTTATGATGCCATAGGTGACTTGGTACCATAGTTGAGTGGAAGTTGTTGGCATTGATATATTTATTGAGTGTTTGCAGATGTTGGAGGTTTATCTTAGATCCTATTGCTACAGAAGTGTCTTTGACATTTGCATGGTGCACTTGTTATCTTCATGGTGTTTGAAGATGGTTAGATCTTGAGGACTCATGAAGTTCTTGGTTATCTTCATAGTATGTGGAGATGGTTCTTCTTGGTATGTGGAGATGGTTTTCTTCATGGTGTGTGGAGATGGTTACATTTTGAGGACTCACAAGGTTCTTGGCAAAGGTGTGGTTTATGCTTTTATTTGGCATGTTATCCTTGGTGTGAGGATGGTTTCATTATTATGTCATGATATACTCTTGATACGCTTTTAGAGTTGTGACATGTTATAGTATGTTCATATGGAGCATATTATCTCTTTAGTTGATATGGTAAGATCATGTTGTCATGTTTATGTTCCTAAGGCCATGGTTGGAACTTTGACATTGATCTTGGTTTAGTTTCTTGGTATTGAGTACACTGATCATAAGTTGGATACTTCATGATATTGCTATGTTGTATTTGGAGTTGGCATGGATTGATTGGTTACAGGTGCTCATGGATACTTAGAGACGGTGGTGACGCTGATTTCTCTTGGATTAGAGAAGTATTTGTTGGGATGGTTGATGGTTTCAACAGGAAGTCTGAGGGGCAGTCACCTGATATGGACTTGAGAGGAGATTTTTCTTAGATGAGTCTTGGTTGGAGACTTGGGTATCTTGATGAGCATTCTCATTCCCCACTCTTGGTCTACTCGGCGATTTGCTACTTGAGAGGTATAGCCCATTGTTTCTCTCAGTTGCATTATATTTATGCTTGTCTTTCATGGATATGGATCTTGAGCTATGGTACATGAGTTAGTTCTGGAGGGTTCATTTGAGAGATGGTTAAGCATTGGTTATCTCCATGTGCATATGTTGTTATGCTGGTTGAGTTTGGGAGATGGTTTTATATTGGGCATATTCCTTGGATTAGGAATGGTTATTCCTTGGTTTAGGAATGGTTTATTGAGTTTGATCTTCTTGTGAGAGGCTTACATCCATGATTAGTTATATGGTATGATTTGGGTGTTGTTGAGGCTTCTTGTTGGGGTTTTATGGAGGAGATCATACTTGCACAGTTTACATCTAGAGGTGTGTGTAGAGGGATAGGATACAGGTTATGATTTGCATGGTTTTTCTGGTCTTGGTTATCTTCCTGGGTGTTCAGTTTTTCCTACATTGGATTTGAGATTGGTTAGAGATTGTGATCACTAGTTTGTGCTCATGCATGTCATGTGAGAGATGCCATGGTTATTTCTTTCTCTTTCCTCTGTTGGTTGTGGTCAACTTGGGAGAGCATTGGAGACTTGTTACGAGAGTTGTTCTTGCAGGACATCAATTTATGTATTGTGGATGTCCTTGATACTACATGGATTCACTTCTTTGAGATGTGTTGAGTGGATTGGTTATAGATTTGACATTATCTTTTGCAGTGGGAGCTTCTTGGTATATATGTGGCAGGTATTGCTCTTGAGGCTTGTGATTGCAGGTTGCAGATTGGATAGGTCGATGATATAAGATTCACTTGTTATACCTTTGAGGTATGGATAGTTGGATGGGTTTGACACTTGTTGTGGGTGCTATTTCAACTATGGATATTTTGACAACTACAGATACATGTGATTACCTTTGGATCAGGTTTTTTGTGCTTGGAATTTCAGTTGGTACAAGATTTTATGATCTTCTAATGCGACAGGTTGGGTGGTTTTTCTCTTTGGATGGCTTCTATGTATGTCCAGTGGGAGTGGCATAATAGGAGGTGAGATCATTCATGTTCAAGATGCTGGATACTTTGATTTTTTTGCGGGTACCAGGATGGAGCAGTTGGTGTATTTTGATCCATGATGGTGGATGTGCTGGGAGGGATTGTTCCCTTGTTCATTTATGTGGCTACGGATTGACCCTATGCAATGTATACAACAAGTGGGAGATTGTTGAGATAATGAGTGTTGCACACATTGCATAATATTGTTATTTTATTATTTTATTTTTATTATGTAATGTTGTACCTAGATGGATGTGCAACATGTAAATATTCCCATGGAATATTCTTGATGAGTTGTATTGTAACATTGTAAAAATATTTTATGTAATTATTTAATATTGGGGAAAAGAATTAAATGCCCAATATTAAATGTGGGGTCAGTGGGTTAGGTAGCACATGGTTTATGTAATACCACTTGGTGTTTTTGTGGGACTTGCTACTATATAAGCAGCCACAAGGGTAGTTGTTGTAGAGAGAGTAAGAGAGTGACAAGGAGAAGACGAAAGGCAAGAGTCGAGCGGGACAAGGCTTGATAGGTTAGCCAAGGGAGCATTTGTGAAGGTTGAAAGCATGGCATGGGATGTGTGGATTCATGCTTGTTCACATAGTTTGCTCGATTGTGGCTATGGCCATGAAGGCTTCCATAGTTGTATGGAAATGGTATTTTTGTTGAATAATACAGGGTGTTGGATGCTTTTGGAGGCTGGGTTTTTCCCTCAATGAGGGTTTTCCAGGGTATATCTTGTGTCACAATTTTGTGGGTATGTTGTCTATTCTCTTGCATGTGGATTTTAATTCCGTGTTTATTTTAGATCTATTATGGGTTATGTGGAAATGGTTATATTCTTTATTGCCAAGTTTCCTTACACGTAGAAGTATGCAACTCTATTTCAGCATATGGTGTCTACAACACTAGAGTTTGCATCATTCACTGAGTTGTCATGTTGACAACACAATTATTCACACTCCCTTTTTAGCACATGTTGTCTACAATATTGATTTGCACGTTACACCCTTGTAGGTTTATCCTCTCATCATTGCACTTACTTTCATGCTTAATGGAGGGTAACCCATATCTGGTGGACATGTGCCTAGTTGTATGACTTATCATGTAGCTGATTCTGAGGCATTCTAGATGTATCTTAGAGGCCTTTATATATAGACACTCCTAGTATACTCTTAACACATATTGAATGAATATATCATCATTCTAATCATACTCTCTATTTCTAGTATACAGTTGTGCTTGTGTTTAAATTCTTAGTTCTTTGGTGAATTTTTCCCTAAGGAAAATTTTTAAGAGGGAATACCTCATGGGAAAAACCCTCCCCCAAAAATAGAGATGAATAGGGATGCATGGATGGATGGGGTAATCAAGACCCCCTCGTTAGGACATACATCCAATATATACAATAGTGAAGAATGAGAAGAACTAAACCTCATAAGAGGAAAAAATTTCCCCCATAAGAAAGAAGAGGAAGAGAGACAAGGTAGTCCCCCCCCCCCCCAAATGAAGAATGTTGACCAGTGACTACTGCTCCGATGAAGAAGTTGGTCCAAGAGTGTAGAATGATTTTCCTTCCTTTTGGAAGAAACAATGGAAAAGGTACAATCCTAAAGATGTATGGTGGTCTTGAAACCTACTCAAGTATCTTTGTGTTGATGTTGATGGTCACCCCTTCCAACTATGCTGAAAAGAATGAATGTAGATCTGGTAAGGATTGGCAAGTATTATCTCCTGCTTATCAATTGATGAGCTTAAGGGGCTTTCTAATGAATGGTTCATAAGGCACAACACTTGGTGAAGTTTTTGCAAATGAGGTTGCAAGCTTTGGGTTTAACCATGAAAGAAACTATGTAGTTAAATGCACTCAAGCTGGAGTAGTATTGGGATGGGTGACCTCCTGAGAAGTCTCGATGCTTCACCCCTGTGAGCATCACCTAGATCCAATGAGTGCTAAGTGTTCCATTTATTCTCATGAGAGATGGATTCATGTTGAATCACTACTCATGAAATATGGGTCAATGAGTTTGACTCAAAATCACATAGTTTAAACCCTGATAGCAATATCATAATCTAGCAAGGATGTATGTTGAACCTATTCTAATGAACCATCTATCTCCTCAACTGAAAAAGAGACCTCTAACAACTCCTATTCATAAGGATCCACAATTGCACCAACCTGTAAAGATTGATCATGTAGAGACTGGCATGAGGCTTAGAGTGATCCCTCACAACAACTATAGAAGGATCATCATCATTAATGAGAAGATGCAAATCATCAAGGCTATCTCCCAAATCTATGATGTGTGACTCCATGAACAAACCTACAATGTCTTCCAAGAAGTCATCAACTAAAGTTGGAGCTAGAAGACAACATGTACCATGTTGTGCTGGACCTTTCACTATGGCAATCTAAGCATGTGGACTATACTGATGACATGACCTCTCACTACAACTATCGATAGAACCCCATGTTTTTGAATCTGTTAAAGCATTATTGTTGGTGTCACTATCAATTTCTACTGTGTATGATGTGTGGAGAGGATTAGAGGACAAGCTAGGTGAACTTTCCTCAAAGTGAACATCCTTCTCCACAAAGATCTCATGTGTCTCTGGATCCATTAGTCTATAAACCTTAACATTGTCTTCATATTTGATGAAAGTATAAGGCTTAGGTGATTGTACCTTGCATCCCCTACAAGATAGGTTTTCCCATGTTGGACAACTGAAGACTCTAAAGTGACTCACAACTAGTTTTCTATCGCACCATGCCTCAAAATGAGTCTTCTCATCTAAGGCATTATGAGGAGACCTATTAAGTATGTGAGTAGCACTGTTAATGGCTTCAACTTCAAGTTTAGGGTCATGAGACTTGGCTTTTATCATGCAACTTGAAATGGTCTTGAGATTTCTAATCCTCATAGCTGCAACATTTGTATTGTGCAGACTGAATGTTGGTGGATTTTGAAGATCGATTCCCTCAAGTTTGCAAAAGTCTCTAATTCTTTTGTTTACATATTTGTTCTCATTGTCCACCCATAGAACCTTGATGGCTTTCCTTGATTTGTGTTCAAAATGAGTCTTGAAGTTTTGAAGCTTATGAACCACTTCATTCTTATGATGAGGGAAGTAGACCCATGTGAATCTTGAAAAGTCATCAACAAAAGTAAGGATGTAGCAGTCTTGGCTGACTGAAGTCACTACAAAAGGTCCTACTAAAACCATGTGAACTAATTGGAGAACAATTGGTGCCCTAGAAGACTTCAATTTATCATACTTCTCCTTGAGATGCATATCCACTAAACATGATGAACACTCACCCTTAGAAAATTTGATGTGAGGTAGACCTTTAACCATGTGTTTTGAGAAAAGTTGTTGAAGGTGGTGGAAGGCAAGATGACCAAACCACTCATGCCATAAATTGGTTTGTGGACATGAGTGAGTCAACAAGGCTTGAGAAGGAGACTTAGGCACAAAGTGGGAGAAGGAATAAAGCCTCTTTTCATTATTAACTTTCCCTTTTGCAAGCAATGAATCATCTCTAAGACTACACACCATCATTAAATCCGAAAGGAACTCAACTTTGTGACCATCTTCAAGTTGAGTGATTTGGTAATCTAAGAGGAGATTGAAGCTAACATTTAGAATATAGAGAACATCTTTTAATTCCCCATTGTCCATTTCCAATTTCCTTTTCCTTCAACTTCCAATTTAGTATCATCTCCCACAAAGATGTGTGGTACCTATGACTACTTCAATGAAGAAAAATCTCCCTATGAAGAACCCATATGATAGGAGGCACCTAAGTCAAGTATCCATTCTGAAGAAGAAATTCTATTTTCCATAAGTGCTTGCCCTTTTCTCTTTGAAGAGGTTGGAGTTGTATCCTTGAAAGTACCTAGCACTTGAATTTTTTTCTTCTTGAGTTGATTTTCTAACTCATCGATTCTTTTAGTCTTGCAATGATGCTCATCATGATTTGGCTTTTTGCAATATGCAAAAAAAAGTTTGTCCTTCTTTTCATTACTTCCTTTCTTGTTGGAAGAAGAAATGCCTTGCTATGAGGAGGATTGTTGTGTCTCAGATTGTGATTTTTGCTTCCACTACTTCTTCTTATTGTTGCTAGAACTTTTCCCTCCTTGACTTGATTGGTGTTCATCACTAGCCACCAATTCTTTGGTCTTTGATGTCGTGAGAAGTATTAAATCCATCAAGTGAGATTGTTCAACAATCAACATCCCTACAAATGCATCAAATGTAGGCTTCTAGTAAGCAATTCCCATGGTCAACCTATAAGTATCAAAACTCAAAACAAAGGAACCATACTCTATAGATAGCCTATTCTGGATGTGATGAATCAACTTTTCATCCTTCATGGGATTTCCACAATCTTTGAGTAGTGCCCTATACTCATTGGCTTTGTTGATGCAATCCTAAATTGTGTCAAAGTTCTTCGGATCCAAGAGAAGTAAACAATCCTCAATCTAAAATCTCTCTTCTTCATCCACCTTACCATACAACGATTCAAGTTTGTCCAAAGCTGGTTTGGATTATGTGAAACTAGCAATGTGAAAGAAGAGATCTCTATGAACACAACTCCTTATAGTTCCTAAAGCTTGTTGTCTTGTTTTTTTCCATTCAATGAGTTCTTTAGTATCAATAGGTTTGGTAATTGTACCATCAACATAAAGATTGTAACCTTTTTCCATTAATCTACTCCATGTAGAATAATTGCGTGAAGTTAGAGATGGACATTTAAATGAACCCATGATGCCAAAAAATGAAAAGAGCACAAAAGAGAGACACAAGAACACAGTACACACACCCCGCCCCCCCTTTCACTTAATCAAAAGACCCCCCCAAAAGATGCTTTTGGCACTTTATAAGTAGTGCATGTACAATGGACCACTTGTCAAAATGAACAAAGTAGACTTTCTAGTTTTTTTGTTACAACTACTTTTTGAGGCCCAAATCTGTCACTAAGCATTGTAGCTCAGATGTACAACAATTCTGAAAAGTAATCAAAGCTTACAATGTAGAAAAAGCCCTAGTTCTGAAAGTGAGAGTTTTGTCCACACAACCCTAGAATCTGACTATAGATCTAAAAATTAGACAAAAAATAACACACTTTCAAAAAAAACAGAACCTATTTTCATGACTAGATGTGTCCGTACGGAGCGTTTGAAGTTGCAAAATGTAAGATTAAGCAGGTATAGTAACCAAAAATGCAATTTTTAAAAAATTCTTGCACCAACACTAGAAAAGAACACCATCACTAGAAATTTTAGGAAATTCTACCCAATTTCAAAAGAAAATGCTCCTGAATTGGAATCTGGATGACTGAGTTATGGGCTCACAAAGTCAGGCTGCCAAATCAAAAGGTAATCTAGAGAATGGTTTGGAAGGAAAATTGCATGCTTAAATTTGATGGTCAAACAACCATCACAATAGTTATGAAATCCTTTGTTTTTATGGTCAGATGATTGTCAATTTTTTTTCCATGAAATGCTGACGTCATTGAAAAATAACACCTAGATTGACATGGGAGGATGACTGGACTATCTGTATGGTATAGACTGTACATGTGGTGGAGGCCATACACTATATAGAATTTTTAATAGAGCTCCTACATGACTGATGACATGTCAATATTGTACATGTGGTAGGAGATGTGGCGGTCGCCTAGTTGTTCCACATGGTAGACAGGAATAGGCAGAGGAATCCACATGGCAAGTGAACTAACATGGGTCTTGGATCTACATGGACACTTATGCAGAGTCCACGTGGTTATAGACATGTCTGTGGGGTTTGTTGTCACTACTATGATTAAACCACATGTTTGTTGCATGGGGTCTGTGTCGAGACAAGTAGTCATTGCTTGTGATGCCAAAAAAGTACTTATCGTGGGCTAGAAAGTCTACAATCCTCATCAAAAACCTGCTACTGCCATCCATTGAAGCTCACAATAGTCACGGCAATGGAGATCAATTCACATGCACCAAAAAAAGTTAAACTTGTCAGAGCTACCAACAACGTGGACTAGAAATATTTTTAAAACTAGTGGTTCCTCTGTCAATTGTCCCACATTGGTCCACAAAATTATGTTTGCAATGTTTAAAAAAAACCACATACAAATCGATGGTAATTTCAAGTCATCGAGAGGTGGTGTAAGTTAGACCGCCGGTGGAAGGCTTGTCACCGAGGGTATTAGGTGTCGTCAGGTGGATATTTTGATATAGCCAAATTTTTCCTAGAAATGATGAATATGCCCACTAAAAGATATTTTCCACCCAAAATAATAATAGAGGAATATTTCCTCTATGTAGGGTTGGGATCTGACAACCTGGTACCTGAAAAAAAAATCTCTGCTACCTGCCTAGAGTGGAAAAAAAAAATTGAAATAATACAGACAAAAAAGCAACAAAAAATTAAATTAGAGACCCAAAAATAATTAAATAGATCTACAAATGACCATACCTGAACTACAAATCGGGGCCTCTGGGTGTCAATTTGAAGAAAAAAATTTGCCTCATGGTTGACTTTGGCCTAGGTTAGCTGAGTTTATAATCAATCTTCACCGAATTAACATTCTGGATGCAATGGCAAGGTCAGATCTAGCTCTAAATACTCTCAATTTTTGCAGTACTCTAGATTTAGGCTAAGGTGTTAAAGCAAAAATGGTCTTGAATAGCTATGTGAAGAGAAAATCTCCTAGCTCTAATACCATGTAAGAATTTTCCTTAGGGAAAAATTCACCTAGGAACTAAGAACTCAAACACAAGCACAATTGTAGACCAAAAAGAGAGAGTATGATTAGAATGATGATATATTCATTTAATATGCATTGAGAGTACACTAGGAGTGCCTATATATAAAGGCCTTTGTGATACATCTAGAATGCCTTGAAATCAACTACATGATAAGACATAAAACCAGGCACATGTCCACCAAATATGGGTTATCCTCCATTAAGCACGAAAGTAAGTGCGATGATGAGAGGATAAGCCTACAAGGATGTAACATGAAAATCAATGTTATAGACAACATGTGCTAAAAAGGGAGTGTGAATAACTATGTTGTCAACATGACAACTCAGTGAATGATGCAAACTCTAGTATTGTAGACACCATGTGCTGAAATAGAGTTGTGTACTTTTGTGTTGTCAACATGACAACTTAAAAAGGTGTGCAAACTCCTAAGTGTCTCACAAAATAAAATAATAAAATAATGCATTAACCTAAGTAAAGTAAGTGTAAATAGTAAATATGTATTTACACCAAGATTTTGAAATAGAAAATTTGAGAGCTTTCTAGAGAATCCTCTTTGGAATGACTCAAATTTTGTTCATTTTGGGAGCTATGAGCGTGTGTTTTTCATGAGATCAATCTCGTTGGATCCAACTCGGGGAGTTTTTGCTTTGTCATCACTTTCAGTAGTTTCGATGGGTTGTTTATTTTATTTTGCAGGTTTTAGTTTTGCCCCTTTTTCTATCAGGTAAGGCCTTTATGTTTTGTTATTTTTGCTCCATTTCAACTTCTATTTCTTGTAGCAATATGTTAGGAGGTTGAGAACTAGTGTTCCCCTCTATTTCTATTTGTTGGTTCTGCAGTAGGTATTTTCTAATGAGAGTGATGTTGAAGATAATGTGTGTAATATGGTAACTACCAAAGAAGAAGTGACATTAAGGAAGCCTTCTAGGGAGGAGATTGATCAAATTACTACCAGCATGATAGCTCAAGTACAGACTAGAAACATGGCTCAGAAAGATGGTAATGACAAGGTGGCTAGTATGTTTATAAAAGGGGTTAATCTTAAAAAAGGGGAAGTTGTGAAACCTAAAGAAATCCTTTCTATGAAAGTTAAATTTGTTAGTAAGAAATGGGAACCAAAAAATGTTGATAGTTCCAAAGGTTTTGATCTCCCAAATAATGTTCCCAAGAAGATAGATGAGAAGGTACCAAAAATGATCACTAAGAATGACAAGAATCATCAAGATGTTGTAAACATTTTGTATAAACATAATGAGAAAAGGAGTATGGTGATTGATGGCCCCTCTGATTCTTCTATAGATATGACTAATATGTTATTACAAATAACTATCAAGGTCCCTTTGTCTAAATTATTAAGAATTCCGAAACACCAAAATAAAGCCATAGCATGGTTGGGAGATATGGATACAAAGGTAGGACATGATTGTAACAAAAATCATAATCCCAAAGAGAAAAATAAACAAAAGGTAAAAGACAAAGAAACTGAAGTAGTTGTGTCTCAAATTCCTTAGATGTTTTTGGATAATTTTGTAAATCAGTGTTTAGGAAGTGTTGAGCCATTTTTCTTGAGTATTTTAGTAAATGGTAAAACATTAAAAAATTGCATGATTGATTCTGGTGCTTCCAATACTATGATGCCTTTTGAGATAATGAAGGAATTGGGCTTGAAGGTTGATACTACTTAGGAAGATGTTGGGCTATGGATAAAAGATATGTGATAGTCATAGGCATTATTAATGCTTTACCATATAAATTGACAACTTATCCTAATAAAGAACTTACTATGAGTGTATTGCTTGTTGACATTCCACCACAGTATGGCATGTTGTTGTCTAGAAAGTGGAGTGTTGCCATGGGAGGGAGTCCACAATGTGATTTATCATTTGCTACTTTCAACATTGAGGGGAAATTATTAAAAATAAATAGAGAGCCTAAAAGTATATATATGATAGAAGAGGAGATAGAGGATGATATAACAAACTTCATGGATATAGATGTCAATGCATTTTGAGCTGAGGTTCTAACTTTGAAGAACGATAAGCATAAATCTCTGATGGAAGTAGAAGCTGACACAAAAATAGACAAAGGTGATCTATGGCCTTTTTTTTTAATGGTGCTTTCTGCAAGGATGGATCTGGTGCAGGTATTTTATTGATTTCTCCTACTGGGGTAACATAAAAATTCTTTTTTACATTGAGTTTCCCTTGTACTAACAACATAGAAGAATATGAGGCCTTGTTATTAGGACTCAGATTAGCTCACAAGCATAGGATTAAATGTTTTCCTGTTATAGAGGATTCTAAATTGGTTGTATCCCAAATAAGAAATGTTTATGTGTCAAAAAAAAAAGATTAAAGCAATACAAAAATGTTGTATGGGACATGATTGAATATTTTGATGCATTTTGGATAGTTTGGAAAGATAGGACTAATAACAAGATGGGAGATTCACTAGCAAATATAGCAATAAAGCCTAATGACATTACATTTGCTAGTATATCTAAAGTTGAGATTCAAACTAGGCCCTCTATTCTTGATCATGTCCAGAATTAGCAAGTATTTGAAGATGATAAGGACATTCTGAGATTTTTGAATTGTGAAAATGTGTTGTTAGGGAAAGAAATTGATTGTGCAGCTTATGTAGAAAATATAAATGGGAAAGATATTGGTTTTGGGCAGGAAGTTGTACAATTGAAAACAAACAAAATCCCAAGGGGTTTGGTTGTTCTAGAAACTTTTTTTGACAATCAAGACAAGTCCCAAGTGGATGTCATTGAATATAATGCTAAAGATTTGGAGGAGGTAAATTTATGAACTGAAGAAACACCTAAGAAGGTATATATTGGTAAGAAGTTATCTCCTAAAATAAGGCAAAGTTTGATAGGTTTGTAAAAGAAAATATAGACATGTTTGCATGGTCATATGATGACCTAAAGGCTTGTAGAGAGGATCTTTTTCAGCATGAAATCCCTTTGAAACTAGATGCTAAGCCTTTTAGACAAAAATAGAGGCCAATAAATCCAACTTTGGCTCCCAAAATGCAAGAAGAATTGATCAAGTTAAGAGATGTAGGGATCATAAAGCCTATTAGACATTCCTCTTGGGTGTCTAATTTAGTCCCTATCAAGAAGAAAAATGGAGACATAAGGTCCTTTGTTGATTTTAGGAATCTTAATATATCTTCACTAAAGGATAATTATGGTTTGCCAAATATGGAGGCTATGTTGCAAAAGGTCATTGGTTCAGAACTTATGTCCATGATGGATGGATTTTTAGGGTATAATCAAGTGGTTGTTAAGGAATTAGAACAATTTTAAACTACTTTTACTACTCCATGGGGTACCTATGTGTATGTTAGGATGCCTTTTGGGCTTACTAATAACAAGCTATGGATGTGGCTTTTGCTGATATCATTGATAAATTCATGGTTGTATATCCAGATGATCTAACTACTTATTCTAAAGATGAGAATGATCACTGCATGCATCTAGAAAAGGTATTTATTAGAGCCCTTAAGTATGGTATTTGTTTAAATCCTAGAAAGTGTAATTTTGGTGTTACTAAAGGAAAGTTGTTAGGGCATTTAGTTGGTAAGCATGGAGTGAGGACTGACCCTGAAAGGGTAGAAGCAATAGAAAAAATTTAGAAGCCTAAAAGTGTTAAGGGAATTCAGTCATTTTTTGGGAAAATTAACTTTTTTAGAAGGTTTATGACTAATTTTGCAGAGATTAGTAGGCCTACATCAAATATGTTAAAGAAAGGATCTGAGATAAAATGGGATGGGGAGCCTAGCATTGCATTCCAAAAGATTAAGCAAGCTATTAAAGATGCTCCTATTCTTAGGGCACCAAATTATGGTGAGCCAATGCATATATTTTCTTTTGCTTCATTTCACATTGTTGTTGTCATACTGTTACAGAAAAATGAGGAAGGTTAAAAACAACCCATTGATTTTTTTAGCAAATCATTACAGGAAGTAGAACTCAATTATGATGTAAATGAAAAATAGGCATATGCACTGGTGAAAGGGGTGGACGCTTTTAGGTGTTACCTAATGGGATCCATTGTCATTGCATTTGTCCCTACTGCTACTATAAAAGATATCTTTTCACAACTAGAGGTATTCGGTAGAAGATGTAGGTGGATTAACAGAATACAAGAGTTTAATATTTATATTCAAATCACCAAACTGGTTAGAGGTCAAGGCTTGGCTAAATTGATTACAAAAGCCAATTTAGAAGCAAATCAAATCAATCAACTTGATGATAGTTGCAGGGATAATCTTTGTGATATGGATATTTCCAATTGGTATAGAGATGTGATTTACTATTTATAGAACATGAAATCCCCACCAAGATTAACCGATAACCAGAAAAGATCCCTAAAGTTTCAGGCTATAAGGCATATTATAGTGCAAGGGAAATTTTGGTGGAGGAATATGGAAGGGGTCCTTTTGAAATGTGTAGATGAAATAGAGTCTAAAAGGATCTTAAGAGATATGCATGAAGGTGTGTCTAGGGGTCATTATATGATTAAAACTACTGCTCATAAAGTTCTTAGGGTTGACTTTTGGTGGCCAACACTTTATAGAGATGCTCATGAGTTTGTTAAAACATGTGATGCTTGCCAAAGGTTTACTAGAAAGCTAAAGTTCTCTGGGAATCTACCATTAAGACCTATTGAAGTGTTGGCACCATTTCAATAATGGGGAATTGATTTCATTGGTGAGATTTCAAACAAGTCCAGTGGTGGACATTCTTGGATCTTGGTGGCTAGTGATTACTTTACTAAGTGGGTTGAAGCAATTCCCACTAAGAATGCAACAAGTAAAGTAGTGATTAATTTCATTCTAAATAACATTATGACTAGGTTTGGATGCCCATAGAGTATTGTAACTGATAATGCTGTGTGTTTTAGATCTAAGGAATATAGAAGTTTTTGTAAGAAATATGGCATTATAGAATACACATCCTCACCTTATCATCACTAAGGGAATGGTAAGGTAGAATCAAGAAATAAGAGTATATTGAAAATTATTAAAATGATTTTGGGAGAGAACAAGAAGGCTTGGGATTCAAAATTAACATTAGCTCTGTGGGCCGATAGGGTTACTATGAAAAAGGCCATTGGATGTGCTCCTTTTGACTTAGGTTATGGCATACAAGCTAGACTTTGATAGAATAATTTAAAGGAAATGTATAAATTTTTTCAACTTTATGAGGATGATATCATTGATGAGGTGCAGCTCAAGATGGATGATATCCTACAACTGGATGAAACAAGAAGAGATTCTTCTATTTAGAATGCCAAGTTACAGTCATAGATGAAGCATTTATATGACAAGAGGGCCATTAAGAGGAAATTTGAAATAGGTGATATGGTATTGATGTGGAATGCTAGGATGGAAGATAAAGGTAAGCATGGTAAATTTGATCCCATCTGGCTTGGTTCATACAACATTTGTGAGACAAATGGTGAAGACTCATACTTTCTGAGTGATCTAACTAAAGATGTTCTTGAATTTCCAGTTCATGGACAATTCTTGAAGAGGTACTTTTCCTAAAGTATCTATTTTTCCATGAACAGTAGTTTTAGGGTTTCTTGTGTCCTTGTATATTAAGTATATTTTGTAAAGTCCCTATAAATACCCCTATATAGTGTGGTCTTCTATTTCTGTTGTTTTGTTTCTATGCTCTCTAAGGAAGTTATCATTTTGTGTCAAGTATGTGGTCTTCTCTACCATAGATTCTAAATTCTTGCATAGAATCAAGTAGTATATCATCCCTAGATAGAGCCACTAGTGGTTTGATTTTTCATAGTGCAAAGAATTTTCAAAATATGTCTAAAAAATCATATAATCCTTGTGTCTTACAGATTAGGGTTTTTGTTGTTATCATTTTTCAAATCTTGTGTTACCCTAATTATGCCCTAATTTTTTGTGATTGTTTGTTTTATAAAATTCTTAGGGTTTTTCATCATCTTAGTCCTCAAAATATCCTAAATATGTTAAAACCCTAGGTTTATTTTGAATTTTTGAAAAGAGTTTGCAAAATCTTAAGTTCTTTTCTCTTACAGTTCTATGATGTTTGGGCTTCCCATAGGAGCATTGTGCTTTATTTATTTTATCTCCATGATTATGCTTTAATGCTTTGGCATAAGGGCGTAGAGGAATTTTTGGTTTACAAGTATACATTTGTGTATCTCACAACAGTGAAGTAGTGGAATTTGGAACTTTCCAGTCATATGATGAATCCTTGAGTGAAGGTGCGTAAAAGGTTTTTCATACTTTGTAAGATCTATCTGATGGTTTTAGGGTGAAAAGTCATCCCATATCAATGAAAGCCTTTCAATAGGGTACCTCTGGCTATGCATTTTCTTCTTTGGCATATGAGCGTAAGAAACTTTTAAAGTGGTTATGTTTATTGATTTATGGGGGTACGAATGATAAGTTGAGTGGATGGGCAGAAAGGTGGATTGGTTTGATTCACACACTTACATTATGCTAAATGGCATAAAGGCATAAAGGCCCTTAATGGCATAAAAGATGTCTCACAAAAATATCAAATGGGTTTTACGATTCTACACATAAGGGAAGCTTGTAAGAGCGAAGCAATGTTTGATTTCATTTACGTGCTTTGGTTGCTTTGGCTTGCAGACAACTGTAAGGTGGTGTCATAAGGAGAAATATATTGTGTGGGACCTAATAAATTGCTACTTCAGCCCTGAGAACAGTGAATCAAACTGCAACACATCAAACATGTCAAATGGGCCCAGCCCGCGTGGAAGATAACTTAAGTCATCCATTTTGCATGTGCATACATTGACGGTGATGTTTTTTTTGAAATATAATCTTGGTCATTAATATTCTAAGAGAGACATCTTCCCTTACATTTTTATGTTTGCAAGTGTAGCGTGAAGATGTAGAACTATTCTGTGTCTCTTTTCATGGATATGAGTTAGGTTTGGTGTATGAGCGTAAGGAACTTTTAAAGGAGCAAGATCATTTGTTTCAATCTGGGGGTGTAAAGGATAAATTGAAAGGTGAAATGGATGATTACACTGCTACCAAATGTTTTAAAGAATAACTACATAAGGATATGTTGAAAAGGTTTGAGATCTTACTATAAGGAAGGCCTTGTATGAGCATAGAATAGATTACAATGCCATGCTTGGAGAGGGTTAACGCTTCTATGCTTGTAGTTTTCTAAAGCTTTTCCAGACAAGCATAAGGGTTTGATAGTTGTATCTCTAAAGTTACGAGGGTTGAAGGTTTTGAATTCAATGTATAAGTGGAGGACCAAATTTTTAAAAAGGAAATTGGTTGAGGTGTCATGCTAGTTAAGAAAAAAGGACAAATTCATTGTAGCCAAGTAAAACAAAGCAGAAAGGTACTTACATGATTGTATTACATGGTTGATATTCTTTAATGACAACCTACAAGGATGGTATTAAAGTTTGTGCATGCAAAATTTATTAAAGCTTGTAGATTACATGAATAAAGTATACATATTTGATTGGAAGTTCAGAGTATTTTCCACTTTTGAAGAGTTTGCGTATTCTATTCTGAAAATTCTTCAAGTGTCCATAGTTCTGTGATTTTTTGTGCCATTTTTGCAGGAGTTTGAGATATAATTTTGCAGAAAATAGTGGCTAACATGGATGTTGAGGAGGTCCCTACTGATGAAGTAGAAGTTAAAGAGGAAGGATATGATGTCATTGAAGTTACAATAGAGAGAAAATGGAAGAAGGGGATAGCCAAGACTGAAAAGAAAACACGGGTTAGGAAGCCAAACAAACACGCAGAAGAATGTATGAGGATACTCCCAGGATCATCCAATGTAGTTTTAGCCAATGACCATTTTTTTAAAGACCCTTACTTCTCATGCAGAGATGCAATGTGCCCCAAGACCGATGGGTTTAATATGTTCATGTATTTCTATCAGAACAAAACTTAAAATGTGCTAGTTTGTAACCCATGGAATAGGAATATGGCAAAATTAATATTCCCCAATGTATTTGTTGATGTGGATTTGTTGAAGGCCCTGATAAACTCGTATAATCTAGTCATGAGGTCATTCCATAGACACAATGGGAGCATTGTATGTACACTTGATAAGACTTCTTTTATAAAAGCTTTCAGTTTGTAGGGGCAGATGGATGTGCCCATAGATATTGAGGACCTACAGGGAAAATTTGGAAGGAATAAGACTCATTATCTAAATAATGTGATGCTACCCCACATCCCCTACAATGTTAAAAAGGTAGGGCAAATACCAAAGAAAGTAGAGGATCACTTGCCACTAAGAAAATTCAAGAACTATTTTAAGAATATTGTGTATGGATTACACAAAGTTCTGGGAAGTGATGGGGCAGAGGATTGTGTGTATGGCTCATTGTTTTTAATAGCATGTGACACACAAGACCCTTTCCACAATAGAGAATATGACTATGTGGGTTTAATTATGGAGAGCATGCATTATCAAATTGTGAATTCTAAGAAAGGAGAGATGAAGGACTTCAAATTTCATCATTACTCATTGCTCATGCCCCTAATCCTATACAAGAACATTGGATATATCAGTCAGGATTTCATTGACTAAACCTCTGATGAATTTTTTGAGTTGCCTATGCAATTATGGACTCGTATTTGGGATAGAAATTTTCATTATTCAAACACAATTGTGTTTTTCAATTTGTTTAGTGTTGTGATCATGAGAATGGTAAATCATACCTTTTTAAGGGCCTACTCCATTCTAAGAATTTTAGTCAGACCCTCCTATTTGGATGATAAAGTAAAATTGGACCATAATTGGGGTGATATATTTTTGTTCGAAGAGTGTACCCTAATGAGAGTTTATCCATGTCCACAGCCACCCCATATATTACCCAAATATTTTCCTCTTATATTAGCCATTGTTGAATTCTTTTGGCAATTTTTATTGATGAACAAAGAAATGATTCCTCCTTCCCTATATAAACCTACATTTGTGTGTAGAAGTGTTAAAGTAGGAGATTTTATAATTGGAAAGAATTCCTATGAAGTACTTAGTGAGTATCTAGGTCAATATAAATTTTCTACTAGACCCTATAGAATGTATGACCCAAAAAGTTATGTAACCAATGAGGTCAAAGCTATTAGGGGTTATATTTTTCCTCCTAGAAAACCTATCCCTGTAGAAGATTTAATTTCTAATATAGTAGCAATAGGGGAGTCTGATGAGTTGTTGGGGAAGTATGGTGAGATCAGAAAGGTAGAGGATGCCTTGAAGAGGACCAATCCAGACTTCAAGGGTTTTTACACAAAGATCCCATATCCTGGGAATTTGAGGAAAATGGTTGAGAATTTTGATCATATTATGGCCCAAATGCCAAATGAGCCAGCAAGAGAAGAGGCAATAATAAATAGAGAGTCCCTTAAGCCTAATGTCCAATTGGAAATTGATGTTGAGGAGAAGGAACATCCATCATCTTCTACATGGGTAGCTAAAGAAAACAAGAGACAGAAGACTATGCATATCCGAAAGAAGGTGGTGAGTAGAGCCTTGTAGGTTATACCAAGAAATGATTAGTATTTTTCTGATATTAGGTAGAATTATTTGCATTAGAGGGAAATAGAGGTAGTAGAGCCTCAACGGATTTACAAATTGTATCCTCTAGATTGGATGATGGACTCATCCAATCTGAGAAATTCATAGAAGATGATGATTTCATTAAATCATCAAAGTTTAATTTTTTAATATATAAAATTATGCAAAGTGAGCTCACATTGAGCCTTATGCCAGGAGAAGATCCTGAGAAAAATAAAGAGCTAGTGGACAAAATGTTGGCATATGATCCAAACAGTGAGATAATGATCCCTACAGAAGCTAGGGAATTGGTGCACAGAAGTGGCATGATTCTAGTACCAGGTTGGGATATTGAAAGAGCCTTTGTACTTGACCAAATCAAAAGGAAAGACAAGGCAATCAGTTATGATGCCAGCAGTAGTGAAGGCTTGAAGAGAGGGTCAAGTTTTAGTATAGATACTAAGACCCTAGTTGTATGGAGTGTTGCCCGTAACACTAATAAACCTAAAATGATGAGTGTAGAGGAGACTTATCAGGGTAATATGATTGTTTGGAAATTGGACAATACCACAAGCAAAGAGATCTCCAACATGATTAAACACTTTACATTCATGAATGAGGCAAAGATGGATCAGATTGAGGATAGGCTTGTTGCTACCTATAATGAATTCCTGGATGTTAGGAAGTTGTATGGAGAAGAGATTAAAACAAGTTATGTGCAGAAATAGAGGATAGAAGAGTTGGAGGGAAAAATTCAAAGCTTAGAAGAGGAAATTGCATCCTTGAAGGACCAACTCAAAGCTGCAATAGAGATAGAACATGCACAAGGGAGTGTGGAAGAAACTAGGCACATTGTTGAAGTGGAAGTCCAAACAGACGATATACCCATAGGGGTAACAATGCAAGCACCAGTAGTCAGTGTGGAAGGTGAGGCTCCTAAATCTGATGGTACACCAAAAAGGGGTGTAATGATGAATATGTTGAGTTAGAGGATAGGCATCTTGAAGAGAATCTCTCAAGATGCATATAATGCATTCACCAACTTGCAAACTATTGAGCAAATGTGCAAAGAACCTGTACTCTAGTTAGAACCCATTTTCTAGTAGTGGGGACCATATATACAATTTTTTGATAGATCGATACCTCTTTTGGCTAAAAAGCTAGACATTCCTAATAAGGTCATTTCAGTTAAAGAGGGTATGGATAGAGTAAATGATTTGTCACAATTCTTTACAGGACAATTGAAAATCATCGAGAATAAGATGAAAGTGTTGATCAATGGTTTTTATTCCCTAATCCTTTCTATTCTTCATTCTGATGATCAGATCAAATATTTGAATGAATGGTCTAGTTCTTTTGACCACATTGTAAATTTAACATAGGTGGCATCAATTTTTGAAGGTGACATTGATGAGTTTTCTTTCAATGAACTCATTGATACCTTGTTTAAAATTTGAAACTGAAATGAATAGATTCATAAAAAGGGGAAGGCAGTCACAGATGATAGGTGGTAAATTTTTTTTGGTGTATTAACAAAAATCAAAGCATGTGAGTGGCCAAAAAAAAGAGAGGTCATTGTATGGGAGGCAATCACAGAAATAAAGACTTTACCAACAGGACGCAGTTGAAGAAGGGGACAAAATTGAAGATTTAATGCTCCAGCTATCATATGCAACTATTTCTATTGTTTCTTTCTCTTGAGGATACAAAGATATTTTAAAAAGTTTTTTTTATTCCCTATTGTTAAGGATACCTGTCAATCACATTTTGCCCTTTTCTTGTTGCAACTTATGCTTATATAAACGAGTTTTCAAGGCATTGTGACGGGTCTAAAAGTTGTATAATTTTCCTTTTTTTAAAGAAAAGTGCAGTCGGTCCATCTATGTGTAGGTGTTTTGAGTTTACTTTTAGGTTGTGTACTTTCTAATGACATATAGAAATGACAGAATCAGCATGATATTCTATGTTTTTTATTGAGTTTCTATTGGTCATTGTATCAATCTTTTAATCGGATAATACAAAGGGGTACTTGCACTATATCTATGTCACCAATTTCTATCTCCATTTAATGAGTATTTTTACTTTGAGATCATTTGAATAAGATTTAATTTATTGAATGCAATCTGGATAGGTTGTGTACTAGTTTTATTGTTGCTTTTAATTCAAGGAGTTAAGGAAATGCTTTGGTAAATCGGTAGAGTTCATGAGTTTATGAAAGGGATGTTTCATAAGAATGGAAATGGGTGATTACAATTGATAGATTCATTTACAAGTTATTTGAATTAGATCTCCTACCAATAGTTAACTTCCTGCCCAATGGATAAGGCATTGGTCACATAAATCAGAAGTAAGTGAGAGTAAATTCTACCACTACATATCCAATCAATTATAAAATCAAAATCAATGTTAATCTTCTTTTTGCAAGGTTGTAAATGCTAGCAGCACCCATTTATATTTGATTTCTGCATCTTAGGTGGCTACTATTTCTAGAAATATTTGTAAACCAAAGGAGAATTATTACCAAATCTTCTTATGAGGGATGAATGTCATCTAAAAATGTCAAGAAAGGAATAAGCTACATATATATGATAGGGATAGAAGATGAGAATCAAAATGAAACTAAGATAATTCTCATATAGTAGTATTCATTTGAATCATCCCCTAGGTATGCCCACCTTGGTCCTACAAAGCCTAAAGAGTAGAAAACCAATCTTGGTTTTTTTGAAGTTGGACCCAAATGGTATACACACATAATTGTTAATGGGAGTTAGCTAATCCCTATATTGGTGAGTATTATTACTTTGGTATTGAGCCTTTTTTGTTCAATAGTTTTAAACACCAATAGATGCTATGCCTTCAACATGACATGATGGAGTGTGTACATTGTCAGATGTAGAAATTGGTGTCTCTTCAACATGAGATGATGATATGACTCCAACATTGGAGTATGCTGTAGCTTCAAAATCCAATTGTCTTCTAGAGTGTAAGAGTCTCATTCGTTCTCTTTGGCTTTTCAATTCTTCCTCTTGTTTCTTTGTATTGCTGGTTCATGTTCCTCTTCAAAAGATAATTCTTCATTATTGCATTGCAATTTTATTTGTTCACATAATAGTTTCATTTTCTCTTTTAATCTCTAAATCTCTCTCCCTCTCTTCCATTGTTTGATTTTTTGGTTTCTTCCTTGGCATGATGATGATTTCTATATGTCAAATTATTCAAACATCCAAATTACTTACAATTTGTAAATAACAAATCATTCAAATACATATAAAAATTATAATTATTTCAATGAATATACAATAAATATTTAAAAACTTGTATTATAATGAATTACTCATATATTAAAATTTCTAACCATTTCCAAATAATAATTCATTCAAACATACAAATTTCAATTAATTCACTATATATTAAACAACTTGTCAAATTAAAAATTAAATTTATCTCTATAGTAACAAAGAATATTTCAAAAGGAGTGCACTAACCTTTTCTATACAAATAATATTCAAAAACCACTCAAATAGTGTATCCAATTATTGAATTTTTTGTTTTCTAGCTTCCAATACCATGAAACCGATGTTTTTTGTCAAAATGGCAAAACAAACAACAAAAAAACAAAGAATATGGGTTGGTAGGGACCCAAACTTTCCTTGTAACAATTTCTTGGTGTTTTCATATAGTGTTTACTCTCTCTCTCTCTCTCTCTCTCTCTCTCTCTCTCTCTCTCTCTCTCCTTCCTCCCTCTCCCTACCCAATCCTCTCTCTCTCTCTCTCTTTCTTTGTATCGTATTCCATACTCTTTACCCCATCCTTTACTCCCTCTCACTCTCTCTACCTCCCCTTACTCTCTTTAGCTCTCTCTCTCTCTCTCTCTCTCTCTCTCCCCCTCTCTCTCCCTCCCTCCCTCCCTCTCTCTCTTTCTTTTTTTCATATGCCATAATCTTTACCCCATCCCCTACTCCCTCTCACAATCTATCTCTCTCCCCTACTCTCTTGAGCTCTATCTCTATTTATCTCACTCTCCTCCCTTTCTCCCTCTCCATTCCCTACTCCCTCTTATTCTCTCTTACTCTCTCACTCTACCTTAATCCCCCCTTCTCTCTCTACATCCTATCCCATTCTCTTTCCCCATTCCCTTCTCTCTCCATCCTCTTTCTCACTCTACATTTTATCCCGTACTCTCTCCACATCCTTTAATCTCTCTCTACCCTCTCTCCCTCTCTACCTCTCTCCTTCCCTCTCTCCCTATAAATCATATCTATTGAAGCACAAGTCTTACAAAGTGTGTGCATACTATAGCACATACCCACAATAGAGTGTATGTGTTATTTAAGCCTCGAATTAAAAAATGCTTTGAATAGCGCACACACACTATCGTTCGGATGCAATATGTAAAGCATTGGATACCACCTAGCCTAGGCTTGGATTTTCCTTGGGGATCCAACCCAACATTTTGGAGGCTCTATATAGGTCTAAGATGTGTTTTTCAACAAGCATACAAAAAATGCTTGATTTTTCTTCTATGCTCTCCTTCAAGTTTCCTTGTGGTTGAGCATTGATAAAATCAATTTACATGATATATTAGATCTCTGTGTTAGCTATATAATCATATAATTTATTTTGAATCATACTATTTCAAGTTTTTTAACTATAATTTATTTTGAATGTATGCCCATTTTCTCTCAAAAACCAACATGTACTAATTGGGGTGTAGATTTTAGCTCGTTCATCAATGTAAGGAAACTCAGGTGCAAAAATAGCTTCCTACACTAATCTCATAAGGAAAGTATGATGAAAATCCTATTAAAATCTTCTAAACTTATAGATTCAATATCATGTAAACAATAATATTCCAGCCAACCATGCCTATAGAAAATAGACAAAGAAAGAAACACATAACACAAAGATTTGCCAGTGTGGAAAAACCTTTCAGTAAAACAACCCCACCCCTTTAGAACCTGCACAATGTATTATCTTCAACAAAATGTTACAATACACTTGCAGTGCAAGCTCAACAGCGACAACAAAAGACTCCAATAGCAACTCACAGTACCAATAATACACTCTTACGCATCACTCTCTTTGCAACCCTAAAAACACTTATAACATGTGCTTCACTTTAGGGCTACTCCCAAAGGTAAACCGTATTAGGGTTTTACCATTCTCCAAGAAAATAGGAACCCCAAAAATTTTTACCCCACTATTGGGGTAGAGTGTACAGTACTCAAATATCTTAGTTGCCACATGTCTTCACCTGTCATTGGATCTTCCTAACATAGCTCTTACGTGTCATAGGAATTTGTCATAACCGTTTTAGCCATTATCTCCTTATACACAATTCAAGATGTCGACATATCAACATTATTTGCAAGAAATACATTTTACAAAAACAAATAATAAGAATAGGAATTATACAAGGTTGAGACACCTTATTCCTAACAATCAAATTTCACAACAACTTGTTTTTTTAGAAACTAGACTCCATTCTACACACTTTGAAAAAAAGAATTTTGGATTTTGGATTAGCTTTCAATAATTTCTAGGGGAAGTACATAGATATTTCAAGTTTTTGGTATGTTTCCAATTACAAAATTTATTTTTAAAAATACACATTATAAAATTACCCAAAAATCTAGGATAAACTACATGGTGTTAGGTAATGTTTGACTACAGCAATTAAAGAATTTCAAAGAAAAGTTAAAATTTTAGGGGGGGGACACTTTGTACAATGTTATATTTTTTTTGAAAAAATAGTACCACTTTATGTCACTCGCTTTTTTGAGGACCTAAAAATAAACTATTTTGAAAACAAATTAGTAGTTTAGAAACTAGATTCAAAGGACTACTACTTGTGTTTTTGTCATATCTTAAGATTTTGAGCATAACTCTCTTCAAATTCTTGTCGAAGTTCATAAATTTATGATTTCAAA
The DNA here is from genome assembly GCA_028749045.1 of Cupressus sempervirens. Classification (NCBI taxonomy): domain Eukaryota; kingdom Viridiplantae; phylum Streptophyta; class Pinopsida; order Cupressales; family Cupressaceae; genus Cupressus; species Cupressus sempervirens. Next base: position 50,104,202 of record CM053787.1, read on the forward strand.
AAGAAAAAGAAAAGAAAGGAAAAAAAATAAGTGGCCACCTATACCCCATTTTGGCACAACAACTTTATGCACTTACCTAGTTGTGTATAGGTTTTGAGAAAACCAAGGTGTCTGACCAAGGGTGAGGCATGTATTTCCTTCAAGATCTTCTATTTTAGTTTGGATTCAAGCACCAAGTATATCTAATCCTTATAGTGAATGATGTCATCCACCACCTTGGATCAGTCATCTTGAGTGTCATCATGCATTAGCTTACATGCAAATGTGTTTTTGGAATATTTCACCAATAAGTGTGTGTTCCAAATAGTTGAGATTTGAGATAGTAAAAAAATGGTAGGTTTTCTTGATAGGGCATCTACAACCACATTGTTCTTTCCCTTCACATATTAAATGTCAAAATCAAAAGTGTGAATCTTACTTACCCATTTTTGTTGCCTCTCATTCATATCTTGTTTCTCTAGAAACTATTTTAAACTACTATGATTAGTATGACTACCAAACTTGGCACCTACTGGATATTGCCAAAATGTTGTCAGTGCATGCATGATGGCCAAGATCTCTTTTCCATAAATGGAACATACATGCTCCACTTATGTAATCTTTCGACTCTCATAGGCTATAGGGTGTCTATCTTGCACTAATATCACACCAATGACCTTAGGATGTGTCGCACTCTAGAATGAATAGTCTTGTGAAATTGGGTAATGGGAGAACTGGGCAAGTGCTCAATGCTTCTTTTAACTTATCAAAAGTGTATTCCACTCTTTCACTCTAAGAACATAGACCTAAGAACCCTCACAAATCAAGGAGTGATTTTGGTGGGGGCCAATCTAGTATAGATTGAATCTTCTCTTAGAGGACCTGCACTCCATGTTTATTGACAATATGTCATAGGTATAATATTTATGTCATTCCAAATTCACACTTGGATTTCTTAGAAAACAAGGATAGAGCCTTCATGATCCATAGGACTTCACTCAAGTCTCTCAGGTGTTCTTCCCAACTTTTTTTGTAAATAAGAATATCATCAAAGAATACTAGCAAGTACTTACATAATTGCTTATTAAAGATGCATCTCATGCAAGACTGAAAAGTGGATGGTGCATTCATTAATCTGAATGGCATGACCAGGAATTCATAATGCCCATAGTGACAATGGAAAGCTATCTTCTCCATGTATTCTTTCCATATGCAGATCTAATGGTATCCAGAATAGAGATCTGTTTTAGAAAAATAAACTGCACCATTCAACTCATCCAACAATTCATTGATCCTGGGAATAGGGTATCTATTTTTTATTATCTTCTTATTCAGTGCACGATAGTTCACACACATGTGCATCATCCCATATTTTTTTTATCAATACCAATGATGATGCAAAAGGGCTAGAGTTGTGATGGATCCATCCTTTCTCGAGCAACTCCTAAATCGTCTTCTCGATCTCATCTTTGAATTTTTGGGGATAACTGTATGGCATGGTGATAACTGGTTTGGCATCAACTTCCAACTCGATGGTATGCTAAGAATCATGATGGGGGGGTATGCCTAGAGGGATGTCTATAAAAAATTTATCATGGGTTTTCAAGATATTTTGAAGGTTATCATCCCAGTGGGGTGTTTGTTGTCCTTTTATAGGTTCCATTGAAATGAAATAATGTGCGGCCCATGCAATGTCATCATGCCAAGAAATGGCCTCCATCCGCTGTGTCAAAACTTCCTTCAGTCCCTCATTGGCCATCCCACAAGGAGAAACCTACTTTCCACTAACAAAAAAAGTGAAGTCCATCCACTTGAAACTTTTGCGTGTATTCATCAAGTGTCTCAATCCACTGTATGCCCAAAATAACTTCCTTATCATCTATGTCCACTACAAAGAAATCATTTGTCACTATGTGGTTAGCCATGGTGATACTCAATTGGGGAACAAGGTGTGTACAAGATAAAAGTGTTCTACTAATGACCTTGACCTGGAATCTTACATACATCTCAATAGGTAGACCTCTTATTTTTACAAAAGATAAGTTTATGAAGTTAGGCATGGCTCCACTATCAAGCATCACAATGACCCTCTATCTTTGAAGACTTCCTCGTAGACAAAATACCATACAACTCAGGCTTCTAGCTAGGGTGATGGTTCCCCCATGTGGTACCAATAAAGTGATCCTCTCTGAATGATTCAAATTAACAATATTGGAGTCCTAGTGGGGTGGTCATCTTTTGTGGGTAGATCCTCTTGATCATCCTCATCATTAGATATGACTTTAATGTAGTGTATTTTTGCTTTATTAAGGCATCTATTCCTAGGTTCCCATGGTCCTTACAATTGAAACATAATTTCTTCCTTTGATGCTCCCATCTGATAGCTTCATCCAATGAAGGATTCTTCGACAAAAGTTTTCTATCTTTGTCCCTCATAAATATTGATTTTGTGGAGTATGAGTAAGCTCGAAGGATGATGTCAATGATGATGACATACTTCACACCTTTTTTATAGCCTCCAAAAGGGTGGCAGGATTAAAACCTTTTACCCAACCACTTAATGGTTCACTCAATCTGTCCATGAAGAGCACTATATGTATCTTTATGAAAATGTTCATAACCAAAATAGAGAGTTTCTAAAATTATGTGATGTATTGGTCAATTAATCTAGTTTTCCTCAATTGTGCCAGCTCTTTGAAATTAAGTTTTAGATATTTACCATCAAAGCAATCTATCAATCTTTCAGTGAATTTTACATAAGTATTTACTTGGTCATAGTACCTTGATGCCACTATTCATGTGCCACTCCCTCCAAGTGGAGTGCTGCAAATTTAATTACTTCTTCTGGCATTGCATTAAGTTGGAAGTAAGTATCAGCCTTCATTACACATGCTTAGGAAGATATGGATCTGGATCTATCAAATGATGACATATTTACTTCACTTAGCTTTCTCCTAAGATCATCATTAAAATATCCTCGATTGCTGCCTCTGAAATATCACATTCTCAATTATGTGTAGTCTTTGTAGGATATATCCTCTTCCTAGTTTTCATTCTTCCAGTCTTCTTTCAACTTTTCTTGAATTTCCTCAAAGGTTGATTCCTTCCTCCATGTAGTACCTTCGTCCATGCCAAAAAAACTTGCACGGAAGGTTGAAAGCATGTTGGATGAGGACTTGACTTTCCTGAAACCAACTTGGAACTATGACCATTTTATTCCCCTACTATCTTATTGTCTACCATTTCTTAGAGATTTTCTTCTATATGTCATTGAATATCATGGATATGTGTGTGATTCTATGAAAGATTCCTCAATAGTGCTATTACTTCCGCAGGAGTGGATTCTTGATCTTCCATTCTATCAAATGAGTGAGACCTCCTTCTCTTTCGGCTGTAAACTTTCATTCGCTGTCCACAAGCTGGTAGGATCTTTCACTCTAATACCACTATGATGTTTCAATCCCCGTAGCTACAGATGTGATACCACTATATACCCATTTTTTTTCTAAAAGTGAACTAGGGGCGATGTACGACCTAAAGGGAAGAGTTTCTAGATTGTATAGTAGTAGCTGGTAGGTTGTACAAAGAAGTCTAAATGGGTCATATGCCTAAGGCAGGGGAGTCATATGGTTGAGATATGAGTCCGTATAGGTGAGATATGGGGTCGTACGGTAGAGATAGAAAGTTGTACAAGGAGAATTGAAAGAAAGTACAATTTCTCTTAGAAGGTCATATAGTGAGAGTAAAGTTATCATATAGAAATAGGTCAAAGCATTCAGCAAGGGTGAAATGCGACATAAATTTTATCTTGAGATGCAGTAATGCTAAGCCCCCCAAATGATTGGAAAAATCAAGAAATTGTACAAGAGGCACCAAAGTATAATAAACATAGATAGATATAGATATATTCTAGACTAAATTGGTGTTCCAAATTTTCTAGATCCAAAGAAAACTAATACACTAATGGAATAGGGTGAGGTTGAATTCCACCAAAATTGAAGAGAGCCAAATAGGAAAGATCTTTCACTTCCGAAATGGTGAACAATAGAGAATCCCAACTAGAATTCACAATATAAAGAATATAATCCAAATTTCAAACCAACTATTATGTACATGCCATACTTAAATACCCTTCAGAGGAAATTCTCGAGGGTTTACAAATAGAGCTGACGACCACACCTACAGAAGCAATAAAATAAAAATGGGTCTGAGATATACTATATCAATCAGTGCATATACAAAGGTTTGATCAATTATTTATTTTATGATGGGAACATTACATTTATTTTGGCTTTTTAATACTACTTTGGGGATAAGTAAAAATAATCAAATGGAGGCTTTCTTGAACTACTAATGGCTCTAAAGGAACTTGGTGAGATGGGTTTGGAAAAGATAAATTATCATATAGATTGTATGATATTGATCATCCTTATGAATAATGAAAGATATCTACAACCTCATTGGAGGTTGGGTTCATGTATTCATGACATTCTCTGCCTTTTACAAGATTTTGATCAAAAAAACTGTTACTCATTTCTGCAAAATATAATGTTTTTAGAATGATTTGACCTAATCAAATTAGATTTATTTTATAGAAGTATTTTATGTTTTATTAATTTGATAAATATTATTTTATTATTTCTAGAAATAAAAAGATTGTAAAACTTATCTCAACTTTTAGGGCCCATTTGTTTGTGGAAATTCAACTGGAATAAGAATTGGGAATTATAAGTTTTTTTTTATTCTCTATTTAGTGTGCCAAATAGGAATTAAGAATTGGAATTCATACTCCTATTTTATCCCCAAAATGAAAATTTACAATGCCACCAAAATAGGTATTATTGGAATTGCAATTCCAATTCCCATTTTGACTTTCACAATTTTGAACAAATTTTTAAATTCACTAAATCGCGATGGTTTTCCACCAAGTTTTTGTTGTGTTTCTACTTCAATTTGAGTATATGCAATGACCCATGGTGAGGAATTCCTATTATTTACATTATGTTAATCAAAGGATGATAAGCACATAAGTATGGTTGTTGCTTCATAGTTGACAACATCTACATTTTTGTGATCTAAATTATGCAGAGGTGACCATGCATTTGCTAAATCAAAACCAATGGTGCTATATCTCCCAATTTTTCTAGGGTTTGAAAGTGTTGGTATGATTCCTTTTGAAAAAATTGATGCAAATTTCTATTTTTGGTCAAATTTGTAACAATTGTATAAATTTGAGCAATCATTTGATCAAATGATTGCACTCCATTTCTAGTGATGGCAGAATTTTGTGGTCATCGTCAGCTTCACTAACAAGCCTAAGCATGTTGTGCAATGCAATATCATAACAATTGATGCCCACCATGAAAATAAAGATCCACGTCAAATTTTTTTATCAGAAGAAAACCTATCCATGCTAATCAAATTCAATACTATAAATATTCTTGCAATCTCTATTAATCTTTACATGTTGCCTAAAGAATAAATAAATTTCAATTTCAACTTCAATTATATTTTAGTTTATCAAACCAAATGAGTCTAGAATAAAAAAATTTACATAACAAATCTAGAATAACACATTCCAATTCCAACAGCCAAACATACCCTTTTTTTAAACTTTAATGACAACTATTACTCTTGTTAAAATAAATTATCCAACTTTCTTGATTTCTAAATTATTAAAATAATTTTATTTTCAGAAAAATCATAGTCTAGAGATCTAAGGTATATTGTGAAATGGTATGAAACATAGAAAGAGATATCTTCACCAGAGAGAAAAGTCAGTAGTTTCTAATTATTCTTATTCGAAGAATTCAGTGGACCACAAATACATATTCAAAAACAGTATGGAATTATAGACATAATGTTAATGAAAGAAGAGTTCCTTGTGAGAAAGGATGAAAGATAAACTTTTTTCTGATAGAAGAATATTTCTAGGAAGATTCATACAACTTAAATAAGTGAGATTGGCAAACAAGAAAAACACCCTTCATTGATATAGGCCAGTGTAGCATATATGAAAAAAGCCAAAACACATGATTTCATGATAACACTCCAAGGAATGCCTCTCTTTCCCTTTCTAACCAATCCTTTCACAAATGGCCAAAGATTTATGACTACCCAAACACTGCACAAATACTCTGCAAACAACCTCTCTTTGATCTCACCTACACTACCCACAATTGAGACAGTGTTCCAAGCAAGGCCTGTTAAGTTTAATAATAATATTGTAGTTGGTATGATGAACAATGCAGAGGAATCAAATGTAAACTCACCCTCATCACCATTCTCTTCTTCCTCTGACCCCTTTGGAGTCACAACAAATATTGTCTCAGACAATCCCAACAACTTCACTGCAACATCAAACAATGCAATGAACCATGAAGATGTGCATACAATGAGCCACATGAATTGGTTATTCCACCACTCTCTCACTAAACAACCAAGAAGAATGTATTGCACAAGATGATATCCATACACTGAAAGGAAGAGCGCTAGTGCAATTTGAAAAGAAACCTCTATAATCTGCAATAATAGTAAAGATAATGTTAAAAAATAAAAATTATGGTATATAAATTTGTAAATAAAAATTAGTTATTCTTTATGATATAGTTTAAATGGAACATTCTAACATTTGACTTGTTTGAGTGGTTCATCACCAATCTTTATGATATAATTTAGCAACATTTTCTATGATTTGACTTATTTGGGTGATTCATCTGAAATCACATAGACTCATTTACTAATATGCTAAAAGATGCACCAACTCAACAAAACAAATGGGTGGCGTAAACATCACACACTAAAGTCTAATTATTAAAAGTCAAAATTGACTTACTTTTTCAAAACTTATCTTTTCCTAAAGATGATCTGAATCAAAACACATAATATATTGTTCATGCCAAAACCATATGATGAGACCAGTGGCTAATAAGTTAATAGTTTGTTTCAATTCAGACAGATAAGATGATATTGATATAAAATGAAATTTAACTTACCTTGGGTAGGAATGATTTATGATATAGTAGACTCATGGCAGGAAGAAAGGCATAGCAGATAACCGATATTGACCAAATAGCCCATAGGAGGAAATAAGCATAAAACATCCTTTGCCTGGGGATAATGCCTCTTTTGAGTCCAATGAAAGGACAAAGTTTGCTTACTAATATTTCAAGCAATCCTGTTGCCCATCTCTTCTGTTGAACAAGGGTATCTAGACTAGTGGTTGCTGCATATCCCATGAAAACCGGTTCCTCTGGCAGGACACTAATGGAATGCCAACCTAGACTATGAATCTTTAGTCCTGTCATAACATCCTCAATTGTAGATCCATACATCCATCCCACCTGCAACTAGTCAAAAGTGAGTTGACATCTCTACTATAGAATGTTTTTGTGGGTTGCATCAAATATCTAATATATAAGGTGATGTATAAATTTTTGTTTTTGGATCTGATTATGTATGTTTTGTTAGCAGATCAATGTTTCTAATCATGCTCCATGATCCACCATCAAGATGAGAGAATGCAACAATTTAAAAGTTAAATATATAGAACAAGCCCGACCAAAGGAAAATAAAAAGAAAAAGAGGATTGGTCTGCATATTTCACTTTCCCATTCTTTCTTTCTCTTATCTTGGTGATGGATCACAGAGTGTGATCCAAAAAATTGATGCTAAAAAAACATACAAAATCAAATCCAAAAAAAAAAGTTGCATTTCAAATGGATAGTGGACATCTGATAAGATTAATATAACGTGATGAGAAATCTTTCAGTAGGAATTATTTTTAATGAAAATAAACAAGGATATCCATCTTCTACCACTTTTCCCCAAGCTTTTTTGGTTTCATAGCTGCAACTAGCAACCTTCAAAGCTTCCTCTATAACCAGGGAAGGAAGGGTATGGCTATTGCATGGAATGTTACTTAGTATAGCTCGAGCTGCTTCAACTAGGGCATGGGATTCTCCAAATGCTTTCCTCAATATCTCGGATGAACAATATGATGATGAACAATATGATGCAAAGTCTGGAATCTCTGTTTAAGCAACATGAACATACATGTTATTGATTGAATACTTAAAGGGTTTATAAAATAAATGTAATGAGCCTTTTATGAATCACTATTCCAACCACATGTATACATGATTGTTCCTCACATTTTATTTTTAATAAAAATATTTTATTTAATAAAATATAATAATGCATTATTAGATGAAGCTTAGATAAAAAAGACAATAAACTAAAATAGGTCATGCACTTGAAAACAAAGAATGGAATGTAGTGGTGTACAACTATGAAAGTGACTTCTAGAAAGCTTCCTTCAAATAGGATTGAGATTATTAATTATTATTTTTATTAGGTAAAAGGAGTTTTCTAAAGGACTCCTATTGTTTTAAAAATCTATCAGCACACAACAAACAGTCAATAACAAAATAAAATCAGCAAAAATATCAAGATTATACCTAAATATAAAAACAATTAAACCTTTACGTTTAATATGTAATACTATTATGAATATTAAGATATCAAAAGACATTTAGTAATATATATCATTATTTTATGTGAAATATTTGAATTTGGTAAAACAACATGCCATATACTAAACTTCAATCTCAAAACCAATTTAATGCCAAAGATTTATTATTACCTTGTCTTCGTGGTTCACTTCCTTTCCTCTGGTGTTGATCAATCTTAGGTGGCACTCCATACAATCCTTTTCTTCTGTGGAAGCAGTTGGTTCCTCCATAAAGAGGGCCTTGGATTGCATTTGGTCCCTTCCCAATAGTTTGCATATACCCAACATCTCCATTATTACATCTACAATCATGTAATAAACTCAGCCAAAAATGCTATAGAGCTCTTGAATAATAAATTTAGAAGATAGTTATTAATTTCTTACTTCTACGAGTATCTTGAACTATCCTTGAGACTTCCATGGAACACTTGAGGAAATTGAACAAAATTGCATTCTTGCTCTGATTTACAATCAAGGAAAAAACACATAGCATGTTGTATAGCTCTGCAATCACTGACATGCATATCACTGTCCAGATTTAGTGTGAAAGGAGCATTTGTCATTAATGCTGAGACTCTTGACTGAAAACCCAACACCATATCAGATCAGTAAAAATCATGTTAAAAAACAATCCATATTCAGTACTATTCAAACCTATCATAGTTGACATCACAATATTGTATATTCCATGTTCTTCATCATAGTTGACATTACTATTAAAAACTCCTAACACTTATTCAAAAACTATTTCAAACACAATCTATACGAGAAACATTGTACATAAGTTCTAGAAAGATAAATAACAAAAATCTACTAACCATGACATTCATGGCACCAGCCTTATAATGATGGCTGATCTTGGGGCGTTTCTCTCTAGCAACATATATCAGGTGGGGCAGAGCATCAGCTTTCTTGTCATGAATTATTTTGTTTTCATGAATAACCTATACATATAAAGAAATAATAGTGTGAGATACTCATCCTCTAGAGAAGCTCTTACTATCTTGGTTAAAGTTTATATTGCAAAAGCATAATAAACAATCTTTTTAACCTCATACTCTCCCTGTTACCTGTACTATACTTGTACGATTTCTAACATCCGAGCCTCTACACACAAACCCATCAACATTATGATGAAAAGTGAAATCAGGTGGAACTTGTTTTTCTTCCAATGCTTTGCTTATCCTTTTCTTGAAACTTTCATACTCGTCCTACAAAATATCATTTAACAATATTAAGGAGGCATGATGATTCAATAACACGGGAACTATTGATTTCTGTATTTTAATCACATCATCATCACCTTCATATCTTGCCATTCTCGGACAAAATCAGGATCAGATGACTCATTTTCTTTGGAGAAATACATGAAGGGTGCCCTGTTCTTTATTTTGAACTTTCTGCAGAATGGTACCCATTTTTTTGGCAAAGCTCAGAGTTTCCACAAGAGAGTAGAAAGTGATGGGAGATGCACCATCATCTGACATATAACAGGCAAATTTTTCTACTGGATAATCAAGTGCAAGAACAGAAAGAACTGTATTGGCAGTTATCAATGCAGGCTCCTTGAACAGATCTGTTGTAGTGATGATGACATCCACAGCAGGAAGCTTGGAAATATATTTTCCACTATATCTACAAGTTAAAAACATAACACAACATCCAAGTTTATGCAATGTTCAAAGAGAAATAAACATATAAGCCGACCATTCTATGATAAAACATATGTATTATAAATGAACAACATCTCTTTCCTTGAACTCTTTGAACCCTTTTAATCTGATGACAGATCATGGAGTATGACCCCAAATATAGATACTTAGAATATTATTGCACAATCAATCCAGAAACATATTAGAATAAAAAACATTTATTTTTGCCTCTCTGCCAGCCTCTCTGGATATGTGTTATACCCAACAAACTTCCATGCCATGTTGTGATAGAGCATCCACATGAAAGCAAACCAAAGTTCATATGCAAAAGATATCATCCAAAACCCAAATGAACCATGAAAAGGATTCAGTAGGCGATATGATAGGAAACATAGCAAAAGAGGCAAGTGAAGGCCTACATAAACAATATAAAGATTTGATTTGTATATGATTTTCTCATACAAAGGACCAGAAGTGCAAGCATCTGTCTCCATTGATTAGAAGACTTCAGAATGCATTTACAGAAGCTAACTAGATTGCACTCTAGCCAATTCATTCTGGCTCTATATAAAGAGAGATCTCTGCCCCAATGCCGTGTGAAATACATACTGGTATCGAAGCTTTTACTGAAGTTTAAGCAATATTTTTTATTTGTTCCCTCCGGTTGGTTACAAAGAGTTTGAACTAGTTATATTGTCCTGCTTAAAGTCACTTTCCTTAGTTTTTATGGAAACCCAGAAGAAAGTTTCTACTCCATATGTGTTGACTGTTAGACGACCAGTTGACGTCTCTCACATTTGATCTTAAAGTGCCAATCCTATAGTGAGAGAGATAAATTAGTTCCGTTGAATGTTAGGTTTTATACTATTTTATTATCGTGTTTTATATTAGATCTAGTATCTATTATGAGTCAGCACCAGCTAGGTTTATTTGTATATAATAACTAAGTTCATAAATATTATTTTTAGAATTATTATAAATTATTCAACTGTCTTATGTTGGTTTATAGTATCACTCACAACAAATATGATTATGATGTATATGATGTAATAAGATGAGAAATTCAGTTCTTGTGTTTGAACTTATTTAAAACATATTTATATCTATAATATATAAATATCATAATAAAATTTTAATAAAAATAAATAAATGGATAAATATATTTATAAAAATAAAAATTATAATGAGAATCTATACTCAATTCTAAATACATCACTGAAGACTACTATGAAACAAATAGATAGTAACAATCTAAATTAGCAGTTACATGTTTTTGTACATACAACAATAAGCTGATAGAAATAGTATACATGTCGCACCTGTTAAATTGATAAATAATAAATCGACTATTAATAACTTAAACATAAAATTATATAATTCATTATTAATATGATGCAGGAGCATCCTAGGCTTTCTAGCATTCTTGCATGTTTGGAGGGATTCTAGCTTAAAGTTGTGGAGCTCAGTAGATACTGGTGCTCGGCATAGTCTGGGAACTCGGCATGGTCTTTGGTTGCTTGGCATGGTCTGGGAACTCGGCATGGTCTCTAGGAACTCGGCATGGTTTGCGAACTCGACATGGTCTCTAGAGCTCGGCTATGCTTGGGAATTTACTAGTGCTCGACTTGGTTTTGTTGACACTTGGTTTGGTCTTGGTTTTTGTTGGTGTCGAGTTGTCTACGAGCTAACTTTTGGCATTTAATTTATGTATGGGTATTTAATTTGTGTTGTGGTCAACTTGTGGCTCAACATATATTTAATAAGATAAGATAAGATAAGATAAGATAAATTTATTAATGTCCAATTGGAGACCAATGAGGGTCTAAGGGATTGGAAACAGTACAAAAGGCAAATGCCAACAGGGGGAGCACCAAACGGTGTCTACAGAAAGAACGTGAAAGAAAAACAACAAAAGAACCAAGAAAAGGAATAACAACAACTAAGAACTCCTTAGAGGCAAGAAGTAGTCCATAATGGAAAGGTGGGCATTAAAGCAATTAGGTACTTTGGAAGGTCGCTGCCGAGTGTGATCTCTGTGGGATCTCATAGATCTGGTGTGACCTGAGATAGTACAGGGAGACTGCTTCAATCCTTGGGCAAGGACTATAGGATTGAAGAAAGAGGTGATGAGCTATGTAGGGGTCGATGTCAAGCAAAGTTGGAGCTGCATAGTGTGCTCACGAAGCTACATGGTCTCCTGAAGGTAGAGTGCAAGACACTGTTGGTCAATATATTTGAAGAATGAGGGAAGAGACTGACACTCTCTAGACAAATAGTAGAATCTCCCTCAGATCTTATAGTAAATGGGACAATGAAAAATAAAGTGAGACTCAGTCTCAACCTCCCCAAGGTGACAAAGCCAACAGATCCTATTCTCCATGTTGATCTGGGGATCAGTCTGAATACATAGTTCCAGTGAGATCCCACTATAAAACATCCCAAGGAGATGTGAAGAGCATGAGTCCAATGACGAGTGAGGTACTAGGGGTGTAAGATGGTCATGTCCTAAATATAAAGGAAGTGCTCAGCATAGAAGGCCATACACGGACAGAACCCACTAGGGGGATTCCTCCAGGTCATGATAACATACTATCTATAGATGTCAAGTCTAATATGCTCATTCAACTCTCGTTGAGGTGGAAGAAGATGGGCTAGAGCATCTAGAGAAAACTAAAAGGGGGGAAGACGATCCAAACTAATACCAATTGAACACAAGAGGGTAGAGACCTAGGTGTACCAACAACAAGACCTATGTCCAGAGTCCGAACCCGCAACCTCCATAGAGAAACAACAAGCCAAGTAGGAATATTTGTGATGACCATCGGAGGAATAAGAAAAGCTTCAAAGCTTGTGAAGATGCCAAACTAAATCAAAGATGGTCCCCAATCTAAAAGGGTGAGCACCAAACTTTGCTAGAATGATGTTGTGCGGTGTGGACTGGTGACACCTGATAATGCGTCGAAGGAAAAGAGTTTCGACTCTCTCAACAAAGGCCCAGTCAAACTCCAAGAGGGAGGAGCCCCAAATAGTAGTCATAGAGGACAGTTGGCTTGATCAAGGAGTCAAGAAGGGATATCTTAGTTGTGGTGTCCTGGAAGTGGTGTCAAAAACATTTTCGCTCAAGAATAGTGAGGGAGCTGAGCCCCTTGTTGACTATGGGTTGCATGGTTGGTCTCAGGCTGAACTAAGGTCCAGAAAACTTAACCCTCAAGTAAGTATATGAAGATGCAATCTTGATCTCGGTACCTTGGAAGTAAAAATGGAGGTGTGATGTCCTCAAACAATTGAAGACAATAACCCGAGTTTTTCCCAGATTGACAACAAGCTCACATGAGTTGTAGAAAGAGGCCAAGCCATCAAGGAGGTGCTAAAGACCATCGAGGGAAGATGCTAGGAGAATCACATCATCAGCAAATAGGAAAATAGAGATCAACACCTGATGCAAGTAACAACGATCAACAGGGAGCAATAAATCATGAAGAAATGCCTCAAGCTTGTTGATGTAGATGCCAAAGAGAGTGGGGGAGAAAGCGTAGCCATGTTTCACCCTGATAGTGCTCTGGATAGGGTTAGAGAATCCCTGTGGAGTCCTGAATCTGCCTGCAAAACACTCGTATAACCTCATAATAGTTGTAAGGAGAATCTCTAAGATCTTGATGTCCCTAAAATGTTGAAAGAGAGCCATTGAGGAATAGAGTCAAAGGCTTTGTAAAAGTCAACAAAACAATGGTAAACTTTTGCTAAGCGGTGGCAAGCCTCGTCAATGATGGCTAGTAAGGTCAAAATGTGATCAGTGGTTTGAAAATCTATACAAAACCCAGCCTGATCTCTAGCCCGATAATGTCGTTGATCAAGCTCTCTGGACAAGATACCATTCAACACAGTCGCATAGAGTTTGACAAAGGTATGTCCAACCATGATGGTCCTATAGTTCTCAGGGTTGGAAGCTAGCCCAGATTTATGGATCAAATAGATAATATGCCGTGACCAAAAGTCAGGAAAGCCGACACAAACCACTCAATTAAAGAGCATTGTAAGAAAGGGACCCAAGACAAAGATACTCAATTTGAAGAATTCAACTTAGAATCTTTCCTCAACTGGAGTTCTACTACTGCTCATAACTCTATCTACCTCTGAAATGTGGGAAAAGGAGAAGAGGTGACAATGGGTGGGGGGAGAATGAGATGGAGAGGGGGATGGCCAGGGATATCATAGAGGGTAGAGGTGTGGGAGGCAAGGGAGTGAAGGTCCAAAGTGGAGGCGAGGGGGGAATTATAGGCTTGGTAGGATTACTTTGCCTTTATTATTATTTGGAAGAAATTTTATTTTATTTTATTTTTGTGTTTCACATCTTTGATTCAATTAGATTGCATCTTATTTTTTCATATATATTAGATTTTAATCAATTATATGATCTTGCAAAAAAAATTGTTTCAGCTTTTTATATTAATGCATCTTATTTTTTCACATATTTTAGATTCTAAACAATTACATTCTCTTCCAATTTTATTTATTTATATCTTTTGTTATTATATATAAATGCATACACATATATACCAAAGAGTTATTAAAACGTCTTCATGTAAAAATAATCAAAATTAATGCTCAATATTAGTGAACAATATATACATAATATTATTTCTTTGATGTATATTTCTATCATTCTATATTATTTTATCAATATTCAATAAATGAATTTAATACATCTTTCGTACATAAATTTTTAAAAATAAATACAATTTTTTTCAATAAATCAATAAATAAAAATACTCACTATAAAACTTTGAACTTACTATTTAGCATATTAAAAAAATCAGTTTACACTCCTCAACCATTTAATAGAAAATGATTTGACACGATGTTGCAAGGATGCCACCAAAGACAAAACGAAGTCAAACATTTTTTTTCCAGATTCATGAAAACATTGTGATTTTTTTCCAATTTTTTTGTTATTTTCGACTACAAACTATGCATATCATGGAGATAAAAGAAAATCCATCATAGAATGACAGGATAGCCGCACCCTTCATAGAATGACATAGAACATGGAACATGTTGGATGGCATACCAATTTCGTGCCTCCATAGCCGCTGCCGATTACTTGTGCCTGCTGTCCTTGTACTTCGTAAATGAATGAAATAAAATTGCTGGTAAATAAGGTGAATTTGTGTTGTACATGAACTCCACCTTTATGCTTCGCAACTTGTTTGGAGTAAGTGGTTTAACTGTTCTGTGAAAACGCTGCAATGAGTTGGTGGAAAACACGCAAAACTCTTGTGATTATATTAAACATCCAACTTCCACACTACGAAAATTAAATATCTTGCAACTGACACTCAATTTGTCGATGTTTTCTGTATGGGTCATTGTTGACGTCATTTCGATTGTGACTAAGTCATCAATGTGATCTAATATTAAAAATAATCACGGTTGTCTGTTTCATTACAACTCATACAACCATGTCCTATTGTCTCATCAACTTGTTAATTGGGACAGCATTTATATCTAATGGCATATAGCTACGTGTAATTTTTTCAAAAATAAAAATAAAAAAATATTAATTTAGAAAGGATTGGACTTTTAAACAATGTAGTTGACAAGTCTAAACAACATTTTTGCACTAGTGAAAACAATTCAATAGTTGTTCAGGCTAATTTTGCGCACCTACAATTCTTAATCTCTAGGTCAAAATTTGTCGATGTTTTTTGGTGAACCTTTGTAGGTGAGTGAAGAGCTTAAAGCTAATCTTTCGATTTGCCCGCATTTACTAAGCTTTTTGTAGAACTTGTAGAGTGTGAGGTGCACTAAAAGTGTCATTTTAAAACATTCAACTAATACCCACCACTAAGACCCCCCAATAGCCGCTCACCCAAAAAATACTTTTTGAAAACTAAAAAAAGATCAACTATTAGCACATGTGTGATTGACTATTAGTACTTGTGTGATCAATTTTTGGGGCTTTTCATGGCAATAATTGGGCAAGAAAGGTAGCGGTAATTGGGGGTGGACATGGCAACAATGCGTACATGGGAGCAAATTGGCTCATTTCCCCTATATGATGTGTAAATTGTCACTTCAATACATAATGTGTAAATCAACACTCAAATTTATGAAAGATGTAGATTAGAAGAAAGAAAGACAGGTGAGAAGAAACATCAATATATAAATATAACATCACATTCTAAAGTATTGAACTAATGTATTAACTTGCACCAAGTTGTTATAGTAAACTTCTAGGTTACATAGAGATGAATTGATTTTTAATAGCTTGTCATGATCCAATTTACATGTTCATATTCTCCATGCAAAATGTCTCAAAACACATATCCAACCTATCATAGAAACTTGTGACAAATTGAACTTAGAGCCTATCACACAATAATGACTTACATAAATTTCTAAGTTGTAAACATATGGCAAATTATGTCTACCAATATAAGATGCCTACTTTTCCATGTAGCATTAGGTCTTCACTAAAGGGACAATACAATATCACATGCATTCATATTGGGTGGTTTAAAATGGGATGGAAATGGGGGCACAATATATTTGTCTAAATAGTGATGATATGGATGTTTTTGGGGGTGAGACTTTATATAAGAAAAATAGCAAGGAGGGAGGGGTGACAAAAAATGATTTTGAGGCATTTTTTGAAAACTAGGGGATTCTTAATATGCCACGAATGCACGTGTTTTGATTTAGGTTCATTGAGTGAAGCTATCATGCCATATAGGGACAAAAGCATATCTGTGTTATCCTTCATGTCACCTTCTGACATGAAGATAACCAGTGTATCATGTCACACTAAATAAAAACATATAATGAATAAGAAGTTTAGAAATTAAGTAAATAAATTTAATGGCAGTAACGGTTGAAGTTGTGACATGTTAATTCTCGATAAGGGTCAGATAGATAATATTGATTATCCTGAAATATTTTCGCAAATTGTTAGATAAATTTATTTGGTATGACACTTTGTGATCAATAATACTAATATAATTTGTAGAGCTAGGATAATTTTAGATGATCACAATTGTTTATTTTTATGCAATGGTAAATCAATTACGTGTCCAATTTAGACATGTAAATTTTGAAAGGCCCAACTTAAGGTTGTGGATGAAAAACACCAATGCTTAGTTGAGGAATAGTAATTAATTGTAGAAGAGGAAACTAAATCCTTAGAAGAGAAAAAGGAGAAAGAAATATAATATTGGAAGAATAAAGAATTTGTACTTAAAGTTAGCGGAAAAAGGTGTTAGGAAAAAAAAAATCTCATAAATAATGTATCAAGTGAGCAATGGTTAAAATCATTACCATGAAACACATTTTAATGAAGATTGTGATTAGATAATTATAATCACAATCTATTTTCATCACATTTCTAGAATGGTCAAACTACTTACTTCATCAAGTCTTGTAAAATTATTCTCTATAGATGCAAGGTTGCAAATGATTAATGCTTGAAATGTATTTTTTCTTAATGCATGGTCTTTAAAAGGTTTTAAAAAGTATTAATTTACTTACAAAATAAAAGCAATTTGTCTATGAGAGTATATTTGACATTAAATATTTTAACCATTTACAATGAAACAATTTGTCTGTTAATAGGATTACCTCAATTTTCTTGATTATTATGGATTATTGTGATCTAAAATATATTAGTACATCAGAGTTAGAGATGAAGTGGTCAACATCCATCTTCATGGATGAATAGAATTATTTTTGAAAAAAACTAGTATGTACTAAAGCTAATGCATGTATATAACATTCATATATTTGTTCCTTTTTTAATACATTTATCTATATGATTTTTTTGTATTCTATTTTTTTTCCAAGTTTAAGGAGAAAATACACAACTATATTTGGATAAATTATAGTAATGTCAAAATGAAACTATTTGTATGCATTTCATTCATGATATCTCATCCTAGATAGAGTGATTGGCTTTGTGAAATTAAATGCATAAAATAAAATACATAACCATGTGTTGCCTATAATTAGGGATGCCTATTTTAGAATACATGTGACTCAAATTTCACCATAAGAAAGTCTTCATTGCATTTAGGACTATGCATAATTGTGTGTGTGTGTGTGGAGGGGGAGTGGTGTTAATGCGAACGTAGAAGAAATTATAAATACCTCATAACTATAATACTTTTAATAAGCTATTATGTAAACAATCAATCAAATTCTATTATTAATATTTTGATTAGCAAAAATAGAGGTTTTCATGTATTTTGAGTAAACAAATGTACGAACAAGCTTAGAATAAGCATAAATATTATGTTATGCAAGACATAATAGAGATAGAAGACTTCAACATGCTTTACAATTACAAGGAGATGTATCAATATTTTAGATATCTCCTAAATGTTCTGTCTTCAATCTTTGCATAGAAACTCACAAATTTTGTCTATAAGATATGACACCATGTCTGAAATTTTCCACTAGTTTTTGAATCTATAATACCATTAAGATTATTTGTAATATAATCTCTCATACTACAAATTTTATCTTCATTTATGACTTTGAACATTATAAGTACTTAAAAGAAAGATTAGCAAGCTTCATAGTAGGAGTTCCAAAGATATTGCATACGAAGTACATCACCTCTTTAATGATCAACTTAAAAAAATAAGTACTAAGAAAACACTTCGAATAACTCATGTATGTTTCATCACCATCTTCTATGCATTTAGATATTGTAAAATTGGGAATGTGGTTTCATTGGCAACCATGAAAATTTTCACACTCACTACTCTTAAAACAAATAAGTTGTAGCTACTCCACTCACAAAATGACACAATTATAAAGACAAAATTTGGTATAACTCAACATGTTGTCATCAAATTTTTTACATTTTTACAATATTGTGGAGATGGGTTATAAGAATCAAACGAGTAAAAATTGCACTAAGTATTGTGACATGCAAATTTGGGTTTTCATCTAGGTGCCTATATGATGGTGCTATTTTATGTGGAGAATGGTTACACATCCAAACAAATCTCTATATTTACTTATGTTTCCATGT
The DNA here is from genome assembly GCA_028749045.1 of Cupressus sempervirens. Lineage (NCBI taxonomy): Eukaryota > Viridiplantae > Streptophyta > Pinopsida > Cupressales > Cupressaceae > Cupressus > Cupressus sempervirens. The sequence goes on from CM053787.1 coordinate 50,123,376, forward strand.
ATTATTTTAAAACAAATTTGAAAATGATCAATTACAAAAATAAATTCCTCAAAGTCCACAAAATCACATGGTACAAATGCATTGATAAATCAATTACTAGTCCCATTAAAGATAGTTCCTTAGCTATAAAAAATAGTTACACATTCTAACTAGTATGTTCATATAACTGTAGAATGTTTAAATTCAATAATCAAACATACTATATTATAAATGAATTTTTAATACCGAAAACCTTTTTCTTTACCAAGAAAACCAAGAGATTTTCTCACCTTGTCAATTATGAGTTAGAACACAAATATTAATTTTGTTTATAATTTTTCATTGGTAGTTTATGATTATTTAAATAACTAAACTAATCATTTGATATTCTTTCTTTTTCTACAATTTAATTATGATTGATCAAACATAAGTTTAAAAGGGTTAGCATACATATGTTATAAATCTATATAACTCATAATATAATATTTATAGGGTAAAAGCACAAACCTTTGTCACCATTTGTGATATCCGATAGGGTTACAACCGAAAGGATTTCTAACAATTTTGATCGAAATGCGTACGATCGTCTAGAAATGGTATTTTTTCATATCAACATGGTAGGGGGGTTTCGAGAAAAACCCTTTTGGGTTTCGAGCAAAACCCTTTTGGCCATAACCCGAGTAGATTTATAAAACCTGAAAAATTGCTTGTCAGCGGTCATTTCACTGTTGCAGTTTTCAAGTGGTTAGAGTGTTTTGGCCATAAAAGGTAAGTTCATTTTATTTTATTTTTTTGTTTTCTTAAATTTTTTTTAGTTATTACATGTTAACATTAATTAAATTAATTATTTTTAAGTATTTTAGTAATTAAATTAATTATATTTTTAGTGCTTTTTTAGTAGTTGATTATTTAGAATAGTTAATTTTCTTTATATAGTTAGATCTTGATATGTTAAAGATAAAAAACTATATAGTATTTTTAATTAAATATGTACATTTAATAATAAATGTAGATTTTACATGATCAAACATAGAAAATTCAAGTTGAGACTTAGATAACTAAAGTAATTACACTTGATAAAACATTAACATAGTACAAACCTATATAGATAACTAACATGTAATTTGAAACATTAGGTAGAACTAACCTATAATAAGTTCTAGTTGTTCCAACTTGAAAACTTAAAATTTAACCAACTTCAAACTTAGAAAACTTGGAAACTATAATAACATGCACATGAAACTTTGAACACTTGTTAAGACCTCAAGATAGCTAAAAATTAGTTACATTTTAGAAAATGTTAAGATAGTAAACTTATATGTACTAAATAACATACATGCATTTTTTTGTTCACATACATGAGCTAGATGTGCATATTTGCGCTAGATGTTCACATACATGAGCTAGATGTATTAAATAACATGTGCATATTTTAAGTTACATTCAACTTTGTACATATTTATATACATACATGTTTTAAATTAAATTTAACTTTCAGTTTTATATGTACTTATGTATGTATATCTTAACTCTGCATTTATAAATAGAGATCTTTGCATATATCATTATGACATCTGGTACTAGTGGAGCACCTACATCCTCATGGGAGGCTAGTGTTCAAGGAGGCGTTCCTAGTGCTGAGTTAGGCACAACACGTAGACTGACATCATCCTCTGAGGAGAGACAGTGTTTGTTTATAGATACTATTGCTAGGTTATCTCGTGCTCTCGACTATCTTGATTCTACACTGTTGGCTTCTACCACTCTCCCTAATAGGGAGAAGATTAGTTCTATTAGAGACGAGTTGTGCTAGATAATCAAGTACGTACAACCCATTTGATGATATTAGTATTGAGACATTTTACTCTTCCCTTTCTCACAGTATCACTTGCACTGTGAAGTATACACAAATTGATGGTGAGGTCTCCACTGCAATGGTGAAGACTATGTTTCCCTTTTATATAGATAGGGCTAGGGTTAGAGGTTATTCAGCAGTGAAGTGTATAGATTAGCTCATTGCTCCATTGATTTCTAGTGATTATGATCATATTTCAAGATTGATCAGAGTTGGTATGTATGTATATACACATGTATTTGTTTCATATTTTTTGTTAATATATAAAATATATACTCATGTACATGGCACATGGAATTTATACATATACTTTGTGCAACCAATATTTTTGCAGTCATGGCAAAATCTAAAAACGTAGAAGGTGTTAGCTATAATTTATTGCATTGCACCATACAAAGAGAGAAGCTAACAAAGACTAAAATAAGTGATGGAATTATGTTTCCCATAGGTTAGTATATAGTTGAATCATGTATGTATCTATGTCTTTTTATGAATTCAAATTTATTAACTTATTTGATTGATGCATGTGTGTGTGCGCACGTGCACATGCATGTGTGTGTGCACACGTGCACATGTGTGTGTGTGTGTATATATGGATATGTGTACATATATTCAGTAATTAATTAACCTATATTATATTTTTTAAATGTGTATGCAAGTTCAATTGTTGTATAGGGAACATATTTGAAGCAAAGAAGAGTACTTAAAAATGGGATTCATTTCACTAATTATCAACCTACCAATAAGGTATATCAGTATAGCAACCATGTTATTATCACTGATCTAACTCTTCATCCAATCAAAGGACCTAGAATATGTAAGTGGAGGCTTGATATTGATGATCATAGGAAAATATTAAATTTTATCCAATAATGAGCTGACCCACTTGATATGAGATAGAAACAACTTGTAGTTTGAAACAACTTGAACATTTTGAAATTTGGTTGAACTATTTGGAATTTGAAATTTGGTTCAACAATTTGAAATTTGGTTGAACTTAATCATTTTCAATTTTCAATTTTCAAATTGGTCAAACTAATTATATTGAACTTTTACTCTTTCATTTACCTTGTCAAGTTTAAACTGTGATTTGTAACTAATTATATAACTTAAGAACTTATATGCAACTAATTAGGACATGTGCCTTAAGGGGAAGAAATTCAAACACTTGTCTTAAGGGGATGAAATTAGGAATTCTAACTAATTATATTGAACTTTTACTATTTCATTTAACTTGTCAAGTTTAAATTGTGATTTGTACCTAATTATAGAAATTAGGAACTTATATGCAACTAATTAGGACATGGGCTTTGAGGGGAAGAAATTGAAACACTTGTATTACAAGGATGAAATTAGGACTTGCAACTAATTATATTGAACTTTTACTCTTTCATTTAACTTGCCAAGTTTAAATTGTGATTTGTAACTAATTATAGAAACTAGGAGCTTTTGCGCACGCACATATGTGTGTGCATGCGTGCATGTAACTAATTTTAGAATGTGTATTTCAAGAGTAACAAATTAGAACATTGGAATTAAGTGGATGAAACTAGGACATGTAGGTTAAAGGGATGAACTATACATTTACTCTTTAGGAATTATGTAACTAATTAGGATATATATGTAACTTTGATTACTTGATACTTGTTCATATTAGGACATAAATTACATGTTATATGTCTAAATTTATCTAAAGTACTTGTCTAAATTCGTAGACAAAAATGACATTATCAAGTTACATGTACATATTTAACTCAAGAATTAAATCAAACACATGTTTCACAACAAACACCATCATGCACTTGTACACATGTACTCATGAATTATAAATTCTAGACCAAATGTTGAATTTAATCCTATATAAATATCATTTTCGTAGAACAAAATTAACCACATATGTATACATCAAATATATACTAGAACATTATCCAACATAATCTAACATGTAAAAGAAATGCCTAGAGAATATGTATATATGTATACCAATCATCAAACATGTATATGAACCTGAACATAAAAACATGCGTCGAACATCATTCTCAAGTCTACAATATATGTATCAATCATCAACGAAATAACAAAAACATGTATAATATTGATCTTAGAAGATAATATCAAATATAAATAGTGTGCATGTATGCATCCAGGTACCTGTTGTGGTTTTACAATGCACACCCCATTCTCCTAGAAATGGGGACCCCCTAGTAAATTGTTTGTTTCCCAGAGCCCTAGTCTGGGGCCTGGGTCATTTTGGAACTCTTATTGAGTCATGATCAAGTCCTAGTCTCCAATTGGACAAGTATAGGGTGTAAGAACAAAGAAAAATTAGAAGATTTTAAGTCTTTTAGTGGATAAATGCGCACTTTTGCACTAGCACACATGCACACCTATCCAAGGTCCACAAGTGTGCTGAATGCATGAGTGTGTATTTATCTCCCTTTGGAGATGCACACATACATAGGTGTGCACCTCCAAAGGGTGCATACTGGGTCAAAAATCAACACACCTAAGGAAAGGTGTGCACATGTGCACCTTTCAAAGGTGACTTAAAACCAACATAAGGGTGTGCACTTGTGCACTCCATAAAGATGAGAAAGTGTGCATGTTTTTTGCACATTTTAAGAGCTGATTCCTTCCCCTTTTCACTTTTTTTGCATGTTTGCACCTCACCAAGATGCACACATGCGCAGGAGCACAACTACGCTAAAATGGCCATAAAACAACCATTAAATGCATCTTGCACACCTGTAAGGGTGCACTAGGTACACTATTTTGCATTCCAAGCTTTTGGGAGAGCAATTGACTATTCTGGTTATTTTTGAGTGTTTTGGGATAGGTTTTTTGTTAGTTAAGGTTTTTTTTGGGTTAGATTTTTAGCTCTCTAGACTAATATCTTCTTTTTGTGTTGATAAAAAGGTATCCTTAACTTGTTAGGGTCATAACTTTTGACATAGAGCTCGGAATTCAAAACCGTTTACACAATTGGAAAGAAGAACTAAAAATTTAATTTTAGTCTGTAAAATAGTGAGCCTTCAACTCCCCAATTTTAAAGACCGATGAAAGTTTCAACCTAAAATTTTGAGTGTAAGACCTACAAAAAGGCTAGTTAAAAATGCCTAGAAAATCTTGTTAAAAAGATATGAAAAAGTTAAAAACATTTAATCATTTTGGATAATTAGGATCACCTAGTCTCTAACCAAGGAACGATCGGGTAGCCAAAGAGAAGAAAAAATAAAGCAATTTACACTAAACATCAAAGATATAGAGGTTGGACACATGAACCAAAACAAGTTCCTCATCTTATGAAACTATTAGTGATAAGATTCAACACATGTACTTTTGGAGTTCGGATAGAAATAGAAGAAGAAGTTCAAGTCTATGAAAGTGTTTGGCTATAAAAGAGGGTATAAATCATTAAAAAAAGGGCAAAATAAGTACACAAGAGTCTTCGAAACCTCATTTGAGAAATACCCAAAAACCATTTCAAAACTAAGAACTTTGATTTTTTGGTGAATTGTGCACCTTGTACAAATTTCATCAAGGTGCACAGGTGCACAAGGTGAGCAAGGTGCGCTGCTCCAAAGGTGGGCTACTTCAAAGGTGCACTAGAAATTTTGAAGAAGTCAAAGGGGCACGAACAGTTAATTGCTAGTTCCTAATTTAGAGCTTTCAATGCACCAGAAATGCATTCTAACAATGGTTTAACTCTTAGAAGCATTCAAAGAAGGCCAAGCTTCCATTTTTAGAGCTTCCAATGACTCTTAGATCCTTTGGCAACTTGTTTCTTCTTATCTATTATTTCTTTCTTTGTTTTAAGACATGTAAAGGGTCATGCACACATTAATTGATATAAACAAGGGTGGAGTCCTACTTAGCACCATTTAGAGAGTCAGTTTGTACACAATTAGATTTGTTTTATTATTTTTAAGCATATATTTGCATAAAGAGACCTCTCACTCTCAACACAAATCGAGGAGATGATTTTCTTATAAATTCAGGAATGTAACATGTATTTCAGGTCGATATTTTGATGCAATAATATTTGTTTTTGGTGCTCTCATTATGAGTGTAGTTATTCTTGCTAGAGTGTGCTATTTTTTAGATTCTTGTTCATGATAATAATGGAGACAATAGTGTTCTTATATTGATTTGATTATGTGATATTTTAGTTTTGGTGTTTGCCACATGTTGACAAATTCCATTGACATACAGAGTTGGAGAAGAGATCACCCTTTTTGTTCCTACACAACTTCTCATCTCGCATAAGCACAATTTTTGTGGCCTTGCAATTTGATAAGAAGTGAAAAATTCTTTGATTTTACTAATTTTCCATCAACAATTATATCAGTGGATTTGAGGAAGTGTTGCTCCTACTTTCATTGGTTTTCTACCCAATCTTTTCAACAATTTAACTTGTAGACGTGTTGTTACCATGGTTTATGTCTGTTGAGAATTTTCCTTTCATGTTATTTACTTTTATCTCTTGTTACCTGAACTGCCTCACAATAGGTGTCCCATAGTCATGCGCTAGGCCTGGCTTAGGAATAATCTATTCAAGCTAAGGACTACTTTCCCCCTACCATGAGGTGCATTTATATTGTCAACGCAGAGACGTATACTTGAAATGGTCGACACAGTATGTGCACTAGGTACCTTGATGAGTCATTATGCTTGTGCTGCAGGAAAGTAAAAATGCAAAGGAAGGAAACTACACTACTATTGTAGAAAGGAAACTACTAAATCTATGAATGTTGAAAACACAATGACAAGATAATAGAGATTCCATCTTGACTCATCCATTAGATTGTTCTCGCAGATGCTGCAGGAACATTCATGAAGTGTGATGCTACAGGAAGGAATTAACTAGCTATGTCTTATTTAAAATACTGCTAATGCTAGTAAAATGAATCTATTCTATTCTAATCTAATCCACCTTCCAAGTGGGCCCCCTTGGTTGGCTTCTCTAATCTACCAATGCTGGATAGAAACTAAAGAGAACTAATTCATTTTATTAATCAGTCATTACATAATTCAGAATTGTAAACCACAACTACAACAAACTGTGAATCAATGTTTTCTTCTTACTCGATAGAAATTATCAAAACCAAAAACTGAAAAACTAAAAAATTCACACATAGGAGTCAATCCCAACATATATAGGGAATCTACTCTTTATTACATAACAGAAAAGTACCTATCCTAAGTTAAGTCTGCAGGAGCAAATATAGGAGAACAACTGAAAGTGGAAAGGAAGGATAACGGAATTGAGGAGGGAGCAACGAAGTCGCGGCATCCACTTGTTACAATGTAAATGTAGAGAAGGTAATGGCTCATTAAAACTCCTCCTTATTTGCTGCCATGTTTCCTGGAGTGGTTATAACTTCCTTTTCGTGGTTGTTCCTTGATGCTCATTTCTCCTTGAATGCTGTCGGCAACCAACTTCTGGATTCTTCTGCTCATCCTTTAATCCTTATCATTAGGTTAGTTATGATATAAAACATGTTTGCAAATAAACATCCATCAAACTAAATTCAAGCATAAGAACACACATTTGGATATTTATATGAAATACTGCATATTAGATATAATTTAGGCAAAGGATGACATAGTTTTTCTACCCCATAAATCATCAAAGGTTTATCAAACATAAGCTTATAAGTGTTAAAACAAGGATGAACAAAGTATCATAAAGTATCTTAAACATAACAAAATAAAGGCATTTTTTAGACTCATCATTTGCCCCCTGCTAAACTAATGCTTGTCCTCAAGCATTACACTTCTTTGTCAAAGATCTGAGCTCCCCAACTTTTGTCTTTCCCTTTCTGCTGCTCTTGAAGGTGTAATAGAATCCTCTGGTCCTTTCCCATACTTCTCACCTGTGGTCTTCCTGCAACTTATGAAGTTTGTCAACATCAATATCATACAGGGGCCATAAAAGAATTAGAGGTTGCATGGTTAAAGGACACCATAGCTCTAGCCTTAGTTGCTTTCCCAGTTCTAAATATTTTGGAACTCTATATAATGCTGCTTCCAAATTAATAGGACTATGTGGCTCTAATTTCTTGAGAGAATCAGGTAACCGTGCCCATCTACCTCTTACTCCGATCATAGCTCTTTGGAACACAAAGTAGGGCAAGTTTTCATATTCGCCATATAGTTTGGCTCTAGCGGCAAATACCTTCTTTCTAATGCATGGATTACCCTTCCCATAGGTTAATGTAAACCAGTCTCGAAGCATTTCTTCTGGTTGTTTACTTTCGGCCCTCAAGAGTAAAGGTTTTGTTCTCTCCTCATCTCTGTAATTAACCAGTTGTCTGTCATAATTCACCTCATTAGACATCCATGACATTAAAGCTTTCAGATGCACATCTCCTCTATAGAGCAAAGGATTCCACTCAGTTTCTGCAGGAATGACAAAATTATGAATATACAACTCACACAATAGATTTTACTGCCATGGTGGTAAGGTTTGATACAGCCCATAAAACTCTTGTGCGGTTTTGAATTCTGAATTTACATTTTTGAGGGTTAACATCAACTGAAACAAAAGATATTGTTCTTCCAAACAAAAAGCATATACTCAAGGAGGTGGTCTGCAAGCAAGAGCTTGATCAGCTAATTTAAGTGCATGTTCCATGCACTATTTTTGTCTTTCTAGCTATTCTTTCAATTCTTCAATCTCCTCATTTTGTGATGTTATGATCTTGCTCATTCTTTTCTTCTCCTCTTTCCATAATGCCTCAGCAAATAAATGCTGTCCATATAATTGGAAAAGGAGTTTTTGCAAGGTGATGACACTGTTATCCTTTTCATAATCCTTTTTCTTTTTCTGTTCCTGCCATAGATGTTTCGCCAAACTATTGATCCATGTTGACTTATAGGGGACTAAGGTAGTATTCGAATCATGACTTTCTGGAACTACTTCATTCTCATGGCTTGAAACACCTGGTAAATCCATTAAGGTTTCATTAATTTCTTTCTCACATGCTACAGGAGGACTACCAGAAGCTTCTGTCATCCCAGTGTGAAGGGGAGAATGGTCAGAAATTATCTGCACAGGAGACTCTGGAGCAGGTGCTTTAGACAATATAGGATTTTTAAAAATCAGCCCTCTCATTCTAGGGCTTCTCCGCAAAGGAGTCTCTTCTTGCACTATTATCTTTTGCCTACTTTTCTATTTCGGTATCACTGCTGTAGGAACCTTCTTTGTTTTCTTCTGTTGCTGAATTGTAGGACTAGGTTTTTGTTGAGCAACAGTTTCTTCTTGTGACTTCTATTTCCTTTTAGCTTGACTAGTAGTGGGTTTAGGGATGTCCTGTTCAGGTGAAGGCACATTCGCTTGAGTGGAAGCAATTTCTGGTTCAATCCCTTGTGCGTTTTCTATTTCAGCTCCCTCAATATTTTGTTCTGCAGGCTCACTGCTGGGAACTACATTTTCCTCACCCTGCTATTCACTAGGGTCAAATTGGGGTTGTAGGGTTTTAAATTTCACAAAGTCATCCCATGTCAAAGGGGATACGTCCCTAAGAGACCTTTCTATTAACAACTTAATCAAAGCATGGTGAGTGATAGAATTATCTTTCCCTTTTTGAGTCTCTTCCGCACTAATACAAAGCATATTATATAGAAAATTTGGGAGATTCATGGCAATATTGTGCCTTATACAACTAAGCAACTTAAAATGGTGTGCATGTAAGTGAGAAAATCTACCTTCACAAGTAAAATACCCAATGACATGCATTGCTAGGTCAGGGTATGGAGGTGGCAAAGACAATCTCTTGCACCCCTACTTTGTAACATCCAATGGAGGGTCATGTGGGGTAGTGAACTGGGCCCTTGCTGACCTAGCGTCATGCGAGCTCAGATAATTCTCTCCAACAGGAGGTAACCCTGTTACTACTACAATTCGTTCTTCTGTTGCAATTACTATCAAACCCCACATAGAAGCTTCACCTTCATCAAATGTCCTAGTGAATTCTATAGCTGCTTGTCCATCATATGCTGTTAAATTCAAACAATAACCTAACCACCCGCATGCATTGAATCTTCTTACTACTTCTACATCAGAGAGCAACAAAATGTTTTCGATCAACTCTTTTCTCTGTAACCCTCTTCCCATTTCTTGATACTTCTGGTACTCCGTTTCCTTCTCCCTTTCTGAATGCAAACTTCAAAACTCTACGTTATTTCTTAGACGCTTCACCGCTTCTTTTTGGGAACATTAATTGCTATAACCAATTGTTATGTGCCATAATTAAACTTTAGGTAAAAGTAAATCATGAATTTTCATGGAAATCATCTAGAAACATGGTTCAAATGCCAAAATTTTTTAAAAAATAGGTCACATCATGGCTTAGCTTAGCACGAAAAATTTGGCACGAACAAAGAAAAATTCATTCAGAAAGTGGGAGTACAACACTTGGCATGGCATACTTATGGCAAAAAGTTCTCATTAATATAGGGTAATGCCAAGATTTTAGAAAATCATCACAGTTAATTAGGTATGTCATTGGATAGGACGACACTCCCCTGCCCCTTGCTAATTTTATGACAAGTGTCCTCACGTGTTAGACTAGTATGGGTTAGGGACTGGAATACGCCGTAATTATAAAGACTATGCAGTATTAGATATAATTAACAAAATCTGCAAACTTATAAATGAATAATAGTTTGAAAATGTTTATACTTGCCAAGTGAATTGTCATGTGCTCCAAAGAAAGGTGGCATAAATAATGTAAATGGAAGCATTCATTAGCATGTGCAGATTTGATTGAAAACACAAAAATGTAACTATGTAGAAAGTGAGTGGATGGAAGATTAAGAAATGGAGTGAGGTGGGTGGATGGAAGATTAAGATATGAATGGAAATAAATATCATGAAAAGAAAATGGACTTTATGCAAACATAAAGTTATTATTATGGACATGCAAATTAGAATTAATATTGAAGAAGAGCAGGCGAAAGGTTTTCACCTTCGGCTATAGGAAGAGATACTTCAGTTGTTGTTGGATCTGGTTGTTCGAACTATTGCATGAACTCGGCTTTTGTTTGAGGTTGTTTGTAAAGTTTAAGTCAATGACCGTTGATCAGCATTTTGAAAGGTAGATCATCAATTGTGGTTAGTTGAACTATTCCATTGTCAAAGACATGGATGATTTTATATGGTCCTAACCATTGTGTCTGCAGCTTCCCTGGCATATCCTTGAAGCGGGAATCATATAATAATGCCCAGTCACCAGCTTTGAACTGTTTGTTGAGGATATGAGAATCATGCCAATGTTTTCTCTATTTTTGCACCAGTTTAGTATGTTCTAAAGTGGTCTTGCACATTTCATCCAAGGAATTAAGATGCAGGAGACATTCTCTTTGTGCTGCAGGAAGATCAATATCTAAGGTCAAGGTTGTTCTTAAAGTCTTGTGTTCAAATTCAATTGGAAGCATTGCCACTTTCCCATACAAAAGCTCAAATGGTGTGAATCTAGTAGTGGTTTTCCAAGTTATTCTATAAGCCCAAACAGCTTCTTGTAACCAGTTGGTCCAATCCCGACGATGTAAATGGATTGTTTTAGTTAGAATATTTTCTAGCTCACGGTTGGTAACTTTTTCTTGTCCATTGGCTTGTGGATGATAAGGACTAGATCTGTGATGCCTGATGTTATACTATTTCATCAATTCTGAAATCAGGTTAGAAGTAAATTGTGTGCCTTGATCAGTAACCAATTCTTTAGGAACTCCATAACGTGTAAAAATCTCTTCATATAGGAATTCGACAACTTTTTCATCACGGGCATGTTTCATAGCCTTAACCTCAACCCATTTGGTTAGGTAGTTAGTACAAACCAGAATATAAGACTTCCCATTGGATGGAGGATCAATAGGACCGATGAAGTCCATTCCCCATTTGTCAAATGGTGTTAACACCATTTGAGGGTTCAAAGGCATTTCATCTGTTTTGGTTGGGCGACCCATTCTTTGGCATTGGTCACACTTCCTTGTATAATTGATTGCATCTTTATGAAGGGTAGGCCAATAGTAACCAGTGGCTAAGATTTTGAAAGCTATTCTTTTGGCTCCAAAATGTCCTCCGTAGGGCTCATTATGGCATGCATGCAAAATATCATATGTCTCATCTTCTCTTACACATCTACGCATAACTTGATCAGGTCTAGTATAGAATAGAAAATTGTCTATCCATGAGAAATGGAAGCTTTTCTGTATGAGAAGCTTTCTTTCCTTATAAGAAAAATGCATTGGTGTCTTATTAGTTACAATGTAGTTAGCAATATCTGCATACCATGGAACTTTAACAGCAATATGAAACAAATGTTCATCTGGAAATGCATCATCTACCAGAGTAGTGTCAGTATCATGATGATTGATTCTTGACAAATAATCAGCTACGACATTTGTTTTTCCAGGCTTATCTACTATGGTTATGTCAAATTCTTGTAACAAGAGTAACCATCTTGCTAACCTACTAGTTATAGCAGGTTTGTTCATGAGATACTTGATTGCTGCATGATCACTACGAACATAGATAGGATAACCTATAATGTAATGCCAAAATTTATTTAGAGCATAGACTACAGCTAACAGACTACAGCTAACAATTCTTTTTCAGTCACTATGTAATTCAGTTCTGGACCATGAAGACTCTTACTAATATAATAAATGACATTCTCAAGATTTGAGTGTTTCTATATTAAAACTGCTCCTATGGCATAATCAGAAGCATCTGTATATATGTGAAAAGGTAGGTTCCAATCAGGGCCTTGTAAAATTGGGGTTGTGATCAAAAGTTGCTTAAGCTGCAGGAAAGCTTTATCACACTCAGGTGTCCATTTGAATTCAGCTTCTTTTATAAGCAACTTATACAAGGGACTGGCTATTTTATTGAAATCTTTTATAAAATGCCTGTAATATCCAGCATGTCCCAGAAAAGATCTGACATCTTTTAATTTAGTGGGTATGGGTAATGTTTGAATTACCTCAATTTTAGTTGGGTCTACTTGTATACCTGTAGTAGATATGAAATGACCGAGTACCACACCCTCTTGCATGAGCATGAAATACTTTTCACTATTTAGTGCCAAATTATGTTCTTGACATCTTACCAAAACTTTTTCAAGATTTATCATTGCTTCTTCAAAAGTAACTCCAAATGTTGTAAAGTCATCCATATAGATTTCCATACAATCATGTGATATATCAGCAAAAATACTAATTACAGCCCGTTGAAATGTTGCAGGAGCGTTACAAAGACCAAATGGTAAAACAGAGTATGCAAAAGTACCCCATGGACAGGTAAATGTAGTTTTGTCTTGGTCTTTAGGAGCAATACTGATTTGATTATAGCCACTGTATCCATCTAAAAAGGAGAAGTACTTTTTTCCAGCTAGTGTATCCAAAACTTGATCTATGAAGGGTAAAGATTTAAATGATCCTTTTTAGTAGCCTTATTCAACTCCCTATAATCTACACAAATTCTCCATTTTCCTCCTTTCTTAGGTACTATAACCAGTGGTGATACCCATTTACTATTAGATATAGGATAGATAAAGCCAGCATCAAGCAGTTTCTGCAATTCTGTTTTGACTATTTCTCTGAGGCTTAGATTTATCCTCCTCTGAAGTTGACAAAGTGGTAGACAACCTTCATTAATGTATATCCTATGGGTACACAGTGTAGGGCTTAATCCTTTCATATCATCATAATCCCAAGCAAAAATTTTCTCATGCTTCTGAAGCAATTCTTTTAATTGTTCCATCTATACGGATGTCAATTTGGGGTTAACATGCAGTTTATGGCCTTTACTCAGTTCAATAGGAATAGTGGATTCTACCATAGCAGTTTCAAAGATTAGGCTTCCTTCTACTTCACAGGGAATTAATGAAATTTTTTTTTTAGGTTCCTTAAGTAAAGTACAACTTGTATCACACTCCTCATATGTAATCAATTCTAATACAGAGCTTTCAGATATATCTTTTCCTACCACATAGGTGTTGGTAAGGATGCTCTGGATTACTGAATCTTCTTCTTGCAACTTTAGAAAAGATTGCCTATGTAACATCATAAGTTGTACTATGGAATTTATCTCTTCTTCTTCATCTCCTAAATCTGGCCAAAAAGATGTACTCAAATCTAGTAATGGTTTTGCAAGAGGATATAGATCAAATTGCTTGGTTGCTTGGCCATTTGATATGGTCATATTCCCTGATCTACAATTTATGTTTGCATCAGCTGTGGCCAACCATGGTCTACCTAGAATGACAAGATAGCCAGATAGGTTTACTTTAGGGGACAAAATCATGAAATCCGCAGGATATTCTAGGGAATCTAAGGTCACAACAATATTTTCTATCATTCCATCAGAAGTGACAGTGGAACTATCTGCAAGCTGCAGAATAGTTGGTGTGGGCCTTAATCCTTCTATTTGTAACTTCTTCATGGTTTCTTTAGTCATCACATTTATAGCAGCTCCCAAATCTATTAAGGCATTTTTAACAAATTGACCATTGATGTTGACACTTACTACTGGACTCCCTAGGTCAAAATATTTTGGTGTAATCAATCTGCCTAACATGATATCAGCTAAATGTCCAACAACATGAACTGTGGTAGGATCCTTCTTCTTCCTTCTAGGTTTCTTTAGACAAGCTTCCCTTATAGCTTTTCCATAAGCAGGAATGTCCTTAATAGCTTGAAACAAAGGTATTCGGACATGCATATTCTTCAACTAGTTAACAATGTCAAAGGGTTGTTCCTTGCTTTGTTCATTTTGTATTAATTGATCCGGAAAAGGAGGCTCTACTACTGGTTGGTCTGGTATTGGTATGGTAACATTATTTGGGTCAACAAGTTCATCAGCCAAAGGTTCTGATGCTACAGGAGAGTCTGATACTTCAGTTATAAGAGGTGGCCTTGGTGCTGGTAAGGTCATTCTAGATCTCAAATGTATATCTGTGACATCTAGAGCATAAGAAGGGTACTGCTAGGTATCAATACTATACATGGACTGCTATGGTTTGCTATTTGGATTTGGCTGAGGCTGTGTAGGTAGTTGTGTTTGCTTTTGAGGTCCACTATTTGTAGGTGGTGGCATTAAAGCAGGTTGTTGAGCCGCAGGGGGTAATTGTGGAACACTAGTATTTTGGTTAGGCCATTGGTGAGATCCCTTCCATTGGTTTAGAGATTGCCAATTCCCTTGGAGTGGTTACCATTGGTTCTGCTGGTTCTAGGGCCATTGGTTATTCTGCTAGTTAGGCCAAAGTTGTTGGAAATTTTGAGACCATTGAGACTGTTGTGGGTTATTTTGCCCAACATTATTCCAATTGGGTTGGTTTTGTGGAGGACCTTGGGTATTGCAGTTTTACCATTGATTACCATATAAATTTCAATTTTTCAACGGGTCTTGAGGCATACCTTGACGTTGAGCCCATGGTCGGCATTGAGCAACAAAGAATACTTGCTCATCATCCCCATCTATCTTTATATATTCAGTTGGAAGATGCTGGTTCTCCATGCTTGCAACCAATTTATAGTGGCAATATTTCTTTTGCTTTCGGCAATGAGGATAGTACTCAGCTAGTTGTAACTCAGCCTCTGCTTGCTTCTTCTTTGTAGTCATTGTATCCAACTGTGTAGCGACATCATTACTAATGTCTTGTTTAAAATCTGACAACAAATTGGATATTTCAAGCTTTGAAATGCCTTGACTAATTCCTTTTGTAACCGTAGAATGGGGTCCTCAACCTTTCTTCATGGTTGACCTTGAGTAGTTCTGACATATCTTTTTGAGGTCATCCCATTGAGCTTGATATACATCTCCACCGGCCATCAGGTCCAATGCTTCCAAATAGTCTTCATTCACTCCTCTTAGAAAAACTAGTTTTTGGGAATCTTTAGACAATGTGTGCTGAGGATTCTTTTGTAGTGTATATAAAAATCGAGAAACATAGTCTTCTAATGTCTCTTCCTGCTTCTATGATATCCTAAAGATATGATCTCCTCTTGTGCCAGATGCTTTGCAATATTCTTTATATTTTTCCAAAAACAAGGCTTGCATTTCATCCCAATTTACAGCTGCATTGGCTCCTAAGCCCATGAACCATCGTAAAGTTGATTCTTTCAATGTGGTTGGAAATAATTTAAGCTTATGGGCATCAGTGTTGTAGTCAAAACTACGACAAAGGATGTCAAACTCAAACAAGAAGGTATCGGGGTCTTCAGTTGCAAGGCCATAGAACTTCGGAAGAGCAGTGGGAGGTATATTCTTGAGATTGGCATTAGTTATGAGACTTGGAAGTGGAAATGGAAAAGTGGGCTGCGCCATGACTGGTGGAACTAGATTATGAGGTTGCTGCTGAAAAGGAAGGTTACGCACTGGGTGATTAACAACTAGTGGATTCAAGGTAGTGTTTTTGATAAGGTAAACAGGTTTTAAGGGGTCCTGAAACCCATAAGTTTAACAACAAGAAAGGCTGAAAATAAGCGAAAAAATGCCCAGCCAAAACATAAGCCTTACGGCTGAAAATAAGCCCAAAGGCCCAGCCCGAAACAACTGCCCACTAAAAAGGCTAGAGAACCAACCAGAAAAATAGAGACCAGACAATAAGCCAAAGCTAGGAGAAACAAAAACCAAAGGACAGATACCCAACCTAGCAGACTACTTCTCCATCTCGAGCATGGTCTGGGCAGCTTCGGCGCACTCTTGTTTCTCTTCTGCCTTATGATCCTGGGCGTTCGTCAAATCCTGCTCCATAGTGTTGTCCTTGGCTTTATCCACATCCAGCCTATCTTTGTCTCTGTTCTGTTTATCATCTTCCTCCATCTGGTTCCTGTCTTTGATATTTTCCAAGAGAGAGAGGATGTTGTCATTGATGGAAGCGAGGAGGGAGATCATTTGACTAGCCAGGTTGTGATTGTAGTTCTCAATATTTTTTACTCTCCTCTCCATCAGAGTCTCCCAGCTGTTTCGGTCGCCTTGGCTTTCTGCACCTGTCTTGCTCTTAATTTTTTCCATTTGGGAAACCCTATCTCTGACATCCTCAAGCTCATGGAAAAGCCATTTAATTGATCTGAAGTTGTCGATCATGCTATTGCGGGCATTGTTCAACAGATTCATGCCCGTTTCTCTTGCATTATCAGAAATAGCCACCATAGCCGGGTCAATTAGCTCATTGAGTCTAGGCTTCTCGAGGTCGTCCACCAGGAGTTGGGGGTTCATCGCCTCTCTGTAGATTCCCATAGTGGTTGTTCTCACATTGAAGTTCTTCCAAGCCTTCCTTCTGTTATTAACTTGCACTTCCCCCTCAATCTGTCCAGAGTTGTCATTTTCCTCCAAAGGAGGCTGAGGATGTATAGGGGAGAGGGGAATGGGTAGAGAATCCTTTCCCTGACTACTGGAGCACTCCATGCTCTCTCCCTCCCTCTTTTGTCTTTTTCTCAGTTTCTTCTCATCCAGCTCCTCCTTCGAAACCTTGTCAGAATCATCAGTATCCATTTCCTCCTCCACCTCAGTAGAGACATTTTTAGCTGGGGTATGACCTCTAGGGCTCTTTCTGCTGGGTAATTTGATAGAGGGGTAATCCTTCTTATGGCTTTTAGTCTTCTTACTTGAATGCTCAAAAACCTCATCAGAGCTGATGCTCTTGACATCGTCGGAATCTGAGGAAAAATTGGAGCTGCTCTTGTCAACATCCGCCCCTTGGATAGGGTTTTTGCTAATGGTTTGAGCATGGAAATGCTCATGAATCAGAAGCAAAAGACCCTCATGCAGTGCCGGGTTGACAGTAGCTTTCTTTTTAAAACTAGAAATGGCCTTGTTCATTGAGTTAAAAAGATAATACGGGAAGGAGATCTTACTACCATGGCGAAAATGATTCAGAATCACAAAATGGTGAGTCCTAACCCTATCAAACCTGGGGTCTAGGGTTATATATTCAATGACAGCGTAGAGAACATACCTCCAGAGCTTCTTTATAGTATCTGTTACAAAAAATGTCTCTTTCTTGCCCAGCTTGTTCAGCTCTTTAGTGTTTTTCACAAAATCCTTGATTGCATTAGAAGACATCTTCTTGTCTCTGAAGAATTTATGCCCCTCCATCGGAATCCCCGTGACTTCAGCAACCACATCCTCAGTAATTTGAAAGTAGACGTCGTTCACCTTAACCTTACCATTATTCCACGAATTCACCATGCTGTTAGTGATCTCAGGATCCGAGCCATGAAGTTTCTCGAAGAAATTAGTAACCCCACCCTTTTCCAGCTCTCTCCAAACTTTGGCCTTGTTCTTCCACTTCTGAACTTCCCCCACCGGCTCCTTTCTGCTCTTCTCACCCGTCATGTTTACCTGATCAACTTCCACAATTCTCATGAACTCTGAACTGTGCAAGTTATTTGCATTCAAAAAAATGGTGATGTTTCTTTTATGATACCCGTGAATATACCCCTTTTTGAAAATAATGGTATCGTCCTTTCGAATGTGTCAAAATGTCAGAGGAAACCCCTTTTGCTGGTGAAAATCACGATGCCAATAATGGCACTTACCATTTATTAAGCAATCTTTATTATCCATAATTGCATTGGATTTGAGCCGTCCTTCCCAAGATTTTATCTTGGTCAATAAGCAACTTTGCCTCCTCCAAAAAATCTTTTCTGGCATGCCAGGTCAGATTATTGGTGGCATTAACCCCTTTATTAGAAAACCAATTAGCGACTGGGTTTGCCTCTCTGTAAACATGAGTGACGTGGACCTTATCGAACTTTGTGAGAGTGGCGCAAGTCTCAGCAATTATGTTCGCAATCGTCCACGAGGGAGGGGAAATACCATTAATGGTATTAATAATGTTTTTGGAGTCCCCCTCAAGCCAGAGTTTAGTAATCCCGGCTTCAAAAGCCAACTTGACCACCTTGCTCGCAGCTCTTGCTTCAGCCAGATGAATAGTCTGGATTCCTAGCGGGGAAGCAAAGGCAGCTATTCCCTCCCCATAGCTATTTCTTATGATTCCACCACAACCTGAAGGGCCTAGGTTACCCTTAGAAGCCCCATCAAAGTTGGCTTTTGACCAACCATCTAGGGGGAGAAGCCAGCTAGCATCCTGCCTTTTGAGGTTCCTGTCTTTTTCTTTAGCTATCTTTCTGCCCCCTTCTTCTTCTTCTTCCTCCTTCTGCACTTGGAGATTTTCCTTTATATTCTTCGAGACCTTCCTGCCAAGGATTATAGCCGGCTCCTCTCTGTCTCTAAATATTCTATTATCCGGTTTGCACCAGAGGGTTTCATTATCATGTGTGATGACATTCCACACCTCCCTGGCATAGTCACATAAGATGAAAATGTGATTTCCGGTCTCAGCCTGATTCTTACACAAGGGACATCTACTGGGCATAACATGTCCTCGCTTCATGAGATTGTCATGAGTAAGGATTTTGTTCTGAAGAGCCAGCCAGTAAAAAATGTTGATCTTTGGAGTGAGACCCAGAATCCAAGCCTCTGCCCAAGGGGCCTTCTCTTTTAAGCTCCAAAGGGAATTATAGCCTGAGGCAATAGAGTATCTTCCATTGGGATTATCCCTCCAGACCAGCTCATCCCCCAAATTGATAGGAATCATGGAATTGAGCATAAGCATTATAGGAGTCAAGTCCTCAGAGATGAGGGATAGGTCACTCCATTCCTGGCCATTCCAATAATCACAAACTTTGGACCCAATTTGATCAGTATAAGCTTGCATCCATCTCTCAAAAATAGGGTTATTAGTAAGTGGATCTTGGGAAAGCCATCTATTCGACCAGAACTGGATGTCCTTCCCATTTCCCAATTTCCACGATATCCTGGCCTTAGCCAGGTCCCTGGCTTTCATGATCCCATTCCAAATGTTCGATCCTTTTGGGATATCTTCATTAAAAAGGGTGAAAAGAAGAGTGGGTCTTCTAAGGTACTTGTTTACCAGGGTGTCCCTCCATTCACCGGTGCTACTGAAGATCCGCCATATTTGTTTAGCTAGGAGAGCCTTATTGAGGTGGGTGATCTTTCTAATGCCCAGACCTCCGTACCTCTTAGGGAGGCAAACCTTCTCCCAAGAAACAAGAGGGTATCTTTTCTTCCCTTCATTACCATTCCAAAGGAAATCTCTCTAGATTTTCTCCATTCTTTCAGCTATTTTCCCCAGAATTCCAAAGAGGCTCAGGGCATAGATTGGTAGATTTTGAAGAGAAGATTTGACTAAGAGGCATTTCCCCGCTTGACTAAGAGAGACCCTTTTCCAACTAGCCATCTTCCTGTTGAATCTGTCCAAAATACCATTCCAAAAAGACTCCGGGGGTGAGGATCCCAAAGGGAGACCAAGATAGGTAGAGGGGAAAGAGCCTACCCCACAACCCAGAATCCTGGCGATTTTTCTTTGTCTAAACTCAGAGGTGTTGATGAAAAAGAGCGAGCTTTTGTTCCAATTAATCAGCTGACCCATCCCACTGGAGTAAGTATCAAGAATCTTCTTCCGGGCTCTGGCCTCTTTGACAGAAGCTTCCCCCCCCAAGATAGTATCATCAACAAATTGCTGATGAGTGAAGGGAACGCAATTAGAGGAGGGAAGGATCCCTTTGATACAAGCCTCACACTTTCTACAGTCTATAATCCTTCCTAAGAATTTAGCTAAAATGATGAACAAAATGGGCGAAAGGGGGTCTCCTTGTCTGAGGCCTCTGGAAGGTTTGAAAAAATTAGAAGGGACTCCATTAACCAGAATAGCCAAGGAGGAGGTGGACACCAATTCAGAGATAATTTTGCAAACTTTACTGTCAAAGCCAAAAGTTGAGAGGACCTTCCCAAGGAGAGACTAGTCCACCCTGTCATAAGCTTTAGAAAGATCCAGTTTGAGAAACATACCTTCCCATTTGGATGCCTCAATATTTTAGTGAAGGGCTGGAGACCAGATATATCTAGGCATTCAGCTCTTGATGATGATACTGTGGGGAAAATAGGACTTGCATCTTCAAAGGGCAACTCAAATTCTTCTTCAACTTCTTCATTCAAATTAACAGATCCTTGTGGAAGAAATTTTCCATATTCATCTCATCGTCTTCCTCTTCGATGCATGCAACTAAAATTTTCACACTGGTAAAAAGAACTTAATCTAAAAACTATGACTCAAAAATATTCCTAGCTTGACACCATCCCCGACAATGGCACCAAAAATGAACTGCCTCACAATAGGTGTCCCATAGTCATGCGCTAGGCCTGGCTTAGGAATAATCTATTCAAGCTAAGGACTACTTTCCCCCTACCATGAGGTGCATTTAGATTGTCAACGTAGGGACGTATACTTGAAATGGTCGGCACAGTATGTGTAGTAGGTACCTTGATGAGTCATTATGCTTGTGTTGCAGGAAAGTAAAAATGCAAAGGAAGGAAACTACACTACTATTGTAGAAAGGAAACTACTAAATCTATGAATGTTGAAAACACAATGACAAGATAACAGAGATTCCATCTTGACTCATCCATTAGATTGTTCTCGCAGATGCTGCAGGAACATTCATGAAGTGTGATGCTATAAGAAGGAATTAACTAGCTATGTCTTATTTAAAATACTGCTAATGCTAGTAAAATGAATCTATTCTATTCTAATCTAATCCACCTTCCAAGTGGACCCCCTTGGTTTGCTTCTCTAATCTACCAACATAGGATAGAAACTAAAGAGAACTAATTCATTTTATTAATCAGTCATTACATAATTTAGAATTGTAAAACACAACTGCAACAAATTGTGAATCAGTGTTTTCTTCTTACTCGATAAAACTTATCAAAACCAAAAACTAAAAAACTAAAAACTTCACACATAGGAGTCGATCCCGACATATATAGGGAATCTACTCTTTATTACATAACAGAAAAGTAACTATCCTAAGTTAAGTCCACAGGAGAGAATATAGGAGAACAACTGAAAGTGGAAAGGAAGGATAACAGAATTGAGGAGGGAGCAATGAAGTCGCGGCATCCACTTGTTACAATGTAAATGCAGAGAAGGTAATGGCTTGTAAAAACTCCTCCTTATTCGCTGCCATGTTTCCTGGAGTGGTTATAACTTCCTTTTCGTGGTTGTTCCTTGATGCTCGTTTCTCCTTGAATGCTTTCGGCAACCAACTTTTGGATTCTTCTGCTCATCCTTTAATCCTTATCATCAAGTTAGTTATGATATAAAACATGTTTGCAAATAAACATCCATCAAACTAAATTCAAGCATAAGAACACACATTTGGATATTTATATGAAATACTGCATATTAGATATAATTTAGGCAAAGGATGACATAGTTTTTCTACCCCATAAATCATCGAAGGTTTATCAAACATAAGCTTATAAGTGTTAAAACAAGGATGAACAGAGTATCATAAAGTATCTTAAACATAACAAAATAAAGGCCTTTTTTAGACTCATCATTACCTTATATTTTTTATTTACTTTGCTAACCCTTGGTTAAATTGAAATTCATATAGTTGCATTGTTAGAGATTGCATTCATAAAAGAAATAGAAAATACCAAAAAACATCTCTTTTTGTGGGTTAATTTTGAAACAACAAGAAAATTTGTCATCTTATCTAAAATTGATACAAACCAGCAAATGCTTCTATATGAAAAAATAAATTTATCTTCCATAGAGTGGATTCTAGTAGGTCACAAGATTGCCTAGAATGTTGGAGTTGATCCTAGATCAGCTTTTCAAGAGAGGAGTTTGAAAGGATTCCTGCCATTAAGCATCGTGCAAAATGACAGCGAAATAGTATCTATATCAAATCAAATATAAATAACACATGCACACATATAAAGTGTCTATCTAATCTATGAATATCTCTCTAAATAAAATTCTAGATCAATTAATCTATAATAATAAAAACTATAGATCATTAGGTGTTGGACTATCATTGTGACATCTCCTCACAACATGTTTTGAAGACCAACTATCAAGATTCTCACTAGGATGTGCTAACCCCTATATATATTCAAGAGAAAGTGATATCAATGTACATAATCATATTAAATTAAATCTCTTAAATTTACAAATGGAATACAATTTACATGTACATATGTATGCATGTATACATTTGTCGAATTAAAAACATTTAAAACTCACATGTCCACTACTAACATCATCAAATGAGTCTTGACAATGTACACAATCTAGCATCAAAGATGGAGTAAAAAGAGGCATTTCCCCCTACAAGACATACATATGTATGTGCAAAAAATGAAATTAAAAAATTTATAATTACAAAGGCACGATATGTATACACATGCATAAATTATCAGTTCCAAACAATTGAAATTTTTACATGAACAAAAATACTATAGATTTACTTGTGTAGATGTTGGCATCTAATAATACTCAAACTGCATAGCATCGATCATGTCCACCATTATATCTATAGTTTTTTGGGCCTCATCTAGCTCCATCTTTGCATCTATGCTAGCATGATTGGTGAATGACATGATCCTAATAATGATGAGCCGAGTGGAGTGACTAGATGAGATGGCATAGAAGTAGAATCATCATGTGGCACCAAGTCCATCCATCCTGTGGTTGAGAAGCTGAAGTCAACATCATCAAGGCCCACATCTAAACTCTAACCATGCCCTACACTAACTAAAGGGTCTATACTAGTATGTATATGTCCCTCTATAGTAAAAGAGTGACTAGTAGGTGGATCGTGATGTGTACTACCACCATGACAACTACATGATTGATGAGAGGAATGTGGCTAAGGATGTGTCCCAATGCTACCATAAATATGATGTCAAACATCTGATATGGGTATGCCAAGATTCTTTGATATGAATCAATATGAATACAATAGATCCTCAACAAGATTAGTCATAGTATCTCATACCAACGCTCCAGTGAGACCCTCTAAGCTAATTAGTGAAGGGTTGCATGTTGCACTGTACAAGTCTCCTAAAGATGAAGCACTAGATTATGATCTATAACAGTGACAAAACATCAAATATTAGCCAACCTTGTCAGTTGAGATAGATCTCATAGCTACAAAAATCTCTCCAACTCCCTAAATCACACCTCGAAATTGGGTGTTACGCATGGCCTCATCAGCTAGTAGACCCAATATATGGTAAATATAATGTGCCCTCTCTCTACTAATTGACCTATGTGTCTATGGTGGAAAACCTAATGGCCTATCAGCCAGTCTACCACACCCCTGTCCTAAATGCATTGGTAAATTAGTGTAGTTCACCACCCTGCCTAAGAGAACCTCAACATAAAGTTGCCATGCAAAATAGAGTGAAATTTGATCATTATTTGGATAACAACCATGAGCAACAAGGAAACATGGGTATATTAGTGTAGCCATATGAGGATCTATACACTTAAGGTGAGAATACCCCTTTAAAAAAATTTGTGGAACATAATGTGCGAAACATTCCCTCTTTAGGAAATCTTTGGCCACTAAGCCTTGTACCTGCTGCGGTGAAAGACCTGAAGAGACCTCTCATCTCTTACTATCAAGGATAGTCTATATAGTATGTGCAGAATATGGATTAGTGCCATGAATCTCATCTCGAATCTATGTAAGGATATGTAAGATGCTCTGGCATGTACTACTATATATTCTAGAGCATGTGCCACTAGCCAGGGATCCATGAAGTCATTGAATCTCCTAGTTAGTGCAATCATAGAGCTCATGAGGTGGGATAGGTTGTTGATCTGGGGTAATAGATCGATGCTCATGGGAGGGACAGGCTACTCCTCGAGGGGACAAGTTGTTTCTACTCGATGGGGACAGGTTGTTCCTTGAGGGGGGGTAGATTGTTGCTCAAGGGGATAGGAGGTTGTCGATCTGCCATGTGGACCAATGTATGTAGTATGCATGTATAATGTGTAAACTTGAAATTTGAATTAAAATATGACATTTGATAAACTTAAAATTTATTACAATAACATTTAAGAAACTAGAAATCGTAAACATGAAATCAAACATATAATATGTGTGCATGAATCAAAATTATTTAATTAAATGTTGAAATGAATACACATGTACATGTATCAAATTTAATTTTAATATATGCAAGTCCTAAAACATAAATGAACATATATATATGTTTGAAATTTATTTTTGAACATTCAAAATGAGTGCATGCATGTATGGGTCCCTTAAACATGAAATAAACATAACATTCATGTGTGTTTTACTTCCTAAACTTCAAATTTGAATGTTGTATGTGTGCACATATGAACCCTAATACAAGCTTAATATTTACCTAATAAAACCCCAATATGAATCCTAATAAAATCCTAATATGAACTCCAAGAAAAGTGTAATCAAAACCCTAACCTTAGAATCTTAATTAAAATCCAAATGTAATTCTACTCCTAACCTAAACACTCACTCTAGAACCCTAACCAATATTTTAATCCTAGCTCTAACCATAAGTACTAGCCATGATCTAAAATCTAACCCTAGAATAATAATCCTAAGATAGAGACAAAACCCTTTTCTTAATTCTAAACCTAATCTCTATCATTTGTGTGCAACAACTTCATAATTGAATTGATTCTTAGTCAATTTATATCAGGTGTGCATGAGACAACTTCATAATTGTTGATTAAGTCTAGAGAGTCTAGATCACTTGGGTGGACTAGAACACATAGCTAATTTATACAGAACTAGATTGAATAACAAATTAAGGGGTCCTAATATAAAATGTCTTAAATTTGGGTCCTAGTTTAGGATTTGTTCATAAATAAAGCCTAGAGCTTGAAGAATTTATAATCTAATGTATTGAAATTTCTATATACAAGTGAAAATATAGTTCAAGTGATCTTAAAATGATGGCTTAAGCGTCTAGAATATCAAAAAATATATATACATATATCACATGAATTTTGAAATTACAAACTTTTTATGGTCACTAGTTCAAATATATGCATACATTTAAAGAGCTCATAGCTTAGACCTAGGTTCATGTCATTCATTATGGTTTAATAATACAATATTTTTAAGGGGTTTTAAGTTATGTGCAAGTTATTTATATGAATTAGGTAACTTTATATATTTAATTGTGTGTTAACATTGTTAATTTAGAGTTATCATTCAATGTTAGGTGAAGTATTAAAAACATATTTATAACAAATTTACATTGCATTAAACATATAAAATGTGCATACATGTAGTATGTATTTCTATTATATATACAAATTGAAAACTATATATATACACACACATACATATATCCATGCACATACATTTGTACATGTATATATGTACATATGTATGTGCATGGATATATATATATATATATGTGTGTGTGTGTGTGTGTGTGTGTGCATGTGTATATATATATATGTGTGTGTGTATATATATATATATATATATGTATGTATATATATATATATACATATGTATATGTATATGCATATACATATGTATATGCATATACATATGTATATGCATTTATATATGTATATGCATATACATATACATATGTATATATATATATATATATATATATACATACATACATATATATACATACATATATATATGGATATACATATATGTATATGCATATATATATATATGTATATGCATATACATATATATATGCATATACATATGTATATGCATATATATATTTATGTATATGCATATATATAAATATATATATGCATATACATATGTATATGCATATATATATGTATATGCATATATATATATATATATACATATGCATATATATATATGTATATATACATATGCATATATATATATGTATATATACATATGCATATATATATATATGTATATATACATATGCATATATATATATATATATATATATATATATATATATATATATATATACGCACACACATGATATGTATATAACATATTGTTGAGCTATCATTTTGCACAATGATGAACAATAAGAATCCTTTCAAATTCCTCTCTTGAAAACCTAATCAAGGATCAACTCCAAGGTTTCGGGCGATCTTGCAACCTACTAAAATTTTCTCAATTGAAGATAAATATTTATGTTCACAAGGAGGCCTTTTTTGGTTAAAACCAATTTTGCATAAGCTATTTGATCTACTTGTTTTGAAAAGGTAACCACAAAAGAGATATATTTATGGTATTTTATGTTTTATGATGAATGCAATTTATTGATGCAACTATATGAATTTTTATTTTAACCAAGTGTTAGTAAAGAAAATAAAAAAGATAAGGTAATGATAAATTAAAGAAAATAACTTGAAAGGGAAATTCCCAACGGACATAAACCACAATAACATGTCTGCGAGTTAAATCATTGAAAAGATCGGGTAGGAAACCAATGAAAATAAGAGAAGTGCTTCCTCAATTCCACTGATGCAATCATCGATGGGAATTCAATAATAACCAAAAGATGTTTCAATTCTCATCAAATCACAAGGCCACATAAACTGCACTCATGTGAGACAAGAAGCTATGTAGGAACAATAGGTGATCTTTTCTCCAACTCGGTATATCAAAAAAATTCATTAACACGAGGCAAAAACAAGAACTAAAAGGTCACATAATCATAAAAACACAATAAAACCATTGGCTTCATTATTATTCATGAACATGCTTTCACAAAAATAACACACTTAGGCAAGAATAACTATACTCAAAATGAGAGCACCAATAGCATATATTATTGCATCAAAATAATGGCTTGGAGTACATAATACATCCATGTATTTATAAGAAATCATCTCCTCCCTTTGTGCTAGGAGAGAGAGTTCTTAAAATGTAACTCATGCTAAAAACTAATAAAACAAATATAATTCAATACAAACTGACTCTCTAAATGGTGCTAAGTAGGTCTCCACCCTTGTTTATATCAATTAATGGGTTCATGATCATTTACATGACTTAAAGGAAATAAAGAAGTAGATAAGAAGAAGGAAGCTGCAAGAGGATTTAAGAGTCACTAGAAGCTCTAAAAATGGAAGTTTGACCTTCTCTGAATGTTTTTGGTAATTGAACTGCCATCAAAATGTGTTTTTGGTACATGGAATGCTCTTAAAATAGCAACTAACAATTAACTATCGATGCATTACTACTTCTTCAAAATTGTTGATGCACCTCTAAAAATAGCACACCTGCACACCTTGATAACAAGTTCCAAAAAAAATCCATTTTTTTTCCAAATGTCAAAATTGAATATCTAGCATCTGGGTTTTTTCCTTCCATATCCCAAAGCAATGTTTGCATGTTTTTTATTGAATTTATCAATGAACTCTATTACTTGGGTGACCTAAGGCAAATCCAAAGCCCCATACTTATTCTTCACTACTTACCAATAGTTGCTAACCTCTATACAATTTTCTAAAAAATCCTCAAGTTTAATGTCCAATTCCAACAATAACTCTTCAATCTTAAATGCTTGCCTAAAATATTCATCTAACGAAGCATCCCTGAAAGTTCTTCAGAATAGTTGAACTACTGATTGCACTGAATTGAGCTTGGTTTTTGACTAATCCTCAAAAATGTCAAGGCAGGCAGTGTTGCAATACCTCTCTTCTTCCAAAATCTTCTCTTGAGTTTGATACCTAGATCTTTTTATATCCTCATGCATTTCCTACATAAATTTATTCTTGGAAAATATTTTCTCTATTCAATCATCAAGCTTGTCCATCTCCTCTACAGTATATACTTCCATGAGTGTACAATACCTTTGACCTTTTATTTATGTCAAATCCTAGAGTTCTTTTGTTTAGGTATGTACCTCCTTCATCAACCCAAAATCCTGGTTCACTATGGACACTAATTTATCCTTGCTCAACTAAATATGGTGTAACTAGTTCAAATTGTACTATAATATTTGTACACCTTTTTCCTCAAAATTGTCACACCATTTCTAACATGCTCCCAAAACTGAATCCACTTGTACAATGCCCTTCTCTTTTCTCTCTAGTCTTGCAACAAGAGTGATATATGGATTCAATCCAAGTCTATTGGGCCTACTAATCCATGTAATTAGCCTCTCAAAAGCTCATTTTGTCTCTACAAAATCATAAGTTCAGATGCATCTCTTTCCATATGCTTGAAAACCTATTTTATGCCTGTGGTGATCTTGATATGGTGGTGGTATCTACCATGGGCCTTTATAATAGGACCTCCTTGATTTGATAATCCTTAGGATTTAAATCCTCAGGGTCATCATTGGGAGGAGGGATGGCTATATGTGCAAGAAAGTCCTAATCTTGGTTCTTCATAATGAAGGTTAGTATCCATGCATCACCCATAGGTGGCTCAAGATTCTTGATGGCTTTTACTAGCTCATCCATTCCATCCTTAGTAGTTACATTCAATTGCTCTCTTTTTTAAACCATGACCTCCCTCTTCAACCAGGTTGGCATAGTGCCCATTAGAGATATATATTTGATTGAAGAGGGAGTTTGTATTGTAGGTCCCTTTACCTTATCAGTCTTCTCTTGATTTTTTTCTCATTGAGAGATATCACCAATTTGAGTCTTTGTACCTACTTGGTCTAAGGTCCTAGCCTCGGTATCATGAGGATTTTTTTGAGGTTCCTCATGTATTTTCCTCTCCTTCAATACTTCATCAGCTTGCAATTGTTGGGGCTCTTATTCCTCTGCATCCTATTCTTCTAAGTCTATACTAGAAAGAAGTGGCATTGTTGACCCTTTTATCTAGGAATGAAAAATATTGAGATGGTAGTGGTGGTAGGCCTAAAGGTCCTTGAGGTAGAGGTAGTAATTGGTTCTAGTCCTCTCCTAGGGATCAACTCATAAGAGTGTACCCTATCTTCTCCCCCACCATCTCAATGCCCACTAGCATGAACTCAAAATTAGAGAGGTCAAAGACATCTATCTCTTGACCTTCCATGTCTATAATCTACTACTATTGCTCATCCTTTGAAGTAGTAACCTGAATAGGTTCTTTTGGAATAGATGGTGGTGTTAATGTGGAGCTTCTTCTTCTTTCCTCTTCTGTAGCTTTGGCCAAGAAAATCCTTTGACTTAAGGGAACATAATACATCTTTTCATCTTCTCCATCTTATGCATCATCTTTAGGGACGGTCTTAGGAACTTGAGGAATAGGAGTGGTTTTCTTCAACTTTCTCCCTTTTATGCTGGCCACCCGAGTTTCAACTCTTCCTCTTTTGGGTGTTGAAGGTGAGGCTTCTTTCTCTGTGACTACTAATGGCACTTATTTATCTTCTTCTGCATGTGCCTCTATTTTCTCTTCACCTTGCTAAAGGGGCACTTGCTCAATTCCTTGAGCTTTCTCTATTGAGTTAGCTCAGGGCTCTGCTTCTTCTTTAGGTTGCACTTGTTCTTCTTGAGTTTCTTGTGTAGGGCCCATCTACTTCTTACCCTTAGCTAGAGATCTTTTCTTCCTTACTCCAATATATGCTTCAAAGTACTTAACCTCTCACTTGTGCTAATGTAATCTCTATGGCCTCACTAAGGATTGAGCCAAGAAGGTTGGCACTATGACTTTGACACATTTACCCTCTACTAGGCATGTTGTGGCTTGTATAGGAACAACCTATGGAACTGGATTAAGTTTGGAAGGCTTCTTGATCCATTCCCTTGTCAGTTGGACTATGTGGAAAGCTTTGTGATTGACTCTGAAGATTGTACTAAAAATGGATGTGAGGCTATATTGACAAGACCCGAACACATGAGTGTAGATACCTTCACTGACATTTCCTTAGGTTTTCTACATATAATGAGTAAGGCATTCCAATCAATATGCCCAAGCTTGGTGTCTCTAATTTTGGCAAGTCTGTCTTGAAAGCAAGATTTCCTCAATGTACCTTGGTATTTGAAAACTATAGGTTTGAGAGAAATCTTTTTAGCCACTGAAGATGAAGATGATGTCATTTTATCTATACAAGAAAGTAGAACTTAGATCAAAGAGTTAAAATTTGGACCTAAAGCAAAAATGTCCAAAATTAGTGAAAAATCAACTAATTCCCTCTTATAGCCCTTATATGTAGAAAAGTGTACCTAGTGCACTCTTACATGTGCACTAGGTGTGCTAAATGGACATTTTAAGACTATTGATGTTCAGTTGCACACTTGCACACCTTGGGAATGTGTGCACATGTAGAAGCTAAGTGAAAGTGGGGGGCGGGGGAGGGGAGGGAAGGGGAATAAGTCTCTTGTGTTCTTTCATAGTGCAAAAAAGGGTGTGCACTTTCTTCATAAAGAAAAAAAAGTGTGCATGTGCACACGTCAGAGGTGTGCACATGTGTACCTTTTCCTTAAATTTTTTTTTGCTTAGTTTTTAGGTTAAAAAATGTGTACACATGTGCACCTTTCAACATTTAGATGCCTTAGGTTCTTTTAGGTTTTCTTTTTTAGGGGATAAAGGAAGGTGCATACATGCGCACCTTGAGGAGGTGCGCATGTGTGCACCTTCCACTATCTTACATTATTTATGTGTTGTTTGTGCTTTCCAAGGAGCGAGCACAATGGATGATGTGCGGAGGTGCAAAAGATTTTGGAGCACGAAGGCAAGTGAGTGGAGAGGGAGGGATATTAGGTTTATATAGACCCAGACACAGGGTACGCACCCTCCAAAGGTATGCACCTACACATGTGCACATGTGCACATCTCTAGAGGGAGAAGAATGTGCAATTGCACATTGAGAGCACTTGCACACCCTAAAGGGGTGTGCATGTGTGCTAGTGCACTAGTGTGCATTTTTGCACTAAAACCTTCAAAAATATCCAGTTTTCCTCCAAGTCTTATGCCCTAGACTTCCTCAGTGAGAGACTAAGGCTTGAATTTGACTCAAGTCAGGAGTTCAAAAATGACTCAAGCCCTAGACTAGGGGTCTGGGTGACAAAAAATCTACTAGGGGGTTCCCATTTCTAGGAGAAATGGTGCATGATTATGAGACCACAAAAAATAGCCCCAACAAAAAGGAAGCAATGATAAAGGCATTTCTTCACCAGCAAGCATTCTTCTAACATGTGTCAAATAACAACTGAGTCTTGAACACTTCAAACATCTTTCAAGTTCCTCGATAGTCAAAACTTCATAATCTTGAATCTTCAAGCTCAATGTGTGCATAGTGTATTCATTCCCTTTGATGTTTCAAGGTCTAATATATCAAGAGCCTATAGCAACTTGGAGACAATCCTCCAGTCCACTAGTTCATTCATGAAGAATCCTCATATATCATGTAAACCATTCACTTTCTAACCAATTGAGAGAATTTGTTCTAAGGGCTCTTAACGAGTTGTCATTTTCACTTTTTTTGCATTTTAGGTCCTAAGTAATCTTTGGATTCTATTTCAAGGAGCTTGCATGTTTCCGTTTGATTCTTCCATGAAGCAATTTGTATAGATATTGGATAGCTATTTTGGTGCACATATCCCTATTGTCGGATTACCTTTCTCAAACCTTTTGGAATCTTTCATTCTTAACACCATCATTTCTTTTTATTCTCTTTCTATACCTTGACCATGCTTAGATTGTGTTGCCAAGGCATTGGTGTCATTTCTCATATTCTTTCTTTAGTTTGATAACTCCTATGTTCCTCTTTTAAGAACTTTTTAAAACTATCACACCAAATAGTGACCTTAGCAATTCTTTGAAAAGACCTTTGGTCTAAACTAAAAAGTTTTGGACTATCTCTTGTTGTTATCAACCTTGATTTGAAAATACCAAGATAGTCAATATTTTAAATTTAAAAAGTGTTGAGAACTATTGATCTTGAATCCTAATTTCAAGACTAAAATCCATTACAACTGCAAACTTAACATTCATTCTTTAGTTGGTACAAGAAACAAAATCATTTGAATGCTTTGACAAAGAAATACCTCTTCCCCAAAGTTGAAACCACAAAAATGGTCTATGAAATGCATCAAGACAAAGTCTTGATTGCACCTAACCCCTAGAATAACACAACTTTGAAAGAAAACACACAATTGAAATTAAACACACAACTAAAAGAAAACACACTTGCAAAAAAATAATTTATTTTTAAAAAAAAAAAATTTTGATAATTTTTTTATAGAAATTATTTTTTCTTTTAGACCTTGTTGTAATGTTTTAGGAACTGGCCATTGATAGGCAATGGGACCAATTCCCCTTCTAAGGAACTCAGCCTAAAAGTATTTTCTTCCAAAATCTCTGCAAGTTTCTAAGGGCCAATTCAAAAATGTTGAAACTTAGTGTGACTTCTCGTCTTTTCTTTTTCCTTATCCCATACTAGGATAATGTCAAAAATATTAAAATATTAACCACCATTTGATAACAACTTGATCTTTTTCCAAATGCTCCAAAGTTGTTGTTCTTTTCTCATCCAATTCCAAGAGATTCATTAATCTGATTTGAACTCTATTTATGTCCTCAACATACCCCTTCATAAATTTCAATATTAGAATCTTGAGATTAAGTGGGAATATTGATTCCTATCCATAGACAAGTAAATAGGGAGATGTCCCAAAAGCATTTTTTATCCCAACTCTATCCGTCCATAATGCATACTTTAGCTGAGTGTGTGAATCTTTTGGATTTTCTTGTAGAAATTTCTTTATCATTTTAATCAAGTTCTTATTAGTGGACTTAGCCACACCATTCCCTTCAGGACAGTATTAGAAGAGAACTTGATTATGACCTAATTGTCTAATGCCCATTGGGTAAGGAAGATCAACATAAAATATGATTCATTATTGCATACAAGGAAGAACAACATACCAAACCTTGTGACAACGTGTTCTTCCAAGAAATTTGTAACCACTTTTTTTGTGTAGTTTCAAAAAAGTTCAACTTCTATCCAGTGCGTGCAATAATTTGTAGCCATGAGGATGAACATATGTCTTGTAGATGATGGTGGGTTTACTAGACCAATAAAGTCTAGCCCCCACTTAGCAAAAGGGTGTACCTTGAACACTAGTTGTAGTGGAATAGTTCAATGCCTCCCTCTATTGGCACTTGTCTAAAAAATGTGGCAAGAACGTACATGTTCAAATGTATCCTTAAACATGGTAGGAAAAAATCAACCTAATCTCAAAATCATATGAGTTGTAGCTTCTATTGATCTATGTCCCATGTCATACCTATCAGGAAACTATTCCAAAACTTCTTTCACTTCTTCATGTCCCAAGAATTTCAAATAAATTCCCTCATAGTTCCTTTTGTAAAGTTTTCTATCTTGCAGCATATAGGATTCACATTTCATCTTGAGTCCTCTACAATGGGAACTATTCATCCAATTGCGGTATTGATTTTGCAAATTATGGTAAAAATTATCTTGATACCAAACATCAGTGATTATTCCTTGATCAATATCCACTTGAGAAACCATGATCTTTTTTTTATTATAAGTGTTGATTTTTTCATCAAATATGATTTCATTACCAATCTCATTATCAACTATCATCTTGGTTAATCCTTTTCCTCTTACCAACTTCATTGGTTGAATCTCTAAATCAAACTCTTGCAATATAGCTATCCATTTTCCTCATCTCTCACCTAGCTCATTCTGCATCAACAATGTCTTAACCGCAAGATCAGGCACAATTGCATATACCTTGCTCCTGAGTATATTATGATGAAATTTATTAACTACTTTTATCAATGTGAAAGATTGATTGTTAATATTAGAATAGTTCAACTCAGAATTCTTTAGTAAGAAACTCATGAATGTGATAGGTCTCTCACCCTCCTTTACTTTCTCTTGAGTAAGAATCCCAGCGCATGAATATTCTGAAGAAAATGAATAGATTTTGAATGGTAAATCATAATCAAGACTTACTAGAACTAGGGCCATAGAGATTTCTACTTTGATCTCTTCAAAATATTTCTTTATTTCAAGAACCCATTCTATTTTTGCTCCTTTATTGAGAAAATCATTAAGAGGATGTACTATCTCAGTAAATCCACTAATGAACTTAGGTACAAAATTATTTTTTCCAAAGAAAGATTTCAGCTCTTTACGACTATGAGGAGGTGATAGATTAAGAATGGCTTCTATCCTTTCAAGATCAATGGATATCCTAGCTTTAGAAATAATATGACCAAGAAGCTTTCCTTTGGTGACCTTGAATGAACACTTTTTGGGATTCAATGATATGCCATACCTTTGACATTGACTGAATACTTGTTTCAAGTTTGCAATATGAGTACTCCTATCTTTAGAAAAGAGATAAGAGATCATCCATATAGATAACTATGTACTTTTTTATCAGCCCTTTGAATGCTTCATCCATCACTCTTTGGAATGTTGCTCCTGCTTTGATTAATCCAAAAGGTATCCTTTGGTATGCAAAGGTTCCCCATTTTATTGTAAATTAAGTCTTCAATGTGTCTTCTTCATCTACCATCACTTGGTTCTATCCAGAATATCCATCTAGAAAAGACATTATTTTACACCAATTCACAATTTGTAACACTTCATCAAGTGAGGGCAAAGGGTAATTATCCTTCTAGAAAGCCAATTTCAAATTTAAAAAATCCACACAAAGGAGAATTTCTCCAATTGTTTTCCTTACTGGGACCAAGTTAGAAACCCATGTAGAATGTGAGATTAGAAAGATAGTTTTAGCTTCAATTAGATCTTGTACTGCTTTCATTATCAAAGGCTCAATTATGGGATTCGCTGGTCTTTGTCTCTAAGAAAAAGGTTTGGCATTAGGCTTCAATAGAATATCATGAGTGATGATCTTAGGGTTGTAGGTCCTAAGTTCTTCATAATCCCATGCTATGACATCTTTGTATTCTGTAAGCAATTGAAGCATACTTTCTCATTCTTGAGAGTTACAAGCCTTTTCGATTCTCACCATCTTTGGATCTTCTTTAGTACCTAGATTATATGAATCACATTCTTCAACCCCTTTTTCTTCAACATTCCTTTTACTACATGTTGATTCATCTCGATCAAAGATGCATTCTAACTCTACCATCCTCTTAGGAATAGTATTGGTCTTCAAATTTATAATTCCATCTTCATCCTGTAGCTCATCTTCTTCAAGCTTATCGTTGGGAGTATCATCAATATCTTGTCCTTTGAAAAGGCCATTGCATACAATAAACTTGAGAATATGTTGATCATCTTGGAAAACTTGGAAGTTTGTAATGTTATCTTAAATAGACAGGGTAGTAACCAATTTAACTGAAAATATTTTTAGCTTTGTCCTTTCAATGGGTTGCATCACACTTGCTGAAATGGTAAGGGCATCAGATACCATGTTCTTCTTCCTTGGGATGGACCTTATGTTCAAGGCCTCAAAATCTTCCAAAAACTCCCAAAATCCTTTTTGGTATTCAAGTAGTCTCCTATTATTTCAAGAGTAGATTTATTTCACCTATCTAATGACTAACTGAGAGTCTCCTTCAATTACAAGAAATTTGACATCTTTTTCCAATGTGAAGAGAAGTCTGTAAATCATGGCTTCATACTCTACAACATTGTTAGTACATCTAAATTGTAAGTGATATAGTACATAAAAAGACCTACCTTTGGGATTAATTAGTTCAATACTTATGCCAAATTCTAATTTTTATTTAGAGTCATCAAACCTGAGTGTCTAGATTGGCTATTCTTTGGGCTTTCTGGTCTCGTTCATGTTTGTATGAAGCTTTTCCTTCACTTGAGTTTTAAAAGATTATTTCTTTTGGATCCATTACAATATTTCACATGGTGGAATTCGTGAGTTTCCACAATTTATCTTTAACATAGGGGTCATTTTTTTCTCTTGTTGACTTTGAATATCCCCAATCAATTCAGTGATCTTATCAATCTAGGGTTTTGGATGAATGACCATTGAGGTCCAACCTTGGCCTTTTAGAAAACATCTTCTCCTCTAGACTTTGATAATCATAGGTGGAGGATTAGATAAACCCCCACCATCTAAATAAGTGTCACTATATGACACATTGGAATCCTCTTTTTCTTCTTCATTAATCTCAACCAATTCATATGTGCTTGTAGAACTTGAACTTTACTTTTGTACCTCATTTGGTATTTGGTCATTTTTTGATTGCATTATCTGAGTGAGTACCCTAGAAACTACTTTATGATAATGTGAGAATTCAAATTTTGAATGTCTAAATTTGTGTAACCTAAAAAGTCCTAGAAGAATAAAAATATTTGGGTCTTCTTCCTTGCCTAAGCAATGTAAGTTTGTAACCATATTGTCTACAAACTGAACGATGAGTTATTCTTTTAGAGTGGGGATCATAGATTCTTTATTTGCATGGTCGAGTTTTTTGGTTGCATTTATGTCAAATGACATCACTTTGTAGGAGCCTAGCTTAACTTAAAAAATGCTACCTCATTTGGTGCATTGTATTCTATGATCATTGTCTTCAGCTTTGGCTTAGCATCATTCTTGATCTAATTATTTAGTCCCTTCCAAGGTAGCCATAACTAAGTAAAATTAATTGAAAACCATCCTCTCAATAACTTTGTCCATTCTCTACTTAGTAATAATCCATAAGTTTTAGGGATTTCTACCACATGTATGTGTATGATGTCTTAAATTTGGGGGTCTACAGTTAACAATATTCTAACATCTTTCAATACATTGATAACTTTTACTTCTATCTTGTCAAGTTGTATCACTATCTGATTTGAGGGTTGAGGAGAGACTCCCAAACTTTGAGCTATTGAAAGTGGCATGAAATTGCAAGAAGCCCCTAAATCTATAACACAATTGTGTAGGTTCTTTCCAAAAATTATGAGACTAAGCAAAAAAGGAGGCACTTTAGCATTGCCTTTATACATGGTAGGCATTTCCTTAGAAGTATTGGCTTGTGACATTTTCTTTTGAGGTTTTTTGTTCACATTTGGCATTGCCTTTGAATGATCAAGAGTCCTCATCACTTCTTCCCTTTGATTAGGACAACTTTGTAGCATATCAAACATAGACATATTAGCCTTGGTTCTCTTTAGACCTTCTACTACATTGTACTTTTTAGTTGCCCATATAAGATTCTTCAGGATTGTAGGTACATTCCCTTGATTTTGATTTTGTTGCCCAATGTAGCATGCTTTGGTAGGTACTGGATTGTTATTAGCTCTTGGATCAATAGGTGTCAGATGAAAGGTAGGAGGAATCCCATCAGTCATAGGTTCCCTTCAGTTATGCAAATTGTAAGTATTTTGATTTTCATTTTGAAAAGCTAACATATCTTTTGGTTGAGGATCTGATTCTTGACTAAACAAAAAAGTGAATTCTTCACTAGATGGTTGTTCCATTCTAGGATTCTATGGAGAATCATAAAATTATATCATCATAGCATTGTACTATATAGAAGACTCACCATTATTGCCTTGTGAGTTCTAGTTCATTTCTTGATTTCCATTGAAATACGAGCCACCATCATTAGGTACATTTTGGTTATTGTCATACTGGTTGATGTCGACATACTAAGCATTGTTGTTATTATCAGCAGGGATGCTTCCATTGTTTTGGAAAGTATTCCATTATCGATTCTACCTTTGGAAGTAATTATTGCAATATGGAGGATTGTAATTATTCCTTGCATTGTTATTTCCCACATTGCTTTTTTTTTGAAATTCTTGTTGTAATTTTGACCATAGTTTTTTTGGTAAGGGATTGCATTCATTCTCTAAAAATTGTTGTTCTGCCCTTGTGACAACCTCAAATGGGTTAGTTCATTGGTAATCTGAGACATTTTTTTCTTAATTTGACCAAACTTAGATGTAAGGTTATTTTCTAGCTTAGTGAAATTTGTTTCCTTTTGCTTAAAGAAAGAAGCTTTTGGAGGTTCATATCTAGTGTAGGGTATGGCTAGAACTAGTAAAGTTGGTGCATGTTGTAGTGAGACTAGATTCATTGTAATGAATTGACTAGGCATCAGTGGTGTTCCAACAGGATATGTTGGTATCATTGTAGTCACTTGAGTTGGAACCAACAATACTCCTCCATTAGGATTGGCTTTCTCGATAAATTCAATTGCTTCTCTGAAGAACTTTTCCAATGTGTCAATGTTTACAACAAGTAGCCTTCATAGAAAGATAGCCGTGAGATGGTCCATAACATTAAGATAAATAAGAATCATAGCTTCAACTAATATAGTGTAGGGTGTTTCTAACTTGTAGAAAGCCATATGAAAGCGATGAGTGAAACATGAAATAGTCTCCATTGGATCCCTTTTGATCGATATGAAATGATGATGTATCACAACCAAGTTGACAAATGATTTAAATTGTTCGAGGAACAATTTTTCAAAGGCAGCCCAATTTTGGATACATCTCGGTGGCAAATTCACATACTAGTTATATACAACTTCTCCCAATGAGTATGGGAATAAATGAAGGACCATATTCTCTTGTTGGACTTGCTTTCAACTGCATATTTCTTTGAAGAATTTGATATGGTCCTAAGATGTTCATGCTTCTTCGTAGATGAACCTTGGGTAGAATTTCTAAAGATTCTTGGGAAGATCATTAAGTGCATCTTGCAAGTTAAATGGTGAATCTACTATGCTTGCAAAAAAGCCCATTAGTGGAGGATTTGGTGGAATGATGGGTGGAGGTTGCATCAGAGGTGGAACTGAAGATGATGAAATTTAGAATGGAAGTGGTAGAATTATACGAAATCCTTTGTCACAGCAAGGCTTATGAAAATGACTGAGCTCTAAGAAATTTGGTTCAATATCTAAAGATCTTAAAGCTTTCTGAAATGGAGATTATGGATTAGGATCTTCCAAGTTGCATCAATTCAGGAAAAAGTGCACCTTTGTAGAAGCACACTTTATCAAAACAACACACCTACGCACCTTTTGACAGTTTTAGATGATTTTTTTTTTAAACTTCCAAAAACTTCAAAATTTCAAAAAAGTGAGTTGTTTTCATCTTCTAAATGGTTTGAGTCCCTCCTTCTAGCACCTTTTCTATTGAGCTATTATTTTACATGATGCTGAATGGAAGGAATTCTTTCAAATTCCTCTCTTGAAAAGCTAATTGAGGATCAACTCCAAGGTTCTGGGTGATCTTGCGACCTACTAAAATCTGTTCAATTGAAGATAAATGTGTATGTTCATGAGGAGGCCTTTGCTAGTTCTAACCAATTTTGGATAAGATGTTTGATCTTCTTGTTATTTTGAAAAAGTAACTACAAAAGAGATATATTTTTTGTATTTTATGTTTTATGATGAATGCAATTTATCAATGCAACTATATGAATTCCTATTTTAACCAAGTGTTAGCAAAGCAAATAACCAAGATAAGGTAATAAGAAATTAAAGCAAATAACTTGAAAGAGAAATTCGTAATAGATATAAACCACAGTAAAAACACATCTACAACTTAAATCATCAAAAAGTTCAAGTAGGAAACCAATGAAAATAGGAGCAACACTTCCTCAATTTCATTGATGCAATCGTCGATGAGAATTCGATAATAACCTAAAGATGTTTCACTTCTCATCAAATTGCAAGGCCATAAAAAGTGCGCTCATGCAAGACAAGAAGCTATGCAGGAACAATAGGTGATCTTTTCTCCAACTCAGTATGTTAGTAGAATTCGTTAATATGAGGCAAACACCAAAACTAAAAGGTTGCACAATAATAACAACACAATAGAACCATTGGCTCCATTATTATTCATTAACATGCATTCACAAAAACAACACACTCTGGCAAGAATAACTACACTTAGAATGAGAGAATCAATGGCATATATTATTGCATCAAAATAATGACCTAGAGTACATATTACATCCATGTATTTATAAGAAATCATCTCCTCCCTTTGTTCTAGGAGAGAGAGATCTTAAAATGTAACTTATGCTAAAAATTAATAAAACTAATCTAATTATATACAAACTAACTCTCTAACTATTTCTAAGTAGGTTTCCACCCTTGTTTATATCAATTAATGGGTGCATGAGCCTTTACATAACTTAAAGAAAAGAAAGAAGAAGTAGATAAGAAGAAGGGAGCTGCAAGAGGATCTAAGAGTCACTAGAAGCTCTAAAAATAGAAGCTTGACCTTCTCTAAATGTTTCTGGCAGTTGAACTATCATCAAAATGCATTTCTAGTGCATGGAATGCTCTTAAAATAGCAACTGGAAGTTAACTACCGATGCACTACTACATCTTCAAAATTGTCAGTGCACCTCTAAAAATAGCACACCTCCACACCTTAATGACAAGTTCCAAAAAAATATCCAAAATTTTCCCAAGTGTCAAAATTGAATTTCCAGCATTTGGGGTTTTTCCTTATTTATCCCAAAGTGATCTCTAGATGTTTATTCTTGAATTTATCAATGATATCTATTACTTGGGCAACCTTGGAAAAATCCAAAGCCCCATGCTTTTTCTTCAATGTTTTTCGATAATTGCTAACCTCTATACAAGTTTTTTGCAAAATCCTCAAGTTTAGTGTCCAGTTCCAACAATACCTCTTTAGTCTTAAATGCTTGTCTAATATCTTCATTTGACAAAGCATCCTCAAGAGTTCTTCAAAATTGTTGAACTATTGATTGAATTGAGCTCTATTCTTGACTCATCTTCAAAAATGTCAAGGTAGGTAGTGTTGCAATACCTCACTGCTTCCAAAATCTACTCTTGAGTTTTATCCCTCAATCTTTATATATCCTCATGTAATTCTTGCATAACTTTATTCTTGGTAGATATTTTCTCTATCCAATCATCAAGCTTGTCCAACTCCTCTGTAATATATAGTTCCATGAGTGTATGATACCTTTGACCTTTTATTGATGTCAATGCTTGAAGGTCTCTTTCCCAGGTACACGATCCTTGTCCATCAACCCAAAATCCTAGTTTACTATGGATATCAGTTTATTTGCGCTCAATTGAACATGGTGTAATAGGTTGAAATTATACTGTATTATTTGTACACCATTTTCCTCAAAATTGTCATGCCATTGCTGACATGCTCCCAAAAATAAATCCACCTATATAGTGCCCTTCTCATTTCTCTCTAGTGTTATAGCAAGAGTGATCTCTAGATGATCTAAGTCTATTGGGCCCATTACTCCATGTAAGTAGCCTCTCAAAAGCTCATTTTGTCTCTACAACATCAACAGTTTAGACTCGTCTCTATCCATATGCTTGAACACCTCTTTTATGTTTGTAGTGACCAATACTTTGGTAGTATCTATTGTGGGCCTTCCTAATAGGACCTCCTTGATTTAATAATCCTAAGGAGTCAAATCCTTAGTGTTATCATGTGAAGGAGGGATGGGGATGTGTGAAAACAATTCCCAATCTTAGTTCTTCATTATGAAGACCAGTGGTTGTGCATCACCCGTAGGTGGCTTAGGCTTCTTGATGGCATTAACTAGCTCATCCATTCCCTCCTAAATAGTTACATTCAACTACTTCTTTTGTCAAACCATAATCTCCCTCTTTAGCCAGGCCAATGTAGTGCCCATTGGAGACATGTATTTGATTGAAGAGGGGGTTTGTACTACAGGTCCCTTTCCCTTATAAGTCTTCTCTAGAGTCTTTTCTCATTGAGAGAGATCACCAGTTTGAGTCTCTATACCT
Source organism: Cupressus sempervirens (assembly GCA_028749045.1). Taxonomy (NCBI): domain Eukaryota; kingdom Viridiplantae; phylum Streptophyta; class Pinopsida; order Cupressales; family Cupressaceae; genus Cupressus; species Cupressus sempervirens. Next base: position 50,165,713 of record CM053787.1, read on the forward strand.
ACTTGGGCTAAGGTCCTAGCCTTGGTATTGTGAGAATTTTTTTGAAGTTCTTCATGTATTTTCCTCTCCTCTAATACTTCATCATCTTGAAATTATTGGGGCTCTTCTTCCTCTGCTATTTGTTCTTCTATGTCTATAATGGAGGGATCTAGCATTGTTGAACCTTTATCTAGGAACAACAAATCCTAAGATGATAGTGGTGGTAGGCCCAAAGGTCCTTGAGGTAGAGGTGGTAATTGGTTCCAGTCATCTCCTAGGGTTTAAGTTGTAGGTGTATCTTGTATCTTCTCCCCCACCATCTTAGTGCCCACCAAGATGAAATCAAAATCAAAGAGGTCAAAGACATTTGTCTCTTAACCGTCCATGTTTGTAATCCATAGTTGTTGATCATCCTCTAAAGTAGTAACTTGAATAGGTTTTTTTGGAATAGATGGTGGCATTATGGTGGAGCTTCTTCTTCTTTCCTCTTCTGTAGTCCTAGCCAAGTGATTCTTTTGACTTCAGGAAACATAATCCATCTATTCATCTTCTCCATCTTTTACATTAGCTTCAAGGATGGTCTCAGGAACCTGAGGAATAGGAGTAGTTTTCTTCTTCAACTTCCTCCTTTTTATGTTGCCCACCCAAGTTTTAACTCTTCCTCTTTTGGGTGTTGAAGGTGAGGCTTCTTCTTCTATGACAACAGATGACACATATTTCTCTTCTTCTACATGTTCTTCTATTTTCTCTTCATCTTGCTAAAGGGGCACTTTCTTAGTTCCTTGAGCTTTCTCTACTAGGTTAGATCAGGGCTCCACTTCTTCTTCAAGTTGTATTTTTTCTTCCTGGGATTCTTGTCTAGGAGTCATCTTCTTCTTCCCCTTAGCTAGAGCTCTTTTCTTCCTTACTCCCCTATCTTCTTCGAAACACTCAACCTCCCACTCATGCTGATGCACTATCTTTGGCCTCAATGGGGATTGAGTGGGGAAGGTTGGCACTTTGACTTTGGCACCTTTACCCTTTACTAGGAATGTTGTAGCTTGTAGAGGAACAACCAGTGGAACTAGATCAAGTTTGAAAGGCTTCTTGACCTATTCCCTTGAAAGTTGGACTATGTGGCAAGCTCTTTGATTGATGTCAGAGTTCTCATCCCTCTTAATTTATGCATTCATTATAAGTTTGTCATAAAAAATTTCCCTATTATACAATGGATCTAAGACATCTTTCATGTCATTCTTGACAACCTTTAATGGAATCTTTATTTTGTGGGCCTTGTCTACCATATATAGAGTCACCCTATAATGATCCCTTATGTGGATATCATAGTCATCTACTATATTTATCCAGTGATATTCCAATGCATCTTGGTGTACAAACTACTTTCTTGCCAGATGTTGCACCATCCCAATATTATCAAAGTATGGGCAAGGGGAGTTGTATTCTTCTAAGGGATATTGATCCCATTATGAGTTGAAAGTCATGATGTCTTGTTTCTACTTGACCTCAAAAGAATCGACAGTGATTGGCCACACCTATGTCTTTTTTTGATGTTTCCTCATTCTATCATATGCACGTGTTAGTTTTTTGTCAATCTCTAGTAGAATGAGCCTATCTGATCGATATCTTAGGAGTTTCTTTGGGTTCACTTGTGTGCCTATGATCGTGAGGTATGTGAATGTTTTGAACTAAATGAAGTAGGTGCCTATGTGAATGTTTTGAATTGAATGTAGTAGGTGCCTATCTATGAAATATGGGTCATTTCTTCTACTAACATTCTTTTTGCATAATCACCCTTGATGAACCAAATGATTGCAAAAATGAAACCATCAATTATTATCCTATACTTCACACTCTGCTCTAATAGATTCTTCTTGACCAACTAAGAATACAACACATAAGACCATGCATTAGCATCTTGCATGCTACCCTTCTTGTAAAGCCCCAAGTTGTTTATTTTTTTGGTTGCCAAAAAGTACACCAAAAACGATGTCATATAGAATTTGGGGTTAGCCTTGACAGCTAACAATTGCTCATTGAAGTTGCCACTCACAATTGTAGCCCATTCAATTCATATTTTGGTTGTCCTAATAGTTTCTATGAAGTGTACCATCTAGGTTTGAAGATATCTAGTTGCAAGAAGTCTCATTGCTCTACTCAGAAGTATAATTGCATTGCCAATATCTGTTAGAAACAATAGTCCCCCAAGATAATTGAGAGGGAGGGGGTGAATCAGTTATCCAATAATTAAAATATTTATCAACCTTAAATAATCTTAACCATTCAACCAAAGTAAATAGAAACCATAACAAGATCGACATACACAATTACACCAAATATGTTAACTAGGGAAACCCTTGATTAGAGGGAAAACCCCAGTGGGAATGATTCCCACAACATGATGTAGTAATATAAATATTGCTTGTTAGAGGATGGACCTTGTTAGGAGTCTATTGCAACATTTAGTACATATCAGTCCTTGTTTGGAGATTTTGAATCCCTATTAGGAGTTGTGGAAGATAGAAGGACCCACTGTCCAAATAGCTTCTGGGGCAAGACCACTGACCTCATTATCTAACTAATCTCTTAGCTATTTCTTGTAGAATAATTGTTTGTACTATACTTTAACTTCTTTTCTCTATCTTGTCAACTAGACCAATCATTGTTAGACCTTTTAGACCAGGTCAAAAACCTTAGATCCAATTACCAAACCTTGGATCTCACAATAAAACCTCGGTAACAAAGTTCTCACCAACTTCGCTTTACTCTTCTTATCTTCACATTCTTCTCTTTGTGCTTATTACAATATTTTTCCTTCTTCCCCTAATGATAAAGGAAAATGTCCTTCCTTTATACCAAATCCATAAAACAATTCCCTGAGTCGACTATTACACCTTCTCAATTAATTATTATAAGACCTAATTAAGAACATGTTACACTTAGCGATAACATTATTCTTTCGCATTGTAACTTGAATAACATTATGTACATGTAACATTATGATGAGCAAGATTGGCTACATCATCTCTAGAATTTAATCTCCACATTGCTAACTTAGGCTTCTTAGAATAACAAATCTGCTAAGAGATATAACAAGTTTACTAGAACATGCTTCTATAAACTCTATCTCAGAATAGTCTTCACTAAATCTTGCATAACTTCTTCCAAAATTAATATCTTATGCTTCCAAGGTTAGCTACATATACTAGACACTTAGTAGTATCTCCCTTTAACCTTGCTAGTGAAATTACTCAACGATCTGTCCATACCAACTTTATCTTTCCACTATTCTCCTGTCAGATACCATAGAAAACTGCTATGTTGACATCAATGATAAACATAGTCATGAATGTAACATATCATCATGATAATGATCTAATCATGTTTCCACAATACTCCCCCATAGAAGTATCATTAGCATTCATGCTTACAATAATCTCCCCCTTTGGCATTGATGGAAACATAGATGAAAAACATCTAGTTCCAAAAATACCATCTATAAAAGATTGTTTAACCTTTCTTTTCAAATCCTCTTCATCAATCATTCTTCCCCATTGATATACCTCAATGTGATCTAAATCAAACTATTTTTTTATGCTCAAACTATTTTTCATGTTCTAACTTCTCCCCCATTGACGTGAATGTCAAAGGTTTCAGCAACCATCAATCTCTATAACAACTGTCTCTGACTTGCTCAAGTGTCTAAAGAAATTTTTCAAAAACAACATCCAAAAAGAGTCCTAGATGACTCTATCCATCATAGATACTCCCCCATACAAGAAGCATCAACATTCAGTCAAAACAAACAATAATGCTTTGTTACACTCGACTAATGCACTCTTGCATCACCTACTCTAATGTAGGAAGAGGAATAACCCATAGCATACCTCACAAATACTCAAAAGTATCTTTGGGAAGAGGCTTGGTCAAAATATCTACAATTTTTTCTTTGGTGCATACATACTCCAATCTAATTTCCTTTTCTGCAACTTTCTTTCTTAACATGTTATACTTGATAGAAATGTACTTAGTTTTAGAATGCAACATTGGATTCTTTGACATACTCATTGTACTTGTGTTATCACAATGTATGACAATAGGTTCACTGAATTCTATCCTTATATCCTTCAACATCTACTTCATCCAAACAACTTGATTACAATTGTTTGTTGTTGCAACATATTCTGCTTCAACTGTACTTTGCGAGGTATAGTGTCACTTCTTGCTTAGCCAAGAAACCAATCTTCCTCTAAGAAAGAAGGTTCCAACACTGGTGCTCTTTCTATCATCTATATTGCCTACCTAATCAGCATTAGTATAAGCATATAAAGTAAAATCATTAGATCTTTCATACCACAATCCAAACTTTGGCATTCCTTTCAGGTATCTAAATATCCTTTTGACTACTGCATAATGTGCTTCTCTGGGATTAGCTTGAAATCTTACAACAATTCCAACTGCATTTGCTATATCTGGCCTTGTGTGAGTTAGATATTGCAATCCTCCAATCATAGATCTCTACTTCTTGTGCTCAATAGTAGGTGTCTCATCCTTTGTAGATAACTTGTGTCCAGTTACCATAGGTGTTCCAATGGGTTTACATTTTTCCAAACCAAACCTTTTCAATAGATCTTTGAATTACTTAGTTTGAGAAATAAAGATTCCTTCTTTGTCCTGCACAATATATAATCCTAGGAAATATTTCATTTTGCTATCATGCTCATTTCAAATTCCTTCTTCATTTCTTTTACAAACTTGTCACTTTCATCATCATTTCCTCCAAATATGATATCATCAACAAATATTACCAAAATCATCAATCCATCATATATTTCTTTCCATTATAGATTACTATTTGTCATGCCTTTGCTAAATCCAAACTTTGTCAAATGCTTTTCCAACCCTGCATACCAAGTGTTGGGTGTTTGCTTCATGCCATACAATGCTTTCTTCAATCTGCATACTATGTCCTTGTCATCTATTATAAGGAAACCTTCAAGTTGTTCGATGTATACCTCTTCTTCAAGTTCTCCATTCAAAAATGCTAACTTGGCATCCGTCTAATACACTTTAAATTTCTTATATGCTACATATGCTAATAATGACCTTACCGCTTCTATTCTTTCCACAAGAGCATAGGCTTTGTCATAGTCTTTTCCTTCTTGTTGTGAGTAATCTTTACATATCAATCTTGCTTTGTTCCTTACAACTTCACCTTGTTCCTGAATACCTTTTTTTTTCCTATCACATTCTTGTCTGTTGGTCTGGGGACCAATTCCCATGTCTCATTCTTCACTATTTGATCCAATTCTTCTTTCATAGCTTTCTTCCAATAGTCATCTTTACATGCTTCATATGCATTCTTTGGTTCAACTTGAGATATCAAACAAAGTTCTTAATTGATTTTGCTTCTTATCATCACACCTTTGTCTCTGCTTCTAATAATCTTCTTGGGTGGATGATTCTTTGTCATATTCTTTCCAGAAGTAGGAGTTCTTATCTCAACTCTTAGCTCTATTGAAGGTTCTAAGCTTTGTTCCTATATTAGTTCTCCTTCATTCTGCAAATCATTGTTAGTCTCAAAGAATAATTCATCATTCCTTGGTTTAGTAACAATATTCTCTAATCTAAATTGTAGTCAACTATTCTTTCTTGTATCCTAAATTTATCATCAACTCTTACATTTGCACTTTCAACAATAGTCTTAGTTCTTAGATTATAACATTTATAGGCCTTTCTTTTCAATGAATAACCAAGAAACATGCCTCCATCAAATTTACCAATATCATCATCTCTTTTTATATAACATTTACTACCAAAAAATCTAAAATACTTAATTGTAGGTGAGTGACCAAACCATAGTTCATAAGGGTTTTTATTTGTATCTTTTCTAACTTGCACTCTATTCATAGTGTAGATTGTTGTATTCACAACTTCTCTCCAAAACATCTTGGATACATCATTCACAAATAACATCACTTTTGCTGCTTCTATTAGTGGCTTGTTTCTTCTCTCTACAATGTCATTTTGTTTAGGGGTTCTCGGAGCTACCAACTTTCTTTTGATTCCATTAGCTTCACAAAAGATGTTAAAATCATTTGAGGTAAATGCTCCTTCTCTATCTAATCTTAAACATTTTATCTTCATACTTGATTCATTCTCAAATCTATTCTTGAATATCTTAAACTTATCAAATGCCTTAGATTTTTATTTAAAAAATACAACCCACATCATTCTAGAAAAGTCATCAACTAAAATCATGAAATACCTTTCACCATAGAATCCTTTAGTCTTTGTAGGACCACCAATCTATATGCATAATCTCCAATTTTGTTGTAGTAGTAAACTTCTTGCTGGGAAAAGAAGTTCTATTATGCTTTCCCAATACACACTCCTTGCAAATTGTGTTAGTAGGCTTTACAATCTTAGGAAAATCTCTAATTGCAAACATACTATTAGTCTTCACAATGTTGTCAAAGTTTATATGAAAAAATATCTTATGCCATAACCAATTGTCATCTACCTTTGCAACCAAACATGTCATTTTAGTAGGATTAAGCTGAAATACATTACCTATAGATCTAGTTCCTATTCCTATTACATTTCCATCTTTGTCTCTGATCGTGCATATCTTCTCTGTGAACTGTAACTAATAACCTTTATCCACTAGTTTTTCAACACTTAGAAGATTGTGTTTTAAACCATCAACAAGATATACATCCTTAGTGTTAGTCTTACCATCAAGAGGTATAGATCCAATACCTTTAACATGGCATGCTACATTATTTCCAACTCTGACAATGCCTCCATCATGACTTTTGAAGTAAAAGAAACTTGTTCATATCACCAGTCATATGATGTAAAAAACCATTGTCAATTATCCAATCAAATTTCTTTTCAACCTGTGATATCAAAGCCATTTTCTCTAGACTTTCTTCCTTGATAGCTATGAATCCTATTTCATCATCACTAGTACTTAGTGCTTGTTCATCATAATCATCTTCTTAATTTGCATACAAACACTCTCTATCCCTTCTAGGTTTGAAATTTCCTCTATCCTTTTTTTTCTCTTTTAGGAAATTTAGATGCATAATGAACAAATTCATTACAAGTCCAACATTTAAAGATTTTCTTAACATCCTTTTATCTTCTTACCAAAAGGGCTACTCCTTCTTCTATCTTTCTATCCTCGTCAAATCTACTACTGCTAGGAAAGTCTCCTCTAGCACTTGTACTCCTCAATAAACTAGGTCAAATATTTAATGCACTAAAAGTTGTTTCTGTTCTAGTCAATTCTTCGGATTGTCTAAGCTCATTCTCAACTACTTCAAGTCTCTCAAGTAATGTTTTCTTTGTGAAATATTTGGTACAAGAGATCGACAACTATATCATTTGAACCATTTTCTTAAGTGGTGGCATTAAGCTCTTCAATATCTTCTAGATCACCTCATCATCTTCTTTGGTTCCTCCTTGAGATTTGATACCTATATTAATTTCTAATATCTTGCCTACATATGTTCTTATAGATTCATCTTCCATTATTTTTGCATCTTGAAATGCACAAATCGAGCTTTGTAGCCTCAATTTCTTAGAATGTTCATCACCTTTAAAACTATTTTCCAAATCTTTTGAAATCATATGAGAAGTAATAAGTGATTTTACTTGGTTGTACTCAATTTTAGGAAGTGCAAACAATAGTGCTTCTCTAGCTCTCATGTTGCACATGAAAGGTTCTCTCTCTTCCTCAATACAAGCTTCCAAATGTTTTTTAGCAATGGTTGTCTTTTCTAATTTTGTCAAGATCCAATATCCTAGACCCGTACACAATAGATGTGTCTTCATCTTTTCCTTCCAGCTGTCATAATTTATTCCATCGAACTTCAGACTATCCTTTCTAAATATGTTTGTCATGGACCCCGCAAAGTTGTTAAACTTTATCTTCAAGGACTTGATGCTATGATACTAATTGTTATAACTAATAGTCTACCAAGATGACTAAGAGGAGGGGAGGGTGGGGGTGGGTGAATCAGTTGTCCAATAATTAAAACATTTATCAACCTTAAATAATTTTAACCATTCAACCAAAGTAAACAACAGCCAAAACAAGATCCACATACACAATTACACCAGATATGTTAACTAAGGAAACCATTGATCAGAGGGGAAAACCCTGGTGGGAATGATGCCCACAAGATGATGTACTAATATAAATATTCCTTGTTAGAGGATGGACCCTGTTATGAGTCTATTACAACATTTAGTATATATGAGTCCATGTTTGGAGATTCCAACCCTATTAGGAGTTGTGGAAGATAGAAGGACCCACTATCTAAACTGCTTCTAGGGCAAGACCACTGAACTCACTAACCAATTGATCTCTTAACTATTCCTTGTAGAATAATTGTTTGTACTATACTTTAACTTTTTTCCTCTATCTTATTAACTAGACCAATCACTATTAGACCTTGTAGACTAGGTCACGAACCTTGGATCCAAATATCAAACCTTAGATCTCACAATAAAACATCAGCAATGAAGTTCTCACTAACTCCACTTTTCTTTTCTTATCTTCTCATTTTGCTCTTCATGTCACTTACAATATTTTTCTTGCTTCCCCTAATGATAAAGGAAAATTTTCTTCCTTTATACCAAATCCATAAAACAATTCCCTGAGTTAACTATTACACCTTCTCAATTAATTATTATAGGACCTCATTAAGAACACGTTACACTTAGCGATAATATTATTCTTTCACCTTGTAACTTGAATAACTTTTTGTACATGTAACATTATGTTGAGCGAGCTTACCTAAGTCATCTCTAGAATGTCATCTTCACATCTCTAACTTTGGCTTCTTAGAATAACAACTCTTCTAAGAGATATAACAAATTTACTAGAACATGCTTCTATGAACTCTATCTCAGAACAATCTTCACTAAATCTTGCATAACTTTTTCCAGACTTAATATCTTATGCTTCTAAGGTTAGCTGCATATAGTATACACTTAGTAGTATCTCCTTCTAACCTCTCTAGTGAAATTACTCAACAATCTATCCGTACCAACTTGATCTTTCCATTGTTCTTCTGTTAGATACAACAAAAAAATGCTATGTTGACATCAATGAAAAACATAGTCATGAGTGTAACATATCATCATGATAATGATCTAATCATGTTTCTACAATAATCCCCCATATAATTCTCATCAACATTCATGATTCTAAAAATATCATCTTTCATGTACCATCGAGTCATGTACTGACTCTATGGCCGAATAGAGTTCTATCAATCAAGAAGGATGATTGAATTATCTCTCAGGATTCCTTCTCATTTTTTTGGTACCATGTTTCTGATCCTTCATAAGATATGTGTAAGTATTGATCAGCCCTCAAAAGGTGAAAAACATTCTCAATATTTCAAGGTCAGAGGTTGAGAACTATTTCTCCAATGACACTCTTGACAACATTTTCTTCTAAGACGTAGTGTCTCGCCAAGGTCATGATTAACTCTGAAGATTGTACTAAAACTAGATGTGAGGCTATATTGACAGGACTTGAACGTATGATTGCAAATAGCATCACTAACCTTTCCTTAGGTTTGCTACATATGATGAGGAAGGTGTTCAAATCAATATGCCTAAGCTCGGTGTTCTAATTTCAACATGTCCATCTTGAAATTGGAATTTCCTTGATGTACCTTAGTATTTGAAAACTACAATTTTGGGAGCAATATTTTCAGCCATTGAAGATGAAGATGATGTCATTTTATCTGTAGAAGAAAGTAAACCTTAGCCCAAAGAATTAAAATTTGGACCTAAAGAAAACCCTAACCATCAAAATCTAGCGAAAATGCCCAAAATAATGAAAACAAAATTAATTCCCCCCTACAGCCTAGATATACAGAAAAGCGCACCTAGGGTACCCTTACAGGTGTTGTAGGTGTGCTAAATGGTCTTTTTGAGACCATTTACACATAGTTGCACACCTTGGGAAGGTGCGCACATGTGCATGTGTACAATTGTGCACATGTGCAAGACAAGTGCAAGGGAGGGAATAAGTCCCTTGTGTTCTTTCACAATGCAAAAAATATACACTTGTTTTTTTAAAAGCACAAAAAGGTGCACATGTGCACACCTTGAGGAGGTGTGCACATTTGCAGCTTTTCCTTAAGTTTTGTTTTTCCTAGTTTTTAGGTTGAAAAAGGTGCCCACATGGGCACCTTAAATATGTGTGCATGTGCATGCCTTTCAACATTTAGATTCCTTAGGTTCTTTTAGGTTTTCTTGTTTAGGGGGTAAAGGACAGTGCACACATGCACACGTTGAGGAGGTGCACATGTTTGCACCTTTTGGTGTCTTACATTGCTTGTGTATTATTCTTTCTTTGCAGGGAGCAAGCACAGTGGATGATGAGCGAAGGTGCAGAAGATTTTGGAGCATGGAGACAAGTGAGTGGAGAGGGAGGGGTCCCAAGTTTATATAGACTCAAACTTGGGGTACACACCTTCCAAACATGCGCACCTACGCATGTGCACATCTCTGAGGGAGATGAATGTGAACTTGCGCACTAAGAACACCTACGCACCCTAATGGGGTGTGCATGTGCACTAGTACTCTCTCTCTCTCTCTCTCTCTCTCTCTCTCTCTCTCTCTTTGTGTGTGTGTGTGTGTGTGTGTGTGTAGTGCACATTTTTCACTAAAACCTTCATAAATATCTAATTTTCCTCCAAGTTTGACACTCGAGACTTTCTTAGTGAGAGATGAAGGCTTGACCTAGACTCTTGAGGAGTCCAAAAATGACTCAGGCCCCAAACTAGGGGTCTAGGCAACAAAAAATCTACTAGGGCATTCTCATTTCTAAGAGAAATGGGGCATGCGTTGTGAGACAACAACACACACACACACACACACATGCACATATATATGCATAAACACACACATATATGTATATATATGCATACATACATCTAGACATGATATGTACATATATACATATATATGATATGTATATATGATATATATACATAGAAACAAAAAATATATAAAATTAAACTAAAGTCATATAAAATTTAACTAAAAACATTAAAGAGGGTAGCAAAGAGTAAATTCTTACCTTTTTTGAAGTTTTATGAGTCAGATGCCCAGGTAGTTGTGCACTTCTGATTGAAACTGTGGACCCCATAGTGCTGAAAATGGCATGTGCCTTTTTAAGGTTTGATTTGTTTTAAAGTTTTGATTGAAACTAGCTAGTCTTAGACTAGGGTTAAAAATCCTTGTCTGGACTTGGTAGTTTTGATCGAAACTACGTGGCACCTATAGTTTCTATCAAAACTACACAGATATTCTATTTCGATAGAAACAAAATAGTTTATATTGAAACTTTTATAAAACTTTCTATCGAAAGTAAGAATACAAAAATTGGTTGTTGCACTTTTTTGGAGGAATATCGTCCTCCAAAAAAGTGTAACCCACTATTGTGGGTTCACCTTTGACCTCTAATTCATTAATGATTAAGATGAACTGATTTATCATAAAACTGAGAGGTCCACTAATCATTCATTACATGTAGATGATGCTAATAAGGGTGAAGCATCAAGACTTACCCAAATATCACCATCCCCAAACTATTTTGACTCAAACACACTTAACCATGATGTCTCCCAAGGTCAAGCTCACCTAAAAACCATTTATAATCTTTCAAAAATATTTTGTAGATTATAAACCATTCACCTTAGAACTCCTTATATCATAAATTGATAAGCTAAAGATACTACCTTTAAAACATGTATCTTTTAAGTGAAAATCAAATTATGATCTAAATTGAACTAAAAACTCAATATAAATTAATACAAAGTAACATTCACTCAAAAATATTTGACCAATTAGAGCCATAAAAATTATAATTTAGGCCTTAAATAAATAAATTCAATTATATGAATGTCTAATGTTGAGATAACTTAATTACCAATAGAGATCACATATCTGCAATATTAAACATCCATAGACATTTGCATAAGTTGTAAGATAAAGTCATCTTATTATGTCATTTTATGATCAATAATGCTAGTATTCATATATAAACTATGTGGCTAGAAAAAAATCATAGAGGATTATGATGGTTGTTAATGCATTGGTGTAAAAATAATTTATTCCAATTTTGATATGCAAATTTTGAGAGGCACAAATTAAAGGCATAGATAAAGTATATCAATGCTTAGTTGAGGAAATTTAATTAGTTGTAGAAGAGCGGGATAAATCCCTAGAAAAGGAGAATAAGAAATGAACAAAGTATTCAGAGTGTAAACAACTTGTACAAAGGTAGAAGAAAATGTATTGAAAAAAAAGGTTAAAAAAAGAAATTTAAAGAGTGCATTGAGTGAACAATAGTTGTAATCATTAACTGTAATGACCCCTTTTTTAAACCTTTGACCTAATAATCAAAAATTAGTATAAGTTAGGAAAGTCATTTAGATTAAACATGCCTTGGACCCTTAATTATTCAACATTTGAGGAGTTGAGTATTATCCTTTCATTATTTTAATTAATTTAGTAATTTTCATTCTATAGTGCCAAGCAATCTTCTCTCTCTTGGTTATGACGATCTAGAGATGGTAGATTGATGGTGCAAAGGGCGCGTGAAACAAACTACAAGTGGCTCTCTGGAGGACACCGTCAAGTGCTTGAATTTACTCCATCTCTCCCTCCACCCACTCCCTATCTGAAGATGTCATAGCTCAGATAAAAGCAAGCTTCTTGGACTATAATTAAGAGTATATTTAATGGTAAAACTTAAGATTGTGTAATGTAATGATATTTCCATTTTATTGTACACAATATTACAATTTAAAATATTTGACATTGTATATATATATATATATCGATTTTGGGTATATTCAATATATATTCATGAATTATTCTACCAATTCTAATTCGTGAATGACATAGCATTGTATTAATTAAGAGTTATGAAGTGCATAATATACTAAACTCACGGAATGCATTATAGGAATATGCTTAATGCGGATTCTATAACCAAATACATTTGCGATGCTTGTATCATGAATATTATAGCAGTTTCGATATATATAATTCTTTAGTTGAGGATTGACAATCGTACCTGCGTATCCTGATCCACGATAATGGAAGAGACTATGGTGAATGTTCGGTGATCGCAGGGTTTACTCCGGTACCGTGCTGAGTACATACGCAATTTAGTATTAATGTTTCCTTTTTCTAATGCTTGATTAGTATTCGAAATCCATCGCTACCTCCTTTCTCCTTACTACGCTAGGTCTTTCTTTACGCCTACATGATTCATGTTAATTATTGTTAGTTGGACAGCTGTTATTTCTGACCCGAAAATAGCAGCACTATTTATGGGTAGCTTGGACAGCTGTTCGTCCTTATCTATGAATAGCGGTTGTATTTATGGGTGGTTTGGACAGCTGTATGTCCACTTGCCAAAAATTAGTAAATGGTTATTATTTACTAATTTTAGAGATTCCCTTTTGGACACCTTGCAACCAATTCTATTATTGGCTGTTGAGTTGTCTTAATCTTAGCCGTTGGTTTGATTTAATCTCGGTCGTTGGTTTACCAACGAGAGTAGTATAAAAAGGGGTCTAGGGGGCATTTGGAGAGTAAGGCAAGAAGCTTTTGGAGAAGCAGTTTGCAGTGTTAGCAAACAGTCTTGCAGCATTAGCAAGGAAGCTTTTGGAGAAGCAGTTTGCAGTGTTAGCAAACAGTCTTGCAGTGTTAGCAAGGGCACAGGAAGAAGCATTTTGGAGAAGCAATTTGCACTGTTAGCAAACAGTCTTGCAGTGTTAGCAAGGGCACAGGAAGAAGCATTTTGGAGAAGCAGTTTGTAGTGTTAGCAAACAGTCTTGCAGTGTTATCAAGGGCATAGGAAGAAGCGTTTTGGAGAAGCAGTTTGCAGTGTTAGCAAACAGTCTTGCAGTGTTAGCAAGGGCGCAGTGTTAGCGCAGGGATAGCAGTGAGAAATATTAGTGGGAGAAATTAGGAGGTTGTCGGAGTTCTGCCAGTGTGAGGCAAGGAATTTTGTATCTCTTGATTTGCTGAAGTTTAATATAATTTCTCATCTGTAGAACTGGTTTTCCCTTAGGGGTTTTTCCAGGGACAATTTATCTGAAAATATTGTGTTGATTCTGTTGCGCATTTCTTTTCGTATTTTAAGTGAAGTTGCAGTTGTGTTATTTTTCGATATTAGCTGAGAATTTATTTTCAGCAGTTTAATAATCATTTGTGATAGGAGATTAATAATCAGTGACTGCAATAGTTTGATTTTTCACATGGTATCAGAGCATTGTTAAGGGTAGAAGAGTTTTGCCCTAGGAAAGAAATTTTGATCTCTTTAGATTTATTATTGCTTTAAACCCTTGAGATGGCTTCAGCTGGTTTGAGAGATCAGGATAGATTGGATGGTGCCTCAAATTTTGGTGTCTGGAAGGCCAGAATTTCTTTATTGTTGGAAGAGAATGGTATCAAGGATTATGCTACCAGTGGTGTACCTGTACCAACGGATGCAACACAGCTTGCAGCATATAGGAAGGACGATGCCAAAGCGAGAAGGATTATCCTTGATGGTGTCAAGGATCATATTGTTCCACATATCTCAGAGCTAGATACAGCAAAGAAGATGTGGGACGCCATTCTAAATCTGTACCAGAATGCTACCACTAACAGGAAGTTGATTCTCAGAGAGAAGCTAAAGAATACTCGGATGAATCAGGGACAAGACGTCACAAGTTACCTCACCAGGCTCAGACTTGTCAAGGATGAGTTAGCAGCTGTTGGAGATAGCCCTAGTGATGATGAGCTAGTGAGAATAGCCCTAAATGGGTTTACTAAACAATGGAGTGTCTTTGTTCAAGTTGTCAGTGGACGAGATACTTTACCGAGTTGGGATCGACTATGGACTGATTTCACTCAGGAGGAGTTTAGACTAAGTCTTGTCAATGGGGCCAACAAAAGTTAGAAAAATGAGGTGGAACAAGAGAACGTTGCCCTAGCGGGTAAAGGGAAAGCAAAGAAGGGATCTAGCAAAGGATCAAATTCACAAAGTGAAAAGAAGAAGAAGGACCTTTCTAAGGTTAAGTGCTTTGGATGTCACGAGTTTGGCCACTATGTCAGTGATTGCCCAGAGAGGAAAAAGGGTAAGAAGCAGGTGGCAGCTTCAGCAAGTGCAGAAGAACTCTCCAGCAGAATGGAAGATGAGTTTGCACTCATAGCTTGTATGGTTAGCTCAACCTCATAGTGTGTTTGGTATATAGATAGTGGGGCGTCATTTCATATGACAGGAGTTAGAGAGTACTTCTCCAGTTACAAGGAGGAGGACACCAACATCCAGATTTCTATGGAAAACTTGTCCAAACTCAACCCTGTTGGGAAAGGGACTGTTCAGTTTCATAGGGAGAATGGAAAGATAATTCCTTTTCATGATGTGTTATATGTGCCGAGCTTAGGTATGAATTTGATTTCTGTATCTGTTCTTCAGGATAGGGGGTATAATGTACTCTTTAGAGGGACACATGTGTTGATTAAGCACAAGGATTGGAAATCACCCATAACTATTGGAGTTAGGAGTGGTCGCCTTTATAGATTGCAGTTTGATACTCCTAAGGCACTTATGAGCAACAATAATCCTAGAGATCTTGGAGAGCTATGGCATAGGAGGTTGGGCCATATTCATCATGGAGCACTTAGATTGCTTCGTGAGACAGTGACAGGTGTTCCGGATGTGAGCACAGAGCATGACGATACATCTAAGGAGAAAGATGTAGATCCCACTTTATATAGACAGTTGATTGGTTCGCTTATGTATTTGGTCAACACTAGACCAGATATAGCATTTGCAGTAAACTCTCTTAGTCAGTTCATGGTTGAACCAAAGAGAATGCATTGGAGAGCAGCTAAGCATGTGCTACGTTACTTGTGTGGTACAGTCAAGTATGGGATCAGATATGTTCGAGGTGAAGGCTATACTGACGCAGATTGGGCAGGAAGTACAACAGACAAAAGGAGCACTTCAGGGTGTTGTTTCAGCTTGGGATCAGGAGTTGTATCTTGGTTCAGCAGGAAGCAGAAGTCTGTGGCTCTAAGTTCAGCAGAAGCAGAATACATAGCAGCTAGCATGGCGACATGTGAAGCTATATGGCTTCGGAAGTTGTTAGTAGCCTTGTTTGGTCAGAAGGTTGAGACTACTGTGATACATTGTGACAATCAGAGTTGCATCAAGTTGTCTGAAAATCCAGTGTTTCATGATAGGTCTAAACATATAGATATCAGATATCACTTCATCAGAGATTGTGCATAAAGGGATACTCAGGAGTTTGTGGGAGCTCCTAGGAAGAGTACTAGACAGCAAAGACAACCAGCCAAGTTCAATGACTATGTGGCATTAGTTAGTCAGTTGGTAGATAGTGAGCCTTCTAGCTATCAGGAAGCTGCAAAACATCAGGTATGGCGAGATGCTATGGTTGAGGAATATTCTTCAATAATGCAGAATGATGTGTGGGAGGTAGTACCTAGACCAACAGATAGGGCTGTAGTTGGATCACGCTGGATCTATAAGATAAAGCACGGTGCAGATGGTAGCATCGAGAAATACAAGGCTAAGTTTGTGGCAAAGGGGTTCTCTCAGAAGGAGGGAATAGACTATGAGGAGACATTTGCTCCAGTTGCCAGGTATACTTCTATACGAGCTGTAATCTCACTTGCAGCACAGATGGGATGGCAGATCCATCAAATGGATGTCAAGACAGCATTCCTCAATGGTGAGTTGAAGGAGGAGGTATACATAGAAAAACCAGACAGCTTTGTAGCGCACAGCAAAGAGACCCACGTGTGCAGATTGAAGAAACTTGTTCGACTACAATACATACCTACAGATGAGCAGGTAGCAGACATTCTGATGAAGGCTTTGGGAAAGGCCAAATTTATCTTCTTCAGAGATAAGATGGGTGTTATGCAGAACAGCTTCCTCGCTAAGAGGGAGTGTTAATTATTGTTAGTTGGACAGCTGTTATTTCTGACCCGAAAATAGCAGCACTATTTATGGGTAGCTTGGACAGCTGTTCGTCCTTATCTATGAATAGCGGTTGTATTTATGGGTGGTTTGGACAGCTGTTTGTCCACTTGCCAAAAATTAGTAAATGGTTATTATTTACTAATTTTAGAGATTCCCTTTTGGACACCTTGCAACCAATTCTATTATTGGCTGTTGAGTTGTCTTAATCTTAGCCGTTGGTTTGATTTAATCTCGATCGTTGGTTTACCAACGAGAGTAGTATAAAAAGGGGTCTAGGGGGCATTTGGAGAGTAAGGCAGGAAGCTTTTGGAGAAGCAGTTTGCAGTGTTAGCAAACAGTCTTGCAACATTAGCAAGGAAGCTTTTGAAGAAGCAGTTTGTAGTGTTAGCAAACAGTCTTGCAATGTTAGCAAGGGCACAGGAAGAAGCGTTTTGGAGAAGCAGTTTGCAGTGTTAGCAAACAGTCTTGCAGTGTTAGCAAGGGCACAGGAAGAAGCGTTTTGGAGAAGCAGTTTGCAGTGTTAGCAAACAGTCTTGCAGTGTTAGCAAACAGTCTTGCAGTGTTAGCAAGGGCACAGGAAGAAGCGTTTTGGAGAAGCAGTTTGCAGTGTTAGCAAACAGTCTTGCAGTGTTAGCAAGGGCGCAGTGTTAGCGCAGGGATAGCAGTGAGAAATATCAGCGGGAGAAATTAGGAGGTTGTCGGAGTTCTGCCAGTGTGAGGCAAGGAATTTTGTATCTCTTGATTTGCTGAAGTTTAACATAATTTCTCATCTGTAGAACTGGTTTTCCCTTAGGGGTTTTTCCAGGGACAATTTATCCGAAAATATTGTGTTGATTCTGTTGCGCATTTCTTTCCGTATTTTAAGTGAAGTTGCAGTTGTGTTATTTTTCGATATTAGCTGAGAATTTATTTTCAACAGTTTAATAATCATTTGTGATAGGAGATTAATAATCAGTGACTACAATAGTTTGATTTTTCACAATTCAGTTAATGTGCTTGGGTGACTTTCTTAGCAATGCCTATTCCACACCTTTTATGGAGACTGAATATTCAAATGTTATGCCCCCGATCCACGCCTGTTTCTTCTCAAATCTTCTTCCATTTTATTTTGAAGTTTGCTACACCCAAGGACTGCTGGAAAATGTACAAGGAGTGTTTTGGGTAATTATCACAGTCCTGCGCAATTGCTGATGCTGATTGTTGTTTTTTATGTCACTACTGCTGTAAGATATATATCAATCTGCAATGTATGTTGTTATCTTCAGTCGTTTGAGAAGATGATCTGTATAACCTCCTCCCCGCTATTGATATTTTTTTCTCCCATTTATATATGCTCGTGCAAGGGACGCATCTTCCCCAGCTGTAAGGGGCACGTCTATTCACTATAGCTGTCTGTGCAGACAAGCTACCCGTAGTGAGGGGTGTTGAGGGCTTGCTCAGACATTACGTCGAACTTACAGGTTTATAAAAACTTATGCGTTTATTAATCATAGTTTGATATTTGTATCGGGTCTTAGTTTGGTATTAGGAGATTGATATCAATATTATATTATGGATCATCATTATATCATAGATTGATGTTATTTTACAAATTAATACTAATATTAATATTATATTTAGATTATTTTTGTTAATATTAATAATCTAAATTAACATTATAATTTAATATTATATTGTAGATTAATATTAATATTTATTGATTATATTATAGCTTAATAATAATATTATATTGATTAATTATGTATTTATAAGCCAAGTAATGTATTTTAAACTAATTATATTTGTACTCCAAAATATATTCGCATTGCACCCACATCAATTATGGCTCATGATGTTACAATTTTAACTATAGATATTTCTTAAGCTCTAGGATACAAAAGCATCATATTTATAAATATATTTATTAGTTAAATTAATCAATTCGTTATCATATTTAATTCAAATGTGATAATAGCTAGATATGTTATAATCTTATTGATTTATAGCGTAATTATGACATTTATTTATTCTTATATCTTGATATTATTATTATGAATAATAATAATTTATATTATTGTTATGAATAATACAAATGACTAAGTAGAATAAATAGATCATAACTATTTATCAATATTATTTCTTTTTGGAAATAATTGATAACAGTATATGAATTATTATTAAATCTTATCCAATTATAATTATAGGATTCTCTTTAGGAGGGGTCATGACATTAACATGGATTATTTTAATGAATATTTTTCTTAGACACTTATAGTCACACAATTTATTAATGTCGTGTCTCTAAATTGGCCAAACTACTTAGGTTCCAAAGACTTGTGAGTGAAATTAATTTCTTTGCAGTGAAATTTATTAGAAAATAAATTATAGATACATGATGTGAAATTTGTAATGCTTGAAATGTATGTTTCCTTTGATTCATGACCTTCATAGGCAAAAAACATGAATTTACATATAAAATAAAATATCAAGGTGTGCATGAAATTATATGTAGTACTAAATAATTCAACCATTTATGATGATTTTGTTTTAAATTACTACCTAAAAATTTAATTGTGATGGATCATTTTGATCTAAACACTATTAATGCATTAGATTTAGAGATGAAGTGGTTGGAATCCATCCTCACATATGGTTAGAAATAATTTTGGAAAACAAAATGGTAAATGTCATGCATAACATCCTTATATTTTTCTTTTGCCTCTACATTTGTTAATAATATGACTCCAGTTTTCCTATTACTTTGTTCAAAATGTAGCTATTATATGCATATCGTACATAGTGCCTCTTCTAGATAGAAAACAAATGGACTTGCTAAATTTATATGCATACAATTGAAGGTAACTATGTAGTCTATGGTTACGGATTGCATTTAGAGTACATGTGATTTTAATTTCACAATAACAAAGCTTGCACTAGATTTAGGATTGTGTGAGATTGTATATATGAAATCTAACTATAGGATGCAAGAAATTATATATAACTCTAAAGTTACAAATATTTTAGTAAGGTATTATTTGTAAAAAATCAACTTATATGATCGATATCTTAATGTATATGTATAGAATGTTTATACTTTTTGAGTTAATAAACATTTGAACTAGTTTAGAATACACATAGAGATTATGGTGGAAGACATAACAAAAGTGAAAGAGTTCAATATGCTTTAATTTTTTCAAGGATAAGTACCAATATGCTAGATAGTTAAAGTAATTAGCCATACATGGCTACATTGCAACCTCACAATTGGTGCATGTAAGATATGATGCACAAAACAAAATTCTCCACTATTTTTTGAATATACATGATACCATTGAGATTAATTGTAATGAGATTCCTCAAATAAGAGATTATATCTTAATTGATGATTATGACATGAGAAGTATTTGAACCAACAATAACTTTTAGAAACCCTCCTTTGAAAAAAAGTACAAAATTTTGGTGAATCGAACACTACTTGGAGGAAAAAGAAAATTCTATTGGCAATTTTTTTCTTTAAAGTAAGAATTTTTAAAATTTTATTGGCAATTTCTTTCAATGATATGAACATTATATAAAATACTAGCGATTCTTTTATTATTGAAAAAATTTGCATACAAAAGTACACATACCTAAAAACCATTATTTTATTATTATATGGAGCCTAATTAATTATCAAACTTGAAGGTTAATTTTAGCCCACTTTCATCATTACAATTTCCCTCCAAATTATTAAATTGTGGTTTAGGGGTAACACCACTATTATTTATAATCATTGAATGATCCTAAATAAATGGTTTAAACCCTATTTTGGGCCAAAGCAAGAAAGGATAAAAAGTTTCATGGAAAGTCTCTAGAATAGACACACATGGAAAATCTCTAAGATAGAGACACATGTCAAATCTACTACTTAACTTGTAACCTAACTTAAAATCTTATCAAATATTGGTGAATATGACCATCAAAAAAGACAAGCCTTGAAAATTTTAGGCAAAAATATTTTATTTATTGCATGGAAAAATTAGATTCCATTGGCGAAGTCATCACTAAAATATAAATACTGTTGTATTATTATTAGTGATCGTGCTATGCATGGGACCCAATTTTTGTAAAGTATGGGGGACATGGCCAACCCAAAAGTGCAAAATAAATAGCCAAATTTGGGGTCCTTGATGAGTGAGATTAGCCAATTGGTGAATATTAGCCACTAAAGTTTTCCTTAATTTGGACACAAGATTCACAAGCCTCATATTAAGAGCTCCAAAAATATTGCATAGGAAACACAATTTCTTTAGTAGTCATTTAAAAAATTTGTTATTATTTAATATTTTATATATACATACATATATGTGTGTGCATTTATACATATATCTATCTATGTATACATATGCATATAGATACATACATGCATGCATATGTATGTGTGTGTGTAAGTAAGTAAGTAAGTAAGTATGTATGTATGTATATACACACATATATAACTATAACCAAAACAATATAATACATTAGCATCTTTGTTTCCCTAGAAGGGAAGAAAATGTTCACACTATAAGTTATTCTCCAAACAAATCCTTGTGTACTTATTTTTTCATGTTTTAAGTTTCTAAAAAATATAAAAATGATTTGTATACCAAAGTAAAATCCTTCATGCGGAAAAATCATATGATATAGATGCATTTTTCCATAGGGAAAATGTTGGATAAGTATGACAAGGTAGGAACAAACTCTTGTGTTGTCAACAAGTCAATACGTAAAAGTATGCTAACTCCTAGATGACAACTAATAAATAATGCATTTATCCTAAGTAAACTTAAGTAAAGTATAAATAATAATTTACACTAACACCTCCCTAAGTGCAACTTAGGGGAATGCACTTAAGCTCACAAAAGCTAAGATGAAATGCAGAATGGGTCCCGACAACTAGGACATGTTAGGTACCCATGTACAAATGCAATGAAATGCAACCTCTGAAAATGGAGAAAGAGGGATAACCTCATGGGAAAAACCCTTCCCCAAAAAGAGGTAAGTATAAACATGCTAAAAAAACATGAAGGAAGGCCTCAGCAAGACCCCCTAAGGACAACTTTTGTAATTCAAAGCATAGACCTGAAATGGCTCAAGAGAATCTCTCAAAACCATAAGTACAACTAGCCCCCCATGAGATAGAGAAGAGACACCAAAGCCCCCCTAGAATGATGGAGCTCCTGTAGAAAGGATCTGTAAGAAATGAATAGTGTTGAGCAAGGAACGAGAAACAATCCAAGTAAGTTAAGTGTGAAACAATGTTACCATGAGATAAGCAACTCCAAGAGCATACACCAAGATGGTTCAACAATGGAGACAAGGATTTATAAGGGGAAAGCAAAGAAAACCCCTTGTGAGTTATTATGAATGAAGGCGAATGCCTAAAGAAGAGAGAGAGAGAGAGTTGGAGCAAAGGTAGCTCAATACAATAACATCAAGTGCTTAGAGTGGTGTGTAGTTGTGAAGAAGGAAGGAGGAGCATCTCTTATATAGAGATGAGAGAGGAGTTGCATTTGTAACTCCCATTTCTATGAATGCCACATTCATAATAGGTGTGTGCAAAGTGTCACAATCCTCTTAAGGAGGATAAACTAAATAAAGAAATAAACAAGAGTTGTCCTTACATGTGGAATAATGGACAAATAATGACATGTCCTCCACATGTGTACAAGTGGACAAAGTACATGTAGGGACCCTTGGAATATCCTAATTAAAATATATCCAAGGAAAGATTAACCTTTCTAACACCCCCCCTTAAGCTTTACTTGGGGAGTGTACTTCAACGGGTTGCAAACCCAAATTTTTACAATGGAACTGAAATCTCTCTTTAGAAAGTGGTTTGGTTAAGATATCAGCCACTTGATCTTCTCCTTTACAATAAAGAAGAATAATTTGATTGTCTTCAACTTGTTCTCGAATGAAGTGATGTTGAAGTGAAATATGTTTAGTACGAGCATGATATACTGGATTCTTTGCCAAGGCAATAGCACTTTGATTGTCACAATGTATAGGTGTAGGTGATTGTTGAAGTAGACCAAAATCATCAAGAAGTCTTCGAATCCACAAAGCTTCTTTAGCTGCATTGGTACAACCTTTGTATTCAGCTTCCGTTGAGCATAGGGAAATAGAGTGTTCCTTTTTGCTTTTCCAAGAAATTGGACCTGAACCAACAAAGAAAACATAACCACAAGTGGATTTCCCATCATTGGGATCTCCACCTAGATCGGAATCAGTATAGCCATGTAAAATGAATTCAGAGTTTGGATCATAAAATAAGCCTATATTAATAGTTCCTTTAATATATCTTAAGATGCGTTTAGCAACTTTAAAATGAGTTTGTTGAGGTTTAGACATAAAACGAGAGACTAAACCAACACTATAAGCAATATCAGGTCTAGTAAGAGTTAAATAATTTAAACTTCCTACTAATTGTCTATACAAAGTTTCATCAACAAAAGGAGTATTCATATCATTTATTAATTTAGTTCCTAATTCACATGGAATTGAAACATGGTTAGAGTCATTCATCTTAAATTTTTCTAAAAGATCATAAGCATACTTGCTTTGAGAAACAAAGATACCATTAGGAGTTTGAAAAATTTGCATGCCTAAGAAGTAATGTAAGATACCTAAGTCGGTCATTTGAAATTTTTGTTTAAGTTGGAATTTAATATCAGAAATCAAAATGTCTAAACTAGAAGTGAGAATTAAATCATCTACATAAACAATAACAATGATAATATCATTGGTAGTATGTTTAATAAACAAATTAGGATCATTTTTGCTTTTAGTAAAACCTTGAGAAATGAAGAAAGAATTAATTTGAGAATACCATTCTCTAGGTGATTGTTTAAGGCCATAAATAGATTTGTTCAATTTGCAAACTAGATTTTCACTACCTTTCTTAACAAATCCAGGAGGTTGAGCCATATAGATTTCTTCATGTAACTCACCATTTAAAAAAGCACTTTTAACATCCATTTGATGAATGGGCCAATTCAGTTTAGATGCTAAAGCAAGAACTAATTTGATAGTAGGCATTTTAGCAACAGGGGCAAAGGTTTCATTATAGTCTAAGCCGTCAATTTGGGAAAAGCCTCTAGCAACTAGTCTAGCTTTAAATTTACTAATTTCATTATTAGTATTCAATTTTGTTTTATATAACCATTTACATGAAACTAGGTTTTTGCCAGGAGGTAATGTAACTAAATCCCAAGTGTGATTAGCAAGTAACGAATCATATTCCTCTTGCATGGCTTTCTGCCAATGAGGTTGAGAGTTAGCTTGATCAAAAGACTTAGGATCGTTAGAATTCATAATAGTAGTCATCAAAGCATAATTACAATAATTAATCCTTCTATGTTTAATTCCACCAGATTTAGAAATATAATCATCAGCTTCATTGATGAGATTTTGAGCCCATTTAGGTTTACGTTTTGTTGTAATGGAATTATCACTAGAGGAAGAATCATGAGTAAGAATGGTATCATTAGGATCTATTTGAGTATCATGAGATGGAGGAGTAGAAATAACCTGTGGTACTTGATTAAAAGAAAGAGTAGGGTTAAGAGAGGGAGGTTGGTCCTCCACTAGCACAATTTTAGTGCCACTGAATTCTTCATCCGTTGTAGTAGAGCAGTCATGAACTCCAGTTTCTGCAATACAGACATCTCTAGCAACTTGAACTTTGTTAGTAGTGGAATCATAAACGCGATAACCCTTAGTGTGTTCATCATAGCCAACAAACATATAAGGAGATGACTTAGCATCTAATTTATGCCTTTTCTGTTTAGGCGTATGGACATAAGCAGTAGAACCAAATATCTGTAAATGATGTAAATTTGGTTTCCTACCAGACCAAGCCTCTTCTGGAGTGATAGCTTTGAGAGCTTTGGTAGGAGTCCGATTAAGAATATAAGTTGCACAAAACATGGCTTCAACCCAAAATTTATAATGCAAATTCTTAGCATGCAGCATGCTTCGAGCCATTTCAACAATGGTCCGATGCTTTCTTTCCGCTACACCATTTTTTTGTGGTGTATAAGGAATAGTAAGCTCGTGCTTAATTCCACATGATTTCAAATAAGAATGAAAATCATTATTCACATATTCTTTCCCATTATCAGTTCTAAGAATTTTAAGTTTATACCCAGATTGCCTTTCAACATATAACTAAAATTCAATAAATATATCAAGAACTTGATCCTTGCTATGCAAAAAATAGATCCAAGTGTGTCTAGAAAAATCATCAACAAAGGTAAGTGCATACCGAGAACCTTGGATGGAGGTATTCTCCATGGGACCCAAAAGATCACTATGGACAAGATGCAACTTATGAGTTGCTCGCCATGATTTTCCACTTGGAAAGGGCTCCCTATGCATCTTACCACTCATACAACCTGTACAGGTAATCTTGGAAGGAATAATGTTAGGCAAGCCATCAACCATATTATGCTTTTGCATGAAAGTAATATAATCAGAATTTAAATGACCAAGTCTTTCATGCCATATATTGAAATCAATAGAAGTATGTAAAGAATATCGTGAACTAGAAAATTCATGGAATTTAAACAAATTGTCATTATCCATTTTAGCATAAGCAATTACTTTAAGAGTTTGAGGATCTATAATATAACATGTATCTTTGTAGAATTCAACTTTATAGTTCTGACATAGCTGTGAAACAGAAATTAGATTAGTTTTCAAGTCAGGGACATATAGAACATTATGCAATTTACCATTAGGAATAGTAACATCACCTAGTCCTTCAACTTTACAAGTCTAATTATTAGCTAACTGAATAGGAATGTTAGCAATATCAGGTTGTAAGGAATCAAAAATTTCTTTATGAGAGGTGACATGTTGGGATGCACCACTATCAACAATCCACTCTAGAGGTTTACAAAGATTAAAGCTACAAGTAAAAGCTTGACGAGAATTAGAATAAGTTGAATTACCTTTTCTATGGTTTGAGGTTTGATGATTGGTACTATGATTCATAGGTTTTTTATCATTTTGTTTTTTAAAACAATTATTAACAAGGTGACCATCTTTGCCACAATAAGAACAATGAGGTTTAGGATTGGAATGGTTCCTCTGATTAGGATTACGAGTATTATTAGGGTGATGGGTATTATTATATTTGGGATGAAATTTGTTGTTAGTATTATTTGAATTAGATGGCTTGTCATTATGATTATTGGAACGAGAATTATTAGTTGAATTTCTAGAGACAAATGCATGTTCAGTTGATTTGAGAGTACCAAACTGGATTAGCTTAGCTTCTTCCTGTCTCAATAAAGTTTGGAAAATAACATAAGTTAACTGAGAAGATAAAGTAGGAATAGCAAGTTGTGCATGAATATTGGTTATAAACTGTTGAAATTGTCTTGGAAGACATTTTTTAAGAATAAGATGGATTAAACGAATATCCTCTAATTGAATACCTAAAGCCATAATTTGACTTTTAAGAGAATCAAATTTTAGGAGGAATTCATCCATACCTTTAAAATCTGCATACCTGAGATCTTCGAGTTGATCTTGCAATTGTATTTTGCGATATTCATCGTCACTGTCATACTTGGTCTTCAAGATGGACCACGCATCATGAGCTTTAGAACAGTGAGCAATTAAGACATATAAATCTGGAATAATAGAAATACCAATTAACCCTAAAGCTTCTTCGTTTTTAGCTTTCCATGTATCTTTCTCATCTTGAGTAGCTGCTGAACCAGGCTCAAGAGAAGGGTCAGTGGCTATTTTAAAGAGATGTTTAAAACGAAAAATAAATGAGATATGGGTTTTCCAAGAATGATAATTTGAATAATTAAGTTTGATTTCTGGAATTAATGTTGACATGATTAAAAAAATTCTTTCCTTCTTTTTTTGAAAAAAAATGCCCTTAATTTTAGAATTAAATGATTTGGAAAAAAAAAATTAAAATTTAAAATTAAAAATTTTATGAATTGAACAAAATTGTTTGTTTTTTTTATTTTATATTTTATGTTACTATTATTATTATTTTTTTTAAGAATATTTGATTTTTTTTAAGTATTTTAATTATAATTAATAGTGATAGTGGAATTTAAAAATAATTAAAGTTTAATTAAAATGAAAAAAGAAGGAGGGGGAAACGGATTTAAATCAAAAAATGAGGGAAGCGAGCGGTGGCTGCCGCGTGGCAAGAGAAAACGACGGTTGGTGGTCGCCGCGTGTGTGGAGCGGCGAGCCGCGGGCGGTGGTTGCTGCGTGGCGGGAGCGGCCAACGTCGGTGGTCGCCGCGTGTGTGGAGCGGCGAGCCGCGGGCGGTGGTGGGGGGTTTTAAAAACGCAGAGTGCGCGGTAAAGGTGCAGAGGTGGCGGCGGCGGAATGTAACCGTCGACGAGGATGTTGGCGCGGCGGCGCAAATGTTTGCGTGGCGGCGGGATTGTTGGCGCGGCGGCAGGATTATTGGTGCGGCGGCGCGATTTGGTCGCGCGGCGGCGCGATTTGTGCGGCCGAAAATGCTGCAGCGAGCTCGGGCCGAAATATGAAACAGTGCCTTCGGCTGGTGGCTGAGGCACAAGGTGGCGCGCGGGTGGCGCGGCCGCCTTAAAAAATAAAAGAAGTTTTTTTTTAAATTTGTTTTTATATATATGAAAACTTTATACTATATTTTTTGTTGTTTTTTTTTTTTTTAAAAAACAAAAAAAAGTAAAATATATATATTTTTTTAAAATAGTAAAATATATTATTTTTCCTAAAAATTTTTGATAAATAAAGTGAGAGGAAAAATAAAGAGATAAAAAGCTTCACTATTGTAATATGTTTTGTTTTGGCGGCATGTCGTCCAAAACAAACCAAAAAAAACTACTAAGAAAACTCTTTGGCGGCAAGCCGTCCAAAGAGGGTTAGAAAAGAATAAGAAGCTTTATAAGAAAACCCTTTGGCGGCAAGCCGTCCAAAGAGGGTTAGTAAAAAAAAATGAAGCTTTGCAAGAAAACCCTTTGGCGGCAAGCCTTCCAAAGAGGGTTAGTAAAAAAAAACTTGCATGCACAAGATTAGTTAAAACGAGCTAAGATCCCAACACAATCTTCTTCTCTCAATAACGTCTCCAAATAAGGTGTGCTCCAATGAATGGCAACCTTCACCACAAAACTTAAAACAAGGATTAGATAACCAAGCTCTGATACCATGTAAGAAATGAATAGTGTTGAGCAAGGAACGAGAAACAATCCAAGTAAGTTAAGTGTGAAACAATGTTACCATGAGATAAGAAACTCCAAGAGCATACACCAAGATGGTTCAACAATGGAGACAAGGATTTATAAGGGGAAAGCAAAGAAAACCCCTTGTGAGTTATTATGAATGAAGACAAATGCCTAAAGAAGAGAGAGAGAGAGAGAGTTGGAGCAAAGGTAGCTCAATACAATAACATCAAGTGCTTAGAGTGGTGTGTAGTTGTGAAGAAGGAAGGAGGAGCATCTCTTATATAGAGATGAGAGAGGAGTTGCATTTGTAACTCCCATTTCTATGAATGCCACATTCATAATAGGTGTGTGCAAAGTGTCACAATCCTCTTAAGGAGGATAAACTAAATAAAGAAATAAACAAGAGTTGTCCTTACATGTGGAATAATGGACAAATAATGACATGTCCTCCACATGTGTACAAGTGGACAAAGTACATGTAGGGACCCTTGGAATATCCTAATTAAAATATATCCAAGGAAAGATTAACCTTTCTAACAGGATCAAACCAATGAAACTCCAATGCAGAAGAAACAAGGGAACATGACAAGGAAACCCCTAAATGAGAGGTGAAACTGGAAGGTTGAATTGATGCTCAAAAGAGAAAACATGAGGATCCTAAAAGGGAATCCCCAAGGCAGGTGTGTTGAAACTATCATGAAAGAGGAGATGAATGTCCTCTGTAGAATCCTCAACAAGTGCACTTGGAGGCTTGATGAATGGAGCTAGAGGGTCAGGAAAAGTTGAAGAAGAATCCTACTAAAGAGAAAAGACCTCGACTAGATGTGGTTTGGGAGTCAAAGTTGTGATCTCAGGAACAATACAAAGGTTCAAGTATCCTAACTGCACCACATGATGCTCTTGCAAAAGAGAAGAGTTGTGCTTCATCAATGGAGATGGTGGGCCAAAGTGTGAGAAAGTGTAGAGATGGGTGGTATGATCAACTGCCCCTATAGCAATAAGGTGTCCTGTTGCACGATCCTGAATGAAGATTGAATCTGTAGTGAACTCAACTGTCTTCCCTAATCCACTGTATAATCTGAGAAATTGAGAGAAGGTTTGCAGATAGAGATGGAACATACAATACATCATTGAATATACCATCCTAAATGAAAACTAAACCTTTCCCACAGACTAGTAGGGTAGTGTTATTCCCCATGAGAATGTGAGGAATGGGAGAAGCCTCAATAGTGGAGAAGACACCTTGAGAATATGTCATATGGTGATAAGCACCTGAATCCAATATCCAAGGGACTTGGGAAGGGGATGCAATGGATGCCTATAATGCATGACCCTATCCCAAATCTAGTGTAGATGTGGAAGAAGACTGAAAAGCAGAACCCTATGAGGTAGAAGAGGATGGAGAGGAAATAGTGCTCTTCTAAAGAAGAGCTTACAAATCTACAATGTGTTTCTCATAACCATCATATCTCTTCTGAAATAATGTGACTCATCATGAGGTCACTTCTAACAATAGGAATAGGTAGGAATCTCAGTCTTCTTTTTCTCCTTCTTCTTAGAAGAAGATGATGGACTAGTAGAGTGCTAAGAAGAGGAATCTGGTATCTGCTTTGGCTTCTACTCCTGTGTATCCTTGGCAAGCAATGCCTATGACTATGAACCTGTAAGTGAATCCATCTGAGTGATCTTGGACTGTTCACAAGTTAACCTATCATAGAATATCTCAAAAGAAGGCATTTGATGTCTAGTACCCAAGGGATCTATAGTGGAGTAGAAAGTGGAAGAGAAGATTTGATATTGTCCTCGCAACTTTGAGAGTATCAAAAAATAACACTCATCATCTATTTTTTTTTTCCCATATCCCTGCAAAATTGTACACATAGATTTGAACTTCATCAAGAAGTCTTTAATGGTGGGGAAGCTAGTACGTGTCAAAGAAATCAACTCTGCATCAAGTTGTAGTGCCTGAAACTCATTCACTATGCCAAACAAGTTTTAGAATTTTGTCCAAATAGCCCGAGGAGTGGACAAACCATCCAGGTGAAATAGCAGACTATCAAAGATGTTCAATGCAATCAATCTCATGGCTTCATCCATTTTGTTTCCGTGTTGAAGAACCTCAAAAGGGCACTACAGGATAGGTTGGTTCTCATCCAAACATGACCATAAGCCTCATGACATAAGAAGTTGATTCATTTATACTTTCCAAGTGTGATAGTTGTGTGGCGTTAGCTGGGCCATAGAGGGGTCCGACATTGAGAGAAGAAAATGGAAGTAGAAGGGTCAATTCTGAAGTAAATTACTAAAATGAAAATGCTCCCCCCCACAATGTAGAAATATATCCCTCAAAAACTAAAGAAACAACTACTGAAAGCACAAAAACTAAGGAAAAAATAAAACCTGGAAGCTAGATGCAAAGGCGGAGGAAATTGAAGCCTCTACTTCAACACCAAAAATAGGAGCTCAATATTGCTCCAAACTGATTCCAGATCTAAAAAGTAGACAATAAATCATGCACTTTTTTTTAAAATAGCATTGAAATATGTGTCCATATGAGTCTGAACGAAGCCTTTGAAGGTGCAAAAAATGGGATTTGTGATTTGTAGAAAAATTTAGTAATAGATATCTCAAACAACCTACACCAATGTGTAGATCATGAAATCTTACCCCAAAACAAAAAAAAAAATTGCTTGAAAAAAGGATTTCTTATGAGGGAGATGTTGTTATTTGAAAATCACCTCTATAATTATTTTTTCTTAATCGCTGTCGTCACACCTCCAAAAAATGTCAAATCTATTATGTCAAACCCTCTTTCTCCTTTTTCTCCAAATACTAAACAAGCTAGAATAGATCTGGCTCTAATACCATGTTGGATTTGAGCAAATACGCAAATCAAATCCATAAGCCCTCAAATCACCTGGACATAGAAAACTTGTCACAAAGAAGAAAAAGACAAGAAGAGGCAAGAGCTTGGTCTGAAAATAAGAAAATTGTATTCTCAGATAAAATGTAAATTGTTGTACAAAAATACGCTAGGAGAGTTGTAAGGAAACTCAGGTGCGGAAACAGCTTCCTACACTAATCTCTTAAGAGAAGTATGGTGCAAATCCTATTAAAAAATTTTACACTTACAGATTCAATATCATGTCAACAACAATATTTCAGCCAACCAAGCATAAAGAAAATATATAGAGAAAGAAACACATAACACAAAGATTTGCTAGTGGGAAAAAACCTTTTGATAAAACAACCCCACCCCTCCAGAACCTGCACAATGTATTATCTTCAACACAAGGTTACAATACACTTGCAATGCAAGTTCAATAGCGACAACAGAAGACTCCAGTAGCAACTCTCAATACCAACAATACACTTTCTTGCATCACTTCTCTTTGCAACCCTAAAAATGCTTATAACATGCACTTCACTTTAGGGCTACTCCCAAAGATAACCGTTTTAGGGTTTTACCATTCTCCGAGAAAATAGGAACCCGAATTTTTTTTTTTGGGGTGATGTCCCGAACCCCACTATTGGGGTAGAGTGTACAATACTCAAATTTATTAGTTATTGCATGTCTTCACTTTTCATTTAATCTTCTTGACATAGCTCTTACGTGTCATAGAAATCTGTCATAACAGTTTTAGCCATGATCTCCTTATACACAATTCAAGATGTCGACACATCAACATTATTTGCAAGAAATACATTTTAAAAAACAAATAATAAGAATAGGAATTATCCAAGGTTGAGACACCTTATTCCTAACAAGAGCCTATTTATAAAGGCCTATAGGAAGCTTCTAGAATGAGCTAGAAAGTGCTAGGAGATAAGTATGACAACTAAGCATACGTCCACAAAAGGTGGATTATCCTACACGTAGATGAGAGAATAAGTATGACAAGGTAGGAACAAACTCATGTGTTGTCAACAAGTCAATACATAAAAGTATGCTAACTCCTAGATGAAAACTAATAATTAATGCATTTATCCTAAGTAAACTAAAGTAAAGTGTAAATAATAATTTACACTAACAGAAAAATCACATAGAAAAAATGCATTGACAACTCAACCACTTGTCCAATATAACCTAGTTCTATAGCTACAAAAAAAATCCACTCTAACTAATACAACTCAAATGCATTTCTGTTGGAGTTGATGAAAGCCAACTCCGAAGACGCCCAAGATCACCTGCATGTGAGAACCTGTCAAAGAGAAGCTAAGGAGAGGAAGAGCATGGAGCAAGGGAAAAACCCTAAATGGACATGAGAGACCACACATGCAAACACAAGAAGAATATGTATTTACAATGAGAAGTGATTAATGTTATGAAAATACAATGAGGGAGCCTGAATATAAAGAGCTCATGGAAGCTTGTAGAACAAGTTGGAAGGTGGTAGAAGATAAGGATGACAACTCAACACATGTCCACAAAAGGTGGAACATGCTAGAAGGGAACAAACTTTCGTGGTGTCAACAACTAACCACTACATGCATTAAATACAAAATATTAAATAAATGCATTTACCTAAGTAAGCTTAAGTAATAGAATAAATAATTAATAAATAATTTATTATTTACTCTAACACTCCCCCTTAAGTGCAACTTAGGGAAATGCCTTAAACTCACAAAACTAAGATGAAATGAAGAATGGGTCCCGACAACGAGGCCATGTTAGGTACCCATGAACAATGCAACAAAAATATGCAACCTCTATAAATGGGGAAAGAGAGAAAACCACATGAGAAAAACCCTCCCCCAAAAAGAGGTAAGAACCTAGTGAAGAACTAAAGAAGCCTCCAACTAGGGAAATGTCCCCTAAAATAGGAACGTGGAGTGATCATGAAGAGCATCATTGAAGCATGAAGAAGCCACAAATCTACCAAACTGCTGATCTAAAGAACCTCTATGGAAGAAGAAGGCATGAACCAAGTGTGTCTATATGGTAGATGATCCATCTCACCAAAATGCATAGGTGGCTAACCACTGCAATCACATTGTATATAGGATCAACCACTGAATACATAGTTCACACTATCGAACCATCAAACCACGGATGCATTAGAACAACAGCATAACCCCCCCTTAATGTAGATGGGGTGAGATGATAGGCAACTGAGAAGGTGGGTCAAAGTCTCCTGTAGACAAACCAAGAACGATGAGAGAGGAAGAGAGGTACAGACACCTATAAAGACACGGTCAAACTAACTCTACATGGGGCTAATGTCATGGAAGGGACACTCACTTGACAAAGGGAGAATGCCTAAAATAGCAAACAACTATCCCCCCCCCCCATGGTGCTTTATGAAAATAGTGCATGTACAACTGACTCAAAACAATGTTCATGATCCCCGGAATGCAAAAGTGGCACTTTATCTCAGTGCAATACAAAAAAATGCTTCAAAATGATAGCTACAATGATCAAAACTGAAAACAAAATGCAACCAAAAAAAGTACAGCTAAAAACAAGAGAAACCATGCCAGAAAAATAATCCTTGGGCCTAAAAGACTCAAGATATCCACCATATAGCAAAAATGCCAAAACTATGATAGAAAGAGCATGGGCCAAAAAATCAAGAAAAGGACCACATTTTTGAAAAGGTGACAGAACCAGCTTTCCAAAAATATAAATTTTTCAAAAAAAGGGCATGGGACGCAAAAGATATGCTTGTTGGAGTCAAAAAAAGGACTTCAAACTTCAACTAAAAAAAGGGCTATAAAAACGTATCAAAACCTAAAAATACCTACACCAATGTCTCTGTCTCAGAACCATCTTTTCGGTGCTTCTTTCGAATCGAAAAAATACCTCCGTATGCTCAAGTTATGGTCAAAAAACCACAAGTAGGTCCAAAAGTGACCCTGGAGATGTCCAAGAGGCTTGATGCAATGACATCACGCTGATGTCATCAGTCTACTGCATTAAAATTGATGGGTACGTCAACCATCACAACAAAAAAGATGCCACATGGCACACCATGTGGCAGGGCCATGTAGCAAAAGGCTGACGTGGCAAGGTCCACATGGAAAAGTGCCACGTGGCAGCCCTGCCATGTGTCACGTGGCAGCCCTGCCACGTGTCACGTGGCAAGTGGTTGTTGACTGTGCAGGAAATCATGCTGGCGCTAACTATAGCTGCTGATGCAGGTGGGCGAAGAGCCACTGGCTAAGTGGTGTAGAGGAGCAGAGAACAATGGTGTCGTCGTCGGTGGAGGTGGAGAGGGCAACACAGAGGAAGAGGCAAGGCCGGGGGTGGCACTGCCTGCTACGGCCACTGTGGGCCACGCGCTAGTGATGCAGTGGTGGCTCTACGGTGGCGCGACAATGGCGCCTGCCTGTTAAACTTTAAAAAAATAAAATTCACCAAGATTGTCCGTATGATCGTACAGAAGGGCCTATGGGCAAAAAATTTTTGCCTCCCAAAGCTTTGTCTCCAAAATCAAAAATTTTTATATGAATTCTAACTGTAAATGGCCTTTTGGATCCAACAGTGATGTCCATTTGGGCTGAAAGTTCTTCAAAAATTCAGTGATCCCCTAATTTGAAGAAAAAATGCACAAATAAACTAGGGTTTGTGACTTCAAATCACGGCTTCAAAAATCTTCAACCAAGTAGCAACAGGAAGGCTCTAATACCATGTTGGAGTTGATGAAAGCCAACTCTAAAGATGCCCAAGATCACTTGCATGCGAGAACCTGTCAAAGAGAAGCCAACGAGAGGAAAAGCATGGAGCAAGGGAAAAACTCTAAATGGACATGAGAGACCACATATGCAAACACAAGAAGAATATGTATTTACAATGAGAAGTGATTAATGTTATGAAAATACAATGAGGGAGCCTGAATATAAAGAGCTCATGGAAGCTTGTAGAACAAGCTGGAAGGTGGTAGAAGATAAGGATGACAACTCAGAACATATCCACAAAAGGTGGAACATGCTAGAAGGGTACAAACTCTCGTGTTGTCAACAACTAACCACTACATGCATTAAATAAAAAATATTAAATAAATGCATTTACCTAAGTAAGCTTAAGTAATATAATATATAAATAATAATTTATTATTTACTCTAACAATTTCTCCATAGGAAAAAAATCACATGGTTTAAATGCATACTCAATTGCTAGTCCAATGTAACATAGTTATGTAGCTATAAACAAAAGCCACACTCTAAATAATATGAATATAACTGTAAAATGTTTTTGAATTAAAAGCAGCCAAAGCTAGGGGGTGGGCCCATTAAATAGTCAAATTGGTGAACCACTAGCAGAATACCACTATCCAAAACTACCCCCTACCACTTAAAACACAAAAACATAGTTCGGGAACTTAACTAAAAGAGTTTCAATAGGCATAACATAAATACTGCCTGTACTAGAACTAAAAAAAGCTAAGGAAATATTTTTAAAAAGGCATAACCGCCTTAAACCCAGCCAAGTTCAACAACCAACAAAAACCAACATGAAAAACCAGAAGGAGAGAGCCCTTAAGGCTTCTTGGCCTCCTTCCTCCTCAAGAGGATATTAAACCAATCTTTTGCAAGGAAGTCAAACAACATTTTGGAGTCCTCCTTTGGCAGATCACCCTCTTGGTCTTTAAGTAGGTGTAGCATGGTTGCAGCTACCTGTGTTACCTTGACAGTAAATTTTGTCAAAAGGTGCATTCTTTCTTCCAGAGCATGGATTCTTTCCCACACATCATTGCTAGCCATCTTCTTGATCTCCACAGTGACCTCCTACCTATCACAAAGATAGTCATTTTCCTGCACCTTAGTAACATCCTTCACAATTGGGGGGTTAGCATTATCCTTATAAGAAACCCTAACAGGGGATGATATCATTATAGGGGAGGGCACTCTATCCACAGTTTCTGGGAACTAGTCCTAAATTAAGTCCACACACCCCAACCAATGGTGGTCAAAACATGTGTCATCTCCTTCTTCTCCTTAATCCCATCTCCCGAGCCAAACCATGAGGAATTTGAAACCTCCACTTCCTCCTCGTCCATCTTCCCCTCACCAAAATTTGGAGCCTTCTCTTTCATCCTTTGTTTAGGATGGTTCATGTCCTCCAAATCTGACTCATCCTCTTGCAAGGCCCTATATCTCAGTTTCCTTTTAGCATTGGATTTCATAATCCTCCCCGACCTCCTCATACCACCTCCTCGTGTTCTCCAACTCCTATGTTTCCTTCTCTTTCCCTTTATCCAACTTCCCTTTTTTATCTGAGGGGGTGGGCTTCAACTCAACAAGGGATCCACTAGGCAAAGGCTATGGGGTAGGGGCTCTAGGACCTGTGATCCTAAGGGGGGCCTGTTGGGGCTAGGGGTTGGGATGGGTAGGGATATCAATCTCAATGATTCTAGGGGGGGCCAAAGCTAGGTGAAATTGATACAACTGGAACATCAACCCTTGATGTAGAATGGTAAAATTAACACCCTTCCTCATTTTTTCTTTAACATCAGTAACTGTATCCACTAAAACATGCAACAGAAAGAACATAATGGAAATAAAGTCACGGTGGCAAAAATGGTTTAGGAGAGGGAAGTGATAGTAATAACAAACACCATACCTCCCTTCCAGAGTTAGGTACTTCATTAACATCAGACAGACCTCATTCCATGGCTCGAGTGGCTTCTCCCACATAAATCCACCTCTGTGTCAAATAGGCTCCTCCCCTTCCAAGAAGAAGCACTACACACTCGCTTCATCAGCCACCCTTGTCACTTTTTTCCATTTCCTTCCCCTCATAGCCAAACCCATCGCCAGAGAGATGAATTCCTCAGAGATATGAAATGAGATGTCATTAATCATGACTCTTCAATCCTCCCAAGAATTGACAAACTGCAGGGAACAATTTTCATCGTACCCATTTAATGCCTCCATAAACAGGATGAAACCACCTTCCTTCAGCATGTGCCACACTAACAGCTTCCTAGCATTCTCCTCTATCATGGAAGGCTCAATTCGCAAAAGATCACCACCCATCTCTACTATTTTCCCTAAAACTCTCTTCTCCTTCCAAACCCAGAGGCAATTTCTAAGAGTGAAGTCACACTTAGGTAGAAAAATAACAACCCTTAAGCGGACATAAAGCCTTTATTGTTAATAATAGCAGCATCCCTTCTAGACATTAATGCCACATGTCAACCACCTCTATCTCTCCTCCAATATTTTCCATCATTCCCAATACTCTCAAACCATTTGAAATTTGAAATTTTACTCATCCCAGTGTACGAGAACATGCACAAAAAAATCATTAAAAAACCTTTCATCTCAAACTTCAAAATTCTTTCTTTTTTGGCCCATGCGAATTTATTATCACAAGTACCTTTTCCACCACTCCTTGCCATTTTTCCTATCTACCTACTCAGTAGCAGGTCACAAAAATTTAAAATAATCCTCCAACTAGAATTCATCATGCTTGATCTCTTTATTCACTAAATCTCTTACAAAATTTGGCAAGGCATTAAATTCCCTCCAACATCTTAGTCCCTTCACATTTAGGCCTATAGCCGCCATTCCATCAACTACCCTATTTTCCTCTCAAAAAATATGATTCAAATCAAATTTGTTTAAAACAACTAATAAGTGTCTGATGTCTTCTATAACACATTTAATAGCTCACCCTTCCTTCATGTTGCCTTTAACAGTCTCTATAATGATTTTTGAATCACCTTCAATCTCCACATTTATCCATCCCATGCTTATCACCAAATTTAGACCCCAATAAAGAGTCATTGTTTCTGCTATATTGTTGGGCACTATCCCCAGTTGTCCAATATATGCCAATAGCATCCTGCCCTTGCTATCTCTAACTATACCTCCTCTGTTGAACCCTCCTTATTGGCAACACCATCAAAATTGAGCTTAACCCAATTCTTTGGTGGGGGTTTCCATCGTGTCCTTTTCCTTGCCAACATATTGGAATTAGCAGTTTCCATTATCCCCTCCTCCAAACTCCATCCCTTGGAAATTCCAATATCTAGCTAATTAGGGGGGAATGCTGGTTTTCTCCACTTGCTACATCTCATATTCTGGACCATAAGTTTGTAGATCTTGTCCACAACAACCTCATCACTTCTTTCTTCATTCCTGAACACTCTATTATTTCTCTCCTTCCAAATACCCCAATAGACATGGGGGGGGGATAACTTTCCACATACTGAGAAGGACGGGGTGGGAAACTTTATTAAACACCTAGGTCACCTCCAGCTTCTGTAATATCCTCCCCCAAACATTAGAAGCATAATTACAATCACGGAACAAATGGGTAATATTCTCCTCCATTTTCTTACACAAATAACATCTATTTGATAATTGAAAATCCCTTTTAATAAGGTTATCAATTGTGAGCATTTTCCCATGAATGGTGGTCCCCCAAAAAATATTAATCTTTGGGATTAAATGATTAAACCATATATTCCCCTAGTAATTAGGTTCCAAGGTTTTATCAAACATTAATCTATTGGTAGATTTAACAAAGAATCCCCCATCGAAGTGGCCTTCCAAATGAACACATCATTTTGATCCATTCCCAGGGTTGTGTACCCTTCAAGTAGACCATTTAGCTCTTCAATCAGCTCCCCTCCATCTGGTGCATTTTTTTGCAACTCAACCTTTTCCCACTTCCTCCTCAAGCCAATAAAGTTTGCAACCTTACTCCCCCTTTGCTCCTAGAGGTGATCCCAAAGGGACCCATACTTCATTCTTGTTAAAGGTTTATTAGTAAGCCACGAATCCTCCCAGAAATTAATCTGATTACCATTACCATCCACCTTACATCTTCTTTCAAGAGATTTTTGTTTTTCACAATATTTCCCCAAATCTTAGGTCCCATAGGGAGACAATTTCTCCAGGTGCAGTGAGAGAATTTTAGATTCCCCAAGTACTTGGCTTTCAAAATTTTGCACCAAGTGGCTTCATCCTTCATCAAGTTCCACCCCACCTTGGTGAGAAGCACATTATTCAAATCAGATATCTTTCTAACTCCCAAGCCTCCTCTACTCTTAGGTTTACAAACCATTTCCCAGTTCACCAAGCTTAACCTATTCTTCTCACTTCCTCCCAACCAAAGGAAATTACAATCAATAACTAAATACACCATACAAATTTAAAATTTGATATTGACAACCTTATTCTTTACCAAAAAACAAAAGAAATTTTCACCCCTTTTCATATATCATTTACAACTATAAAGATAATAGTTTAGTTTATAATTTCTCATTGATTCTTCAACAATATTTAGATAGATTTTTTTTTAAATAAGTATCTCGTAACTTTTCAATGTGATTGGTGATGCTTACATGAAATCCCTTTCAATCTCACATGAAACACTTTTGATTCAAAGTGTTGAACTAACGAGGCCACAAATGGAGGACCTCGTCTACATTTAACAAAGGCAAGGCTCCAATATGCAAGCATATTGGATTACCTAGCAAGGATTTGAACCTTGGTGGGTACAATAATAAAACCATTATTTAACCAACACACTAAGTGACTATATAGATAGCCAAATTAACTATTTCATATTCTTTCTTTTTTAACAATTTAATTACAACTAATCCACCATAAGCTTAATAGGGTTAGTACACATGATCTATACATTTACATAGCTCAATATATAATATTTATAAAATTCACATATTAAATAAATAATTGATTAAAATGGTAGAATCTTTTTCAATTTAAATAAAACTAAAAATTTAATTAAGAAAATAGCATTCATCATATTATCATCACAATTCAATTATAAAGCTTTTGAGTTAAACTCAATGACCTATAATTTATTAACGACTTGTATAAATGCATTTCTTATGAAAGTGAATGGTTCATTTATCTCATCCGCTTGATTCATACTTTCTTAACAATAATATTATTAATAAAATCAAGCCAACCTAACTTACTAAACTATTTTCAAACCTTCAACAAATATTTTACCTTATAAGCTATTCTGCGTTGAACTTCTCAACTTGTCAATTGATAAACAAAATGTTAGTTGTTTAAAAATATAGAGTTTTCAAGCCAAAATCAAAATATGAGATAATATCATAAATTGATAAACTCCACCGTCTATTCATCAATAACATTCACACATTAAAACTGTCTTACTAGAGCCATAAAGAAAGAAAATTGACATATTTGTGGTGTAGCATATCATTTGACAAATAACGTAATAAAAATAATCAAATAGGACAGTTCAATAGAAACACGGAAGTTGTAAGCTTGTTTAACTACCATTCCTCCACAAATTGACTGTTCAACGACAATTCCTCAGAAACTGTGTTTGCAAAGGACAAACAACCATCAAACAAATTTGTGGTCAATTAAAGTTCTCTTTTACGAAAGACGGCATAGTATTTAATTAAATATGTGACATTTAATCTCCCTATTTTAAGATGAACATGATTTTTTTTAGAATGATTGGATAGGGAACTAAAGAAAAGCAAGTCAAATATTAAAAAAAAAAAAAATAGATTCAACAAATCTTTGTTTATGAGCATTTTCAATTTGAGGTTTTACAATAGAACATTCTTAATAGTGATTTCAATTTAGTCGATTCTTCACTTTCAATATAATATGACAAACAAGAGGACCCACTTCCATCAAGTTATAAAATTGATAGGCTACATTGTTATAAAATTGTGAATATGACATTTTAAATTATTAGTAAAATGCAAAAATTTATTATAAACAATACATGTTATCTATATTTTAAAAAGATAAAATATAAATTTAGAAACTTGTTATTATTAATATATTATTTAATATTACAATATATAATATAGACTTTTTTATGTCAGTAGGCTAAATACTATTGTGATACTTATTATTTACATTGTGTTGATCAAAGGATGATAAACACATAAGCATTGTTGCGATCTAAATTCTTCAAAGGTGAGGATGTATTTGCTGAATCGAAACCAATGGAGCTATATCTGTCAGTCTTTCCAGGGTTTGACAGTGTTGTTGGGTCAAATTGGTTACAATCGCATAAAGCCTCGGTTGTTTGATCAGATGATTGCACTCCATTTCTGGCGATGACTAAAACAGGAAAATCATAAAAAATAGAGATCTGAGGTATAATATTGTGAAATGGTAGGAAACATGGAAAGAGAGATCTTCACAAGTTTCTAAGAATTATAAAGATTGTCGTTTTCTTATTGTTCTTATTCGAAGAATTAGTGGACCACAAATACATATTCAAAAATGGTACGAAACTATAAAGTTAATGGAAGAAGAGTTCCTCACTAGAAAGGATGAAAGATAAATCATTCTGTGATAGAAGAATATTTCTAGGAAGTTCCATACAATTTAAATAAGTGAGATTCATAGACAGAAAAAACACCCTTCACTGAATTAGGCAATTAGGCCAGTGTAGTGTATAATAAAACAGCCAAAGCACAAGATTTCACGATAACACTCCAAGGAATGCCTCGCTTGCCCTTTCTAAACAATCCTTTCACAAACGGCCAGAGATTTATGACGACCCAAACACTACACAAATACTCTGCAAACAGTCTCTCTTTGATCTCATCTACACTGCCCACAATTGAAGCAGTGTTCCAAGCAAGGCCTGCTAAGTTTAATAATAATATTGTAGTTGGTATGATGAACAATGCAGAGGAATCAAATGTAAACTCACCCTCATCACCATTCTCTTCTTCCTCTGACCCCTTTGGAGTCACAA
The DNA here is from genome assembly GCA_028749045.1 of Cupressus sempervirens. Taxonomy (NCBI): domain Eukaryota; kingdom Viridiplantae; phylum Streptophyta; class Pinopsida; order Cupressales; family Cupressaceae; genus Cupressus; species Cupressus sempervirens. The sequence continues at coordinate 50,207,606 of CM053787.1, forward strand.
CAAATACTGTCTCAGACAATCCCAACAACTTCACTGCAACATCAAACAATGCAATGAACCATGAAGATGTGCACACAATGAGCCACATGAATTGGTTATTCCACCACTCTCTCACTGAACAACCAAGAAGAATGTATTGCACAAGTTGATATCCATACATTGAAAGGAAGAGTGCTAGTCCAATTGGAAAAGAAACATCTGTAATCTGCATTAGCAGTAAAGCTAATGTTAAAAAATGAAAATTATGGTATACAAATCTGTAAATAAAAGTGAGCTCATCTTTTTAATATAGTTTAAACAACACATTCTAAGATTTGACTTGTTCGAGTGATTCATCGCCAATCTTTATGATATAATTTAAGTAGCACGTTCAATGATTTGACTTGTTTGGGTGGTTCATCTAAAATCACATAGACGCATTTACTAATATGATTAAAGATGCACCAACTCAATAAATCAAATGAGTGGCTTAAACATCACACACTAAGGTCTAATTGTTGAATAGTCAAAATTAACTTACTTTTTCAAAACTTATCCTTTTATAAAGATGTTATATTGTTCATGCCACAACCATATGATAAGACCAGTAGCTAATAAGTTAATAGCGTGTTTCAATTTGGACCAATAAGATGATATTAAAATAAAATGAAATTGAACTTACCTTGGGTAGGAATGATTTATGATATAGCAGACTCATGGCAGGAAGTAAGGCATAGCAGATAACTGGTACTGACCAAATAGCCCATAGGCAAAAATAAGCATAAAACATCCTCTGCCTCAGCGTAATACCTCTTTTGAGTCCAATGAAATAATAGAGTTTGATTACTAATATTTCAAGCAGTCCTGTAGCCCATCTCTTCTGTTGAACAAGGGTATCTGGACCAGTGGTTGCTGCACATCCCATGAAAACTGGTTCCTCTGGTTGGACACTAATGGAATGCCAACCTAGACTATGAATCTTCATTCCTGTCATAACATCCTCAACTGTAGAACCATACATCCATCCCACCTGCAACCAATCAAAAGTGAGTTAGCATCTATGCTCTAGAAGATTTTTATGGGTTGCATCAAATATATAATATATAAGTTGATATGTAAATTTTTGTGTTTGGAATTGATTGTGTATGTTTTTTTAGCATCAATGTTTTAGATCACGCTTCATGATCCATCATTAGGATGAGAGAATGCAAGAATTGAAAAGTGAAATATATAGACCAAGCCCGACCAAAGGGAAATAAAAATAAAAAGATGATTGGTCTACATATTTCACTTTTCTATTCTTGCTTTCTCTTATCTTGATGATGGATTGCAAAGTGTGATCCAAAAAATTGATACTAAAAAAACATACATAATCAAATCCAAAAACAAAAATTTGTATATGTATTTCAAATGGATAGTGGACATTGGATAAGATTAATATAAGGTGATGAGAAATCTTTCTATAGGAATTATTTTTAAGAAGAAAAACAAGGTTATGCATCTTTTACCACTTTGCCCCAAGCAGTTTTGGCTTCATAGCTGCAACTAGCAACCTTCAAAGCTTCCTTTGTAACCAAGGAAGGAAGAGTATGGTTATTGCATGGAATGTCAGTTAGTATAACCCGAGCTGCTTCAACTAGGACATCGAATTCTCCAAATGCTTTCCTCAATGCCTCAGACGAACAAGATGATGCGAAGTCTGGAATCTCTACTTAGGCAACATCATAAATGTTATTGATTGAATATTTAAAGGGTTTATAAAACAAATTTTATAAGCCTTTTATGAATCGCTATTCCAACCACATGTCAACATGACTTTTCCTCACATTTCATTTTCTATAAATAGAATTTATTTAATAAAATATAATAATGCATTATCAAATGAGGCTTCTTAAAATACAATTAATTATTATAGGATTGAGTGCAATAAAATCTTAAATCAAATAAAAGAAAGTGAAAAAGTGGAGAGTCCTTATCATAATTGCCTCAAACATCTACTAGGCACTATATTTGTCATGCACCTAAAAACAAAATGGTGTGCAACTCTGAAAGTGATTTCTAGAAAGATTTCTTCAAATTGGATTGAAATTATAATTATTAGGTTCGGGGAGTTTTCCAAAGGGCTCCCACAATTTTACAATGTTGTTAGCACACAACAAATAGTCAATAACAAAAACAAAATGTAGCAAAGATATCAAGATTATACCTAAATATAAAAACAATTAAACATTTACTATTGATATACAATACTATTATGAACAATAAGATATTAAAAGATATTTAGTAATATATATCATTATTTCATGTGAAATATTTGAATTTGGTAAAACAACATGCCATATACTAAACTTCAATCTCAAAACCAATTTAATGCTAAAGATTTGCTATTACCTTGTCTTTGTCTTTCACTTCCTTTCCTATGGTGTTGATCAATCTTAGGTGGCACCCCATACAAGCCTTTTCTTCTATGAAAGCAATTGGTTCCTCCATAAAGAGGGCCTTGGAGTGCATTTGATCCCTTCCCAATAGTCTGCATATACCCAACATCTCCATTGTTACATCTATAATCATGTAATAACTTGGAAAAAAATGCTATAGTGCTCTTGAATAACCAATTCAAAAAAGCTAGTAAATTGTTTCTTACTTCTACGAGTATTTTCAACTGGTTTCCAAAGGGATCATCCTTGAGACTTCCATGGAACACTTGAGGGAATTGAACAAAACCACATTCTTTCTCTGATTTACATTCAAGGAAAAAACACATAGCATCTTGTATAGCTCTGCAATCACTAACATGCATATCACTGTCCAAATTTAGTGTGAAAGGAGCATTTGTCATCAATGCTGAGACTCTTGCCTAAAAACCCAACACCACATCAGATCAGTAAAAATCATGTTAAGAAATAGTACATAATCAATACCATGAAAACATATCATAGTTGACAGTACAATATTATATATTTCATGTTATTCTTCATAGTTGACATTACTATTAAAATTTCCAAACAACTATTGTAAAACTTTTTCAAACACAATCTATACCAGAAACTTTGTGAATAAGTTCTAGAAAGATAAATAACAAGAATCTACTAACCATGACATTCATGGCGCCAGCCTTATAATGATGGCTGACCTTGGGGCGTTTCTCTCGAGCAACATATATCAGGTGGGGCAAAGCATCAGCTTCCTTGTCATGAACCATTTTATTTTCATGAATAACCTGTAGATATAAAGAAATAATAGTATGAAGTTCTTACTATATTGATTAAAGTTTATACTACAAAGACATAATAAACAATCATTTTAACCTCATACTCTCCCTATTACCTGTACTATACTTGTATGGTTTCTAACATCTGAGCTTCTATACACAAAACCGTCAACACTATGATGGGAAGTGAAATCAGGCGGAACTCGCTTTTCTTCCAATGCTCTGCTTATCCTTTTCTTGAAACCTTCATACTCATCCTACAAAATATTATTTAACAATGTTAAGGAGGCATGATGATTCAATAACACAAGAACTATTGATTTTTGTATTTTAATCACATCATCATCACCTTCATATCTTGCCATTCTCTAACAAAATCAAGATCAGATGACTCATTTTCTTTGGAGAAATACATGAAGGGTGCCCTGTTCTTTATTTTGAACTTTCTGCAAAATGGTACCCATGTTTTGGCAAAGCTCAAAGTTTCTACAAGAGAGTAGAAAGTGATGGGAGATGCACCATCATCTGAGATATAACAAGCAAATTTTTCTACTGGATAATCAAGTGCAAGAACAGAAAGAACTGTATTGGCAGTTATCAATGCAGGCTCCTTGAACGGATCTGTTGTAGTGATGATAACATCCACAGCAGGAAGCTTGGAAACAGATTTTCCACTATATCTACAAGTTAAAAACATAACACAACACCCAAGTTTATGCAATGTTCAAAGCGAAATAAACATATAAGGTGACCATTCTATGATAAAACATATGTATTATAGATGAAAAACATTTCTTTCCTTGAACTCTTTGAACGCTTTTAACTTGATGACATATCATGGAGTATGACCCCAAATATAGATATATAAAATATTATTACACAAATATATTAGAATAAAAAACATTTATTTTTACCTCTCTGCCAGCCTCTCTGGATATGTGTTATACCCAACAAACTTCCATGCCATGTTGTGATAGAGCAGCCACATGAAAGCAAACCAAAGTTCACATGCAAAAGATATCATCCAAAACCCAAATGACCCATGAAAAGGATTCAGTAGGCGATATGATAGGAAACATAGCAAAAGCAGCAAGTGAAGGCCTACATAAACAATATAAAGATTTGATTTGTATATGATTTTCTCATACAAAGGACCAGAACTGCAAGCATTTGTCTCCATTGATTAGAGGACTTAAGAATGCATCTAAAGAAGCTAACTAGAATATTGCACTCTAACCAATTCACTCTGGCTCTATATAAAGAGAGATCTCTGCCCCCATAATCTTTTGGTCTTTACATTGTTTTGACGGGAGTAGAAAGAATGCCGTGTGAAATACACTCTGGTATCAAATGTTTACTAAAGTATAAGCAGCAGTACAATAATTTAAATGGTACTTATGTGTTTGCCTGTATTGTTCTCATTATGGTTTTACCTGTATAAGACGTAAAAATGTGTGTGGAGGAGGTTGGTCGCAAAGAGTTTGAACTGTCCTGCATAAACTCACTTTCCTTGTTTTTATGGAAACCGAGAAGATTGTGTTGACTGCAATCATGCATTTCTCTCTCATATTTGATCTTGAACTGCCAGTCCGAGAGTGAAAGAGATAAATAAGTTCCGTTGAATGTTAGGTTTTATACTATTTTATTGTCCACTATATTAGATCTAGGATCTATAATGAATCAGCACGAGCGAGGTTTACTTGTATACAATAACGAGTTTATAGAAGCTATTCTTATGTTGTTGTTTTATAGTATCACTCACAAGTATATGATGTAATAGGATGAGAACTTTTGTTCTTTCTTTTTAAATTTATTTAAAACATATTTATATTTATAATATATAAATATTATAATAATTTTTTAATAAAAATAAATAAATAGATAAATATATTTGTTAAAAATAAATTATAATGAGATTCTATACTTAACTCTAAATACATCAGCAAAGACTATTATGAAACAAATAGATAGTAACAATCTAAAAAAACCTTTTTTATTAATTAAAAAAAATATATTTCTCACATAATATCACGAAAGCAAACTGTTGCCTTAAAATATTAGAAAAAAGAAGAGAAATTTGTGTTAAATCTCTTTTAACACAAAAAGCTAAAATCCCTTCAAAAAGGAGAAAACACCTACCCTGCCCCCTCCAAAAGGAAGGTCCCAAATGGACTATGAAAAATAAGAAAGAAATTAATAGATATTGGGAATCTATTCTTATTCATTCATAATACCACATTCTCTATTTTGATAAGAATCAATGGTTATAATATTTTTCTTTCTTTTGAAAAATTCTAAAACTCTTGATTTAGAAGAGTTGGACTATATTCCTATCTGTATCTTAGTGTAAACTTTTTAGTGAGCCTTTTCCATTAAGGTTTTCTTTTGGGATTCTTTAAAATAATTTTGGGTCATTCTCAAAATAATTCAACTCCAAGACTTTTGTGGAGATGAGTCCAATATTTAGTCCAGCATTTAGTTGAACCAATAAAACAATCTAAAGTCCTTAAAGTAGAATGCTAATAACAATAATTAATAGACTTAATACCTTTTCCTTTCATTCTAATAGCATTGTGTGTAATTGTTGTTATATTGAAGTAAATAGTCAATTTTTCACCAAATTTCTCATCACATCTCTGAATATTTATTTATGATCATGTTTAAACACCTATAATTCACTATTCCTCTCAACAATATTATGATCAATTAAACCATTAATGTCTAACTTATGAGGTTCACCAATCATTCTATTAGTTGAATTTCATTGCATATTTGCCTTGAATTTTGGCTGACCTCCACTCACCAAATAATTTATCTCTCTATCTTGACTTTTTCCTTCGCTTTCCTTTGAGGTTATTCCTTCTTCAAGATCAAATATAGCTTCTGATAGAAAAAACAAAGCTGTCACTTCAAATGATCCTTCTTCTTTCCCTGATTTTTAGGATAGTTTTCCTCCCTTCATGTTGAATCTCATAAGTATTTTCTTTACCTCGATATATTACAATCTTGTCATTTTTCCATAGTTGAACCAACGACACCAACAATAAATGAGATGCATTTATCAATACCACATCATAGAGTAAATCATGCTCATATAGACCAATGCTGAGATTAAAAAAAAAAGATTTATTGAAGTAATAGTAATTTACTAGACTGCATTAGTCATTTACATATTGGTTTTGGCTATATACAAATTAATAGAGTTTATTAAGATGACATATGCATGGAGCTTGATGGGAAAGAGTTTTAAATTAATAAATTTGCCTTGCTTAAAGTCACTTTCTTTTCTTAATTTTAAAAATTCATAATATAGTTCATTTATGGATTATGTTGATTCTTAAACTATAATTATATGTATAATTTGTATTGATTTAGTGATGGAGATTTTGTATTCTGTATTATAGACCACTTGATATCATAGATTATAAAAGATTTTTGTTTCTTTCTTCTATACTGAATTTTAAAATCTCAATCTTCTTAAACCAAAATAATTTTAATTATTAAAATAAAAAATACAATTAAAAAAAATATTAATAAAAAAAATACATCTTCAAATAAATTGTTGAAAAAAATAGAAATAATGATCAAACATATAAATCAGCTTCCTTCTATGTTAGGTTTTATTATTATCTATATATTGTTCTATTATATATTAGTAGTAGTTTCTATCATGAATCAGTGTAGGGATGTCTATTGATTATGAAAGATTAAATTTTACAAATGTGGATGAGAATGAAAGAATCATTAATAAAATATATATATACAAAATATTAAAATAAAAAATTAATACTTCTTTCTTGTTCTTTTTCTTTTATGATTTATATATATTTATAACTATTTGGTCTACATTTGCCACTCTATATATATAATAATAATTATATATATTATATATATTATTATATGTGTTTAGCCTTATTGATATTGATATTGTACCCCTTTTTATTATCGTTTCATTTTCTCCTTCTTTTTTCATTTCCTTTTTAGATTTTTATTTTTAGATTATTAAATTTTTATTTTTATTTTAATCTCATTTTTTCTTTCAACCTCCTGTTTTTATCTCTTTATATATGCTTCAACTTTTTTAGTTTTATATATATCTTTATGGGGTGGCTTTGATATACGTACTTTGTTATGTATTTGTGAGTATGCATTTATACGTGCATAAGTATACACATTTATATGTATGTATATCTATATCTATATATATATATATATATATATATATATATATATAAGTGTATATTTATACATACATGCATATTATAGAGGTATTTGTTTCTTATTCCTCGTTTTGTACATTTATTCTTTATTCTTATTTCGTGTTTATTAGTATTATGATTTCTCTCTTTCTCTCCACGCTATTGTTTTATTTCCATCACTTCTTTTAATAATTTCTCCACCTCCTCCTTTTTTTTTTGTTCCTCCTTGTTTAATATTTGGTTACTATCCTAGTAGTGTCTTCTATCCTTCTTTTCCTTTGTATTTGGGTTGACTTTTTCTATCCCTTGGTTGACCTTGTCTCTTTGATCTTCGTGTCCATTTCCTCCTCCCACCCAGGCTCTCCCTCTTATATTCTATTATGGTTTGCAACTTATCATTTTTCTCCTCTAACTATTCCTATCCTAATGATGGATCACAAAGTGTGATTCGAAACATTGATGCAAAAATATGGCACACAATCGAATCCAGAATACGCATCTTCATACTTTATCTGATTGTGGAAATCTGTTCTTATCGACATAGACATAATTTACCTTTTTATAATGTTTTGTGTTATATTTAAAATAGTATAAATTTAATTATATGTAATTTAAAAATAATTAAGTTAATATATATAATTTATATTTAATATATTTTTAGTTATTATTATACATCAAATTTATAATTTATATCTTCTTAATGTCAAATTTATAAATATTTATATATTTATATAATTTTTTATTTAAATTAAGGTAAAATAAAATAGCTTTATCAATATTATACACAAAGTAATATTTTTGAAGTTTATATTAAATTAAATTTACTTTTTGTTAGTTTAGTATCATATTTTTAAAAAAAAAATTAGATATTTTCATAAGAAAGTATATTTAAGGATATGTCAAATTTCAACTTAAGAAATCAAGACTAAAAAGATAGGAAAATTATAATTATCATGTACGTACAATTATACTAATGATTACAGTACATACATATATAAATTTTATAGCACATAGCTAAAATAAAAATAAAATTCATAAATCCATCATAATAACCTTAAATAATATTGTCGAATTCTAATTTAAATCTAGTGCAAAAATAAATAAGATGATTAATAGTACATACTTCATAAGATCTAATGGCTTATAACTACTTTTAAACATTTCATTTCTGTGAATAAAATTGAATTCTTTCAAAAACAAAAATAAAACAATTATTATTTTAGAAAAGATTAGATTATTAAACAATGTAGTTGAGAGATCTAAACAATATTTTTACACTAAATAAAATGATTCAATAGTTGTTTAGGTTAATTTTGCGTACTTACAGTTTCTAATTTGTATATCAAAATATGTTGATTTTTTTGGTGAATCTTCATAGGTAAGTGAAGAGCTTAAAATTAATCTTTTGACTTTCCCACATTTATTGAGCTCTTTGTAGAAATTGTAGAGTGTGAGGTGGTCTAAAAGTGTCATTTTGAAATGTTCACCCAATACTTGCCACTAAGACCCCCCCAATAGTTGCTCACCCAAAAATAGTACTTTTTGCACAAATGGACCAATTAGCAACCAAGAAAACTAAAAAATGATCAAATATTAGTACATGTGTGATTGACTATTTGTACATGTGCAATCATTTTTTGGGGCTTTTGATGACGGTAATTGGGTGGGAAACATAGCAATAATTAGGGAGTGGACATGGCGGCAATGTGTACATGGGTGGCAATTGGCTCATTTCCCCTATATGATGTGTAAATCATCACTTCAATACATAATGAATAAATCAACACTTATATATATGAAAGATGTAGATTAGAAGAAATATAGAGAAGTGAGAAGAAACATCAATATATAAATATAACATCACATTCTAAAGTATTGAAGTAATGTATTAACTTACACCAAGTTTTTATAATAAACTTCCGAGTTGCATAGAGATAAATTGATTTTTTATAACTTGTCATGGTCCAACTTAGATGTTCATATTCTTCATTGAGAATATCTTGTACGACATGTCCAACCTATCATAGAAACTAGTGACAACTTGAACTAAGAGCCTATCACACAATAATGACATACATAAATTTCTAAGTTGTAAACACATGGAAAAATATGTCTACCAATATAGGATGCCTACTTTTCCATGTAGCACAAGGTCTTCATTGAAGGGACAATAAAATATCACATGCATTCATATTGGAGGGGGGGATTCCTAATATGCCACGAATGTACATGTTGTGATTCAGGTTCACTAAGTGAAGTTATCATGCCATGTAGGGACAAAAGCACATCCTTGTTATCCTTCATGTCACCTTTTGACATGAAGATAATCAATGTATCATGTCACACTAAATGAAAACATATAATGAATAAGAAGTTTAAAAATTAAATAAATAAATTTAATGGTAGTAATGGTTGAAATTGAGACATGTTAATTCTCATTAGGGATCAAATAGATAATATTGAGTATCCTTAAATATTTCGTAAATTGTGAGATAAATTTATTTGGTATGACATTTTGCGATCAATAATACCAATATTTATAGATAAATTGTAGGGCTAGGAGAATTTTTGATGATCACATTATTTATTTGTATGCAATGGTAAATCAATTGTGTGTTCCAATTTAGACATGTAAATTTCGAAAGGCCCAACTTAAGGTTGTGAATGAAGAATATCAATGCTTAGTTGAGGAATAGTAGTTAGTTGTAGAAGAGGAAACTAAATCCTTAGAAGAGAAAAAGGAGGAAGAAATACAATATTGGAAGAATAAAGAATTTGTACTTAAAGGTAGTGGAAAGAGGTATCACCAAAAAAAGTTTTTTCTTATAAAGAATGTATCAAGTGAGAAATGGTTAAAATCATTACCATGAAACATATTTTAATGAAGATTGTGATTAGATACTTATAATCACACAATTTATTTTTGTCACATTTCTAGATTGGTCAAACTACTTACTTCAAGTCTTGTAAAATTATTCTTTACAGATGCAAGGTTGCAAATGATTAATGCTTGAAATATATATTTTCTTTGATGCATGGCCTTTAAAAGTTTTTTGAAAAAGTATTAATTTACTTACAAAATAAAATCCCAAGTTGTCTATGAGATTATATTTAACATTAAATATTTTAACCATTTACAATGAAACAATTTGTTTGTTAATAGGATTACCTCAATTTTATTGATTATTATGGATTATTGTGATCTAAAATGTATTAGTACATCAGATGAAGTGGTCAACATGAATCTTCATGTATGAATATAATTATTTTTGAAAAAAATTGGTATGTACTAAAGCTAATGCATGTATATATAACATTCTTATATTTTTTTTTTTTAAAATACATTTATCTATATGATTTTTTGTATTCTATTTTTTTGCAAGTTTTAAGAAGAAAATATACAACTATATTTGGATCAATTATAGTAATGTTAGAATGAAACTATTTGTGTGCATTTCATACATGATACCTCATCCTGAATAGAGTGAATAGTTTTGTAAAATTAAATGCATAAAATGAAATACATAACCATGTGTTGCCTATAATTACAGATGCCTATTTTAGAATACATGTGACTCAAAGTTCACTATAAGAAAGTCTTCATTGCATTTAGGACTATGCATAATTATGTGTGTGGGAGGGTTAATGCCAACATAGAAGAAATTATAAATGCCTCATAACTATAATAATTTTAATAATGTATTATGTAAACAATCAATAAAATTCTATTATCAACATTTTGATTCATTAAAATAGAGATTTTCATGTATTTTGAGTAAATAAATGTACAAACAAGCTTAGAATAAGCATAAATATAATGTTATGCAAGATATAATAGAGGTAGAAGAATTCACTATGCTTTATAATTACAAGATGTATCAATATGTCAGATAATTCCTAAATATTCTATCTTCAATCTTTGCATAGAAACTCAAAAATTTTATCTATAAGATATGAGACCATGTCTGAAATTTTCCACTAGTTTTTGAATCTATACTACCATTAAGATTATTTGTAATAAAATCTCTAATACTATATATTTTATCTTCATTTACGAATATGAACATTATAAGTACTTAAAAGAAGGATTAACAAGCTTCATAGTAGGAGTTCCAAAGATATGCAAATTTGGATTTTCATCGAGGTACTTATATGATGCTACTATTTTATGTGGAGAATGGTTGCACATCCAAAAAAATTCTCTATATTTACTTATATGTTTCCATGTTCATTTGTTTTTAAATAAAAAATGATCAATTACCAAAATAAATTCCTCTAAAGAACAAAATCACATGGTACAAATGCATCGATAAATCAATTACTAGTCCCATTAAAGATAGTTCCTTAGTTACAAAAAATAGTTACACATTCCAACTAGCATGTTCATATAACTCTTGAATGTTGAATTCAATAATCAAACATACTATATATTATAAATGAATTTTTAATACTGACAACCATTTTCTTTACCAAGAAAACCAAGAGATTTTCTTGAACCTTGTCAATTATCAATTATAACACAAATATTAATTATTATTTTAATAATTTCTCATTGGTAGTTTATCATTATTTAAATAACTAAACTAATCATTTTATATTCTTTCTTTTTCTACAATTTAATTATGATCGATCAATCATAAGTTTAAAAGGGTTAGCATACACATGTTATATATCTATATAACTTGTACAGTATAATATTTATAATATGATTGTATTGAAATATAAATATTTAAAATGATTCAATCTTTATCAATTTAATTTATACTAAAAACTAAATTACATCAATAGCATTCATAATATTACTATCATGATTCAATTGTGTAGTTTTCCAATAAAATTCATTGACATATAATTCATTAATGATTAGGATAAACAAATCTATCATGAAAGTGTGTGGTCCACTAATCATTCATTGCACGTAGGTGATGCTAACAAGGGTGAAGCATCAAGACTTACACAAATGTCACCATCCGTGTACTATTTTGACTCAAACACACTTAACCATGATGTCTCCCAAGGTCAAGCTCACCTAAAAACCATTTATAATCTTTGAAAAATGTTTTTTAGATTATAAACCATTCACCCTAGAACTCCTAATATCACAAATTAACAAGCCTTTAAAACACGTAGATTTTAAGTGAAAATCAAATTATGATCTAAATTGAATTAAAAAATCAATATAAATTATTAAAAAAATAACATTCACTCAAAAATAATTGACCAATTAGAGCCATAAATATTACAATTTAGACCTTAAATAAATAAATTAAATTATATGAATGTCTAATGTTGAGATAACTTAATTACCAATAGAGATCACATATTTGTTAAACATCCATAGACATTTTCATAAGTTGTAAGATAAAGTCATCTTATTATGTCATTTTATGATAATAATGCTAGTATTCATAGATAAACTATGTGGCTAGAAAAAAATCCTAGAGGATTATGATGGTTTTTAATGCATTGGTAAAAAAATTATTTATTCCAATTTTGATATGTAAATTTTGAGAGGCACAAATTAAAGGCATAGATGAAGTATATCAATTCTTAGTTAAGAAATTGTAATTAGTTGTAGAAGAGGAAGCTAAAAGCCTAAATCCCTAGGAAAGGAAAATAAGAAAGGAACAAAGTATTCAAAGTGTAAACAACTTGTACAAAGTAGAAGGAAAATGTATTGAAAAGGGTGGAAAAGGGGAAATTTAAAGAGTGCATTGAGTGAACAAGAGTTGTAATCATTAACATGGAGCATTTTAATGAATATTATGCTTAGACACTTAAAGTTACACAATTTATTAATGTCACATCTCTAAATTGGTCTCTAAATTGGTCAAACTACTTAGGTTCCAAAGACTTGTGAGTGAAATTAATTTCTTTGCACTCGGCCCTTGGTCTACTAGCGAAGTTGAATGGCTCACAAAGAGCCCACTAGAAATCAAGTCTTATTGAGTGCAAGGCTCGAAGACATCATAAGGAATGAGGTCAAGATCATGCCCTGGGTGAATTTGGCAGTGTGGATGCTCCTTAGTCCTTAGCTCATAGCTGAAGAGATTTTAGGCATGGGTGGGCCCGTATCGGATACCTAAAACTTGTTTGTGGATGACCTCAAAAATTTTTTTAAAAAAAATTCCTTTATACTGAATTTATTAGAAAATAATTATAGATACATGGTGTGAAATGTGTATTGCCTGAAATGTATTTTTCCTTTGATTCGTGACCTTCATAGGAGAAAACCCACTAATTTACATATAAAATAAAATTTCAAGGTGTGCATGAAAGTATAAGTAGTACTAAATAATTCAACCATTTATGATGATTTTTTTAAAAAAAAATTACTACCTCAAAGTTTAATTATGATGGATCATTTTGATCTAAACACTATTAGTGCATTAGATTTAGAGATGAAGTGGTTGGAATCCATCCATGATTTTGGAAAAGAAGATGGCAGATGCCATGCATAACGTAATAATCAAATAGGTCAGTTCAATAGAAACACGGAAGTTAACGTTGAAAGCTTGTTCAACTACCATTCCTCCACAAATTGAGTGTTCAACGACAATTCCTCAGAAAACGACTCATCAATATCAAATTTCCTGTTTTTGCAAAGGACAGACAACCATCAGACAAATTTGTGGTCAATTAAAGTTCCTCTTTTACGAAAGCCGGCATAGTATTTAATTAAATATATGACATTTTATCTGGATGAACATGATTTTTAATTTTTTTTAGAACATTCTTAATAGTGATTTCAATTTAGTCGATTCTTGACTTTCAATATAATATGACAAACAAGAGGAGCCACTTGCATCTAAGTTATAAAATTGATAGGCTACATTGTTATTATAAAGTGAATATGACATTTTAAATTATTAGTAAAATGTAAAAATTTATTATAAACAATACATGTTATATTATTTTATAATACTTATAAAAATATCCATATGATATAAATTTATATAGAATATTTTAAAAAGATAAAATATCAATTTAGAAACTTGCTATCATTCATAGAGTATTTAATATTATAATATGTAATATACATTTTTAAAATTGGTTATTATATATTCATATTGATTTAAATTTATTTTAAAATATACCATATGAATTTTAAAAACTTGATTCATAAATTGGAAATTTTGACATGTATTATTAATTTATAATATCGTTTCTATATTATTTATTTTATATTATAATATTTTAAATCCTTTTAAAAATATGAGCTAATAAACTTTTCTTTTAGATTTTTAGATATAATAATATATTTTAAAATAGTAAATAGATTATTTGCACCATTCTATTAATAATAAAATGGATATTATATTAATGTATTTTTTAATTAAATTGGTAAAACATTTAGGTAAGTACAACATGACAGGGGGTCTTAGATTTGAGTCTACTTGAGCTTAACACATAATAATAGTAATTAATCACAATAAAGAATAAATATTCTAGGTTTCATCTCATTATCTACAAACATAAATCAGTAAAATATTTTAAAATGGTGTGTGTGTGTGTAAAATGAAAGAGATTGAAATAATCAAAATGTGGCATGTAGGGGTGACCATCAAATTCTAGGTCTGAGTTGTTAAAGTAAATCAATTGTTGAGTAACAAAATTCAAATAACATAAAACATAGATTCAACATACAAGAATAAGATACAACACAAATAGTGGTTCACCATAAATTGGTTGCATCCACTCTTAACACGTGGAATTACTTTATTAATTAAAAACCAATACTATACTTCATACATGAACTACAGACAATCATTTATAAGAAGCTCTTTAAATACAAAAATATGGGAGAAAATGAATACTCATGTGACTCTTGGGCTTCACATCCCAACAATCTCCCCAATAAAGTCCAGTTGACACAACCATGCATTGTGGGATCCCCTACTTCCCAATTTGAAACTTACTGAACAACTAAGCCCACCAAATATTTTAATTTTATTAGAATCTCTATTCACAAACACTTCATATGAGTCTCCTCCATCTCAAATTGGAATATTTAACAAAGACTTCATATCTCTCCCCACTTGAACCAACTACTCTACAACATGTCCAATTGTACTACCTCTAACATTTTCTTTATGGGGGCTTTACTTAGTGAACTTGTATCATAACACGTGTGTTTGTGGCATACTAAAGAATCATAAGCAATATATTGCCCTTTTTTTACCCATTGTGAAGAACACATTTAATTTTCTTCTTATGTGGTTGTGGGTTAGAGAAAGTAGGTTGAAGAGTAATTATAAATTAGTAGTATCTTAGTTAGTGTTAATATGGATTAGATAGTAGATTATGAAGAGGTATGGATTTATTTTTAACCAAGTAGTAGTTAGCAAGTTATTTAATATAATTCGTTAAGAGGTAGTTAGTATTGTTATTATAAAAAGGAAATGTCGGTGAAATAGTTAGAATAGTTA
Organism: Cupressus sempervirens; assembly: GCA_028749045.1. NCBI lineage: Eukaryota > Viridiplantae > Streptophyta > Pinopsida > Cupressales > Cupressaceae > Cupressus > Cupressus sempervirens. Next base: position 50,223,424 of record CM053787.1, read on the forward strand.
TTTGGTATTAGGAATAAGTATAATAGAAGTATATTAGTATAGGGCTTTTAGGAATGGTTCTTTTTGAACAAGTGGAGGATCTAGTTTAGGGATTTCATCCTCCATACTCACCTTCTCTTTACCCTTGCTGAAGTCTTCATCTTCCTTAGCTTGGGCTACATCCTCTATCTCTTTCAACTTGTCGTTTACCTCCTCTAGGGCCTCATCTAGAACCCTGCTCTTTACTTCTAAGAGCTTCTTCTACTCATCCACTTCCTTTTTCAAATCTGCATTGGTCACCATCTTGGAAGATCCACTCCATTCAATGGAACACAACATGCCACCACAAGCCAAAACTTATGGCTCTGATACCACTTTGATGGGGAGCTTCTTCAAATAAGAGCTTTCTAACTCTTCTTAGGCTGCCCTTAGCCTATTGTAGGGTTTTCTCTTCCAACCCTAACCTAGAGGATCATTCTACTATCCCCTTACCCAAGAAACTTTCCTAACAATTCAAAACTCAATGTCATTCCCCAAGTTCACCTAATATGCACTTTTTGGCCTAGTTTGCTAAAACTTCACTAAAATGCACTAAGTTCCCCAAAAACAAGGTTGAACCCTCCCACTATGGTTCTTGTCTCATTTCCCATCATTCTACACCATCCTTCCAAGGTTTTCTCCTACAACCCATCAATTTGACTAGTTAGGCCTTATAGCCCTAAGAGCCCCTTTTAGCCCTCTTAGAAACAAGGAAAGTGCTATAACTCGCGAAATCCCTTAACAAGGCACCTTGGTATATACTAGAATTTTATTTCACATGATTAACCCTTGAGGATTTTGTATGTTTTGGCCACTAGTAACATTCATACAGTACGTATTTAGAAAACCCTACTTTTCAGGGTTTTAAGGGCAATGTTAGTGTTTCTTCCCCCACAGGTGTCAAACTCCTTTTCCAACCTCCTCCTTTGAGTTCTACTACTTTCACACACTAATCCTACATTTCCAAATCAATATTGATCTATATCAATCCAATGTTCCTCACAAATTGCTTTATTAGCTTCTCGTTGCACCCTACCAAGCTTGTCTGCTTGCCTAAGGCTCACTTGTAAAGTAGCATAAGGTCTTCCAAAAAATCCACAAACCATATTTACAATATGTACAAGGGATATTTCTTGGTCTCTAAGAGCCATGGTGATTAGACCAAGGATACTCGAGCTATAGCCCTTTTCATGTTTACTACTAAAAACTAGACAATAGGATCAACAAAAACAAATTATTTTGTAAACCTTATTGAATTCTTACTTGAAACCAAAAGAATTGCACATATAATTAAATCATGGAACCAAGATCATAATTCATTAGAAATAGTCCTCTATTCAATCCAAAAATCCAACCAAAAACTCTAAACTATGCTCATAATGCTCAAAATTATCTCATTATTGGTGTTGTTCGTACACCCAACTATCCAACCCTTGGAACTAAGTTGGAAAAGTATTGAATAGACTTACTCTATCCTCCTATCCTATATTTCAATCCATAACCACCCCAAGTCATTGATTTTCCAAACTACCTGAAAAGTTGTCAATGAAACTTTTTGACAACTTTTTACAATTTTGCTCCTAGACTCTCTAAACTTGCAAAGAATGTTCCCAAACCTCCTAGGATGAATTTTTAATAGATAAGGTCCATATTGACACACTTGTTGGCCCCTTTTTTGACATTTCACTTCATTTTTCCCTCTAGAGAAACTTTTTCAATTTTCAACTATCAGGACCTAATTAACCAAAAATAGACTTCTAAACCAAAATATACTAACTAAACACCTCCTAAGAACACCTTGGGACTTTATTTGAAGTTCTTATCAGCCCCATGGTTAGTTATACCACCCAAAAACCAAAAACTAAACTTAGGGTTTGACCTTACCCTAGGTGCTCCTACACCATTCTCCCCTTGCATGAAGAGGTTAAGGGACTACTAGAGATAAGAACTATGTGCTGATACCAAGCTTTTTAAAATCACCCTCATCAATCTAAGTTGGCTTAGCCTCAATAAAATCCATCCATTTTACCAAATGCTCTTTGTAGACCTTATTTCTTGTGCTCTTCTTCACTCTAGAGTCAAATATCTTGTCAACCTATGGTTGCTTCTATTTAAGTATACTCATGTCTGTTGCATCCTTGTTCAATTCTTCTTGGTACTCTATGTCATCCATCTTAGGACCTTTGTAGGGTACTAGGTATTTCACGTTAAATATTGGAGAAAGAGATATGTCCTTGGGTAAATCTATCTTGTAAGCATTGGGCCCATACTTCTCAAGGATCTTGCATGGCCCAATCCTTTTGTAACCTTGCCTTGTTGAGATACACCATTACAAGATCTCCCACTTGAAATGGCATCTCTAATCTCCCTTCATCTTTCTTCTCCTTAAACTTTTGATTGGCTTCCATCAAGGCTTGTTTTATCTATTCATGTACCTCCTTCATTGATTGCACAAAGTCATCAGCTTGTCCAGTGATCTTGTCATGTGAAGGTAGGTCTCTCAAGTCCATTATAGCTCTTGGGTGAGTACCATATATCACTCAGAAAGGACTTAGCTCTATTGTCCTATTCTTGCTATCATTGTATGCAAACTCAGCTTGAGGAATAACTTGTTCCCAACTTTTCCCATACTCCTTGGTAAGACACCTAAGTAGGTTGCCCAATACCCTATTTATTACCTCTATCTGACCATTAGTTTAAGGATGGTAGGTAGAGCTATGTGCTAGGTTTGTTCCAAGCCTCTTCCACAAGGTCTTCCAAAAGTGGCCCATAAACTTAACATCCCTGTTAGCTACTATGCTCCTTGGCAAGCCATGGATCCTAATCACCTCCTTGAAGAATAGGTTGGCCATAGTACTTATATCATGTTTAGTCTTGCATGGTATGGAGTGGCTCATCTTATTGAACTTTTCCACTACCACAAAGATACTATCCATTCCTATCCTAGTTTTTGGTAATCCCACTATAAAGTCCATGTTGATGCATTCCTAAGGCCTATTAAGAATAGGAAGAGGTTGGTAGAGCCCTGCATTATATGAAGTCCCCTTTGCCTTATGCCATATACTGCATTGTGTTAGAAATAGAAATTACTAAGGGGGGGGGGGGGAGGGGGGGCTGTGGGGGGTGAATCAGTAATATAAAAACTTTAGTCATCAACTGGATATTATTTATTACTTTGAACCATACATAAAAAAGTAAACAAGTAATGTTGAATAGTAACAGTAACCATGCACAAAGATAACTCATAACACCATATTTTGTTAACTAGGGAAACCCTAGCCAAGGCAAAACCCGGTGGGGATGATATCCACTAGACTATATATTGATATATATGTTCCTTGTTAGAGGATGAATGTGTTAGAAGTCAATGAGAAAATTCAATATAGAGAGTCCCTGTTAGGAGATTCTATTCCTATTAGGAGTTGTAGTATAGTAGATGCAAGAAGAGCTCACTGCCCAAACATGCACTTCCAATTACAAGGAGTTCACTACCCAAAAAAAAATTAGTCTTCCAAATATATAGGTGTTGTAACTTCTTTCTTGACTGATCTTTGATCATAGCTTGATCTCGAATCACAAAATCAGGTTCTCAAAACTTCACATATATCGCTTTCACAAAAGTTCGCACATCATTTATCACAATACAAAATGCACACCACTACATTTGAATTCGCAAGAAGTCCTTTGCATACATACCATGCCTTTTCACAAATTGTTGCTAGATCGGCTAAGAACATAATATACTTTTCCAACTTAGAGTAAACATCTAGGATGTTAGCCCTAAAATGTCAAGCAAAATTGGTTTGTAAACAAAATAATTCCTTTACCTTTAATCTCATTGTTCTGTTGCACTAGTAAAATGCGAATATCTCTTTTCTGTATAATCTCTACTAATTTCTAAGGTCATACACTACATCATCAACATGTATACTATCTCCATCTAACTTCACTAATCATTTAATATGATGTTAGTAACAACCTACATACAGAACAATAGACTGTTGTAAACTAATTTCATACTTAGACAATTTTCTAAGTACCAAAAGCTAAGTATCTTTATTTCCAAGGTTTTCTACAAACATGTAGATCATGTGTTGCCATAAATAATAACAATTACATATCTTCATAAGCCAATTATCAACATATTTCTCCACATACCTCCTAACATCTCTTTGCATTTTAGGCCAAAATTAAAATCTTTCCACAAGATCGAAAGTCTCATTAAGACCAAAGTGCCCACTCATGCTCCCTTTTTGCTTCTCTTGTATGTGATTTTCTCTCATGGATCCCCTTGGGATGCACAATTATTGTCCTTTAAACAATATTCCATTCTGCAATTTGTATTTAGCAAAATCACTATGGAAATGATTAGCAAAGTTAATAATAGTATAGGACTACAAGAACTCCATCCATTTTATGTGTCTTAGACTTAACTTCTCCTATGAGTTGATAAAACTCAAACCCTAGTTATCTATGAAGACAAAAAAACTCCTTAGGTAAGAGGTAATGCCTCCACTTCTTGAGGGCTTAGATAAGTGCATAAAGCTCTAGGTCATATGTTGAATATCTTGTCTTGGCTTCATAAGGCTTTCACTGAAAAATGCCACTGGTCTGCCCTCTTGACTCAAGATTGCCTCAACTTCTATGTTACTAGCATCACATTCCACCACAAATGACTTCTCAAAACTAGGTAGAACCAAGATAGGTTGGGTTTTTGCCTCCTCCTTTAATCTATCAAAACTTTGGTCCGCAGGTGTGGTCCACACAAATTTAGTCTTTATGCCCCCTATGATTGTATCCATCATAGGTGCACATATTTCACTGAACCTTCTTACAAACTTCCTATAGAACTAAGTCAATCCATGAAATCAGTAGTAGATCTAGGTGTAGGCTAACTCAAAATAGCCTCTACCTTGTCCTTGTCCATCTCAAGACTTCCTTGGGATACTACAAACCCCAAATTGACCAGTTCTTATTTGATGAACTCACTTTTCTCCAAGTTTACTGTCAACTTTTCCTCTTGGAGTGTCCTCAATACCAACTCTAGGTGTTTCATATGTTCCTCCTTGGTCTTACTAAAGATGAGAATGTCATCGAGGTATACCACAAAAAACACTCCAATGTAATCCTTCAAAACCTCATTCATGACTCTCAGGAAGGTACTTGGTGCATTGGTAAGGCTAAATGGCATTACCAACCACTCATAGGTTCCCTCAATAGTCTTAAATGTAGATTTCCATTCATCCTAATTTGATAGTATCTACTTTTAAGATCAACTTTGGAGAAATACCTAGCTCCACCTAAATAATCCATCAGGTCTTCTATTCTAGGAATGGGAAATTTGTACCTAACTGTGATTCTATTAATTTCCCTAGAATCAGTCCACATTCTCCACTTACCTCCCTTTTTAGGTGCTAAGACCATTGGTACGACACATGGACTGATGCTCTTCCCAATTAGCCCTTGAACTTGCCTTACAATCTCCTTGTTTTGCTCTGAAGTCATCTTGTATGCAACCTTGTTAGGTAGTGATACCCTTGGTACATGAAGTCAATCTAATGACTTATGACCCTCTTAGGTGGTAGGGTAGGTGGCGGTCCATCATTAATGATGTCTTTAAAATAGTCCAATAACCCTTGCACTTTTGCAGGTATAGGTGTGGATGTTTTGTCTCCTCCTCCTAAGGCTTTAGCTTAACAACATACCCTACTTCTTCACTCTCCTTCAAATCCTTGAGGAATTCCTTTCCACTCATGAGTAATGCTTTAGTAGTAGACTTCTCCACATTGTCTTCTTCCACTATAGAGTGGATTGTATAGGTTACACCATTCTTTTTAAAGGAATACTTGTTCTCCTTCCCATGATGCAGTGTCCCTATCATACTACCAAGTTCTTCCCAACAATAGGTGAAAAGCATTCATGGGAAGCACATCACACAAGATCTTATCTTGATACTTGCCAATGGTGATGTCTTTCCACACTTGTTCATTCACTAGGATATTTTGTTCCTTATTTAACCATGTCACCTTGTAAGGGCACACATTTGGAATCTTGGTCATATACTTGTATGTTTATAATCATTTGTCCTATCACCTTCCATTAGCTATTTAATCATCACTAGCTAATTATTTTTGTAAACTAAATGCATGTCAATTAATTTTTGGTTGTTATTGATAACTTTATTCTATTTCTTTTGCACAGAATAAATATATTTGGTTAACCTTCGTAAAATTAGAAGTTTTTCATAATGCAATGGTTTTTAAGTGTTTTGTGTATTTATTGAAATATAATTTTATCCTTTTAATGAAATCCAACTCTTTATTTTTATACATATTATTTTTAATATAATCTATTGTAAAGACTTTTTTACATTGTTCAAAGGGTTGTTGTTCAATTGAGTGAATATAATTATTGAGGATGAACATGAGATATAGAAATGACATTGACATGATCCCTTGCATACGACTTTTTACGAAAGAGGGCTTGTAGTTAAGATTTATGCTTCCTCATATCAATGTAAATAGTTGTATAAAAATAGAGATGCTAACATCTGTGTACATTGACATGTTTCCATAAAAAAAAAAAAAAACTCACAACTACCATCACAAATATCTCTAGATTAAATTTTGTTGGACTAATCTTTCCTTCTGAAATCTCATATAAGTTTCCTTCATATTTTTTACCTCGTCCTTTCAAGATCTTAAAGTAGCTATTTAAAGTAATGACACAAAGTCTTTAAAGAATTTGTTGTAGTGATAATTATGTTAACAAAAGAAATCTTGAAAGCAGATTCTTCACCATATCTACAACAATTCAACAAAATAAAAAAGTTCTCTTAAAATGTAAAATAAATAAATTTCTAAGACACTTAATGCAATACTAAATCCAACACATAATCCGAAACTATAAGAATCAATAAAATGTATGTGAATAAGTGTCGGTGAATACTTATTCATTTAATGTAAAATGAACTTAAATTGTAAAATGTCAAATAAAAGTTGTCATCATGTTATTATACATATTGTTTTAGAATTAAGGATTCATCTTTCTTTGTTGTATATAATGCTTCTAAAAATTCTTAATAGCGTTGTACATGAATGCTTTTGAATTAGAGGCTTATCTTTCTTTGGTCTATATAATGCTGCTAGAAGTTCTTAGGTGTTGTGATTAGGATAAACCTTGTGATCATCTTGAATAGAGGCTTACCAATCTTTGTTTTATATAATGCTCATGGAAATTGGGTACCTCACAACATTAATGAATAAAGCAATTCAACAATAGTAATTTATAACACACTCAATGCAATACTAAATCCAACACATAATTCAAAATTATAAGAATTGATAAAAAGTGTATTAACAAGTGTGAGTGAATACTTATTCATTTAAAGTACCAATAAACTCAAATTGTAAAATGTCGAAAAAGTTTCATCATGTTATAGATGATTGTTTTAGAATTAAGGACTCATCTTTATTTGAGCTATATAATGCTTCTAGAAATTCTTAATAGCGATGTACATGATTGACTTTGAATTAGAGGCTTATCTTCTAGAAATTCTTAATAGCCATGTACATATATAGTTTCCAAACAATTGACTGTCTAGATTCAGTTTAAAGCTTTATAAAACCAATTTGAGTTCGACATCTAGAAGATCTTAATCGTTGTAATTAGAATAAGTGCATCAATCATCTTGAATAGGATAGTTTTGTTTTGTAAGTGGAGGCTCACCAATCTTTTGGTTTATACAATGCTTCTAGAAACTGGGTACCTGACAAAATTAATGAATAAAGCAATGTCATTTCTGTGAAGGAAAATGAATAGCAACTTGTCTGGAATAAATGGTGTAACTGCGCTGTGAAAACACTGCAATGAATTGGTGGAAATCAAGGAAAATTCTAGTGATCATATTAAACATCCAACTTTCACACTCCGAAAATTAAATATCCTGCAACTGACAGTCAATTTGTGTCAGCTGAAACTCTACAATTGATATCAACCATCAATCAATACCCAACTTTCATGTTTATGATAATTATATTTAGGCAGATTTTCAGATTGCTTAAACGATGAAATGCTCGTTTTGTGTCGTGTTATGATAGTCCATCGAAACTCAATTGTCGATGTTTTCTGAATGGGTAATTGCTGACGTCATTTCGATTGTGACCAAGTCATCGATGTGATCTAATGTTCAAAAAAATCATGGTTGTCTATGTCATGACAACTCATACAACAATGTCCTATTGTCTCATCAACTTGTTATCTAATGGCGTATAGCTACTTTTAAACATTTCATTTCTGTGAATAAAATTGAATTCTTTCAAAAACAAAAATAAAACAATTATTATTTTAGAAAAAATTAGATTATTAAACAATATAGTTGATACATCTAAACAATATTTTTGCACTGAAGAAAGCGATTCAGTATTGTTCGGGTTAATTTTGCATACTTACAGTTTCTAATTTGTATATTGAAATATGTCATTTTTTTTGGCAAACCTTCATAGGTGAGTGAAGAGCTTAAAATTAATCTTTTGACTTTCCCACATTTACTGAGCTCTTTGTAGAACTCGTACAGTGTGAGGTGGTCTAAAAATGTCATTTTGAAATGTTCACCCAATACCCACCACTAAGACCCCCCCAAGCCGCTCATCCAAAAATAGTACTTTTTGCACAAATAGACCAATTAGCAACCAAAAAAACTAAAAAATGATCAAATATTAGTACATGTGTGATCGACTATTAGTACATTTGCAATCATTTTTTGGGGCTTTTGATGACAGTAATTGGGTAGGAAATGTAGTAGTAATTGGGGAGTGGACATGGCGGCAATGCATACATGGGCGGCAATTGACTTGTTTCCCCTATATGATGTGTAAATCATCACTTAAATACATAATGAATAAATCAACACTTAAATATATGAAAGATGTAGATTAGAAGAAATATAGACAAGTGAGAAGAAACATCAATATATAAATATAACATCACATTCTAAAGTATTGAACTAATGTATTAACTTACACCAAGTTTTTATAATAAACTTTCGAGTTACATAGAGATAAATTGATTTTTTATAACTTGTCATGATCCAACTTAGATGTTCATATTCTCCATTGAGAATATCTTGTGACACATGTCCAACCTATCATAGAAACTTATGACAACTTGAACTAAGAGCCTATCACACAATAAATACATACATAAATTTCTAAGTTGTAAACATATGGAAAAATATGTCTACCAATATAGGATGCCTACTTTTCCATGTAGTACAAGGTCTTCATTGAAAGTACAATACAATATCGCGTGCATTCATATAGGGGGGCACAATATATTGCCTAAATAGGGATGATGTGGATTTTTTGGTGGGTGAGAGTTTCTATAAGAAAAATAGCAAGGCCAAGGAGGGGTGACAAATAATGATTTTGAGGCATTTTTTGAAAATTGGGGGATTCCTAATATGTCATGAATGCACATGTTGTGATTCAAGTTCACTAAGTGAAGCTATCATGCCATGTAGGGACAAAAGCACATCCTTGTTATCCTTCATGTCACCTTCTGACATGAAGATAATTAGTGTATCATGTCACACTAAATGAAAACATATAATAAATAAGAAGTTTAGAAATTAAATAAATAAATTTAATGGTAGTAATGGTTGAAGTTGAGACATGTTAATTCTCATTAGGGATCAAATAGATAATTTATTAAGTATCTTTAAATATTTCATAAATTGTGAGATAAATAATTTATTTGGTATGACATTTTGTGATCAATAATACTAATATTTATAGATAAATTGTAGGGCTAGGAGAATTTTTGATGATCACATTATTTATGTGTATGCAATGGTAAATCAATTGCATGTTCCAATTTAGACATGTAAATTTTGAAAGGCCCAACTTAAGGTTGTGAATGAAGAATATCAATTCTTAGTTGAGGAATAGTAGTTAGTTGTAGAAGAGGAAACTAAATCCTTATAAGAGAAAAAGGAGGAAGAAATATAATATTGGAAGAATAAAGAATTTGTACTTAAAGGTAGTGGAAAGAGGTATCCCAAAAAAAAGTTGTTTCTTATAAAGAATGTATCAAGTGAGAAATGGTTAAAATCATTACCATGAAACATATTTTAATGAAGATTGTGATTAGATACATATAATCACACAATTTATTTTTGTCACATTACTAGATTGGTCAAACTACTTACTTCAAGTCTTGTAAAATTATTCTTTATAGATGCAAGGTTGCAAATGATTAATGCTTGAAATATTTTTTTTTCTTTGATGCATGGCCTTTAAATTTTTTTTTAAAAAGTATTAATTTACTTACAAAATAAAATCCCAAGTTGTCTATGAGAGTATATTTGACATTAAATATTTTAATCATTTACAATGAAACAATTTGTCTATTAATAGGATTACCTCAATTTTCTTGATTATTATAGATTATTGTGATCTAAAATATATTAGTAAATCAGATGAAGTGGTCAACATGAATCTTCACATATGAATATAACTATTTTTGAAAAAAATTGGTATGTACTAAAGCTAATGCATGTATATATAAAATTCTTATATTTGTTTTTTTAATACATTTATCTATATGATTTTTCGTATTCTATTTTTTTTTTCAAGTTTTAAGGAGAAAATACACAACTATATTTGGAAAAATTATAGTAATGTTAGAATGAAACTATTTGTATGCATTTCATACATGATACCTCACCCTGAATAGAGTGAATGGTTTTGTAAAATTAAATGCATAAAATGAAATACATAATCATGTGTTGCCTATAATTAGGGATGCCTATTTTAGAATACATATGACTTAAAGTTCACTATAATAAAGTCTTCATTGCATTTAAGACTACGCATAATTATGTGTGTGGGAGGGTTAATGCCAACATAGAAGAAATTATAAATGTCTCATAACTATAATAATTTTAATAAGGTATTATGTAAACAATCAATCAAATTCTATTATCAACATTTTGATTCATTAAAATAGAGAATTTCATGTATTTTGAGTAAACAAATGTACGAACAAACTTAGAATTAGCATAAATATAACATTATGCAAGATATAATAGAGGTAGAAGAGTTCAATATGATTTATAATTACAAGAAGATGTATCAATATGTTAGATAAGTCCTAAATATTCTATCTTCAATCTTTGCATAGAAACTCACAAATTTTGTCTATAAGATATGACACCATGTTTGAAATTTTCCACTAGTTTTTGAATCTATAATACCATTAAGATTATTTGTAATATAATCTCTCATACTACAAATTTTATCTTCGTTTATGAATATGGACATTATAAGTACTTAAAAGAAGGATTAACAAGCTTAATAGTGGGAGTTCCAAAGATATTGCATGGGAAGTACATCACTTCTTTAATTGTCAACTTAAAGAAATAAGTACTAAGAAAACACTTTGAGTAACTTATGTATGTGTCATCACCATATTCTATGCATTTAGATATTGTAAAATTGGCAGTATGGTTTCATTGGGAACCATGAAAATTTTCACACTTTACTACTCTTAAAATAAATAAGTTGTAGCTACTCCACTCATAAAATGACACAATTATAAAGACAAAATTTGGCATAACTCAACATGTTGTCATCATATTTTTTACATTTTCACAATATTGTGGAGATGAGTTATAAGAATCAAACTAGTGAAAATTGTACAAAGTATTGTGATATGCAAATTTGCATTTTCATCTAGGCACCTATATGATGCTACTATTTTATGTGGAGAATCGTTGCACATGCAAACAAATCTCTATATTTACTTATATGTTTCCATGTTTGTTTGTTTTTAAATTGAAAATGATCAATTACCAAAATAAATTCCTCCGAAGAACAAAATCACATGGTACAAATGCATTAATAAATCAATTACTAGTCCCATTAAAGATAGTTCCTTAGTTGCAAAAAGTAGTTACAGATTCCAACTAGCATGTTCATATAACTCTTGAATGTTAAATTCAACAATCAAACATACTATATATTATAAATGAATTTTTAATACCAGCAACCTTTTTCTTTACCAAGAAAACCAAGAGATTTTCTTGAACCTTGTCAATTATCAATTAGAACACAAATATATATATTTTTTAATAATTTCTCATTGGTAATTTATGATTATTTAAATATCTGAACTCATTTGATATTCTTTCTTTTTCTACAATTTAATTATAATTGATCAATCATAAGTTTAAAAAGGTTAGCATACATATGTTATAAATCTATATAACTTGTACAATATAATATTTATAATATGATTATATTGAAATATAAATATTTAAATTGATACAATCATTATCAATTTAATTTATACTAAAAACTAAACTAAGTCAACAACATTCATAATATTACTATCTTGAAAGTGAGTGGTCCAACAATCATTCATTGCATGTAGGTGATGCTAACAAGGGTGAAGCATCAAGACTTACACAAATATCACCATCCCTATACTATTTTGACTCAAACACACTTAACCATGATGTCTCCCAAGGTCAAGCTCACCTAAAAACCATTTATAATCTTTGAAAAATATTTTTTAGATTATAAACCATTCGCCCTATAACTCCTAATAGCATAAATTAATAAGCTTTTAAAACATGTAGATTTTAAGTGAAAATCAAATTATGATCTAAATTGAATTAAAAAATCAATATAAATTATTACAAAAATAACATTCACTCAAAAATAATTGACCAATTAGAGTCATAAATATTACAATTTAGGCCTTAAATAAATAAATTCAATTATATGAATGTCTAATGTTGAGATAACTTAATTACCAATAGAGATCACATATTTGTCAAACTTCCATAATATTAAACATCCATAGACATTTTCATAAGTTGTAAGATAAAGTCATCTTATTATGCCATTTTATGATCAATAATGCTAGTATAATTAATAGATAAACTATGTGGCTAGAAAAAAATCCTAGAGGATTATGATAGTTTTTAATGCATTGGAAAAAAATTATTTATTTCAATTTTGATATGTAAATTTTGAGAGGCACAAATTAAAGACATGGATGAAGTATATCAATTCTTACTTAGAAATTGTAATTAGTTGTAGAAGAGGAAGCTAAAAGCAAAGTATTGAGAGTGTAAAGGCAAATGTATTGAAAAGGGTGGAAAAAGGAAATTTTAAAGAGTGCATTGAGTGAACAAGAGTTGTAATCATTAACATGGAGCATTTTAATGAATATTATGCTTAGACACTTAAAGTTACACAATTTATTAATGTCGCGTCTCTAAATTGGTCAAACTACTTAGGTTCCAAAGACTTGTGAGTGAAATTAATTTCTTTGCACTCGGCCCTTGGTCTACTGGTGAAGTTGAATGGTTCACAAAGAGCCCACTAGAAATCAAGTCTTGTTGAGTGCAAGGCTCGAAGACATCATAAGGGATGAGGTCGGGATCATGCCTTGGGTGAATTTGGCAACGTGGATGCTCCTTAGTCCTTAGCTCTTAGCCGAAGAGGTTTTAGGCATGTGTGGGCCCGTATCGGGTACCTAAAACTTGTTTGTGGATGACCTCAAATTTTTTTTTTTTTTAAATTCCTTTATACTGAATTTATTAGAAAATAAATTATAGATACATGGTGTGAAATGTGTATTGCCTGAAATGTATTTTTCCTTTGATTCGTGACCTTCATAGGAGAAAACCCACTAATTTACATATAAAATAAAATTTTAAAGTATGCATGAAAGTATAAGTAGTACTAAATAATTCAACCATTTATGATGATTTTTAAAAAAAAAAATTACTACCTCAAAGTTTAATTATGATGGATCATTTTGATCTAAACACTATTAGTGCATTAGATTTAGAGATGAAGTGGTTGGAATCCATCCATGATTTTGGAAAACAAGATGGCAGATGCCATGCATAACGTAAGAATCAAATAGGTCAGTTCAATAGAAACACGGAAGTTGTAAGCTTGTTTAACTACCATTCCTCCACAAATTGAGTGTTCAACGACAATTCCTCAGAAAACGACTCATCCATATCAAATTTGCTGTTTTTGCAAAGGACAGACAACCATCAAACAAATTTGTGGTCAATTAAAGTTCCTCTTTTACGAAAGCCGGCATAATATTTAATTAAATATATGACATTTTATCTCCCTATTTTAGGATGAGCATGATTTTTTATCTTTTTTAGAACATTCTTAATAGTGATTTCAATTTAGTCGATTCTTGACTTTCAATATAATATGACAAACAAGAGGAGCCACTTGCATCTAAGTTATAAAATTGATAGGCTACATTGTTATTATAAAATTGTGAATATGACATTTTAAATTATTAGTAAAATGTAAAAATTTATTATAAACAATACATGTTTTATTATTTTATAATACTTATAAAAATATCTATATGATATAAATTCATTTAGAATATTAAAAAAAAAACAAAATATAAATTTAGAAACTTGCTATTATTCATAAAGTATTTAATATTATAATATGTAATATACATTTTTAAAATTGGTTATTATATATTCATATTGATTTAAATTTATTTTCAAATATAATATATGAAATTTAAAAACTTGATTAGTAAATTGGAAATTTTGACATGTATTATTAATTTATAGTATTGTTTCTATATTATTTATTTTACATTATAATATTTTAAATCCTTTTAAAAATATGAGCTAATAAACTTTTCTTTTAGATTTTTATAGATATAATAATATATTTTAAAATAGTAAATGGATTATTTGCACCATTCTATTAATAATAAAATAGATATTCTATTTAATGTATTTTTTAAATTAAACTGGTAAAACATTTAGGTAAGTACAACATAACAGTAAATTATGAGACTTTCATTTGGGATGCCTTAAATTTGAGTCTACTTGAGCTTAACACATGATAATAGGATTTAATCACAATAAAGAATAAATATTCTAGATTTCATCTCATTATCTATAAAAATAAATCGGTTATATATATATATATATATATATATATATATATATATATATATATATATATATAACCGTAAAATGGAAGAGATTGAAATGATCAAAATGTGGTAAGAATTTCACATGACATGTAGGGGTGACTATCGAATTCTACGTTTGAGTTGTTGAAGTAGATCAATTGTTGAGTAACAAAATTCAAATAACATAAAACACAGATTCAACATACAAGAATAAGATACAACACAAATAGTGGTTCACCATAAATTGGCTACATCCACTCTTAACATGTGGAATTACTTCATTAATTAAAAACCAATACTATATTTCATACATGAAATACACACAATCATTTATAAGAAACTCTTTGAATACAAAAATATGAGAGAAAATGAATAGTCATGTGACTTTTGGGCTTCACATCCCAACAATCTCCCTAATGAAATCCAATTGACACAACCATGCATTGTGGGATCCCATACTTCCCATTTTGAAACTTACTAAATAACTAAGCCCGTCAAATATTTTAATTTTATTGGAATCTCTATTCACAAACACTTCATATGAGTCTACTCCATGTCAAATTGGAATATTTAACAAAGACTCCTCCCAGGTATGATCTTGTTAAATTTGTTCTAGATAAGTTATATATGATCTCACACTTTTCCAATGGGAAATGTCTATTAAATGAATGTTTTATATTAGTTAGTATCAAATTACCAAAGAAATTAAATTATTTTAGAAAACTGATGTTTTAATAACTCTTACTATTTTTTATGATATTTTTAAAATAAGATATAAACACCATTTTATAGAGCTTAAAGTCAAGAATATTCTCATATAGAGTTCATAGAGTTTTAATTAGATATAATATATAGTAATTAAATTTTTTTACAAGTACACATTTTAACACTCGAGAAGATGTCGATTTTGAGAAAGAAAAAAAAAGTAAATCATATCATAAAAATTTGAAATTTATATGACGTTCTACAATAGAGAGTCCTCTTCAAGAATCTATAATTTTTCTTTTGGTTTTAATAGATTTATTTTCAAAAATGTGGTGGGAAATGAAAACTATTGATTTGAATAAGTTGAAATTTGAATCATTTTAAAAGAGAAAATATAGGTCTAAAGTCAATTTTTGTTTTTGATTGTTCTAGCTACATATATTATCTATAGCATAATTTGATATCAAAAGGAAATAAATTTATTTCCTTGTATTTTTATGGTGGGAACTAGACCCCTAATTTTCAGTATTTTTTAGCAACTAAAAATTTATCTTTAAAAAATAGGAAAAATTATCATTTCTTTTACAGCTAATTATTAAAAATTATAATCCTAAACTTCATCTATTTCTACATGTTTCATTAGTTTACTTCATTTTCAAATTCTAAATAATAATACAAGAATTATGTCATTGAAGTTTCAAACAATTATACTTTTGTTAGCCTTTTCCTTTGTAAAAGGGTGACATAGGTTTGTACTTTTACCCATACAACATGTGTGTTTGTGGCATACTAAAGAATCCTAAGCAATATATTGTCCCTTTTTTACCCATTGTGAAGAACATGTTTAATTTTCTTCTTCCTCATAGATATAATTCATCACAAATGGATGGTTTTGACTAGCATTTTGATAGTTAGGATCTAATGGGGAGCTTCTTCAACTAAGAGCTTTCTAGCTCTTCTTAGGCTACCATTAGCCCACTATAGGGTTTTCTCTTCTAACCCTAACCTAGAGGATCATTCTACTATCCCCTTACCCAAGAAACTCTCCCAATATTTCAAAACTCAATGTCATTCCCTAAGTTCACCCAGTATGCACTTTTTGGCCTAGTTTGCCAAAACTTCAATAAAATGCACCAAGTTCTCCAAAAGATAGGTTTAACCCTCCTACTATGGTTCTTATCTCATTTATTCTACACAATTCTTCCAAGGTTTTCTTCCACAACCCATCAATTTGACTAGTTAGGCCATATAGCCCTAAGAGCCCCTTTTAGCCCCCCTAGAAACAAGGAAAGTGCTATAACTCACAAAATCCCTTAACAAGGTGCCTTGGTATATACTATACTTTTGTTTCACATGATTAACCTTGAGGATTTTGTAGGTTTTGGCCACTAGTAACGTTTGTATAGTACAAATTCAAAAAACCCTACTTTTAAGGGTTTTAAGGGCAATGTTAGTGTTTCTTCCTCCACAGGTGTCAAACTCCTTGTCCAACCTCCTCCTTTGAGTTATGCTACCTTCATACACTAATCCTACATTTCAAAATCAATATTGATCCATATCAATCCAACGTTCCTCACAAATTTCTTTACAACCTTATCTTTGCACCCTACCAAGTTTGTCTGCTTGCCTAAGGCTCGCCTGTAAAACTAGCATAATGACTTCCAAAAAGTCCAAAAAAAATATTTACAATATGTACAAAGGCTATTTCTTGGTCTCCAAGATCCATGGTGATTAGACCAAGGAAACTCAAGCTACAGCCCTTTTCATGTTTACTACTCAAAACTACACAACAAGATCAACAAAAATAAATAATATTGTAAACCTTATTGAATGCTTACTTGAAACCAAAAAAATTGCGCATAGACTTAAATCATGGAACCAAGATTGAATAATAAATTAGAAATAGTCCTCTATTCAATCCAAAAATCCAACCAAAAACTCTAAACTAGACTCAAAATGCTCAAACTATCATGTTACTAGTGCTGTCTATACACCCAACTGTCCAACCCTTGGAATAGAGTTGGAAAAGTCTTAAATAGGCTTCCTCTATCCTCTTGTCATATATTTTGATCCATAACTGCCCCAATCATTGATTTTCCAAACTGTTTGAAAAGTTGTGATGCAAATTTTCAAAATTGTAAGGTTGTCAATGCAACTTTTGGACAATTTTTTGCAATTTTGCTCCTAGACTCTCCAAACTTGCAAAGAATGTTCCCAAACCTCCTAGGATGACTTTAGAACACCTAAGGGCCATATTGACATAGTCCTTTCCCCCTTTATAATATTTCACTTCATTTTTCCCTTTAGAGAAACTTTTGAAATTTTTAACTATTAGGACCTAATTGACCAAAAATAGACTCCTAAACCAAAATCTACTAAGTAAACACCTCCTAATAACACCTTGGGAATTTATTTGAAGTCCTTATTAACCCCATGGTTAGTTAGACCACCCATAAAACAAAAACTAAACTTAGGGTTTGAACTTACCCTAGGTGCTCTTGCACCAGGATCTATTTGCAAGCATTGTTCTTATACCTCTATTGCAAGAGTAATATTATTGGCATCCCTATGCAAATACATTCTAGGAAATTATAATATTTTGCATATGATGGATTTTCCAATGTGGCCTTTTCAACCATGCTTACATTCATTTTGTTCTTGAACAATGAAACCACATTGAGATTATTAAGTTATTGTAAGAAAGAAGGTTTGACTGTCATAGCCATATAATAGTACTCAAGAAATTTATCAATATTATCCCTATCCTTGTAAATGACTCCTAAATCATTGCATGCTTCTCCATAGTGTAGACTGAAGTACAAGGCAATCTTGTACACCACTATTTCCATATCAAGCTTTAGTTGTTCACCATATACTACCCCAAGATTATATATTGCATCTAAATAATACCAATTATAATGAAACACCTTTTTGTGCTGAGCTATACCTTGTCATATATAACCCTCGAGCTTCACCTTGGCACTAAGATCTATGAGAAATATCACCATGTTGTGTTTAGTGTAAATTCAAAGTTCAGTGACATGAGTAGACATCTTCCATAAGAAGAAATGATAGCATCCAAATCACCACAAATCTCATATATGTCTCTCATGTTGCAATATGCCTCAACATACAATGCATCTATTCATACAAATTAAGTATCATATCATACTATATCATATATGATACACACAACCCCTAAATTATACTAAGGAGCATAGTGACTATTAGATTTTAGGGTTTCATGATATTTATGAATCCCTCCTTAGATATTTCTTGCAAGTTTAAAATTGGTCCTAATATATGTCAATAAATTTACTAGGCATTCTTTGTAGGTTTATAAAAAGGATCCATGGAAATAGTCTTTTGGTATGTCTCTATTGTGTACAAAAAGTGTCTGTCATTTGACCAAAAGCTTGTATCATTAATGACCTTGGTGAAATTTCCCTTCTCTAGTGCCTTGTCAAAATTCTTAAGACCTCAACAAACAAAAAAGGAAGAATGTGACTCCACCTCATCATTAAGTCATTGTCAGATTTTTTAATTAATTACTTCCCTTTAGTCAAGATGTTGGAATTTCATGTGCACATAAAGTAAAGGAGATTGTTTATTTAATTAAAATGGAACATGTTCTTTTAATTGAACAAAACTTAGGATAAGGTGGCCAAACCATAGAAAAAAATCAAATAAATAATTGATTGATGATTTGATCAAGGATAAGTGATTGGTAAATATTGCAAAATTGATAAAGCATAATGTGGTCTAGCATAGATATTAAAAATGTACTAAAAGGGAGCTTATAGTTTGCTAGACCATTTTTGGGTGATTACAGTCTCATGTATTGTACTCATCGATAGGTGGGTGTCTCATGTTTGCCATGGTATGCACCAAAGAAGTCATTGCACAAGTAATGGGAGTTTCTAGTCAATACATGGTGAATCTTGTTATTGATCCTTGGAAAAATGTGAAGTGGATTCTTTGATATATAAGTGGCACTTCAAATGTTGTTATCTATTATAGTGGGAGCAGTCTTCAAGTAGATAGGTTTGTAGATGCAAATTTTGGTGGAGACGTCTAGATAAGAGAAATTCTAATATAGGTTATGTTTTCTCTTTAACTAAAGGTGTTTTTAGTTGGGTTTTTGAATTTTAGGTAGTAGTGACATTGTCAACAACAAAAAAATAGTACATGAAAACAACATGGGATCACAAATAGGCAATCTAGCTTCATAGACTTTTGGGTGAGTTACAAGTAAAACATGAAAAAATCCAGCTTTACATCATGACAGTCAAATTGTTATTCATTTGGCACATAATCAACCTATCATTCAAGAACAAAGCATATTGATATTCAATATCATTTTGTTTGTGAAGTGGTGGAAGGAGGACAATTATCTTTGGTCAAGATTCAGACATATGTTAACCTTGAAGATATTATGACGAATCTATTGGTAGAGAGAATTTTATTTGGTGTAGAACTTCTCTTGGCCTAAAGATTATATCATAATATGTAGCAATGACAATGATCTCTTTATATAGTAATTTTACAAGTTTGTAAATTAACTTTAAGTGCGAGAATGTTGGAATGTGATGAAATCATCACATTCATCATCAGATTTTGTATTAGTGATTAAAATGGGTCTAGACTTGCTATAATTGGGATTTTTTATGAGTCAACTTACTACAAATAGCAAGTCATTTTGGTGTCTTGCCTAAAATAGTAAATTTGACAAGTATATTACATATAGTTGTATGAGTCATATATACTAAATTAAGTATTTATGGTTTGTATTTCAAACTTTGTAACTTGTTTATTATATGCAACTCAAAGTCATGATTGTTCATACATTTTAAACATTGTTGCAACTATAAATATTCTTGAGAAATAAAGTTAAAAGATTGACCTATGGTTTTTAACTAGTATATTTTTACCAGGTTTTTCAAGTAAATAATGTGTTCTGTATTTTTTCTCAATTTCACATTTTTCTACGCTTTGTATTTTTCGTTACAAGAACAAGATGTAAATCTCCATCTAAAGCCTTAAAGCCTAAAAATGCAATGCAATGTATGGCTAAATAATATGTTGGCTTGATGTTTTGGAGTGTGGGTTTTTTAAACTTGAAATAGTTTTCCACATGTATATTTGTGTTTTATCTTTTGTTATCATTCTTATAGCTTCATGATTGAAGTATTAAATTTTTATTTTGTAATGTTATTGAAATTTATTAAATATGTAAATTTCAATCACTTTCCTTTAAGGTTAATTGTGGGAAATAAGCTATGTTTGTTTATGTGTTTATGGCATAGTAGCATGTGCTTGTATTAGTTTGTTTGAAGCACTTGTAAAAATTATTAGATATTAGATATGCATACTGATCTCAGATGGCTTTCTAGGATACTCTCATTTTTCTTCAAATCTAATGGTAGTAAGGATCAACCAATTGCTTTCGCTAGATACTAAACGTCATAAGTTTAAAATAATTTATTAATACTAAAAGATAGGGCCTAGAAAATTTTTATGGACAAAAAGTGTTCAAACACTACTTATTGTCTATATTAATTACATTTTATACTAACCATAAACCCCTAAAATACGTACCCACTCAATAGACCAATTATACAAAGAAGTATATGTCTAGATAGTTATTGTTTCTTAAGGAGATTGATTTTAACATCATGGCAAAGAAAAGAAGGAATAATCCATGTATGTTTTACCTTTCTTAAATTGATCATCCAAAACTATAAGAATCAATAAAATGTATGTCAATAAGTGTAAGTGAATACTTACTCGTATAATATAAAATGAACTTAAATTATAAAATGTCAAATAAAAGTTGTCATATGTTATACATATTGTTTTAGAATTAAGGATTCATCTTTCTTTGGTGTATATAATGCTTCTAAAAATTCTTAATATTGTTGTACATGACTACTTTTGAATTATAGACTTATCTTTCTTTGTTCTATATAATGCTACTAGAAGTTCTTAAGCATTGTGATTAGGATAAACCTAGTGATCATCTTGAATAGAGGCTTACCAATCTTTGGTTTATATAATGCTTATGGAAATTGGGTACTTGACAAAATTAATGAATAAAAAAAATCCAAAAATACTAATTTATAACACACTCAATGCAATACTAAATCCAACACATAATTCAGAACTATAAGAATCAATAAAATGTGTATTAACAAGTGTCACCGAATACCTATTCATTTATCATACCAATGAACTTAAATTGTAAAATGTTAAAAAAATTTCCACCATGTTTTGATCTTTTCAATCTCTTTCATTATATATATATATATATATATATATATATATATATATATATATATATATATATATATATATATATGAAAGAGATTGAAATGATCAAAACATGGTAAGAAATTCAAATGACATGTAGGGTTGACCATCAAATTCTAGGTTTGAGTTGTTGAAGTAGATCACTTGTTGAGTAACAAAATTCAAATAACATAAAACATAGATTCAACAAACAAGAATAAGATACAACAAAAATAGTGATTCACCATAAATTGGCTACATCCACTCTTAACACATTGAATTACTTCATTAATTAAAAACCAATACTATACTTCACACGTGAACTACACACAATCATTTATAAGAAGCTCTTTGAATACAAAAATATGGGAGAAAATGAACAGTCATGTGACTCTTGGGCTTCACATCCCAACAATCTCCCCAATGAAGTTCAATTGACACAACCATGCATTGTGGGATCCCCTACTTCCCATTTTGAAATTTACTGAATAACTAAGCCCATCAAATATTTTAATTTTATTGGAATCTCTATTCACAAACACTTCATATGAGTCTCCTCCATGTCAAATTGGAATATTTAACAAAGACTTGATATCTCTTCCCACTTGAAGCAACTATTCTACATCATGTGCAGTTGTACTACCTCCAACATTTTCTTTATGGGGGATTTATTTAGTGAACTTGGATCATAACATGTCTATTTGTGGCATACCAAAGAATCCTAAGCAATATATTTCCCTTTTATTACCCATTGTGAAGAGCATATTTAATTTTCTTCTTCCTCATAGATATAATTCATCACAAATGGATGGTTTTGATTAGCATTTTGATAGTTAAGATTTGATGGGGAGCTTCTTCAACTAAGATCTTTCTAGCTCTTCTCAGGCTACCCTTAGCCCACTATAGGGTTTTCTCTTCCAAACCTAACCTAGAGGATCATTCTACCATTCCCTTACCCAAGAAACTCTCCCAGCAATTCAAAACTCAATGTCATTCCCCATGTTCACCCAATATGCTCTTTTTGGCCTAGTTTGCCAAAACTTCACTAAAATGCACCAAGTTTCCAAAAAATAAGATTGAACCCTCCCACTATGTTTCTTTTCTTATTTCCCATAATTCTACACCATCCTAATAAGGTTTGCTCCCACAACCCATCAATTTGACTAGTTAGGCCTTGCAGCCCTAAGAGCCCCTTTTAGCCCTCCTAGAAACAAGGAAAGTGCTATAACTCACAATCCCTTAACAAGGAACCTTGGTATGTACTATAATATTGTTTCAAATGACCAACCCTTGAGGATTTTGTAGGTGTTTGCCACCAGTAACGTCCATACAATATGAATTTAGAAAACCCTACTTTTAAGGTTTTTAAGGGTAATGTTAGTGTTTCTTCCTCCATAGGTGTCAAACTCCTTGTCCAACCTCCTCCTTTGAGTTTTACTATCTTCATACACTAATAATACATTTCCAGATCAAGATTGATCCATATCAATCTAATGTTCCTCACAAATTGCTTTACAAGCTTCTCTTTGCACCCTACCAAGCTTGTCTTCTTGCCTAAGGCTTGCTTGTAAAAATAGCAAAAAACCTTCCAAAAATTGTGCAAACCATATTTAAAATATTTATAAAGGTTATTTATTTGTCTCCAAGAACCATGGTGATTAGACCAAGGACACCCAAGCTATGGCCCTTTTCATGTTTACTACTCAAAACTGAACAACAGGATCAACAAAAGCAAATAATTTTGTAAACCTTATTGAATGCTTACTTGAAACCAAAAAAATTGAACATATAATTAAATCATGGAGCCAAGATCATAATTCATTAGAAATAGTCCTATATTCAATCCATAAATCCAACCAAAAACTCTAAACTATGCTCAAAATTGTCCTGTTATTGGTGTTGTTCATACACCCAACTGTCCAACCCTTGGAACTGAGTTGGAAAAGTCTTAAATAGACTTCCTCTATCCTCCTATCTTTTAGTTTGATCCATAACCACCCCAAGTCATTAATTTTCCAAATTGCCTGAAAAGTTGTCAAGCAATTTTTCAAAATTGCCAAGTTGTCAATCCAACTTTTGTACAACTTTTTGCAATTTTGCTCCTAGACTCTCCAAACTTGCAAAGAATGTTTCCAAACCTCCTAGGATGACTTTAGAACATTTAAGGGCCATATTTACACTCTCCTTGGCCCCTTTTCTAACATTTCACTTCATTTTTCCCTCTACAACAACTTTTACAATTTTGAACTATCTGGACCTAATTGACCAAAAGTAGACTCCTAAACCAAAATCTACTAACTCAACACATCATAAGAACACCTTGGGAATTTAATTTAAGTTATTATTAACCCCATGGTTATTTATACTACCCAAAAACCAAAAACTAAACTTAGGGTTTGAGCTTACCCTAGGTGCTCCTGCACCATTCTCCCCCTACATGAAAAAGTTAACAGACTGTTGGAGGTAAGAGTTATGTGCTAATACAAAGCTTCTTGAAATCACCCTCATCAATCCAAGTTTCCTTAGCCTTAGGAAAATCCATCCATTTTACCAGATGTTCCATGTAGACCTTATTTCTTGTGCTCTTCTTCACTCTGGAGTCCAATATCTTGTCAACCTATGGTTGCTTCTTTTCAGGTATCTTCATGTTTGTTGCATCCTTGTTCAATTCTTCTTGGTACTTTATTTCATCCATATTAGGACCTTTTTAGGGTACTAGGTGTTTCAAATTGAAGATTTGAGAAAGAGACATGTCCTTGGGTAAATCTATCTTGTAGGCATTGAGTCCATACTTCTCAAGGATCTTGCATGGCCCAGTCCTTCTCATCTGTAATTTGCTAGAGATTTCCTTTTGTAACCTAGCCTTGTTGAGATACACCATTACGAGGTCTCCCACTTGAAACTCCAACTCTCTTCTCCCTTCATCTTTCTTCTCCTTCAACTTTTGATTGGCTTCCATCAAGGTTTGTTTTACCTACTCATGTACCGCCTTCGTTGATTGCACAAAATCATTAGCTTTTCCATTAATCTTGTCATGTGAAGGTAGGTATCTTGACTCCATTATAGCTCTAGGTGAGTACCATATACTACTTGGAAAGGACGTAGCCCTATTGTCCTATTCTTTTTATCATTGTATGCAAACTCAACTTGAGGAATAACTTGTTCCCAACTTTTCCCATACTTCTTGGTACGACACCTTAGTAGGTTGCCCAATACCTTGTTTATTACCGCTATCTAACCATCAATTTGAGGATGGTAGGTAGAGCTATGTGCTAAGTTTGTTCCAAGCCTCTTCTATAGGGTCTTCCAAAAGTGCCCCATAAACTTAACATCCACGTTAGCTATTATGCTCCTTGGCAAGCCATGGATCCTAACCACCTCCTTGAAGAATAGGTTGGCCACATTACTTGCATCATGTGTAGTCCTACATGGTATGAAGTGGCTCATCTAGTTACTGAACCTGTCCACTACCATAAAAACATTGTCCATTCTTGTCCTAGTTCTTGGTAATCCCACTATAAAGTCCATGTTGATGCATTCCTAAGGCCTATTAGTTGTCAACTGGATATTATATATTACTTTGAACCATACATAACAAAGTAAACAAGTAATGTTGAACAGTAATAGTAACCATGCACAAAGATAACCCATAACACCATATTTTGTTAACTAGGGAAACCTTGGCCAAGGGAAAACCCCAATGGGGATGATACCCACTAGATAATATACTGATATATATGTTCCTTATTAGAGGATGGACCCTATTAGGAGTCAATGAGAAAATTTAGTATAAAGAGTCCCTATTAGGAGACTTTGAATCCTTGTTAGGAGATTCCAACCCTGTTAGGAGTTATAGTACAATAGATGCAAGAAGAGCTCACTGCCCAAACATGCACTTCCAATTACAAGAAGAGTTCATTGCCCAAAAAAGTAATTAGTCTTCTAGATATATAGGTGCCCTAACTTCTTTCTTGACTGATCTTTGATCACAAAATCAGGTTCTCAAAACTTCACATATATTTCTTTCACAAAAGTTCGCATATCACTTATCACAATACAAAATGCACACTTCTTAACCACATTTGAATTCACAAGATGTCATTTGCATAAATACCATGCATTTTTAAAAATTTCTACTAGATCAGCTAAGACCATAATATACTTTTCCAACTTAGAGTAAACATCTAGGATGTCGGCCCTAAAATGTCAAGTAATTATTTTGTAAACAAAACAATTCCTATACCTTTAATTTTTTTGTTCTTTTGCACTGGTAAAACATTAATATCTCTTTTCTGTACATTCTTTACTAATCTTTGAGGTTATACATGTCATCATCAACATGTATACTATCTCCATCTAACTTCGTTAAACATAATATGATGTCAGTAACAAGCTACATACAAAACAATACACTATTGTAAACTAATTTCATACTTAGACAATTTTATGGGTACCAAAAGTTAAGTATCTTTATTTTTGAGGTTTTCTACAAGCATGTACATTATGTGTTGCCATAAATGACAACACTCAGATATCTTCATTAGCCAATTTTCAACACATACCTCATAACATCTCTCTGCATTTTAGGCCAGAAATAAAATCTTTTTGCAAGATTGAAAGTCTTATTAAGACCAAAGTGCCCACTCATGCTCCCATTTTGCTTCTCTTGTATGAGATTTTCTCTCATGGATCCCCTTGAGATGCACAACTATTTTCCTTTGAACAATATTCTATTATGCAATGTGTATTTAACAAAATCACCATGGAAATGATTAGCAAAGTTAGTAAAAGTATAGGACTACAAGAACTCCATCCATTTTATGTGTCTTTGACATAAATTCTCCTATGAGTTGATAAAACTCAAAGCATAGTTATCTATGAAGACAAAAAAATCCTTAGGTAAGAGGTAATGCCTCCACTTCTTGAGGGTTTAGACAAGTGCATAAAGCTCTAGGTCATATGCTGAATATCTTGTCTTGGCTTCATTAAGGCTTTCACTGAAAAATGCCACTGGTCTGCCCTCCTAACTCAAAACTGCCCCAACTGCTATGTTACTAACATCACATTCCATCACAAATGGCTTCTCAAAACTAGGCAAAACCAATATAGGTTGTTTTTTTACCTCCTTCTTCAAACTTTCAAAACTCTAGTCTACAGGTGTGGTCCACACAAATTTAGTCTTTATGCCCCCTTTTATTGTATCCATCATAGGTGTACATATTTCACTAAACCTTCTTACAAAATTCCTATATAACTATGCCAATCCATGAAAATTCCCGACCTTAGTAGCAAATCTAGGTATAGGCCAACTAAAAATAGCCTCTACCTTGTTCTTGTCCATCTTAAGACTTCCTTGGGATACTACAAACCCCAAATACACTAGTTCTTCTTTCATGAACTCACTTTTCTTAAAGTTTACTGTTAACTTTTAGTCTTAGAGCATCCTCAATACCAACAATAGGTGTTTTTTATGTTTCTCCTTGGTCTTACTAAAGATGAGAATGTCATCGAGGTATACCACATCAAACACTCCGATGTAATCCTTCAAAACCTCATTCATGACTCTCATGAAGGTACTTGGTGCATTGGTAAGGCTAAATGGCATCACCAACAAATCATAGGGACCCTCAATAGTCTTAAATGCAGACTTTCATTCATCCCCTTCATTCATCCTAATCTAATAGTATCCACTTTTAAGATCAATTTTGGAGAAATACCTAGCTCCACCTAAAAAATCCATCAAGTCTTCTATTCTAGGAATTGGAAATCTGTACCTAATTGTGATTCTATTAATTTCCCTAGAATCAATGTGCATCCTTCACTTACCTCCCTTTTTAGGTGCTAAGACCACTAGTATGACACATGGACCAATGCTCTTCGTAATCAACCCTTGATCAAGTAGCTCTTGAACTTGCCTTGCAATCTCCTTGTTTTTCTCTAGAGTCATCTTGTATGCATCCTTGTTAGGTAGTGATGCCCCTGGTATGAAGTCAATTTAATGACTTATGGCCTCTTAGGTGGTAGGGTAGGTGGTGATCCATCATAAATGATGTCTTTAAACTAGTCCAATAACCCTTGCACTTCTGCAAGCATAGGTGTGGATGTTTTTGTCTCCTCCTCCTTAGGCTTTAGCATAACAACATACCCTACTCCTTCACTCTCCTTCAAATCCTTGAGGAATTCCTTTCCACTCATGAGAAATGCTTTAGCAATAAACTTCTCCACATTGTCTTCTTCCACTATAGACTAGATTCTAT
This sequence comes from Cupressus sempervirens, assembly GCA_028749045.1. Lineage (NCBI taxonomy): Eukaryota > Viridiplantae > Streptophyta > Pinopsida > Cupressales > Cupressaceae > Cupressus > Cupressus sempervirens. Next base: position 50,251,677 of record CM053787.1, read on the forward strand.
AAGTTACACCATCCTTTTTAAAGGAATATTTGTTCTTCTTCCCATGATGCAGTGCCTCCCTATCATATTGCCAAGGTCTTCCCAATAGTAGGTGAAAAGCATCCATGGGAAGCACATCACACAAGATCATATCCTGATACTTACTAATGGTGATGTCTGTCCACAGTTGTTCATTCACTAGGATATTATGCCCCTTATTTAACCATGTCACCTTGTAAGGGTACACATGTGGAATCTTGGTCAAACTAAGCTTTTCGACTGCCTCCCCTAATAAGACATTGTTGATAGACCCTAAATCTATGATTACCTTGCATACTTTGCCCAATATCTTGCGTGTGGTTGTAAACAGTGCTCTCCTCTACTTTGGTTTATCCTTGATTGGTACCTTAACCAATACCCTCCTCAACAGGAGGTTTTCACCTTTCTCCATATCAAGGTCCACTTCTCTTGTCTTCTGATTGTCCTCTTCTTGAGCATAGGTGATTTTCTTTTCCCCATAAGAAGATGATGCCTTTTTTGGACATCTATAAGCAGGGTGTCCTAGCTTACCACAATTGTAGCACTTCATGTAACTAAAGTGTGACCCTCTATTGTTGTTTCCATATCTGCCTTTGCCACCATTGTTGGATCCTCTACCTCTGCTAGAGCCTCCTCTCTGACTAGTCTCACTGGATTGCTCACTCCACTTAGGGTCTCCATAGTTTCTTTGCTAATTATTTCTACCACTAGAGCTCCCCTTAAACCACCTCTGAAGTCCTTACCTCTACCTCTATTCTCAAAACTAGAGCCCCCTTTCTTCCTTAGTTTTTTCTCCACCTTCCTAGCCATTTGAAAACAACTCTGAAGAGTGGCAAGGCTAAAAAAAACTCAACTCATCCTATATGGAACATTTAAGGCCATTCAAAGTACCTTGAAACCTTGATACTCTCTACTTCTTACACTCTTGATCTTAGTACCAACTTCTAAAATTGTTTGTATAGGTAGCCACATCAAGCTTTTTCTGCTTGAGATTCTACCTCTACTTCTGGATTTGAATCTCACAATCCTCTGGTAGGTATGTTTCCTTTATCTTTGCCATAATTTCCTTCCAATTAGCTATAGGCTTCTTCCCCTCACTTTCTCTTTCTTCCTGCACAAACTTCCACCATGTCAAGGCTTGGCATTTCAATCTAGACTTTGAAAACCTCACCTTTTGGGCCTCTGTTGTCCATTCACACTCAAAGTATTTCTCAATTCTTTTCAACCATTCTAAGACTACCTTTGCATCCATTTTGAAATGGAATAAAGAAAGATTCTCTAGAATCTTCCCCCCAAATGCCTTGAGGGATTTTAGGAATGGTTCTTGCTCACCAAGTGGAGAATCTAGTTTAGGAATTTCATCCTCCAAACTCACCTTTTTTTTACCCTTGCTATAGTCTTCATCTTCCTTAGCTTGGTATGCATCCTCTATCTCGTTCAACTTGTCTTTTACATTCTCTAGGGCCTATCTAGAACCCTATTATTTACTTCTAAGAGATTCTTCCACTCATCCACTTCCTTTGTGAAATCTAAATTGGTCAAACCTTGGAAGATCCACTTGATTTAGTAAAATACAACATGCCACCACAAGCCAAATCTTATGGCTCTGATACCACTTTGATGGGGAGCTTCTTCAACTAAGATCTTTGTAGCTCTTCTCAAGCTAGCCTTAGCCTATTATAGGATTTTATCTTCCAACCCTAACCCAGAGGATCAATCTACTATCCCCTTACCCAAGAAACTCTCCCAACAATTCAAAATTCAATGTCATTCCCCAAGTTCACCCAATGTTCACTTTTTGGCCTAGTTTGCCAAAACTTCACTAAAATGCACTAAGTGCCCCAAAAACAAGGTTGAATCCTCCCACTATGGTTCTTGTCTCATTTCACATCATTCTACACCATCCTTCCAAGGTTTAGTTCCATCACCCATTGATTTGACTAGCCCCTTTTAGCCCTCCTAGAGACAAGGAAAGTGCTATAAATCACAAATGACCTTAACAAGGCACCTTGGAATAGAATAGAATTTTTTTTCACATGACCAGCCCTTGAGGATTTTGTAGGTCTTGGCTGCCAGCAACGTCTGTATAGTACAAATTTAGAAAACCCTACTTTTAAGGATTTTAAGGGCAATGTTAGTGTTTCTTCCTCCACATGTGTCAAAATCCTTGTCCAACCTCCTCCTTTGAGTTATTATACCTTCATAAACTACTCCTATATTTCCAAATCAATATTTATCCACATCAATTTGATCTTCCTCACAAATTGCTTTACAAACTTCTCTTTGCACCTTACCAAGCTTGTTTACTTGCCTAGGGATCACTTGTAAAAATAGAAAAAGGCCTTCTAAAAACTCCACAAACCATATTTGAAATATTTATAGAGGATATTACTTGGTCTCCAAGATCCATGTTGATTAGACCAAGGATGCTCAAGCTATAGCACTTTTCATGTTTATTACTCAAACCTGGACAACAGGATCAACAAAAACAAATAATTTTGTAAACCTTATTGAATGCTTACTTGAAACCAAAAAAATTGCACAAAGAATTAAAATATGGAAAAAAGATCCTAATTCATTCGAAATAGTCCTCTATTGAATCCAAAAATCCAACCAAAAACTACAAACTACGCTTAGAATGCTCAAAACTGTCATGTTACTAGTGTTGTTTGTACACCCAACTGTCCAACCCTTGGAACTGAGTTGGAAAGTTCTTAAATAGAATTCATCTATCCTCTTGTCCTATAGTTTGATTCATAACTACCCCAATTCATTGATTTTCCAAATTGCCTGAAAAGTTGTCATACAATTTTTCAAAATTGTAAAGTTGTGAATGCAACTTTTTGACAACTTTTTGCAATTTTGCTCCTAGACTCTCCAAAATTGAAAATAATGTTCCCAAACCTCCTAGGATGACTTTAGAACACCTAAGGGACATCTTGACACAATCCTTTCCCCCTTTCTAATATTTTACTTCATTTTTCCCTCTATAGAAACTTTTGCAATTCTTAACTATGAGGACCTAATTGACCAAAAAAAGACTCCTAAAAAAATCTACTAAATCAACACCTCCTAAGAAAAACTTGGGACTTAATTTGAGGTCCTTATTAAACCCATGGTTAGTTAAACCACCCATAAACCAAAAACTAAACTTAGGGTTTGAGCTTACCCTAGGTGCTCCTGCACCAACATCTATTTGCAAGAATTATTCTTATACCTCTATTGCAAGAGTAATATTATTAGCATCCCTATGAAAAGCCCTTCTAGGATATTATAATATTTTTATTATGTTGGATTTTCCAATGTGGCCTTTTCAACCATACTTGCAGCAACATCCATTTTTTTCCTAAACAATGAAACAACATTGAGATTATTAAGTGATTGTAAGAAAGAAGATTTAATTGTTAGAGCCATCTAATAGCAATTGAGAACTTTATCAATATTATCCCTATCCTTGTAAATGAATCCTAAATTATTGCATGCTTCTCCACAATGTAGACTAAAGTACAAGGCAATCTCATACATCACTATTTCCACATCAAACTTTAGTTGTTCACCATATGCTACCCCAAGATTATATATTATATCTAAATAATACCAATTATAATGAAACACCTTTTTGTATTGATTTATACCTTGTCATATATAACCCTTAAACTTCATGTTGGTACCAAGATCTATGAGAAATATCACCATGTTGTGTTTAGTGATAAATTCAAAGTTCAGTGACATGACTGGACATCTTCCATAAGAAGAAATGATAGCATCCAAATCACCACAAATCTCATATATGTCTCTCATGTTGCAATATGCCTCAACATACAATGCATCTATTCATAAAAATTAAGTATCATATCATACTACATCATAAATGATACACACAACCCCTAAATTATACTAAGGAGCATAGTGACTATTAGTTTTTGGGTTTCATAATATTTATGAATCTCTCCTTAGATATTTCTTGCAAGTCTAAAATTGGTCCTAATATATGTCAATAAAATTACTAGGCATTGTTTGCAAGTTTATAAAAAGGATCCATGGAAATAGCCTTTTAATATATATCTACTCTATATAAAAAGTGTCTGTCATTTGACCAAAAGCTTGTATCATTAATGACCTTGGTGAAATTTCCCTTCTCTAGTGCCTTGTCAAAATTCTTAAGAAGGTCTCAACAAACAAAAAAGGAAGAATGTGACTCCACCTAATCATTAATTCATTCTTAGATTTTTCAATTAATTACTTCCCTTTAGTCAAGATGTTGGAATTTCATGTGCACATAGAGTAAAGGAGATTTTTTATTTAATTAAAATGGAGCATTTTCTTTTAATTGAATAAAACTTAGGATAAGGTGGCCAAAACATGGAATAAAATCAAATAACTAATTAATTGATGATTTGATCAAGGATAAGTGATTGGTGAATATTGCAAAATTGATAAAGCATAATGTGGTCTAGCATAGATATTACAAATGCACTAAAAGGGAGCTTATAGTTTGCTAGACCATGTTTGGGTGATTTCAGTCTCATGTATCATACTCATCAATAGTTGGGAGTCTTATGTTTTCCATGGTATGCACCAAACCAAACATTGTACAAGTAGTGAGAGTTTCTAGTCAATACATGGTGAATCTTGTTATTGACCATTGGAAAAATGTGAAGTGGATTCTTTGATATATAAGAGACACTTCAAATGTTTCTATCTATTATAGTGGGAGTAGTGTTCAAGTAGATGGGTTTGTAGATGTAGATTTTGGTGGAGACATCTAGATAAGAGAAATTCTAATATAGGTTATTCTTTCTCTCTAGCTAAAGGTGTTTTTAGTTGGGTTTCTGAGTTGCAGGTAGTAGTGGCATTGTCAACAACAAAAATAGAGTATATGAAAATAATATGGGATCACAAAGAGGCAATCTGGCTTTATAGAATTTTGGGTGAGTTACAAGTAAAACATGACAAAATCTAGTTTTACATCATGACAATCAAAGTGTTATTTATTTAGCACATAATCAACCTATCATTCAAGAACAAAGCATATTGATATTCAATATCATTTTGTTTCTGAAGTGGTGGAAGGAGGACAAATATCTTTGGTCAAGATTCACACATATGCTAAACTTGAATATATTATGACAAATCTATAGGTAGAGAGAATTTTATTTGGTGTAGAACTTCTCTTGGTCTGAAGATTATATGATAATATGTAGCAATGACAATGATCTCTTGATATAGTAATTTTACAAGTTCATAATTTGAGTTCAAGTGTGAGAATGTTGGAATGTGATGAAATCATCATATTCATCATCAAATTGTGTATTAGTCATCAAAAGGGGACAAGAATTTCTATAATTAGGATTTTTTTTGAGTCAACTTACTACAAATAGCAAGTCCTTTTGGTTTCTTGCCTAAAATAGTAAATTTGACAAGTATATTGCATGTAGTTGTATGAGTCATATTTACTAAATTAAGTATTTATGGTTTGTATTTCAAAATCTATAACTTGGTTATTATATGAAACTCAAAGTCATGATTGTTCATACACTTTTAACATTGTTGCAACTATAAATATTCCTGAGAAATAAAATTAAAAGATTGACCTGTGGTTTTTTACTAGTATATTTTTACTAGATTTTTCCAAGTAAATAACGTGTTATGTATTCTTTCTCAATTTCACAATTTTCTACACTTTTGTATTTTTCATTACAAGAGCAAGATGTAAATCTCCATCTGAAGCCTTAAAGCCTAAAAATGCATTGTAATGTATGGCTAAATATTATGTTGGCTTGATGTTCTAGAGTGTGGGTTTTTTTTAACTTGAAAGAGTTTTCCACATGTATATTTTTGTTTTATCTTTTATTATTATTCTTCTAGCTTCATGATTGAAGTATTAAATTTGTATTTTGTAATGTTATTGAAATTTATTAAATATGTAAATTTCAATAGCTTTCCTTTAAGGTTAATTGTGGGAAATAATCTATGTTTGTTTATGTGTTTATGGCATAGTAGCATGCGCTTGTATTATTTTGTTTGAAGAACTTGTAAAAATTATTAGATATTAGATATGCATACTAATCTTAGACGACTTTCTAGGATACTCTCATTTTTCTTCAAATCTAATGATAGTAAGGATCAACCAATTGCTTTCGCTAGATACTAACCCTCATAGGTTTAAAATAATTTATTAGTACTAAAAGATAGGGCCTAGAACTTTTTTATGGACAAAAAGTGTTCAAACATTACTTATTGTATATATTAATTACCTTTTATACTAACCATAAACCCATAAAATATGTACCCACTAAATAGATCAATTATACAAAGAATAATATGTCTAGATGGTTATTGTTTCTTAAGGAGGTTGATTTTAACATCATGGTAAAGAAAATAAGGAATAGTCCACATATGTTTTACCTTTCTTAAATTGATACAAGAGAACAAGTTAATGAGCATATTGTATATTTAATTAATTCAACTTTATTCATAATAACTATGATATCGCGAGAGCTTTATGATATAATCACACTATTTTTCACAAGATAATAGTCATCTAATATAACACCACTAGACAAACAATTGCTATTGTAGAAATATCTCATATTTACACATTTAGAAGGATAACTCTATAAAATAGAAGGGATGATATCATTCTTTGGGTTATTCGTTAACATAAATGGCTTGTATTACCTTACTTAAATTGATACATGAGAAGAAGCTAATGAAGATACTATAGATTTACTTGATGAAAATTTATTTAAAATAACTATGATGCCACAAGAGCTTTATGATATACTCACACTACTTTTCACAAGATAATAGGCTTATGATATGATATTGCTCTAGAGAAACAACTACTATTGTAGAAACATAAGATCACCTTTATAATTTTAGAAGGATAACTCTATAAAATATGAAGGGAGGATAGAATTCTTCGGGTTTTTTGTTGACATAAATAAAAAAGAATATTATAATGAAGGAACATATTCTAATGAATGTATAAGAATGCATCTTTGGGTATCATAGTTCTAGAGATGCTATCACTAAAAAGTGAAATTAGTTGGGTTATGTTGGTCAACCCTATACAAGGATGCTAAGAAATGTATTAAATATTTGATATAAACCAAAAATTTTGCAAACCAATTTAGCAAAGGATGAAATGGTTATAGAAAAAGGATTGTGCTCATAGAAAGATCAATCTAATTTGAAGAAATGAATTGGGAAACAATGATTATACATTTAAGAAGATATTAAAGCCAAAGAAAAGCTATCACATGGTATTTAAAAATATGATAATAAGCTAACCATAGATCTAACAATTCACTTGGAAGGAGCAAAAGATAGAAGATTTCAAAATAAAGAAATTAAAGGTCAAAGAGAAGGATCATAAAAGGCTTCAAGTGGAGGTGGCAACCTTGAGAAAGGACTTGGAGATTTCAAAGAAATAACTAACAAGAATTTTAATTTTAAAAAAAATACTAAGATCTCAAATGACGCCATAAATAGTTGGATATCATTGTGTACTAATAGGGGTATAAGATATAATGAAAATAAAAATAGTAAGGTTTTTTAGTATACTTTTTTTGGTAGACAGATTCCTCTTCATACAAAACTTCCAAAATATTCCTTATTTTCCCAACAATGAAGACACAAAAAGCTACCAACAATTGGGTTTCTTTGCCATTGGACTGTGGAAGCGCCCTCTAAATTTTATAAGGTACAGGTCCCCGATTAGATATACAAAGAATAAGATTAATAAATGATTTTAACCTGAAAGTGAAGGCTATCCTCACTATTCTTGGATAGGGTAAAAATAACTATAACAGAAATAAAATGGAACAACCTACACATGTGACAATGGAGACACACAATTCCTCGACCCACACATGCATTCAAGAGAGATAATTGTTATTGCATGTAGCTTCGGTCTGACATTACTATAATTAAAATACATGTAAGTATATACGTATAATTGTATGATGCACACACTATTATACATATATGCATACGTACATGTTGTATGTGATCATTCACAGTTTGAAACCGATGACATATATTTTTAGAGATTATTAAGGAATGATCAAAACTACTTTTGATTCCTTTTATATTTAGATCATGATCGATCTATCCTTTATAGTGGGCTATAGATTTAAAGATTGGTAATACATTTAATTACTTTGGTTTAAGTCAATAACAAATCATGAGGATTAGTTACCTCTGAATGGGTGTGAGAATGAATGTCCTTGCCTCCATTCATAGGCATGGCCATTCATCCCCACACCCCTTCCACTTGTTATATATCCAATCTGCTTGAAGTAAACAAGGCATCAAAATCTATTAATGCAAGAACTTCAAAGGATTGAAGGAAGTTATGAGTTCAATAACATTATTTTTTTCTCTATTATTACTACACTAACTTCTATAGATTCTAGAAGCAAATCAATCCATTGGCATTAATGATCATACCTACACCACAACTATGCATCAATCTATAAATAAATTAAAATCTAGTAAGAAACTTTACATGGTATCAAATCCTAATTAAGGAGAGATCTCATTAAGTTTAAGAGATCAGATTTCACATTAAATTGCAATCTATCTTTTCTCTACAAGATGACAAACATGTTAAGATTTGAACACCATCTTGCAAGTGTTGATAACTTCAAATCATAGAAACTTTGTATAATGATGTTATTAAAAGAAAATAAATTGGAATCTTTTGTAAGAGAAGATAAGGAAGAACCTAAAGATAATCTAGAGAAAACATTATGGATCAAGAATAATGAGAAGGCCATGAAGATAATCATGGATGGTGTTCGAGATCTCATTGTGCCTATTGTGGCAAAATATGCACCAGCACATCGCATATTTCAAGCTCTTGAGAATGTATTTGTAATAAATAATGCTAGCAGCAAAATTTCTCTTAAAAGAGAAATGAATAATATTAGCATGAACAAAGGAGAAACTATAAATGCCTTCTTCACGAGAATCACATATTTGAGAGATCAATTATTTGTAGTCAGTTATGAGATCGACAACCAAGAATTATCGCTAATAGTTTTAGGAGGACTTCCAAATTCTTGGGAATAGTTTGTACAAGGTATAAGTGCTAGATCTAAAATCCCAAAACTAGATTGAATAAGATCTGATTGTCTTCAAGAAGAATCGAGATTAATGATTAAGGAAAAACATAAAACCTTAGATGAAGAAATTCAAGTTCTTAACATAAACTCTCATAAGAAGGAAAAGAAGAAGAACAACAAAACAAAAAGAAACTTTCCTAGAAAAGGATAGTCTAAACAAAAGAAAGACTTGTTCAAAATTTAGTGTTTCAGATGTGATCTATATGGACATTATGTGATAAATTATCCCAATTGATTTAAACCTCAAGCATCATTTTCCAAATATGATAAATCAAAGGAAGGACATGAATCTGAGAAATATGCCTTCTATTTAGCATTGTCCAATCAAATTTCAATCAAATCTAACACATCGATAGTTGACAACAAATCTTCTAGACACATCACTAGATATCAGGATAACTTAGAAAGCATGCAAATAGAAATAGATGAAGAAGTTACAATTGGTGATGATTTTGCAAATTTTGTAAAAGGAATTGGGACCTACACCATCAAATTGAAATATGGAAATTCTATTTAGCTTACTGGAGTTCTTTATGTACCAGGTATTAAAAGGAATTTAATATCAATATCTGCACTTCAAGATGATGGTTATGGAATTGCATTCATGGAAGGTAAGGTACTAGCTTGGCCAAGGACTATTATATGAGCTATGCACTGAGACAAACTTTGCACTTGTGCATGAGACTTTAGATTCAAATTAAATATGGCATAGGAGATTAGGTCATATCAACTTTCATTCCCTAACATACATGGAGAAGTTAGTAACTAGAATACCCAAATTAAGCCATATTCACAATGAATCTTGCAAAGGTTGTGCCTTAGGGAAAAACACTAAAAAGTCATTCCCACATAGTTTGAGCAAAACTAAAGATGTGTTGGAACTGGTGCACTATCTATGTGGACCCATGTCTTTACCATCTATTGGACGGTTCATGTACTATGTGATGTTTGTTGATGAATTTTCAAGGAAGACATGGATATACTTCCTTAAGTGCAAAGAATCTGAAGAGATTCCTTCTAAGTTTAAAGATTTCAAGACAATCACTAAGAACTCCCCAAGAAAGAAAAATAAAGTTCAAAGAACAAATAATGGGAAAGAGTGCACTTTTGAAATATTTAAAGAGTTTTGCAAACTTGTTGGGATTAAGAGGGAGTTCACAGTCCCCTACAATCCTCAACAAAATGGAATTGTTGAAAGGAAAAACATAACTATTGTAGAAGCTACTAGGGCTATGATTTTTGATCAAAAGTTGAGTATGTCATTTTGCACTAGAGCATCTAATACAACAATCTATATTTAGAAGAGATGTCCTCATTCATATTTGGAAAATAAGACCCCTGAAGAAGCATTTTTAGGAAAGAAACCTAACATCAGTCACTTAAGGATATTTGGATGTCTTGTGTATGTTCATGTACCTAAGGAGAAAAGGAAAAAATTAGAACCTTCTGGAAGAAAATGAATTCTTATTGGTTTTAGTGAAATAGTAAAAGGATACAGAGCCTACATACCTCGATAGAAAAAAAATAGAACTAAGAAGAAATGTCATTTTTTAAGAAGACATTGCCTTCAGAAGAGACAAAACTTCTAATGAACTAGATACAGTTGACTTATCCCAAGAAGAGGCTCTTGCTCCTACAATTCATAGGGAGTACTCTGCAGAGACTTAACATGAAATTGAGATCCTTCTTGAGACTCAAGAAGAGATTCTTGATCATTTTCAAAGGCCACTTTGGGAAAGGAAAATTATACAGCAAGGTGATGGATTTATAGCACCTTTAGGGGCTTTTCAAGAAAGAAAGAGACCTAGAAAGTTGGCATACAATGCTTTCATGTGTGAGAGTCCAAACCTTGAACCTTCAAGTACTTTAGAAGTACTTAAACAACAAGCTTGGAAAGATGTAGTGGTGGAAGAGTATTAGTCAATACTAAAAAATGATGTTTGGGATATAGTTCCTAGACCTAAGGAAAAATATATTGTGGCTTCAAAATGGCTCTTCAAAGTTAAGTATGCTACAAATGGTAGAATCGAAAAACATAAAGCTTTTTTTGTGGCTAGAGGTTTTTCTCAAAAGGAAGGAATCAACTTTGAAGGAAATTTTGCACTAGTTGCGAGGTATACCTCAATTAGAGCTGCAATAGCCATTATAGTAGCCAAAGGTTGGAAAATCCATCAAATGGATGTAAAAACTATTTTTCTTAATGGAAAAATTGAGGAAGAAGTATAATTGGCACAACTAGAAGGATTTGGGCTCTTATGTATGTAAATTGAAGAGGTCTCTATATGGACTCAAACAGGCTCCCTGATCCTAGTATGAAAGGATTGAAAAATACCTTTTAAGTCTTGGATTCACCAAGAATATGGTTGGTCCAAGTCTCTACATTAAGGTAACTAAAGGTGATATGCTAATTCTAATTCTTTATGTTGATGACCTTTTGATTATAGGGGAAGAACATCTCATTAATCAGTGTAAGAAATATTTGGCTTCTAAATTTGAAATGAATGACCTAGGAATTCTTCATTACTTTATTGGTTTGAAAGTATGTCAGAAGTTTGGGAATATCTTTCTACATCAAAAGAAGTATATTATTGATATTTTGAAAAGATTTGGAATGTGAGACTATTGACCTATGTCTACACCTATGGAAACCAACTTACACAGGCTAAAAGAAGCAAGTGTTGAATCCAAACTAGTTGATCCCACTTTATACAGATAGATAATTGGGGCCCTAATGTATCTTGCAAATACTCGACCAGATATATGCTATGCTATGAATGGATTAAGTCAATTCATGTGTGAACCTTGTGAGATTCATGTGTTGCTTTGAGGCATGTATTAAGGTATCTCGAAGGTACTATTGGATATGAACTTAAATAGTAGTATACAAGCTTGGAGTTACATGGATATAATAATTTTGACTGGGTTAGAAGTGTAAAAGACCAGAAAAGAACATTAGGATGTTGTTTTAGCTTAGGATCTGCAAAAAACAAGCTTTAGTTGCTCAAATTTCTACTAAGGCAAAGCATATTGCAGCAACAATGGGAGCTAGAGAAGTAGTATGGCTTCAAAATTTTCTTTCTAACTTGTTTTGTGAGCCTATGAAACCTACCACTATTCACTGTGATAACCAAAGTTGTATCAAGTTATCTGTGAATCCGGTATTTCATGATAGATCCAAGCATATAGAAATTCCTTACTACTACATAAGAGACATGGTGGAAAGAAGATCTATTAAGTTAGAATATATTAATATAGGTGATCAAATAGCTAACATTCTCACCAAGGCTCTTCCTAAAGTGAAGGTTGGTCATTTCAGAAAGAAACTTGGCTTGGTAGAAATGTAAGTTTATGAGATTGAGTCTCAACTTTGTAAATTTGTATTATTTAATAAAAGATGTTTAAAGTGTAAACTCTTTTGCTATATGTGTGACTCTATGACTAATGGGCCTACCCTATGTTCATTATTTAAAATGTGACAATCTTTTATAATGAAATGTTGTTTCTAATAATATGAGGTGATGACTTTATAATTATTAGACTACTATCACAATGAATATCATGTGACTTGATATTTGTGGAAAAATCATGATAGTTAAAAGAGCATGTTGATGGATATCATGTGACTTGATATTTGTTGAAGATCAATATGTTCAAACTCATGGGATATTATGTGACTTAATATCTATGGATATACCATGATCTTTTATGGTGGATGTCATGTGACTTGATATCTGTGTACAAACCATAACTGGAAAGAATATCATGAGACTTTATTTTCTTAAATATATCTTGAGGATATTACTTTTCAAATAAGGAGAACTTATATATATATATATATATATATATATATATATGCACTTTGTCTTCCCTAAATAAGAGGGAGTGTTAATGCATGTAGCTTCGATCTAGCATTACTATGATCAACATATACGTATGTATATATGTACAAAAATATGATACACAAATTGTTATACATATATGCATTCGTACATGTTGTATGTGATCATTCACAGTTTGAAACTAATGACATATATATTTTCAGAGATCATTAAGGCATGATCAAAAATACTTTTGATTCCTTTGATATTTAGATCATGATCAATCTATCCTTTATATTGGGCCACATATTTAATGATTTAGTAATACATTTAATTACTTTGGTTTAAGTTAGTAACAAATCATGAGGATTAGTTACCTCTAAATGGGTGTGAGGATGAATGTCCATGTTCTCCATTTAGAGACATGGCCATTCATCCCCACACCCATCTACTTGATATATGACCAATCTTCCCAAAGTAAAAAAGGCATCAAAATCTATTAATTCAAGTACTTCAAAGGATCAAAGGAAATTATGAGTTCAATAATATTATTTTATCTCTGTTATTACTGCACTAACTTCTACAGATTCTAGAAGCGAATCAATTCCATTAGTGATCATACCTGCAATACAACTGTGCATCAATCTACAAATAAATTAAAATCTAGTAAGAAAATTTACAATAATGATAGATTAAAAATGAAATCTACACAATATATGAACCTAGTAATAGAAAGAAAACCCACAATTCAATCTTGATTCAAGGATAAACCAATGAAGACTAATCCAAAGAATAAAATCTTTGAATTGCTTGTGGAATCTTTCATTCATTCAGAATCATTCCATTTTGGTATATCACCAACAATTCAAAACATTTGCAGAACAACTGAAAAAGAACTCTAGAATAAAACTAACAACTTTGATTACAATAAAAAACTATCCCCCTTACACAAACTACGTTTCCCCTCTTATGCAACATAAAATCTGACAAAATAGTGGAACCTCTCCATCCCCAAAAGAAGAACCCCTCATTTGATGTTTTTTGCATATTTATCCTCTTTGCTTTCATATGTTTTCTCAGTTATAACAATTGATTCTTGGAAGTGTGATATCTCCCTAAAAATAATTTGTGGATATCTTCGTAACATTTGGTTATGGGAGCCCCATATTACTTGCAATAATTTAATGTACTCACATGATATATCAAAACTTTTTAAAAGCTATTTTATAGGTACGGTATGAATGTGGATATTTTATCCCACCAACACCTCATATCTTTTCATAACACAACCATCCCCTTAATTGTCGCCACTTGGACTATTTTGTTTCTCATGAAATAAGTATTTATAAGTGTCATCTATATATGACCTATGGAAAGTCAACACTTTGCAATATTTTGATATGTTCTAGAAATAAGATGTAACATTTAAATTTATCCACGACATTTATATACTATGCCCTCAATTGGTCTGGACTCGCTCATTCATATCAAAAAGTTTTGATAATCCAATTGCATGATCAGATTCCATGCAAGAGAGATTTCTCAAACATGATCTAATGTTGTTTCCAATTTGGGTTGAGCATAATACTTTCACCACTACAACTTTTATATCCCTATATTTTGACTACTAACATTATATCAAGCACTTCCTAGATGTTCTTCAAGTTCATGTTCATGTGCTTTTTCACACTTCCATCATGTTACCAGGATATTTTAGTGGGAGAGTTAGTTTAATTAATTTTAGAGATAGAGAGATGGGGGGAGAGAGAGAGAGATTAATTCCCTACTATTAAAAAATCCTCTCTCCGTGTACTTTCTATCTCCACATACTTTCTCTCTCCTTGTACTAAAAATCCTCTCTCTGTATACTTTTCTCTCTCCATGCACTACCTCCCTTCACATACTAAAAATTCTAGAAAGAAGTTTGGGTTTGCATTGCTCTCTCTACATACAACTTTTCTAAACTACCTCCCTCTATGTACTAAAATCATCTCTCACTATGTACTCGAACTATTTGTCATAATCCTAACCTATAACTTGTTAAGACCCCCAACTCTAGCCAAAACTCTCATTATCTAGAGAATCTAAACAAGGAACAAAGGTGAAGATGAAATCTCTCTATATGCAAAGAACAGTTGATAATCTTGAAGAAAAATAGTTACAAAATATGCACAATTAAAACCTTTAAATGAAGAGATGTGGATGTGAGAGAGTGAGGCATAAAAAAAAAAATCCAAACTAAAGATGTTGCTAATGAATATCTATTCATGATTGAACGGAGCCTGAGTTATGAATAATGCCATACTCTAGAAGACTCCCCATCATGTTACAGTTGATAGAGTGCCTTAGAGGGAGACATAGTTGCTCATCCATTCCAAGTCTGATCCAAATGCATTGAACTGAGTGTATGGAAAAATTCCTCCAATGAAAGGGGTAACCATATCAAAATTCTTGTGAACCATTTGACATAATGTCTTCTATGTCAAACATACCCCAATGAGCTATGTGAGCCACACATGGAGAGTAACATAATGCGTTGCAAATAGGAAAATGAAAGGGATTGTGTGAACCATATGTGTGACCAAAGATTGCATAAGTAATGGGGCACATAATCCTTTTGACTAGCTTCTCCTCATTCTCCAACTTGTAACATTTAGAAAGTTGGTAAATACGACCATAGACAAAGTGTGTGACCTATTTGGTAGTTATCCTTCATTTCACTAGCCGTGACAACTAACAGAAGCATAGAAAAAGCATGTGAATTGTTTGATGGAATGGTAGATGAAAATAATACAATGAGAAACCCCAATGTAGTAATATTCCTCTCTGCACAAGTTAAGGCGCGCTATTTGATTGAAGACTAGGTTCATCTGAACCACGACCTTGATGGGAGATTAACACACTGTTGGAAAGAAGGAATAATATTTCATGAAATTTCCACATCTACCTCTAGCCTTATTGTGCACATATAAAAGTTTCAAAGTCTTCAAGGAGGGAATTTGAAGTCTCGGGTGGTAAAAGCATGCAAACTATTTGATCGAATGCCTCTATGCATTATGCAAACCACCATCTTCACAAGTTTACTAAAATGGATGCATGGAATGGAATGGATGTAGAAGTCTATAATTAAAATAAGAATTGAAAAAGCTTAAACTATTCTTGATACCGAGATCTCCTTGCTGATATGCAAGCAAAAATTCAAAGACATTAAAGAAAGTTGTTCAAATTCCTTGCATGCCAATGCAAAAATGTGATGTTTTGAGTGTTGTTGCCATGTGCAATGTGGAATGTAGAAGATGTAAAATTTTTTTTTGAAAGAATGCCTCCTAGACACATCCTTGCATTGGTAATATGATTGCAAGCATGCTAACTATTTGACAAAAATCCTCAATCAATATATTGAAGACTATTGATGAAATGTCAAGTGGAAATAAATCCGCACAAGGAAGATTCATTGGTCAAAGGCTTGCATATATATAAGAACTTTGAAAAGTAGAGGAAAATATATGTTTTGAGCTTTTTGATAGAAGGTGAATTAGGAATATGTAGTTCTTGGATCAACCACATTTATAATAAATTGGTTGTTGGATACTAAGACATGAAGAAGAAAACATTAGTTGAATGGTTTCCTGAATCAAGTAGTGAACTTGAACCGAAGAGAGAAAGGCATGTGAATTGATTAGCATGATACTTAAGGTGAATTTGTATGCTTTGAAGCCAACAGTTTGAAAATACAAAGTCAAAGGAACATCTATCAAGAAATTTGGTAAGCAATACTATGAGACACAAATTCCAAGGCAAGGAGCCTCCTATGATATTAACAAGCATGCTTCTCAAAATATCAGATACAAAGACAGGACATATGGAAATTGCAAATTTTTGGAAGATGATTAGTAGAGAAGGTAGATCACCTCTAGCACAATGAACATTGGAAAGTAGTCTAGCCCATGCAAGAGGACATCCACTTGCAATTTGGTGTGCAAAACTAGTTTTGGAATGTGTCAAGGCATATGATCAGAATTCTAGGAACATCAAGACCTTAGGAGGTAATATCATGGCGAGGCTAGATCTAGTGTCTATCTCCATCACATTTAGATTTCTAGTAAGAGAATAATTCAAAAAAATCTCTGAAGAATGTACCCAATGATACTTCCATCAGAATAAGAAAACATGTTTGAATGTTATTGCTACGAGTTGGTTGGATCAACCTAGAAGAGGACAGTCACAGTTACCAAGAGTGCTACATAGAAATATCTTTAATGAAGAAATTTTTGATATGATAATTCTCCTCGATAGGGTAGTGGGAAATTAGACTACTGAAGACTTTCGGGATTAGATGTTTTTGTACATTAGTACCATCACCATTGGAAAACAATTTATAGATTGGGGAGAAATGATTAGGGATGCCCTTCATCACCAGTTAACCAAATTCAATTCAAGTCAGGGGTTTTACATGTCCTTGTACTTAATGTATGCAATTGCTAGTATGAAGTTGTGGCCTGGTCTTAATCCTTATGGGGATTATAACTTAACCATGCAAATTTATAATTATTACCCCCAGTTGCATTTTTAAAAAATAAATGCACACTTCCACAGGATAAATGATGCTTTTTCTATGCAAACAACCAAAGAGCTACAGGGAGATATAGGACTCTAAATTTCTCCTAAAGTAGCTAGTCTCATTAGTAATTATGGTAGATTTTTCATATAGTACCCTTGATTCACTTACATCTATATTGGAGGTTTTCAAGATTGTCCTCTCATGTTGCCTTGCTTCATAGATGATAGGTTGGTGCTTTCAGAAATTTGCAAGCAAATTGGTCAGATAAACAAAAAGTGCAAGAACAAATGATCAATTTCTCTCCCAATCAGTATTGGGCACTACAGTTGTTTTTCTTCTTTAGATGCTCAAAATATAGAAAGATCCATGGTGAACATGACTTTATACGCTTTCCACAGTCATTTCTCATTTGATGGCAATGGGTACGTTAAAAACAACTTGGCACTAGGACTTGGCTATCTATATTTCCCTACAATGGAAGACTATTGGGCAAACTACAAAAATGAATTCAAAGTGAGAAGAAGGGACTGAATGAGATTCACAGTATAACAAATAATTGATTACAAAATGGGATGGGATGTGACAGGCATAAAAGAGGATGGGTCAGACTTAATTGATCCTTTCTTCTTTGAGAAGATACAATTGTTAGAATTGCCATATATTAATTGGTCTCTGCCAGAATTGAAAGACCTCAAGGAAAGTACCTTCTTTTTGATTCAACAAACTGAGAATTGGTTAAGGAATAAAGTCAAAGAAGCCATGGCTACTAGATCAACAGGAAGAGGCAGTGCAAAGAAAAATAATCATTCCTAGGAGGGTACATTAGTTTCAGCCATTCCATCTTCTATCCCTACTTCTTCTTGTTCTTTACGTAGCACACAAGGTGGAGATGATGGTGAAGATCCAAATAAAGGAATTGATCTAGTTTCAACATGTGAACTCAACATAATCACTAGGAAGAAGAGATCAAAACCCAAGGAGAAGACTTTAAAACCAATTCAAAAGATGATAGATGAAGTTGCCAAAATGAACGATTTACCATCATCATTCATGGATGAGATGATTCAATCCATAGCATCCCCTATAGGCTCATTGTCTCCTAAAAGTGCAGAAGCAACTCAAGAAGTGCTAGTTGTAGAGAATGTGCATAACTTGGATTTATCATCTATAGTCTTACAAGTTCCTTTAGTAATCAACCCATCTACCAATACCTCAACATCTTGGTTACAACAAAGTTTGGAGAGAAAGAAGAAAATGATGATTCAATTGTAAGAACTAAATCTAGATGTTATAGCTGATTTAGTGCATAAAGGTACAAAGGTAAAGAAGAGTAGAATAGATTCTAGACTGGTAGTAAATTCTACCTCAGGAAACTTATTTGTTGAAATTGCACAACCACTCATAGAGAAGGACATAAATGAGGCAAACGAAGTCGATTTTAGCATAACTAAAGTGGATCTAGGTCAGACTACTCATGAAGGAAGAGAGCACAATTTTCAAGTGTCAATTTTTGTCCTAATGGAATAGTCAAGGAGAGATAAACAAGCTAAGAATCAACTCAAGTGTCAAGTTTGAGCCCTTTCCTCATGAATATGATCAATGGTCGATGATTCCTTTCTAGATCCCAGTTCATCTACATAAATAATAGGAGATCCCAAGAAGATGTTTGATGACAAAACCATTCAAGACATAGGAGAATGCCAAAATTATGGTAAGATGGTGAAAGCATGGATAAAATACATGAAAGAATGAGCATCAAGCCTATTTTAGGAAGTTAAAGTTATATATGCTAGGGAAGATCATATACAATGAAACATTCAAAAAGATTTAACAACTCTCAAGGAACAACAAACATTTTGGAGAGAAATTGATGCTAATTTAGTAGAGATTAAAGGAATGGACAGCGATATAGTCAAATCATTGAAGTTAGTCACCTGTGGGGGAGAAGAAGATCAAATTGACATATGGCTAGAAAACATTAGATGGAAAAATAATAGCATGAATCAATAATTGGATGAAGGAGAATAGTTCTTAAACTCTTGCAAGCTACTGAAAAAGAAGGCCTTGGGGAATATGTCGATGATTGTAGAAGGTGCCCCTATTAGCGAACACACTCAAGATCCACATATATCTTCTATTTTGGAATTCATAGAGGTAAATATTAGCACCAAACTTGGTAGTAAATAAAGTTCAAATGCTAACATTATGATGAGATTGAGCAGTCTCTCAGTGGCATTGGACTTCTATATTCAAAACTTACTAGGTTATGTTGTAGAGTTCGATGAAGTTAGAAAGAGACATGATCTATGCAAGGCTAAAATACAAAGTTCAATCATCATCAAAAATAAGGCTTTGGCACATGTCATCACATCATTTAGAGCATACAAGGCAAACCTAACTTAGCTACTCACAACACATACATATCAAAGAGCAAGCTCAGGAAATATCAATGATCATAGTTGAAAGTTAGAAGTGGATATGTCTAAAGTTGTCTCAGATTTTTTTTATATATTTTGTAAAGAGGTCAACTTTAGAATCAATTTTGGTCTAACTATAGTTAAGCATTGAAAATTAGAGTTGGTTACCAACTATCTTCGGATTAGTCCAAAGTTTAACTTTTTCAGTAGTTACAAACTCGAAGGTTAGTTATTCTAGAATAGCTATAAATTCAATAATCTCAATGTAAGAAGGGACTTTTTGGACTTGGAGATAGGGAACACTTATGTTTTGATAACAAGGCAATTTTTGGAAATTGTGTACAATTGTTGTTCTTTTAATCAGTCATTTCTTATGTTCTTGGTGCTAAGAAATAAAAGAAAAGTACATTTTGCATTCTCTTTCTTATTGAATCTGAATTCTTGAAGTGTTGATTCATCAGTATGAGTATTTTCATAGTATGATGTAAATATTCATGAATCACTGAATTGGAATTGTGTTGATGATATCTCTCAAGCGTAGTTCATGTTTGTTTTCATTACTAGTCTACATCGATTTTATGGAAACATTGAAGGCATGTGGTGCATTAGTCATCAATAATTTTCTTTATATATTCTAAGTTTTAATCATCTTTATTGAAAAATCAAAATTTTATCTTACAAGGGAGCTACCCCTCTAAACATAGAAGAAGTTTGGATGTCAAGCACCTATCCAACTATTGGAGAAATTGATTTGCCATGCACTTCATTGGGCTAAATCATGTATTTTTTTAAGTGACAAATATGTTTACCAACACATCATCAATCTCATTCAAAGGATATTGTGAGTTGGGGACTCCCATAGTTCAAACAATCAGGCACAAAGCAACCAAGGATAATAGTCAGTCTCTGACATTGAGACATGAACTCTCCTCTATCTTCATCATACTTAAAGCTAAGAAAAATTGACATGATCTTTGATCCTAGAAATCAAGATGGACCTCACAATAGCTATCTCATGACACCATAGAGACATTTGATTATGATGTAGATGAATTGTCTCATCAATTACTCTAACCCTTCCCTAGATTGGGTTTCTTGAAATAAACTTCAATCCATAAACTTGAGCCTCAATTGTGAGTCATTCAAGATTGCAAATTCAGTACCCATGCCCATTTTATCTCTGAACTAAGGCACAGAACCATGTAATTCGATACATATTCTTCTCATTGCCTCTTACATCCCAATGGAGCCCATGTTATTTCACATTCATGGGGTTGCTAACTAATCTTAATATGCAGAGAATAATTGTCACCTGATATGGGAGCAATGTGAATGCCATAACTTCATGAGTTCTTATTATATGTGAACTCCCTTAGAAATATATTAGAAGATTTTTAATGGGCCATTCTATCTTTTCTTGCATTACCATGGTGACATGAACTCCATTTTGTGAAACATGAGTCTCAAGTGTCATCAAGAAAACATGTATCGAATTCTAATTTTTGATAAGTTTGATTACCTTGTGTATTTCCTGACTTGCAACACAAGGTACTTAGATTTCAAGATTAAGCTTGAGTCTACCTTGTGAGCATTACCAACCATTTGGGAACATGTACCTTTATAATTTGGGTATGTAATGATATGGTTTTAAAATGCTTTAAGTCACCTCACTTTTCGATAGCTCCAAACCTTTAAATTGATAAAACCAATAAATAAAATGTGTAATGAAGCTCGAGTCTCCCCTTTTGAACCAATGGACTTAAAATTGAAACCAAAACTCTAATTTTGAACCTTGAACTTAAACTTGAAATTTGACTGGTGAATTTGCATTTGAATTCACATTCCAAGTTTAACAATGGTGTACATTTGAAATTGAAGCTTGAACTTGGGCTTTACAAACTCAAACTCTAAACCATGTGAAACTTGGATCATGGAAATTTAACCCTTAGATAGGTAACCACTTCTAAAATCAACCAATTCTGGACTAATTCTGGACTAGAACTTACAATTTGAAACTTTCAATATCAAATAGATTCTTAAATTAGGATTTGTAGGAGTTTTTGGGACCTTAATGAATCTAAAATTCAAACCCAAACTTCATCTTTATGGACTAATGAGCTTCTAAATCTACATCTACATCTTGAATTTGAACTGCACTTCTACACTTATGAACTTCTGGACTATTGCATATGAGGATCTAACAATGATCTTGCACATTCTGGAAACAATCATCTTAAGACACCTATTGTACCATATCAAGCTAATGAACCTATTTGAAATGTAGATTGAACCTTTGAACTTGTTGAACCTCTAAACCACTAAACCTTGTTCAAATGGTACAAAGTGATCAGAACCAATTCACACTAGTTCAAGACTATTATAAAACTAGTGAGTTGACCCAACTTTTCATCCAAACCCTACCTTACATAAAAAAAATTCGCACTATATTTTCAATATAAATCAAAGGAGAATCAAAGAAAACCAAGGAGAGGCCATTAGGAAGACTGGATTTCCAAGTTCGAAATTGGGGTTCAAAACACCAACTAAGAACTTCAAAGACAACTTAAAAGGATTAAGATGAATATGGCTTCAAAAATTTAATATATGAGAGAAATTCAAGATGCCTATAGAAAACAAGAAAGACGATGATGTTTTCATCAAGTTCACAAATAGAAGAAGAGATTTGAAATCCAAGATCTAGGCGAATAAACATACAATGACAAGTTCAATTATTATGTTTGCAGTTATCATTTTGATTGCAATCAATTTGGTCATAAGGCAACAAATTGTTGAGGTTTCATGCAAGAAGGAATAACTTTATGGGGAGAAATACATGTGTACCTTTATTTGACTTCAATTTTATGTTACAAGGTTATACTAATTATGGACATATTGCAACACTTTGTAGTAATGGGTTTGTGAAGACTTCTAAACTAGATAGGAAAGAATAGATCTAGTTGCTTATAAGAAGAATGAATCTAAGAAAGTGTATAAAGAAAGTAAGAGGAATAGAGATATGAAAGATCAATAATTGTACATATCATATGTTGGAAATATTCAAGACTATGCTAGGTTACTAAGAGGGGAGGGATGAATTAGTAACCTTAAAACTTTTATAAAATTCAGACCTTAATTGCAACAACCCAATAATCATTTAATTCATTAACTTAGATCTAACTACATGCATAAAAACTAAAGACATAAACATTCATGACACATGAAAACAATGATTTGATGACCTAGGACCTTCCAAATAGAAAGTAAAATTGGGGTGGCGATGATACCCACAAAACTTCAATACTATAGCATAAAGTTGGTTTGTTAAGGCTTACAATGATCACTTCTAATGATCTGCCCTATTAGGAGCAATTAGGACTGCTAGGTCCACCTTGTTAGAGGATTTACAAACATACAATGAAGTATGGACTCAATAAAGAGATTTGACAAAAGACTCTTAAGTCTACCTTGTTAAAGGAATTTGGAGCTGATTCACCTATTAGGATGAAATCGTAGATCGCTAACTTACAACTAATTTGCTGATAGAGATTCTTTGAAGTACTGATCACCTCTATGTGATAGATATAACTTTGCTGCTCTTGATATGACCTTTCAATACACTTTGTTCTGCTACTAATTCACATTCACATGCTTGCATTTCATTCACATTATCTCACATCATTACATTACTCACATTTGGATATGATACAATACATTACACACACACACACACACACACACACACACACACACACACACACACACACACACACACACACACACACACACACACACACACATATATATCAATCCAATGTAGAAAATTACAAATTCGGCCAATATACAAGTTAACACCAATATTACAAAGTCGGCTCAAATGAAGACACTCAGGTTTTGAAAACTGACTTGGTGAATTTTTGATACACAACATCCACTATCATTACTTGGCATCATCATGCATTTAGTAGAAGTGGAATCTCGATCCATACTAAACATATCAGAGTAGTCTCAAACTTAGTCTACACTAGCAACTCGGTAGATACTGTGTAACCTAGTAGAAACTAAATTCCACATTTACCATACCCAAACTCGATAAACACTAATCATCTCATCACTTAGTTAACACTAAATTTGTTTCACATCAACTAATGGCTCAGTAGAAACTAAAAATCTTGGTAACCACTAAACTTCTCAGCAGGAACTGTACTGCCTAAATTTACTTGGTAACCACTGGAATGCTTGGTAGGAATTGTGAAGCTTGGTGGCTACTGAATTACATGGAAAACACTATAGACTGTTCAATGAGCTCAGTAACCATATAGAATCTAAATTAGTGTTGTCACTAATAAAAAAGCTTGACTTAATGTCAACAATCTCCCCCTTCAGCATTAGTGACAAAAACACTTATCAGCTAAAACTTATATACATTAGAGTGTGATACTAGCTCGGTACTAGAATACTATTTTTTTGTTTTGAGATGTTTCAAAATTTGTATTTGTAAGTATGTATTTTCCTTTTCTTTGCATGATTCTCCCCCATACAATATACATACTACGTGTTTCTCCTCATACATACATATAGACTCACATAGAATATATTTTGTTTCTCCCTCTTTTTTACAATAATGCCAAAGATTCACTCAAAATTTATTTACATAGATACACCAATGTAAGAAAGAAACTTAGAATGTACCTTAAGTATGAGAGCTAAAGTCTTATCCCAGTTGTCTTGCAAAACTTTGCATGTTTTTAGAGCAACTTGTACTTATGTAGAGAGCTTGATCATGTGATCTACAATTGAGAAATTATTGTCATGGATCAATGTTTTAGAATAGGTAATGTGCTTCTACATTGTTTCCATGATGGGAAGGATCATATTCTAAATATCTATTAGTGAAGACTGGATCCTTGCTTCCTCTCTCAACAATTCTGCCTGCATATCTGATTTTCATATGATGTAC
Organism: Cupressus sempervirens; assembly: GCA_028749045.1. Classification (NCBI taxonomy): domain Eukaryota; kingdom Viridiplantae; phylum Streptophyta; class Pinopsida; order Cupressales; family Cupressaceae; genus Cupressus; species Cupressus sempervirens. Next base: position 50,276,582 of record CM053787.1, read on the forward strand.
AAAGCTTGAACTAGGGTCAAGTTGCAATTGATGTCCACTAGTGTTCAGATCTTCATCAATTTTATTCAATTTTCTCTTTATTTCCTTAGTATGCTTAGAGATATCACATAACTTTGCAAAAAGTGATGTAACATTTGTGCAAGAATTTTCAAGATTGGTCAAAATTGAGGAAAGCTCCATTTTTTGAATAGCAATTTGTTGAGCAATGTGCTCAAGCACTTTGTTATCAAATTTATTTTCTACTTTCTCAATCAATTTATCTTGACCACTAGAGTCCTCATTAAACTTCTAGATTGCTTCTTCCAATTGAAATAGAATGTGTTGAGAAGTATCAACTTCAACACCTATTACCTTAGTCAAAATATCCTTAGCACTCTCTATGATTTTATATTCTCTGTTTCTTTCTTCTCTTAGTTGCTTCTACTTGGCTTTCTTTTGGAGGAGCTAACTAGCTAATTTCAGTTGATCTACACTGGCATTATTAAAATCCCTCTTTGGAATTTCAATTTCCTCATCTAAATCAATATTTTCCTCTATTTCCTTTCCCCTCAAAAGTCTTGTACAAGGTTGAGCCTTGAGTTCAACTACCTTAGTACAAAATGCCTGAGAATTTGGAATGGAGACAATAGTAGAGATAGCAGGACTAGCAGTAAAAATTGATATAGCAATAATAGATGGAATAGTGACTAGAATGCTTACTAAGTCCAAAACTAATATACTTATAGAAGTATCCAAAGTTGTAGAAAAAAAACTGTAGAATCCAAAATTGTAGAACTTGAAACTATACTTAGTGTTGAAGAACACAAAAGTGTAGAACATGCTGTACATATTGTTGAAGAACCTAACTTGGGAATTGAAGAAGAGTGAGGTTGCAGCTTGATAGATGAAGTGGTAGAAACTTCCATTGGTGATATTTTGAGTTGAGAGGGAGTGGAGAGTGATTGGACATTTGATGTTTTTGATGTAGTCACAATCAAACTTGTTGAAGTTGACTCTGAACTTGATGTAGCTATTGATTTTCTTGGAGAATGAGGAAGTGAGGCAATGATTGCTACAGCTATCTTCACAAGATCAATCTCCTCATTATTATCTTTGACTTCCTCAATAGCTTCTTCCTCTTTATCTTCTTCAACTCCTTCATTGTCAAACTAAATTATTTCAAAAAAAAATTCTTCTTCTTCCTCATCATCACTGTCATCATCCTTGACTTCTACTGGAGAGTCACTCAATTTCTGCAAGTGATAGATATCCTTCCACATGCCTATAGCATTCTTGACTACATTTTCTATATCCTTTGACAAAATTAAACAAGTATTGAATCTAAGAGTCATCTTGTCCTCATATTTCTTCATAGACTCTTTTACCTCAGCATCTGTAACACTTGGTAACAACTGCCTCAGGTTTTGTTCATAGATATCTCTTTCTATCTATATGGTTGAGTCCCATCTTGGCTTCAATCTCTCTAATAGATCTTTACAAATCTGAGAAGCTATCTGATTAGGGGAATACTTCCATTTACCCATCTTGGTTAGCACCAATTCCTCAATATTCTTCTTCTCAGCCTCTATCCTAGTCTCATACTTCAATGATTTGAAGTTGGTTATGCCTGAACCTTCTTCCATTTGCTTTAGTCTTTCCTGGAAGGTGAGAGTAGGCTTGCTAAACACAACTTCACTACCTTTCTTCTTGGATCTTCTGATAAACACTGTAGTGGATGGCTTTAATGGCTTGGTGATGATCACCTTGCCTTTCTTCTTCACTAGCTCTTCTTCCTTCTCTGACTCATCTTCATTCTCTGCATCATCATCATCATCATCTTATCGTTTACATTTGGTCAATAAAAGAGGTGTGCTGGTTTTGAGTTTTTCTATTCTCCTCTTGCCTTTGTTAACCACTTGTGGAAGCTTGATTTCAAGCTCTATTCTTGCCTTGGCCTCATCATAGGTTCCAAAGTGTGCTGCCTTTGGATCAATAGGTTCATTTAATAAGGCTTCAATTATGTCTTTTTCTTCACCTATGTTCACCTCATAGGGAAGAGGTTTTACCCATATGACTCTTGGAATTGCTGTCTAAATGTAGACTTTGTCACTATCTACCATGAAACAAACATCATCTTTGTAATCTTCTTCAACCAATTTCATAGGAATCTTGAATCTATTATTCATTTTCTCCTTGAAAACATCAAAGTAGTTGTCCATTATGTTGTCAAAATTCTCACCCATTTCTGCAATGTACTTTTGATGCAGGAGAATCCAGAGGTATAAGGGCAATCCGATGTCACCCAAAAAAAATTACTTAGACTTAGTTTCTGTTTCATGTGTTTTCATTTTTGGACACCCATTTGGGTCAAATAAAGGTTCCAACTCTCACAGTTCCACTATCAGTGTGCTAGAAAATCTTGAAAAAATAGGAGCATGTAATTGGGCCATCATTTTAGTGAACTAGAAGGTGTGAATTGGTCAGATGAATGTAATTGTAATTTAGAGCATTCCAAAAAAAGAATTAGGTCAAAAGGCCCCACGGTTTGAAAGTTATTGCAGTTTTTTGAGTTTTGGAGACCTCCTAAGAATGCTTCAAAGTCAAGTTAGGGGCATTAAATGACCTCAAAAAGGGGACAAAAATGAGAGACAAGCTAGGCTTGTCCACAGGGCTATAGACCACTTTGAGAGCTCTCGAAAAAAGTAAACAGTTCATCAATCGGAGCTATGGTTCAAAAGTTATGCCTCCTGAAAGTTTGGTGACCATTTCTGGATTCTTCTAGATTTGCACCGACTTCTAATGCAGCTTTTGGAACCTTCTATTTAGTTATTGGATGCCTACTAGCACTTTCTAGAATGTGCTCCTAGTCCTTAACCCTCTGAGGTCTATTTAAGGAGATTTTTAGCATTGTAAAAGGCAGTTCGGAGTGGAGTTAGAGAGGAGGTACTGAAAGGAGAAATTATCTCCAGATTTATGCCATTGTAAGCCCTTAGGGCATGTTTTGAAGTTTATTTTCTTTGTACTGAATGTACTAGCTTATTTTTCAGTTAATACAATTTCCCTTTTCTGTTGTGTCCGTTCTGTTCTTGGGTTGTGTCCCCATCAAGTGGTATCAGAGCTGGTTTTCCTGAGTGTGTAGACATAGCGTCGACTGTGAGGCAGTTTGCACCAGGACTGTGTGGTTGTGGGTTTGAGTTAAAAATATGCCTCCACAAAGAGAGCGTGGCAAAAGGGCTAGAGCTATTAATCCTAAGGAGGTTAGAGCCCTCCAAAGGCAGGTACAAACATTACAGGAGGAGCTCCGTAGAGGAACAATTGTGGCCGCAGGTGATGAAAGTGAAGATGACAATGAAGAAGACAAAATTGGACCAGAAGGGGAATTTGACGCAGATGTTCTAAATCATGCAGAGGAAAGGCTTTTTAGGGCCATTACTAAGTTTGGGAAAAGACCCACAATTGAAGTGGGTGTATTTTCAGGAAATCTAAAACCAGATGAGTTGATTGATTGGATAAATGACCTGGAAGAATACTTTGAGTATGAGGATATCAGGGACCCAGATAGGGTTAAGTTTACAAAGGCCAAATTGAAAGGCCATGCCAAAATCTAGTGGCAAGAGGTTCAATTGGAAAGAAATAGAAGAGGAAAGGAGAAGATCACAAGGTGGGATCACATGGTGGACAAATTGAAGAAGCAGTTCATTCTTATGGACTACGAGCTTGATTTGTTTAAGAAGATGCATGGGTTAAAGCAAGTAGGAAGATCAGTCCAGGAATATACAGAGGAGTTTTATCGACTCTTGATTAGAGCAGGGCATGCAGAAGCAAATAAGGAGAATGCTGCTAATTATATCAGTGGGTTGCGACCTAGCATCCAAGAGGAATTAAGTCTGGTAAGAATGACCAGCGTTGAAGAGGCATACCAGTTTTCCCTACGAGTTGAAAAGAAGCTAACTAAAAGGTTTGAAGGAAGACAAAGAGGGCATGGTCAAGGAGGAAGGGGAAGCGGTAGATCGTCTGGAGGCCACAATGAAACCCAAAAGAAAAATTAAGATGTGGGTACTAGTAGAAGCCAGAGGAATGAGGGTTTCAACCGCTCCCATGATCAAGACTTTGGAAATCAGAGAGGAAGAGGTAGAGGATGTGGACAAGGAAGAGGAGGTTTTCGTGGTACCTATTTCCATTGCAATGAAGAAGGTCATCGTGCCTTTCAATGCCCTCAATGACAAGGAAGGAGAGATAAGAGAGCTGAGGGCCAAGCTAGGGTTGCTCATGTGGATGAAGATGCGCAATCATCACATTCAGAGGATGCAGAAAGAGAAGAGACCTTGGCAAATGAAAGAGTCCTACTAAGTGGTGAGATTGAACCAGGACAACAGAGGAGTCTGTTCCATACCAGATGCAAGTGTGAGGATAAATATTGTGATGTGATCATTGATGGTGGTAGCACTGATAACTTGGTATCAGAAGAGATGGTCTCTAAGCTGAAGCTCAAGAGAGAGAAACATCCCCAGCCCTATCGGATTGCTTGGGTAAAAGATGATCATAAGGTCCTAGTAAGTGAACAATGTATAGTGAAATTCAAAATTTGGGAGTTACCATGATGAAGTTCTCTGTGATGTTATTTTGATGGATGTTTGCCATCTATTGTTGGGTAGACCATGGCAGTTTGATAGACATGCAGTACATGATGGACATGCAAACACATACTCTCTGACAAAGGATGGAGTTCGCCACAAATTGAAGCCCATGAAAAAGGAAGGTGAAAAGGTATATAGCAGTGCTAGGATTTTTCTTGTTGATGAAAGGAAGTTTTTAGATGGCATGAAACATCAGCATATGTGCTATGCTTTGATTCCTAGGAAAGATAAAGAAGGTAGTAGTGAAATACCACTTGAAGTTTCAGATTTACTAGGGGAGTTTGGATATATTATCTTTGATAATGTTCGAGATGGATTGCCACCAGTAAGGCAAATCAGTCATCAGATAGATCTGATTCTAGGAGCTAGTTTTCCTAACAAGGCTACTCACAGGATGACTCCTACTGAAGCAAAGGAGCTAAATAGACAGGTTCAGGAGTTGTTGAGGAAGGGCTTGATTCGAGAGAGCCTGAGTCCATGTGCAGTACCTGTAGTACTTGCACCAAAGAAGGATGGAGAGTGGAGGATGTGTACAGATTCTCAAGCTATAAATAGGATAACCATCAAGTACCAGTTTCCTTTGCCAAGGATGGATGATCTTATGGACTGCTTGAGTGGAGCTTAGTACTTCACAAAGATAGATCTCAAGAATGGTTATCACCAGATACAGATTTGAGAAGGAGATGAGTGGAAAATAGCCTTCAAGACCAAGGAGGGTCTTTATGAGTGGTTAGTCATGCCTTTTAGATTGATGAACGCCCCAAGAACCTTCATGCGGCTCATGAATGAGGTAATTAAGAAGTTCTTCAGAAAATTTGTTATTGTCTATTTGGATGATATTTTAATTTTCAGCAAGACTTTGGAAGAACATTTATTGCATATTCGTAGTGTCCTTGAAAGGCTAAGGGAAGAGAAACTGTTAATTAATCTGAAGAAGTGTATCTTTGCAAAAAGGGAGTTAGTCTATTTGGGGTTTGTTATATCACCCGAAGGTTTGAAAATGGATCCAAAGAAGGTAAAAGCCATCTTGGAATGGCCTACTCCAAGGTCTGCTACTGAGGTAAGATCATTTCATTGTTTGGTTAGTTTTTACAGGAAGTTTATTAAGAATTTCAGTGGCATATGTGCACCCCTCACTGATACAATAAGAGGGGATAGAAAAGAGTTCAAATGGATTGCAGTAGCTGCGAGAAGTTTTGAATTGCTAAAGAAGAAGGTAACATAACAACCTATGTTGGCACTTCCAAATTTTAGAAAGGTTTTCCAGGTGGATTGTGATGCCAATGGCAGCGCTATTGGGGTTGTATTAAGCCAAGAAGGTAAGCGTATTGCATATTTTAGTGAAAAATTGAATGATGCAAAGAAGAAGTATTCTATTTATGATCAAGCTTTCTATGCAATAGTTCAGGCCTTAAAGAAATGGAGGCATTATTTATTGCTAGAGGAATTTGTTTTGTACACTGATCATTAGGCATTACAGTACCTAAATAGCCAAGGTAAATTGAATCAGAGGCATATGAAGTGGGTAGAGTTCTTGCAGAGTTATACATTTGTGTTGAAGCATAGAAGTGGAAAATCTAACAGGGTTGCAGATGCACTAAGTAGGAGACAGTTGTTGCTTACAGTAATACAGGTTGAAGTAGTTGGGTTTGATGAACTCAGAAAATTGTACCCCGAGGATCCTGATTTTGTTGAAGCATGGAAAGCTTGTAAAGAACCTGTTGCTGTAGATAGAACCAAGTGGTTAGACTATTTGATTTAGGATGGCATGTTGTTCAAGGGTAGTCAATTGTGCATTCCAAGGAGTTCCATGAAGGAAAATTTGATTAAGGAGAAACATAGTGGAGGGATGGCAGGACATTTTGGTTGAGATAAGCCCATTGCCATTCTTAGAGAACATTATTTTTGGCCTCAAATTTCACAGGATGTGAAGAAGTTTGTACAGAGTTGCTAGGTTTGTCAAGTTGCCAAGGGGTTTAGTCACAATACTAGCCTATATGAGCCATTGCCTGTTCCATCAAGACCATGGGAGGACATAAGTATGGATTTTGTTCTTGGATTGCCAAGGACACAAAGGGGTAATGACTCAGTATTTGTGGTGGTTGATAGGTTCTCCAAAATGGCACATTTCATTCCATGCCACAAAACTCATGATGCTATCCATATTGCAGACTTTTTTTTCAAAGAGGTGGTAAGACTACATGGTCTTCCAGGAAGTATAGTTTCTGATAGAGATACTAAATTTGTGGGATATTTCTGGAGGACATTGTGGAAAAAGTTAAGAACCAACTTGAAATTCAGTTCCACGCATCACCTACAAACTGAAGGCAGAAGTGTGGGCAATTTGCTAAGATGTTTAGTTGGGGATAAGCCCAAGGGATGGGATTTGATTCTACCACAAGCAAAGTTTGCTTACAATAACTCTATAAATAGGAGTACTGGAAAATCACCATTCCAAATTGTATATTCGAATAGCCCAAGGACTGCACCGGAATTGAGGAAGATAGAGCAAGGGGAGAGGACAAGTGCTGAAGCTGAGGAATTTGCTAAACATATCAAGCGTCTACATGAGGAGGTTCAAGCACACATCACCAAGATGATTCAAGAGTATAAAGCTAGGGCTGATCAAAGGAGAAGACATAAGGAATTCCAAGTAGGGGATTTACTCATGGTGCACTTACGAAAAGAAAGATTTCCAGCCGATACTTACAACAAGCTGAAAATGAAGAAATTTGGCCCCTGCAAAATTTTGAAGAAACATGACTCAGGAAATGCATATGAAGTGGAGCTGCCAGATGGTATTCACATTTCTCCCATTTTCAACATTATAGATTTAACAGATTATCATGATGATGGTGCAGATGAGGAGCTGGTGTTAGAGCCATGTCCGATTCCTGCTTCTAAGAAGGAGGAGATAGAAAACATCCTAGATCATCATGTGGGTAGGAGTACAAAAAAAAGGCAGTATGAAGAGTATTTGGTCAAACAAAAAGGACGATCGATCGAGGAATCAACTTGGATTTTAGCAGCTCAGGTTTCCCATTTGGGATTTCCTCTACCATTCATAAAGTGATAGGGTCACTTTTCAATCTACCCTGGGTGTCTGATGCAGGAGCATCCATAGGTATAAGGGCAATCCTATGTCACCCAAAAAAAATGTACTTAGACTTAGTTTTTGTTTCATGTGTTTTCTTTTTCAGACACCCATTTGGTTTAAATAAAGGTTCCAACTCTCACAGTTCCACTATCAGTGTGCTAGAAAATTTTGAAAAAATAGGAGCATGTAATTAGGCCATCATTTTTGTGAACTAGAAGGTGTGAATTGGCTAGATGAATGTAATTGTAATTTAGAGCATTCCAGAAAAAGAATCAGGTCAAAAGGCCCCACGGTTTGAAAGTTATTGCAGTTTTTCGAGTTTTGGAGACCTCCTAAGAATGCTTCAAAGTCAGGTTAGGTTCATTAAATTAACTTGAAAAGGGCCATAACATGGGGGATGAGAAAATCTAGTCCATAGGGCTATAGAGCGCTTCGAGAGCTTTCCAAAAATGTAAACGATTCGTCAATCGGAGCTATGGTTCAAAAGTTATGCCTCCCAGAAGTTCGGTGATCGTTTTTGGATTCTTCTAGATTTGCACCGACTTCTAACGCAGCTTCTGGAACCTTCTATTTGGTCGGCGGATGCCTACTAACAGTTTCTAGAATGTACTCCTAGTGCTTAACCCTTCGGGGTCTATTTAAGGAGATTTCTGGCATTGTAAAAGGCAGTTCGGAGTGGAGTTAGAGAGGAGGTACTGAAAGGAGAAATTATGTCCAGATTTATGCCATTGTAAGCCCTTAGGACATGTTTTGAAGTTTATTTTCTCTGTACTGAATGTACTAGCTTATTTTTCAATTAATACAATTTTCCTTTTTTGTTGTGTCCATTATGTTCTTGGGTTGTGTCCCCATCAAGTGGTATCAGAGCTAGTTTTCCTGAGTGTGTAGACAGAGCGCTGACTATGAGGTAGTTTGCACAAGGACTGTGTGGTTGTGGGTTTGAGTTAAGAAGATATCTCCATGAAGAGAGCATGGCGAAAGGGCCAGAGCTATTAATCCTGAGGAGGTTAGAGCCCTCCAAAGGTAGGTACAGGCATTGCAGGAGGAGCTCTGTAGAGGAACAATTGTGGTTGCAGGTGATGAAAGTGAAGATGACAACGAAGAAGAAAAAATTGGACCAGAAGGGGAATTTGACGGAGAAGTTCTAAATCATGCAGAGGAAAGGCTTTTTAGGGCCATTACTAAGTTTGGGAAAAAACCCACAATTGAAGTGGGTGTATTTTCAGGAAATCTAAAACCAGATGAGTTGATCGATTGGATAAATGAACTGGAAGAATACTTTGAGTCTGAGGATATCAGGGACCCAGATAGGGTTAAGTTTGCAAAGGCCAAACTGAAAGGCCATGCCAAAATCTAGTGGTAAGAGGTTCAATTGGAAAGAAATAGAAGAGGAAAGGAGAAGATCACAAGGTGGGATCGCATGGTGGACAAATTGAAGAAGCAGTTCATTCCTATGGACTACGAGCTTGATTTGTTTAAGAAGATGCATGGGTTAAAGAAAGCAGGAAGATTAGTCTAGGAATATATAGAGGAGTTTTACCAACTGTTGATTAGAGCAGGGCATGCAGAAGCAAATAAGGAGAAGGTTGCTCATTATATTAGTCGGTTGCAACCTAGCATCCAGGAGGAATTAAGTCTAGTAAAAATGACCAGCATTGAAGAGGCATACCAGTTTGCCCTACGAGTTGAAGAGAAGCTGAATAAAAGGTTTGAAGGAAGACAAAGAGGGCACGGTCAAGGAGGAAGGGGAAGCAGTAGATTGTCTGGAGACCGCAATGAAATCCAAAAGAAAAATGAAGATGTGGGTACTAGCAAGAGCCAGAGGAATGAGGGTTTCAACCGCTCCCATGATCAAGACTTTGGAAATCAGAGAGGAAGAGGTAGCGGATGTGGACAAGGAAGAGGAGGTTTCTATGGTACTTGTTTCCATTGCAATGAAGGTCATCATGCCTTTGAATGCCCTCAATGACAAGGAAGGACATATAGGAGAGCTGAGGGCCAAGCTAGGGTTGCTCATGTGGATGAAGACATGCAATCATCACATTCAGAGGATGCAGAAAGAGGAGAGACCTTGGAAAATGAAAGAGTCCTACTAAGTGGCTATATTGAACTAGGAAAATGGAGGAGTCTATTCCATACTAGATTCAAGTGTGAGGATAAATGTTGTGACGTGATCATTGATGGTGGTAGCACTGATAACTTGGTATCAGAAGAGATGGTCTCTAAGCTGAAGCTCGAGAGGGAGAAACATCCCCAGCCCTATCGGATTGCTTGGGTAAAAGATGATCATAAGGTCCTGGTAAGTGAACAATGTTTAGTGAAATTCAAAATTTTGGAGTTACCATGATGAAGTTCTCTATGATGTTATTTCGATGGTTGTTTTCCATCTATTGTTGGGTAGACCATGGCAGTTTGATAGACATGCAGTACATGATGGACATGCAAACACATACTCTCTGACAAAGGATGGAGTTCGCCACAAATTGAAGCCCATGAAAAAGGAAGGTGAAAAGGTATGTAGCAGTGCTAGGATTTGTCTTGTTGATGAAAGGAAATTTTTAGATGGCATGAAACATCAACATATGTGCTATGCTTTGATTCCTAGGAAAGATAAAGAAGGTAGTAGTGAAATACCACTTGAAGTTTCAGATTTACTAGGGGAGTTTGGAGATATTATCTTTGATAATGTTCCAGATGGATTGCCACCAGTAAGGCAAATCAGTCATCAAATAGATCTAATTCTAGGAGCTAGTTTTCCTAACAAGGCTACTTACAGGATGACTCCTACCGAAACAGACTGTATCCATACAATTGTACCTTTTCAAAGGAACAAATTTTGAACATAGAAAAATAGACATGTCAACAATGAACCGAATTTACAAGGATTTTTGTTGGATGTTCTTATACTTTCCATGTTTTTGTTGAACTCTTTCAACAATAAGTCTACAAGATCATATGACATATTGTTTTTCATGAGTTTGAATGCCAAGTCTATTGCTTCACATGACACACTATTGAGATGTCTCGAACTATAAATCTTGTGTGCTATCACATGTATGCCAAATTTTAGTGCTGCATCAGTTACACTACTAATCTTCATGCCTCTTCCATTCCACTCGGCTAGGGTTTTCTTTTCTAACTCCACCCAACCTAGGGTTTTCTTTTCTAACTCCACCCAACCTAGGATTTTAGTAGCTTTGGCTTTAGAGAACAAAATTTTAAAAATACTCTGAAAGGCTTCCCCAGCTTGAGATGCATACAATATACAAATTATGCTACCAATGTAGTATTTTTAAAGTTAATAGTCTCAATCATCTTCAAGCGTGGTCTTCATGTGATAAATCATCTTCTTAGTAATCAAATATGGTTGCTCAAGCCATAAATGACCGTTGTGAACTCGGCTTAGGATGTATCTGATCCATTTTATTTAGAAACTCTGGGGTAGGTGGGGAATGTGGGTTAAACCCTTATCTTCCAAGTGCTTATGCTCGAGTTTAAGAACACCATTTACACATAATTCACCTAGGGCATCATCCATTTCTAGGGTTCAATTTCTTGAATTGTACACTTAAAATGAGTTTGAATATCATTAATGAGAAGTACCTTAGGAGGAATTTGCAATTGCACTCCATTTGGATTGAGGGTTTCTACAATTATTGGTACAAGTTTGAAATATGGCAGTTTCCATTCAACTCCTTGAACCAACATTTCTAACCCTTTCTTTGCCTTGCTACTATTGCTTGATGTTGCCATGGTTACTCAGTGGGATATGGAAAACTTCAAGAAAATTTACTGCAAATTCCACTTCGAAATCGCTTGATCTCAATAACACTTTAAGATTTTCGTGAAAAATGATTTCAATTTCCTACCCTTTTGATAACATTTTACCATTAATGCTCAGTATAAAAGTAGCTGTGATGACATCATTATGCATGACAAAGTTGTCATCCACTAATTGCTCAGATTGTTCGGTGAATACTTCATAACTCGGCAACCAATACATATGTGACTAGTTACTCTCGACCTTGCTCGGTAGAGTCCATGACCCAACCTTACTTAGTGATTATTGATACTGATCCTTTTTGTGATCCCTTGTATCTCGAATACTAATTTGGATCTTTGTTTCCTTTTCAATTCTAAAATTGTTTTATATGTGACCATGATAATGCAGTTCCAGTACTTACTTAAGAGCTTAGTTGGAAATGGTGGAGTCACCCACTTCTTGAGTGACATGACCATCATTACTTGGACTAGCTTCCTCAGTGGATTTAGGAATCCATTGCTACCTCATTTTCTTTCTGATGTTACCTGCTTCTGCCTTCTTTTCATCTTCAATTCTACCTGTATTCATGCAATTTTTGGCTAGATGACCAAGTTATGTACAAGTTTAAGATCTTATCGTGGTATCTCTCTTCCTTGTGTGATGTTTAACATAGTTTACACCAATGTGTCCATACTCTCCATAGTAATGACATCTACACTAGGTATTATAGTCCCAACCAAATAATGCCTTTACAATTTGCTCTATTGGATTGAATGACTTGGTTCTGCAATTTGATGCCTTGTGACCTTGTTTCTTGCATTTGTGACATTTTCCTTCAAATTTTGGTTTCTCTTTGCATTCATTAGCCTTGTGACCATGTTGACTACAATTGTAACATTTTCCATTGAATTTTTCCTTTCCATTACTCCATTTATTTGATGTATGACCCATCTTATGATAGTGATTGCAAGTAGGTCTTTGATTCCTTTGAGCACCTTGTTTGGAGGTTTCACCTTCTTCTTTGTATCCAAGTCATGCCTTACCCTTTTT